>BSBM01000217.1:38415000-43215000 GCA_027924585.1 Larix kaempferi
CATCCTCATCATCCTCATCCTCCTCATCATCATCCTCATCATATTCACCATCATCATCATTTTCGTCATCATCATCATCATCATCTTAGTCATCGTCATCGTCATCATCATCATCATCCTCATCCTCATCATCCTCATCATCATCGTCCTCATCCTCATCCTCCTCCTCCTCCTCCTCCTCATCGTTGTCGTCGTCATCACCACCACCACCACCATCATCATCATATTCATCATCTTCATCTTCATCATCATCATCATCACCATCATCATCATCATCATCATCATCATCGTCATCTCCCTCTTCCTAATCAACATCTTCATCATCGTCATTCTATGGCTCGTTCCATCACGCATCCCAAAGGCCTTCAGGGACACCTGTTGGATACCTACCGGGGGCATAGAATTCCATCCGTGCAACAAAACTGGGTTCCGAGAAGTCCTGCAAGTGTGTCTAGGAAGGTTCCAGTTGGGAATTCTAGCCATAAGTCCCGGTCGAATATTTTGCAAAGTTGACCCCCATGTGCAAAAATTGCACACTCCCTTACTGAGCAAAACCCTAGTTTCCAGAATGGACCTAAAATATGACACTTGGTCCATGCGACCATAGGAGAGGGGCACCCCTAGAACTATCCCTATGTTATTGATGCAATGGATTCAACGATTTTTCGATCCGAGCCATGGTTTCCATTCTATGGCTGGTGCCAACTTGCATCCCAAAGGCCTTCAGGGACACTAGTTGGATACCTACCAGGGCCATAGAATTCCAACCATGCAACAAAACCAAGTTCCAGGAAGTCCTACAAGTGTGTATAGGAAGGTTTCAGCTGGGAATGGTATCCATAAGTCCTCGGTCGATGATTTTTCAAATTTGACCCCCATGTGCAAAAATTGCACACTCCCTTACTGAGCAAAACCCTAGTTTCCAAAATGGACCTACAAGTGATGACGTTGCATGTATGATGATGTGGCATGTGTGATGAAGCTGGAAAGACACATGATGGTGTTCTGGTGCAATCATTAAGTCAGTGTTGCAATCTGACATCATTCTTGAAAAGTTTGGCAAGTTTGTGAAACTTTGGAAATTGACTAAGTATGGAAAAAGTAGTCAAAACTACTCTAAGAGAATGCCCAACATAATTCATGGTTTGAGAAAAATGCATGCACCATCATATTAGGCTATAGCTTGTTGAAGTGGCTATATATATATGGTCTCAGTTATCCATAAGCATGTCTGAGGAGAAAGTTATAAGTCTGCCAAAATAGGGTTTCAGGATAAACTTTGGAGAAGTTCTTGAAAATGGCCAAGTGTTGGAAAACTAGTCCAAGTGGGATTGGGAAAATTCCCTCCATAATTCATGTTTTGAGAAAAATGAACGCACCATCATATCAAGATATAGCTTGTTGAAGTGGCTATCTAACCATGGTCTCATTTTCCCATAAGCATGTCTGAGGAGGAAGTTATAATTCTGGAAAAACAGGGTTTCAGGCGTTTTTGCACTGGAGGGAGTAAGACTGCCTAAATGGCCTCAGTAAAATTCCCTCCATAATTCATGGGTTAAGGAAAATGCCTGCCCCTTACTGTCAGGATGTATCTTGTTGAATAGGCTATCTAACCATGGTCTCATTTCTTCAAAAGATTTCTTTATGACAAAGTTATAGGTATTCCAAAACAAGGGTGCAGAATAAACTTTGTAGAAATTCTGAAAAGTGGCTAAGTGTTGGAAAATTGGTCCAAGTTGCCTTAGGGAAATGCCCGCCATACATCATAGGAGAATGATAAAAAATATCTGGAAGCACCAAGATGAAGCTTGTTGATCTGTCTACCTAAACATGGTCTCATTTTTTCTTGAGAGTGTATGAGGAGGAAGTTATAAGTCTGCCAAAATAAGGTTTCAGGTTGTTTTGCCCCAGAGGGAGTAAAACTGCCTAAGTGGCCTCAGTAAAATGCCCTCCATAATTCATGGGTTAAGGAAAATGCCCACCAATTCCTGTTAGGATGTAGCTTGTTGAATAGGATATCTAACCATGGTCTCATTTATTCAAAAGAGTGCTTTGTGACAAAGTTACAAGTCTGCCAAAACAGGGGTTCATAATAAACTTTGGAGAAATTCTGAAAAATGGCTAAGTGTTGGAAAATTGGTCCAAGTCTCCTTGGGGAAATGCCCTCTGTACATCATAGGATAATGATAAAAAATATCTGGAAGCACCAGGATGAATCTTGTTGATATGTCTACCTGAACATGGTCTCAGTTTGTCTTGAGAGTGCCTGAGGAGGAAGTTATAAGTCTACCAAAACAGGGTTTCAGGCTGTTTTGCACCAGAGGGAGTAAAAGTGCCTAAGTGGCCTAAGTAAAATTCCCGCCATAATTCATGGTTTAAAGAAAATTCCTGCCCCATATGGTCAAGATGTAGCTTATTGATCTGTCTACCTGACCATGGTTTCATTTTGTCTTGAGAGTGTCCGAGGAGGAAGTTATAGGTATGCCAAAACAGAGTTTTAGGCAGTTTTGCACCAAGTTCAGTAAAATGCCCACCTAGGGAAAATGAAGATGAGTCGAAGAGTGAAATAAGCTTAGGTGTGCTCAATGAGGTGTAATACATCATCTAGTGGCATTGGTTCAATATTTTGGTGAAATAAAAAATCCACCTTAGAAATTGCACAAATTGTCTAAGTATAAAATTACTGGTAAAACTGCCTAAGTGGCCTTTGTAAAATGCCCACCATTTTCCTAGTCTAGTCTTGAATGTGCACTAATTCCAATAGATGTCCAAGTATCTACTACAATTACATATAAATTATAATCAAGGCATTACCACAAAACCATGTGAGTGTCTCTCTTTAAGAATTTGAACCTTATAAAGTTGAGATAACATTTTTTGAATTATTTTCATAGAGTATGTCATTAAGGCATGACCAATATCCCATCAATATTATTCAGGATGACAAATTTATTATTATATTGAGTAGTCCTCTTAGCACTCATTGCATCGAGTGAGTTGCAAAATATTTATCTCAACAATAAATTTACAAATAACTTCTCTAAATCATCGTAATATTTCTCAAACTTTCATACTCCAAAGTTTTGCGTGTGGCCAACATTTTCATTTTGAAAATTCCATGCTCACTACTTTCAAAGAATTCCCTCTTTGATGTTTAGTCTTCTTCCTCAACATGTGTTTCTAAAAAATCATCTTAACCTAGAGAAACATGATCTCCACATTTTTTTACTAAGTAGCGTACCTCAATCTATATAAAATTTATCTTCTTCCTTGGAGATATTCCTTTTCAATGCGTCTTCTCTACCTGGAGATTATAAGAAAGAGGATTCAATAGGTGAAATTGGTTTATATGAAGTCACCTTGTTGGCCTCTATCCATTGGGTGTCTCACACTTCAAAATTGGTGAAAATAAAAATCTCATGTTACCTTAAGGTTTGACAATTTTTGTCTAAGTGATGAATTAACAGTTTAAAAGGCCATTTGTAAATGCCCGCAAGGAGGTGTCCTTGTGATAATAAAATTCATAGGGTGACATAGATATGGTCCTTGTAGAAGTGGTTATCCACCCATTCTTTCAGTTTTCCTTATGATGGTCACATGTGTAAGAAATCAATCTGCCAAAGTAGGAAAAATATTGTTTTGCATATTCAGAAATTTGGCTAAGTGTTGAATTCACAAGGCTAAGGGGCCATTTGGAAATGCCTGCAAGGAAGTGTCCTTGTGCTGAGAAAATTCATCAGTTGGCATGGTCTTGTCCTTTGATGAAATGGTCATCTAGTCATGGGTTCATATTCTCCTCTAGAGTTCACACGTGCGAGATAGAAGCCTGCCAAAATGAGAAAAAGGTTGTTTTCTTGTTCAAATAAAGGTTGGTAAGGCATTTGGAAATGCCCGCAAGGACGTGTCTTTTTGCTGATAAAATTCATCAGTTTTCATGGTCTTATTACTTGATGAACTCGCTATCCATCCATGGATTCAAATTCCTATTTGGTGCTCTCACGTGCAATATTCCTATTCCTGCCAAAATAGGTGAAAAATAAGGTTTAATAACACCTTATGATATGCCCGCAAGGGATTATGGAATTCCCACAAGGGGCTTAAGGAATAAAAATATCCCAAGAGATTTATTATGCCCACAGGGGCTAAAGAAATTCCCACAGGGGCTTAATTATGCCCGCAGGGGCTAAAGAAATGACCGCAAAGGCTTAAGGATGCCCGCAGGGGCTTAGAAATGCCCACAGGGGATTAGGAATTACGCAGGAAGAAGCATATGCTCGCAAGGGCTAAAGCTCATGCTCGCAAGGAAGGACTTGAACACTTATGCCCGCAAGGAAGCAATGGAGGGATTCTATGCTCGCAAGGAAGGGATTGAAGACATATGCCCATAGGAAGAGATGTATGCCCACACAGGAAGGGCTTATACCCCCTGGGATTAAATATATTCCCACAAGCACTTGGAAATTCCCGCAGGATATGCCCGCAGGCCATGCCCGTAGACTCACATGCCCGCAGGACTTATATGAGCCTCATGAGATCGAATTTATCTTGTTGATTCCATGTTTTAATTAATATAAAAAAGTGGTTTAAATTGTTAAAAAGATAACAATACTGATTCACCCCCCCTCTCAGTATTGACCAATATTCCAACATGTCATTCGAAACCATGTCAAATTTAAGCTATATATGGTATACACCCAAAATTTGAGCTTCTCTTGGTTTCGAGAATAGTTCATTCTCTACTAAACAGGGGCAACCACGTGAAGATGGAAGCTCTAATTATGCCCCCCCTCCCTCACATCACTCTCAATTTACCCATACCCAATTTGAAATATTAAAGAACATGCAACAAACGCTATTATACAAAATAAAAACATATAAAGATCATCATGATATAAAATATATAAACACATGCCTCTACTTTTCAACAATTAAATATCATTCATCTTCTTCTTCATCCAAATCAACATCTGTATCAGTATATGGTTCAGAATAGATATTGATGAAAGGCTCATTCACATCAATATCATCATCAACGCCATCTTCGCTAATATAGTCACCAACATCATCAATGAGATCATCGTCTGCTACATTTGGATGATCAACCTCTTCAACTTATTCATCTAACACATCGAATTCAACCACCTACTCCTGATCTGAATCACCATAGTCATCTTCTTCTTCGTGATTATCTTCATCATCTACATGATTATACTTTACCAGTCATCCTCTTGGATCATATCTAACAACGTATGACCAACCTGCTTTACCTGGTACCTCTGACTAAAAGACTTGCTCACATTGACTTGGAAGAACATAAGGCTCTGTAGCCGATTCAAATTCCCTTGTATTAACCATGGTAAATCCATTAGCATGCGCAATAACAATTCTTTCAGGATCACGTTCATGCATCCTTAGCCTGTACCACTTCACCTCAAACAAAACTATTTTAAAGGAATTAAAATCACACTCAATTATGTCCTCCAAATGCACATAGTACCTATTCTCAGTTTCTTCTAGAGGAAACATTGGTGACCTTAAACACTGCAGTTATCCCACAATCCGAGGTTTTCATCTTATCATCCAACATTTTGATACAAAATTTACGACCATTGCACCACATAGCCTTGTGATGTTTCAACTACAACATTGAAAACAAGTAAAAATACATTGTGAATTAATAAACGTCATATAGGACTTAGAAAATATATTTGAAAACTTAAACCAACCAAATAAATTGAAAAAATGGGAAGTAACTAGAAAAATGTGGGTAAACAATTTACTTGCCTTTTTATCTTTTAAACCATAGGCTAAATCAACTTCCCTTTGCGACGTAAGATCAAGAAATTGATGTCGATGACGATGAGCTATTTTAATCATCTTATTGACCCCTTCTCATGATAACCTACCAAAGTATTCTTCACAATATTCTATCCAATGCTCCATCCAATCAAGGTTGTTTGCAATGTATAAATGTAAAGCATCCCACACTCGAGAAACTAGATGAAAAAATAACAATTCAATATCATTAATTAGATATCATTAAAGGCATAGTTTAATATAGTTGAATATGCAGGATTAATAACAAATAAAAAATCAGTATGATAAAATAAAATTGGAAAAATACATGTGTAATATATTAATTCCACAAAATCTAATAATTACCTTTCACGGTCCTCATTGTACCTTTCCCCAATAGGACCTCCCCTTCAAATTTGTTGATGGAGTCGAGATGCCAAATGCGAGGCACATTCATATTTTCTGCTAATTTAGGTAGATATTCACTAATATACACCATGCTTTGATATACCATATATCCCTCAACCATAGAACCCTTAGGACGTGCTCTTTGTCTAACAAAATCTTTCAATGACTTCAACTGCCTCTCCACTATCCACATCGACCTTGTGTGTACTAGTCCACATAATTAAATCTCCTCAACTTGGTGTATGAGTTAGTGTTCTTGTGCATTGAAAATGCTGGAGGTAGATACTGTTTCATTTCACACATTAGTCAGGGAATTTCTCTTTTCCAATACCTTATATCTTCTTTATGGATTTCTTTTGATGAAAGGCACCTACAAATGATGCAATAAAATAATATCAAGCCATATATAGAATTTGCGGGCAAAACATAATATGCCAATAAGTTCCGCTACAAATCACAGACCAAGTACATTTTCCATATAAAAAATTAATTACCTCATGTATTTTCCAAGAACATAAATAATTTGTTTTATGTTGTCAAAGTTGTCTGGGAGAGATAAAGGTAGAACATATTGTATCAAAAAACAGATAATTATTATTTATTTCCAAATAAGAGAATAAAATTAGTAAAATAGTGCATACTAATAAGGAAATATATTATAAATTCATAATTACCTTAATGAATGTATGCCAGTCATGTGTTTTAACCCCACCAAAATCACCTTTTTTTTCTTAAGATATTCTTTATGTTAGACGGAAACCCCGTCGGAAACCTGATTTTTCTGATGACCTCTTTTACAATATTGCTCCGTTGCTCCATCAAGCACCAAGGAAGACTAATATTCTGTTGATGGACATCACCATTAGAATTAATGATCACACTTTGCAATGCGTGATTAGCTTCCTGGATGTCACTACAAATCTTTCCAATTTTTTCTTTGTCAGTCCTTCCATCTAATATTCGCCATAACAATTCTGTTATGTTCTTCCTAATATGCATTGTATCAAACAAATGAACTATTTGTAGGTGCTCATAGTATGGAAACCTACTGAATTACATCGGGTAAATTTTCATTCCTCGTGGAATCCCATTCGTGCCTTAATGACATTCATGAAACATCAACAAAATCAAATTAACACTAATAGATCAATATAGGTACATACCGCGCTGAACATAATTCACTAAAAAAACAAAGATTTATATAATATATGATACATGTTGAATGTGATTTTCATTGATGTCAAAGGAGTTCAATGAATGACAAAAGGATAACCAAAGACATGATGCCAGGGTAAACTCAATGAAAGACAAAAGGAATGAAAAAGGAAGTAATGACATGGAAAGTATGATGATGTGGTATGTATGATGAGGCTGGAAAGACACATGATGGTGCTCTGGTGCTATCAGGAAGTCAGTGTTGTAATCTGACATAATTCTGGAAAAATATGGCAAGTTTGTGAAACTTTGGAAATTGACTAAGTATGAAAAAATAGTCAAAACTACTCTAAGAGAATGCCCTCCATAATTCATGGTTTGAATAAAATGCCTGCACCAACATATCAGGCTATAGCTTGTTGAAGTGGCTATCTAACCATGGTCTCAGTTTGCCTTAATCATTTATGAGGAGAAATTTATAAGTCTTCCAAAATAGGGTTTCAGGATAAACCTTGGAGAAATTCTTGGAAATGGCTAAGTGTTGGAAACTGGTCCAGGTGGCCTTGTGAAAATGCCCTCCATACCTCATGGGAGAATGATAAAAATTATTTGGAACTATCATGCTCTATCTTTTCAAAGAGGCTATCCAAACATGGACTTAGTTTTCACAGAAGGTGTTTGATGACAAAGATAACAGCCTACCAAAACAGGGTTTCAGGTTGCTTTTACACCAAAGTAGCAAAACTGCCTAAGTGGCCTCAGGGAAATGCCCGCCATAGTTTGTGGGTTGAATAAAATTACTACACCATATGGTCATCTTGTAGGTTGTTGTTTTTTCTACTTGACCATGTTCTCATATTGACTTAAAAGTGTTTAAGGAAGAAGTTATGGATCTACCAAAACAGGGGTTCAGACAGATTGGACCAAGTCTAGGAAAGTGCAAAATTGTCCAAGTGTAAAATCACTAAAACTGCCTAAGTGACCTTAGTAAAATGCCCTCCATGTCTTGATTGTGATGTCTTAAATAATTTTGAGAGTATGTATCTCTAGAATGTTGTTTGGTGCATCCAACCATGGTCTCAGATTGTCCAAAGAGTCTCTGAGGAGGAAGATATCAATCTGCCAAAAGTGCCTCTTATCTTGATTTGCACTACTCCAGTAAAATGCCCACCAAGGAGATAGAAAGAGGCTTCAAGAGGTGAAATTGGTTTAGATGAAGTCACCTTGTTGGCCTCTATCCATTGTGTGTCTCACACTTCAAAATTGGTGAAAATAAAAATCTCATGTTACCCTAGGGTTTGACAATTTTTGTCTAAGTGTTGAATTAGCAGTATTAAAAGGCCATTTGGAAATGACCACAAGGAGGTGTCCTTGTGATAATAAAATTCATAGGGTGGCAGATATTTTCCTTGTTGAAGTGGTTATCCACCCATGCTTTCAGTTTTCCTTATGATGGTCACATGTGCAAGAAATAAATCTGCCAAAGTAGGAAAAATATTGTTTTGCATATTCAAAAATTTGGCTAAGTATTGACCAATATTCCAACAAGACATAAATAATTTGGCATACCTTGACGATTTCTATTATATTCCAACTTCCATAGGTGAGGTGTCATTCTTCGTGGTTTTTTTCCATTCTCTTCTTTACCATTGAATTTTTCTTTGTCTGTAGTTTGATAACTATGGTTCTTAGGCAGAAAGTGCATATACCTCATCAAATACTTCCTTTACTAAACTTCTTGAACGACAATATTTTATCCTTGGACCGCAAACTGGACATGCAAATTTACCCTTTGTTTGAAGACCTACAAGATACATCAATTAGTGTAGCAAATTAGAATTACCATTTAAAATAATGCATGATATTTTCAATAGATATATATAATATTAAAGAACAAAAGAAAGTAACAATATACCACAAAAATGTGTTAACCTAGGAGCATCATGAATTGTCCATGCAAGTATTCCATGGAATTGAAACCGTTTTTACCCTATTGGTCTAGAGATGTCATACATAGTGATGCCAACCCATAACATCAACAACTCATCAATAAGAGGCTCAATATATACGTTCATATCTTTAACCTGGTACTTACCTAATTTGTCCAACATACATGATTAATTATATTTATCTATATATCGTTATATATAAAAGACATAATTATCATGCACGAAACAAAGAAATGAAATATTTAGTGTTCAGACTTTCAAGTAAACAAATACAAATTAATTAAATACCTGGAACAATCATTGCCAACATTGTGTGCTCTCTCTTGATCGACATCCAAGGAGGAAGGTTATTGTTTATAAAAAAAATAGGCCACACTGTGTAGGTAGAATGAAGCTCTCCAAATGGATTGACACCATCAGCTTCCAATGAAAGTTTAACATTACGAGGTTCTTCTTTGAAAATTGGCCAATTTTCTTCGATGTACCTCAATGCAGAACCATCTACAGGCATTTGAAGAACATCGTCTTGAATTTTGTTCTTTGCATGGAAATCCATAAATTGTGCTATACTTGGACACCTGGAAAACTGCTGTAAATGTGGAATTATTGGAATATAACGAAGAACTTTGTGAGACACCTTTTTTGTCACTTTATCGGTTCGATACCTACTTGTTTGACATTGTGGGCATTCATTTTCTAATGCATATTGTCCATAGTATATGATATGATCATTAGGACATGCATCAAAAGCTTGATACTGCATTCCAAATTCTTTCATAATCACATATATCTCTCGATATGTGCGTGGTAAAATATTTGACGTTGGTAATAGAAATTCACCTAACAATCTACAAAATTCAAAAGAATAAGTTAACGTAAACAATATTAATCATCAATATCGCATCCATACTTTACAAATTAGATAACAATATCAATATAGGAAAAAATTCAACCCTTTATGTACATGTGAACACGCAGACATAAATAATTAACAAATTACATACCTTAGTATCTGTGTGAGACAGGTGTTTGATAAACCATTCAAAACCTTCAAGTTCACTAACAACAATATAGCAGATAGAAGATTTGTTTTTGAGTCTTCATAAAGAGGTTGACATGACTTCTCGAGTAGAGGATCAACATCATGATTATCATCCTGGTTGTCCTCATCCATTGGAGAAAATGTGTCTTGGATCAATCTATGCATCTCATCTTCCTGATTTGTATCACTAATGTTATCTCCATCCATATCATCATTAAGAACTTGATCAGCTTCAATATTCTGATCTAGATGTTCGTCATCCTGTAAATGAGTATTTCCGCTAGTACTTGGAAATAACTCTCTGGAGGGCGACATTTTGGGGGCATTTTCTATATATTTACAAACAACGTAGTAAAATTAGTGTGTATGGAACATATAATAAAACGATAAGACATTTTACTAAAATTCATGACATGATGACTATTACAGAGAATACATTAAAAATTGAGTAACCTCTTACCAAGGGACGATATTTATAACCCCCTTCGGCGTGCCCCTTCTCCCTACAGTGTCTTTCAGCTGTTGTTATTAAAAGTCTTCTTCTTTTCAAGAACCTGCAATCAGAGCAAGGGAAATAACATTTTCCATCTCCACGCGCCTCTAATGCCGCTCTAAACTGAGCAAGCTTCCTTGCATTTTCATTCATAGTGACAAATACTTATAGTGACAAGTAATTGTCTTACCTACACCATACCAAATAGTAACTTGTATCGACGAAAATGCATGAGTTGACCCGTAAAAATCCCAGAGCCGTTGGAAGCTGGCACATGTGGTTTGGCGCGTTTGCAAAGATATCCATATTTCGTCGATATAGAGATGAAAGTTCGTCAAAAATTAAAAAACCTCGATATTTCCACGGTTTTTCCGCCATGATAAAAAAAATGAAAAGACATCTTAAATTCCATTGTATTAATCCACGAATGTTCAAAACATGGAAATATTTCGTGGAAAATCCGCCCGAATGTACTAGTGATTATATACATGTTATCTTATGTGCTTTACATGTTATTGTGTATGATACAAATGCCAGTCAAGAACATAATTTGCATATGCATCAACTAATGTATTGAAATTCCTTGAAATGTGTTGATATGTAATGTAATAAAAATGTCTTTCAAGCAATCTAACTCGCAAAAATTGATGTAGCAAAGAAGGATCTCTAACCCTATATTCACCCGTCAACTGAAGTACTACTAACTGCAAATCGAGTCTTACCTCCAAACATGAAATACCGTGATGAATAGCAACTTGAAGTAATTCGATAAATGCACTATACTCAGCTACGTTGTTCGTTGTAGGGCCCAAACAAGTACCACCCGAAGAAACGAGTTGGATAGAGGGTGAGTAAATCAAGCCGCTGGATCCAATTGACGTGTGTGGCGACTAGTGCCATCGACAAATCCTATGAAGCACTCAGTTGTCATATGAAACCACAATCCAAAAGACACACTGTAAGACATAAAATCCAAAGAAGAGACTAACTTTACAACAATGTACAACTATAGTACAAGAAAAATCATGTAGGCCTAAGCGTAATGCTTTTTCAAGTAGAGTCCATTCCTGGGATCAGGAAACTTATAACCATCATAATATGTCAGCTCATAAGATCCCTTCTTCAACACTTTAGAAACGATATAAGGTCCGAGCCACATGGATTTCAACTTGCCTTCCCCCAAGGTGTCCTTGTCCTGGTTGTAGACCAAAACAAGGTCTCCTTCTGAGAAAACCCTTGGTTTTACAGACTTATCATATTGATGTTTTACTCGGCTCTTGTGAGCTTCGTTCACAGTAAGTGCATCATGCCATTGCTCATCAAAATGCTCTAAATGAAGCAAACGATCTTCTAAAGCAGAAGTTTCAGGAAGTAGTTGGATAGCCAACTTCAAGGATGGAATCTCTCACTCAACTGGTATGATTGCCTCGAACTCGTGAACGAGTTGAAAAGGTGAAAATATCGTAGCAGTCTTAACGTTGGATCGATACGCCCAAAGAGCCGGATACAACATGATGTTCCAGTTTGATCTACTGGCATTAACTGTACGTTGAAGAATAGTTTTCAAAGTTTTATTGACTGCTTTGACTTGACCATTCGCCTGCGGATAAAACGAAGACGAGTGTTCTTGTCGAAAACCAAACATAGTGTATAAATCGGTCATCATGTTGTTTTGGAAATTTCTACCGTGGTCGGTGATGATATCCTTAGGAATACAAAACTTGGTAATGATTTGATTAAAAATGAATTAAGCTTTAGTTTCTCCATCCGCTTTCACAGTAGGCATTGCCTCGGCCCACTTCGTAAAGTAGTCGACGAAAACGATGATATGGTGATGTCCTCCAGCTGAAACTGGATTACAAGTCATAAAGTCAACCCCCCACTTGGTGAAGGGGCCTACTGTGATAACAGGGTGAAGAGGAGATGGGTGTGCTCGCATTTTCTTTGTGAAAAACTGACATTGTTAGCAGTGTTTCACGACTTCCATGCAATATTCAAATATGGTGGGCCAAAAATACCCAGCACGTAGTATTTTCTGGGTTGTTGCTAACCCAAAAAGATGACACCCACAGGATGCACTATGGGTATCATTCAATACTGACTCAACTTCATCTAGAGTCAAACAATGACATAATATGGAATATACCTCATGTCTATAGAGCGTGTTAGAAATAATGAGGTAGTTCTTGGCATGGTTCCTAATATTTCATCGTTCGTCTCTGGAGAAAGTTGGAGGACACTTCAAAGTATGGAGATATATTAAAATGTCTCCATACCATGGGTCATAGGTCTCAATGAGAAAATTATGTTCATCAGGTAATGAAGAGTCTTCCTCATTGCTCGTTACATCACTAGGGAACTCGGAGATAAGCTCGGTGAACACAAAATAATTTTTTGACTTAGCAGATTGAAATGTTAGGTCAAATTCTTGTAGAATGAAAATTCCCACCGATGATACGTCCGGTTAATAAATATTGAAAAGGATTAACATCTTCTATAACTATGGTGGTCCACAATAAAATATAATGATGTAATCTCTGAACAACATAGAAAACAGCTAATGCCAATTTATCGACGTGAGAGTATTTAAGTTCAGGAGTTACAAGTGCATGAGAGATATAATAAATGGCATGCTCTTGGAGCTTGTCATCCTCCTGAACCAGGACTATGCTGATCATGGAAATAGATGCCACGAGATATAGAAGGAAGTCCTTAGTATAATACAATGGACTCATCAAGGGGGTTGATAATAATGCTTTTTTCAAAGCGTCAAACGAAGTTTGTGCAGCCTCATCCCAGAAAAAATAAGTATCTTGCTTAAGCAATCGCATGAATCCTTCAGTGATCTTGGAATAGTTCATAATAAATCGTCATAGAAAATTAGACATGCCCTGCAGGATTTGAAGTTGTCTGATGGTGTGAAGAGGAGGCAATTTGATAATGGCATCGACTTTCAAGGGGTTGACCATAATGCCACGACTAGATACTATGAAACCTAGTAAACGTCTAGACTCGACGCATAACACACATTTTTTAGGGTTTAACCAGATCTTATAGTATTTGCATCGTTCAAGCACGAGTCGTAAATGGTCAGGATGATCTCATTTCTTACGAGATATCGCAGGGAGATCATCTAGATAAGGTTCGACTACGTGTTTGATGTCATGGAAAGCGAAGTTCATGGCTTTCTGGAAAGTAGCTCCAGCATTCTTCAATCCGAATGGCATTTTCCTATAGGCAAAGGTACCCCAAAGACAAATAAAATTCGTCTTGTGTTGGTCTTCGTGTTTAATTTGGATATGGTTATATCCCGAAAAACCGTCCATGAAAGAGAAAATTTCATGGCCTGCACATGCATCAATGATTTGATCTATGAATGGTGTGGGATAATTATATTTTGGACAAGATTTTTTAAGGTCCCTAAAGTCCGTACATACGCGTATGGTACCTTGCTTTTTATCGACTAGGACCGGGTTAGAAACCCATTTTGTCATGTCGATAGGATAAATGAAGCCACCCTTAAGGGTCTTTTTGACTTCAGCCTTAATGGCCTCAACTTTCATAGGGTTGACCGGACGAAGCTTTTGTCGTACTGGTTTCGCGTTAGGATAAGTCGTGATAACATGCTCAACAATAGAGGGGTCGATGCCTGGCATCTCCTCGTAAGACTAGGCAAAAACGTCACATAATTCCTTAAATAAATTGGTGTACAAAGTGATCTCTTGTGGAGAACAATTCTTTCCAATGAATTTTTTTTTCACAACATTGGGTTTGGTGGAAATATTGATTGGTATAGTCCTCGAAATGTTCGCCATATTACCTTCAGCATAAGTCATTTGTTTTGTGGAAGGAGTGATGGACAAACCAATATCAGCACCAGGTCTCATTGAAAACTCTCCATTCTCAATCTTGTTCAGATTTGGAATAAAATAGGATCTGTGATGCATATGTTCCCATGGATGATCTAGACCTACCATAGCTTCCAGGATGGCTTCGTCAGAAGGAAAAATAGTATATAAACAATCAAAAGAATGTGTGGAGTTAGCTAACCATGCAGGTGCATAATTAATATCTGACTCTGTTGAGACTAACAGAGTCGAGATATAATCTGTCGCAGCATTTTGTGATTTTTGGTAAGCCACTTCTACGACGGATAAGGGCACGACTGGTTCTTGTTGAGTGGGAAGGATCCACAGATCAGTTGTTTGAGTAACCGTAAAAGCTTCCCGAGATGAAATATTGGTTTTACTCATTAAACCAATGTAGTTTACAGGAGCAGGTAGGTCAAATGTTCCCATCAAAGATGAATACATGCCTACTCCTAAGCTCTCACTAGGTAGATGAGCTTGATCAATCCAAAGGATGTTCAAATCTGATGGAATTGTGTTGTTTTTTTGAGTGAAGGATAGTTGATCAATTGTGACGATCTTACCTTCACGAGGGAACATAAGCACTCAAAAAATGGAAGAGGGGATGGATTGCATAGCATACATCCAACTTATTCCCAACAACAGATTGTAGTCAAGAGAAGCATCAACAAATTCTACCTCCACTAACACTACTTTACTTGCAAGCTGAATCTCGAATGAGGGTAAGACTCCATGTGGAAGGAAAGATAATCCATCAAAAGCAGTAAGTACTGTAATACAAGGGGCTAACTCAAGAGAGTCCAAGGCTTTCCAACAAGATATATAAATTACGCATGTCGACGCGCCTTCATCTACTACCGTTCATCCAATGGTCTTTGAACCATGTACTACTTAGATATGAAAGGCCACATGATAGGGAAACCGGGGTTTGATATTTGACATATCAAATCTAGCAAGCATACTTGAAGAATCCATGCTACCTATTGCCGCTAAAAGTGCATTATGCTGCAATGGGAAGCTTTGCAAAACTTATATGGTGAACATAGCACTTGGAGTTTGGGTTATATATTCTACAATGGAGTAGTTTGGAGCAGCCCGCACATTATGATTGCGCATTTCTCGTTTATAGACACCTTTTGGTATCTTCAACAAAGGGTCTATTGGTCTCTTGATGTGGAGACGAACATATGACTCATGAATATCTTTGTCTTTCTGTTGCATATCCGGGTGATAATTCTTGGCTCTCGTTTGCAGTAAAGTGTGTGAGTTAACCATATTAATATAAGATTGATTAGTTGGTGTAACACGATGAGTGCCCCTAGTGTTAGAGTTGCCAAAAGCTGGGATTTGTCCTTGGGGAAAAGGATCCTTCAAGACAGCCGGTTTCTTTTCATATAATAGCTTCAGGGCTTCATCTATGAGAGGGAATTGATGAGTGAGGTTGTCTCCTTTACAAAGTTTTAAAGGAACTTTACCTTCTTATTATATTTCTTTCCCTCCTCCACATTTTTCAGTATTCTTGGGATTTTGTTGGTCCTCATCCCCTTTATTACCCTTTTTCTTATTGTTGGGTTTCCGAGGACCCTTTTGGTTTGTCTGCACTTTTTGTACAAATTCTGTTTGTGAAGGGGAGAATGCAACCGTAGTTGCTTCCGTAGCAGACTACTTCACTGAAAGTGCATGGACATGTTTCGTTAAAGATTCTAGTGCGGATGAGTCGGGTGAACCAACGATTCCATCAGCATGTGGTATAGGTTTAGGCTTATCGAGATCTATATTATACCTAGGTGCGTCATGGATTATCTCGTAAAGGATCCCAGACTCAGCGTAGATCAGGTCGAGCTGTTGGGTCCTTAAAATTGCTTCCTCTTTAGAAGTGATCCCAGAAGTTGAAACATCCTTAGATATGTAAGGTAGTAGTGATTTTAAATACCACTCCAAAATAAATTCTCGGGGGATATCAACTTTAATGAGTCGTTTCCGTCTTCGCCACTCTTGAATATGATAAGAGAGATGGGTGGCTTTGTTTAGTCTATAGGTAGAGAAAAGATATGTACTGACATCATACCAGATGAGAAGTTGGAAATGATTCAAGAAAACTGTCGCTAAATCCCAAAAATTGTTATATGCTGCAATAGGAAATTCAATATACCACTTAGCTACAACGCTCGTTAAGGTTCTTTGAAAGAGCCTCAATCGAATCGAGTCATCATTTAACGAGTTAGAGGAGCACCAGAGGTGAAATTCGTGACATGGTCTCCAGGGTCTTCACCAGTTTTACCTTCAAATTTTGGAATTTCCGAAGCGAGTTTGGTTGGGACCGGAGGCCAAGCAGGGTTGTGTCGCACCGGTTCATTCATCAGTTTTGAAAGGTTTGGCAAATTTAAAGTTGCTAGAAAAGGAAAATGGGTTCGTGCCGATGGCATGTGATTTGGAGGAGTTTTCTAAGGGGAACCACCCGAACCCTGGCTCCTATAAGGTTGGTTGGGGATTCTCCCAACCATCGGTTGTGAAGAAAAAAAATTGTGAAAGTTTCTCCAGCCATAAGCTAGCAGATTACTTCCTTGTGGGCCAGTCCATTGCGGCTGGGTATTGGTACCTCCGAATGGAGGGTTAGTATAACTATTACTGCCCCCTCCACCGAATAGTGAAAAGGGAGTACTCCCTATAGTCACATTAGAGGTTTGTACATTAGAAGAATGTGCATTAAATCCTGTAAAGGGGTTAAAACCTGTCATTGATGCAATGGAAGAGGTAGGCATTGAGCCTACAAATGGTGCAAAAGGAGCAATGTGCCCTCCGTGCCAAGTAAATCCTTGATTGAAAGGAGTAGAATTAGGATTGACCTGGAACTGCTGAACAAAAGGGGAAGATATAAAGGACACCGAGGCTATCCCTGATAAAGGAATACTAGATGGGCCAATGGTGGATCCAAAGGGAGTAGATTTCATAGCAACTTGGGTGTTAGACAAACTTGAAGATCCAACTTTGAAACTGAAAGAGGTGCTCGGAGAAGAATTGAACTGCAACAAACTTAGTATCGATGTGTTTAAGTGTGGGGGAGATAAACCTCTCGGCATGATAGCTGAAGTGGGAGTGTCAGGAACTCCCGATGCATCCCCTATGTCATCCATATCAAGACCAGGTGTAAAACTATATATGCTTAACCCAGGGAGCCCTAAAGAGAGAATTATTTCTAACAAAGGGTCTTTAGATCTAGTTAGTGGAGGGTTGAAGGGTCTCATGAACTCTTTTGTAGGAAAATATTCAACCTAAATAGTTTGTTGAACCGGTTGAGTTTGAGAGATAAGATGGGGTTCTCTAGTGGGTTCAGTTGTACCTGTGAGTTCAAAAGAACCATGTGAGTCTGTTCTACACCACTGATGTGGCGATGGAGGCTCCATGGTGAGTGGGGGAAGGTTTCTAACCTTTGTGACCTATGAGGAGGTTGGTCCTCCACAACTACAACAAAAATATACTAAGTGATCAACCTAGGGGCCACTGAACAGGAGGAAACAAACAACACATCACTATAAAAAAAATTCCTATGGTGATCAAGACCAGGAAATAGATATGAACTATCAAAGGGAAGTCTGGGATGATTAGGGCCCAGAAAAAACCAGTAGAGTAGCGAAGGACAGTTACCCGAGTTCCACAATAAAAAGTCTTCGGGTGCAAGCTTTTGAACCACCAAACTCCCCCCCAAATAACTGCAAGGGATTTCCTCCCATGTCTATCCTAGGTACAGTGGAAATGTCCTTCCACCTTCACCTGTGTAAAGCCCTATGGGTCCAAGATACTAAGGCTACCACAGTTGAAGAAAGAGTCTGGGGGGATAGTCGCAGGTCGAACCAACATGTATGGGAAAGGTAAATAAGCCCAAAATCCAAAAGCACACAAGGTACTAATGGATCCCTGTACACTTGTTAGCTCTGGTAGATGCTCGATTGAAAAGTGAGGGGGTATCCCCGACTAATAAACCTCACATGACCTTGTGCTTAAATCCGGTTTTAGTGGAGCTTCCAGGAACGCCTCCACAAAAGTGGATTTACCTAAAGATAGTCTTACTATGATTTTGAGATTTAAACGGTTTTGGAGAGTTTAAGATTCTCTATTCTAAAACCCTAGCCTAATCTAGTTGGTTTGTGTGACCTAAAAAGAAAAGTTACTAAAATTTAAAATTAATGATTCTTTTTAGGGTTTTTGTTTACTCAAAAGGGTATTGTGTTTGTGTGTATAACAGTTACATATGAAAACAAAAATGTGTATATGGCAATGCAAATTCTTCACAATTTCCTTTTTGCTTATCTTTCAAAATGTAAAATTGCAAAGTAAACCTAAAACAAATAATAATAATAATAAATGATTTTTCAAAGCAGATAACATATGTGACTATAACTACTTCAAAAGGGAAAAATTCTTGTTATAAAGAAAATGTTCTTTTGATTTGATTTTTTTTCTTTAAACATGAAATAAAATACAAATATCTATGAAAAAACAAGAACAATTAGATGTACGGGTAAAGGAAAGATGAACCCAAATCTATAAAAACCATAACTTTGACCCTAACAAAGAACTGAAAATGACCGACCCAAAAAGTTGCTTCAAATGACCTAGAAGTAACTAAGGTTTGGAAACGAGATACTATAAGAAACAAATGATGGAATTTATATTCCAAAATTATATATTTTATTTATTGAATTGATGATTTTGACAAGGAATACAATGCGGCTTTATACAAATCAAGAGTCACTGTTAAATGAGGTGACCTATCAAGCCATTAATTAATAAATAACAACTACTAAACTATTTATTTTTATTACAATTCATCCCTCTCTGGAATACTTCATCCACAAAGTATTGGTAAGGATGGGTGGCGCGAATGAAAATATTCATTCTCCCATGTAGCTTCATCCTCTGGTAAGTTTCTCCACTTGATAAGGTATTCATTGACTGATCTGGAGCGAAGTGTTACGGTTTTAATTTCCAAAATGTATTCGCCTTCCAACACTAATTTTCCTTCATCATCTAACATAAGAAATTCAGTTTGTATGTGAGTGGCTAAGCCCAATTTCTTCTTTAGGCATGATACATGAAAGACGCCATGTATTTTTCCTTTATTTGGGATGTCTAGAGCATAGGCCACTTGTCCCACTCTCTTTCGAACCTGATATGGGCCATAGAACTTGGGTGCAAGTTTATGATTTTTGGAATTTTTTAGTGAAGTTTGTTTGTACGGTTGAAGGTGAACAAACACCCAATCGCCCACTTCAAATTCCCGATTGGTTCTTTTTCAGTCTGCTTGTTGTTTCATGCGGTTTCTTGCTTGTTCGAGATGGTTCTTCAAAATGCGGTACCTCATCGGATGTCACTAGCTAATCTCTTGTTGCTAGAACTTTGAAATTGTTGATGACATATTCTTTTGTTGTAGGAGGTGGATACCCATATAAGGATTCAACAGGTGAAATTTTTGTTGATGTATGATATGTACTATTGTACCACCATTCTGTAAGGTGTAGCCATTGTACCCATTGAGTTTTTCAGTCATTCACAAAATTACTCAGGTATCCTTCAAGGCATTTGTTTACTAGTTCCATTTGTCCATCTGTCTGGGGGTGGTATGAGGTACTCATAGTTAATGAAGTGTCAACTTTGTGGGACAATTCTTTCCAGAAGTTGCTGGTAAATTTGGGGTCCATGGCACTAACAATAACCTTGGGAAACCCATGGAGCTTAAACATATTCTTTACATAACTATCCGCGACTTGGCGTGCTTTTGATTTGGATGAAATACTAATGAAATGAGCATATTTTGTTAATCTGTCAATGACTACAAATATACTATCTTTTCCTTCTGATGTAGGAATGCCAGTGATAAAATCCATGGATACCTCAGACCATTTTTGGGTTGGAATATGAAGGGGTTGTAAGAGACCTGGAGGGGGCACCGTTTCGAACTTCTGCCTTTGAAAAGTATCACATTCAGCCACATATTTTTGGATATCAGTCTTCATTCCCTTCCAAAAGAAGGATTGGCGGGTATTGTGATATGTTTTAAAGAAACCAACATGGTTTGTTGTTGGGGAGTCATGGTTCTCTTTTAAGGCATACCACAACACCCGCCAATCCTTCTTTTGTAAGGGAATGACGATTGATATCAAGAAATATGTGGTTGAATGTGATACTTGTCAAAGGAAGAAGTTCGAAATGGTGGCCCCTCCAGGTCTCCTACAACCCCTTATATTCCAACCCAAAAATGGTCTGAGATATCCATGAATTTTATCACTGGCCTTCCTACATGAGAAGGAAAATATAGTATATTTGTAGTCATTGAGAGAAGGGATATGGGGAATGGAGGATATGGGGCGTAGGAGGGTGGTGGGGAGAGTGATGAGCGATTAGTGGAAGGGAGGAGTGCAGTGGGTGAGGTGAAGGGACTGAGTAGAAGCGAAGATGAAGAAGGTTGTCGAGAAGATGCCGAGTTCGTCTGATCTGATACCAACTTGGAATGTATATTGCAAAAATATATATTTTATTTAATGAATTGATGATTTTTACAAGGAATACAATGCGGATTTATACAAATCAAGAGTCACCATTAAATGAGGTGACCTATCAAGTCGTTGATTAATAAATAACAACTACTAAATTATTTAGTTTTGTTACAACTGATATGCAAAAGAACAGAAATCAATGGATCTATATAGATATCAGGATGCTCTCTAAACACCAGTGACTACAAAGTACCAATTCCAAGCATCCGCCAAACAAACTATGGGTTAGAAAGAGTTAGGTACCTTTACAAGCACAAAGAACCAAAAATAAATCTCACAAAGGGATATAAAAGACTCAGACAACAACTCATAAGCAGTCAGAAGGTCTAATATCAACAAGAGGACTTTTAAAACCAAAGAAACCAACCTTAAAATCAATCCCTAAAAGAAAAAACAATTCTCTCAGGGAAAAACCATGACTGTGTCTGCAAAGTCATGCGAGTGACCCGTGGGTACAGATATAGGAAACTCGCGGGTTAGGAAGGATAACCATGACTATAAGTATATGCAACTCACGGGTAAGCTCTGAAAAAAAGAAAGAAAACCGAAGATCAGACCACAAATAAGTCAAGCACTGGGATGGAAAATACCATAGAAACCTTCATAGAGACCTAAAAGTTGATAAAAACTGAAAGAAAGTATCCCAAGAATCCCCAAAGAAGAAACAAGTGCTCCCTAGCGGAGTCGCTAGTTCTGTTGTGTGGTTTAATAACCTATGACTGGGAAATGGAGGTCACCAACGTACATCAAATTTTATTGCAGAAACAAAAAAACAAATACATGTAACATTCAAGACTTATTTCCGTTCATAAAAGAAATAGGATTCAAGATGAATTTCAAACCTAGATAATCGACGGTTGATCCAAGCTTTCGAAATCCAATCCTCCTGATCCACTGCTATACTGCTCCAATTGATGGACCCGCAAATAAAAAAACTACCTTTCTCAAAGCAATTTGACTGAATAAATATAAACAATTGAAATTGAAACTCATATATAAATTCATATGACATATTCAAGCATCAAGTTTATACAAAGAAAAGTTCTATTGGAAGGGAAATCTCTGATTTTATTTGCATAAATAACAGCTAGTTATACTTGTCCTGCAACTGACACTGTTGTAATCAGACCCTAGGCTTCTGCTTCTCTCTCTTGAGTAAGTGTTCCTCCAACATTTCTTTATCCAAATTGGGCTCCCATTTCTCAAGCCCCTCCCCTTGTATTTATGGAAAGGCTAGGAGGTTAGGCTCAAAAGGCAGTTGGTCTGGGAAGTTAAGTTAGTTTGAATAACTTCCCTAACTAATCCACAATTAGTCGTTTTGTATATTTTTTGATATTTTAAAAGATACCTGCGAGTATGCCTTTGGAAAACCAGCGAGTGAATTGCAGCTACTATGTCTTGCAGCTAGCAGGTGCAACATTTCACATGATACCTGAGGGTTGTCTATAGAGACACCCGCGGTTAACCCGCATGTTTGCTTATATCAAAGTCGCGATTATGCTTCAAAATAGTTACAACAAATATTTTTATTGAGGAAAGGATTGGAAATTTCAGATCCAAATGATATAAGGTCAAGCAAGCTCTTCCATCCATAGTGTCCTTTTGTGTGACCGATAGGGCAATGTGGTCACGAACGGAGAAGTGCTAATTTGACTGATAACACATGTCTATAGCAGGTTTAGATGGTCATGTGATTTCAACCACAATAGATTTTCTTCTACAATGAAGCAAGTTTGTAGCATAGACAGGTATAAATAAGACACCAAATTCACACCCAATATAACTCCTTCACTAGAGAAAGATCATATTTCTTCAAAATTCATTAGACATCACCTTATTTAAAAGACCAAGGGGACCAACCTCTCCTCTACTTTCTTTTCTTGTCCAATGTTTCTTTTAGTATTTGAAGAAATAAGATCTCTTATGACACCTAATGTGTCTTTTTGTTTTTTTATGATATGTGTCATGTCCCAAATTGGCATTGGGTCACAATGGCCTAAGCACATTGGACATATTCATTAGAGTTTTTCAAATTGATGCTAAGGGTCAAATAATTGCCAAGGAGGAAAAATACTAGTTTCCTAGGTTTGGGGTGGAAACTTTGGGATTTGGAATAAGGGGAATAATAAATGATGTTTGAACATTAGAATGGCATAAATATTTAATAAAGGAGCTAAATAAATACATACAAGTGAAAATAAAAGTGGCATTTTGGAGAGATCTAAACTTATGAAACCCACAGTTAATTCGAAAACGTCCACAATTTCTTGAAAACCCGCATATTTGATAAATAATGAATAATAGATGATATTACTTTTACAAGTATTGACCATTTATAGGTCAACTGGGTATCATTTCAATGGAATGATGTACCCCTTAGAATTTAACTAGTTAGTTTAATTAATTAATTAATCATATTTGTGATTAATTAATATTTTTACTATTTAGATACACAACATTGCCTTCCCCTTTAAGGAAAGCTTTGTCCTCAAAGCTGAGTTTGTTGATGTTGTCTTTTATTTTGGCTCCGTGTCGAACTAATGACTTGAGACATGTAAGTT
This sequence comes from Larix kaempferi, assembly GCA_027924585.1. Lineage (NCBI taxonomy): Eukaryota > Viridiplantae > Streptophyta > Pinopsida > Pinales > Pinaceae > Larix > Larix kaempferi. The sequence goes on from BSBM01000217.1 coordinate 38,438,828, forward strand.
TGATTACCTGCATTTCTTCCTCTTGTTTCTTTTGTTTCGGAATCCACATTAAGTATGTACTTGGTGTAGTTTTGCTGTGAACATATCCGTTCACTAATTTAATAGTCGAATCCGACTCTCATATTGGACAATAAGTAAGAATAATATATTAGATGATAGGATAAAAGATACAATAAGATTTCCTTTTATAGGGCTTGATCCAACATTGTGAAGGGTTACGCCTTTTCACTAGTAACCTAATAATCTATTAATTTATAAATAATAATATTAAATAAATATTCACAGCAAGTTTCGTTGACACTTTTGCTTCTTACGTAGTTCTTTCTTTTAACTTCTTTTGTCGCCATTTGAAAAGTCTTAATAGACTTAACAATAGAAACTATTTTTGTGATTTTATTCCCAACACATTCTATGTCAATTCCTCTGAAGGGAATCCTTGTATTTATAATGTTCACATGAGCATCAATCTCATCATGTATCTGATTAACCTTATAGATGTTCTCATTGATGTTTTTTATAGTGATATCTGGGGTGACAAATGTTCTTTGTGCATCTATTATTGTGATATTCTTGTCAATGCATTGATCCTCATTGTTGTCAGTAATATTGGCTTGATTCTTATCACCATCTTGGTCACAATCCTCTTTATTTTTGTCATTGTCATTTTCTTCATCACAAGGGTATTCTATATCTTTGTCTTGCTTATTATCTTGATTGATAATTTTAATCTCATCATTGTTGACATAATGGTTTATTGTACCCTTGTCATCATTGAATGAGTATGCAACCTCGATATAAACCTTGGAGCTCTCCGCAGTTGCAATTTTAGGCTCCTTATCGCAACAATCATCTCTTGTACTTTTTTCTAGTTGTGTCAATTCATGAGGTTGTTCTTTTGCTACATGACTGCTCATGGGTTTTTCGGAGTTCTTGAATAGTTCGCACAATGATTTGCTTGGTAAGCCCATTTCGAGAACCATTTTGTGTGTATAATTAGAAACACCCGTAGCGTCTTGCATTTGTTGTTGTTGGTCACCGAGATCAATGGAAAACTCCGTTAAAGTTGATTCCAATAGCATCTTTGATTCAATTGCTTCTACTCTTGAGAGTGAAGTTTCTTCTTTCTCTTGTGAAAATAACTCTTTTTCTTCTATAGAAGGTTGTGATTATTCTTCCATATTTTGCATAACTTCATGTTTTTCCTTTTTGACCTTTATTCTTTGGTATTTTTCTTTTTCACCTTCTTCCTTTAAGTTTTCAACCTTCTCATTTTTATTTCTGTTTTTAAATGGATGTTTCCCCACATTTCGAACTGGGTATCTTTTATCTAAATTTCTAAAAATATCTGCTATTATTTCTTCTTTAAGTCTTCTAATTTCCTTTGATAAGTTGTCCTTTTTTTAGAACATTTTTGTGCATGAGTGGATATAGTGCACGTCCGAATTTTACTTATCAAGAGAAAAAAGATTAAATATAATAATTAGTGATTATTAAATATACTAATTAATAATGATATTATTATTATTATTAATAATAATGATATTATTAATAATATTTAATATTAATTATTTGTATTCTTTTATTAAAAAAAAATAATAATAATGCTACTTATTATTATAATATTTTAATGGTTTTTTTGTTTTTTGTTTCTTTAAAAATGAGGGCTTGTGGTGTGGCAAAACCATGGAGAAGGAGGCGCAAGAAGGAGTAGGTGAGAACATGCACGATGCCGGTGAGCCGAGGAGTGTGAGGAGGATGCGGTGGATGGGACGAGTGCAGTTGAGGGAGCAAGAGGGAGATGGCGGTGTGTGGGAGGTAGGCGGCCGCAAGGCGGTGCAAGGGAGGCTGCGCAAGCAGAGGAGGGCGAAGGTGGAGGAGGGAGTAAGAGGGAGGAAGGTGACTGCGTTGGAGAGCATCCGAAGGGAGGAGATGGTAGGGACGCAGGAGAGGGAGAGTGAAGGGAGGAAGCATGTAGGAGTGGTGGAAGAGGAGGAGGGAGCATGGGAATGAGGGCGCGGGAAGGAGGAGAGGGCCACGAGGGATTTTGAGGCGAAGAAGACAAACACTAGAGTAGAAGGCGGGAGGACGAGTAGGTAGAAGCGACGCAGGGAGAGGAGGGAGGAAGGGTGGGATGGAGTTGGGAGTGGAGTGGCGTATGGAGAGGGTCGAGGGAGTGATCAGGTGTGATGGGACGAGGGCTGTGTGTGGAATTAGAGAGTGGCAGCGAAAGCGAGAGAGATGTGAGGGAGTGGTGGTGGAAGATGGAGGAGGGGAAGAGTAGTGAGGATGAGGAGATGAACGTGGCTCTGATACCACGTGGAGAGATCTAAACTTATGAAACCCACAGTTAGTTCGAAAATGCCCACAATTTCTTGAAAACTCGCATATTTGATAAATAATGAATAATAGATGATATTACATTTACAAGTATTGACCATTTACAAGTCAACTGGGTATCGTTTCAATGGAACGACGTAACCCTTGGAATTTAACTAGTCAGTTTAATTAATTAATTAATCCTATTTGTGATTGATTAATATTTTTACTATTTAGATACACAACACATTTGATCATGACGACACATGGAGGAAGGGGGACCCACATATGGCTAGATTTCCCCACTACACTTGGCATCATTCTCTCACCAATTTGAATTCAAGGTGAATGGTAACATACTTGGGGGAGTTCAAAAGGTATTATTCATTGCATGAATCATCCAAGGTCGAAATGTAGAGGAAGAGTAACTCCCATGGAAGAGGAAGAGGCAATTTGGAGCTAGTGAGACACTTGGGCTAGATTCCCTAGCTCTATGACAACAATGATGAAGATGCTATGAAACCTATGATACAAATTAGACCTGAAGGCTGAAATATGAAATACATGACATGTCAGGGCTAAAAATATCCTCCAAGAGGGCACTTAAGGGAGTTAGGGCAGCTAAGATGCTTCCACATGTGATTTGGTGGAAGTGGAAGACTAGGAATTGTTGTACAAGTGGCGTTCTTTGGAATCTCTTCCCAACTTGAGTTAGCATGAGTCTCTTGGAAGGAATTCGACTCATGGATAAAATTACAAGTTTATAAATGTCAATAACAAAGAATGAAACCAGATTTTGATCATTTGAGAAATTTGCAATTGCATTTGTGAAGAAGGAGAGCTAGTGGATAACTAGTTTCTTGCCTTAGCCAATTTCGAGGGTGAAAGATTCCCATCCAAGATGGTAATTGGGAAGGCCATTAAGAACTTTCATTAGGAGATTTAATGGAGTGTTTATTTGCAGGTGTAAGCTACAGGGAAGCTCATGTTTTCTTCTAGTGCAACACACTCTCTCAACCATTTCCAGTTTTGATGGCATATTCTTGACCCTTGAGGGAGGGTATTTTTGGTGAGATATTGTACTCTTTGGGAGAGATTATCATGATCTATTTATTTTTTAATATGATTAATATACTTTTTTATTCATCTCCAGAAATTTTCAGGTCGAAATACCAAGTGGTTATATGTAAAATGGATTATTAATGAGAAAATAGTGACCATTCCCCCACTAGATTGATGTATGCCAATGTATTGATGATGATTTTGAATGGAAGAATATTTATATGATATATTTATGATGTATGGAATTCAATTGATTATTATTACAAGTTTCATGTTCATCACTTAAGCATTTGGAGCCATCTTGCTCAGTTTTATTTTATTTGAAGAAGATTTCATGCTATTTCTCCCAAGGTCGAACTAGTGATTTTTGCTGCTGTTTGGGAGAAGGTTAGAATAGAATTAATAATTCATTAGTGGTGAAAATTAGACCTAAATAATGTTCCTCAGACATCCCCTACCTATTTTCATAATTTTGAGTGAGTTTGGAGGCATTTGGAGACTCATTTTCAGTACTTACCCTGGGGGGATTTGAACCCCAAATTGCTAGTTAAATTCCATACTTTGTCCAGAATATTAAACAAGTTTGCAGAAGTATTTTGATGGTTATAAATAATCCATGAAAATAATAATCAAGTATAAATATAATTCATACACCTTCACTGAGTATTTGGAGGCTTTTGGAGCCAATTAGAGACCTAGTGAACAATACTAGTCAAAGGGAAATTACTAGTAAAGTTCCCTACATTGGCCAGAATTGAAAGAGGATTTGAAGAAGTATTTTAAGGGCCCAAAAGAATCCATGAAACACATATTTATGTTCTAAAATCACCCACATACCTTCTTAGAATATTTGGGAGCATTTGGGGCAAATTGGAGACCTAGGCATCAAAACTAGTCAAAGGTCGATTTTGGGGAAAAAGTGAAAAATTGGTCATTTTAATAAAATTCTTAAAAAGGGACATTATAGTGGTATAAGAGAATTATATTGGCACCTGATGTGGTCTGATATTCATGAGGACAAGAATTCAGGGACCACCATTAGATATTGAAACCAAAGTGCTTTTGTTGAAAAGGAAAAAGTAAGAAAACAAGAACAATTGTTTTTTTAGAAAAATATGGCTAGGGATGAAAAGGGAACCTCAGATGATATTGAGGACAATAGGAAACATATAAAACTATTCTTTGAAGATATGAAAAAAAATATGATGAAAAGATTCGAATTGATGGCTATCCAACTTGGGAGCAAAGGAGTAATAGGAGGCAACAATAGTTCTCATGGTGAGGAAAAGAATCCAATGGGAGAGCATATTTTCTCAAGCACATGACCCCATAATAGAGAAAATGAATTTCAGAGAACACCAAGGCCTACTGTACCAAAATTTATTGAATCCAAATATGTGGAAGAAATTCATCTCGAATGGAAAAATTTGAGTGAAGGTTTTAGAAACACTATACCATTTTATCAATACCTCATTATCAAAAACAAGCTCAAGATGAAGGAAGGTAATAAGAATCCATTTCAAAATAGAGATTCCAAATATATTGATCCTAAGGAAAACAAGGGGCAAAATGCATCAACTTGCTTGAAGGAGCAAAATGAAGAGACATCACAAGAGCATTGTTGATGTATATGTAACTTCGGAATGTTTTTCATCCATGTATTTCATTTATATATTATTGTACTCCTATAGAGATGTGTCATTACTCTATATGGAAGTGTTGTCATGTGTATTGACAAGTGTCGCAAGTGTGTTAACTTGCCGATGGGTTATTAGACCACCATGTGTGGGGTCGGCCCTGATTTATATAATATATGGTTGATGTACCTAGCTAGACAAGTCGGCCCCATAAGGTTATTGGGAAAACAGATCAAGTATAAATAGAGATCGAGAGATCTCTATTTGGATCACTTGGAAACTCATTCTTCCTTCACTCAGAAAGTGGCGCACTAGTGAGGAGGAGGATCATCTGCTACTAGGAGACTATCTCTGTGTATTTTGGTTGTACTTTGGTTGAGCCATTGCTCTCTTTATCTTTGAGGATGTTGTGGGTTTTTTCACCTTAGGGTTTTCCCCACAGAAACTCTGTGTGTCTATTGTCTCTCATGATTTTGCTTCTTGTGATGATTGACATGCTTGTTATGATTGATATGCATTGATATACTGTACATGTTATTCTCTCAGTAAAGATCCTAGAGTATTGTGAATTAATGCTCAAAATTTAACAAGCATGAAGAAGATTCTATTGAAAATATGGAAGGTCATTTCGAGACACCTTCTACCTTAGACATGAACCAAAGAGCATCTACTGATGGATTCTTGAACTATGAAGAAGTACCTACTGATGGGTGCTCACACCTCTATGTTGGTGACATACAGATCACTTTTGAAAGTGTTGCTGCAAGCCAAACTTCCATTAAACATGAAAATGAAGACCTTGTAACAGTTGAAGAAGAAAAAATATCAACTTCCCCATCACCACTTGAGCTTCATGAAGTTTTTCCAAGCAAGAAAGAAGAAGATGAGGAGGTTCATTTGCAAGAGCCTCATTTTCTTGAAGGGTCCTTAAAGATGAATGAAAAGAAGATCCAAGAGTCCCTCAACATTCTCCATGACACTCAAGCATTGGTGTCAAATTCTTTTTGGAGAGCTACTTCATTTGAGGAAACATCCTTCCTTGAAGACATGGAGAAGATTCAAAGAGAAATGTGCCACATCAAAGGTAATTTCATGTCTTTGATTTTTGATAGAAACCATTTGTTTGAGCTTAATGAATTGTTACATGATGCATACTTGAAGAATAATGAGGATAACCATAAGCTCACAATTCAAAATGAGGAACTTCTTGAAAAGTTGCAAGATACTTGTTTTTCCTCTTATGTTTCAAATTGTCAAATGGTAGATTGTTTGGAGGATTCTCATGAAATGGTGGATCATGAGAAATGTGGAAAATTGAATGTGCTTGATGTGTTTGAATATGAACTTGAAGATATCCAAACACTTGATGTGGTAGAAGAGGAACTTGAATTGTCTCTTGATGAAGGTTATGCAATTTTTAAAGAAGAGCATGATTCCTCTACATTGGAACCAATCTATGACAAAGGTTTCACAATTTTGAAGGAGCTACATGATACTACCCATATGGATCCTTCCCATGATGAAACTTCTGCACTTTTTGATCATTTGGGTGAGTTAGTTAATTCTCCTACATCCTACAATTCCATGTTTTGTAGCATTAGTCTCAATGAAGAATGGGTGAAAGGGTTCTTTTTGATGGTGCGACATGAGGAGTATGGAACTCCTAGATTTACTTTTTATGATGATATGGTTGGAGAACATTCTTATTCACATTTCTAGCAGCATCCTTTGTTACTTTATGATGATGCACATCTACATGGATGCACCTATGATATGCATTTGAGTCACTTGAAGACTCATGGTTTTTCTTGATCAACACTTGATTCATTTGATGTTGGAGGAACTTCATCCAACACTTGGGTGAATAGATTTATGATTGGAGAACATTTTTGTTGGAAGCCACATACTTTGTTATATCTTTATGATTCTCACATTTATGGATGTATGGGTGAGACTTCTTTGAGTCATTTGAAGTCTCCTTGTTTTTTCTGCTCATTATTTAGTTCATAGTTTAGTGGAGATTCTTCATTCACTTCTCGGATGAAAGAATACATGGCTGAATATTTTGATGCATATCACATCCTTTTGGAGTAGCATTATAGGACATGGGATCCTCACTGTTACCACTCCAGGAAACTCTCCTAGGTTGTATTTAAGAGATGCTTGGTAACTTAAACTTATCTTAAATGATGGGGTTTGTTTGGATCAAGTTGGATGACTGAGGTCAAAACTCACACACTCAGAACACACATAGAGACGCTCGGGAAGACAAGGCTTTGACTACTGCTGTTCAGATGGTTGATAAAAGATTAATGGGAGTGAATCCTTATCGTGTCAGCAGATTCATACACAGAAATATGTATATAAATGGATAATCACAACAAATAAATAACATGTATGTTCAGTTCTCAAATACCAAGACAAGATGACAGCTATCTAGCATAGAAAAGTGAGCATACAGGAAATAAACCATCCACTGTAAGTACAGAAACATAAGAAAGAGAAATCTGAAAGCAAAAAGTAAAAGAAGCTTGTATTATTTGAGAAGTCATTGAATTCTGAGAATACAAATATCGATCAGTTTCTCCAAAATCGAACCCACGTTCTAGTTCAGTTCTCGGCTTTATAGCCATTACAAAGTTTTCAGATCCCAAAAGATGGATTGAATATACTAAAAATAACAACTAAGAACAACTAATGAAAGATGTGACAGTGTGTTATGATCAAAATAACTGATCCTTGCTGATACACCTACGCTTGACAGCTGAGACGAGCCTCTGGGGGCTGAAGGGCGAGTTTGAAACTGCTGTTTTGCAAAAAAGTTGTAGTTGTCTTTTCTAAAAATAGATATGAATATTCCACTGTTAATTCTGCTAGCGCCCACAGTATGGGACCAGAGGTGATCATGATGCACTTGAACGCTTATCAATCCCCTGGAAAACGCCTACAAGATGTTGGGACCAACACAAAAGGGGTTTGATGCCCAAAGACAGACCTTTGCGATTTTTTTGTTTTCGGTAGCTAACAAAACTGGGCTTGAAGGTGATAAGCAACTGAAAGCCTGGTATTCGGTGATTGATGAATTGGATTAACGCTTCGCCTAAACCACCGAATCGCTTAAGAGTGCTGGAAAAATTTATTTATTTTCGGTATCCGGGGGGGGGGCGCTGCCTGCACGTCGTAAACTATCGAAACGAGATTCAGCAGCTAATGAACAACACCTATGTTTTCCCAAGCTTCCGAAAGCAGTGGATGATCCAACCTGCAAAAAGTTTACAAAACTGTGCTTCTGTCCCCTGCTACCTGGATTTTTCTTCCTCGTGGAAGGAGATTGGAGGGTTAGCAAAGTTGATTGCAGCTGCTGCTAAGGTCTCCAGGTCTGAATGTACCATGGGCTGGGGACTATGAGTTTTTTCCTTATCCTCTAATGATTCGACCTTCCTCCTTAGCCTGATGTTTTCCCTGATCAACCTAATGTTTCTCCCTCTCATTTTTCCATGTTTCCTGGCCAACCCATGGAAAGAAACATACAACTCATTATACCTTTCAGACAACCTCTGATTCTTCTCCTTGATGAATCTCTAGAGTATCTCGCGTTCATATGCCTGCTGGAGGAGTCGATTGATTTTCTGTGAGGAAGAAATCTTTGTGTTATGAATTGATCCCTCAGCTACCTGTTGACCTTGTTCCTCCACAGGTGTAGGAGAAGGTAAATTGACATAGGCATTCTCCTGTTCCATCATGGATGGGGCTACTTCCTGGGGTTCCTGTTTCATCGCCACCTCCTCTTTTTCTACTCCAGCTTCTTGCAATTCATCCTCCTCGGAATCGGTGTATTGGAGGTTTAAAAGATTGGTACTCCTTGAAGGGGTCTCTTCTGAAACAATTCCCTCTTCCTCAGCCTTATCTTTAAATGCCAGTTTCCTTTTGGCTTTCTTCACCTTTGGATCTGAGGAAAGGGGTTCAGTTTGAACTAGGGGAATATCCCTCCTCTTTCTTTTCCCACTTCTAGGGGTGGATGATTTCTTTCCATCCTCCAGCTGTAATTCTGTTTCGAACCCACTCCAGAACAGGAAGAAAGCCTAGTTCATGTTTTTCCTCTGCAATAACTCAGAGACCAAGATTTTTATCAGACCATGGTGGTACAATCTGCCTACAATTTTGGTGGGATGGGCTTTTACTTGATGTGCCATTTTGGTGAGGCTCTTGTGGAGGTAGAAAGGGAGATTTAAAGAGTTCTTTCCAGTGAAGTGATCCAGTAGTATGAAATGGTAAATTAGCACCCGGTTATACTTACCCTCACAGGTTATATAGACCAGAATGGACTTCAATAAAAGATGCCATTTATCCTCCAGATATGACATAGGAATGTCTTTTTTCCCAAACTACGTTCCTATGATCCGATTTCAAGTATGATTGAAATTCAAAATCCTTTTTGACAGTGGTCTTAAACCAACTTTCTCTGGTTGTTGGAAGTTCTGTTACCTGGGCTATGAGGGCCTCATCCACCTGGAATTCCTCCTTGCCTATCACAGCCTTACTGCCGTCAAATGTGAGGGCAAACACTTCGGCCACCTGTTGATAGAACCCTGAAGTTTTTTGCAGAAGTTATAGTAGCCAACATTTTTGAACAATTGACATACCTTGGGGTGCGTCTCCAGGTAGCAGATGTCGTTCAAATCTTTCCTCAAAACTGCCCCTCCTCCATCCTTCATTAATAACCTGCTCGCTGGCGCCTGCTGCTAAACTCGGGATTGAGGGAGAGATGGGAAATCAGACAGAAAATGCGTTCGATCAACGTGGTGAGGGTGAAAGAGGAAGGGTGGTGTGGCTTTTCAGGAACTGATTCCGAGGGGTATGAAAAGGTGGATAATCATGAGGGCGTAATGATAGCTAATGCAGCATGATTGTACTGGAGGAATGAATTTTTAGAAATGCTATTATGCGGAAGGGAACGAGGTCCATCTGGTCAGAGTCATGGCGGTGGCATCTGGACTCGCCTTGGGGTAAAAAGTGCTTTCTTTCAAAAGACCCTTTCGGCGGCTAAAACATGATGGATTCCCTGTATTATGACCAAACCCTCGATTTGACGTGCCTGCCGATCAACGCCAACTCCTTTTCGGCAGCCGATAATCCACTGTTGACACCATATGCCACCGGAAAACGGTCTTAACCAGTGCTCGTTGCTTTCGGTGGCTGTAAACAAACCAACCTTTGGATGGTAAGCTACGAAAAAGTATCCACCCTTTTGGTGGCTAATGAACACCATCATGTTCTCCCAAACCCCTGAAACAGCCTCATGGATTGTGAAAATGACTTTGCTTTTCGGCAGCTACGGAAAGTTCTAAACTTGCACTGCGAACTGCAGAAAATATTTACCTTTCGGTGGCTAATGAACACCATCGTGTTCGCCCAAGCCACCGAAAACCACCCCACAACTCACGCTATAATTTTTCCCTTTCGGTAGATGGAGCGTGTTTTCTTTCACATAACAAGCCACCGAAAATAGGGTTTTCGGTAGCTAATGAACCATTGCCAGGCCCGCCTAAGCTACCAAAACTTGAAATTTGTCTTTTGAAGGAGAGCTAGCTTTGAACAACTATTTCAGACTTCGTTACCTTTTTCAACCTATCAGACCGGGACTTAAACACACGCAAAAAGAAACAAAAATTAAAGACTTCCTATCACCTAGACACCATGACTAGTCTATACTTATTAAGGAAGGGGGACCCACATATGGCAAGATTTCCCCACTACACTTGGCATTATTCTCTCACCAATTCAAATTCAAGGTGAATGGTAACATACTTGGGAAAGTTAAAAAGGTATTATTCATTGCAGGACTCATCCAAGTTCTAAATGTAGAGGAAGAGTAACTCCCATGGAAGATGAAGAGGCATTTTGGAGCTAGTGAGACACTTGGGCTAGATTCCCTAGCTCTATGACAACAATGATGAAGATGCTATGACACCTATGACAAAAATCAGACCTGAAGGCTGACATATGACATATATGACATGTCAGGGCTAAAAATATCCTCCAAGAGGGCGCTCAAGGGAGTTAGGGAAGCTAAGATGCTTCCACATGTGACTTGGTGGAAGTGGGAGACTAGGAATTGTTGTACAAGTGGTGTTCTTTGGAATCTCTTCCCAACTTGAGTTGGCATGAGTCTCTTTGAAGGAATTCGACCCATGGAGGAAATTAGAAGTTTATAAATATCAATAACAAAGAATGAAACCAGATTTTTATTGTTTGAGAAATTTTCAATTGCATTTGTGAAGAGGGAGAGCTAGTGGATGATTAGTTTTTTGCCTTGGCGAATTTCGAGAGTGAAAGATTCCCATCCAAGTTGGTAATTGGAAAGACCATTCAGACCTTTAATTTGGATATTTAATGGAGTGTTTATTTTCAGGTGTAAGTTATAGGGTAGCTCATGTTTTCTTCTAGTGCAACACACTCTCTCAACCATTTCTAGTTTTGATGGCATATTCTTGACCCTTGAGGGAGGGCGTTTTTGGTGAGCTCTTGTACTCTTTGGGAGATATTATAATGATATATTTATGTTTTAATATGATTAATATACTCTTTTATTCATATATATAAAGTTTCAGGTCGAAATACCAAGTGGTTATATGTAAAATGGATTATTAATGAGAAAACAGTGACCATTCCCCCACTAGATTGATGTATGCCAATGTATTGATGATGATTTCGAATGGAAGAATATTTTTATGATATATTTATGATGTATGGACTTCCATTGATTATTATTACAAGTTTCATGTTCAACACTTAAGCATTTGGAGCCATCTTTCTCAGTTTTATTTTATTTGAAGAAGATTTCATGCTATTTCCCCCAAGGTCGAACTAGTGATTTTTGCTGCTGTTTGGGAGAAGGTTAGAACAGAATTAATAATTTATTAATGGTTAAAATTAGACCTAAATAATGTTCCTCAGACATCCCCTACCTCTTTTTATAATTTCGAGTGAGTTTGGAGGCATTTGGAGAGTCATTTTCAGTACTTACCCTGGGGGATTTGAACCCCAAATCGCTAGTTAAATTCCATACTTTGTCCAGAATATTAAAAAAGTTTGAAGAAGTATTTTTATGGTCATAAATCATCCATGAACATCATAATCAAGTAAAAATATCATTCATACACCTTCACTGAATATTTAGAGGCATTTGGAGCCAATTGGAGACCTAGAGACCAATACTAGTCAAAGGGAAATTACTAGTAAAGTTCCCTACATTGGCCAGAATTGAAAGAGGATTTGCATAAGTATTTTAAGGGTCCAAAAGAAACCATGAAACACATATTTATGTTCTAAAATCATCCATATACATTCTTAGAATATTTGGGAGCATTTGGGCCAAATTGGAGACCTAGGCATCAAAACTAGTCAAAGGTCGATTTGGGGAAAAAGTGAAAAAATGGTCCTTTTAATAAAATTCTTAAAAAGGGACCTTAAAATGTGTGTCTCCATAAAGAATATGAACCATTTTTAAATGTATGCATGGGATCTTGTAAGTGGGTAATATTAGGATGCTCCCAATATGGAAGATCATAAAATACTTTTCTTTTCATCTCAATGGGCATTTTCTCAACATAGGTGTCGAAAAATTCAGTATCATTGAACATAGTTTCCCATTTGAATCGAAGAATTCTGCAATTTATTTTTCCTTCGCTATATCATTTTCCCTAATCCACTCAATTGGTGTCATTGTTTTAGGTCTTTGGGTTCTCTCTAGTTTACCAGTGCAAGTAGATGCTAACCTTCTATAAGAGTGGTCTTCTAGGAGGAATACCCTTGAGCAGTCATACACACTGAATTTTTTAATTGGTTGGACCACCTATCCTTTATAAAAGTTTAACAACATTCATGTCCATGATACCCTCTTGTTAGAAGACTTGCAATGTTATTTCTATAGAGCACATTAGGGTTGAAAAATATAGTTGCGCTAAATTAACTATGCCAAATAATGTTACAAATTTTAAAAATATATATATTCAATATGCTTGCTAGAGAAAAATCTTAATCCTAGATAATCATGTATGGTGTATGCACATATGTCATATAATGTATAAGACCTCTCCTTTGGGATGGGTCTTGAAACATCATATACATGTATCCCTTCCCATAATTTCTTCAATTCATTGATCAATGGTTGTAAGTAGATATTCATATTCTTCACTTGTCTTCTACTAGGGACTATAAGAACCAACATAAGATGTCCATTTTTCATGGTCAACCATGGGGGATATTGTTATTGATAACTACTACTGTCCAAACATAGTAGTTGGTGTCTTGGAGGGGATACGAGTTAAATCCATCCATGGATATGCTCAATTTAAGGCTATGGACTTCATTCTTGAATTTATCGCACCATGTATCCTCTATATGCTTCATGTCTAATGAATTTGTTGGGATTCACATATGTCCTAGCTCACTTCTGTGCGAGGTATGCCACCCTTACAACATGTTTAATTATTTACAATGAAAAACCATTTGAATCCTTGGGTTTATAAGCATGTAACTCAATATATTATGAGGAGGACCATGTGCTTTACCTCTATTTTTTTTAATTCCGGTACCTTCCATGCCCACATTCTGGACATATCTCTTTATCTACATATTCTCCTCTGTATAAAATACAACCATTTGGACACACATTATATGATATGCATTCAACACCCAACCTTTTCGACATTTTATTTATCTCTTCATAGTTGTTGGGAAAGACAATGTCACTTGGAAGTACCTTATCATTGACTAACCTGCAATGAGTGGGAAATATAAATGTACACTATCATCAAACCTTCATAAAATCAACAATTCTCAAAGTTGGTTGTGTGACAAGATTCCTCGAGATATGGGGGACTTAATAGTTAGTCACCTTAAAAGTGTCGAGAAAAAATCATTTAACATACCATACATTACTTCAAGTTGTACAATAACATTGTTTCCCCTAGTTAGGTATACTTTGACCCATGTCAAAAGAGAGGGGTGGTGGAAGCAGATTTCAAGCTTTCAAAGAAGGCATCATTATTATGAGCATCATCCCCTATCTCATCGTGTTGGAATTCATGTAACAACATTCCCTCCATGGCACTTGTATCCCATAAACAATCATCCATATCGACCTCTATTTCATTTCCTTCACTACCAACTTGTGAAGAACTAGTGTCACGGTAGACACTATGAATCAGTGACTCATGGAATAATGGGAATCGAATGGTTGATTGATTCAACCATGCTTGGTATGATTCCTCTCCAATATATAATTGTTTAGAAACCCTCTCTTGATTTGACATCAAAGTGAGCTGCAAAGGAAGATGGTGGGCAGGTCGCTTGGTGTTAAAATCATAATTACAAAAACATTGAATATTACATTAATGATATCAGGAAACACAATGCATTTTGTTTGTTTAAACATTATACCAAACAATTAATAGAAACATGGAAAAAAATTATATAGTACATGTGGAACCAACCACTTTATAAAAGAAAATGCCAAACTAAACAATATGCAAACATTAATTCCATTGAAAATATAAAATATAGTTAATCAATGATATTTTTATTATGGTCCAAGTGGACATCTAAAGGTAGTCTTAATGCAAGGTATCTTTAACGAGCAATTGGTGGTCCATGAAAGCTATAATTTATCAACAACTCATCACCAAAAGACAAACTATGTATTGCATGCAAAACAACAAATCTAGATGATTTCCTTTTCATAAAGAACTCCTTTCCATTCGAGTGTTCTACAAATGAACAATTTACACTAAATGATAAACACCTACGACTATTTATGAACCCTGCAATGTTCCCATGAGTGCGTGGACAGCCATAGATATACAACAAGTTCTTGATGTTAAAGTTTCCAGAAGCATAACCATTCATGCAGATAATATACATGGATTCAATACTAGGTTAATATTTAACAATATTCAAATTATTAGACGGATGATAAATAGGACCACGAAATGGCATAAGTGGTGACTATTTGGGAGGAATGATACATATGAAAGGATAAAAAACCCAATATTTGCAGCATCTATTTTGGACTTGGGAATCATATAATTATTGTGACAAAAGGAGAATTGAATCCCAAGATCAGACATAGGAAAAGAAGATGACCAAGCACCATATTAAGCATGTTTGTAACAGGTATTGGGCCATGGAATTGTCATCATTTTACACTCTCTTTTCCCTACATTTAAGCCCTTCTTGCTCGCCCATTTTTATGATTATTTGTGAGATTTAGATCTAAGGTGGTTTCCATTTGCATTTCTTTAGTATTTCATGTGAATTGTGATTAGACATTGGAAAAATAACATATTTTGCACTTATTTTTGAAACATGGATGAGTTTGATGATTTTTGCAGAACCAATTCAAGGCCATTTGATGTTACTCCGGGACATTTTCCACAACTCATATGGTTGAAGATCAACGAAAGTGGATACTTGATATTTTTCAAATGAGGAATTATTAAGTCATTACTACTGCTGTTACTCCTATTGTTACTGTTGTTGCTACTCCATGAAGCCACCTTGGAGGAACATATTCATTAGGGGTGATGTATTTTTATAAATCTATTATTTCTATCCTTCTTATATGTCTCAAATTATGATGTTAAATTATTTGAAGATAAAAGGGACTAGTTGGAGGTGAATGAGAGTGCATATTTGGTTTATTTATAAATATTTAAATACCTCCATGTAATATATGATGGACCCAACAAATTAAATGCTATTAGGAGTCAGTTGAGATGAGTTTTTTCCATGTTATGATGACTCACTGCATGTATCCCCAAATTTGAATTTGACTTCAAAGACATCCTAAATAGCATGGAGGTTAGCAAAGGATTTGGGATTAGATTTGAATTGATTTTGAGATCCAAATTATTAGTAATTTGTTGAGGATATTTTGGATCTTCATTTATTATTTGTTATGGAGAACTCATGTATAAATAAGAGATCCATTTCCATTGCAAGGAGAGGACTCTTAGAGAAACAAGTCCAATTTGTGATGGAATGAGAATTATATTTCTTTTAGTCTCTTTTCTAATATAGATTGTAGTTCTTCAATTTCTCTCTCTTTTGTTAACGTAGATTGTAATTCTTAGTTTTTCTAATTTGTACTTAGATTAACTTTTTCTTATTGCTTAGCATAGGATGTAGTTTACTTGATTCATTTATTTCCGTAGTTGTATTTTTAATTCTAATTTAAGTTCTTTAATTATGCAAGTGTGTCGAACTTCATAGTTTAGTGTGCTTGCAACCATTATGCAAGAGTGGGTGTGAATTTACTTTTCCGTACAGTGTGAATTAGTTTTAGTATTTAATTTATGCAATTTACTTTATGTTGTGTGATTTACTTCGCTACAACGCATATTAGATGGCTAATGTTATCAAGGAAACTTTAGCCTAAATATATTTTGCATGATAACCTTGAAACAACAAGATGTTACCCTAGGTTGATAATTTATGTTGTGAATTGATTGTTTTTATAAGCGATCAATATTCCCAACATTTTGGCATCGTTGCCAGTGAGGTTATCAAGGGCACAAAAGTACAGACTAACATTGATTTTAGTTGCATTACATATGGTTCTACTGAAGCTTGAGCCATAAATATGGGAGGTAAGAACCTACACATCTATCACCAATTCCTCAAAGGCGGGGATTATTTGTGGTAGACTCTTGTCTCACTTGCACCAGAGCATATAGATTGCATGGGTAGAAGAGCATATAGAGCACGATTTAGAGTGTTTTATTTTGATGCATGAGTAGAATAGAGGTTTTGAATGGATACTCTTGAACACATGGTGCAATAAGAGATACCCATATTACTAATCTCTTTATAGGAAGTTGGTGAGAAGAAGGAAGCATTGGTGAATGAAGATCCCAGTAGAGGAGGAGCCATGCGGATACATAAGACTTCAAGCTTGAGACACACGACCATCATGGTAAGTGGTTGTATTTCGTTTTCATATGATATTTTATATTATTTTGAATTGAAAATAACAAAACCACAAAATTACACATATTTTATTTAGGAAATCATATCATTTTTAGGAGTTGCAGCAACTGCTGCAACATGCGGTGTAAATCAATCTAGGTACTCAATGCTTGAAAATTTGATATGTGGATGTATTCTATTAAAATTTATATCATTATAAACATTAACACATATTCGAATCATTGTCTGGAAGCTTTGTTTTGTTTATTGCATTTTGTGGCATTTTGGCTTGTTGGAATTTGTTGAAGCACAGTCGGGACAATCCTATTTTGAGGGACCATATGGGCTTAGTTTTAAAACATGTTTCTATCGAAAGTATCCCTTTAAGTATAGTTTCTAATACAATTTTAATTTTTCAATTTGGTTGTCAAACAAAAAAGATATGGTCAAAATACTGACTGGAGGTAGAGTAGGAAACTCAATAACAAAGTTGGGACAATCACGTTTTGGGAGATCTAATGGATGAATTTTTAAAACCTGTTTCTATAGGATGTTATCTTGTGAATATAATTTCCAACTCAATTTGAATCGCTTCATTTCAATATCATATGAGAAACTTATGGCCAAAATACTAACTAAATGTCATAAATCTGCACTCTGAAAAATATGTTTTCCCATTTGTTCATTGGCATATTTGACCCATCAATTATTCTTTTCCTAAAAACCTGTTTCTATTAGAGATATCTACATGAATCTACTTTTTCCTCCAATTGGAATCATGTCAATCCGACCTTAAACAAAAACTTTGTACTCAAAATAGGGATTGTTGGTCTATGATGGAACTCACAATCAACACTAGGATGTAGTCTGTTACTTAGAATATATGACATATCATCTCATGGAATTTTTTAAAAACCTATTTCTACTAGAAGTTTACCTAAGAATCCACTTTCATTTTGCTTTGGAACCACTCAAATCGGACGATAAACGAAGAACTTATCAACAAAATACCGTTGGGTAGTCTAGGCTGGGCACCACTCTCCAATAGGTATAAAGTGAATTTTGCTTCATTCATTTTTATTTGGATTTGTTTTATAAGCACTACTTGTTGTTTTTTTCCTAAGCATTGGATGAAGAGAAACTGCGCACCTCTCTTCTTCCATGATCTCTCGTTTCATTGCAGGTAAGTGCTTGTTTTTTGCAGATCCTAGGAGGATTAGGAAGGACAATTTGCAAATGAGTGATTATTTAGCCTAAAGTTCTGAGAATAAGGGTGTGCATCATTATTAACACAAGAGTTCCACTACTCTTATGAAAATTCGATGTTGTTACTTATGTGCAATAGTGATGTTGTTACTTCTATATGATGTTGCTACTCATGGGAGACCTTGATGCTACTACGTCTATATGATGATACTACTCATGGGAGACCTTGATGTTGTTACTTCTATATGATGTTGCTACTACTATTTCTATATGGTGTTGCTCCCGCAATAAAATCACAATATGACCGCATTCAAGCTCCTACAATTTTGTTTCAAAAGTGTTCTAGTTCCTGCCAACAAGAAGAATTTCCATTAAGATGTGTTCATCCAAGTTTATGATGGATAGAAAATGAGATGAATGAAGAATTGTTGTGAATACCAATGAAAATTCAAGCCCAATTTCCATAGCACCAATCCCACTACTCCAAAATAATCATTTTGGAATACCTCATGTTATTCATGCTCATTCATTAATACCATGGTAAGCATATGCATTTTCTTTCTCTTAATTCAATGATGCATGCATACTGAAGTTCATACAATTTCATTTGCTCATATGGTTATCTCTAAAATTCATTGAACTTTACCAGAATATCATTCATATAACCACTACAATTAGATTAGCTTTAGCCACCATCACTCTACCACTTCCATGCTTTTCTACTTCACCCACCCCTAACCCACACCATAAAGATATCTTGGCTCATTTACAATGTCGAGTTTCCTCATTTTCCTACCCAGTTCCAAATACAATTTGATGGTGAAAACCTATTTTAGGCGCCATCTGACCTTGGAGTGCTTGAAAACCAGCTTGTTGGTGGGTATTCCTCGGGAATAATAAAATTCTGACTATGAAAACCCTCTGGGCGCAGTCAGAGAAATCTTGCTTAAAAACCAGCTTGCTGGCGGACAAGATTTGCAAATAAAGTGAGAAATAAATAATTACATCCAAGTTGATATTTGAATAAGGATATCCAAAGCTGATTTCTACAGCTCCACATCTCCTCATGCTACATGTTCTCAGCTTCATAACTCAGTTTACATTTCATCATGCTACGAGCTCCAAGCTCCACATTGCACTTCCTTGCAAATTTTGACATCATTGTGGAGATATCACATCTCTTTCCCCTCAGATGTTGCTATAGATATCATGGACTTCATAGGTAGGTGCAAGTATGATTGTTTTTCTTTTATTTAATCATAGATTCATTGAGTACTATTAGAGGTGTATTTGGAAACTTGCCTAGTCCTCCTCTACTTTTTACCTTTGTTGCACCTCCTTACCATTTTTTTCAAGTGTACAAAAAGCCTTCAGTTTGGGGGGGAACCACGATCATCCTTATATTCTGACATGACCACACCATCACTCATCATCACTCTTATATCATCCATTCAATCCAAACTCTTTGTCGCTTCCTTTTAATCATGACCTCATCTCTACTTCCATAGTCAAGACATTTCAACATTGCCAACATCCCCTTACATCCAAACATGAAAAATAATACCCTATTGTTGCCACACAAGAACCAACAATAGGAAGTCTTGATGTTGTCACATAAGAACCAACAGTAAGCAAGGAGATATGGAAAAGCCAAGGAAGTTGATTGGAAGAAGAAGCTATGTTGCTATCACACAAGAACCGACAGTAAGAAGAGAATTTGATACATATACACAAGCCAAGGCTACTACTAAAAGAGAGCAATAGGCTAGCCACAAGAGCATACAGTAGAATAAGTTGTTGTATAATCCATTCCTACATAAGAATCCACTGTCATGCAAGCAAGGTGGAAAGCAAAGGTATGATTTCTTTGATTTATTTTCATGGTTCACTATGGCATATCTTGGTTAGCACCTTCAAAAATTGGTGTTGAGATTCATTGGAGGATACATCGCATATGATATATGTATTACAGCCATTCCATACATTTGATGGAGGCATTCAATGGGTGGTGGAATTAATAGTTCATCAGAAATATTGTGCCCTGCATGTAATAAAGTGTTTTTATGTGCTAGAATTCTCATTAATGAACATCATGGTTACTTGTTGCTAGGGTACTTTCTTCATAATTTTTGGGTCATATTATTATTTGAAAGTGATTGTCTTTTAAAATGGTGGCACGCATATCTTTGTATGAGGGAAAGTTTTTATGAACAATCATTACACAACTTGCAAGGAAAAGTTTCATAGTATCCCATGATATTCATAAATGTCACCAAGCAAAGAGTATTTTTATTGCAACAATCTTTTGATCACAGGTCTTAAACAAGGAAGATTTAGTGCTCATTAGAAGGATAACTCAAGTGTGAAATAGTCCTATTGATTTTTATCCCAAGACAAGAATATGCATGTTATTTCCTTAATAGGGCTTTGCACCCATCCTTCCTCAGTCAATATGTGAATTTAAATTGGAAGTGTTTCTATCCCATGGATTTCAAAATACAACCAACATAAACATGACTTCATATTAAAAGTATGGCACATATTATTTTCTTTCTATAGGTATAAAGGCATGATGTGGTTGGATTTTTGGATAGCATTGGTGTTTCTTCTACCCTCTGATAGATATAGCGCCCAACATGTTTAACATACATCCAATCTTGGTAATACTATATTATGAATTATGAAAAATATAGACAACAGTAACAAAAAATTTCCAGCCACAATATCTTCCTCCATAAAGGATTATGACACAAATCGTGGGGAGTATTAGAGGTATTTCCATGAACAAATTTGATGATCAATAGGGAATATTTAAAATTGTATTATTCTACTACAAAGCATTGAAGTTGGGATAGAAGCAGGGTGCTTTTATTTATTCCATGGTTCTCTTGCTAACAATATACCTAAGTTATTATGACTGGAAATTTCTTAAATTGTACTGAAATGTTTTCCAAGATCCTGTTGTTGCTTGAAGATTGTCTTTTTGTTCACTAAATGAGTATCCTTTTCATCACCAGATTTGAGACCTTTTAGCTTGACAAGCATTTGTGATGGATTTTTTTTTTGTGTTCACTGAATGAGTATCCTTTTCATCACCGGATTTGAGACCTTTTAGCTTGACAAGTATTTGTGATGGATTTTTTTTTTTTGGGCTCCTTATGACAACTTTGAAGAATTGTATATTTCATCAACTACACAGTGGGCATTCTAGATTAGATTTATGAGGATATGTAAAAAGTTACAGTTTGGGGGAGTATTGTTGTATAGATCAAAACTTGTTTTTCTTTCCAACAATATGAACAAAGATCACCTATATTATTTAACAAAATGATGACATGTTCATAATTAAATCCAATACATTGCTTTGAAAGAATCCAACACAACATGAGGACATGTTGTGTACTCAGTTTGGGGGAGAATGGACTGGTGTACACTCCATGGAATTTGGTGATAAGAGGCAATAGATAAGTGCATCATGCATGCATACTACAACAGATGCAGTGAATTCCCAAGGTAACATCAACACCATTACGCAAGAACTAGTGTTCAACTCTACCACACAAGAACAAGTGTTGAATTCAGAAGCTACTCCACAAGAACCTGTTGTAGATGAAAGGGAAGTGATTGAGCACAAAAGGAGATCAAATATAGTAAAACCATTTGTGGCGGCATTTTGATAGGCAATATGGAAAAGGTATGTGATTTTAAGACAACAGTGAAGCATTTTTATGACAATTTTAAATTGAAAAAGTGCAGAAATTGATTCGAGGATATCTTGAAAATGGTTTTTCATGAAATTTTGAGGGAAGAAGCATTACAATAGGAAGAATAAACACAATAAGTTTCAGCTCAATCCAATGCATGGTTTTATAGAAATAGACATCATCACCTACAACAATTTTACATTTTTTTAAAATCCTTGTTGTGGGTATCTCTGATTTTTTGTCAAGAGAAGTAATGAAATAGTAAAAATATGCTTGCAAAATTTCACAGAAACCCAGTTTATAGTTTATGAGAAAATGACTAAACAATTTGTTGTTACTCCTGTAATAGTTTGTTGTTACTCCATCAAACTTGCTAAAAATCACTCGAGGTCAACTTTTGAAGCTATGTGAATGAAACATAAGATTGATAAGATGATCTAGGTAACCATGGATTGAAGAAATCATAAGTATATCACGTGTTTTGTTCATGACTGGCTAATGATGACATGTGTTTTAAAACCAGCATAGATCCATCTTAAACCCGTATCTATCAAGCATTGAGAGGGATCCAATTTCTTGAGGTGTATTTCTTTTTTTAAATTTAAACTCAAGAAATTTGATCTCTCTTGATTGATAGATTCGGGTTTAAGTTTTAAGTTTTTATTCTATAAACAAACATTTATTTTTTAATTACTTTTCATAATATTTTATTTTATGAACCAACATGGATTTTTTTAAATACTTTCCATAATTTTTTATTTTATGAGCCGACATGAATTTTTTTAATTATTTTGTTAGTAACAAACATTACATCACAAACGTTACAATATCTCCCACATACTTACTTTACTTCTTTTTACTTTAATGTTACAAAGGTTACTAATGTTACATCACGTTACAAGATCTCTCCCATAATATTCACTATCACTATTAGTTTTGGCCGACGTGTTACTAACGTTACATCACGTTACAAGATCTCTCCCATACTGCGCTGTAAAGCGCCTCTTGGTGCAATGACTCTTTTATGAAAAATGCACATGGGACAGCCATTGTTTGAAAACGTTTCAAGGTTCTTTTGGGAATTATTGTATTTTTCATCAGTTGGACAAGCATAGGATTGTTACACAAGTGGGTTTTGGTAAGTGTGCATTGAAAAATGGGAACCACTTAGTTGATACAAAGGTATTGGGTTGCATGAGGACATGCAACATATTCAGTTTGGGGGAGATGTTGGGCCATGGAATTGTCATCATTTTACACTATTTTTTCCCTACATTTAATCTCTTCTTGCTCGCCCATAAACTTGTATTAATGCTTATTAATCCATTTTTATGCTTATTTGTGAGATTTAGAACTAAGATGGTTTCCATTTGCATTTTTTTAGTATTTCATGTGAATTATGATTAAACATTGGAAAAATAACATATTTTGCACTTATCTTTGAAACATGGACGAGTTTGATGATTTTTGCAGAACCAATTCAAGGCCAATTGTCGTTACTCCAGGACATTTGCCACAACTCATATGGTTGAAGATCAACAAAAGTGGATACTTTATATTTTTCATATGAGGAATTATTAAGTCATTACTACTGTTGTTACTCATGTTTTTACTGTTGTTGCTACTCCATGAAGCCACCTTGGAGGAACATATTCATTAGGGGTGATGTATTTTTATAAATCTATTATTTCTATCCTTCTTATATGTCTCAAATTATGATGTTAAATTATTTGAAGATAAAAGGGACAAGTTGGTGATGGGTGAGAGTGCATATTTGGTTTATTTATAAATATTTAAATAGCTCCATGTAATATATGATGGACCCAACAAATTAAATGCTATTAGGAGTCACTTGATATGAGTTTTGGGCATGTTATGATGACTCACATCCCCAAATTCGAATTTGAATTCAAAGACATCCTAAATAGCATGGAGGTAGCAAATGATTTGGGATTAGATTTGAATTGATTTTGAGATCCAAATTATTAGTAATTTGTTGAGGATATTTTGGATCTTCATTTATTATTTTTTATGGAGAACTCGTGTATAAATAAGAGATCATTCTCCATTCCAAGGGGAGGACTCTTAGAGCAACAAGTCCAATTTGTGATGGAATAAGAATTATATTTCTTTTAGTCTCTTTTGTAATATAGATTGCAGTTCTTCAATTTCTCTCTCTTAATTTGTTAATGTAGATTGTAATGATTAGTTTTTCTAATTTGTAATTAGATTAAATTTTTCTTATTGCTTAGCATAGGATGTAGTTTACTTGATTCATTTATTTCAGTAGTTGTATTTTTAATTATAATTTAAGTTATTTAATTATGCAAGTGTGTCTAACTTCATAGTTTAGTGTGGTTGTAGCCATAACATGATTTACTTTCTTGCATGTGTGAGTGTGTTTCAATTATGCAAGAGTGGGTGTGAATTTACTTTTCCTTATAGTGTGAATTAGTTTTAGTATTTACTTTATACAATTTACTTTTATGTTGTGTGATTTACTTTGCAGCAACGTATATTAGATGGCCAATGTTAGCGATGAAACTGTAGCCTGCATATATTTTGCATGATAAGATTGAAACAACAAGACCTTACCCTGGGTTGATAATTTATGTTGTGAATTGTTTATTCTTATAAGCGATTAATTTTTCAAACAACCGGTATGGTATTTACTTAGTAGATGAACAGGAAGAGAGAAATCATTGCTACCCTTCAACAATTGAACTAACCTTGGTGTGTACTTACATGTTTTCTCTTAGTTCATACAACGTTTTGGATCTCTTAGTAGAGATATTTTGGGTGGTATTGATATCATACTTTGGCTCACTAGAAATATCAGTTGAATTAATAGAAAGAGAGGGGTTGGTCAATTTGGGACAAAACATAGATATTTTGGCTTCCAAGTTAGAAACAATAGGAGCATATGAAAGTGTTTCTGTGTCTTTTCTATATCACCTATTGGATTTTTTAATACAGTGGGAGGTATTAGGCAATCAACATTGGGTATTCTATCATTAATATAATGGAATAGTGTGACACATCAAGGGTTCTCCTTTAACCCTTGACATTGTGAACAACCACATACTACGATGGTGTCGTAAAAGAGATCTAGTTCACGGTGAAGTACCATCGACGCAGGATGGTGGATAAAATATGGCATGTTACAATTTGAGGGGTAAAGTGGCTCTCCATTTTTGTCTAGCAACTTCTTGTGGTATTTTTCTCCTGATAAGAACTTGTGCCATTTTTCAACTGGTGAAATATCTTGTGCATTTGAACTCGATCTCGAATCAGGATCCTACAAAATTCAACACATAATTATCCACGTGCATATGTATAAATTTGATTAAATAATCAAATTACAAATAAAATTTGAACTTACTAAAAATGGTAAGGGAGAACTTGATGAACAAACATGGAATGAGTTGCACTATAGAGAATAGACTTTTGAAACCATTTTTTAAGTATATGGCAGGAGTTGAAGCAACATATGTACCTTATGGAGTATTGCAATTTATATCTTGAAAACTATTATCAAATTAATTTTAAATGTAGTCAGTGCGTTTATAAAATGTAAAAGCACTTTTTAATTTTAATAATATAAATGCATCGGTGTGTATATGTATGATACGCACTAAAATGAAACTTCTGAAAACAAAAACATCCACAAAGTTTTAATAACAAAGGTTTTTGTTTGCATTTTACTATTTTTTTATTCAATTAGTGTGATTTGTGTATATTCATATCCGATGTTCTTTTATATATGAAGCGCACTGGTGCGTGCTTTATTTTTTATGTTCATTGATTTATGAAATATTTAAAAAAAATGGTGCGCACATTTCTGATCAATTATTGAATTATCAAGGAGAAATATGAGCAAGGATTTCATTTTTTAAGTGAGTTTATAAAAGAAAATATAATCACTTTTTTATTCTTTTGTCAAAATTTTGAGGGGAGACTTGTGCAAGAGAAATTTACTAGGGTAGACTTTGGAGTGGCTTCATTTTTTTGAAGAATCAAATTTGAAATGGGTTGTGGGTCACTTAGAACTTTGCAAAGGATAAATTCAAGGTATGTAAGTTCTTACTATTTATCTCAAATATTTCCCCTAATTGTTTCATCTCAATTCTTTTCCATAGTTGCTAGCCTCTTTGTGGAACATTTTGAGAAAACAGATCTTGACTTTTATCCCCTAAAACCATAAATATGGAAAAGATACACTGATGACACGAATATAAAATGGCCTCATGGAAGTGAAGAGTTAACGAGTTCTTTGAACACCTAAATTGTCGATCTGAGGACATAGAGTTCACCATGGAAGTAGAAGAAATTGGGAGCATCCTATTCCTGGATGTACTAGTGACTAGGAGGAAAGATGAAACCCTTAGTCACAGACTATTCAAGAAGAAAAATCACACTAAAATCTACCTTTATGTGGACTCACACCACCATCGCTCTCAAAAGGCCGGAGTCCTTAACACCCTATCCATGAGGGCGTTAATAATTTCAGACGATGAACATCTTGAGTAGGAACAAGACCACCTAGTAAGAGTCTTTAAGAGTATTGGATATAAGAGTAAATATATCAGAAAAACTTTTGAAAAAGGTGGGGTCCCCACTCTCTCTACAATGAATCCTTTGCAAAGAGAGTGTACCTTCGATACATTTTTTGGGTCACTGAAAAATTGCAAATATCCTAAGAAAGAAAGATATTATAACCTCGTTCAAAGCAATGGAAACCATTAATAAAAAATGAGATTCGTTAAAGACTATATCAACCAAAACCAATTCAAAGGTGTCTACAAGGTGTCATGCTCTTGTGGGAAATGCTATATCGGTGAAACGAGATGCTCATTCTAGACAAGGTCAAAGAACATGGGGCGGACATCAGAGGCAAACACATTGGTACCTCAGTATTAGCAGAACACTTCCTCAAAGGCAAGCACCATGTGTGCCTCGAAGATACCAAACTAATGGAAAGGGAAGATCAATATCTTAAACGACGATTCTGAGAGGTGATTGATATTATCAAACATCCAAACAACCTTAATAGGGGTGGAGGTCTTGAAGTGAGCACAAGATGGCTTCCTTTGATCAACCATTAGAAAGCACGTGAAGACCAAGTATGATATATATTTTTAATTATTGATTAATTTTGCATTATTGTATATCTTAGCTATATATTATAGTTAAAGATATCAAAATATATTATATAAGATCCTTACCTAGTTAATCCTTCCTTTAATATAATTAATAAAATATCATTCATAAGATATTAGTTTACTTTATTATAGCTATCTAAACAATGAAGAGTCAAGCTCTTTAATAATCCTAAGCTCTTTAATAATCCTATGATAGTTTTAGAGCTTTGGCCTCTTTTTTATTTTAATATTTTATTAATCATATTTAAAATAAACCAAAGCCCCATCCTTAATACTAAACCCTAATTTAATATTTTATTACTCATGTTGAAGATAACTCTAATTTTTAAAGTGTTATTTCCTTTATTTCAAAATCAATAAAGTCGACCTCCTATTCTGGATTATGCTCGACATATCTATGAATCAATGCAAACACCCATCTCTTTCATTCAACTTGTTTCCTTGAGGATGATCATGTTGTGGATTTGAAACGTCGACGTGCAAAAATGGCTATTCTGGAGAATCCGAAAGAAACTCACTGATAAAACAAGCACCACAAAAATCTTGGAACGGAAATAATTAATTATTTCTTTATGTTCCTATTTCATATTTATAGTTCATTATGAAGAAGAAAAAAATTCTTAGTTACTATCAATGCTTGAAATATTGTTGCTTCCCTTCTCTTTTAAGTGGCTGCAAAATTTAGCATTAGGTCTTACCCTCTCAGCTAGAAATATAATGGCTTTGTGCATTTATATATGAGGAGTTGGGAATTTATTGCAATAGAACCACTTATTGCATTGGATCCAAAAATTTGTCCCAAACTTGTCCCTGTCAATATTTTTTTTATAAATGCTTTCATGATTTTAAGTGCGCATTTTACAATCTATCACACTAGTGTGCTCTTAATAAAGGCATTGTTTTATGTTTACATATAAAAAAATTATAGGTTATCCGGAGTGAAATATATGGAAAGTACACATTAGTGCTCTTATTAATGTACACCACACTGGTTAAATTTAATTCACATTTATAATATTTTGGAAAAATGTTAGGTGCACCGATGCATATTCCTAAATAATGTGCACCGTTTAACTATAATACATTTTTAGCTTAAATTATTTAGTTTATTTGTAAAACATATTTCGTAGTTTCTCTATTTCATGATGCAGGGCGTTTAATGATAAAATATGACTGATAGAAGTTCAAGGAAAAATGCTTGTTATAATGAGCACGTTGGGAACACATCCCTAAAAGAGAGCAAGGCAATTTGATTGAATTTTTAGTATAAAATTAACGTGTTTGAATTATTTGTATGTTTAAATGATGTGTATTGGTAAATGTGAGTCACGTGGAGAATTTTTTTGAAGAAACTAGATAAATTGTTTGCAATCTGAGTTCAAAGGAGCGTAGATCCTTGATTGAAATGTTGCAAATAGATTAATTAGGTAAATCAAAAGGTAATCAATATGAATTTTTTCTTTGAATTTTTAGTAAAAATGTACTTCTTAGGGATAGTTGCTTACATGTTTCAAACAATCAATTTCACATTTGTTGAATGTAGTGCAAGAACCAACAACGAGGAGATGGAAAGTCATCATAATAACAAAAAATTATAAAGTATGTAAATGATGATAAGTTGGTCCTTAGTTCCCACAAGGCATAGAATAGACAATGAATGGGTGTATTGTTAAGGCACTCCTTGCATAAGGTCACCTATTCAAAACTTTGTGGGTACAAGCCTTACAAAAACAAATGGCCCTTAGTTCATCCAGACTGGTGTTGGAAGTTAATGAAGGGGGAGGGGGGGGGGACTTTTTTTAAACTATGATGGATATAGTGGAATGAACGTATATGTGCACTTTCCACTTACAATACAAAAATGAATCTAATGAGTCCAAGAATCAAGTTATATATAAATTACATCAAGCGTTTCCAGAGAAATGGTCAATGAGACATGTTAGAATTTCAATAGAGAAAATATACAATAACAATAAATAATCATTTTAAAAGTATTGATCATAAACATATTTTCTTATAATATGTATGTACTACTACAAAAAATTAAAAAATTAATATTTCGACTATATTTACTTTTATATCAATATAAAAAAAATTCTTTTATTTTTGTTATTCAGGAAGATTATGAAAATTCCAAAGGATGAACAAAGTGATATATGAAACATGCCAGTATGGATGTCCAAAAAAAATACAAGGATATGGTCAAAGAAATGAACATAATTTCATCGCAAGAGGATTCATCTCAACAACAACACGCATCAAACGTATGTAATCGTTGTTTTTTTATTTTGTGTACATAGAATTTAATTGTTTTTTTTGTTGCCAAGTGGAAATACCCCCTGATTAGCAGGGTTCTCCATTGGCTGAGAGACCACGAACCAGGGGCATCTAAGTTTTCAAAATCACCTGGGGATCGCACCCGTCCTGGACCGCACCAACCCTTAGCATGGTTGGATTTTAGTATCCGCAGGGTTTTGAACTGACGACCTTTCCGCTTAGGGGTGTCTTAACCATCACCCGCCACCGCCTGTTCTACATCTCACGGATAAGTGTACATAGAATTTAATTGTTACATGACATACTGATTTTCAATTGTTTTGTTGCAGAAAACAAAACAAAGTGGAAATCATTCAGCACATAAGACAAGACAACAAGGAAGAAAAGGGTTGATAAAAATTTTTGTGAATACTTAAGTTTTTCGTACATAGATTTCATATTGGTTGGGATATTCATATTTTAAACTAACTTACACTCGTCCTTGGATGTCTTATAATAGGTTCTAACCTATAGAGAAGAGACATCGAAATAATTTATTGACAGTGGGTTAACTATGGGTTGTGAGTATATGTTGGGGTATCAAAAGTTAATTGTGCAATTTGTAAGTAGCTATGTTGTTTTACTTCCCTAATTTTATAACTAATAGAACAGCAAGAACCTTTATATTAAATCTATGGTTTGTCATGGTGTATAACACTTGGAGGAAACAAAGTATAGGGAGGAACCAAAATAAGAGTGCTGAGATGTGGCATGAAATATGGCTTTGAAAGAATGTGTATTATTTATGAAGCACTTTTTTCTATGGTACACTTTTCGATTTACATAATCATTTATATTGTATTATAAATTTAGATATACTCACTTGCACTTTATTTCTATGTTTATAGATGGAACCTGAAGAGAATGAACAAAATCATACCAATACACAAAACATTTGGCCTTATAACCCAAGTACAATATTGCCTACAAGTGATGAAGAAATGAGGCATGCAAGAAACTCGTGCATTGATAAAAGTTGGAGTGAAGAATGACGATCAATATAATTGAAAGTTAATGCAAGTTTTATGTTTTAAAGTGAATGTATGTGAAAATCAGACATTTTGTTTAATGTAATGGACATATTGTCCTGATTGGATGACCTGATTGGATGACCACAAATTACCAATAAGCGTAACAATTACATATTCACATTTTAATTATTGCAGAACTTTATGTTGCCCCATTTTGTATAATGAATGGTCTCTTATTCATATATAATAAAATGGGTTTCATATTCTATTACACTATCTAATATCGTAAAATGTTGCATTGTTGATCAAATATATGATTGATTAATACATGGATGTTATATATGGACGATTATATACTAGAATGAACATATGTGTAATTCAATGGTATAACACATTAATATAATCATTATATCAAAACACAATATTAAAATTCAAATATCAATATTATTATAAAAATTATTTGATTTTCTGATGATGTTTACTTAACAGTGTTTTTCACTATGTGAATCAACACTCACCCGTACTTTTTAAGGTGTTAAGAACACTAGTGCTTGTATTTACTATAAACACACTGAGTATTGATTCTCAAACAATAATATGCACTAGTGTTGTATATATAATAGCATCGGTGTTGTTATCTATTACAAATGCACCAACACCTAGAAATATTATTCAATTTACATGATAGTACATCGCACATAATAACATAGTCATTGGTGATTATTTGTTCACCATTAGCACCAATGTATGTTTGATCACCATCAACACTAGTGCGTCATTTATATTATAATCCTAGTGTTATGATACATACAGAATGCACCAATACTATTATACATGTAGAATGCACTGATATCGATAATAATAATAATAATAATAATAATAATAATCTATTTTTAAGGTCATAGCCCAGCCAGACACCAATTTGGTGTATGATACCCCCTTGTTTGTGGAAGAAGGGACCCCCTTATATGTAACGATGCAACTGCTAAAGTATATAGAGGTGTACATACCATACCCCCCTCTGGATTTGAACCTATGACTTTCTCAGAGGAAACACATGTTCTTAACCGTTAGGCCCACTTATGTTGTATCAAAAAGTTATATAAATGGAAAGCACTAGTGTATCACATTTAAATTGTACACATTGTTTCCATCATACAATTGAAAGTATCGGCTCCTTAAATGGAAGTAAAAGCATCAATGTTGTGAATTAAAATTATGATTTGGGGGTTATATAAATGAAATGCATCGATTTATCACATTTAAATGGTATGCACCGATGCTTGTGTCTGTGACATGCATCGATGAATGTGTATGTGAAACACACTAATGAACCATTTTAAGAATAACGCATAGTTAAAAAACATCCACTGTAACCTTTGACTGACGATTATTGTTTAGTTATAATTGAAATCCATTAACATGTTCACAAAAACATCCATTACAAATGGTGGAGGTTTTAGTAGATATTTTTTTGATCATTTTGCCCAATCTTGTAACACTAAAAACCTCCATAAAAACCTCCTCTAGAATGTGTTTTCCTTGTGGTGGCTTTTCATATTTTTGTTACAACAAAACCTTGTCATTAGTGTCTCTTTTAGCTTCCTTTTTTGCATCCATTAAATTTTTTAGTGATTTTTTTTTAGTTTTTTAATGAAAATTTGATGATATTTCATAGAACGATGCTAAATTCAACGTTATTTCCTACACCAGATTTAGTGCTAGGTTTAGTGCCAAGTTTAGTGTCATACTTAGAGATAGATTTAGCATCAGTTTTAGCACCAAATTTAGTGTCAAGTTTAGCACTAGGTTTTATGAGTGACTAAATTAAAGCGACATAAACTTTTCAAAAATACAACTAAGTAATATCAAAGGTTAAAAATAAACCACTTGTCTCAATCCTCATTAGTTGGAGGGAATTTCAATTATTTTAATTAAAATCCCTAATTTTCCCTCATAAAAGCCCCTAAAAACCTACTCTTCCATTGTTTTTTCATTTCCTCTCTCTCTCTCTCTCTTCTCTTCTCCACCCTTCTCTTTTCTCCCTTAAGTTTTCCTCTCTTAGGGTTTCATCCTCATGGATGATAGGGTTTTGGTTTCTTGGAGGAACTTCCATGAGGAAGATAATGGATTCTCCTTCCCTTTTCCTCCTTCCTTCCTCTTTTACTTTTATTTTTCCTTTGTTGATTTATTAATATTTATGTTGTTTTGTTGTTGTAGGTTTAGGGTTTCATGCAGGGATAATTTTAGGGGCGAAATTTAGCCCATGGGCTATTTTTCCATGTTTTTTCCCAAAAAAAGATTCGCTAATTTGCATTTTTTGAAGCCCCATTTCGCCCAATTTTGATGGGGTATTCTTTTTTCACTCTAAAAATCGCCAAATTATTATATAAACTATATAAAATCCTTAGAAATTGAAATAATTTAAAAAAAAATATCGCCAAATATTTTATAGCTAACATTTTAAGAATTGGTAACATTCACCAAGGTTTATACACTTGTAAATAAGTACGGGTCCTTAAATTTATCCCTGGTTTCATGTATGGAGGAGAACATTTTATCAAAGATCCTCCATAACAAAGGTAATGACTTATCCCTTCCCTTTCCCTCCTTCCTTCCTATTTTAGTTTTATTTTACTTTATTTATTTACTAATTTTTATTGTTATTTTGATGTTGCAAGTTCATGGTTTCATGCATAGAGGATAGGGTGTCATGGTGGAACCTCCATAAGGAAGGTAATGGCTTCTCCCTCCCATTCTCATTTTTCCTTCCTCTTTTGCTTTGAATTTTCTTATTGATTTTCTGATGTTTATTGTTGTTTTGTTGTTGCATGTTTAATGGAGAAAGAAGAATAAAAATTGCATTTTGGGGATTTTGTTTAATACACAAATCTAGTTCATGGGGATGGCTTAAGGAATACCCATGCATTAATGTAAGGAGATATGGGTTCAAATATTGACACCCATCTATCTCTTATTACTTTTCCATTTGTATTCACTTGTTTGCATGCATAAGTTATGTTAATTTCAATTCAAATCTACACTTTTAAAGGTATATTTATGTGGGAATGTAGCTCAAGTAGAATTCTTTCCTTTTGGAGAGTGATCTGGGTTCAAATATCAGCATTCCCTTAACATTTTCCATTTCTATTTTCATTTTTTACCATTTTCTATTTTTGTTTTTGTAAGTTCAAATTTGCACTAGATTAATTTAGTTTCAGTTCAAATTTGCACTTGTAATCATATTTTTTATGTGAATGTAGCTCAAGTAGAGCTATTGCCTCTTGGAAAGTGATATGGGATCAGATCCTATCATTTCCTTACCATTTTTCATTTATTTTTTTTCAATGTTTACCATTTTCCTTTTCTATTTCCGTAAATTTAATTTACAAACAATCAGTGCTAAATCAAGTGATAATATTGGCGCTAAATCTAGTGTTGATTATGGTGCTAAATCTACCACTAATTATGGAACTACATATATTGTTAATTATGGTGCAAATTCTGGCATTAAATCTAGTGTTAAACTTGGCACTAATTTTGGCGCTTCAAAAAATACCATTTCACTCCAGGTATAGCGCTGGATTTTCCAACTCAATTGGAAAAAAAATTACACTAAGAAAGGATGCTAAATTAGGCACTAATTATTTGTTTTGTTGTAGTGTTTATATGGGAATTAAAACTCAGATTGACCAAACAAAATCTTTAAAATGAACCAATAACTCCAACATTTCTTCATCCAAAGAGAAAATAATTGTAGCAAAATTTGAACAACCTGTAATCCATTGTGGATACTCAAAATATAACTCTCTCATCCTTTAGAGACCTAGCTGGAAAATTACATAAAGCACATAGGAAGGAAGAGAAACACTACAAAGTGAAGTCCAGAAGCTTGTAGTTAAAAGTGGGCAACATGAACACAAAATTTTCCATAAACAAGCTTAACCCTAGCAATTTAGAAACCATGTCCAAGAAATAAATTTAAAGAATGCGAAAGAGCTTCTAAGTTTGACAAACTGCTTAATGTATCCTATGAAGATTATGGAATTTTATACACATAAGGATCGCTATCCTTAGAGGCAGCAACACATGACATGCTGATCTCATCTCTAATAGTCACAATTGGTGATAATAGCACCTCAATAATAAGTGTAGAAGAAGAGGAAATTATTCACCTAAGGTCTTAAATCGGATATATCACCAAGGTTGAATGGATTCACTATGCAATAGTTGGTGATAATAGCATCCTAATATGAAGTGTAGAAGAAGAAGAACTTATTCATGTCATTTGGGGTCTTGGAAAAGAGAATGCATTAGGGCCAAATGGTTTCATTCTTCACTTATATAGGATCCACTCGAACAATATCAAGCATGATCTCAATTCACTCTCCAAGTTTATACCTATTTCTCTAGTATCATCTCTTACAAAATCATGACAAAGATCTTGGAAAATCAATTGAGTCACCTAGAGAGAAAGTTTGAACATGAGAGGAGAGTTGGGAATTTGAGTGAAATAAAAATTGTTAGAGGATTCAAGGCGGTTAAACTCTCCATATGCATAGATGAAACATTTTTTCTAGGAGGATATTTAATGTTTATATGACACTAATTCAAGAATATTTGCGATAATTACCTAAATGCTATGATGGGAGACAGTAAACAACTTCAAAACCAATATATACATATAGAATTCCTCTCAACAAACAATGTAGGAAACAACACTAAATTCAAAATTTTCTCTAACCAGACAATGGAAGAGTTTTAGGTATATAGGAATTACAATTAAGATAAACCAATTTAAGTAAGATGATTAGGTGCCACCCCAGCTGCGGGTGTTAATTATAAAAGTGACATGAAGGAGAGGGACAGGCTTCCACCTGGCGAACTAGATCGTCCATCCGGTAGTGGCTCCCTGCATGCATCATCGCCCAGGACGGGCATTTAAGTCTTCGCTCTTCATCCGATGTGCCGATGCTCTCGCTTGAGGTTTGGTTTAATGTCCATTGCGTTGTTGTGGTTGGAATTCATTATCGCCGATTTGTATATGTCCTTGCGCTCTCTCTGGAACTTCCCGCTCATCATGTCTCCCCGTGTGAATCCTCTCTATATGCTGCTGCAACAGCTCAGCGATGCCTTATTTCGGCCAAATAATGTCTGTTACGTTCTGTTTTGATTGTCTGTTCTAGTCTATTTTGTTTTATGGAAGAATTTAATTATGTTTTAGACTCTCAGCCCATCCATGGGCCTGCCCACAAGGGGTCTTTTCTGAACTATCTGACAATTGAGAGGTGACTGATCGATCTCAGAGCTACAACTTCTCCTGTGAATGTAACCTTTTTTGTACTATAATACTAATTTCTTTATGCAATTTACAAAAAAACAAGATGATTAGGTGCCAATTATGTAAACAATTAAAAATAAAATGAATAATTGGGGGTCATAATGGCTTGATCCATTTGGAAAGGTTGCAACAATGAGATATTTTATATTGGCCCTGATCCCATTCTATTTGTGAAAGAATAAATGCGATGTAGTAAAAAGAGTGATGCTTGTGAATGCAACTTTTGTTTTAGCAGTAGTTAATAATGTGAATTCAACTTGTGATTTAGTAGTAGTTTATAAATTTTGTCAAAGTGGTTGAAGAAATATCTAGATGGAATAGTGAATCTTTACATTGTTTTCTCTATATTACAGATATGAGCAAGGCTCCTTATTTCATTTTAGATCACATGTTTCTTTAAGTAACCTTCCTTCTGAAACTTATTTTTTTCCTTTTGTAATTTTTGCAATCTATTGGTAGTTTTCATCACAATGATGCCTTGTAGTGTATACAATCATTACCAAATTGAGACTATCATTTGGATAGGGTACAAGCATATCAAAATTGACAAGTTAAAATTCAGGATTAGTGCTATAGAAGAAAATTTATCCTTTATGATTGTTACATATTTTTGAAAATTATTATGTTTTCTATGTTGCCTTGAATAATGCATATGCTTTCAAGTAGTGAAGATTGACTCCCATACTTAGCTATAATAGAGATACTCCAAGTTACATTTTGATGGAAAATAATTTCTTCCTCGCGAGTAGCATCCATACCTTATTTAATGTTTGTTTTACTCACGACCAAAGTAGAATATGGTATAAAAATATGATGAACATAATGGTTGTCTTGTTTTACTCATGACCAACATCATCCTTACTTGACAAGCTTGTTGGAAAAGTGTGGTTTACATGTTGTTTATTGGCAACAATAGCTTGTACTATAGCAATGGAATGAGTAGCACCTATTGAAGATTGCATATTAATTGTTGTAGGTGAATTCCCTCTAACAAAAATTAATGATATATGCTATAATATGTCATTTTTGCAATATACAATTCTCTTGAATAATCCTATAGTTGTGTAAAAGATTGTAGTTTGTTTAATGAAATGTTGGCCATGCTAGTTATAAACATTGAATGCAAGTGTTAACGCTAGTGTGTTGGTGTTTTTTGTTTTATATTGAGAGCTCTATATGTGCCATATGTTTTCGAAACTAATGAAGGGTAAAAGAGAACAAACTATTCTTGTAAGAGACACATGTGGTCTAATGATTTTTATGGCATATTGTTGTCCATGAGTAGAGTTGTTGGATACACAAACAAAATTTGACCTAGTTATGTATTCCAATGGTATGACTAGTCATCATTGAGTTGCAATGTAGGAATAGGGTTACCAAATATTCTTGTGGATATATCCTTTTACTTAAACGGAAATATATTGTAAAATTGTAAGTTGGTTGCCTTCATGCACAAGATTCGATATCCTTTGTAAATGAAATAGTGTTAATAAAGGACCATATATTTGTATGAATAGTTGTTGCTTGAGAGGTGTGATGAATGCTCATAATTATGGCATATATTTGTTGTAGAAACCCAAAAAGTAAATATCATGAGAAGAGAATTTCAAGAAGGGTGTTCTTAGTTTGATAATAACTCAAATTGGGTGTTTGTGTATGTGGATTCTTAGTTAAATAGTTGAGTTCTCTCTTGTATATTTTCCTATGACTTTTAAGAAGTAGGTATCCAATTGTATGTGTAATTGTTGAACTTTGGATGTCATTGCTATCAACTGATGTAAAAAAGGATTCAATATTCCTGTTCCAATTTGAAGAAATATGTGAAATCCACCTTGAAGAAGTATATTTGTGTGCCAATTTGAAGAAGTATATGAAAGATAGTTTGAAGAAGTATATAGATGCCAATATGAAGAATTATATCCAAAAGTGAATCTAGTCTGAAGAGATATGGTACATGTGCAAGTCTCAAGTCCACTTGTTCATACTACCTCATGGTATATGCCAAAGACATGGTTTGCCAAGGTTCGGGAGTGCACAAGAAGCTTGGAACAAGAAACAATCGAACAAGGAAGAAGATCTCGAAAGTGCGCAAAACTCACCAATCGAGAAGAACCCAAGTTGTTGAAGCACACAAGAGTACAAGAAGAACGTAACGGTTGAATAATTCAAGTGTGAAAGACCCAAAAATGATGGTACATAAAGGGCGCAAGACCACACTACAAGGGCGCGAGTCCCACTAAGGAAAGGACCAAGTATGTGCAATACCTAAGAGATGACACCTCGGTGGCATACAAGATGACAAGTGGCGGAAGTGTGGTGGAAGCATGAACCATGAAGCAAAGAAGAAGGAAAGCCACAACCAAATTGTGGGCACACCATCCACGCAGGACAAGTATAAATAAGAAGCAAGTTGGAGAATTGAAGTAAGCTTGGAAGTAAGGATCTAAGCTTGGAAGATTGAAGACTGGAAGATACAAATTTAGCAAGATTCTTATTTCGGGGCATCAAGGGCTTGTGGAACTAGAATAGCATGATCTAGCAGAGAGCCAAGTGCGCACAAGTAGAGGAATGGAATAGCTGATGGTGCACAGTATGATGCAAGTTTATATGTGATGGTTGCACGAAGATAGAAAGGCATATCTACAGAAGATGTGCAAGTGCGTGAGAACAGAATGGCAGTATCGTAGATAGTCACAGATGATCTAAGACAGATGCGCAAAGATAGATTTGAAGTATATCTTGTGATGCGTGAAGTGAATAAGTTTATTTGATGCACTAAGACATAATTGCGGAACAGTAAGGGAAGCGCATTATGATAAGGAGGATCTGAGATGAATGTGTTAAACAGAAAGGTTGAATCATAGATGATGCACATAAGTTCACAGGTTATCTAAAGACTTTTGCATCAAGACATAACATAAACATCTCATAAGGTGCACATACTTATCTAATATTGGCGCAGATTCATAACAGCAATACTACAGAAGATTTGTAGTATCAGTTGAAGTTGCATATGCGTTGAAATAGAACTTCATGTTGAACCAGCGCGTAGACTGCAAAATATGATGAAGAATCACACAGTTTGTGAAGTGCGAAGTCAATTATAATGTTGTGAAGTGATAAGTTAAGTGTGAATTTAGGTGATGTATGCAATACATTGACAACAATATTACAACATACAAAAAGTGCACACAACAAACAACATATTATTAGAAGAGTGTGTGGATCAGAAGAACGGTCAAGTAATATATTATTCTTTCATTATTATGACGGGGCAAGGAGCAAGGGCTCATAGCCTCCTTCCAGTTGGTTCTTCCTCAAATGTAATCTTTTATTATAAGAGAGCATTCTGTGGTTTTTTCCCGTTTGGGTTTCCACGTAAATTTTTTTGTGTTCTGTGTATTGTGCTCATGTGATGTTGAATGTTTTTATTTATGGTGGATTAATAATTAAAGATCATACTAATCAACTAAGAAGTTAAAAACTATTCATAATTGCACTAATATTTATTCACACCCCCTCTCAATATTAAATAGATTCCCAAAATTGGTATCAGATTGGGTGTCTTCAGTAATAGCTTAACATCTGGAAGATAATCCATGCACAAATATGAACAAATGGGAAGGTCTCTCCACCAACAGAGCACCAAGATTTGATGGAACCAACTACAAATTCTGGAGGATCGGGATGGAAGTATATTTTCAATCTCTCGAAGATGATGTATGGAAGTCCATCGTGGATGGCTATAATGTTCCAGCAGTTGCACCAAATGATCCAACTGAGAAGATATTGTATGAATGCAATGTTAGAGCCAGAAATGCACCGTTACGTTGGTTAATAGACACTGAATTTATTAAGGTCATGCATTGAACCTCAACCAAGTATGTATGGGATAAACTAAAAAATGTCTATGAAGGTGATGAGAAAGTAAAGAAGGAAAAGTTGTAGAATTACTCTGGATTATATGAATCCTTGAAAATGAAAAATGAAGAGAATATTCCTTCTTACTTCTTACGAATTGATGAGTTAGTTAATGCTATCAAGAGTCTTGGAGTTACTGTAGAGGAAGAATCAGTAGTGCAGAAGATAATGAGAACTATGCCTTCAAGATTTGATGCAAAGGTATCTCTGTTAGAATATAGAGCCATTCTTGCAGACCTAAAAAAGGATGAGCTTCAATGTATCTTGACTACATATGAGATGAGAACCGAGAAATAAAATCCCATTAGAAAAGAAGCGGCCTTTAAAGCCACTAGAAAGGCTAAACATGTACATGGCGAGGACTCTTGTATTGAATCAAATGAAGAAGAGACAAACTTCACAAGGAAGCTGAAAAGAGGACGTGGCAAGTATAAGAATAAATTGCCTTTCAAATGTTTAAGATGTGGAGGGACAGGCCACTTTGATTTTAAGTGTCCATACAAGGAAGATGGAGATAGTGACAGTGAGGAAGAAACTAGCTCCCATGAATGAAGAATAGCGCGAGCTTAGGAAAAACTTGAGAATAGAAAGAAAGTTCCAAGACAAAGGAAGAGTTTGTATAGTGAGGAAGACAACAATGTATCTGAAGGAAGTGATTGCGATGATAATCCAAAAGAGGTTCTGTTCATGGAATTTGTGGAATAAGAAAGCAGTGAAGAAAAGAAGAAGAGTTTTCTGTCAATCAAGAAGAGCACACCGATTGTGCAAAGCAAACCGGGATCATTGGATAGGTATTTCTTTAGTGGATCCTTTAACACACCTTCAAAACCTATCACATAAGTTAAATATAATAGTCAATCTGAAGAAGAAGAAGCTGCAAAGGTCGATTGGGGAAGTGAAATGGTGAGTGCCTTAGATGAACTGAAGAAGTCAAGAAGGAAGAGTAAACTCTTGCAGGAACAACTGTCAAAATATGAAGAACAGGTCAAGAAATCTAAAGAGTTTCAAGAATATCTTGATAAATAGGTCAGTGAAAAGGTGATGAACTGCGAGAAACAACTAAATTGCACAATCAACAATATCAAAGTACTTGAAGAAGATAAATTCGTATTGAAGACTTCTTTGGAAGAATTAGCGCAGAAAAATAAGATGCTGACAAGTCAACTTGAATTGAAGGATAGAGAGATCACTCGCTTAGAAGACAAGTTGATCGAGATAAAGGGAAATATACAAGTTCAATATCATATCACGA
The DNA here is from genome assembly GCA_027924585.1 of Larix kaempferi. NCBI lineage: Eukaryota > Viridiplantae > Streptophyta > Pinopsida > Pinales > Pinaceae > Larix > Larix kaempferi. The sequence goes on from BSBM01000217.1 coordinate 38,479,686, forward strand.
GTGATACTCTGAACTACGCACATTCAGGAAGTAACAAGGACATTCTTGAAGAAGAATTGTTGAACAAATTCAAAGGCAACACATCAATCTTGAATAAGATTCTGAACGATCAAAGGACACCAATAGAAAAGTCAGGACTTGGTTTTGAAAGAACATCTGGGAAGGTTTGCAACAATGAACACCGTCCAAATCAAATAAATTCATTCAGGTATGATAATTCCTTCAGTGATTACAAATATTTTCATTACACTGCTTGAAGAAGGATTAATAGAATGAAGTGGGCGAGGTGCAATTACATTGGTCATATTACTAAGTATTGTCAAACTATGAGATGTTACGCTTATGATGGATTTGGACATAAAGCTATGTATTGTCGAATATCAGTGAACTGTTCTGATAAAACCATGCTGCGCAAATGCATGCACAATACAAGGGAAGACAGACAAGCGCAGAATCAAAATGGAAATGTGCACATGAAAAAGTGGATAAGGAAAACTTCTTGTGCAGAAGAAACTGACAATCCAAGTTCATCTCAAGCAGTAAGGGATTGATGTCCCTCTTGCTAATCTCCAAGAGATTAAGGGTGATCCTTGAATTCAACACGATGCTTAGGAATTCAAGGAGTGAGTTAGTGAAGTTTACAGTTGGTTGTTTTATTTCAAGAATTGTTGCATTAAGTTGGATTGTCACAGAAAAGAAAAGGAGAATACAAATCTTTATTGTTGATACGCAAACATAAGAGAATTCAAGATATGCACATATATTCAATTAGTTGCTATGATGTGTTGAAGATAGTTTGTCGCACAAAGTGCACATACATGTAACATGATAGAGAAAATTCAAATGAGAAAACATGAGTCTGCATGGATACATAAACGATCTTGTATTATATTAAAAAATTGTGTCTTTACAAAATTGCATAAGCTCTCTATCGTAGAATATAGTGTTAAGACTCAACAAAGGCAGTATGCCAAAAATGGCAATTGAATTTCAAAATGTTGATGGATGTCGTGTCAATCAAAATTGAGAATTACAAGGGTAATTCAAAGCCACAATTCAAGGTCTATTTCCGTGTCTTGGTCGGCCAGTTGCTGTGCAAGTTGAAGTTCTAGATCGATTGAAATCGGCTCCATGAATTCAGATCTTGACTTGAGAGGATATAATTGCAGAGTTGCAGACAACGCATTGACAGTTGAATGCTCGTCCCAAAGCATGTCCAGCATGTCTAAAATTCATTGTTGTTTCTGCTCCACGAATTCTACCCATTTGCTTAGATTGGATAATCCTTCTACGTTGCTGTGATTTACTTGCGACTGAGAATACAAGCGGTTGAACTTAGACTCCTTCTTTTGGTCTTGCCAAATACCTATGTCCACTCTTAGTCGAGTGAACTATTTAATTGATGCGATTGAACCGTAAGGCATACATTTTCAAGAGAATCATTGAAATTCTGGAAGAGGGAATCCATGATTGAAGAAGTCGAGAAACACAAAGGCAACAAGATGTGGAGCAAGCTAGACTAAAGAAAAACAAGGGTGACGAACTAGGAATTTCGTAGCTCTCTGATAATCGGATGATAGTTCCTCGCGCGCATGAAAAAAAAGTTGAAGAGATGAGGAGTAAATCGCATTCAATTCCGTGCGATCCAAAGCTGGTAGTGGAGTTGCAAAAAATAATTGCACGAGTTAAAGAGTTTGGGAAAAAGTACAAACAGAGGAAATCTAATTCATTGTTCTATGTGACTGGAATGATGTTTCCCAAAAGGTGCAAGTACGAATGTGACATGTCAAAGTTTCCACACAAATTATTTATCATATCTCTTTATTGCCAAGCTAGATGACAGGTGGAAATGTGTGCAAAATCCTTTGTTGTCGTGATGAGATATGCGATGATAGAAAAATTAACACAGTGCAGTAAATGCGACATAAGGAAAGACTAGACATTGAGAGAAATTGACCAGGAAGACGCTGCAAGATTAGAAGCAGACAAGATTCACACTATGTAGTTGGCACAGCAAGAAGATAGCTTGGAGGATTGTGCAAGGATTGATGATAGAAACTGTACAAGGGGAGCATATCCGAGTCAATTGCAAATACATTGTACAGATTTCAAGGCAACTCAAATTGCACAGAGGCCCTGGAAAAAGAATGAAGCATGAAGACAGGGGGAGCAATGTTAGCAGATTCTCAAAAGCCAGAGCAATACAAAAGAAAGAAGAACCTATTATTGTGCAGTAATGGCACCTATTTTCCATTGATGTCAAATAAGGAGAAAGATCATGAAGCAGATAATGGAGCATGGGAACGGCGTAGAGATGAAAAGAAGCTGAGAATGATCATGAAGCATGTGATCTGCGCAGAAGTAAAAGAAAGCAGAAAGAGGATTGACAGCAGGATGCACAAATGAGCAAAGGCTCAAACTGGCAAAGAACACGGAGGGAGTAGACACAGGGGGAGTAGTGTGACAAGCACAGATGAAGCACACAATTTAAGGAGATGATTATGCATAGCTTCATGAGGTGTTGACATCAATTTCAAAGGTGGATATTGTTGAACTTTGGTTGTCATTGATGTCAACTGATGTAAAAAAGGATTCAGTATTCCTGTGCTAGTTTGAAGAAATATATGAAATCCACCTTGAAGAAGTATATTTATGTGACAATTCGAACAAGTATATGAAAGATAGTTTGAAGAATTATATGGATGCTAGTATGAATAAGTATATCCTGAAGTGCATCTAGTCTGAAGAGATATGGTACGGTTGCAGGTCTCAAGTCCACCTGGTCATACTACCTCATGGTATATTCCAAATACATGGTTTGACAAGGTTCGGGATTGCACAAGCAGCTTGGAACAAGCCTACATTCGAACAAGGAAGCAGGTCCCAAAAGCATGCAAAACTCACCAATCGAGAAGAATTGAAGTTGTTAAAGCACATAAGAGTACAAGAAGAATGTAACGGTTGAATAATTGAAGTGCGCAAGACCCACAAACGATGGTACATAAAGGGAGAAAGACCACACTATAAGGGCACAAGTACCACCAAGGAAAGGACCAAGTATGTGCAAGACCCACAAGAGATGACAATTTGGTGGCACAGAAGATGACAAGTGGAAGAAGTGTGGCAGAAGCATGAACCGTTAAGAAACGAAGAAGGAAATCCATAACCAACTTGTGGACACACCATACGCGCAGGACAAGTATAAATAAGAAGCAAATTGGAGAAGTGAAGTAAGCTTGGAAGTAAGGATGTAAGCTTGTAAGCTTGAAGATTGGAAGATACGTATTTAGAAAGCTTCTTATTTTAGGGCATCAAGGACTCGTGGAACTAGAACAACATGATCTAATAGACATCTGAGTACACACAAGCAGAGGAATGGAATAGTTGATGGTGCACAGTATGATGCAAGTTTATCTGTGACAGTTGCGTGAAGATAGAAAGGCGTATCTACAGAAGATGCACAAGTGCATGAGAACAAGATGACAGTATCACTGACAACACACAGATAGTCACAGATGTTCTAAGACATATGCATAAAGACGGATTTGAAGTATATCTTGTGATGCACGAAGTGAAGAAGTTAATCTGATGTGCTAAGACAGAATTGCATCATAGCAAGGGATGCACATTATGATAAGGATGATCTAAGACAAGTGCGTTAAACAGAAAGGTTGAATCATAGATCATGCACAAAGGGTCATATATTATCTAAATATTTTTGCATGAAGACATAATAGAAACATATCAGAAGGCGCATAGATTTATCTGATACTGTTGCAGAGTCAGAACAACAACACTACAGAAGATGTGTAGTATCAGTTGAAGTTGTAGATGCCCAAAAACATAACTGCATATTGAACTAGTGCGCAGACTGCAAAATATGATGAAGCAGCACACAGTTTGTAAAGTGTGAATTCAATTTTAATGTTTTGAAGTGATAAGTTAAGTGTGAAGTTAGGTGATGTATGCAATACAGTGACAACAAGATTACAACATACAGAACGTGTGCACATCAAACAATATATTATCATAAGAGTTTACATATCAGAAGAATGATCAAGTAATATATTTTTCTTTAATATTAGGGAAACATAACGAGGCAAGGAGTAGGGGGTCGTAGCCTCCTTCATGTTGGAGTTGGTAAATCAGGGATTTGGTGCTTCCTTCAGGTCGGTGCCTATAAAAACAGGGGGTTGTGAAAAACCAACAAACAATTAATTAATGAGAATACGCAAGATAGAAGAAATAACAGAACTCGGAATCACTTTTATTGATCGCAGGCCACTTCGAGGGGGCAACCTCCTTTGATCAATCTCAATACAAATAAATTCATGGTACCTTCATTGGTATCAACAAAAAATTATATACTAAGTCTAGGTGCCAATACCATGGGTCAATACCATGTGTCAATACAAACCATGGGACAATACAAACTATGGATCATCAATTACTACGGGACGACTTACAAAGCATATGCGTCCAACAACAATAATACAAACTATGGATCAACAAATACTACGTGACGACTTACAAAGCACATGCGTCCAACAACAATATACTAACAAAGTAAATAGAAGGGTTGACATGGGTTCCTAACATGCCCTCTCCCTTAGAAAAAGCTCTATCCTCAAAGCTTTAGATGTGGAAATTGATGCAAAATCTGAAGGAGTGGTTCCCCTGTAGCATCCTCGGGTTGCATTCTGGACCACTTACGCCTTTTGAGTTTCAGGGATGGTTGCTTGGAAGGTTGTAGATGAAGAAGAACCATATCAACTACGTGAAAAGTGCGCTCATAATGGTGCTGATCGGTTTGTTGTTTCAGTCGAATTCTTTCCATGTGAAGATTGTCCTGCAAAATGAGAAGAATCTAATTGCGGTTTCGAAGAACCGAGTCAATTTCCTAAACTGGGGAGCTACTGAGGGTGTATGGAAGAAGAACTGGCGGTGCCTGTCGATAGACTGATTCATATGGTGTCCTTTTAGATGTGGTATTGTACCATTGGAGCGCTTCTAGGAAATCCATAGAAATAGTTGTCCAAATCTGTGTAGGGATGGGCAAGGGTTCGAGCAGTCTTGAAAGGAGTGTCGTTTCACCCTTGTTGACCTAGAAAGCATCACAGTCAACCCCCATCTATTGAATTGTAATTTTCAGTCCCTGCCAAAAGAAGTTACATTGTTCCCGGTCATACGTTTTGAGGAACCTAGAGTGCCCTACTGATGAAGAAGCATGGAGTTCATAGAAGAGATAACGCCGCTGAACAAATTGTAACCAATTTGGAACAAGCAGAGAACTAGCTGTAAGAGGAGATGGGTCATCAAATGTGTGAGAAGGAGCATCTGCCACCATATTTTCCTTACCCTTCTTGTAAGTGATCGCATAGGCATAACCCATGAGTTGGATAACCCATTTCAGGTGTGCTGGGGAGGAAACCGGTTGTTCTGGGAAATTTTCCAGACTTTGGAGATAAATCTTGATGCATAAATGATTCCCTAATAGGTATGGCTGCCACTTCTGTACTGCATGCAAAATAGCCAGCATTTCCTGCTAAGATGTAGATGCGGCTAAAGTCTTACCAAAAATCTCTCTTGAAGGCGACAAGCCCACTGGTTCAGCAAAGACACTTGCATATCTATCCAAGGAAGTAGGGGAGATCGTTGATGGGTGCATCTGAATGGAATGGAGTTGAGCGATGACACCATGTGAATTCTTCTTAAGGATATTTTTCAGGCGATGTGAATTGATGATGCGGAGAGACCCTTGTTGTAAGCCCATAAATTTGTGTTGTTTCCCATTGACTGAAAACTGCATCCAAAGTTCAGCAAAATCCCATAAGATGGGGCCAAGTGTGCGTAACCATTGAACGCCAAAAACCACATCACATCCGCTCAAGGACAAGGAAAACATGTCAGAGCGTAGGTTATAATATTCCAGAGAGATACGCACATTGTGACACTTCCCCTTGCAAGGTAAGGTGCCCCCATTGGCAACCATGACTTCAAATTTGGAGCAAGGATGGACAAAACAATCAGCCTATTTGGAGATCCGAGGGTCAATGAAGTTATGAGTGCTACTAGAATGAATGAGTATTGTAAGAGGAAGCTTCTTGAAGTAACCCCTGACCCGCATTTTTTGGAGGGTGGTGACGCCAGAGAAAGCATGGAGAGATATCTCTGATTGGTCATCCTGAGATGGGGGGTCAATATGCGGCTCCTGAATGTTGACTTAATAATCCATTGTATCTGGAGCTTCTTCACCAAGTTTAGAGGCAGGCGGAGAATCCATATCCAAGAGATAGAACTTTTGCTGAACACATCACAATTATAACAAAGCCCTTTTTCTCTGCATGCCTGCATCTCTATTTCAGACAAATGCTTGATAGGAGTTGGTCAAGGAGCTAGCGGGATGGGAGGTCGTTGAGAACCCATATTTCGGAAGGGAACAAAAGTGGGTTTGGAGCACTGTTGGGCTGCAATCTTGTCTTCTTCCAACTTATCCAACCCCAGGGCTTCCATCATTGTGTTGGGACAGAACATTTTGACCTCTGAGTGGATTTCATCCTTAAGATCACTGATAAAACAACTCCTGTAGAATTCATCAGACAATCCTTTTGTGTGATTGGCTAGTTTCTCAAATTATGTCTGATACTCTCTCACAGTGCCAATTTGATGAAGTTTAGTGAGTGCTCCGGTGAAGTCATCAAAAGCACTAGGACCAAATCATTGCAAAAGGAGTTCGAAAAAATATGTCCATTTTGGCTCGTCATGAGCCTTGATGTACCAACAGTACCATTGAAGGGCTTCCTGTTCCAAATGAAAGGATGCAAGTGGAACTTTTTGGACATCAAAAGTTTTATGCAGACTGAAATACTATTCTGCACGATAGATCCATCCAGTCGGATCAGTACCATTGAAGTGAGGAAATTCAAGCTTCAGACTACGGAAATTGCTGGAAGAAGAGAACCCATTGTCTGATGAAGACTCAGACTGTTGTTTGTTGTTCATGGCTGAATGCTCGAGATGGAGGCCGAGAAAGTTTTCATCCAGATCCTGGAGTTTGGTTTGGATGGCTGCAAGTGCTTCCTCCATGGTTTTTTCTCCTGCGTGGGTGACAACCATAACCATGAGTTTTTTTTTTGTTGGAATGGATAGGAAAACACAAACAAAAGCTTATTTAGTAAAGGGAAATTTGGATTTGGGAAAAAATCGGATGGGTAATTGGGGTTTGCAAAACCCTAAAAATAGACAAATGTGGGATTTTTGGCTTTGGGAAGTGGAATTTGGGATAGGGTCCTTAGGAATGAAATATGCAGAATGGGATTGTAGGGATGTCAGTGAAGTTTCAGGGAAAACAGAGTTAAAACAAGGGAGATATGGCGAAAATGGCAGGTTTGGAATGACTCAGAATGGATCTGAAATGGATGGATCAGAACCAGCTTTTGGAATGGATCTGCAACGACGCGGAAGTGATCGGAAACAGATGGATTTGCAATGGCACGGAAGTGATCGGCAACAGTTCAGCTGAAAATAGATATGGACCCCAGGTATGTTCGGCTTCCTATCAGTTCAGGGGATTCACTCGGCCACCAATGTTGTCTAACGGCTTGCGTATTGGGGCAGTACCCCTCACTCCACGGCTCAGGTAAGACTGATAACTGCTTTTCCACAAACGACATCTCTTGGTTTACCTCACGGGTGGGAACTAGTCAATCAGGTAGGGGTTGTTGCCCTTTTCGCTGGCAGGTCCTCTCAATGGGCTAGCTACTTCGCGGTTTTTGTGGTACTCCTCACAATGAGTTTTAGGGCTTATGCCCAAATACTTCCCACAGTTAAGTGGATAGGGATTATTCCCAGATTTGAAGCTGCATAAAAAATATTTGGCCGAAATTTCACCCAGCGAGCCCAAGAAAGTGCTCAGATACTAGATGTGAAGAAACTGCAACAATTAATTAATGAGAATACGCAAGATAGTAGAAATAACAGAACTCAGAATCGCTTTTATTGATCGCGGGCCACTTCAACGGGGCAACCTCCTTTGAGCAAGCTCAATACAAATAACTTCACTGTACCTTCATTGGTCTCAACACAAACTTATATAGTAAGTCTAGGTGCCAATACCATGGGTCAATACCATGTGTCAATACAAATCATAGGCCAATACAAACTATGGATCAATAATTAATATGGGACGAATTACAAAGCATATGCGTCCAACAACAATAATACAAACTATGGATCAACAAATACTATAGGCTGACTTACAAAGCATATGCGTCCAACAACAATATACTAACAAAGAAAATAGAAGAGTTGACATGGGTTCCTAATAGGGGTCGGTGCCTCCTTCCAGTTGGTGCTGGAGAAGTTAGGAAGTTGGTGCTTCCTTGAATGTAATATTTTATTATAAGAGAGCATTATGTGGTTTTCTCCCATTTGGGTTTCCACGTAAAAATCTGTGTGTTCTATGTATTGTGCTCATGTGATGTTGAATGTTTTTTTTTTTTTTTTATGGTGGATGCATAATTAAATATCGAACTAATCAGTTGAGAAGTTAAAAACTGTTCATAACTGCGTTAATACTGATTCACCCCCCCCCTCTCAGTATTAAATAGATTCCAATAGGAATACCATTAGAGGTCGGACTATGAATGTCCTTCGATATTAATGATATGTATGGACCTTGTGATATTTATTGGAATGGGATTACAATGATATTGGTTGCATGTAAGAATTCAAGTGTTTTTAAACAAATCACTCGCTTTTTCAATTTAATTTTGTTTTTTAGTTTGATTTTGTTGACGTCACATTGAGGGTGATAAACTTCCTAAGAATACAAATGAGCAACATATAAAAGAATTAAAGTATGTCCAATGGCTTAATGATAACAGTGAAAATAAAAAATTTGTTGGTTCTTTGTACTTATTGCAAATCTCTTCATCTAGTGGTTGTTGAAAGATCCATTACCATCAAATATGATTGTGTGATATATCCAAAACTAATAAATAATATGGTTGAAGAAAAGCATGGAAATAGTGTAGCCTAAGCCTTTTCACAATGGGATTGCTTCAACCCATATGGTATAGTAATCAACAGTCAAGATAAATTTATGCTACTTTGAGGATGAAGGATTGACCTTCCAACTTAGATCTAGACCCCATGTTGCAAATGGACAATGTGGCGATGTAAGGTGGAGAAAAGGAGTATTTATTACTACAAGAATTGAAAAAAAACATTAATAGGGATGAGGGATTAAAACTCAGTGAAAACTGAGACCTTTGATTCATGTGCTAAGTAATGATAACCTTCCAATACAATCCTTAAAACAACATCTTAGTTTATATCCAACCTTACATATATCTTAGTTATTTGTTTGGTATAAACTAATGTATATTGGAAGTCGTAGTATCTGCCAGCAAGTGAGCTTCTTTTCACTTGATTTGAGTTATTAAGGATGATCTCTATAGGGATCGAAATGCACCGATCTTTTCAACTAAAATCCATAGAGATCATTATTTCCTATGTATATAATATTTTTTAACAAAGTTAAAAAAAGTCACACGCGAAGGCATGATAATAGAAACATGCGTAGATGATTTCTAGTAGGTGGAATTTCCCCAGAATGGAAACTGTAAATACCTGAATGGCACTTATAGACAGTGATCTCTACTCCTTCAATGACAGATAAATAAAGGAGGATTCCCTTGTTACACCAAAATCTTGTCATCATGAGTTATGTGTCCTCTATATGCCTTGTTTCCTAAAGCACTTGGGCTAAAAGACCGAATGAAAAGTTGATGTCTATCCCTTTAAATTTTTGTTGTCACCCTGATGCATCATTCTCACTGGAAAGGTGCGTCATACCTTAGGTGACAAGCTCTGCACATTAGTAGAGAGTTTCGGTGACACCTATTTCCCTTGCACAAGGTGCGTCACCCTTTAATGGCGTGTCTTGTCTGTATGCAAGGCGCGTCGATTTTGGTTAAAATGGATAAAGAGAAGCTTTGAGCAACTTCTCAAACCTTGGGTTGTGTGGAGGCTTATCCCTACATGTTAGGAAAGGTGGCATTTGATCCCCTTACCTAGTGGGATGATCCCTTAAGCTTCTCCCTTAAATCCTCAACCTCTTATATCCCTTTTGGCCTATAAATACTAACATCCTCTCCATTGTTAAGGGAGGAAGGATAGAGTACCTACATGCTAGTGAAATTATGCTAGGAGATTCTTTTCATCCATAAGAGGCAAAAGCTTTGATCTTTGAGGCTAGGATTGTTGGAAAGGAGTTACGACATCAAAGCATTGGTTGTAACACCTCTCTCTTTGTATTTTTTGTAATTACATTTAATAAAAATTATTTCCATAAACTTATTATCTTTATAATGTTTAGGATTGGCTTCTTTGACTACTAATCTAGATTGATTCATAATCACATGCTTTCACTACTTGTTTGTTTCATCTTGTTTTGTAGCTGAAGGTTTAAAGATCGAGTTGGATCAAACAAGGAGAAAGGAGTTGCATTCATAAGGTGAGTTGTTTCTTGAATTTCTTTGCAATTCAATCAATCTAGGTAATTTATTTATGTTGTGTATTTGTTTTGTTCTAGATCTGAACCATTCAGACTAGGGAGATCAGTTTGTGTCCGCTCTTACAGATTATCCATAAACAACCCTCAAAAGAATGCACATATAATGTTCCCCCGACTATGAAATAACGTAAGAATGTGATGGGGATACTACGTTATTCCTAAGGGTTGGTATCATTCATAATTTCTTCATAATAGATATTGGACCACATATGTGTACCATTCATGGAAAATTATGGTTGTTTATTGAATGTAGAAAATCGATCCATTTTAGAAATGTATCAGTCATATGGTCGGAGGAAGATGAGGGAAGTGGTACATCAACTATATATTCAACCATGATCATTCCAGTTTGGACTTTTGGTGCTTGAACTCCTATGGATGAGGGATTAATTGACCTATACAACCAATAGAAATATGTTTCTTAAATAGGAGATAGCAGAGGGGGTTATGTTAAGCAATCACATGCATTGTAGTTGAGCACGTAATGTCGAATATTTTTGGTAGAAAATATGAGGTTCAAGCACCGATTTTCAACCTTGAAATATTTGAACTCATAGAGAACTAATTTGTGACTTATATAATAGATATCATGGTTAGTTCCATTCTCATATTTTTTAGCAAGCATCTAACCCCCTAAGGTCACAATCATTGAGGTGTATAATATTAGTGAGTAATAATTAAAGGGAGGTGAAAGGAGGGGAGGAGAAACCAACATTTCCTTAAGATCCTCAAAGCACTATTGATTTCCTTCTATTTAGGTAAGGGAAGCATCCTTCTTTATAAGGGCATAAAAATATCAGGAATGGTGAAGGAAAATGACTAGGAAGTATTGGATTTCCTCCAGTTTCTCGAGGAAAGGGTGGAATTGTTCAAAGGAGATGACATATATAGAATGGAATGATATCATATGGGTTAATCTCAATTCCTAGATATAAGTTATGACCCATAGAGCTTACAAACTTTGACCCTAAAAATGCACTTTACAAGGTTTATCTTAACATGGAATTTGCCAAGGTTATCACAAATCATGTGGAGATCTCAAATGTGGTCATGATGAGACCAATATTTCAAAATGAGTTCATCAACTTAGTATTCAAGGGTCTGATTTATAATATCATGAAGCATGAGGGTCATAGCATACTGATAGGTGGCACCCGCATTCTCAAGGACAAAAGGAATAACTCTGTAGCAAAATGTACCCCACAAAGTAGTGAAGGTGTCTTTGGTTGATCCTCTTCAACAATGTTTATTCAATTATAACTAAAAAATTGTCCCAGGAGGGACATCGTCTTGAACCCTATAGATGTGGTTTCAATGAAGATGTTAATGAAAGGAAGAGGGAAATTGTCTTTAAGGCAAGTGGCATTGATATCTTGTAATTCAACATCGATGCAGAAAAAAACAGTATTTTTAATGACAAGGATTGTGTTGGAGACCGAATTGAAATAATCAATGGTGCAAATGAAACCCATGTCCAAGAGCTTGAGAATATTGAATTTAACATTGTGTTGATGGGCAAATAGGACATGCTCACCAACAAGGAGAAACAACCCACACAAATCACTTAACACAGCTTTCTGGGTGTTTGGAGTAGTCACCTCTCATATGGTATAGATCCTGCTACCTTTATGATTTGCTCTCAATAAGAGAGATAATCTATAATGCAAATTTCAAAAGCTAAAACAAGCAGTTCCTAGTAGATGCTAAACTAAAAACAATTTTAGCAGCTGCTAAAACCTGTAAGTTTTCTGCTATAAAATAAAACTACAATTCTAAAATTAAAACTAATTCTAACTACTTAATTTTTTCTATGTCAGCTGAATCGAATTGATGCTAAAAATTGTTAGATAAATCTGAGTAAAAGATTAATTATGATATAGTTAAATCAAACAAAGCGAATTATAATCATACCATATTCACAGAACAATTGCTTACTATAATAACATTACAACTATTATCATACACGAATATAATTGCTAAACACAGATTCAAATAACAAAATAACAAGTTTTCAGTGAGTTAACAAATATGTGATACTATAAATCGAAAGATCATAGCCACATCATGATAAGCATAAACTGAAAGTATCTTGACTGAAACAATTTCAAGATATCTCTCACAAAAGTTTTATATAGACTTGATCGAAACATGGACTACTTTCATCTCCTTATATAACCTCATCTAGAGCTACCCACCAGAACATGCAAAAGAACAATACAGAACCTCTGAAATCATTTCTTCCATTCTGCAGAGCCCCCCCCATTACCCATTATTGAGGTCGAATTTATACATGTAAAATACAGTGGGGATGGATAGAATCGAATCCCAAAACTCTGGTTCGTTCAAAAAGTTATTAATTTCACAAAACCGGCCGCAATCAAATTCTGGAAAAATCATGTCTGTTCGAGCACGTATTTCTCCGTATCTGTTAAGAAATTTCAAAAACGGTCCACGGTGAGGGGTAAAGGACCATATTTGGAAAGTGGGTTCTCAACGGTTTTATCAGATTATTTACGGTTTGATAGAAAATGGAGCCCAAAATTCGCCTCCTGGAATGATGACGGAAATCCGGTGATCTTATTTCTGCAAAATCATAACGTAATCCAGTAGATAAAGGATGTGATCTGAATCTGAGGTGATATGGGACCTTCCAATGATTTCCATGCACGCTCAGGTTTTAAAATAACTTCGATTTACACAGCTCCAATCTTTAAATTCGGCAATCAAGTTACCAATTAACCACATAAAGATTCCAGTTAAATATGATTTATGAAAATTGATAAAACTTGAGCGAAATTTAGATATCCGGACTAAAATCAAATGCAAAATATTTAAAATAGAAGAAATGGGATATTCTCCTCGACTGCACAATTCTCCTTCTTGATCCGATTTCTTCTTCAACGTTGTTCCGGGATTGATGGTAGTTTCGGCGGTATCAGCAAGATTCGAGAAACAAATCTTCTTGCTTTTAAACCTACAAATGTAAGCTAATTCATGGAGATAACATGTGGCTGGTGCGTTGTTATTTTCTACACACAAAATCAACATCAAATTTCCAAAAGACAAGTGAAGACAAGTTATAAAAATAATGTAACTTTTAGTGACTAAAATGTTAAGTCAACAAATAAAATATTTAAAATAATAAAATTGACATCGCTATAAAACTTACATAAGTTATAATGAAATCTGCTTTCTATGTTCACATACCAAAAAGGGTTTTGAAATAAGGTTTTATGCTTGTGAAAAAGATAAAGTGTGAGCTATCGTGAATAAATAATTAATATTTTTAAAGAGGATCTAGATTATTGAGATTATTTTATTTGTCATTTTTAAAAAAAATTGTTTATTAACCAATAGCTGGTTAATTAAAATTTTCCAAATGACTTTGGTATAAAAATCACTTAATCTCTTTAATATATCATCATTTAAAAAATAAGATCTTATGGCTATAAAGCAACAACAAACTTATGTTTACAAGTTTACAAATTGCTCAATAATGGACTTATTAGTTTATAAGTTTTGAATTATTATATGCCTCAAAATTATGAATCACAAATGATTTTAATAAAAGTTTAATTTTGACATTTTATTCAAATTGAATATTGATAATTTGATCTCAATCTTTGGTGTATATTATCTTAGGGTATATGTCAATCATCTCAAAATTAAGTAATTAGATAATTAATCTTGATCCTTCAAAAAGCTCTTTCGATCACTAAAGTAAGAAGGATGAAAATTTAGCAAGATTGTTGAAGCGTCATGTGAATTCAACCAAGCCAAATCGAATGATCTAATTAACCCAAATAAGATTAGACAAGGACGTGCAAGCATCGATGAGCAACAAAAGAGCCAAATTTGTAAATGACGAATATTGTAAAATCACCAAAACCTAATGCGATGAAAGCCAAGCCCAGAGAACAAGCAACACAAAGAGTGAAGATTCAAAGAAAGAAGACCATGGAATCATCTAAAAAATCAAGCAAGATAAATTGAAAGAAAACCAAAAGCTTTAAGTATTTACAAAATTCTAAGGGAGGGGGGGGGGGGCTTGATTTTGGAAAATCAAGGGCAAGTTGTTGGGGGGAAACAAATGGTGACACGCTGGACGGACCAGTTATCTCTATATGTTTACATGAAGATTATAGACAGAGGAAAAATAGGATAAAGGATTCTCGGAATATCAAATTTCACACTACATGACATCCTCTTGTCATTAGTCTATATAGTAAAATTTGAACTTTTAATATTGTCATAGTCAAATGAATTATCCTAGTCATTATTCAGATATTTCATAAGGATAAATGATTTTCGAATATATGCCATGCGCAACAAATAAACCATAGCAAGAACGCTTTCTCACTAGTTAAAGGTAATCAGATAAACATAAGCATAAAGATATGACCTTCATAACTTAGGAATATATCTAGATAAGTTCCCCATCCATTATACATAAATAACTGAAAGATCAAATTTGTTTTTCTCATTTTCTCATTTCTTAATCATCATCATTTTTATTTATTTATTGAACAATATGATTATAAGGATATTAACTAAGGACCACTACCCTAGCGTGGTAACTAGATAACGACAGTGTCATTCAAAAGCACTACTAGAAGTGATCAGGTTGGCTCGTAATGAGACCCCGTCCCCTGATCTTTCAATCGAGAGACACTACCTCGGCTTGGTAACCAAATATTGGCAATGTCAATCTAATAGAACCAATGATCATGATCAGATCGGCTCACAATGAAACCCCATGTTCCTTAGTTAATCCCTTTTGATTTATTGATGCTTATTCATAATGAAAAATTGATTTTGATGAGACATGAGTTGAAGACTACTGCCCTGGCTTAGTAATCAAACAACAACAACATCATTCACAAGAATGGTCGAAAGTGAAAAGATCGGCTCGATGGCGAGACCTTCTTTCTCCTGATTATATAACCAAGATTCATCACCCTGGTTTGGTAGCCAAATATTGGTGATGTCATTTTAATAGAGCTTATGATCATGATAGGTCAGCTCGATGACGACACCTCCTATTCTCCAACCAAGGCCTTAATTAGATCTATAAAATTTTCCTAGTGGATGAGAAGACAAATCCAGATAATACTCCTATAATAAAATGGAAGGTCTAAGGATGGCTAATGCCACTGATTCATAAAGATTTTAAGAGAAAAAATTCTCGATGGGTTAACTTTCCTAGCTAATGATATCATTCACAAGATAAAATCTGAGAATAAGAATCGAGAGTTCAACTGATCGATTGGCTAAGCTCATAAGAAATGTTTCAAGACTAGGAGTGATTTTGTCACAGTAAGAATATTTGATAAAACAACAAGCCTCTTACAATAGTCCCTTTTAAAAGATATTAGGTTTATCAATAGAGAAACATATATACACCAAGCAATGTGCCATTATAGTATTATTTATTTAAAGCACCCCTTTTGAGAATGTTAAACAAGCAAACCAATTAAAGGAAACCTAGCAAACTTGAAAAACTTGCAAAATAAAAACCTATCAAATGAAAAATATGCAAAAACAAAACTAATCTAAGATATATATCAAATAAACAAACTTATCCTTAAATAAATGAAAATCTTACTTAGAGAAATATGTAACAATTACATCACAAAAGAAATGAAGAGAGGGAAAGATCGTATTCTTAAAATGAAAAATGTGTCCCTCTTTTTAACTATAATTTGTGGCGTAAAAGTTACCGTTGAAAATAAGTAGGGTGTTTAACAAATCATGCCATTTTATTCAAAATTAAAAACAAAACAAAAATCCAAAAGGAAAAATTTTGAAACTGATTAACGGGAAAAATCCAATCCACTCAGAATTCAGTCAATAAGCGCAGAGTTGAAACCATATGAAATCCAATCATCAATTTGTCAAAAGACGAAAGTTGATATGAAGAAGCAATAAGAATTTCTAAATTAAATCAAGCTCAATATTGATTTTTGATGACTAAAAGAATTAATCTTACAAATCGTAATGCCATGTCACAACCTCACTAAGTATCAGAATGAGAGAAAATTTAAATCTAAGATCAATATAAAATAATATCTTACTAGAATTTAATTGATCTGGAGTTTTAAAGCAATTTTCCATCAACTTAATTATGTTTCTCTTAATTTGTAGTTATGACAAGGTCAAAATAAAACTTTTCCTTGATGATAAACATGGTAATTATTCATAGAAAAGTCTAAATGATCGATTACAAAAATTTGTATAAAGATTCATCAAAATAATATTTATGTGCGAAATCAAGTATCAACATGAATGTTCAAAAGATGTCAAGGATTTTAATTAACAAACTCAAATTCAACTTAGAAATCATACTTTTAATGAAAATTTTGAACGATAAAGAAAGCATCATCAGATTAATTTACACATTAAATAAATTCACGAGTCAATGTCAAGTTATGGGAATATTTGAATACAATCTTAGATAAATGACATCATCTCAAAATCATGTAAAATATAACCTAATGATTAATCTGAAGAGATAATATATCATCATTCAATTATTATAGTTTTATGATTGCCCACGGTTAAATTCCAACTTCAAAACTTGTTTTAAAAGAACAAAATAGAAATACTCAAAACACGCATAAGAGGATGAGTATGTGGTTCTAAATATCTAAACCTTACAATATTTCAAAGTTTAAAAAGATAAATAACAACTATACAAACTTTGAAATGAAAATAAGACAAAGAATTTGCTTCCCTGATATGAAACCATAGTCGCAATCATGTGCTCCTAATCGTATTGCTTGCTTCAAAATGATTTCTTGTTAGTGAATCCAACCATCTGCAACCGACCAAAATTTAAGCATAAATTATTTTATCCCTATGGAAGCTATTACAATAGTGAGCTTATTCAAAATTATATACAAGCTCGTATTTACTACTTCTGTTTCTGAAATCAAAACTTAAAACTAAGAAGCAATAAAAGAAACTACTCTATCTTATCCCTAGCCTACTTATGTACACTAAATCAAATTTACAATAATAATCAAGTAAAGTAAAAAATCCAGTGAAGCCAACCAAGTAACCTTAAACTCGTGGATATATGTACATCATGAATTAGAAATAGGAATGATAAAATGGAAAGATAAAAATTAAAACTATGTAAATCTATATCTAAACAATGGGAGATGAGAATACCATTATTATTTATAGGAAATCTTGCATGAAATGAGTTTTCTAACCATGCTTCTATCGGATCATTGCGTCGAGAGGCGCTCTACAGCCCAGTACGGGGGAGATCTTGTTAGTCGAGTACCAAAATAATACAAAGTAAACAAAAAAAGAATAATACATAGTAAATAGTAATAAATATTATGTCTGCTATAAACAAAAAATAATAATACAAAGTAAAAAGTAAATATGAGACTTAAACTAGAGACTTTAGAGCTTAGGATTAGGTAGTAAATATTATGTCGGCCATAAACAAAAAAGAATAATACAAAGTAAAAAGTGAATATGAGACTTTAAAGTGTTTGTCAAGTTTGTCCAGTAACAAACTAATACAAAGTAAACAAAAAATAATAATACAAAGTAAAAAGTAATAAATATTATGTCGGCCATAAACAAAAAAGAATAATACAAAGTAAAAAGTAAATACGAGACTTAAACTAGAGACTTTAGAGCTTAGGATTAGGTGGCTCAGGTATTGCACTCAAGGAGCTATTCAATGAGAGGTTTGCACCTCAAGAGATTTGATCCCTCTCGGCGCTTGATAGAGCCTGGGATTTGGATCTAGGCTGGTGATATGTACAATGAGTAATTTTTGCATGTTGAGATAAATCTACAGTGAAGGGATAATCATCCATAGAATTATTTCTCAGTACAATCCCTTGTTCGAATGTGGAAAATGAATAAGGTATAAAACCAGGACCTTTGTATGATGAGATTTGATCGTGTTTAAATTCTATGTCCGATGTTTGATTTACAAGCGAATATAAAATTTGTTATGAACCCTTAAATGTATGATGATCACTTGAAATATCTTTACGTGCAATATTTACCTTATGAATGTTTTATTGTAAACAAATACATCTTTCATAAAGATCATCAAATTGAGACACAATTTTGGTTAATTCATCATCAAGGGCACTTGTTACATTTTCGAAATTGGAAGAAAAAGAACATTTAGGCAAAATTTGTTCCATGTAAAATTCTTGTGAGGAAATGTCAATGTTTTCTCATATTTATTAAATCCATGACAAAAAATATTGGTGGGGATTCAAAGAGTTTGGATGCTCCCAAGACTTAACATGTCTCAAGGGGCACGATGTTAAGGGAATAACCTAGGTCCACAATGACTATCAATGTATATTTGGATTAAAAGGGGGGAGACAATAGTATACTCCCATACATGAGGTTTAGAGAGAAATGAAAGGTCAAAGGATAAGGAGGGGCTTGGATTTGTCCTAACTCAATGATCAAATCTTGGAGGGAATCCAACAGCTAGTTTCTTTGATCAATATAGTACCATAGAACATCCAGTATGGACATTCAAACATTATGGGAATATAGTCATCTACATTGGAGTAACATATAACTCTAGGTAGGAGTGAGGTGTACACACAAGGGGTATCAATGATGCCCAGTTGAAACTGGGAATTTGTTCCTACCCAAATTTGAGGGAAGAAACCTTTCACCAACACTAAATAAAAAAATGTGAGGTGATATATAACCCAAGACAAGGGAGATAAGGAATGGAAAGAAAAGAGGAGACCCTTCACTCGAAAGAGAGAAGAGTTATCAAGAGCGCCCCAGTGAGTTTCCAAAAAGAAGAAAATGAATAGATCCATTATACTATATGTAGTGTGAGGGGAATATGGAATACCATCATACCACACACACACCACTAAAGTTGGGGAAAGAGAGAGTGTATTTTCCACTCATTTTTAGGGAAATGCAAGAAAACCTAGGGTGAATAAGAGGGGATCAAAAAGAGAGAGAGAGAGAGCCACTTGGATAATTAGGGTTGTATATCTTGATTATGTTAACCTATGGTTGTAGGTTATTATGGTACTTCACCTAGGTTTCATATCAGAATTTAACCACAAATTAATAAATGAATTAAGTAAGTTAACAATCTAGGGTTAATTTATTGGAAGTTTATTTAATGGAATAGAAACTTTAATTATAAGAAGACAAAGAGAAATATGGAAGGAACTTACCAAAATTTATTGTTGTGGGTATCAAATCTATTTAGGCTAAATAATACAGTTGTGTTAGGTCTCCAAGAATGATCCTACATGGTAGGATTCAATTCCCCTTAGACAAGACTTGTACCCAATATCCAATTGTGTGTGTGTGTGTGTGTGTGTGTGCGCAATGGAAATGATAAGTAGAGAAACCCAAGTTTCCCCAAGGATGTTGATGCCTACCTTGTGTGTGTGTGTAATGTGCACGCGCGCACGTACGCGTGCGCGCGTGCGTGCTTGTGTGTGTGTGTGTGTGTGTGTGTGTGTGTGTGTGTGTGTGTGTGTGTGTGTGTGTGTGTGTGTGTGAAAATAACACTAAATATACTACCATAAAATATATTTCAATGGAAATGATAAGTAGAGAAACCCAATTTCCCTCAAGGATGTTGATGCCTCCCTTGTCCTAGATATAATGGAACCTCCCATAAGATTGTAGGGTTGAATCCTACAAATTATACATGGAACTATACTAATAAATATTCCCTAGGATGAATCAACAAGCCTTCAATTCTGGAGTCAATCTAATCACTATAAGCCCCTATAAAGGTTTTGGTGACGATAGATGCAAGTATCCCAATGACATAGAAGAGGTGAGAGAGACCTTAAATAAAGTCTCTAATACAGGTGTGTTCTTGCAAGGTAAATGAAGAAGGAAAGAAGAATCCAAGAGATTACAAAGACTTTACAAAGAGGAACGAAAAGGTATAATTAGGAAAGGGAATGACCTCAAGGTGTAGGTGTACATTACGTAAGTTGTTAGAGGACCTAACCAATATGGTATGGTAGTACCATGCATATTGACTTGATATAGTAGGATTAGAAACAACATGTCGTGGGTTGTTAGTCCCAAAACATCCCTCTATTTCATGTTCCAGGAAACATAAATGTGACAACCTCTTTAGGGACCTATGGTACTCTCTCTACAAAGAGATCGGAGAGGGTTAGAGATCTTTGACTCATTTGACTCCATAAGTGACAACCAAAAATAAATTTGGGTTTTCGGGGCCCCTGGACCCCGGTGAGGTATATTAAGTTATTATAGACCCAATTGGGGGCTTACATCCCCAATTCAACCCATAAAATTAGGAAATACCCTAAACAAGTACCTCGAGGGTCAAAGTGAACGAAATCAGTGACCAAGGACTAAAGACTAAGAGAGAGAAGGCAACTAAGGTTCCCACCAAAGCACTAAGCATTCATAAGAGGTCATACATCTAAGCTAAGGTAGGGGAACTCAAAGAAGACAATCCACACAAAAAACACCTAGAGAGATATTTTATCATAATTAGGTAGCTTAGGCATGGACACAAAATAGAAGAGCGTTCCATCCTGGCCTCCTTGGTGGGTAGTTGTATGTGATCAAAAGTGAGAAATTCATAAAATACAATTACATTATATTTCTAAATCCCATAATATGCACAAATTAGTATAAATTCCGATCATGAGAACATTCCACATATAATTTATATAGCCATACTTTTACTTTATTTTTTACTTAAACTTTTATTTCTTCATTAATACAAATTTTCAATATAGTATCTCAAATGTAAACATTACATAATAGTATTATTATTTTTCCTCTTTTCCATGTCCCAAATGGGCATCTATGGGAGTCTTAGCTTCTCTTCCTTTTTGTATAATATATTTTATCATTTGAATATTATAATCCACATACATCTCATTTTGGAGAGTCAAATCCCATGTTATAACTACAACAACATATGATTATGCAACTATGGGTATGAAATATTTTGAATCATTTTGACACTCAATAAAAATACAATTCTACCATCTACATGTTTCCTTTGACATATTAATCAATCATGCAGTGTCCCTCTTAGTGCAGATTGTTAACATATGAAGGAGCAATAGTCCCTTAAACATGCATTGAAATAACATATGAAACAAGGAGCAATAAAATATGAAGGAGGGGTACTTGCTCCTTCATATGTTATCACAGTTAAAGAAATAACATATGAAGGAGCAAGTACCCAAAAAAATTCAGAATTAAGGAGATCTAGATAGTGAAAAGACATAGTGTAAAATTTGTTTAGACAATGGACTATCCACCTTTCCATGTAATAACATATGAAGGAGCAAGTACCCAAAAAAATTCAGAAATAAGGAGATCTAGACAGTGAAAAGACATAGTGTAAAATTTGTTTAGACAATGGACTATCCACCTTTCCTTCTCAAAATAAAATATCTACATACTTTTATATACAGATAGATACATGCTCTAAGTGGATAGGAAAGATACTTTTGAGGGTTTAGTTGAGGATTTGATTTGCATATAACTCCTACAGTTGAATAGTTGAAGGTTAGACATCTTAAGGATCTAAACTAGTAAAATATCTCATGAAGTGGAGATCAAGTATATGGGTTGGAAAAAAAACATATATAAATATTTGTTTCTATAACAAAGATTTTGATGAAGCAAGTAAGCTCCAAATATCCTCATTTAGATTTAAATGATAACAAACACTTCTCAAGTAATTGATTCTTTCTCAAAGCCTCTCGATACAACATTCAAACTTAGAAAAAACTATACGTAATGTTGACATACATAAATATGTGTTTACCTTCTAGACACTCCATGAAGGTTTAAAAACACATAAAAAGACAAAAAATCATGTCAAAGGAAGTTTTGATTGTGCAATAGAGTAGTGGCGTAGTCTCGGGAATCATATAGGCGACCAGTAGTCACATGAGCATATAACATACAAGAACAAGATAAAAGAGTAAGTGGGACTGCAGTGACAAGCATTTGTATTAACAAAGATAAAATATTGTACAATGTCTCTAGATTCATGGCTCAACAGCCTATATATATTGTTTACAGGTATTTATTCATTTACAAGTGATAGTTTGGTCGGCTAACCGATTGACTGAACTGATCCGACCACGATCGGTGGGAGGACATAGCAGCTAGTCGGATAGGATCCTCCAACATATCCCCTATCAACAAAATATTTCTTCATCCCGAAGAGAACAGGGAGATGCAAAATTGAAGGACTATTAATACAAGTGCTTGTTCATATTCAAATTTTCTTACGGTTGTGGCAGACTAGATGTAACAATCAACTAATTATCTTCGATGCATTCTTTGACAATAGAACTGGTAGAGGAGACAAGTCGTCACTGGAAATATTCCCATTCATGTAGAACTATCTGGATACTTAGACTGAGTGAAGTGAGGTATGTTAGCTTAGCAATCTTTTCAGTCACCGTGTTGTTTTTGACATTTTGCAATTCTGGTCCTAGAATCAAATGCTGGTTGTTGGCATCAGCAAGTAACTTGTCAATCTGGCATGTCAAGATGCCGACTTATTCCTATGCAAGCTTTGCTTGTTTTTACCACTAATATACCTTTTTGGACTTCTAACAGTCGATTATGTTCAAGCTCAATCTGTTGCTCAAAATCCTGCAAGGTTGTCGGGTCTGCAATGGCCTTCTGTTGAAATACATTTGCTAAATTATTTTGAATTTTTCTCATTTCTACAAATTTTTTTCCATAATGTGAATACCAATTGTTTAAAACAAAGGCCGACAATTTTTCTATTGATTCATACTCTTTCAGTTTATTATAGCATTCCAAGAAGATTCGGTGTTGGTTGTCCAACAACATTGTTGTCTTTTGTTAATTCTCTTGATTCCTTTGAGTTTATACTTCTTCTAAAATGGAAAGTAAGGATCCAAACAAATTGGTTATTTGATCTAGTGGCTTTTTGGTTGGAGGTCCATGCAGCTTCGGTTCTACCTCCCTAATGAGCCTTTCACAAGTTCTGAGAACTTCTGTTTGTCCATCGTCGACATGGTCTAATTTTCGTTTGTCTCTCAACCATATTTTCGTTTGTTATTTGATCATGGTCTACAGGATATTTTCAAGTTCATGGTATTTGGCTGCAATAGGATCAAAATTAACTGGATCACCTAAGGAATCTGTTAATGACTGAAGAGGGATCCTCCGAATATTCCCTTTCAGTTGTTTGTTCTTTTTATTCTTCTTGTTTCGTGTTAGATTGACTGATTGTTGACTAGGTTGAGGAGGGGTAGGCAAAGGTGTAGACGTGGTGGAGGTAGTCGGAATAGAGGAGGGTGGAACAGTCTAGGTCGAAATAGATGAAGCAGGAGCATATTATAGAGGATGGTCAGAGGTCGACTAAGTAGGAACAATCAAGACAGATGGCATAGTTGAAGGAGGCTTATTTTATATAGTTGGGATAGTGGACACATTGGCAGGTTGTGGTGTAGTAGTCGTTGTTGATGGTACTGAAGAAGTTAGGGCACCGACTAAACTGGTGGAAGGGGGAAGTGCTTGGCTAGCAATGACTGCGGTGATTGTAGACTGAGTAAATATTGGTGAATCCATAGGTTCTAGGGAGACTCTTTCCTAGGTTTCTTCATGTATTCCTGCTATAACTGGTTGCTTGGGTGTTTTTAGTGATTGCTTAGAAATTTTGACTCTGGGGGGTAGTCTTGCTCGGGTTTCAGGTGGTGAGGTCGACTCTTTGATAATATGCTTGTTTGTGATATTTTTCCAGTTGGGGATTTTATCTGGTAAGGAAGTGTTAAGATTTAATATGCTAAGACAGAAAATAGTAGCATTGCATTCCATTTCACAATAATAGCATATATAGGATCACTGAAGAAACAACAAGCATAGCATAAACACAAGAGACACAAATTTATCCTGGGAAACCCTCATGGGGTAGAAAACCCAGTAAAGCTTCCTCAATATAGATCACCAGCAATATACAAAGATGTAACCCTGAGCATAAGCTCCTCCTTTTCCATAGCATACCTCTCCTCCACAAGTGCGCCACTCTCAAGTGAGTGAGTGTGTAAAATGAGGAATACACCTCCTCTATTTATACACTACTCCGACTTATCTTTTACACAAAACATGTAGGCTCGTATTTAACCAATGGGTTAAATACCCCACTACAACTGACTGGGCCGACCCCTCTAGGGTGGTCTAATAACCCTTTGACCCACATAACACATACAGGGCCAACCCCCACTAGGGAAGTCTAATAACCCGAGTTACCACATTCCGATGGAGGAATAAACATCTCCGGATATACAATAAAGTCTTCAAGGAGGAATGAAACATCTCCAGAATAATAAAGTACAAATATAATATTCTTTGAAGTTACAATATCTCAACACTCCCCCTTAATGAGAAGGATATTATAATAGCATCTGTACGAGCAAGGAGTCATCAACATCATACATCTATAAATCATTGGAAGCTTTCTCAACATCATCAGTAACTCAACCAGTTACTGGAACATCTTCAATACTGGAACATCAGCATCTTCAGTACTGAGTCCTTATCTTCTGCAGCACTCAAACAGCTACAGCAACATCAACATCTTAATCCTCACGATCGTCAGCATCGTCATCACACGATCATCAGCATCGTCATCTAAATCAACATGATCAGCATCGTCACATCATCTCGATCTATAGCATCTGGTTCATCACAATCTACATCATCTGATTCATCACGATCTACAGCATCTGGATCATCTCAATCTACATGATCAGCATCATCGTCATCTAGATCAACACAGTCAGCAGCATCGTCATCTAGGACAACACGATCAGCAGCATCGTCATCTAGATCAACAGTATTAGTATCCACACCAATGCAAGTATACACATCATCAATACAAGTATCCACACAATACATGTATACACATCATCAATACAAGTATCCACACAATACAAGTATACACATCATCAATACAAGTATCCACACAATGCACGTATACACATCATCAATACAAGTGTCCACACAATACAAGTATACACATCATCAATACAAGTATCCACACAATGCACGTATACACATCATCGATACAAGTATCCACACAATACAAGTATACACATCATCAATACAAGTATTCACACAATAGCAGCATACCCTGCAACACACAAGATCATATTACAGGATGATCAATCCTACTCTCTTTAGGACATAGGTCCATGGATGATGCAATCCTGTCATGTACCTTTTGAACCGAGGTCCAAGGACGATCCAGTCCTACTATGTACCTTTTGAACCGAGGTCCAGGGATGATCCAATCCTATCATGTACCTTTTGAACCGAGGTCCAGGGACGATCCAGTCCTATCATGTACCTTTTGAACCGAAGTCTAGGGATGATCCAGTCCTATCATGTACCTTTTGAACCGAAGTCAAGGGACGATCCAGTCCTATCATGTACCTTTTGAACCGAAGTCCAGGGACGATCCAGTCCTATCATTCCATTCTTGGAGACCTCTTGTCTACGGCTCAATTCACAGGACTAAAGTCCGAGGATGATATAATCCCCTTACCTGTTCATTCAGGATCTTGTTCTCAGAGACATCTTGTCTACGGCTCAATTCACAGGACTAAAGTCCGAGGACGATACAATCCCCTTACCTGTTCATTCAGGATTTTGTTCTCGGAGACATCTTGTCTACGGCTCAATTCATAGGACTAAAGTCCAAGGACTATCCAATCCCCTTACCTGTTCATTCATGATTTTGTTCTCGGAGACATCTTGTCTACGGATCAATTCACAGGACTAAAGTTTGAGGACGATCCAATCCCCTTACCTGTTCATTCAGGATTTTGTTCTCGGAGACATCACGTCTACGGCTCAATTCACAGGACTAAAGTTCGAGGACGATACAATCCCCTTACCTGTTCATTCAGGATTTTGTTCTTGGAGACATCTTGTCTACGGCTCAATTCACAGGACTAAAGTCCGAGGACGATCCAATCCCCTTACCTGTTCATTCAGGATTTGTTCTCGGAGACATCTTGTCTATGGCTCAATTCACAGGACTAAAGTCCAAGGACGATACAATCCCCTTACCTGTTCATTCAGGATTTTGTTCTCGGAGACATCTTGTCTACGACTCAATTCACAGGACTAAAGTCCGAGGACGATACAATCCCCTTACCTATTCATTCAGGATTTTATTCTCGGAGACATCTTGTCTACGGCTCACTTTAGGACTGAAGTTCAGGGATGATCCAATCCCCACATGTCCACCAAGGACTTCATTCTCGAAGACATATGTCTACGGATTCTTTTAGAACATATGTTCAAGGATGATGCAATCCCTCTTCTTTCTCGAAGACATCTGTCTATGGATCCTTTTAGAACATATGTTCAAGGATGATGCAATCCCTCTTCTTTCTCGGAGACATCTTTCTATGGATCCTTTTAGAACATATGTTCAAGGATGATGCAATCCCTCTTCTTTCTCGGAGACATCTGTCTACGGATCCTTTTAGAACATATGTTCAAGGATGATGCAATCCCCTTGTCAACTTAGACCCTATCTAAGGACCATCCACCAACCTCTCTATTGACATCACTAATATAGGTATCCTCATCATCGACCTCACTGTCGATGCAGGCAATCTCATCATGAGTGATCACATCACTCCCCCTTTCGAGGAGGGTCCTTCTGAACTATATTAAGTTTGTCTTGGAAAACTTTACTTGAGGTAGAGGTTTGGTTAGTACATCGAATCAGTAGAGGTTTGGTTAGTACATCGGATCAGTAGAGGTTTGGTTAGTACATTGGTAACTTGTTACAAATTCGAACTTTATAGTCCTTTTCTGCACCATATCTTGTATATAGAAATGTCAGATCTCTATGTGCTTTGACTTATCATGGAACACTGGATTCTCTGCCATCTTGATACAACTCTGTTTGTCACATAGTATCACAGTTGGGTCTATCTCTAAGTCAAACAATCCTATAGCCATAGTGCTTCACAACTAGCAGAGCAAGCAGCCATATATTCTGCTTGTGCTAAGAGCCATACTGGACTGTTTCCTACTAAACCACAAGATCATGGCTGATTCTAGACAATAACATCTTCTCGATGTGCTCTTCCTGTCTGATACACTTTCTGCTCAATCAACATCTGTGTATCCATCTGAAGTCATGATCTCCAAAATAGCATAGATCAAAGTCTATCGTATCCTTTAGGTACCTCATCACATGCTTTGCAACTAATAGGGGAACACATCTAGTTTCCACTAGATACTGACTCAAGGTATTCACAGAAAAGCATATATCTGACCTAGTATTTATTAGATACATCAATGACCCAATAATTTGTCTGTATAGAGTTATATACACTAACTTTGATGAGTCATTCGCTAACAGCTTCAATTTGGAATCCATGCGAGTGGTCATTCCAACATATCAAGTCCTTTTAATATTTCTCGGCATACTTTCCCTGGTTGAGAAAGATTCCTTCTGAGCCTTTCCATACTTCCACACCTAGGAAGTAATGCATCAATCTGAGATCTTTCATTTTCATTTCTGCAGCCATCTATCTGTGTCATCTCTTGTCAGATGGGTCTACTGATATAGGCCTCAACATCATTCGAACTCTGTGGTGAGTTCCTTCTTGCATCCAGTTCATATGTGTATAGAAACCATATTCAACCTTGTAGGTTATGATCCACATCACCCATTAATATCATCAATTGACTATCGATCCTGGGTACCCATACAGAACCTGATTCACACTTCTTCTTTAATTACACCATTAAGAAGATGGTCTTATCTAGTCACTTGGAGCAAACATCTCGTCATGATTCTCTTCCTCTTTCTAAGAGAATCTTCTAGCCACGAGCCTTCTATATTTTGTTTGATTTGTAAATCTTCTTGTTGAACATCCATCATTTGTTCGGTGTTCATCATTCTTCATGATCTTTCCTACAAATCAAAATTAAGTACATGATTAGTAATACTTCATAATTATGAAATCATGTTGACATGATAACCTATTATGCATACGTATATCATTTACATAGTTATGCAACTATCTTGACCAATACTTTGGCACAACACTTTCCCATATCCTGTATGCATACAGTGGCTATCTAGATGCCTTCCATCTCTACCAGAACATACTATCGAGAGTGTGCATAGCTCTCAGTATGTCAGCAAAGAGGTTTCATTCTAGACAAGCAACAATGGAATGTTTGTCCAACTTACCAATCATATGCATATTAGTAGTATATTGTTCAATGCTCTATGAATGTTTACACTCAGCATGATATATTCTAGGAATACAAATATGCATACAAGCAATATCATTTACTATTTCAAATAACAACTCAAATACTTATCTTTTATGTTTGTGTGGTTGCCTCCCGCTTGATCTTCTATATGTCTTTTGAACTTCTATTCATTCTGTACCACTGTGCATGCTCAAGTGTGCACTAGTGTCATCCTCATGATCTCATACACAAACATACATTCATTAGTATATTCTCAAAACATTCTAATTCTAAATAATACTGAATATGTATAGTCATGATCATTAGTATTCAGGGTTTCAAGGAAGTCTTCTTTTACTCATGCATATTCTTGTTTGATCATAGTACTCTTCTGGTTAATTAAATCATCAAGATAAGAGACATAATATGCATAAACCCTTGATTAATAACTTTATGAATAAGCATAACCAATCATACCAAGTATACTTATATAAGGGATCCTAACACAAGGTAAGATTCTAACTTGACATAGGAAAACATACCTGGATTAGTATACCTGCTTAGTTATGTACAACATACCTAAACAATCTCTTCAATGATTTAGAGATCCTGAGCTAGAACCTGCATGTCTCATAGGTTAAGCACAATATAACAAAGTCATACATACCTCGTAAGTAGAACAAAGATTATGGATGAGTCTTTGTCTTCATGTTGTCATGGTCATGGAACTTGATTTGTCTTTTGTGATGTACCTGTATCTTGTTAGCAGACAACATCAACCTCACACAACACCATAATGCATTAGTACAATCATATAGCCTTAATCAATGAATGTCTTCGATCATTCACATGCATTCATATTGTTACTAGGGTGATAAGACAATTCTAACATTAATCAAGATTGGAGACAAACACATCATGAACTTAATCAAGAATCAGATTTCAAGACATACCTGAACCTCCTTAAGTCATACCTGTCGAGACTTCTTGTAGTCTTCTTATGTAAGGCCTTAGCCTCAACTCCCCCTGAAACTTGATGTGGAGCATGATTACGGTTTGCTAGAGAAACCCTAAAAATTCAATCTTTGACTTTCACACTTCTGAATGGATGGAAGGATGTGTCTTGCTAGCATACTTCAATTTTGAAATCTCCAAATTTGACCCCTCAAAATTGCCATCGAAACTTCTAGATATTCTGGACATGAACCCAAACTAGGGTTTGATGAAGCCCACCCTTCTGTCCAATCAAAAGGTTCGATCCAAGGCTCTAAAATCTTATTTTTCTAAGGAGCTTCCAGCCGTAGTTACAGACTTCAAAAATTTCAACTTTTGCTGAAGCCCTAATTTTTCATCTTTCCGATCAAAATCCCGAACTGGGGTTTGATCAAGCCCGATCTTCTACCCAACCAAAAAAATTCGATGTTGGTCTCTAAATTTCGATTTTCCTGAGTAGCATTCAGCCATGGATTCCGATTCCAAAAATTCTAACTTTCTCCGAAACCCTAAATTCCGGAAGCCATGAATGAAGGTGCTCCAAAAATAATTCTGTTTTCACAGAAATATGTACCTGATTGTTTCTGCTGTAAATTCAAAATTTTCGCTCCACAGGGTCTGAAAGATTTTTTTTGTGGTATCCTGACCTGTCATCTTTCCATCCCAATAGGTCTGACCTCAATTGGATTTTCTGAGAGAGAGTTATGCCAATTGTCGCAACGTGACCTGTTTATGGGATAAAACAGGAGAGCGAACTTGTACGGCGTGCCACGTGTCACTAGTTCAACTTCGGCCTCTGAAACAGTTTCTTGAGATATTACAGTCTGTTTACTACCTGTCACTTTTTACGAAATTTCATTTGGAGCTTCCTAGCCCAAGTTATGACCTTTTTTCCTAGGTCACCTGATTTTGACTGAGATTTGGAAGAGGCAGAAACCCTAACTTGTACTGATCATAACTTACAAAGTACAACGAATCTGAGGGTTCCCTTTGGATACAAGATACCTGGAGATGTGATCTATGTCCTGTAAAGTTTTCAGATCCTGAACCTTCGCCAAAATGGATTTATGGCGAAAGTTCCACGATGACTGGTTTTTTCTATATAAAACCCTAACCTTCAAATTGTCGTAAGTAAAGCAAGTATCGTAAGTGCCATACCTTGCCTTCCTTCAGGTTAGCTCTGATACCATGTTAAGATTTAATATGCTAAGACAAAAAATAGCAGCATTTCATTCCATTTCACAATAATAGCATATACAGGATCACTGAAGAAACAACAAGCACAGCATAAACACAAGAGACATAGGCTCGTATTTAACCAATGGGTTAAATACCCCACTACAACTGACTGGGATGACCCCTCTAGGGTGGTCTAATAACCCTTTGACCCACATAACACATACAGGGCTGACCCCCACTAGGGAAGTCTAATAACCCGAGTTACCACATTTCGACGGAGGAATAAACATCTCCGGATATACAATAAAGTCTTCAAGGAGGAATGAAACATCTCCAGAATAATAAAGTACAAATATAATATTCTTTGAAGTTACAATATCTCAACAGGAAGAAATGAACTTATGGAAATTTGGGTCTTGGAGAGTTGTAACATAGGTTTTCTCAACCGGGATTTCTTTGACGAGAGTTGGCGAGGTAGGGGGAGTTATCGGGAACTGAAACAAGGTTTTATACTTGAGATTGCATTTGAATTTTTATCTTTTTGGGTTGGGGAAAAATTACCTTGGAAAGCTCAGCTTTTTCTGTAATATTCTTTTTTATTTGTTGTTCGGTCATGATCTTTTTGATGATGAAATCTTGTATTTCATCCTCATTTTGTGCATATAATACCAGTTTCCTCTTCTTGGAATGCTTATATTTGAAATTCGGTTGCATTGAATATATATGTTCTGCTACAACATAGAGATTTTCCTTGGGTAAGTTGAGCTCCGACTCTTCCTTTTCTCGCACTTCATCTTCTTTTCTGTCATATTCTTTTTGATTTGCTGTTCAATCATGAGCTTGTTGATGACGGCATCTCTGATGACTTCTTCGTCTTCTTCATGTAATTCTTGTATTTCATCCTCATTTGGTGCATATAATACCAGTTTCCTCTTCTTGGAATGCTTATATTTGAAATTTTGTTGCATTGAATATATATGTTCTGCTACAACATAGAGATTTTCCTTGGGTAAGTTGAGCTCCGACTCTTCCTCTTGTCGCACTTCATCTTATTATGTCATTTCTCATGACGGTTCCTCTATTTTTGTCAGCTTAGGATGATTCTTCAACACTACGATAGCCAACGGTTTTCTTCTTCATCGGTTGGGTCAAAAATTTCTAAGTATACACTGGTTTCTTATGCTTCTTCCTTTAATCCGTCGAATAATGGTTGTTGTAACTCCTGGACTTCTTTCCCTTCAAAACCTAGTATCTAGTAAACTGTATTCCATTGTTTTCCAAGTCACTGAAAATGTCTTAGATGGCTGGATAGTAGTCTAACTCGGATGCATCTCATGTTGCTCCTCGCATGAACGATACTTTGTTGTATTCGATTTCTATCTAGATGTGTGCAGTTGGTGGAAGACCTTGACGGATAGTTGTGAGACCCGCCATCTTGAAGAGGAAGTCTTGAGGACTTGAAACTAGTTTTCAAGCCATAAATTAGCAACTTTAGGGCCCTTTGCGCAACCCTGGGGTTGGAATATCTTAAAACTATTCATCAACGACTCTGACCTTGATGTGAAGGAAGGGTCTCTGACTGGGGTTGTCTTATACATTTCTAAACAAATAAGTGAAGAAGGGTATTGAATCGTTGATCCTGTCTCTTGGCATTTTTCGCAAGTCACTTTGACGACTACGACTAAGTATTCGGCACAATTGAAGATTTTGGGTTCGGTGGCTATGGATTTTACATCTTCCAGCATTTCAAGCCTGATGTTGGATGGTTGGTTGATTTGGTTAAGCATATTGATACTATTATAGCAACGTATTTGTATGTCTGATATAGGATTTTGTTAATTACTAACCCTTTTGAGTTCTTTCCTTTAGGGGTTCCTATAAATTATTCAATTAACTGTGGTTTGACGCCATTTGGTACTTGTGATCCTTAATTTGGTAATCCAGTCACATGTACAATAAGTGGATCATTGATTTCGACTAGTTCATCAAATCCTAGCTTTACTTTGTGGTATCTACTAACAATGTATTGTGCAATTAGGTCTTTCAAGCCATCGAAGTTGTCGAGAAGGGGTGTATTCAAGTAGTGATGAATTTTTTATATGGCCAACTTGTTTGATTCTTCATTCCATCTATCATTTTGTATACCCCATTCTCATGACTCCTTTCAGTATATTTTCCATTGGTGCTCCTCTATACGGCCTTTTCTAATTATAGTCAATCGAGCTTTCAGAGGCAACATGGAAGCTTCTTCTACTTCTCTTTTGAATTTTTCTATTGCTTTCATCAATTTGGTTATCGCAATTGCTTTCTTTGGGGCCATCTCAAATGTGATTACAGATATAGGGTTTGGAAGCTTTGGAATTTCGAGTTCTTGTTATGACTGCTCCAACTCTTTGCGAAAATGTTCCCAACATTGTTCTAAGTATTCATTTATAGCTTGGTTAATTGATGTGCATTCAGGTCGGGTAGGTGATGGCATTAACTGTGGACTTTATGCATGAAAACTACTTCACACATGTGGATATTTTTTCAATTCACGCTTTGGCCGTTAGTTGTCATGACTTCTTCTTTGGGGTCAATCATGGTAAAATGCACAGCGCGGTGGTCAACTTGTTCTATGTTCGCTTGAATGCTCCTTTGGACGTCGGTGTACAACTTCCATTCGTCAGTCAGTTCTTGGTGGGGTTTTTTGGTTCATCCTCCTAACTTGCTTGGTGCTCGTTATTCCAATCTATCGTCATTGCATTGCAATTATTCCTGCCACAATCCATGTCTTCTTATATAAGTTTTGTTGTAAGTTAGTTTTTCCATAACTACTTTTCTATACTTACTTTATTTAATGTAATTAAGTTACTTAATATAAAAAATTAATGACAAACCTAGGGCATGATGTCCATCCAAATGGTGATACAGACATTTGTTCAATGTCGTGCCAATTCTATGCTTTATATATTTTTAGTCTTGCACCATTGACGACTTTTGTAAAAACTTTTCCTTATAAAGTCTTTAGTCGGACCGACCTATTGCTATTTAGCTCCTCAACTATGTATGGTCCAAGCCATGTTGTATGCAACTTTTTCGTTTTCCCTTTTATTTGACTATCATATAATAGTGCTAGGCCATTGACTAATATATCTTTATTTCTTATATTATGGTCGTGCCAAGCTTTCTATTGTTGTTTTTGAACTTCTTGATGGTTGATTTTTATTTTGCATTGCTATTCTAGTTTTTTTAGATCGAAATTTATATTTCCGTGGCTTTGAAAATATCTAAGTGAAGTATATCTGCAATGATTAGTGCATGTTGCTTGAAGTGTAGCGGGATGACTGCTTCCTGTCTATAGACAATCTTGAAGGGTGTCTGTCCTGTTGACCGTTTATAAGTTGTTCGATAAGCCCATAAAATAGCAGGTGTCATGGTGTCCCAATCGTCTTTATCAATACTAATAAATTTTGTTAGTCCTTTAGTTAAAGTTTGATTTAATGCTTCAATAGCTTCATTCGACTATGGGTGATATGTTGAACTCTTCTGGTGGTAGATCATAAATTCGTTCAATAGAATTGATATAGTTTTGTTAATGAAGTGTGTTCCTATATAGATGATGAGAGTAAGGGGGCATCCAAATATTGTAATGATATTTTGATATATAAATTTTGTGGCTACTTCATTGGAACATGCTTTGACAGGTTCGGCTTCCGCCCATTTGGTGACATATTCGACTTTTGTAATAATATATCAAGCTCTGGTTCATTGGCCAAGAACTGGGAAAGTCCCGACAAATTCGATAACACACATTTCAAATGTTAAGATTGGATTAACAGATATTAAGGGAATGTCATTTCTTGGGAGTGGTCCACCTATTCTTTGGCATCTATCACATTTATTTACTTGATCTCTATAATATTTATGTAACGTTTGCCACCATATTCCTGATTGTAATATTTTTCTTGCACTTGTATCGGCCTAATAGTGTCATCTGGAAGTTACACTACATGCTTCGTCGATGATATCTTGTCATTGATACTCTAGGAAACTTCCTCGAAGTTCTTCATCCGGTCCTAATTTATATAGGAATCCATTTATTAGAGTGTATGGTGGAGCCTTCATTGCAAGTATTTTCTTTTTCTTTTCTGTCATTCCTTTCTGAGCTTGAACTTCCTCCATATATTGTGCTATATATTCCAAGTACTTTGGTACAACTTTGACTCTAAATAGGTGAGCATTGGGAAGTTCATCGTCGATCCCAATAGGGTCTTCTCCCATTTCTATTTTTGATAAATTGTTGGGTCCAACATTAGTTTTTTGGGGTCGGACTACTATTTCAAAATCAAATTCTTGGAATAAGAGTAACCATCTGCACAACC
This sequence comes from Larix kaempferi, assembly GCA_027924585.1. Taxonomy (NCBI): domain Eukaryota; kingdom Viridiplantae; phylum Streptophyta; class Pinopsida; order Pinales; family Pinaceae; genus Larix; species Larix kaempferi. The sequence goes on from BSBM01000217.1 coordinate 38,515,056, forward strand.
AACCATGGTGGAGGGGTTTGTTTACTAAATATTTGAGTGCTTGATGATCAGTGTAAAATACAAAAGGGTTAGCCTGCAAATAATGTCAATATTTATGTAATGCAAAAATCATGCCTAGAGATTCCCATTCTGTTGTAGAATAAATTTTTTCTGCCTTATTTAGCTCTCTGCTAGCATATGCATTATGGTAATCCATTCTGTCATCTCCATTTTGAGTAAGTAATGCACCGACTACAATACCAGAAGCATCGATATGGACATGGAACTTGATTGACTAGTTTAGAAACCTTAGTATTGGAGCTTCTGCGAGCTTTCTTTTCAATAATTCAAATGACTCTACACATTCGTGTGACCATCTAAATTCTTGATTTTCCTTTAGTAGTTCCTCTAAGAGATATGTCATGTCAGATTAATATCTGATAAATGTTTAATAGTAGCTTGTATTCCCAAGAACTATTCTGGCATGTTTTGGATTTACAAGTGGCTTTAAGTAAAGAATAACTTTAATTTTGGCGTAGTCGAGCTTGATTCTTTCCATGCAAACAACATGTCCTATTAGGATTCCAATTGGTGTTGCAAATATACACTATTTAATATTCAAATAAAGTTGTATTTGTTTGCACCATTCTAACATAAGTCGAAGGTATTGAACATGGTCTCTTAGTGGTGATTAGATTGTCCAATCGTCCGAGTAGACAACCATGGTTTTATATAAATATTCTTCAAATGTTTTTACTACTATCCTGGAAAATATTGATGGTGCATTCTTTAGACCAAATGGCATCACTTTATAAGCAAACAAACCAATCTCATATACAAATGTTGTTTTATACTGATCTTCTTTAGCAATAGGAACATGGTTGTATCTAGAAAATCCATCGATGAAGGAATAACATTCATGACCTACAACTTATTTAATTATTTCGTCGATGAAAGGTGTGGGGAAGGGTTCAATTAAAGTTAGCTTGTTTTGTCTTCTAAAGTTGACACAGATTCATAATTGTTGGGTCATGATTCTTTGGTTGAATGACCACGGGGCTAGCCCATTTTGACTGGTTTAATGGATATATGATTCCAGTAGCTAATATATTCTGAAATTATTTCTTTACCATGCTTTTATACATATGTGCCAATTTGTATGATCGTTTCTTGACAGGTCTGGTGTCTGGTTTTATGTCGATTTTCATTTCACCCATTTCTTCTACTAATCCCTTTAAATATTTGTAATCTCTTTCAAAGACAGCTTGGTATTCTTTTAGTAAGATGGATATCTTTGTTGTTTGTTGGTCAGAGCAATAATCTCCTATTTTTGTCATCTTTGGTCATTCATTATTTGAAATGTCGACTTCTTTTGTTCATTTGTGCATCCATCCATTTTGGTGCTCTTGTTTCATTATTTGGTCGGTCTCCTTCCTTAAATTTTGTAAATGCGTGGGGGAAGTCTTTTTTAGTAAATATTTCTTGCTCTGTCTTTTCTTCTGTATTGAATTTCATTGGATATTTTACAGGTTTTACAACGCCGGGATGATTTCTTTTCCATCTGAATTGTTTGCCTATAATTTTATCATTTTCAAGTTCTAGCTAAGTTGATCAATAGGTTGTTCTAGTCATGATATTATTACATGTCGATTGCGGTCATTCTTTCGGTGTCAACCTACTATTGCTCGTCAATTGTATAAAATTTTGAATTTATTCGACTTCTTCTCTGATGTGTACTTTTTCTTGAGTAAAAGAGTAATATTTTATAAAGTTTTCTTTCAATTCTTGCCAATTAAATGTTTCTCCTCTAGATTCTTCCATCTTATGCCATTTTTTTGGTAAGTCTTTAAGTGTATTCAGGAATATATGGGGATATAATCTTTCACCTCTATATCCCAATCGTTCCATTATGTTTCACATATATTAATGTGTCTAGATGGGTCTTGACCTTGTATAAATTTCAGCATTTCTATATGTGTTGTGAGTTTCTTTCCTCCAATGCGTTCGACGAAATATGTTGATGCAGTAGTCCAAGTCTGGAGGTGGGATTGATATGTATCCCACCATCTTGTTTCTTTTCCAGTAAAAGTTTCCACCCAACTTTGAGGTTGACCTTGTTCACCGACATTTTTAGAAACTTCCTCAACATGTGCAATCGGAGATTCTTGCTCTTTGTATCATAATGGTGGAATACTTGTCGGTTCCTTTTTATTGGTATGATCGTCATATATTCTCTTATTTTCTTCTCAAATTCCTTTGGGCTGATGGATATAGTAAAACATTGTTGCACTCTTTTTCTAGGGATTACCTCAATCAACCAACACTCACGAGCTTATGCTTCATAATTTTCCATTTTCCAGTCGTATAGTTACGAGTCGGATTTGTATCCAATGGACATAGGATTTACCAAGTGGATTTGTCCATGGTTGTTTGGTTCGACTGTATCTTCGTTATTTTGGACTATTTGGTATAGTCATCGGATGTCATTGTTGTTATCGTCTAGTTCGGCCCATGGTTTCCCCTGAGATGGATTAATAGGAAAAATTACTTTCTTTCCCTCTCCTTTGAGTTTAATTTTATCCTTTTCTAGTGATATGGATGCTTTCATTTTGCATCCCTATGGTCTACCAACTAGTGTTGGGGAGGATTTAGATACTTCTTGTGGGTCAATGATTTCAAAGTCGATGTATGTGTTGATTCCCATGATTGTAGTTTTAACATTTTTCCACACTCTAATGGGTTCGATTAATCCTTGGTCGGAAACCTTAAGGTAGATGCCTGACTCGGCTAGTCATGGTTAACCCATGCTTTCCCAAGTCGACCTCGTCATCTTGTGACCCAAAGTCGAGGATGACTTGTGCAATGCAGAATCCTTCGACTTCAAGGTCAACAAGAGGATCAATATCAGTTTTTTCTTTTTGATTCAGGATACAAATATTTTTAGTAATCCTCTCATTTTTCTGAACTAATTCTGATAAGATACATTAATTCAATCAAATGTGCAACAACTTCTTCTTTTTTTAAGAGTTGTAGCAATTCATTAAGTGTTTTGTTTATATTCTCTGCATTACTTTATAAAGAAGCAATTTGTGTAAATATTTTTGTTGCATTATTAAATATTTCCTTTTGCTTCAGTGGATCGGGATAATCATCTTGTTTTATTTGTATCCTTGTAACCTGGGGATTATCCCCACCAATTTTTGTGTCTTGTCTAGTAATGATTTGCAAATTCTTACTATTGAATGCTTCATTTTTAGGGACACAAGATAAGATGTTAACATTTTTTCTTTTGTTAAGTGCATCTAGCATTATGGGGCACTCTTCTAATTGTGCTCCCCAATGCCACATTTTGTACAAAATTTTAAGTCTATCTTGTCTTTTCGTGGATAGTCAGGGATTAAATGGTATTCACTGTAACACACAAAGCAACGTATTTACTTCGACTTGGTGTTCAGTATCCTCAATTGTTATTTCTTCCACGATTGTTGTATCCTCCTCGTCGATTGTTTCCATTGTTGTATTGGTCATTGTGACGACCATCCCGACCTTTCTTCTCGACCATTTGTGTATGATATACTGTGTGGTAGTTTGCTTTAGTCTTTACATTATTTATGCACTCTGAGTTTGAATGTTGTGTTGTTTGGAAAATTCCACACCATTTTGGATTTACGTTTTCGGTATTGTAGGGGAATTCTATAGTTGAGCGAGGCTTGAATATTTCACAAATGTCGCAAAAATATGTCATTTGCATCGTCTAGAAGTTTTATTGCTTGCGTTCTTCTAGAAATATCCTCGGGCGCTATTCTAGTTGTTTCATTTCCCATTGGTTGCATTGCAGTCATTGTGGTACCTTCTTCTTTCATCATAGGGGTAGGTACCTTTGGTATGTCCTTCGCAATAGCATGTGGTACACCATAGGTCCTTGCGCCTCATTGTAAGATGCTGCAGTGATTTCTCTATAGTTTCAATTTTTACTTCAAGTTGTTTGTTGACAGGTCCAATCGAATAATCTCAATTTGATTCGAATCTCAAAGGTTTCTTCAATACGTTGTCATAAACTATATATTCGTGCATTAGTAGCAGTGTCTTGATTCTCTACTGGAGTTCTTCGACAAAAAATTGGTTCAGTAGTGCAGGGTCCATCTTAGATGGCATGTGATTGAGGAGATATTTAAATATTTTGTCATATTCTCATATAGATTCTCCTATTCTTTGCTTTATATGCTTTAATTTATGTCCAGCCAGATGCTTGGTGTCATCAGTTTTGAATAATTCTAGAAAGTTATCTTTTATTTGTTGCTTTTTATTTGGACCTTCTTCAAGAAATTTCATGTACCATGTCAGTGCTCTATTTCTAAGCCCTCTTACAAACTGTGCAATTTGTTGGTTCTCATCATCAATAAGGTTAGCTTTCCAAAGGGATTCACACACAAACCAGTGTTTCTTAGGGTCACCATCCCCCTCAAAAATAGGAGTATTAACTGGAAGATGATAAGCCATATTGCTAGATTTACAATTGTTAATACTTACCAAGGTAGACTAACTAACTGATTGACTTACTATTTGACACTTATTGTTGACTTATTGTGTTTGTGACCAATGCCACGACAAACGTACTTCTTCTACAGACTCCTCGTCACTAGGTCGGATCTCTGATGTATTGGTTGCTTCAATCAATAATGTTGTTGGAAGGGGGGGTATCTCCATATGTTCTAAATAAAATAACTTAAAAGAGTGTCTTCCAAATTCAGGTGTGAAGGTAATCCAGCTACCATGTTATGTGTGTTGAATCATCAACCTATCTCTAATTTGTCCACATTGGTCTAGTTCATTCCATATGTTTCTATCTCCTGGTCTAAGTCCCATGTCACGCTCGACTATTTGTCTAATTGCTGGTCCAATCGTCATTATCATGGGTATAGATTTGACGGGGGTCGAGGGATATAGGATTGTAATACCCAACATTTGTGGGGTCAACACCATCATGTGTGACTCATCTTTGGGTATCAGAACTTCACTGTCTTTCTCATCTGGTTGAATTTCCCTCGACTCAGAAAGGACTTTTGGTTGCTTGATCATCTCACCTGGCTTCTTTATACTTATTTTTATACTTAATGGACTAGCAATATCTCTCAACTTCTCTCGTCGTCTGTACCTATTTTCTCGTTCTATTTTCTATATATCTGTTATTTTCTATATATCTGTTATTTTACAGGGCTTCATTCTTTTCTTCTTTCATCAACTAGCCTCATTCTTTTATTAAGAACACATGGTTGGAAAACCCACACATTGCCGACCCAACCATGATTTTTCGACAGATGTGGGTTCAACAATGGTCTTCATTTACTTAAGAAATATTCTCACTATCATTCATTAACAAAACGCTCCCACTATTTTTGTTGATTCTTCCAATTTGATGAAGCAAGTTCATCTAGCGGCGTTCGTGGCTCGACTATGTGTCCAGCTCCATTTTCAATAAAAAATTTATATAGCAAGCTCGGTATCGAACATAGGAATCCTTCGTGAAGGTCAGTGTAGAATTTTGTCAGACTTCGTCGGTGGATGATATTTCTTCTATAGCTTGTTCTTCACAGAAATATCTGCATATCTTTTCGAGCCACTCATATAGATTTGTTCTCCCTCCATTGTAAATCGTGTGCATTAGTAGTCTTTCATTATGAGCATTCAATTTCGTCATGAACAATGTCCAAGAATTTCTTTATTTCATGGGGCACAACCTCTATGAACTTTTCATGGGACTCAGTGAAGAACTTTTCCCTTGACTGTGCAATTGTTATCTTGTTCCACCTTGAAATTATGGATATAGTTCATTATTTTCTTGCCCGACCAATCTTGAATCTCTCTTTCAGTTAACATATAAACCTACTCATTATTTCATCATGATTATGTACTACCGACAATGTAACCAATGTTGTAGTCTCAGTAATTGTATAGGATACCAGCAGTACATCATATATATATATAAGATCAATGAGTATATAACAGACAAGAACAAAATAAAATATTAAGTGGGACTGCAGTAACAAGACTTTGTATTAACAGAGATCAAATATTGTACAATGTCTCTAGATTCATGTCTCAACAACCTATATATATATTTTTACAGGTAGTTATTCAGTTACAAGTGACGGTTTGGTCATCTAACCGATCGACTGAACTGATTCAACCATGGTCGGTCGAAGGACCTAGTCGGCTAGTCGACTAGGCTCCTCCAACAAGTAGTAACAATCAATGTGTTTTAGGAAGTGAGACTTGAAAGGACCTTGTTTAAGGCTAAAAAATCATGATGAGGAATATGCATTATCAAACAAATAAAGAATGTTTCATGGAAAATCCATAGTTGCATTTGACTTCGAAGCACCCTTGAGACTTTGACAAAAGTTGAAAAAACAAACAAAACGCTAATGCACACCATTAGAGAAGTTGTACTTCTTTCAAGGCAAATAAATAATTTGTTTCACCCTCTAAGGAATTATTGGACCCCACCAAATAAAGTAATGCACAGAGGGAACAAGTGCACATAGCTTAAGGATGAAGGAATGTCACTTGGAGAACCCAACAATGTGATTTTCTCATGAAGGCCTTGTTGAACCCCTCCTAAGACCAAATATGCATTATGACCTAATGCACACTGCTAAAGGAGTTGTATCCACTGCTTAGGAATATGACACACTATTGGATGAGTTTTGTTTCCTATTTGGATATGGTATTGATGTGTTTTAGCCTTTGGGTCATTATCAGGCCCTAAAACAAGACAAAAATGCATTTAAAAATAAAAACACATTAGCAGGAGAGATGGGGAATTGAACTGGTGATGGGACTAATGTGTTTTCCCTCTAGGACACTATTAAACCCCGCCATAAAGTAAAAAATGCACATGAAATAAAAACATGACAAAGGAATGGCTAGGGAAGCATACTACACATGGAAATGATGTTTTTATCCCTTTGGTATTTTTTCATACCTCACAATAAGTCAAAAAATGAATGGGGAGGAAAAACACATTCCTTAGGAAGCTGCAATGGTGAAACAAGGAAGGAAGTGATGCATTTACCACCTTGGACCTTTCTCAAAACCCATCACCGTTTAAAAATTGCACCAAAGAGGAAAATGAATTACGAGTGGATATGGGAATGCTACTTGGAAAAATGGTTGAATTATTTTTCTTGTTAGGGAATTTTCGTACCCCACTAAAGTCTAAAAAATGAATCGAGAGTGAAAATACATCCTTTTTTGAGGATTTAGAGGCAACCTAAACTTGGATCCAATACATTTTTCCTTCTAATCCTTTTCCAAACCCCCATGTAAGCCAAAACAAATGATGTTACAACCAAAATACATCAATTTAGAGGTTGTTGCAACTCAAAGAGTTAATATGCAATGTGCTTTTATCTCTAGGATGGCCAATCCGGTGTTTTCCTCCCCATGAAAGATTTAGATCAAGTGATGTGTCCAAATCTCTTAGCTTGGCATTGTTTGATCTTAGATTTAGTTATCCTTACTTAACACTACTTGTACATGTTAGTCATTGTAATTCCCAATCTTACCTAATTTTGTTTGACATATGACACAGATATTATCCTTGGTATGTTTGAAGGCTTATATTGTGTATGACTTGAAAGTTGATAAGTATTATGCAAATCACTTATGTGCTAGAGATGTATATTAGAGAAGTAACATGTGATATGGGTGAGTGATGATGAGATGCTCATGAGAATGTAAGAATTTATATTTATTGGGTTGCTTCTGTGATGAAGAAATGATATGCTAATAATGATCACTAATTTTGTTGTGCAAGTGTGATAGGTTAGCTAGAGTACCAAGACCCTTGAATGGAGAACATTGATGTTGACCTCGGGAGGATATCATGAGACTTTAAAAGCCTTACAGATTTGAATGATTACCCCAAGAGTTAGTGTTTTTCTGGGAGAAATTCCCTAGAAGAGTCTAAAAGAAAGAACCTTGGAGCATAAATTATATTGTTCTTGTATGTTCAGGAAAAGTTCCTAAGAGGAGTCTAACATAAAGAAACATGGAGCATAACTTATAATACCCTTATATATTTGGGATAACTCCCTAGCAAGAGTTTGATAGGAAGGACTATAGAGAATAACTTTTGGTATTCTTGACTGGGAGTATGATAGTAAGAACCGATAAGGGTAACTTGTGAAACTGAAAGTTGTTATTCAGATTATGTTTGGCATATGTCATTTATATTTTGGATATGTGTGTGTTTGATGCTTGTGTTACAAACAAGGTGAATCCTTGTCATCCCGTCAACATATGGGCGTAGGACATGACCAAGAGGCTTTGGATTCATTGTTATTTGAATGAGTAGAGCTGCATTAAATTACCTACTCTAAGTTTTCCATGGTTATGATGATGCGGCACATAATAAGGTGTGAAATCCTTACTCCCCAACAACTATAACATCTGAATTCTAAGCCAAGCTTAGATCATCAAGAATGATTTCCTTTAAGAGTATTAGTTCAATTACAAATTACCCAGGCAGCTTAAACAATGATTATGAATGAAAAATATGAATTAATGAACATAAATAAGGAATGAATATTTATCTCCAAGTGATACGTAAGGGAGGGTGATTAATCCTTTAATTAAGAAAATAAATAAATTGAGAAAAAATTCATGAGGCTAAGGTGTCAAGTGTCATTTGGGGAAGACCAAAAATAATAGGAAAATATTGCATAAATCTTAAGTGTTAACAATGTAACTAAGGACTATACAATAATATGGACCTAGAAGTTAGTCAAGCATTATTGAAATTATTCCCTTGCTAATGGATTGCACTGAACCAAAACTTTTTGTTGGGCTCAACATGATATTTCACATTACATATCTTCCTAAAACAGAAGGAGGATTGCTCCAAGAATCTTTTCAGGCATGCCCATCGGGGTGCATACTAGCCAATCACATGAAAACCTTGTAAAGGAGGTCATTGGTTCAAACCTCGGATAACTCGTGCTCCACTGTGGCAGGCTCAGTGGTTGCACCTATGGGTATAGTGGTAGTGGACAATATTGGACCCCTGGACCCCATGTCACACGAGTACCATCCCCATCCCAGTTGTCGATTCCCCTAGTTACTAAACAAATCATATTTTCAAACATCAGTTTCAGCTAAAGAAGACAATAGGAGTCATCATCAGAATGGGAGTTTCCCCATTAAATGGTATTAGAGGGATAGAGTGAGTAGTTATTTCAATCTCAAAATCACTTACCTAACAATAAAATAGTATCAGTCATTATATTAATTCACTTGGATGTTGTTGAAGTTGGTTACAATATGTTGGATTTCATATTGGTCATACCTCACTCATTGGGTTTAGGTTGGTAGGGATCATGGATTTTCATATTAAAAGTATTCTCAATCCTACTATCACCCATAAAACATGTCATGGTATGCATTAAGTCCAACATGCTCAACACGATCTTATTGACACATAATAATATTCAATATGGCCTCATTTGGATTATTGTAGGATCCATATTGTTTTAGATTTGAGGAGGTTGTCCCCAATTTATTTTTCAATTGATAGAGCTTAACACATCATCAAAGTACATGTATAGGATGATCATGTCAGATTTCATCAAAAGTATGCATGGTTTGCAAAAATTCCCAATGTTGACACCTTTCACTAGTCACTAAGTAGGCTCCACATGAGGCAAGTCTTGCATTGAGTGTAAAAATAATTTTGATGTATTTAAAAACATAGCAGCTTCACCCTATATTCCACATTTTCCCAACATAGAGTTTGTATTCCCAGAATATGAAGGGCACAAGTTGTGCATCTCTTGGGGGGACAAGTTTAATAGTTGTGACTTCATTGATGAGATTATGTTCTAAATCATACCTAGAGATAAATTGGGCATATTGTTGATGTAGGGTTTTTTGATACAATTCCAATATTATATAATATGCTTGGTTTTGATCCCTGATTGTTAAGAACAAACTTTCTCAAGATCAAGTCTATTTTAAGGGTAGTAGTTTGGTGATAGAGGTTTGTGATTTAAAAATTGTTATCGTTGGGCATCAAAATAGGAAATTAGATTTTCTAGTCTATATAATACCTTGAGTCCTTTCCAATGACATATTTTTCCCTGTTATGATCTTGGATTAATGGCATAGATCTATCACAAGTTTCCAAACCAACTTTGAAGGTGTGGTCCAAGTAGCTCACCTAGCAATTTTTCTAGGCATGGGAATCAATAGTTGGTAAAATCAAATCAGATTTCTAAGTTGAATCCAAAATTAGATTTCTAAGTTGAATCCATGAAGTTACTCATTGATACATTTCCAACAATACTTCATTTTCCTCATTTCTTGCTAGATTTCATTGTAATTCTTCTCCTTTGCTAATTCTATCATTGTGAGGTATTCCCACACTCAATGATTTGTTGTGATCCAGAATTTCACATGGTATCAGAGCTCAACAGAGCTGGTTTATATTCGTTTTGAGAGTTTTCTGTAGGATTTTGAGAAGTTTTCGTGCTGCAGTAGCAGTTTTTATTCACTCCAATAGCTAGAGATGGAGAATTCAAATGCTCCTTTGACACAAAGAATCCTAACACCCTTCAATTATCTGGATTGGAGGGCAGATATGTAGATTTTCTTGTGCAACAAGAGTCTGTACATGGTCACAATGGGAAATGGAGTTGAACCTTAGGAAGTTGTTGAGAAAGAAAACTACCTGAACAAGTTAGATGAGGCCTTTTATTTTATGTGTATTCATATATCCAGAGATTTCCTCTTCCATATTAATGGATTGAAAACCCCAAGGGAGGTTTGGAAGAAGCTTGAAACTCTCTTTGGTAATTAAGATGAGATGAGAGACCACGTTTTGGAGAATCAATTAATTGCTCTTCAACCCAACAATTTCGAAACCATACAATAGTTCTTTTGAAAGTTCAATTCCTTGGCTATATAGTGAAAACAATGTGGAATTGACAAGAAGGATGAGCAGCTAGTGCTATCCATCCTAAGTAACCTTGGCCATGAATTTTCAATATTTGTGTTTACCTTTCACTCTGGGAGATTGTCAATCCCCAATTGGAAAATGCCTTCTTTAGATGCATTCACAAAATCCATGATCCAAGAACAAGACAACCGGATCCAAATGGGAGCCTTGAAGGCCTCCAAGAATAAGGCTGTTATGGTTGGAGAGAAAGAATTTGAATGCTAAAGGGAAGCACAAGGGAAAGGAAAAGAAGCAATTCAAATCCAAACCAAAGGAGAAGCCTAATCCATCAGAAGGAGCCTCTAGCTCCAATAAGGATAAGAAAAAGAGGTCTGAGAAGACCAAGTGTACCTATTGCAAGAAAGGAAACCATCCAAAGAGTTCTTGCATGAAGAAGAAGATAGATCAAATGACTAGACTTCTTGAACATCACAACATTTCCCTCCCAGAAGGTGCAAGGGAGTATGATTCTGGAAGCGAGATAGATGATCATGATAGATGTCATGCACTGAAGGTTGGATTCTCATAATCACAAGATTTTGTCATAGATTTTGGAGCCTCTAACCACATGGTTTCCTCCAGAGAGTCTTTTTCCTCTCTATATCTCACTCATGGTCGCAGTATTCACATGGTAAATGATTCATAGATCTATGCTGAAGGGAAGGGCAGAATACAATTGGATCATGAAAAGTTTAAAAATGTTTTGTATGTGCCTTATTTCGCAGCAAACTTGTTATCTGTTTATCAGATGACACACACAGGTTCATCAAAGAAATTTGTTTTTGGACCTGACATAGTTGAAATTGCAGAGATCTCGTCTGGGAAGCTAATAGCTAAAGGTGTTGCAAACCATGCCTCAAAGGCATATGATTTCTCCCATTTTTTCCATATTCACATCAAAGTTCGCTCTTGACCCGTGCCAACAAGACTAGTGGACTCTGGCATGAGAGATTTGGCCATCTCAATTTCAAGTACTTGCAGCAGTTGCACAAGGAAGATATGGTTGAAGTATTTCCTGAAATAAAATTATCTCAAGGAATCTGCAAAGGTTACTTATTAGGGAAGCATTGAGAGCGAAATTTTGATGTTGGGAAGGCAAAGAGAGCTTCCTCCACACTTGATTTGACCCACAGTGATGTCTCGGGACCGATGCCCACAGCTTCTATGAATGGATCCAAATAATTTCTGACCTTCATAGATGACTACTCTAGGTTCCTTTGGATCTATTTTCTTAAGCAGAAGTCTGACGTATTCGAAAAATTCAAAGTTTTCAAGACCTTGGTTGAGAACACTGTTGGGAAGATGTCTCTCACTTGAGAGTTTTTGGATCCAAGGCATGGGCCAGAATCCCGTCCAATAAAAAAAATCTCTTCAACCCCAAAGTAGTGAATGCATTTTGTTGGGCTATGCAGAGGATGCAAAATCATACAAACTTATGGATATTGCAACCAGAAGATGCTTCATTGAAAGAAGTTTCCAATTCAATGAAGATTGATTTCATGATCTACATTCAGTTGAAGAAGAAGACATATCTGATCTGCTTACTCCATTTTCACTTGATGAAGATCAGAATGATGTCTCTTCTGATGATCCAGATTCATATTTCAGAGATGAGTACCAAGTTGAATCAGATCTTGATTTTGAGTATGAAGATCAAGCAGATCCAGATCTAGATCCAACACCTACTCCCAATCCAAGGCCTAAATGGGCTCAAATATTCCTTGAAGCTACTGGGAACATAGCTAGAGATCCATCTAACCATAGAAGAACCATATCTCAGTATCAAGATGCAAACCTTGCACTATGTCATATAGATCCACTTCTCCCAAAGAGGTGTTACATGATGGTGGGGTCTGATCCACAATCCTTCAAAGAGGCTTACCATGATCCAAGATGGAAAGCTTCCATGGATGAAGAATATGAGTCACTACAGAACAATGAGACATGGGATCTTGTCTATCTTCCCCTGAGGAGAAAGCTAGTCCAATGCAAGTGGATCTACAAAACAAAACTTGATTCTGATGGATCTACAACCAAGTACAAAGATCAGTTGGTTTCCAAGGGGTACTCACAAGTTCATGTCTTGGACTACAATGAGACATTTTCCCCAGTAGCAAGAATGGATTATGTCAGACTTGTTTTGACAACTACAACTTCGAAACAATGGGAGGTACATCAGAGCAGTAGATCCAGATCCAGATCCATCACCTGCACTACTATCCTATATAGGAGAAAAATGCAAATATCTCTACAAAGTCTTTTACTCATAAGAGATTTTCCTATCTCAAATCTATGCTTGGTGTGAAGGCTATTTGAGTTTCTTGTTGTTCATTTTTTAGGGGGGGGGGGGGTTTCCCATGAGGTTTTCCCCATTTCCTTAGTTTCATGAACAATTATTTTTTATTATTGATTGTATGGGTGAAATTTGGTCTTAGTTACCAGGGCCCATGTTAACGCCTCAAAATCGCACACTTGCGACATTTCGGCAATTCATCTTGTACAGCATCACCAACATAAAGAATGCATCTCACCACAGGAATCCTCAATAGACAGTATGAGTCCACAAGTTCCCATAAACGGTCAAAACAAATGGTATTGTGATTATTACATAGTTGACCTGTGCTATAGTGCGGGTTACCTTAACAATGCTCACTCTACACCCGCACGACTTTTCCTTCGATAGTCACGCTACTGTCAAAACGACGGGACCAGTCACGCACAACGACACATTAAAGACTCAATAGTCCACAAGGATAAAAATTCGGATCCTCACACACTTGGGGGCATTAATCATCCCCCCTTATGTACCTTGGAACTAGTTCATGAAGGAGGAGAGTTCACATTTGGATCTAGTTGTTTCATCGCCACCTCTTGGCATGTAAAAGGAAGCCATTGGCATGCATTTGGTAGAGAGAAATTAGAGCAATGTTATGTTGTTGGATTTGAGTTGGAGCTTCCTCATAGCCCACCATTTCCTACCATTGTGAGCATTCCCAATCTTGCTTTCCACCTACCATCAAGGGGAAGTGTCTCTCTCCATTGTTCTTCCATCAACTTAGCATTTAGTTTGGACAAGAAAGGCCTCCATAAGGGAGATTGTTGTCTTCCCTTGAAACCTTCACCTCCTAGGTGTTGTCTAGTTATTCCATTGGGAAATACAAGAGTGGTTTAGCATATATTTGGTTGTTGTTGTAGTTTGCATCTTTCCCCCATCTCTTTCATTTTATTTTCATCAATATTTCCATGTTTGGATGTGAGCTACACTAACAATATCTTGCAGGATCACTTGGAGGAATACCATGTTGATGTATATGTAACTTCAAAATGTATTTCATCTATGTATATTGTACTCCTATAGAGATGGTATTATTCCTCTATACGGAAGTGTCGTCATTTGTATTGACAAGTGTCGCAACTTGCATGTGATGGGTTATTAGACCACCAAGTGTGGGGTCGGCCCTGATTAGTATTACCATGGGTTATTAGACTGAGTTAGACAAGTCATCCCTGCTAGTTTATTAGGCAAGTCAGGTCATGTATAAATAGAGTGCGGGAAGTACTCTATTTGATCGCTTCATTATTCACTTCTACACTCTCTAGAAAGTGGCGCACAAGTGAGGAAGGAGGAGTAGCTGCTAGAGAAGACTATCTCTTGTACTTGGGTTGTATCATTACTCTTTCTATCTTTAAGGAAGTTGTGGGGTTTTTCACCTTTATGGTTTTCCCCAGTGAAACTTTGTGTGTCCATTGTCTTATGTGATTACTTGTTATGCTTGATATGATTGATATGATGTACATGTTATTCTCTCAGTAAAGATCCTAGAGTATGTTGAATTAATGCTCAAAATCTAACATGGTATCAGAGCTAACCTGAGAAGAAGACATTGTGCAGTTGCATAAACTAGGGTTTCTTCTTTATTGGGTTTCTCTCCACAGATTTTGGAAAGGCAGTAAGGTAGATTGACTCTACTCAGCAAGGTGCATCTTTCTTTCCAATCAGAATTCAATTCTGGGCACTTTCATTTTTGGCCCTAAAAATTAGGGTTTCCACAAAAATAGGAATTTGTGAAATCCGAGACCATAGCTAGAAGGTCCTTGGAAAAATCGAAGTTTAGAGCTTTGGATCGAACTTTTTGGTTGGGTGAAGCTCCGGGAAACTCAAACCCTAATTCAGGGTCCTCCCTAGTGAATCCAGGAAGACTAAAAGACATTTATGAAGGGTGAAACTTTGCAATTTTCAAATTCCGAGTATACTAGGCTAATCATCTCATCAAGGCGCATCTTTCTATCCTTTCAGAAGTTTGAAATTCAAAGTTTGAATTTTTAGGGTTTCTCCGACAAACCCTAATCTGGGGCCAGATCCAGTTTTCAACAAATCAAGTGGTAAGACCTAAATCTTTTCTATTTCCATTTGAAGTACTCTTTAAAGATGCCTCACCAAACCAAGCTTGAGGATAAGCTTGAAGGGGCTGATAACTTCTGAGCATGGAAGTATAGGATTGGGTTAATCCTGGAAGAAAATGATTTGGACACTTATATAAGTGAAGAGGTCCCTATCCCAGAGGAAGAAGAGGCTAAGGCCTTACACAAAAGGAATTTGGTCAAGGATAAGAGGATCATTGTTGATTCTATCAAAGACTATCTCATACCACATGTGTCATCTCTAAAGACACCAAAGGAGATGTTTGATTCCTTGACCAAGCTATTCAAAGGGAAGAACATAAATCAGAAGATGACCTTGAGGAATCAATTGAAGAATGTCAAGATCTAGAATGCAGAGACTATGCAGTCTTATTTCTCAAGGGTCTCTCAGATAAAAGAACAACTTGAAGCTGTGGGAGAAGATATAGAAAATGGAGAAGTGGTAATGACCACTCTTAATGGCCTTCCTAGGTCATGGGATTCCTTCATCCAAGGAATTTGTGCTAGGAAGAAACTTATCTCATTTAGTAGGCCATGGGAAGAATGCTCATAGGAAGAAGCTTGAATTGAAGCTCGAGAAGAGAAGATGGGGAATGAATACCAAGCTCTCACAGCACACTCCAAAAGACATGGTGACAAAAAGACTCACCATCATGGCAAGAAATAAAGATGTCACCATCAGAATCAGAGGGGTAATCCCAAACCTCGAAGAAACATGTCCTATGTCTGTTGCTATACATGTGATGAAAAGGGACACTATTCTAGAGACTATCCCAGAAATAAGAAGGATGGCTCTCACAAGAGAAAGAACATCAAAAGAAGACATCATGCTCATGCTACAGAGGAGGATGAACCTCCCAGGAAGAGGGCTAGAGAAGAAAGTGAAGATTCTTCAAGTGATGAAGAATATGTTTTGATTTCTGCTCTCACTGGAACCATTACTCATGGAAGTAATGATTGGCTTATAGATAGTGGGGCTTCTAAACACATGATAGGATTCAAGGAATCCTTTATGAACCTATCTGAACATGAATCACCCCACAAGGTGAAACTTGGGGATGACTACCAACATCCAATAAAAGAAAGTGGTGAAGCCTCCTATAAGCTAGGCTTTGGAATGTTTATGAAGATGAAAGATGTACTATATGTTCCAGGTCTCAAGAAGAATCTACTCTCCATATCTGCATTGGATGCAAAAGGCATGAGGGTTGCATTTGTAGATGGCCAAGTCCTAATGTGGCCAAAGGGTAAGACTATAGATGATGCAATGGTGATTGGAGAGCAAGAGGGAGGATTATACAAATTTAAGGGCCAACCAGAACAAGCCATGGTCCATGATTCAGTAGAGCCAAGTGAACTTTGGCATATAAGGCTTGCACACAAGCACTATAGGGCATTACCAATTGCAAGAAAAGCAGTGGAAGGTCTTTTTGAAATCCAGACAAATCATGAAGGCATTTGCAAAGGTTGTGCAAAGGGAAAGAACACAAAGAAGACATTTCCAAGCATTAAAAGCAAGGAAAACAGAATCTTGGAAATCATCCACTCTGATGTATGCGGTCCGATGTCATCTAGTTCTCTGAGTGGGTATGTATACTATGTTTCCTTCATTGATGATTTCTCTAGGAAGACTTGGGTTTACTTCTTGAAGAACAAAGATGAAGTGTTTGGCAAGTTCAAGGAATTCAAAGCCTTGATAGAAAACCAAACTGACATGAAGATCAAGATCTTCAGATCCGACAATGGCGGAGAATTCCTTCAGGAGACTTCAAGAAGCTATGCAGTGATTCAGGGATTAAGAGGGAGTTGACTACTCCTTACAATCCACAACATAATGGGGTTGCCGAAAGGAAGAATAAAACAATCATGGAAGCAGCTAGGGAAATGATTCATGACCAATATCTACCTATGCACTTATGGGCTGAAGCAGCCAAGGCAGCTGTATATGTGCAGAACAGAACACCTCATAAGATACTTGACAACAAAACACCAGAAGAAGTGTTCACTGGTAAGAAACCAGAAGTTAGCCATCTCAGAATATTTGGTTGTCCAGTATACACTCACATCCCAAAAGAAAAGAGGATAAAGTTAGGTTCTTCAGGAAATAAGGGCATATTCGTGGGTTACATTGAAAGATCGAAGGCTTACAGAATCTACTTCCCAGGATTCAAGAAGATTGATATCAGCAGGGATGTAACATCTGATGAAAGCTCAACATACATCAAATCAAGGAAAACACCAGTTGAAGATAATGAAGAACCTAGAATATCCAGAACACAAGACACCACCATGAACGAAGCAGTTCCTGAAGAAGATCGTGAAATGGATGATCGACAACAACCTGTAGATCCACCCCGTGAGAAGAACTCTCACAAGAGGAAACCAACATGGGCTAGAGAGCTCATTCAAGATGCAGAAAGGTTTGGCATTCCAGAAGAGGAACATAGAGAAAGGAAAAGGACAAGATCACATACCAGCTATGTTGCTTTACTCTGTGACATAATGAGCAAAGAACCTTCCAGTTATGAAGAAGCAGCAGAAAAGAAAGAATGGAAGGATGCCATGGTTGAGGAATACTAGTCGATCATGAAGAATGATGTTTGGGATGTGGTCCCAAGACCAGATGGGAAGTTTGTGGTGACTTCCAAGTGGATCTATAAGATCAAGCATGCTGCAGATGGAAGCATAGAGAAATATAAAGCAACTTTTGTAGTTCGTGGCTTATCCCAGAAAGAAGGGATTGATTATGAAGAGACTTTTGCTCCTGTGGCCAGATACACTTCCATTAGATCAATACTTGCTCTGGCTGTAGTGATGAAATGGAAGGTACACCAAATGGATGTCAAGATAGCTTTCTTGAATGGTGTAGTTGAAGAGGAAGTGTATGTGGAGCAACCACTCGGGTTTGAGACACATGACCGAGGGTCACATGTGTACAAACTGAAGAAAGCCCTGTATGGTTTGAAACAGGTACCCAGGACCTGGTATGGAAGGATATATGGCTTCCTATCTAGTTTGGGCTTTACCAAGAGTAAAGCGGATTCCAACCTTTACTACAAGGTTGAGGAAGGAAATCTAGTGGTACTATTATTGTATGTGGATGACTTGTTTGTTATAGGTGAGGATAGATTGATTGTCGATACGAAGAGGAAGCTTGCTGCCGAGTTCGAGATGAAGGACTTGGGTATGATGCACTACTTTCTAGGCATGGAGGTGTGGCAAAGTGTAGATGGAATCTTCCTTGGACAAGGGAAGTATGCATTAGAGATCCTGAAGAGGTTCGGGATGATGGACTGCAAGTCCATGGCCACACCTATGGAATCGAACCTGAAGCTTCTGTGTGATGCTTCATCTGAGACGGTTGATGCTACAATGTATCGTCAGATGATTGGTGTAGCTAGGGTTTTCACCCTAGCTTGTGCAAATGAGCACCTACTAAGGAGAAGGGACTCCTTAGTAGCAGTTCAATAAACAATAAATTAAAGTAATAAAACTATCCGAATTCTAAACTAGCATGAGCATTAACAATCATAACAAAACATAGAAATATGGTGAAGATCTTTCTTTTTTGTATTAAAATTTTACCTCAGGTGTAGAGGTTGGTGAAGTTCTTGCAATAGTCCAAGAGGGTTGCTCCAAACTCCAGCTTTGCTCCTTCTCTTTCTCCAAAGGGTTGGAAATGGGACAAAGGGGCACTCAAGGGTCAAAGTAGCTCAAGGGTCAGCTAGGGTTTCAAGAGTGATTTTGGTAGAGTAAGGGTGTATTTGACTGTGGATATGAAATGAGGGGCCTCCATCACCTATTTATAGGTTTTTAGTGGTGGAGTGCTGGTCCATGGTTTTGGGAACCATATGGTTTAGGTCAGCTGTATAGGGTTTTTTTCCTCTTTTTCCTCTTTTTCTTTGTATTTTTTATTCCCTTTTTAGAGGGTTTTTGCTATTTTGGGAGAAAAAGGGATTTTTTGGCCTTTTGGAGGCTTTTTTAGTGGTTTTTTGGCCTTTTGCAGGCTTTTTAATGATATTTTAAGGTTTTGGAGGCAAATATGGTAGGAAATATGGACAAATGAGTCATGTAATGGGGTAGATGAGGTAGTGAGCACTTTTTGGGTGTTAACAATTGGGTCCTTGATGTACCTGACGAATACGAGACCAGATATCTGCTTTGCGATGAACACTTTGAGCCAGTACTTGACAGATTCGAGACATGTTCACCTGATAGCTACAAAGCATATTTTGAGGTACCTAAAGGGTACAGTTGACTATGGGATCAAGTATGAGGCGAATCAAAAGTTTAACTTGGAGTGTTATGTTGATTTTGATTGGGCAGGAAGTGCCATTGATCGGAAGAGCACTTCGGGGTGTTGATTTAGTATGGGATCCGGTATGATCTCTTGATTTAGTAGGAAGCAGTCCTGTGTGGCATTGAGTACAGCCGAAGCAAAGTATGTCACATCTTGTTCAGCTAGTTGTGAGGCAGTATGGCTTAGGAAGCTACTGTCTGATTTGTTTGATCTCCAGCTGAGTGCCACTGGTATATATTGCGACAACCAGATTTGTGTGAAGTTGTTGGAGCACCCATTGTTCGATGACAAGCCGAAGCACATTGAGATCAAGTATCACTATATCAGGGATATGGTGCAGAGAGGAGTAGTGAATCTCCTGTATGTTGCGACGGACGAGCAGATAGCCGATGTAAAGTTTGAATACTTTAGAGGGAGACTTGGTGTACTTCAGATCAAGATACCTTTGAAGGGGAAGTGAAGAGTCCGGAGACAAAGATGCACACAGGTCCATTCTCACATGGTTAGAGTAAAGTCCTTCCATGGTGAGATGTAAGGGCTGGGCCATTTTCACATGGTTAGAGGAAAGTCCTTCCATGGTGAAATGTAAGGGTTGGGCGAAGCCATTCTCACATAGTTAGAGGAAAGTCCTTCTATGGTGAGATGTAAGGGCTGGGACATTCTCGCATGGTTAGAGGAAAATCCTTCCATGGCGAGATGTAAGAGCTGGGAGTGGCTTTTCTGACATGGTCAGAGGAAAGTCCTTCCATGGTTGTGATGTAATTGTCGAGCTTTTCCGACATGGTTAGAGGAAATTCCTTCCATGGTTGTGATGTAATTGCTATAGCCATTTCGACATGGTCAGAGGAAAGTCCTTCCATGGTTGTTGATGTAAGTGCTATGAGCCTTTCCCAGATGGTCAGAGGAAATTCCTTCCATGCTGGTGAGTGTAAGTGCTGAGCCTTTCCTGGATGGTTAGAGGAAATCCCTTCCATGCCGATGAGTGTAAGTGCTATGTGTGTGTGCATTTGGGTTGTGCTCCATGGACTATGACGATGATCTGAAGATGATGATGTGACAATATGGTACACAGGTTTTGCAGAGGCATATGATCAGTCCTAAGATGCTCTTGCAGGTTTTGCAGAGGCAGTGTAATCAGTCCTGAGAGATCTTGCAGGTTTTGCAGAGGCAATATAATTAGTCCTGCGATGTACCTACTTGATGGCTTGCTCACAGAGATGTTGA
Source organism: Larix kaempferi (assembly GCA_027924585.1). Lineage (NCBI taxonomy): Eukaryota > Viridiplantae > Streptophyta > Pinopsida > Pinales > Pinaceae > Larix > Larix kaempferi. Next base: position 38,535,977 of record BSBM01000217.1, read on the forward strand.
AGACCTACATGGAGGCTAGGCCTACATCCAGCATGAAAAAGGGCTGGCTCTGTAGATGATGAAGACCTGCAGGTGGTGGGCCTACATCCAATATGAAAAAGAACATGCTCTATATAACTTCCTATGACGAGTAGATTGGAGATTGATTGAGATAGCAGTAGCAGTGACAATGATTCGATGACGATGATCCAGTGATGATGATCCAGAGAAGAAGACTTGTGCTAGCAGATCTATGTCAAGAAATACCTTCCTAGTTAAGAGGGAGTGTTGATGTATATGTAACTTTGAAATGTATTTCATCTATGTATATTGTACTCCTATAGAGATGGTATTATTCCTCTATATGAAAGTGTCGTCATTTGTATTGACAAGTGTCGCAACTTGCATGTTATTAGACCACCAAGTGTGGGGTCGGCCCTGATTAGTATTACCATGGGTTATTAGACTGAGTTAGACAAGTCATCCCTACTAGTTTATTAGGCAAGTCAGGTCATGTATAAATAGAGTGCGGGAGGCACTCTATTTGATCACTTCATTATTCACTTCTACACTCTCCAAAAAGTGGCGCACAAGTGAGGAAGGAGGAGTAGCTGCTAGAGAAGACTATCTCTTGTACTTGGGTTGTATCATTGCTCTTTCTATCTCTGAGTAAGTTGTGGGGTTTTTCACCTTTATGGTTTTCCCCAGTGAAACTCTGTGTGTCCATTGTCTTATGTGATTGCTTGTTATGCTTGATATGATTGATATACTATACATGTTATTCTCCCAGTAAAGATCCTAGAGCATGTTGAATTAATGCTCAAAATATAACATACCAGCCACCATCAAAAGGGGATCCAAGAACTAATGCCTTGCAGCAACCTACAAGTCTTAGCCCCTTACCAAGTGGAAGAGTGCACTTGTGCAATTTTTTCCACAACAGTTGTAATGGCGACCATACTTATTTTTGTTTATTTATTTTTAAACTAGGTTGTTTTATGCTAAGTATCTAATTCTGGGTGTTTTTCACTGGCAGGAGAGCAGGTATTCCACCTCTTGCTTCCAAAATTTGGCCCCATCATGGCCATAGGACATTTTTTTCCGCATCTGCGCGGTTCCCGGTGTCTCTTCTGCACTGATAGCGTGGAATCGACTATGACAGTCGCGCATACATGCAAGTTATTAGTTCAAAACCCACGCTACACCGCTCATTGTGACCGCATGGAAGGTCGGTGCATTACCCGCGCTACCCGCGCATCTATTTTGTATTTACCCGCGTTGTACTCACGACAAAGTGTGATTTAGACGTGCTATTGTTGATTATTTTCTTTTATTTTCATAGTTTAGTTTGGGATCCCAATTGTTTCTTACTAGTGAACTTAAATTAAGGCTAATTCACCCAATTACTTATTTTTTTAGTAATTAGTGCACCTATACCAATATTAGGAAGTAAAGAGTACATCTCTCTCGAAACTTAACTAGGTAACCAACTTTGAGGCTTTCAATACGCCTCATTGTTGTCACTAGTATTTAGGACCATTTCTTGTTTATGCATCAAGTGACATGTTTTTAGTATTGCTAGTGTATAAAACACTTTTTGCACACAAGCAAGGACCTAAAGACACTTGTCACCCAAAGTATGCTCTTCACCTCACACTTCATGTGATCTTGGTGAATCAGAAAAAGGGTGAGAAGTGTGAAATACCTCCATTGCACACTTGTCTATTAGTTGGAATAATTTGATTTTGCAAAGCGCCATGAGCATCTCTTAGAGTTAAAAGTACATATTGCTTGATATAGTATTTTAGTTAATTTGCCAATGAAATCGTTTATTTTTTTCTTTGATCACATGTGTTTTCTCCACTAGCACACAATAAGAGGCATAAAAACTCTTCCAATCCAAGTATGATCTTCACCTCGCACTTCATGTGAGCTTGGTGAATTAGAAAGGCAGGGATTGTGAAATACCCCTCTTACACTCCATAAGTGAAACATACAAACCCTTTAAAATCAACATTGCAATTGTCTTAACCAACTAAAATACTCCACAGGAGGTCACAAAAGAACATTTTAGTTAGGTAGGATTGATTGGGTTAGGCATCCATTAATGCCCACAAATCTAGTTTCATTAAGAATATTTTGAAACATAGCATTGTTGTCCTTTAGGGTACTTACAAAATCCTACCATAAGCAGGTGTTAAAAAAGAACCTAGATCAGAAGTGCATCATGACCAAGGAGGTGAACGTCGAGGTATAGCTTCCCTACTATCTCCTACAATCCACTCATCTTGTTGTAGGGAGATGACACTATACCGTGTAGGTCGAACCATTGATCCACACTTGATGCAAGGTAACTTAGTGGCCCAACTTAGGATATCACCAAGGAGAAATTGGGAGTGCAATTGACTCCTGAAGTTAGCGATTGTTCTTGGGAGGTGTTTCCAAGTATTCTTGATTGGATCATTGGCCTTATCGCTGATAGAGATAGCTCTTTGTTACCTGCAGTAGTCGATTGGTGCATGGATACCATTATCACCTTCAATTGTGCTTTTAAGAGGCCTAGTTACATTTGAGAGGAAGGACGTTAGGCTTCTAGGGAATTTACATTTATTTTATTTTTAACTACAAGTTCACTAACTTGTAATAAAAAGAACCTACATGTTGATGTATTTTTAACTTCGAAATATATTCACTTGTATATTACATTTGTACTTTATTGTATCCCCAATGGAGATGTATTATTCCTCCGATTGGAAGTGTCATCATTTGTATTTGCAAGTGTCGCAAGTTATATTGTAAGTGTCGTAACTTATACTTGATGGGTTATTAGACCACCTTGGTGGGTTCGTCCCTGTATGAGTTAAAGGGTTATTAAACCACGCTAGTGAGGTCGGCCCAGTGACAAGTGGTAATGGGTTATTAGACTCTCCTAAGGGAGGTCGTCCCAGTTAGATTAAAATGCAAGTAAAGGTAAAGTATAAATAGAGAGGAGCACCTCTCTATTTATTCATTCACTCACTCATCCAACTTGCATAGTTGAGAGAGAGGAGTGCACACAAGTGTAGGAGGAGTAGCTACTGGATACATCTATCTTTTGTGTTTGATCCTTGTGATCTTTGTATTGGTGCTCATTCTATCTCTAAGGAAGTTGCGGGGTTTTTCACCTTCTTGGTTTTCACTGGTGAAATGCTTTGTGTCTCTTGTCTCTTATGTTTGATATGCTGTACATGTTGTTCTATCAGTTAATATCCTAGATCATATTGAATTAAATGATGAAAATCTAACATTTGTTACCTCCACTAGTCAATTGGTGTGTGGATACCATTATCACCTTCAATTGTGCTTTTAAGAGGCCTAGTTACATTTGAGAGGAAGGACGTTATGCTTCTAGGGAATTTACATTTATTTCATTTTTAACTACAAGTTCACTAACTCGTAATAAAAACAACCTACATGTGGGAACTCATGCACTAAAACTAATATTGCACATATCACTCACTTATCACACCATTTTGCATCTGTTGTGGTTGGCATATTTTTGCATTTGTTCAATTGTGTTTATTCCACTATAACTCTCATTTGACACAAAGACTTCACCATTGAGGAAAAAAAAATAATCCCAAGACAGTCTCGTAGACTGCAAGTCATGTCCCCTCTCTCGAGGGGTGTCCTTACACCTCCCCCCATATTACACATGGAGGGAATTCAAGCTTGGATCGTTACCAAGTAGCATTAATAGGATCATCTAGTTTAGGCCACGCCTTTCTAGGTACATTTTATCCCCTCGTAGAATCTATTAATTACACCACTTCTTCCCCCATCGGAAGTAGTACCCCACTGGCTTCTCCCCAAGGAGATCCCTTGGATCCCTTTGATGCATCCTTGCTCATAGGAGGTCATCCTTTTTTTACAATGCCACCTGCGTCTCCCCCTCATGGAAATCATATCCCAAATAGAATGGAAAGACTCGTCATCCCTACCTTACCATTTGTGGCTAGTTTAAATCTACTTGATTTGGCCATACTAACAAATGACCCCATTTCTCATGATACGACATGGTCATCTATGCGAGACAAGATTCCTTCCGATATTCCCAAATTCGAAGGAAAATAGGGAGACGATCCCGCCCACCATGTTATGTCTTTCCACCTATGGTGTTCATCTAACAACATAGTGGATGACCCTGTGAGGCTTTGCCTCTTCTAGCGTACCCTCACCGGAATGACGACAAAATGTTATGTAAAACTAGAAAGTGGCACCCATTCCACATTTGTGACATTGACCACTGCATTTATTATGTACCTTCACTGCCAACCCGACATGACCTAGGCCTCATAATTATTAGTGAGTTTCATCAAAATACTTCCACTCACATCGTGAACCACATCCACGAGTGGCATAGACGCTGCACACTATGCAAGATCGAAATACAACTTCCCTTTTTGTTGGATTCTTTTCTCAAATCTCTCCAACCCGCCATAGCTAAATATGTGCCACCTCCATGCCACAAATAAAGGAAGAGGCTATTCTAAAAGCACAACATTTTGACCTCACATATGCATAGTCTGGATATATTTACACAATCCTTCCTAATGCCCTGCAGCATCGGTCGTTGGATCCTACACCTTCGAACTTGTCACATTTGGTGGATGGGATTATTGGGTCCATTTCCCATTTAGGAAAGGTTCCTACAACCACATTGATACCATTCAACATGGTTCCATATTACCCATCCATGTTACCTACATCGGTACCCCCTACACTGGTACCAACACCGTCAGTTGGTCAATTACAGTATTGACCATATAGTCCTACATACCCAAACGTTAGCCAAACAACGACGGTTCCTACACCGCCATTGGTGCTAGTCGCTCCTACATCCACCTCTTATGGAGCGAAAAAGGAATTTATCTCACTGCAATTATATAATCCATATTACCCTTTCCCATGCCCAATTGGTTAGCAACCTTCCCCCCACATGGGGGTTAACCTAGTTCAACCTACTTATGTTCAGAAAGCTCAATAATTTGAGCTGTTGAATGCCACAAACCCCCAGAAACCACAGAATTAGGGGAAGAAGAAAGGTAAGAACATGAATAACTAGCAACAGGGGAAAGGGGGAAATCCCCCCCAGCAAAACTAGAACACGGGTGATCCAAATGCAGGGACTAACAATACCCCCAAACAAGGGAAGAATACTACCCTGAGAACCAATTATTGTTGCTCCATTTGCGGTGATTATGCTCATTACAGACATCATTGTCCTCTTATCCCCGACTATCAATAGTCAGTGGAAGCTAAAAAGAAGATGGCGACGAACCCTCCTCGGGCACTGAATCCTCCCCAACCACAAACAACATTGTTACAGCAACCCTTTTCCAATCAAGGGGCAGTTACAAAAGAACAAGATCCTCGCCCACCCGGCAATGGCTCTTTCCAAAATATCTATATGCTGGATATAAACCTTCAGACATGAGCCAAGGGTTATGATGGGCCTTCCACCCCCAAAGTGGAAGACATCTCTATCCACTCAGGGGGGCCTCTTCAAATACCACATTCGAATACCAAACAAATCCCACGGATTCCAAAAGTTCCGCTTCGGTGTATCCATAATAAACCTCACATTAAAGACGACCACAATTATAGCATTGTGGATGACTTGGCTTAGTGCCTCCCAGCTATGTCCACATTAGAAGTGCTACAGTATATCCCAACACAAAAAAAGGTGTTACTCAATGAACTCGGTGTTGTCAACCCTTCCGACTCGCACCTCATGACCTTCGATGCTGACAAATGTGATCTGTGACTACCATCATCAATCGCATTTCAAGTTCCAGTTACAGTTAAAAATGTCATGATCCATCATTGTATCATCGATGAAGGTTCATCCACTTGAGTTGTATTCATAAAAGTTTGGAAACGATTAGGATCCCCCGAGCTGGTCCTCTCATCTATCGCCCTTTGCGTGTATGATGGGAGATCATCCCAACCAAGAGGATTGTACCAAAATGTCCCCATAGAGGTGGGGGGCAAGATGGTTATCATCGATATTGAATTAATCGATGTTGAGCTCGACTACATCCTCTTGGGGTGTAGTTACATGTACATCGTGAAGGTGGTATCCTCCTCAATATTCTGTATCATGATTTTTCCCTTAAATGGGAAGATAGTTTCCCTTGACCAACTTAACTATTATGACCCTAATCCCATAATTAATCCCGACAACATCCTACCAACTATACTTGGCGATGATCAACCGTATGTTGACATTTCTCCCAGCATGTACAAGAAATCCAATTTGTTAGGATCATATTTGGTACCCCCACCAAATATGCCTACATCTACTGACGGCCTAATGTGCACAATTTTCACCACTGAAAATGGATCTGCCTCCACCTCATCAGCACCACCACCGAGTCATGGCATTGAAAAAATGTTGAGTCCATTGATACCACCAATTTTTCAAATCCCATTCTTGTATCCCCCCATGGGTGTATAAGGGATGTCGGTTATGGCTCAGTTAACTCTACCCAGGCTAACTTTGGGAATCCCAGTGTGTTACCTTACACCACCCTTCTCGGAGATGGCTTCCAAGCCAGTCAAACATTACGAGCTTGTCCCTGTGTCATCTAGTATGGCTGCAAGACCAGTAACACGACAAGTTACTACATCCCAACCTATGACATCCACAACTACCCCACAATCGATCGTCGTTAAGACCATCAATGGGGGCACCAAAGAACACAAGTTGAAAGGTCCCGTATTACCAACCCTGACATCTAATTTGGTAGAAACCATGAATCCTAAAGCAGGGGGCATCAACCATCGGGAGTTGAAAGCGCCAGTAATGATCAATACTCCCAATCAAAGGGTCACACCGTTGTGTTCTCTTTGTGGGAAGCAAGGCCATGCAAAAAAACTATGGCCTACTCTACTAGAGATAAGGAATTTTCTTAACACCCCCGTTAGCATCATCCATGCTCCACTAGTGGAAAAAAGGGGCACACCTCCCTCGCCCACACTTAAGTCCAAAACATTGCATATGAATCATGCATGTTCCATATGTTCTCAGTATGGGCACTATACAGATCATTTCCCTGACCTCCCTTGCTATCAAGAGGCCTTGGAAACTATTCGCCTCACCGAAATTGTGGAAGATACCTCACCTCCCTCATCTCCATAAGAGGCTCCTATCAACATGGGTACTATAGTGATCTTGACTAGTCCCTCCCCACGGTGGGTTGATTCCATACCCGACCAATAGTCGTCGTGATGTCCACAAAGCCCGACCATTGTTTTAAATCATACGAATTCCACCCGACCATGTCGCTCGCGCAACTTAATGTCTCACCACTCATTCCAATTCCCTCTTATTGCTGCATTTCACACTTTTCGGACAACCCAAAGTTGATTAGCCGATAACATCACCCTGTGGGAACTACCCTCCCTACAGTAATCGAAGAGGATACTTAACAAATAGAGCATAATGGGGACAACAACATGTCACGTTCATCAGATACCGTGACAAATCTTGATACCCCATCACCAATTCCTCATGAGTTGATAGACCCATTAATCTTCCCTTAAGACGAAATCCTAGCACCCACTGCAACCATCCCTGAGTACCTTGAAATCCTGAATATTGATTCAATTTCTCTTTCTTCCCATAATGAATACCCAAGGTCTTCAGACAAGGATATACTATAAGAATACATCTTCCCCACAGATGAGGAGATAATCGAGGCCATGAACGTTACTGAACCCCCATGGGAATCTTTCCATCATAGGTCCTCAGGAGCAAGCAGGAAAGAACCACACACACTCCCCACTGAAAAAAAATACACCATCGAGTCAAAATAATTTTTACCCCCCAGTCATGTTGATTGGTTCAAAAATCCTATCCCTGCCCCAAATGCGTTTGAAGATGGTAACCTTTCCAATATATCCCCTACCATACAATTTGATATCTTTGTCACACCAGGATTCGTCAAAAACATCTCTATCAGGGCTTCCTGCGCACCACAGGAAATTACTGATTTCACTACTCTATTTAAAGACTTCTGCGACATCTTTGTATGGTCCTATCAAGAAATTCAGGTCTTGACCTAGCAATTGTCGAACATCACATTGACACTTGGCTTGATGCCATTCTCATCCTAGAAAAAAAGTGCTCAGGCCACCCTTCTAAGGCCCTCACGATCAAAGATGATGTCGAAAAAATATTGCAAGCCAGATTTATTTTTCCCATCTCTTACACATCATGGGTTTCTAACCTCATCTCGGTTAACAAAAAGCAGGGAACTATTCGTGTCTATACCAATTTCTGAGACCTCAATTTAGCCTTCCCCAAGGATAATTTTCCCACACCATTCATCGACCAAATCGTTGACTCATGTGCCGGTAGTGAAATGTTTCCCTTCATGGATGGGTTCTTCAAATATAACCAGATACGCATCTGCCCCCAGGATCAATATAAAACTGTATTTACTACACCATGGGAAACCTTTTCTTACAAATGCATGCCCTTCGGTCTAAAAAAAGTCGGCACCACTTTCCAGCGAGAAATCGCATATTTTTTGAATGACTTGACTCACATCATCCTCGCATTTTTAGACGACCTCACGGCTATGTCCAAAAAATGATGTGAGCACCTTCAAGACCTTCGTACCATCGTCACAAGATGTCGCAAGTATAATATACTCTTAAACCCCCTCAAGTGTGTATTTTGCATCACTGCCGGTCACCTCTTAGGATTCATTGTTTCCAAAGATGGTATCCTTGTCGACCCCTCCAAGGTTCAAGCCATCTTGGAATTACTAGCACAACAGACACAATTCCAGTTGTAGAGTGTCCAAGGTAAGGCCAAATTTCTTCGTCGTTTTGTTCCCGACTATGCCACTTAGGCCCATGGATTTTTACATCTTCTCAGAAAAGATATGCCATTTAAATGGGATGACTATGCCAAAACTGCCTTTAATTCCCCTAAACAAGCATTGTCATCATCCCCCCTCATCTCTCCTCTAGACTTTGACAAAGATTTCATCTTGTATATCCCTCCGTCATATTCTGTTGTAGCCAGTTTACTTGTCCAACTGGCCACAAACCATCAGGAACATGTCATATATTATGTCAGCAAAACCCTCACCGGATGTGCACTCAACTACACCAATGATGAGAAGCTTGCGCTTGTAGTCATCCTTTTTGTACAAAAATTACGCCACTATGTTTTTCTTTGAAAAACAACCCTCATCATTAATTCCAACCCTATGCAATACATACTTAGATTTAGGCTTATCAATAGTAAGTTTGCATGGTGGATCATTATTTTACAAGAATTTGACCTTAAGTTTGTGATTCCTAAAAGCAAGAAATCCATGGACTTAGCCGAACTCATTACTGATCTTCCCTCCACCACCAACAAAAAATCCATCCAGGACCAAATCCTCGATGCGCACATCTTTCTCATTACAATTAAAGATCCCTAGTACAGCGATATCCTCCTTTATCTTTGCACCCAAAAATTCTCTCCCCACTTATCCCACGACGATCGCCACAAAATTCACCACCAGGAACCACGTTACCTCCTCATCAGAGATGTCCTATATCGTCATGGAATCGACACTATTATTTGACATTGTCTAACGCATGAAGAAGCTGAACAAGTTCTCAATGATTTCCATAGCGTTGCGTGTGGCGTCCACCTCTCTAGATTAGCCACCGCCCAAAAAATCTTACGAGTAGGGTATTTTTGGCCCTCCATATTCAAATATTGTGTTTACGCCATCAAAAGGTCCACCAATGGTCAGGTCTTTTCCTGCAAAACACGCTCTCCTCCTGTACCCCTCCATTTGGTCATCATTGCGGGCCCATTATGAAAATGGGAAATTGATTTTATGGAATGTCATATGGCATTAGGCCAAGGTCACCACCATATCGTCATCGTCGTGTACTACTTCACCAAATGGTTTGAAGCAATGCCTACATTTGATTGTAAATCAATAACTGTTGCACAGTTCTTCTTCAACCATGTCATCTCCCACTTTGGTGTTCCCAAAAAACTTATCTCTGACAACGGAAGACACTTTCGTGATGAAATTTTTGAGGAACTATCACGGCTGTTAGGCTTTAAACACGAATTTTCAACCGCTTACTACCCTTAGACAAACAGTCAGGTTGAAGCCGTTAACAAAATACTCAAAACTATGCTCCAATGCACAATGGATAAAAACAAAACCAAATGGCACCACATGCTCTTTCTATCCCTTTGGGCCTACCGCACTTTTGTCAATACTTCCACAGGTTTTACCCCATTTCACCTTGTACATGGAGTAGAATTTGTCCTCCCAATTGAGTGTCAAATCCCTACCCTCCAATCCGTCGTCGAGTTGCTACCAGATACCCCTGCTCTTGAACAAGGCTTATTTACTTTGGAACACCTTTACGAGGAAAGGAATGACTCTCTTCAACATAATGAAGCCATGGAGGTCCGCTCCAAAGCACACTACGATCGACAAGTGTGACCATGCACCTTCACTGAAGGTGACTTTGTCCTTTTGTTTAATTCCCAGAAAGACGGTAAACCAAGACCCAATATGTTTGTATCTAAATGGACATGCCCTTATGTTGTTAAGTATTGTCTCCCAAAAGGATCCTATATCTTAACTTACCATGAAGTTACTACCCTCAACAACTCGGTCAATCGGTTGTACCTCAAAAGGTTCTATCCTTGACTACCAAGTACCCCACAGGTATGCAATGTTCTGATTATTTATGCATTGTCAATACCTCGGTTATGTCCTTTACTACACTTGGGTATGTGCGTTGTATGTGCATGACCATGATCAGGACATTATGGAGCCTCTTTTTATCTAACACTAGGGGTCACGCACCCTACCACAGGTATCATTTCGAAACTGACATATAGACACTATTTTCCCTCTATTTCCAATGCATATCCAAGTATTCCCATTGATAACCATAGGGTCCCATTCATGGCCCTGATGTACCATCAACATCATTTATGTGAATAGAATGCTCCCCCAGGGGTGTGCACACCATTTCCATCCCCGTCATCAATTGACACCCATGATGTCAACCCCCCACAAGTCCGAGTAATTTGATCGAACTTGAAAAGACCCTCCCTTAGAGTATTATTTTTGCATTTGGGAATATACTCCACCAAGTAGACATTCATCAAATCCCTCAGCACAGGTTACGAGAACAATTCATAAATCCCCCTCATACATCCATGAGCACTTTACCATCCTCAATCCCCCTTGTATCATCACCTCTGCAAAGACACCTATGGTCCCTCTCCCTCAGAAGCAACCGGTTCTATTCATTTATCTTGCAGGCATATACTGCATAGCAACCTTTCCCAGGGCACCCATCTTTGTGTCTGCAAATTGGTCCTCACTTCATCATTGGAAAGTGTCCCCTGATCCACGCAAAATCATGGGGACTCTTCCCATCATCAAATCGGTACCTCGACACAAACAAAACTATGGAGACCCCACCAACATTATTTATGTACAAATCGTTCCCGCATCACCTCACATTATAGGTACACCATATTATTTTGGTAGAAACCCATGGTCACCTTTGATCGATGTATTTGAGTCTCCATATGTTCAGTAGTATTTTGTTTTGTCGGTCGCCATTACCGTTCGTTTTAATTCTCCATCAAAACCCCTTTCATTTACATTTTGTCTCCATCCATTTTAACCTGTGTCATCTTGAAAGATAAGAATTCATCCCCGCTCCCCATGTTTACATCGATCAATGGAAGTTATGAGCCCCACACTTATCAACCAGTCTTGTGTTAGGTTTTTCCATCCACCAGTTGATTACAATATGATTCCATTTCTCAATATATAACTCTCGTCCTATCATGTACTTCAGTTCTCGTCGATGTCAAAACACTATATTCGAAGAGTTGCAGTAGTTGCAGTTGTACCTTGTGATCCCTTTCAATCACTATAGGGGATCACCTCGAACTTAGTAGCGAGAGTTATTAGTGCTCCCTAACTAGGTGGTTTCCCCTATGCTCGACGTCAACACATCATCGCATCAGGGGGAGACGTACTTTTGAAGGTAGCAGTCTTAACATTGGGAAATCATGATAACAGTCTATTTGGTATGGTAAATCTCTCAGGAATATTTCCATACCATTTTGGTTCCCCACCATAATGGGTTCATCATGGTCACCAACAGTCTCACTTCTTCAAATATTCCACAGTAGTTCCTTGGGAATTTACTCTAACATGGATCAAAGTCACCTTCATCCATGTCCCAGCAGGATAGTAGAGTTGATAGTCCCCTATCATTGTAATCACTTTGAAAGCATTTCACCAGCATGGGTATGCCCGCCTCATTTGTATAAAAAACTATTCTTTATTCTAGCTCCAACGATCGTCACTAGTAATCTTCCCCCATGGGAGACCTTAATTTGTCCACACATGCTTCGTTTAACAGAACAAGAGAGGACCAACAAGAAACATGATGCATTATTGGCTTTACAATACCCTCCAAACCTCATACATTAGGGAGCATCTGTTAACGCCTCAAAATTGCACACATTCGACATTTCGACAATTCATCTAGTAAAGCATTATCAACATAAAGAATGCATCTCACCACAAGAATACTCAACATATCCAAAGCACAGTATGAGTCCACAAGTGCCCAGAAACAATAAAAACAAAGGGTAGCGTGAGTATTACATAGTTGACCTGCACTACAGCGTAGGTTACCTAAACAATGCTCGTGCTACACCCGCGCGGATTTTCCTTCGATAGCTGCGCTACTGTTAAAACGACAGGACCACTCATGCCCAAGGGCACATTAAAGACTCAATACTTCCCAAGGATCAGAATTCGGCTCCTCACACACTTGGCGGCATTAATCAACCCCCCTTGTGTACCTTGGAACTAGTTCATGAAGGAGGAGAGTTCACATTTGGATCTAGTTGTTTGATGGCCACCTCTTGGCCTATAAAAGGAAGCCATTAGCATGCATTTGGTAGAGAGAAATTAGAACAAGGTTATGCTGTTGGATTTGAGTTGGAGCTTACTCATATCCCACCATTTCCTACCATTGTGAGCATTCCCAAGCTTGTTTTCCACCTACCATCAAGGGGAAAGTGTCTCTCTCCATTGTTCTTCCATCTACTTAGCATTTAGTTTAGACAAGAAAGGCCTCCCTAAGGGAGATTGTTGGATTCCCTTGAAGCCTTCACCTCCTAGGTGTTGTACATCTATTCCATTGGGAAATACAAGAGTGGTTTAGCATATCTTTGGTTGTTGTTGGAGTATGCATCTTTCCCCCATCTCTTTCATTTTATTTTCATCAATATTTTTATGTTTGGATGTGAAGTTGTGAACTACACTAACAATCTCTTGAAGGATCACTTGGAGGAATATCAACCAACATCAAAAGGGGCTCCAAGGACTGAGGCCTTGAAGTGACCTACAAGGCTTAGCCCCTTACCAAGTGCAAGAGTGCACTTGTGCAATTTTTTCCACAACAGCCCAAGTTGTCTAAGTTTGGATTAAGGGGGGGGTTAGGATAATTAATAGTCCAACCTTTTTCCACCTTAGCATTTTTTTTTTCCTAGTATTGGATTATGTTGTTGACCCCCTAGTGGTGTTCAGTTTTCATCTAGGACTCATTAGCCACTTGATGCGCCCTCCATGCATAAATTTAGGCCATGCAAAGTCAGTTCCCTAGATTTTAGGAGCTAACTCAGTGATCTGGTTCAGTCCACCTAAGTGCATGACTATAGTGGGGGGGTTTGAGCTTCGATTTCCATTGACTATCAACTAATGCACTCTCTCTAGCTTGTTTTGCATGTTTAACTCATTGATGCGCCTTGCATGCTCAGTTAACTGACATTCAGTTGAGTTTGCAACTATCGAAGCATTGTAGAAGGGATAATTCCTATGCTAGACAGTGACTGATTCGAATGCCTCCTTGGTAATCAAAATTTTCCTATTGTATAATATTCTTTTACTATACGGGTTAATGGAATATCACACCAATTTTGATGCACATCTGAGTTTCTTTGCATGTTTGATTTTACTACTCAATTCTTGCTAGACTTCACTGTAATTCTTCTCCTTTGCTAATTCTGTCACTGTGAGGTATTCTCGGTCTCAATGATCTGATGTGTTCTAGAATTTCACAATTTCCAAAATATCTAACACCTTGAGGAGTCACTCACACAAACATATCATAGATCAACACACCGATGTTTTTATGTGGTTAAAACCCTCGAAGATACAATCCATGACCCTGGCCAAATGGCTACTTGAGGCAAAAGAAAATAAAAGTTGCAATGAGTTTCTCACAATCGATCATCGAGCAAATGACACTCCATACTCTTTAAATAAGTCTCATGGACCAATCAAGTGCTTAGACATGGATCAATGGTCATTAAGATCAAGGTGATAATGAACCATCAAATCAATCCATGTCTAGAACATATTGTGACTGTTGGATTACATATGTACAAATGCATACTAATGCACAATAAAGAAACACACTTTACCTAAGATACATTATAACAAGTTGCTCTTAACTAAATCCTAAATGTATTAATATCCCAACATCCCCCCTTAAGAACAACTTACGATAGGATTGAAGAATTTACAAACGTGACACTAAAGGAGAAGGAGGGAGGCATTAGAGCCTATCCCTCCTAAATGATAAATTCATGAACTCCTAACATAGATTGAAGTTTAGAAAACTCTGATTCTATAAGAGACTTGGTGAATATGTTTGCAACTTTATCATCTATAGGGAAAAAGATCACTTCAAGAATGTGATCATGAACAAGATTTTTGATGAAGTGTATATGTAGCTCAATGTGTTTGATGTACTAATGTTGAACTCGGTCTTTGGTGAGCTTGATGGCACTATGATTGTCACACCAAAGGGTAGTCAGATGTCGATGCTCGAATCCAAACTCGAAAAGGATCTATTGAAGCCACAAGCTTCCCGACTTACATTAACGGTGGCTCAATACTATGATTCTACTAAAGAAAGAGAAAGATCTTGTTGTTTCTTACAAGCCCAAGTGACAGGTCTAGAACCAAGACTGAAAACATAACTTACAGTAGACTTTCGATCATCAAGGTCACCGTCCCGATATGAATTAGTGAAACCAACCAACAAGGTAGTCCCCCCCTGAACTGTAATGAATCCCAAACTGAATTGTACCCTAGATATATCGAAGTATCCTTTTTGTTGCTTTCCAATGGCTTTCATGGGGCATTTTCATATAGTGGGCAACAAGACCAACAACAAAGAAAATATTAAGACAGGTAAGAGTAAAGTACAAGAGACTACCAATGATCTGATGATACAAGGTGGTATCTACTTCGGGTGAAGTGAAAGTGGCAGAAAGTTTGAATTCATACTAGAAGGGAGATGGGGTTGGTTTCCAATAATCCATGTGAAAGCGACGAAGAAAGTCACAGTCATACTTAAACTAAGAAAGAAAAATTCCTTCTTTGGTTTGCAAGACTTGGAGGCCAAGAAAATAATGCAAATGTTCTAAGTCCGTCACTTCAAAGTTATTCTTAAGGATTGATTTTACATGGGTTAAACATTTATGGTCACCACTAGTAAGAATAAGGTCATCAACATAAAAAAAGGATGATGATATGGTTTCCTACTTTCTTGGTATAGACATTAGGGTCAAAATGGCATCTAGAAAAACCAATGTCAAGGAGAAAGCTTTCCATTTTGGCATACTAGGCTCGAGGATCTTGCTTAAGGCCATATAGGGATTTCTCAAGGAAACAAACATGGCTAGAGTCATTACGAACATAGCCAGGAGGTTGTTCCATGTAAACTTATTCCTGCAAATACCCATGCAAGAAGTTGGAATTGGAATCCATTTGATGGACCTCCCATTTATGTAAGGCAGCAATGGAAAGAACAAGGTGGATGGAGTTCATTTTCAAAACAGGGGAAAAGGTTTCATTGTAGTCAATTCCTTCAACTTGGAAAAATCCTCTAGCAACTAACCTTACCTTATGTCTTTCAACATTTCTATCGAATGCATATTTAGTTCAATATGCCCATTTACATCTAACAAGTTTTCTTCCTTTTGAAAGAGGTACAAGTAGGGTATTTTTAAGGATTCCGATATTATACTTAAGTATAGTATCCTAGGCGATTATTTTGGATTGAAAAAAACATGCATATAGATAGGTAGGCGAATATTAAATATGAAACGTGCAATTTACTACGGAAACATGTAAATGTTGGAAAATATTATGATAAAAAAGCATATTTTATGTAAATATAGGCGATATTGGAGACTAAAAATGACCAAATAGCGAATTTATTTGTTGAAAAAATGCCCAAAAAATAGCCAATTGGCGAAATTTTGCCCCTAAAAATTACCCTGGGTACAAGATCCCAAGTATAATTCAGCATTAAGGAAGGATATTCCTCATCCATAGTTGTCCCAATCTAGATTTCCTGAAACTTCTGCAAATGTATCTCAATCACGATTCTCTAAAACTTAACCAAAAGAGAAGTGGCTCACTCGAATTGAGAACATGTTCAGCGTTGATCTCTAGGATCAACATCAATATCACCAATGGCTTCGCATGTTGAACGAACCCATAGAGGAAGTGGTTGTGCTGGTTCAACTAGAGGAAAATGAGCAGGTGATGGTGGATTTTCAACCTCACTATCATCATTAGAAGCTGGAGTAGGAACATTGTCAAGGAAGTTGGGAGTAGAAGATGGCACAAGCGTCAAATATGGATCGCATGCCACAGATGGCATGGGCATCAATTAGGCTGGCATGCCGAGATATTTCATCAAATTTAACATCTCTTCTAATAATTATATCATTTGAATGTGGTTGAAGAAGTCTATAACCTTTTTCATCTTCATACTATCCAACAAATATGCACTTTTCACTCTTAGGCTGCAATGCTTTCTATTTTTCATCAAGAATATGAGCCCATGCTTCACTACCAAACACATGGGAGTGGATGACATATGTTTTAATAGTAATCCATGATTCCTCCAATGTTAGACCTTTTAAATCTTTCGTGGGAGTTCAATTAACTATGTAATTGGCACAATTAATGGTTGTAGCCCAAAAATTAAGACTTAATCCCTTAGATTGGATCCTAAAATTATCCATTTATTTTAATGTGTGATTCTTTCTCTCAAAAACCATATTTACCTCCATTATATGTTCTTAACTTGTGTATTTGATGTCTAGATTTTTTCTCTACAAGGGCCTTGTAGGACAAAAACTTGTCAAAAACTTCACTCTTAAGTTTTAAGAAGTAAATCCAAGTTCGTCTGGAGAATTCATCAATAAAAGTTAAGAAATAATTGAATCCAAATAAAGAAGTAGAAGGAAGCGGACCACACAAATCACTGTGAACAAGCTACAAGAAAACCAAGTCGTGCCAAGAGGCATGTTTTTTAAAACTATCCCGATGATGTTTGCTGAGAACACACCCAGGAAAAACACAATCTCTGCAAGAGACGGGAGGAATACTAGTCATCATTTTTTTATTACATAGTTGTTGTAATGAATGATAGTTTAAATGACCAAACCACTCATGCCAAAATTTTCTCAAGTCATCGATATGAGCAATAAAAACAGAGGGAAAAGGTGATGACCAAAAGTTGTTAAATCTATACTAGTAATACCATCAACAATTTCAGTAGCTAGGACATGCTTCGAATATTTCAAATGCTTGATTACTACTTGGTGAGGTGCAAACGTTACAATCTTACCTTCACCAGAATGAGTGATTTGATAGACTGACAATAAATTGTAGGAAATTCTTAGAACACATAATACATCATTGACCTGACAATTATCTACTGAACTATTCCATATCCTACAACATTAAGAGATATATCATCACCAACAAATATTTGTTTGGTGTTACATTCATTTAGAGAAATAAAAATGGCTTTATCCTTAGCCATATGATAAGATGCTCCAGAATCAATGAGTCACTCATTAGAAGAAGAGGAAGAAGATGAATTGAAGGAAAAACCAGAAGCACAAAGTACATGTCCAAGACAAATCAAGTTTGATGGAATACTTATTCATTGTTGCTTCCAAGGCTACCATCTTCTTGAAATACTTGGATTCAACATGACCATCTTTCCCACAAAAATTGCAATGGAGCTAAGTTTTCTAATGTTTCAATTTGGTTCTCTTTTCAGCATTGGAAGGATGATCTGGATGAGTGGGTTTAGGACTGTTATTTTTCTTATTATTGCAATGTTGTTGCTTCTTTGGATTCTTGGTTTTGTTTTCATGCCACTAAGGCTTTGATAGATGTATCGGCATCGTTGATTACTCCAAGATGTATGATCTTATCTTGCTCTCTAATCAAGGTATCACAAAAATATTCAAGAGTGATTTCTGTATAGTGAACCCCCAGAGATTATTTCATGGAGTAAAAGGTAGTTACAAAAACATAATAGGTAGGACCAAGCTTGAAAAGAATATGAAAAATACATTGCTTGCCTTTCCTTTTTGTGTTTCATTCTTTAACTAAGAGTCTAAGGGTAATTTTGTACTTAGATATATAGTCTTGAATGCAAGAGAAATCAATTGGATTTAAGATAACCAATTCATTTTCAAGTTGGTGACCTCGATCTCATGGTGTTTACCAAACACGGTTTCCAATTTTTCCCATGTCGTATCTGGTTCATTAATTCCTTGAAGGTGGAATCATAAACCAGTATAAATTGACATCTCGATTAATCCACGGGATTTGTCACACTTATTGGCCCATTTATTTTCCTGTCATCATCAATGGGTTTATTTTATTTTCCCAAGGTAATCTGGTAAAGTCCTATACTTCGTAGGACATCATCCATACGATCTTTCCATGAGAAGTAGTTGGTACTGGTAAACATAATATCACATGGAGTGGCCATATTGTAATACATAGGTAATATGGATTCAAAAATAGAAACTAGTGGCCTATATGCAAAAGTATTGAAAAAATAGGCAGTTTAAAAAAAACACTTAAAACAAGCTTTGGATGCCAAAGTTATGCCCTTTTGAAGAAAGAAATAAAAAAAAGATCCAAGGAGCCATGTCACAGGAAAAGTTGATCCACGTGGTGATGGGATAGAAAAATGCAGTAAAGAAATCTCCCCCTTCCTAACTTTTGCTATAAGATCACTTTTACAAATAAGTTGCTTCAAAATAAGTGACCCACTTTTATAAAACAAGTGGGAAGCACTTTTACAATATAGTTACTTTATAAACTAAGTTACATGAAATTTTACAAAAAGTAATAAAAAAGGGACTTGAACCCAAGACCTATTACTTTTTAAAGTATCTTTCGACCAAGTAAACTAATCAAAATATTTATTAATATTTTGGAGGAGAATGGGGTTTGGGTTGTTGTTGTTGTTGTGCCTACCCAAAAATCCTTGTTTTTTGGCCTACAAGACACTTTACACAACCACACAAAAACAAAAACAAAAAAAATTTGAAACTAAAATGTATCATTTTTGGGGTTATTCCTTGAATAGATTTCCCCAAAAAAAAAGTTTTCTCACTATTTCTGGTTTACCGAGTTCGCACAAAACGCACGGAAAAGAGAATACGCAATAAAGAAAAACCTTTCCACTCTATTTATGATTTCTTGAGTTCGCACGGAGTACACGGAAAATATCATACACAAATTGAAAAGGAAATAAACTAGAAATCAAACAAAAACCAAGCTACAATTTGAAAGAATATGAAAAAAATTAAAAAATGCGTAATTGTGAACAGTATAGCTCTGGATATAGTAAAATGGTCGTATGTTGGGAAAATGAAAACCTTTTTCAGTGAAATGAAAATCATTTCCAATTGAAAGCACTTCTCCATATGCAATGGAACACCTCTCTCAGTCCAAAAGTGCACATCAATATCAGAACTAGAAACCCTTTGACATGTATGGCAACAATAGTTCAAATTTTTTATCATCAACAGAAGCAGAACTTCATAAGAGCTTTGATACCATATTCAAATAACATATGATATTTCCAAGGATTGAACACCTTGATAAACTTCTCACACAAACATATCACAAATAAAAAAATTGATGTTTTTACATGGTTAAAACCATCGAAGAGGGAAATAATCCACAACCCCAACCAACTAGCTACTTGAGCCAATATATTATGCAAAAGAAAAGAAATGCTACAATAAGTTTCTCACAATCGATCATCAAGAAAATTACCCTCCATCCTCTTTAAATAGAGATCATGGACCAATAGGTGCTAATCCATGAATCAATGGTCGTTAATATCGAGGTGAGAATGAACCGTCAGATCACTCTATGTCTAGAACAAATCATGACCATCAGATTACATATGTACAAACTCATACTAAAGAAACACACTTTACCTAAGATACATTATAACAATTTGATCTTAGCTAACTCCTAAGTGTATTAATATCCTAACGGGGAGGGGGAGGAGAAAAGGAAGAAGGGGGGAGAGAATAAAAAGGGAGGGAGGGGAAAAGGAAAGGGAAAGAGAAAGAAGGAGAGGGAGAGAAAGAAAAATACCAAGAAGGAGAGGATAAAGGACGAGGGGAAGAGAGATATTAAGAAGAGGAATGGGAAGAGATGAATGAATATGATGTGTAGTAGAGGGAGAATAATAATGGGAGGGAAGAGGACAATAAAAATAATAGGAATGAGAGGGAGATTGTGGGTAAGAGGATGAGGCATGTAAAACCAAAACCCTTGTTTTGTTTTATAATTTGGTATCTCATTTCTTAAACATAGAATCCATCATACATCCCTAATCCCAAATATTATCCTTCAAATCAATCCCAAATCCCATCCACTATTTGTGCAAAGGATTAACACAGCATGGAGGGAGACACTAGACAATGTTTTGATGCATAACCCTTGGTAGTAGTATGCACTAAGCATATTGATTAATGGGGGCTTTACTGAAAGTTGCAGAATTTGAGCCAATTTTCAATTTTTAGTAATAAAATTCAGTTGATGTTATGGAAGAAAATATGATTTCACAAATGGACCTAAACTATAGTTATTGGTCCTATTTGCTAGAGTTAAATTCTAAGACTTGCAATGACTATTTTTCCTTTTTTTTTTCTTATATGTGATCATGCTTTGGAATATGCTTTAGCACATACAATGATAATGTAATAAGAGATACGCATGGATAACAAACTTAGATATAGACATGGATTACATACTTAGATATAGACATGGATAACATGTCATGATCAAATGGTCTCCTTTATGACCTATCTCATTTCAATAACTAGATGTAGAATAAAGAGAACATAACTCCATAATATGGTAATCCAAGGCCATGCCAAGGAAATAAGTATTTATGGCCTAAGTCTCTAATTCTATGATGGATCTCTTTAATGGTTTGTATCATGTCAATAATTGTAGATAGCACAAAGAGGGTCTTTAGAGACTCAACCAATAGGAAAGGAATTTCTAGTTCTATGGAATTAAGTCTTCTCATATCCCAAATCCCAAACCTCAAAACAAATGAAAATTTTCAAATATAAAAGGAAGGGGGTTGGGTAAATCAGAAACAACCTCACCTTTTGTGTGGTGGGGATCCAATAGATTTGGTGAAGGGCCTTTAAATATCCATTGGGTGCTACCATTGATATCCCCACAAACTTTTCCTAACTCCAAGAAGCTTTGCTATCGATGTTCAATGTAAATGAAATCAAAGTATGTTATGTTTTTCACTTTATTTCGAAAATATAGAGATAGTCCAACACAAACTTCACTTTTGCCTCACTTTTTTTTTATCAAAATGACTAGAATTTACACCACATTGCATCATGGTTGAGATGCTCCTTTGTATTCATGCAACAGTGTTTGTGTCATGATAATTCCTTAATGATATATTTTTAACCAAAGAGTGTGATAAATTGGAGAAAAAAAGCAATTAAAGTTAGAGCAGAATAACCCTCTCAACTTCACTCTCCTACCCAGTGACTTAGACTATGATTTCATGATTCTAGTGGGACAAACCTCATTCAATTTGACAACTTGAGTCACCCTAGATCTTACTTATAAACTTCAAGGGTCCTAAACTATCTTATCTGTGTTTTTTAGAACTCCTAAAGTCTATTTTGGCATATGAGGGCGAACTCCTTCAATTAGGACTAATGTAAAAAGTATAAAGAGGTTATTTAAAGTTATTCTAATCCTAAGTCAAGCCGGAAAAAGGGCTATTACTCTAAGTTTCGTTAAAGTATAAAAATAGAAAAAAATAATAATATTAAAGGCAGAATCTAAAAAACATTATCATAAAATTTAGTGGGTTTATAAATTTATTTGTATTTATTTTATCAAAGAAGCAGGTTTCTTGCACTTTGAGCATCTATAATTAAAGTATTGGGTTGTAGAATAAGTAAACCATGAACTATGAGTTCCACAAATGATTCCACCTTTGGGTATAAATGTCCTTGTTTTCAAATGGAGATGGATTATCTCTCAACCATTAAAAAGAAAAAAAAGAAAAAACAATTGCCAGAATTGTAGACAATTACACATTGCAAATGAAAATGTATATAGTGCACATACACATGAGTCTATGTCACAAATTATGGAGCTAGATGATGAATAATAAAAACAACATCAGAAAATATTGGAACAACAAATACCAGATATCAAGAATAAACTTGTCAAAATATTGGTACAAAAAGACAAAGAAATTACTCGCTTAAAAAATCATAATTAGAAACTATTTATGAAGTACAAGGAGAAGAAGCATAATTTTCAAAAGTTAGAACAAGAGAATCAGGATATCGCAAAGGAACTCAACAAGAAGTTATCGGAAAAAGATCAAGAAGCTTCTAGTTTAAGGAACCTTAATCAAAGGTTGCTTGAGCAAATCAAAAAATGAAAAGAGGCATAGTCAGGAAACCTCAATCTTAAGAACAAGGTTGAAAAGTCGTATAACAATGAAGAACTTTTACATTTATGACAACATAATCAAATCCTAATTATGGAAACTAAGAAGATAAAGAATACAAAAAATTGTTACAAGAAAGGGTAGAGAAACTTACCAACAAGGAATCAAAGGTCGATAAAGAAACCATGACTGAACACATTGAAATAGTGACATCATCGGAGGAACAAATCTAGACCTCGAAGGAGGGAACCAATACAAATTTTAGTCAGTGCTCAAATTCAAAAGAATACTTATAATGACAAATCACTACAAATATCAAGAGTGGAAGGTGCCAAAGAACAGTCACAAAATATCAATATACCTTCTCGCCATCTAAATCACAAGAATCGAGATCAACAACAACATGATCAAAAGATCCATAAAGTAATATTTTTCTTTGAGACAAAAGAACTAAAAATGTGAAAAAGAAGAGAGACAAAATCGACAACTTATGTGGATACTGAAAACCAGAAGTTCTATCCGAACAATCGCTCAACAAAAAGTTCCAGTAAAGATCAACTTAGGGTGGACCGATTCATAGTCAATGCAACAATTTTACTTAGGAATTTGTAATTCATATCATCTCATTTCGTCAACTGTCGTAGTTACAAGCACACAAGATTTTGAGAAGATGTTATGAGCTAGAACGAGAGTTAAAAAGGAATTTTTTAAATAATTATGCTTTGAGGACAAAGCATTTTTAAGGGGAAGTCAATGTAATATACATAATATATAGAAATTTAAAATAATAATATTAATAAATAAATAATAATGAACAATAAATATAATATTAATTAGTTAATGGATATATCTTAACTAAGAGGCATGACCTAAAGAAATGGCATGACATGTCACCTATGGAGACCAGCCAATGCATATCTATGTAAACTGTCACATGGTGTTGTAAAATTACTTACTCACTACACATTTATTGTATATTTTCCATTTATGGATTATTTGTGTTATTTAAACTGGATATTTATTTAGTAGAGAACTTTGTCCGTTATACATTTTCTTTTATTGCGGGGGGGGGGGGGGGCGGTTATGTGGATTTTATGTCTTACTCAATTTTAGAGGATCTTTTGTACATGGGTACCTAACATGGCTGCAAATTGTCAGGACCCATTTTTATTCATTCACTTCACCTAGTTCTGCTTATGGGGGGGTGTCGAGGTGGAATAACCCTCTCCTTAGCTTCACTCTCCTACCTAGTGACTTAGACTATGATTTCATGATTCTAGTGGACCAAATATAATTTAATATTACCACCTGACTCACCCTAGTGCTTACTTCTAAACTCTAAAGGTCCTAAACTACCTTATATGAATTTTTTAGAACTCTTGAAGTCTATTTTGGCATATGAGGGAAAATTCTTTCAATTAAGGTTTATTTTCCTTGATTTTAGGGTCCCACATTGCAAGTTTGAGTTATGGAGTGAATTTGGGGAGTTTAATCCACTATTCAGGGACTCCATGCACCTCTTTTTTAGCTATTATGATATAGCTCTACCCTCCTTTAGTGTTTTTAGAGATATGCATGTGCATGCAATCAGTTACATGTACATCTTTCAATTATAACTAGTGCTTAGTGAGTCATAAGTCAGTTAAACTCAGCCTTGGAGAGTGTGCATGGCTAACTAAGGGTCTTTGGTTGTAGTTAAGCCTTACTAGCCTCTCATGCACTTCATGAGAAATTCGAATTGCCTCTTGACGTAATTCGAATTGCCTTGCTATTTATAGTGTTCACCTTCATTCATTGAAACTCGATGTACACAATTCTCTCATGTTATCGACTTCTCTCTTTTGTGTAATGATTAATGTTTAGCACATTTATTACATGAATGTGTTAGATTGTTGGTCTCTTTCACAATATTGCTATCTTGTTTAGTATCTAGATTTATATGCTTAAATTCTACAATTAATACATAATTATTCTTTGATTTTTTTCTTGGAAATAATGCCCAATAAACTCCCAAGCACTTCCCCCATTTTGAGGATGGTACCCAATGTAAAGAAGGTGGTGTAGACTTGGTGTGCCTAACCCCATGGGTATCAAAATGGGGACATGTATAACATGTTGGATTACTAGTAATTCCTTGGAAATAATGGCACCAATCGATTGAGGTAACCCATAGGGATTTTTTTAATTCACGTGTAAACATTGATCACTTCCTCACAATTTGTGGATGGTACCTAGAGTAAACTTTTCAATGTTGATTATGATTCCTAACCCATTAGGGACATCAAGTGAAGCACACAAAAAATGTATACAACCTGATGGATCAACCTCGACATCTCTTGCATGAAACTCAAAGCACTTAACTACTCAATTTACCCTACTCAACTAAACAAATAGTGTTATTTGTTTTTATTTAATTATAATAATAAATTAATTAACAAGTAACCCCGGACCTAATGCACCTACACTAATTAGAGACACTTAAATTTATGTAGATGGCATAACTTGTGTCACACTTTTTAACCTACATGTTCACTTGTTACTTATAATATATGTTTCCTAGTTCGTGTCCATGTTCAACTTTTTTTACACATAGGAAAAAAATTATTTTCGCTATTCATACAAATCAAAGAAAATGAATACAAAAAATCCTCAAATGTTTCCTTTAAGGCGTATCGAAAAGATCTACCCGATAGATCAATTTACAAAATTCATAACCAAGTATATACTATACTTAACTAGAAGTTAAGTATTACAAACAGACTAGCTAAACTGCCAACAATCACCAGATAAACAAGCACCCTAGAAATAAAAACATAAACACAGTATCATATATAGCAGATAATTAGAAAAGCATAGCCAATACCAAATAGGACCACAATCCCGCCAAAAACGGAACCTACATCAGTCAATCAAAAGAGCAGACCCAACAGAGATCATTGTACCTTCCATGAGTGTCCATGTTCAACTTCAACGATAATGTAATTCAAATAAAATTCGTAGGGGAAAATTTATTTGATAAAATTCACCATTAGGTTCGATATGGTATATGTCATTGAGTTAGTGAATATTGATTAGTAAAATATTTTAATTAATTGTTAGTATGGAAAACATAATGACTAGGATTTTAATTGGTAATTAATTGTTAGTATGGAAAACATAATGACTAGGATTTTAATTGGTAATTAATTGTAATTGTTAATATCATCAAAAGGAGGGGAGGTGGGTTTTGGGAAGTAAATATAATGTCTATGGACTCAAGCTGGCATCAATAATATAAAAATACTAATATAAAGTGCCCAATTTAGAGGGGAATGGGCCACAATTTAGGGCTTAACATGCCCCTCCCATTCATACAAGTGTTTTCCTCAATACTTGGTTAGTCGTGGATGCTTTTGTATGAAGGACTACTCTTACCATGTTGAATATTCTATTGGCAAGTTCTTCCACTTGATGAGGTACTCAGTAATAGCCTGATTTTGTAGTTGTTTGGTCCTCATTTCAGTGATTTGTTCAGGTTCCAATATGAATTTTCCTTCTTTATCAAGCTCCAACAAGATAGTTTGAATTGGTATCTTGTCTCCTATTACCTTCTTTAAGCAAGAAACATGGAAAATTGGATGTACCCTTTAAGATGAAGGGAGCTTCAATTTGTAATCCACACTACCCATCTTTTGCAAAACATTATAAGGACCATAGTACTTGGGTGCTAATTTTTTGTCCTTATTTAGTTGCTTGAGGGACATATGTTTGTAAAGTTGTAGCCTCAAAAATACCCAATCCCCTTCTTCAAAACTCCTTTCACTGCGATGTTGATCTACTTGTTGTTTCATCATGTTTTTTGATATAACCAAGTTGTCCTTCAATATCTCGAGAACTTCTTGTTGGTGCTCAAGGTGATCTTCCACAGCTTCAAATTTAGATTTTCCTTTCAAGGGAGATGTGATAGATGGAGGTTGGTACCCATAAAGTGCCATAAAAGGGAAAATTTTGTATGACATATGGAAAGAAGTATCGTACCACCATTTTGCTAAATATAACCATTTCACCCAATGTGTTTGTTTATCGGATGCAAAGCAGTGAATATAGCCTTCCATACATTTCTTCACTATATTAGTTTTCCCATCGGATTGAGGATGATAATATGAACTGTGAGCCAACTGGGTACCCAAACAAGAAAATAATTTAGTCCAAAATTTTCCTGTGAAAATTGGATATTTATCACTTACAATAATATTTTGTTTTTCATGTATCTTTTGAATTGTTTCCATGAATGTTGCAGCTATTGTACTTGTGTTAAAAGGGTGAGAGAGTGCACAAAAGTGAGCATACTTGGTGAGTCTATCAATAACCACCATAATAACATTCTTCCTTTCTGACTTGGGTAGACCTATGATAAGATCCATTGAGACTTCCTCCCATCGTTATTAAGGTATGTATAATGGTTGTAAAATACCTAGGGTCTTAACTGTTTCAACCTTATTTCGTTCGAAAACCAAACATGTTTCCACGAACCTTTGAACATTATTGTCACTATGGTACGTTTTCAAGAATCCCGAGTGCCCTCCTATAGGAGAGGTGTGTAGTTCCAAAAGGACCTTTTGTTTGAGTTGGGATTTCTTAGATATATATTAGCGATCCTTATACCATAATGAATCATTTATCCTCACAAAAGTATCTGATACACTGGGATATTTTTGTAGATTTTAAATGATCATGTACACTGATAGGTCATTCTTCCATTCTTCCCTTGCTTCTACTATCCAATTGGGTTGTATAATAGAAATAGCACAAAGTAATGCCTCAACATCCTCATATTTTCTTGATAGTGCATCTGCCACCATATTTTGTTTCCATTTTTTATAGATGATTTCAAAGTCATATCCCAACATCTTGGTTACCCATTTGTGTTTCTCTTTTGAACATAGTTTTTGTTCCAAGAAATATTTAAGACTATCATAATTTGTTTTGACCTTGAAGTGCCTTCCTATTAGGTAAGGACGCCATTGCTTAAGTGCATGTAGTATTTCCAGCATTTCCTTCTCATAAATGGGTTTGTGTAATTTATTTCCCTTGATTAGACAACTTTAAAAATCCAGGGGCCTCCCTTATTGCATTACAATAGGACCAATGCCATTTCTAGAGGCATCACATTCCACAATAAAGGCTTTTGTGAATTTTGGTGTGGTCAATACAGGGGCTTTGCACATTGCCTCTTTAAGTTGTTCAAAAGCTTGAGCTACCTATGGAGTCCAAGAGAATCAATCCTTCTTCAATAATGATGTTAAAGGTGTTTCTATTTTTCCATAGTTTCAAACAAACTTGTGGTAGTACCCTATAAAACATAAGAATCCTTTAAAATTATTCAAGGTTTTGGGAATCCTCCAGTCCATCATGGCTTTAATTTTGATAGGGTCTACCTTGACACCTTCATGAGATACAATATGACCCAAATATTGTACCTCCTTTACCCCAAAGAAACATTTGGAAGGTTTTTCATATAGTTGTTGCTCCTTTAGTAGTTGTAGCACCCTATCAACATGTTGAACATGTTCTTCACGAGAATTGCTATAGATTAGTATATTATCAAAAAATACTAACACAATTTTTTTGAGGAAGGGATTGAAAATAGAATTCATCAAACCTTGAAATGTGGAAGGTGCATTCGTTAGGCCAAAAGGCATGACCATAAATTTATAATGACCTTCACGAGTTCTAAATTTTTTTTTTGGGATGCCTTCTTCCTTAATTCCAATCTAATGATACCCTGAATGAAGATCCAACTTTGTGAAGTAAACTTCTCCATGTAGTTCATCTAACAATTCATCAATGATCGGAATGGGAAACTTATCTTTAATGGTGAGCTTGTTGGTTTCTCTATAATTTGGACACATACACCATGATCCCTCCTTCTTGTGTACCATTACCACTGGTGCATAATAAGAACTTTGGCTAGGCCTAATCATGCCAACCTCTAACATTTCTTCAACCATAGGCTCATTTTTGCTCCTTTGGCCATGAGGGTATATGTAAGGTTTGGTGTGATCCGGATTTATGTGAGAATGAAATGAAAGAGCATATATAGAACCACATACATAGATATGTTGCAAGTAACATAGTGATACAATAAACTCATATTCTATTAAATGAATGAAACATAACATACAATAAAATAAAAGTAACTATAATGGTGGTAGTTATATCTCTAAGAAGAGATGTGATGGCTACACTCATTCGACAAGCTCATTGAAAAAGGAGTTCAAGGGGCCTTTTTACCATAAGCATGATGGAAAAAAACCTAAATATCAAAAACCTAACCCTAGGAGATGAACTGTAAAAAGGTTTGCAAGTCTCGAGGTGGTTAAATAAGGTGTTAACTTCTCGAGGGCATAAATTTTGCATGCGATCTCCATTTAGGGTGTTTGGTAGGTTGTTGGAAATATCTAGATAAGAAGTACACATTTCGCCCATCCATACCTATCTTTGGATAAAACTATATTGTGGAGTCACCAAAAAACGTCGTTTGGGGCCTCAAAACGACCTCAAAATTTTTGGACACAAAAATCTATACAAACTACCAAACTAGAACAATTCTCTTGAGCTCGTGGAATAGGTGGGTGGCCACCAATATCCATATGGAGTATTCCTCCAACTTGAAAAACTACAAAACTGGAAAATTTATCTTGATCCAGTGAAGTAGGTGGGTGGTCACCAATACCCATCTGGATCAGTCCTCCCTGCTTAGGAAGCAATGGTCTCAATTGCGTCAAGTCCTTTATCATATGGTGAACCATGTGTTGAGTTGGGCTCCTGGTGAGGCATTTGCTGGGGTGTAAAGGTTGTCTTTCTTCGATAACCTGAGAGGGTTGTAATTGTTGTTGATGGATGTGTTGGACCCATTCAACAATTTTGGTTTCCTTATTACCCTTGTTCTGAACCGGTGTGGATGATTTCTTTCTGTAGGGGCACCTTGAATGTATGACCTTGCACCATAGAGGTACCTAGATAGGCAAGGAAAAAATTCCTTTGTGTTCTTCTTGTTTCTACTAAATAAAGGGACCCTGCATAGAGGTTGTGGAGGTCTTTGTGATTTAATGTTCACCTTCAGAGGCAATTGTGAAGAGGGAAAATTTCCCATTGTGGGGTATTATCTTTCGTCACTACTTGGTTGAGGTCAAAGGGATTGTGGTAGGTGCAACTATATCTGGTATCTGATAGAGTTGTCCTCCCAAAGTGACAATGACACTATGAGTTCGTGACTCATACACAGCATGACGCTTCCACATATATGGATGCCCTAAAAGAACATCACAGACTTTAAGTGGGGCCACATCAAATAGTACCTCGTCTTTGAAAGGCCTGATTCTGTATGGTTGATGATACTAATGACTAACACGGATAGCTATTCCTTGGCTTAGCCAACCGATGGTGTATGGATATGGGTGTGGTCTTGTCAGTAGCTCCAATATCTTGATCACTTCTGTTGAGGTCATGTTATTATGGCTACAGCTGTCGAAAAAAAAATGTAGGGGTATTCCCTTCACCCACATCTGTGAGTGGAAGAGGCTCTCTTTTGCCTCTCACCCTTCTATTTCCTCTGGTTGAATCTACGTGGTAGTGACAATGATAATCGGTTATGCATCAATTATCTGCATCCCGTGTCTATGACTATGACATTGGATTATGAATCGGGATCGAAACCACGATCTTATTTCGAAGCTTTGATCTCGGCCACCAATGACTGCTTTGAGCGACATTCATCAGTGTTGTGTCCATGGTTTTTGTGGAACTCACACCACTTCCCAATGTCCTTCTTTATCTTTCTGTTACCCTTATTTTCTTATGGTTGGGACTAGTTGTCCTAGGTTTGGTTTTCCTTACCGTGTCTTTTGTTCTACAAGATAGGGTTTCCCTTGCCTTGCTTCTGCGATGGATTCGTAGGTCCAAATTCTTGATTGTTCTTTTGCTGAAACTTCTACTTGTATGTACTAATGTACGCCATTGTGATATTTTAGAACCAGGTGGTACTTAGAGTCTTGATACCCATGTTTGTGCACAAGGTATAAAAGTTGTTGGTGTACTTTGGAACCGTTTGGTGCCTCTCTTGACACTGTGTGGTCCATCTTGTGTACTAGTCATCATAGTTTTCCATACAGTAATATTGTTCTTTAACAACATCTATAAAATAGGCCCAAGTGGGATTGACCTCAAACCTTTCAAAATCCTATTTTAAGGGTTGCTCACAATAAGTTTCCAACCAATTTTTGACATGCGAGACAGCCTAAAGGAGAGAAAAGGTGATCTTTTCTCTATCGAAAAAAGTGTGGACAGAGAAATACCCTTCTAGCAGACTCAACCGTTTATCTAGGGCATCAGCATCGATTTGGACTTCAAATAAAGGAATATCAAAATTAACTAGTACCTTGAAGGGTGTGCCTCCTTTGAAGTGACCACTTGATGATCCCTATGTTGTTGTTGGCATCTGTCGAAGGATCTTGGTGAAATTTTCTATCATCTCATTCCTTTGTCACATGAGGGCTTCCTCGAAAAATAGCTTGATAGGATCTCCTACTCTGTCATCTATCTTTCCTTCTCTCTCCATGTGAGGTTGCTTGGGTCAACGAGAGTAGTTTTCCCCAAGCTCGATTAGTTCAAGACCCAACTCTTGATACCCATATCTCATTGGTGACATGCACTGAGAGACAACAAAGAGCATATTGTTCTGATACCATTTGATCCAAATTTATTTGAGAACGAAATGAAAGAGCATATATAGAACCATATACACAGGTATATTGCAAGGAACATAGTGATATAGTAAACTCATATTCTATTAAATGAATGAAATAGAACAGGTTGTAAAATAGAATTAGGTAAAATGGTGGCAACTATATCTCTGAGAAGAGATGTGGCGAATACACGCATTCATGAAAATCTCATTACAAAAGGAGGTTGAAGGGCCTTTTTATCATAAGAATGAGGGTAAAAAACCCTAAACATAAAAAACCTAACCCTAGGAGATGAACTGTAAAAAGGTTTACGGGCCTCGAGGTGGCTAGTTGAGTTGTCAACTTCTCGAGGGAATAACTTTTGCATACGATATCCGTTTAGGGTGTTTGGTAGCTCTTTGTAAATATCTAGCTGAGAAGTACACATTTCTCCCATCCAATATCACCTATGGCTACAACTAGATTGTGGCATATCCAAAAAAACATCGTCTAGGGCCTCAAAATGGCCTTAGAAGTTTTGGACATGAAAATCTGTTCAAACTACCAAATTGGAAAATTTGTCTTGAGCTCATAGAATAAGTGGGTGGCCACCGATATCCATATGGAGTAATCCTCTGAACTGAAAAACTACCAAACTAGAAAAGTTGTCATGAGCCAGTGGAATAGGTGGGTGGCAACAATACCCATTTGGATCATGATGTTAGGAGGAACACTTCCTGGAATCAAGTGAATAGAATGATCACGATCTTGAGTAGGTGTAATACCTTTTGGAATATCTTAAAATACTTTGGAATGCTTATCAATGACCCTTTGGAGATCTAGAGGAATAGGAGGCTTAGATATTTGAACCTCTAGTGAGCATAATTGTGCAATTACACCTTGATGTACCTTTTTCAATCATTTTGTCATTCCATTAGAGCTTATCACCTTTCTTGGTTTCCCTGTGATACCCCTTAACTCAATTTTTTTCCTTCCCAGGAAAATTTCATGAAAAGTTCTTGAAAAGTAAAAGCTGTTGTCCCCATTGATTGTAACCATTGAGCCCCTAAAACAACATTAGCACCACCCATTGGGATAGGAATCAGTGGACTATTCAATACATATTCCCCCATAGTAAGATTGATATTATGGCATTTCCCTAAGCAAGTGATATTTCCTCCATCTGTAATCATTACTTGAAACTTTGGCACTAGATATGTAAAGCAATTGAGAACTTTGGCTAATTTATAGTGGATGAAATTATGAGTACTACCATAATCAATTAACACTATTACCTTTTTATTTTTGATATATCATTCGATCTTGAGAGTTCGAGGAGTGCTAATTCCAACCAATGCATGACAATATATGGTTGTAGTAATCTCTTTGGGAGTAATCTCTTCTATTTGTTCAGCTTGAGAGGGTTCTTATTCTTTTTCTTCTTCCTCTTCACAGTCTATGTAGAATAATTTATTCTCACCACACTTATGTCCCTTGCTATACTTGTTGTCACAATTAAATCATAAATATTCTGCTCTTCTTTCATCCATTTTTTGAGGTGTCAACCTTGTAGGTTGAGGTGGGTTAGAAGAAGGAACAATATTCTCTCTATAAGGGTTAGAGGTGGTCCTTTTGGTATCCATCGTCATGTTTTTACTTCCAACCTTCCTTGCCAACATGAAATCCTTCCGTAAGGATGTTTGTTCAAAGAGATGTGCCTCATTTTGAATGTTTACCTTCAAGGTTCCAATAAAGAGATCCAACAATTTATCATCTAGTATGCCCTCCACTTTGAGACTCGAATTTTGAAATTGTTCAATGTGCTCAATTACTGGACCCTTTTGCCATAGATTTATCAATTGGCTAAAGAAGGAATCGCTCTTAACATCATCATGATACGATATCAATTCTTATTTAAAAATGGACCAAGATATAATGGAGTTATTTTTTCTTTCACAAAGCCATTGGTACCGCACAAACTACTCAGGTTCTAAATATAAAGATGCAATAGTTACCTTTTATATATTTGGCAATTGGTGTATATCAAGTAATTGCTCCAACTGAAATATCCATGTTATGGGGTCCTTTCCATAAAACTTCCTCATGTCAATATTAGGTATTTGGATACCCCTTTGGGACCATCCCTGATTACTTCCATTATTAGAATCAAATCCTCGTGGAGCATCCTTATTAATGGAAGGTTGCTCAACATGGACACTATATTTATCTTCCTAAGTATCCTAGGACACATATTCACCTTAGGGTGATTTTACTTTGTATTTTGTATGAGCTTGGAAATAATTTCCATTTACTCCATCATCGTATTCTCTAAACTAACTAAATCAACCATTCTCATGGTCCCTTTAATCATATCTTCCAACTTGGACACCCAGAAAGATAGATATTCACTTTCATCGAAGGTCAAGGATCAATCCTCTGATGGTTTGAGTGGAGTGTGGATTTTTACACCAGCTTTTGGTGCCATGTGGAACAATAAAAATATATATTTGCAATATTTATCACTCCTTTGAAATCACCCAAAATAGATCATTCTACTAAAAGTTATTCAAATTTAAAATGGCATACTTTTTTCAAACCTTGATTTGGAGACTCATTTGCTAGTCGGCCTTCCAACTAAGGAAACTATGAAATTTCATCCCCTATGAGTCTAAAATTTTTTAATGCAGTATCCCGATATGTCTTCTCTTCAATGCCATAGGTATGACCTAATTTTGATGTGCCAATAAAAACTTATGACAATTTTCCCAACACTTGTTATTTTTGGCCATTTCAGAAGAGTGAAAGTGTACGGCCTTCCACGTGTCGAATTTTTTGTATCTGATTCTAAAATTGTTACCATGGATACTACGGTCCATCTTATTTTTGATGCAATAGGTATTACTCAATTTGGATCTCACATGCTCCAGATATAATATTTTTTCCCATAACACCTATTTGAGACTAGTTTTTGGACTAGTGAGAAACCCTAACTTCCAAAGGGTATATCTCCGAACATGTAATGAATCAAGATCTAAACTTGCACCATAGACATTTCAATTTTTTGTCTACGTCCCTTGCAAGTTTAATTTTTTGAAACATCCTAGAAAAAAAATTATAGCTAAAATTCCAAGATGGATCGTTTTGGAAGCGTCCAAGCTCTGATACCATATGTTATGCAACAAATTCTCCAAAAGAGAATAAATAGACAATAAAGAGTAATCCACACCTTAATAATGAAGAAAAAGGATGAAAAGAAAGCCTCTTTGAGGGGGAAACCTCCTTTTATAATGTACTAAGTACACAATACAAGACAAGACAAGATAAGATGATTCAAATGAAAAGGTCTCTTTGATATATATAGGAGATAGAGAGGTACAATTACCACTAATGCACTCAAGCTAACATAAATAATATAACAATACTAATGTAAAGTGCCCAATTTAGTGGGGAATGGGCCACAATTTAGGGCTTAACACCCTGATACTCCTTCTCAATGATGTTAGGAGATATCTTCAGTGCAATGATGAGGCAGATAGTCACGTGTGGTTTATTTCCCTATTCTTGTTTAATGGCCTAGTAAAAGTATGTTTTATCTCCTGGATTCGATATCCTTCAACCTTGTAGTGGTGATTCTAGAGGCTTGTAGTAGTAATTTACGGGATTCGAGATAGTTTATAGGTGATCTTCGTGATATCTTGGTCAAGGAATTATCCAAGAATTTGCAAGTACTATGGGGGATTATGCTCTATGAGGGATTGATATGGAATTTCTCCATCTTAGGGGATGATATGGATCATTTTCATTGTCAAAATCATTATTGTGTTTAGTATGATTTGGCAGATGTTAAGTAAGGGATTAACATATGTGAGTGAGAGATCTCAAAAGTACAATGTGTTATGACAAATTCATCCCACCCTTGAATTTATTCTTGAATCATCACAAGTATGTCACTTCTATCCAAGTGTAATCTCATGTACACTAAAGAATATGGAGAATTAAAGCCCCTATACAAATAATTACTCCAATAGGACTTCTCATTGATGTTGGGATATATATATTTAGTACCATGATAAGGAAGTTGGTCACATCTGGTTTTATTGCTCTATTTTCGTTTAATGGATTTAAGAATATAAATGGTCTTGTAGCTTCTGGGCCCTTTAATATTGTAACAGAAATTCTAGAGGCATGTAGTGGTAACTTATGTGATTCAATCTAGCTATTTGGTGGTTTTGGAGGTATCTCAATTGAGGAAGTGTCCATAAATTTGCAAGTACCCTTGGGGATTAGTTCTATGAGGGATTTATTTGGCATTGCTACATACTAGGGATTGATATGGCTCATTGTTGTTGAATTTTGTGTGATTTGGTAGAGGTTAAGTGAGATTGAAAGAGATGTGAGTGAGAGATATTAGAAGTGCAATTTGTTATAATAGATTTGGAAATGCTACATCCTAGGGATTGATATGGCTCATTGTCACTATCAAAGTTGTTGGTGTATTTTGTGTGATTCGATACAGGTAAAGTGAGGGATAAAGAAATGTGAGTGAGAGGTGTTAGAAGTATGATGTATTATAATATATGTGTCCTATGAATAGAATCGATGGCATGAGGCTTGGGAACATAAGGCCATGATGGAAAATAGAGTTAGAGATCAATGTGAAGTTGAAGCTAACACTAAATTGTTGGCTCTCAAAGAATTGGAGCAAGGGCTTACAACCTTTATGCATATCCACAAAGGAAAATAAGTGGAGTTGGAGACAAAATTGAGCTCTTTGCATTCATTGGTATTGTGCATTCTAATTAATCTCCAACTCCTATAAGTATTATTGCAATCCCCCCCCAATCTTTGTTTATGTAGGGATGTTTTCCCACTACGGTTCTTCTCGGGTAAAGGAAGAGGCCTAAAATCCATAACACACACTTCAAGCAAACAAGGATATTTTTGTGGGTGAGGCTATCATAGTAGAACCAACATATGTGGATGTGCACCCAATGGAGCACAGTCTAAAGATTCAAGTTGGCATGAAAGAACTATCCCCTCGTGGGCCAATTTTTTGTGAAACATTGTGTTGGTTATCAATTTGTGTACTAGTATACTTTCCAAGTATATAATTATTGGATATGGTTAGGCCATCTAGAGAATTTTTTGATGAATAACCTAGTCCTTTTGGTCTTTGTGGTCAACAAGCTACAACAGTGTTCATATCATCTTGTATTATTTTTCTAATTGGTGAGGATGTAACCCATTTTTAATACAAGAGTTACCCATTATTATTAAAACACACACACATATCATGGGAAGGAATATTTTGTAAAGTTTATAATTTTAGCAAAGTAGAAGATGAGAATCATTTCTCCCAAAGTGTACAGCCTACACAAAGATTCAATCGCATTTTTAAAACATTTGTAATACCATTGATATTTATAATATGTTAACCCATGAAAACCAAAGTGAACTTGGTACACTGCAATAATATCACCAACTTCTTTTATCATTAGTTTGGAACTCAAGATAAGCTTTCAAACCCAAGAAGTATACGACGAACATAACTGCCCTTCAACATCTCCCTTGAGATCCATCTTTTCCATACCTTTATTTCTAAGATATTTAATCTTAGAAGCAACATGATAGAACAAAATAATGAACTTTTATTTGTTAAAATATGATATATAAAGATTGGATGAATAGATGGTAACATTGTTACCATCATTGTCATCACTAATCAATTATTATTATTATTAATTATATTAATAAATATTTTTTCCAAGAAAAGAAATTATACTTGATAATTCAAGTGTGAAATCAAAATTCACATTTGAGTACCTTGAAAGGATAAAAAAAAAAATGTTGTTATTGTACTATCTTGAAACAATTCCCTTCTCTATCCTATACCTAAATATTACAATCTTTATAGGTTCCTCTAGGGCATCCTAAACAAATCTTTCACGATTTTTTTACAGCCCTAAGGTTTAACCAGTAAACAACACAAAAAAAACTCAAATAAAAGGAAAAAAATACTCTTTTAAGTATGAACATCAT
Organism: Larix kaempferi; assembly: GCA_027924585.1. NCBI lineage: Eukaryota > Viridiplantae > Streptophyta > Pinopsida > Pinales > Pinaceae > Larix > Larix kaempferi. The sequence goes on from BSBM01000217.1 coordinate 38,573,626, forward strand.
ATCAATTATAATAACTAATATTAATCAAATGTAATAATAACTAATTAGTTACTTTTTTAAGTGAATTACTTGTTTTAAAAACTCAACCTATTATTTAAAATTTGTTGTGTTTTATTAATTAACTAAATGTCAAGCAACCCCTAACATAATACACATGTTGTGTAAGCGACACCTCAAATGAGGAAACAAAGAAACCCGCTAATCATTATTATATATATATATATTCAACAAAGAAAAAACTAGTCTTGTCTCTTTAAAAACTGAAATAGAAATCACCCCCCATCCTTCAAAGCATTTAAAACTAAGTGACTTCCGCACATTGTTACACCTAAAATCTTACCACCATTAGATTTCATGTATACATCCTTGAAGTTACATTGGCTAAGTCATTTACCTATAAGGGATATCATTGTGCTTCTGCTAGGTTTTGAGAGGTCGTCGTAGGCTGCACTCATGCAACCTGCGACGTCGCACCTTGCTCCATTACAAGGTGCGACGAAGTCAGTTAATGGGAAAAAATAGCTTCTTAGAGCTCATTCTCGAAGGTTGCTGACTTGGATCCTTATCCTTGACCTATTGAGAGAGCTGGAATTCAGTTCCTAACCTCTTGGAAGGATCCCCTATCTCTCTCCTACCATATCTCAACCTATCCTATCCATACCCTATCCACTTAGTCCTATATAAGTGAAGCTCTACCCCTCTCCAAAGGGAGGAGGTCTATAGTGTCTACATGCTGGTGAAATCATCCTTGAGAGATCTCTACTCATCTATTGGGAGACTCATACTTCCTTGGGAGGATATGGCGAATGGCTTGGATGGAGAAGGGCTGCAGCGTTAAGCCTTGGTTGTAGTTCTATGTCTCTACTATGTATTTCCCTATTTATAGTAATGCAAATGCTTTCCACCAATATTGTTAACGTGTGATGATATTGAGTAGTTTACATGCTTAACTGTTTACTTAGGTCTCTTACTGTATAGATGCTCTTTACTTGTTTTGTGTTGTTCTTTGTGTCTTAATAGGTCTTGCAGCTGAGATCTGATGACCGCGGGACGTGGAGCAGCATTTAGGAGAAAGGATTGTGAAGTAAAAGGTAAGACATCTAGCACTTGATCCTTAAGTAGATCTAGGAAATCCATTTGTAGTATGTTCTATTTGTTCTAGACTCACATTCAACTAGGGAGATCCGGCTCACGTCCAGTCGAGTGGATTGTCCGTCAAACAAATCTGGAGACCATACTGGGGAAATTACATTGATTTCTAGTTGTCAAGTTGAATGATATTTTTAGTTGATTTCTTTCCAAGCCTTTTTATTTGTCATTTGCTTCTTCAGTTGGTTTCACCATCAGATCTTCACTTTGAAGACTCTGATCAACTTCCTTTGGATCTACATTCCCATTCCAAAACCTATTTATTGCTCATTACTTGGATATTTGGCTCATCTTTGAACTTAGATCTCGCCTCTCGCACCTGGGTGATATACACAGAGCGACACTGTGTCATTCTTGGTCTCTGTTCTTTGTCTGTTGGCTTGTCGTCGCAACCCTTCCTTTGGCCTTCTGCGACATTGTCGCACTCCCCGCATTGGTGAACTATGACATCGCACTGTGTACGAGCACAGAGTGCGCCGATCTACCCTTTTTTCCATATAGGCACCTTTTCTCCTCTTATGTTTTGAGTGTGGTTTGTATGCAGACTCCCTCTGCACTGTATGATCCAGTCAGAGATCCTTTTTGCTTTGTGTGATTGAGTTGTTTTGTTTTGTTGGAGTTATTTTGGGTTCCATCTTGGACAAATATGAGTTTTGATAGTGGTGGACACTCTTGTCTCCCCCACTTTCATCCACTCACCCTTGCATTCCCTCTTCTCCTAGCATGTTCCGATCAAGTGTATTAGATCAATTTCCAGACCTCGTTTGCATTCATTTTATGAGCTTTGTGTGCTTTAGTGCTGCTTGTTACTGTTTGACTTTGAGTGTTTGAATGTATTTTCAGTTCATTGAGTTCTTGCTTTCTCTTGATAATTTTCTAAGTTGTTAGAGTGCTACAAGTCATCTTTTCAATTCAAGTACCCATGTTTAAAAGCATAGTTGTTATCAAATTGTCACTTTGATGCACTCATTGAAAGATCAAAAGTACTTAGCTTCCATTATTTTTCAAGATCATTTGAAGAATTGTACATGCATTGGAATGTCTCACTTATGAATCTTTTGGAAAGTTGGAAGAGTTGCTCATTTTCTTGAAAAATTCGAATAGACATCCAGTTTTGCAAAAGTAGTTGCATTGTATCTTTTGATTTTTATGCTTTTAGGCCATCATAGTGAAAGTGAAAAGTTTGCACATTCTGCTTAGAAATCCTCTCTTTTCATTACTTAACATCATTTCCATTTTGAAAAGACAAAAGAAAAAGAAAAACATGTTTTGATTTGGCTTAGTAGTGTTGTGAAAAAATTTCGTGTTTTCGTTGAAAAAGGAAAATAATATTTCAATGTCATTTTTCGTAGATTTGGGATTGTGTTGCATTGCATCGTTTTTGGTAAAATTGTTTGAAAGAAAAAGAAGATTTCTCCTTCCCAAAGGTAGCATTCATCGAAAGAAAAGCGTACTTTTTGCATGTAGTTAGGGCCTACATTATGTTTTCGATTATGTACTCACCTCATGCATTCACCTAACCGTCCAGATAAAATTAACAGTAGAACTAGGGTAAAAATTTTAGTAACTTGTGTGTAAATTAGAGACGTGTTCCGGCGTCGTTAAGCGTGGCAGCTGTCGTTATTTTCCAGCACTGTATCCTGGGGGTATTGTAGTATTCCATGTACTTATCGATATATCAAGCTCCTTCACGTACCCACCAACTCACCTTGAGTACTTGGCGTATATCGAAGGGTGTATCACGTACTCAGTAGTATATCGAAAGGTCTCTTGCCGAACGGTTGTGCATTAGACATCACCACTACGGATTTGAGCTCCCACGTACCTTGCGTATATTGGGAGACACCACTAGGATTACTGAGACCAACTGAGTTAACGTTTTGGCCGTCTTGGCGGAGCAAAACACCGAGAACAACACTCGGGGAGCTACTACGCACATACCGTCCAGGTAATCGGGTATGCAGGAAAGGGTACGGTCCCAATCCTCCTTATCGCGTCATATTGTTGGACCCTGCGGTATATTGCGAGTTGCGAAACCTTGAAAATCTTGTGAGGATCCATATTTTGAATCCACTCTTATCACATAAGTTTGCTTGTGGCCTTAGTTTGTGTAGGGTTTTTTCTGGTTTTCTTTTCTTTTAGCTTGCCTTAGAAGAAAATTTTTGTTTCAGTCCCTCTGGATGACTTTCCTTGGAGAAGGTCCCGTAGAATCCAAAACTTTCCACCCAAATATTCCCTTAACTAGGAGGTAATTTCGAGGGTAAGGATGGATCCACACGCTAGGGTCAGGTCACATGAAGTGGAAAACCCCACTTTGAATGTTGGAGGACTTTTGTTTCCTCATACTCCTCTAGATTCACCTGCCTCTCATCCCCCGCGGGATGAAGAAGCACAAATTCCCACTTCACAAGAATTCCCTCCCATCTCGCTTGGAGATCCTGGATTGTTGGAATGGATAAATCAACCCCAGGACGATCCCACAGCAGTTGTTGGTCCTTCAGCAGCTTATTGGACATCTTCTATCGGTCACCTAGTGGCCCATTTTGTCGTTGCACCCTCACCCAGTCAGGTTAGTCCCGACAACTGCTTGACACCTTATCCCGAGCAATTGGCTTGTTTACGTTCCATGGGTGAGGAGTTTCGAAGTCGGAACTTCCAAATAAGGTTCGGCGATCGACCGGTCCCAGGTCACTCTTTATCTTTCGAGTCACCAGAATCATCCATGGAACATGTGACTGCTACTGAAACTGGTCAACCATCCATCCCTGTACATGTATCTCCTAGACAGGGGACCAGTTCGGTACTTCCTACTACCCAACCTGTTGAACAACAAATTCCAACACACCTGTGACCACCACGGTTACGTTACCTGCTCCTCCCCCACCCCAAATATTGCAGGGAGGATACTCTTTACCCCCTACCTTTTTTCCAGATAACGTCAAACCTGCAGCGGATAATCAACAACTAGTGTTGGGTCAACCTTTACCTAGTGATCAGCAAGTTGTCGCTGGGGGGAAACCCCCGTCTCTAAACCATAATACTGCAGCCGGAGTTCCCATCGGTCCTTTCTTTGGAACTTCCCTACCTCCTAGACCTTCCACTTCGGGACTATCCCATGTTGGGCGACCATCCAACGTAATACAACCTCCATCGAGTCAAGCATATCCAGGTCATTTTAACCCTGTGTCAGGTCAACATAATCCTGGAAATGCACTCTATGGGGTACCATACCCTGGTAATCCTTACACTCTTTGGGGACAGCAAAATATTTTACAACATGGAACCCCACTTACAGTTCCTTAAGTCCCTCCACCCACATTTGGTCCACCTCCACCTCCCATTGGAGGCGACGGGCCCACATGTAATTCTGGAGGACGCGGACCCCTACCTTCTAGAAACGGTCCACCTCATTCTAGTCATCATGGCCCACCGCCCCCAGGAGGTGGTGGTGGAGGACCATCCCACCCTGGAGGTGGTGGTGGAGGACCGTCCTATCCTGGCGGAGGAGGTGGAGGACCATCTTATCCTGGTGGCAGTGGTGGAGGACCACTACCCTACTATGGTGGAGGCGGTGGAGGAGGTCCTTACCCATCTGGCAGCGACGGTGGTGGACCACCACCTCCTCCCAGCAAAGGCAGTGGAGGCCCATCCTACCCCGGCGGTGGTGGCATACCACCACCATTTGGAGGCAGCCCACCCCCTCCCGATAGCGGAGGTGTGCCACCACCTTATGGTAGCGGACCACCTTATTATGGTAATGGACCAGCTTAATATGGCGACAGACCTACATTTGGTCTGGGTGACGCATACCCCTATGGCTAGTTTCCTCCTGGTACACCTTATGGTCAGTCGATGCAAGGTCCTTATACGCCTTATCCGTACTATCAATACTCATAGCCTAATCCACAACTTTCCTTTTTGGCTACTTTGGACCTACTTGGCTTGTCCCATTTAACCAACGACCCCATTTACCATGGAACTAATTGGCCACCTATTCCAGTGAAACTTCCGTTAGATATCCCAAAATTTGATGGCAAGCTGAGTGAGGATCCTAAAAATCACGTGATGACATACCACTTATGGTGTTCATCTAACTCCCTGATGGACAACTCGATCCGTCTTAGATTGTTTCAAACGACTCTTACTAGTTTGGCTGCCAAGTAGTATATTGAACTACCACCGCATTCTTTTCCCAATTTTGGTTCTCTTGCTGTGAAATTTTTGACTCACTTCTAGTTACCTATATGGTACGAAACTGGTACAGAGATTTTAACCTCGCTCCGTCAGAATACCGCCACTCACATATCGGATCGTATACATGAGTGGCGAAGGAGACCACGTCTCATTAAGGCTCCTATTCCAGATCAACTCCTAGCAGACTGGTTTACGAAGTCTCTCCAACCCACCATAGCACGAGATGTTTCCATGAGCAGTGCTGTCACGGAAGAACAATCCATCACACATGCCCATTTGCTAGACTTAGTCTATGCTCAGTCCGGCACGTTGTTTGATATCCTTCCCGACGCACCCCACAACACTTATGACCCCGCGAAACCACCCAAGGGACCCCAAACTGATGCAATCGTTGGATCCCTTACCACCCAGCCTTCTTCTCAAACCGTTGGTTCGTCAAACCCCCAGGGTTCTTCCTCATCACCAACACAGGATAGTCACGGCACCACCAAATCATCCACTCCTGCTGTCACCGAAGAAGTGAATTTTGTTTCATCAATTTCACCTCAAAAGTATGGTGGTAAGAAGAAGAACAAAGGGAAACCTAAGAATTCTTCAACCCAGTAGGAACAAAGGAGCACCCCTGATGATACCAAATAGAAAAGGAAGTTAAAGTATCCTTGTCTATTGTGTGGTGATGACCATTTCTCTAAGGAGTGCCCCCATAGAGACAAAGTTCAAAATTTTCTTAAGGGAAAACCCACACCCGTAGTTCTCAATGATCCTTTCCCTGCTTAAAATCAGCAGTCGATCACTCACACTTCTTCTTCCCAAGGAGAAGCACCCAACACCGCACATGTTCTCATGGTGCACAATGAGACCATTAACTTGAACACCCATTCTCATTTGTATGACTTTGTTCCAGCTAAAGAACCTGTTGGAATACTGAAAAATATTCCACCTCGATGCTTGAAGTCACCATATTGAATTCTCCTCTCACCATAGAGAAGCCCTCTCTAGATTCAGTATTGCGTCCACCCAAGAGCACGATTAGAAAATTGGTTTTCAATCCTAATGCTCGGGTTGCTCAAAACTACAACATTGTAGAAAACCTAGAGCAAGCTCCTTGCACTATGCCGACGCTAGAGGTTTTGCAAAACTGTCCTAATCAACGCAAAACTCGCCTCGCTACCATTGGTGTAGTTGACCTAGACTCATCAAATATTATTATGTTCTAGCTGGAGTACTTCAAACTGAGGCTCTCCCATTAGTTGGAATTTCAAGTTGCCACAAACATCGATGGGAAGACAATCCATCATTCCATTTTGGATGAGGGTGCCTCCACTTCAGTCATGTCAATCTCATGTTGGAGAGATATCGGCTCTCTTGAGTTGAACCGTTCTCCTACCACTTTGAGAGCCTTTGACGGATGTTGATTTCAACCTCATGGATTGTTACAAGTGTAATGTCCCCTCTATCATACCAGCATGATAGAGAGGATCATTGTGCTCAATCCGGGCAATTAGCCCCATATCCATTAAAATCAAACTCATTGATACAGAGACATGTATATGTGCATGCTATAGAACACAACAGAGGTTAAATAAATCATGCTGATATCTAGCATACATTCAAAATTCTGTGACAGTCATTAAATAGAGACCTTTGCAGAATTATAAAGGGGCATATGGAAATGCATAGTCGTTTGAATACACAGCGGAAGTAAATTCATTAGCACATCCATAATCCATTCCAGCTATTCATCAAAGGAGCAATTGCAAAGTTACAAACACAAGAGAATACTTATCTTAATGAAGTAGTCCCAAACAACCAGCTACGCTTCTGCAACGTTCCACCCAACCGTAGGCCAGTGTGCTCCTCAATCTCTCAGCACCACTGCCACCCCCGAGCTGGGCATGATCTCCACAAGGAACAAGGGGAAACAGGCTCTCACATAGCCAAAGATATGCCAGAATCAGCCAAGCCAACCAACAGTTGGGTTTCTCAGGCTGCTAAGAGATGGGCAGAGGTGGATTACTAGGTTAGTGGCTCAATCATGGAGCTATGGATACTTCATTGGGCTCATCAAGCCAAATTTGTCCTCTTCCACTCTTGAGGCTCCTGCTCACAGGTTCAAATCCAAAACGGGATGCACTAACAACAAAACCACAATTACTGGGCATGAGGAAAACGCTTTCCACAGTGGGACGCATGAGATGGGGTTCCAACTCACTCAGAAAAACGTGGGAACACACAAAAACGAAAATGGGAAGATGGGGAACAACCCTGGGAAGCCAATCCGTTTTTAGAAAAACGTCCTTGGACATTCAGGGGCAAAAACGACCTCCATACAGTCCCCAAATCGTGGCCCTTCTCTCCCAAGCTACTGTATATGCAAAAACGAACTCCCAGGCATGGAAAAATGCAGGATTTGGATGAAAAACGTGCAGGGAAAGTCCCAGCTAACTCCAACTGCGTGAGTGAGAGAAGACTGACTGTTCAGAATCCCTTTGGGCACCATTTTGTGGGTGTTTTCTTGCCCAACAAGCAAAAACACGAATTTCCAGGTTGATGGCTTGCCCATGCATGAAATTGGCTGCCATACTTCTTCATTTCCAAGGCAATAACTGCCCCAACCAATCTTTGGAAGAATTAAATGATTGGGTGCATGAGACAAAATGGGTAGTTGGTGGTTTATGGGTTTCCCCATTGACACATGGATTAACACCATTGGCTCAAGGGTTTGAATAATCCCCCCCCCTATTCCTTGTAAAGATCATGCCCCCATCTCTTTGTTGCATTGCGTAGCCGGTTGTGGGTTTTTCATTAAAATTGCTTGTTTACATGATGTCCGATTTTACATTGTGCTCAGCTAGCACAAGAACCATATGCATCTATTTTAATTGCCGATACATAAAACGACAAATCAGTGGTGGGGCCTTGGCCTTGAGCTCCTCACCATGACTAAATAACAATATTTACATCATTTACAATATTAATGCAATAGGGTCAAGCTGGGGACATTACATTCCCCTCCCCTTGGAATAACACCGTCCTCGGTGTTCCAACACTTCGGAATAAATACCCGCTTTACATATGTCCAAAATTCACGAAATGTGGTAGGTTTGTCGTGCAATTCACCCTTTACTTGGGTCTTTCAGGACTAAGTCCTTTGGTCTTTACAAGCTGCTTTTTCTGGCTAGGACCTTCTAGCTCTGCATGAGGACGTTGTTCCACAACAATTCCTTCTTTTCCTTTTCCCTCCAACTGGCCCACGAACTTGGAGAATTTACGGTTGCTGCCCTCTTGATATTCTCTTGTTGGGCAGTAACGGATGCAATGATTTCCTCCACATCCCCAACATTTCATTGGCGGCTTTACCTTTTCCCGGTCCATTTCCTTTGAGTCTTCCCACCTGGAACGTTTCTTACTCGGGCGATTGGATGAATGCTTCTTCATTGATCCACTTTCCTTTCCCTCGCTGATTGCCCCCAGAATGCTTTTTACCTCTTTTTGCAGACGAATAGAGTCCTGCAACGCCTCATGGTTTCTCTCATTCTGTTGCCTCTGTAGCTTGAGCATCTCCCCAAGATTCTCTTGGGTCCTGACGATTGTTTGAAGAAGACTTTCAGCCAACTCTAATAGCCCTCGGTCTCCTGCCATGGTCAATGGGCACAACCGAACACACTTTTCCTACTAGCAACACTTTCTTGTGCCGGCTACAACCAATTGTTTCACTTTCTTACCTGTGAAATTCATCATGGGAATTCTGTGTTAGGACAAGCATAACATATCATTAAGATTAGTCAATTATTTTCCTAATCGACATAGAATGTCCATGCTTTGTTCATGGGATTTTCACACTTTTCATGCTTTCCCAACATACACATGAACTCATTCATGTTCATCCTTTCACAAGAAATTTACTATTTCAGCATTCACAATTCATCTCAAGCAATTAAACACAATCTATTTTCAGCCATGATATGCACTCAACAATCTTTTGTTTTATAAATGCATCAATCAAAAGGAAAGAGAAGAGTAGGGGTTTCTCCCTCTTAGTCTTGTTCTATTATGGAGCTACACCATCGCTATGGTTTCATGCTCCTTAGTCTCTTTCACTTCAATGTGAATGCTTTGACTTTCCTTTCTTGGCTATGACACTTAGTGTCTAAGGTCTGCATATAGATTTCAACCAGGGAACCCTTCCCCATTGTCGCTTACAGAGCCTTTGGCTGCTAGGACCCACACAGTTCCATTAGCACCATCTTTCATTAATGCTCATACTGAGCTTTTTAGGACGGTCACATGTCCACATGCATCTTTAAGATGCCTTCATAGTCCTTGCTTCCAGCAATACCTACACTCAATCATTGAATCAAATCACATGTTTAGTTCATCTTCATAGGGTTTTTCTCTAAACAAGAGTTTAGGAAATCATAACCAAATCATATACACTCGTATATTTATAAGCCAGAAGCTGCAAGGTAACTGAATACTTATCTGTATTGGATGTCTTTACTTTCTTCCACGGGATCCTTCTTTGCTTTACGAGACTTGGATTTCCCGTGAACACAATAACGAATGTTGGGCCAGCACGTAGGATACTCCACAATCATTCGAATAGGCAATTTCGGGCCAGTACGTCGACTGGGTTTATCAATCACTTCCTTTAGCAACATGCTAGGCCAGTGCTCCGACTGGTTTTATCAATTGTTTAAGGGGTGTTGGGCCAGCGTACACGCTGCTTTACCATATCAAATGCCCAACTAGTCACTCTCTGGACTTATCAAGAACTTTATAGCATTCAACCAGCTACTCCCTGGATTTCTTAATAATTTATATCGCCCACTCATTGACTCTCTGGATCACCAGCAATTCATATTGCCCACTCATTCACTTTCTGGACTTACCAACAATTCATATCGCCCACTCATTTACTTTCTGGTCTTACCAACAATTTATAGTCTTTCAGGGTCTTGCCTTCCTGCAATGACCAAGGTTTCCAACAAAGGAACAATAGTGTATCAGCTTAGCTGTTAGAGTAATTATACCTGAAATCTTCATTATTCCAAACAAGACATAAATGAGAACGAATACTTATCTGTATTGTGCGTTTCCCCTCTGGTCCACAGGATCCTGCTTCGCTTTGCAAGCCTTGGGATCGCCTATGGACTTGGATATAGTTAATGCTTAACCAGTACGCCTCCCCATCGGCTGGATTTAACAAGCATGTGGTGGTGCCCAACCAGTCCCATACCTGGTTGGCCCTCTCCAGTGCCGAGCCAGCACATTCATCTGGGTCATCGACCAATGGAAGGAAACTGCGCCACCGACCATCATAGGTCAAGGCTCTGCTATGGAGCCATAAGTATCTCAGGGTTTCCAGTCAGTCATCGGCACCCGCCCTCCCACTGCTGTCCCAATAGAGATTTCAGGGTTTTCAGTTAGTCATCGGCGCCCGCCCTCCCACTGCTGACCCAATAGGCATCTCAGGGTTTTCAGTCAGTCATTGGCGCCCGCCCTCCCACTGCTGACCCAATAGAGATTTCATGCCTTTACCAATGCCACCACACCTTCTTGCACCGTAACCCTTCACACACACATCGGCTCTTCATTTATACAAGGACGCCACTCCTTCTTTTGTGCAATTCAGTGGTTCCTTTTAGGAACTTTATAGGTGACTTTCTTGACTGCAGGTTAACATGACCCCTACTCACACAAGGAGGATACCTTCTCTTATTACACAGCTCTTCGGGCCTGTCCATCCCTTCTGGTAATATTTCACGTGAGCATAGATAGGTTGCTAATTCCCATACAGGGTCTTTGCGTACCCTTCTTCACTCTGCCTGTTAATGTGCAATATCAATCTGCATCTGTGTAGGCCGACAACACAAGAAGGATAAGCAAGCTCATCAGTATTGCTATTCAATTCTTAACCACATTCCATATCATTCACTACCAAGTATTGAAACACCAGGAACGCGTCCATTCCCTTAGGGTGTAGTCAATATTGAAAACCCTATCATGACCCAGCACCAGAAAAGGTGTGCACCCCCTTTCCGATGTGCGCCATGTAGGCCCTAATCATACTCAAGCATTCTGCAATGATATAAATAAGACAGATCATGCTATGCGTATTCACCCTAATAATTTAGACATGCATGTTCTTGTCTAGGGTTACAGAATACTCATTCATTTTGCAGATGTGTCTCACATGCCTTCTGGGCATAGCTTTACCATCTCACTTTCATGGTTTACCGTCATGCGGTTTGGCTAAGACATTATCAATGGTGTTTCACCCGAAACCCATTTCCAAAGCATGGGGTCTTTCCCATCTGGTTTGGCTTCTGCAGGCCATCACACATGATCTCCCTGCAATGTGTCATCCTGGCACACTTTATCAAATAGCCAAACCGTCAGCGACATTTAGCAATAAGCTTCAAATACGATTGTTCCATAACCAATCAATATCATTCATAAATAAATTCAATATGAATTTAAAATTCAATATGAATTTAAAATTCTGTCTCCTACAGAAATTAGTTTTCTTATCCATGAGGCTATCCTCATATTGTTTGGCTCCTGTAAGGGACACCACTCTGCCCGTTATGGTCTTATGCCTGCTTCCATACATGAGCATCCCCTTACAGCATGTCCTCCTGACACATTTTCATATAAGCCAAACAGTCATTAGCAATTATTAGCAAAATTTCAAATCCGAAATATTTACCAATATGAGATTTACAACTGTTCTTACTAACAGAACTTAGAGCTCTCAACCATGAGATTCCTTCTCATAAGCTCTAGATCAAATTTCAAAGTCATATCATTCATACAACTCTGTCCTTCCACAGAGCATTCTAGCAGCCCATCGATCATGATTGGGATCTTCATGCACTTACTATTCTGCATTCATAACAGCCCATGAAATGGTCCTAGAATTATCATCAATTCATCATTTCATTCATTATTTATTTTGCAATGACATATGTATCATCCCTATACATTCATACAATGCATCACAAGATTTATAAAATCTCTTAATGCACATCTACTCAATGCTACCCTGCATTGTTTCATGAGTACTATGCATTCAAGCATATTATGATCGAAACATGACTATCTCATATAACCTGCATTACCATAATTAGGACCACTAGTTCTCGCTTGCTTGGGTTATTAAGCACATAACCAATCATACGCATGGCATGATATAAATTCACATGAATGCATTGAGATTTCTAAACAGTCATAGGGTGTAAGGGTCATCCTCTTCACTTACCCACACCTCACCAAGCTTGGTAGGTTAACAGCCCCAGTCGATATTCAATATTACATGCAAATTAGCTCAACATAGTTCAAACATAGTTGAAGAGATCTTACCAAATCCCCTTTCAACATTCATCCAATTTGGCACCAATAATCATTACCTGCATGGTTACCATTAACATCGTCTGATGTCACCTGATCAGTTGGCCTCTTACCAAGGTTGCTCAGCCCTTTTTCCAACTTTATGATCACAGATTTTTTGCACCATCCTTTCTGCATAAGGTTGTTGGCTTCATGCAACAACATCCTCAGAACGCTTAGCCATTCTCTTTGTTATCTTTGGTCCTACAACCAATACCAACATCAATAGTGATTATCAACCACAATATTCTCCATTAATGGTTCATTGCATAAGCAGACTCCATTATTCTACCAATATGCAATATCCCATTTATGCACAATCATTTCTCATATGCACTATGCAATATTTGTTAAGATGCCATCTAGTGCATATACCTCTATGTAATCCCTTATATTTTTAACATTTTTATGCCATATGAAAATTTCATAATTATAAGTATGATAACAAACAGAGGTTTAAGAAATTCTTCCCTTTTCGGTCCCTCATCGCGACATGGAATTCCTCTTCCATATCCTGCAATTGTAGAAATTGCCCATATTGACAACAAAATTTGTTTGTCAAAACAGCCGCTGGCACTCTTCTGCACTAAATATCTATGATATATATAGACCTCCTTCAAACTCTGGTCATGCATCATTGTTCCCTGCTGGACAAGCTTTCCAATGCCTGTCTTCATGCTCCATTCTAACATCAGGTGCAGGAACTGCATCATTTCAAAAATGACAACTTTCACTCCCATTCTACACATTTTACACAGCTGCATTCTATTCTCCGAAGTTCACAAATTACTTCATGCACGTGGGAAGAATGCCATACTGACAATTAGTCAAATCACAAACAAGACACATGAGGGGGAAAAAGAAAGGGGGTCAAGGGGGCTTGCCCCCTTGTGGCTTCCGCCACTGCAGGGCGGGTCGAGGGCAGCGCCCTCGTTTTTTTTTTTTTTTTTACGAATCATGCCGCAACGGGCAGTTCGCTGAATCCTTCCGTGATGGGTGGTTCACTATATGCTCCCGCAACTGCGGGGCGGCTGGCAGAATGCTCCCGCCGTTCGGGTGTTTTTCGGCTCACCTCCGTTGCGGGGTGGTTCGGCGACGGCTCCCTCAACTGCGGAGCAGTTCGCCGAACGCTTCCGCAATTGCGGAGCCATTCGGCGAAGGCTTCCGCAGTTGCGGAGCCATTCGGCGAATGCTCCCGCAATTGCGGAGCCATTCGGCGAATGCTCCCGCAATTGCGGAGCCATTCGACGAAGGCTTCCGCAATTTCGGAGCCGTCCGCGGAATGCTTCCGGGTTTCGTGGCGGTTTTCGGAAATGCTTTTTTCGGGACAACAGGCGGAATGCTTCCGTAATTTTCGGAACGATTCGCCGAAGTCTTCCGCAGTTGCGGAACGATTCGGCGAAGTCTTCCGCAGTTGCGGAATGATTCGGCGAAGTCTTCCGCAGTTGCGGAACGATTCGCCGAAGTCTTCCGCAATTTCGGAACGACTCGCCGAACTCTTCCGCGTTGTGGAACGATTCGCGGAATCCTTCCGAAATTTCGGAAGAGAATTCCTTCCGCAATTTCGGAAGAGAATTCTTTCCGAAATTTCCGATACTTAGAAAATTTTTCACTTAAAAACATTTTTCTCCGCTGTTTCGGAGTAGTTGGCTGAATTCTTCCGCAATTGCGGGAAGGTTCGCCGAACTCTTCCGCAATTGCGGGAAGGTTCGCGGAACTCTTCCGCAATTGCGGGAAGGTTCACGGAACCTTTCCGCAGTTTTGGGAGGACTCCCCGAAACAGACTCAAAATCAAAATTTCCAGAAACAGGCTTAAACCAAAATTTTTCAAAACTCTTAAGGAAAAATTTAAAACCTTCCCTTCTAATTGCTATCAGATTTCTCCCATAGAGGCCCAATGCTGTAACGCAGCTCTGATACCATAATGTAATGTCCCCTCTATCATACCAGCGTGATAGAGAGGATCATTGTGCTCAATCCGGGCAATTAGCCCCATATCCATTAGAATCAAACTCATTGATACAGAGACATGTATATGTGCATGCTATAGAACACAACAGAGGTTAAATAAATCATGCTGATATCTAGCATACATTCAAAATTCAGTGACAGTCATTAAATAGAGACCTTTGCAGAATTATAAAGGGGCATATGGAAATGCATAGTCGTTTGAATACACAGCGGAAGTAAATTCATTAGCACATCCATAATCCATTCCAGCTATTCATCAAAGGAGCAATTGCAAAGTTACAAACACAAGAGAATACTTATCTTAATGAAGTAGTCCCAAACAACCATCTACGCTTCTGCAACGTTCCACCCAACCGTAGGCCAGTGTGCTCCTCAATCTCTCAGCACCACTACCACCCCCGAGCTGGGCATGATCTCCACAAGGAACAAGGGAAAACAGGCTCTCACATAGCCAAAGATATGCCAGAATTAGCCAAGCCAACCAGCAGTTGGGTTTCTCAGGCTGCTAAGAGATGGGCAGAGGTGGATTACTAGGTTAGTGGCTCAATCATGGAGCTATGGATACTTCATTGGGCTCATCAAGCCAAATTTGTCCTCTTCCACTCTTGAGGCTCCTCCTGACAGGTTCAAATCCAAAACGGGATGCACTAACAATAAAACCACAATTACTGGGCATGAGGAAAACGCTTTCCACAGTGGGACGCATGATATGGGGTTCCAACTCACTCAGAAAAATGTGGGAACACACAAAAACGAAAATGGGAAGATGGGGAACAACCCTGGGAAGCCAATCCGTTTTTAGAAAAACGTCCTTGGACATTCAGGGGCAAAAACGACCTCCATACAGTCCCCAAATCGTGGCCCTTCTCTCCCAAGCTACTGTATATGCAAAAACGAACTCCCAGGCATGGAAAAATGCAGGATTTGGATGAAAAACGTGCAGGGAAAGGCCCAGCTAACTCCAACTGCGTGAGTGAGAGAAGACTGACTGTTCAGAATCCCTTTGGGCACCATTTCGTGGGTGTTTTCTTGCCCAACAAGCAAAAACACGAATTTCCAGGTTGATGGCTTGCCCATGCACGAAATTGGCTGCCATACTTCTTCATTTCCAAGGCAATAACTGCCCCAACCAATCTTTGGAAGAATTAAATGATTGGGTGCATGAGACAAAATGGTTAGTTGGTGGTTTATGGGTTTCCCCATTGACACATGGATTAACACCATTGGCTCAAGGGTTTGAATAGTCCCCCCTCCTATTCCTTGTAAAGATCATACCCCCATCTCTTTGTTGCATTGCGTATCCGGTTGTGGGTTTTTCATTAAAATTGCTTGTTTACATGATGTCCGATTTTACATTGTGCTCCGCTAGCACAAGAACCATATGCATCTATTTTAATTGTCGATACATAAAACGACAAATCAGTGGTGGGGCCTTGGCCTTGAGCTCCTCACCATGACTAAATAACAATATTTACATCATTTACAATATTAATGCAATAGGGTCAAGCTGGGGACATTACAACAAGCTTTACCTATCGAGTTGGGGGGCAAGACCACAACCATTAATGTGGAAGTAGTCGCTGCCCTGCTAGATTACAACATTCTACTTGGTCGTAATTTTTTTTACGCCATGACTGCGGTTGCCTCATCAGTCTTCCGCATAGTGCAATTCCCCCATCAAGGTCGAATTGTCATAGTTGACCAATTGGATTTCTGCACACCTGACACCGCTACTCACCCAGGCGATAACGTTCCATCCATTGGACAATCTTCACAAAAGTATGAGAGTGTGGGGGTTGGCCTCCTTAAGGACTCATCCCTTATGGGAGTCTTCCCTACTTCGGATCCCCCAAACCATGTTTCCACAGTGAACATGATCTCCTCGCAGATTTCATCCATTCCCAACTCCTTTGATTCATGGCTTGTACCTAATGAATCCACCACACACCTGATTGGAGACATTATGCATTTGTCACCCATCGAACTTATGTACGAGGCTATCTAGTCAGCTCCGGAGGATCACTTAGCGGTAACCTCCACCCCTCATTCTCTGCAGCGGACGTCATCCGATCCCTTCCTACGGACTTTTCATTCTGATGAGTCCATTATGGAAATCATGAGTGCGGATGATCCTCTGTGTGAAGACCTCCATCATCATTCGTCTTCCCTTCCCATTTTGGATACTGTAGAGAACAACATTCACACCATCTCTACACTGGATGTCCTTTCTGGCTCTCAGTCTTTGATACTCGCATGTCAAATGAATTCTGAAGGCAACTTAGCCAACATTGAGCTTACCACTTTGATCAACATCTCGGTTAAACCTGGTGTAGTGGAACACATTCGGTTAGGCCAAAAGTGTTCCCCTGAAGAAGTCATTACTGCTACGGCTTTATTCAAGCGATTTCGAGACGTATTCACTTGGACCTACGAGGAGATGCCTAGGATAGACCCCTCCATTGTTTTGCATGAGATAAAAACCTATCTTGACATCAAACCCATCCGCCAAAAATTACGACTGGTACACCCCCGGAAGACTGCGGCGATCAAGGTAGAAATTGAGAAACTCTTGAAGGCCGGCTTCATCTACCCTGTCCCATTGACAGAGTGGGTCTCTAATGTCGTCCCTGTTACTAAAAAATAGGGTACGATTTGCATCTGTGTCGATTATCGAGATCTCAACAAGGCTTGTCGCAAGGACAACTACTCGACTCCCTTTATTAACTAGATTATCGACAATTGTGCCAGAAGCGTCATCTTTTCATTTATGGATGGATTTTCTACGTACAACCAAATTGAGATTCACCCCGCTGACCAACACAAGGCTACTTTCATCTGTCCTTGGGAAACGTATGCATACCACAAACTTCCGTTTGGTCTTAAAACATTGGTGCCACATTCCAGCGGGCCATGTTGTATGCTTTCCACGATGTGAAGGACTTTGTGGAACCTTACATGGACGATCTCCCTGCCCATTCGAAGCAGCGCGAGTTCCACTTTGATCATCTGACGGTTGTTTTCCTCATATGCGGGCAGTACAATATCTATCTGAATCCTCATAAGTGTATTTTTTGTGTCAATTCTAGACACCTCCTAGGGTTTATCATCTCGAAAGATGGGATCCGCATTGATCCCTCGAAGGTGGAAGCCATTGTCGCTCTTCCACCTCTAACCAATCTTACAGAACTTCAAAGTCTACAAGGACAAGCGACTTATTTACGGCGCTTCGTTTGTAATTTCGCGCAAAAGACATAGGGTTACATGAGATTGATGAAGAAAGACATCCCGTTCATTTGGGATGACCAAGCTCAATAATCTTTTGATAGTTTGAAGCATGCCATCACGCATGCCGCCGTGCTCCAACCACCGAATCACTATCGAGATTACATTCTATATCTCGCTGCTTCCGACACCACTATCACCATGGTTTTGGTTCAGGAGACCAGGACGCCCAGGAACATGTGATATATTATGCTAGCAAAGGTCTCATTGACACTGACCCAGTATTCACATGTTGAAAAACTCGCTCTCGCGGTCGTCGTAGTCGTGCAAAAGTTTCGACACTACATTTTTCTCCGCACCACCACCATCATTGCCAATTCGAACTCCATGTACCACGTTCTGACACGTCAGGTGTTTTGGGGCAAGTATTCACGTTGGATTGTGATACTGCAAGAATTTGATCTTCTTTTTGAAAAAGCCAAGTCTAAAAAGTCATCGGTGTTTGCCGAGATTATCTGCGACCTCCCCCGTACTGATGAAGAGTCTGAGCCCAATGACTCCTTTCCGAATGAGTCATTGTTTCTTATTAGTACGTCTGACCCATGGTATGGAGATACCACATTGTATCTCAAACCCAACGTTTTAGTCCTCAACTATCTCGTGACGACTGTCGTCGAATACGCCACCATGCAAAGTATTATTTGATCATCAATGATACCTTGTATCGTTGTGGCGTCAATTCCATTCTCTAACGCTGTCTCACTCATGATGAGGCTGAACGCGTTCTAAATGACTGTCACGCTGGGGCATGTGGCGGTCACCTCTCTTGGATGGCTACAACCCAGAAGATTTAGCACGTAGGATATTATTGGCCTACTATCTTCAAAGATTGTATTGAGGCCATCAAAAAATGTCCTCCATGTCAACACTTTCATACGAAAAAGTGCACCTACCCCACACCGTTACACCCGGTTATTGCCATTGGTTCCTTCGCCAAATGGGGCATAGATTTCATGCATTTTAAGCCTACCTCGGCCGGGGGACATAGTTACATCATTGTAGCCGTGGACTACTTTACAAAGTGGGTCGAGGCAATGCCTACATACACGAACGATGGCAAGACCACCACACTCTTCATGTTCAATCATGTAATAGCGTGGTTTGGATTTCCTCAAGCGATAGTTACTGACCATGGTTCTCACTTTATGAACCACATGGTTGACGAGTTGAGCGATATATTGGGTTTTCTCCATGAAAAATAAACACCATACTACCCACAGTCGAATGGATAGGTCGAGGCCTTTAACAAGGTCTTGAAAACTATGGTCCAACGAATGGTAGGTACGCATAAGTCCAACTGGCATAATATGCTCTTCTCTGCACTTTGGGCTTATAGGACTTCCGTTAAAACCACCAATGGATTTACTCCTTTCCAACTAGTGTATGGATTGGAGGCAGTCCTCCCTATAGAGTGTGAGATTTCGTCTCTCAATCTCACCGTCGAACTTCTCCCACACACTACTGCCAAGGAAGAACGTTTCGTCTACCTAGCTAAACTCGACGAGACTCGCTGAGATGTCGCTCTTTCCAACAAGGCTCATAAGAAACGCATCAAAGCGCAGTACGACAAGTCGGTAGAACCCCGCACTTACAGCGAATGATATTTGGTCCTTACATACGACCAAAAACATGATAAGCTGGGGGTAGGAAAGTTTGAGTCCATGTGGCATGGACCTTACATAGTGAAACGCATCTTAGATAAGGGATATTATGAGCTTGAAGACTATGACAGGATATCTTTGGGTGAGCCCCGCAACGGGCTCTACCTGCAGAGGTACTATGCTTGAGTCTTTCATACATGAGTACTTTGTATATACTGTACATGGCGTGCGTGTGTGTTTTCTGTGTGGTGTGATGCTTTGATTTCTTGTGTGTTTAGGTCTTGTTTCGTTTCTTATACCATGTTCTATCTACGTGTGCAGATGGCAACTTGTTTCGGATTCGAGGATGGCACCAATCGGCATACCCGCAACCTTGCTTCGGTAGCCTGGGTTCTCTATTCACCTACAGGAGAGCTTATCATCTCAGGGGGAATGTCTAGGTTTCGCGACCAACAATGCTACAAAATATCAAGTAGTCATTGGAACCCTAACTGACGCCATTTCTTTGGGTATGGACCACGTTGTCATCCATTTGGACTCTCAACTAGTGGTCTCTCATCTTAACCAAGTTTACGACATCCGCGACCCCATTTTACTCTGTCTTCTGAAAAGGTCCTTCAAGTCCATTCAGTACCTGCACATTCCACGAGACATTAACATAGTTGTCGACTCTATGGTCAACTTCATCTTAGATTGGTACATTGCACACACATAAGCATATTCATGAACTATTAAAAGTAGACATAGCATGTAATTAATTCATTTTATAAGCAAACATATAAGCAATACCACATCATTCACTCATTTGAAACACATAACATATAAATCGTCGGAATGTCTGTATATATATATAATCTCAAAAGGTAGTGCTGGTACAAAAGTCTGAAGCACGACAGCTTTCAGTGAGTCTCTACAAAATATGAAGCCTCATAGATTTCAGTAGTACAAAAATATAAGGCCTCTAAGCTCCCAGTACACACATAGTAACAACATATGGCCTATCACCTGGCCCGTACAACCCTAGGAGGTCTAACAGCTCTAGCTCGCTGAGTCTGGAAACAGTCAACTGCTCTCGCAACCCTGCGAAGCAACGCGTTGAAGTGCGCAGTGGCTCCAACAGTGTGCACCTGCATGGGCCATGGTACCTCATCTACCGTCGGCTAAGGTACATCTAGTGTCAACCCACTCAGTTTGTCATAGAGTCTATCCATCTCTGCAATGGTAGTGTGCATAGCCGGACCCACGACTGCTCCCTCTCCTCTCTCTCTCCTAGCAAGAAGAGAGGTTCCCACTGGTCGTACAGGCCCCACATCTGCACACACATGTTGTTTACTTGTCAGCACTATATCAAAAAAAAAATCATAAATGCACAAAACTTAAAAAGTACAAGGGTTATTTTTTCTTACCCAGGTCTCCCCATGCTTCTCCCTCTGGCAGCGACAAGTCCAGGTCATCTCTAAAGTCCGTACCACAGTACAGGAATTCCTCCACCATCAGTAACTGGCCCTCCATCCAGGTGCAAAATGCAGGAGGGTATCATATAATGGGACCCCCACCATGTCGGGCCATCACATCGGTCCACCTGGCCATGTGAGGATGTCTAGGATCCCTATCCTCCAGTGGTACCTGAGGACACAAAAGGGGAACCTGTTCCAGTAAGAACGAGATCACTATCGATCCATAGCCAAACTGTTTGAGCTCTCCCCGCCGACACTTTGTCAGTTGAGCTCGCATGTTTGCAAGGAGTCCCTCGCACCAGTTGAAAATATTTGGAGACATACAGTCATCCGCGTATAACATCTGCGATCTGGTGGCTAGGTGAGGAGCTTGGCTCCCTACCATCCTCATAATTGTGAATAGTATGGTGCGCAATGGTCGCTCTAGCACTTCTTTAATGGGAATCTTCCCACTAGAAGCAATAGTGTTGGGAGCACAATGCTATAGGATCATATCACCCACAGTCCGACCACTCTCATGTGATCCAGTAAGTAGCACATTGTCCCCTCTTTGGTACAATCTGGTCAAAAAGTAGATGTCCTCGACATCTATGGTAAGCTCGTGCTCATCGATCACGAAGTATTGCTAGGCCGCATCCCAGCATCAGAGCATATGAGTCAATAGTGGGATTTGGGATCTCATCCCCTGGATGTGAAAGAACTTGAGGAGCCCACAGTTCCTCAATGCTTCTATGCATTTTGGATCATTTGCAGCATGCATGTCATCTAATTCATGCTCCCTTTCTCACCATTCCAAAACCATTCTAGATGCTTGGAACCTGTCAACAGGAGAATTTTAACATTCTTAGAACTTGCTTCAACCACTAAAAGTCCTTTTTTGAGCTTGTCTTGAGTTTGGGGATGGACGTCGCCATCATTGCACCCCATTTTTACAAACAGAGCGACATCGTTGTAGTCCAGTTGTGAGACCCTTGCGACGACTCAGTCTCATTGCAGTTCCCAAAAGGGAAAACTACGACGAGCCGAGGGCGCAATGGCCCTTCCCAAATCAAGCTAAAACCCCAAAAAATGACTGAAATTCAAAAAAGTAAACCACTACAATTATGCTGAATGAAGTTTAGGGTTACCTGTTCCTGACGGTGAATGAAATGGTTGCTCATAGCTCCCAGAATCAACGAGTGAAGATTTTGCTCCAAATGGCACTACTCCTCCCAAATTTGGTAAATAGAACAATGGTGACTATATTTGGTTTTTATTTCTATTTATAAACAAAACGGAATATTCCTTTTTCAAATATTTGATGTCGTTATGCCATTTGCTATAGTTTGGATCGATTTTATTATATTTGAACGTTCGGTTGACTATTTGACCTAGTTTCCGAGTGTGCAGGAGTTGTGAAGTGTCTTTCTATGGCATTTTCACATTGGAACGGTCATCTCAGGTATGAACACCCCTTGTGTATTTTTTCTATTTATCTTTTTCATTCATTAGATTGTAATTATTTAATGAGATGAGCTTAGTCTTTGTTCTTTCTCGTGCTCTTGAAACTATGAGAATACGTTACCGAGTTACGATTTATCAATTTTTCGGGCTCATTAAACTTCTATGGAAAAGGAACCCCCCCGGAGTCTGTCTTTAAGCTCTTTTCAGGCTCTCGAAATACGAAAATATTGCCAAGCGAACTTGTCGCTCTCACACTTGTAAAAGAATTTGAATGGTCGTCTTCCTTGTGATATTTTACCCCTTTTTCGGACCAGGGGGCACTAGTTACGAAAAAGGTATACTCCAGCCAATCATGACTGGAAGAGTCCTTTCCCGCGTTGTTTTACCCTTTTTTCGGGCGATGAGGCTAACTTTACAAAAAAGGACCATTGGAGTCTTCTTTAGTTCTTTTCAGACTCTCTAAACATGAAATGACAACCGATTTTATCTTCTATGGACTCGTTAAATTTTCACATTGAAGGGCCTGCCATGGGACGAACCCCTCCTATCCCAGGTTCGAAAAATATTTGGGATTCGACTCATTTATGAGATGAGCTATACCGAGCATCTGGTTACCCTCATCAAGCTCATAAAAAAACAAATGAGGCAATCATCGTTCATGATGGGGAAAAGGAAATATTTTGTATTACACCTTTATCAGTGGTAGTACCTAGTCGTTCTTGAACATGGCACTCATCTGCATTTGCATACAGTACTTGGATCATCTGTTTGTCCTCAAGTTCTGCTTACTTCTTGAGTCTTGTTACTCCTTTGAGTCATTCAAAGAAATCTTCCATCATCAGTTGCATTAGGAGTTTGTGTCATACTCATCATGTCAATACTGCCAAGTCATGCGATGCCCATGTCAAAGAATACTTTCACTAGTCATTATTTGCATTCAGTACACCTTCAATCATGTCGGTCTACTCTGAGTCAGTCTTGCATATTACTGTACCATCTGATCCACTCTACACATCCTTTGTCGTGTTTCGTGTCGATGATGGAGGATTCATCATGGCCCTCCTTCGACGGATTCATCCTTGTCGACTTCAACACATCATCCAAGGATTGAATTTAGAAACCAACCAAGTACCTTGGCCCTGCATGCCTCAATGGAAGGTTACCTCACTTTCGACATGAGTTTACATCATTGAATATTGATCGAAAGATTTCATCTCACGTTCGAATTCAACTCATTTATTCACGTTTGGTGATATGTACTATGATACCTTGGGGATCATTGACATTAATGGTGATTTCCCTCGCACTTGTTAACGGTATACATCAATGACCAGTAATCAAGTGGTTTCTACCATGTTCAACATCAAGACATTTGTAATCACATGGATAGATTCATATCATTGCGGATTCAACTTGAAGACCCTGGGGAGTCATGTTTTACCTAGGTTGCGATGGAGTTTGTATTGAGTCATATCACACGGATCCACATTTGTATTGGTTGTGGTTGTGTTATCATCTCATCATGGATCTACGCTTGTGTCTAGTAGCCATGATTATGTACAATCGGTCATTACTACCATGGATCTGCAATGTATTGGTCGGCAACCATGTTGTACATCATATGATATTGTCAGTTCAGAGTTAGTTGTACTGCAGCAACATCCTTCATCCAACAAGTCCATTTTGCCATTTTTTATGTCAAAGAATTTCACCTGTCCAATCTTTAAATAGCTTCATGCTTTGGGGGTCATTCTGTTACACCTAAAATCTTACAACCATTATATTCAGTGTATACATCCCTAAAGTTACATTGGATAAGTCATTTACCTGGAAGGGATATCATTGTGCTTCTTCTAGGTTTTGAGAGGTCGTCGTAGGCTGCACTCATGCAACCTGTGATGTCGCACCTTGCTCCATTATAGGGTGCGACGAAGTCAGTTAATGGGAACAAATAGATTCTTCGAACTCATTCTCGAAGGTTCCTGACTTGGATCCTTATCCCTGACCTGTTGGAGGAGCTCGCCTTCGGTTCCTAACCTCTTGGAAGGATCCCCTATCTCTCTCCTACCATATCTCAACCTACCCTATCCATACCCTATCCACTTAGTCCTATATAAGTGAAGCTCTACCCCTCTCCAAAGGGAGGAAGTATATAGTGTCTAATTGCTGGTGAAATCATCCTTGAGAGATCTCTACTCATGTATTGGGAGACTCATACTTCCTTAGGAGGATATGGCGAATGGCTTGGATGGAGAAGGGCTGCAACGTTAAGCCTTGGTTGTAGTTCTATGTCTCTACTATGTATTTCCCTATTTACCGTAATACAAATGTTTTCCACCAATATTGTTAACGTGTGATGATATTGAGTAGTTTACCTTCTTAACTATTTACTTAGATCTCTTATTGTATAGATTCTCTTTACTCGTTTTGTGTTGTTCTTTGTGTCTTAATAGGTCTTGCAGCGGAGATCTGACGACCGCAGGACGTGGAGAAACATTCAGGAGAAAGGATTGCGAAGTTAAAGGTAAGACATCTAGCACTTGATCCTTAAATAGATCTAGGAAATCCATTTGGAGTCTGTTCTATTTGTTCTAGACTCACATTCAGCTAGGGAAATCCGGCTCACGTCCGCTCGAGTGGATTGTCCGTCAAACACACATCTAATAGTATTATCCCATAACATTACACAAATCATCATAATCAACATTATATATATATATTTATATATATTTATGTTAACTATTACATTTGACTACGCATGTATAGATAATCTCTTTATTGTTTGATTTTGTGTTCATACATCCCATCTCGAACTTATGTTCTTCTTCTCTCCAAGCTTTCTTATGTGCAAGATTTTTTTTTATTTAGCTTTATTCATAGTCGCAATTATACGATGATGCTACTTGTTGTGCATATAGTAATTATTTCTTCACGACTTTAGATTTTACTCCTATTTCTTATGGGATTTTTATCTAGCAATCATCAAGGTGTTATTTTTTATTACAAGAGCCTTTTGAATATTTATGTTTTTTTGTTAGTTTGTCTATGACTTACGAGACTAGCACGTGGTCTAAGATACCGCAACCTAGGGGAATCTAAGTCGTCAAAATCACCCCAGGATCGCACCCCTCCTAGGCCATACACACCCTTATCATGGTTGGATTTTAAGTGTCTCCTCCCAGTTACCTTGTGAGGTTCAAACTTGGGTTGCCCAGCAGAATGAGGCCCGTTGAAATGAACCGTGCTAGTGGGGTTTGACTTTAATATTTATGTTGATAGAGTCTAATTATTGATGTGTGTTTGGGGTGTTTTTCCGTGATTTCTCCTAAGTTGGCTACCACTTGGTTTCTTGTGCTTATTGCATTGTTTGTTCAAGATGAGAAACATTGATATGAGGTTTGAAGCCCTCCAATGGATGTGGAAATTGTGGGAAATAAAGATGTTGTAGTTGATGAGAATTACTTTCTTTGTTCTTTCCTTTTGATTGGGAAAATAAAATAGATGATGCTATTGTTGTGGGTCTAGTAGCAAGTTTCTCATTGTGACTAGAGAGTGCTAGTTGTAGTTTGGAGTTCATTCAATACAAGAGGTTTTGTGACTATATTAGGTGGCCACCATGTTCTTTTTGCAAGGAGATTATGAATATTTATGTCGATAGAGTCTGGTTCTTAATGTGTGTTTTGGGTGTTTCTTCACAATTTCTCCTGAGTTGGCTGACACTTAGCTACTTGTGCTTATTGAGTTGTTTATGTCATGTGGGAAACATGGGTTCAGGATCTAAAACAAGACTCGCTACTACATTTGAGCTCCAAATATGGTGTTGGTTTCCGACATACTTGAAATTTATTTAGAAACTAAATCAATTTTCTAAAAAAAATTATCTTTGTGCCTTAACGTTTATTGCAGTTCCGAAATTAATTCACATATCATCGAAATTTTCGAGGAATGTTTGTCAGACGACCGACATACAGGTGTATATCCAAATTACCATTATTACCATTATAGCATATCGTCGCACTTATAATGTTTGATAGTCAAACTTCCTATCAACATTAATTTATCCCTTTTTATTATCCAAATGACCGTTAGCGGTGTCTAAACATTCAATCATTTTGATTTACCATTTTCACTACATCCATAATTCGTCAGAATAATGACGACATTTTAAAATATAAGTACCATTAGATCCAAAGAGATTATATATTATCAACGATTATGTAGTACTTGTGACCTTTGTAATAGACTTTTGGTAATTTTTCGATGATCGAAACAATATTTGTCTATCTACTTTCAATGGCCAATTCTTTATCTACATAGTTAGGATTCTCTACATATTAATCCAAATTCTCTTACTCAAGTAAAGAAATTGTAAACAATTTTTTTATTTATTTATGAATGTAATGCCTTGTAATATATATATATCTTGTTCTAATATTGTTTAGTGGGATTTTTTTTTTTAAATAATTTTGATCGGGATGAAATTTGAGGACCATCAATAGGATAAGGGAGGCATTAGGTGAGGGTAAATGTTATTTCCCTTGAAATGAATGCAAGGACTACAATATGAGAAGAGTCATAATAAAAGAATCTAAAAGACATTGTTGTGACTATGGGAACTTTTAAGCGGGGGATGATTATCACCCCTTTGTAAGTTATTCATAATTAGGTCATGCCCGTGAGAGAGAAAAATCCTCTAAAAATACAAATGGATCATGCATTTTCATAGGGTAAAACTAGGTATGGAATGATGGCTAGAGGAACCATAGGAGGATGACCTTGCGGAACCCCTCCCTATAGTCCTAAAGACTAGGTAGATGGCGCACTATGAACCCCTCGTGGAATATAGTGAGGATTAGTTGATTGAGGAGGACATATTTGGACACATGGTTTCTTCAGTGCATGTGGCAAGTGAGGTTAGATAGGTGAGTAGTGGAGGAAATGGGGGTGGGAATGGGAATGCCTTGAAGGATCTTTCCAGTCCATATCCTCTCACACACTCCAGTTAGGGACTTATAACTCCAGTATCATATAGTTCTAGCAATGAAATCTTTGTAGTGCGGGATTATTTTTCTAGTAATGCAGTGGATGGAAGTTGGGATTCTCCTTTTGTTGAGGGTTTTTCTTGTCCTATGAAGGGGACTACTCATGATGTGGTTAGCCCCCGCACTTCAATTCCAGTGGGTTTTGAGGTGCCTAAAATAGTGGGCGATGATTCAAAGAAGGTTTTTCAAAGCTACGATGGTGATCAGTTTATGGAGAGGGGGCGAAGTGTAAGAGGAAAAAGTTGATAAAGTCCTGTGGAAGCAGTGTCTCCTTGATCGTGAGTAAGGAGTTCCAAGTGGAGCAGATTTGTCTTTTATTGGGAGAAATCCCTAGTGGTAAAGTTCCTCGACAGAAAGACGAACATGGACACCTTAAACCAGTGGATTCATCAATTTTGGGATCCTAATCTAGGTTATGGTCCTACATTCCATATGCTTGAAAAAGGATGGTTAGGGTTTATATTCATATCTCGAGAAGATGCGGATAAAATTCTCATAGGTCAATGGTTTTCTGATAAGGTTTATTTGTCTCTTAATTCCTAGCATCTTGGGTTCGACGCTCATGAAAAAATTGTTAGAGTCATTCTAGTTTGGGTTAAGTTGCCTAAGCTTCCAATGGAATTATGGAATGATAACTCTCTGAAGGAAATCGGTGACACATAAGGTAATTTCATTCTTGCATACGATTCCTATAATTCTCTTAATGCTTGGTCTATTGTGAAAATTTTGGTATAAATAAATGCCAATTTGGGGTCATATGAATCCATGGAGATTGAGTTGGGATCCTTAAAGCATCTGCATATTATTGATTATGTGAAATTCCCTTTTCAGTGTGTATCATTCCATCTATATTTCCATATGATTTAGGATTGTGATAAACCTTTCACGAAGAAGGTATGGAGAGTGAAGTCTCCTAGGGTTTCTGGTTATCTTGATGGAAGGATTCCTCATCTACTTCTCAGTCCCTCCCTCCTCATGCGCTCGTGATGGATTCAACCCCGGTTGATGTTGGACCTGATCCAAAGGAGGATTTCACTCAAAGTGAGGAGGTTCACATGGGATATCCAATAATTCCTATGAAGGAAAGGGATTCCCAACCTTCACTTTATTCTAATTTACTTGATCTCCCACCCTCCCAAAAGCTAAAACTAAATGACTTATGGAAGTCTAGTACGGATCCTATAAAACCTAGGGTTGGACATCCCCTTAATGTTGGTTCTCCTATCCAAAAGGTGGACAATTTGGTGGGTAGGTTTGAGGTCTAAAAAAAAAGTTTGGAGGAAAGCTCGATTCTGAAGGCATCTTCCATGGAAAACTCCCATCCTGCAGGTGTTCTTTTTCCTCCAGGATCCATGGTGGTAAATCTCTCCAATGACTCGGATTTAAGGGATAGCAATATTTGAACTCTTTTGAGGCCATCTGTTGGTTTCGGGTATGAAGTGTCACCTTCCACAAGCAAGGGAGGTGATCACTATGACCTCTAGCCAAGAATTGTTCATCGCTCCCAAAAAAACTATCAATCTGGAGACCTAGCCTTTGATGCTCTGAAGAAACTTGGGGGATCCAAAGCAAGTTATAAATTAGCCTTAAAACATGTTCAAGCTCAGGGCATTCAAGAAACTAATCAAGGAAAACAATGTCTTATTCTCGAGGTTCTTAGAGAAATGAATACACCAAGTGGGGTGCTCTATGAAAATTCTTTCTTGCAATGTGCATGGCTCAGGTTTCCAAGCTAAAGGAGTGACCATTAAAAGTGGGACTTTTGTTATGTACTTTACCCAGGTTGCGATGGATATATTTTGAGTAGGTTCCCACATGGACATCATGTTCTCAAATTGAGAGGTCATTTCCTCTACTCCTGCAACAGTCCCCGCTACAACCTTTTAAGTTCCTTTTACCCTCTTCTTAAATGGGAACTGTACTACATAATGTTACATTCACGACATCAAAATCACATGATTTTATTCAAGTCCTTCTTTCCTACATTTGTCCCATCCTTCTTTGGTGACCTTGTTAATGTACTATCACAAAGATCCACCTTGGTATTGGCCATCACTGTGTTATCATTGTATCAAGGGCCTACCTTGTATTCTTGTAGCCATGATATATCATCGGTCATTTATTCGTGTGGATCCACAATGTATGTCGGTGGTCGTATCCTGAGTCAGTACTATCATGGATCTGCAATTTATTGGCCAACAACCATGCTTTAATTCAATTTATTTTGAGCATGGGGATGCCTGCCTCAGGGATGATATAGTTGTACTACTTGATCTTTGTTTGTAGCTTCTTTCCCGCTCTCTTCCAGACACCCTTTGCACCTATATCTTGGTAAAGTGTTTCAGCCATCATATCACTTCTAACCTCACACTTTAGGGGGCATCTATTACACCTCAAAATGTCACCCTTAAGTGTCATACTTTTTCACCATGAAAAAGAGGTTGTCTTGCTCCTTGGAGGTGTTATAAAGGTAAACCTAAAGCCTATTATGGTCCTGTTGATGCCTCGGATATCGTAGCATCAATCAGAAAGGGATTCTCCCCGAGAGATGGTCCCAATTAGACTATCCCCCGTTTGGTGTAGGGAATCCGTCTGGTTAGCGGTTCCGGCAACCGTGGTTTTGGACTTTAAATCCGATCTTACCGGTTATGGCCCGATCCACCTTTCTTTTGGGTTTTTTTTATGTCTTTTGTATGAGATGCAAGTGCCTAAATTATACTTAATCTAAATGCAATTAAAACAGATCTAAACCTAAAACTGGAACAAATCTATCTATCCCTGCAGGGAACACGCTAAAGGGAAGAGCAATCTGCTGTAACAAGTATTGTAAACCGAGAATAGATAGCTATTATTTCTTACAACCAAAGCTACAACAATATAAAAATATTTAGA
Organism: Larix kaempferi; assembly: GCA_027924585.1. NCBI lineage: Eukaryota > Viridiplantae > Streptophyta > Pinopsida > Pinales > Pinaceae > Larix > Larix kaempferi. The sequence goes on from BSBM01000217.1 coordinate 38,604,049, forward strand.
AGATAGCTTCCAACTCGACATGGAACGCGTCTATTGCTCATGAACAGAAGAAAACAAATAAAGAAACAGATCTGAAAAGAAACTTTAAGGACGCATCTATTGGTCATAAACAGAAGAAAGCAAAATTATTTAATATATGTAACAAGAATAAAGAAACAGATCTAGATGTAACAAAAACTGAAAATAAACTCAAAGATCCCTGCAAGGAGCAATTTAAAGTCATGAACAATGAGCCACATGAATTACCCTAAAGAAAGAACAGTTAGCCATTCGATCTAGACAAAGAAATCTACAGCAATACATTTCATTGTTCACAAAATAGAGAGAACGCATACACAGAGGGGAGCAAAATCATTAATTCAAAAAAATAATTCAGATGTCAAGAATAATCTCACATTACTGAACCGCAGTCATTAGAATAGTCCAATATAGAGCAATCCAACATCCCAGGCAAAACGTCCATCTCCCGTGGCTTCTATTAGAAAATTCAATTTACAGACCCGATATAAGATAGCTCATATCGTTCCCCAAAATTTCATTCCCTGCAAAAAGTCACGTCTAATCTTTCCTAGATTCTATTTATAGCTACAACTTTGCCCTTTGGGATGACACCTAGCACTTTCCACCTGTCATTTACAGGGATTTCTACTATAATCGACCACCAAAAATGGCCACTTCCTTTACAAAAATATTTTGACAAAAATTAGGGACAGCTGTCCCATGGCTTACGCCTTACATTTTTTAAAATATACATAACAGAAAATTGGCCGACATCAAAGCTTTCCCTGTTGGGCACGTGTTTGGCTGAAGAGAGTGGCTCACTGAATTCAGCCTCTTCATTCCTGTGCGTGAGCTTCCCCTGGAAAAGGGTCGCCCAAGTTAATCGTCACTGATGCTTCCTGGGAAGGGGCCCTCGAATCCCCTGCTGATGCTGCTCCTAATTGGGAAGGGGGAATTGAACTGGCCAGATTTTCTGCCATTGCTGGGGAAGAGGCTGCTGGGAGAGAGGCTGCCGGATCTACTGATGTTCCCACTGCTGCTGCAGCTTTCCTGTCCTCCTCTGTTATGTAGTTGTGCCACACACCTGTGTCCCTTATGATTATGTTTGCTGCAGCAGGAAACAGGATTTTCTGAGAAGTCACATTCTTCCCGAGCTCTGTTTTAATGCTTTGTATTTCTGCTTCAGCAACTTGATGCGCTTCCTTTAGCAGATGGTTGTGAAGTGTTGATGAACCGATGTAATGTTGGAGATCATCCATGGCCAGGACATCAATTCTTTTCACATACTCCATCTGGACGCCTAGCTCTTCTTTCAGTTGAGACAACCGCTGTTCCTTTTCCGGGAAGTCTTCTAGGGTCTGAGGGAAACTCAATGTGCAGTTGTCATGGACTCCTTTGAGCCTTTGGTATAGGTTGTTGATTCTATCGGTTGTCCTCTGCACACTGGTTATCATCTTATTGGCACAGTTCCTGCCAAACTCCAACAAGGCTATATCTTCATTAAAGTCTTCCACGGCCTTAAAAGGAATATGCGGGGGGAAACCTCCTCTCCCTTCTCTCCATGCCATCTGACTTATGACATTTTCCTTGACACGGGTATTCTTAGCTTTTAGCTTGTGGGTTTCCGTATTAACCTCTTTTAGCCTAACCACCATGGCCTTGAGTTTGCATACCTCATCAGTGATTAGTTCTTGGGAGCCATACACTTGCTGCAGGATATTGCATGACAGCTCGTGGAAGGGAGATAGGTCCATGGTTCTGTTCTCCGCTTGCTCTAAACGCTCAGCTAACGTTTGCTTGTCTGCTTTTAGCAGAGATGCCTTTTCTTCTGCACCATTCTTCTCTGCTTCCACAATCATCATTTGAAGTGTTAGCTGGTCCTTTTCCTCTTCCAGCTGGCTGTACTTGTTTGACAGCTCCTTATGCTCAGCGTACAAGCAATTATACTTGTTTACTACCAGATCTCTTTGGGCTTGCTCATTAGCCACATTTTGTTGCAGCGTGCGTGCTCTTTTCTTTGTCAATATATTTTCTTTAACTATAACCCCTACATTGGCAAATGATGCCTGTGCTGTTGCTATAACTGCGGATGCCATGGCGATGGGATCTGCATCTGTGTTCTGCATGACAGCGACCTCTCGGTGAGTAACGATGTCATCATGGAAGGGAATTTTAATCCTCTCTTTTGATTGGAGGACCATTGTTTTTCTTTTCTTATCATAGACAAACTCATTCCATTTGGACACCGTACGCTTTCCAGATGGAGTCTATGGGACAATTGGTCGGTTTATGATGTCTATGTCTTCTTCCATAGGTGGGGTCTGGACTTCCTGAGCGGGGTCTGTTCCTTCCTTTTGGGTACCAGAGCCGCCTGCTTGAGAGGGGTCTATCTCCATGTCTTGTACACCGGACCCACCTGCCTCGGTATCTTCCCTTGTCTTCAATTCTTCCTCCGCCTTCTTCCTTGCTTCAGCTTGCTCAGTCTCTGCTTCTTTCTGCTTTTGGGCTTCTTCAGCCTCTTTCCGCAGTCTTTCATTTTCAGCTTCTTGCTGCTTTCTTGCTTCCTCAGCTTCCTACTGTAACTTCGCCTCTTCTCTTAATCTGAGCTCTTCCTGAGCTCGGGCATCCTCATCTTCTTTCTCCTTTTGCTGGATGGTTTTCTGGGCCTTGGTTGAGCTAGAGCTTGCTCCAGCACCTTGGCGACAGATCCGCAGTTCAGTCATGTTGCAGATACCTCTGAATGCCTCCTCCTCGGCATCGGGGTAATGCGAGTATTCAAAATGAGCGTAGAAGTCCTTGCAATGCTCGGCCACTTTACCCTTTATGTCGTTCCTGTGGAAGATGACCTCACCGAAGTGGAAGGTCTTCAACTCTTGAACAAATTCGTCGGCAGAGGCCACCCCTGAAAACTTGTAAGCACCTATGCAGAAAGGTAGGGGGGGAAAGGAAGCCTTGTGTTGCTTGTGGAGGAATGCTCCAATCCCATCCAAGAAGAGTTGTCTTACTGCTTCCTTGAGCACCACATAGTCTGTGGCGTACTGTGGCAATATGTATGGGGGCTTAGTCCCTCCAAACATTCTCAGGTAGGTACCTTGTTCTGAAAAGTAAAAATCCCCATAATCCCCAAGGACTTCCAAAGCATTTTCTGACAGTCAATTTGGTTCTTCCTTGAACATTTTCTCGTATAGGGGCATGATGAACCCCTCACAGATGAGTTTGTAGCTGGGCTTGTAATTCTGAGCCCACAACATCTTGAATGCGATGTAGACCGGGGCGGTGGCCCTATCCCACATACACCCCAATTTGGGGAACTCTATTTTGGCCAAGATACAATCTATCAGGTATGAAGACATGAATAATTCAGCCTTCTTCAAGGCCAGTCCTGGCTTAGCAGCAGCTATCATCGAGGCCAGACTATCCGACAGGATAGTGGCCCAGTCAAACACTGTCCCCTGAAATGCCACATAGTGAATGATAGGGACCCACTGAATCTTGTATACTGTGCCATCGGGCATGCCGAAGATTCTGCACAGCATTAAAGCGATCAATCTGAAAGGGGCCCTCAGGTTCTGTACGTCATATTCATCATTTCCTTTTTTTCTCAAATGCTTCCCTCCACTCAATAGCTTCTTGGCCATCTCGACGTTATCCATTTGGCTCAACCATTCGTCAGTCAGAGCTTGTTGGACATGGGGAAATCTGTAGGCCGCCGCAATGTACGCGGGTTGAAACGAGGCAATAGCCACTTTCCCGCTGTCATTTATCACTCTCCCTTCAGCATCTTCATGTTGGAGTATCCACCCGATCACTTCAGCACAAGGGAACAACTCAGGGCGGGTAGCGGCTCTAGTTATGCCTGAGGCTCTGATGTTAAGATAGATTGGTGCTTCCTCTAGTAGCATATCTGGGATTTCTTGGTCCCGGATCATTCTGTAGATGTCTCCCCATCTGATTTCTAGAGGGACACCAGTGGTGCACCTAGTGTCTTGGAGTGAGGTTTCAATCTTGAGAGGGGCAGGCTTCTTTTCTGTCATCTTAGCTTTCTTCTTACCGGTTTTCGGCATCTTGATTTATCCCTGAAAACACCCATATACAAGTCATCATGAACTTGAGTAACATACTGCGAGGTTTCAATCAGAGAGTATCATTGTTTTAAGATATTAATGAAACAAACGCAGTGAAGCTGTGTATTTAGGAAGCAAAACGTTATTTCAACATGAGACATAAATTGAAACACTTGAATTTCCTAAAAGGACGAGTTTGGAATGCTCCTGAGGGGTAGGCTATGCTGCGGATACATTTTGTTCTCGGACCGATAGGCGATTTGCGGAGGTAATGGGCTTTCGGGTCAGCCTTGGGGAATTGCAGAAGCCATCGGTTTTCGACTCGGTAGGCGAATTGTGGACACCGTTGGTTTTCGGTTCCGCCCCGGGGAGGGATAAGATAGCTTTCGTCACTGCTGTGGTTTGGAAGGCCCGTGGCGTGTGAGCTCAGATGGGCAGACCTTTTGCCGAAAAGGGAACCCCTTTCGCATTTACGCTTAGGCGAGGGCATTCGAATGTCAATGTCATTTACGGCACTTGCCGAGGTGTTCTATGGGGAGTAGTTCGAGCGAGGGCGCGGGTGCCGGGGAATACTGACGCAAAAGGTTCGAGCGGCCATGGTTTCGGGCCCTGGCTAGCGTAGCTTAAGTATTCACGGGTTTTGAACAGGGGCCATGGCACCGGAGACAAGGTTTTGCCTCGGGTAGAGGGCGCGTTGGGACTGAGGCTTACGGAAGGGCCCGGGATTTTACGTCCTGAGTTTTTGCCGGGGACATAAAACGCCTATAGGGATTCGACAAATTTTTTTTTAAAACAAGGGGCGCGGCCCGGGGTTTTAACAATGGGACAAGATTAACCGCCCGCACCCACCATCACTGCTCGAAATAAAATGTTAATGTTTTAACGAAAGCCTACGACGATTTTGTGTGACGAAAACTCCATTCAACTGAATCTGACGGGCAAAACATAGCCCTTGACGGGTGTTTTGCCCGTCAAAACCCCACTAAAACCCATTGTTTTCCCACAAAAGACAACCCAATAGTGAAATTCAAGGTTAAAATCCTACCTGGCACCGTGGGGATTGCTTGAACGAGGTGGCCGCGAGCGCGAATGAGCGAGGTGAGCTGGAGCGATTTGCACGGCGTTCCACGTCGTTGGCCAATCGAAACAATGGTGCATTGGTCCGGCCCCCAACCGTATATTTAAACGAAAACGGGCACGTGCAAGCATTAAGGTTGGTGGTTGGCGCAATTAGAATGTGGCTTAAATACGCCGCCCGCCACGGTCAAGTCAAGATACCTCGATTTCCGTGTGACCGCCATTTGCGGGACCAAATTGTGAATCGTATCCGTCGTTGCGGAAGGGTTCAACGAAAGTTCCCGCTATTTCGGGAGGGTAGCTTGAATTGCTCCGCAGATCTTAAACATTGAGAAAGTTTCCAAGTGTTATTTACTTCGGAAGGCTTAGACGGGCGGTTTATGAGAATGGCCTCCGATGTTTCGGGAGAAAAACCCGCAGGTTTCCGCAGAGTTTTAACCAAGGTTCCAAATTATTTTCGGGAGAGTGAAGCGAACGAGTCCCGCCATTTCGGGAGCGAAACCGGAAGAAGTTGATGAATTTCTTCGTGTTATTTCGGCAAGCTTATGCGAATGGCTTCCGCCGTTTCGGGAGACAGAGTTGAATCGTTCCGCCGTTTCGGCAAGGTTTCAGCAATGGTTTCCGCAGCTTATGGACAGAATCTGAGTTTCTTTTCGGGGGGATATCACGGCGGATTCCGCCGTTTCGGGCGGTTTCGCTGAATTCCCCGCCGTTTCGGGAAGTATTGTCCCATTGTTACCGCAGTTTTTTCTAATCGGACGAAAATCTAAGTCCGTTTCGGGAGATTTAAGGTGAATGAGTCCCGCAATTTCGGGAGCAAAACCGAAACCTCTCCGCGGTTGCGGAAGGCTTGAGCGAAAGCTTCCGTCGTTTCGGGAACAAATTTTCAATGGTTTCCGCAGATCTCGACAAAGAAAATCTCAGTCCTTCTTTCGGAAAGGTTGGACGTTTATCTTCGAAGTCGGGGAGATAGTCCGAATTATTCCAAAACGTTTGGGGAAAAATCTAAGTTATCTTTTGGCTCTTTGGGGAAAACATGGAAGGATTAATGGCAAGATGTTCAGCAGGGAGAAAAAATTATGTTGAAAACAGAGCTAACGGCTGGGAGGGCTTGTCAGGCAAACTTTCTACAAAAATACAGGAGGGGCCCCAACATGTTCAAAAATTTTGGGGTGGGGTGTTGCTGCAACAACAATGGCGAGTCGCTGGCGAACACAGATCTCTGAACAATTCCTCTTCATGGTCCGAAACCTCATTAACCACATCCACCTCGGGTGTACTACTCAGCTGAGCATTTCAGACTCATGCGGGGAAAGGAGACGCTTTCCATGCTAGCCGTTGGGGAAAGGGGAGCTTTGACCGAGACATCTTCACCACTCTCAGAGGGCCAGCATATGAGATTCATTTTAGGAGGGTCATCTCTCGAATGGCCACTACTGCCGGACTCCACGGGATTTGCAACACTTTCTCATGGACATTATTGCTCTTGTTCCTCATTCCCATGCTGCTGGCATCCTTTGGGGTTCTTGTACTTTGGACAGCTTAGCTGTTTGAGCCTTCCAGGGATATTTTCTTTTGGACATGATCTTTGGTTTAGGCTCCTCAATCCATAATGTCCTTTTGTGTGAGTTGGAATTTTATTGATTTGATTTGATCAAACTTCACGGACGGAGAGGAGCCCATTTTGAGCTGAGTCTTTTGGACAGCCTTCTAGATTTTACATGTCTTTTGCTTTTGTCTCAGCCATGCTTTAATTGAGGCGAGAATCCCTGGAAAACAGACTCTTGAATGTAGGCCATTTTGGCTGTTAAATCTGCAGCATGGAGTCATCTCAATACCCTATGTCCTCGAGAGGTGCCACTTTCCATGGGTCCAACTTAGGTAACCTTCTTGAGATGCCTTTAAAGTGTGAGAGTGGGTGGAGCCCAACGATAGTAGTGAAGATGGTCATAGGTCTCTGCTATTAAACAGGATTAGTGTGACTAGCAGGGTAGGCTTCTCCTCTTCTGAACATTCCAGCGAGAGCACAACAGACCGGGTTTACTGAGCAGGGTTCCAGAGTCATGGGTCGTAAGTTTTCTTTAAGAGATCTATCTTCAACGGGAACTTCAGGAAACAAAACTTGTTGCAAAAGTTCAAATAACAAAAAGAGAAACAACATGGCCGAAAAATAAAACAGCTAAAAGCAAAAGCAAAATGAAAACTTTATTTATGTACAGGAAGTCTCGAGGAGACTATGCGAAGTATTGTTTCAGAGCGAGGCCATTGAGAGGAAGGGCTACTTCTTCTCCCTCGAGATTTGTCAATTTATAAGTGGATGGGCCTAATTTTGCAGAAATTTGGTACGGGCCTACCCATAGATGTTGAAATTTCGTATGCATTCCTTTGCCTTCGTGATTATGGTCCCATTTCAGGACTAAATCCCCAACTTCAAAGTCCCTCTTGCCGGATTTCCTCTTATCGAACCATCTCTTAACTATGTCCTGGTGTTGATGAAATCGGTCTTTAGCTTTGTGTCGGGCTTCTTCCAGTTGAAGCAGGGTGTTTATCCTGGATTGTAAGGCTTGGCTACCAGAACCCCGAGAGGCTTGGGACAGCTGCAAGGATGGAAGTAAGATGTTTGGGGGAAGTATGGCTTCCTTGCCATAGACAAGAGTGAAAGGGGAGACACCTAAAGCATTCTTCGGGGTTACCCTATCTGCCCATAAGGCGTTTGGGAGAGCCGCATGCCAACTTCTCTGGTTTTCTATCACAGTTTTCTTAAGGATTCGAATCAGATTCTTGTTTGAGGATTCAGCTAATCCGTTTCCCTGAGGGTAGTAATTGGCTGAATAATGCAACTTAATTCCCCATTCATAAACAAATTCATTTATCTTGCAAGAGAAAAATAAGTAGCATTATCAAAAACAAGGGAAATTGGAACCCCAAACCTGGTTATGATGTTTTCTTTCAAGAAGCTGATGACTGCATCTTCATTGATCTTGCGCAATGGGGTGGCCTCTGTCCACCTAGTGAAGTAGTCGGTAGCCGTCAGGATGTATCGGTGCTGCAATGAAGAATTTGGATTTATTTCTCCAATAACATTTATACCCCATTGCTCAAAAGGCTCAGAGATGATGACCGGCTGCAATGGGCTTGCTGCCTTAGGTAACTTCCCTACACTTCTTTGACATACATCACAGTTTCGTGCGTATGTGTGGGCATCTCGGAACAAAGTGGGCCAATAATAACCAACTTTTAGTATCTTGTGCGCTGTCGTCTCTCCTGAATAATGACCACCTGCGGGGCCATCATGCAATTCTTTGACAACTTTGTTTGCATCTTCCTTCTCCAAACATCTAAGAAGGACTCCATCATAATTCTTTCTGAAAAGAATCCCATCAATGATCTGATAGGGTGCTGATCTCAAGCGGAGTGCCCTTCTTTGTTTAGAATTCCAGTGCTCGGGAAGATATCCCTGCTGTAAATAGTGCACTAGATCCCTATACCATGACAGGGGAGCTGTAAAGATATGACATACCTCAACCGAATTGAGCTCAGCTTCATTTCTCCAATGGTGCTCTTCATCAGTCGAGTTTCCCGCCAGTAACTTGCATAGACCTTGTACTTTGATGATTGTAGCTGGTTTAAATTCCAAATCATATTCCTGCAGAGCGGTGACCCAGTTCCCTCTCCTCTCTCCCAATTCCTTTTGAACGAAAAGGGATCTGACAGCTGGATGGGGAACTATGACTTTAGTTATGTTCTTCAAAATGTATGGCCTAAACTACTTGACTGCTTTGAAGACCGCATAGGCATGCTTGTCCACCACGGGATAGTTCAGCTCGGCCCCCTACAGACCAGTGCTCATAAACGAAATTGGGTACTCGTCCCCCAACTCCACCTTCTGTGTGAGTACAGCTGCGAGAGAGTCATCCGAGGAAAAGGTATACAAGATGAAATCCTTATCGAAATCTGGGCTTCTTAAGGAAGGAGCTTTAGCTACTGCTGCCTTGATATCTCTAAATGCGTCTTTCTCCAAATCTGTCCACTTGAATTATATGCTTTGTTTAACCATCTGTTGCAATGGCTTAACGATTTGTGCAAAATCCGGAACAAATCTGCGGACAAAATTGATGGTGCCCATGAAAGACTGCATAGACTTTTTGTTGTGAGGCATTGGAATCTTATTAATAGCTTGGACCCTTTCCTGGTCGATTGACACTCCCCCCTTGGAGATGATATGACCCAAGAGCTTACCTTCGGGTACAGCAAACACGCTCTTCTTGGGATTTAAGGAAATGCCATACTTCTGGCAACGATCAAATATATGCCTCAGATGAACAACATGATCTTCCCTTTTCTTCGAAAAGACTGTCACATTATCCAAGTAGACAACAACGCATTGCCCACCCAATCCTAGGAAGGCAATATCCATCGCCCTTTGGAATGTAGCTCCTGCATTTATCAGACCAAATGGCATCCTTCTATAGGCGAAAGTTCCCCACTTAGTCCTGAAAGTAGTCTTGAGACGATCTTCTTCGGCTACTAACACTTGATTATAGCCCGAGAAACCATCGAGGAGGGAGAACAATTCGGATCCTGACACCATTTGTAGAATTTGCTCCATTTAAGGTACGGGGTAGTTGTCTTTATCCGAGGCTTTGTTTAAATTTATGAAATCTACACATAGCCTTATCTCTCCTGATTTCTTCCTTACAGGCACCAAGTTTGCAAACCATTCAGAATGCCGAACTTTGAAGATTATTTTAGCGTCCAGGAGCTTCTTTAATTCCTTTTGGATCAGCGGTTCTAGAGTAGGATGCATCCTTCTTAACTGCTGCTGAAATGGTTTGACACCCGCTTTCATTGGTACAACATGCTGAATGATGCGGACGTCATATGTTTTCAGATCTTCATAGGTCCATGCAAAAACATCCTTGTACTGTTTAAACAACTTAATGAACCTATCTCTTTCTCCTGGTGAACAACATTTGCCGAGGTTGACAAATTTTGGTTCTGCCTCGGTACCCAAATTAACCAACTCATGTTGCATTGATGAGCTGTTAGTTTTGGTATTAGCTGGTCTTTTGAACTTATTTTGAAGATCGAAAAGCATTTCGAGGGACCTTACCCCCTTTGGCATGAAATTTCCTTTCTCGTCATCTTTCTTCATCAAATCAGCATCGTGTTCTTCTTCATCTATTGCAGCTCCTTGGAAGCTATCTTCGTTTATCAGGAAGCTGATAATTTGTTCATCATCATCGAAGACTCTGAAATTTGTGACGTTATCGGGAATGGAAGGCCTGAAAATCAATTCAATTGAGCATTTATTATTTGACGGCACTGATCTAGAAGCAAATGTTGCTAACAAATCAGCAGCAGAATTTTGCAACCTAGGAATTGATTTTATATTGAAAGCGTCAAAACACATGATTAAATCCCATACCTCAGCCTGGTAACCTTTCAAGTGCGGTGAGAGACAATGAATGGTGTCCCTTACCTGTCTGACAACTATCTCGGAGTCACCAAAAACCTTCAGGTATTTAACATTTAAGCCAATGGCTTTCTTTAACCCATGCACCAAAGCTTCATATTCAGCGGTGTTATTAGTACAATCGAATTCTAATCTACACGACAAAAAATACTTGTTCCCTTTTGGATCCATTAGAACACAACCGGCTCCGGATCCTTCTAGAGTTTTAGACCCATCGAAGTATAATGTCCAAAAGATATCTTTAGATTTAGCTTGGTTAGTTTCTTTGTGGTCTATGTTAGCAACTAAATTGACTATGTTACAATCAATATCATCAGTCCGAGAGAAATGAAGGAGATCAGACTGTTTATCTGATTCATGGCTAATGGTTTCAGATTGATAATTACCCAGATCCATTTCCAAGAAATAATTCCCCAGAACCGAAGATGAGAAAGTTACGGCTTCATTTTTTTTCTTCTAACTGGGTTACGTTTTGTTTCATATGAGGTTCCCTAAGAACTTTAATCTGATTTTGTCTGTTCTGATATGGCAGCCATAGGTGAGACCAATCGGTAGCAAAGTAGCCACTCAGCTTGGTAGACCAATCCCTACTCAAGATCAGCCCATAAGCTTCAGGAATATCGACCACCATTATGTCAATAAATTGACAGACTCTAGGATCCGCTGACAATCTAATTAGAACGTCTTTCATCTCCCCAATTACTTTAACAGCAGTCCTATCCAATTGGATAATTTGAGCTGGAGATGGCACGGGCTTCCCATTAATCTTCTTACAAATTGACAGTGGCATAACGTTTGAAGAAGCTCCAGAGTCTACCAAACAGTTATGAACATTGTGATTAAAAATTTCAAATGTCAACAAGAATGGCAATGTTTGGGATTTGGATTTCCCACCGATGCTAGCTTCATTAATTTCAGGATTGTCTTGAGAATCTGTTAATGTAGTGCTGGGTTTTGGTTGTAAAACATGCAGCAGTTTGTCTCGTTGATGGGGCAAGCTACACATGTCAAATATTGATATGTTTGCTTTGACTTTCTTGATATCTTCGATAATATCATACCCTATATCGGATTCGTTCCCAATTCGAGTTGGCTGATCTGTTTTGTTCGTGGTGACCTTAGGTGGCTGAACTGTGTTGTCAGCGCTTGGCTGTTTGGCAGCTGTTTGGTTTACTTTGGGATGAGGTGAGATGATTGGTATATGCCTCCTAGGCGGATCTTTCGGAATCTTAGGTTTATGGGAAGAGGTGATTGGGACAGGATCCGCAATTGGGCCCTTGCTGCGAGTCGCAACATTTATGGTAGAGGGAGAGCTGTCTACATGATCTTCTTCTACTAATTCAGTCATAGGTACCCAATCCCACAACACCATAGTAGTGTCCGGGGTTGGTTCCTCTAACTCAGGGCTTGACTCTTCCGGAGGATCATCCTGATCTGGGATCTGAGAGTCTAACATTTGGTTCATGACTAAGCTCATGGAATTGATCCATTGCGGGCAGCTCTTTTCCGAATGTGGTTCTTGGTGAAAAGTGCAGAAATTCTCCATCCCTATCTCATTCAAGTTTAAAACAGGGGCAGCGTTCATTGGTGGATGAGTCTGTTCCCCGTATTCCCTTCTTTTATAGAATGGCTTGAAAGGTTTCCTAGATGTACTAGCAGCCTTGTCTTTCTCGAGATCTACGATTTTGTTAGATAATTTCTGCATCATTTTGACTACGTTTTCCATGTCCGTAGATGGCTCATCTTTACTTCTAGTGAGCAGCAAAGGTTTCTTGCTAGCTGCTGGTTTTGGTTCTACATCTAAGGCATGTTTAGCAATGCTATCAGCCTCTTCTTCTACCTTTCTAGCTTCCTCAAAGTTCTCTATCAGGGTAGCTTTCTTGGACCTCTTCACAAACATTGCTATGGGTCCATCAAGAGCGGTTGTATAGTATTCAATTAGAGATTCCTCGGCTGGTTTGTTAGCTTGACTGAAGTTATTCAACAGCGTAGTGAATCTTTGATTGAAATCTTGAACCTTTTCTTTCTTTTCCATCCTCATGGATAAGAGTTCTTTCATGAGTGTGGCCACAGTCTTTTGGTTTCCGTATTTCTTTAGAAAACATTTTTCGAATTCATCCCAACTAGAGATTGAGCTGGGTTGTAAGTTAAAGTACCATGATGATACTTTTGGCTCGAATGTATATGGAAACAACCTGTAGACCACGTCTTCATGTTGTACGTTCAAAAGGTTCAGAGCCAGGTAAAAACTCTTGAGGTGATCTTCTGCCGAAATGGCTTTCCCTGGATCGTATTTAGGCAAGACCTTTTCTGGGTTTTTAGGGAGATTATGGAATGGTCCAGCTAAGTTCAGCGCTCCCCTTGCTCTCCAAGCAGGTACAGCCATGTTTGGGTTTGGATGCGGAGACCCCGGAGGAGAATTGTAGGGTGAAACTTGTGGAGTACTTTTGGGAGTGGTAATTTCTTCAAGATTTTCTTGGTCTGTCTTGTTAAGAGTGTCGAAAATCTCTTCCAAAGTCAGATTTACCAGTTCTTCAAAACTCTGAACGAGAATTGAATCACGGGTGTACTGTGGCTCCTTTCTAGGTGTAATTTTCTTAGGGAGGAATTTGACAGCGTTTAAACCACCTAACTGCCTAACGTAGGATCTGGTATGTCTTCTCAAATCCTCGATTTCTGTAAACGGGACAGCGTATAAAGCTTCCTGAGGCTCAGGGTCAGAGATGTGGCGTTCTTGGTTTGTTAGTCCAAGATCTGGGCTGTTTGAAATACTTTCTATAAGCGGGTTTTCAGTGTTATCTATGACCGCGGAAGATTTTCCTCTATCAGCCATGCACTTTAGGCCCTCCTTCTAGCGCCAAAAACTGTTGATGCCTCGGATATCGTAGCATCAATCAGAAAGGGATTCTCCTCGAGAGATGGTCCCAATTAGACTATCCCCCGTTTGGTGTAGGGAATCCGTCCGGTTAGCGGTTCCGGCAACCGTGGTTTTGGACTTTAAATCCGATCTTACCGGTTATGGCCCGATCCACCTTTCTTTTGGGTTTTTTTTATGTCTTTTGTATGAGATGCAAGTGCCTAAATTATACTTAATCTAAATGCAATTAAAACAGATCTAAACCTAAAACTGGAACAAATCTATCTATCGCTGCAGGGAACACGCTAAAGGGAAGAGCAATCTGCTGTAACAAGTATTGTAAACCAAGAATAGATAGCTATTATTTCTTACAACCAAAGCTACAGCAATATAAAAATCTTTAGAAGATAGCTTCCAACTCGACATGGAACGCGTCTATTGCTCATGAACAGAAGAAAACAAATAAAGAAACAGATCTGAAAAGAAACTTTAAGGACGCATCTATTGGTCATAAACAGAAGAAAGCAAAATTATTTAATCTATGTAACAAGAATAAAGAAACAGATCTAGATGTAACAAAAACTGAAAATAAACTCAAAGATCCCTGCAAGGAGCAATTTAAAGTCATGAACAATGAGCCACATGAATTACCCTAAAGAAAGAACAGTTAGCCATTCGATCTAGACAAAGAAATCTACAGCAATACATTTCATTGTTCACAAAATAGAGAGAACGCATACACAGAGGGGAGCAAAATCATTAATGCAAAGAAATAATTCAGATGTCAAGAATAATCTCACATTACTGAACCGCAGTCATTAGAATAGTCCAATATAGAGCAATCCAACATCCCAGGCAAAACGTCCATCTCCCGTGGCTTCTATTAGAAAATTCAATTTACAGACCTGATATAAGATAGCTCATATCATTCCCCAAAATTTCATTCCCTGCAAAAAGTCCCGTCTAATCTTTCCTAGATGCTATTTATAGCTACAACTTTGCCCTTTGGGCTGACACCTAGCACTTTCCACCTGTCATTTACAGGGATTTCTACTATAATCGACCACCAAAAATGGCCACTTCCTTTACAAAAATATTTTGACAAATATTAGGGACAGCTGTCCCATGGCTTACGCCTTACATTTTTTAAAATATACATAACAGAAAATTGGCCGACATCAAAGCTTTCCCTGTTGGGCACGTGTTTGGCTGAAGAGAGTGGCTCACTGAATTCAGCCTCTTCATTCCTATGCGTGAGCTTCCCCTGGCAAAGGGTCTCCCAAGTTAATCGTCACTGATGCTGCCTGGGAAGGGTCCCTCGAATCCCCTGCTGATGCTGCTCCTAATTGGGAAGGGGGAATTGAACTGGCCAGATTTTCTGCCATTGCTGGGGAAGAGGCTGCTGGGAGAGAGGCTGCCGGATCTACTGATGTTCCCGCTGCTGCTGCAGCTTTCCTGTCCTCCTCTGTTATGTAGCTGTGCCACACACCTGTGTCCCTTATGATTATGTTTGCTGCAGCAGGCAACATGATTTTCTGAGAAGTCACATTCTTCCCGAGCTCTGTTTTAATGCTTTGTACTTCTGCTTCAGCAACTTGATGCGCTTCCTTTAGCAGATGGTTGTGAAGTGTTGATGAACCGATGTAATGTTGGAGATCATCCATGGCCAGGACATCAATTCTTTTCACATACTCCATCTGGACGCCTAGCTCTTCTTTCAGTTGAGACAACCGCTGTTCCTTTTCCGGGAAGTCTTCTAGGGTCTGAGGGAAACTCAATGTGCAGTTGTCATGGACTCCTTTGAGCTTTTGGTATAGGTTGTTGATTCTATCGGTTGTCCTCTGCACACTGGTTATCATCTTATTGGCACAGTTCCTGCCAAACTCCAACAAGGCTATATCTTCATTAAAGTCTTCCACGGCCTTAAAAGGAAGATGCGGGGGGAAACCTCCTCTCCCTTCTCTCCATGCCATCTGACTTATGACATTTGCCTTGACACGGGTATTCTTATCTTTGAGCTTGTGGGTTTCCGTATTAACCTCTTTTAGCCTAACCACCATGGCCTTGAGTTTGCATACCTCATCAGTGATTAGTTCTTGGGAGCCATACACTTGCTGCAGGATATTGCATGACAGCTCGTGGAAGGGAGATAGGTCCATGGTTCTGTTCTCCGCTTGCTCTAAACGCTCAGCTAACGTTTGCTTGACTGCTTTTAGCAGAGATGCCTTTTCTTCTGCACCATTCTTCTCTGCTTCCACAATCATCATTTGAAGTGTTAGCTGGTCCTTTTCCTCTTCCAGCTGGCTGTACTTGTTTGACAGCTCCTTATGCTCAGCGTACAAGCAATTATACTTGTTTACTACCAGATCTCTTTGGGCTTGCTCATTAGCCACATTTTGTTGCAGCGTGCGTGCTCTTTTCTTTGTCAATATATTTTCTTTAACTATAACCCCTACATTGGAAAATGATGCCTGTGCTGTTGCTATAACTGCGGATGCCATGGCGATGGGATCTGCATCTGTGTTCTGCATGACAGCGACCTCTCGGTGAGTAACAATGTCATCATGGAAGGGACTTTTAATCCTCTCTTCTGATTGGAGGACCATTGCTTTTCTTTTCTTATCATAGACAAACTCATTCCATATGGACACTGTACGCTTCCCAGATGGACTGTACGGGACAATTGGTCGGTTTATGATGTCTATGTCTTCTTCCATAGGTGGGTTCCGGACTTCCTGAGCGGGGTCTGTTCCTTCCTTTTGGGTACCAGAGCCACCTGCTTGAGAGGTGTGTATCTCCATGTCTTGTACACCGGACCCACCTGCCTTGGTATCTTCCCTTGTCTTCAATTCTTCCTCCGCCTTCTTCCTTGCTTCAGCTTGCTCAGTCTCTGCTTCTTTCTGCTTTTGGGCTTCTTCAGCCTCTTTCCGCAGTCTTTCATTTTCAGCTTCTTGCTGCTTTCTTGCTTCCTCGGCTTCCTGCTGTAACTTCGCCTCTTCTCTTAATCTGAGCTCTTCCTGAGCTCGGGCATCCTCAGCTTCTTTCTCCTTTTGCTGGATGGTTTTCTGGGCCTTGGTTGAGCTAGAGATTGCTCCAGCACCTTGGCGACAGATCCGCAGCTCAGTCATGTTGCAGATACCTCTGAATGCCTCCTCCTCGGCATCAGGGTAATGCGAGTATTCAAAATGAGCGTAGAAGTCCTTGCAATGCTCGGCCACTTTACCCTTTCTGTCGTTCCTGTGGAAGATGACCTCACCGAAGTGAGAGGCCTTCAACTCTTGAACAAATTCGTCGGCAGAGGCCACCCCTGAAAACTTGTAAGCACCTATGCAGAAAGGTAGGGGGGGAAAGGAAGCCTTGTGTTGCTTGTGGAGGAATGCTCCAATCCCATCCAAGAAGAGTTGTCTTACTGCTTCCTTGAGCACCACATAGTCTGTGGCGTACTGCGGCAATATGTATGGGGGCTTAGTCCCTCCAAACATTCTCAGGTAGGTACCTTGTTCTGAAAAGTAAAAATCCCCATAATCCCCAAGGACTTCCAAAGCATTTTCTGACAGGCAATTTGGTTCTTCGTTGAACATTTTCTCGTATAGGGGCATGATGAACCCCTCACAGATGAGTTTGTAGCTGGGCTTGTAATTCTAAGCCCACAACATCTTGAATGCGATGTAGACCGGGGCGGTGGCCCTATCCCACGTACACCCCAATTTGGGGAACTCTATTTTGGCCAAGATACAATCTATCAGGTATGAAGACATGAAGAATTCAGCCTTCTTCAAGGCCAGTCCTGGCTTAGCAGCAGCTATCATCGAGGCCAGACTATCCGACAGGATAGTGGCCCAGTCAAACACTGTCCCCTGAAATGCCACATAGTGAATGATAGGGACCCACTGAATCTTGTATACTGTGCCATCGGGCATGCCGAAGATTCTGCACAGCATTAAAGCGATCAATCTGAAAGGGGCCCTCAGGTTCTGTACGTCATATTCATCATTTCCCTTTTTTCTCAAATGCTTCCCTCCCCTCAATAGCTTCTTGGCCATCTCGACATTATCCATTTGGCCCAACCATTCGTCAGTCAGAGCTTGTTGGACACGGGGAAATCTGTAGGCCGTCGCAATGTACGCGGGTTGAAACGAGGCAATAGCCACTTTCCCGCTGTCATTTATCACTCTCCCTTCAGCATCTGCATGTTGGAGTATCCACCCGATCACTTCAGCACAGGGGAACAGCTCAGGGCGGGTAGCGGCTCTAGTTATGCCTGAGGCTCTGATGTTAAGATAGATTGGTGCTTCCTCTAGCAGCATATCTGGGATTTCTTGGTCCCGGATCATTCTGTAGATGTCTCCCCATCTGATTTCTGGAGGGACACCAGTGGTGCACCTTGTGTCTTGGAGTGAGGTTTCAATCTTGAGAGGGGCAGGCTTCTTTTCTGTCATCTTAGCTTTCTTCTTATCGGTTTTCGACATCTTGATTTATCCCTGATAACACCCATATACAAGTCATCATGAACTTGAGTAACATACTGCGAGGTTTCAATCAGAGAGTATCATTGTTTTAAGATATTAATGAAACAAACGCAGTGAAGCTGTGTATTTAGGAAGCAAAACGTTATTTCAACATGAGACATAAATTGAAACACTTGAATTTCCTAAAAGGACGAGTTTGGAATGCTCCTGAGGGGTAGGCTATGCTGCGGATACATTTTGTTCTCGGACCGATAGGTGATTTGCGGAGGTAATGGGATTTCGGGTCAGCCTTGGGGAATTGCGGAAGCCATCGGTTTTCGGCTCGGTAGGCGAATTGCGGACACCGTTGGTTTTCGGTTCCGCCCCAGGGAGGGATAAGATAGCTTTCGTCACTGCTGTGGTTTGGAAGGCCCGTGGCGGGTGAGCTCAGATGGGCAGACCTTTTTCCGAAAAGGGAACCCCTTTCGCATTTACGCTTAGGCTAGGGCATTGGAATGTCAATGTCATTTACGACACTTGCCGAGGTGTTCTATGGGGAGTAGTTCGAGCGAGGGCGCGGGTGCCGGGGAATACTAACGCAAAAGGTTTGAGCGGCCATGGTTTCGGGCCCTGGCTGGCGTAGCTTAACTATTCATGGGTTTTGAACAGGGGCCATGGCACCGGAGACAAGGTTTTGCCCCGGGTAGAGGGCGCGTTGGGACTGAGGCTTACGGAAGGGCCCGGGATTTTACGTCCTGAGTTTTCGGTCGGGGACATAAAACGCCTATAGGGCTTCGACAATTTTTTTTTTAAAACGAGGGGCGCGGCCCGAGGTTTTAACAATGGGACAAGATTAACCGCCCGCACCCACCATCACTGCTCGAAATAAAATTTTAATGTTTTAACGAAAGCCTATGACGATTTTGTGTGACGAAAACTCCATTCAACTGAATCTGACGGGCAAAACATAGCCCTTGACGGGTGTTTTTCCCGTCAAAACCCCACTAAAACCCATTGTTTTCCCACAAAAGACAACCCAATAGTGAAATTCAAGGTTAAAATCCTACCTGGCACCGTGGGGATTGCTTGAACGAGGTGGCCGCGAGCGCGAATGAGCGAGGTGAGCTGGAGCGATTTGCACGGCGTTCCACGTCGTTGGCCAATCGAAACAATGGTGCATTGGTCTGGCCCCCAACCGTATATTTAAATGAAAACGGGCACGTGCGAGCATTAAGGTTGGTGGTTGGCGCAATTAGAATGTGGCTTAAATACGCCGCCCGCCGCGGTCATGTCAAGATACCTCGATTTCCGTGTGACCGCCATTTGCGGGACCAAATTGTGAATCGTATCCGTCGTTGCGGAAGGGTTCAACGAAAGTTCCCGCCGTTTCGGGAGGGTAGCTTGAATTGCTCCGCAGATCTTAAACATTGAAAAAGTTTCCAAGTGTTATTTACTTCAGAAGGCTTAGACGGGCGGTTTATGAGAATGGCCTCCGACGTTTCGGGAGAAAAACCCGCAGGTTTCCGCAGAGTTTTAACCAATGTTCCAAATTATTTTTGGGAGAGTGAAGCGAACGAGTCCCGCCATTTCGAGAGCGAAACCGGAAGAAGTTGATGAATTTCTTCGTGTTATTTCGGCAAGCTTATGCGAATGGCTTCCGCCGTTTCGGGAGACAGAGTTGAATCGTTCCGCCGTTTCGGCAAGGTTTCAGCAACGGTTTCCGCAGCTTATGGCCAGAATCTGAGTTTCTTTTCGGGGGGATATCACGGCGGCTTCCGCCGTTTCGGGCGGTTTTGCTGAATTCCCCGCTGTTTCGGGAAGTATTGTCCCATTGTTCCCGCAGTTTTTTCTA
This sequence comes from Larix kaempferi, assembly GCA_027924585.1. Lineage (NCBI taxonomy): Eukaryota > Viridiplantae > Streptophyta > Pinopsida > Pinales > Pinaceae > Larix > Larix kaempferi. The sequence continues at coordinate 38,623,823 of BSBM01000217.1, forward strand.
ATCGGACGAAAATCTAAGTCTGTTTCGGGAGATTTAAGGTAAATGAGTCCCGCAATTTCAGGAGCAAAACCGGAACCTCTCCGCGGTTGCGGAAGGCTTGAGCGAAAGCTTCCGTCGTTTCGGGAACAAATTTTCAATGGTTTCCGCAGATCTCGACAAAGAAAATCTCAGTCCTTCTTTCGGAAAGGTTGGACGTTTATCTTCGAAGTCGGGGAGATAGTCCGAATTATTCCAAAACGTTTGGGGAAAAATCTAAGTTATATTTTGGCTCTTTGGGGAAAACATGGAAGGATTAATGGCAAGATGTTCAGCAGGGAGAAAAAATTATGTTGAAAACAGAGCTGACGGCTGGGAGGGCTTGTCAGGAAAAATTTCTACAAAAATACAGGAGGGGCCCCAACATGTTCAAAAATTTTTGGGTGGGGTGTTGCTGCAACAACAGGTCCCTACCTATATTGGGGAGTCAAATCCATCATTAGGAGGTCGAAATACCATCATTTGGACCTTCATTTTTGCCCCTTTTTTAATATTGTCTCTCCCTACTCCTTGTTTGGGGATGGACAATTACAACTTTTTCACTCCTTGCTAGTCTATTAGGGGTGACAATTTCAACATTGTCGCTCTATACTCAGCTATAGGGGAGTGACCATATTTTTTCCACCATTTGAGATTGAATCTAGGATCTTCATTTGGGCATGATTTTGGGAGGTTTGTTGCATCTTTCAAGTATGATCTCATTTCTATTCAAGGTGGCCTTGATCTCCTTGGATCCACTTATCCTCCCTTGATCCACCCTTCTCTCCCAAGTAGTTTGGCCTCTCCACCCTATAAAATGAGGCCAATTCTTGAGTCAAAACATGGAGACTTGGAGATACCACACTTATGATTGTGTGATTCTCAAAACATGAAGAATAACTTAGAGAGGTGGTCCTTATGGTCTTAGAGTGCTCAAGGGGATTCTGATTGAGAGCTTGGAGGAGATGTTGCTGGTGCGAGATAAGTTATAATCATGTTATGTACTTGCTTCCTTTGGATTTCTAATGAATAAAATTGGCCTATTCTCCCAAATTGTACTTCTCATATTGAATGCATATATTTGTTTACGTGTTAGTGAATAGATATGGTTTAATACACTTTCTCTTGGAAGTTGCTTGTCCCTTTTCGTTTATTTGCAGGCTCATCTACTTGGATGCTCAAGCTTGGAGCTAGATCAACAAGGAGAAACAAGGATAACCTTCAAGACTAAGTTAGGATATCTACCCCTTGTTAGATTTTCAGAATTTACTTCAATCTGATCTAGAATCTTAACTGAGAGAACAACATGTACAACAAATCTACAGCATATCACTCATGGACACAATAATGCAAGCACACAAGAGACACAGAGTTTACTTAGGGAAAACCATAAAGGTGAAAAACCCCAATAACTTCCTCAGAGATAGATAGAGCAATGATACAACCAAAATACAAGAGATAGTCTTCTCCTAGCAGTAGAGCCTCCTCCTCACAAGTGCGCCACTTTCCGAATGAGAGAAGTGTGTGAATGAATGATCAAATAGAGATCTCTCGATATCTATTTATACTTGTTTTGTCCTGCCCAATAAACTAATGGGGCCTACATGTCTAGCTTAACCCATGGTTAACTTAATCCGGGCCGACCCCACACTTGGTGGTCTAATAACCCTTTGACCCACATGGCCGACTCCTAATAGGGTGGTCTAATAACCCTTCGACCCACATGACTTATACAGGGCCGACCCCAACAAGGTGGTCTAATAACCCATCAAGTATAAGTTACAACACTTACAATATAAATGATGACACTTCCATATAGAGGACTAATAACATCTCTATAGGAATACAATATACATATATGAAATACATTCTGAAGTTACATACACATCAACACTCCCTCTTAACTAGGAAGGTATTTCTCGACATAGGTCTGCTAGCACAAGTCTTCTTCTCTGGATCATCATTAGCGAATCATCATCCTCGAATCATTGTCATCATCACTACTACTGCTATCTCAATCAATCTCTAAATCTACTCGTCATAGGAAGTTCTACAGAGCCAGTCCTTTTTCATACTAGATGTAGGCCCACCACCTATAGGGCTTCATCATCACTGTCCATACTGTGGAATCCTCGGGACTTATTACGTGAGTCAACAAAACCTCGAAAGAGCATCCCAGGACCGATTACGAGCACACAGCTCAACCTATTGGATCTCCCAGGACCTTTTACATGCTACTGCACAACTTGTCCACGGCCATAGAGTATCATGAAGCATAACCCAGATGCACACACACAGCACTTACACTCACCGGCATGGGAGGACCAACCTACCACCATCCGTGAAAGGCTCATAGCACTTACATCAATGACCATGGGAGAACACATCTGCCACCATGTCGGAAAGGCCCTACACTTACATCAATGCACATGGGAGAACACATCTACCACCATGTCGAAAAGGCTCTGCACTTACATCAACGCACATGGGAGAACACATCTGCCACCATGTCGGAAAGGCTCTGCACTTACATCAACGCACATGGGACAACACATCTACCACCATGTCGGAAAGGCTCTGCACTTACATTAACGCACATGGGAGAACACATATGCCATCTGCTCATTCATCGCAACATACAGGAGCTTCACTGCTCCTCTCTGCACCATATCCCTGATATAGTGATATTTGTTCTATATGTGTTTCGACCTATCATGAAACACGGGGTTCTCAGACAACTTCACACAACTCTAGTTGTCACAAAAGATACTAGTAGCCTCCAGCGGTAGATCAAATAACTTAGACAGTAGCTTCTGAATCCATGCTACTTCACAACTAGACGAACAAGCTGCACATACTCTGCTTTGGTTGTACTCAGTGCTACGCAGGACTGCTTCCTGCTAAACCAAGATATCACACCTGATCCCATAATGAAGCAACACCCAGATGTGCTCTTCCTATCTGCAGCACTGCCTGCCCAATCCGAATCAACATAACCCTGCAGGTTAAAATTTTGATTCGCATCATACTTGAGCCCATAATCAACTGTACCCTTCAGGTACCTTAGAATATGCTTTACAACAACCAGGTGAACACTCCTCGGATCTGTCAGGAACTGGCTCAATGTGTTCACCGCCAAGCAAATATCTGGTCTCGTGTTCGTCAGGTACATCAAGGACCCAATCATCTCACGATACATAGAGACATCAACCGGCTCAGATGAAGCATCACACAGAAGCTTCAAGTTCGATGCCATAGGTGTGGCCATGTCCTTGCAATTCATCATCTCGAACCTCTTCAGGATATCTACTGCATACTTCCCTTGTCCAAGGAAGATCCCATCTGCACTCTGCCACACCTCCATACCTAGGAAATAATGCATCATCCCCAAGTCCTTCATATCGAAATCGGAAGCAGGCTTCCTCCTTGTATCGGCAATCAATCTGTCATCTCCTGTTACAAATAGGTCATCCACATACAGGAGTAGAATCACATGATTGCCTTCCTCAACCTTGTAGTAAAGGTTGGAATCCGCTTTACTCTTGGTAAAGCCCAAACTGGATAGAAAGTTGTCTATCCTATCATACCAAGTTCTACACGTATATGACTCCCTGTCATGTGTCTCAGAACTAAGTGTCTGCTCCACATACACTTCTTCTTCAACTACACCATTCAAGAAAGCTGTCTTGAAATCCATCTGGTGTATCTTCCATTTCATCACTGCAGCCAGAGCAAGTACGGATCTAATGGAAGTGTATCTGGCTACAGGAGCAAAATTCTCTATGCTACCACCTGCAGCATGCTTGATCTTGTAGATCCTCTTGGAAGTCACTACAGACTACCCTTTGGGACTGCATCCCAAACATCTTCATGATCTACTGGTACTCCTCGATCATGGCATTCTTCCCAGATCCTGGGAACTTCAACATCTTCAATATTTTCAATAGATAACTTTGTTGCTGAACAAATGTTGTAGTCCTTCTTTTGTAGGTGATGGTATACGATCTTTCCTACACAACAAGTTAAATTGCATAATTAGAAAGCATCTCATAGTTTTCAGAACAAATTCTTACACATAAAGAAATATGTCATATAGTCATGCAATTATGTTAGCCAATGCTTCAATACAACATTTATCCATATTTCGTAACTTTCTAGATGCCTTCCAATCTTTACCAGAACATTGTTAAGAGTGTGCACAACTCCTAACATGTCAGCAAAGAGGTTTCATTCTAGATAAGTAGCAATGGAATGTTGTACAGTTCCATAGGCAACTTACCCATGTATATTAGTAGTATATTGTTCATCAATGCAACTATTCTAATATGCATAATACACAACCTAATTCTAGGAACATAAGCATATACATCATTGAATAACATTATGTAAGAAATGACAATTCAAATACTTATCTTGTTTGGTTGCTGGGTGGACTCCCTCGGAATCTTTGCAACTCCATTTTGATGTGGATTGTGAGAAGTGGTCAACTCCCTCTCAATATCTGCATCCTTGCAAAAACTACTGAAGTGTGCTCCTTTGATTTCTTGCAGGAACAACTGGAGTGTACTCCCTCTTGATCTTTGGTTTCTTGCAGGAACAATTGGAGTTTGCTCCCTCTTGATCTTTGCTTCCTTAGTTACATGTCCTTGAACTTATATCCATCCTTAATCACTAAGTATCATCATTGCGTTATCCTTGAGGTCTCATACATAATCACACATTTATTAGTATAATCTTAATACTATCAAAACACAATAATATTAAACATGTATAGTCATGATCATTTACACATAATAAACATTAGTATTCAAGGTTTCAGGGAAGTCTTCTTTTACTCATGCATATTCTTATTGGATCATAGGACTCTTCTGATTAGTTAAATCATCAATGCATAAACCCGTGATTACTCAAACCTATACTTTCATGATTCTTCTGGTTAGTCATATCATCAATTATGGTAAGAAACATAATATGCATACAACCATGACTATTCAAACCTATGACTTCATGAATAATCATTATCAACAACACAACAGTATAAGATCCTAACACAAGGTAGGATTCTAGCTTGATATAGGAAAAACATACCTGGATTAGCATGCTAGCTAGTTATGTCTAACATACCCGCATAATGTCTTCTGGTTCTCTTCAATGACTTGTGCTAGTAACCTGCATGTCTCATAAGTTATCCATTGTAGAACCAAGTTATACATACCTCGTAAGTAGATTTTCTAAGTGATCCATGACAATGGATGAATCTTTGTCTTCATGTCATCATGATCATATGTTCTTGAACTAGAACATGATTTGTCTTTCTTGGTGTACCTTTCATGTTAGCAGACAACATAAACCTCATACAACACCAAAATGCATTAGTACAATCATAAGTGTCAACACCCTAATGCATGCATTCATAATTTTTTTAAGGTGATACGATAAGTCTAAAATCAAGATTGTTCTAACCGTAATAACATGAAGACAAACATATCATAAACTTAATCATGAACAAATCTCGAGACATACCTGGATGAGTCATACCTATTGAGATTGCTTGTAATCTTCTTATGGAAGGCCTTAGCCTCATCTCCCTCCGAGACAGGAACTTCTTCACTTATGCAGGTGACCAATCCATCTTCTTCTAGGATTAACCCAATCCACTTGATTTGCAAGAACTGGACCTGGAGCTAGATTAGGGTTTGTCAGAGAAACCCCAAAGATTCAAACTTCCGAAAGGATAGAAATATGCGCCTTGATGAGCTGATCAAGTTGGTATATTCAGAATTTGAAAACTACAAAGTTTCACTCCTCAATTTTGCCTTTGAAACTTCCGGATTCACTAGACGTGACCCCGAAATAGGGTTTGATGAATCCCACTCTTCTTCCCAATCAAAAGGTTTGATCCAAAGATCTAAGCTTCTATTGTTCTGAGGAGCTTCCAGCTGTGGTCATAGATTTCAAAAAATTCCATTTTTACAGAAGCCCTAATTTTCCACTTTTCTGATCAAAGTCCCGAACTAGGGTATGATCAAGCCTGGCCTTCTTCCCAGCCAAAAATTCTGATCTTGGTCTCTAAATTTTGATTTTGATGAGTAGCATTCAGCCGTGGTATCTGATTACAAGAATTCCAACTTTCTCCGAAACCCTAAATTCTGGAAGCCATGAATGAAGGTGCTAAAAAATAATTATGTTTTGACAGAACTATGTACCTCATTGTTTCTGGTGTAACTCCGAACTTTTTGATCCACAGGGTCTGAAATATTTTCCTAAGATACCCTGACCTATCATATTTCCATCCTGATAGGTCTGACCTCAATTGGATTCTCTGAGAGAGAGTTATGCCAAGTGTCGCAATGTGACCTGTTTATGGGATAAAACAGGAGAGCAAACTTGTACGGCATTCCACATGTCACTGGTTCAACTTCGGTCTCTGAAAAAGTTTCCTGAGATAGTAAAGTATTTGTACTACCTGTCACTTTTTACGAAATTTCATTTAGATCTTCCTAGCCGAAGTTATGACCTTTTTTCCCAGGTCACCTGTTTCTGACTGAGATATGGAAGAGGCAGAAACCCTATATTGAACAGATCATAAATCACAAAGTACAACGAATTAGAAGTTTTCCTTTGGACACAAGATACATGAGGATCTGATATTCGCCCTATAAAAGTGTTAGATTCGAAAACTTCGCCAAAATGGATTTATAGAGAAAGTCCTACGATGACTGGGTTTTGCTATAACAAGCCCTAGCATCGCAAGTGCAACAAGTGTCATACATGCCATATCATGCCTTCTTTCAAGCTAGCTCTGATACCATGTTAAATTTTCAGAATTTACTTCAATTTGATCTAGGATCTTAACTAAGAGAACAACATGTATAGAAAATCTATAGCATATCAATCATGGACACAATAATGCAAGCACACAAGAGACACAGAGTTTACTTGGGGAAAACCATAAAGGTGAAAAACCCCAATAACTTCCTCAGAGATAGATAGAGCAATGATACAACGAAAATACAAGAGATAGTCTTCTCCTAGCAGCAGAGCCTCCTCCTCACAAGTGTGCCACTTTCCGAATGAGAGAAGTGTGTGAATAAATGATCAAATAGAGATCTCTCGATCTCTATTTATACTTGTTCTGTCCTGCCCAATAAACTAATGGGGCCTACATGTCTAGCTTAACCCATGGCTAACTTAATACGGTCCGACCCCACACTTGGTGCTCTAATAACTCTTTGACCCACATGGCCGATCCCCAATAGGGTGGTCTAATAACCCTTCGACCCACATAACTTATACAGGGCCAACCCCAACAAGGTGGTCTAATAATCCATCAAGTATAAGTTACGACACTTACAATATAAATGATGACACTTCCGTATAGAGGAATAATGACATCTCTATAGGAATACAATATACATATATGAAATACATTCCGAATTTACATATACATCAACACCCCTTCTCATCCTTCTCATGCATATGCTTGCTTGGATTGGCTTGTGTGTAAATTGAATCTAGGGGAAAGTAGCGACCATATGTTTATTTTCTGTCTTGGGTTACGCCTCTAGGGAATCTGATTTTATCCCAAGAGGAATCCTACTTATCCATACGGAGGGTTTCCTTAAATAGAAACTAACGACTCTGTTGGGGACTTTCCCTAGTTTATAAACCTTTTGAGCTTCTGATTGGACCAATTAGACCTCTTTGAGTGTGTTTTTCTGTTGATTTTTACCTCCTTTGATCTTTATGGAGAAGTGCACTTAGCATGAAACCTAATCCAACCTTGGATATGAGCCAAAATCAGTCAAATTTGACACCTACAGGAGTCTGCCACTACCCCAAAGAGTCCCTCAGAGAAAAAAATATTAGTCTCACGCCCCCTACAGTGTTTTAGGGAGCGAAAATTGCTAGTCTGTCGCACTGTTTGGGTAGTTCCAGGAGTGAAAATCCCTCTCCGTGGGTAGTTTTCAGCGCTATTTTGTGTGGTTTTGCTTGGATTTTGCTTCTCAATTGTTTTTGTGGTCTTTTATTGCTGATTTTTCGTTGTGTGGGATCTTCATCATAGCATTTCATTGCTTTTAAGTCTTTTGAAGCTCATTTTTTATCCCTCTCAATCTTTGGAAAGTTGAAACCAACATAGGCCAACTTGGTCTCTTGTTGGGTCTACACCCTTTGGTGGACTATTATCTCTTTCCCAACGGTACTTGGGTCTCCATAACATTGGTTTGGACACTCCCAAGCCTTGTTTGGAAAAATTTGGGGCATACTAGGCCTGTTTGGGAATTGAAGTATGAATAGGGATTTGTGCATCCAAATTTTTTATTGCTTGTGTTTTGAGTGGAATCACCAATCTCATACAATCCTAGGAGTTTGTGGCACTATCCCTAATTCTTAATTACCATTTCATTTGTTTCGATTGAACTTAGGAGGTTTCAAAAATACCTGTTTTTCATTGTTTGGATTCCTTGAGTTTGCAAGTTTTGGATAACTTGGGATTTTGGTTTGCATATTGCAAGAGTTGGATACATATCCTTGATTGGCTTCTGTTTAGCTCTTGTTTGATTGTTTGAGTGCTTGTTTTCTTCATATTCTTTGCTTTTGGACCTCTTATAGTGTCATTTATTCCTTTCATTTCAATTGAAAGCAAAACAAAGAAGTTTTTAGAACCTTTTGTGCAATTCAAAGTTTTTGAAAAAAGAAGAAAACAAAAAAGGTTTGCATTCTACTTTTTGAGTTTAGTTTTTGGTATTGTTGAAAGAATTGGAAAATAAAAAAGTGATTGCATTCTAGTTAGTGGGTGGGGAATTTTTGAGCTTGCATTTTGAAGAAAAATTGAATCGTGTATCATATAGTCTCGTTGAATCATATATATATTTTGCATTCAAAGAGTAATTCATGTTTCTTACATTGGGTATATGCATTTGGGAAAGAAAAATACTCTCTTCTTTACCATAACTAGCGTTCATAAAAAATGAAGACTTTGCATTTCATTTTTTAGTGCAAGGTTTAGAGTTGAGTCAAAACACCATTTAGTCCACTTCTGCTTACCCTATTGAGTAATAAACAATTGTAAAAAAAAATAAGGAACATAATATAAAAAATGAAGACTTTGCATTTCATTTTTTAGTGCATAGTTTAGAGTTGAGTCAAAACACCATCTAGTCCCCTTCCGCTTACCCTATTCAGTAATAAATAGCTACAAAAAGAAACAAGGAACGTAATATAAAATCAATTAGACTTTTTTTCTTTTATAGAAAACCAACAAGTATAGGATTTTAGGGCCTTGGTTGTAGGCTGGAGAGTAAATTCTCCAAGTCCACTGAAACAAAACTAGGAACACTAAAGAGCATAAATCCATTAGTAGCATGAAGTTCTTCTTGGGAAAGTTCCTCTAACACGAAATTCAAGCGGTAGGAGAAGTCGAGAAGAGTGCTCAGATCGGTCTCTGACATTCTCTCTTGGTGGGATTATGCGAGTTAGGGATTAATCTTAGTAGTGGCAAGTCCTCGGGGTGACACCACTATCTGAGTTACTTCAGGTCAAAGAAAATTGTCTTACGTTCCCTACCCATTCGCAGAAGCCCTCTCGCACGACCATTCTACCCAACTACCAAGCGTGAAGTGGTAGCCTTAGTTGATTTTCCTAGGTTGCCTTCCTAGGTGACTGTAGTGGTGCTACTGTCAGTACCTGAGATAGATGTGCAACACATGATTTTGGATCCTTAGGAGGGTACTTGGTCGCATCTAGTACTTGCACCCCTGGAAGTCCATTATGGAGTAGTTATGGCTAACTGTATTTTGCTTCTTCACTGATGGCCTTGTCTCCCATCTCCGGAAGATCCTTATTCCTTTATCTCTGTTACAAGAGAGTTGTTTGCTTGTTGTTATCTTATAAGGATTTTGTTAGTGTGTGCTCTTTGATTTAGCAGACCCTAGGCTGATTCCATGTCCATGGAAACTGTTCAGGAGCTTGCCAATCAAGGAACCCCTTTATACGGGGATCCTTGTATTTTTTCGTATTTTTTGGAAATATTGGTCCTCCTTACATTGCTACATTAAATCTTCCTAGATTCACTATAAGGTTACTGGTATGGTTGTTTTTTATTTCGATGATCCCCAATGCTCCCGATGCCCCGAGTGCAAGCCCTCCACCTCAAGCACAACAACCTTATTTTAACCCTTTGCCTTCTTCACCCATTGTATCTTCTTCCCTATCTTCTTCCTCTCCTAGTGAAAGACTTAATACTAGTAACCAGGAGACTAAGAAGAAGAAGAAAAGGAATAACGTTAAGAAGAAAAATAAGCAAGGGGGTAATCAACCAGCCACTATTAAGCAATATGGGAGTGTTGATAACATTGAGAAGCCCAAGAACATAGGTCACAAACCCAGGTTCCCATGTGGGATTTGTAAGGGTGATCATCTTCTTAACCATTTCCCTCGTATTCCAAGGGTTTTAGAAGTGTGGTCTCAGGATCCTCAAAAACCCATCTCACCAGCCTCTACAGGTCATGCTAGTAATGGTCCGTCGACATTTGATAATAAGGTTGGGGGTAAAAAATTTAAATTCAAGTTTGCTTGTAAGTTATGCAAGGTAATTCATCATACTTACCTTTTCCCTCATATGGAGGAGGCTTCACAATTGTTGGAAGATAGTTTTGTTACCCAACAACAACCTTTAGTTGCTTTACAAGAGTCCTCCCCTACCCAACCTTCAGTTGATGAAGTAGCCACTATGAATTGAACTTCGGTTGACCCCAATCTTCCCTCACATAGTGAATCAAATACTGCTGATGTTTTCTTTGTCAGTTCAGATTGTTCTTCATGAGGGGATGCTCCGTCCGTTTCAACAAAACTCCCTCCAAGAACTGAGTTTATTTCCTTCAATTGGAATAAGTTGGTGGAGCCTTCTCTTCCTTCTTGCATACCTTTCCAAATCATCGTGTGCACTTGCAATGAGTACATATATCACACTATCATAGATGGAGGGGCTTATGTTAGTATTTTATCCTCAACTGCTTGGCGATTTATAGGTTCTCTTAATCTTGTGCCAACCACTAATCATCCACTAGATTTTAATAGAAGATCTAGTGAACCTTTAGGGACCCTTCCTCACCTATCCATAACCTTAGGAGGAAAACATTATGTATTGATGTCATGGTGGTCCAAGGCCCCTTGGATTTTAATTTACTCCTAGGGAGGGACTATGTTTATGCTATGAAAGTTATCGTGTCCACACTCTTTCAACTGATTCATTTTCCCCATGATGGGAGGATAGTGACCATAGATCAACTTTAGTTTGTTAGTCCCAATCATTGTATGACTACCGACCATCTGACTTCCCTGAATGTTACTTAGGTTCAAGTGGTATCCCCCCCACCACAGGTTAATTATGTGGCATTATCCCCCATGTCTTCAATTTCTACTGAGAAAGAGCCTCTCACTGCGTGCTCAACTTCTCTCAATTTAGATCTCATAGTTGACATGGTGAACCCTTAAATGGGGGCATCGGAACTTGTTATTCCCCCTATTACCCCTATTGAATCTCTTGGCATGAATTCTTTCCAGAGTATAGTTCTTCTATCCGATGGATACCTATTGGAAGTTGTGGCCAAGGACCACGAGCATAGTTCACTTTTTGTTTCAAGCTCATTAAAAAATGAAACACATCCCTCTACCATTGAGTCGAGTCTTCTACTAGATTTATTACTTGAACCTTCATTTCATCCACTTGTGTCACTTGATCCTCTTTCTTCCTCTCTCTTTGGTGAACCTATGACTTGAAACCTTTGTTTAGTATAATCCTTATAAGTTCCTCATGCATCAAAATAAGTTCCATCCACAATCTTGGGATTTCAACTGGTTTTTGTGTTTTTAATCTTGTGTTGTAGCTTTATCCAAAATACAAGAAAACACAATATTTTGCATGTGTGTAATGTTCTTTCACATAATACCAAAGAGAATACCAAAGAGGATGGTTTGAAATAAAAAGTGGAGTTCTATTATGGATATAGAAGTACAAGATCTATCCGGGAAAGGAATTTTTTCTAGTGTTGATATGAGGTGGAGTGAAGTTCTAAAAGAGGACAAATCTGTTGATCGTGTAGCAATATTTCCATATTCTAGAGCTCCATATTTTATCAAGGGGGAGGAAATCAATTTAGATGCACCATGTAGTTTCTTAAGAATGCGAAATGTCATGAAGGATGACTCTAATAAAAGAGATTCCACTTCCAATAAATATTCAATGTGAGTAAGCCTATTATTGAAATACATGTGTTGTATATCAAGCTTATTTTGTTTTATGAGTTTACTAAACTTTTTGTTTGGGAAATTTGCAAATGTACATAGATATTGGTGTTCTTATGGACCAAAATATAAGAGGACTGCACCAAAACCTTCCCAGAGAAGGAAATGCTATGTTCATAAGAGAGGATGCCAATGCCATTTCGTTATTAAGGAAATAGTTGGTGGACCAGGGGATGCCATAATTACATACAATATGGAAACTCAGGAGGATAAAAATGGTTGTCCATGCCATGGAAAGCTTGATAAATCAGTTGATCCAAGGGCGATGTATGCGCCTCGTCTTTCAAGAGAAATGGTGTTGTCAATTGAGGCATTATATGACATGGGATTGTCTATTGACATGGTTTGTGAGTGACACATGTTGGAGGTTCGAGAAGGTAGATCCAACATGAATTCAAAAAGTGATCGAGATAGCTTTTTGACACAAAGAGATGTCATGAACATTTTCAATAGACTAGCTAAATCCAAATTTCAACTCAATAAGAATGATTCAATAAGTGTTAACTTATGATATCAACAAGAGAAAAAGTCATTCTTTTTCTACCAAAGGCCTGAGGGTGATGACGTACCCTTTATCATTGGTATTCAAACATAGTGGATGTTACGCAAGATGATGAAATACTCACATAATAGTATCATTGCAATGGAATCAAAGTTTAGCACAAACAAATATGGGGTGAGTAATTTTTGTAAACATGTCATTAAAATAGGCATGTTGCGTGGAGACATTAGCGATTCTATGGACATCAATAGATTAGCTATCATCAGTAGATTAGCTATCATGTTGATATTGATATCACAAATAGTGGGTCTCCAATCATGCAACATGATTATGACATTGTTGATAACTGAAACATTTCAAATGCAAGAAATGAAACCATCGAGCCTATCACCAATGAAATTAATGACTCTAATCTTGGGAGATGCCAAGAGATTTTTGATAGATGCAACAAAAAAATCCAAGAAACAATGTTGCAACTTCCACATTTTATTTCAAAGGCATTATTGATGGAAGTGCTTGTGAACAAGTTTGTTGTTGAAATGAATAATCAATGCATACATGATTTTTATTTTAAGTATAATGATAATGAGCACACATTGAAGCAAAGAAAAAGATTTCTAAACTTCAAAAATAGGTCTTTCCAACAGCAAAAAAGCATATGTTTCTACAAGACTTGAATGTGGATGTAGAGCAATATGAATCTTTCAACTTTCCCTTCACTGGGAAACGCAAGTTGGTTTCCTCCATGAACACTATACCCATTCAAGGTCATGACAATGCTTCCAAAATTAGTTTCAATGTTGATGCAACACGATATAATTTTCCAATAGAAGATGGAGCTAGTTCGAAGAAAAAAACTCTTGAAGAAGAATTAGAGGCAATGGATGCAAAGAAGACGTCAAATTCAACTTCGCCTTCTTATTCTTGATCTTGAAAAAAGCTTTTTCATGTATACTATTCACAATGGTTTTGCAATTTGCACTTCTATATTGTTCACGAAATTCATGCTCTTTTTTCTTTGATTTGTATAAGCTTTGTTCATGTATATTGTTCACAATGGTTTTGCAATTTGCATTTCAGCTTTGCTTTCTTGGTCTTGATCCTGAAAAAAGAAAAGAAAAAAAAGGATGGACAAAAGAAGCGCCAACTCGATTTTGTCTTTTGTCAATGTAGCTAACCAAGAATAATTGTTGTTATGGATAACTGGATTTCAAATTTGTATAACACAAGTAATGCACAATGGCCAGACAATAGATTTTGCTCATTTAAAAGACACTTATGGAAACATTCAGCATCCTTGGCATTGAAATTTGATTCCTTATTTTGCGATTAGTGGACAAAAATATTGTCTTGAATCAGACACCATTTCTTCCCCTTGCATGCAACTCTCCAAGGACAACTGTCCATATCGATGGCATGTTGACATCCAACCAATGACATCACAAACTCTCTGCTATAGGTTCATTTAAAAAGGTATATATTTCTTTACTTTGAGCGGATGTATGATTTATTTTTGAGATCTTTCTAATTGTAACAAAAAATTTTCCCTCTTTCCTAGAACATAAATCTATGATTGTTTCTTTTCATTGCAAGTTCATAAACCGTTCCATATGTTTGTTCTTCCATTGTCCTCTGCAAATTGTTTTATCAACGCTTCCACACAGGTATTGTTCAATTTTATGTTTTTGTTACTATCCTCTATTTAAACTATACATCATTAAAATTATTCTATTTTTGCGAAGTTTCCTAGACATTGTTTGAACCTTTAGATATCTGACAATGATATAAACCTTTCATTGATTTGTTCTCAGGTGTAGATCGATTACCATAAATTAAGAAAATAACACATTGTTTTATGTATAGAGCTCTATAACGATTCGGTAAAAGAATTCTAGGTCAGATTAATCATGTTAGGATGAACAAACACATAGGTCTCTACTTTCTAATCACACCACTTGACATCAAATTATAAGTTCTTTTTTCCTTTTTCCCAATGTAGATTTTTTTTTGTAATGCTGCAAATTCTATTAAACTAGGAGAAGTAAAGATACATTAAAAGTTACAGTCTGAGGTGGTCTTGGCCAACCTTGAAGATCAACAGAGTATTGGAGATGTTGTTCAAAATATACAAAAAAACCCTGCGCAGTAAAGGGAGACCAGGGTAAACAGGTAGCGGAGTCATAGCCATGAAGGCCTGAAATAAACTATCAATTTGGTGCATAGTGATTCATACCAAAAAATAGGAAAAAATTGCTAAAAAACCTTCTTAACAGGGTGCTGAGGTGGCCTCTGCATCTAAAGGAGTTTCCTCCAATATGGGGCAGCTGTAGCATGCATCATCCTCCAGGTCCTTTGCATGTGGCAGAGTATATTTCACAGGTGGCAGAATATCCTTCGCTAGTGGTCGTGTGTCTCTCGCAGGGAGATTTACAGCCAAGGGAGCAGTCTTCCTGGTGATGGGAGCACTGCCATCTGGCTCATTGCGAGTACGTTTGGCGAGAATCGGGCCCAGGGTGAAGGGGATGGCGAATAAAGGTTGAAACTGCTCCTTCCCTTTTTGAGATTTTAGTTCCCTACTGTGTGGTGGAACCAAAGCCTAACCTGTCTGGGTTTTCAATTCCTTGCGATGTGGATTGGCCAGGTTGCCGAGTGTCATGTTGTTTCTGAAAACCGAGGGTGTGGCGCCATGTGCACTGCTTCCAGAATGAAAGTCGCGATGGAGATGACGAGTGGGGGCGTAAGAGTCCCAGCTGAGGGTGTTCTCTAGGCTACCATGTTTGGCAGGGTTGCTCTCAGGGTCCGAGTAGTGTATCTAGTAGTGGCCCAATTTTCCAGCATGTCATCCATTAGCTCACCCAACATGTTTTTCACTAGCTAGTAAGGATCCCAGGTCTGTTCTTGAATTCCCTTGGAGAGAATGTCTGCAATGATCCCTTCCTCCCAATTGTCGGCGAGTAAACGGACTGGAATTGAGACCTTTGCACTATAACCTTTCTTGGTTTGCCTATTTTCTTGGGCTTCATTTTCTTTCTTCCCTTGGTTCCTTTCGGTCGGCCCATGAAGCATTTCCAAAGGACGGCATAGATGCTGGTAAACGAGATCTCGTGGAGCGCAGGAGTAGAGGGATCTTGATGCAGAATGTCAGGAATGCGAACGAGCATGGCTAGGGCCGAATTAAGATGTTGTTGAAAGGATGGAGCTTCCTATTAGCTGGTGAACTAAACCTCACATGCCTGAGAGCCATGGGGATAGTGCACGACAAACCAGTCAAGGCTGGTTGAGGAGACGTTGTATGTAGGGTGATTAATGAGGTCGACGACTTGACGTCGCTTCTATAGGGATCTTGACCTCAGTGTTTCCACTTGGAAAACGATTGTGCCCAGGTGTCCTGGTTGGCCTATTCCTTGTGGCATATCCCCTGTCGTCACCCACATCCGGGGTCCCAATGTAGAATTATAGTAATAGAAACTACACTTTATTTTCCATTAAGTTTCCGATTTTGGGCAATCCAACTTCCTATTACATTTGTAGTACTGAAAATGTCACATGTATAGGAATGTGAAAGAGCGAGTAGAATCATGCTAAAATGCTAAACTATTTTTCATTTAGTCTGCACAAATTAGATTTGAATATAGGATAAACCAAAAAAAGAAACAAATATGTCATAGATAAAATTCTTTCTCAAATTGCAAATCGAATATAGATAACAAGCATAGTTTTTTCCTCCTCGAACTAGTCTACGTTTTTTATTGCGCCGAGAGGCACTCTACAGCCCAGTATGAGGGAGATCTTGTAACATGTGTATGTTTTTCGAGTAACAAAATAATACAAAGTAAACAAAAAAGAATAATACAAAGTAAAAAGTAATAAATATTATGTCGGCCATAAACAAAAAATAATAATACAAAGTAAAAAGTAATAAATATTATGTCGCCATAAACAAAAAAGAATAATACAAAGTAAAAAGTAAATATGAGGGAGATCGTGTAAGTTTGTTGAGTAAAAAAAAAAGTAAAATAATCAATGGAATAAAATAATGAAGTAAGATTTAAAGATAAGATGCATACTGATTTGATTATTTTTTACTTTGTGCAATACCTCTCCTTGAATAGCTCCTTGAGTGCAATATCAGTTTGCACCTCAGGAGATTTGATCCCTCTCGGCACTTGATAGAGATTAGGATTTGGATCTACGCTGGTCAACTAAACTTCCACTTGAAATTGTCACAATGATAGTATTACATATATCATAGTATAGAAAATGAGACAAATAATAGTCAAACAACACTCTACTTGTAACACACCCCTTCGACAAATGCATTTTAAGTGCATATTAACTATAAAATAAAATAGCGGAAGCATAAAATATTTCAAGAAGACCCATTAAATCTTTTATCAAATGCATAAAACTCATAATATCATAAGCATAGATAAAACTCTTGCTTATAGACTACACACAAAACTATACACATTTAAAGCATAGACATTTTTTAAATTTTAAATTAACATGTCTTTATTTATTTGTTTACCCATTAATTAAGTTAAAGGTAAACAGAACTTTGACTTATTCTTTTCCTTTCAAAACTTACTGTACAGTAAGTTTCACATAAAATAAAAAGATTAAGACACATATTTATGCACCCATACAAATACCAAATTATGCTATTTTTATTAAATACGTTTACACGACCATAATAAATTTTTGGCCCCAAAACAATGTTTTTCTAATTCTTTTCTTATAAAATTTATTCTTAGGAATTCCGACCATTTTTCATAAACTATGCTAGAGGAGCCTATTCACTGGCCGACTAAATTCTCCACTGACTAGGTCGATATCTGACTACAATTGAGTTAATGCAGTCGGTCGGTTAACCAACTAAACAAATACTTGTCTAACTTCGACCTAAACAAATACTTGTCTAACTTCGACTCAAGCAAATATTTGTCGATTGCCTACTAACCCGACAATTATGAAAATAGCGAGGTTTTAAATTTAAAGATATAGTCTACTTCGACTTAACAATTATGAAAATAATGAGCTTTTAAATTTAAATATATAGTCTACTTAGACTAAGCATAAATTTGTAGTTATACCACTCTAACCCGTGGTTTTTAAATCAACAATACCACTCATTACAAAGCTCCTAAAAACATGCCTTAACTCAAGGTATTGTTTATCATATAATTAATAAATACAATTAAGACTCAAACATCTAATCTCTTCAACTAAACAAATCAACCCATGGTTTTTATTAACCTAAAACAACTTTGGTTTTAATGAATCAAATCAGCTTATGGTTTTCAATTTACCTATTAGACAAATTGGTTGAACCCATATTTGACTCATTCACCAAAACTTTATTAAATAATTATATCAAACCATAGAATTCTCTTTTCCCAATTATATAATTTCAAATTTAGTCGAACAATTTTACCGACCACTTCATTTATTATCTAATGAAATAATTCCTTCTAGACTATATTGAATTGCATATTCATTTCCTTGAACTTAGGAGCTTCACAATAAAACAAAACTACGCATTAAATTAGCATTTTCACACATGGCAATAAAATTTTCGTTTTGCCATAAGGTTTTAATTTAATGAAAAATAATAGAAATGGATAAAATTCCACTTTAATTATCCATTCTTTTAAATTTTTTCAAACCCAATACTCTTAGACATAGTTTAATTAAATATTACAATTTCAAATTGGGAAATTAGCATTTTGTACAGGAAATAAATTTCGGCTTCAACTTAAATAAAAATAAATCGGCTTGCATAAAATCAATATCGCATAATTAAACTTGTAATTATTTCCTACCCATGAATTAATCCAAATAAATTGTACATTCCTATCTTAAAACCAAACTCAAGAAATTTTAACAAGATAATCATACAATTATTTAACCGGTAATTAATTAAATAACATCTCAAAAATTAAGACAGAATTTCCAAGTTATAAACTTATCTACAAAATACTTGAAATGAGTACCTGGTTTTGTGGTAGCCACGCTCCACCTTACCATAGGTAGTTCTACTCTTTAATCTCTCAACAAAACTCCACCCCCGAGCCGAGACTCATGCGTTCACCATAGACTCTCACCAATCCCAGGTTTCTATCAAGATTTCCTCACTTGGCAAGAAGGATTTTCTGGTTTGTTACCAAATCCTTGCCAACTGTACAATCATTTCCCTTAGCTTCATTCTAACTAGCACTAGAGTGAAAATCCATTACTGCACCTGTGCTTATAATTGCCCTATAGGAATTTCTCACACCATTTCCATATCTCAGGTGCAACCAGAGGAAAATAGTGTGTAAAATATCAACCAGAAAGTTAACAAAACAAGCTTGGGATTACAGGTACTCTCTACCAACCCAGCTACCACAGAATTTGGATGAATTGGACACTTTTCTCTGGAACTGGACTTATTACTCTGTCATCCAGCAATTCCAATCGACCATTTAGTCCCAATTTCCTTCAATGCTACAGCATTCTCCTGCTGCCCACTGCGTTCTTTTTTTTCTTTCTCTTCCCAATTGTATGTTCTCTCCTCTTCCCGTTCTCCTCTTTTTCCCCAAGGTTCCACCAACCTTGCATGTTCTTGTCACCTCTTTGCAACGCATGTACAATTTTCCATTAACTTCTTAATCTCTCTCTCAATTCCATTTTCAACTTCAAAAACAGGTTTAAGGAATTAATTAGGAAAAGTATGGGTTTATCAAAATTATAAGGCAAGAAGGGTTAAATAGGTTCATACTTAGCTTTTAGGTTATATGCCACCCCCCCTTACTGACCTAGGTGAATACACTTGTTCCTGATCATTCAACGTGTTGGCTCGCCACTGTCAGCTTAATTTTTAATATTAATAAAAATATACAACATGATTTATGCCTTCCAGGAACTTATTGTCTTTTACAAAATTACATTTTAAATTGGGGTCGAATCCTGGGGATGTTACATTCCCGTCCCCCTTAAAATGTACACCGTCCTCGGTTTTCCTTTGTGCAAAACACATGAACAAAATTTTCAAAATGCTGTAAGTGCTCCTCTTGCACTATGTCTTTCAATGTGACCTTTGAAACTTGGATCAGGTCGATCAGACTTCTTCATGTTATTCCTGCTGTCTTGGACCTTCCAGCACAACATATGGACTGATCAACTCAACAATTCTTTCTTTTAGCTACCATCTGCTATGAATATTAAATATTGTATCAAATTAATCATTAAATTATTAATTAGTTTAATTGAAGGGACATAACCCTTCTTAAAGAAATGCTCCAACCTTATAAAAGGCGAGCTCTTGTAAAGCGTTAAGCATCTTATCAATTCAATAATATATCTTTTATTCAATATGGATTTTGTGTCCTAGTTTTCTGCCGCATTTGGTATCAGAGCCGCATTTGACATCAACTCCTGCGCTCCACGCTCCAGCTGGGATCGTCCTCCACTCTCATCTCAGGATTCCACCCACTGCATCCATCCGCCTTTCTCTCCATTCGGCCCATCCGCACTGCTTCACGCCAAACCCATTTTTCTGTCACCGCTTTCCTTTCTCTCTGCCGCACCCATCTTCCCCTTGGCTCTTCACCAATCCATCTCGCCCTCCTCCCAAATCGCTGCACACAACCCTTCTTCATCTAACCTCGCCAGCCCTCATACTTTCCCACTCGCACACGTCCCTCGTCCCTCACTCACCGCCCAATCACCACATCTACCACCGTCGCCCAGCTATCCACCTACGATATCTTCACGACCACGCCCATCTTCCCAGCATCTCCAGCACTCCACCCCACTCCACGCTCCCTTCCACGTCTCCCTCCACTGCCTCCAGCCCCGCACCGCCTCCACGCAACGCTTCTCTCTCCCGCACTCCTCATCCCCCGCTCCCCATCCACCTTCCCACCATTCCCCTCTCCGCCTACGTGCTTCCCCATCCACCTGCGCCCGCTGCTGCGCCTCTCCTCCCTCTCTTCTGCGTCCTTCCCCCGTCCACCTCTCGTCCATCCCCCGCTCGGCCTCTACGTAGCACTCTTTCATAAAAAAAAAAAAAAAACCTAACCCTAATTTCAAAAAAAAAAAATATTATATAATTAATATTAATTTTTATAAAAAAAATCCTTAAATAAAAAAAAAATATATATTAATATAATATTTATTATATATATTTTTTCTAACCACACCAAAAATTATCGTAATCCCACTTTTCCAAGTCATTTTCATTTTCCACCCCTCCTAAGCCAAAATTGCATCCAATTATTCACCACCACACCTAAGAAGTATGACTACAGAGTTAAAAGCCCAAATGGAGAAAATAGAGAAGGATTTCCGAACCTTCAAGGAAATGATCACCAAGAGCCAGGAAGCACTTAAGAAAGAAATTAAGGAGGAATTCATTCAGGTAATGGAGCAGAAAATAGACGACAAGTTCGACATTATAAGCAAGGAACAAAAAATGTTAGATCAAAAAGTGACTGAGAGCCAGAAAGGTATCGAGGAGATATTACAAAAAATGAAGGATGAGGAAAAAAATCATAAACAACATGGCTCGGATATGTCGGTTACCCCATCTCCCAATTCTGAGTCACCAGAACGCAACAGGATGAAAGGTACTCAATACCAACCATTCGTAATGTACCCGCCGAGAGCAAAAATAGAAATGACGAAATATAATGGAGGAGAAGACCAATGCGTCACTTGGTTGAATAAAGCAGAAGAGTATTTCGACATATATAACATTACAATGGACGAGGAAAAGGTCAAGTATGCTTCAATGCACCTTGAAGGATATGCCTACAACTGGTATATGTGGTGGAAGGGAGACAACTTCGCATACACTTGGAGCTTATTCAAGAATGATTTCTTAAAAAGGTTTCAAGGAATCACAGAAGATGAATTCTTCTCAAAACTTACCAGATTACAACAAAAGGGAAGCGTAGAAGAATTCACGCATCAATGGAAATCCCTCGCTACCAGAGTATTTGGGCTATCCGACAAACAACGGTTGGAAACCTACTTAGGAGGACTAAAACCATACATACAAAAAGAGTTAAAAATGCATAACATAACAGATTTCGAGGCAGCAAGACGAAAAGCAAAAGCAGCCGAGGCCAAATTTGATAGTTTTCAATCAAATAAAGGGAAGTCATACTCACAAAGAAACATCCAGTCGACTCCAGAGGATGATACAAACAAATACATCCCTCCACCTAGAAGGGACGATAGGAAGAGCCTCGAGAATCAACGTATGAGGGAAGGAAAATGTCGACGATGTGGAGACAAATGGAACCCTAAACATAGGTGTCGCCCCGAGGACAACTCAAAGAAATTATATACTTGTGAAGCAGAGGAGAATAGTGAATCAGAAGAAGAAGAAGAAGAAGAGCCAGAAGATGAAGAGGAGGAAACCGCAAATATGGCAGCCGGGAACGACGAGAACCCCAAAATCTCCCTAGCAGCCATAACAGGCATTAGTCAACCACAGACTCTCAAGTTAAAAGGGCATATAAAAAATGAGAATGTTACAGTGCTAGTAGACACTGGAAGCACTCACAACTTTCTTGATATAAGAGTGGCACGAAAACTCAAGTTGTTCGTACATCCAGTTCCAGACATGAAAGTGATGGTTGCAGATGGCAAGAAGATCGAAAAAGTTGGAAAGTGTCACAAGGTGAGACTTCAAATACAAGACTTCGAACTGGAATCAGAACTCTACACCTTACCGTTGGGAGGAGTAGATATCGTTTTGGGAGTCCAATGGTTACAAACATTGGGAACATATTCTGCCAATCATCAAAAACATTTCATCAAATTTAAGTGGCAAGGGCAAAATTTTAAGCTATATGGTTTTCATCCACCAAACACACAGGTAGTTTCATCTCAGCATATGGAAAAACTCATTCGAAAAGGGGCATCAGCATACGTAATACAATGTCATCAACTGGAAGGAAAGGAGGAGGAACCAAATAAGTTCAATAAGGAAATCCAAAAATTACTCCAGAAACATGAACACATATTTCAAGACTTACCCATGCAGCTACCACCAGAAAGGAGTATAGAACACATAATCGAGATTAAACCGGGGTCAAATCCTGTTAAGGTTAAACCATATAGGTATCCCCACCACCACAAAACAGAAATAGAAAGGTTGGTTCAAGATCTACTGAATTGTGGTGTCATCACCAAGAGTAGAAGCCCTTATGCAGCGCTAGTCGTACTAGTACAAAAGAAGGATGGATCATTTAGATTATGTATAGATTATAGAGGATTAAACAAAATAACAATTAAGAACAAGTTTCCAATTGCCTTCATCGATGACATGCTGGATGAACTTCATGATGCAAAATATTTTTCGAAACTCGATTTAAGGTCAGGGTACTATCAAATCAGGGTCAAATTAGAGGATATCGCAAAGACTGCTTTCCAAACTCATGAAGGACATTATGAATTCAAAGTAATGCCTTTTGGGTTAACTAATGCCCCTGCCACATTCCAGGAAACTATGAATCAACTATTTCAGCCATACCTAAGGAAATTTGTGTTAGTATTCTTCGATGACATCCTTATATATAGCAAGACATGGAAAGAACATTTGACGCATCTAGAAGAGGTTCTATCTCTTCTGAAGGAAAATCAATTCTATGCAAAAAAGTCAAAATGCACCTTTGGGAAGCAAGAAGTGGAGTATCTCGGTCATATAATCTCAAAAGAAGGAGTTAAGGTGGACCCAAAGAAGATCCAGGCAATGAAGGAGTGGCCCGAACCAAAGAATGTTTCAAAATTGCGAGGATTTTTGGGATTAACAGGTTACTATCGAAGGTTCAACAGGAACTATGCACATGTCACTGCCCCACTAACAAATCTCCTAAAAATAAATTCTTTTCAATGGGATGATGAAGTAAGAAGATGCTTTGAAACGTTGAAACAAATTATGTCTTCAACTACCGTTTTGGCAACACCTGATTTTGCAAAACCATTCGTAATCGAATGTGATGCTTCAGGGTTTGGGATAGGAGCTGTGCTAATGCAAGAAGGTCATCCAATCGCTTTTGAAAGTAGGAAGTTGAACAAAAGAGAATACCTACAGTCTACATACAACAAGGAAATGCTTGCCATCATGCATGCATTAACTAAATGGAGACAATACCTTTTGGGAAGTAAATTCCTAATTTGAACAGATCATAATAGTCTACAACACTTGTTACAGTAGAAGACATTAACAACCGAACAACAAAAGTGGATAGAGAAAATCTCTACC
The DNA here is from genome assembly GCA_027924585.1 of Larix kaempferi. Classification (NCBI taxonomy): domain Eukaryota; kingdom Viridiplantae; phylum Streptophyta; class Pinopsida; order Pinales; family Pinaceae; genus Larix; species Larix kaempferi. Next base: position 38,647,903 of record BSBM01000217.1, read on the forward strand.
TTCGATATGGAGATCCTACATAAAAGAGGGAAGGACAATGTAGTAGCTGATGCTTTATCAAGGAAAGACAAATAGATACAAGTCTACGCCATATCCATGGTGATCCCTGAATTTTTGGATGAAATTCGTAAGGAATATGCCAAGAATTCAGAGGTTTGCTCCATAATTAACAACATAAATCAGTATTCGAAGTTTGAATGGAAGAATGAACTGTTATGGTACAAAGGACGTATTTACTTAAGTTCCAATTCCAGTTTTAAGACCAAGGTGCTTAAAGAATCACATGATTGCCCAGTCGCTGGTCATGTAGGAATTTTTAAAACCTACTATAATGCAAGGCAATCATTCTTTTGGAAGGGTATGTATGCTGACATTCACAAGTATGTTGCAGAGTGTGACATTTGTCAGCGGAATAAAACTAAGAATATCTCAAGTCCAGGGTTACTCCATCCGTTACATATTCCGAATAAGAAATGGGAGGAAATTTCAATGGATTTCATTGAAGGTCTACCCATATCAGATGGAAAAGACAAAATACTAGTTGTGGTAGACAGGCTAACCAAATATGCACATTTTGTTGGAGTGAAGAAAACTGATTCGGCAAAAGAAACAGCCGAAGTTTTTTGTAAAAATGTCTACAAATTACATGGTTTTCCGAAGATTATAGTAAGTGATAGGGATGCCAAGTTTAAAGGGAACTTTTGGAGAGAGTTTTGCAAGCAAATTGGAACGTCTCTTAACATGAGCTCAGCTTATCATCCCCAAATAGATGGACAAACAGAAGTTGTCAATAAATGCTTAGAAACCTACCTTCGTTGTTTTGTAACTGATAAGCAAAATAAATGGTTCCAATGGCTACATCTTGCGGAATGGTGGTATAATTCTACTTATCATACATCTGCAAGAATGACACCATTTCAAGCCCTATATGGATATGAACCCCCAAAATGGAAGGATTTCATCACCAACCAAGCAAGGGTCGCATCAGTAAATGACCATTTAGAAGAAAACCAAAAGGTTGTCCAAGTACTTAAAGAGAATTTGAATACTACCAGGAATAGAATGAGACAACAAGAAGATCGACATCGAACAGAACGAGAATTTGAAATTGGAGATTGGGTATATGTAAGACTACAACCCTATAAACAATTATCACTTAAACAAGGTGGAAAAAATAAGTTGGCTCCACGTTTTTATGGCCCATATCAAATCAATAAGAAGATTAGTCAGGTGGCATATGCATTGGAATTGCCAACTACAAGTCGCATCCACAATGTCTTTCATGTTTCATGTTTGAAAAAGATGATAGGTCAACACCAGAAGGCACAAACAATACTTCCCTTGTTAGATGAAGAAGGAAGAATCATATTCGAGCCAGAATCTATCATTGCTACTAGAGAGAAGAGATTAAGAACGCGATTCATTAAAGAATACCTCATAAAGTGGAAAAATCTTCCCGAAGAAGATGCAACATGGGAATCAGAACAATTTCGACAGTTACATCCCTCATTACCATTGCTTTGAGGACAAAGCTCTTTAAAAGGGAGTGGCAATGCTATGAATATTAAATATTGTATCAAATTAATCATTAAATTATTAATTAGTTTAATTGAAGGGACGTAACCCTTCTTAAAGAAATGCTCCAACCTTATAAAAGGCGAGCTCTTGTAAAGCGTTAAGCATCTTATCAATTCAATAATATATCTTTTATTCAATATGGATTTCGTGTCCTAGTTTTCTGCCGCACCATCATTCTTGCTATCTTTGCTTGAGTACTTTTGGAATCTGTAGCCAATTCAAAACATTTCTTGAAAAACATAGAGAAAAATATGATCAGTTGCTATCTTCAATTTGTGTGATTTTATTCAGTCTCCTTTAGCTTTATAATAGCAGCAATAACTTTCAGATGAATACTTTCCTCTGCAATCAATTACCATAATTTCATAATTTCATTAAGCCATTATAGTAATACAATCAGGCCATCCTATTTATGAAAGATTGGTTATATATATATTGCTCATAATGCTTTCATGCATTTCATGGTTAACTCAACATATGCATACAAATGAATCCATTCATCTTCATTTCTTTTTCAAAAATTTAACTATTTCAACATTCATTGTTTATTTTTAAAATTAAAATAATCACAATGAATTTTCCAGCTGTAATATGCACTTCAATTACTTTCTTTTCCTAAAAAGCTAACAAAATAGACAAGCAAGAGTAAGAGTTTCCCCTCTTAGTCTTCGCCCGATCTGGAGCTCCACCAATGTAGTTTTCCTGCTCCTTGGTCTCTTCCTCTTTGAAATGCAAATGCTCGTTTTGCATATCTTAAGGGGGGGCACATCCTTTCCTTGGCTTTCTTACTTCAATTAGAGAAACATACCTTCAATGCAACCTGCCGAAGGATACTTATCCTTGGATTGCATGCTTTAATTAGAAAAACATTCCTTCAATGCAATCTTCCAAATGATACTTGTCCTTGGCTTGCATACTTTAATTAGAAAAACATTCCTTCAATGCAATCTTCCAAAGGATACCCATCCTTGGCTTGCATACTTTAATTAGAAAAACATTCCTTCAGTGCAATCTGCCAAAGTATACCCGTCTTTGGCTTGCATAACCTTTCATCAAAGGATACACGTCCTCAATGCAAACTGCCAAAGGATACTCGTCCTTGGCTTGCATAATCTTCTTCTTCCTTAGATTTTTCTCTCTTCACTTTTCTTTTTAAATATGCACCACCAACTTGCATATTTTGACACATGTCAACACAATTAGCTAACCAGGCTCATTAGTATCATGATATAACTCACACACATTTGTCATGATATATTATCATGGACTAGAAAACATATTAATAAGTAAAATCTATTTCCCTGACATTGAAACACCAGGAATGCGTCCATTCCCTTGGATGTAGTCAATGTCAGCAACCATGACATGGCACAACACCAAGAATGTGTCCATTCCTTTTTTATGTGTGCCATGTAGGTCGGTCACTATAGTTGAAGTACCATTTCAAAAATAAAAACACATATCATGAATATTTCTCTTATGGAATTATTTTCAATATTTAAATTTTGAGTTTAGGGTGAGAGCTACTTCGTTTTTCCTCAAGGCATGAGTAGATCTGCAATTTCTTTACTCATGTCACATTCTTCAATCAATCACGATGAAGAATTTCTTAGATGATCCCAGAGAACTCTAAGAACACAATCTCTTTCTCTGCATCAAACTTTAGTTTTGTATTTTCATTCTTTTGATCATCTGCAGGCAATGACATTAGAGACATACTAGGAAATTACTTCAGATAGCTTCAACTATCAATCCATAACCATTTACAATTAACTAATAATGTTACTAAATAAAAACAATAATCAATTTGTAATCATCTAACAATTCCTCTCAGTTGGCAACAAATTCTTATCTTTTACTTTCACTTTTTATCAAAAGTCTGAAATTGTTAACATCCCATAAATAAGCTCACACAACATAGTGAACAAGGATTCAAGTATTCAACCCAAATCACAAGTATGCAATGCAATTTTCTGCAAAGAAATATTTTTACTAAATTCAAGCAATTCAATGCTTCTTTATAATTTACTTGCACCTTTAATATTACTCCCAAATATATAATTCTGCAATTACACCAATTATCATTACATATCAACAATTCAACAATGAATAACATAAACCATTATTGTACCTGGACTCAGGCATATACCTATCCCAAGAATGTAATTAACTGTCCCAAATGGCCAACTACCATTGGACTTAATCATACAAGTCAAACATATACTAACAATAATGAGTAAAAAAAACTCAATTGCTCAACTAGTGAACTTCAAGTGAATAACTACAGGCACCCCAAGATCTCAGTTAGTATGACCTAGTATTTATCATCCGCACACAACATCTAGTAGGTTCCCCTACATTGTATAATCAGTCCCTTAAGAGTTACCCTACTCCAAATTTTATTTAGTGTGAACATAAGAAAGTATTATAGTCTTCATTAAACTTTCAGGGAATCTCAGCCTTCACTAATGATGCAGAGACATATGGCCCAACAAGAACATTTGAGGTGAACCGACTAGAGTTGCTTGGAAAACAGTCGACAGTTCCAAGTAAGCGACCAAAGAGGATTCAACGAGAGATGAGTCATGGTACCAACCGACAGGTCGATGACAGAGGAGGCAGATGAAGAAATGGTCGAAGTGGATATCAACCGAAGAATAATCAAAAGTTGAGGAAAGAATTTGAGTTAACTGACGACTGACAGAATCAGAGCAACTGTGTCTGCGTCAACTATTCACTTTACACATTAATTAATTAACAAGGTAGAGACCACTCTATCTTACATATGAACAAATACCACTCTGAAATTCAAATTCAGTCAAAGAATTATAATATAAATTCTTATTAATAAATCTACAACTCACCCAGTGCATGCATATATAACTTATGTACTTTCCAACATCTGTTGGAACTGCTGCATAACTCTGGTGGTACTCTAAAATAGAGTATAAGAGAAATCTAGTCATAATTAACTATGCTATTGAATCATTTACTTCAACATTAATTTACAAAAATTTCAAAAATGAAAACTACCAATCGATCACTAGATCAGTATATTCATGCATCTTGTTCACAATTGATTAGCACCCATGTTCATCTAGCTCAGTTTTTTTTCCCTTGTTGTAACATGATTTCATAAGAAATAAAAACATCATCATGCATAACATACTCATGCATCAACATGACAAAAAAATCAAAACAAATGAATATTCATCGCTTCTGCATCTTGTAGTTGATTCACACAGGTTAGTCAAGGGCACCGATGAATAACATTTCTTCACCAAAAAATTTCACGATGATTCAGGGTCTTATCTTTAGCCAATTTGACACCAAAAAACCCACTTTCATTCCTGTTTTTTCCTTCTTACTACACAACACTGTTACACTACATCGTTTTCGTGCTCAGAAATCTTACCAAGGTTGGTAGATGAGCAATTTGCTATTTTACTAGCCATTAGATATGGCTAACAACACATTCCAAAACTCAACAATTCACTTCTTGGTGATCAACTCACAAATTTAGGGAAGCAAAACATGGCATCACATATTCAAGCATTATCATACTCAAAAAATAAGCTTAGACACTACACACCAACCGTTATCATGCATTCAAGCATTCATAAAATATTGATCATCACATGACATGTCCTCATCCATACTACCAGTCTGGAAACTTGAGGAAACATATGGTACAAGAAATGCAAAATAAATGCACATAAAACTAAGGATAGGTTAACATGCCCACAATATACAAACCATCATCCGCAATGCAATTGTTAAGTATTTAAATTAACCCTGCATGTTAGGAAATCTATGCATACCCCACTAATCTACCCTCTTCAGCTGTAAGAACCGGTAGATACAAAAACACATGCTACTCTGCATGATCAAAGATTTGCTACAACTCGATTTATGCTAAACAATGTATTACCTTCTACCATGGTTTCCTTATTACAGTACAATCAGGGAGACACAAAAATGATTTCCTGTGCTCAGGAATTCCATTCGGGTCGGTAAATACAACATTCACCTTAACACTGGTAAATAGATATGGTCTCGACAACACCCAAACATTCAGCAGAAAAGAAAAAAAATTAACAAATATCTGATTCCATAGTTTATTTACAAGAATAATCAAGACAATTACAATAACAAGGACTACACAATAATTAGAGATCACAAAGATAATTAACGAAGGAATAAAATGATGAAGTTCTTTAACTGTGAACAATCCAAAACCAAGGTCCACGAGAGACTTCATACCACCACCATGTCCCATACAATTAAACTAATGCATATTTTTCCCACGCTTTTAACCATGCAAGATTTGCAAACAAGCAAATAAAACTTTAAAATATCATGAACTCTAACCTCGATTACTTATGATTAACAAAATTAATCAAATAACAAATGTATTTATACATTAAGTTTTCTTTCCGAATGCAAACAATCATCCCAGAGGTTCAAGAGCTGTAGCCTCAACTATGATACCAAGCTGTAACACACCCCTTCGACAAATGCATTTTAAAGTGCATATTAAATATAAAATAAAATAGCATAAGCATAAAATATTTCAAGAAGACTCATTAAATCTCTTATCAAATGCATAAAACTCATAATATCAGAAGCATAGACTAATATATGAGATATTTTTTTAATAAAATTTCCTACAAATTAGTTTAATGCACAAATGCAAAGTTAATAGTAACCTCTGCAGAGTAAAAAAATGTACAGTAAAACTCTTGCTTATGGACTGCACTTAAAACTACACAAATTTAGAGTGTAGACATTTAAAAAAATTTAAATTAACATACCTTTATTTATTTCTCTACCCATTAATTAGGTTAAAGGTAAATAGAACTTCGACTTATTCTTTTTCTTTCAAAACTTACTGTACAGTAAGTTTCAGGCAAAAGAAAAAGATTAAGACATATATTTATGCACCCATACTAATGCCAAATTATTCTATTTTTATTAAATAAGTTTACTCGGCCATAATAAATTTTTGGCTCAGAAACAATATTTTTCCAATTTTTTTCTTATACAATTCATCTTAGGAATTTTGACCATTTTTCATAAACTATGCTAGAGGAGCCTAGTCAACTGGCCGACTAAATCCTCCACCGACTATGGTCGAGATCCTGCTACTGTCGAGTTAGTGTAGTGGGTCAGTTAACTGACTAAACAAATACATGTCTAACTTTGACTCAAACCAATTATGAAAATAGTGAGCTTTTAAATATAAATATATAGTCTACTTCGACTTATAGTCCATTAACGGACTAAATGCATTACCTCTTTTTAATTATATTAAATAATGCTACCTACAGTAATAACTTAGATATCCAACTAAATTCATATTCATATATGTCTAACTTGGACTAGGCATAAATTTGTAGTTATACCACTCTAACCCTTGGTTTTCAAATCAACAATACCACTCATTACAAAGCTCCTAAAAACATGCCTTAAGTCAAGGTATTTTTTATCATTTAATTAATAAATACAATTAAGACTTAAACATCTAATCTCTTCAACTAAACAAATCATCCCATGGCTTTTATTAACCCCAAAAAAATTTGGTTTTAATTAATCAAATCATCCTATGATTTTCAATTTACCTATTAGACAAATTGGCTAAATAATTATATCAAACCATAGAATTCTCTTTTCCCAATTAACTTCTACTTATAATTTCAAATCAATTTTACCGACCACTTCATTTATTATTTAATGAAATAATTCCTTCCCGAATATAACCCTTATTGAATTGCATATTCATTTCCTTGAACTTAGGAGCTGCACAATAAAACAAAACTATGCAGTGCATTTTCACATGCAATAACATTTTCTTTTTGCCATAAGGTTTTAATTTAATGAAAAATAATAGAAATGGATGAAATTCCAATTTGATGATCCATTCTTCTAATTTTCCAAACCCACTACTCTATGACATAGTTTAATTAAACATTACAATTTCAAACTGGGAAATTAACATTTTGTACAGGAAATAAATTTCATCTTCATCTTAAACTAGTCTTATTACTCTGTCCTCTAGCAATTCCAATTGACCATTTAGTCTCAATTTCCTTCAACGTTACAACATTCTCCTGCTGCCCACTGCGTTCTTTTTTTTTTCTTGCTCTTCCCAATCGTATGTTCTCTCCTCTTCCCGTTCTCATCTTTTTACCCAAGGTTCCACCAACCTTGCATGTTCTTGTCACCTATTTTCAACACATGTCAAATTTTCCATTAACTTCTTAATCTCTCTCTTAATTCCCCTTTTAACTTCAAAAACAAGTATAAGGAATTAATTAGGAAAAGTATGGGTTTATCAAAATTATAAGGTAAGAAGGGTTAAATAGGGTCATACTTAGCTTTTAAGTTATATGCCACCCCCCCTTACTGAACTAGGTGAATACATGAGTCCCCGATCATTCAGCATGTTGGCTCACCACTGCCAGCGTAATTTTCAATATTAATAACAATATACAACATGAGTTCTGCCTTACAGTAATTCATTGTCTTTTACAAAATTATATTTTAAACTGGGGTTAAATCCCGGGGATGTTACACTACTTCGCATTTAGCCTACTCAATCCAATCATGCATTTGAACTCAGACAAAGATGGCACAAGTATAAGATCATGATAGTCATGCACATGGCTTAAAATCTGTTGAATGGTGAGATTTGTCTAGTAACCTCAATGTTGTTTCCAATAATCGCAAGGAAGAGTCATGCCGTGTCTATAACTACTACTTTTGTTAGTTTGGTATATTTGTTTAACAATCATTGATTTGATTCTTCATAGTTCTCTTGTACTAATGAATATAAGCATTATGAAACCTGTTGCGAACAATAACACTACATAAATTTATTGGCTTATGCCCCATCATGGTTGATACACTTGAACATATTGAATGATTGTGTTGAAGACACACAAAGTTCTGGGATAAACAACTAAGAAGTTTGAAAGCATAGGATGTTGATAAAGTAAGTTTCCATTCAACTACACTAAGCAATATATTTTCTTGTTAATAATTTCAAAATTTTAAAGAATCCCTACAACAAACTATGAAGTTTTCCTTTTTTATTTTATCTTTTTGATATTTAACAACACTTGTGGGATATTCTGTTTTCTCCATATATGATGTAGAAACAAGTTTGTTGATCGGTTCTTACCATTGGACATGTGCTTTGCTAAGAACATTGGCATCTGCTAGCAAAAAAACAATAGATGCCTTTGTAGAGGCCAACTGTTGTGCATTAAGAATTGTTTTCCCTCTTTTCTTTTTTTCCCTTCCCATACTTACCCGCAAGTAACTCATTGAACTGAACATAAGAGGCCAACATATTTATGCGGTAGGCATTCAAACAACGCAAGACCATCCTCGCCAGTGTAGTTGGATTCCTCACTCATTGAACCAATGGAATGCTGCCACCACGCGTATTTTTACCTGGCGCCAAATTTATGGCATCTTCTTCTTTGTCCTCCTGCAGTTCATGGTGTAGGCCTTGACGTTTTCACGAAGTTTCTGACACCTCGGTTTAAGTTTTAAATTGACATTACGTGTTCTGATTTTATATATGTATTCTGCACCTCCTCGCGACAAGGCTTCAGCCACTCAACTTATGTGAAGCATCACCCAACACATAGAGAAGCAGCAGTAGAAGCCGACAATATAACCTCTCAAATTTCAAGGCATTCATCAACGAATGCATCATTGTATCATTGAAAGGCCTGCTATTTTAATGTTTAACTTCTTTTTGCAGTGGCGATCTGCTATTTTGGCAGTCCCTTTTTAGGTTTTATGTCGAACTTGACCTCTTAACATGCATACAGGTAGGGTATACCCGATATCCTGTCACTCTTACACATAGGTTAAACCCGATTCCATGCCACCAGTGCATTGAACAATGCTTATCTCTATATACTTCTAAAGCTATCCGAGAGATTCTGCCCTCTGTGGAGAGGCCTAGGGTTCGACATTTCCATTAAAATGACAGTGGATGATGGAGCAAAGGACCTTTCATGGGAGCGTACACATCGTGATATATTTTAAGGAAAGACCGCAAAAATGTTTGAAGGATGGATGATCAAACCCTTGGCTTGGCATATACCTGATCAGATTCAACCGAATCTGAGCTCAAATTCATCGAATTTTCAATATCTGCAGCTTAGGTGCTTCAAACGCCCTATTTGTGCAATTTGGCTCCCTTTTAACCAGGTTTGGTTCATTTATGCTTCGGAATGTGGTTTTTTTTGCCTTTTTCTTTTGTTTGAGTCATCATTGTTATTTGGTTCTTCTATATATTATATATAGGCCGCCTGGTAAATTTCTCCTCTTGTCATTAGTACCCAAAAATGCTCCCACAGCTATAGAAATGGCATCTGGAGAAGCGTTTTACAGTTAGTTTGTTTTCCGGTTTGATTTTAAAGACTGGAAGGTAGCTTAGGGTCACATTTTCTTCTATCATGTTTGTTATGTGCTTCTTCCCAAGAAAATTTCTTAGAAACTGTTTTGGGTATTTTGGTTACAGTTGATGATGGAAGCTGTTGAAAGTGGCAAGGAATTGATGCCTCGCAGAACCAGTCCACTTATGATTCCTTGTTCTGAGAAGGCTGCAGAGACTCCTATTAGAAAGATTTCAAGAAACAGGGGCAGAGTGGTACCTGCAACACTTGAGGTTCGGGAAGATGAATGTGGAAGTGATGATAATTGTGGAGGTATTCAAAAACCGGCACTGAAGAAACAAAATAAGCGCCTCCTTTGAATTGTGCTTCCTTTTTGGGTGCTTTTTGTTGGAAACTATCTCTTTTTCTGTCAGTGCACTGCGATTCATACTTGGGATGATTCCATTGAAATTCATATCATGCATGCAGGTTTGGTCTAAATAAGGAAATGTATTCAAACTGATCATGAAAATGCAATATTACGCCACACTACCCCAGGATTTACACTCATCCTCAACCTTTTAAATCTCATGCTATGTATATAGGTGGTGCATACAATAGGGAAAATAAAACCTTCGTGGATGGCTTCAAAAACCTCCATGGAGCATGCCTCACTAGTGAACCATCATATTTAAGTTTAGGATGAAATAAAATCTAAAATTCATTATATCAATTGATATGCATTGATCATCATATCCAACACCTCATATACTAAATATTTAGAAGGAAGCATTATACAATTTACCAAGCGTTGTCTTGTTGATTTCAATATACTCTTTAGCATAAATTAAGGGTAAGAGCATCTCTAGAATTTAGTTGTCATTCGTGAAGAAGAACCCGAATTAGAGTTAAAACATTAGTTAAAGAGATTCTAATGCAGCTATACCTAAAACATCTATGAAATATCTAAATACATTAAATCAAAATTCACCAATCATCTAAAAAGCAACATACCTCTGAGTTTACATTTATAGAATTCAGGCATAATAGAAACTCAAAATACCAATGCATGTGCAACGGTCATGTAAAATGCAACATTCCCTTTAACTCAACCCATTTATGACGTTAGGGGAAAGACAAAACTCAGTACATGAATTCATATGCATTGTTCATGCAAAATGCAAGATTACTATCTATGAAAATTAGATATTTTCCCTACAAACAAACAACTTCTGGATTAGACCAACAAGAAAAAAAAGCTGTTTTTTTTCTTCATTTCTCATACTAAATATTTTGGAAAATGCGGCATAGCAACAGGTATAAAGTTGTTCTTTCCTAAAGTCTCCCTGATTTGGGAAAAATTGAAAAAAAGAAGTCTCTTAAACTCTACGTATTTCGCTTAAAGCACATGCATTCATCATGTAAAATATATGGCCATTATGAATTTTGTAGTTTTCTGTTAGTTGTGCTCTGTTACCATAAGACCACAGTTGCCGCTTGGGTTGTGTTGGGATATGAATACTACATAGCCTTTATTATCTTAGCATCCTACTTTCCATTGTTTTATACATAATTCTACCTGCAAATTGTTTAGATTTCTTAGTAAGCACAATAACGATCCAAAAAGTGATAACCTTATGGTATTATGTTATTTTGGAGCTCCAATTTTGTGGATTTCAGCAAATATTGTCTCTTCTACCACTTTCTGGTTATTTTTGTATTCATCAGTGTAAAGGTTTCCAATTAGGACTATAGTGAAATGTTGACATATAGAGCTTTGAAGGTTGGTTATACTTGAGCATAGAGTTCGGAGATTGGTTATCACGGCTAGAAAAGTCGACTGTCTTGCTCTATAGGTGGATTTGTCAAACAGAGTCTTAAGGCACATTAAGAGGTTTACAGACCGATTTCTGCGAGTAAATTTCGTGGATGATAGCATGCAAGCAATGTCTTCAACGGTGTTAAATGTGGGTATAGCACCTGTTAGCGCTAGAAGTTGTTTCTAGACTGCTATAGAAACAAGACTGAATGAGAGAAGGAGAGGGTAGCAATCAAACTGCAGATCAATGATACAACATTGGGCATGGAGTCATAAAATTTTTGTAGACTGAAGGTAATCGTGCTGAGTTATCAGATGATGGCATGTGGAAGAAAAGAGAAGGAAACATAAAGTAGAACATCCATCAAACAGAGATCCTCTCGGTTAAATGAATTAGAAAGGTACCTGAACAAAACAATGATTGACAGGCAAGTTACAACAGAGGTCAGGAATCTATTAATCAAACACAACCATTGATCCTCAAATTCTGCAATTTATTCAAATAAGATGACTAAATAAATTAAAGACAAAGAAGTTACCTCTTCAATCACATAAAATTTTACACGTTAAATGCCCTCAGGCTTACAAGCAATTTCATACAGGATTCTGCTTCCTAAATCTCTCTCGAGCCTCTAGACTGAACCCCCATATATTCTAATTGCATGAATATATAGAAAATATAATCCATGAACGGTTACAGATTCCTTGGAATTAAAATTTATCATTAAACCCAAAATAGGTCACAGCTCGAATTAGATGCCATTGAATCTGGATCTTAATTGACTGCCTAGAAATTCTAGTTTTCGACTTCATATCTGGAGCTGACCCTTTGATTGTTGGAACTGAATTTTAACAAATAATAATTTTATGATTCAAGATATACTCTGCCCTTAAAATTCTCTGCCACCTCTGACTGTTAGTTGCCTTTAAATATGGGATTGACCTCTCGGGTATCCAATTTCTTCCTCTGCTACCAAATGTTGGACAAAATACCCTGCCACCAATACATTCATTATCTTCATATTTTGGAATGCTAGAAGTGATTATTCAACTATCCGCTCATTCTTCTCCTTGAAATATGGAGTTTGTTTTAAACAACTGATCTTGTACCTGTGTTGGAAATCCCAGTAGCTCCACTTAATGGACACTTGTGCATCTGGGCGCTTAGTACTTGGCAGTTAATGGGTGCCCTAGATTTACACTTGGGTAGGATAAACGCTAACTGAGACTCATAAACTTGGAAATAAGCGCATACAACACTTGGAAATTCCTTTCGCTCCAAATTCTATGAAATCACCATCAACAACGCCTTACACAATCTTGAAGCTTTGTAAAAAGTGTTGAAATTCAGTGAGAATGATTGACATTAAGTGCCAATGGAAGAGATGGAAGATGATGTGGCTGTGTGTTCATCTTGTCATTGTTTGACATAAGCTGGAACTATGCTTGATCACTTCCTTTGTTGTTGTTGGAGAATAGTTAAACACCTAGGACTTACCTTTAATAGTCATTTCAAATTGATGCTACTTGAAAAACAAATCTTCAAACTGTAACCGAGACCATTCCATACAAGCATCAAAAACATTAATGTCTGTATTTGACAAGAGCATCTCTTAACATTTCAAAGATATGGTGCCTTGTAAGTAGTATTGATTTTTTTAATTGATTCCTCTAGTACCATGCTGCCTCCATCAATCATTGGCTTACGATATGCAACACATCAAGCATCAATATATAGTCTTGAGGATGGTGTGTCAACAACAGAGACGACACCTGAAATTGAACCAAAGAAAGATTAGTCAAATATATTCTCAGTCTCAGGGCCAAACTTTGCATGCAGAGCACATACTTGATCTGTAGCTTTGGAAAGCCATGACACTGAAGGTTTTTTTTTATCTGCTCAAGTTATCTACTTGATACAAAACCTGATTAATCATATTTGGCTTTGATACATTTTCCATATTAGTAACAATTATGCTTCCATGTGGGATGCAGCCAATGCGTGTAACTGTTGAACATCATGGCTTCCAATCTCAGACCAACTTAATGCTTTTTCTGATAGTTCAATTAAAGAACCTTCTTGTCATAACGAGGCCAATATGTGTCTTCTTCATTTCTCATTGAACTGCATTGTCTTCTCTTTTACAAAATGAAATTCATAAAGAGTACTATTTAAGGGAACATGCCACAAGGCCTTTGCAAATCTCATCTTTAATGCATCGATGTCATAATCTATTGCTTCTTGGTTTTGGAATCCTTTAATGGAATACAATTCTACAGTAATTGCGGTTTCTTCTAGAACCCATGTATCTCCCATAATTCCCAGAAGCTCACCATCCATATTCTCGACAGCATGAAAGGAACTTCAAATGGAATAAACCAACTATCACACACTTGCTTCCTATAAATGATTATCACAATTATATCCACGGGCCTGCTTAGTCTTGTTCAACACTTGGTGTAAACTTGGCTTTGTTGGACACTGATGAATTTTACGCGTGGACGCTTGATAACCTCTAACACTTGTCACTCGAGCTTTCATTCTTTGGAAATACATTAGCACCTTCTCATAATCATCTCCTCCATTGTAGCAAACAATAAGTTTGTGCTTCCCTCGACGAGAGTAGAGAACTGAACGAACCATACAATAATAAACTGGATGAGATGATTGTTTCTCATTCTTCGATCTCTTTGCTTTGCATAAGCAGTTACCTCTCAAAACCATACACCCTTTCTCAAAACAATACACCCTTTTGGAGAAAGAGAAGTTTCATTGTTTTGTGCAAATGCAAGGAAATATTTTCGAGCCTTCGGACCCGCCATCTTATTCCATCCAAAAATTGAAAATGATATGAGAAGCAAACACTAGGATGCAATACATATATGACATGGCCGCAAGAACTACTCCATGATGGTAATGAGAATTGAACAAATGGTCCCTCATGCTACATCTGCCATATTTTCATACTAAATCCATAAAGCCACCTTGTGCCAAGAATTGGCGTCGTATAGTCAACGCCTGAACATAATCTAGGGCCAAACCTTTTTTGTTAAGCACTGAAAACATATCTTCATTCTAACATTCGGTCTTTGACTTTGGGATACACATGGATACATTTGTTAAGCACTGAAACCATATCTTCTTTCTAACATTCGGTCTTTGACTTTGGGATACACATGGATACATTAGACAAGTTTTTGATATTAAGCACAATGAAGAAGAATCATAGATAAATGACTCGACTTTAAACACAAGACACTTTATTTATTCATGGGCATAAAGTGAGGCTTCATGATTTTATTTAAAAGGCATATGGAATGATTAAGGTTAAAAATTCATTATCATTTCAACGGAAAAGAAAAGGAATAACCCATCCTTTAAAAAAAACTTAAGTATAAGTCACTTATGATAAAAATTAAAAATGGATCATGAACCAACAATGCGATTTAGAAACGAAACCTTGACATTAGATTCAAAAGGCTAAACAAAGTGGATTTCAACATAAAAAAGTTTGAAATTTGCCATAAGACATTAAAAATCCATAAATGAGTTACCTAAGGAAAAGGCTTTTAGCAAAATTAGAGACTAAAATTTTAAACAAAATACACTAACTTTTCGGACAAAACTTTGGTAACGAAGATTTTGGCAAGTTCGATGCAAAAAGTGATGAAAAGCTAAAAATTGTGATGGGGTAAATTTTAGTGATAACAACACCAATTGTTAAAGAATTTTCCTTTGGTTCTACTGTATATAAGACAACTATTTTTGAGTGTGTGAAGCAAATACTCCATAAGGGTTTTAAGCTATGTGGATGTCACTACTTATTTTTAGCGTTCTCTCCAAATCAATCGAGAGACCATTCTGCATGGTTCTTTGCTCAAGGGAAGGATTTACTATCTACCCTACTGATATGCTGAGCTACAAAATACATAAAAGCTATCTTTATTTATATCTCATTGTGTAGCGTTTAGGTATATATTCCTTAGGTTATAACTTACTAGTAAATGATCTTTGTGCCATGATCTTAATACCCTTAGGATCTCGCACTACGAAATTGAAATCAATTATGGAGATGGTGACTCTTATTTGGCCCAACTTTTATGGCATTCAACGTTTTGCATGCTAGGATCAAGCTGCATTTTATTTTGCTAGAAATTTGTTCTTTTGTCAAATCTAGAACAACTTGAGACTTTCAAAAACAAATGCTCTTATGTCAGAAAAGTGTAAGCTCTCTGTGCATTTTCTTTTGCAAGAAAGGTTCAAAGATTTTAGAGAATTTTGTGACACCATTGGGCGACTTTAAGACTTTATGTTTTATGTTTTTCGTACATCAAAATATATTGGACTGATGGATATTCCTACTTATGTTTAGGAAGATGCCCAGAGTTTCATAATCTTAAAGTAAATGTTTTATGTTTTTTGTACATCACAATATATTGGATTGATGGATATTCCTACTTATGTTTAGGTAGGTGCTCAAAGTTTCATAATCTTAAAGTAAATGTTTGCCAAGAATATTATTTAGAGACCATATTTAGTATTGATTTGTATGGAAAAATGTCAAAGACAAGAGAAGAGGGTGTCAAGATTGTCTAATTATTTATGTCTCAACTCATGAAGGAAACCTACACTATTATATGCAGGATGAAATTTGTAGATAACTTGCTTTTGGAATTGATGATGAAAGAAATGTTAATATAGAATAACTTAGAACTGCTACTTAAGCACAAATACAATTTAGTGTTTAATGACTTGTCTCCTGGATGTTTTTCTTTACTGCCAACTTTTTTCTCAATTTTAAAATTACATGTGGTATTATGTGAAGTATTTGGATATAACAATACGATGGATGAAAGATGAAGAAGAAAATAAAAATTCAAGGCCAATTTTGTTTAAAAACCAAAATTTAATTTTTTTAAGGGGGGTATGATCATGTAAAATCATGACAAGAATTTACTTTGAAATGCGAGCATAACAAAGATTGATGGTTAACTTGTTCTTGGAATAATGATTCTCTTCTTCTTGCATTGTCCATGAAATAGAAACTATGTGATTGTCCAATAACATAAGTGACTCTATAATGTTTGTTCCTTCAAATATTTTATTTTGTTGGTACAAAGCTATGGAGAAACACAACTATCTAGCTACAATCCAATGAGACAAATCCATCCCAAAATGTGAAGAAATGAATTTACAAGTACTCCAACAAATGATTGTTGTCTTAAAGATCAACCATCACAAGAGTAGAGTTGACAAAGATGAACAACTTGAATACTATAAGAATATAATTAACAAAAATGGATCTCAACACATGCAACCTACTTGAACACATCCTAAATATGTCACATTATCATACTAGCATATGTCTATTGTCTACTTGCTATAGAAATCATGTTGTATGGAAATTGATTTAGAACAATATTCAAAACTACCTATATCATAATATAAGAAAATAAACTCATATCATGCATTTAGCAATTACAAATGTCTCACCTATTGGAGGAATTTAGGTTTAATTCATGCCTTTCCTTATATGTTACTAATGTTAAAACAATCTCCTTGTTTTTACTTTGGATCTCTTACTTCCATAATGTATAATATAATTCTAGAGAAATTTGACCATCAATTGAATTTCCTAATTTTGTAGACATTACAAAAGGAATTGAGTAATTGATTCTCAAGGTAATCAAAAGTCTTTCAAATAAAAAAAAATATTATTGAATCTACAACACAATTTACTCAATAACATGTCTAACAAGTAAAATATTTGATTTAGGCACCAATAAAAAATTTAACTCTTTCAATTAATATTGCATGACTATATTTCTTGATGTATGATCAAATTTTCAGAATTATGATTTCTCCATGCTCACTATACAAATTTCAAAATATATGTAATCAACAATGGATACTCATTTACTTCATAAAAAGTAGCGACATGCAAAATAATTATATCGAGGATTATCATCTTCCATATTTTGTAAACCTATAAATAAAATTTTCAAGGGAAGGGCAACTCCAAAAACAACTGAGTATGGATATATCCTAGCACACATTGAAGGTCCCAATCCTTCCATCAAAAGTAGAGTATTGGGATCCCAAGATACTGGAGGACATTGGTAATTACCTAGGTTATTTGATTAAAATGTCTAAACAAACAAAGGCCCAAATGTACATGACATATGCGTGAATTTGTGTTTACATGGATTTATCGAGGGAGTTATCGAAAGAGATAAATATGACATGGGAAGATGAATATTGGATGCAGCCCTTAGAATATGAGCAGATCCTCTTCCAGAGTAGGCGATGCCATGAATATGGTCATCTTTTCCACGACTGTCCCCAAAACAATCCCCCCCCTCAGCCAAAGTAGTTGAAGATGGTGGATGATGACGGATTTACAAGAGTGATAAACTGAAAGCATGGGGGTCAAAGGCAGGGGGGGATAATCTTCATAAAAAAACCCATGGTGTCTAAACAGTTTGAATCCTTAGACACACCTTATGGGGAAGATATGATACAAGAATCCTCCATAGATAAGAATATGACCCTACTCTCGGAGTCAGAGCATGAGGATAAAGAGGTGTAGAAGGATGAGGTTGGATATGGGTAGAATAAGCCTCAGTAGGATCTCCTAATGGAGGAGGAAGAAGGTGATGATGTGTGGATATGTGTTGGTTGTGTATCCTGATCTTCCTAATTCAGAGGTCATGTTTCAGCCGTATCTGGATCCCAACCCATGAGGGAGGGGTTGGGGGGTGGGATTCCCCCCCCACTATAGTTTCCATGGGGAGTCTAGGGGGGGTGGCAAATACATTTTGGGAGCCCCCCTTGGTGAAGGTTCATGGGAAGCCCACCCGTAGCGAAAATTTCACAAAAATGCCTTATAAAATGTTTTAATTTCATAGTCACAACTTGGTCAATAATGGTTGATTTACAAGCCCAGGGTATTTTGATATTTTGTGAGATTCTCACAAATATCTAGAGACAAATGTAAAATTCACATTAAGTCTAATAGAGATTAAAAGAATTGAGCAGGAAAAATAGAGAAGAAAAAATTGTGTTACAACACAAGAGAATGACGAACAATTGGAAAAACATCCATTACATCTATTATTCAGTAAATGTGTACATAAATAATACATCTCCAAAGGAGAATTCATTGTCCTTAGAGGCATAATGAATCCAAACATGTGGCAGCCATAGATAGGAAATATTCCCATCACTAGACTACAAAACTAGTTTTAAGTCTTGATGGTAGTGTCAGTTGGCCAGTTAACTCACTCTAACTGAGTCTAACTAATAGTAGGTATGCCTAAGGGCACATTAGGGAGTTAAATAAGTCTAACTAATAGTGGAAGTGAACATTAGTGAGTTGTTTTGGTCATTGGGGCTCAATAAGTACTCAGACTCATGAAATCAAGTACTCGTGATTAGTTAACTAGTGGTGATTTAAGACAAACACCTTAAATCAAGGTAACTAACTTAGATGCTCCTAAAATCATGCATGAGGGCGCATTTGGACTTCAGTGATGTAAACAAGGCACTCTTAGTGGATAAGAGGGCTAATGATGGCCAAAGTTAAGCTCTAGAGGGACAAAAATAAGGACTAGGTGCTAGGAGACTCACCTACCACTGCATTGAATGCGTGCAAGATGCATGCATGCAAAATCAAGATGAGATGGTTAGAATATTCCAACACCCCCCCCTTAAGCCTGAATATGTGAGGAAATATCAGAAATAGGGCCCTGGTAACTGAGACCAAAGGTCACCCTTTACAAATTTATTAGTCCATTTAAGTGAGGAAAGAGGGGAAACCCTGTGGGAACAAAAGCCCCCCTCAAGATGGACATGAAGCACACCCAAAAAAGATTAACTGCTCCAAACTCAAGTAGGTGTGATGCTTGAATCAATAACTGGGGGTATCTTCCTCTTGGGAAGAAGTGGATCATGCTCCAAAAACATGTGCTTGAATTCTCCTTCAGTGGATGCAAGCGAATATGGAGGCTCTTTGAACTTGCTCTTCAGACCAAAGATTTGCTACAACCAGATTTATGCTAAACAATGTATTACCTTCTACCATGGTTTCCTTCTTACAGTACAATCAGGGAGACACAACACTGATTTCCTATGCTCAGGAATTCCATCCGGGTCGGTAAATACAACATTCACCTTAACACTGGTAAATAGATCTAGTCTCGACAACACCCAAACATTCAGCAGAAAAAAACAATTAACAAATATCTGATTCCATAGTTTATTTACAAGAATAATCAAGACAATTACAATAATAGTGACTACACAATAATTAGAGATCACAAAGATAATTAACGAAGGAATAAAATGATGAAGTTCTTTAACTGTGAACAATCCAAAACCAAGGTCCACGAGAGAATTAATACCACCACCATGTCCCATACAATTAAACTAATGCATATTTTTCCCACGTTTTTAATCATGCAAGATTTACAAACAAGCAAATAAAACTTTAAAATATCATGAACTGTAACCTCAGTTACTTATGATTAAGAACATTAATAAAATAACAGATGCATTTATACATTAAGTTTTCTTTCCGAAAGCAAACAATCATCCCAGAGGTTCAAGAGCTGTAGCCTCAGCTCTAATACCAAGCTGTAACACACCCCTTCGACAAATGCATTTTAAAGTGCATATTAACTATAAAATAAAATAGCATAAGCATAAAATATTTCAAGAAGACTCATTAAATCTCTTATCAAATGCATAAAACTCATAATATCATAAGCATAGACTAATATATGAGACATTTGTTTAATAACATTTCCTACAAATTAGTTCAATGCACAAATGCAAACTTAATAGTAACCCTGAGTAAAAACTGTACAATAAAACTCTTGCTTATGGACTACACTTAAAAATACACAAATTTAGAGTGTAGACATTTTAAAAATTTAAATTAACATGCCTTTATATATTTGTCTACCCATTAATTAGGTTAAAGGTAAATAGAACTTCGACCTATTCTTTTTCTTTCAAAACATATTGTACAGTAAGTTTCACACAAAAGAAAAAGATTAAGACATATATTTATGCACCCATACTAATGCCAAATTATTCTATTTTCATTAAATAAGTTTACTCGACCATAATAAATTTTTGGCTCTGAAACAATTTTTTTCCAATTTTTTTCTTATACAATTTATCTTAGGAATTTTGACCATTTTTCATAAACTATGCTAGAGGAGCCTAGTCAACTGGCCGACTAAATCCTCCACCGACTATGGTCGAGATCCTGCTACGTTCAAGTTAGGGCTTAGTGCATTGGGTCGGTTAACCAACTAAACAAATACATGTCTAACTTCGACTCAAGCAAATATTTGTCCGTTGTTGACTAACCTGACAATTATGAAAATAGTGAGCTTTTAAATATAAATATATAGTCTACTTCCACTTATAGTCCATTAATGGACTAAATGCATTACCCCTTTTTTAATTATATTAAATAATACTACCCACAGTAATAACTTAGATATCCAAATAAATGCATATTCATATATGTCTAACTTGGACTAAGCATAAATTTGTAGTTATACCACTCTAACCCTTGGTTTTCAAATCGACAATAACACTCATTACAAAGCTCCTAAAAACATGCCTTAAGTCAAGGTATTTTTTATATTTTAATTTATAATTACAATTAAGACTTAAACATCTAATATCTTCAACCAAACAAATCATCCCATGGTTTTTATTAACCCAAAAAAAAATTTGGTTTTAATTAATCAAATCATCCTATGATTTTCAATTTACCTATTAGACAAATTGGTTAAATAATTATATCATACCATAGAATTCTCTTTTCCCAATTAACTTCTACTTATACTTTCAAATCAATTTAACCAACAACTTCATTTATTATTTAATGAAATAATTCCTTCACGAATATAACCCTTATTGAATTGCATATTCATTTCCTTGAACTTAGGAGCTGCACAATAAAACAAAACTATGCAGTAAATTAGCATTTTCATAGGCAATAAAATTTTATTTTTGCCATAAGGTTTTAATTTAATGAAAAATAATAGAAATGGTTAAAATTCCAGTTTGATAATCCATTCTTCTAATTTTCCAAACCCAGTACTCTATGACATAGTTTGATTAAACATTACAATTTCAAACTGGGAAATTAACATTTTCTACAGGAAATAAATTTCATCTTCATCTTAAATAACACTAAACCGCCTTGCATAAAATCAATATCGCATAATTAAACTTGTACTTATTTTCTTCCCATGAATTAATCCAAATAAATTGTACATTCCTATCTTAAAACCAAACTCAGGAAATTTCAACAAGAAAATCATGCAATCATTTAATCGACAATTAATTAAATAACATCTCAGAAATTAAGACATAATTTCCAAGTTATAAACTTATATGCAAAATACTTGAAATGAGCAATTGGTTTCGTGGTAGCCACGCTCCATCCGACCGTATGTAGTTCCTCTCTTTAATCTCTTCGCAGAACTCCACCCTCGAGCCGAGATTCATGTATTCACCATAGGATCTCACCAATCCCAGGTTTCTCTAAGGATTTCCTCACTTGGCAAGCAGGATTTTCTGGTTTGTTACCAATTCCATGCCAATTGTACAATCATTTCCCTTAGCTTCATTATAACTAGCACCACAGTGAAAATCCATCACTGAACCTGTTCTTAGAATTACACTAAAGGAATTTCTCACACCATTGCCATCTCTCAGGTGCAACCATAGGCAAATCAAGTGTAAAATATCAACCAGAAAGTTAACAAAAAAAGCTTGGGATTACAAGTACTCTCTACCAACCCAATTTCCACAAACTTTGGATCAATTGGACACTTTGCTCTGGAACTGGTCTTATTACTCTGTCCTCCAGCAATTCCAATCGACCATTTAGTCTCAATTTCCATCAACGCTACAACATTCTCCTGCTGCCCACTGCATTCTTTTTTTTTCTTGCTCTTCCCAATCGTATGTTCTCTCCTCTTTTTACCCAAGGTTCCACCAACCTTGCATGTTCTTGTCACCTCTTTTCAACACATGTCCAATTTTCCATTAACTTCTTAATCTCTCTCTTAATTCCCCTTTTAACTTCAAAAACAAGTATAAGGAATTAATTAGGAAAAGTATGGGTTTATCAAAATGATAAGGTAAGAAGGGTTAAATAGGGTCATACTTAGCTTTTAGGTTATATGCCACCCCCCCTTACTGAACTAGGTGAATACATGAGTCCTCGATCATTCAGCGTGTTGGCTTGCCACTGCCAACGTAATTTTTAATATTAATAACAATATACAACATGAGTTCTTCCTTACAGGAATTCATTGCCTTTTACAAAATTATATTTTAAACTGGGGTTAAATCCTAGGGATGTTACACTACTTCACATTTAGCCTACTCAATCCAATCATGCATTTGAACTCAGACAAAGATGACACAGGTATACTATCATGATAGTCATGCACATGGCTTAAAATCTGTTGAATGGTGAGATTTGTCTAGTAACCTCAATGTTGTTTCCAATAATCGCAAGGAAGTGTCATGTCGTGTCTATAACTACTACGTTTGTTAGTTTGATATTTTTTTAACACTCATTGATTTGATTCTCCATAGTTCTCTTGCACTAATGAATATACACATTATGAAACCTGTTGCGAACAATAACACTACATAACGTTATTGGCTTATGCCCCATCATGGTTGAGGCACTTGATCATATTGAATGATTGTGTTGAAGACAGACAAAGTTCAGGGATAAACAACTAAGAAGTTTGAAAGCATAGGATGTTGATAAAGTAAGTTTCCATTCAACTACACTAAGCAATATATTTTCTTGTTAATAATTTCGTAAATTTAAAGAATCCCTACAACAAACTATGAAGTTTTCCTTTTTTATTTTATCTTTTTTATATTTAGCAGACAGTTGTGGGATATTCTGTTTTCTCCATATATGTTGCAGAAACAAGTTTGTTGATCGGTTCTTACCATTGGACATGTGCTTTGCTAAGAACATTGGCATCTGCTAGCAAAAGAAAAATCGATGCCTTTGTAGAGGCCAACTGTTGTGCATTAAGAATTGTTTTCCCTCTTTTCTTTTTTTCCCTTCCCATACTTACCTGCGAGTAACCCATTGAACTGAACATAGGAGGCCAATATATTTAAGCCGTAGGCATTCAAACAACGCAAGACCATCCTCGCCACTGTAGTTGGATTCCTCGCTCATTGAGCCAATTGAATTCTACCACGTATAGCCAATGGAATGCTGCCACCATGCGTATTTTTACCTGGCGCCAAATTTACAGCTTCTTCTTCTTTGTCCTCCTTCTGCAGTTCATGGTGTAGGCCCTGGCGTGTTCACGAAGTTTTTGACACCTTGGTTTGAGTTTTAAATTGACATTGCGTGTTCTGATTTTATATATGTATTTTGTACCTCCTCGCGCTGAGACTTCAACCACTCAACTTATCTGAAGCATCACCCAACACATAGAGAAGCAACAGTAGAATCCAACAATATAATCTCTCAAATTTCCTGGCATTCATCAACGATTGCATCATTGTATCATTGAAAGGCCTGCTATTTTAATGTTTAACTTCTTCTTGAGGTGGGGGTCTGCTATTTTGGCGATCTTTTTTAGGTTTTATGTTGAACTTGCAGCCCTTTTTTAGGTTTTATATCGAACTTGACCTCTTAACATGCATACAGGCAGGGTATACCTGATATCCTATCACTCTTACACATAGGTTAAACCCGATGTCGTGCCACCAGTGCATCGAACAATGCTTATTTATATATAGTTCTAAAGCTATCTGAGAGATTCTGCCCTCTGTGGAGAGGCCTAGGGTTCAACATTTCCATTAAAATGTCAACGGATGATGGAGCAAAGGACCTTTCATGGGAGCGTACACATAGTGATATATTTTAAGGCAAGACCGCAAAAATGTTTGAAGGATGGATGATCAAACCCATGGATTGGAATATACCTAATCAGATTCAACCGAATCTGAGCTCAAATTCATTGAATTTTCAATATCTGCAGCTTAGGTGCTTCAAATGCCCTATTTGTGCAATTTGGCTCCCTTTTAACTAGGTTTGAGTTCATTTCTTCTTCAGAATGTGTTTTTTTTTGCCTTTTTCTTTTGTTTGAGTCATCATTGTTATTTGGTTCTTCTATATATTATATATAGGCCGCCTGGTAAATTTCTCCTCTTGTCATTAGTCCCCAAAAATGCTCCCATAGCTACAGAAATGGCATCTAGAGAAGCTTTTTACAGTCAGTTTGATTTTAAAGACTGGAAGGTAGGCTAAGGTCACATTTTCTTCTATCATGTTTGTTATGTGCTTCTTCCCAAGAAATGTTCTTAGCAACTGTTTTGGGTATTTTGGTTACAGTTGATGATGGAAGCTATTGAAAGTGGCAAGGAATTGATGCCTCGCAGAACCAGTCCACTTATGATTCCTTTTTCTGAGAAGGCTGCAGAGACTCCTGTTAGAAAGATTTCAAGAAACAGGGGCAGAGTGGTACCTGCAACACTTGAGGTTCGGGAAGATGAATGTGGAAGTGATGATAATTGTGGAGGTATTAAAAAACCGGCACTGAAGAAACAAAATAAGCGCCTCCTTTGAATTGTGCTTCCTTTTTGGTTGCTTTTTGTTTGAAACTATCTCTTTTTCTGTCAGTGCACTGCGATTCATACAGAAAAATAATCTTTAATTTAAGCATCTGGTATATCAACAATGCTATCTTGTTCTCATAATTATTGGAGTTACCACTATGTTAAGTGGCAGAGCTAGCCTCCGATCATGTAGTACACTTTTTTAACCATGATTCCAAGTCCTGGGAAGATGATTTGCGGCCTCATGTAAAAGGAACCTCTTATTATGATATGGCAAGTATGACCTGATAAACCATGAGTGCTCTCATTGTGACAATATGCTATAATTTTATATATGAAAAGTATTTTGACATAGCCACCAAGCTGTAAAGTGTTGAAGATTGTGTTTGGTTTTCAATCTTCTAAGCAAACCTTAAGCAGGACAACATGCATAGGTTAAGGCCTGTAAACTGCCCGATAAAGTAAAGCATGCATGATTCAAATTTATACATGGTTTAGTTTGTTGGCTTGTATATTTTACTAATTGAAAAAGCAATGCTTGATATTCTTGTGTTTAAATTAAATTAAGTAAAAAATTGATATTCTTGTATATTTTACTAATTGATTGCTTTGATTTCTTAATAATAGATGTGTAGCATGAGATGTTATATTAGAATTCTAGTTTTATGCATAAGTAATTACAGACCTTGCTTTCTGTAATTTAGAATAGATTTGTTATGGCATTTCACTTTCACAGTCTAGATTCACCATTCCACATTAGGTAAATTCATAGGAATATCTCTTTCACATTCAACATTTTTAATTTTTTAAAATAGATTTACTGCTTTTAGTATTTTAATCGTTTAAAAATAGATTTACTGCTTTTAGTATTTTAATTCTTTAAAATAGATTTACTGTTTCCCAGTATTTAATTCCCTAGTATAAACAGTTTTATGTATTGAGTAGGCAACCCTTAAAACATTGATACCAATACCCAACTGTGACAAATATTATCCTATAAGAGCACAGATAGTGCCTGCACCTCTAAAGTTTGTACGTCCCCCGGGTTGATAATTAAAGTAGGATCTTAGTACAACTTCCCTCATTAGCCATCCAGATTGGGAGCTCACCACTTTTTGGCGCCGCTGCCGGGGAGGTGCTAAATTGTTTAGGAGACATCACCTAAAAAAACACAAAAAGAAAACAAAAATCACATAAAACAAAAACATAGATACCTTTTTTACCAATGAATGCCTCGTCGGCAAAGGGATAGGTTTGGCCGCTTTCTGCCCAAGCATCCCATGAGAAACAACAGTAATAATAGTTTTTACCATTCTCAGTTTGAATTTCTACACTCTGAAAATGAAACTGACTCCACATACGATCCAAACAGAGACAACTTCACTACCAGTTCTAGCTCAAACACCAAAATGGAAAACGAAGAGGAGGAACCTAGGGAGCTTTTCACCTTTCCCATTAGCATACCTCTTGGAGATGCCAGGATGAAGAACATCAATCCTAATAATCTACCAAATTTCCATGGTTCTACTTCAAAAGATCCTGACACGTTCTTGTTTGAATTTGAGGTTGTTTGCAGATCATTTGATTACACTACTAATGCACAAAAGCTAAGGCTTTTTCCTTCCACACTGAAAGACCTATCACTTCGGTGGTTCATGAGCCTTGAAGGGAATAGTATCTTTAGCTAGGATCAAATGAAACGGGCATTCTTAGAAAAATATAGGGACTACTGCAAGGCCAAAGTTGCAAGGGATGAAATCTTTAGGATGCAACAAGGAGAAAGAGAGTCATTAGAAGATTATGCCCAAAGATTTCAACTCAGCTACAAACGAGCCAGCCATTGCACCTTGGATCCTAAATCACTAAAACTTGTCCTTCTTAGAGGTGTAAAAGAAGAAAATTTTGAAGTCTTAAATCTTCTAGGGGATGGAGATATATTCCAGAAATATTTTGACCAGATCCTGCAAATATTCAAAAACTACTCTAGATCTAGGAAAACTAAGAATGGGACAAGGGATACACACACATCTACTGGTGGATCATCATCTTCAGGACCAACACTTACAAAATCTGATTTAGGAAACGTACTGGATGACATGAAGACTGACATCTTGCAATCTCTAGCCATGCAACTTGATGCTCTTCAAATAAAAAAGAAACAGGAAGAAATTAACTAAGCCTTGGCAGTATTCTGTCCTCGTTGTAGAAAGAAGCATGAGAAGGGGCAGTGCACACTAAACACCATTGAAATATGTGGCCTTTTCACTGAGGACCACTCTACTAACAAGTGTCCCTTGTTTCCTTCCTGCAAAGCCGCTATCCAAGAGCACACAATCGAGGGTGCAATGGAACAACTCTACTTTGTAAATAAAAAGAGGAATAATTTTTCCAGACCGTAACAACCCAACAACCAACATTACTATAACCAGGGAAATAACTAGCAGAATTGGAACTCTATACCAGCCCTATTTCCATCTCAGCAAAATCCAAATCAGTGGCAGCAAAACCAGCCTTATCATCAATCATACTACCCACAATCCTACCCCTCATACCCCCCACCTTTTGCTCAACCATCCACAAATTATGGCAATCCATATCCTTATTCCTCATCAAATTGGAGAGCTCTGCTACAGCAACAACATCCAGTTATCATGCCACCACCACCTAATCAACCACCCCCTAGACCTCCACCAATTCCTGCCCAGCCAATCCCTAACCCTAACAACAACAGGCCAGGGCAACAGCAATCCTACAATACTGAAACGATGGAATTTCCCACTTACGTAGTAGATACTGTGGAAATAAATGAGATTAACCTAAGGTCTGGAAAAACGCTCCAAAACACACCTAACGCAAAACATACAACAACCAGAGCACCAGGAGCAAAGGACTCAACCTCATATTCAACATCCTGATGAACCAAACCTTCCGAAGGAAGAAATTATACCACTCACACGAACTAGAAACCCTCCATTTCTTGAAAATCTTGTACGAAGTACCAAAGATGAAGAGGAAAATGCAATTCTAAATGAATTAAAACACTTGAATATCCAAATCCCCATCTTACAAGCCATCAGAGACGTACCCATCTGCAACAAATATATAAAAGAAAATTGTTTGAAGAAACCTGGAAGGATAAAGCGTGACCCACCAACTATTAATGTAGTGGGCCAATTAGTGGTTAACCCCAAATATCTAGACCCAGGTAGCCCCGTGGTCCAAGTCAACATCAATAACAGACAAATCGACAGGAGCCTAATTGATTTAGGAGCAGCTATAAACGTAATGACCAAAGATACTATGATACACCTAGGTCTCCAATCAAAGGTCAAACCAACAACTACAGTACTCCAGCTAGCAGATACATCCACTGTGAAGCTTGAAGGAATGCTCGAGGACATTATAATCAATATAGAATCCTGGGAATACCCAGCTGATTTCATAGTCATCGAGGTAAAAAGAAAACTTAGTGGATATCTTATTATACTCGGAAGACCCTAGCTGGAAACTGTAGATGCTTACATAGCATGCAGGTCAGGCAACATGACCATCACCAGTGGCCAGTCTAGGAAAAAAATCACCATTTACCCACCAGCCAAAAAATCCTTAGACATAGAATATCAAAACTGGACTGACGATTACAATGACACACTGAATCAAAACATGAGACCTGTCCTGACAATTGATGTTGCATTAACACTAAAAGCCATAGATGAAGATGGTCATATAGATAGGTTTATCCAAAATGATTTTTCTAACAATGATGGTCTCCAAATGTTTTTTGACACAGATCAGCAGAATGAAGGTGAATCTTCAAGCAGGAACTTGAACAAGATGTGGACAGAACTGACATCTCTCGAAGAGCAAATACACAAAACAAAAATTGTGGAAATTATACCAGGGAAAACAGTTAATATCAATTCTAATCTACAACCCCAACAAGAAGAACAGCTGATGAAGGTATTAACAAAGCAGAATAGAGCTTTTACATGGACATATGCCGACATGAAAGGTATTCATCCTGATATCTACAAGCATTATATTTACATCAAGGAAGGTTCTATTCCTATAAGGAAACCAAAAAGGAGATTAAACCTAGCATTGAAGGAGATTAAAGCGGTTACAATCAAATCCTCATTCACCCAGATGACCAGGACAAGACAACCTTCACATGCCCATGGGGTACTTATGCCTATAGAGTGCTTCCATTTGGACTTTGCAATGCTCCTGCAACCTTTCAGAGGGAAATTCTCAGCATATTTTCAGAATTTATAAATGATGAAATGGAAGTATTCATGGATGATTTCACACCCTATGGAAAAAAAATTGACCAGGCATTGACCCATCTGGAATTGGTATTGAAAAAATGTATTGAGATGATCCTTTGTCTGAGCAATGACAAATGCAAGATGATGATGGAAGAAGGTATTGTTCTCTGCCATCATATATCGCAGAGAGGGATAGAGGTGGATCAAGCAAAAGTTTCAGTAATTAAAACGCTACCACCACCTGTTAAACAAAGGGATGTGAGAAGTTTCCTTGGACAAACATGGTACTATAGAATATTTATTGAAAATTATAGCAGAATTGCTGCCCCAATGTTTGCACTTCTCACAAAAGATACTGAGTTCATATGGACAAACAATTGCATGATATCATTTAATAACCTTAAGGAAAAAACAATTACAGCTCCAGTAATCCAAGGACCAGATTGGGCATTTCCATTCCACATCCACTCAGATGCATCAGATAAAGTAATCGGGTCTGTCCTTGGACAAGAAAAAGAGAAAAATCCTTATGCAATATATTATATCAACAAAAATTTGGCAGGGGCATAATTGAATTACATTGTCACAGAAAAGGAATTTTTGGCTGTCATACATGCCATTAATAAGTTCAAACACTATATCACTAGTTACCAATTTTTTGTTCATACAGACCACTCATCCATAAGATATATCATGAACAAGCCAAACACGAGTGCCAGAATCATGAAATGGTTGCTTCTCCTCCAAGAGTTTGACATTACAGTTTTAGACAAGCCAGGAAAACACAATGTAGTGGTTGATTTTTTTATCTAGACTGACACATGGACAAGACAGTGAGGTAATCAATATCAGTTTTCCAGATGAGCACCTTTTTTCCATATCCACAAGAATCCCATGGTTTGCTGACATAGAAAACTATCTAGTGTCTGGAAAGTTTCCAGAGCATTACAGTCACAAAGAGAAAACAAAAGTAATAAGACAAAGTGCCACATCCACATGGATAGAAGGCATGCTTTTCAAACAAGGACTAGATCAAATACTCAGAAGGTGCATAAGAGAAGATGAGGTGCATGACATAATGCATGCCACACACAATGAACCATGTGGAGGACACTATGCTACAAAAAGGACAGCCCATAAAATCTTGCAAACATGATATTATTGGCCAACACTCCACAAGGATACTTACGAATATGTTTCACACTGTGATGATTGCCAGAGAATGGGAAAACCAACACAAAAACAAGAGATGCCACTCCATCCAAAAATCTCCTTGGAGGCATTTGAAAAGTGGGGATTTGATTTTGTTGGCCCATTCAACCCACAGTCAAATAAAAAAAGCTACATCCTCGTATGCACTGATTACCTTACAAAATGGACATAAGTAGCAGCACTGGCTGCTGCAAATGAAACCAATGTGGCCAAATTCTTTATTGAGCAGATCTTTCACAGGTTTGGGGTGCCAAGAGAAGTAGTTTCTGATCAGGTCCCACAATTTACATCAAATTTAATTGAAGACTTGATGAAAAGAAACAATGTAAAGCACAGACAGTCATCCTCCTACCACCCTCAAGAAAATGGTCAAGTTGAGGTAACCAACAGGGAATTAGAGAGAATCTTGACAAAAACTATCCAAATTCACAAAAGGGATTGGGCTGACAGACTTAGTGAGGCAGTTTGGGCTTACAATACTACATGGAAAACAACTACAGGATTCACACCTTATGAACTAATCTATGGAAAAAAGGTCATGCTGCCAATCAAATTTGAAATAAAGAGATTAAGAATTGCAGCAGATTTACATATGGACCTATCAGAAATTCAAAAAGAACGCATGCTACAGTGTCATGTCCCAAATTTGGTATTGGGTCACAATGGCCTAATCACATTGGCCCTATTCATTAGAGTTTGTCAAATTGATGCTAAAGGTCAAATAATTGCCAAGGAGGAAAATTACTAGTTTACTAGGTTTGGGGTGGAAGCTTTGGGATTTGGAATAATGGGGATAATAAATGATGTTTGAACATTAGAATGGCATAAATATTTAATAAAGGAGCTAAATAAATATATACAAGTTAAAATAATAGTGGCATTTCATCATGAAGACACATGGAGGAAGTGGGACCCACATATGGCTAGATTTCCCCACTACATTTGGCATCATTCTCTCACCAATTCGAATTCAAGGTGAATGGTAACATACTTGGGGGAGTCCAAAAGGTATTATTCATGGCATGACTCATCCAAGGTCGAAATATAGAGGAAGAGTAACTCCCATGGAAGAGGAAGAGGCAATTTGGAGCTAGTGAGACACTTGGGCTAGATTCCCTAGCTCTATGACAACAATGATGAAGATGCTATGACACCTATGACACAAATCAGACCTGAAGGATGACATATGACATATATGACATGTCAGGGCTAAAAATAGACTCCAAGAGGGCGCTCAAGGGTGTTAGGGCAGCTGTTGGCCCGGTTTTGCAACCAGGCTTAGTGCTATGGGCACCTGCTAACTAGTAGCAGCAGTTTCAATGGAAATAAATAACAATAAACTAATTAAACAAGACTATTCATGGATCTAAGCAAAGATATTAAGCAAATAACAAAGATAATTTAAAATCAAGAACAAGAACATGTAAGAATAATAAATTTGCATTAAAAGAATGGGGCAAGCAAGTGCTTGCGAAATCAATACCTCTAATGGTGAGGTTGAATGGCTCCAAGGATGAGCAACTCCAATCTCCAATGGTCTCTTCTTCCAATGTGGTTTGCAATGGCTAAAATGCTCAAGGGAGATTTCAGCAGCATAAGGATGAGATAATGGATGGATATGAAATGAGGAGCCCCTACCACCTTTTTATAGGTTTTGGTGGTGGGAAATACCATTTGTGGTTTTGTGGAAACCAAATGGTATTGACCAACATGGTTTAGGTACTTTTCCCTCCTTTTTCCTTTTTTGAATAAAAATAATATTTTAATTCCCTTTTTAATATTTTTGGGAATTTGGACCCTTTTTGAGGGTTTTTTTATGATTTTCTTGGAAAAATAATCTTTTTTAATGGAAAAAGGGGTGTACTAAGGTCTTTTGGTGACCTTTTGTTGGTTTCAGAGGCTCAGATGGTGGAAAAGTGGACAAATGGGTCATGTGAGTAAGGGAATGAGCTAGTGAGCACTTTTTAGGTGTTAACAGATTGCCCCCTGATGTGTGAGGGCAGGAGCTCATCGTATGGCCGATAGACATCATAGTTCTTTTGTCCTTTTTTCTGGGGTCTAGGGGAGAGAAGAGACCGGTTGGAGACTGGAGCCACAGCCCTTGGAAGCTGCAAAAACAAAAAATATTGCATGGCCTCAATATGAATGAGGTATAATCTCTGATAAAGGACGAGGCGGGCATTCCCATGCTCGTATCAAGACATATACAAAACAATTAGTCCCAAGAAGGGGGATCTAATACATGAAGAAATATACTGGTACATCATAATGGTCCAGAGGGGACATTATTGTGGGATATACTCATGATCATGGCTGATCTCAATAACTGATACACTGGAATAACTGTTGAACTGCTGAAACTGAATGTGTCCAACATCTGTATGGACTCAATGATTGTGAGCCATCTCTCGAAAGTATTTGTATTTGTATACTCGAGGGAGTATCAAACTGGGGTACATCTGAATACTGTCGCCATGCGCAACCCGGATATCTATAAAAAAAGTGTAACTGGTGTTATCCATAGGAAGACTCTCAAATGTGGAGGAGTCAGGAGGTATCCGGGGTCTTCGACTAATAACTAAACGGACCAATACCCTATGCGAGTCTCAACGATGCGATTAAGGTGTTGAAGTCAAGCATGTGAGAAACAACCATTCGGAGAGGTACTTAGGATTCCTCTCGAAATGATTCGTAGGCACTCATCATACATGGTAATGAGTCCAAGACACAGGGACCTCTAGGTCTATCCTCTGGAATCAATGTGGTTGTCATCGACAGAGGGAGACCAGCAACTAACAAGGCAATGATGTTTCCTTGATAGGAGCACGAGGTGTAAAACTGAAGTGTTGTAGTACTGATGGTAGGACTGACATACTTGTGGGAATGGGAAATTAATGGGTCAAAAATGGGTAGACTCAAACTTCCTTTGTTTAGAGCATGATGACATGGTTGACCTGGCAGCGTATGGAACTGACTTGTAGGTGTAGGGATCATAGATTTTTTAGGGACTAAAGGGTATGTACTGACTCCGGGGGGGGGGGGGGGGGGTGAAGCTGATGGTAGCTTTCGAGGGAGTTTTAGAGTGACATACTGCAGAATACTCTGAACAAAGGCGACCGAAATGGGGAAGCTGCTGTGTGAGTAGACATGATCTTTTGTGGCGCCAAGGGGCACCATTGATTCCTTCTTCGTAGTTTTAATGAGCTCCAAGAAGGGATAAAAGTGTGCTCTGAAATGGTACGGTCCTGTGGATTTTGCGAGCCCAGGACGGCTCATGCTCATGGTTGCTTTCATGTTTAGAGAGTCTGAAAGCGGTAAGTGGACTCTATTGGTGTTTCTTTTTCGTAAGTTTAGTCTCCAAGGCCCGAAAAAGCATAAAATGATGCGGATGGAGAACTCTTCTAGCCGATGTGACTAGAGTATACATTTTTCGTAATTAGTCTACGAGGTCCGGAAAAGGGGTAAACTTATACCAGGTAGATGCCCTTTCAGATACGTTTAGCGAGCATGAAAGGAAGCAAGATTGCTCGACGATCTTTTCATTGTTTTTAGGAGTCAGAAAAGAGCTTAACAGAAAACTCCCTCAGTGCCTTTTTCGTAAAAGGGGTTGTTCGGCCCGAAAAAGGGATAAACTTATACCGAACAAAAATGGATTGATGAGGGAAAGAAAAGGTCTCAAGCATCGTCATCAGTGCGGAAAAATGGATCCGGTGACATAAGGATTGTCGAAAACGGAGAACGGCCGATGTGGCACGCAAACCGAGGCTATGTGGCGGGCATGGAAAAAATGCCCGAAAACTCTAAAGGTGAGAGCGAGAAATGATCTCAAGAATCATCACGGGCGTGGAAAACTGAAATCCGACGATATAAGACTCGTTGAAAACGGACGACGGCCGATGTGGCATGCAAACCGAGGCGACGAGGGGGCATGGAAAAATGCCCTAAAAATCTAGGCATGAGAGCGAGAAATGATCTCAAGCATCATCACGAGCGGGGAAAACTGAATCCGGCGATATAAGAATTCATAAAAAATGAATGACGGCTGATGTGGCACGCAAACCGAGGTGACGAGGGGGCATGGGAATAAATGCCCAAAAAATCTGGGCGTGAGAGCGAGAAATTATCTCAAGCAACATCACAAGCTCGGAAAAATGAATCCGATGATATCAAATATATCAAAAACGGAGAGCAGCTGAAGTGGTACGCAAACTGGGGCGACAAGGTGTCGGGACACAATGTTGATATTGGTCCCGGTGAGAGCGAGAAATGATCTCAAGCATCATCACGGGCACGGAAATATGAATCCGGCAGTGCAAATGGTGCGAAAAACGGAGGTCATAAGGACTCCGGAATGGTTAAAGGAAAGAACGAGGTTAAAAAATGGCTACAAATAAAGGTGATCCCACCAAGCGAAGGATGCAGTGGTGGGGAGAAATGATGACCCGTGGGGGCAAAATACTAGGTGTATCAAATCAACTGAAATATACAAGTGACACATGACCTCAAAAATGGTTGAGATCACGAATATGAAAAAGTGAGCAGGGTTAATGACCTGCCCCCATGCTATGTGCATGGGGTTTGTGATTGTGGATCACATATGTGTTGGTTTGAACGATGGGATCATTGAGGTGTTGAGATAGAGATGATGGGGAAGGTTCAAAATGATTGATCATGCCCCCTATCCCGGGGTCGAGGTAATCTATTATGCCCCCTAACTCAGAGGTGTCAATGTGGTGCAGATGTTGTCTCAGAGAGAGATCAATAGGGCATTGAGCAACTGCTGGCGGGGTGTTATACCATGAGGCTGTGGGTCGTGGTGGCATACTGAAGTGATGATATGATGATGGGGGATTCCCTTTGTGGGGTGGATGCCCCCAGTATCTCCGACGAGGATCACGATGATGATGAGTAGGCAATATTTTGGGCCTGCCCCCATGTTGTGGACATGTGGTTTCCTGGTCGATTTGAAAGGGTTGAACCTGTGTGTCAAAGGGATCAATGGAAGGGGCCGACCGGACAGAGGGGTATCCAGTGGAGATTGTATAAATGGCGGGGTCAAGGCCGGGCATTTCGGTATCTGACCAAGTAAAGACATCAGTGAATTCTTGGAAGAGTTGTTGGTATTCTCCGATCTCATGCTCACTGTGGGAGGTTCCTAATGTGATGGTATGAAGGGCACCAAGTGGGTCAGAGATGTCAATGTGGATGACGGGAGAAATATCGGCCATGGGATCCGTTAACCAGTCAATTTTAGTAGGAAGGAAATCCTTGGAATCAACCGTGGATTGGGTAGCAGTGGTGGATGAAGTCTCTTCCAAGAGGAAGTATGGACGATGGTGCATGTCTTCCCCGGGATAATCAAAGGTAGTAGGAGTCTCGAGAACCTCTTCATCATTGCGGGAGCTTTGAGTGGTCAAATCGAGTGATGAGGTAGTGGTAGTCGAAGAGATCATGTAGATGGTGTTAATCTCTCCAGATGAGGATGATGAGGGAGGGTAGATCTCCTCGATAGTAGAGGGTGCCGTCTCTAGGTCCAAATTGTTCATCTCGTAGAGAGCTGCTCTGTAGTCTGGGATGTCAGGACAGTTGTGGGAGTAGTGGCCGTAAATACCGCATATCGCACATGGGTGGTTGGTACACAGTGATTTATCACGAGGCATGGGGTTTGGATCGAGCTTGACCACCGGGATGTTGGGGTCGTCGTCCAGCATTTGCATGTGTTCCTGCAATGCAGGTAATTGTGGGCACTGATGGGTTGGATGGCCTAAATCATCACACAGTGAGCATTTTGGAGGAGCACGAAATACGGAGGGAGGTTTAACTGCCTTGGGTGGGGGAACCGCAGTGTATGGTTGTGGGCCTCTGCCCCCAGTGGGCCTGACGAATGGAGGGGGATTCGTCGATGACGAAGGAGTCGTGATACCGGGAGGTGGTTGGGTAGAAGTAACAATGGGTTGCACCGGTTGTAGGATGAAATTTGGTGTCGGTGGAGGAACGGGAGGCGTAATATACCACACGGGTAATCCCAATGTTAACCCGGGGAGACTAAGGGTAGCCATAACCGGGGCGCTTACTACACCCGAAGGAGGAAATAGAAAGGGGATTGTGTGGATAGGTGTAACACCGATGTGACTAGGGACCAATGGTGGTTTGGGTAACAAGGAGGGTTGATTACCGGGTGTTTGTGAAAGAGTGCGGAGGTTAGCGACCTGGGTCTCCGGTGACGGTGGTGGAATGGCCTGGAATGTAGAGGTCATCGGCGCCTCGGAGTAAAGTCTGGGTCCTACTGAGGAAATGAATGAGGTAGTTGCACCACAAACAGGTTGTTCAACCATGGGGATAACATTTTCAGGTGTGGCAGGGGCCTTGGGATCGTAATAGGTGAGCTGGTCGACCTTGACCACGCGTCCCTCATGGGGGAACTGCATGGTGCGAAATACGGATGAGGAAACAGCCCGCATGGCGTACATGTAGCTGCGACCAAGTAAAAGGTTATAGTCTAGTTGGGCATTGATGATCTCAATGTCAATGAGCACGGTTTTACCCGCCAGCTGGACAGGGACATTGGCTAAAAGACCTTGGGGTTGAGCCGAACGGCCGTCATAAGCTCGTAATGCAGTGGTGGACTGCTGGAGAGTAGGGGATCCCAACTTATGCCAAACAAATGTGGACATGACGCATGTGGAGGCCCCTTCATCGATAATGCACCGATGGATGACAAGATTCCGAATAGAAACGGAAACTTGGAATGCTAAAGAGGACGGCAGGCGTGGTTCAGACTGGTCTAAATCGAATGCGATCAGTTGTGAATCATTGGGGTCTATGGCACCGATGGCAGAGAGCAAAGTTTTGCGCTGTGAAGGACAGTTCTTCAAAACCTCTAAAGCAGACATGGCTACAGGAGACTGGGCTAAGTCGTCTACGATGTTGTAATTCGACACAGCGCGAGCATTGGGATTATTGTTGATGCGACGAAGTGGGAAGTGAGGTGCTTTAGAAGCACCATCAAGTGGAGCCGGAGGTATACGTAACGTTTGATCTGTGGGATTAACGTTAGTGTTTTTGTCGGTGGGAGGGGCTTCAGAGGTGGAGCCATATTGGTTCTGACAGGTTTGGAGGTTGGCAGCGGCAGTCGACATCATCAACAAATGGTGAGTACCTGAATCGAACATGGGTTGATCGGGGGCTGCATAAGTGATCTGCTGTGGTGGCACGTTGCCTTGAGGGGGGGCTAACGGCTGAGTGTTCACTACACCTTGGTTTGGAAAGGGGTTTTGCAGCACCAAGGGTTGATGTTGAGGTGGTGGAGAGTTGGGTGGCGGCTGAGGAGCCGCTTGCCCTTGACGATGTGCATCGTCGGTCCAGAGTTGCCGAGCTCGCTCCAAATGTGGGCAAGAATGCGTGTAATGACCATAGACCCCGCAGATAGAACAAGGGTGGTTTGTTCTGAGGTTATTATTTCTAGGCTGCTTGGGATTCCGATTCGCATTGCGGTTGGGAGGAGCAGCATTGTTATTCTGCAGAGGATTGGGAGGTGGAGGACCTTGCTGATGTTGTTGGTTATTACCGCGGTTATGACCTCTACCATGGTTCTGTTGCGCACCTTGGTTGCGCTGGTTGTTTTGGTTTTGGGGCTGGTTGTGCTGTGTGTACACTTTCCCTTGAGCAGTGCGGGGATTTTGGGGAGCCGCAGGTGCGGGAGCAGGTTGCGGTGGGTAGTATGCAGGTGGAGCTGGAGGTGGTCCAGCTGCCTGTTGGGGTTGTTGGTACCCCTGAGATGTTGGAGGTGTGATATTAGCTGGTGCAGCTGGTTGTGGGTAATGCATCTGCTGTTGTGGGAACTGCATGGGGGTCTGTGCGGTAGGTTGAGCATAGTATGTAGGCGGTACATATGCTGATGGCGCTTTCCCATAACAATGTTGTGGACAAGAGGGTCCATGAATGTGATGGGTCTGGTTTGTTGGAGCATAAGAGGTTGTGGCTCCGGAACTGGATGTATCCCTAGAGAGGTCTGGGGCGGGCATGGTGCTCACCATGCTGAAAGGTTTAGGTTGGGGGGTGATTTGGCCAATAATTCCATCAGCGGCATGTGATGCCCCCGGTGCGTCACCACGTGAAGAGTCACCTCGTGGGGCGTCATGTATGATTGTGTATAGATAACCCGACTGGGCGTAGATGAGATCAAACTGTTGGGATTTGAGGATGGCCTCTTCTTCAGACTGAGGTCTTTCAGATGCCACATCCTTCGCAATAAGAGGGAGGAGGGATTTTAGAAACCAATCTAAAAAGATACGGTCATCTAATTTAATTTTGCAGAGGCTTTGGCGTCGACGCCACTCATGAATGTGGTCGGTGATGTGGGTGGCCGTGGTTTGTCTGCAAGACAGTAGGATCTCGACGCCCGCATCATAGCGGACAGGTAACTCAAAGAACTGCAGGAAGGTCGATGCAAGGGAGGTAAAGGTGGCATGCGTCCCATGGGGTTGCTCGATATACCACTTGGCTGCAGAGCCAGTGAAGGTGCGTTGTAAAAGCTGGAGGCGGATTGAGTCGTCCACTATGGAGTTGGAGGAACACCATAAATGGAAAGACATGATATGGTTCTGGGGGTCTTCACCTGCCTTGCCCTCAAATTTAGGGATGTCAGAGGGGATTTTGGTGGGCATGTGAGGCCACACAGGATCGTGTCTAATGGGGTCATTTGTGAGCCTAGCTAAGTCTGGCAGGTTCAGACTCGCCATGTATGGTAAGCTAGCAGGTATGGTGACTGGAACTGGGACGTTCCTAGTCATTGTGGTATGATGTAGGGGTCCAGTAGTGCCTAAAGGTATGCTAGGTGTGGAAGGTATATGCCCTCCAATAGGTGTAGTCTGGTATGGGCTAGCGCCTCCAAGTGCAACATGGGTTACACTTGGGTTAGGAATAGCAGTGGGGATTCCTGGGATAGGGTTTGTGGAAACCAGAGGGGGTGTGACCCCTATGTTGGGCATACCCATAACAGGTGGTGGCCCTGTGTTGGGAATTCCTATAACAGGAGGTGGCCCTGTGTTGGGCATTCCTAAATATGGAGTGTTGCCCATGTTGGGCATACCCAGGGGGGTGGTCGTTGCCATGGATGGCACTACCGCAGAAGTGTCTGTGGATGTCTCACCTATGGTGGTGGTAATCAGTGGATCAAATGGTGTTCCAGCCATAATGGTGGTTGGTGGTAACTCTGTGGGGTTTTCGGATTCTACCTCCAAATCAAATGTGACTTGAGGTGTGTCAGAATCGGATGACTGTCTAGTTGATTGACGATGTGTCGAATCAAGGGATAGGGCTCTGCGTCCGTGACGTGGAGAGCCAAGTGGACTAAACTCTGGGAGTTCGC
This sequence comes from Larix kaempferi, assembly GCA_027924585.1. Taxonomy (NCBI): domain Eukaryota; kingdom Viridiplantae; phylum Streptophyta; class Pinopsida; order Pinales; family Pinaceae; genus Larix; species Larix kaempferi. The sequence goes on from BSBM01000217.1 coordinate 38,688,182, forward strand.
CCTGTAGACGACGAGAGCGTCTAAAATTCTCAATGGTGAGAATTAGGTTTTTGTGTAAAAAATTTGTTTAAGTATCAGGTGGTGATATATATATAAAAGACTCAAAACCCTAATGCAACCAAGGGTGCAAGAAGGGGAGTGAAAAAAGAAGGCTCTCAGGCCAAAAAATCAACCTCAAAAAATGCACTTATTCTAGCAGCTGTGCTACAATAAGTGGCGGAATGCAACAACTGGTCAGAATACCAACATGCAAGCAGCTCCTAGAAAAAATAGGTGTAACTAGACCACAGGTAGGTTGAAATCATGCAAACACCTAACTAAAAGTATTGTGACTCAAACAAACGATATCCTCTGCAAGGTGATGAAATCCAAGTCAGACAATATGAGTGCTGAGACAACGGCTAGATATCCCCCTACCGGGAGGGACACCGGGTAATCAATCCTAAAGACAGGCTACTAGGATACTCCGTTCATGACGCGTCGAGAAAAGGTAAATCTGCCGTTTGGTCCTTTGATCGCAATATCCCAATACAGGGATATCCCGAGAACTGCGAATGGTAGCCCTTCGGTTACTGAATGGATTTCGGTATTCCACTCAGGCTTCCGGAACCATCCTCGCGACTTCAACCCTCCTAGGGGAGAGGCCTTCCCACAAACCGGTTGTGACCGCGCCAAAAAGTACTAAGAGATTTTAGCTCCCTAATTGGACAACTTCTATGTCTCAGATGTAATAACTGAGGGGTGTTATTGGAACACCTATACCCCCAATACTACCTAGCTACAAAAGTTCTTTTAGTGTTCCCCAAGTGGGGTTAAAGTATGTTGCAATTATGGTAAGTTTTAAGGTTCAGTTCAATTAAGTGATCGAGTGAGTGCACGTGAGGTATTGTAAACTGAACTTGAAAAAGGTAAATGCTTTACAGGAAATTTTCAAAAAACAGAGGAGCTTTTGAAAATAAAAAAGCAAATATTTATGACTTTTTCAAATAAATGGAATTTAAATTGCTTTGCAAATATCAACTCAAAAAATGAAGAATCTTTTGAATTATGAAAGCAAATAATGGACTTCTTTAAAAGAAATAAATGGATTTCTTTTTTCAAGGAAATTGCTAAGGGCAAGATTTTAAAGAAGTTAACAGGAAAATTTTTAATCTAGATAAAAATGCAAAAATAGATCTTTCTTTCAATTGATGAAATTTTTTAAAACAACTTCTTTCACATGTGCATTCTAAATAGTAAAATGTTCCTATCGCTGCAAACAATGTTGGAATCTTAGTACTGTAAAATATGAGCCAAAATGGGTGAACTGAAGTGATAAATAACACTAAAATATAATATTAGATACGTTTCTATGAAAAATTTCTTAAATCTAATAGCATATTTGGATTCCTTGATCGAAAACACCCAATTTGAAAAAAAAATCGTTTCAAACGGAGTTCGGGAGAGGGAGATATGGTCGTTTGCAAATTGAGCTGCGCGGCCAAAAAATCACATGGACCGCGCGGGTTTTGGGCTAAAAGTCGCAATGGACCGCGCGGGTTTTGGGATAAAAGTCGCGATGGACCGCGCAGGTTTTGGGCCAAAAGTCGCGATGGACCGCGCGGCTTTCTGGCGCACAGTCGCGATGGACCGCGCGAAAAAAGGCCGCGAAGCCGCGATGGACCGCGCGGAAACAGGGCGCGAAGCCACGATGGACCGCGCGGAAAAACGCAGAAAAGTCGCGATGGACCGGGCGACTGTCTGGAAAAAAGCCGCGAGGCGAAAGCCGGACGCGGATGCCGAAAAACGAACCCGAAAATTGAGAATTTCGGGCTGTTAATGGCAATAGATGGGGCCAAAACCTAGAGCAGCAATGGATCTGCTGTCTAGGATGGCAGATCTATAGATCTAAAGGCTAAAACTAAATAAAAAACAAAGATTAAAAGGAAAACCTGAGATCTATTGTTCAAACCCAGCGGAGTCGCCAAAAACTGTTGGCCCGGTTTTGCAACCAGGCTTAGTGCTATGGGCACCTGCTAACTAGTAGCAGCAGTTTCAATGGAAATAAATAACAATAAACTAATTAAACAAGACTATTCATGGATCTAAGCAAAGATATTAAGCAAATAACAAAGATAATTTAAAATCAAGAACAAGAACATGTAAGAATAATAAATTTGTATTAAAAGAATGGGGCAAGCAAGTGCTTGCGAAATCAATACCTCTAATGGTGAGGTTGAATGGCTCCAAGGATGAGCAACTCCAATCTCCAATGGTCTCTTCTTCCAATGTGGTTTGCAATGGCTAAAATGCTCAAGGGAGATTTCAGCAGCATAAGGATGAGATAATGGATGGATATGAAATGAGGAGCCCCTACCACCTTTTTATAGGTTTTGGTGGTGGGAAATACCATTTGTGGTTTTGTGGAAACCAAATGGTATTGACCAACATGGTTTAGGTACTTTTCCCTCCTTTTTCCTTTTTTGAATAAAAATAATATTTTAATTCCCTTTTTAATATTTTTGGGAATTTGGACCCTTTTTGAGGGTTTTTTTATGATTTTCTTGGAAAAATAATCTTTTTTAATGGAAAAAGGGGTGTACTAAGGTCTTTTGGTGACCTTTTGTTGGTTTCAGAGGCTCAGATGGTGGAAAAGTGGACAAATGGGTCATGTGAGTAAGGGAATGAGCTAGTGAGCACTTTTTAGGTGTTAACAGCAGCTAAGATGCTTCCACATGTGATTTGGTGGAAGTGGGAGACTAGGAATTGTTGTACAAGTGGCGTTCTTTGGAATCTCTTCCCCAATTGAGTTGGCATGAGTCTCTTGGAAGGAATTCGACCCATGGAGGCCATTAGAACTTTATAAATGTCAATAACAAAGAATGAAACCATCTTTTGATCATTTGTAGAATTTGCAATTGCATTTGTGAAGAGGGAGAGCTAGTGGATGACTAGTTTCTTGCCTTAGCCAATTTCGAGGGTGAAAGATTCCCATCCAAGTTGGCAATTGGAAAGGCCATTCAGACCTTTCATTTGGAGCTTTAATGGAGTCTTTATTTTCAGGTGTAAGCTACAGGGCAGCTCATGGTTTCTTCTATTGCAGCTCACTCCTTCAACCATTTTCAGTTTTGATGGCATATTCTTGATCCTTGAGGGAGGGCGTTTTTGGTGAGCTATTGTACTCTTTGGGGAAGCTTTTGATGCCCCATTTATTTTTTAATATGAATTAAATAATATTTTATTCATCTCCAAAAAGTTTCAGGTCGAAATTCCAAGTAAAAATGTATAAATCTTATTTTTAATGGAAAAACAATGCCATTTCCCCACTACCTTGTTGTGAGCCAATGTATTAATGATGATTTCGAATGAATGGATGATTCTATGATATATTTGTGATCAATATACTGCCATGGATGTCTTATACAAGTTTCATGTACTTTACTTGATCATTTGAAGCATTTTTTCTCAGTTTAGTTGTATTGGGAGGTGAAATAGTGCCATTTCCCCAAGGGTCGAATTGAGGATTTTTGCAGTCGAACGGGAGAGGGTGAGGACAGTTGTAATAAACCATTAATGGTGCATATGAGACCTTAATAACATAATTAACACATTACATACCTCTGTTCATAAATTTGAGTGGGTTTGGAGGCATTTGGGAAGCCATTTTCAGTACTTACCTTAGGGGGATTTGAACCCCAAATTACTAGTAAAATTACATACTTGGTCCAGAATCTTAAGAGAGTTTGCAGAGGTCTTTTGGTGGCCATATGTTGTCTCTGAACATCATATTCAATTTCTAATATCATTCATAAACCTTCCTTGAAGATTTGAAGGCATTTGGAGTCAATTTGATACCTAGAGACCAATACTAGTCAAAGGGAAATCACTAGTAAAGTTACCTACATTGACCAGAATTGAAAGAGTATTTGTAGAAGTGTTTTAAAGGTACAAAGGCATCCCTGAAACACATATTTATGTTATAATATCATTCATATACCTTCTCAGAAGATTTGGGATCATTTGGGGCAAATTTGGGACCTAGAGATCGAAACTAGTCAAAGGTCGAACCAAGGAAAAAAGTGGAAAATTGCAATTTTAATAAAATTCCTAACAAGGGACATTACATACAGCTGAATCAACTGGATGAGCACCGCCAACAAGCACTTGCACATACCGAAATCATCCATCAACAAAGAAAAAAATGGCATGACCAACATCTGAAGGATAAAAAGTTCAACGAAGGTGATTGGGCACTACTTTACGACTCCAGATTTCACACATTCAAAGGGAAGCTAACCACCAGATGGCTAGGTCCTTACATCATTGAGCACATCTATGAAAATGGAGCAGTAAAAATTATTACAATAGATGAACAATAGTTTCCCATGATAGTGAATGAACATCAACTCAAACTCTACAAGAAACCACAGTCAAAAGAAGAGTTTACACAGGTACTCTACCAGCAACAATTGATGCTGATAGAAAATATGACAAAGCATTGAAAAATGAATAAAAGAAAGAAAAAAAAGAGAAAAAAAATGAAAAAAAGAGAAAGGAATGAAAAATTCATAAAAAGTAACAGGCCAAATTACAGGGCCACGTATATCCCTATGAAAGATCCAGCATTACTATTGCAAAGAAAAATATCAACCACAATTCAAGCGAGCCAGGAAATTCTCAAACATTTTCAACAATCAACCAAGCTAGATATGCATTCAAGAGAGCCTGTAATTGATTCAAGCGAGGCTGCCATTTATTCAAGAGAGCCAGTCACATACTGCCATGCAATCATCCAATATGAAGCATCATCACATGAGTCGTATCAACAAATGGCACAACTTTCAAAAGAAAACAATTCAACAAATTCAAACGAGCAAAAAGGAAAAAGCAGTCCACACACGTAACTACTGACATGCAGAAATCTACTACAAAATCCGCCATCCATGAAAAATGCACCAGATCATCAATGCATGTAACGTCCCAATTATTGAACCCATTACATTCAAATGTAATTGATGTAATATTGTTATGAAATCATGGTGAGGAGCTCAAGGCCAAGGCCCCGCCATCGATTTATTGATGCATATGGTTTGCGCGCTAGCCAGGCACATTGGAACTTCAATATCATGTAATATGCATTTTAATAAAAATACCCACAACTAGCTATGCAATGCAACAAAGAGATGGGGGCATGATTTCACAAGGAATTGAGAGGGAAAACATTCAAACCCTTGAGCCAATCAGGTCAAGCCAAGTGTCAATGAGAGAACCCATCAAACCCTCAACTACCCATGTTGACTTTTGTACCCAACCATTGATTTCTCCCAAGAGTTGGTTGAGGTAGTTAATGCCTTGGGAATGGAGAGGTATGGCTGTCCAAATTTGGGTATGGGAAAGCCACCCTTCATGGAAAATTGTGTTTATTTCCTTGGGCAAGAAAAGAGCCACAAAATTGCTCTCTAAGCCATTATTCACCATTGCCTTGCTCTCTCACGCAACTCTAGATGCCTGGGAATTTTCCTCCATGGTTTTTCTACGTTTCCCTTCATCTTTTACTTGGGAAGGGGCGTTTTTGTGTTGATTACCAGTGGGGAAGAGAACAACATGTTTTTGGGTCTTCCTGGAGGTCGTTTAGGCCATTGGAAAGGATCATAACCAGTGGGGAGAAATCGGTTTTAATCCCTGGGGTTGAAATCGAATTACTCTTTCCACAGTCTGTTTTAGTGAGCCACGATTTGGGAAAAACCCATGGACCCTGTTTTGCAAAATACCCTTGTTGTAAATGGTATCTATGCCCAATGTTTGTGCTTGCGGTGTGAAAAATGAGAATGTTGGGGTATGGGATTTGGGTATCCATTGCTTTGGCTTGAGCTTGAGAATAAGCATCCATGGTTCAAATGTAGCCTGATAAACCCAGCTGTGGACTGGCTTGGCTGAGATGAAATGAGTAATTGGCAGTGAACGAGCTGGAATGTTCCCTTTCCTTGTGAGAATCATGCCCAACTCGGGGGTGGCCTTCGGACGGACTCAGTATAAGCTGTCAAAGAGCCTATGGTTGGGTGGAACATTGCAGCAACATAGCTAGTTGCTTGGGGCAGTTGCAAAAATGGAGATAAGTGTTTTTATGCCTATATATTTACTTCTGCACTATATTAATTCAATGACTATTGATATGCTGTATGCATGAGTAATGTGTGTGGATGTTTTAATTCCGTTGTGCATCATTTTCTTGTTTTCCATCTGCACACATCTCTTTTAATGATATGAATCTAATGAGTGGGCTGAGTTTTAAGTGAAAGCCCCAGAGATTGCCATCAGGTACCCTTCCTTGCCTTGGATGGATGGGTGGGTACATTACAATGCAGGTACGCATACATAGCAAGGTAATCTCTAGAATGATTTTATTTTATTCTTAAGGTAAAACATTATCCCACACTACATTCGTTTCTAGTCAGCTGAGGACAACTTCTATTTTAAATCGGCGGCATGGTAGAATGACCTTAATAAGTCATGATCGCTACCAAAGTCCTATCACCTTAATAAGTCATGATTGCTACCTAAGTCTTGTCACCCTAAACAAATCATGATCACAACCCTCATCATATGAAGTACAGAGATCGATCATGAAAAAAAAGGGATTACAAATGGCAAGTACAAGAATGATGGAAAGGATAGGTGCAAAAAGACAGTAAGTAAGGCTTCATAATCTTCCACGGTTTTGCATATAAGGAACCTCTCGGAATTCACAAGAAGCAACAAACCAAAATCTAGTGCGCTCACTCAGCCAGCATTGCAATCCTCGAGCCTGTAGGCAGAGCCCGACCAGTTGAGGGTATAAACCACATTCCAAAGTTCTGGTTTTATCTAATCATAAAGAAGATTCTAAAATGACAAAGGGTTTCAAGAAAAGTGAACCAGAGGATCACAACACCATTTATCAGAGCCTGAGAGTCCTGCAGATCATTCACAATGCAGGCTGGATGCCTTTCATCCTTGGATTGAGAGGATACCATACAGGGGTAGCTCAGGAGTTTGCAAGAAACTTCAAACATATTAAGGATGAATAGTACGTCACCCGAGTGAAGGGGTTACGTATCAAGTTGGATAAGGAGGTAATTTCCAAATTCACTAGTCTACAGAGAGGTTTGTATTGGAGCAAGGATGACAGGGAGGCAAACCACCAAGCAAAAACAACATTCTTCGAGCAAGGAGAGGTCTATGACGAAGAAAAAAACAGAGTCAAAAGACTCTCCATGCCAGCGCCATGGGAGAACGTGGCTGAAATTGTTCCGAGGTACATCACATGCTCTGGTAGGTTAAGCTATGTTCCCATCTTTCATTTTCGGATCCTAGAGCTGTTAAGACACAGGACCCATCATCCACCAAACAATGACATTAGTATTCCATTTTACCTGCTCCAATCCCTAGTAGAAATGAGCAAGAAGGCGGCTAAAGGTAAGGAGGATGCCATGGCCCATCATGGGCTAATCAAGTTAATCGTTTGCGAGGAATTAAAGGCGCAGATACCAGATCTTTCATGGGAAGAATTCGTGGTGGTATCCGTAGAAGATGTTCAAAGGATGAAAAGTACACCCATAGCAAGCATACCACCAGGAGAAATGAACAAAGCTGCCTCTGCATCAGGGGTGAAAAGGAAGATTTACCTGGACCATGTGGCAAAGACCCTGGTGAAAATCAAACATTTAAGAGAGGACTCGCCCAAGGAAAACCCAGAGATTCCTGCCAAAAATCAAGAGCCGAAGAGAAGGAGTAAGAGATTCACCCAAGCATCTCGAATTGGAATAGACAAGGAAAAGAGTAGGGAACCCAGTCCCATTGTTCAAAATGTGTTGGATGGGGACGATGATCAGTGGGTAGATCAGAGAGACCCCACTATAGAAGAGGAGCAGGATGAGCAAGAAATGCAGGATGAAAAAGAAGAAATGGATAAAGAAGAAGAACAAAGCAAACAAGAGCAAGACAACTTCCAGGGGAACCCTCTAGAGCACAATGAAAACTCCGGGGTCGTTACCCAACTCGCTAAGGCACGGTAAGAATTGGAAAAGATCAGAAATGAGCTGGCAACGTTAAGAATTGGGCCAGGAATCTAGCCCACACCTTCCTCGTTCTCACCTGAGAACACACAAATCCTGAAGATGCATTATGTAGGGGAGCTACAGCTAGCTAAGCAAAAAAATTCAGTGCTTCAAGAAAAATTGGCCGAGGCAAAAAACGAATTAGCCAAAAAGGACCAAGAGATTACCAAATTGAAGGACGTTTTGGCCACCACTACTAACATATATGATAGACTGTGGGACCTCAGATCGTCGTCGACAATATATGCAGTTTATGTACAGGAGAAATGGGGCAAATTCCAGCTCCAGAGGTTGAAGCAAGGACTCCCTATAGAGATAAACACTCCCAAATAATTTATGGTTGCATCTTTGAACTACACAGAGCTGGAGAAGGACCAATTGAGTGAAATTTTATTGCATAATTTTGTAGTTTCTGGCTCACCCAGCTGGTCGCCAAACCCATATGTGGGCGATTTCCAGTTGAGGGCATTATGTTCGTGGATGAACCACGAAATTGAGCGAGCCCAGGACTACCATATCTATGTCGCAACAAAATGGAAAACCCCATTGATGGTCAGAGCAGAGCCAAATCACCTTGAAGGGATAATCTACTACCATAGGATCCTCACCCAGGATGAGGAACTGATCCCCATTCTCCTTGCAAAAAAACAGGAGGCTATGACTCATTTTGACATTACACTCCGAAGCACACAAAAGGAAGTTCATGAGTCCATTAAGGAAAGGTGGAGCAGAGTGGAAAATGATCTGAAAGGAAAAGAACTCCACTCCCCCCTTAGGCTTAATGATGCTCTTTTCAAAGCCACATTCTACAAGGAATCTCTGGCAAGAAATTACCTCAGATGGATAGGGATGAGGCTGAATCCCCCATTCTTTCTTTCCCCAGTCATCAAGGGACAGATCAATGAAGAGGAAGAGAGGAGGGCATGGGCCAAGGAGGATCAGAATTTTGGATATCATAGGCAGGCAGGGATCCCTAGGGTGGTAGCATGGGACATCGAGGAGGTCGTCGAAAAATTGAATAAGTCACCCAAGGATGGGTGAATCCTTCAAGTATGGGAGAGAATGATGAGTCCAATTTTCAGGTATTTGATAACCTTTTTCCTGCAGTAAAGCTCAAGCAATGGCGAAGAAACACACTCATTTGTGGGAAAAATGTTTTACCTTAATTATTTAATGAAGTTATTTTTGACGATTATTCTTGTATGTTTAAAATGCGTATTCAATAAACTAATTCTGTGGAAATTGAGCATGATTCAGTAGGTTCAGGGGCATTACAGGACAAACACGTAGAAGACTGAGGGACCATGCAGCTCGGTGCCTTTTTCCTGATTTGTAGAGAATGCACTCCTGTTCAAGGAGAATCGTCATTAAGACATTTAGTTAGGTTCAACATTAAGAATTATATAAATATGGACCTCTCGGGTAGCGAGAGGTCTCTGTTGACATTTTTGGAGAAACATTGTTTCACGTTTTTGCACTATTGAGATACTTCTGAGTTACAGACCTTTGTGAAGACATGGAGTTTATATTTTAATAGAAGATTGATGTTAAATCCCAATCAGCATTTATAAGTTTCGTTCCCTCCTGAGTACGGGTTGGAGAGCACCCCTCCAACATGTAAGTCAAGGGATTTCCATTTTTCAGGTATTTCCGATTATGTGTTTTATAGTGATGAAAATTTATATCGCATATGGAAGCATTTGAATGATGTCTTGATTCTGTAGTCATTTATAACACATTCTATAGTTCAGCAATATGGTTTCAGTAGTCCTGTAGCTGCTTTCTTCCAACGCACATTTTAAACAACAATTCCATATATATTAGCATTGCCTTCAAAAATCATGGTTTAGATCTAAGGTTTATGAATGTTTCCCATCATGATTAATTGCTTCTCGAGATTGATTGCTTTGATTTCTTAATAATAGATGTGTAGCATGAGATGTTAGATTAGAATTCTAGTTTTATGCATAAGTAATTACAGACCTTGCTTTCTTTAATTTAGAATAGATTTGTTATGGCATTTCACTTTCATAGTCTAGATTCACCATTCCGCATTAGGTAAATTCATAGGAATATCTCTTTCACTTTCAGCATTTTTAATTCTTTAAAATAGATTTACTGCTTTTAGTATTTTAATTCTTTAAAAATAGATTTACTGCTTTTAGTATTTTAATTCTTTAAAATAGATTTACTGTTTCCCAGTATTTAATTCCCTAGTATAAATAGTTTTATGTATTGAGTAGGCAACCCTTAAAACATTGATACCAATACCCAACCGCGACAAAGATTATCCTATAAGAGCACAGATAGTGCCTGCACCTCTAAAGTTTGTACGTCCCCTGGGTTGATAATTAAAGTAGGCTCTTAGTATAGCTGCCCTCATTAGGCATCGATATTGGGAGCTCACCACACAGCGTGATGTATTTTAAGGAAAGACCACAAAAATGTTTGAAGGATGGATGATCAAACCCATGTCTTGGAATATACCTGATCAGATTCAACCGAATCTGAGCTCAAATTCGTCGAATTTTCAATATCTGCAGCTTAGGTGCTTCAAATGCCCTATTTGTGCAATTTTGCTCCCTTTTAACTAGGTTTGAGTTCATTTATGCTTCGAAGTGTGGTTTTTTTTTCCTTTTTCTTTTGTTTGAGTCATCATTGTTATTTGGTTCTTATATATATTATATATAGGCTGCCTGGTAAATTTCTCCTCTCATCATTAGTCCCCAAAAATGCTCCCACAGCTACAGAAATGGCATCTGGAGAAGCTTTTTACAGTCAGTTTGTTTTCCGGTTTGATTTAAAGACTAGAAGGTAGGTTAGGGTCACATTTTCTTCTATCATGTATGTTATGTGCTTCTTCCCAAGAAATGTTCTTAGAAACTTTTTTGGGTATTTTGGTTACAGTTTATGATGGAACCTGTTGAAAGTGGCGAGGAGTTGATGCCTCGCAGAACCAATCCACTTATGATTTCTTGTTCTGAGAAGGCTGCAGAGACTCCTATTAGAAATATTTCAAGAAACAGGGGCAGAGTGGTACTTGCAACACTTGAGGTTTGGGAATATGAATGTGGAAGTGATGATAATGGTGGAGGTATTCAAAACCGACACTGAAGAAACGAAATAAGCGCCTCCTTTGAATTGTGATTCCTTTTTGGGTGCTTTTTGTTGGAAACTATCTCTGTTTCTGTCAGTGCATTGCGATTCATACATAAAAATAATCTTTAATTTAAGCATATGGTATATCAACAATGCTATCTTGTTCTCATAATTATTGGAATTACCACTATGTTAAGTGGCAGAGCTAGCCTCCGGTCATGTAGTACACTATTTTAACCATGATTCCAAGTCCCGGGAAGATGATTTGCGGCCTCAGGTAAAAGGAACCTCTTATTATGATATGGCAAGTATGACCTGATAAACCATGATTTCTCTCTGTTTGTGTCAGAAATTGTTACTAAGGCTAGGGTAACAAGCCAACACAATCTCAAGAATAAAATAAATCCAAACTAGGTTTTTAGGGTTTTGTTTTGTAGGTTTTGGTTAGAAAACTTCAAGAGCATAAGGGAATACATTCAACAGATAAGTAAAAACTAATTCATATACATATATCTATGAAGATGTATATATATCTCAGAAATTCAACAAAAGATTGCAATGAAGTTCATTCAATAAAAGACAAGCACCACTGGAAATTATACCTAAAACCAGAAATGAATTTGTCAATCAAGAAACTGTATAAGTTTAAAATGAAGCCAACACATATCAGAAGTGGAATAAGGAGTCATATATTCATAGTTTCATCAAAAATGCAATATGAGAGTTTGCAATACTTAGCAGTGAACAAGTCTGGATGAATGCACAGTTTGCAGACCTCCTCTAGCTCTCCAAAAATTCGAACCCTTTCAATGACCTTTTGTCCCTCTTTTATAATTGCAAAGAAGTGGTTCTATTTCCCCTTCATTAGTTCGAAATTGAAACCACTGAGCAGTTACATTAACTAACTAACTCAACTAATTAACTAAAAATAGTAAATCGGATTCCTGGCAAATATGGCGAATTTCTGGAAAATAGGTGTCAAAGAAGCTTCCATATCTCTCAATTGGTGACACCTGTGTGAAAACTGAGAGAGGTTTTTGTAGATGGGTCTGTGACGGACAAAAACCTCTCTTGGTTTTTAAAAATTCATCTCCAGTCAATCAGAATCTGGCCCGCAAGATGAACACTAAAACAGGAAAATATTAAATCTTTAAAATCCCTGGAAAATAGGCTGCAAAGATTAAACTGAATATTTCAATCCTTGATAGCTGTTGCAAAACTGAGAGAGTTTTTTGTAGATGGGTATCTTAGGAACAAAAACCTCCTTCAGTTTTCAAAAATTCCTCTCCATCAGCTCGCGGTCTGCATTTGACTTCAATCACTCAAAACAGGAAAAAACGCGATATTCCTGTAGCGCGCCCTTTGTTAAACTTTTGTATAGCGCTACAAGAATAACTTTTAGGCCAAAATTTAGCAGTTTTTAAACCTTTTGCTAACTTGTCGGAGGTTTTGGCAGTTTTTTAGTTTAAGAAATAAGTTTAACTGTTCTCTAATACATTAATGATTCTACCTTTGAACATATGACTCTTATTGACCCCTTTACAATATAAAAAGTCACCAAAATCAAAATAAAATCTGAAAAAGACTGGGCTCAAAATTTATTCAATCACTCATAAAGTTTCTAAGAAGACAAAAACTAAAACTCAAAATCAAAAATTTAACTGAGGTAAATTCAAAAAACAAACCAAAATTGGAGAAAATAACTCAAAAATGGAGAAAAATTTACTGACTTAACATCTGGCTCCAGCTGCGGGATGAAGTCCTCCCTGGGAGGGTTCAAGAACCTGTAGACTAGTGCCTTCTGTCTTCCATTGGGCTATGGAGTCTTTATTCAATCTCACTCACACCGGTATATACAATGAAAAGTGACCATGATCTTCATTTAACTGTAGAAATGCTTGAGGAATCGCCCATTGACAGGGCTGGGCAATTCCTCTCCTTCCAATGACTGCAATATGAATGTATTATTTTCCAAAACTTTAGATATCAGAAAAGGGCCAAACCATAAGTTATCAAATTTGCCATGCTTCCCCTTCTGTTCCTTTCTTGCATCCCATCTTAAAACCAACTCACCTTCTGAAAAAATATGTTCTTTAATCCTTCTGTCAAACTTGCTTTTCATTTTAGCTTTGTACAGCTGTGCTTCTTTGTCTACCTTCTCTCTATTTTGCTGTAGCTCAATCATTTCAAAGATTCTCCTTTGCAAATCATCTGGTTCCTCTTGAGAATTTTGAAGGAACTTCATTACTGGGATTCCCAATTGTACTGGAAATACTGCTTCTGTTCCATAAACCAGCTGAAAGGGTGAAGTACCAATGGCTTGTTTTACAGTAATCCTATCTGCCCATAATGCATATTTCAACATTGAATCCCAGGATTTTTTTATTTTGTTTGAGCAATTTCTTGATGCACTGAATGATATTTTTGTTAGATGATTCAGCCTGACCATTTCCCTGAGGATAATAGGGAGTTGAGTGTTTTAGTATAATACCATTTTTCTCACAAAAGGACACCATTGCCTTGGATTTGAATGCTTTGGCATTATCAGTAATCAATCTTTGTGGACAACCAAACCTGCTCAGAATATTATTTTCTATGAAATCCATAATTACCTTATCTGTGGCATTCCTTGTGGGGATAGCCTCCACCCATTTTGTAAAGAAATCTGTGGCAGTCAAAATCCAATGATGCTGACTTGAAGATGCTGGGTTTATTTCTCCAATAAAATCCAGACCCCACTGCTGAAAAGGGGCATTGACTACAATAGGCTTCAAAGGTAAAGACAACAACTTCTGTTTACCTGCAAACTTTTGACAGGGTATGCAAGTTCTCACATGTTGATAAACATCTGAAAAAAGTGAAGGCCAATAGTAACCAGCTCTTAAAATTTTATAGGCTGTTGTTTTCCAGTATTTATGTCCTCCACAAGCTCCTTCATGAGATTCCGAAATCACTTCCTTTATTTCAGCTTGATCTAAACACCTTAATAAGATTCCTGCTGGATCTTTCCAAAACAATTGACCTTCTATCAGACAATATTTAGTAGTTTTCAATTTCAGGGACCTGGCAGCTTTTCTGTCTAAATGTTCTGGACATTGCAAAAATAACAGAAAATGGACAATGTCAGCATACCAATCTGAAGATGAATAAGAATCCATGATTCTTTCTTTTTCCAGGATTACTTGATTTTCTTCAGGTGCTGATTCTTCTGTCATAGCATGTAACCCTAATGCCTGACAGTTTGAGTCAGCCAGCAGTTTGGCTAATCCTTGTCCTTTGACCAGCTTTGTAGGTCTGATTTCCACTTCATATTCCATAATTTTGGCAATCCACCTTCCCCTCTTTCCTTCACTATCAGGCTGTGTCAAAACATCCTTCACTGCAGCATTTGGAACAAATGAAACAACTTTGGAGTGTAAAATATAAATTCTGAAAAATTTTAAAGCCTTTACCAGAGCATAGGCTTGCTTCTCCAAGATACTGTATTTCAGCTCTGAATCTCTAAGTGTTTTGCTAAAAAAGGCAATTGGTTGTTCCAATCCCTCTTCATTCTTCTGAAGTAATACAGCAGCAATAATGTCCTCTGAGGCAAAAGAAAATGTAAGAAATTCTTTGTCAAAATTTGGACTCACCAGAACAGGTGCTTCAGTCAGAGCCACTTTAATCTTTTCAAAAGCTGTCTTTGCTTCAATAGTCCACTTGACTTCTTGATCCTTTTTTAACATGCCTGTAATTTGCTTAATGGTCTCAGCAAAATTAGGAATAAACCATCGCAGAAAATTGATTTTGCCAATAAATGATTGCACATCCTTTTTACTCCTGGGCAAGCTAATTTTCAGTATTGCTTTGACTCTCTCAGGATCAATCCTGATACCATCAGCTGATACCAAGTGACCAAGCAACTTACCTTCCTGTACAGCAAAATGTGATTTTTTAGGGTTCAAGGATAAGCCAAATTTTCTGCACTTTATGAAGGTTTGCTCCAAATGTTTCAAGTGTTCATCATCAGATTTGGAGAAGACTGTAATATCATCCAGATAAATAACCACAAACTTATCTTTTTCACCCACGAATGCAATATCCATGGCTCTCTGAAAGGTTGCTCCAGCATTCATCAAGCCAAAAGGCATCTTGTCATACATAAATGTCCCCCAGGGGGTTGTAAAAGCTGTTTTTTCTTTATCATCAGGGTGCATAGCAATCTGATTATACCCTGAGAAACCATCTAGCATTGAAATCCTTTGAGCTCCAACCACCTGCTGCAAAACCTGTTCAATCTTGGGGAGAGGATAATTGTCTTTTAATGATGATCGATTCAAATTTCTGAAGTCAACACATAATCGAATCTCTCCATTCTTCTTTCTAACAGGAACCAAATTTGCCACCCAAGAAGAATACCTAAGAGGCACTATTATTTTTGCATCCAACAACTTCTTTAATTCTTTTTCAATTACAGGGAACAGTGCTGGATTGATTCTTCTTAATTTCTGCCTGAAAGGTTTAACATTAGGTTTCAAAGGAACTTTATGCTGAATAACTGTTGTGTCATAGGTTTTCAGCTCCTTGTAAGACCAAGCAAATGTATCTATATATTTTCTCAACAGCCTAATATATCTACTCCTTTGCTCAGCTGTTAGGTTTTTAGATAATTTTACCATTCTGGGCTGTTCTGCTGAGCCAATATTGTAGTCCTCTACATTGTCTTCTGAAGACTGAATTACTGGTCTGGAAGGTGTATCATCCTTAGTGAATATTCTTTCCAGAGGTACTAGACCTTTCGGAATGAAATTACTCTTCAATTCAATAATCTTATGTCCAGCAATCTCTTCTGCAGTAAATTCATCCAACTGTTCATCCTTTTCATCCATTTCTTGATCAATTTGATTGTTTGAAAATTCATCTACCAGCTCGAGAATTTTTTTTATTTCAATGTCATCTTCAAAAACCCTCCAATGTTTCACATTATCTGGAACACATGGCCTATATCTCACTTCTATTGGATACCTTAATTGAGTGGTTTTTGGAATTCTGAAATGTGTGGAAGCCAGGGCTAAAGAATCTGCAGTTTCATTATGATTTCTGGGAATATGAGTGATATTAAATGCTATAAAATAATTTTCAAGCATATCCCATACCTCATTTCGATATACTTTCAACAAACCCTGCTTTACTTGATATTTGTTCTTCACTTGTTGAACAACTAGTTCGGAGTCGCCAAATGCAGAAATCTATTGAATTCCTAAATCTTTTGCAGCCTTCAATCCCAGTAGCAGGGCCTCATACTCAGCAGTATTGTTGGTGGTAGCAAATTCTAACTTATACATAAGTTTCACCATTTCACCTCCAGGAGAAATCAATAAAACTCCAGCTCCAGCACCTTCTTTGCATGAAGACCCATCAAAATACAACTGCCACAATACATCCTGCTCTTCTTGACTGTGTTTTACAGGCTGATCTTTTTGTACTTGTAACACACCAGCATAATTCTCTTCTTCACTAAACTGTAGTATGCATGAACCAAGGTCTTTATCCACAGAATACAATGGGTGATTTGTAGGGTTTTTCTCATCTGTGACTATGTAAGCCAACTGTAACTCTCTATAAAGTCTTCTATTTTCCCCACCAAAAACAGGAATAGTTGCATAAGAGAGGTCCATCTGTAATGTTCCTCCAACTTTCTTAGCCCATGACCTAGACAGAAGTAAGCCAAATTTTGGTGTGATGTCAGCTACCACAACATCCATTATTACACTTTTTATGGGTAACTGAGTAAGATTGACAACCATATCTTTTATCACTCCTAGACATTTTACAGCTCGGGAGTCAAAGGCATATAGATCATGGTAAGGCTTAGTGACATTAAGGCCCAGGGCTTCCATCACAGATTTTGGCATCAAATTATGAGATGCTCCTGAATCTAGTAGACAGTTATGAATCATCTGCTCATGCACAGTCAGAGTTATATAAAATGGAGGAGAAGCACCAGCTTCATTTTCAGTCTTCTCAGCTAAAGCTGATCCAATAAAAATTCTAGGGTTTTCTTCCTGAAGATTCACTGTATCTGAAACTGGCTGATTATTTGGCATATTCATTACCTTCAAAACTGTATTCTTGTATGATGGATTTTTTATAAGCTCAGAAAATGGCACAGGAATTTTGAGTTTTCCTAATTCATTTTCCAAACTAAAATGTTGACCTGACTTGTTTACCTCTTCAATTTCTGTATTTTTCTTGGGTTTTTCTGCAGGTTGCTTCTTTTCTGCTACAGGATCAACAGTTGGTTTATCAAGAATAACTGGAGCAGGAACAGCGGCTTTCTTCTTAGGAGCTTGAACTACTTGTTTCGGTCCAGTTCTGAGATTAATAATTTTCTTAACTCCATTCTGATTGGTAGCAGCATTTACAGCAGTTTTTTCACATTCCAAATCATCTTCAATCTCATATAAATCAGCATCATAATATTCAGAATTTAGAAAATCTTCTTCAGTAACAAAGCCTGTAAACATTTTATCTCCAATGTGGTTCATGTCCTGATCAGTCTCAGTTTCTTCAAAAAGCAGCTGCTGATCAATTTCTTCCTCATCAACCAAATTATTTTGAAAAGGTGGGGGCACTTTTTGATCTTCATTTTCTCTCCTTTCTTGCTGGATGTCATTATTTCTTCGCTCCCTTGGCATGAATCTAGGTGCAAATTGTCTTCTAAACTGATTTTGGTTATTTGGATTCCTCTGAGCTTCTGGAGCAGGTTTAGCAGAATTCTTTTCAAGCTCTAGTTTGTTCAACTTTGCAGTAAGGATCTTAACCATTTTGGCCATCTCATCTATCTTGGCCTCAGCAGATTGAGAAGCAGAGCCTGCTGTGACAGCTTCTTTCTTTCCTTTTCTTTCATACAGCTGCTGAGATGTTTCATTCTTAAGTCTATTTGAAGCTAACAAATTAGACTCTACCTCTAGGGCTGCATCTTGCATGTTCAGCAGGGTGATAGGTCTCCTCTCTCTGAGTAATAAAGAAAATTCATGATCAAAAGCATTGGCGTATGTCAACTTAGCTGATGTTTCAGTGGGTTTAATTTCTGCTGGAATTCTACTGTACATCTTATTAAACCTCTTGGAAAAATCTGCAACAGTCTCATCTTTCTTTCTTCTGAGAGCTCCAAACTCAGTTATATAGTATGTGTGATCTTTAGTGTCTCCCCACTGTCTCATGAAAAGCTCATGGAGTTCCTCAATAATAGTAATGGAATTAGCAGGCAAGTCTCTAAACCATTTTCTTACATCTCCATCTAGACTCTGAACAAATACCCTCATCCACACATCTTTAATCTCAATATTCTGATTGTCAGCATAACTCAAGAAAGCCTCCCAATGTTCCTCAGCAGTGGTTTCCCCTTGTCCATTGAACCTAGGCATATATTTTTGGTAATCACCTACAGGCAATGCATGTAGAGGCTGAGGTAAAACTAAAGGTGCATACCTAGCTGCTACCATTCTGTCCATCATATCCATAGGTGGATTTTGAGCTGCCATTGTGGACTGAAGTTTAGACTGAAGTTTCAAATTAGGTTTTGAAAAGGAAGGAATTTGACTGGACCCTTTTTGAAAGGTATTCTTTCCTAGTTTCAACTGAAAGATTGGTATTTTATCAGGAGAAGAGGTTTTAGCCTTCAAGAAACTTTGAGGATTAGTGAAAACCTGAAAACTGCTCTCAGAGAGGATAGGTTTTATACATGGTGAAATGTCAGCTGGGTCTAGTGATTCACCCAACTGATGAGAATCACAGAAAGTTGGCAAAGATTTAGATTTTCTGAGTTTGTTTGCTGTTTTCAAAATCTGCTCAGGGTCTGTCACACCCAGATTTAATGGAGAAACAGGCTTATTCCTGGTCCCAATCCCTTTAGAAGCCAGTGTGACTTTTTTGGTGAAAATAGCCTTCAAAAATGCTGGTTCAAGTCCACCTCTTAAACCAGGAAAATGATGAGTATCCCAGGGAAGATATGCTTCAGCTTCGTCCCCGGCAACGGCGCCAAAGATGTTTGTGTCAGAAATTGTTACTAAGGCTAGGGTAACAAGCCAACACAATCTCAAGAATAAAATCAATCCAAACTAGGTTTTTAGGGTTTTGTTTTGTAGGTTTTGGTTAGAAAACTTCAAGAGCATAAGGGAATACATTCAACAGATAAGTAAAAACTAATTCATATACATATATCTATGAAGATGTATATATATCTCAGAAATTCAACAAAAGATTGCAATGAAGTTCATTCAATAAAAGACAAGCACCACTGGAAATTATACCTAAAACCAGAAATGAATTTGTCAATCAAGAAACTGTATAAGTTTAAAATGAAGCCAACACATATCAGAAGTGGAATAAGGAGTCATATATTCATAGTTTCATAAAAAATGCAATATGAGAGTTTGCAATACTTAGCAGTGAACAAGTCTGGATGAATGCACAGTTTGCAGACCTCCTCTAGCTCTCCAAAAATTCGAACCCTTTCAATGACCTTTTGTCCCTCTTTTATAATTACAAAGAATTGGTTCTATTTCCCCTTCATTAGGTCGAAATTGAAACCACTGAGCAGTTACATTAACTAACTAACTCAACTAATTAACTAAAAATAGTAAATCGGATTCCTAGCAAATATGGCGAATTTTTGGAAAATAGGTGTCAAAGAAGCTTCCATATCTCTCAATTGGTGACACCTGTGTGAAAACTGAGAGAGGTTTTTGTATATGGGTCCGTGATGGACAAAAACCTCTCTTGGTTTTTAAAAATTCATCTCCAGTCAATCAGAATCTGCCCCGCAAGATGAACACTAAAACAGGAAAATATTAAATCTTTAAAATCCCTGGAAAATAGGCTGCAAAGATTAAACTTAATCTTTCAATCCTTGATAGCTGTTGCAAAACTGAGAGAGGTTTTTGTAGATGGGTATCTTAGGAACAAAAACCTCCTTCAGTTTTCAAAAATTCCTCTCCATCAGCTCGCGGTCTGCATTTGACTTCAATCACTCAAAACAGGAAAAAACGCGATATTCCTGTAGCGCGCCCTTTGTTAAACTTTTGTATAGCGCTACAAGAATAACTTTTAGGCCAAAATTTAGCAGTTTTTAAACCTTTTGCTAACTTGTCGGAGGTTTTGGCAGTTTTTTAGTTTAAGAAATAAGTTTAACTGTTCTCTAATACATTAATGATTCTACCTTTGAACATATGACTCTTATTGACCCCTTTACAATATAAAAAGTCACCAAAATCAAAATAAAATCTGAAAAAGACTGGGCTCAAAATTTATTCAATCACTCATAAAGTTTCTAAGAAGACAAAAACTAAAACTCAAAATCAAAAATTTAACTGAGGTAAATTCAAAAAACAAACCAAAATTGGAGAAAATAACTCAAAAATGGAGAAACATTTACTGACTTAACACTCTCATTGTGACAATATGCTGTATTTTTATATATGAAAAGTATTTTGACATAGCCACCAAGCTGTAAAGTGTCGAAGATTGTGTTTGGTTTTCAATCTTCTAAGAAAACCTTAAGCAAGACAACATGCATAGGTTAAGGCCTGTAAACTTCCCGCTAAAGTAAAGCATGCATGATTCAAATTTATACATGGTTTAGTTTGTTGGCTTGGATATTTTACTAGTTGAAAAAGCAATGCTTGATATTCTTGTGTTTAAATTAAATTAAGTAAAAAATCAGCATTTTTTATTTAAGATGGGAAAGCTACTCCATGCTTATTAGGTTTGTTGTGGTTATTTATGAACTTTTGATCCTGGTTTAGCCATTTACTATTGAGGTCATATCAATTCTGGTGACCTAGGGAACTCTCCAATCACTATTTAATGATAACATTGTATCATATCTACGTTACTAGAAGAGAGGCTCTGACACCTTTTTATTCAATGAAATTAGGTTATGAAAATATACAATTCTCATTGGAAAAATTGGTAGTACTAATTTCTCAGTTGGACTCTTGATGTGTCTAGAATCTATATTGTTGTGGAGTTGATTTATGCTGCCTAGGCCTAATATGTGTAAGCTGTGAAAATATTATTTATGTATTTGATCTATCATATTTTTTTAACAAGCGGGAAGTAGGAGCTGTGGGATTTTCGAATTAAAATCCAGTCAGTCCCTACCTTGATTTTCCTCGAGAGGGATGAAAGCAAAAGGGAAGGAGTATCAGGTCTGTCAGCAAGTCTGCAGTGCCCACTAAATCATTTGGGATTCAAAGATAGTTTGACTAGATTGGCTTGAAAAATTACTTAGAGAAGAGTAGATACCATGTTAAGAATGACATGCCAAAGTGCGATTATCTTTGGCACCTTGCATGATAAATGGAATTTAGCTCATCTATAACTATTCTAGAAAATGTCTCATAAGGATTAAAAACAACCTTATACCCAAATCATCTATGTTGACGTGGGCATAACGGAAATGTGCTTTATTCCAAAGGATTTAAGTAATTATAATTGAAATTGTGTTTAGAAGAAGCATGATATCTTCTTTTGGAGCTCAAAGTTGGATGTGAAAGATGTAGAAGCAAGTTTTATTGAAATGAATTAGTGTATACTTGCCCTGCAAAACAAGGGAACTGTAATGTTGTGACCTTCATCTTATCCCGGATTTAATCCTCAGGTACTAGCTTCTATAATCAAATTTTGTTGTGGTTTCTCTTTTATTTTATTATCAAAATTAGGGCATATCTATGGTAGCAATAATGGGGAGTGATTCACTTTGAAACAATGTTATTAGATCTTAATTCATGCAGTTTAGAGTCTTAGACCTTACTAGAACATGTATTATCCAATGTGTAATGATAATGTCATCATGGACTTGTTAATGTGCTGTGTTTTTCTTTTCTTTAGATGGCATGGTTTAGGAATAATAGGCCAATACGAGGAAGTAGAATATTGCACATAGGCACCAATATCGGATTGTGCCAAATAATTGACGTGATATGATACTAATATTTGACATAATATCATCTTAAATTTGGTTAAAGCTATTCCTTCATTTTCTTGTTCATATTTGTCTTGGGATCTTGTAGAGCTATACGGCCTTTAGGCATAGGATAGGTTTTCATGGCACCAATTGTTTAAATCCACTAGAATTATACCATGCAAGTGTGCATGGATATATTTTTTCTTTTGTGCATATGATGGGGTTTCGTGGCTCTGATTGTATACATCCATAAGACTTATGCCATGTGGGTGTGCATGGATCATTTCATCCAAGCATGATAAGGGGAGCTTCTAAGAATGAAATATGGTAGTGGATAAACACACAAGGAAGTTGGTAATTATGAAGAAGTGGTCTTTGTTTTCATTGATATATCACTATACTTGATTTTAAATGTTCTATTATGTTAAATCACTTAGGAAAGTTGGCCCTTTTTTGTACAACTTTGTTTTGTTTAGTTCAACATCACACTCAACCCTAACTTCATGTTAGGGTTATGGTTCTTACATTTAGGTTTTTTGACTCTTAGAGTTTGACATTATTATAAAATGTAGTTTCAACCTCTTATGTGTTTTTTGTGAATGAGGGTAGTAGATATCTCTTGTAAAAATAGCTACCGCCATTTTAGCTAAGGAGAGTTTGACTGCTGATTGATCATAAGTCAAAGTCTTCTCTATAATGTTATGTCTTTTCAGGATTCACAATTGAGAGCCATGTTATGTTATAAGGGAAAATATCTATTGGGCCTCAAAGGATATAGCACACAGATCACTTGAAGGATTGGGAATAGCTCTCATGGTGGATATCTCCACAAGTTAGAAGGAAATTGGGATTGGTAAGCCTCCTTTTTCTTGTTTTACATCGAAATTATTGATTTACAACGAATCTAAGTCCAGTTAAGGATTAAAATCATATCAGACATAATATTTAGTAGCTAATTAATTGATAAGTTTATCATAATGAAGAAAATGAGCACAGGAAAACGAGCATACTATATGATGCGAAGGAAGTGAGTTTAAACATTAAAATGCTTGTCTATAGCGCATTGTCCCATAGCATCTTCTGAAATATATACTTCTGATCGAGTTAGTCTAAATTCCTTTTCATATGACGACCTTCTAAGATATGGATCCTAATCCGTGGGGGGATTATCTCATAAGTCCAATCACTCCACCAAGTAAGTTATATCTAAAGCTCCGATCTAAGATAAGTAGATAGAAGGTAATCAAAATGCAGTTATATATAAAGCTCTGATCTAAAGAAAACAGATAGAAGCTGATCAAAATTCAGTAAAATCTAAGCTTCTGATCTAAATTTGCAAACAGATAGAAGGTGATCACAATTTTGTAAGTTTCTGATATAGATCTCCTAATCCATAGTGAGAAATGTTGATATCTACTTGAGCCAGAAACTTGGCAAGCTCAAGTCAAAATCTCTCGTGTTGACTACTATAGGTGACAATGGGATTCATATATGGCTCAAATTGGATATGTCAGTGCAATATTCATGCTAGGATTTATCCTAAATTTATGCTGGTCCAGCAGAGCAGTCCCTGATAAATCCCCTTCCTTTGTTCAGGAGAGGGTGGAAGATGAATTTGGGAATGCCCAGTTTAACAACTGATATATTATGAGGGTTGTGACCAACTAACAATTGATGATATTTTGAATGCCAGTGGAGAATTGTTGGGGAAATCAAGTTATGAGACTATGTACAAAGCCAGGCTTTTGACCGATGGTGGGATTATAGCATTAAGGATTCTTAGGGATAGTTGCATCAGGAGACCCGACAAGTTCCTAGATGCCATTCAAGAATTGGGGTACATTAGGAAAAATCATCTTGTTTCTATCCTGGATTTTTTATTCCAGTTCAATGGGGGAGAAATTGTTGGTTTATGAGTATCTACCTAGAGGAAATATGGCAGAGCTTCTACAGAGTAAGTGTATTCCATCCTCTATTGCTCTGGTACATTTTATTGAAGAAACAAAGTTCTTTTAAACCCAATTTACCATTGCATATATATTGATCATGAATCACATCCATTACATAGAGGAATTTGCATTTGTCATGCAAATGTAGCATTTTCTTTAGCATGGATTTTGTAATACACAGGGAGGATAACTCATATACTAATTCAAATTTCATGTATACTGATCATTTAAAGTGCAACGCACCACTTAGCTTACTTTTTGTAAAATTTACAGGTAAAAACCCAAATAAAACAATGTATGCAAATTGATTATCAAATTGTTGCATTCTGCCAAAATTGTATATTTGCATATGGTCTCATCCCTTTGACACGCATACAATGCATGTGGGTGTGGTCTGAATAAAGAAATGCATGTGGATTGATCATGAAAGTGCAATATTCCCCATAACTGCCTAGGGAATGCACCCATCCCTCCTCATCCCATTGAAACTCAAGCAGTGTGTGCAAGTGTAACCTAAATAAGGCAATGTAAACTGAACCCACACTCATCCCTTTGAAACTCATGCCACTTGGCATAATCCCTTTGAATCTGATGCCATGTGTGCAGGATAAACATGTGTGCGGGTGTAGCCCGATAAGGCAAGGGAAACTGCACTTTTCTACTAAAAACTCAGGTCACCTGGCCTCATCCTTTTGAAACTCATGCCACTTGGGATGATTCCATTGAAATTCGTATCATGCATTCAGGTTTGGTCGAAATAAGGAAATGTATTCAAACTGATCATGAAAATGCAATATTATGCCACACTACCCCAGGATTTACACTCATCCTCAACCCTTTAAAGCTCATGCTATGTATATAGGTGGTGCAGACAATAGGGAAAATAAAACCTTTGTGGGTGGCTTCAAAAACCTCCATGGAGCATGCCTCATAGGTGAACCATCATATTTAAGTTTAGGATGAAAGAAAATCTAAAATTCATTATATCAATTGATATGCATTGATCATCATATCCAACACCTCATATGCTAAATATTTAGAAGGAAGCATAATACAATTTAACACGCGTTGTCTTGTTGATTTCAATATACTCTTTAGCATAACTTAAGGGTAAGAGCATCTCTATAATTTAGTTGTCATTCCTGAAGAAGAACCCGAATTAGAGTTGAAACATCAGTTAAAGAGATTCTAATGAAGCTATACCTGAAACATCTATGAAATATCTCAATACATTAAATAAAAAATCACCAATCATCTAAAAAGCAGCATACCTCCAAGTTTACATTTATAGAATTCAGGCATAATAGAAACTCAAAATACCAATGCATGTGCAACAGTCATGTGAAATGCAACATTCCCTTTAACTCAACCCATTTATGATGTTAGGGGAGAGACAAAACTTAGTACATGAATTCATATGCATTGTTCATGCAAAATGCAACATTACTATCTATGAAAATTAGATATTTTCCCTACAAACAAACCAACTTCTGGATTAGACAAACAAGAAAAAAAAAAGCTGATTTTTTTCTTCATTTCGCATACTAAATATTTTGGGAAATGCGACATAGCAACAGGTATAAAGTTGTTCTCTCCTAAAGTCTCCTTGATTTGGGAAAAATTGAAAAAAAGAAGTCTCTTAAACTCTACCTATTTCCCTTAAAGCACATGCATTCATCATGTAAAATATATGGCCATTATGAATTTTGTAGTTTTTTGTTAGCTATGCTCTATTACCATAAGACCACTTGGGTTGTGTTGGGATATGAATACTGCATAGCCTTTATTATCTTAGCATACTACTTTCCATTGTTTTATACATAGTTTTTCCTTCAAATTGTTTAGATTTCTTAGTAAGCACAATAACGATCCAAAAAGTGATAACCTTATGGTATTATGTTATTTTGGAGCTCCAATTTTGTGGATTTCAGAAAATATTGTCTCTTCTACCACTTTTTGGTTATTTTTGTATTCATCAGTGCAAAGGTTTCCAATTAGGTCTATAATGAAATGTTGACATATAGAGCTTTGAAGGTTGGTTATACCTGAGCATAGGGTTCGGAGATTGGTTATCACGGCTAGAAAAGCCGTCTGTCTTGCTCCATAGGTGGATTTGTCAAACAAAGTCTTAAGGCACTTTAAGAGGTTTACACACGGGGGGTTCACCAGTGAGGCAATATCATATCACGTCCATTCATATTGGGGGGTTGAATACTCTTAAAAACCTCAAAAATATATTGCCCCATATTAAGGGGTCAAGGGGGGTTTTTAATTTGACATAGTAATATAAATATTGGGGGTTATTTTATTTGGGAGTGCTGAGGAATAACCTCCAAATCATCGGATTGATTCATACATCCAAATCACGGGCTCAATTCATAACCACCTAAAACTTAAGGACCTTCCATTTTTATTTGATATCGCTTATGATCCTAAGGTTTGCATAAATTTGATAATAGTGTACCAATGATAATATCGATGGAAGTCTCTTTGGATTATTGGCCTTCAGCAATCCTCATTTAATAGATTATTTAGACTTGGTTTGAATTGATGTTATATTGTTTTCCATCTTTAAGTTAAGAGATATAGTTAAATGGGAGTTCTAGACTTGAACAATTGTATTGTATTTTTTGTAGGCATCAGGTAAAAGATTTACATCTTCATTTTTTAGGTTGGAGTTTAGGTGGGCATTGAGATTCAATTAAACCTTGCTCCACCACAACCAAGAAAAGTGAGACCAATCTTTCTTGGCTCACTAGAACCAAGAAAAGTTAGATCAATGTTTCTTGACTAATTATTT
Organism: Larix kaempferi; assembly: GCA_027924585.1. Taxonomy (NCBI): domain Eukaryota; kingdom Viridiplantae; phylum Streptophyta; class Pinopsida; order Pinales; family Pinaceae; genus Larix; species Larix kaempferi. The sequence continues at coordinate 38,715,056 of BSBM01000217.1, forward strand.
TTTTCAACCTTTTGTATTCTTCTTTAATATTTTCACATTGCCACTTAGGAATATTTGTTAGATTGAGTTATATTCGATACGTTCATAATTGTAATTTCAATTCTTATATGGACAACATTTGTCTTAATATTGTATTGGAATTAACATGAACATAGGTGAAAATATAAATCCTTATTTACATACCCTATGTGTTATCGTTACCATGAAATGGTATCATATAAGTTTCACCATTTGTGTATCTTTATAACTATTGCATGCTTGAAACCTAACAATGGAGATTTTTCCCTATCCTTTAAAGATTAAAAAAACTAGATATAACCCAAGAAAAGGTAACTAAATGTTGTTAATTCCCGTGATTGCAAGAATAAATGTAGAGGAACTGGAGGCAATTCATTGGATATTGTGAATGAACCAAATCCAAGATATGCACATGATCATACGGTGTTATTGAAAAGTAAAAGGAATTTGTCTATGTTCATTTGGGTTCAGACATCAATGATGTTTGTTTTGATAGGAAAGTAGGGGTGTCCCTCCACAAAAGGGTTTCAATTTTGCATGTTTATGGAGTTTAATTTATTAAGCTTATAGAAAACATGAGTTCTCTATGGCTATATTTGTATTTACATGATATAAAATTGGTAGATTGGCAGGTTGTCGTGTGAAACATTTTCAATTCTCATATTTTCTAAGAATTGCACTAACAATTGGACTATCAGTCTTTTACATTCTTTGTTATGTTGATATCTTGACTAGGTTGCATTTTATGCATTTTTCCTTTGCAAGTACTATTTCTTTGGGTGTTCCGCTATCCAATGCTACAAATCGATCAGTCGCCCTTGGAATCCTAGTGGGATCATTATTAGCATTATACTATTATTTTATGTAGCATCTTGTTTGCTTATACTAAGATGTGTTAAGGCTCCTATTTGTTACAACTTGGTAATATGATATAAAGGGGGTGTTAAAAATGGGTTAATAAAAATGGATACCTACAATATCTGGTGAAACTAGGGGTTTTCTTAATTAGAAAGGAATATTGGGAGGGGGGTTCAACAATACAATTTTAGGATGCATTTTCCAATATTTAGTGAAAATAGGGGCATTCTTTAATATTATGCGAACGATCGTGCTATGTAAAAAGTTCACTGAGTGAACCCCCCGTGGGTTTACAGACCCATTTCTGCGAGTAAATTTCGTGGATGATAGCATGCAAGCAATGTCTTCAATGGTGTTAAATGTCCGTATAGCATCTATTAGCGCTAGAAGTTGTTTCTAGACTGCTATAGAAACAAGACTGAATGAGAGATGGAGAGGGTAGCAATCAAACTACATATCAATGATACAACATTGGGCATGGAGTCAAAAAATTTTGTATATTGAAGGTAATCGTGCTGAGTTATCAGATGATGGCATGTGGAAGAAAAGAGACGGAAACATAAAGTAGAACATCCATCAAACAGAGATCCTCTCGGTTAAATGAATTAGAAAGGTACTTGAACAAAACAATGATTGACAGGCAAGTTACAACAGAGGTCAGGAATCTATTAATCAAACACAACCATTGATCCTCAAATTCTGCAATTTATTCAAATAAGATGACTAAATAAATTAAAGACAAAGAAGTTACCTCTTCAATCACATAAAATTTTACACGTTAAATGCCCTGAGGCTTACAAGCAATTTCATACATGATTCTGCTTCCTAAATCTCTCTCGAGCCTCTAGACTGAACCCCCATATATTCTAATTGCATGAATATATAGAAAATATAATCCATGAACTGTTACAGATTCCTCGGAATTAAAATTTATCATTAAACCCAAAATAGATCACAGCTCGAATTAGATGCCATTGAATCTGGATCTTAATTGACTGCCTAGAAATTCTAGTTTTCGACTTCATATCTGGAGCTGACCCTTTGATTGTTGGAACTGAATTTTAACAAATAATAATTTTATGATTCAAGATATACTCTGCCCTTAAAATGCTCTGCCACCTGTGACTGTTAATTTCCTTTAAATATGGGATTGACCTCTTGGGTATCCAATTTCTTCCTCTGCTACCAAATGTTGGACAGAATACCCTGTCACCAATACATTCATTATCTTCATATTTTGGATTGCTAGAAGTGATTATTCAACTATCCGCTCATTCTTCTCATTGAAATCTGGAGTTTGTTTTAAACAACTGATCTTGTACCCATGTTGGAAATCCTGGTAGCTCTACTTAATGGACACTTGTGCATTTGGGCGCTTAGTACTTGGAAGTTAATGGGTTCCCTAGATTTACACTTGGGTAGGATAAACGCTAACTGATACTCATAAAATTGGCAATAAGTGCATACAACAATTGGAAATTCCTTTCGCTCCAAATTCTATGGAATCACCATCAACAATGCCTTACACAATCTTGAAGCTTTGGAAAAAGTGTTGAAATTCAGTGAGAATGATTGACATTAAGTGCCAATGGAAGAGATGGATGATGATGTGGTTGTGTGTTCATCTTGTCATTGTTTGACATAAGCTGGAACTATGCTTGATCACTTCGTTTGTTGTTGTTGGCAAACAATTAAACACCTAGGACTTACCTTTAATAGTCATTTCAAATTTGTTTGGTGCTACTTGAAAAACAAATCTTCAAACTGTAACCGAGCCCATTCCATACAAGCATCAAAAACCTTAATGTTCTGTATTTGACAAGAGCATCTCTTAACATTTCAAAAATATGGTTCCTTGTAGGTATTATTGATTTTTTTAATTGATTCCTCTAGTACCATGCTTCCTCCATCAATCATTGACTTACGATATGCAACACATCAATCATCAATATATAGTCTTGAGGATGGTGTGTCAAAAACAAAGACGACACCTGAAATTGAACCAAAGAAAGAGGAGTCAAATATATTCTCAGTCTTAGAGCCAAACTTCACATGCAGAGCATGTACTTGAACTGCAGGGTTAATTCTTCGCAAAGCCATGACGCTGAAGGTTTTTTTTTATCTGCTCAAGTTATCTACTTGATACAAAACTTGATTAATCATATTTGGCTTTGATACATTTTCCATATCAGTAACACTTATGCTTCCATTTGGGATACAGCCAATGCGTGTAATTGTTGAACATCATGGATTCCAATCTCAGACCAAATTAATGCTTTTTCCAATAGTTCAATTAAAGAACCTTCTTGTCATAAGGAGGACAATATGTGTCTTCTTCATTTCTCACTGAACTGCATTGTCTTCTCTTTTACAAAATGAAATTCATAAAGAGTACTATTTAAGGGAACATGCCACAAGGCCTTTGCAAATCTCAAAGTGGATTTCATCATCAAAAAGTTTGTAATTTTCCATAAGACATCAAAAATCCATAAATGAGATACCTAAGGAAAAAGCTTTTAGCAAAATTAGAGACTAAAATTTTAAACAAAATACACTAACTCTTTGGACAAAACTTTGGAAACGAAGATTTTGGCAAGTTCGATGCAAAAAGTGATGAAAAGCTAAAATTTTTGATGGGGTAAATTTTAGTGATAACAACACCAATTGTCAAAGAATTTTCCTTTGGTTCTACTGTATATAAGACAACTATTTTTGAGTGTGTGAAGCAAATACTCCATAAGGGTTTTAAGCTGTGTGGATGTCACTACTTATTTTTAGCATTCTCTACAAATCAATCGAGAGACCGTTCTGCATGGTTCTTTGCTCATGGGAAGGATATTACTGTCTACCCTACTGATATGCTGAGCTACAAAAAACCTAAAAGCTGTTGTTGGCTTAAAATATTGATCTATAGGTTTTCCAATGTAGACCCAGGTTCTTCGCAGTTTCAAGGAACCAACAAAACCCCTTCTCACTGGCCCTTTCGGCAACAACCTGCGAACAGGCTGAGGTCTCACCCGAGGTGTAGCTATGGGGGCATTGCGGATTCAGGTTTCCACAGTGATGTGATGAGTTGTTCGGACAAGACTACTGCGCAGTGCACTATTAGACTTGCGCTGCAGGCTGAGGATTGCGCGACGATAGACTGCGTCGCGGTCCTTACTTCTGTAAGCGAAGATGCCTGCGCAACCATCACATCTACGGACTGCGTGGTTTGAATAGAATGTGACTCATAGGATAGTGCAAATGACTTATGCGCTTCCTCTTCCAAACTTAACCGCTATGAAGACTTTACTTTAGCACTTAATCACCCATCTAATGCCTTAGATTATTTAGCTTTATAACAAATGCAAGAAGACAAAACATACAATGTTGCGCACTTCCAGTGCGGTGTGTCTAAAGAATTACACAACCCAAACTCTACATACACTTGTGATTATTCCATAAACTGATACTTTCGCAGACTTAGAGTACTGAGCATTCATCATTAATCCATTCACACAATACTTAACATATTATTCCCATCTTTCTCCTATGGCGAATACATATTATAAAAGCATTAACATACCAACTGGTAAATGAGAATCCAAGCATCCAATGTAAGCAAATAAGCAAATACAAACACACAACCAATCACACTACATAGTATTTAACGTGGTTCACCCCCAGGATGGAGGCTACATCTGCAAGAACTGTTGTTGTATTAGTCTTTGGGAAGGGTACAACAATTCTTTGTCTGCGCACTCAGCTGCAAACTCTCTTCTCTCTCTCAATAGGCCTCTGCGCACACAACTTGCAGAGCCTTTACAAAATGTTCCTTATAGAGATTTATCAAATCAATAACAAGAACAATACAAAATGAAGAGTAACCCTTTCCCATACAAAAATGCCTTATTTATAGATCATGCCCGTAGGTCATGTCTTTACAACTCGAAGGCAAAAACCCTTAGGTTTTACAAAACTGTCACGGTTTTCCCTTAACACTTGCTGGCTTCTGGTAGCGAATATTTCGTCGTGGCCACCTTCAGCGCATGCCTCATGTCGCTATCGGCCTTCCTGTCACACACATGCCAATAGGTCGCTTTCACCGAGCCGTTTTTCCTCTAACAGTCTCACACGACTGGTTCAGGTAGTGGTTCTTTCGCAGGTGCGACTAGTCACTTTCTTCCGCTTCTGCTCCTTACCCGTCACCTGGCACTCCTGTAGCATCTTTACCAAAAATAAACCACCGCTGGTCTAACCGGAGTCTATGCCATCTTCTATCCAACAATATGCTTTGCCGGATCCACATAGACTGGACACATCGTAGCACTGTCTCCTTGCAGTACTGATCTTCCCATCTCTTCCGACGCTGAGCTGCGCGCAACTTCGCAGCATCCCAAAACTTATACCAAAAAATATTCCAACTGAACTGCACTCAGCTCTGTAGTTCCAAAAATCCTTCTTGCTCAAAATGCCCCACTTAGGCCAGGCCCAACAGGTCCCTAAAACTTACATGTGGCTCGTCCCCGAGCCACCTGCAGCTTCAATTTCTCCGAGTTGTTCCACCTCCTGCGGAGCTAGCTTCCCGACGAACTCATTGTATTCAACAATCAACTTTTCGACTGCTTCCTTCGTGTCTTGCTCGACTTGCTTGACTATTTCCAACATATCAGGTGTTATCTCATCACCGACCTGGCCTTCCACCTATTCTTGATTTTCGCCCAACTCCTTTAACTTTTCCTTGATCTCCTACGAGATCGTGCGGGTGTCCTCCAGTAAGGGTTGTGATTTATCTCCCATTTCAGTCTCTTTTTCTCTTAAGGCTTGCACTTCCTTCTTCGGTGCATTGATTTCCTGGTACTTCTGAAGCCTTTCTCTTGGTTGCATGGATTTCACTTCTGCATCCAACTGTTCTAGTGCTGCTTGCTTATCTTTCACATCATTCTTTACTTGCAACAATCCTGGGTCCTCTTCGAGGGTGGTGAATGCCTTCGATGCCTCCTCTAACTGACTTTGGCACTTAGCCACGTCGGTGGCTATGCTCTATGCTATGTCCTTCACCTACCTTGCTCTTAACTGCTGCTGATATGGTGGGGTCTGTGGGTTGATCTGTGCCTCTGAGGCAACAACCTTAGTTTCATGGATGAACTCCATGTCTTGCATCTCTGTCTTAAGATTGTTAACTAGTTCACCAATCTTAACAACAGTGTCTGCGTGGTCTAGCTGTACTTCAAATTATTCTATATCATCTGCGTCCGCAGCGATCGTAGACTCTAGTATTTTTCGACGATCATGATCATCTTGCAGTTCCATAGCTCTCCGCGAGCTAGATTCCTCCAACTGCTTATTAGCTGCTTGCAGCTCAGCTTGTCCTTTCAGCGCGTCAGTAGTTCTCTCATGCATTTCTTCGATGACCTGCAGATGCAAGTAGTGTAGACTAGGCAGTGGTATCTTCGCAAGGTCAAGCTCCACACGCTCGACATCCTTCGTGTCCAACACTATTTGTTCTGGCAATGGCAACCTTACAGTTAATGGATCAAGGTGAACAACGCAAGACTTCCTAGGCACGATTATGGTTAGTTGCGGCTCCTTCTGCTGCAAATTTCCTCCTGACTTCCCTTTAGACTCTGAGTCCTGCGGCAAGGGTAGTATTTTGTGTACTTCTTCAATTTTCTCTGTAATCCCTTGCAGCGTGGTCAGATTGTTCTGTAGACTTTCCTGAATCGCCTTGTCCTTTTTCTTCTTCTCAGTCATCAGATATTCCATCTGCTCTGTGACCTTTGCCGCGATTATTTCATAATCCTCATCGTGGAGTACTGCATCTAATTGGCTTTTATCAGCTTTCTGCTTCTTCCGTGCTCCCTTTTTCTGTGCTGGGCTCTCAGGTTCCTTCCTTTTTCCCGTCTCCTTTTCTTTAGTGATAGGACACGGAATAGGTTCGTCCTCGCCGGAGTCACTTTCGACATCTACAATTTCCACTCGAAACTCGGCAGGCCATTCCTTCATAATATTATCAATATCATCTTCATACATATGGTAGTTTACGGCGAACCATTCGATGTTCCTCTTCTGTGCTTTGGCTGAAATGTGAATACTACGCATGTCAGCATAAAAATCAATAGTGCGAATGTACTTACTCGTTACCTCCTTTGATATCCGCGAAGTGCTCAGGATTGCATCGTGCAACTGGTTATAATATTGGTAGAAAACCTCAGTTGTCGTGTGCTATCTTTTCGAGTTCAGATTTGCCCAAAGGTTTGAATAGCGGGCCCCTCTACAGTCATTGGTATCGGTGATTACGCCAACATAATCCTTCGCCTCCTTCCACCCTACGAAGGAGATCAACACAATTAGCCATGTATAATGGAAGTTTCTTCCATTGAGCTGTGTGTCATTTAGTTCCTCCAGGAACTCGTTCAACAGGTATTGACACCAGTTGAATTGCTCTCCCTCTGCGACCGCAACGCCAAGCAGTACTGTGCCCGCAGGTACCTCTAGAGGCCTGCATTTTCTTAAAATCTTGCCGGCTAACAGCTACATGATAAACTTCGTCGCTTTATCATCTATGTCATCCGTCTGAAAGCCCATCTTTCCTTTGACGACAATTTGATTTTTCTTCATCTTTGTCATGGCTTCTTTGTCCTTGCTTTTCCCTTGGAAAAAATCCTTCGGATCTTTACCCCTTTTACTCAACCCAGTGATGCGATGGATAATTTCAATGGTCAGGTCGACATTGCGGTCAAGCCACAAATATCCCTAGTGAATGCGCGCCATCAGAGTTCGCACCACCACGTTCAGCTCTGGTGATCTGTCAAAAGGCGGGAGTCTGAGTAAATTGAGCAGTCCCGACTTGACTACTCCCGATAACCAACTTTTCGCGACCAAGGTGAGGTTTCCCTTCACATCTTTCTTCCATCACATGTATTGGTCGAGCTGGAACTGTGGAAACCTAGGTTTATTGGGCTCCTCCTTTTGCATCTGAAGTAGATCATAATCTTCCCACTTACATTCTGGAATTTTACCCAGCAAATTATTATTGACGTCGACATGCTTTGATATGGGTGATAGCGGGATGTCGTATTTGGTGTTCTTTGTTAACTTGAAGACCGGTGTGTCCAGTGCACACGGTGAGATATAATCTGGGGTCATTGTCAAAGGTATATCCTTATCAGCTATCGGCGGCTTCTGCACTGTCGAACCCATCTTTGGTATCTTCGTTCTCGGCCCCACTGGATCTTTGCCTTTGAATTCACAGTCTCTTGGACCGTGAATTCTTCTTCAATGGAAGACATCTCAGACATCCACTGGAAAAATTTCAATAGGCTTTCGGATGGCTTGCTGAAAATAACTCACAAAGTAGGGCTCACAGGAAAATTCTAAGTGTTTGGTAACGCCTGCGAGTCTCAATGCAACCTTACTTATAGGCGCAACTGAACCCCTCTGCGCCACTTAACGAATATATAAGCATTAAATGCGGTATCCGTTGGCCAAATCTGGCGGATTCTTCGGTCCTTTCCTTCATAAACTCATTCAGAACGGCTATCTGTGCGTTAAATTCCCAAGTGGTCGTTGACAAAGTACTGTATAATGGCTATTTTTTCGACCGACAGTGTAACAACTATTTTCTGGAGTGTTGCATTGAACTGCGCGACAGGTCATCATTGCTCCTGCGTAGTCACTTCGTGGTGCCTGACTTCTTGCCTCTGAACTTAACATCTTTCGCACTATGAAATTGAAATCAATTATGCAGATGGTGACTCTTATTTGGCCCAACTTTTATGGCATTCAACGTTTTGCATGCTAAGATCAAGTTGCATTTTATTTTGCTAGAAATTTGGTTTTTTGTCAAATCTAGAACAACTTGAGACTTTAAAAAACAAATGCTCTTATGTCAGAAAAGTGTAAGCTATCTGTGCATTTTCTTTTGCAAGAAAGGTTCAAAGATTTTAGAGAATTTTGTGACACCATTGGGCGACTTTAAGACTTTATGTTTTATGTTTTTCATACACCACAATATATTGGACTGATGGATATTCCTACTTATGTTTAGGCAGATACCCAGAGTTTCATAATCTTAAAGTAAATGTTTTATGTTTTTTGTACATCACAATATATTGGATTGACGGATATTCCTACTTATGTTTAGGTAGGTGCTCAAAGTTTCATAATCTTAAAGTAAATGTTTGCCAAGAATATTATTTGGAGACCATATTTAGTATTGATTTGTATGGAAAAATGTCAAAGACAATAGAAGAGGGTGTTAAGATTGTCTAATTATTTATGTCTCAACTCATGAAGGAAACCTACACTACTATATGCAGGATGAAATTTGTAGATAACTTGCTTTTGGAATTGATGATGAAAGAAATGTTAATATAGAATAACTTAAAACTGCTACTTAAGCACAAATACAATTTAGTGTTTATTGACTTGTCTCCTGGATGTTTTTCTTTACTGCCAACTTTTTTCTCAATTTTAAAATTACATGTGGTATTATGTGAAGTATTTGGATATAACAATAGGATGGATGAAATATGAAGAACAAAAAAAAATTCAAGGCAAACTTTGTTTACAAACCAAAATTTAAACTTTTTAAGGGGCGTATGATCATGTAAAGTCATGACAAGAATTTACTTTGAAATGCGAGGATAACAAAGATTGATGGTTAACTTGTTCTTGGAATAATGATTATCTTCTTCTTGCATTGTCCATGAAATAGAAACTATGTGATTTCTAATAACATAAGTGACTATAATGTTTGTTCCTTCAAATATTTTATTTTGTTGGTACAAAGCTATGGAGACACATAACTAGCAAGCTACAATCCAATGAGACAAATCCATCCCAAAATGTGAAGAAATGAATTTACAAGTACTCCAACAAATGATTGTTGTCTTAAAGATTAACCATCACAAGAGTAGAGTTGACAAAGATGAACAACTTGAATACTATAAGAATATAATTAACAAAAATGGATCTCAACACATGCAACCTACTTGAACACATCCTAAATATGTCACATTATCATACTAGCATATGTCTATTGTCTACTTGCTATAGAAATCATGTTGTATGGAAATTGATTTATAACAATATTCAAAACTACCTATATCATAATATAAGAAAATAAACTCATATCATGCATTTAGCAATTACAAATGTCTCACCTATTGGAAGAATTTAGGTTTAATTCATGCCTTTCCTTATATGTTACTAATGTTAAAACAATCTCCTTGTTTTTACTTTGGATCTCTTACTTCCATAATGTATAATATAATTCTAGAGAAATTTGACCATCAATTGAATTTCCTAATTTTGTATACATTACAAAAGGAATTGAGTAATTGATTCTCAAGGTAATCAAAAGTCTTTCAAAGAAAAAAAATATTATTGAATCTACAACACAATTTACTCAATAACATGTCTAACAAGTAAAATATTTGATTTAGGCACCAATAAAAAATTTAACTCTTTCAATTAATATTACATGACTATATTTCTTGATGTATGATCAAATTTTCAGAATTATGATTTCTCCATGCTCACTATACAAATTTCAAAATATATGTAATCAACAATGGATACTCATTTAGTTCATAAAAATTAGTGACATGCAAAATAATTATATCGAGGATTATCATCTTCCATGTTTTGTAAACCTATAAATAAAATTTTCAAGGGAAGGGAAACTCCAAAAACAACTTAGTATGGATATATCCTAGCAAACATTAAAGGTCCCAATCCTTCCATCGAAAGTAGAGGATGTAGACATGCATTCAATCTTACAAAAAATCCAACCCCTCATAAACATATTCCTACAATTGGCATCACTTTAAGGAAATGAAGCATGACATGAATTAGAAAACTTAGAGTGAGAAAGGGAAACATTACCTTTAATAGAATTCAAAGAAGTTATATACTTAATATTACTATCTAGCCTCCACTATCTTTGTAAAATTCATCAAACACAAAACACATCAAAAAGGTGAAACTAGGAAAAAAGGTATATCTATGAACATTTAATATCACTAGCGAGGAGACATAAACTCTACAAATATACATTCATTTAAATTTTAGGTAAGCTACTTTAAACCTAAACCTAGATTATTATAATTGTAATTAGCTACTCAAATTCAAAAGAAGTTAGAAATCTAATTATTTGATGAAAACAAAAAGAATTGTTAATTGTGGCTTTAATTATGGAAATCTCTAAATTGTCTTTCATGGCTTCAAACATTGTCCCCTTCTTGGATTTCCAACAATCAAAAGCCAAAGGGTCGGTCGTGGGTTATCCCCATCTTTGTCTGTCAATGATCAAAAGCTCAATTTTGGAACTGTCTTAGAATAAGATAATATTGTGCTATATACTATAGAGGGAAATATTTGGAGATATCACAACTACACCCTTACCAATTACTAAGGAATCATTGAGCCTTCAAGTCCAAATGAGATATAACTTAATCATAAGGTGGAGAGTTTAGAAGAGAAAAATGATATTTTTCTAGAGTCAAAATTTCTACATCAAAATATAAATTTATTTTTTCAAACAACCATGAAAAAATAAAATTGTAATAGAACTCCCTTCCTTTGAAAAGAAAATTTTAGAATCAAACTAAGAGATTGCAAAATGAGTTAGCATCGTATTCATAAAAAAATTCAATTAATCATCATTTATACAACTCAAAGGAAACCACACAACAAGCTCTTCATGACATTTGTTTTACTACTCTCTTTTTCACTTTATTATGTCTACTTCTTCTTTTTTCCCTTTCGGCGTCCGTTTGCACCTTATGGGGCAATTGCTAGTTTTAAGTTAAGGAGAAGTTTCCATGAATCGATTGAATAACATGAAAAAACTGAACTACAATAGCCTTCTTGCCCTCATAATTGGGAAGGTGTAGTTTTTACATCTAATGACTTTGCTTTAGAATAGTCTATAAATCCGAGATACAAGACTCTTTGAGGCCATTTCCCACCTGCTATTGAAAAGTTTCATGTCTTGAAAATTCTGAATTTGCTCACATAGACCGTGCTTGGCAAAATATTTCTTAGGCTTGAAAATTATGAACAGCTGGAGAGAGTTGATCTTAACAGTAACATGCTCCATGATCCTTTCACACCATGGAAACCTGATCCACTTTTAAAAGCTATAGTAACATGATTGCTTCTTATATAGAAATCACCCAAACGAACTGGCCAATGTCCAACCCATATGAAGATATTTTAGATTCAATATTTGTTACATTTACTAAGAAGTCAAACTTGTGCATATTGTATTACTTGGTTGTGTTTTCTTCCTTATTTGTCTTTAGAACAGAAAAACCACTTATATGTGATTGGTCATTTTTTAACATTATGCGTATCAAATGTATGATGCTTGTGCATGTTTCATTTCTTGTATCTAGAAACATTGTGAATTGCACTGTCTTTCATCCTGTATAGACCTTTTAACTTAGTTTCATTGTCAGTGAAACTTGCCTGGCTGCTGCCAAAATAGGCTGTCCAATGCAATAGCCCTAGAAATAGGACTATCTAAGTATTTGCAATTCCATTAGTTAGGTAAAACCCAATTTCAAAAATGGGCAATTCAACTAGGTGAATCTAAACTAGTCTTCTAAGCAGATCATCCGATTATGTATAGATGAATAGTAAATACATAAATTTTATTGTAAGTTGTACTTATCGTTGGTCTCTGTTAGTCCTAAAGTTTGCTAACTTGACTATGGGATAGCAGTGTTCAGGCACCTCAGATTTTAAGGATTGTTTTTGTGATTTTGGTGGATAACAATATAAAAGTGAAGTGTGTAAAGACAAAGTACAGAGACACAATAATCTGAAAACATCAGACAATACATGTATAAAAACAATATTTTTCAGAAGGAATGACAGTACCGCTGTACATGATCCAGGAGACAGGTTTCAAAACATACAAATATAGGGAATAAACAAACAGTTCATCACTGCACAATATGTAAAAGTGTAGGTGCTTAAAATAACATTTCAAACATCAGTAAGCATAAATATCCACTTGCCAACACAGGATCTATATAGAAAACATCTATATAAACCAGAATGTAAGCAAGGGTTCAAACAAAACCAGAGAATATCCACACAACATAAAGTTTAAAACCTAGCTCCAAATAGATAATTTGTCATTCATAAAGCAAAGAAGTTCTTACACAGATAAGAAATTGCGGAACTGTACAATTCTCCCAGCATATTCGACCTTCATCAGTCTCCCCTTTCCAAAATGTTACAATATGCATTATATAGATGATGAGATCGAAATCCTCCCAGATCCCAAAGATAACAATCAGTTACAATTAATTTCTGAAATTGCCTGCCACAAAAATTGGGCCAAACTGCTGAAAACTGGGACTTAGAGATGGATTCGGTTCTCCAAATATGTGACACTTGTGTATAAACCAAAATAGATTATTGTATATTGGTTTGTTATGAGAAAAAACCTCTCTCAATTCTTTTAGATTCATTTTCATTTTCCCGATATCTGTATTTCAAAAACATGTGTCAAACAGGGAAATTCCCGAGATCCGAAAATTAGGGCTCAGAGATGGATTCGATTCTCCCAATATGTGACACCTGTAGAAAAACTGAGAGAGGTTATTGTTCTATGACATGTTAGGAACAAAAAAATCTTCCCATTTTTCAAAATGATTCTCCAGTTGCTCAAAATCAGCATTTGAAAATGATGACTCAACACAGTAAAAACGCCACATTTCTTTATGAGCAAAGGACGGTTCTTCTATTTGGGATTCAAATTCTTTACCAAGGAATTTTGCAGTAAATATCCTCACCTCTTCATCCAGTGCTGGATATTCATCAATAATAGACTCCTGGCACCCTGTAGCTTAGACACCTTGGTCATTGGATTATGCACAAATCAATGGTATTAGATTTGGATTTTTTAGTATTTCCACACCAAGACTCTCACCATAACCATTCTTAAAATAGTGAGAATATCGGTACTGTATGTTGAACATAACTTGGAAGAAAGGCACTAAAATGATATGGCTTGCTACGCAGGTGATCCTTCCAGAAACCCCATTTCCAGAATCCAGAGACTGATCAGCTTCATTATTGTTTTGGTAACCCTACACAAAAACCCAACCTCGGCAAGATGACAGCCTATATACATATGAATGATGAGATGCGCTTCCAGTCCATGTTAAACATAGGCAATACTTTATTAAATATTAACTTTGCATAAATTATGAAAGGACTTTAATTAATCTATAGGAGCTTAGGCTTTTAAACTATGATTTTGCAAATGCATAAAAATGATTATTAAAAACGAAGATCAAGCAACCAAAACATGGGAAAAAGGGAAATTAAAAGGAAACAAGGACAAAGGTGAAAATAAAAAGTTCTAGTAAACAAGCTAACAAACCTAGGACAAACAGTCTCTATGTCAATATTCCTGAAGAGCTTCATTATTTCAGTGTTGTAGTCATCTTGTATTTGTATTTTTTTAGTCACTAATCTTTGAATGAAGCTTATGGTAACAAATTACATGGTATAATAGGTATGGTTGAAGGCATGCATAATTCTCACTTGTTGGCATTAAAGCTATGTAAATCTAAACTAGTATTCTCTGCAGACACATGCATTTGATTCTGTACAAATAAAAAAAATACTAAATACATATTTCTTTCACATCATGGCAATCTGATCCACTTTTAAAAACTATACTAAAACGATAACCTGTTGTATACTGATCCCCAAACGAACTGGGTAATTGCCATCAATTGTATATAAAAATATTTTACATTCAATATCTATTACATTTATTAATAAGTCAAACTTGTTCATATTGTATTACTTTCCAGTGATTTCTTCCATATTCGTCTTTAGAATGGCGAAACCACTATATGTGATTGGTAATTTTTTAACATTATCTATATCAATTCTGCATGTTTCATTCATTTCTTGTATCTAGAAACTTTGTGAATTGCACTGTCTTGTATCTTGTTTAAACCTTTTAACACAGTCTGGGTCTAGGCGAAACTTGCTTGGTTGCTACAAGAGTAGGCTATCCAATGTGATAGCCCTACAAAATAGGACTATTCAATAATTTGCAATTTTATCAGTTAGCTGGAAATAAAGCTTATGGTAACAAATTTCCATGGTCTACAAGGTACTGTCAAAGGCATGCATAGTTCCAACATGTCGGGTCAAAGTTAGGTGAATCTAAACTAGTCTTCTTTGCAGACAAAGGTATCTGATTGTGTTTACATCATAAAATAGGAATAGTAAATACATATATTTTATTGTTAGCTTTAGGTATCATGGTCACTATATCAATATTGTTGAAGAAATTCATTTTGCAATATTGTAGTCATTTTGTATTTTTAGTCACTAATATTTGAATCAATCTTATGATAACAAATCTCCATAGTAGTAAGTATACTACGTACTGTCAAAGTCATGCATAATTCCCACTTGTTAACTGATTTGAAACAGAACATAAAACACTTCCTTCCACACACTTTTCAGTGTTTGTTCCCACCAACTGAAGTGGATATCGATATATAAGTTTTGGATATCAATATATAAAGTTCTAATACATGAAATATTTTTCGAGAGACAATTCCTAGCTTTAAAATTATCTCTTTGGAGTAGCATTTCCTCTTAACACTGATTGGTTCTCTAATTTGCCACGTTTCAATCATTGGATTTGCCTCCACTTCCTGTCGCTTGTAAACTTGTCAACCATTTGAAAAAAAAAACAAGATAGACAATCAGAACAAATGAACCATGTTGAGCTATTTTTCCATTATTATTATGTAAGCAAATACAAAATATAAGCAACAATTAACAATAAAGTGATTTTAAATATGTCCAGACCTTTTCATTCACTACGAAAAAAAAAGACTCGCACTGAAAAAAATCCATTGGCCATATAAATTAAATGTTTATTTTTGTACCTTCTATCGATTTGCATAATGTTGTTGGCCATGTCTATAGCAGTTGACAGTCTCTGTATTGCTCTTTGTGTTAACATCAATAGCATAGATTAACCCTGAAGCTTGAAAACTGGTGTACTGACTTTGAAAAGCTTTGAACAATAATGCTATTAATGTCAAACAGTGGTAGTTAATTCCACCAAAGGTAAAAAACATAGTGAATTGAATATCAATACACTGATCAGATTCATTGGCTTAACATGTACACAAAAAATCTATTCATTGTCGAAAGATGCTACTTATGTATATAGATATAGTTAAAAGTCCAAAAGTGTCTTTGTTGATTTATGATTTATCATTGACATCTTTGTTGCCCCTTAAATCAATTGACATTGTTTTCCGCTGAGATGCACACCAACAACAGAAATATTTCGAAAGTTGTCTCCCTCACTGGAAGTGGGGAGAAGTGTGGCCTTGGGGGCAAGCAATGAGCCAGGTGCTGTCACCTGAATCCTAGCTCCTCCATTTAGGCTAACTCCTAACGAAGCTAAGGGGTGTAGTCCCTACAAAGAGTTTTCTATGGCTCTTATGTTTTAGATGTTTTTGTGTTGAGTGACGCGGATAGGTGTTGTTTAGGAGTTTTTAAATGATGAGAGATCACAATTTTGCAAATGGAAAAAACACAAGACAATAAACAATCCACGTTGAGAAACAACATATGAGATTAACAGTATATGAAGACTTGCGAAATAAAAGCATCCACAGATAGATAAGTAATTTCAAATGGACAAATGGCCCAACTTAATTAAAACATGAAAATGTAAAGTGACTAGTGCCAAATGGAGTCAAATAAGTGTGTAGTGCTGGGGGATGCTGAAGATAAAAGTCTTAGTAATTGTTCGTGAGATCGTTTTGCAAGTTATCTTGGTTTATTGAAAGTTTTAATGATCTTGATTATTAGGCTAGCAAGAGAAAGACATCCATCCAACCAGAAAAGTATACTTTCAGTGGCTTCCCCTCTGATGGTATGATGAACCATCCAGTTATCAAGAGCAGGTGTCCAATGAATTAACCAAACTCAAAGTCTAAGACAACGGTGATTTCCGGCCCCACCAGGTTTAGGAACTTTGCCCACTACCTGAGTATTTCTCGAATAATCAACGTTGGTTCGTTGGTTGTGGGGTGAAAATTTTATTAATGTTATCACTTTCAATATTAACAAATCCAACACCTTTCTGGGTACTAGTCCAACCATAATGGTCGGCAGAGCATACTCAGTGATGGATAGCAACGAAAATAAATTTTATTTGGGGGAGTGTAGTTGGAAAGTTTTAATTATTAAGAGCACACAAATTCAACTCTCCAACAGAGAGCGCTCTTGACTTCGTCTTAAGACAGAAGTTCAAGAGACTTAGCTAAACTATATGCTTGATGCAGGTATATGCAGTGGGAATGCTCTCCGACAGAGAGTGCTCTTGACTTGGGTTATTGCAAGTTCAAGAGACTTTGGTTCTTTGTTAAAATAGAAGCAGACTAAAGCAAAGAACACATATGATAGCTCAAAAGATGATAAAATGAAACAAGACAAATGATATATTGAATGAAATGAACTACTTGCAAAATGAAACTAGTGTTCTACCACAACAGAGACTAATCTAACAAGTGAAGTCAAAGTGACTTATGCACACCGCTCATGAAACTTCCAGCTTAGCCGGTCCTACGCAGTACACGGTGGGGAAAGAGAAGCAGCACGCAGTGTTAATGCGGCACTTGGGATCAAATCCCAAGAGGCTTCTCAGGTCAAAACTTGAAATAAAATTTACTCTAAGTACAAAAATGAAAATTAATCTAGAAAATTGAAACAAATCTAATTGAGCATGCACAAGATACTCTTCCCCAAATGGGGAAGAAGAACCAAAAAATGGGAGGCCTTATCCCACTTAGCCTTTTTTTATTAATGAGTTACAAGTGCCTTTGGGAATGAAACCCTTGAAAGGACTTTTGAGAGAATAGTAAAACTTGGAAAACAAATTGAAGTAAGCCTTTTAATGCTTTTACAAATGATAACAAATGATGTTTTAGAGTCTTGGATTGTCCTTATGGTTTCTTCACTTTCTTGCTTTAGTTTGGATTTCTTCACTTCAAAGAAGTCTTCAAGTTCATTTCTTCTTTCAAGTACCTACACAAAGTAGATCACTTCAAAGCACCCGTTATTATTAGCAAATAAAACTAAGCTCTAAGATAAGTGTAAACTAAAAGTTTAAAGAGAAATACAACTCTAATCTTGAGAAAATGAGATCTAAGTACATAAACTAGATGCAAAAGTGACAAAACTAGAAACTTAACTAATATGTGAACTAGCAAATAAAACTAAGATTTAATAATGCCTAACTTGCAAACTTTCAAAAGCATGAAACTACTTTAACCAAAACTTAAAGCTTTAATTCGTTTTTGTTGTTTTTTTATGTGATTTTAGGGTTCTTTTTAGAGATGGACGAAAGGTAGGATGAGAGGAGAGAACCCAAAGCCAAAAACAAAAGATAAAGAAAGGCTAAAACGAAAGATAGGAGGAAGAAAGAGATGGGGAAAAACGAGACCTAAAAGGAGAAAAGAGGATGGAAAGGGAAAGAGACGAAAGCAAGTAGAAGAAGGCCCTAAAGAGGGTGGATGAAAGGTGAAGGGGAAGGCTAGAAGAGGGCAAACGAAAGTCAAAGGAAAAGGCCAAACTAGGAGAAAACGAAAGTCAAAGGAAAAGGCCAAACTAGGAGAAAACGAAAGCTAAGGAGAAGGATGAAAACGAGAGTTAGGGAGAAGCCAAGGAGAGTGGACGAAGCTAGGAAAGAAGGGCAAAACTTAGGGTAAGAACTAGAGATGAAAAGGCTTAGCAAGTTAAGTGAAAGAGGGATTCAAGGAGAAAACTAAAGAGTTGGAAGATAGAAACTCATAGATCCAAGTAACCAAGTTTGACAAAAAACCGTTGTTAATGGAGGAAGAGGCAAGTCTCTTTGATGTGTTTCTTCACTTGAACTGAGAAGAGCTTTGGGAATCTAAAAAAGAAATTGATCAGGTAGTAAAAATCACTGATGAGCAAAGACTAGCTTGATCTCCAAGCCACTCTCCACCTTGAATGATCCCTGCAAAACCCTCACAATCAAACAAGCAAAACCGAACAAAATACTTCTAATATGTTAGAACATAAATTGAATAATGTAATGCTTGAAATAAAAGATTAGGTGAGAGAGATATCACCAAGACAATGTGAAAGAAAACCCCAAGTACTTGTGCATGGACCTCCAAAGTCACTTCTTATTCAATAATTCAAACAAATATTACAAAGAGAATTTGGCAGAGTGTTCTTGCCCAAAATCTCCACGAGGAATAGAGCTCCATTAGCCTCTATTTATACAAATTACAAACAATCCACGAGTGAATTCAAATTGGCCTTGAATGAATCCAAGAATAGAGCTCCATGAGCCTCTATTTATACAAATTACAAACAATCCACGAGTGAATTCAAATTGGCCTTGAATGAATCCAATGGCACTTGTCTAATTCGAATCCCCACCAAAAGATCCAATCATATCCATGTCAAAAGTCAATCAAATCAAGCTTGGAGCTCGAATCCCATCCATAGTCTTGAGTTTGCAATGAATGAAGATGGGGAGGTGGCCTCCACCTAGGCAAGGCGCCCCCCATCCAAGCTTTGGAAGCTTCACCACTAAATACGAGCCATGCCATGTGTAAATTCATGAAGGTGAAGGAATATCACGTGAGCAAATCAAGGAGTTTGGGTGAGTGAATGTAGGAAAGGGATGAGTTGAGTGGGAGCCAAGCCCATGAGGTGGACACTAAACAAGGAGGGCGCCCACCTTTGCATTAATGCATATTCAAAAACCTTTTTAATAAATGCCAAGTGTAGAACATGAGGTCATAAGGAGATATTCGTGAACCCTTCCTTAGTTAATGTATGAGCCAATATAGGGATGCGATTCGATTTACAAGGGAAGCCAAGCTTTATGATTGCAAATATCTAGGGAGGTGCCTACCATAGGCTTTAATGCCATCAACCAACCCATTCCTTATGTGCCACATGCCCAATTCGAGTATCCCTTTAATCTTGACGTGAATGCATGCAAGATTTTGTTTTAAAAGGTTTAAAGCTTGGAGTTCACTCGAATTTGACTTGAGACTTGGTAGTTGAGAGTGGGAGGTGGCCTCCACATAGGCAAGGCGCCCCCACTCCGATTAATGAAACTCAAACATTAACTCCTTTACCATTTAATACCTTTTCCATGTCACAAATTCGAATTTGCACATGAGGAGGGTGAATTCTCTTGGAGCTAATCACTGATGCTGACTGCATAGTTGACTAGATGGTGATTGAGATGATTGGAATCTTCCTTGATGCCCTGTTCCATGTCATTTATCCACTGAAATAATCCCATTTGGATTATTTTGGAGAGAATTGGATTTTTCTCCAATTATTAATTTTTTGATTTTAATTAATTTATAACCCTCTTTTATTGGTTTTTTGAGGAATCATTAATTAAGTGGCTAAATAACGATCTGAAACTTAGGATAAATGTGTCCAAGGTCTAAGCATGAATTTTGGCTTAGGAACCAAGCCTCCATTCACTAAAAAACACCACCGGATGACTGACATATTACAAATTGAATTTTTCCATTTAAACTATGGAAAAATTGTTTTTAAAAAATAATTAAAAAACCCAAATCCAACGCGTCTAGTAAAAATTTTTCGGATGGTGTTTTTATTGGACGGGGACCCTATAAAATGACCATCTAAGAGATACATGGTGTCTAGTAGGCTTATACAAATCAGTTGGGCTCTAATAACCCCCCATGGCTTAAATTTTCAAAATCGGGCATTCCAGCTTTGGAGGAAGCGGGAGAAAACCTCATTGATTATAGCTCGGCTATAGGCAAAGTATAGTTGACGAGGGAAAAACTCCATGGAATGCCTTAGTTTCTTAACCAAGTCATGGGGGACCGAACCACTCAAAAATCCTACTAGTACACTTATTACAAACCCCATGGGACCATGGTCATTTTCACTGAAAACAAAAACCGACTAGCCAAAACTGGCTAGGCACAAAGGATGGATCATCTGATACACTGGAACACAAACATTCATCATGTTTGTCAAATGGCGGCTCGTCAAATAATCCAACTATGGTACAAATATGTTGGTAACATCTGGCTCCAACTGCGGGACGAGCACTCGTTTGATTTATGGATCAAAGAGAGTGTTCGAGAATCTCAGAATATCAGTTTTCTGCATGGAAACAAAAGTGTCTCAGTCCACGTGTACATGATGAATAATGCCAAAATGAAATACCAACAAAAATATTTTTTGCTTTTTTCAAATCAAAGTACATGAAATAAAATCTTTTCTTTTCCAACATATATATGAAATATGATACAACATCTAACATATAAAAGCTATGATACATCAATATGGTATAGAAGTAAAATACATAAAAATACAACAAGGATGGGTTTAGAGAAGCCCTGAGATGACCCCTTGGTCGTCTTAGATGTTGTTTCAATAGAAAGGCTTCAGCTGTTGCCCATTTCTGGGCAGGCTCAATTCTTCTCCTTCCATGGTATTCAACAAGAAAGAATTAGTGCCAGTAATGGCATGGATGATAAATGGGCCTTTCCAAAGGCTGTCAAATTTCCCATGCTTCCGAGGCTTCTCCCTTCTTTTATCCCATAGGAGAACAGTATCTCCCACCTAAAAGGGTCTTGGCTTGGCTGATTTGTCAAAGGTGCCCTTCATACTTTCTTGTTGTCTTAGGGACTGATCAAGGGCAGCTCTTCTTGCTTCATCTAACTCTATGATCTGATTTATCCTCTGCTCCATTTCCAATTTTTCCGTTCCATACTCACTTATTAATCTGAAAATTGGAATCTGCATGCTAACCGTAAGGGTGGCTATAAGACCATATACTAACTCAAAAGGGGACTTCCCTGTAGAGTTCTTCTTGGTTATCCTATCAGCCCACACAACATACTTAATCTTGCTATCCCATGCTCTCTAATTATCTCCCACAGTTTTCTTAAGAATAGTCATTATATTTTTATTAGTGGACTCAGCAAGTCCATTTCCCCGTGGGTAGTAATCCGAGGAGTGGGACAGGATAATGCCATATTTAAAACAAAAGTCATTGACTTCTCTCGAATTGAAGGCCTTGGCATTATCAGTTGTTATTTTTAAAGGGATTCCGAATCTGGTGATGATTCTTTCTTCAATGAAGTTTATAACAACATTCTCATTGGCTTTTTTAGTAGGTATGGCCTCTACCCACTTAGTGAAGTAATCGGTCGCCGTAAGAATCCAACAAAATCCATTGCTAGAGTTATTCTTGAACTTGCCGATAAAGTCAAGCCCACATTGCTGGAAAGGGGAAAGGACCACAACAGGTGTAAGGGGAAGTGCAGCCAATTTCTGTTTCCCAGTAAAAAGCTCACACTCTTCGAAACACTTGACATGTTTGTGAACATATGCAAAGATAGTGGGTCAATAGTATCCAGCTCTCAAGATCTTGTGGGCAGTTGTATTTGCTGCATAATGGCCTCCACAAAATCCTGAGTGAAACTCAGTTAAGATTCTTTTGGAATCTTGTTCATTTACACACCTAAGTATGATGCCATCTGGGTTCCTCCAACCCAGACCCTCTTGGGTAAGGCATTACCTGGAAGTTTTGAGTCTTAAAGCCCTTCGTTTGTGACCTTTGAGGTGATCAAGGCAATTGAAATGGAGAAGGAAGTAAATGATGTTGGAATACCAGATGTTGTCAAGCTCTTAGAGTGCAGGAGTCATGGTTGGTCGAGGAACATTATTTTCAACAATCATTTCAATGGCCTCTTCATTCTTTTGAGTGAGCATTTTAACAAGACCTTTCCCTTTGATTAACTTGGTGGGTTTTATCTCAAGGTCATATTCTTGGATCTTGGATACCCATGTGCCTCTTATTCCTAAGCAATCCTGTTGAGATAGGATGTCTTTTATTGCAGCATGGGGAACATACCCTATAACTTTGGAGTAGCCTATGTATGTTCTAAAGTGCTTCAAAGATTTGACCAAGGCATAGGCTTGTTTTTCCATGATTGTGTACTTTAGCTCGGAATTCTGCAAGGCTGTACTCATGAATGCGATTGGTTGCTCGAACCCTTCGAAGTTCTTCTGGAGCAACACACCGACAATGGTGTCTTCTGAGGAAAAAGAAAAGATCATGAAATCTTTCATGTAATCTGGGCTGACTAAGACAGGTGCCCTAGTGATGGAATATTTTATGGTGTCAAAAGCATCTTTTCCTTCACTTGTCCATATGAACTTAGCATTCTTTTTTAGGAGAGCTTGCATAGGTTTCATGAGTTTAGCAAGGTTAGGGATGAATCTCCTTATGAAATTTATATGACCATTGAATGATTGGAGACCTTTAACATTTCTTGGAAGGGGAATCTTCTGTATATCCTCAATTCTTTTGGGGTCAATCTTGACGCCATCTTTGTTAATGATATGACCCAAAAGTTTCCCTTCTTCAATTCCTAAAACTGACTTTGTCGGATTCAAAGAAATCCCATATTCTGTAGGGCCCCTCCTCTAGGGTCTTTCCTGTTTAACCTGAAACTCAACCACTTGATACAAAAGAGATTAGAAAGCATAACGACTGGATAAATAAACTAAATAAATGAATAAACTAGCAAATTAAAACAAACCATAACCATAACCAGCAAAGCTCGTTTAACCATAGGCGAAGCAACCGTTAGCTCCGCCACCCAACCATAGGCTCATGCTTTCAGTCGCATGGCCTCCCCCGAGCTTTGGGTCGTAGAGCTCACACACGTTTTTCAGAAATCCAGCTTGGGTTTCCCTTCCCACCAGGATTTCTTAGCCAAACCCTTAGATAGCAGCAAGTCTTTGAGGCATTCGAAAATTACGACAATCGTCCAAATTCTGGGCCCTTTACCCATTCCCTAAGCCTTCCTTATAAAGGAAAATATCCTGCGACACATGTCGCTTCATGCATAATTAAATATTTTTAATTAATTATTTAATTAAAACACTCACCCATCCAAGTGTCAGTTTCTCTGGGAAGTGCACCTACATCCCTAAGTTTGCTCTAGTTTGTCCCCCAGATATTTTAATCAACTCCTATCTTTTAGTTGACTAGGTGTCTAATCTTAGGATTCTATTTTGCTCCTAAATAATGATTTCTATGATTTTAAATGCTCAACAAAAACAACTATTCATGTGCAAATGTCTAAACTATTTTTCTTTTTATGCATTTGCTAAGTAATAATCTAGAGTTATTCTCCTAAGTTTTTATGTAGTTTAATTTAACAATCAAACTCACTAGGATCACGGTGCCGCGCCGTTGGGCTCTTGGTTCCTTAAATTTAATTCTCTGACATGGCACCACTCTGTCGGGTCCAGTCATCCATGGTTTCCATTCCTTGGCATGGTACCGCATCGTTGGGTCCTTGCGTCCATTCTTTCATTTCTCGACAGGGTACCGCATCGTCAGGCCCTTCTGCCACCATCTTTCCGTTTCAACTTGCGGGAACTCTTGTAGGGATTTTAGGAATCGTTACCATCCATCCTCCGTCTACATGCTATCTAGGGACTAATGGCGTTGATGAGTGAGTCCGTTCTCACTGCGCGCCCCTCAACTCGTATGTGACCAGCTCCGTCGTGGCCTACCTCGTATGCCCTCACGCATTCCTCTTGAGCAAGCGGATCAGTGCTTATCTGCTCATGCATGGTATTCTTGTCGGAATTCGACATCGTCGTCGCTCCCCCTGTGTGTGATTTACCCGTACTCTACGACCCTTCATATTCCTTTGTGTGTCCTTCGGTGAACTGTTTCACCTGTCGCTACACATATTTCTCACAAACATAAATCATTATTTTATTGATTTACAATCAATCGTAATCATAAATATACTCAAAATAAAATCAAAGGATTATTTTATTAATGTTTCAAACAGTCGGGTCACTAAGCAAGTGCCCTCAATGTCTACAGTAGTCTAGGGGCACTACATACACCCCTACTTATTTAGAACTTCGTCCCGAAGTTCAGAATAAATGCGGAAAGCTATGACACATCTCAGTTGCGTCCTCCCAAGTCACAAAGCTAAGGTTGTAGCTGTCCTACTATACTTTGACTTGACCAATCAAGGCTAAGCATTTAAGCAAGAACTGATCAATCAATTATCTCAGTCCACACATATAATTCAATTCATTAATTCATTTATCAATTATTTTCGTCATTTCCATCTTCAGGTTTTTCTCAATCATTTAAGACATAACAAGGCTCAAGAGACCATTATATCGAAGTTGTTCAGCCGGGTCACTCAACAGGTGCCCTTAAGGTCCACAGTCATTCTAGGGGCATTACATAATGTTTCAAACAGTCGGGTCACTCAACAGGTGCCCTCAATGTCTATAGTAGTCTAGGGGCACTACATACACCCCTACTTATTTAGAACTTCGTCCCGGAGTTAAATTTTGGTCTCGTACTTTCGACATTAGGCTTAAATTTTAATTTCATATTCTCATGTTTTTTCCATTCTCTTCTATTTTTCTCCAACAAACAAAGTTATAAGCACAAGTGTTTCAAGTCATTAGTTCCTATATCATCTAGTATGGTTACAATACACCCTCAGGAACTTACTGCAACTTCGTCTCATATCAATTCGATAACTTTCATAATTGTCAATCCCAACAGGGTTCCTATATCTCTTATTCATTCATGAAGGTCTACGATGTCCAAATTTTCAACAAGTTGCATTGTGTCAATAGCCACCCAAAAGTTCATCAAATCATCATTCAGCATACAAATCCAAGTAAGGATTCCCATCTAATTGGTTATCCTCCCTTCAAGACGAGAAGGTAAACATCATATGACATACAGTCAAATATAGATAGGTAAGATATAATCATGGTTTTAACAAATCAGGAGCGACTACCAAATGTTCCAAAATCCAATCCGCAAATGTGGAAAAAGACTACTTCCAATTTTATGATTGCTAATAAAATTGATTCTCCATTCGATAGGAAAGTGTCGTAATATAGATACTTAGTCGAACATAATAAATTTTATTTCCTAGTCTTTTCATCAATACCTTCATGTCCAAATTGTGGATCTCATCATGTTCTTACATCATTTTATCGTTTATGTTGTCATAGAATTTCTTCAAGAGTCTCCTCAATTTTCACCAGATGTGTTTTCTTAACCTCATCAAGTTCCATCTCAAGCACTATTTGTCTTGATGATGGGGCTTCACCCTGTCACATTGTTAGCATCATTGCTTTCAACTCATCAAGTTTATTTTCTCCATATTTTGTTTTACAGAAACATTCATTATTTGACCCCTTCGACGGGTCTTCCGAGTTATAATTTCCCAATTTACCCCATCATGGTAATATCAAGTTTGTAGTTTTTCATTTTCATAAAAGTATCGTCATGATGTAAAGGTTAATGTCATTGTCTTCATCTCATTGTGATGTTCATATCAAAATCTTTGTTTTCCAATTTTGAATATGTTTCACCTTCTCGACAATGTGTCAAAATCTCGACAAGTACAAACAATTTTCATTAAGTTGGCTAAAAGCTGTTAATTTGGATTCACCCTGAATTCATGTGATTTATTCATTCACTAGTCCTATCATCATGGCTATGTACAAAATTTTAAATATCCCCGTAGGCATCCCTTGCAAAAAGGCTCAATGCTTTCCTCCATTTGACATAATATTCCTTGTAACCATCACATGGATCTAGTCCATCCATTCATAATCCTTACCTTTAAAGTATGCCATCTTAACCAATTCAATACCACCACATAACGCCTCAACCTAGTCAATTCATTATATAATAAGTGTAATTCCACTCCTATACAAAGCATATCATTTACTTGTCACTTTTCCATTTGACTAACCTGTAACTCCATCATCAAGGGATTTTACATAATATTGACCAATTTGTTATAACAAGACCGATTGATGCATGAAATTATTGTTATGGTCTTAATCCAACCATCCTTCCATTCTGTCGTGAGTGCATACTTTTATTAGTGTAAGATCATTTATGACTCCGCTCCCTATAATTTACTTTGTAGATACCCTGTTCAACTTGTACTACCTCAAGGGGACAATCATATAAATTTACTAGGATATGTAAATTTTCCAATATCTAAATTCTTAAACACATAAAACATTTGATTCTACATTAAGTAAACAAGATATATAAACCCACCCCGAGGTGTCTAATTCTACTCTATTTCCAATATAGTTTCATTTACAACAAAAGCATTCTCAATTCGCAAATGTATATTCATCTTGTTCATGATACAACAATGTTATTTCCCTAACATATTTCTGAAGGACACCCGCTTTTTCCTATTGGAGTCAAGCATAGATAATTCGATAGTACATTTATAAAAATATTCAACATACATTCCTTCCTTATGCTTATTGAAGGTAATATTTATGTATGAATATCCCACTAATAAAGTTATAAAAACTCCCTTCTTTCTAATGAAGAAATGAATATATATATTGAATAGTGCATTTATAAAAAGGTCTTTCAACCTATGAATGCCCAAACACACCTTCCTTTTCTTTGCTGATTGAATATAATATTTGTGTGAATTTTCCAATAATAAAATTTAAAATTCATAGTCAGGAAATTCTACATATTGACTATATGTATATATTTATTATTCAAAATTATAAATAAACATATGGTCTAGTAGAATTATTGTTCAAATATAATATCACAATCTAACTGGACATTTATCAAATAATTCATATTTTCAATGCATATGTTTATTATTCAAAATTATAAACAAACATATGATTTAGTAGATTTATTCCTCAAGTATAATAATACCATAATCAAATTAAATATACTATCGAACGATTCAACTCCATAATAATTTCTATTTTGAAAAGAAGTGAACAATTAAGACATGGAGTCGAGTCCTTACATGAATCAAGGAAGTAAAACTCGAGCAGTTAGATGTGTTGCACACTAACGCTAATTCAACAGGGTATAACTCCAGGGTTCAATAAGCAAGATCAATGCTACAAGGTGCAATCTACGGTAAGCAAACAGAGGTTTTATCAACATCGAACATAGTATAGGCGATCCACGCAGAGATTCCTCATCAAATCTACGTAAATTAACCAGTGCAAAACTCATTATTTTCTTACAATTAAGAGAAGTATTACATTCAGCTATTACATTTGCTTTCATTGGGCATATAGAATGTAAGGAGTACATTAATACAAATGGACCAAAAACTTTTATAATGAAATTACACAGTCTTTAGATTCAGCTATATGTTTTTCTTCATAGCGCATACAAGGTATAGGAATACATTAACACTCATAATCTGATTTAATGACCCATACACAAGAAGGCCTTCAATTTGAAAACCAGAATGTCAAGATCTAGATTTGAAGTGCCAAGATCTAGGTTCGGAATGCTATGAGTTTAAAATTCAAAACGCCATGATTTGGATGCTATGAGTTCTGAATCAAACGCCAGATCTAGATTTGAAATGCCATGAGTTGGGTTCGCAGAGTTAAAGAACGAATTTAAAATCGACTGTGGAATCAATCAAAAGTTTCAGGATGGATCCACCCTCCAGGAGACGCGATAGGGTGAAATTAATTCAGTAGAAATCTTAGATTAATGCTGAGATTAATCAATGTGGATCTCTGTTAA
This sequence comes from Larix kaempferi, assembly GCA_027924585.1. NCBI lineage: Eukaryota > Viridiplantae > Streptophyta > Pinopsida > Pinales > Pinaceae > Larix > Larix kaempferi. The sequence goes on from BSBM01000217.1 coordinate 38,743,596, forward strand.
TATTGGAGGAAACGCACTGATAAGAAAATGAAAAATCTCAGTCAACGCAGAAAAAGAGAAGACGCAGAGATTGAGAAATATAGTGTACATCCAAATTATTTCATAACCAGAACTGAATTAATGCAGAGAATAGAAAATGTGGATATGAACTCGATCGATCTGAAGGGAACAACCATTTATAAATCTTCTAATTGTAAACAGAAAACAAGAATGACATTCAGGGTAGAGCTGTCGTGTCTCTTCCAGGTATAAGCAAGAAATGGATCACACTTCAGTATAGAATATTGATCTGGAAATTCGATTTCAACAATTTATAAATCTTCTAATTGTAAACAGAAAACATAAGAACTAGAGTGTGAAAATAATTAATCACAAACAAACCAAAAAAAAAAAAAAAATATTCGCCAAGGTATATCAATAAAAATAGAGTATACTCTTTTAAAATCACAACCAATCCAAATGGATCATCACGCCCCAATCAGCGAAAGGAACAGAGCAAGATATTTTTAGATCTCAGTTGCATGGGAATTCCAATAGGTAAACAGAGATTCGACAATCATTGGTAACCCATGTTTAAATGATTCGTTCTACAAAGGAGAAAGACAAACTTGATCCAGCTGGATCTCGCCGAATGTTTATCGGAACAGAGATTTGAATAATTTTTATACCGGACTCGATTTCTGATAAGAAATCTAGAAATGCCAAATGGATTGTAAATAAAATTAAAATAAATTTAATCTCCGATCAAAAAGACAATTCTGGAATGCTAAGCGTAATACAACAGTGTTTGAATAATCTATACTCAATCGGATTCTGATAAGAAGATCTGGAAACGCCTTCCCAATTCAGAAATAGATACCTAGAAATTTTTAAAGATCAAATACGGACATACTACAGATCTGGAATCATCATTCGAAATAGAGACATATAGGATTTTTGCACCGACTGAAACGAGGTGCTCTATAGCCCAGTATGGGGGAGAGAGATTAAATTTCTTGAGTGTGAATTTAAAAAAAAAAAAAATACACCTCAAGAAATTGGATCCCTCTTGGTGCTTGATAGATACAGATTTAAGATGAATCTACACTGATTAAAGTTCAAAATTTAAAGTCATAAAACTAAATCTAGATTCAAAATTTAATGTCATAAAACTAAATCTGGAATCGCCATTGAAATGGGATACAGAGATTTTTAAAATAATCAACATGCAATCCCCTTTGAAATTCTGGGAACGTCGAATAATCTTGAAATAAAACACAGGTATTTTTAAAATAAACAAAATGCAAACATACTATAGATCTGGAACGCCAACGGGATGAAGCGACAATGTAAATTGTGAATCTTCCCGTCTTTCCTTCCATAGACTGAAGATCCTTCCCTGCTTCACTAGAAGTGGAACCAGCGCTTCTCAAAACATGAAACACGGAGCTTGATCCTCGAAAGCTGAACGTGAATGTGAATCTGTTGGAGCCTACCTGCTCTGGCTTCCCTACCGCCGGGGTGCAAGTATTATTAATTCAATCCACTCTCAGCTAGCGACTATTGACAATGATAGTTTATCGGATTGGCTAGAAAAGAATCCCTATTTGGAAGAGATCTAACATTCTACGTGGAATACTTAAATACAAAGAAATTTGGTCAACCAATCTTTACACAATCAAATCGAGAATTAGCTGTCGTTCAGTTCCACCAATTTCGCCATCATGAAATTGGATTCGTCATTAATTTCAACGGTACCCAAAAGATACAGCAAAACAGGGATTAGTTCCGTGATCAATTTTCTCCCTAAGAATTCGTGGAACAAGACTGCAATTTCATGATACTGAATACAGCGATTGTGACTTCATTTGCATCAATAATAATTCTAGTTCAATTTCTTTGTAAAGAGTGGGTTAAACGCAGATCTAAGGATCGGTTTCACCAGACCCAGGGTTGGAACATAAAGGCATTGTATGCTGTTATAGAAGTCTCAATGTAATCCGAAAGGCACTGTGTGAATTTTTTTTTTACAGTGGAGCTTTTTAAATATTTACAATAGGAACCGGTTTATTCGCGCACGAAGAGTTGATTGACAATACAGAGATTGATATTTTTATCACACAGAGATCGCAGTTGATGTTCCATAATTAGGCGAACAAATTCAAGCAGAAAATTAAATGAGTGTTCCAACAGAGATCAAAATACCGAGGATAGATTCGGAAGTATCAACAGACTTCATCATCATACCCAGCCATCGAAATGAATCCGGAAGCATGGGGCAGAATCATGATGGAAATGGCATGAAGGTGTGGATTAGATTCTACTTGGATAATGCAGACCATGGAGTTTGAATTAAAATATCACAGCGTAAATGAAAGATAGACAGAGTCGAAAGCCCAAAATTGAACGCTGGGATTAGATCTAAATTCCTTTATGCAACAAAGCAAAAGAAACAGTTTTTTTTTTTTTTTTTTTTTTTTTTAACTAAATAATTACAGAGTACAATGTTCAGAACAGAATTTGGGATTCAAATGATCGCAGCGTATAAATGTATACAGAGGGATCTAAATTCGATTCATAATATGAATGTAAAATAAAATGCAATAATTTGATATTTCCTTTTTCTCTAAAGCAACAAACTAAAATTCTCAGAAAATATAAATTACAGAGATCTAGTACTTCATTTAAAATTCTGGTTTTTCTATGGAATGAAAACAGTGATAAAATATCCAGGAAAAACTCAAACGCACACAGAAATTAATTGAATAGCATATCTATAAAATTTCAATCTACATAGTATGTATAATAACTTCTTTCATAGCTCAAACAAAATTCCATTTCCAGATTGCAATTCATGTCGAAATCATTCACCAACCAACAGAACTACAACTTTCGACTTACAGAAGTATATCATTTCACACATTTAAGCCAAAGGAAATAACATTAACACTCGATATAATACTGAAATAACATAGAAACTGATTCGGCTGTCAATCCAAGACTAAATAAGATGTCGGGGTAGCTATTGTTCGAGTCCAATCCAAGCCTTCAAGATTTTACCAGAGACCCCTGATAAAAAAAAATGAGTCTGGTGCCCTCAAGGCTCGACCGGCTCTGATACGAAATGTAGGGCCCCTCCTCTAGGGTCTTTCCTGTTTAACCTGAAACTCAACCATAGGCTCATGCTTTCAGTTGCATGGCCTCCCCCGAGCTTTGGGTCGTAGAGCTCACACACGTTTTTTCAGAAATCCAGCTTGGGTTTCCCTTCCCACCAGGATTTCTTAGCCAAACCCTTAGATAGCAGCAAGTCTTTGAGGCATTCAAAAATTACGACAATCGTCCAAATTCTGGGCCCTTTACCCATTCCCTAAGCCTTCCTTATAAAGGAAAATCTCCTGCGACACATGTCGCTTCATGCATAATTAAATATTTTTAATTAATTATTTAATTAAAACACTCACCCATCCAAGTGTCAGTTTCTCTGGTAAGTGCACCTACATCCCTAAGTTTGCTCTAGTTTGTCCCCCAGATATTTTAATCAACTCCTATCTTTTAGTTGACTAGGTGTCTAATCTTAGGATTCTATTTTGCTCCTAAATAATGATTTCTATTATTTTAAATGCTCAACAAAAACAACTATTCATGTGCAAATGTCTAAACTATTTTTCTTTTTATGCATTTGCTAAGTAATAATCTAGAGTTATTCTCCTAAGTTTTTATGCAGTTTAATTTAACAATCAAACTCACTAGGATCACGGTACCGCGCCGTTGGGCTCTTGGTTCCTTAAATTTAATTCTCTGACATGGCACCACTCCATCGGGTCCAGTCATCCATGGTTTCCATTCCTTGGCATGGTACCGTATCGTTGGGTCCTTGCGTCCATTCTTTCATTTCTCGACAGGGTATCGCATCGTCAGGCCCTTCTGCCACCATCTTTCCGTTTCGACTTGCGGGAACTCTTGTAGGGATTTTAGGAATCGTTACCATCCATCCTCCGTCTACATTCTATCTAGGGACTAATGGAGTTGAGGAGTGAGTCCGTTCTCACTGCACGCCCCTCAACTCGTACGTGACCAGCTCCATCGTGGCCTACCTCGTATGCCCTCACGCATTCCTCTTGAGCAAGCGGATCAGTGCTTATCTGCTCATGCGTGGTATTCTTGTCGGAAGTCGACATCGTCGTCGCTCCCCCTGTGTGTGATTTACCCGTACTCTATGACCCTTCATATTCCTTTGTGTGTCCTTCGGTGAACCGTTTCACCTGTTGGTACACATATTTCTCACAAACATAAATCATTATTTTATTGATTTACAATCAATCGTAATCATAAATATACTCAAAATAAAATCAAAGGATTATTTTATTAATGTTTCAAACAGTCGGGTCACTAAGCAAGTGCCCTCAATGTCTACAGTAGTCTAGGGGCACTACATACACCCCTACTTATTTAGAACTTCGTCCCGAAGTTCAGAATAAATGCGGAAAGCTATGATGCATCTCAGTTGCGTCCTCCCAAGTCACAAAGCTAAGGTTGTAGCTGTCCTACTATACTTTGACTTGACCAATCAAGGCTAAGCATTTAAGCAAGAACTGATCAATCAATTATCTCAGTCCACACATATAATTCAATTCATTAATTCATTTATCAATTATTTTTGTCATTCCCATCTTCAGGTTTTCCTCAATCATTTAAGACATAACAAGGCTCAAGAGACCATTATATCGAAGTTGTTCAGCCGGGTCACTCGACAGGTGCCCTTAAGGTCCACAGTCATTCTAGGGGCATTACATAATGTTTCAATCAGTCGGGTCACTCAACAGGTTCCCTCAATGTCTATAGTAGTCTAGGGGCACTACATATTCTCTGCATCGATGAAACACTTTCCTAAGATGGTCAACATGGCTGGATCTTTCCTTGGAAAAAATAGTCAAATCATCCTGATATATCTCAATAATTTTTCCTATCAACTCAGTGAAAGCATAATCCATGGCCCTTTGAAAAGTGGCCCCAGTTTTTGTAAGACAAAAATGCATTCTCAAATACTCTAAAGATCCCCAAGGGGTGGTGAATGTTGTTTTGTGTCTGTCCTCATCCTTAATAACAACCTAGTTGTATCCTGAAAATCCATCAAACATGGACATCATTGTAGATCCAGTGACCCATTGGAGGAGGGTCTCCATGTTGGGGAGTGGATAATTATCTTTTTGGCAGGCTATGTTAATATTTCTAAAATCAATGCATATCCTGATACTCCCATTCTTCTTCCTTACCACAACTAAGTTGGAGCACCATGATGTATGTCGGGTGGGTGCTATAATACCTGCTGCCAGCATCTTCTCTAATTATTGCTTGACAATAGGGGCCAACTTAGGATTTATTTGCCTAAGTTTTTGGCGGAAAGGTTTTACATTTCGCATTTATGGTTTTAGAGGGATGGTATGTTGGAAAACATCCTCCCTATAATATTTTATCTCGTCATATGTAAATGCAAATATGTCTCTATACTCTTTTACCAGACTTATTAAAGCATTTCTTTCCTTTTCAGAAGTTCCTTTTCCAATTTTTATAATTTTTGGATTTGTTTCCAATCCAATGTTCACTTCAATGTAATCACCAGGTTTCAACTGGTCGATGTTATTTCTCTTCCCATCCTGCTTGTCAAAAATGTTTTCTAGCTTAGTAGAGCCATGTGATACTGGGTTTATGGATTGGCTATCTTCCCGATACTGCTTGCCTTCCTCCTACCTATTTATCTTGAAATTTGAGAATTCATCCAAGTTATTAATAAATTTCAGAATCTGTTCATCATATTTGAAAATTTTCCAATGGTTCATGTTGTTTGGGACTGATGGCCTATAATTAATCTCAAGGGTACAGTCTCCATTCAACATTTCTTCTGAAGGTTGGAGGGTGGATGCTGCAACTACCAATCTATCTGCCGCACTGTTCTCTTCTCTATGGATTGCTTTTATGTTTAGTGCATCAAAGTACTCCATGGTGTCCCATACTACATTTCTATATCCCCTAAGCCTTTTACAGTGGCATGCAAAATTACCCTTAACTTGTTGCACTACCAAATTTGAGTCTTCTTCTATATTGATTATTTTTATTTTCATGTCTTTGGCAATCTCAATGCCTAGTAGAAGTGCCTCATATTCTGCTACGTTGTTTGTGGCCTCAAACTCTAATTTGAAAGCAAAGTTAAAGATCTTCCCTTTGGGTGATGTCAAGACTATGCTGGCCCCTTTACCACTTCTAGAGAAAGCACCATCAAACTTCATTCATTTATTCATGAACAAGATATAAGAATGTGGAGTTGATTTGGTAGGTTCCTATTTCATCAATATTGCAGATATATTCATTTGAAGGTTTCTGAGGATTCTCGACATGTTACCTTCTTTCTTTTTCAGTGTGCAGTTTGACGAGAGAATCTTCGGATGCTGAAATAGTTGCATAAGACCAATCTAATTGAATGGAACCACCCAAAGTGGCACCCCACTTTATCGAAAGAAGCATCCCCCACTTATCTGGCACATCTATGACAAGGATATCCATGGTAACATGGATGTCTGGATACTTAGCCAATCTAACGGGTTGGTTTTCGATCATCCCTTCCACTTTAACAGGTCTGGAATCCATGGCACATACATTCTGGTAGGGCCTAGTGGTTTTTAAGTTAAGATGTTGCATAACTTTATTAGTCATTAAATTTGCACTAGATCCTGAATCCAACATACAATTGTGTAGAAGGTCACCTATCATCAATGATACATAGAAAGGCGGGTGAGCTTCTTTTCTTGTTTCCCTGGTATGTAGGATTATAGGAGGATCCTCAAAATAATTTCCATAACTTGTTGAAGGTTTCTCTACATTATCCGAGAAAGATACCTTCTTAAGGGTAGAAGGTTTTGCAGGTGGAGGTTGCTTTTCAGATGCTATGGGCTTTGAGGTATGAGGAGGAAAATCATCAGCTTGAGGATCTAACATTTTCAAAAGCTTCTCTTTTTGACCAGGAATTTTACATAGCTCTAGTACGGGAACTGGAACTTTAGTGCTGGCCAACCAACTACCTAAATCAAAACTCAAAGCAACAGATTCCTTTTCATTATTAATTTCTTGAGTAGTGTTAGGAATTATTACCTTTGGAGCAGTTTGAGTAGAGGGTCCTTCCTTTGGTCTCCTTTGATATGTCATGCCTTTGAATTTCTGACTGTTGTTGACACTAGGTGGCATCTCACCATAAATCCTAGTTACGTTATCAACCCTTTGATGACCCTGGTTGGCTTGAGTCCAACTATCCATAGGATTTTCATAAGTGACCCCTACATGGTTGATGAAATCGGGCTCGCTTGTAGAAGTGTTAGGACCACAACCCTCAGGATAACCATGCTCTTGAACATAGCATGCATAGCAGCAATGAGATTCCTCGTGGAAGTCTTTGCATGGCCTGCAAAATGGTCTATATGATTCAAACATGTTAGCAACCTCTAACTGATTAGGAGGCCTCTGCTCATGATTGGGCATTTATCTCTGCCATGTTGGTTTCGCAACAAATGTTCTAGGAGGTGGTTGGTTCCTTTCAACATTAATGACCCGATTCTGAATTTCCTTTAGTTGGGAAAGGTGTTTTGCTTCAGCTTCTTCCATATTTCTCTTCATTTCTTTTTTCATTTCATTTCTCATTTCCAACATCTATTTTTCATGAGCATCCTTTATATCTGATAAAGGATCTTTGTCTTTTGGTTCATTAATCTTTAAAGGTATGGAAGATCTGGAGTAACCCTGGATGTCTGATTCTCCTGAAGACTGCATGTTTCTTTCAATTTTTACAGCTAGATTCTGAGCTTCAAGCAATGTTGTGGGTTCCTTGTCCCTTATCTGATACTGAATCTTGCCACTTAATGCTTCTATGTAAAAATCCAATAAGGAAGCTGCAGGAGGTGCATAAGTGATAGGGATGGAATTGGATAATTCTGCGAACTTAGCATTGAATTCATCCATAGTTTCAGTATCTGACTTCTTCATGCTGGTTAAGGATGCTACTAGATGTCTAGGTTCCTTTTTGCTGCCAAATTTGTCGAGGAAAGCAATCTTGAAAGCTGCTATGGTGGTGAAAGAGTTGTTTGGTAAGTTTTCATACCAGTTTCTAGCTTTACCATCTAAATATAGAGCAAAAAGGGTCATGTATACATCTTCATGTTTGTCAGTGCCCCTAACATAGGAACCATAGTGTCTGGAAAATTTTCTGATGTGTTGCTTAGCAGATGTAGAGGCATCAGTGCCATTAAAGGTCATGAGTTTGTCGATAGCTTTTTCAGGAACATCATGGGGTTGACCTGCTATCTGAGTGAAGTTGAGATGAGTAAGAAACTCACCCATTGTGGAAAGGAAACAATTATTATTTTTAATTTTTTCTAAGTTTTCCGGAAATAAAGTGTGGATGTCTGAAACAAACTTAGATCCAAGATTTTCAAGGATCCTACGAGAAGCTAGCTTGCTAAGTCTCTTCCTAAGAACCTTTTCAGGATCAGGGATGAAACTAACCAAGCCTTCAGGGTTTCTTCTAGTTGAATACCTCGGTAAATTACTTGACAGTGGAGTTGCCAGGTGGATTCAAGTCTAATTTTAGAGAGTGATTGGACTAAAAATCTACCAAAAAGGGGAAAAAGGTAAAAAACTAAAAAGAAACCAAGGCCGTGCAGGAAAAAAATATTTGTCCCCGGTAGTGGCACCAAAGATGTTGTCCGCTGAGATGCAGACCCTCTTTGGTGACACCTCTAGTGACGGTCCTTTAGTGCCCCTCACTAATACCCATTAGTGAGGCTCATGCTTGCGACGAGACTTAAAGGGTCAGCACCAATGTAACATATGATGACGAGCCTTAAAAAATTGTCATTGTAATTGTTTTTGTAGATATTCCTTTAAGGTTTGTCACCAAATCCTTTTTCAATGACACTTTTGTTGAGGGTTGTTAAAGGGCCATTGTCAAATATCTCTTTGGTGACACTTATAGTGATGATCCTTTAATGACCCTCACTAATACTCTTTCTAGTAACTTTTGGAAATTGTAAAAAATGTTTGTTATCGTTGATCGTTCTAATGAGCTTTGGATGATGTTATGTGACCATTACCATAGTTTTTTATAAAAGATAATGGTTTAAGACCATTGCTAGACCTTAAAATGGTTCTTTTATACTACTTTTACACAAAAATACTCCTTGTATTATATTAGGTTATATGTGGTGGCTCAAGGCCCTACACATTGTTCATGAGACTTGAAATCAATAGTTATAACCGAATTCCCTAGTTTTTTTCCATGAACCATGGTTAGGACATTATCATGCCTTTCTATCATGCACTAAACCTTAAAAGGGATCCATATATGTTTAATAGGAAAAATATTCCTTCACAATGGCTATGCAGTGTTATAGGGCCTTACACATGGTGCATGAACCCTTAGAGAAAAAAATAGGGTATAATCCTTAGAGTTTGGACCCAAACCATGGTAATTTAGATCCCAAATCCCATCCCTAAATATACATTAATCCTTATACTTGTGGTTCTCTATATTTCTCATTTTTTTATTTATACATTTCCACAATAGTGGCATCATGTCATTAAATTCCTTTGGTGAAGTCCTTGTTTACTTGGGCTTGATTGGGCCTCAACCAGGAGTTGAGTGCAAACTCTTCTCCTTCAATACATCATCAAATGAAAACAAGTTGTAATCCCTAATTAGCACATTTTCCTTGCATTGTTTAGTGCCCAACCCTTCTGGATTGAGACTGTGTATGTTTAGCCTTGTTTCATTTTTACATTACACTCATATTTTTGTTGAATCGGTGAAGGGACTGTTAAATTTTCAGAATTTACTTCAATCTGATCTAGGATATTAATTGAGAGAACAACATGTACAACATATCTACAGATGGCCAGGTGCATCGAGGGAGTATCTGAACAAAGGACTGAATTCCTTTGTTCAGATACTCCCTCGATGCACCAGAACATTGTTAAGAGTGTGAACAACTACCAACATCTCAACAAAGAGGTTTCATTCTACATAAGTAGCAATGGAATGTTGTACAGTGCCATAGGCCACTTACCCATGCATATTAGTAGTATACTATTCATCAATGCAATTATTCTAATATGCATAATACACAACCTAATTCTAGGAACATCAGTATATACATTATTGAACAGTATTATTTAAGAAATGACAATTCAAATACTTATCTTTGTTTGCTCGTTGGGTGGGCTCCCTCTGAGTCTTCGCTTCCTTGCAGGAGCTACTGGAGTCCTAATATGAAGTAGCTTCTTCTACACCTTTCTGTTGTGGAATGTAGAGAGATGGTCAACTCCCTTTGAATATCTGCATCCTTGCAGAAACCACTGGAGTGTACTCCCTCTTGATCTTTGCTTCCTGGATTACTTGTCCTTGAACTTATATTCATTCTCGATCCCTATGCATGCTTATTAGTATCATCATTGTGTTATCCTCTAGGTATCATACGTAATCAAACATTCATTAGTATAATCTTAATATTATCAAAACACAATAATATCAAGCATGTATAGTCAGGATCAATTCAAACACAGATAATAAACATTAGTGTTCAAGGTTTCAAGGAAGTCTTCTTTTATTCATACATATTCTTATTTAATCATAGGACTCATCTGGTTAGTTAAATCATCAATCAAGAGAAGAGATATAATATGCATAAAACCCGTGATTATTCAAAACTATACCTTCATGATTCTTCTGGTTAGTCATATCATCAATTATGGTACGAAAAATAATATGCATACAACCATGACTATTCAAACCTATGACTTCATGAATAATCACTATCAACAACACAACAATATAAGATCCTAACACAAGGTAGGATTCTATCTTGATATAGGAAAAACATACCTGGATTAGCATGCTAGCTAGTTATGTCTAACATACTCACATGATGTCTTCTTGTTCTTCTTCAATGACTTGTGCTAGTAACCTGTATATCTCATAGGTTAACCATTATAAAACCAAGTTATACATACCTCGTAAATGGATCTTCTATGAGATCCATGACAATGGATGAATCTTTGTCCTCATGTCATCATGATCATATGTTCTTGAACCAGAACATGATTTGTCTTTCTTGTTGTACCTTTCATGTTAGTAGACAACATAAACCTCATACAACACCATAATGCATTAGTACAATTATAAGTGTCAACACCCTAATCAATGAATATTTTCTATCGTGCATTCATAATTTTATTAAGGTGATATGACAAGTCTAAAATCAAGATTGTACTAACCGTAATAACATGAAGACAAACATACCATAAACTTAATCATGAACAAATCTCAAAACATACCTTGATGAGTCATACCTGTCGAGATCGCTTGTAATCTTCTTATGTAAGGCCTTAGCCTCATCTCCCTCTGAAACAGGAACTTCTTCACTTATGCAGGTGACCAATCCATCTTCTTCTAGGATTAACCCAATCCACTTGATTTGCAAGAACTGGACCTGGAGCTGGATATGGGTTTGTCAGAGAAACCCCAAAAATTCAAACTTTGAATTTCAAACTTTCGAAAGGATAGAAATATGCGCCTTGATGAGCTGATCAAACTGGTATATTCAGAATTTGAAAACTGCAAAGTTTCACTCCTTAATTTTTCCTTTGAAACTTCCGGATTCACTGGACGTGACCCTGAACTGGGGTTTGATGAAGCCCACTCTTCTGCCCAATCAAAAGGTTTGATCCAAAGCTCTAAGATTCTATTTTTCTGAGGAGCTCCCAGCCGTGGTCACAGATTTCAAAAATTCCCATTTTTACAGAAGCCCTAATTTTCCACTTTTCTGATCAAAGTCCCGAACTAGGGTCTGATCAAGCCCGACCTTCTGCCCAACCAAAATTTTTTATCTTGGTCTCTAAATTTTTATTTTGATGAGTAGCATTCATCCGTGGTCTCCGATTACAAAAATTCCAACTTTCTCCAAAGCCCTAAATTCCGGAAGCCATGAATGAAGGTACTAAAAAATAATTCTGTTTTGACAGAAATATGTACCTGATTGTTTCTGGTGTAACTTCAAACTTTCGATCCACAGGGTTTGAAAAAGTTTCATGAGATAGCCTGACCTGTTATCTTTCCATCCTCATTGGTTTGACCTCAACTGGATTCTCTGAGAGAGAGTTATGCCAAATGTCGCAACGTGACCTGTTTTGGGATAATACAGGAGAGCGAACTTGTACGGCGTGTCACGTGTCACTGTTTGAACTTCGGCCTCTGAAAATTTTTTCTGAGATATCTTGCCCTGCTATATTTCCATCCTGACAGGTCTGACCTCAATTGGACTCTCTGAGAGAGAGTTATTCCAAGTGTCGCAATGTGACCTGTTTATGGGATAATACAGGAGAGCGAACTTGGATCTTCCTAGCCCAAGTTATGACCTTTTTCCCAAGGTCACCTGATTTTGACTCAGATCTAGAAGAGGCAAAAAACCTATATTGTACAGATCATAAATCACAAAGTACAATGAATTAGAGGTTTTCCTTTGGACACAAGGTACATGGGGATTTAATCTTCGACCTGTAAAGATTTCAGATCTGAAAACTTTGCCAAAACGGATTTATAGCGAAAGTGCTATGATGACTGGTTTTTTCTATATCAAGCCCTAGCATCGTAAGTGCAACAAGTGTCATACATGCCATATCATGCCTTCTTTCAGGCTAGCTCTGATACCATGTTAAATTTTTAGAATTTACTTCAATCTGATCTAGGATCTTAACTGAGAGAACAACATGTACAACATATCTACAACATATCAATCATGGGGACAATAATCCAAGCACACAAGAGACACAAATATTCACTTGGGGAAAACCATAAAGGTGAAAAACCCCAATAACTTCCTCAGAGATAGATAGAGAAATGATACAACCCAACCATAAGAGATAGACATAACCTAGCAGCATATCCTCCTCCTCCATAAGTGCGCCACTCCTCCTTGAGTGCATGAGTGAGAAGTGAGTGTTCAAATAGAGTGCCTCCCGCACTCTATTTATACTTGACTCGACTTGCCTTTTACATAACTCATGTAGGCTCGAACTTAACCACATAACATAATGCTGACTGGGCCGACCCCCAATAGGGTGGTCTAATAACCCTTCGAACCACATGGCCGACCCCCAATAGGGTGGTCTAATAACCCTTTGACCCATATGACTTATACAGGTCCGACCCCAACAAGGTGGTCTAATAACCCATCAAGTATAAGTTATGACATTTACAATATAAATGACGACACTTCCGTATAGAGGAATAATACCATCTCTATAGGAATACAATATACATATATGTGAAATACATTCCGAAGTTACATATACATCAACAGGGACTGGACCCATACCCATACTTGGCCTACTATTCATCAAATTCTATTGGTTCTACTAGCTTTTCAATCCATGAAGATATTGGTTTCTAGGGTCTCAGATTTTTTGGAGTCTGTGGGTATTGCGATTGACTGACTTCCTTTGTTCAGATACTCCCTCGATGAACCTGGCCATCTCTTAATTACTAGGAAGGAGTTGAATAGGTTCATTCAAGATGACATTTACAACTAGTTTATATAAATCACTTAGATACAACTCATTTAATGTAGCTTACAAATCACTCTAAATTGTTCCAGTTTTGGACATAATTGGAAGGGTTACTCATTATTCTCATGTTTATGTCCTCATCAATGCTAATTTTGGATACAAGATTGGCTCATGAGATCTTGCACACACAAAATAGATCATCAAGAGAAACATTTTGAATGTAGATCGACAGAAATCTTGGTTTATGTGCACTACAACTTGAGGTTGTTGTCCCATTATTGTGATGCAACCAAGAATGATAGAGCATATTTGACTTGCGACAAAAATCCAGATGGATCCATAGAATTAGAGCACTTGGAGGCTGAACTATTGGGTGATCATGATGGTGATCAAATTCATACAACGTAAATGCCACCCTCAACCACCAACACGTTTCCAAATGTAGGAGTTTTTCCTTTATCTTCACAACATCCAACAATCCATCGGGGGCATGCATCTTCTTCTCATGTTCCATGAACAATTCTAGTTGCTCCTATTCCTGTACCTAGACCACGAGAAAGGAAATTAGATGTTTCTCATGGAAACTAGAGGAAAATTTAGTACATAGCATCATAGTACTTTATATTTAATGTTTATTATGGCCTATTTTGTAAACATTAGATACATTTAAGTTTGAACTTTGAATTTTGAACATACCTTTGAAGTTTAAACTTTAAATTGTTTATTGCACCTATTATCACACAAACTCTAGCTGATGGATAATGAATGTCCCAACAGGGATGGTAGAGGGTGGTAAGCTAGAATGGTGTAACCTGCAATATCCAAGTCCTCCATTCAGGGAACGAAAGTCACCCCGGACAAGGCTACTGTCACTTTAGACAAGGCACATAGCCTAGTCAGGGGGGAGACCCTGCTCAACTAGTGATGGTTGAGACTCAACAATCAAACACCCAACCCAAAACATAAGCAGAGCAAGACACAAGGTGGGTGCCTAAGTGTGAGTTTTCTTCCAGCCTAGTGAAATCGAGACTCTAAATTGAGAAAATGGACTATGTGTAGTGATATCAGATCTGATTGCAAGTATTAAATGATAAACTCTTTAAAGATTAGAAGGCTAGAAACTAAATCAGAAAATAGAAATTGACTAGAAGTGTGAATGAAAATCTTGCCTATGGGGAATGAAGCTCACAATGGCTACTCAAACATGGAAGCAGTAAATTAGGTGAATGAAACACATCTTCTAGCAATCATACATTGAATAATAAATGATTTAGAATGAAGAAATACAAATCAATAAGAAGTGAGGTCAAACTTCCCAAGGGAATGAGTTAAGTAGTGGAAAAAAGGACCTAGGGCAGTGAATAATTAGCGTTTTTTTATCACTTCCAGCCAATGGTACTTGATTTCCTAAGATAAAATGACATTCTGAAAACAAATCTGAAGTACCCAGAACCCAAAAATTTACCCAACAGCGTGATTGGCCAGTTTGCCCAAGTGAGGCGAATTCAGTGAAAGGCTAGTGCCTAGTTAAGTGGGTAGATGGAGTCGGAATCAAATGAAATTTGAGATATGGGATTTTAAGCACATTTCATTAGTGGGTTTGCAAGAAGAACTAATTCTAACAGTTGATTTTTAAGATTTTAATTTTTAGGGTTTTAATGTAAATTTACTCTCCAACAATCTAGAAATGGAAATGCAAGAGAAGAAGATGAAACACCTACTTGAAACCAGTTGATATCTATGATTTTGATGAGTTTGTACGTCCCGAAGATCAAATAGAAGTGGTTGTAGAAGTCCCCAGCTGAAATCGACTTGCTCTCTCCCCACCAACTCGTCCTCCTTGCCTGCCAACACCAATGGACAGAAATCAAATTAGTATGATAAGCAACTGAAATCTACAACAATACAAATAAAAGATGAGAGAAAATGCTTGGCTGAAATACCAAAAACACTTCCCTTGTATTACCAATCCGGAGAATGGAGCAGCAGTGGAAGCCAAATGGTGCACCCTCCTCCAAGACTTTGTGCTTGCTGCAAACAATGGTGAGCAATACAGTGCTGGAAACATCCACAAACTACAACTAGTGCATCAAGATAGTATGGCAATCATCAATACCAAGAGAGCATCACAGAAGGACCAAGCAAGAGCAGCAACGTTTCTCTTCTATTCCAACTCCAAAAATGCCAAGAGAGAGAGATACAATGGGTGAGTGCCTTCTCTTATAGAGAAAGGCCACTCTCACAACAAGTTTCCCCCCGAAATGGAGGGTTGGGATTTAATCCCCAATGACCAAATCGAATGGAGGAGATGCCTCCTCATGGGGGTGCGAATTGCCCAAGTAGAGCGCACATGTGGAGAGGGTGTCCCCTTGTGGGGCAAGTATGCACATTCTACATCATAACGACATTCTATAGTTTGCGCATGCATCCGGAAATAAGAAAAGCTTACTTCCCCCCGTTTTTTAAAATCACAGTTTCTAGAAGGTTTACATGATTTCTTAAAAAAGACGAGTTTTTAGAAAATGTCATTTATTTCATAAATGGAATCAACAAAGTATGCACACTCTACGTCATAATGACTTTCTATAGTTTGCGCATGCATCCGGAAATAACAAAAGCTTACTTCCCCCCGTTTTTTAAAATCACAGCTTCTAGAAGGTTTACATGATTTGTTTAAAAACATGTGTTTTTAAATTAACGTCATTTATTTAAAAAATGCAATGAACAAAGTATGCACATTCTACATCATAACGACTTTCTATAGTTTGCGCATGCGTTTGAGAATAAAAAAAGCTTACTTCCCCCCATTTTTTAAAATCACAGCTTTTAGAAGGTTTACATGATTTCTTAAAAAACACGAGTTTTTAGAAAGTGTCATTTATTTAATAAATGGAATCAACAAAGCATGCACATTATACATCATAACGACTTTCTATAGTTTGCGCATGCGTCCGAGCATAAAAAAAGCTTACTTCCCCTCGTTTTTTAAAATCACAGCTTCTAGAAGGTTTACATGATTTCTTAAAAAACATGAGTTTTTAGAAAATGTAATTTATTTAATAAATGGAATAAACAAAGTATGCACATTCTACGTAATAACGACTTTCTATAGTTTGCGCATTCGTCTGGAAATAAGAAAAGCTTACTTCCCCCCGTTTTTTAAAATCACAGCTTCTAGAAGGTTTACATGATTTCTTAAAAAACATGAGTTTTTACAAAATATGATTTATTTCATAAATGGAATCAACACAGTATGCACATTCTACGTCATAACGAATTTCTATAGTTTGCGCATGCATACGGAAATAAGAAAAGCTTACTTCCCCCTGTTTTTAAAAATCAAAGCTTCTAGAAGGTTTACATGCTTTGTTTAAAAACATTAGTTTTTAAATTAATGTCATTTACTTAAAAAATGGAATCAACAAAGTATGCACATTCTACGTCATAACGACTTTCTATAGTTTGCGCATGCGTCCAAGAATAAAAAAAGCTTACTTCCCCCCGTTTTTTAAAATCACAGCTTCTAGAAGGTTTACATGATTTCTTAAAAAACACGAGTTTTTAGAAAATGTCATTTATTTAATATATGGAATCAACAAAGTATGCACATTCTACATCATAAAGACTTTCTATAGTTTGCGCATGTGTCCGGAAATAAGAAAAGCTTACTTCCCCCCGTTTTTAAAAATCACAGCTCCTAGAAGGTTTACATGATTTGTTTAAAAACATGAGTTTTTAAATTAATGTCATTTATTTAAAAAATGGAATGAACAAAGTATGCACATTCTACGTCATAACGACTTTCTATAGTTTGCGCATGCGTCCGAGAATAAAAAAAGCTTACTTCCCCTCGTTTTTTAAAATCACAGCTTCTAGAAGGTTTACATGATTTCTTAAAAAACATGAGATTTTAGAAAATGTCATTTATTTAACAAATGGAATCAAAAAAGTATGCACATTCTATGTCATAACGACTTTCTATAGTTTGCGCATGCGTCCGGAAATAAGAAAAGCTTACTTCCCCCCGTTTTTAAAAATCACAGCTCCTAGAAGGTTTACATGATTTGTTTAAAAACATGAGTTTTTAAATTAATGTCATTTATTTAAAAAATGGAATCAACAAAGTATGCACATTCTTTGTCATAACGACTTTCTATAGTTTGTGCATGCGTCCGAGAATAAAAAAAGCATACTTCCCCCCGTTTTTTCAAATCACAGCTTCTAGAAGGTTTACATGATTTCTTAAAAAACACGAGTTTTTAGAAAATGTCATTTATTTAATAAATGGAATCAACAAAGTCTGCACATTCTACATAATAACGACTTTCTATAGTTTGCGCATGCGTCTGGAAATAAGAAAAGCTTACTTCCCCCCGTTTTTTAAAATCACAGCTTCTAGAAGGTTTACATGATTTCTTAAAAAACACGAGTTTTTAGAAAATGTGATTTATTTCATAAATGGAATCAACAAAGTATGCACATTCTACATCATAACGACTTTCTATAGTTTGCGTATGCATCCGGAAATACGAAAAGCTTACTTCCCCCCGTTTTTTAAAATCACAGCTTCTAGAAGGTTTACATGATTTGTTTAAAAACATGAGTTTTTAAATTAATGTCATTTATTTATAAAATGAAATGAAAAAAGTATGCACATTCTACCTCATAAGGACTTTCTATAGTTTGCGCAAGCGTCCGAGAATAAAAAAAGCTTAATTCCCCCCGTTTTTTAAAAACACAACTTCTAGAATGTTTACATGATTTCTTAAAAAACACGAGTTTTTAGAAAATGTGATTTATTTCATAAATGGAATTAACAAAGTATGCACATTCTACGTCATAACAACAGTCTATAGTTTGTGCATGCATCCGGAAATAAGAAAAGCTTACTTCCCCCCATTTTTTAAAATAACAGCTTCTAGAAGGTTTACATGATTTCTTAAAAAAGACGAGTTTTTAGAAAATGTGATTTATTTCATAAATGGAATCAACAAAGTATGCACATTGTACGTCATAACGACTTTCTATAGATTGTGCATGCGTCCGGAAATAACAAAAGCTTACTTCCCCCCGTTTTTTAAAATCTCAGCTTCTAGAAGGTTTTCATGATTTGTTTAAAAACATGAGTTTTTAAATTAATGTTATTTATTTAAAAAATGGAATGAAAAAAGTATGCACATTCTACGTCATAACGAATTTCTATAGTTTGCGCATGCTTCCGAGAATAAAAAAAGCTTACTTCCCCTTGTTTTTTAAAATCACAGCTTCTAGAAGGTTTACATGATTTCTTAAAAAACACGAGTTTTTAGAAAATGTCATTTATTTAATAAATGGAATCAACAAAGTCTACACATTCTACGTCATAATGACTTTCTATAGTTTGCGCATGCGTCCGAGAATAAAAAAAGCTTACTTCACCTCGTTTTTTAAAATCACAGCTTCTAGAAGCTTTACATGATTTCTTAAAAAACACGAGTCTTTAGAAAATACCATTTATTTAATAAATGGAATAAAAAAAGTATGCACATTCTACGTAATAACGACTTTCTATAGTTTGCGCATTCATCTGAAAATAAGAAAAGCTTACTTCCCCCCGTTTTTTAAAATCACAGATTCTAGATGGTTTACATGATTTCTTAAAAAACATGAGTTTTTAGAAAATGTGATTTATTTCATAAATGGAATCACCAAAGTATGCACATTCTACGTCATAAGGACTTTCTATAGTTTGCGCATGCGTCCTGAAATAAGAAAAGCTTACTTCCCCCTGTTTTTAAAAATCACAGCTTCTAGAAGGTTTACATTATTTCTTAAAAAACACGAGTTTTTAGAAAATGTCATTTATTTAATAAATGGAATCAACAAAGTATGCAAATTCTACGTCATAACGACTTTCTATAGTTTGCGCATGCACCCAGAAATAAGAAAAGCTTACTTCCCCTCATTTTTAAAAATCACAGCTTCTAGAAGGTTTACCTGATTTGTTTAAAAACATGAGTTTTTAAATTAATGTCATTTAGTTAATAAATGGAATCAACAAAGTATGCACATTTTACGTCATAACGAATTTCTATAGTTTGCGCATGCGTCCGAGAATTAAAAAAGCTTACTTCACCCCGTGTTTTAAAATCACAGCTTCTAGAAGGTTTACATGATTTCTTAAAAAACACGAGTTTTTAGAAAATGTCATTTATTTAATAAATGGAATCAAAAAAGTATGCACATTATACGTAATAATGACTTTCTATAGTTTGCGCATGCGTCCGGAAATAAGAAAAGCTTACTTCCCCCGTTTTCTTAAAATCAGAGCTTCTAGAAGGTTTACATGATTTCTTAAAAAACACGAGTTTTTAGAAAATGTGATTTATTTCATAAATGGAATCAACAAAGTATGCACATTCTACGTCATAACGACTTTCTAGAGTTTGCGCATGCGTCCGGAAATAAGAAAAGCTTACTTCCCCCTATTTTTAAAAATCACAGCTTCTAGAAGGTTTACATGATTTGTTTAAAAACATGAGTTTTAAAATTAGTGTCATTTAGTTAAAAAATGGAATCAACAAAGTATGCACATTATACGTCATAATGACTTTCTATAGTTTGCGCATGGATCCGAGAATTAAAAAAGCTTACTTCACCCCGTTTTTTAAAATCACAGCTTCCAGAAGGTTTACATGATTTGTTAAAAAACACGAGTTTTTAGAAAATGTCATTTATTTCATAAATGGAATCAAGAAAGTATGCACATTCTACGTCATAACGACATTCTATATTTTGCGCATGCGTCCAGAAATAAGAAAAGCTTACTTTCCCCCGTTTTTTAAAATCACAGCTTCTAGAAGGTTTACATGATTTCTTAAAAAACACGAGTTTTTGGAAAATGTGATTTATTTCATAAATGGAATCAACAAAGTATGCACATTCTACGTCATAACGACTTTCTATAGTTTGCGCATGCATCCGAGAATAAAAAAAGCTTACTTCCCCCAGTGTTTTTAAATCACAACTTCTAGAAGGTTTACATGATTTGTTTAAAAAAGTGAGTTTTTAAATTAATGTGATTTATTTAAAAAATGGAATGAACAAAGTATGCAAATTCTACATCATAACAAATTTCTATAGTTTGTGCATGCGTCCGAGAATAAAAAAATCTTACTTCCCCCCATTTTTTAAAATCACAGCTTCTAGAAGGTTTACATGATTTCTTAAAAAACACGAGTTTTTAGAAAATGTTATTTATTTAATAAATGGAATCAAGAAAGTATGCACATTCTATGTCATAATGACTTTCTATAGTTTGCGCATGCGTCCGGAAATAGGAAAAGCTTACTTCCCCCCGTTTTTAAAAATCACAGTTTCTAGAAGGTTTACATGATTTGTTTAAAAACATGAGTTTTTAAATTAATGTCATTTAGTCAAAAAATGGAATCAACAAAGTATGCACATTCTATGTCATAACGACTTTCTATAGTTTGCGCATGCGAACGAGAATAAAAAAAGCTTACTTCACCCCGTTTTTTAAAATCACAGCTTCCAGAAGGTTTACATGATTTCTTAAAAAACACGAGTTTTTAGAAAATGTCATTTATTTAACAAATGGAATCAACAAAGTATCCACATTCTACGTAATAATGACTTTCTATAGTTTGCGCATGCGTCCGGAAATAAGAAAAGCTTACTACCCCCCGTTTTTTAAAATCACAGCTTCTAGAAGGTTTACATGATTTCTTAAAAAACATGAGTTTTTAGAAAATGTGATTTATTTCATAAATGGAATCAACAAAGTATGCACATTCTACGTCATAAAGACTTTCTATAGTTTGCGCATGCGTCCGGAAATAACAAAAGCTTACTTCCCCCCGTGTTTTAAAATCAGAGCTTCTAGAAGGTTTACATGATTTGTTTAAAACCATGAGTTTTTAAATTAATTTTATTTATTTAAAAAATGGAATGAACAAAGTATGCACATTCTACGTCATAATGACTTTCTATAGTTTGCACATCTGTCCGAGAATAAAAAAAGCTTACTTCACCTTGTTTTTTAAAATCACAGCTTGTAGAAGGTTTACATGATTTCTTAAACAACACGAGTTTTTAGAAAATGTCATTTATTTAATAAATGTAATCAACAAAGTATGCACATTCTACGTAATAATGACTTTCTATAGTTTGTGCATGCGTTCGTAAATAAGAAAAGCTTACTTCCCCCCGTTTTTTAAAATCACAGCTTCCAGAAGGTTTACATGATTTCTTAAAAAACATGAGTTTTTAGAAAATGTGATTTATTTCATAAATGGAATCAACAAAGTATGCACATTCTACGTCATAACGACTTTCTATAGTTTGCGCATGCGTCTGGAAATAAGAAAAGCTTACTTCCCCCCTTTTTTAAAATCACAGCTTCTAGAAGGTTTACATGATTTCTTAAAAAACATGAGTTTTTAGAAAATGTGATTTATTTCATAAATGGAATCAACAAAGTATGCACATTCTACTTCATAACGACTTTCTATAGTTTGTGCATGCGTCCGGAAATAAGAAAAGCTTACTTCCCCCCGTTTTTTAAAATCGCAGATTCTAGAAGGTTGACATGATTTGTTTAAAAACATGAGTTTTTAAATTAGTGTCATTTATTTAAAAAATGGAATGAACAAAGTGTGCACATTCTACGTCATAACAACTTTCTATAGTTTGCGCATGCATCCGAGAATAAAAAAAGCTTACTTCCCCCCGTTTTTTAAAATCACAGCTTCTAGAAGGTTTACATGATTTCTTAAAAAACATGAGTTTTTAGAAAATGTCCTTTATTTAATAAATGGAATCAACAAAGTATGCACATTTTACGTAATAACGACTTTCTATTGTTTGCTTATGCGTCTGGAAATAAGAAAAGCTTACTTCCCCCTGTTTTTTAAAATCATAGCTTCTAGAAGGTTTACATGATTTCTTAAAAAACAAGAGTTTTTGGAAAATAAGATTTATTTCATAAATCGAATCAACAAAGTATGCACATTCTATGTCATAACGACTTTCTATAGTTTGCACATGCATCCGGAAATAAGAAAAGCTTACTTCCCCCCGTGTTTAAAACTCACATCTTCTAGAAGGTTTACATGATTTGTTTAAAAACATGTGTTTTTAAATTAATGTCATTTATTTAAAAAATGGAATCAACAAAGTATGCACATTCTACGTCATAACGACTTTCTATAGTTTGCGCATGCGTCCGAGAATAAAAACAGCTTACTTCCCTCTATTTTTTAAAATCAAAGCTTCTAGAAGGTTTACATGATTTCTTAAAAAACATGAGTTTTTAGAAAATGTCATTTATTTAATAAATCGAATCAACAAAGTATGCACATTCTACGTCATAATGACTTTCTATAGTTTCCGCATGCGTCCGGAAATAAGAAAAGCTTACTTCCCCTCGTTTTTTAAAATCACAGCTTCTAGAAGGTTTACATGATTTGTTTAAAAACACGAGTTTTTAAATTAATTTCATTTATTTCATAAATGGAATCAACAAAGCATGCACATTCTACGTCATAACGACTTTCTATATTTGCGCATGCATCCGCAAATAAAAAAAGCTTACTTCCCCCTGTTTTTAAAAATCACAGCTTCTAGAAGGTTTACATGATTTGTTTAAAAACATGAGTTTTTAGAAAATGTCATTTATTTAATAAATGGAATCAACAAGGTATGCACATTCTACCTCACAACGACTTTCTATAGTTTGCGCATTCGTCCGGAAATAAGAAAAACTCATTTCCCGCCATTTTTAAAAATCACAGCTCCAAGAAGGTTTACTTGATTTGTTTAAAAACAAGAGTTTTTAAATTAATGTCATTTATTTCATAAATGGTATCAACAAAGTATGCACATTCTACGTCATAATGACTTTCTATATTTTGCCCATGCGTCCGGAAACAAGAAAAGCTTACTTCCCCCGGTTTTTTAATAACACAGCTTCTAGAAGGTTTACATGATCTCTTAAAAAACACGAATTGTTAGAAAATGTCATTTATTAAATAAATGAAATCAACAAAGTATGCACATTCTACGTAATAACGAGTTTCTATAATTTGGGCATGCGTCCGAAATTAAGAAAAGCTTCCTTCCCCCCATTTTTTAAAATCACAGCTTTTAGAAGGTTTACATGATTTCTTAAAAAACACGAGTCTTTAGAAAAGGTGATTTATTTCATAAATGGAATCAACAAAGTATGCACATTCTACGTCATAACGACATTCTATAGTTTGCGCATGCGTCCAGAAATGAGAAAAGCTTACTTTACCCCGTTTTTTAAAAATCACAGCTTCTAGAAGGTTTACAAGATTTGTTTAAAAACATGAGTTTTTAAATTAATGTCAATTAGTCAAAAAATGGAATCAACAAAGTATGCACATTCTATGTCATAACGACTTTCTATAGTTTGCGCATGCGTCCTAGAATAAAAAAAGCTTACTTCACCCCGTTTTTTAAAATCACAGCTTCCAGAAGGTTTACATGATTTCTTAAAAAACACGAGTTTTTAGAAAATGTCATTTATTTAATAAATGGAATCAACAAAGTATGCACAGTCTACATATTAATGACTTTCTATAGTTTGCGCATGCGACCGGAAATAAGAAAAGCTTACTTCCCCCCGTTTTTTAAAATCACAGCTTCTAGAAGGTTTACATGATTTCTTAAAAAACACGAGTTTTTAGAAAATGTCATTTATTTAATAAAAGGAATGAAGAAAGTATCCGCATTCTACATCATAACAACTTTCTATAGTTTGCGCATGTGTCCGAGAAGAAAAAAAGCTTACTTCCCCCAATTTTTTAAAATCACAGCTTCTAGAAGGTTTACATGATTTCTTAAAAAACACGAGTTTTTAGAAAATGTAATTTATTTAATAAATGGAATCAACAAAGTATGCACATTCTACGTCATAACGACTTCCTATAGTTTGCGGATGCGTCAGAAAATAAGAAAAGCTTACTTCCCTCTATTTTAAATGTTACAGCTTCTAGAAGGTTTACATGATTTGTTTTAAAACATGAGTTTTAAAATTAGTTTCATTTAGTTAAAAAATTGAATGAACAAAGTATGCACATTCTACGTCCTAACAAAGTTCTATAGTTTGCGCATGCGTCCGAGAATAAAAAAAGCTTACTTCCCCCGTTTTTTGAAATCACAGCTTCTAGAAGGTTTACATGATTTCTTAAAAAACACGAGTATTTAGAAAATGTCCTTTATTTAATAAATGGAATCAACAAAGTATGCACATTATGTAATAACGACTTTCTATTGTTTGCTTATGCGTCTGGAAATAAGAAAAGCTTACTTCCCCCCGTTTTTTGAAATCACAGCTTCTAGAAGGTTTACATGGTTTCTTAAAAAACACGAGATTTTAGAAAATGTCCTTTATTTAATAAATGGAATCAACAAAGTATGCACATTTTATGTAATAACGACTTTCTATTGTTTGCTTATGCGTCTGGAAATAAGAAAAGCTTACTTCCCCCCGTTTTTTAAAATCACAGCTTCTAGAAGGTTTACATGATTTCTTAAAAAACACGAGTTTTTGGAAAATGTGATTTATTTCATAAATCGAATCAACAAAGTATGCACCTTCTATGTCATAACGACTTTCTATAGTTTGCGCATGCATCTGGAAATAAGAAAAGCTTACTTCCCCCCGTGTTTAAAACTCACAGCTTCTAGAAGGTTTACATGATTTGTTTAAAAACATGTGTTTTTACTTTAATGTCTTTTATTTAAAAAATGGAATCAACAAAGTATGCACATTCTACGTCATAACGACTTTCTATAGTTTGCGCATGCGTCCGAGAATAAAAACAG
Organism: Larix kaempferi; assembly: GCA_027924585.1. Lineage (NCBI taxonomy): Eukaryota > Viridiplantae > Streptophyta > Pinopsida > Pinales > Pinaceae > Larix > Larix kaempferi. Next base: position 38,769,030 of record BSBM01000217.1, read on the forward strand.
CTTACTTCCCGCTATTTTTTAAAATCGAAGCTTCTAGAAGGTTTACATGATTTCTTTAAAAACACGAGTTTTTAGAAAATGTCATTTATTTAATAAATGGAATCAACAAAGTATGCACATTCTACGTCATAACGACTTTCTATAGTTTGCGCATGCGTCCGGAAATAAAAAAGTTTACTTCCGAACGTTTTTAAAAATCATAGCTTCTAGAAGGTTTACATGATTTGTTTAAAAACATGAGTTTTTAAATTAATGTCATTTAGTTAAAAATGGAATCAACAAAGTATGCACATTCTACGTCATAACGACTTTCTATAGTTTGCGCATGCGTCCGAGAATTAAAAAAGCTTACTTCCCCCCGTTTTTTAAAATAACAACTTCTAGAGGGTTTACATGATTTGTTTAAAAACATGAGTTTTTAAATTAATGTCATTTATTTAAAAAATGGAAGGAACAAAGTATGGACATTCTACATCATAACGAATTTCTATAGTTTGCACATGCGTCCGACAATAAAAAAAGCTTACTTCCCCCCATTTTTTAAAATCACAGCTTCTAGAAGGTTTACATGATTTCTTAAAAAACACGAGTTTTTAGAAAATGTGATTTATTTCATAAATGGAATCAACAACGTATGCACATTCTACGTCATAACAATATTCTATTGTTTGCGCATTCGTCCGGAAATAAGAAGAGCTTACTTCCCCCCGTTTTTAAAAATCACGGCTCCTAGAAGGTTTACATGATTTGTTTAAAAACATGGGTTTTTAAATTAATGTCATTTATTTCATAAATGGAATCAACAAAGTATGCACATTCTACGTCATAATGACTTTCTATAGTTTGCGCATGCGTTCGGAATTCAGAAAAGTTTACTTCCCCCCGTTTTTTAATATCATAGCTTCTAGAAGGTTTACATGATTTCTTAAAAAACATGAGTTTTTAGAAAATGTCATTTATTTAATAAATGGAATCAACAAAGTATGCACATTCTACGTCATAACGACTTTCTATAGTTTCTGCATGCGTCTGGAAATAAGAAAAGCTTACTTCCCCCCATTTTTTAAAATCACAACTTCTAGAAGGTTTACATGATTTCTTAAAAAACACGAGTTTTTATAAAATGTCATCTATTTCATAAATGGAATCAACCAAGTATGCACATTCTATGTCATAACGCCTTTCTATAGTTTGCGCATGCGTCTAAAAATAAGCAAAGCTTACCTCCCCCCGTTTTTTAAAATCATAGCTTCTAGAAGGTTTACATGATTTGTTTAAAAACACGAGTTTTTAAATTAATGAAATTTATTTCATAAATGGAATAATTAAGGTATGCACATTCTACGTCATAACGACTTTCTATAGTTTGTGCATGCATCCGAAAATAAAAAAAGCTTACTTCCCCCCGTTTTTAAAAATCACAGCTTCTAGAAGGCTTACATGATTTGTTTAAAAACACATGTTTTTAGAAAATGTCATTTATTTAATAAATGGAATCAACAAAGTATGCACATTCTACCTCCTAACGACTTTCTATAGTTTGCGCTTTCGTCAGGAAATAAGAAAAACTTACTCCCCCCCGTTTTCAAAAATCACAGCTCCTAGAAGGTTTACATGATTTGTTTAGAAACATCTGTTTTTAAATTAATGTCATTTATTTCATAAATGGAATCAACAAAGTATGCAAATTCTCCGTCATAATTTCTTTCTATAATTTGCGCATGCGTTCGGAAATAATAAAAGCTTACTTTCCCCCGTTTTTTAATATCACAGCTTCTAGAAGGTTTACAGGATTTCTTAAAAAACACGAATTTTTAGAAAATGTCATTTTTTAATAAATAAAATTATCAAAGTATGCACATTCTACGTAATAACGACTTTCTATAATTTACGCATGGGTCCGAAAGGAAGAAAAGCTTACTTCCCCCCATTTTTAAAAATCCCAGCTTCTAGAAAATGTGATTTATTTAATAAATGGAATCAACAAAGTATGCACATTCTACGTCATAACGACTTTCTATAGTTTGCACATGCGTCCGAGAATAAAAAAGGCTTACTTCCCCCCGTTTTTTAAAATCACAGCTTCTAGAAGGTTTACATGATTTCTTAAAAAACATAAGTTTTTAGAAAATGTGATTTATTTCATAAATGGAATCAACAAAGTATGTACATTCTATGTCATAATGAATTTCTATAGTTTGCGCATGCGTCCAGAAATAGGAAAAGCTTCCTTCCCCCCGTTTTTTAAAATCACAGCTTCTAGAAGGTTTACATGATTTCTTAAGAAAGACTAGTTTTTAGAAAATGTGTTTTATTTCGTAAGTGGAATCAACAAGGTATGCACAGTCTACGTCATAACAACCTTCTATAGTTTGCGCATGCGTCGGGAACTAAGAAAAGCTTATTTCCCCTCGTTTTTTAAAATGACAGCTTCCAGAAGGTTTACATGATTTGTTTAAAAACATGAGTTTTTAAATTAATGTCATTTATTTAAAAAATGGAAGGAACAAAGTATGCACATTCTACGTCATAACGACTTTCTATAGTTTGCGCATGCGTCCAAGAATAAAAAAATCTTACTTCTCCCCATTTTTTAAAATCACAGCTTCTAGAAGGTTTACATGATTTCTTAAAAAACACGATTTTTTAGAAAATGTGATTTATTTCATAAATGGAAACAACAAAGCATGCACATTCTACGTCATAACGACATTCTATAGTTTGCGCATGCGTCCGGAAATAAGAAAATCTTACTTCCCCCCGTTTTTTTAATATCATACCTTCTAGAAGGTTTACATGATTTCTAAAAAAAGACGAGTTTTTAGAAAATGTGTTTTATTTCATAAATGGAATCAACAAAGTATGCACATTTTATGTCATAGTTTGCGCATGCGTACGGAAATAAAAAATGCTTACTTCCCACCGTTTTTTAAAATCACAGCATGTAGAAGTTTTACATGATTTGTTTAAAAACAAGAGTTTTTAAATTAATGTCATTTGTTTAAAAAATTGAATGAACAAAGTATGCACATTCTACGTCATAACGACCTTCTATAATTTGCGTATGCGTCCGAAAATAAGAAAAGCTTACCTCTCCCCATTTTTTAAAATCATAGCTTCTAGAAGGTTTAGATGATTTCGTAAAAAACATGATTTTTTAGAAAATGTGATTTATTTCATAAATGGAATCAACAAAGTATGCACATTCTACGTAATAACGAATTTCAATAGTTTGCGCATGCGTCCGGAAATAAGAAAGGCTTACTTCCCCCGGTTTTTTAAAATCACAGCTTCTAGAAGGTTTACATGATTTGTTTAAAAACATGAGTTTTTAAATTAATGTCATTTATTTAGAAAATGGAAAGAACGAAGTGTGCACATTCTACGTCATAACGACTTTCTATAGTTTGCGCATGCATCCGAGAATAAAAAAAACTTACTTCCCCCCATTTTTTAAAATCACAGCTTCTAGAAGGTTTACATGATTTCTTAAAAAACATGAGTTTTTAGAAAATGTCCTTTATTTAATAAATGGAATCAACAAAGTATGCACGTTTTACGTAAATAACGACTTTCTATTGTTTGCTTATGCGTCTGGAAATAAGAAAAGCTTACTTCCCCCCGTTTTTTAAAATCACAGCTTCTAGAAGGTTTACATGATTTCATAAAAAACACGAGTTTTTGGAAAATGTGATTTATTTCATAAATCGAATCAACAAAGTATGCACCTTCTATGTCATAACGACTTTCTATAGTTTACCCATGCATCCGGAAATAAGAAAATCTTACTTCCGAACGTTTTTAAAAATCACAGCTTCTAGAAGGTTTACATGATTTGTTTAAAAACATGAGTTTTTAAATTAATGTCATTTAGTTAAAAAATGGAATCAACAAAGTATGCACATTCTAGGTCATAACGACTTTCTATAGTTTGTGCATGCGTCCGAGAATAAAAAAAGCTTACCTCCCCCCGTTTTTTAAAATCACAACTTCTAGAAGGTTTACATGATTTGTTTAAAAACATGAGTTTTTAAATTAATGTCATTTATTTAAAGAATGGAAGGAACAAAGTATGCACATTCTACGTCATAACGACTTTCTATAGTTTGCGCATGCGACCGAAAATAAAAAAATCTTACTTCCCCCCATTTTTTAAAATCACAGCTTCTAGAGGGTTTACATGATTTCTTAAAAAACATGAATTTTTATAAAATGTGATTTATTTCGTAAATGGAATCAACAACGTATGCACATTCTACGTCATAACGACATTCTATAGTTTGCGCATTCGTCCGGAAATAAGAAAAGCTTACTTCCCCCCGTTTTTAAAAATCACGGCTCCTAGAAGGTTTACATGATTTGTTAAAAAACATGGGTTTTTAAATTAATGGCATTTATTTCATAAATGGAATCATAATGACTTTCTATAGTTTGCGCATGCGTTCAGAAATAAGAAAAGTTTACTTCCCCCCGTTTTTTAATATCATAGCTTCTAGAAGGTTTACATGAGTTTTTAAATTAATGTCATTTATTTAAAAAATGGAATGAACAAAGTATGCACATTCTACGTCATATCGAATTTCTATAGTTTGCGCATGCGTCCAAGATTAAAAAAAGCTTACTTCCCCCAGTTTTTTAAAATCATAGCTTCTAGAAGGTTTACATGATTTCTTAAAAAAAATATTTTTTAGAAAATGTGATTTATTTCATAAATGGAATCAACAAAGTATGCACATTCTACATCGTAACGACTTTTTATAGTTTGCGCATGTGTCTGGAAATAAGAAAAGCTTACTTTCCCCCGTTTTCTAAAATCACAGCTTCTAGAAAGTTTACATGATTTCTTAAAAAACACAATTTTTTAGAAAATATGGTTTATTTCATAAATGGAATCAACAAAGTATGCACATTCTCCGTTATAATGACATTCTATAGTTTGCGCATGCGTCCGGAAATAAGAAAAACTTACTTGCCCCCGTTTTTTAAAATCACAGTTTCTAGAAGGTTTACATGATTTCTTAAAAAAGACGAGTTTTTAGAAAATTTGTTTTATTTCATAACTGGAATCAAGAAAGTATGCACATTCTACGTCATAATGACTTTCTATAGTTTGCGCATGCGTCCGGAAATAACAAATGCTTACTTCCCCCTGTTTTTTAAAATCACAGCTTCTAGAAGGAATACATGATTTGTTTAAAAACATGAGTTTTTAAATTAATATCATTTATTTAAAAAATGGAATCAACAAAGTATGGACATTCTACGTCATAACGACTTTCTATAGTTTGTGCATGCGTCCGGAAATAAGAAAAGCTTACTTCCCCCCGTTTTTTAAAATCACATCTTTGAGAAGGTTTACATGATTTCTTTAAAAACATGATTTTTTAGAAAATGTAATTTATTTCTTAAATGGAATCAACAAAGTATGCACATTATACCTCATAACGATATTCTATAGTTTCCGCGTGCATCTGGAAATAAGAACAGCTTACTTCCCCCAGTTTTTTGAAATCATAGCTTCTAGAAGGTTTACATGATTTCTTAAAAAACACGAGTTTTTAGAAAATGTGTTTTATTTCATCAATGGAATCAACAAAGTATGCACATTATACGTAATAACGACTTTCTATAGTTTGAGCATGCATCTGGAAATAAGAAAAGCTTACTTCCCCTCGTTTTTTAAAATTACAGCTTCTAGAAGGTTTACATGATTTCTGAAAAAAGACGAGTTTTTAGAAAATTTGTTTTATTTCATTAATGGAATCAACAAAGTATGCACATTCTACGTAATATCGACTTTCTATAGTTTGCGCATTCATTCGGAAATAAGAAAAGCTTACTTCCCCCCGTTTTTTAAAATCACAGCCTCTAGAAGGTTTACATGATTTCTTAAAAAACATGAGTTTTTGGAAAATGTGATTTATTTCATAAATGGAATCAACAAAGTATGCACATTCTACGTCATAACGACATTCTATAGGTTTCGCATGCGTCCAGAAATAAGAAAAGCTTACATCCCCTCGTTTTTTAAAATTACAGCTTCTAGAAGGCTTACATGATTTCTGAAAAAAGACGAGTTTTTAGAAAATGTGTTTTATTTCATTAATGGAATCAACAAAGTATGCACATTCTACGTCATAACGAATTTCTATAATTTGCGCATGCGTCTGAGAATAAAAAGGGCATACTTCCCCCCGTTTTTTAAAATCACAGCTTCTAGAAGGTTTACATGATTTCTTAAAAAACACGATTTTTTAGAAAATGTTGTTTATTTCATAAATGGAATCAACAAAGTATGCACATTCTCCGTCATAATGACATTCTATAGTTTGCGCATGCGTCCGGAAATAAGAAAATCTTACTTCCCCCCGTTTTTTAAAATCACAGTTTCTAGAAGGTTTACATGATTTCTTAAAAAAGACGAGTTTTTAGAAAATCTGTTTTATTTCATAACTGGAATCAACAAAGTATGCACATTCTACGTCATAACGACTTTCTATAGTTTGCACATGCGGCTGGAAATAAGAAATGCTTACTTCCCCCCGTTTTTTAAAATCACAGCTTTCAGAAGGTTTACATGATTTCTTTAAAAACATGATTTTTTAGAAAATGTAATTTATTTCTTAAATGGAATCAACAAAGTATGCACATTCTATCTCATAACGACATTCTATAGTTTCCGCATGCATCTGGAAATAAGAACAACTTACTTCCCCCAGTTTTTTGAAATCATAGCTTCTAGAAGGTTTACATGATTTCTTAAAAAACACGAGTTGTTAGAAAATGTGTTTTATTTCATCAATGGAATCAACAAAGTATGCACATTCTACGTAATAACGACTTTCTATAGTTTGAGCATGCGTCCGGAAATAAGAAAAGCTTAATTCCCCCCGTTTTTAAAAATCACAGATTCTAGAAGGTTTACATGATTTGTTTAAAAACATGAGTTTTTAGAAAATGTCATTTATTTAATAAATGGAATCAACAAAGTATGCACATTCTACGTAATAACGACTTTCTATAGTTTGCACATTCGTCCGGAAATAAGAAAAGCTTACTTCCCCCCCTTTTTTAAAATCACAGCTTCTAGAATGTTGACATCATTTCTTAAAAAACACAAACTTTTAGAAAATGTGATTTATTTCATAAATGGAATCAACAAAGTATGCAAATTCTACGTCATAACGACTTTCTATAGTTTGCGCATGCATCCGGAAATAAGAAAAGCTTACTTCCCCCCGTTTTTAAAACTCACAGCTTCTAGAAGGCTTACATGATTTGTTTAAAAACATGTATTTTTCAATTAATGTCATTTATTTAAAAAATGGAATGAATAAAGTGTGCACAATCTACGCCATAATGACTTTCTATAGTTTTCGCATGCATCCGAGAATAAAAAAAGCTTACTTCCCCCCGTTTTTTAAAATCACAGCTTCTAGAAGGTTTACATGATTTCTTAAAAAACACGAGTTTTTAGAAAATGTACTTTATTTAATAAATGGAATCAACAAAGTATGCACATTCTACGTAATAACGACTTTCTATAGTTTGCGCATGCATCTGGAAATAAGAAAAGCTTGCTTCCCCCCGCTTTTTAAAATCACAGCTTCCAGAAGGTTTACATGATTTCTTAAAAAACACAATTTTTTAGAAAATCTGATTTATTTCATAAATGGAATCAACAAACTATGCACATTCTACGTCATAACGACATTCTATAGTTTGTGCATTGCTCCGGAAATAAGAAAAGTTACTTCCCCTCGTTTTTTAAAATCACGACTTCTAGAAGGTTTACATGATTTCTTAAAAAACACGAGTTTTTATAAAATGTCATTTATTTAAAAAATGGAATCAATAAAGTATGCACATTCTATGTCATAACGACTTTCTATAGTTTGCGCATGCGTCCGAGAATAAAAGAAGCTTACTTCCACTCGTTTATTAAAATCACAGCTTCTAGAATGTTTACATGATTTCTACAAAAACACGAGTTTTTAGAAAATTTCATTTATTTAATAAATGGAGTGAACAAAGTATGCACATTCTACATAATATCGAATTTCTATAGTTTGCGCATTCATCCGGAAATAAGAAAAGCTTACTTCCCCCCGTTTTTTAAAATCACAGCCTCTAGAAGGTTTACATGATTTCTTAAAAAACACGAGTTTTTGGAAAATGTGATTTATTTCATAAATGGAATCAACAAAGTATGCACATTCTACATCATAACGACATTCTATAGGTTTCGCATGCGTCCGGAAATAAGAAAAGCTTACTTCCCCTCGTTTTTTAAAATTACAGCTTCTAGAAGGCTTACATGATTTCTGAAAAAAGACGAGTTTTTAGAAAATGTGTTTTATTTCATTATTGGAATCAAAAAAGTATGCACATTCTACGTCATAACGACTTTCTATAATTTGCGCATGCGTCTGAGAATAAAAAGGGCTTACTTCCCCCCGTTTTTTAAAATCACAGCTTCTAGAAGGTTTACATGATTTCTTAAAAAACACGATTTTTTAGAAAATGTGGTTTATTTCATAAATGGAATCAACAAAGTATGCACATTCTCCGTCATAATGACATTCTATAGTTTGCGCATGCGTCCGGAAATAAGAAAATCTTACTTCCCCCCGTTTTTTAAAATCACAGTTTCTAGAAGGTTTACATGATTTCTTAAAAAAGATGAGTTTTTAGAAAATCTGTTTTATTTCATCACTGGAATCAACAAAGTATGCACATTCTACGTCATAACGACTTTCTATAGTTTGCACATGCGTCCGGAAATAAGAAAAGCTTACTTCCCCCCGTTTTTTAAAATCACAGCTTTCAGAAGGTTTACATGATTTCTTAAAAAACATGATTTTTTAGAAAATGTAATTTATTTCTTAAATGGAATCAACAAAGTATGCACATTCTATGTCATAACGACATTCTATAGTTTCCGCATGCATCTGGAAATAAGAACAACTTATTTCCCCCAGTTTTTTGAAATCATAGCTTCTAGAAGGTTTACATGATTTCTTAAAAAACACGAGTTGGTAGAAAATGTGTTTTATTTCATCAATGGAATCAACAAAGTATGCACATTCTACGTAATAACGACTTTCTATAGTTTGAGCATGCGTACGGAAATAAGAAAAGCTTAATTCCCCCCGTTTTTAAAAATCACAGATTCTAGAAGGTTTACATGATTTGTTTAAAAACACGAGTTTTTAGAAAATGTCATTTATTTAATAAATGGAATCAACAAAGTATGCACATTCTACGTAATAACGACTTTCTATAGTTTGCACATTCGTCCGGAAATAAGAAAAGCTTACTTCACCCCCTTTTTTTAAATCACAGCTTCTAGAAGGTTTACATCATTTCTTAAAAAACACAAACTTTTAGAAAATGTGATTTATTTCATAAATGGAATCAACAAAGTATGCACATTCTACGTCATAACGACTTTCTATAGTTTGCGCATGCATCCGGAAATAAGAAAAGCTTACTTCCCCCCGTTTTTAAAACTCACAGCTTCTAGAAGGTTTACATGATTTGTTTAAAAACATGTGTTTTTAAATTAATGTCATTTATTTAAAAAATGGAATGAATAAAGTGTGCACATTCTACGTCATAATGACTTTCTATAGTTTGCGCATGCATCCGAGAATAAAAAAAGCTTACTTCCCCCCGTTTTTTAAAATCACAGCTTCTAGAAGGTTTACATGATTTCTTAAAAAACACGAGTTTTTAGAAAATGTACTTTATTTAATAAATGGAATCAACAAAGTATGCACATTCTACGTAATAACGACTTTCTATAGTTTGCGCATGCATCTGGAAATAAGAAAAGCTTGCTTCCCCCCGCTTTTTAAAATCACAGCTTCTAGAAGGTTTACATGATTTCTTAAAAAACACAATTTTTTAGAAAATCTGATTTATTTCATAAATGGAATCAACAAAGTATGCACATTCTACGTCATAACGACATTCTATAGTTTGTGCATTGGTCCAGAAATAAGAAAAGTTACTTCCCCTCGTTTTTTAAAATCACGACTTCTAGAAGGTTTACATGATTTCTTAAAAAACACGAGTTTTTATAAAATGTCATTTATTTAATAAATGGAATCAACAAAGTATGTACATTCTACGTCATAACGACTTTCTATAGTTTGCGCATGCGTCCGAGAATAAAAGAAGCTTACTTCCCCTCGTTTATTAAAATCACAGCTTCTAGAATGTTTACATGATTTCTACAAAAACACGAGTTTTTAGAAAATTTCATTTATTTAATAAATGGAATGAACAAAGTATGCACATTCTACGTAATATCGACTTTCTATAGTTTGCGCATTCATCCGGAAATAAGAAAAGCTTACTTTCCCCCATTTTTTAAAATCACAGCCTCCAGAAGGTTTACATGATTTCTTAAAAAACACGAGTTTTTGGAAAATGTGATTTATTTCATAAATAGAATCAACAAAGTATGCACATTCTACGTCATAATGACATTCTATAGGTTTCGCATGCGTCCGGAAATAAGAAAAGCTTAGTTCCCCTCGTTTTTTAAAATTACAGCTTCTAGAAGGCTTACATGATTTCTGAAAAAAGACGAGTTTTTAGAAAATGTGTTTTATTTCATTAATGGAATCAACAAAGTATGCACATTCTACGTCATAACGACTTTCTATAATTTGCGCATGCGTCTGAGAATAAAAAGGGCTTACTTCCCCCCGTTTTTTAAAATCACAGCTTCTAGAAGGTTTACATGATTTCTTAAAAAACACGATTTTTTAGAAAATGTGGTTTATTTCATAAATGGAATCAACAAAGTATGCACATTCTCCGTCATAATGACATTCTATAGTTTGCGCATGCGCCCGGAAATAAGAAAAGCTTACTTCCCCCCGTTTTTTAAAATCACAGTTTCTAGAAGGTTTACATGATTTCTTAAAAAAGATGAGTTTTTAGAAAATCTGTTTTATTTCATGACTGGAATCAACAAAGTATGCACATTCTACGTCATAACGACTTTCTATAGTTTGCACATGCGTCCGAAAATAAGAAAAGCTTACTTCCCCCCGCTTTTTAAAATCACAGCTTCCAGAAGGTTTACATGATTTCTTACAAAACACAATTTTTTAGAAAATATGATTTATTTCATAAATGGAATCAACAAAGTATGCACATTCTACGTCATAACGACATTCTATAGTTTGTGCATTGATCCGGAAATAAGAAAAGTTACTTCGCCTCGTTTTTTAAAATCACGACTTCTAGAAGGTTTACATGATTTCCTAAAAAACACGAGTTTTTATAAAATGTCATCTATTTAATAAATGGAATCAACAAAGTATGCACATTCTACGTCATAACGACTTTCTATAGTTTGCGCATGCGTCCGAGAATAAAAGAAGCTTACTTCCCCTCGTTTATTAAAATCACAGCTTCTAGAATGTTTACATGATTTCTTCAAAAACACGTGTTTTTAGAAAATCTCATTTATTTAATAAATGGAATGAACAAAGTATGCACATTCTACGTAATATCGACTTTCTATAGTTTGCGCATTCATCCGGAAATAAGAAAAGCTTACTTCCCCCCCTTTTTTAAAATCAAAGCTTCTAGAAGGTTTACATGATTTCTTAAAAAACTCGAGTTTTTAGAAAATGAGATTTATTTCATAAATGGAATCAACAAAATATGCACATTCTACGACATAAGGAATTTCTCTATTTTCCGCATGCATCCGGAAATACGAAAAGGTTAGTTCCCCCCATTTTTTAAAATCACAGCTTCTAGAAGGTTTACACGATTTCTTAAAAAAGACGAGTTTTTAGAAAATATGATTTATTTCATAAATGGAATTAACAAAGTATCCACATTCTACGTTATAACGAATTTCTATAGTTTGCGCATGCGTCCGGAAATAACAAAAGCTTTCTTCCCCCCGTTTTTTAAAATCACAGCTTCTAGAAGGTTTACATGATTTCTTAAAAAACACGAGTTTTTAGAAAATGTCATTTATTTAATAAATGGAATCAACAAAGTATGCACATTCTACGTCATAACGACTTTCTATAGTTTGCGCATGAGTCCGGAAATAAGAAAAGCTTACTTCCCCCCGTTTTTTAAAATCACAGCTTCTAGAAGGTTTACATGATTTCTTAAAAAACACGAGTTTTTAGAAAATGTGATTTATTTCATAAATGGAATCAACAAAGTATGCAGATTCTACGTCATAACAACTTTCTATAGTTTGCGCATGCATCCGCAAAATAAGAAAAGCTTACTTCCCCACGTTTTTAAAAATCACAGCTTCTAGAAGGTTTACATGATTTCATTAAAAACATGAGTTTTTAAATTAATGTCAGTTATTTAAAAAATGGAATCAACAAAGTATCCACGTTCTACGTCATAACGACTTTCTATAGTTTGCGGATGCATCCGAGAACAAAAAAAGCTTACTTCCCCCCATTTTTTAAAATCACAGCTTCTATAAGGTTTACATGATTTCTTAAAAAACATGAGTTTTTAGGAAATGTCATTTATTTAATAAATGGAATCAACAAAGTATGCACATTCTACATCATAATGACTTTCTGTATTTTGTGCATGAGTCCGGAAATAAGAAAAAGCTTACTTCCCCCCGTTTTTAAAAATCACACCTTCTAGACGGTTTACATGATTTGTTTAAAAACATGAGTTTTTAAATTCATGTCATTTAGTTAAAAAATGGAATAAAAAAAGTATGCACATTCTACGTCATAACGAATTTCTATAGTTTGCGCCTGCGTCCGAGAATAAAGAAAGCTTACTTCCCCCCGTTTTTTAAAATCACAGCTTCTAGAAGGTTTACATGATTTCTTAAAAAACACGAGTTTTTAGAAAATATGACTTATTTTCAAAATGGAATCAACAAAGTATGGACATTCTACGTAATAACGACTTTCTATAGTTTGCTTATGCGTCTTGAAATAAGAAAAGCTTAATTCCCCCCGTTTTTTAAAATCATAGCTTCTAGAAGGTTTGCGCATAAAATCAACAAAGTATGGACATTCTACGTCATAACAACTTTCTATAGTTTGCGCATGCATCCGGAAATAAGGAAATCTTACTTTCCCCATTTTTTAAAATCACAGCTTTTAGAAGGTTTACATGATTTCTTAAAAAACACGAGTTTTTAGAAACAGTGATTTATTTCATAAATGGAATCAACAAAGTATGCACATTCTACATCATAACGACTTTCTATAGTTTGCGCATGTGTCCGGAAATAAGAAAAGCTTACTTCCCCCCGTTTTTTAAAATCACAGCTTCTAGAAGGTTTACATGATTTCTTAAAAAACACGATTTTTTAGAAAATGTAATTTATTTAATAAATGGAATCAAAAAAATATGCACATTCTACGTCAAACGAATTTCTATAGTTTGCGCATGCATCCGGAAATAAGAAAAGCTTACTTCCCGACGTTTTTAAAATCACAGCTTCTAGAAGGTTTACATGATTTCTTAAAAAGACGAGTTTTTAGAAAATATGATTTATTTCATAAATGGAATCAACAAAGTATGCACATTCTACGTAATAACGACTTTCTCTAGTTTGCACCTGCGTCCGAGAATAAAGAAAGCTTACTTCCCCATGTTTTTAAAAATCACAGCTTTTAGAAGGTTTACATGATTTGTTTAAAAACTCAAGTTTGAAGAAAATGTCGTTTATTTAATCAATGGAATAAACAAATTATGCACATTCTACGTAATAACGACTTTTTATAGTTTGCGCATTCGTCCGGAAATAAGGAAAGCTTACTTTGCGCATTTTTTAAAATCACAGCTTCTAGAAGGTTTACATGATTTCTTAAAAAACACGAGTTTTTAGAAACAATGATTTATTTCATAAATGGAATCAACAAAGTATGCACATTCTACATCATAACGACTTTCTATAGTTTGCGCAGGTGTCCGGAAATAAGAAAAGCTTACTTCCCCCCGTTTTTTAAAATCACAGCTTCTAGAAGGTTTACATGATTTCTTAAAAAACACGATTTTTTAGAAAATGTAATTTATTTAATAAATGGAATCAAAAAAATATGCACATTCTACGTCAACGAATTTCTATAGTTTGCGCATGCATCTGGAAATAAGAAAAGCTTACTTCCTGACGTTTTTAAAATCACAGCTTCTAGAAGGCTTACATGATTTCTTAAAAAGACGAGTTTTTAGAAAATATGATTTATTTCATAAATGGAATCAACAAAGTATGCACATTCTACGTAATAACGACTTTCTCTAGTTTGCACCTGCGTCCGAGAATAAAGAAAGCTTACTTCCCCCCGTTTTTAAAAATCACAGCTTTTAGAAGGTTTACATGATTTGTTTAAAAACTCGAGTTTCAAGAAAATGTCATTTATTTAATCAATGGAATAAACAAAGTATGCACATTCTACGTAATAACGACTTTTTATAGTTTGCGCATTCGTCCGGAAATAAGGAAAGCTTACTTTGCCCATTTTTTAAAATCACAGCTTCTAGAAGGTTTACATGATTTCTTAAAAAACACGAGTTTTTAGAAACAGTGATTTATTTCATAAATGGAATCAACAAAGTATGCACATTCTACATCATAACGACTTTCTATAGTTTGCGCATGTGTCCGGAAATAAGAAAAGCTTACTTCCCCCCGTTTTTTAAAATCACAGCTTCTAGAAGGTTTACATGATTTGTTTAAAAACATGAGTTTTTAAATTAATGTCATTTATTTAAAAAATGGAATCAACAAAGTATGCACATTATACGTCATAAAGACTTTCTATAGTTTGCGCATGCTTCCGAGAATAAAAAAACTTACTTCCCCCCATTTTTTAAAATCACAGCTTATAGAAGGTTTACATGATTTCTTAAAAAACATGGGTTTTTAGAAAATGTCATTTATTTAATAAATGGAATCAAAAAAATATGCACATTCTACGTCATAACAACTTTCTATAGTTTGCGCATGCATCCGGAAATAAGAAGGTTTACATGATTTGTTTAAAAACATGAGTTTTTAAATTAATGTCATTTAGTTAAAAAATGGAATCAACAAAGTATGCACATTCTATGTCATAACGGCTTTCTATAGTTTGCGCATGCGTCCGAGAATAAAAAAGGCTTACTTACCCCCGTTTTTTAAAATCACAGCTTCTAGAAGGTTTACATGATTTCTTAAAAAACACGAGTTTTTTGAAAATGTGATTTATTTCATAAATGGAATCAACAAAGTACGCACATTCTACGTCATAACGACATTATATAGTTTTTGCATGCGTCCGGAAATAAGAAAATCTTACTTCCCCCTGTTTTTTAAAATCACAGCTTCTAGAAGGTTTACATGATATCTTAAAAAAGGCGAGTTTTTAGAAAATGTGATTTATTTAATAAATGGAATCAAAAAAGTATGCACATTGTACGTCATAACGACTTTCTACAGTTTGCGCATGCATCCGAAAATAACAAAAGCTTACTTCCCCCCGTTTTTTAAAATCACAGCTTCTAGAAGGTTTACATGATTTGTTTAAAAACATCAGTTTTTAAATAAATGTCATTTATTTAAAAAATGGAATGAAGAAAGTATGCACATTCTATGTCATAACGACTTTCTATAGTTTGCGCATGCATCCGATAATAAAAAAAAGTTTACTTCCCCCCGTTTTTTAAAATCACAGCTTCTAGAAAGTTTACATGATTTCTTAAAAGACACGAGTTTTTAGAAAATGTCATTTGTTAAATAAATGGAATCAACAAAGTATGCACATTCTACGTAATAATGACTTTCTATAGTTTGCGCATGTGTCCGGGAATAAGAAAAGCTTACTTCCCCCCGTTTTTTAAAATCACAGCCTCTAGAAGGTTTACATGATTTCGTAAAAAACAAGAGTTTTTGGAAAATGTGATTTATTTCATAAATGGAATCAACAAAGTATGCACATTCTACGTAATAACGACTTTCTATAGTTTGCGAATGCGTCCAGAAATAAGGAAAGCTTACTTTCCCCATTTTTTAAAATCACAGCTTCTAGAAGGTTTACATGATTTCTTAAAAAACACGAGTTTTTAGAAACAGTGATTTTTTTCATAAATGGAATCAACAAAGTATGCACATTCTACGTCATAACGAGTTTCTATAGTTTGCGCATGTGTCCTGAAATAAGAAAAGCTTACTTCCCCCCGTTTTTTAAAATCACAGGTTCTAGAAGGTTTGCATGATTTCATAAAAAACACGATTTTTTAGAAAATGTGATTTATTTCATAAATGGAATCAACAAAGTATGCACATTCTACGACATAATGACTTTCTATAGTTTGCGCATGCATCCGTAAAATAAGAAAATCTTACTTCCCCCCGTTTTTAAAAATCACAGCTTCTAGAAGGTTTACATGATTTGTTTAAAAACATGAGTTTTTAAATTAATGTCACTTATTTAAAAAATGGAATCAACAAAGTATGCACGCTCTACGTCATAACGAATTTCTATAGTTTGCGGATGCATCCGAGAATAAAAAAAGCTTACTTCCCCCCATTTTTTAAATCACAGCTTCTAGAAGGTTTACATGATTTCTTAAAAAACACGAGTTTTTAGGAAATGTCATTTATTTAGTAAATGGAATCAACAAAGTATGCACATTCTACGTCATAACGACTTTCTATAGTTTGCGCATGTGTCCGGAAATAAGAAAAGCTTACTTCCCCCCGTTTTTAAAAATCACACCTTCTAGACGGTTTACATGATTTGTTTAAAAACATGAGTTTTTAAATTAATGTCATTTAGTTAAAAAATGGAATCAAAAAAGTATGCACATTCTACGTCATAACGAATTTCGATAGTTTGCGCCTGCATCTGAGAATAAAGAAAGCTTACTTCCCCCCATTTTTTAAAATCACAGCTTCTAGAAGGTTTACATGATTTCTTAAAAAACACGAGTTTTTAGAAAATGTCATTTATTTAATAAATGGAATCAACAAATTATGAACATTCTACGTCATACCGACTTTCTATAATTTGTGCAGGCATCCGGAAATAAGAAAAGCTTACTTCCCCACGTTTTTAAAAATCACAACTCATAGAAGGTTTACATGATTTGTTTAAAAACATGAGTTTTTAAATTAATGTCATTTATTTAAAAAATGGAATCCACAAAGTATGCACATTCTACGTCATTACGACTTTCTATAGTTTGCGCATGCGTCCGGAAATAAGAAAATCTTACTTCCCCCGTTTTTTAAAATCACAGCTTCTAGCCGGCTTAGATGATTTGTTAAAAAACACGAGTTTTTAGAAAATGTGATTTATTTCATAAATAGAATCAACAAAGTATGCACATTCTACATCATAACGACTTTCTATAGTTTGCGCATGCGTCCGGAAATACGAAAAGCTTACATCCCTCGTTTTTTAAAATCACAGCTTCTAGAAGGTTTAGATGATATCTTTAAAAACACGAGTAATTCGAAAATGTGATTTATTTCTTAAATGGAATCAACAAAGTATGCACATTCTACGTCATAACGACTTTCTATGGTTTGCACATGCGTCCGGAAATGAGAAAAGCTTAATTCCCCCGTTTTTTAAAATCACAGCTTCTAGAAGGTTTACATGATTTGTTTAAAAAAATGAGTTTTTAAATTAATGTCATTTATTTAAAAAATGGAATCAACAAAGTATGCACATTCTACGTCATAACGACTTTCTATAATTTGCGCATTGTCCAGAAATAAGAAAAGCTTACTTCCCCAATTTTTTAAAATCACAGCTTCTAGAAGGTTTACATGATTTCTTAAAAAATACGAGTTTTTAGAAAATGTGATTTATTTCATAAATGGAATCAACAAAGTATGCCCATTCTACATCATAACGACTTTCTATAGTTTGCGCATGCGTCCGGAAATGAGAAAAGCTTACTTCCCCCATTGTTTAAAATCACAGCTTCTAGAAAGTTTACATGATTTCTTTAAAAACACTAGTTTTTAGAAAATGTGATTTGTTTCATAAATGGAATCAACAAAATATGCACATTCTATGTCATAATGACTTTCTGTAGTTTGCGCATGCGTCCGGAAATAAGAATATCTCACTTCCCCCGTTTTTTAAAATCATAGCTTTTAGAAGGTTTACATGTTTTTTTAAAAAAGACGAGTTTTTAGAAAATATGAGTTATTTCATCAATGGAATCAACAAGGTATGCACATTCTACGTCATAACGAATTTCTATAGTTTGCGCATGCGTCCGGAAATAAGAAAAGCTTACTTCCCCCCGTTTTTTAAACTCACAGCTTGTAGAACGTTTACATGATTTCTTAAAAAACACGAATTTTAGAAAATGTGATTTATTTCATAAATGCAATCAACAAAGTATGCACATTCTACGTCATAACAAAATTCTATAGTTTGTGCATGCGTCCGGAAATAAGAAAAGCTTACTTCCACCCGTTTTCTAAAATCACAGCTTCTAGAAGGTTTACATGTTTTCTTAAAAAAGACGAGGTTTTAGAAAATGTGTTTTATTTCATAAATGGAATCAAGAAAGTATGCACATTCTACATCATAACGACTTTCTATAGTTTGCGCATGCGTCCGGAAATAACAAATGCTTACTCCCCCCCCGTTTTTTAAAATCACAGCTTCTAGAAGGTTTACATGATTTGTTTAAAAAAATGCGTTTTTAAATTAATGTCATTTATTTAAAAAATGGAATCAACAAAGTATGCACATTCTACGTCATAACGACTTTCTATAGTTTGCGCATGCGTCCGGAAATAAGAAAAGCTTGCTTCCCCCCTTTTTAAAATCACATCTTCTAGAAGGTTTACATGATTTCTTAAAAAACATGAGTTTTTAGAAAATGTGATTTATTTCATAAATGGAATAAACAAAGTATGCACATTCTACGTCATAACAACTTTCTATAGTTTGCGCAGCATCCGGAAATAAGAAAAGCTTACTTCCCCCCGTTTTTTAAAATCATAGCTTCTAGAAGGTTTACATGATTTCTTAAAAAACATGAGCTTTTGGAAAATGTGATTTATTTCATAAATGGAATCAACAAAGTATGCACATTCTACGCCATAACGACTTTCTATAGTTTGCGCATGTGTCTGGAAATAAGAAAAGCTTACTTCCCCCCATTTTTTAAAATCACAGTTTCTAGAAGGTTTACATGATTTGTTTAAAAACATGAGTTTTTAAGTTAATGTCATTTATTTAAAAAATGGAATGAACAAAGTATGCACATTCTACCTAATAACGACTTTCTATAGTTTCCGCATGCGTCCGGAAACAACAAAAGCTTACTTCCCCCGTTTTTTAAAATCACAGTTCTAGAAGGTTTACATGATTTCTTAAAAAACATGAGTTTTTAGAAAATGTGATTTATTTCATAAATGGAATCAACAAAGTATGCACATTCTATGTCATAACAACTTTCTATAGTTTGCGCATGCATCCGGAAATAAGAAAGTCTTACTTCCCCCTGTTTTTTAAAATCATAGCTTCTAGAAGGTTTACATGATTTCTTAAAAAACATGAGTTTTTGGAAAATGTGATTTATTTCATAAATGGAATCAACAAAGTATGCACATTCTATGTCATAAGGACTTTCTATAGTTTGCGCATGCGTCTGGAAATAAGAAAAGCTTACTTCCCCCCGTTTTTTAAAATCACAGTTTCTAGAAGGTTTACATGATTTGTTTAGAAACATGAGTTTTTAAGTTAATGTCATTTATTTAAAAAATGGAATGAACAAAGTATGCACATTCTATCTAATAATGACTTTCTAAAGTTTGCGCATGCGTCCAGAAATAAGAAAAGCTTCCTTCCGCCAGTTTTTTAAAATCACAGCTTCTAGAAGTTTTACATGATTTCTTAAAAAACACGAGTTTTTAGAAAATGTGATTTATTTCATAAATCGAATCAACAAAGTATGCACATTCTACATCATAACGACTTTCTATAATTTGCGCATGCGTCCGGAAATCAGAAAAGCTTAATTCCGCCCGTTTTATAAAATCACAACTTCTAGAAGGTTTACATGATTTCTTAAAAACACGAGTTTTTAGAAAATGTGATTTATTTAATAAATGGAATAAACAAAGTATGCACATTCTACGTCATAACAACATTCTATAGTTTGCGCATGCGTCCGGAAATAAGAAAAGCTTACTTCCCCTCGTTTTTTAAAATCACAGCTTCTTGAAGGTTTACATGATTTCTTAAAACACACGAGTTTTTAGAAAATGTGATTTATTTCATAAATGGAATCAAGAAAGTATGCACATTCTACGTCATAACGACATTTTATAGTTTGCGCATGCATCCGGAAATAAGAAAAGCTTACTTCCCCCCGTTTTTTAAAATCACACGTTGTAGAAGGTTTACATGATATCTTAAAAAAGATGAATTTTTAGAAAATGTGATTTATTTAATAAATGGAATAAACAAAGTATGCACATTCTACGTCATAACAACTTTCTATATTTCTTCCATGCATCCGGAAATAACAAAAGCTTACTTCCCCCCGTTTTTTAAAATCACAGCTTCTAGAAGGTTTACATGATTTGTTTAAAAAGATGAGTTTTTAAATTAATGTAATTTATTTAAAAAATGGAATGAAGAAAGTATGCACATTATACGTCATAATGACTTTCTATAGTATGCGGATGCGTCCAGGAAGAAGAAAAGCTTACTTCCCCCCGTTTTTTAAAATCACAGCCTCTAGAAGGTTTACATGATTTTTAAAAAACACGAGTTTTCGAAAAATGTGATTTATTTCATAAATGGAATCAACAAAGTATGCACATTCTACGTCATAATGACATTCTATAGTTTGCGCATGTGTCCGGAAATAAGAAAAGCTTACTTCCCCTCGTTTTTTAAAATCACAGCTTCTAGAAGGTTTACATGATTTCTTAAAAAAGACGAGTTTTTAGAAAATGTGTTTTATTTCATAAATGGAATCAACAAGGTATGCACATTGAATGTCATAACGACTTTCTATAGTTTGTGCATGCGTCCGGAAATAACAAATGCTTACTTCCCCCCGTTTTTTAAAATCACAGCTTCTAGAAGGTTTACATGATTTGTTTAAAAACATGAGTTTTTAAATTAATGTCATATATTTAAATAATGTAATGAAGAAAGTATGCACATTCTACATCATAACGACTTTCTATAGTTTGCGCATGCGTCCGAGAATAAAAAAAGCTTACTTCCCCTCATTTTTTAAAATCACAGCTTCTAGAAGGTTTACATGATTTCTTAAAAAACACGAGTTTTTAGAAAATATCATTTATTTAATAAATGGAATCAACAAAGTATGCACATTCTACGTAATAACGAATTTCTATAGTTTCCGCATGCATCCGGAAATAAGAAAAGCTTACTTCCCCCCGTTTTTTAAAATCATAGCTTCTAGAAGGTTTACATGATTTCTTAAAAAACACTAGTTTTTAGAAAAAGTGATTCATTTCATAAATGGAATCAACAAAGAATGCACATTCTACGTCATAACGACTTTCTATAGTTTGCGCATTTGTCCGAAAATAAGAAAAGCTTACTGCCCCCCGTTTTTTAAAATCACAGCTTCTAGAAGGTTTACATGATTTGTTTAAAAGCATGAGTTTTTAAATTAATGTCATTTATTTAAAAAATGTTATGAAGAAAGTATGCACATTCTACGTCATAACGACTTTCTATAGTCTGCTCATGCGTCCGAGAATCAAAAAAGCTTACTTCCATCCGTTTTTTAAAATCACAGCTTCTAGAAGGTTTACATGATTTCTTAAAAAACACGAGTTTTTATAAAATGTCATTTGTTAAATAAATGGAATCAACAAAGTATGCACATTCTACGTAATAATGAGTTTCTATAGTTTGCGCATGTGTCCGGGAGTAAGAAAAGCTTACTTCCCCCCGTTTTTTAAAATCATAGCCTCTAGAAGGTTTACATGATTTCTTAAAAAAGACGAGTTTTCGGAAAATGTGATTTAGTTCATAAATGGAATCAACAAAGTATGCACATTCTACGTCATAACGACTTTCTATAGTTTGCGCATGCGTCCGGAAATAAGAAAACCTTACTTCCCCCCGTTTTTTAAAATCACAGCCTCTAGTAGATTTACATGATTTCTTAAAAAACACCAGTTTTTGGAAAATGTGATTTATTTCATAAATGGAATCAACGAAGTATATACATTCTACATCATAGAGACATTCTATAGTTTGCGCATGCGTCCGGAAATAAGAAAAGCTTACTTCCCCTCGTTTTTTAAAATCGCAGCTTCTAGAAGGTTTACATGATTTCTTAAAAAAGACGAGTTTTTAGAAAATGTGTTTTATTTCATAAATGGAATCAACAAAGTATGCACATTCTATGTCATAACGACTTTCTATAGTTTGCGCATCCGTTCGGAAATAACAAATGCTTAATTCCCCACGTTTTTTAAAATCACAGCTTCTAGAAGGTTTACATGATTTGTTTAAAAACATGAGTTTTTAAATTAATGTCATTTATTAAAAAAATTAAACGGTGAAAGTATGCACATTCAACGTCATAATGACTTTCTATAGTTTGCGCATGCGTCCGAGAATAGAAAAAGCTTACTTCCTCTCGTTTTTTAAAATCACAGCTTCTAGAAGGTTTACAAGATTTCTTAAAAAAAACGAGTGTTTGGAAAATGTCATTTATTAAATAAATGGAATCAGCAAAGTATGCACATTCTACGTCATAACGACTTTCTATAGTTTGCGCATGCTTCCGAGAATAAAAAAAGCTTACTTCCCCCCGTTTTTAAAAATCACAGTTTCTAGAAGGTTTACATGATTTCTTAAAAAACATGACATTTTAGAAAATGTGATTTATTTTATAAATGGAATGAACAAAGTATGCACATTCTACGTCATAACGACTTTCTATAGTTTGTGCATGCGTCCAAGCATAAAAAAAGCTTACTTCCCCCCATTTCCTAAAATCACAGCTTCTAGAAGGTTTAGATGATTTCTTAAAAAACATGAGTTTTTAGAAAATGTCATTTATTTAATAAATGGAATCAACAAAGTATGAAAATTCTACGCCATAACGACTTTCTATAGTTTGTGCATGCGTCCGGAAATAAGAAAAGCTTACTTCCCCACGTTTTTAAAAATCACAACTCCTAGAAGGTTTACATGATTTGTTTAAAAACATGAGTTTTTAAATTAATGTCATTTATTTAAAAAATGGAATCAACAAAGTATGCACATTCTACGTCATAACGACTTTCTATAGTTTGCGCATGTGTCCAGAAATAAGAAAATCTTACTTCCCCGATTTTTTAAAATCACAAATTCTAGAGTTTACATGATTTCTTAAAAAACATGAGTTTTTAGAAAATGTGATTTATTTCATAAATGGAATCAACAAAGTACGCACATTCTACGTCATAAAGACTTTCTATAGTTTGCGCATGCGTCCGGAAATATGAAAAGCTTACTTCCCCCGTTTTTTAAAATCACAGCTTCTAGAAGGTTTAGATGATTTCTTTAAAAACACGAGTAATTAGAAAATGTGATTTATTTCATAAATGGAATCAACAAAGAATGCACATTCTACCTCATAACGACTTTCTATAGTTTGCGCATGCGTCCGAAAATGAGAAAAGCTTAATTCCCCCGTTTTTTAAAATCACAGCTTCTAGAAGGTTTACATGATTTCTTAAAAAACATGAGTTTTTAGAAAACGTGATTTATTTCATAAATGGAATCAACAAAATATGCACATTCTACGTCATAACGACTTTCTATAGTTTGCGCATGTGTGCGGAAATAAGAATATCTTACTTCCCCCGTTTTTTAAAATCACAACTTCTAGGAGGTTTACATGTTTTTTTAAAAAAGACGAGTTTTTAGAAAATATGATTTATTTCATAAATGGAATCAACAAGGTATGCACATTATACGTCATAACGAATTTCTATAGTTTGCGCATGCGTCCAGAAATAAGAAAAGCTTACTTCCCCCCATTTTTTAAAATTACAGCTTCTAGAAGGTTTACATGATTTGTTTAAAAACATGAGTTTTTAAATTATTGTCATTTATTTAAAAAATGGTATGAACAAAGTATGCACATTCTACGTCATAACTGTAGTGCTCCTAGACTTTTGTAGACATTGAGGGCACGTGCTGAGTGACCCGGCCGATTGAAACATTAATTAAATAACCTTTTGACCTTTTTTTTTTTAGTATGTGTATCTGAATTGTTGAGGTAAATGAATAATTGCATATGTTAAACGATTAGCTATGACTATGGAAAATTATGCTGATGGATAATGCTTAACGACTAGCCGTATGGTGATTATGTAATTGTCGACGAGATGTATATTTGATTAGATAAATAAGAAGTTGAATAAATCATAAATGTTTAACAATGCTAGATTTAGAAATCAGATGATGATTATTGAGGACAGTGCTACTAATAATTTGTTGTGAGAAGTGTGTGTAGAAACAAGTGAGACGGTTCACCGACGGACACACAAAGGAACTTGAAGGGTCGTAGAGTACGGATAAATCACACACAGGGGGAGCGATGACGATGTCGAATTCCGATAAGAATACCACGCATGAGCAGATAAGCATTGATCCGCTTGCTCAAGAGGAATGCGTGAGGGCGTACGAGGTGGGCCACGACGGAGCTGGTCACGTACGATTTGAGGGGCGCGCAGTGAGAACGAACTCACTCCTCAGCGCCATTAGTCCCTAGATAGCATGTAGACGGAGGATGGATGGTAACGATTCCTAAAATCCCTACAAGAGTTCCTGCAAGTCAAAATGGAAATATGGTGGCAGAAGGGCCCAACGACGCGGTACCCTGTCAAGAACGGAAAGAATGGACGCAACGACCCAACGAGGTGGTACCATGCCAAGGAATGGAAACCATTGATGATTGGACCCGACGGAGTGGTGCCATGTCACGGAATTAAAAATTAAGTAACCAGGAGCCCAACGACGCGGCACCGTGATCCTAGTGAGTTTGATTGTTAAATTAAACTGCATAAAAACTTAGGAGAATAACTCTAGATTATTACTTAGCAAATGCATAAAAAAATAGTTTAGACATTTGCACATGAATAGTTGTTTTTGTTGAGCATTTAAAAAAATAGAAATCATTATTTAGGAGCAAAATAGAATCCTAGATTAGACACCTAGTCAACTAAAAGCTAGGAGTTGATTAAAATATCTGGGGGACAAACTAGAGCAAACTTAGGGATGTAGGTGCACTTCCCAGAGAAACTGACACTTGGATGGGTGAGTGTTTTAATTAAATAATTAATTAAAAATATTTAATTATGCATGAAGCGACATGTGTCCCAGGAGATTTTCCTTTATAAGGAAGGCTTAGGGAATGGGTAAGGGGCCCATAATTTGGACGATTGTCGTAATTTTTCGAATAGCTCAAAGACTTGCTGCTATCTAAGGGTTTGGCTAAGGAATCCTGGTGGGAAGGGAAGCCCAAGATGAATTTCTGAAATACTTGTGTGAACTCTACGACCCGACTAGCTCGGGGGTCTGGAAGGAAGAAGAGTACTTCCGGAGTGGTTGGGTGGTTAACCGAGGTGTCCATTGGTGACCGTGGAGGTGGGACAATGGAGTGAGGCTGCAATTTCTTCGGGATTACACCAACTGCTGGAAACGACTACTCTTACAGGTTTGGTTCGCATTTGTAAATTCCCTGTTGTTGATTGTTAGATAATTTAGAAGCATGATTTTATTTTACATAATGGAATTCTGGAAAATGAATTGTATTTTATCGAAGGGTTATTTATTTCGGTTCCAGTTAAAAAAGTTGTGTGCTCAGGTTATGTAATTCTTTATTTCTGAATAATTACTAAAAATCTTAGATCATGCCTCCGATCGGACTTCACATTTAAATCTCAGTAATGAATTCGCTCAGATTGAGTCTGTACTTCGATTACAGTACTCAGTCTTTGAGACCAGTTTCCATATTTGGTTAGTATTAAGAATTGGTTTCTGGAATGTTTTGTAACTTCAATACTCTGTTTCTTGCTGATACAGATCTAATTAATCGCTAGATCAGTTAATATATTTTAGTGTTCATTTCTTTTAAAACGCAGATCTAGAAGGTCTGGGAATTACTCTAATAATTCCAGTAATTATTTCCTTAAAATCGCCAAATCAAATGACCTCTAGATTACTTTTATTTTTCAAACTTTATTTATCTACCGCAGATTGAATTGATCTCGGGATTGTTATGGGATTTTCTGTACTCTTTTGCTTGAAGGCTCAATTTCGTTAATTCCGATGTGTTGTATTATGATTCCTGTTTTAAATTTCTAAAAACTCAGTTGAACCTCGATCTCAGTTCTATGGCGTGCCTCATTACTTGTTGATGTTTATAAATATGAAATTAATTTCTATCCATACCCTTGACCCCATCTCCGTGGCTCTGATTTACCTTGTTTACAAACTTACAATTTGTGAACCCGTTGAGTAACTTCTTAGTCTCTGCCAAACCTCCCTCTATGAAACCCTATGGAAAGCACTGTGATCCCGTTACACAGAGCAAATTTCTAGCTAAATCTCAGAATTAGCTACAGGTATTGACACCATCGCTTCTCTTAAGCTGGTTGAATCTTTTCCTTTAGCCAATTTCGTACTGTAGTGTATCCTTAAACTAGCTGCAGACCTGTAACCTCTTTTGGTGACGGTGATTACTTGTTCTAGCACCTGGACGATTAACCGTATGACTTGTTGACCAATTAACACTTTGGTGTGAAGCGTGGAGAGACCAGAGAACTCAGTGACTCCAGCTTCTTACTTGCCCACGTTTGGAGGATGCCAGAGCTGTCAAGTGGAGGGGTTGTTTGCATTTAATTTCGGTATTATAATTTCCTTTCATCCTGCGAATTGACCTTGTGCGTTTAAATGGAGAATCCGTTGTTTAAGAATTCATGTAATATTTTTCTGTCATTTGATTATGCGGTGATTTTGCAGATTGTTCTATTGATTTAATATTTAGTAAATACTAGTTTCTTGCCACCATGTGTAAGTCCGGGTTGTTTAAGAAGTGTTCGTTATTGTAGAGACTAATGGATTATTCCTTGATGCAAGGAGAAGCTTTAGATGCCTAGATGTAGGTTACTTCTAGGTAGGAGTAATGATTGAGATATTGATATGTGTAATCTTTTTTGTTTTAGTACTAGATGCTTAGTTGTGAAGTTATGCAATACTTAATAAAGGAGAAGTAAAATGTTAAAGGCAGAATCGTTGGTGTTACTAAGAATTATTATGTAATAGTTTTTATGATTGTCAATGAGAGTGTTGGAGTATAGAATGGTTGAGTATACACATACACCTTTGCACTCATTAAATAATTTATAGTTAATCATCGATGTGAAATATCGGATCAATTGTGATCACCAAATAGTTGGCAATACCCTTTATTATAACAACCTAGTATCTATTATAATAAGAATTATGAATAGTTCTAAGAGTTTAAAACACTAATCTCTCACTTAAGATTAGCATTCTCGTTATTTATTATTGGCTTTTGTATTTGTTTATGTTTAAAATTGAATGCATTTGATTTATAATACATTTAATAGAATGCATGATAATCGCTTTATGTTTAAAGGAATACATTATGTTGATAGTATGTCATTTTGAATTTCATTGGGTAAAAATAATTGCATTATGCTTAAAATTGAATGCATTATATTTATAATATAGTTAATAGAATGCATGATAATCACTTTATGTTTAAAGGAATGCATTATGTTGATAGTATGTCATTGTGAATTTCATTGGGAAAACATAATTGCATTATGCTTAAAATTGAATGCATTATATTCATAATATATTTAATAGAATGCATGATAATCATATTATGTCTAAAGGAATGCATCGTGTAAATAGTATATCAATTTGATTTGCGTTAAAAAAAAAAAAAAAAAAATTCTACGACCAAGGTCCCTACATTTGGTATCAGAGCGAGGTCGAACTTAGTTCGGACCTAGACAATTCCGCGCGAAACAGTTTAAGATGTTAAGTTGACTAATAAAATTTTATTTTACATTTGAACAGACTTCGTCATGGATCGAAGAACTCGCCAGGGTAGAGCCGGAAGGGGACGAGGACGAGCTGCACGCCCGTCAACCCCAACATCCCCTGTGGATAATCCTCCGAGAGCTGAGGAAACCATTAACCTACCTGCGGACAAGGTCATGACAATGATGAGGAACTACCACAGAATGACAAAAGCATTGATGACACGACTTGACCGCAAGAACGTTGGTTCTCAAGTCACTGTAGTACCGCAGGCGCCACCTCCGGTCAACATACACCGAGAGTTAGAAAAGGTGAAGTTTCCTGAATTTTGGGGTTCCACTGAGGGGACTGCCGCAGAGGCATGGCTAGAAAACATGGCCATGTGTTTTTCTTTGAGAGACTACACGTCTAACATGAAGGTACGGATGGCAATACTACAACTGAAGGGGGAAGCCCTTCTTTGGTGGAAGACCTTGCGACCTCAGCTAGGTCTAGAGCTTGAGGAGATATCTTGGGAATTGTTCAATGAACATTTCCGTCAGCATTACCTATCAGACGAATTCATTGAGCGACAGCTGAATGATTTCCATGCACTAAAGCAAGGACTACGGACAGTACAAGAGTACGAAATCCATTTTATGGAGTTACTAAGGTATGCACCCCATGTTGCCACGGAGAAATTAAAGGTCAATAAGTTCATCTACGGATTAAACCCAGTCATTCGGGACAAGGTTCGTATTTTGACACCTACTTTGCTTGATGCGGTCCAGAAGGCCCTCATAGTGGAAGAAGAGCTTCCCGACAAGATACTGCATAATAAGAATTTTACGAGTACAGACCGAGGGAGTCAACCTTCGCATGCACCCAAACATCAGTATGGGAATAAGAATTTTGGAAGGAGACCTTTCAATGGAGGGTCTAACAGAGATGATAGAACGCCATACCGACCGCCACCACGGAATGACCATGCAAAGCCTTTTGCAAAACCGATGCAGTTTGGACCAAGAAGAAATGATGCACCTGCTAGAAACAAAACAAGAGGGCCCAAAGCAGGATGTTGGAGGTGTGGGGGACCACACTTCCAAAGCGAATGTCCTCAGCAGGACCAGGGAAACCAAAGAGCCCAAGCACTACAACAAACTACCGCAGCCGATTTGGGATGAGCGCATCGTATACACTCTGCCGTCAATAACCGCCAAGCTGAACATCAGTCCACCGTCCTCGAGACTACTGGTAAGATACATGGTAATGTATTTTCCTTGCTTATAGACCCTGGAGCTACTGAAAGTTTTATTTCCTTAAAAGTTGTAGAAAATAATAAAATGATGGCAATAAGTCAAGATGATTTCGACACGGTCGAGATGGCATCCGGTAGTGTCCAAAGTTTGAGTCTTAAGGTAGAGAACTGTGAAGTCGACCTAGGAGTATGTTCTTTAGAATATCCTTTTATGTTACGGAATTGGGTACATACGATCTAATCCTGGGGATGGATTGGCTAGAAGCACACTCGACAGTGATGGATTGACGAAGTAAGGAACTAACTTTCATCGATGATGAAGGTTACAAGAGGATGTTAATGGGGAAGAAAAAGGAAGTTTCCTTGAGAATGATATCGGCTATGCAGCTGAAGAAGAGCATGAGAAAAGGGTGTCAATTGTATGCGGTGATTGCATTGAATAAGGAAGGAGATAAGGTAGAAGTAATTAATCACCCCTTGTTCTCAGAATTCATGGACATGTTTCCTGATGCATTACCCGGATTACCGCCACAGCGTGAACTAGATTTCACCATAGAACTAAAGCCTAGAACCGAGCCCATAGCTAGAACTCCTTACCGAATGTCAGTACCAGAATTGAAGGAATTGCAAATTCAACTACAAGAGTTGTTAGATTTAGGACTAATCAGACCTAGTGTGTCTCCTTGGGGAGCACCTATTATTTTTGTAAAGAAGAAGGATGGCTCTTGGCGCTTGTGCATTGACTACCGTCAATTGAACAAGGCGACCGTAAGAAATCAGTATCCCCTACCCAGAATAGATGACCTCTTTGACCAGATGAAGGGTGCGACGGTATTCTCAAAAATCGACCTAAGGTCGGGATACCACCAGTTGAGGATCAAAGATGAAGATATCCCCAAGACGGCGTTTAAAACTAGATTTGGACACTACGAATTTGTCGTAGTACCTTTTGGATTAACAAATGCACCCAGTGTATTTATGAACCTGATGAACGGTGTGTTTCGGCAACACCTTGACAAGTTTGTACAGGTGTTCTTAGATGACATTCTGATTTCAAGAACACCAGAAGAACATGAGGAACACCTAAGGATAGTCTTAAAATGTTTAAGAGAAAATCACCTTTATGGAAAATTATCAAAGTGTTCGTTCTTCCAGAAGGAGATTCATTATCTTGGACACATCATATCCGGTGAAGGGATAGCTGTAGATCTAGCCAAAATTGAAGCCATTTGGGACTGGCCAGCACCCACAAACGTACATGAGGTACAAAGCTTTATGGGGCTTGCTAGGTATTATAGACATTTTGTGGAAGGCTTCTCTAGAGTAGCGGGACCTATTACTGAATTACAAAAGAAGAACCGTCCTTTCATTTGGACAGAGAAATGTGAAGAGGCCTTTGCTAGATTAAAAGAATTACTGACTACGGCACCAATCTTGAGAGTTCCCGATATGGATAAAGATTTCCTGGTGTGCACGGATGCTTCAAAGGATGGTGTTGGTTGTGTATTGATGCAAGATGGAAGAGTAATTGTGTACATGTCCAGAAGACTTAGGCTGCATGAAGAGAACTATGTGACCCATGATATGGAGATGACTGCAGTGATGTATGCTTTGAGGTTATGGAGACACTATCTGGTAGGGAGAAAGTTTGAATTAAAGACTGACCATTGTGGGTTACAACACATCTTCACTCAAAGCGACCTTAATGCAAGACAGAGAAGATGGTCGGAAGTACTCAGTGAGTACGAATTTGACATAACTTATGTGAAAGGGACCTTAAACAAAGTGGCAGATGCACTTAGTCGTAGACCTAGGATATTATCTGTCATACCATTAAAGACCAACTTAAGAGAAAATATCTTGACACTACAACAGAAGGACACATGGTATAATGAAGTAAAAGCTGAGTTGGAGAATGAACAGATGAGGATACCCAAGTTTGAAGGGTACTCTTTGGACATGGATGGTTTATTACGGTATAACCGTCGCATGTATGTTCCTGATAATGAAGAAATTCGACGTTTAATACTGTCTGAGGCTCACCGAGCCGTCTATAGAGCACATCCTGGAATAAAAAAGATGTATGCAGATATGAAACCTTTGTTCTTTTGGCATGGTATGAAGAGGGATGTGGTAAGTTTTGTGGCGAAGTGTATGGAGTGTCAAATGGTAAAGGCGGAACATCGACACCCAGCCAGATTACCGCAACCACATGCAATCCCAGAATCAAAATGGGAGGTTATTTCTATGGATTTCATAGTTGGTTTGACCTTAACCAACAGGAGACACGACACAATTTTTGTGGTAGTTGACACTCTTACCAAGAGTGCACATTTCCTACCGATTAAGAACACGTATCAAGCTCCGGAGATAGCCCGAGTTTTCATTAATGATGTAGTAAGACTACATGGAATTCCAAAGAAAATTATTTCTGATAGAGGATCAGTATTTACTAGAAGGTTTTGGACAAGCTTTCAAGAAGCTCTTGGTACTCAACTTAACTTTAGCACTGCCTACCACCCTGAAATGGACGGACAAACGGAAAGAGTAAACCAAATATTGGAGGACATGCTAAGAATGTATGTAATGGATCAACAGAAGAAGTGGGAAGAATATCTACCCTTGGTAGAATTTGCATACAACAACAGTTATCAAAGTTCTATTCAGATGGCTCCATTTGAATTTCTCTATGGGAGACCTTGTAGGACTCCCATAAGTTGGGATATACTTGAGGATAGGACATTACTTGGTCCTGAGGTAATACAAGAGATGGAAGACCAGATGGTCACGATTCGTGCTCGACTAAAGGAAGCACAGGATCGCCAGAAGAGCTATGCGGATGCACACAGGACTAATCGTAACTACGAAATTGGGGATAGGGTATTTCTACGGGTAAAACCACAGAAGAGTTCTATAAAGTTTGGAAAGGGAGCCAAGTTGTCACCTAGGTTTGTAGGACCCTTTAGGATTTCAGAACGGATAGGACCGGTTGCCTATCGTCTTGACTTGCCATCATCATTAAGTAGAATTCATAATGTTTTTCATATTTCTGTATTGCGCCACTATGTTCTCGATACTTCACATATCATTGACTTGAGTAATGTGCAGATAACGGACGATGGGGCCGTGATGGCCGAACCGATCTGGAATTTAGACCAGCGAACGGGGCAGCTTAGGCACCGTGTGATTGATCAAGTCAAAGTACAGTGGGACAGCTATAGTCCAAGCTCTGCGACTTGGGAGGACGCAACTGAGATGCGTCGTAGTTTTCCATTTTTATTCTGAACTTCGGGACGAAGTTCTAAATAAGTAGGGGTGTATGTAGTGCCCCTAGACTTTTGTAGACATTGAAGGCACCTGCTGAGTGACCTAGCCGATTGAAACATTAATTAAATAACCTTTTGACCTTATTTTTTTGAGTATGTGTATCTAAATTGTTGAGGTAAATGAATAATTGCATATGTTAAACGATTAGCTATGACTATGGAAAATTATGCTGATGGATAATGCTTAACGACTAGCTGTATGGTGATTATGTAATTTTCGACGAGATGTATATTTGATTAGATAAATAAGAAGTTGAATAAATCATAAATATTTAACAATGCTAGATTTAGAAATCAGATGATGATTATTGAGGACAGTGCTACTAATAATTTGCTGTGAGAAGTGTGTGTAGAAACAAGTGAGACGGTTCACCGACGGACACACAAAGGAACTTGAAGGGTCATAGAGTACAGGTAAATCACACACAGGGGGAGCGACGACGATGTCGACTTCGACAAGAATACCACGCATGAGCAGATAAGCATTGATCCGCTTGCTCAAGAGGAATGCATGAGGGCGTACGAGGTGGGCCACGACGGAGCTGGTCACGTACGAGTTGAGGGGCGCGCAGTGAGAACGAACTCACTCCTCAGCGCCATTAGTCCCTAGATAGCATGTAGACAGAGGATGGATGGTAACGATTCCTAAAATCCCTACAAGAGTTCCTGTAAGTCAAAACGGAAATATGGTGGCAGAAGAGCCCAATGACGCGGTACCCTGTCAAGAACGGAAAGAATGGACGCAAGGACCCAACGAGGTGGTACCATGCCAAGGAATGGAAACCATGGATGATTGCACCCGATGGAGTGGTGCCATGTCACGGAATTAAAAATTAAGGAACCAGGAGCCCAACGACGCAGCACCGTGATCCTAGTGAGTTTGATTGTTAAATTAAACTGCATAAAAACTTAGGAGAATAACTCTAGATTATTACTTAGCAAATGCATAAAAAAATAGTTTAGACATTTGCACATGAATAGTTGTTTTTGTTGAGCATTTAAAAAAATAGAAATCATTATTTAGGAGCAAAATAGAATCCTAGATTAGACACCTAGTCAACTAAAAGCTAGGAGTTGATTAAAATATCTAGGGGACAAACTAGAGCAAACTTAGGGATGTAGGTGCACTTCCCAGAGAAACTGACACTTGGATGGGTGAGTGTTTTAATTAAATAATTAATTAAAAATATTTAATTATGCATGAAGCGACATGTGTCGCAGGAGATTTTCCTTTATAAGGAAGGCTTAGGGAATGGGTAAGGGGCCCATAATTTGGACGATTGTCGTAATTTTTCGAATAGCTCAAAGACTTGCTGCTATCTAAGGGTTTGGCTAAGGAATCCTAGTGGGAAGGGAAGCCCAAGCTGAATTTCTAAAATACTTGTGTGAACTCTACGACCCGACTAGCTCGGGGGTCTGGAAGGAAGAAGAGTACTTCTGGAGTGGTTGGGTGGTTAACCCAGGTGTCCATTGGTGACCGTGGAGGTGGGACAATGGAGTGAGGCTGCGATTTCTTCAGGATTACACCAACTGCTGGAAACGACTACTCTTACAGGTTTGGTTCACATTTGTAAATTCCCTATTGTTTATTGCTAGATATTTTAGAAGCATGATTTTATTTTACATAATGGAATTCTGGAAAATGAATTGTATTTTATCGAAGGGTTATTTATTTCGGTTCCAGTTAAAAAAGTTGTGTGCTCAGGTTATGTAATTCTTTATTTCTGAATAATTACTAAAGATCTTAGATCATGCCTCCGATCGGACTTCACATTTAAATCTCAGTAATGAATTCGCTCAGATTGAGTCTGTACTTCGATTACAGTACTCAGTCTTTGAGACCAGTTTCCATATTTGGTTAGTATTAAGAATTGGTTTCTGGAATGTTTTGTAACTTCAGTACTCTGTTTCTTGCTGATACAGATCTAATTAATCGTTGGATCAGTTAATATATTTTAGTGTTCATTTCTTTTAAAACGCAGATCTAGAAGGTCTGGGAATTACTCTAATAATTCCAGTAATTATTTCCTTAAAATCGCCAAATCAAATGACCTCTAGATTACTTTTATTTTTCAAACTTTATTTATCTACCGCAGATTGAATTGATCTCGGGATTGTTATGGGATTTTCTGTACTCTTTTGCTTGAAGGCTCAATTTCGTTAATTCCGATGTGTTGTATTATGATTCCTGTTTTAAAATTCTAAAAACTCAGTTGAACCTCGATCTCAGTTCTATGGCGTGCCTCATTACTTGTTGATGTTTATAAATATGAAATTAAATTCGATCCATACCCTTGACCCCATCTCCGTGGCTCTGATTTACCTTGTCTACAAACTTACAATTTGTGAACCCGTTGAGTAACTTCTTAGTCTCTGCCAAACCTCCCTCTATGAAACCCTATGGCAAGCACTGTGATCCCGTTACACAGAGCAAATTTCTAGCTAAATCTCAGAATTAGCTACAGGTATTGACACCATCGCTTCTCTTAAGCCGGTTGAATCTTTTCCTTTAGCCAATTCCGTACTGTAGTGTATCGTTAAACTAGCCGCAGACCTGTAACCTCTTTTGGTGACGGTGATTACTTGTTCTAGCACCTGGACGATTAACCATATGACTCGTTGACCAATTAACACTTTGGTGTGAAGCGTGGAGAGACCAGAGAACTCAGTGACTCCAGCTTCTTACTTTCCCACGTTTGGAGGATGCCGGAGCTGTCAAGTGGAGGGGTTGTTTGCATTTAATTTCAGTATTGTAATTTCCTTTCATCCTGCGAATTGACCTTCTGCGTTTAAATGGAGAATCCGTTGTTTAAGAATTCATGTAATATTTTTCTGTCATTTGATTATGCGGTGATTTTGCAGATTGTTCTATTGATTTAATATTTAGTAAATACTAGTTTCTTGCCACCATGTGTAAGTCCGGGTTGTTTAAGAAGTGTTCGTTATTGTAGAGACTAATGGATTATTCCTTGATGAAAGGAGAAGCTTTAGATGCGTAGATGTAGGTTACTTCTAGGTAGGAGTAACGATTGAGATATTGATATGTGTAATCTTTTTTGTTTTAGTACTAGATGCTTAGTTGTGAAGTTATGCAATACTTAATAAAGGAGAAGTAAAATGTTAAAGGCAGAATCGTTGGTGTTACTAAGAATTATTATGTAATAGTTTTTATGATTGTCAATGAGAGTGTTGGATTATAGAATGGTTGAGTATACACATACACCTTTGCACTCATTAAATAATTTATAGTTAATCATCGATGTGAAATATCGGATCAATTGTGAT
The DNA here is from genome assembly GCA_027924585.1 of Larix kaempferi. Classification (NCBI taxonomy): domain Eukaryota; kingdom Viridiplantae; phylum Streptophyta; class Pinopsida; order Pinales; family Pinaceae; genus Larix; species Larix kaempferi. The sequence continues at coordinate 38,804,936 of BSBM01000217.1, forward strand.
CACCAAATAATTGGCAATACCCTTTATTATAACAACCTACTATCTATTATAATAAGAATTATGAATAGTTCTAAGAGTTTAAAACACTAATCTCTCACTTAAGATTAGCATTCTCGTTATTTATTATTGGCTTTTGTATTTGTTTATGTTTAAAATTGAATGCATTTTATTTATAATACATTTAATAGAATGCATGATAATCGCTTTATGTTTAAAGGAATACATTATGTTGATAGTATGTCATTTTGAATTTCATTGGGTAAAAATAATTGCATTATGCTTAAAATTGAATGCATTATATTTATAATATAGTTAATAGAATGCATGATAATCACTTTATGTTTAAAGGAATGCATTATGTTGATAGTATGTCATTGTGAATTTCATTGGGAAAACATAATTGCATTATGCTTAAAATTGAATGCATTATATTCATAATATATTTAATAGAATGCATAATAATCATATTATGTCTAAAGGAATGCATCGTGTAAATAGTATATCAATTTGATTTGCGTTTAAAAATAAAAAATAAAAAAAATTCTACGACCAAGGTCCCTACATTTGGTATCAGAGCGAGGTCGAACTTAGTTCGGACCTAGACAATTCCGCGCGAAACAGTTTAAGATGTTAAGTTGACTAATAAAAGTTTATTTTACATTTGAATAGACTTCGTCATGGATCGAAGAACTCGCCAGGGTAGATCCGGAAGGGGACGAGGACGAGCTGCACGCCCGTCAACCCCAACAGCCCCTGTGGATAATCCTCCGAGAGATGAGGAAACCATTAACCTACCTGCGGACGAGGTCATGACAATGATGAGGAACTACCATAGAATGACAGAAGCATTGATGACACGACTTGACCACGAGAACGTTGGTTCTCAAGTCACTGCAGTACCGCAGGTGCCACCTCCGGTCAACATACACCGAGAGTTAGAAAAGGTGAAGTTTCCTGAATTTTGGGGTTCCACTGAGGGGACTGCCGCAGAGGCATGGCTAGAAAACATGGCCATGTGTTTTTCTTTGAGAGACTACCCGTCTAACATGAAGGTACGGATGGCAATACTACAACTGAAGGGGGAAGCCCTTCTTTGGTGGAAGACCTTGCGACCTCAGCTAGGTCTAGAGCTTGAGGAGATATCTTGGGAATTGTTCGCTGAACATTTTCGTCAGCATTACCTATCAAACGAATTCATTGAGCGACAACTGAATGATTTCCATGCACTAAAGCAAGGACTACGGACAGTACAAGAGTACGAAATCCGTTTTATGGAGTTACTAAGGTATGCACCCCATGTTTCCACGAAGAAATTAAAGGTCAATAAGTTCACATACCCCAATTTTGTGAAAATAATGTAATTATTTTATCATATTTCTAAGACATTATGTTAAAATTTAATGCTTAGTAGAAATTGGTGACTCAGCAGAGTCACTAGAAATGGAATGTAATTCTGAATATTTTATTATTAATAAATAAATTATGGAGACAACAGCATGGGAGAGCTGTTAAAAGAGGTTACTGGTCTAACTGGTGGATGGAACTAGGTGGAAAGGCAAAAGACAAGTGGCAGCATCCTCAAACACTTCCTAATTTGCAGGTGGCAACTTCCCTATATTTTGGGGACATGATTCCCCAAGAAAGTGGAATATGAGTAGGTGGCTCATTAATGACAGTTAACCCAACAAAGACCTAGGCAATCTTTTAAATAGTACTCAATGAACTGAGCTGGGGGTTCAATTGTTCTGAGGGAGAATACATTCAGGTGAATGTCATTCAGGAGTCCCATTGAGGAAGAGGGAATTATACAGTAAGGAAGTTGTTTGAGAGAAAGGCTACAGTAACTTGGTTCCAGTTTAGCTGTTTTGGCTGAGTGAATTGTTTTGCTGCACCTAGTTCCAGCTAGGGAGACCAGAGCAAGCTCGGGGGTCCTGAGAAGTGCTGTCTGGGTACTCTCCAGGAGTTGGTAGGGAGGAACAGCCTCCCATTGCTGTTGTTGTCCACCAATCAAGACAGGTTCTGCTAATTACTCCTCTATGTTTATTAAGGATAAATGATTGTATGTTGTATTTATGGTTAATATGTTTGAGTAGTAATAAATTAAGTAGTAGGTTGAATATCCTAGAATAACAGTAGTAAGATTGTTAAAAGTTACTGTGTCTTCTGTATTGTTAGTATGATTTAATCTCTGTTTTATTTATATTAATGTATTTATAATCTATACGAAAAAACTACTCATACTTTATGAAAGGATGTGTAAGTTATAATTGTAAAACTAGTTTAATTATATTTGTTTAACAGACAAATAGGGTCGGCATATCAAGTATTTGTATTCTGTACGTTATAAAAAATTTAGTATACAGTCATAGGAGACAAACAGTAAACCTAAACAAAGATAATATAACAAATCATATCTTGGTCAATAGACCTTACAGGAAATGTTGTAAGCACAAATAAAATCTTTATCTCAGGGTGCAAACCCCAGTCAGAAGTTAACAAATTAATACACAAAGACCTAGTTAACTTTTCTCCATTCTTTTTTTTATCAAACAAAACGATGGTGCAGAAACCCTACAGAACTCTGTTGCCAAGTTTAAACATCATCATAATATCTTACCCTAAGCTCCCTAACACGATAGAATCTTAAAACACATCAATAAATGACATCACGACTGAGGAGTTTAAATGGAAACCGATAATTCCAATGTTTTAACAATGAAAATTTATTTAGCAGAGAAATCCTAAATCCAACAAAACAGATAGAATAGTTTTACAACTCAGTGTCGAGCTTCTTTCTCATCACAATGCCTTTTCCTTGTTTCACAGTTACGACATAGCTTTTTTTTATGTCATATTAATCAGTTAAACAAATGTAACAGTTAAAATTTTAGGTAAACCCTATCTTTTTGAATGTTACGATTTTGCAAACATTCAAATCCATACAACAAATTTATCTATGGCCGCAGCCCCGTCATTTGACGAAAACATGTTATAGAAAGTTAAAGCACACAACATACACCAGCTCGTTATACAGAATGACTGTACCAAGTCATTTCTAAATCTTAAATTACACAGGAAAGACGTAGGAACAAAACCTTTGCTTGTTAGTTATAACATTGTTTTACTGACAGCCGAGTGCACAAACTCCTGTAGAAGTGGTTTTAAAAACAAAAACAACATAGTACAGAACAACGAAGTAACGAATGCCATTAAACAAGCCAATTCTACAGGCAACTTTTATATTAAGTTAAATTTAAATAAAACCGGGGTGGTATACCCTAAATCCTTCATAAGTACAATAATGAAGGTAAAACCACGAGGTTGTAACCCCATTCTCAGAACAGGCTCCTAGCCTTGTTCTCTACACTTTAATATATAACAACTCGTTTGTAAGAACCCTACAACACCTAAAGAGAGACCATTAATTTACAGTCGGCTGAAGCCATAATGCCTCTATCCTATGACAGGGATAAAACCTGTCAAGATCTTGCAGGGTCAAGCTTTTAAAAGACTCAACAGAACGACGACAGCCATAGATTCATGTCCTTCGAAGATCAAACCCTAGTCGCCCAAACAAAACCCCAAGGAGAAAAATGCCATGGTAAGGACCAGGCTTACCCAGAGGAGCCAAATGCCGAGAGCTGTGTCCTATACACCTTCTGGAGTGTTCAATACCTGCTTAGGACAGAAAACAACGTATTAGTTACCTGTCTATTTCTCAACAAAACGAAAAAAAATTCTTTCAATTTAAGAAAATAACACTACAAAGCCAACTGTAATATCTCACCAGAAATTTGAATGAAGATACAACCACAGTGATTGGTCTTGAATTCACGAGCCGATTAAGTGGGAACCCTACCCTGGCCACCAGAGAAGGAGTTGGCGAATTCAAAGATACATTCCACGATGAAGGTGGTTTCAGAAATAAGTGAAGGGATACAAACAATGGAAGCCGTGACTAGTATGAAACTAGTAATAGAAAGGATAGAACCCTAGGGTTTTCACAAAGAAGACTATAACTATTAAAAAGCAAAAACACGACTCCTGAACCTTATAAATGGACAAGCACAGCGAGCTATAACAGTGTGGGAGCAGATACCACCATGGTTTCGGCAAATTTTGGACAGGAAAAATCCACAGAGCGGCCGAGCCCGAAGGCGAGGGAAGAAATGGTAAGGAGTAGGGTTAGTCAACCTCTTATGTCATGAATACTTGGATGTGAATTAGCCACGTATCCTTTTAATAATTCTCATGCAGTGGGTAACTTTTACATAGTTCGTTTTACGATGATAACTTCATCATTGTGCCAAATGAATGATAATATGGATATTCCCTAGGGTCGTGATACCCTATGATTGATACATAATCCATGATTTGAACATTGCTATCAAACGATGTATAGTGAGTAACATCACTTTGTCCTATGACCCAATAATTTAGCAATTGTTATTAGTATTCAACATTTTCAATAAGAACTTCACCTCGATGCCAAACAAAAATCATAGTAAGAGTAATATGGATTATTGCTTGGTGATATTGATAGTTGCAAATGCATAGTTTGCCTATCATCCCTTTAAAAAAAATAAAAAATAAAAATACATTAATGCTTTCAATTCTTGTCAATATCGATCCTAATTTGAATTATAAATCCATTGCATTTTTAAATATCGTTTTAAAACCCAGTCTTGGAGTATTCTATAGATAAAGAAGATAGATAATTGCTTTAGAAAAATTACTAAATATAGGGGTGCAATACAAGCGCCTTTTGGGTTGATAACAACCTGTTACGACATTTCCAATTACCATAACCTCATGTGCAAGACATAGATCTTCACCTTAAGTTACGAGTAATGAATTGAGATGTTAACATTTAGTCTTCTCTAGGTGATTTTCACTTGAAGGATTTCAGATACATAGATTCTAACTTGGAATCAGAATTACGCTAGATCATCTCACTTACCATTACGATACAATAACAAGTATTCAACTATCTCAGATTTCTTATAAACATTGAGACAAGTCCACTCAAGATAAGCTTATAAATTCGGAGTCATTGACATAAAAATAATTTGTCCAACTCATACAATCCTGAGATGTTAGGAGGAGACTTGTATAGGTTAGAATATCTAGATAATGCGAAAACCAGTAGGTTACTTTTCACAGTGCTAATCATGAGGCGATGCTGTAATACAATAACATCATCAATAATATCTATTCTACAGAGTTGTTTTCAGGAATACAATACCCTTTTGTTTTTCTAGTAATTTCTAATTTAATAACAGTAAGAACAGAGAAGTTCGTAGGAAGAGTGCTACCTTTAGACACCTGAAAACCGAGTTAGCATGCTTAGACTTTATATTGAGTGATTTTGGAACTGGTAATTGTATTATAATACTTTAAAGATTTAATTGTCGCGACCGCACGTTACCTGTATATCTGTAAAGAGAAGGACAGTTCGATGCATTAGCTCGGAAGCTAAGTAAGCCCAGTCTGCTATGACAACTCCCCTTGAGGTTGCAAAACAATAAAACAATCAGTAACAGAAAGGAGTTAACCATAATCACATTTAAGTACAACAACAAATCGTTCAGACACGTTTAAAATCATGTAATTTAAACAGACAGTTAAAGGACTGCATTTAATAACAATTATTGCTATCTTAAAAATTTTAAATTTTTCTGAAAATTTGTGGGTTTTGACATGTGGTATCAGAGCATGGTTCATACACTAGGCCTGGATGTGACTCAACCAGTTTCCGCAAAATAGTGACCATGAAAGAAAAAAAAAATTATATATATAATGTACTAACTTATATTTTTGTTTCATAAAAACAGAGCAGAAAATTTCCTTTTTCTGAATCTAACAGGCAGGTATGGAAAAGCTAGGAGAATATGCTGAGGAAGGATCTCCAAACACTGCGACAAGACAGATGTCGAGAGAACCTGTGACAGAGGAGGTAATTTCTCACTCCTCAGAGCTGATGCAGACCATAAAAGGTTTAAAGACAGAGATAGAAATAGTCAAGAAGGATAATGAAAGGATTCTGAAAAATCAAGAGCAGCTAAATCAATTATTATTAGAAAAATTTCAGACAGAAGGAAGAAGCAAAAGAGCTGACTCAGAAGAAGCTAGTCATCAAAGGGGGTCTAAAAGGATGAAACCAGCTAAATCTGACAGCAGTTCATCATCTGAAGAGAGAAGGGAACAACACAGCTATCGCACTACTAGTGACAGCAGTGAAGCTGAGTTGCATAACAGAAAGAAAAACTACCGACCTTATGAAGAGATTTCCGAGGAGTTTAAGAAAATAAAACCCCCAACTTTCAATGGAGAATCCGAGACAGGAGAAGAGGCAGAATCCTGGTTATCCGGGATGAGAAAATATTTCCAAATTTACAACTATTCAAATCAGCTGAAGGCACGAATGGCCATCTACAACCTTTCTGGAAAGACGGACATATGGTGGCAAGACCTGAAAAGGGTCAAGGGGATCAAAGAAAAAGAAGTCAATTGGAGTACTTTTAAAAGGTACTTCAAAAAGAAATTTTTTTCTGAACAATACTATGAAGAAAGGGCCAAGGAATTTTATGAACTGAAGCTAGGATCTATGACTATGAAGGACTTAAACAGTAAATTCTTGAGTCTGTTAAGGTATGTGCCGTATTTTGTCGAAGAGAAACCAAAAATACAGTGGTTTCTTAGCTGCCTGCCATATCATATCAAGGACAGAATTGAATATGATAACCCCAAAACACTGGAAGAGGCTATGCGAAAGGCTAATTTCTGTTATGAACAAAATAAAAAGAAAGAAGGGATAGCCAGCTGGAAAGCTAAAAAGAACAGCAATCAGCCTGAGTACAGGAAAAAGGAGTTTGTACCCCAGAAAAGTTTCAAAAATAACAAGAACAGAACCCTATTTAATGGTAAAAACTTCCAGGGAAGCAAAAATGGAGTTGCTAATAACTCCAGTAACTTCAAGGGCAGCAAGGAGGTTCCTAACAATCACGGAAATTACACTAAGAATTTTGAACGGAAGGAGCCTGGTAAGTGCTGGGAGTGTAATGGCCCACATTATGCTTCAGTTTTCCCAAATCGAAAGAAACCAATCAGCAATATTCATACTATACAAGAAGAAATGACTGTTGGAGACTTTGCAGGGACTATGCCTCGAATAAATGCAGCATTGGAGAACCGTCAAGCTGACTATCAAACTTCCATGGTGGAAGTAGGAGGTATGATTAACAAAACCCCTGTAACTATTTTAATAGATCCAGGTGCTAGCCTTAGTTATATTTCACCACGTATAGTAGAAAAATGTAATCTGACTGTTGAAAGATTTGATAACTCTTGGTCAGTAAAACTAGCCACTGGGGCAAAAAGGAAGGTGAATTGTTATGTTAAAGAATGTAATTTAGATATGAATGATTTTCAAACTACTGTTCAATTAAATATTCTGCCACTTGGCTCATATGACATGCTTATTGGTATGGACTGGTTAGAACAACATAAGGTAGTTTTAAACTGTTTTGACAAAAAATTTAGGTGTGTAAACAATAATGGACAGCCTGTAACTGTTAGGGGTATTCCTAGGAAAACAGTAGTCAGGCAGATTTATGCTTTACAACTTAAAAGGGCAATCAGAAAAGGGTGCAAATCCTATGCTGTCACTATTACAGATGAGACAGATAAGTCTGAAGGAAGCAAGATAACAGTAGAGGATATCCCTGTAGTAAATGATTTTATTGATGTCTTCCTGGAGGAAATCCCAGGATTACCTCCCAAAAGAGAACTGGACTTTACAATTGAACTTGTACCAGGTGCTGTACCCAGTTCAAAAGCTCCGTATCGTATGAATATTTTGGAGCTTAATGAATTAAAAACTCAATTAAAGGAGTTAATAGATAAGAATTACATTCGACCCAGTGTGTCCCCTTGGGGAGCACCAGTAATTTTTGTTAAAAAGAAGGACGAAACTATGCGACTTTGCATAGATTACCGTCAACTGAACAAGATGACGATTAAAAATAGATATCCGTTGCCTCGCATAGATGATCTGTTTGATCAGCTACGTGCAGCCACAGTGTTCTCTAAGATAGACCTGAGATCGGGTTATCATCAGGTGAGGATTAAGGAAGAAGACATTTTCAAAACAGCTTTCAGAACAAGGTATGGACATTACGAATTTGTCGTAATGCCATTTGGGCTTACTAACGCCCCAGCCGTCTTTATGTGTCTAATGAATAACATAATGCATAAGTACTTAGATAAATTTGTTGTCGTATTCATCGATGACATCTTAGTTTATTCTAAGAATGAAGAGGAGCATAAAGAACATTTACGGATAGTCTTACAAGAACTACGAGAGCAGCAGCTCTTTGCGAAGTTCAGTAAGTGTGACTTCTTCAAAGATGAAATCCAGTACTTAAAACATGTAGTCACAAAGGAAGGGATTTCAGTTGATCTTGAAAAGATACGGGCAATTGAGGATTGGCCAGTACCAAAAGACGTAACAGATGTTAGGTCCTTCATGGGAATTACCGGTTACTACCGGAGATTCATTGAAGACTTTTCAAAAATAGCCAACCCAATCACTTCCTTGCAAAAGAAAGGCAAGAAGTTCGATTGGAACATGAAGTGTGAAGAAAGCTTTAAGAAATTGAAGACTTTATTAACAACCGCACCTATTTTAAGAATAGCAGATCCTAATAAGGATTTTGTAGTTTGCACCGACACTTGTAATGATGGTTTAGGTGGAGTGTTGACTCAGGATGGGCATGTCATTGCCTATGAGTCCAGGAAGCTAAAGATTCACGAAAATAATTATGCCACTTATGATTTGGAATTGCCTGCTGTCATCCATGCTTTAAAGATGTGGCGACACCACTTAATAGGCAAAAAATTTACTTTAATGACTGATAATAAGGGTCTGAAATACCTTTTAGATCAGCCTAATTTAAATGCAAGACAAGCCAGGTGGTTGGCCTTCTTCAATGAATATGATTTCGAAATTCAGCACATAAAAGGAAAGGAAAATAAGGTCGTTGATGCTTTGAGCAGAAATGCAAGGCTGGATTTTGTATCAGCTAGCAACACTTATACCTCTGATTTGAATGAACAGTTTGCTGAAGGGATAAGATCAGATGAAATTTATCAAAAGTTACAAGTTACAGCTAAAGATGAACCTACAGAAAGTTTAATAAAGGGTTATAGCCTAAAAAAGAGGGATTTTTATTGTTCAAGGACAGGCTGTATGTTCCAAATGTTCCTAAAGTTAAACTGTTAATTCTGGACGAAGCTCATAAAACCCCTTACTCAGGGCATCTAGGCTACCAGAAGACTGTCACCATGTTGAGAAAAGAATATTTTTGGCCTAATATGAAATCTGAAACAGCTGATTATATAGCTAGATGTTTAGACTGCCAACAGGTAAAAACGGAACACCAGCATACAGCTGGGTTATTGCAACCTTTGCCTATTCCTAGTTGGAAGTGGGAAATAATCAGCTTAGATTTCATTACGGGATTACCCAAAAATCAGCATCAAAATGATTCAATTATGGTGGTAGTAGATAAATTGAGTAAATCAGCACACTTTATTCCTGTTAAAACCACTTACAAGGCTGCAAACATAGCTGATATATTTTTGAAACAGATTTTTCGGTTACATGGTGTCCCAAGAGTTATTATTTCAGACAGGGATCCTAAATTTACAGGAAATTTCTGGAAATCTTTGTTTAAAGGATTAAACACAACTCTGAATTTCAACGCTTCTTTCCATCCTCAGACGGATGGACAAACTGAAAGAGTTAATCAGGTATTAGAAGATCTGCTAAGAATGTATGTTAAGGATCAACCAGGTAAGTGGGAGGACTATTTACATCTAGCAGAATTTGCATACAATAACAACTATCAATCGTCAGCTAAGTTTAGTCCTTTTGAAATTCTGTATGGACGTAAATGTAACACTCCTATCTCTTGGAGTAATCCAGTAGATAGAATAGTGTTAGGACCTGACTTATTAAAAGAGATGGAATAGATTGTGAAACAAGTGCAAGTAAATTTGAATATTGCCCAGGATCGACAAAAGAGTCAAGCAGATTTGAAAAGAACTCCTAAAGAGTTCCAGGTAGGTGAACATGTGTTCATCAAGGTAAGGCCAAAGAAGAGCTCCCTAAGACTGGGAAGTTGTGCAAAATTAGCGCCACGTTACTGTGGTCCGTTTGAAATTTTATCTAGAATCGGTCAAGTTGCTTATCAGCTAGCATTACCACCTAATTTAAAAGTACACAATGTTTTTCATATTTCTGTTCTGAAAAAGTATGTTCATGATGCTACTCATGTTATTGACTGGAACATTGTACAGGTAGAACCAGAAGGGGAAGTTCTGGTGGAACTGGATTGTATCCTCGGGAGGAGGGAAATTATTCTGCGGAACCGCACCATTGGACAGTTGAAGGTGCAATGGAAGTACCTTAGTCCTGAAGAAGCTACCTGGGAACTGGAAAGTAAGATGCGGGAATCATACCCAAATCTATTCCAGCAAGTGGCTGAGGATGAAGAATAAGTAACACCGAAGACGATGTTACATTTTAAGGGGGTGTGTATGTCACATACCCCAATTTTGTGAAAATAATGTAATTATTTTATCATATTTCTAAGACATTATGTTAAAATTTAATGCTTAGTAGAAATTGGTGACTCAGCAGAGTCACTAGAAATGGAATGTAATTCTGAATATTTTATTATTAATAAATAAATTATGGAGACAACAGCATGGAAGAGCTATTAAAAGAGGTTACTAGTCTAACTGGTGGATGGAACTGGGTGGAAAGGCAAAAGACAAGTGGCAGCATCCTCAAACACTTCCTAAGTTGCAGGTGGCAACTTCCCTATATTTTGGGGTCATGATTCCCCAAGAAAGTGGAATCTGAGCAGGTGGCTCATTAATGAAAGTTAACCCAACAAAGACATAGGAAATCTTTTAAATAGTACTCAATGAACTGAGTTGGGGGTTCAATGGTTCTGAGGGAGAATACATTCAGGTGAATGTCATTCAGGAGTCCCATTGAGGAAGAGGGAATTATACAGTAAGGAAGTTGTTTGAGAGAAAGGCTACAGTAACTTGGTTCCAGTTTAGCTGTTTTGGCTGAGTGAATTGTTTTGCTGCACCTAGTTCCAGCTAGGGAGACCAGAGCAAGCTCGGGGGTCCTGAGAAGTGCTGTCTGGGTACTCTCCAGGAGTTGGTAGGGAGGAACAGCCTCCCATTGCTGTTGTTGTCCACCAATCAAGACAGGTTCTGCTAATTACTCCTCTATGTTTATTAAGGATAAATGATTGTATGTTGTATTTATGGTTAATATGTTTGAGTAGTAATAAATTAAGTAGTAGGTTGAATATCCTAGAATAACAGTAGTAAGATTGTTAAAAGTTACTGTGTCTTCTGTATTGTTAGTATGATTTAATCTATGTTTTATTTATATTAATGTATTTATAATCTATACGAAAAAACTACTCATACTTTATGAAAGGATGTGTAAGTTATAATTGTAAAACTAGTTTAATTATATTTTTTTAACAGACAAATAGGGTCGGCATATCAAGTATTTGTATTCTGTACATTATAAAAAATTTAGTATACATTCATAGGATACAAACAGTAAACCTAAACAAAGATAATATAACAAATCATATCTTGGTCGATAGACCTTACAGGAGATGTTGTAAGCACAAATAAAATCTTTATCTCAGGGTGCAAACCCCAGTCAGAAGTTAACAAATTAATACACAAAGACCTAGTTAACTTTTCTCCATTCTTTTTTATATCAAACAAAACGATGGTGCAGAAACCCTACAGAACTCTGTTGCCAAGTTTAAACATCATCATAATATCTTACCCTAAGCTCCCTAACAGGACATAATCTTAAAACACATCAATAAATGACATCACGAGTGAGGAGTTTAAATGGAAATCGATCATTCCAATGTTTTAACAATGAAAATTTATTTAGCAGAGAAATCCTAAATCCAACAAAACAGATAGAATAGTTTTACAGCTCAGTGTCGAGCTTCTTTCTCATCACAATGCCTTTTCCTTGTTTCACAGTTACGACATAGCTTTTTTTTTATGTCATATTAATCAGTTAAACAAATGTAACAGTTAAAATTTTAGGTAAACCCTATCTTTTCGAATGTTACGATTTTGCAAACATTCAAATCCATACAACAAATTTATCTATGGCCGCAGCCCCGTCATTTGACGAAAACATGTTATAGAAAGTTAAAGCACACAACATACACCAGCTCGTTATACAGAATGACTGTACCAAGTCATTTCTAAATCTTAAATTACACACTGAAAGACGTAGGAACAAAACCTTTGCTTGTTAGTTATAACATTGTTTTACTGACAGCCGAGTGCACAAACTCCTGTAGAAGTGGTTTTAAAAACAAAAACAACATAGTACAGAACAACGAAGTAACGAATGCCATTAAACAAGCCAATTCTACAGGCAACTTTTATATTAAGTTAAATATAAATAAAACCGGGGTGGTACACCCTAAATCCTTCATAAGTACAGTAATGAAGGTAAAACCACGAGGTCGTAACCCCATTCTCAAAACAGGCTCCTAGCCTTGTTCTCTACACTTTAATATATAACAACTCGTTTGTAAGAACCCTACAACACCTAAAGAGAGACCATTAATTTACAGTCGGCTGAAGCCATAATGCCTCTATCCTATGACAGGGATAAAACCTATCAAGATCTTGCAGGGTCAAGCTTTTAAAAGACTCAACAGAACGACGAAAGCCATAGATTCATGTCCTTCGAAGACCAAACCCTAGTCGCCCAAACAAAACCCCAAGGAGAAAAATGCCATGGTAAGGACCAGGCTTACCCGGAGGAGACAAATGCCGAGAGCTGTGTCCTGTACACCTTCTCGAGTGTTCAATACCTGCTTAGGACAGAAAACAACGTATTAGTTACCTGTCTATTTCTCAACAAAACGAAACAAAATTCTTTCAATTTAAGAAAATAACACTACGAAGCCAACTGTAATAGCTCACTAGAAATTTGAATGAATATACAACCACAGTGATTGGTCTTGAAGTCACGAGCCGATTAAGTGGGAACCCTACCCTGGCCACCAGAGAAGGAGTTGGCGAATTCAAAGGTACATTCCACGATGAAGGTGGTTTCAGATATAAGTGAAGGGGATACAAACAATGGAAGTCGTGACTGGTATGAAACTAGTAACAGAAAGGATAGAACCCTAGGGTTTTCACAAAGAAGACTATAACTGTTAAAAAGCAAAAACATGACTCCTGAACCTTATAAATGGACAAGCACAACGAGCTATAACAGTGTGGGAGCAGATACCACCATGTTTTCGGCAAATTTTGGACAGGAAAAATCCACAGAGCGGCCGAGCCCGAAGGCGAGGGAAGAAATGGTAAGGAGTAGGGTTAGTCAACCTCTTATGTCATGAATACTTGGATGTGAATTAGCCATGTATCCTTTTAATAATTCTCATGCAGTGGGTAACTTTTACATAGTTCGTTTTACGATGATAACTTCATCATTGTGCCAAATGAATGATAATATGGATATTCCCTAGGGTCGTGATACCCTATGATTGATACATAATCCATGATTTGAACATTGCTATCAAACGATGTATAGTGAGTAACATCACTTTGTCCTACGAGCCAATAATTTAGCAATTGTTATTAGCATTCAACATTTTCAATAAGAACTTCACCTCGATGCCAAACAAAAATCATAGTAAGAGTAATATGGATTATTGCTTGGTGATATTGATAGTTGCAAATGCATAGTTTTCCTATCATCCCTTTTAAAAATAAAAAATAAAAAAAATAATACATTAATGCTTTCAATTCTTGTCAATATCGATCCTAATTTGAATTATAAATCCATTGCATTTTTAAATATCGTTTTAAAACCCAGTCTTGGAGTATTCTATAGATAAAGAAGATAGATAATTGCTTTAGAAAAATTACTAAATATAGGGGTGCAATACAAGCGCCTTTTGGGTTGATAACAACCTGTTACGACATTTCCAATTACCATAACCTCATGTGCAAGACATAGATCTTCACCTTAAGTTACGAGTAATGAATTGAGATGTTAACATTTAGTCTTCTCTAGGTGATTTTCACTTGAAGGATTTCAGATACATAGATTCTAACTTGGAATCAGAATTACGCTAGATCATCTCACTTACTATTACGATACAATAACAAGTATTCAACTATCTCAGATTTCTTATAAACATTGAGACAAGTCTACTCAAGATAATCTTATAAATTCAGAGTGATTGACATAAAAATAATTTGTCCAACTCATACAATCCTGAGATGTTAGGAGGAGACTTGTATAGGTTAGAATATCTAGATAATGCGAAAGCCAGTAGGTTACTTTTCACAGTGCTAATCATGAGGCGATGCTGTAATACAGTAACATCATCAATAATATCTATTCTACAGAGTTGTTTTCAGGAATATAGTACCCTTTTGTTTTTCTAGTAATTTCCAATTTAATAACAGTAAGAACAGAGAAGTTTGTAGGCAGAGTGCTACCTTCAGACACCTGAAAACCGAGTTAGCATGCTTAGACTTTATATTGAGTGATTTTGGAACTGCTAATTGGATTATAATACTTTAAAGATTTAATTGTCGCAACCGCACGTTACCTGTATATCTGTAAAGAGAAGGATAGTTCGATGCATTAGCTCGGAAGCTAAGTAAGCCCAGTCTGCTATGACAACTCCCCTTGAGGTTGCAAAATAATAAAACAATCAGTAACAGAAAGGAGTTAACCATAATCACATTTAAGTACAACAACAAATCGTTCAGACACGTTTAAAATCATGTAATTTAAACAGACAATTAAAGGACTGCATTTAATAACAATTATTGCTATCTTAAAAATTTTAAATTTTTCTGAAAATTTGTGGGTTTTGACATTGCGCATGCGTCCAGAAATAAGAAAAGCTTACTTCCCCCTGTTTTTAAAAATCACAGCTTCTAGAAGGTTTTCATGATTTGTTTAACAACATGAGTTTTTAAATTAATGTCATTTAGTTAAAAAATGGAATCAACAAAGTCTGAACATTCTACATCATAACGACTTTCTATAGTTTGCGCATGCGTTCGAGAATAAAAAAAGCTTACTTTCCATTGTTTTTTAAAATCACAGCTTCTAGAAGGTTTACATGATTTCTTAAAAAACACGAGTTTTTTGAAAATGTGATTTATTTCATAAATGGAATCAACAAAGTATGCACATTCTACGTCATAACGAATTTCTAAAGTTTGCGCATGCGTCCGGAAATAAGAAAAGCTTGCTTCCCCCGTTTTTTAAAATCACAGCTTCTAGAAGGTTTACATGATTTCTTAAAAAACATGAGTGTTTAGAAAATGTGATTTATTTCATAAATGGAATAAACAAAGTATGCACATTCTACGTCATAACAACTTTCTATAGTTTCCGCATGCATCCGGAAATAATGAAAGCTTACTTCCCCCCGTTTTTTAAAATCATAGCTTCTAGAAGGTTTACATGATTTCTTAAAAAACATGAGTTTTTGGAAAATGTGATTTATTTCATAAATGGAATCAACAAAGTATGCATATTCTACATAATAACGAATTTCTATACATTGTGCATGTGTCCGGAAATAAGAAAAGCTTACTTCCCCCCGTTTTTTAAAATCACAGCTTCTAGAAGGCTTACACGATCTCTTAAAAAACACGAGTTTTTGGAAAATGTCATTTATTTAATATTTGGAATCAACAAAGTATGCACATTCTACGTAATAACGACTTTCTAAAGTTTGCGCATGCGTACGGAAATAAGAAAAGCTTACTTCCGCCAGTTTTTTAAAATCACAGCTTCTAGAAGGTTTACATGATTTCTTAAAAAACACGAGTTTTTAGAAAATCTGATTTATTTCATAAATGGAATCAACAAAGTATGCACATTCTACGTCATAACAAATTTCTAATGTTTGCGCATGCGTCCGGAAATAAGAAAAGCTTACTTCCCCCAGTTTTTTAAAATCACAACTTCTAGAAGGTTTACATGATTTCTTGAAAACACGAGTTTTTAGAAAATGTAATTTATTTCTTAAATGAAATCAACAAAGTATGCACATTCTACGTCATAACTACTTTATATAGTTTGCACATGCGTCCGGAAATAAGAAAAACTCACGTCCCCCCATTTTTATAAATCATAGCTTCTAGAAGGTTTAGATGATTTCTTAAAAAACACGATTGTTTAGAAAATGTGATTTATTTCATAAATGGAATCAACAAAGTATGAACATTCTATGTCATAACGACTTTCTATAGTTTGCGCATGCGTAAACTATGCACATTCTACATGATAACGACTTTCTATAGTTTGCGCATGCGTCCGGAAATAAGAAAAGCTTACTTCCCCCCTTTTTTTAAATCACAACTTCTAGAAGGTTTACATGATTTCTTGAAAACACGAGTTTTTAGAAAATGTGATTTATTCCTTAAATGCAATCAACAAAGTATGCACATTCTACGTCATAACGACTTTCTATAGTTTGCGCATGCGTCCGGAAATAAGAAAAACTTACTTCCCCCCATTTTTTTAAATCATGGCTTCTAGAAGGTTTAGATGATTTCTTAAAAAACACGATTGTTTAGAAAATGTGATTTACTTCATAAATGGAATCAACAAAGTATGAACATTCTATGTCATAACGACTTTCTATAGTTTGCGCATGCGTACAGAAATAAGAAAAGCTTACTTCCCCCAGTTTTTTAAATTCACGGCTTCTAGAAGGTTTTCATGATTTCTTAAAAAAACACGAGTTTCTAGAAAATGTGATTTATTTCATAAATGGAGTCAACAAAGTATGCACATTCTACGTAATAACGACTTTCTAAAGTTTGCGCATGGGTCCGGAAATAAAAAAAAGCTTAATTCCGCCCGTTTTTTAAAATCACAACTTCTAGAAGGTTTACATGATTTCTTAAAAAACACGAGTTTTTAGAAAATGTGATTTATTTCATAAATGGAATCAACAAAGTATGCACATTCTATTTCATAACGACTTTGTATAGTTTGTGCATGCGCAAACTATGCACATTCTACATAATAACGACTTTCTATAGTTTGTGCATGCGTCTGGAAATAAGAAAAGCTTACTTCCCCCCTTTTTTTAAATTCACAGCTTCTAGAAGGTTTACATGATTTCTCAAAAAACACGAGTTTTTAGAAAATGTGATTTATTTCATAAATGGAATCAACAAAGTATGCACATTCTACGTCGTAACGACTTTCTATAGTTTGCGCAAGCGTCCGGAAACAAGAAAAGCTTGATTCCCCCTGTTTTTTAATATCACAACTTCTAGAAGGTTTACATGATTTCTTGAAAAACACGAGTTTTTAGAAAATGTCATTTATTTAATAAATGCAATCAACAAAGTACGCACATTCTACGTAATAACGACTTTCTAAAGTTTGCGCATGCATCTGGAAATAAGAAATGATTACTTCCGCCAGTTTTTTTAAATCACAGCTTCTAGAAGGTTTACATGATTTCTTAAAAAACACGAGTTTTTAGAAAATGTGATTTATTTCATAAATGGAATCAACAAAGTATGCACATTCTACGTCATAACGGCTTTCTATAGTTTGCACATGCGTCCGGAAATACGAAAAGCTTACTTCTGCCATTTTTGAAAATCACAGCTTCTAGAAGGTTTAAATGATTTCATAAAAAACACGAGTAATTAGAAAAGGTGACTTATTTCATAAATGGAATCAACAATGTATGCAAATTCTACGTCATAACGACTTTCTATAGTTTGCGCATGCGTCCGGAAATGAGAAAAGCTTAATTCCCCCATTTTTTAAAATCACAGCTTCTAGAAGGTTTACATGTTTTTTTTAAAAAGATGAGTTTTTAGAAAATATTATTTATTTCATAAATGGAATTAACAAGGTATGCACATTCTACGTCATAACGAATTTCTATAGTTTGCGGATGCGTCTGGAAATAAGAAAAGCTTACTTCCCCTCGTTTTTTAAAATCACAGCTTCTAGAAGGTTTACATGATTTGTTTAAAAACATGAGTTTTTAAATTAATGTCATTTATTTAAAAAATGTTATGAACAAAGTATGCACATTCTATGTCATAACGAATTTCTATAATTTGCGCATGCGTGCGAGAATAAAATAAGCTTACTTCCTCCCATTTTTTAAAATCACAGCTTCTAGAAGGTTTACACGATTTCTTAAAAAACATGAATTTTTTAAAATGTGATTTATTTCATAAATGGAATCAAAAAAGTATGCACATTCTACGTCATAACGACATTCTATAGTTTGCGCATGCGTCCGGAAATAAGAAAATCTTACTTCCCCCCGTTTTCTAAAATCACAGCTTCTAGAAGGTTTACATGATTTCTTAAAAAAGACGAGTTTTTAGAAAATGTGTTTTATTTCATAAATGGAATCAACAAAGAATTGAAATTCTACGTCATAACGACTTTCTATAGTTTGCGCATGCGTCCGGAAATAACAAATGCTTACTTCCCCCCGTTTTTTAAAATCACAGCTTCTAGAAGGTTTACACGATTTGTTTCAAAAAATGAGTTTTTAAATTAATGTCATTTATTTAAAAAATGGAATCAACAAAGTATGCACATTCTATGTCATAACGACTTTCTATAGTTTGCACACGCGTCCAGAAATAAGAAAAGCTTAGTTCCCCCCATTTTTAAAAATCACAGCTTCTAGAAGGTTTACATGATTTGTTTAAAAACATGAGTTTTTAAATTAATGTCATTTAGTTAAAAAATGGAATCAACAAAGTCTGCACATTCTACGTCATAACGAATTTCTAAAGTTTGCGCATGCGTCTGAGAATAAAAAAAGCTTACTTCGCCCCATTTTTTAAAATCGTAGCTTCTAGAAGGTTTACATGATTTCTTAAAAAACACGAGTTTTAAGAAAACGTCTTTTATTTAATAAATGGAATCAACAAAGTATGCAAATTCTACGTCATAACGACTTTCTATAGTTTGCGCATGCATCCGGAAAAAAGAAAAGCTTACTTCCCCATGTTTTTAAAAATCACAGCTTCTAGAAGGTTTACATAATTTCTTAAAAAAGACGAGATTTTAGAAAATGTGTTTTCTTTCATAAATGGAATCAACAAAGTATGCAAATTCTAGTTTATAGTTTGCGCATGCGTCCGGTAATAACAAATGCTTATTTCCCCCCGTTTTTTAAAATCACAGCTTGGAGAAGGTTTATATGATTTGTTTAAAAACATGAGTTTTTAAAGTAATGTCATTTATTTAAAAAAAGGAATGAACAAAGTATGCACATTCTACGTCATAACGACTTTCTATAGTTTGCGCATGCATCCGGAAATAAGAAAAGCTTTCTTCCCCCGTTTTTTAAAATCACAGCTTCTAGAAGGTTTAC
Organism: Larix kaempferi; assembly: GCA_027924585.1. NCBI lineage: Eukaryota > Viridiplantae > Streptophyta > Pinopsida > Pinales > Pinaceae > Larix > Larix kaempferi. Next base: position 38,824,432 of record BSBM01000217.1, read on the forward strand.
ATTATTTCTTGAAAAACAGGAGTTTTTAGAAAATGTGATTTATTTCATAAATGGAATGAACAAAGTATGCACATTCTACGTCATAACGACTTTCTATAGTTTGCGCATGCATCCGGAAATAAGAAAACCTTACTTCCCCCCCTTTTTAAAAATCACAGCTTCTAGAAGGTTTACATGATTTGTTTAAAAACATGAGTTTTTAAATTAATGTCATTTAGTTAAAAAATGGAATCAACAAAGTCTGAACATTCTACGTCATAACGACTTTCTATAGTTTGAGCATGCATCCGAGAATAAAAAAAGCTTACTTTCCCCCGTTTTTTAAAATCACAGTTTCTAGAAGGTTTACATGATTTCTTAAAAAACACGAGTTTTTAGAAAATGTGATTTATTTCATAAATCGAATCAACAAATTATGCACATTCTATGTCATAACGACATTCTATAGTTTGCACATGCATCCGGAAATAAGAAAAGCTTACTTCACCCCGTTTTTTAAAATCACAGCTTCTAGAAAGTTTACATGATTTCATAAAAAACACGAGTTTTTAGAAACAGTGATTTATTTCATAAATGGAATCAAGAAAGTATGCACATTCTACGTCATAACGAATTTCTAAAGTTTGCGCATGCGTCCGGAAATAAAAAAAGCTTGCTTCCCCCCTTTTGTAAAATCACGGCTTGTAGAAGGTTTACATGATTTCTTAAAAAACATGATTTTTTAGAAAATGAGATTTATTTCGTAAATGGAATAAACAAAGTATGCACATTCTATGTCATAACAACTTTCTATAGTTTGCACATGCATCCGGAAATAAGAAAAGCTTACTTCCCCTCGTTTTTTAAAATCATATCTTCTAGAAGGTTTACATGATTTCTTAAAAAACATTAGTTTTTGGAAAATGTGATTTATTTCATAAATGGAATCAACAAAGTATGCATATTCTACGTAATAAGGAATTTCTATACATTGTGCATGTGTCTGGAAATAAGAAAAGCTTACTTCCCCCCGTTTTTTAAAATCACAGCTTCTAGAAGGCTTCCATGATCTCTTAAAAAACACGAGTTTTTGGAAAACGTCATTTATTTAATATTTGGAATCAACAAAGTATGCACATTTTCCGTAATAACGACTTTCTGAAGTTTGCGCATGCGTCCGGAAATAAGAAAAGCTTACTTCCGCTAGTTTTTTAAAATCACAGATTCTAGAAGGTTTACATGATATCTTAAAAAACATGAGTTTTTAGAAAATATGATTTATTTCATAAATGGAATCAACAAAGTATGCACATTCTACGTCATAATGACTTTCTATAGTTTGCGCATGCGTACGAAAATATGAAAAGCTTACTTCCCCCCGTTTTTTAAAATCACAACTTCTAGAAGGTTTACATGATTTCTTGAAAACACGAGTTTTTTGAAAATGTGATTTATTTCTTAAATGAAATCAGCAAAGTATGCACATTCTACGTCATAACGACTTTCTATAGTTTGCGCATGCGTCCAAAAATAAGAAAAACTTACTTCCCCCCATTTTTTTAAATCATAGCTTCTAGAAGGTTTAGATGATTTCTTAAAAAACACTATTGTTTAGAAAATGTGATTTATGTCATAAATGGAATAAAAAAAGTATGAACATTCTATGTCATAATGACTTTCGATAGTTTGTGCATGCGTAAACTATGCACATTCTACATAATAACGACTTTCTATAGTTTGCGCATGCGTTCGGAAATAAGAAAAGCTTACTTCCCCCCTCTTTTTAAATCACAACTTCTAGGAGGTTTACATGATTTCTTGAAAACACGAGTTTTTAGAAAATGTGATTTATTTCTTAAATGCAATCAACAAACTATGCACATTCTACGTCATAACGACTTTCTATAGTTTGCGCATGCGTCCGGAAATAAGAAAAACTTACTTCCCCCCTTTTTTTTAAATCATGGCTTCTAGAAGGTTTAGATGATTTCTTAAAAAACACGATTGTTTAGAAAATGTGATTTATTTCATAAGTGGAATCAACGAAGAATGAACATTCTATGTCATAACGACTTTCTATAGTTTGCGCATGCGTCCGGAAATAAGAAAAGCTTACTCCCCCATTTTTTTAAATTCACAGCTTCTAGAAGGTTTTCATGATTTCTTAAAAAACACAAGTTTTTAGAAAATGTGATTTATTTCATAAATGGAGTCAACAAAGTATGCACATTCTACGCAATAACGACTTTCTAAAGTTTGTGCATGGGTCCGGAAATAAGAAAAGCTTAATTCTGCCCGTTTTTTAAAATCCCAACTTCTAGAAGGTTTACAGCATTTCTTTAAAAACACGAGTTTTTAGAAAATGTCATTTATTTAATAAATGGAATCAACAAAGTATGCACATTCTACATAATAACGAATTTCTATAGTTTGCGCATGCGTCCGGAAATAAGAAAAGCTTACTTCCCCCCGTTTTTTAAAATCACAGCTTCTAGAAGGTTTACATGATTTCTTAAAAAACACGAGTTTTTAGAAAATGTGATTTATTTCATAAATTGAATCAGCAAACTATGCACATTCTACGTCATAACGACTTTCTATAGTTTCCGCATGCGTCCGGAAATATGAAAAGCTTACTTCCCCCGTTTTTTAATATCATAGCTTCTAGAAGGTTTAGATGATTTCTTTAAAAACATGAGTAATTAGAAAATGTGACTTATTTCATAAATGGAATCAACAAAGTATGCACATTCTATGTCATAACGACTTTCTATAGTTTTCCCATGTGTCTGGAAATGAGAAAAGCTTAATTCCACCATTTTTTAAAATCATAGCTTCTAGAAAGTTTACATGTTTTTTTAAAAAAGACGAGTTTTTAGAAAATATGATTTATTTCATAAATGGAATCAACAATGTATGCACATTCTATGTAATAACAAATTTCTATAGTTTGCGCAAGCGTCCGGAAATAAGAAAAGCTTACTTCCCCCCGTTTTTTAAAATCACAGCTTCTAGAAGGTTTACATGATTTGTTTAAAAACATGAGTTTTTAAATTAATGTCTTTTATTTAAAAAATGTTATGAACAAAGTATGCACATTATACCTCATAACGAATTTCTATAGTTTGCGCATGCGTCCGTGAATAAAATAAGCTTACTTCCTCCCGTTTTTTAAAATCACAACTTCTAGAAGGTTTACATGATTTCTAAAAAAACACGAATTTTTTAAAATGTGATTTATTTCATAAATGGAATCAACAAAGTATGCACATTCTACATCATAACGACATTCTATAGTTTGCGCATGCATCTAGAAATAAGAAAAGCCTACTTTCCCCCGTTTTCTAAAATCACAGCTTCTAGAAGGTTCACATGATTTCTTAAAAAAGACGAGTTTTTAGAAAATGTGTTTTATTTCATAAATGGAATCAACAAAGTATGGAAATTCTACGTCATAACGACTTTCTATAGTTTGCGCATGCGTCCGGAAATAACAAATGCTTACTTCCCCCCGTTTATTAAAATCACAGCTTCTAGAAGTTTTACATGCTTTGTTTCAAAAAATGAGATTTTAAATTAAAGTCATTTATTTAAAAAATGGAATCAACAAAGTTTGCACATTCTACATCATAACGACTTTCTATAGTTCGCGCACGTGTCTAAAAATAAGAAAAGCTTACTTCCCCCCGTTTTTAAAAATCACAGCTTCTAGAAGGTTTACATGATTTGTTTAAAAACATGAGTTTTTAAATCAATGTCATTTAGTTAAAAAATGGAATCAACAAAGTCTACACATTCTACGTCATAACGACTTTCTAAAGTTTGTGCATGCGTCCGAGAATAAAAAAAGCTTACTTCACCCCGTTTTATAAAATCGCTGCTTCTAGAAGGTTTACATGATTTCTTAAAAAACATGAGTTTTCAGAAAACGTCATTTATTTAATAAATGGAATCAACAAAGTATGCACATTCTACGTCATAATGACTTTCTATAGTTTGCGCATGCCTCCGGAAATAAGAAAAGCATACTTCCCCCCGTTTTTAAAAATCACAGCTCCTAGAAGGTTTACATGATTTTTTTAAAAACATGAGTTTTTAAATTAATGTCATTTATTTAAAAAATGGAATCAAAAAAGTATCCACATTCTACGTCATAACGACTTTCAATAGTTTGCGCATGCGTCCGAGAATAAAAAAAGCTTATTTCCCCCCATTTTTTAAAATCACAGCTTCTAGAAGGTTTACAACATTTCTTAAAACACACGAGTTTTTAGAAAATGTCATTTATTTAATAAATGGAATCAACAAAGTATGCACATTCTACGTCATAACAACTTTCTATAGTTTGCGCATGCATCCAGAAATAACAAAAGCTTACATCCCCTCGTTTTTTAAAATCACAGCTTCTAGAAGGATTACATGATTTGTTTAAAAACATGAGTTTTTAAATTAATGTCATTTATTTAAAAAATGGAATCAACAAAGTATGCACATTCTACGTAATAACGACTTTCTATAGTTTGCGCACGCGTCCAGAAATAAGAAAAGCTTACTTCCCCCCGTTTTTAAAAATCACAGCTTCTAGAAGGTTTACATTTTTTGTTTTAAAACATGAGTTTTTAAATTAATGTCATTTAGTTAAAAAAATGGAATCAACAAAGTCTACACATTCTACGTCATAACGACTTTCTAAAGTTTGCGCATGCGTCCGAGAATATAAAAAGGTTACTTTGCCCCGTTTTTTTAAATCGCAGCTTCTAGAAGGTTTACATGATTTCTTAAAAAACACGAGTTTTAAGAAAACATCATTTATTTAATAAATGGAATCAACAAAGTATGCAAATTCTACGCCATAACGACTTTCTATAGTTTGCGCATGCGTCCGGAAATAAGAAAAGCTTACTTCCCCCCGTTTTTAAAAATCACAGCTCCTAGAAGGTTTACATGATTTGTTTAAAAACATGAGTTTTTAAATTAATGTCATTTATTTAAAAAATGGAATCAACAAAGTATGCACATTCTACGTCATAACGACTTTCAATAGTTTGTGCACGCTTCCGAGAATAAAAAAAGCTTATTTCCCCCGTTTTTTAAAATCACAGCTTCTAGAAGGTTTACAACATTTCTTAAAAAACACGAGTTTTTAGAAAATGTCATTTATTTAATAAATGGAATCAACAAAGTATGCACATTCTACGTAATAACGAATTTCTATAGTTTGCGCATGCGTCCGGAAACAAACAAAGCTTACTTCCCCTCGTTTTTTAAAATCATAGCTTCTAGAAGGTTTACATGATTTCTTAAAAAACACGAGTTTTTAGAAAATGTGATTTATTTCATAATGGAATCAACAAAGTATGCACATTCTATGTCATAACGACTTTCTATAGTTTGCGCATGCATCAGGAAATAAGAAAAGCTTACTTCCCCCCGTTTTTTAAAATGACAGCTTCTAGAAGGTTTACATGATTTGTTTAAAAACATGAGTTTTTAAATTAATATCATTTATTTAAACAATGGAATGAACAATGTATGCACATTCTACGTCATAAGGACATTCTATAGTTCTGGCATGTGTCCGACAATAAAAAAAACTTAGTTCCCCACGTTTTTAAAAATCACAGCTTCTAGAAGGTTTACATGTTTTCTTAAAAAACACTATTTTTTAGAAAATGTGATTTATTTCATAAATGGAATCAACAAAGTATGCACATTCTACGTCATAATGACATTCTATAGTTTGCACATGCATCCGGAAATAAAAAAAAGCTTACTTCCCCCCGTTTTTTAAAATCACAGCTTCTCGAAGGTTTACATGATTTCTTAAAAAAGACGATATTTTAGAAAATGTGTTTTATTTCATAAATGGAATCAACAAAGTATGCACATTCTATGTTATAGTTTGCGCATGCGTCCGGGAATAACAAATGCTTACTTCCCCCCGTTTTTTAAAATCACAGCTTCGAGAATGTTTATATGATTTGTTTAAAAACATGAGTTTTTAAATTAATGTCATTTACTTAAAAAAAGGAATGAACAAAGAATGCACATTCTACGTCATAACGACTTTCTATAGTTTGCGCATGCGTCCGGAAATAAGAAAAGCTTACTTCCCCCCGTTTTTTAAAATCACAGTTTCTAGAAGGTTTACATGATTTGTTTAAAAACATGAGTTTTTAAATTATTGTCATTTATTTAAAAAATGGAATGAACAAAGTATGCACATTCTACCTAATAATAAATTTCTATAGTTTGCGCATGCGTCCGGAAATAACAAACGCTTACTTCCCCCCGTTTTTCAAAATCACAGCTTCTAGAAGGTTTACATGATTTCTTAAAAAACACGAGTTTTTTTAAAATGTGATTTATTTCATAAGTGGAATCAACAAAGTATGCACATTCTACGTCATAAAAAATTTCTATAGTTTGCGCATGCGTCCGGAAATAGCAAAAGCTTGATTCCCCCCTTTTTTAAAATCACAGCTTCTAGAAGGTTTACATGATTTCTTAAAAAACACGAGTTTTTAGAAAATGTGATTTATTTCATAAATGGAATAAACAAAGTATGCACATTCTAGGTCATAACAACTTTCTATAGTTTGCGCATGCATCCAGAAATAAGAAAAGCTTAATTCCCCCCGTTTTTTAAAATCATAGCTTCTAGAAAGTTTACATGATTTCTTAAAAAACATGAGTTTTTGGAAAATGTGATTTATTTCATAAATGGAATCAACAAAGTATGCATATTCTACGTAATAACGAATTTCAATACATTGTGCATGTGTCCAGAAATAAGAAAAGCTTACTTCCCCCTGTTTTTTAAAATCACAGCTTCTAGAAAATGTCATTTATTTAATAAATGGAATCAACAAAGTATGCACATTCTACGTAATAACGACTTTCTAAATTTTGCGCATGCGTCCGGAAATAAGAAAATCTTACTTCCCTCGTTTCTTAAAATCACAGCTTCTAGAAGGTTTACATGATTTCTTTAAAAACATGAATTTTTAAAAATCTGATTTATTTCATAAATGGAATCAACAAAGTATGCACATTCTACGTCATAACGACTTTCTATAGTTAGCGCATGCGTCCGAAAATAAGAAAAGCTTACTTCACCCCGTTTTTTAAAATCATAACTTCTAGAAGGTTTAAATGATTTCTTGAAAACACGAGTTTTTAGAAAATGTGATTATTTTTTTAAATGCAATCAACAAAGTATGCACATTCTACATCATAACGACTTTCTATAGTTTGCGGATGCGTCCGGAAATAAGAAAAACTTACTTCCGCCCATTTTTTTAAATCATAGCTTCTAGAAGGTTTAGATGATTTCTTTAAAAACACGATTGTTTAGAAAATGTGATTTATTTCATAAATGGAATCAACAAAGTATGAACATTCTATGTCATAACGACTTTCTATAGTTTGCACATGCGTCTGGAAATAAGAAAAGCTTACTTCCCCCATTTTTTTAAATTCACAGCTTCTAGAAGGTTTTCATGATTTCTTAAAAAACACGAGTTTTTAGAAAATGTGATTTACTTCATAAATGGAGTCAACAAAGTATGCACATTCTACGTAATAACGACTTTCTAAAGTTTGCGCATGCGTCCGGAAATAAGAAAAGCTTAATTCCACCCGTTTTTTAAAATCACAACTTCTAGAAGGTTTACATGATTTCTTAAAAAACATGAGTTTTTAGAAAATGTGATTTATTTCATAAATGGAATCAACAAAGTATGCACATTCTATGTCATAACGAATTTCTATAGTTTGTGCATGCGCAAACTATGCACATTCTACGTAATAACGACTTTCTATAGTTTGCGCATGCGTCCGGAAATAAGAAAAGCTTACTTCCCCCCTTTTTTTAAATTCACAGGTTATATATGGTTTACATGATTTCTTCAAAAACACGAGTTTTTAGAAAATATGATTTATTTCATAAATGAAATCAACAAAGTATGCACATTCTACGTCATAACGACTTTCTATAGTTTGCGCAGGCGTCCGGAAATAAGAAAAGCTTACTTCCCCCCCGTTTTTTAAAATCACAGCTTCTAGAAGGTTTACATGATTTCTTGAAAAACATGAGTTTTTAGAAAATGTCATTTATTTAATAAATGCAATCAACAAAGTATGCACATTCTACGTAATAACAACTTTCTATAGTTTGCGCATGCATCCGGAAATAAGAAAAGCTTACTTCCGCTAGTTTTTTTAAATCACAGCTTTTAGAAGGTTTACATGATTTCTTAAAAAAAATCAGTTTTTATAAAATGTCATTTATTTAATAAATGGAATCAACAAAGTATGCACATTCTAGGTAATAACGACTTTCTATAGTTTGCGCATGCGTCCGGAAATAAGAAATGATTACTTCTGCAAATTTTTTAAAATCACAGCTTCTAGAAGGTTTACATGATTTCTTAAAAAACACGAGTTTTTAGAAAATGTGATTTATTTCATAAATGGAATCAACAAAGTATGCACATTCTACATCATAACGAGTTTCTATAGTTTGCGCATGCGTCCGGGAAATAAGAATAGCTTAATTCCGCCCGTTTTTTAAAATCACAACTTCTAGAAGGTTTACATGATTTCTTAAAAAACACGAGTTTTTAGAAAATGTGATTTATATCATAAATGGAATCAACAAAGTATTCACATTCTACGTCATAATGACTTTCTATTGTTTGCGCATGCGTCTGGAAAGAAGAAAAGCTTACTTCCCCCCGTTTTTAAAAATCACAGCTTCTAGAAGGTTTACATGATTTGTTTAAAAACATGAGTTTTTAAATTAATGTTATTTAGTTAAAAAATGGAATCAACAAAGTCTGAACATTCTACGTCATAACGACTTTCTATAGTTTGCGCATGCGTCCGAGAATAAAAAAAGCTTACTTTCCCCCGTTTTTTAAAATCACAGCTTCTAGAAGGTTTACATGATTTCTTAAAAAACATGAGTATTTAGAAAATGTGATCTATTTCATAAATGGAGTCAACAAAGTATGCACATTCTACGTAATAATGACTTTCTAAAGTATGCGCATGCGTCCAGAAATAAGAAAATCTTACTTCCACCAGTTTTTTAAAATCACAGCTTCTAGAAGGTTTACATGATTTCTTAAAAAACATGAGTTTTTATAAAATGTGATTTATTTCATAAATGGAATGAAGAAAGTATGTACATTCTACGTCATAACGACTTTCTATAGTTTGCGCATGCGTCCGGAAATAAGAAAAGCTTACTTCCCCCCGTTTTTAAAAATCACAGCTTCTAAAAGGTTTACATGATTTGTTTAAAAACATGAGTTTTTAAATTAATGTTATTTAGTTAAAAAATGGAATCAACAAAGTCTGAACATTCTACGTCATAACGACTTTCTATAGTTTGCGCATGCGTCCGAGAATAAAAAAAGCTTACTTTCCCCCGTTTTTTAAAATCACAGCTTCTAGGAGGTTTACATGATTTCTTAAAAAACATGAGTTTTTAGAAAATGTGATTTATTTCATAAATGGAATCAGCAAAGTATGCACATTCTATGTAATAACGACTTTCTATAGTTTGTGCATGCATCCAGAAATAAGAAAAGCTTACTTCACCCCGTTTTTTAAAATCACAGCTTCTAGAAAGTCTATATGATTTCATAAAAAACACGAGTTTTTAGAAACAGTGATTTATTTCATAAATGGAATCAACAAATTATGCACATTCTACGTCATAATGAATTTCTACAGTTTGCGCATGCGCCCGGAAATAAGAAAAGCTTACTTCCCCTCGTTTTTTAAAATCACAACTTCTAGAAGGTTTACATGAGTTCTTGAAAACACGAGTTTTTAGAAAATGTGATTTATTTCTTAAGAAATCAACAAAGTATGCACATTCTACGTCATAACGACTTTCTATAGTTTGCGCATGCGTCCGGAAATAAGAAAAACTTACTTCCCCCCACTTTTTTAAATCATAGCTTCTAGAAGGTTTAGATGATTTTTTAAAAAACACGATTGTTCAGAAAATGTGATTTATTTCATAAATGGAATCAACAAAGTATGAACATTCTATGTCATAACGACTTTCTATAGTTTGCACATGCATCCGGAAATAAGAAAAGCTTACTTCCCCCATTTTTTTAAATTCACAGCTTCTAGAAGGTTTTCATGATTTCTTAAGAAACACGAGTTTTTAGAAAATATGATTTATTTCATAAATGGAGTCAACAAAGTATTCACATTATACGTAATAATGACTTTCTAAAGTTTGCGCATGCGTCCGGAAATAAGAAAAGCTTAATTCCACCAGTTTTTTAAAATCACAACTTCTAGAAGGTTTACATGATTTCTTAAAAAACACAAGGTTTTAGAAAATGTGATTTATTTCATAAATGGAATCAACAAAGTATGCACATTCTATGTCATAACGACTTTCTATAGTTTGTGGATGCGCAAACTATGCACATTCTACGTAATAACGACTTTCTATAGTTTGCGCATGCGTCCGGAAATAAGAAAAGCTTACTTCCCCCCGTTTTTTAAAATCGCAGCTTCTAGAAGGTTTACATGATTTCTTGAAAAACACGAGTTTTTAGAAAATGTCATTTATTTAATAAATGCAATCAACAAAGTATGCACATTCTATGTAATAACGACTTTCTATAGTTTGCGCATGCATCCGGAAATAAGAAAAGCTTAATTCCGGCAGTTTTTTTAAATCACAGCTTTTAGAAGGTTTACATGATTTCTTAAAAAAAATGAGTTTTTATAAAATGTCATTTATTTAATAAATGCAATCAACAAAGTATGCACATTCTACGTAATAACGACTTTCTAAAGTTTACGCATGCGTCCGGAAATAACAAATGATTACTTCCAGCAGTTTTTTAAAATCACAGCTTCTAGAATGTTTACATGATTTCTTAAAAAACAGAAGTTTTTAGAAAATGTCATTTATTTCATAAATCGAATCAACAAAGTATGCACATTCTACATCATAACGACTTTCTATAGTTTGCGCATGCGTCCGGAAATAACAATAGCTTAATTCCGCCCGTTTTTTAAAATCACAACTTCTAGAAGGTTTACATGATTTCTTAAAAAACACGAGTTTTAAGAAAATGTGTTTTATTTCATCAGTGGAATCAACAAAGTATGGACATTCTATGTCATAACGACTTTCTATAGTTTGCGCATGATTTCTTAAAAAACACGATTTTTTAGAAAATGTGATTTATTTAATAAATGGAATCAACAAAGTATGCATATTCTACATAATAACGACTTTCTAATGTTTGCGCATGCGTACGGAAATAAGAAAAGCTTACTTCCACCAGTTTTTTAAAATCACAGCTTCTAGAAGGTTTACATGATTTCTTAAAAAACATGAGTTTTTCGAAAATGTGATTTATTTCTTAAATGCAATCAACAAAGTTTGCACATTCTACATCATAACGACTTTCTATAGTTTGCGCATGCGTCCGTAAATAAGAAAAACTTACTTCCCCCCGTTTTTTTAAATCATAGCTTCTAGAAGGTTTACATGATTTCTTAAAAAACACGAGTGTTTAGAAAATGGGATTTATTTCATAAATGAAATAAACAAAGTATGAACATTCTATGTCATAACGAATTTCTGTAGTTTGCGCATGCGCAAACTATGCACATTCTATGTAATAACAACTTTCTATAGTTTGCGCATGCGTCCGGAAATAAGAAATGATTACTTCTGCAAGTTTTTTAAAATCACAGCTTCTAGAAGGTTTACATGATTTCTTAAAATACATGAGTTTTTAGAAAATGTGATTTATTTCATAAATGGAATCAACAAAGTATGCACATTCTATGTCATAACGACCTTCTATAGTTTGCGCATGCGTCTGGAAATAAGAAAAGCTTAGTTCCCCCCATTTTTTAAAATCACAACTTCTAGAAGGTTTACATGATTTCTTAAAATACATGAGTTTTTAGAAAATGTGAGTTATTTCATAAATGGAATCAACAAAGTATGAAAATTCTATGTCATATCGACTTTCTATAGTTTGCGCATGCGCAAACTATGCACATTCTACGTAATAACGACTTTCTATAGTTTGCGCATGCGTCCGGAAATAAGAAAAGCTTACTTCCCCCCGTTTTTTAAAATCACAGATTCAAGAAGGTTTACATGATTTCTTAAAAAACATGAGTTTTTAGAAAATGAAATTTGTTTCATAAATGGAATCAACAAAGTATGCACATGCTACGTAATAACGAATTTCTATAGTTTGTGCATGCGTCCGAAAATAAGAAAACCTTACTTCCCCCCGTTTTTAAAAATCACAGCTTCTAGAAGGTTTACATGATTTCTTAAAATACATGAGTTTTTAGAAAATGTGATTTATTTCATAAATGGAATCAACAAAGTATGCACATTCTATGTCATAACGACTTTCTATAGTTTGCGCATGCGCAAACTAAGCACATTCTACGTAATAACGACTTTCTGTAGTTTGCGCATGCGCCTGGAAATAAGAAAAGCTTACTTCCCCCCTTTTTTTAAATTCACAACTTCTAGAGGGTTTACATGATTTCTTAAAAAACACGTTTTTAGAAAATGTGATTTATTTCATAAATGGAATCAACAAAGTATGCACATTCTATGTCATAATTACTTTCTATAGTTTGCGCATGCGTCCGGAAATAAGAAAAGCTTACTTCCCCCCGTTTTTTAAAATTACAGCTTCTAGAAGGTTTACATGATTTCTTAAAAAACACGAGTTTTTAGAAAATGTGATTTATTTCATAAATGGAATCAACAAAGTATGCACATTCTACGTCATAATGACTTTCTATTGTTTGCGCGTGCGTCCGGAAATAAGAAAAGCTTACTTCCGCCAGTTTTTTAAAATCACAGCTTCTAGAAGGTTTACATGATTTCTTAAAAAACACGAGTTTTTGGAAAATGTCATTTATTTAATAAATGGAATCAACAAAGTATGCACATTCTACGTAATAATGACTTTCTCAAGTTTGCGCATGCGTACGGAAATAAGAAAAGCTTACTTCCACCAGATTTTTAAAATCACAGCTTCTAGAAGGTTTACATGATTTCTTAAAAAACATGAGTTTTTAGAAAATCTGATTTATTTCATAAATGGAATGAACAAAGTATGCACATTGTACGTCATAACAACTTTCTATAGTTCGCGCATGCGTCCGGAAATAAGAAAAGCTTAGTTCCTCCCGTTTTTTAAAATCACAACTTCTAGAAGGTATACATGATTTCTTAAAATACATGAATTTTTAGAAAATGTGATTTATTTCATAAATGGAATCAACAAAGTATGAAAATTCTATGTCATAATGACTTTCTATACTTTGCGCATGCGCAAACTATGCACATTCTATGTAATAACGACTTTCTATAGTTTGCGCATGCGTCCGGAAATAAGAGAAGCTTACTTCCCCCCTTTTTTTAAATTCACGGCTTCTAGAATGTAGGGCCCCTCTTGTAGGGTACTTCATGCTTAACCTGAAACTCAACCACTTGATACAAAAGAGATTAGAAAGCATAATGACAAGATAAAAAAAAACTAAATAAATGAATAACTTAGCAAATTAAAACAAACCATAACCTGTCTTTGATACCATCTTGTCCACTGTCGTCCGCGTCTTCCGTAGGATCCCTCCAGCAAAGCTCGTTTAACCATAAGCAAAGCAACTGTTAGCTTCGCCACCCAACCATAGGCTCATGCTTTCAATCGCATGGCCTCCCCCGAGCTTTGGGTCGTAGAGCTCACACACAATAATCCAGAAACCCAGCTTGGGTTTCCCCCCCACCAAGATTTCCATCCAAACCCTCAATAGCAGCAATTCATGAGGTAACTCAAAATTATGATAGTCATCCAGGGTCTGGGTCCTTTACCCATTCCCAATGCCTTCCTTATAAAGGAAAATCTCATGCGACACATGTCGCTTCATGCAAAAATATTCATTTTATTAAATTAATAAATTAATAAAACTCACCCATCCATGTGTCAGTTTCTCTAGGAGATGCACCAACATCTCTAAGTTTGCTCAAGTTTGTCGCCTAGAAATTTCAGTTAACTCCTAGATTTGTGGTGTAGGTGGAGTTGACTAGGTGTCCATGCCTAGGATTCCATTTTGCTCCTAAATAAATCTTTATAATATTTTTAAATAATCAGAAGTATCCTTTCATGTGCAAATGCTTAAATAACACTTAATATTATTTAAATGCCAAAGTAATCATTTATGTGCAAATGCTTAAAGTACTCAAATACATTTCCAAGTAATGTTCTAGGTGCAAACTTATACGTTTCAATGCAGTCAAGTTTAGTAGTCAACTTTTACTAGGACCTCGGTGCCACACCATTGGGCCTCCTTGTTCCTTAATTTAATTTCCCCGGCATGGCACCACTCCATCGGGTCCAGTCATCTGTAGTTTCCATTCCTCGGCAAGGTACCACATCGTTGGGCCCTTGTGTCCGTTCTTTCTGTTCTCGGCAGGGTACCGCACCGTCGGGCCCTTCTGCCGTCATCCTTCCATTTTGACTTGCGGGAACTTCATGTAGGGATTTTAGAAGCCGTTACCTTCCATCCTCCGTCTACACGCTATTAGGGACTAATGGCGTTGAGGAGCGAGTCCGTTCTTACTGCGCGCCCCCCAACTCATACGTGACCAGCTCCGTCGTGGCCCACCTCGTACGCCCTCACGCTTTCCTCTTGAGCAAGCGGATCAATGCTTATCTGCACAAGCGTGGTATTCCGTCGGAATTTGACATCGTCGTCGCTCTCCTTGTGTGTGATTTACCCGTACTCTACGACCCTTCATATTCCTTTGTGTGTCCGTTGGTGAACCGTTTCACCTGTCGCTACACACTATTCTCACAAACGTAAATTAGTAGCACTGTCCTCAATAATCACAATTTGATTTCTAAATTTGCTGCTTCATTAAGCATCTATAATTTACTCAATCATTACTCATTAGTCTAATCACATAATCAATTGAACAGCTAGTCGTTAAGCATCATTCATATCAAAGTTAATCATTAAAAAACATGAAATCGTCCATTTACAATAACTACCCAAATGCACATATATCAATCAATCGTAATCATAAATATACTCAAAATAAAATCATACGGTTATTTTATTAATATTTCAAATAGTCGGGTCCCTCAATAGGTCCTCTCAATGTCTACAGTAGTCTAGGGGCACTACATAGAAGGTTTACATGATTTCTTAAAAAACATGAGTTTTTAGAAAATGTGATTTATTTCATAAATGGAATCAACAAACTATGCACATTCTACATAATAACGACTTTCTAAAGTTTGCGCATGCGTACGTAAATAAGAAAAACTTACCTCCCCCCGTTTTTTTAAATCATAGCTTCTAGAAGGTTTACATGATTTCTTAAAAAACACGAGTGTTTAGAAAATGTGATTTATTTCATAAATGGAATCAGCAAAGTATGCACATTCTACGTCATATCGACTTTCTATAGTTTGCGCATGCGTCTGGAAATAAGAAAAGCTTAGTTCCCCCCATTTTTTAAAATCACAACTTCTAGAAGGTTTACATGATTTCTTAAAATACCTGAGTTTTTAGAAAATGTGATTTATTTCAGAAATGGAATCAACAAAGTATGAAAATTCTATGTCATAACGACTTTCTATAGTTTGCGCATCCGTCCGGAAATAAGAAAAACTTACTTCCCCCCATTTTTTTAAATCATAGCTTCTAGAAGGTTTAGATGATTTCTTAAAAAACATGATTGTTTAGAAAATGTGATTTATTTCATAAATGGAATCAACAAAGTATGAACATTCTATGTCATAACGAATTTTTATAGTTTGCGCATGCGTCCGGAAATAAGAAAAGCTTACTTATTCCATTTTTTTAAATTCACAGCTTCTAGAAGGCTTTCATGATTTCTTAAAAAACACGAGTTTTTAGAAAATGTGATTTATTTCATAAATGGATTCAACAAATTATGCACATTATACGTAATAATGACTTTCTAAAGTTTGCGCATGCGTCCAGAAATAAGAAAAGCTTAATTCCGCCCGTATTTTAAAATCACAACTTCTAGAAGGTTTACATGATTTCTTAAAAAACACGAGTTTTTAGAAAATGTGATTTATTTCATAAATGGAATCAACAAAGTATGCACATTCTATGTCATAACCACTTTCTATAGTTTGTGCATGTGCAAACTATGCACATTCTACGTAATAACGACTTTCTATAGTTTACGCATGCGTTCGGAAATAAGAAAAGCTTACTTCCCCCCTTTTTTTAAATTCACAACGTCTAGACGGTTTACATGATTTCTTGAAAAACACGAGTTTTTAGAAAATGTGATTTATTTCGTAAATGGAATCAACAAAGTATGCACATTCTACATCATAACGACTTTCTATAGTTTGCGCATGCGTTTGGAAATAAGAAAAGCTTAGTTCCCCCCGTTTTTTAAAATCACAGCTTCTAGAAGGTTTACATGATTTCTTGAAAAACACGAGTTTTTAGAAAATGTCATTTATCTAATAAATGGAATCAACAAAGTATGCACATTCTACGTAATAACGACTTTCTATAGTTTGCGCATGCGTCCGGAAATAAGAAAACCTTACTTCCTCCTGTTTTTTTAAATCACAGCTTTTAGAAGGTTTACATGATTTCTTAAAAAAAATGAGTTTTTATAAAATGTCATTTATTTAATAAATGCAATCAACAAAGTATGCACATTCTACGTAATAACGACTTTCTAAAGTTTGCGCATGCGTCCGGAAATAAGAAATGATTACTTCCGCCAGTTTTTTAAAATCACAGCTTCTAGAAGGTTTACATGATTTCTTAAAAAACACAAGTTTTTAGAAAATGTGATTTATATCATAAATCGAATAAACAAAGTATGCACATTCTACATCATAATGACTTTCTATAGTTTGCGCATGCGTCCCGAAATAAGAATAGCTTAATTCCGCCCGTTTTTTAAAATCACAACTTCTAGAAGGTTTACATGATTTCTTAAAAAACACGAGTTTTTAGAAAATGTGATTTATTTCATAAATGGAATCAACAAAGTATGGAAATTGTAAGTCATAACGACTTTCTATAGTTTGCGCATGCGCAAACTATGCACATTCTACGTAATAACGACTTTCTATAGTTTGCGCATGCGTCCGGAAATAAGAAAAGCTTACTTCCCCCCGTTTTTTAAAATCACAGCTTCTAGAAGGTTTACATGATTTCTTAAAAAACACGAGTTTTTAGAAAATGTCATTTATTTAATACATGCAATCAACAAAGTATGCACATTCTACGTCATAACGACTTTCTATAGTTTGCGCATGCGTCTGGAAATAAGAAAAGCTTACTTCCCCCCATTTTTTAAAATCACAGCTTCAAGAAGGTTTACATGATTTCTTGAAAAACACGAGTTTTTAGAAAATGTGATTTATTTAATAAATGCAATCAACAAAGTATGCACATTCTACGTAATAACGACTTTCTATAGTTTGCGCATGCGTCCGGAAATAAGAAAAGCTTACTTCCGCCAGTTTTTTTAAATCGCAGCTTTTAAAAGGTTTACATGATATCTTAAAAAAAATGACTTTTTATAAAAGGTCATTTATTTGATAAATGCAATCAACAAAGTATGCACGTTCTACGTAATAACGACTTTCTAAAGTTTCTGCATGCGTCCGGAAATAAGAAATGATTACTTCCGCCAAATTTTTAAAATCACGGCTTCTAGAAGGTTTATATGATTTCTTAAAAAACAGGAGTTTTTAGAAAATGTGATTTATTTCATAAATCGAATCAACAAAATATGCAAATTCTACATCATAACGAATTTCTATAGTTTGCGGATGCGTCCCGAAATAAGAATAGCTTAATTCCGCCCGTTTTTTAAAATCACAACTTCTAGAAGGTTTACATGATTTCTTAAAAACCATGAGTTTTTAGAAAATGTGATTTATTTCATAAATGGAATCAACAAAGTATGGACATTCTAAGTCATAATGACTTTCTATAGTTTTCGCATGCGCAAACTATGCACATTCTAGGTAATAACGATTTTCTATATTTTGCGCATGCGTCCGGAAATAAGAAAAGCTTACTTCCCCCCGTTTTTTAAAACCACAGCTTCTAGAAGGTTTACATGATTTCTTAAAAAACACGAGTTTTTAGAAAATGTCATTTATTTAATAAATGCAATCAACAAAGTATGCACATTCTACGTAATAACGACTTTCTATAGTTTGCGCATGCGTCCGGTAATAAGAAAAGCTTACTTCCCCCGTTTTTTAAAATCACAGCTTCTAGAAGGTTTACATGATTTCTTAAAAAAGACGAGTTTTTAGAAAATGTGTTTTATTTCATAAATGGAATCAACAAAGTATGCACAGTCTACATCATAACGACTTTCTATAGTTTGCGCATGCATCCGGAAATAAGAAAAGCTAACTTCCCCACGTTTTTTAAAATGACAGCTTCTAGAAGGTTAACATGATTTGTTTAAAAACATGAGTTTTTAAATTAATGTCATTTATTTAAAAATGGAATGAACAATGTATGCACATTCTACGTCATAACGATATTCTATAGTTTGGGCATGTGTCCGACAATAAAAAAAGCTTAGTTCCCCCCGTTTTTTTAAATCACAACTTCTAGAAGGTTTACATGTTTTCTTAAAAAACACGATTTTTTAGAAAATGTGATTTATTTCATAAATCGAATCAACAAAGTTTGCACATTCTACGTCATAACGACATTCTATAGTTTGCACATGCATCCATAAATAAGAAAAGCTTACTTCCCCCCGTTTTTTAAAATCACAGCTTCTAGAAGGTTTACATGATTTCTTAAAAAAGACGAGAATTTAGAAAATGTGTTTTATTTCATAAATGGAATCAACAAAGTATGCACATTCTATGTCATAGTTTGTGCATGCGTCCAGAAATAACAAATGCTTACTTCCCCCCGTTTTTTAAAATCACAACTTTGAGAAGGTTTATATGATTTATTTAAAAACATGAGTTTTTAAATTAATGTCATTTATTTAAAAAAATCAATGAACAAAGTATGCACATTCTACGTCATAAAGAATTTCTCTAGTTTGCGCATGCATCCGGAAATAAGAAAAGCTTACTTCCCCCCGTTTTTAAAAATCACAGGTTCTAGAAGGTTTACATGATTTGTTTAAAAACATGAGTTTTTAGAAAACATGATTTCATAAATCGAATCAACAAAGTATGCACATTCTACATCATAATGACATTCTATAGTTTGCACATGCATTCGGAAATAAGAAAAGCTTACTTCCTCCAGTTTTTTAAAATCACAGCTTCTAGAATGTTTACATGATTTCTTAAAAAAGACGAGAATTTAGAAAATGTGATTTATTTCATAAATGGAACGAACAAAGTATGCACATTCTACGTCATAAAGAATTTCTATAGTTTGTGCATGCGTCCGGAAATAAGAAAAGCTTACTTTGGCCAGTTTTTTAAAATCACAACTTCTAGAAGGTTTACATGATTTCTTAAAAAACAGGACTTTTTAGAAAATGTGATTTATTTCCTAAATGGAATGAACAAAGTATGCACATTCTACGTCATAATGACTTTCTATAGTTTGCGCATGTGTCCGAAAATAAGAAAAGCTTACTTCCCCCCATTTTTAAAAATCACAGCTTCTAGAAGGTTTACATGATTTGTTTAAAAACATGAGTTTTTAAATTAATGTCATTTAGTTAAAAAATGGAATCAACAAATTCTGAAGATTCTACGTCATAACGACTTTCTATAGTTTGCGCATGCGTCCGAGAATAAAAAAAGCTTACTTTCCCCTGTTTTTTAAAATCACAGCTTCTAGAAGGTTTACATGATTTCTTAAAAAACACGAGTTTTTAAAAAGTGTGATTTATTTCATAAATGATATCAATAAAGTATGCACGTTCTATGTAATAACGACTTTCTATAGTTTGCGCATGCGTCCAGAAATAAGAAAAGCTTACTTCATCCCGTTTTTTAAAATCACAGCTTCTAGAAACTTTACATGATTTCATAAAAAATACGAGTTTTTAGAAACAGTGATTTATTTCATAAATGGTATCAACAAAGTATGCACATTCTACGTCATAACGATTTTCTATAGTTTGCACATGCGTCAGGAAATAAGAAAAGCATACTTCCCCCCGTTTTTTAAAATCACAGTTTCTAGAAGGTTTACATGATTTGTTTAAAAACATGAGTTTTTAAATTAATGTCATTTATTTAAAAAATGGAATGAACAAAGTCGGCACATTCTACCTAATAATGAATTTCTATTGTTTGCGCATGCGTCCGGAAATAACAAAAGGTTACTTCCCCCCGTTTTTTAAAATCACAGCTTCTAGAAGGATTACATGATTTCTTAAAAACACGAGTTTTTAGAAAATGTGATTTGTTTCATAAATGGAATCAACAAAGTATGCACATTCTATGTCATAACCACTTTCTTTAGTTTGTGCATGCGCAAACTATGCACATTCTACGTAATAACGACTTTCTATAGTTTACGCATGCGTTCGGAAATAAGAAAAGCTTACTTCACCCCGTTTTTTAAAATCACAGCTTCTAGAAACTTTACATGATTTCATAAAAAACATGAGTTTTTAGAAACAGTGATTTATTTCATAAATGGAATCAAAAAAGTATGCACATTCTATGTCATAACGATTTTCTATAGTTTGCGCATGCGTCAGGAAATAAGAAAAGCATACTTCCCCCCGTTTTTTAAAATCACAGTTTCTAGAAGGTTTACATGATTTCTTAAGAAACACGAGTTTTTAGAAAATGTCATTTATTTAATAAATGCAATCAATAAAGTATGCACATTCTTCATCATAACGACTTTCTATAGTTTGCGCATGCGTCCAGAAATAAGAAAAACTTACTTCCACCCGTTTTTTAAAATCACAGCTTCTACAAGGTTTACATGATTTCTTAAGAAACACGAGTTTTTAGAAAATGTCATTTATTTAATAAATGCAATCAACAAAGTATGCAAATTCTTCATCATAACGACTTTCTATAGTTTGCGCATGCGTCTGGAAATAAGAAAAGCTTACTTCCCCCCGTTTTTTAAAATCACAGCTTCTAGAAGGTTTACATGATTTCTTGAAAAACACGAGTTTTTAGAAAATGTCATTTATTTAATAAATGCAATCAACAAAGTATGCACATTCTACGTAATAATGACTTTCTATAGTTTGCGCATGCGTCCGGAAATAAGAAATGATTACTTCCGCTAGTTTTTTAAAATCACAGCTTCTAGAAGGTTTACATGATTTCTTAAAAAAGACGAGTTTTTAGAAAATGTGATTTATTTCATAAATCGAATCAACAAACTATGCACATTCTACATCATAACCACTTTCTATAGTTTGCGGATGCGTCCTGAAATAAGAATAGCTTAATTCCGCCCGTTTTTTAAAATCACAACTTCTAGAAGGTTTACATTATTTCTTAAAAAACACGAGTTTTTAGAAAATGTGATTTATTTCATAAATGGAATCAACAAAGTATGGACATTCTAAGTCATAACGACTTTCTATAGTTTGCGCATGCGCAAACTATGCACATTCTATGTAATAACAATTTTCTATAGTTTGCGCATGCGTCTGGAAATAAGAAAAGCTTACTTCCCCCCGTTTTTCAAAATCACAGCTTCTAGAAGGTTTACATGATTTATTAAAAAACACGAGTTTTTAGAAAATGTCATTTATTTAATAAATGAAATCAACAAAGTATGCACATTCTACGTAATAACGACTTTCTATAGTTTGCGCATGTGTCCGGAAATAAGAAAAGCTTACTTCCCCCGTTTTTTAAAATCACAGCTTCTAGAAGGTTTACATGATTTCTTAAAAAAGACGAGTTTTTAGAAAATGTGTTTTATTTCATAAATGGAATCAACAAAGTATGCACAGTATACGTCATAACGACTTTCTATAGTTTGCGCATGCATCCGGAAATAAGAAAAGCTTACTTCCCCACGTTTTTTAAAATGACAGCTTCTAGACGGTTTACATGATTTGTTTAAAAACATGAGTTTTTAAATTAATGTCATTTATTTAAAAATGGAACAAACAATGTATGCACATTCTACGTCATAACGACATTCTGAATTTTGGGCATGTGTACGACAATAAAAAAAAAAGCTTAGTTCCCCCCGTTTTTTAAAATCACAGCTTCTAGAAGGTTTACATGTTTTCTTAAAAAACACGATTTTTTAGAAAATGTGATTTATTTCATAAATCAAATCAACAAAGTATGGACATTCTGCGTCATAAGGACATGATATAGTTTGCACATGTCATAGTTTGCGCATGCGTCCGTAAATAACAAATGCTTACTTCCCCCCGTTTTTTAAAATCACAGCTTCGAGAAGGTTTATATGATTTATTTAAAAACATGAGTTTTTAAATTAAGGTCATTTATTTAAAAAAAGGAATGAACAAAGTATGCACATTCTACGTCATAACAAATTTCTATAGTTTGCGCATGCGTCCGGAAATAAGAAAAGCTTACTTCCCCTGTTTTTTAAAATCACAGCTTCTAGAAGGTTTACATGATTTCTTAAAAAACATGAGTTTTTAGAAAACATGATTTCATAAATCGAATCAACCAAGTATGTACATTCTACGTCATAACGACATTCTATAGTTTGCACATGCATCCGGAAATAAGAAAAGCTTACTTCCCCCCGTTTTTTAAAATCACAGCTTCTAGAAGGTCTACATGATTTCTTAAAAAAGACGAGAATTTAGAAAATGTGATTTATTTCATAAATGGAATGAACAAATTATGCACATTCTACGTCATAACGAATTTCTATAGTTTGCGCATGCGTCGGGAAATAAGAAAAGCTTACTTCGGCCAGTTTTTTAAAATCACAGCTTCAAGAAGGTTTACATGATTTCTTAAAAAACAGGACTTTTTTGAAAATGTGATTTACTTCATAAATGGAATGAACAAAGTATGCACATTCTACGTCATAACGACTTTCTATAGTTTGCGCATGCGTCCGGAAATAAGAAAAGCTTACTTCCCCCCATTTTTAAAAATCACGGCTTCTAGAAGGTTTACATGATTTGTTTAAAAACATGAGTTTTTAAATTAATGTAATTTGTTAAAAAATGGAATCAACAAATTCTGAACATTCTACGCCATAACGACTTTCTATAGTTTGCGCATGCGTCCGAGAATAAAAAAAGCTTACTTTCCCCCGTTTTTTAAAATCACGGCTTCTAGAAGGTTTACATGATTTCTTAAAAAACACGAGTTTTTAGAAAATGTGATTTATTTCATAAATAGAATCAACAAAGTATGCACATTCTATATAATAACAACTTTCTATAGTTTGCGCATGCGTCCGGAAATAAGAAAAGCTCACTTCACCCAGTTTTTTAAAATCACAGCTTCTAGAAAGTTTACATGATTTCATAAAAAACACGAGTTTTTAGAAACAGTGATTTATTTCATAAATGGAATCAACAAAGTATGCACATTCTACGTCATAATGACTTTCTATAGTTTGCACATGCATCCGGAAATAAGAAAAGCTTACTTCCCCCCGTTTTTTAAAATCACAGCTTCTAGAAGGTTTACATGATTTCTTAAAAAAGACGAGAATTTAGAAAATGTGATTTATTTCATAAACGGAATGAACAAATTACGCACATTCTACGTCATAATGAATTTCTATAGTTTGCGCATGCGTCCGGAAATAAGAAAAGCTTACTTCGGCCAGTTTTTTAAAATCATAGCTTCAAGAAGGTTTACATGATTTCTTAAAAAACAGGAGTTTTTAGAAAATGTGATTTATTAAATAAATGGAATGAACAAAGTATGCACATTCTACGTCATAACGACTTTCTATAGTTTGCGCATGCGTCCGGAAATAAGAAAAGCTTACTTCCCCCCGTTTTTAAAAATCACGGCTTCTAGAAGGTTTACATGATTTGTTTAAAAACATGAGTTTTTAAATTAATGTAATTTGTTAAAAAATGGAATCAACAAATTTTGAACATTCTACGTCATAACGACTTTCTATAGTTTGCGCATGCGTCTGAGAATAAAAAAAGCTTACTTTCCCCCGTTTTTTAAAATCACGGCTTCTAGAAGGTTTACATGATCTCTTAAAAAACATGACTTTTTAGAAAATGTGATTTATTTCATAAATGGAATCAACAAAGTATGCACATTCTATATCATAACCGCTTTCTATAGTTTGCACATGCATCCGGAAATAAGAAAATCTTACTTCCCCCGTTTTTTAAAATCACAGCTTCTTGAAGGTTTACATGATTTCTTAAAAAACACGAGTTTTTAGAAAATGTGATTTATTTCATAAATGGAATCAACAAAGTATGCACATTCTACGTCATAACGACTTACATTAGTTTGCGCATGCGTCCGAAAATAAGAAAAGCTTACTTCCCCCTTTTTTTAAAATCACAGCTTCTAGAAGGTTTACATGATTTCTTAAAAAACATGAGTTTTTAGAATATGTCATTTATTTCATAAATGGAATCAACAAAGTATGCACATTCTACGTCATAACGACTTTCTATAGTTTGAGCATGCGTACGGAAATAAGAAAATCTTACTTCCCCCATTTTTTAAAATCACAGCTTCTAGAAGGTTTACATGATTTCTTAAAAAACATGAATTTTTAGAAAACGTCATTTATTTCATAAATGGAATCAACAAAGTATGCACATTTTATGTCATGAGGACTTTCTATAGTTTGCGCATGTGTCCGGAAATACGAAAAGCTTACTTCCCCCATTTTTTAAAATCACAGCTTCTAGAAGGTTTACATTATTTCTTAAAAAACACGAGTTTTTAGAAAATGTGATTTATTTCATAAATGGAATCAAAAAAGTATTCACATTCTACATCATAACGACTTTCTATAGTTTGCGCATGCGTCTGGAAATAAGAAAAGCTTACTTTCCCCGTTTTTTAAAATCACAACTTCTAGAAGGATTACATGATTTCTTAAAAAACACAACTTTTTAGAAAATGTGATTTATTTCATAAATGGAATCAACAAAGTATGCACATTCTACGTCATAACGACTTACATTAGTTTGCGCATGCATCCGGAAATATGAAAAGCTTACTTCCCCCTTTTTTTAAAATCACAGCTTCTAGAAGGTTTACATGATTTCTTAAAAAACACGAGTTTTTAGAAAATGTGACTTATTTCATAAATGGAATCAACAAAGTATGCACATTCTACGTCATAACGACTTTCTATAGTTTGCGCATGCATCCGGAAATAAGAAAAGCTTACTTCCCCCGTTTTTTAAAATCACGGCTTCTGGAAGGTTTACATGATCTCTTAAAAAACACGAGTTTTTAGAAAATATGATTTATTTCATCAATGGAATCAACAAAGTATGCATATTCTACGTCATAACGACTTACATTACTTTACGCATGCATCTGGAAATAAGAAAAGCTTACTTCCTCCGTTTTTTAAAATCACAGCTTCTAGAAGGTTTACATGATTTCTTAAAAAACACGAGTTTTTAGAAAATGTGATTTATTTCATAAATGGAATCAACAAAGTATGCACATTCTACATCATAACTACTTTCTATTGTTTGCGCATGCGTCCGGAAATAAGAAAAGCTTACTTCCCCCGTTTTTTAAAATCACAGCTTCTAGAAGGTTTACATGATCTCTTAAAAAACACGAGTTTTTAGAAAATGTGATTTATTTCATAAATGGAATCAACAAAGTATGCACATTCTACGTCATAACGACTTTCTATAGTTTGCACTTGCATCCGGAAATATGAAAATCTTCATTCCCCCGTTTTTTAAAAGCACAGCTTCTAGAAGGTTTACATGATTTCGTTAAAAACACGAGTTTTTAGAAAATGTGATTTATTTCATAAATGGAATCAACAAAGTATGCACATTCTACATCATAACGACTTTCTATAGTTTGCGCATGCGTCTGGAAATAAGAAAAGCTTACTTCCCCCATTTTATAATATCACAGCTTCTAGAAGGTTTACATGATTTCTTAAAAAACACGAATTTTTAGAAAATGTGATCTATTTCATAAATGGAATCAACAAAGTATGCACATTCTACGTCATAACGACTTTCTATAGTTTGCGCATGCGTCCAGAAATAAGAAAATCTTACATCCCGCATTTTTTAAAATCACAGCTTCTAGAAGGTTTACATGATCTCTTAAAAAACACGAGTTTTAGGAAAATGTGATTTATTTCATAAATGGAATCAACAAAGTATGCACATTCTACATCATAACGACTTTCTATAGTTTGTGCATGCGTCCGGAAATAAGAAAAGCTTACTTCCCCCGTTTTTTAAAATCACAGCTTCTAGAAGGTTTACTTGATCTCTTAAAAAACATGAGTTTTTAGAAAATGTGATTTATTTCATAAATGGAACCAACAAAGTATGCGCATTCTACGTCATAACGACTTTCTATAGTTTGCGCATGCGTCCAGAAATAAGAAAAGCTTACTTCCCCCGTTTTTTAAAATCACAGCTTCTAGAAGGTTTACATGACCTCTTAAAAAACACGAGTTTTAAAAAAATGTGATTTATTTCATAAATGGAATCAACAAAGTATGCACATTCTACATCATAACAACTTTCTATAGTTTGCGCATGCGATGGAAATACGAAAAGCTTACTGCCCCCATTTTTTAAAATCAGAGCTTCTAGAAGGTTTACATGATTTCTTTAAAAACACGAGTTTTTAGAAAATGTCATTTATTTCACAAATGGAATCAAGAAAGTATGCACATTCTACGTCATAACTACTTTCTATAGTTTGCGCATGCGTCCGGAAATGAGAAAAGCTTACTTCCCCCGTTTTTTAAAATAACAGCTTCTAGAAGGTTTAGATGATTTCTTAAAAAACACGAGTTTTTAGAAAATGTGATTTATTTCATAAATGGAATCAACAAAGTATGCACATTCTACGTCATAACGACTTTCTATAGTTTGCGCATGCGTCCAGAAAGAAGAAAAGCTTACTTCCCCCGTTTTTTAAAATCACAGCTTCTAGAAGGTTTACATGACCTCTTAAAAAACACGAGTTTTTAGAAAATGTGAATTATTTCATAAATGGAATCAACAAAGTATGCACATTCTACGTCATAACAACTTTCTATAGTTTGCGCATGCGATGGAAATACGAAAAGCTTACTGCCCCCGTTGTTTAAAATCACAGCTTCTAGAAGGTTTACATGATTTCTTTAAAAACACGAGTTTTTAGAAAATGTCATTTATTTCACAAATGGAATCAACAAAGTATGCACATTCTACTTCATAACGACTTTCTATAGTTTGTGCATGCGTCAGGATATGAGAAAAGCTTACTTCCCCCGTTTTTTAAAATAACAGCTTCTAGAAGGTTTAGATGATTTCTTAAAAAACACGAGTTTTTAGAAAATGTGATTTATTTCATAAATGGAATCAACAAAGTATGCACATTCTACGTCATAACGACTTTCTATAGTTTGCGCATGCGTCCGGAAATAAGAAAAGCTTACTTCCCCCGTTTTTTAAAATCACAGCTTCTAGAAGGTTTACTTGATCTCTTAAAAAACATGAGTTTTTAGAAAATGTGATTTATTTCATAAATGGAATCAACAAAGTATGCACATTCTACGTCATATCGACTTTCTATAGTTTGCGCATGCGTCTGGAAATAAGAAAAGCTTAGTTCCCCCCATTTTTTAAAATCACAACTTCTAGAAGGTTTACATGATTTCTTAAAATACCTGAGTTTTTATTAAATGTGATTTATTTCAGAAATGGAATCAACAAAGTATGAAAATTCTATGTCATAACGGCTTTCTATAGTTTGCGCATGCGTCCGGAAATAAGAAAAACTTACTTCCCCCCATTTTTTTAAATCATAGCTTCTAGAAGGTTTAGATGATTTCTTAAAAAACATGATTGTTTAGAAAATGTGATTTATTTCATAAATGGAATCAACAAAGTATGAACATTCTATGTCATAACGACTTTTTATAGTTTGCGCATGCGTCCGGAAATAAGAAAAGCTTACTTCTTCCATTTTTTTAAATTCACAGCTTCTAGAAGGCTTTCATGATTTCTTAAAAAACACGAGTTTTTAGAAAATGTGATTTATTTCATAAATCGAGTCAACAAAGTATGCACATTCTACGTAATAATGACTTTCTAAAGTTTGCGCATGCGTCCGGAAATAAGAAAAGCTTAATTCCGCCCGTATTTTAAAATCACAACTTCTAGAAGGTTTACATGATTTCTTAAAAAACACGAGTTTTTAGAAAATGTGATTTATTTCATAAATGGAATCAACAAAGTATGCACATTCTATGTCATAACCACTTTCTATAGTTTGTGCATGCGCAAACTATGCACATTCTACGTAATAACGACTTTCTATAGTTTACGCATGCGTTCGGAAATAAGAAAAGCTTACTTCCCCCCTTTTTTTAAATTCATAGCGTCTAGACGGTTTACATGATTTCTTAAAAAACACGAGTTTTTAGAAAATGTGATTTATTTTGTAAATGTTTTTTAAAATCACAGCTTCTAGAAGGTTTACATGATTTCTTCAAAAACACGAGTTTTTAGAAAATGTCATTTATCTAATATTTTAGAAAATGTCATTTATCTAATAAATGGAATCAACAAAGTATGCACATTCTACGTAATAACGACTTTCTATAGTTTGCGCATGCGTTCGGAAATAAGAAAAGCTTACTTCTGCCTGTTTTTTTAAATCAGAGCTCTTAGAAGGTTTACATGATTTCTTTAAAAAAATGAGTTTTTATAAAATGTCATTTATTTAATAAATGAAATCAACAAAGTATGCACATTCTACGTAATAAAGACTTTCTAAAGTTTGCGCATGCGTCCAGAAATAAGAAATGATTAATTCCGCCAGCTTTTTAAAATCACAGCTTCTAGAAGGTTTACATGATTTCTTAAAAAACACAAGTTTTTAGAAAATGTGATTTATATCATAAATCGAATAAACAAAGTATGCACATTCTACATCATAACGACTTTCTATAGTTTGCGCATGCGTCCCGAAATAAGAATAGCTTAATTCCTCCCGTTTTTTAAAATCACAACTTCTAGAAGGTTTACATGATTTCTTAAAAAACACGAGTTTTTAGAAATTGTGATTTATTTCATCAATGGAATCAACAAAGTATGGACATTCTAAGTCATAACGACTTTCTATAGTTTGCGCATGCGCAAACTATGGACATTCTACGTAATAACGACTTTCTATAGTTTGCGCATGCGTCCGGAAATAAGAAAAGCTTACTTCCCCTCGTTTTTTAAAATCACAGCTTCTAGAAGGTTTACATGATTTCCTAAAAAAGACGAGTTTTTAGAAAATGTGTTTTATTTGATAAATGGAATCAACAAAGTATGCACAGTCTACATCATAACGACTTTCTATAGTTTGCGCATGCTTCCGGAAATAAGAAAAGCTAACTTCCCCATGTTTTTTAAAATGACAGCTTCTAGAAGGTTAACATGATTTGTTTAAAAACATGAGTTTTTAAATTAATGTCATTTATTTAAAAATGGAATGAACAATGTATGCACATTCTACGTCATAACGACATTCTATAGTTTGGGCATGTGTCCGACAATAAAAAAAGCTTAGTTCCCCCCGTTTTTTGAAATCACAGCTTCTAGAAGGTTTACATGTTTTCTTAAAAAACATGATTTTTTAGAAAATTGATTTATTTCATAAATCGAATCAACAAAATATGCACATTCTACGTAATAACAACATTCTATAGTTTGCACATGCACCCGGAAATAAGAAAAGCTTACTTCCCCCCATTTTTTAAAATCACAGCTTCTAGAAGGTTTACATGATTTCTTAAAAAAGACGAGAATTTAGAAAATGTGTTTTATTTCATAAATGGAATCAACAAAGTATGCACATTCTATGTCATAGTTTGTGCATGCGTCCAGAAATAACAAATGCTTACTTCCCCCCTTCTTTTAAAATCACAGCTTCGAGAAGGTTTATATGATTTATTTAAAAACATGAGTTTTTAAATTAATGTCATTTATTTAAAAAAATCAACGAACAAAGTATGCACATTCTACGTCATAACGAATTTATCTAGTTTGCGCATGCGTCCGGAAATAAGAAAAGCTTACTTCCCCCCGTTTTTAAAAATCACAGGTTCTAGAAGGTTTACATGATTTGTTTAAAAACATGAGTTCTTAGAAAACATGATTTCATAAATCGAATCAACAAAGTATGCACATTCTACGTCATAACGACATTCTATAGTTTGCACATGCATCCGAAAATAAGAAAAGCTTACTTCCCCGAGTTTTTTAAAATCACAGCTTCTAGAATGTTTACATGATTTCTTAAAAAAGACGAGAATTTAGAAAATGTGATTTATTTCATAAATGGAACGAACAAAGTATGCACATTCTACGTCATAACGAATTTCTATAGTTTGCGCATGCGTCCGGAAATAAGAAAAGCTTACTTCGGCCAGTTTTTTAAAATCACAGCTTCTAGAAGGTTTACATGATTTCTTAAAAAACACGACTTTTTAGAAAATGTTATTTATTTCCTAAATGGAATGAACAAAGTATGCACATTCTTTGTCAACTTTCTATAGTTTGCGCATGTGTCCGGAAATAAGAAAAGCTTACTTCCCCCCATTTTTAAAAATCACAGCTTCTAGAAGGTTTACATGATTTGTTTAAAAACATGAGTTTTTAAATTAATGTCATTTAGTTAAAAAACGGAATCAACAAATTCTGAAGATTCTATGTCATAACGACTTTCTATAGTTTGCGCATGCGTCCGAGAATAAAAAAAGCTTACTTTCCCCTGTTTTTTAAAATCACAGCTTCTAGAAGGTTTACCTGATTTCTTAAAAAACATGAGTTTTTAGAAAATGTGATTTATTTCATAAATGATATCAATAAACTATGCACGTTCTATGTAATAACGACTTTCTATAGTTTGCGCATGCGTCCGGAAATAAGAAAAGCTTACTTCACCCCGTTTTTTAAAATCACAGCTTCTAGAAACTTTACATGATTTCATAAAAAACACGAGTTTTTAGAAACAGTGATTTATTTCATAAATGGAATCAACAAAGTATGCACATTCTACGTCATAACGATTTTCTATAATTTGCGCATGCGTCAGGAAATAAGAAAAGCATACTTCCCCCCGTTTTTTAAAATCACAGTTTCTAGTAGGTTTACATGATTTGTTTAAAAACATGAGTTTTTAAATTAATGTCATTTATTTAAAAAATGGAATGAACAAAGTATGCACATTCTACCTAATAATGAATTTCTATTTTTTGCGCATGCGTTCGGAAATAACAAAAGGTTACTTCCCCCCGTTTTTTAAAATCACAGCTTCTAGAAGGATTACATGATTTCTTAAAAAACACGAGTTTTTAGAAAATGTGATTTATTTCATAAATGGAATCAACAAAGTATGCACATTCTACGTCATAACGAATTTCTATAGTTTGCGCATGCGTCCGGAAATAAGAAAAGTTTGCTTCCCCCCTTTTTTAAAATCACAGCTTCTAGAAGGTTTACATGATTTCTTAAAAAACATGAGTTTTTAGAAAATGTGATTTTTTTTATAAATGGAATAAACAAAGTATGCAAATTCTATGTCATAACAACTTTCTATAGTTTGCGCAAGCATCCGGAAATAAGAAAATCTTAATTCCCCGCGTTTTTTAAAATCATAGCTTCTAGAAGGCTTACATGATTTCTTAAAAAACACAAGTTTTTGGAAAATGTCATTTATTTAATATTTGGAATCAACAAAGTATGCACATTCTACGTAATAACGACTTTCGAAAGTTTGTGCATGCGTCTGGAAATAAGAAAAGCTTACTTCCGCCAGTTTTTTAAAATCACAGCGTCTGGAAGGTTTACATGATTTATTTAAAAACACGAGTTTTTAGAAAATATGATTTATTTCATAAATGGAATCAACAAAGTATGCACATTCTACGTCATAACAACTTTCTATAGTTTGCGCATGCATCCGGAAATAAGAAAAGCTTACTTCCCCCCGTTTTTTAAAATCACAACTTCTAGAAGGTTTACATGATTTCTTGAAAACACGAGTTTTTAGAAAATGTGATTTATTTCTTAAATTCAATCAACAAAGTATGCACATTCTACGTCATAACGACTTTCTATAGTTTAGGCATGCATCCGGAAATAAGAAAAACTTACATCCCCCCATTTTTTTAAATCATAGCTTCTAGAAGGTTTAAATGATTTCTCAAAAACACGATTGTTTAGAAAATGTGATTTATTTCATAAATGGAATCAACAAGTATGAACATTCTATGTCATAACGACTTTCTATAGTTTGCGCATGCGTCTGGAAATAAGAAAAGCTTACTTCTTCCATTTTTTTAAACTCACAGATTCTAGAAGGTTTTCATGATTTCTTAAAAAACTCGAGTTTTTAGAAAATGTGATTTATTTCATAAATGGAGTCAACAAAGTATGCACATTCTATGTAATAACGACTTTCTAAAGTTTTCGCATGCGTCCGGAAATAAGAAAAGCTTAATTCCGCCCGTATTTTAAAATCACAACTTCTAGAAGGTTTACATGATTTCTTAAAAAACACGAGTTTTTAGAAAATGTGATTTATTTCATAAATGGAATCAAAAAAGTATGCACATTCTATGTCATAACCACTTTCTATAGTTTCTGCATGCGCAAACTATGCACATTCTACGTAATAACGACTTTCTATCGTTTGCGCATGCATTCGGAAAAAATAAAAGCTTACTTCCCCCCTTTTTTTAAATTCACAGCTTCTAGATGGTTTACATGATTTCTTAAAAAACACGAGTTTTTAGAAAATGTGATTTATTTCATAAATGGAATCAACAAAGTATGCACATTCTACGTCATAACGACTTTCTATAGTTTGCGCATGCGTCTGGAAATAAGAAAAGATTACTTCCCCCCGTTTTTTAAAATCACAGCTCCTAGAAGGTTTACATGATTTCTTGAAAAACATGAGTTTTTAGAAAATGTCATTTATTTAATAAATGCAATCAACAATGTATGCACATTCTACGTAATAACGGCTTTCTATAGTTTGCGCATGCGTCCGAAAATAAGAAAAGCTTAGTTCTGCCAGTTTTTTTAAATCACAGCTTTTAGAAGGTTTACATGATTTCTTAAAAAAACATGAGTTTTTATAAAATGTCATTTATTTAATAAATGCAATCAACAAAGTATGCACATTCTACGTAATAACGACTTTCTAAAGTTTGCGCATGTGTCCGGAAATAAGAAATGATTACTTCTGCCAGTTTTTTAAAATCACAGCTTCTAGAAGGTTTACATGATTTCTTAAAAAACACGAGTTTTTAGAAAATGTGATTTATTTCATAAATCGAATCAACAAAGTATGCACATTCTACATCATAAGGACTTTCTATAGTTTGCGCATGCGTCCCGAAATAAGAATAGCTTAATTCTGCCCGTTTTTTAAAATCACAACTTCTAGAAGGTTTACATGATTTCTTAAAAAACACGAGTTTTTAGAAAATGTGATTTATTTCGTAAATGGAATCAACAAAGTATGGACATTCTAAGTCATAACGACTTTCTATAGTTTGCGCATGCGCAAACTATGCACATTCTACGTAATAACGACTTTCTATAGTTTGCGCATGCGTCCGGAAATAAGAAAAACTTACTTCCCCCCGTTTTTTAAAATCACAGCTTCTACAAGGTTTACATGATTTCTTGAAAAACACGAGTTTTTAGAAAATGTCATTTATTTAATAAATGCAATCAACAAAGTATGCACATTCTTCATCATAACGACTTTCTATAGTTTGCGCATGCGTCTGGAAATAAGAAAAGCTTACTTCCCCCCGTTTTTTAAAATCATAGCTTCTAGAAGGTTTACATGATTTCTTGAAAAACACGAGTTTTTAGAAAATGTCATTTATTTAATAAATGCAATCAACAAAGTATGCACATTCTACGTGATAATGACTTTCTATAGTTTGCGCATGCGTCCGGAAATAAGAAATGATTACTTCCGCCAGTTTTTTAAAATCACAGCTTCTAGAATGTTTACATGATTTCTTAAAAAACACGAGTTTTTAGAAAATGTGATTTATTTCATAAATCGAATCAACAAAGTATGCACATTCTACATCATAAGGACTTTCTATAGTTTGCGCATGCGTCCCGAAATAAGAATAGCTTAATTCCGCCCATTTTTTAAAATCACAACTTCTAGAAGGTTTACATTATTTCTTAAAAACACGAGTTTTTAGAAAATGTGATTTATTTCATAAATGGAATCAACAAAGTATGGACATTCTAAGTCATAACGACTTTCTATAGTTTGCGCATGCGCAAACTATGCACATTCTATGTAATAACAATTTTCTATAGTTTGCGCATGCGTCTGGAAATAAGAAAAGCTTACTTCCCCCCGTTTTTCCAAATCACAGCTTCTAGAAGGTTTACATGATTTCTTAAAAAACACGAGTTTTTAGAAAATGTCTTTTATTTAATAAATGAAATCAACAAAGTATGCACATTCTACGTAATAACGACTTTCTATAGTTTGCGCATGCGTCCGGAAATAAGAAAAGCTTACTTCCCCCGTTTTTTAAAATCACAGCTTCTAGAAGGTTTACATGATTTCTTAAAAAAGACGAGTTTTTAGAAAATGTGTTTTATTTCATAAATGGAATCAACAAAGTATGCACAGTCTACGTCATAACGACTTTCTATAGTTTGCGCATGCGTCCGGAAATAAGAAAAGCTTACTTCCCCACGTTTTTTAAAATGACAGCTTCTAGAAGGTTTACATGATTTGTTTAAAAACATGAGTTTTTAAATTAATGTCATTTATTTAAAAATGGAACGAACAATGTATGCACATTCTACGTCATAACGACATTCTATATTTGGGCATGTGTACGACAATAAAAAAAGCTTAGTTCCCCCCGTTTTTTAAAATCAGAGCTTCTAGAAGGTTTACATGTTTTCTTAAAAAACACGATTTTTTAGAAAATGTGATTTATTTCATAAATCAAATCAACAAAGTATGCACATTCTGCGTCATAAGGACATAATATAGTTTGCACATGCATCCGGAAATAAGAAAAGCTTACTTCCCCCCATTTTTTAAAATCATAGCTTATAGAAGGTTTACATGATTTCTTAAAAAAGACGAGAATTTATAAAATGTGTTTTATTTCATAAATGGAATCAACAAAGTATGCACATTCTATGTCATAGTTTGCGCATGCGTCCGGAAATAACAAATACTTACTTCCCCCCGTTTTTTAAAATCACAGCTTCGAGAAGGTTTATATGATTTATTTAAAAACATGAGTTTTTAAATTAATGTCATTTATTTAAAAAAAGGAATGAACAAAGTATGCACATTCTACGTCATAACGAATTTCTATAGTTTGCGCATGCGTCCGGAAATAAGAAAAGCTTACTTCCCATGTTTTTTAAAATCACAGCTTCTAGAAGGTTTACATGATTTCTTAAAAAACATGAGTTTTTAGAAAACATGATTTCATAAATCAAATCAACAAAGTATGCACATTCTACGTCATAACGACATTCTATAGTTTGCACATGCATCCGGAAATAAGAAAAGCTTACTTCCCCCCGTTTTTTAAAATCACAGCTTCTAGAAGGTTTACATGATTTCTTAAAAAAGACGAGAATTTAGAAAATGTGATTTATTTCATAAACGGAATGAACAAATTACGCACATTCTACGTCATAATGAATTTCTATAGTTTGCGCATGCGTCCGGAAATAAGAAAAGCTTACTTCGGCCAGTTTTTTAAAATCATAGCTTCAAGAAGGTTTACATGATTTCTTAAAAAACAGGAGTTTTTAGAAAATGTGATTTATTTAATAAATGGAATGAACAAAGTATGCACATTCTACGTCATAACGACTTTCTATAGTTTGCGCATGCGTCCGGAAATAAGAAAAGCTTACTTCCCCCCGTTTTTAAAAATCACGGCTTCTAGAAGGTTTACATGATTTGTTTAAAAACATGAGTTTTTAAATTAATGTAATTTGTTAAAAAATGGAATCAACAAATTCTGAACATTCTACGTCATAACGACTTTCTATAGTTTGCGCTTGCGTCTGAGAATAAAAAAACCTTACTTTCCCCCGTTTTTTAAAATCACAGCTTCTAGAAGGTTTACATGATTTCTTAAAAAACACGAGTTTTTAGAAAATGTGATTTATTTCACAAATATAATCAACAAAGTATGCACATTCTATGTAATAAAGACTTTCTATAGTTTGCGCATGCGTCCGGAAATAAGAAAAGCTCACTTCACCCGGTTTTTTAAAATCACAGCTTATAGAAAGTTTACACGATTTCATAAAAAACACGAGTTTTTAGAAACAGTGATTTATTTCATAAATGGAATCAACAAAGTACGCACATTCTACGTCATAACGACTTTCTATATTTTGCGCATGGGTCCGGAAATAAGAAAAGCTTACTTCCCCCCGTTTTTTAAAATTACAGTTTCTAGAAGGTTTACATGATTTGTTTAAAAACATGGGTTTTTAAATTAATGTCATTTATTTAAAAAATGGAATGAACAAAGTATGCACATTCTACCTAATAATGAATTTCTATAGTTTGCGCATGTGTCCGGAAATAACAAAAGCTTACTTCCCCCGTTTTTTAAAATCACAGCTTTTAGAAGGTTTACATGATCTCTTAAAAAACACAAGTTTTTAGAAAATGTGATTTATTTCATAAATGGAATAAACAAAGTATGCACATTCTA
This sequence comes from Larix kaempferi, assembly GCA_027924585.1. Taxonomy (NCBI): domain Eukaryota; kingdom Viridiplantae; phylum Streptophyta; class Pinopsida; order Pinales; family Pinaceae; genus Larix; species Larix kaempferi. The sequence continues at coordinate 38,861,329 of BSBM01000217.1, forward strand.
TGTCATAACTACTTTCTATAGTTTGCACATGCATCGGGAAATAAGAAAAGCTTACTTCCCCCGTTTTTTAAAATCACAGCTTCTAGAAGGTTTACATGATCTCTTAAAAAACACGACTTTTTAGAAAATGTTATTTATTTCATAAATGGAATCAACAAAGTATCTACATTCTATATCATAACCACTTTCTATAGTTTGCACATGCGTCCAGAAATAAGAAAATCTTACTTCCCCCGTTTTTTAAAATCACAGCTTCTTGAAGGTTTACATGATTTCTTAAAAAACACGAGTTTTTAGAAAATGTGATTTATTTCATAAATGGAATCAACAAAGTATGCTTATTCTACATCATAACGACTTACATTAGTTTGCGCATGCGTCCGGAAATAAGAAAAGCTTACTTCCCCCTTTTTTTAAAATCACAGCTTCTAGAAGGTTTACATGATTTCTTAAAAAACACGAGTTTTTAGAATATGTCATTTATTTCATAAATGGAATCAACAAAGTATGCACATTCTACGTCATAACGACTTTCTATAGTTTGAGCATACGTCCGGAAATAAGAAAATCTTACTTCCCCCATTTTTTAAAATCACAGCTTCTAGAAGGTTTACATGATTTCTTAAAAAACATGAATTTTTAGAAAACGTCATTTATTTCATAAATGGAATCAACAAAGTATGCACATTCTGCGTCATGAGGACTTTCTATAGTTTGCGCATGCGTCCGGAAATACGAAAAGCTTACTTCCCCCGTTTTTAAAAATCACAGCTTCTGGAAGGTTTACATGATTTCTTAAAAAACAGGAGTTTTTAGAAAATGTCATTTATTTCATAAATGGAATCAACAAAGTATGCACATTCTACGTCATAACGACTTTCTATAGTTTGCGCATGTGTCCGGCAATACGAAAAGCTTACTTCCCCCTTTTTTTAAAATCACAGCTTCTAGAAGGTTTACATGATTTCTTAAAAACACGAGTTTTTAGAAAATGTGATTTATTTCATAAATGGAATCAACAAAGTATGCACATTCTACGTCATAACGACTTTCTATAGTTTGCGCATGCATCCAGAAATAAGAAAAACTTACTTCCCCCGTTTTTTAAAATCACAGCTTCTAGAAGGTTTACATGATCTCTTAAAAAACACGAGTTTTTAGAACAATATGATTTATTTCATAAAAGGAATTAACAAAGTATGCACATTCTACGTCATAACGACTTACATTACTTTACGCATGCATCCGGAAATAAGAAAAGCTTACTTCCCCCGTTTTTTAAAATCACAGCTTCTAGAAGGTTTACATGATTTGTTAAAAAACACGAGTTTTTAGAAAATTTGATTTATTTCATAAATGGAATCAACAAAGTATGCACATTCTACATCATAACTACTTTCTATAGTTTGCGCATGCGTCCGGAAATAAGAAAAGCTTACTTCCCCCGTTTTTTAAAATCACAGCTTCTAGAAGGTTTACATGATCTCTTAAAAAACACGAGTTTTTAGAAAATGTGATTTATTTCATAAATGGAATCAACAAAGTATGCACATTCTACGTCATAACGACTTTCTATAGTTTGCGCATGCATCCGAAAATATGAAAAGCTTCCTTCCCCCGTTTTTTAAAATCACAACTTCTAGAAGGTTTACATGATTTGGTTAAAAACACGAGTTTTTAGAAAATGTGATTTATTTCATAAATGGAATCAACAAAGTATGCACATTCTACATCATAACGACTTTCTATAGTTTGTGCATGCGTCCGGAAATAAGAAGAGCTTACTTCCCCCATTTTATAATATCACAGCTTCAAGAAGGTTTACATCATTTCTTAAAAAACACGAGTTTTTAGAAAATGTGATTTATTTCATAAATGGAATCAACAAAGTATGCACATTCTACGTTATAACGACTTTCTATAGTTTGCGCATGCGTCCAGAAATAAGAAACGCTTACTTCCCCCGTTTTTTAAAATCACAGCTTCTAGAAGGTTTACTTGAGTTCTTAAAAAACACGAGTTTTTAGAAAATGTGATTTATTTCATAAATTGCATCAACAAAGTATGCACATTCTATGTCATAACGACTTCCTATAGTTTGCTCATGCATTCGGAAATAAGAAAAGCTTACCTTCCCCCGGTTTTTAAAATCAGAACTTCTAAAAGGTTTACATGACTTCTTAAAAAACATGAGTTTTTAGAAAATGTGATTTATTTCATAAATGGAATCAAAAAAGTATGCACATTCTATGTCATAACGACTTACATTAGTTTGCGCATGCGTCCGGAAATGAGAAAAGCTTACTTCCCCCGTTTTTTAAAGTCACAGCTTCTAGAAGGTTTACATGATTTCATAAAAAACACGAGTTTTTAGAAAATGTGATTTTATTCATAAATGGAATCAACAAAGTATGCACATTCTACGTCATAACGACTTTCTATAGTTTGCGTATTCGTCCGGAAATAAGAAAAGCTTACTTCCCCCGTTGTTTAAAATCACAGCTTCTAGAAGGTTTATATGATTTCTTAAAAAACATGAGTTTTTAGACAATGTGATTTATTTCAATAATGGAATCAACAAAGCATGCAAATTCTACGTCATAACGACTTACATTTGTTCGCGCATGCATCCGGAAATAAGAAAAGCTTACTTCCCCCTTTTTTTAAAATCACAGCTTCTAGAAGGTTTACATGATTTGTTAAAAAACATGAGTTTTTAGAAAATGTGATTTATTTCATAAATGGAATGAATAAAGTACGCATATTATACGTCATAACGGCTTTCTATAGTTTGCGCATGCGTCCGGAAATACGAAAAGCTTACTTCCCCCCTTTTTTACAATCACAACTTCTAGAAGGTTTACATGATTTCTTTAAAAACACGAGTTTTTAGAAAATGTGATTTATTTCATAAATGGAATCAACAAAGTATGCACATTCTACGTCATAATGACTTACATTAGTTTGTGCATGCGTCCGGAAATAAGAAAATCTTACTTCCCCCTTTTTTTAAAATCACAGCTTCTAGAAGGTTTACATGATTTCTTAAAAAACATGAGTTTTTAGAAAATGTGATTTATTTCATAAATGGAATCAACAAAGTATGCACATTCTATGTCATAACGACTTTCTATAGTTTGCACATGCGTCCGGAAATGAGAAAACCTTACTTCCCCCGTTTTTTAAAATCACAGCTTCTAGAAGGTTTATATGATTTCTTAAAAAACACGAGTTTTTAGAAAATGTGATTTATTTCATAAATGGAATCAACAAAGTATGCACATTCTACGTAATAACGACTTTCTATAGTTTGTGCATGTGTCCGGAAATAAGAAAAGCTTACTTCCCTCGTTTATTAAAATCACAGCTTCTAGAAGGTTTACATGATTTCCTAAAAAACACGAGCTTTTAGAAAATGTGACTTATTTCATAAATGGAATCAACAAAGTATGCACATTCTACGTCATAACGACTTTCTATAGTTTGCGCATGTGTCCGAAAATAAGAAAAGCTTACTTTCCCCCTTTTTTTAAAATCAAAGCTTCTAGAAGGTTTACATGATTTCTTAAAAAACAGGACTTTTTAGAAAATATGAGTTATTTCCTAAATGGAATCAACAAAGTATGCACATTCTACGTAATAAAGACTTTCTATAGTTTGCGCATGTATCCGGAAATTAGAAAAGCTTACTTCCCCCCGTTTTTTAAAATCACAGCTTCTAGAAGGTTTACATGATTTCTTAAAAAAAGCGAGTTTTTAAAAATGTCATTTATTTAATAAATGCAATCAACAAACTATGCACATTCTACGTAAAGACGAGTTTCTATAATTTTTGCATGCGTCCGGAAATAAGAAAAACTTACTTCCCCCCTTTTTTTTTAAATCATAGCTTCTACAAGGTTTACATGATTTCTTTAAAATAGGAGTTTTTAGAAAATGTGATTTATTTCATAAATGGAATCAACAAAGTATGCACATTCTACCTAATAAGGACTTTCTAAAGTTTGCAAATGCGTCCGGAAATAAGAAAAGCTTACTTCCATCAGTTTTTTAAAATCACGATATCTAGAAGGTTTACATGATTTCCTAAAAAATACGAGTTTTTTATAATGTGATTTATTTCATAAATGGAATCAACAAAGTATGCACATTCTATGTCATAACGACTTTCTATAGTTTGCGCATGATCAAACTATGCACATTCTACGTAATAATGACTTTCTATAGTTGCCGCATGCGTCCGGAAATAAGAAAAGCTTACTTCCCCCCTTATTTTAAATTCACTGCTTCTAGAAGGTTTACATGATTTCTTAAAAAACACGAGTTTTTAGAAAATGTGATTTATTTCATAAATGGAATCAACAAAGTATGCACATTCTACTTAATAACGACTTTCTATAGTTTGCGCATGCATCCGGAAATAAGAAAAGCTTACTTCCCCCCGTTTTTTAAAATCACAGCATCTACAAGGTTTACATGATTCCTTAAAAAACACGCGTTTTTAGAAAATGTGATTTATTTCATAAATGGAATCAACAAAGTCTGCACATTCTATGTCATAATGACTTTCTATAGTTTGCGCATGCGAAAACTATGCACATTCTACGTAATAACGACTTTCTATAGTTTGCGCATGCGTCCGGAAATAAGAAAAGCTTACTTCCCCCCTTTTTTTAAATTCACAGCTTCTCGAAGGTTTACATGATTTCTTAAAAAACATGAGTTTTTAGAAAATATCATTTATTTAATAAATGCAATCAACAAAGTATGCACATTCTACGTAATAACGACTTTCTAAAGTTTGCACATGCGTCCGGAAATAAGAAAAGCTTACTTCTGCTAGTTTTTTAAAATCATGGCTTCTAGAAGGTTTACATGATTTCCTAGAAAACATCACTTTTTACAAAATGTGATTTATTTCATAAATAGAATCAACAAAGTATGCACATTCTACGACATAAAGACTTTCTTTAGTTTGTGCATTCCTCCAGAAATAAGAAAAACTTACTTCCCCCCGTTTTTCTAAATCATAGCTTCTAGAAGGTTTACATGATTTCTTAAAAACACAGGTTTTTAGAAAATGTTATTTATTTCATAAATGGAATCAACAAAGTAAACACATTCTACGTAATAACGAATTTCTATAGTTTGCACATGCGTCCGGAAATAAGAAAAGCTTACTTGCCCCCGTTTTTTAAAATCACAGCTTCTAGAAGGTTTACAAGATTTCTTAAAAAACACGAGTTTTTAGAAAATGTCATTTATTTAATAAATGAAATCAACAAAGTATGAACATTCTACGTAATAACGACTTTCTAAAGTTTGCGCATGCGTCTGGAAATAAGAAAAGCTTACTTCCGCCAGTTTTTTAAAATCACAGCTTTTAGAAGGTTTACATGATTTCCTAAAAAACATGAGTTTTTAGAAAATGTGGTTTATTTCATAAATGGAATCAACAAAGTATGCACATTCTATGTCATAACGACTTTCTATATTTTGCGCATGCGTCCGGAAATAAGAAAAACTTACTTCCCTCAGTTTTTTTAAATCATAGCTTCTAGAAGGTTTACACGATTTCTTAAAAACACGAGTTTTTAGAAAATGTGATTTATTTCATAAATGGAATCAACAAAGTATGCACATTCTACGTAATAACGAATTTCTATAGTTTGCGCATGCGTCCGGAAATAAGAAAAGCTTACTTCCCCCCGTTTTTTAAAATCACAGCTTCTAGAAGGTTTACATGATTTCTTAAAAAACATGACTTTTTAGAAAATGTCATTTATTTAATAAATGCAATCAACAAAGTATGCACATTCTACGTAGTAACGACTTTCTATAGTTTGCACATGCGTCCGGAAATATGAAAAGCTTACTTCCACCAGTTTTTTAAAATCACACCTTCTAGAAGGTTTACATGATTTCTAAAAGAACATGAGTTTTTATAAAATGTGATTTATTTCATAAATGGAATCAACAAAGTATGCACATTCTACATCATAACGACTTTCTATAGTTTGCGCATGCATCCGGAAATAAGAAAAGATTACTTCCCCCCTTTTTTTAAATTCACAGCTTCTAGAAGGTTTACATGATTTCATAAAAAACACGAGTTTTTAGACAATGTGATTTATTTCATAAATGGAATCAACAATGTATGCGTATTCTACGTAATAACGACTTTATATAGCTTGTGCATGCGTCCAGAAATAATAAAAGTTTACTTTCCCCTGTTTTTCACAATCACAGCTTCTAGAAGGTTTACATGAGTTCTTAAAAAACACGAGTTTTTAGAAAATGTGATTTATTTCATAAATGGAATCAACAAAGTATGCACATTCTATGTGATAACGACTTTCTATAGTTTGCTCATGCGTCCGGAAATAAGAAAAGCTTACCTTCCCCCGGTTTTTAAAATCAGAACTTTCAAAAGGTTTACATGATTTCTTAAAAAACACGAGTTTTTAGAAAATGTGATTTATTTCATAAATGGAATCAACAAAGTATGCACATTCTATGTCATAAGGTCTTTCTATAGTTTGCGCATGCGCAAACTATGCACATTCTACGTAATAACAACTTTCTATAGTTTGCGCATGCGTCCGGAAATAAGAAAAGCTTACTTCCCCCCTTTTTTTAAATTCACAGCTTCTAGAAGGTTTACATGATTTCTTAAAAAAGATGAGTTTTTAGAAAATGTGATTTATTTCATAAATGGAATCAACAAAGTATGCACATTCTACGTAATAACGACTTTCTATAGTTTGCGCATGCGTCCGGAAATAAGAAAATCTTACTTCCCCCGTTTTTTAAAATTACAGCTTCTAGAAGGTTTACATGATTTCTTTAAAAACAAGAGTTTTTAGAAAATGTGATTTATTTCATAAATGGAATCAACAAAGTATGCACATTCTACGTCATAACGACTTTCTATAGTTTGCGCATGTGTCCGGAAATGACAAAATCTTACTTCCCGCGTTTTTTAAAATCACATCTTCTAGACAGTTTACATGATTTCTTAAAAAACACGAGTTTTCAGAAAATGTGATTTATTTCATAAATGGAATCAACAAACTATGCATATTCTACGTCATAACGACTTACATTAGTTTGCGCATGCGTTCGGAAATAAGAAAAGCTTCCTTCCCCCCTTTTTTTAAATTCACAGCTTCTAGAAGGTTTACATGATTTCTTAAAGAACAAGAGTTTTTAGAAAATTTGATTTTTTTAATAAATGGAATCAACAAAGTATGCACATTCTATGTCATAACGACTTTCTACAGTTTGAGCTTGCGCTAATTATGCACATTCTACGTAATAACGACTTTCTATAGTTTGCGCATGTGTCCGGAAATAAGAAAAGCTTACTTTCCCCCTTTTTTTAAAATCAAAGCTTCTAGAAGCTTTACATGATTTCTTAAAAAACGGGAGTTTTTAGAAAATGTGATTTATTTCCTAAATGGAATCAACAAAGTATGCACATTCTACGTAATAACGACTTTCTATAGTTTGCGCATGTGTCCGGAAATAAGAAAAGCTTACTTCCCCCCATCTTTTAAAATCACAGCTTCTGGAAGGTTTACATGATTCCTTAAAAAACAAGAGTTTTTAGAAAATGTGATTTATTTCATAAATGGAATCAACAAAGTATGTACATTCTATTTCATAAAGTCTGTAGTGCCCCTAGACTACTATAGACATTGAGGGCACCTGCTGAGTCACCTGACTGTTTGAAACATTAATAAAATAACCTTATGATTTTATTTTGAGTATATTTATGATTACGATTGATTGATATATGTGCATTTGGGTAGTTATTGTGAATGGACAATTTCATGTTGTTTAACGATTAACTTTGATATGAAAACTGTACATATAAATGATGCTTAACGACTAGCTGTGTAATTGATTATGTGATTAGACGAAAGAGTAATGATTAAGTAAATTATAGATGCTTAATGAAGCAACAGATTTATAAACCAAATTGTGATTATTGAGGACAGTGCTACTAATTTACGTTTGTGAGAAATGTGTGTAGCGACAGGTGAAACGGTTCACCAGCGGACACACAAAGGAACATGAAGGGTCGTAGAGTACGGGTAAATCACACACAGAGGGAGCGATGACGATGTCGACTTCCGACAAGAATACCACGCATGAGCAGATAAGCACTGATCCGCTTGCTCAAGAGGAATGCGTGAGAGCGTACGAGGTGGGCCACGACGGAGTTGGTCACTTACGCGTTGAGGGGCGCGCAGTGAGAACGGACTCACTCCTCAACGCCATTAGTCCCTAGATAGCATGTAGACGGAGGATGGATGGTAACGATTCTGAAAATCCCTACAAGAGTTCCCGCAAGTCGAAACGGAAATATGGTGGAAGAAGGGCCCAACGACGCGGTACCCTGTCAAGAACGGAAAGAATGGACGCAAGGACCCAACGAGGTGGTACCATGCCAAGGAATGGAAACCATGGATGATTGGACCCGACGGAGTGGTGCCATGTCAGGGAATTAAAAAAATAAGGAACCAGGAGCCCAACGACGCGGCACCGTGATCCTTGTGAGTTTGATTGTTAAATTAAACTGCATAAAAACTTAGGAGAATAACTCTAGATTATTACTTAGCAAATGCATAAAAATAGTTTAGACATTTGCACATGAATAGTTGTTTTTGTTGAGCATTTAAAATAATAGAAATCATTATTTAGGAGCAAAATAGAATCCTAAGCTTTGCTGGAGGGATCCTACGGAAGACGAAGGCGACAATGGACCAGCCGGATCTGGTTGACAGGTTAAGGTTTTGCGTATTTTTGTTAAGTTATTTACGCTTTTTATTTTATTTTTCCAATAACTATGATGGCTAATTTGTTTGTATGAAGTTGTTAAAGTTTCAGGTTCATTTCGAGGGGACCCTAAAGGAGGAGCCCTACATTTGGTATCAGATCCGGTCGAGCCTTGAGGGCACCGAACTCTCATTATTTAGGGGTTCGTCGGCAATTTGTGGAGGACAACAACATAATTGGAGTTGCAATTTTCGTGGAGTAATACCTTCGGCTGAGCTATTTATACAGGTTCTTTTACTTTTCTGTATTTAACTTATACATTTATTTTCTGTTATTAAAGGTTATAGTATTGAACCTCGTGCGGAATTTAAGATCTTTGTACTGTTGCTATTTTCAGAAAATCTATTATTTTACCTTCGCTGGAATATCAGTAGATTTGGGTTCAATTCATGCTTCTGAACATTTCCATTATATAGCTTATAAACAGGTTGTGTTTTTTTTTTTTTTTAATGAAATTGTTCCCATATTCCATGTATACTACAGGGTATGTCCATAAGATCTCTGCAATTTTTGTTATGACTCCATCTCTTACCATGATATTACAAATGTCTGCTTTATACCGAATCTTCTTTACTTTGTAATTAGATAATGGTAGACTCTGTAATTGTTTATATTTATTCTCAAAACAGAAAAAGAAAATTGAAATTAAAACTCTGTTTATACAGCAAAAACTCTGTGGGTTTTTAGATTCAAAGTCGATCTCTTTTCTGTTTTACCCTGTTGCATAAAAGGGATCATCTATCCATTCTCGGCGGTTGAATTCTGAGCTTCGACTCTGTCTAGCTTTCTGTTCCGTCGCGAGAACCCAACTCCAACTCTGTGGTATGCATCTATTCCGGTCGAAACCGATCCACATCTTCAACCCATTCATTAAATTCACCGAATGGGTGCGAAGTTATAGCTCTGTTGATGCCTTCCGTATCTACCTTTTATATCGAACCTCTGTTATAACGTTAATCATGCTCTATGTCAGTAGGACTCCGAATAATTCCCTAAATGCAGTTTATATCAATACTTCAATAAATTATGGAAGATAATATTAAAATTCTACTTGATGTTGTTATTCTGATTTTGGATTGCCAACCACGATCTCTGTTAAACCAGCTCCTTATGAAAACATTCAATCCTCACCGTAAAGATTTCACACAGGGTCTTCAGGTTTGCATGGATACTCTAGTTTATTTAAAAGAAAAATTGAACCAATCCAATTTCTATGTAGGAAAACTCTTGTCCTTTTGTATTATATTTTTTTTATATAGATTTCTGTATATTGAGACGGGGAAGTGAACTCAATGAATACCAAAGGATGCATTCACCATTTGTTAAAATTCTGTTTTAGCTTGCATATTTTTATGGATTACTGTATAAATTTTTAAAAATCAAAACTCGATTATTGTGTTAATGCTTTATGCATTTCAATTCGTTTCGATTCACTACCACTGTCTCAAAATCTTGAATCTCTTTTTATAACTATGTTTGCAAATTTCCATTGATCGAACACCTTCCACACTTAAAGGTTGAGGTCGATATAGATCCAGATCTATAGTGTTTTTGCTGATTGAACCCTCCATAAAAAATTTAATTAATTATTTATCAGATCTCTGTTTGTACTCTGTTTGCAAATTTCTATTGATCGAACACCTTCAGATCTTACCATGAATCTTTTTATATCGAATTTCCAGATCCAAAATCGAATGGCGTATTGTTCTCTAATTTTCTCCGAGTTTTATTTTGAAAGTGACTCTGTACTATCTCACCTGTACCGATCCAATTCATGGGTGTTGAATATGGATCTTGAGGTTGGGGTTCAAGACCGAAGGCACTCTGATCTATAGCCGGATCTCATAATTTGGTTTATGAATTGTTCTTTAAAAAGGTAGATCCATTCCGTTTGGGCATCTCCAGCATTCATCAAACGACTTACAATATGATTCTTAGAAAGGGCTGTGTAGATCCATTTTCTTTTTATTGGCGTTTCAGAATCCATATGTCATTGATCTTTAGTTATCTGTGTCTATTTTGAAGGGAGAAAGGCATTTCCAGGATTTTTTGTGACTTAGACTTGTAATCTTTACTATGTATCTATTTCAAAAATTAAATGGCTTTTCCAAAATTTATATTGTGAATTATAATTTGGTCCTTAATTTTTGCACACCTGCTTTGGAAATCCATTCGACGTTTTAAGAATCTCGATGCCAAATATAATTAGATCCATGAATTCCATGTATTTTTTTGGGTTTAGAATTATAATGTTAATCTATACAATTACTTCTTGAAAAACAGATCCAGATTACTGTTATATTATAATTATACGAAGTTATAAGCTAAGTTTTGTAACTCTTTGCCACCTGGATTATGTGTATAAAGGGAGAGATTATAACATTAAAATATAGTATTAGTATTACATGTAATCGAACTATGGATTTATGTGTAGTAAAGAAAGTAGAATTAAGAACATCAGCCCTAAATAGATCATAAACCCGAAATAGATCATAAAGAACTATAGTCAAACTATAGATCATAAAGAACATCAATTATAACGGTTACAAATAACATCTCTGAAAACCGTCGGATAATTCCGTTACAGGCTGGTTAATTAATGGGTATCTACATATTCTATTTCATTTCTTGGCGATGCTTGTAGGTCTTATTGATGGTGTTAAAAAAATATACATATTTATCAGTTGTATAATTACATAAAGAAAAAAAGAAAGAAATTTAGGACTCAAATATATCTAGTGAGCAAAATAATTGCTTTTCTAAGAATAGTTGGATTTTAAAAGGAAACACGATTACACCTATGATAGATAAGAATAGAGAGTAATTATGGGTTGATGTGCCTAATTAATTGTTTAATAGTTTAGTATCTCATGTTTGCCATTAGGAAATAGAAATTATGGTTACACGTTTACCTTGGGTTGCTTACCAATTACGAGTTTATTATAGAGATCTCATGTTGTATCCTTAGAGAGGGGAATAAAATATTATTACATGTGTTGATAAAAAGAAATCAGATTAATTATTCGAAAAAGTGTATTGTAAAAAAAAAAAAAGGGTACTTTAATTTATTTGGAATTGTTATAAGGTAGGATTCATAATTACATTTATGAGAAGTCATTGAAATTTATGGGTATGTTTGCATTCATTAATGCATATAAGGAGTTTGAATTTGTTATATGTTGTAGATCTGTTAGGATATAGATATGTGGGTAGAATATTTATGTTGACCATAGAATAGAGTTCTAGTTATAATTTGAAGAAAAGCAATTGTGGTTCTGGTTAGATATTATTTAGTCAAAACAAATGTTGATATATGTCTTCAATCTTGTTGAGTATTTGGGTTGAACTTGAAGTTGAACCAATATATATATATATATATATATATATATATATATAACATTAATGGGGTGACATTACATTGGGGTGGTCTCTGCATAGACATAAATCCATAATAAGTGTTCCATATTTTGGGGGTGATCCCACAAAGAATATTGGTGCCATCACCATGGTATGAAAAGGGTGGACCAACTAATATCCGCGTTATTATGGATATAATATGGTATCGAGAGATTACTAGTAGAACGATACTCAAGTCATATTAATAACCGATAGTATACTTATTGGAGATTAAAATAATATGTTGAACATTAGAACAAGACTTGAGTTATAATATCAATTGATAGTATATTTATTGGCATTTAAAATAGAATCAATTATTATATATATGTGGAAATGGTAAAACGATGCATCAATTATAATTTTGATTGGTATTATACTTAATGGAATTCAAAATAGAATCCATTGTTCATATATATGGTTTAAAGGGTAAAGTAATGTTGAATTTACTAAATATGTGGAAATAGTGTGGAAATAGGGAAATAAAGTGAGAGTATAATTTTAAATTGGCTACAAACTGTTGGAAATTTAGAATGTGGAACATAGTTAGGATATAGTTTTAATGGTTATAAATAATAGTGAATTGGGAATAGATATATGTAACTTAAATTTAGTTCATGACATTATTTGTGGTAATTGAAAAGCACTAGAAATGGATTTTTATACTTGTATAAAAATAAAAATAAAAATAAAAATTTGTAATTGAAACAAAATATGGATGGATAGAATTAAATTGTGTGGTAGTGGTGAAAGCTACATGGTGTCCAGCAATAGAATGGGAAACCTGAAGGATTGTTTAGATGGATTTTAGTAAACTAAAGGAGAAGAGATGGATCTGTATTAAATGATTTGTTTGAAGTTATGGCTTAAAGTAATTAAATCATGAGTTATGATTGTTATTCTAATTATCGTTCTACAATAAGATTGGATGCCAATAGAACTTGGAAGGGTTAACTCTTATTTTGAAATTCAAATACTATTTAAATTATATGATAGTTATATGTAACTATAGAAAATGAAGAAATTGGGATTGAATATTTTATCCCCTATGTTGAAATGTGTCAGTGCTTTAAGGATTTTCGTAAATAATGTACTTAGTAGTTTTGTTGAATGGAAAGAATTTGTCGTAGACGATTTCAAGGGAGAACTGTTGTGGGGATTGCTACACTACGAAGGTACGATTTAGTTATATTACCAATTATGCGGTTTATACTTATATGAGGGTAGAAAAGAAGAAATGAAATTTTATTATCAATTGTGGATATATTGAAGAAATGAATGGGAAAAGGAAGTGAAAACTCACAGTGGAAGCACATGCGACCTAACTTCGGGATGAAGTTTTAATAAGAGGGGGTGTGTAATTCCCTAGAATGACTGTGGACCTTAAGGACACCTGTCAAGTGACCTGGCTGAACAACTTCAATTTAGTGGTCTCTTGAGCCTTGTTATGTCTTAAATGATTGAGGAAAAATTGAAGATGTGAATGATGACAATAATTGATAAATGAATTAAGGAATTAAATTATATGTGTGGAGTAGGATAACTGATTGATTACATCTTGCTTAATGATTAGACTTGATTGATCAAGTCAAAGTGCAGTAGGACAGTTACAGTCCTAGCTCTATGACTTGGGAGGACGCAACTGAGATGCGTCATAGCTTTCCATTTTTATTTTGAACTTCGGGATGAAGTTCTAAATAAGTAGGGGTGTATGTAGTGCCCCTAGACTACTTTAGACATTGAGGGCACCTGCTGAGTCACCTGACTGTTTGAAACATTAATAAAATAACCCTATGATTTTATTTTGAGTATATTTATGATTACGATTGATTGATATATGTGCATTTGGGTAGTTATTGTGAATGGACAATTTCATGTTGTTTAATGATTAACTTTGATATGAAAACTGTACATATGAATGATTCTTAACGACTAGCTGTGTAATTGATTATGTGATTAGACGAAAGAGTAATGATTAAGTAAATTATAGATGCTTAATGAAGCAACAGATTTATAAACCAAATTGTGATTATTGAGGACAGTGCTACTAATTTACATTTGTGAGAAATGTGTGTAGCGACAGGTGAAACGGTTCACCAGCGGACACACAAAGGAACATGAAGGGTCGTAGAGTACGGGTAAATCACACACAGGGGGAGCGACGACGATGTCGACTTCCGACAAGAATACCACGCATGAGCAGATAAGCACTGATCCGCTTGCTCAAGAGGAATGTGTGAGAGCGTACGAGGTGGGCCACGACGGAGTTGGTCACGTACGAGTTGAGGGGCGTGCAGTGAGAACGGACTCACTCCTCAACGCCATTAGTCCCTAGATAGCATGTAGACGGAGGATGGATGGTAACGATTCCTAAAATCCCTACAAGAGTTCCCGCAAGTTGAAACGGAAATATGGTGGCAGAAGGGCCCAACGACGCGGTACCCTGTCAAGAACGGAAAGAATGGACGCAAGGACCCAACGAGGTGGTACCATGCCAAGGAATGGAAACCATGGATGATTGGACCCGACGGAGTGGTGCCATGTCAGGGAATTAAGAAAATAAGGAACCAGGAGCCCAACGACGCGGCACCGTGATCCTTGTGAGTTTGATTGTTAAATTAAACTGCATAAAAACTTAGGAGAATAACTCTAGATTATTACTTAGCAAATGCATAAAAATAGTTTAGACATTTGCACATGAATAGTTGTTTTTGTTGAGCATTTAAAATAATAGAAATCATTATTTAGGAGCAAAATAGAATCCTAAGATTAGACACCTAGTCAACTAAAAGCTAGGAGTTCATTAAAATATCTGGGGGACAAACTAGAACAAACTTAGGGATGTAGGTGCACTTCCCAGAGAAACTGACACTTGGATGGGTGAGTGTTTTAATTAAATAATTAATTAAAAATATTTAATTATGCATGAAGCGACATGTGTCGCAGGATATTTTCCTTTATAAGGAAGGCTTAGGGAATGGGTAAAGGACCCATAATTTGGATGATTGTCGTAATTTTCGAATGCCTCAAAGACTTGCTACTATCTAAGGGTTTGGCTTAGAAATCCTGGTGGGAAGGGAAGCCCAAGCGGAATTTCTGAAATACTTGTGTGAGCTCTACGACCCAAAGCTCGGGGAAGGCCATGCGACTGAAAGCATGAGCCTATGGTTGGGTGGCGGAGCTAACGGTTGCTTCTCCTATGGTTTAAACGAGCTTTGCTGGAGGGATCCTACGGAAGACGAAGGCGACAATGGACCAGCCGGATCGGGTCGACAGGTTAAGGTTTTGCGTATTTTTGTTAAGTTATTCACGCTTTTTATTTTATTTTTCCAATAACTATGATGGCTAATTTGTTTGTATGAAGTTGTTAAAGTTTCAGGTTCATTTCGAGGGGACCCTAAAGGAGGGGCCCTACAAAGTCTTTCTATAGTTTGCGCATGTGCAAACAATGCACATTCTACGTAATAACGACTTTCTATAGTTTGCGCATGCGTCCCGAAATAAGAAAAGCTTAATTCCCCCCTTTTTTTAAATTCACAGCTTCTAGAAGGTTTACATGATTTCTTAAAAAACACGAGTTTTTATAAAATATGATTTATTTCATAAATGGAATCAACAAAGTATGCACATTCTCCGTAATAACGACTTTCTATAGTTTGCGCATGTGTCCGGAAATAAGAAAATCTTACTTCCCCCCGTTTTTTAAAATCACATCTTCTAGAAGGTTTACATGATTTCTTTAAAAACACGAGTTTTTAGAAAATGGATTTATTTCATAAATGGAATCAACAAAGTATGCACATTCTACGTCATAACAACTTTCTATAGTTTGCGCATGCTTCCGGAAATGACAAAATCTTACTTCCCCCGTTTTTTAAAATCACATCTTCTAGAAGGTTTACATGATTTCTTAAAAAACATGAGTTTTTAGAAAATGTGATTTATTTCATAAATGGAATCAACAAAGTATGCACATTCTACATCATAACGACTTACATTAGTTTGTGCATGGGTCCGGAAATGAGAAAAGCTTACTTCCCCCATTTTTTAAAATCACAGCTTCTAGAAGGTTTACATGATTTCTTAAAACACACGAGTTTTTAGAAAATGTGATTTATTTCATAAATGGAATCAACAAAGTATGCACATTCTATGTCATAACGACTTTCTATAGTTTGCGCATGCGTCTAGAAATAAGAAAAACTTACTTCCCCCATTTTTTAAAATCACAGCTTCTAGAAGGTTTACATGATTTCTTAAAAAACACGAGTTTTTAGAAAATTTCATTTATTTAATAAATGCAATCAACAAAGTATGCACATTCTACGTAATAACGACTTTCTAAAGTTTGTGCATGTGACCGGAAATAAGAAAATCTTACATCCGCCAGTTTTTTAAAATCACAGCTTCTAGAAGGTTTACATGATTTTTTAAAAAACATGACTTTTTAGAAAATGTGATTTATTTCATAAATAGAATCAACAAAGTATGCACATTCTATGACATAAAGACTTTCTATAGTTTGCGCATGCCTCCGGAAATAAGAAAAACTTACTTCCCCCGGTTTTTTTGAATCATACCTTCTAGAAGGTTTACATGATTTCTTAAAAACATGGGTTTTTAGAAAATGTTATTTATTTCATAAATGGAATCAACAAAGTAAGCACATTCTACGTAATAACGAATTTCTATAGTTTGCGCATGCGTCCGGAAATAAGAAAAGCTTACTTCCCCCCGTTTTTTAAAATCACAGCTTCTAGAAGGTTTACATGATTTCTTAAAAAACATGAGTTTTTAGAAAATGTCATTTATTTAATAAATGCAGTCAACAAAGTATGCAAATTCTATGTAATAATGACTTTCTAAAGTTTGCGCATGCGTCCGGAAATAAGAAAAGCTTACTTCCGCCAGTTTTTTAAAATCACAGCTTCTAGAAGATTTACATGATTTCCTAAAAAACATGACTTTTTAGAAAATGTGATTTATTTCATCAATAGAATCAACAAAGTCTGCACATTCTATGATATAAATACTTTCTATAGTTTGCGCATGCCTCCGGAAATAAGAAAAGCTTACTTCCCCCCTTTTTTTAAATTCACAGCTTCTAAAAGGTTTACATGATTTCTTAAAAAACACGGGTTTTTAGAAAATGTGATTTATTTCATAAATGGAATCAACAAAGTATGCACATTCTACGTAATAACGACTTTCTATAGTTTGCGCATGCATCCAGAAATAAGAAAAGCTTACTTCCCCCATTTTTTAAAATCATAGCTTCTAGAAGGTTTACATGATTTCTTAAAAAACACGAGTTTTTAGAAAATGTCATTTATTTAATAAATGCAATCATTAAAGTATGCACATTCTACGTAATAACGATTTTCTAAAGTTTGCGCATGCGTCCGGAAATAAGCAAAGCTTACTTCCCCCAGTTTTTTAAAATCACAGCTTCTAGAAGGTTTACATGATTTCCTAAAAAACATGAGCTTTTAGAAAATGTGGTTGATTTCATAAATGGAATAAACAAAGTATGCACATTCTACGTCATAACGACTTTCTATAGTTTGCGCATGCGTCCAGAAATAAGAAAAACTTACTTCACCTTGTGTTTTTAAATCATAGCTTCTAGAAGGTTTACATGATTTCTTAAAAACACGAGTTTTTAGAAAATGTGATTTATTTCATAAATGGAATCAACAAAGTATTCACATTCTACGTAATAACAAATTTCTATAGTTTGCGCATCGGTCCGGAAATAAGAAAAGCTTATTTCCCCCCGTTTTTTAAAATCACAGATTCTAGAAAGTTTACATGATTTCTTAAAAAACACGAGTTTTTAGAAAATGTCATTTATTTAATAAATACAATCAACAAAGTATGCACATTCTACGTAGTAAAGACTTTCTATAGTTTGCGCATGCGTCCGGAAATAAGAAAAGCTTACTTTCGACAGTTTTTTAAAATCACAGCTTCTAGAAGGTTTAAATGATTTCTTAAAGAACATGAGTTTTTAGAAAATGTGATTTATTTGATAAATGGAATCAACAAAGTATGCACATTCTACATCATAACGAATTTCTATAGTTTGCGCATGCGTCCGGAAATAAGAAAAGCTTACTTCCCCCCTTTTTTTAAATTCACAACTTCTAGAAGGTTTACATGATTTCCTAAAAAACACGAATTTTTAGACAATGTGATTTATTTCATAAATGAAATCAACAAAGTATGCACATTCTACGTATTAACGACTTTCTATAGTTTGCGCATGCGTCCAGAAATAATAAAAGTTTACTTCCCCACGTTTTTTTAAATCACGGCTTCTAGAAGGTTTACATGATTTCTTAAAAAACACAAGTTTTTAGAAAATGTGATTTATTTCATAAATGGAATAAACAAAGTACGCACATTCTACGTAACCACGACTTTCTATAGTTTGCTCATGCGTCCGGAAATGAGAAAATCTTACTTCCTCCTTTTTTTAAAATCAAATCTTCTAGAAGGTTTACATGTTTTCTTAAAAAACATGAGTTTTTAGAAAATGTAATTTATTTCATAAATGGAATCAACAAAGTATGCACATTCTATGTCATAATGACTTACATTAGTTTGCGCATACGTCCGGAAATGAGAAAAGCTTACTTCCCCCGTTTTTTAAAATCACAGCTTCTAGAAGGTTTACATGATTTCTTAAAAAACACGAGTTTTTAGAAAATGTGATTTATTTCATAAATGGAATCTACAAAGTATGCACATTCTACGTCATAACGACTTTCTATAGTTTGCGCATGCGTCCGGAAATAAGAAAAGCTTACTTCCCCCATTTTTTAAAATCACAGCTTCTAGAAGGTTTACATGATTTCTTAAAAAACATGAGTTCTTAGAAAATGTGATTTATTTCAATAATGGAATCAACAAAGTATGCAATTTCTACATCATAACGACTTACATTAGTTTGCGCATGCCTCCGGAAATAAGAAAAGCTTACTTCCCCCTTTTTTTAAAATCACAGCTTCTAGAAGGTTTACATGATTTCTTAAAAAACACGAGTTTTTAGAAAATGTGATTTATTTCATAAATCGAATCAACAAAGTATGCACATTCTATGTCATAACGACTTTCTATAGTTTGCGCATGCGTCTAGAATTACGAAAAGCTTACCTCCCCCATTTTTTAAAATCACAGCTTCTAGAAGGTTTACATGATTCCTTAAAAAAACACGAGTTTTTAGAAAATGTGATTTATTTCATAAATGGAATCAACAAAGTATGCACATTCTACGTCATAACAACTTACATTAGTTTGCGCATGCCTCCGGAAATAAGAAAAGCTTACTTCCCCCTTTTTTTAAAATCACAGCTTGTAGAAGGTTTACATGATTTCTTAAAAAATACGAGTTTTTAGAAAATGTGATTTATTTGATAAATGGAATCAACAAAGTATGCACATTCTACATCATAACGACTTTCTATAGTTTTCGCATGCGTCCGGAAATAAGAAAAGTTTACTTCCCCCCGTTTTTTAAAATCACAGCTTCTAGAAGGTTTACATGATTTCTTAAAGAACACAAGTTTTTAGAAAATGTGATTTATTTCATAAATGGAATCAACAAAGTATGCACATTCTATGTCATAATGACTTTCGATAGTTTGCGCATGCGCAAACTATGCACATTCTACGTAATAACGACTTTCTATAGTTTGCGCATGCGTCCGGAAATAAGAAAAGCTTGCTTCCCCCCTTTTTTTAAATTCACAGCTTCTAGAAGGTTTACATGATTTCTTAAAAAACACGAGTTTTTAGCAAATGTGATTTATTTCATAAATGGAATCAACAAAGTATGCACATTCTATGTCATAACGACTTTCAATAGTTTGCGCATGCGCAAACTATGCACATTCTACGTAATAACGACTTTCTATAGTTTGTGCATGCGTCCGGAAATAACAAAAGTTTACTTTCCCCCTTTTTTTAAATTCACAGCTTCTAGAAGGTTTACATGATTTCTTAAAAAACATGAGTTTTTAGAAAAGTTGATTTATTTCATAAATGGAATCAACCAAGTATGCAAATTCTACGTCATAACGACTTTCTATAGTTTTCGCATGCGTCCGGAAATAAGAAAAGTTTACTTCCCGCCGTTTTTTAAAATCACAGCTTCTAGAAGGTTTACATGATTTCATAAAGAACACAAGGTTTTAGAAAATTTGATTTATTTCATAAATGGAATCGACAAATTATGCACATTCTACGTCATAACGACTTACATTAGTTTGCGCATGCGTCTGGAAATAAGAAAAGCTTACTTCCCCCCGTTTTTTAAAATCACAGCTTCTAGAAGGTTTACATTATTTCTTAAAGAACACGAGTTTTTAGAAAATGTGATTTATTTCATAAATAGAATCAACAAAGTATGCACATTCTATGTCATAACGACTTTCGATTGTTTGCGCATGCGCAAAGTATGCATATTCTATGTAATAACGACTTTCTATAGTTTGCGCATGCTTCTGGAAATAACAAAAAACTTACTTCCCCCCTTTTTTTAAATTCATAGCTTCTAGAAGGTTTTAATGATTTCTTAAAAAACACGAGTTGTTAGAAAATGTGATTTATTTCATAAATGGAATCAACAAAGTATGCACATTCTACGTCATAACGACTTTCTATAGTTTGCGCATGCGTCCGGAAACAAGAAAAGCTTACTTCCCCCCGTTTTTTAAAATCACGGCTTCTAGAAGGCTTACATGATTTCTTAAAAAACACGAGTCTGTACAAAATGTGATTTATTTCATAAATGGAATCAACAAAGTATGCACATTTTATGTAATAACGACTTTCTAGAGTTTGCGCATGCGTCCGGAAATAAGAAAAGCTTACTTCCGCCAGTTTTTTAAAATCACAGCTTCAAGAAGGTTTACATGATTTCATAAAACACGATTTTTTGTTAAATGTGATTTATTTCATAAATGGAATCAACAAAGTATACACATTCTATGTCATAACGACTTTCGATAGATTGCGCATGCGCAAACTATGCAAATTCTACGTCATAACGACTTTCTATAGTTTGCGAATGCGTCCGGAAATAAGAAAAGCTTACTTCTCCCCGTTTTTTAAAATCACAACTTCTAGAAGGTTTACATGATTTCTTAAAAAACATGAGTTTTTAGAAAATGTGATTTATTTCATAAATGGAATCAACAAGGTATGCACATTCTACGTAATAACAACTTTCTATAGTTTGCGCATGCGTCCGGAAATAAAAAAAGCTTACTTTTGCCGGTTTTTTAAAATCACAACTTCTAGAAGGTTTACATGATTTCTTAAAAAACATGACTTTTTAGAAAATGTGATTTATTTCATAAATGGAACCAACAAAGTATGCACATTCTATGTCATTACGACTTTCGATAGTTTACGCATGCGCAAACTATGCATATTCTACGAAATAACGACTTTCTATAGTTTGCGCATGCGTCCGGAAATAAGAAAAGCTTACTTCCCCCCTTTTTTTCAATTCACAGCTTCTAGAAGGTTTACATGATTTCTTAAAAAACACGAGTTTTTAGAAAATGTGATTTATTTCATAAATGGAATCAACAAAGTATGCACATTCTACGTCATAACGACTTTCTATAGTTTTCGCATGCGCCCGGATATAAGAAAAGTTTACTTCCCCCCGTTTTTTAAAATCACAGCTTCTAGAAGGTTTACATGATTTCTTAAAGAACACAAGTTTTCATAAAATGTGATTTATTTCATAAATGGAATCAACAAAGTATGCACATTCTATGTCATAATGACTTTCGATAGTTTGCGCATGTGCAAACTATGCAAATTCTACCTAATAACGACTTTCTATAGTTTGCGCATGCGTCCGGAAGTAAGAAAAGCTTACTTCCCCCCTTTTTTTAATTCACACCTTCTAGAAGGTTTACATGATTTCTTAAAAAACACGAGTTTTTAGAAAATGTGATTTACTTCATAAATCGAATCAACAAAGTATGCACATTCTATGTCATAACGACTTTCTATAGTTTGCGCATGCGTCCAGAAATACGAAAAGCTTACTTCCCCCATTTTTTAAAATCACAGCTTCTAGAAGGTTTACATGATTTCTTTAAAAACACTAGTTTTTAGAAAATGTGATTTATTTCATAAATGGAATCAACAAAGTATGCACATTCTACGTCATAATGACTTACATTAGTTTGCGCATGCCTCCGGAAATAAGAAAAGCTTACTTCCCCCTTTTTTTAAAATCACAGCTTGTAGAAGGTTTACATGATTTCTTAAAAAATACGAGTTTTTAGAAAATGTGATTTATTTGATAAATGGAATCAACAAAGTATGCACATTCTACATCATAACGACTTTCTATAGTTTTCGCATGCGTCCGGAAATAAGAAAAGTTTACTTCCCCCCGTTTTTTAAAATCACAGCTTCTAGAAGGTTTACATGATTTCTTAAAGAACACGAGGTTTTAGAAAATTTGATTTATTTCATAAATGGAATCAACAAAGTATGCACATTCTACGTCATAACGACTTACATTAGTTTACGCATGCGTCTGGAAATAAGAAAAGCTTACTTCCCCCCGTTTTTTAAAATCACAGCTTCTAGAAGGTTTACATTATTTCTTAAAGAACACGAGTTTTTAGAAAATGTGATTTATTTCATAAATGGAATCAACAAAGTATGCACATTCTATGTCATAACGACTTTCAATTGTTTGCGCATGCGCAAAGTATGCATATTCTATGTAATAACGACTTTCTATAGTTTGCGCATGCTTCTGGAAATAACAAAAAACTTACTTCCCCCCTTTTTTTAAATTCATAGCTTCTAGAAGGTTTACATGATTTCTTAAAAAACACGAGTTGTTAGAAAATCTGATTTATTTCATAAATGGAATCAACAAAGTATGCACATTCTACGTCATAACGACTTTCTATAGTTTGCGCATGCGTCCGGAAATAAGAAAAGCTTACTTCCCCCCATTTTTTAAAATCACGGCTTCTAGAAGGCTTACATGATTTCTTAAAAAACACGAGTCTGTAGAAAATGTGATTTATTTCATAAATGGAATCAACAAAGTATGCACATTTTATGTAATAACGACTTTCTAGAGTTTGCACATGCGCCCGGAAATAAGAAAAGCTTACTTCCGCCAGTTTTTTAAAATCACAGCTTCAAGAAGGTTTACATGATTTCTTAAAACACGATTTTTTAGAAAATGTGATTTATTTCATAAATGGAATCAACAAAGTATACACATTCTATGTCATAATGACTTTCGATAGTTTGCGCATGCGCAAACTATGCAAATTCTACGTCATAACGACTTTCTATAGTTTGCGAATGCGTCCAGAAATAAGAAAAGCTTACTTCTCCCCGTTTTTTAAAATCACAACTTCTAGAAGGTTTACATGATTTCTTAAAAAACACGAGTTTTTAGAAAATGTGATTTATTTCATAAATGGAATCAACAAGGTATGTACATTCTACGTAATAACGACTTTCTATAGTTTGCGCATGCGTCCGGAAATAAAAAAAGCTTACTTTTGCCGGTTTTTTAAAATCACAACTTCTAGAAGGTTTACATGATTTCTTAAAAAACACGAGTTTTTAGAAAATGTGTTTTATTTCATAAATGGAACCAACAAAGTATGCACATTCTATGTCATTACGACTTTCGATAGTTTACGCATGTGCAAACTATGCATATTCTACGAAATAACGACTTTCTATAGTTTGCGCATGTGTCCAGAAATAAGAAAAGCTTACTTCCCCCCTTTTTTTAAATTCACAGCTTCTAGAAGGTTTACATGATTTCTTAAAAAACACGAGTTTTTAGAAAATGTGATTTATTTCATAAATGGAATCAACAAAGTATGCACATTCTATGTCATTACGACTTTCGATAGTTTGCGCATGCACAAACTATGCACATTCTAAGTAATAACGACTTTCTATAGTTTGCGCATGCGTCCGAAAATAATAAAAGCATACTTCCCAACTTTTTTTAAATTCACAGCTTCTAGAAAGTTACATGATTTCTTAAAAGACACGAGTTTTTAGAAAATGTGATTTATTTCATAAATGGAATCAACAAAGTATACATATTCTACGTAATAATGACTTTCTATAGTTTGCGCATGCGTCCGGAACTAAGAAAAGCTTACTTCCCCCCGTTTTTTAAAATCACAACTTGTAGAAGGTTTACATGATTTCTTAAAAAACACGAGTTTTTACAAAATGTGATTTATTTCATAAATGGAATCAACAAAGTATGCACATCCTATTTCATAATGACTTTCGATAGTTTGCGCATGCGGAAACTATGCACATTCTACGTAAGAACGACATTCTATAGTTTGCGCATGCACCCGGAAATAAGAAAAAGCTTACTTTCCCCCTTTTTTTAAATTCACAGCTTCTAGAAGGTTTACATGATTTCTTAAAAAACACGAGTTTTTAGAAAATGTGATTTATACCATAAATGGAATCAACAAATTATGCACATTCTATTTCATAACGACTTTCGATAGTTTGCGCATGCAGAAACTATGCACATTCTACGTAATAACGACATTCTATAGTTTGCGCATGCACCCGGAAATAAGAAAAGCTTACTTTCCCCCTTTTTTTAAATTCACAGCTTCTAGAAGGTTTACATGATTTCTTAAAAAACATGAGTTTTTAGAAAAGGTGATTTATTTCATAAATGGAATCAACAAAGTATGCAAATTCTACGTCATAACGACTTTCTATAGTTTTCACATGCGTCCGGAAATAAGAAAAGTTTACTTCCCCCTGTTTTTTAAAATCACAACTTCTAGAAGGTTTACATGATTTCTTAAAGAACACGAGTTTTTAGAAAATGTGATTTATTTCGTAAATGGAATCAACAAAGTATGCACATTCTATGTCATAACGACTTTCGATAGTTTGCGCATGCGCAAACTATGCACATTCTACGTAATAATGACTTTCTATAGTTTGCGCATGCGTCTGGAAATAAGAAAAGCTTACTTCCCCCCTTTTTTTTAATTCACAGCTTCTAGAAGGTTTACATGATTTTTTTAAAAACACGAGTTTTTAGAAAATGTGATTTATTTCATAAATGGAATCAACAAAGTATGCACATTCTATGTCATAACAACTTTCGATAGTTTGCGCATGCGCAAAGTATTCATATTCTATGTAATAACGACTTTCTATAGTTTGCGCATGCGTCCGGAAATAACAAAAAGCTTACTTCCCCCCTTTTTTTAAATTCACAGCTTCTAGAAGGCTTACATGATTTCTTAAAAAACACGAGTTGTTAGAAAATGTGATTTATTTCATATATGCAATCAACAAAGTATGCACATTCTACGTCATAACGACTTTCTATAGTTTGCGCATGCGTCCGGAAATAAGAAAACCTTACTTCCCCCCATTTTTTAAAATCACAGCTTCTAGAAGGTTTACATGATTTCTTAAAAAACACGAGTTTTTAGAAAATGTGATTTATTTTATAAAAGGAATCAACAAAGTATGCACATTCTATGTCATAACGATATTCTATAGTTTGCGCATGCATCCGGAAATAAGAAAAGCTTACTTCCGCCCGTTTTTTAAATTCACAGCTTCTAGAAGGTTTACATGATTTCTTAAAAAACACTAGTTTTTAGAAAATGTGATTTATTTCATAAATGGAATAAGCAAAGTATGCACATTCTATGTCATAACGACTTTCGATATTTTGCGCATTCGCAAACTATGCACATTCTACGGAATAACGACTTTCTATAGTTTGCGCATGCGTCTGGAAATAAGAAAAGCTTACTTCCCCCCTTTTTTTAAATTCACAGCATCTAGAAGGTTTACATGATTTCTTAAAAAACACGAGTTTTTAGAAAATGTGATTTATATAATAAATGGAATCAACAAAGTATGCACATTCTACGTAATAATGACTTTCTTCAGTTTGTGCATACGAACGGAAATAAGAAAAGCTTACTTCCGCCAGTTTTTTAAAATCACAGCTTCTAAAAGGTTTACATGATTTCCTAAAAAACACAAGTTTTTAGAAAATCTGATTTATTTCATAAATGGAATCAACAAAGTATGCACATACTACGTCATAACGACCTTCTATAGTTTGCGCATGCATCCGGAAATAAGAAAAGCTTACTTCCCCCCGTTTTCTAAAATCACAGCTTCTAGAACGTTTACATGATTTCTTAAAAAACACGAGTTTTTAGAAAATGTGATTTATTTCACAAATGGAATCAACAAAGTATGCACATTCTATGTCATACCGACTTTTGATAGTTTGGGCATGCTCAAACTATGCACATTCTACGTAATAACTACTTTCTATAGTTTGCGCATGCGTCCGGAAATAAGAAAACCTTACTTCCCCCCTTTTTTTAAATTCACAGCTTCTAGAAGGTTTACATGATTTCTTAAAAAACACGAGTTTTTAGAAAATGTGATTTATTTCATAAATGGAATCAACAAAGTATGCACATTCTATGTCATAACGACTTTTGATAGTTTGCGCATGGGCAAACTATGCACATTCTACGTAATAACGACTTTCTATATTTTGCGCATGCGCCCCGAAATAAGAAAAGCTTACTTCCCCCCTTTTTTTAAATTCACAGCTTCTAGAAGGTTTACATAATTTCTTAAAAAACACGAGTTTTTAGAAAATGTGATTTATTTCATAAATGGAATCAACAAAGTATGCACATTCTATGGCATAACGACTTTCGATATTTTGCACATGCTCAAACTATGCACATTCTACGTAATAACGACTTTCTATAGTTTGCGCATGCGCCCGGAAATAAGAAAAGCTTACTTCCTCCCTTTTTTTAAATTCACAACTTCTAGAAGGTTTACATGATTTCTTAAAAAACACGAGTTTTTAGAAAATGTCATTTATTTAATAAATCGAATCAACAAAGTATGCACATTCTACCTAATAACGACTTTCTAAAGTTTGCGCATGCGTCCGGAAATAAGAAAAGCTTACTTCCACCAGTTTTTGAAAATACAACTTCTAGAAGGTTTACATGATTTCTTAAAAAACATGAGTTTTTAGAAAATATGACTTATTTCATAAATGGAATCAACAAAGTATGCAAATTCTACGTCATAACGACTTTCTATAGTTTGTGAATGCGTCCGGAAATAAGAAAAGCATACCTCCCCCCGTTTTTTAAAATCACAACTTCTAGAAGGTTTACATGATTTCTTAAAAAACACGAGTTTTTAGAAAATGTGATTTATTTCATAAATGGAATCAACAAAGTATGCACATTCTACGTAATAATGACTTTCTATAGTTTGCGCATGCTTCCGGAGATAAGAAAAGCTTACTACCCCCGGTTTTTTAAAATCACAGCTTCTAGAAGGTTTACATGATTTCTTAAAAAACACGAGTTTTTAGAAAATGTCATTTATTTAATAAATGGAATCAACAAAGTATGCACATTCTACGTAATAACGACTTTCTTCAGTTTACGCATACGAACGGAAATAAGAAAAGCTTACTTCCGCCAGTTTTTTAAAATCACAGCTTCTAGAAGGTTTACATGATTTCCTAAAAACCACAAGTTTTTAGAAAATCTGATTTATTTAACAAATGGAATCAACAAAGTATGCACATTCTACGTCATAACGACTTTCTATAATTTGCGCATGCATCCAGAAATAAGAAAAGCTTACTTCCCCCCGTTTTCTAAAATCACAGCTTCTAGAACGTTTACATGATTTCTTAAAAAACACGAGTTTTTAGAAAATGTGATTTATTTCATAAATGGAATCAACAAAGTATGCACATTCTATGTCATAACGACTTTTGATAGTTTGGGCATGCTCAAACTATGCACATTCTACGTAATAACGACTTTCTATAGTTTGCGCATGCGTCCGGAAATAAGAAAAGCTTACTTCCCCCCTTTTTTTAAATTCACAGCTTCTAGAAGGTTTACATGATTTCTTAAAAAACACGAGTTTTTAGAAAATGTGATTTATTTCATAAATGGAATCAATAAAGTATGCACATTCTATGTCATAACGACTTTCGATAGTTTGCGCATGCGCAAACTATGCACATTCTACGTAATAACGACTTTCTATATTTTGCACATGCGCCCGGAAATAAGAAAAGCTTACTTCCCCCCTTTTTTTAAATTCACAACTTCTAGAAGGTTTACATAATTTCTTAAAAAACACGAGCTTTTAGAAAATGTGATTTATTTCATAAATCGAATCAACAAAGTATGCACATTCTATGTCATAACGACTTTCGATATGTTGCACATGCACAAACTATGCACATTCTACGTAATAACGACTTTCTATAGTTTGCGCATGCGCTCGGAAATAAGAAAAGCTTACTTGCCCCCTTTTTTTAAATTCACAACTTCTAGAAGGTTTACATGATTTCTTAAAAAACACGAGTTTTTAGAAAATGTCTTATTTAATAAATGGAATCAACAAAGTATGCACATTCTACCTAATAACCACTTTCTAAAGTTTGCGCATGCGTCCGGAAATAAGAAAAACTTACTTCCACCAGTTTTTTAAAATACAACTTCTAGAAGGTTTACATGATTTCTTAAAAAACATGAATTTTTAGTAAATCGGACTTATTTCATAAATGGAATCAACAAAGTATGCAAATTCTACGTCATAATGACTTTCTAAAGTTTGCGAATGCGTCCGGAAATAAGAAAAGCTTTCTTCCCCCCGTTTTTTAAAATCACAACTTGTAGAAGGTTTACATGATTTCTTAAAAAACACTAGTTTTTAGAAAATGTGATTTATTTCATAAATGGAATAAACAAAGTATGCACATTCTATGTCATAACAACTTTCGATATTTTGCACATTCGCAAACTATGCACATTCTACGGAATAACGACTTTCTGTAGTTTGCGCATGCATCCGGAAATAAGAAAAGCTTACTTCCCCCCTTTTTTTAAATTCACAGCTTCTAGAAGGTTTACGTGATTTCTTAAAAGACACGAGTTTTTAGAAAATGTGATTTATTTCATAAATGGAATCAACAAAGTATGCACATTCTACGTAATAATGACTTTCTATAGTTTGCGCATGCATCTAGAGATAAGAAAAGCTTACTGCCCCCGGTTTTTTAAAATCACAGCTTCTAGAAGGTTTACATGATTTCTTTAAAAACACGAGTTTTTAGAAAATGTCATTTATTTAATAAATGGAATCAACAAAGTATGCACATTCTACGTAATAACGACTTTCTTCAGTTTGCGCATACGAACGGTGTTGATGTATATGTAACTTCGGAATGTATTTCACATATATGTATGTTGTATTCCTATAGAGATGGTATTATTCCTCTATAAGGAAGTGTCGTCATTTATATTGTAAGTGTCGTAACTTATACTTGATGGGTTATTAGACCACCTTGTTTGGGGTCGGCCCTGTATAAGTCATGTGGGACAAAGGGTTATTAGACCACCCTATTGGGGGTCAGCCATGTGGGTCAAAGGGTTATTAGACCACCCTATTGGGGGTCGGCCCACTCAGCATTATGTTATGTGGTTAAGTTCAAGCCTACATGAGTTAGGTAAAAAGGCAAGTCAAGTCAAGTATAAATAGAGTGCGGGAGGCACTCTATTTACTCACTCACTTCTCACACATGCACTCAAGGAGGAGTGGCGCACTTATGGAGGAGGAGGATCTGCTACTAGGTTATGACTATCTCTCTTGTATGGTTGTATCATTGCTCTATCTATCTCTGAGGAAGTTATTGGGGTTTTTCACCTTTATGGTTTTCCCCAAGTAAATCTTTGTGTCTCTTGTGTGCTTGCATTATTGTCTCCATGATTGATATGCTGTAGATATGCTGTACATGTTGTTTTCTCAGTTAAGATCCTAGATCATATTGAAGTAAATTCTGAAAATTTAACATGGTATCAGAGCTAGCCTGAAAGAAGGCATGATATGGCATGTATGACACTTGTTGCACTTACGATGCTAGGGCTTGATATAGAAAAAACCAGTCATCGTAGTACTTTCGCTATAAATCCGTTTTGGCGAAGTTTTCGGATCTGAAATTGTTACAGGCCGAAGCTAAGATCTCCAGGTATCTTGTGTCCAAAGGAAAACCTCTAATTCGTTGTACTTTGTGATTTATGATCTGTACAATATAGGGTTTCTGCCTCTTCCAGATCCGAGTCAAAATCAGGTGACCTTGGGAAAAAGGTCATATCTTGGGCTAGGAATCTCCAAATGAAATTTCGTAAAAAGTGGCAGGTAGTACACAGTCTGTACTATCTCAGAAAACGTTTTCAGAGGCTGAAGTTGAACCAGTGACACGTGGCAGTCCGTACAAGTTCGCTCTCCTGTTTTATCCCAAAACAGGTCACGTTGCGACATTTGGAATAACTCTCTCTCAGAGAATCCAATTGAGGTCAGACCTGTCAGGATGGAAATATAACAGGTCAGGCTATCTCAGAAAACTTTTTCAGACCCTGTGGATCAAAAATTTTGGAGTTACACCAGAAACAATCAGGTACATATTTCTGTCAAAACAGAATTATTTTTTGGTACCTTCATTCATGGCTTCCGGAATTTAGGGCTTTGGAGAAAGTTGGAATTTTTGTAATCGGAGACCACGGATGGATGCTACTCATCAAAATAGAAATTTAGAGACCAAAATCAGAATTTTTGGTTGGGTAGAAGGCCGGGCTTGATTAGACCCTAGTTCGGGACTTTGATCAGAAAAGTGGAAAATTAGGGCTTCTGTAAAAATGGGAATTTTTGCAATCTATGACCACGGCTGGAAGCTCCTCAGCAAAATAGAAGCTTAGAGCTTTGGATAAAATCTTTTGATTGGGTAGAAGAGTGGGTTTCATCAAACCCTAGTTCAGGGTCACGTCCAGTGAATCTGGAAGTTTCAAAGGCAAAATTGAGGAGTGAAACTTTGCAGTTTTCAAATTCTGAATATACCAGTTTGATCAGTTCATCAAGGCGCATATTCCTATCCTATCAGAAGGTTGAAATTCAAAGTTTGAATTTTTGGGGTTTCTCTGACAAACCCATATCCAGCTCAAGGTCCAGTTCTTGCAAATCAAGTGGATTGGGTTAATCCTAGAAGAAGATGGATTGATCACCTGCATAAGTGAAAGAAGTTCCTGTCTCAGAGGGAGATGAGGATAAGGCCTTACATAAGAAGATTACAAGCGATCTCGACAGGTATGACTCATCGAGGTATGTTTCGATATTTGTCCATGATTAAGTTTATGGTATGTTTGTCTTCATGTTATTACGGTTAGTACAATTTTGATTTTAGATTTGTTGTATCACCTTAACAAAATTATGAATGCATGATAGAAGATATTCATTGGTTAGGGTGTTGACATTTATGATTGTACTAATGCATTATGGTGTTGTATGAGGTTTATGTTGTCTACTAACATGAAAGGTACACCAAGAAAGACAGATCATGTTCTGGTCCAAGAACATATGATCATGATAACATGAGGACAAAGATTCATCCATTGTCATGGATCTCATACAAGATCCATTCACGAGGTATGTATAACTTGGTTTTATAATGGTTAACTTATGAGACATGTAGGTTACTAGCACAAGTCACTGAAGAGAACCAAAAGACATTATACGGGTATGTTAGACATAACTAGCTAACATGATAATCCAGGTATGTTTTTCCTATATCAAGCTAGATTCCTACCTTGGGTTAGGATCTTATACTATCGTGTTGTTGATAATGATTATTCATGATGGTATAGGTTTGAATAATAACAGGTTTTATGCACATTATATCTCTTATCTTAATTGATGATTCAACTAACGCGAAGAGTCATAGGTTTGAGTAATTATAGGTTTAGACATGTTATGCTTCTTATGATTTGACTAACCATAAGAATCCTACATAAACCTTGAATGCTAATGCTTATTATTTCTGATTGAAATGATCATGAGTATACATGCTTGAGATTATTGTGTTTTAATAGTATACTAATGAATGTATGATTTTATATGAATCATGATACTAATAAGCATGCATAGGGACCAAGGATGAATATGAGTTCAAGAACAGGTAATTCAGGAAGCAAAGATCAAGAGGGAGCACACTCCAGTTGCTCCTACCAGAAAGCAAAGGAGCACACTCCAGTTGTTCCTGCAATAAAGAAAAGGAGCACACTTCAGTAGTTTATGCAAGGATGCAGATATTCAGAGGGAGTTGTCCATCTCTCTACATTCCACAACAGAAAGGTATAGAAGAAGCTACTTCATATTAGGACTCCAGCAGCTCCTGCAAGGAAGCAAAGACTCAGAGGGAGTCCACCCAACGAACAAAGAAAGATAAGTATTTTAATCATCATTTCTTGCATATTTGTTTGTTTAAATAAAATTGTTCAATGATGTATATGCTCATGTTCCTAGACTTAGGATATGTATTGTGCATATTAGAATAGTTGCATTAATGAACAGTATACTACTAATACACATGGGTAAGTGGCCTATGGCACTGTACAACATTCCATTGCTACTTATCTAGAATGAAACCTCTTTGCTGACATGTTGGGAGTTGTGCACACTCTTAACAATGTTCTGGTAGAGATTGGAAGGCATCTAGAAAGTTACGGGATATGGATAAATGTTGTATTGAAGCATTGGATAAGATAATTGCATGACTGTATGACATATTTCTTTATGTGTAAGAATTTGGTCTGAAAACTATGAGATGTTTTCTAATAATGCAATTTAACTTGTTGTGTAGGAAAGATAGTATGCCATCTCCTACAAAAGAAGAACTACAACATTTGTTCCAGCAACAAAGATATCTATTGAAGTTATTGAAGTTCCCAGGATCTGGGATGAAGAAATGGAATGCCATGATCCGTCGATCATGAAGAATGATGTTTGGGATGTGATCCCAAAGAGCTAAAGGGAAGTCTGTTGTAACCTCCAAATAGAACTATCAGATCAAGCATGTTGCAGATGGCAGCATTCAGAAATACAAAAGTGATGAAATAGAAGATGCACCAGATGGATTTCAAGACAGCATGGTGTAGCCATATATGTGTGCAGAACTTGATATGGTAGGATAGACAGCTTTCTATCCATCTTGGGCTTTACCAAGAATAAAGCGGATTCCAACCTTTACTACAAGGTTGAGGAAGGCAATCCAGTGATACTACTTTTGTATGCGGATAACCTGTTTGTTACAGGTGAAGATAGATTGATTGCTGACATGCAGCGGAAGCTTACTACCGAGTTCGAGATGAAGAACTTGGGGATGATGCACTATTTGTTTTTGGCATGGAGGTGTGGAAGAGTGTAGATTGAATCTTCCTTGGTCAAGGGAAGTACACAGTTGATATCTTGAAGAGATTCGGGATGATGGATTGCAAGGCCATGGCCACTCCTACGGCATCAAATCTGAAGCTTCTATGTGATGCTTCATCTGAGCTGATTGATGTCTCTATGTATCGCCAGATGATTGGGTCCTTGATGTACCTGACGAACACGATACCAGACATTTGCTTTGCTGTGAACACATTGATCCAGTTCCTGACAGATCCGAGGAGTGTTCACCTGGTTGCTGTAAAGCATATTCTGAGGTACCTAAAGGGTACAGTGGATTATGGGCTCAGGTATGAGGCGAATCAAAAGTTTAATCTGCAGGGTTATGTTGATTCAGATTGGGCTGGCAGTGCTGCAGATAGGAAGACCACATCTGGGTGTTGCTTCAGTATGGGATCAGGTGTGATCTCTTGGTTTAGTAGGAAGCAGTCTTGCGTAGCACTGAGTACAGCTGAGGCAGAGTATGTTGCAGCCTGTTCAGCTAGCTGTGAGTTAGTATGGCTACGGAAACTACTGTCTGAGTTATTTGATCTCCCGTTGGAGGCTACTGGTATCTTCTGTGATAACCAGAGTTGTGTGAAGCTGTCCGAGAACCCAGTGTTTCATGAAAGGTCGAAACACATAGAGATCAAACATCACTATATCAGGGATATGGTGCAGAGAGGAGCTGTGAAGCTCCTGTATGTTGCGATGGATGAGCAGATTGCAGATGTATTGTCGAAACCACTAGCCAGAGTGAAGTTCGAGTACTTCAGAGAGAGGCTTGGCATTCTTCAGATCGAGGACACTTCGAGGAAGAAGTGATGGACACATTTGCTGAAGCCATTCCAAGCATGTTGGAAGGAGGATCCTTCACATGGCTGTGGATGTAAACACTGGATAATGGGC
This sequence comes from Larix kaempferi, assembly GCA_027924585.1. Taxonomy (NCBI): domain Eukaryota; kingdom Viridiplantae; phylum Streptophyta; class Pinopsida; order Pinales; family Pinaceae; genus Larix; species Larix kaempferi. The sequence continues at coordinate 38,895,835 of BSBM01000217.1, forward strand.
ATCAGGATGATGTTCTGGTTTCTGCTTGGATATGATCAGTTGGATCATTTATGTATGTACGCATCATGTTGGATGCTGGATATGATCAGTTGGATCATTTATGTATGTATGCATCATGTTGGATGCTGGATATGATCAGTTGGATCATTTATGTATGTATGCATCATGTTGGATGCTGGATATGATCAGTTGGATCATGTGTATGTATTTTGTATATGCATCATGTTGGATGCTTGGACCATGTATCTATATATGTATCAGGTGGATACATTGTATGATCAGGTGGATCATGTATGGTGATATGTATCATGTATCAGGTGGATACATTGTATGATCAGGTGGATCATGTATGGTGATATGTATCATGTATCAGGTGGATACATTGTATGATCAGGAGGATCATGTATGATGATATGTATCAGGTAGATACTTGGTATGCATCAGGTGGATGCATTGATGATCAGGTGGATCATGCAGCAGGATGTTGCAGTGATGATCAGGATGATCATGGATGATGAGCTTCAGGATGTTGCTCCAGATGACATGCAACAGGACGTTGCAGTGATGATGATCAGGATGATCATGGATGATGAGCTTCAGGATGTTACTCCAGATGACATGCAGCAGGACGTTGCAGTGATGATGATCAGGATGATCATGAGTACATCAGGATGATTTATGGTGAGTATCAGGTTGATACTCTGTGGCCGTGGATCAGGTTGTGCAGATGAGCATGTTTGGGAGATCCTATAGGTCGGAGTTGTGTATCCGTAACAGCCTGGGATGCTCTTTCGAGACATTGCTCTGGGAGGACATGTAATTTGTGCCTTGGGAGATTTCAGGTCGGAGTTGTGTACCCGTAACATCTTGAGATGCTCTTGCGAGGTTTTGTCCTATGGCATGTAATTTGGGCCCTAGGAGATTTCAGGTCGGAGTTGTGTACCCATAACATCCTGAGATGCTCTTTCGAGGTTTTGCCATGACCACATGTAATTTGTGCCCTGGGAGATTTCAGGTTGGAGTTGTGTACCCGTAACATCCTGAGATGCTCTTACTAGGTTTTGTGGTGGACCACATATAATTTGTGCCCTGGGAGATTTCAGGTCGGAGTTGTGTACCCGTAACATCCTGAGATGCTCTTTCGAGGTTTTGTGGTGGGGTCACATGTAATAGCGCCCTGGGAGATCCTACAGGTCGGAGTTGTGTACCCGTAACATCCTGGGATGCTCTTTCGAGGTTTTGTGACGCACGTAATAAGTCCTGAGGATTCCACAGTATGGCCAGTGATGACGAAGACCTGCAGGAGGTGGGCCTACATCCAGTATGAAAAAGGACTGGCTCTGTAGAACTTCCTATGACGAGTATATTCAGAGGTTGATTGAGATAGCAGCAGTAGTGACGATGATGATGACTCGATGATGATAATCCAGTGACGATGATCCAGAGAAGATGACTTGTGCTACAAGAACTGTGCTGAGAAATACCTTCCTAGTTAAGAGGCAGTGTTGATGTATATGTAACTTCGGAATGTATTTCACATATATGTATGTTGTATTCCTATAGAGATGGTATTATTCCTCTATAAGGAAGTGTCGTCATTTATATTGTAAGTGTCGTAACTTATACTTGATGGGTTATTAGACCACCTTGTTTGGGGTCGGCCCTGTATAAGTCATGTGGGACAAAGGGTTATTAGACCACCCTATTGGGGGTCAGCCATGTGGGTCAAAGGGTTATTAGACCACCCTATTGGGGGTCGGCCCACTCAGCATTATGTTATGTGGTTAAGTTCGAGCCTACATGAGTTAGGTAAAAAGGCAAGTCAAGTCAAGTATAAATAGAGTGCGGGAGGCACTCTATTTACTCACTCACTTCTCACACATGCACTCAAGGAGGAGTGGTGCACTTATGGAGGAGGAGGATCTGCTACTAGGTTATGACTATCTCTCTTGGTTGGTTGTATCATTGCTCTATCTATCTCTGAGGAAGTTATTGGGGTTTTTCACCTTTATGGTTTTCCCCAAGTAAATCTTTGTGTCTCTTGTGTGCTTGCATTATTGTCTCCATGATTGATATGCTGTAGATATGCTGTACATGTTGTTCTCTCAGTTAAGATCCTAGATCATATTGAAGTAAATTCTGAAAATCTAACAAACGGAAATAAGAAAAGCTTACTTCCGCCAATTTTTTAAAATCACAGCTTCTAGAAGGTTTACATGATTTCCTAAAAACCACAAGTTTTTAGAAAATCTGATTTATTTCACAAATGGAATCAACAAAGTATGCACATTCTACGTCATAACGACTTTCTATAGTTTGCGCATGCATCCGGAAATAAGAAAAGCTTACTTCCCCCCGTTTTCTAAAATCACAGCTTCTAGAACGTTTACATGATTTCTTAAAAAACACGAGTTTTTAGAAAATGTGATTTATTTCATAAATGGAATCAATAAAGTATGCACATTCTATGTCATAACGACTTTTGATAGTTTGGGCATGCTCAAACTATGCACATTCTACGTAATAAGGACTTTCTATAGTTTGCGCATGCGTCCGGAAATAAGAAAAGCTTACTTCCCCACTTTTTTTTAATTCACATCTTCTACAAGATTTACATGATTTTTTAAAAAACACGAGTTTTTAGATAAAGTGATTTATTTCATAAATGGAATCAACAAAGTATGCACATTCTATTTCATAACGACTTTCGATAGTTTGCGCATGCGCAAAGTATGCATATTCTATGTAATAACGACTTTCTATAGTTTGCGCATGCATCCGGAAAAAACAAAAAGCTTACTTCCCCGCTTTTTTTAAATTCACAGCTTCTAGAAGGTTTACATGATTTCTTAAAAAACACGAGTTGTTAAAAAATGTGATTTATTTCATAAATGGAATCAACAAAGTATGCACATTCTACGTCATAACGACTTTATATAGTTTTCGCATGCGTCCGGAAATAAGAAAAGATTACTTCCCCCTCGTTTTTTAAAATCACAGCTTCTAGAAGGTTTACATGATTTCTTAAAAAACACGAGTTTTTAGAAAATGTGATTTATTTCATAAATGGAATCAACAAAGTATGCACATTCTATGTAATAACAACTTTCTATAGTTTGTGCATGCGTCCAGAAATAAGAAAAGCTTACTTCCGCCAGTTTTTTAAAATCACAGCTTCAAGAAGGTTTACATGATTTCTTAAAAAGCACAAGTTTTTAGAAAATGTGATTTATTTGATAAATGGAATCAACAAAGTATGCACATTCTATGTCATAACGACTTTCGATAGTTTGTGCATGCGCAAACTATGCACATTCTATGTAATAACGACATTCTATAGTTTGCGCATGCGTCCGGAAATAAGAAAAGCTTACTTCCGCCAATTTTTTAAAATCACAGCATCTAGAAGGATTACATGATTTCTTAAAAAACATGAGTTTTTAGAAAATGTCATTTATTTAGTAAATGGAATCAACAAAGTATGCACATTCTATGTAATAACGACTTTCTAATGTTTGCGCATGCGTCCGGAAATAAGAAAAGCTTACTTCCTCCAATTTTTTAAAATCACAACTTCTAGAAGGTTTACATGATTGCTTAAAAAACATAATTTTTTAGAAAATCTGATTTATTTCATAAATGGAATGAACAAAGTATGCAAATTCTATGTCATAACGACTTTCTATAGTTTGCGAATGCGAAAAGTATGCATATTCTATGTAATAACGACTTTCTATAGTTTGCACATGCGTCCGGAAATAACAAAAAGCTTACTTCCCCCCTTTCTTTAAATTCACAGCTTCTAGAAGGCTTACATGATTTCTTAAAAAACACAAGTTGTTGAAAAATGTGATTTATTTCATATATGGAATCAACAAAGTATGCACATTCTACGTCATAACGACTTTCTATAGTTTGCGCATGAGTCCGGAAATAAGAAAACCTTACTTCCCCCCGTTTTTTAAAATCACAGCTTCTAGAAGGTTTACATGATTTCTTAAAAAACACGAGTTTTTAGAAAATGTGATTTATTTTATAAATGGAATCAACAAAGTATGCACATTCTACGTCATAACGATATTCTAGAGTTTGCGCATGCGTCCGGAAATAAGAAAAGCTTACTTCCGCCCGTTTTTTAAAATCACAGTTTCTAGAAGGTTTACATGATTTCTTAAAACACACGAGTCTGTAGAAAATGTGATTTAATTCATAAATGGAATCAACAAAGTATGCACATTCTATGTAATAACGACTTTCTATACTTTGCGCATGCATCCGGAAATAAGAAAAGGTTACTTCTGCCAGTTTTTTAAATTCACAGCTTCAAAAAGGTTTACATGATTTCTTAAAAAGCACGATTTTTTAGAAAATGTGATTTATTTCATAAATGGAATCAACAAAGTATACACATTCTATGTCATAACGACTTTCAATAGTTTGTACATGCACAAACTATGCAAATTCTACATCATAACGACTTTCTATAGTTTGCGAATGCTTCCGGAAATAAGAAAAGCTTACTTTCCCCCGTTTTTTCAAATCACAACTTCTAGAAGGTTTACATGATTTCTTAGAAAACACGAGTTTTTAGAAAATGTGATTTATTTCATAAATGGAATCAAAAAAGTATGCACATTATACGTCATAACGACGTTGTATAGTTTGCGCATGCTTCCGGAAATAAAAAAAGCTTACTGCCCCCCGTTTTTTAAAATCACAGCTTCCAGAAGGTTTACATGATTTCTTAAAAAACACGAGTTTTTAGAAAATGTGAATTATTTCATAAATGGAATCAACAAAGTATGCACATTCTATGTCATAACGACTTTCGATAGTTTGTGGATGCGCAAACTATGCACATTCTACGTAATAACGACTTTCTATAGTTTGCGCATGCGTCCGGAAATAAGAAAACCTTACTTCCGCCAATTTTTTAAAATCACAACTTCTAGAAGGTTTACATGATTTCTTAAAAAACATGAGTTTTTAGAAAATATGATTTATTTCATAAATGGAATAAAATAAGTATGCACATTCTACGTAATAAGGACTTTCTAAAGTTTGCGCATGCGTCCGCAACTATGAAAAGCTTACTTCCCCCCTTTTTTTAAATTCACAGCTTCTAGAATGTTTACATGATTTCTTAAAAAACATGAGTTTTTAGAAAATGTGATTTATTTCATAAATGGAATGAACAAATTATGCACATTCTATGCCATAACAACTTTCTATAGTTTGCACATTCGCAAATTATGCACATTCTACGTAATAACGACTTTCTATAGTTTGCGCATGCATCCGGAAATAACAAAAAGCTTACTTCCCCCCGTTTTTTAAATTCACAGCTTCTACAAGGTTTACATGATTTCTTAAAAAACTGAGTTTTTAGAAAATGTGATTTATTTCTTAAATGGAATAAAGAAAGTATGCACATTCTATGTCATAACGACTTTCTATGGTTTGCGCATGCGTCTGGAAATAAGAAAAGCTTACTTCCCCTCGGTTTTTAAAATCACAACTTCTAGAAGGTTTACATGATTTCTTAAAAAACACAAGTTTTTAGAAAATCTGATTTATTTCATAAATGGAATCAACAAAGTATCCAAATTCTACGTCATAATGACTTTCTATAGTTTGCGAATGCGTCCGGAAAAAAGAAAAGCTTACTTCCCCCCGTTTTTTAAAATCACAACTTCTAGAAGGTTTACATGATTTCTTAAAAAACACGAGTTTTTAGAAAATGTGATTTATTTCATAAATGGAATCAACAAATTATGCACATTCTATGTCATAACGACTTTTGATAGTTTGTGCATGCGCAAACTATGCACATTCTACGTAATAACGACTTTCTATAGTTTGCGCATGCGTCCGGAAATAAGAAAAGCTTACTTCCCCCTTTTCATAAATTCAGAACTTCTAGAAGGTTGACATGATTTCTTAAAAAACATGAGTTTTTAGAAAACGTCATTTATTTGATAAATGGAATCAACAAAGTATGCACATTCTACGTAATAACGACTTTCTAAAGTTTATGCATGTGTCCGGAAATAAGAAAAGCTTACTTCCGCCAGTTTTTTAAAATCACAACTTCGAGAAGGTTTACATGATTTCTTAAAAAACATGAGTTTTTAGAAAATATAATTTATTTCATAAATGGAATCAACAAAGTATGCAAATTCGACGTCATAACGACTTTCTATAGTTTGCGAATGCGTCCGGAAATAAGAAAAGCTTACTTCCCCCCGTTTTTTAAAATCACAACTTCTAGAAGGTTTACATGGTTTCTTAAAAAACTTGAGTTTTTAGAAAATGTGATTTATTTCATAAATGGAATCAACAAAGTATGCACATTCTATGTCATAATGAATTTCTATAGTTTGCACATGCGCAAAGTATGCACATTCTACGTAATAACGACTTTCTATAGTTTGCGCATGCGTTCGGAAATCAGAAAAGCTTACTTCGCCCCGTTTTTTAAAATCACAACTTCTAGAAAGTTTACATGATTTCTTAAAACACATGAGTTTTTAGAAAATGTGATTTATTTCATAAATGGAATCAACAAATTATGCACATTCTATGTCATAACGACTTTCGATAGTTTGCGCATTCGCAAACTATGCACATTCTACATAATAACGACTTTCTATAGTTTGTGCATGCGTCCGGAAATAAGAAAAGCTTACTTCCCCCCTTTTTTAAAATTCACAGCTTCTAGAAGATTTACATGATTTCTTAAAAAAAATGAGTTTTTACAAAATGTGATTTATTTCATAAATGGAATCAACAAAGTATGCACATTCTATGTCATAACGACTTTCGATAGTTTGTGCATGCGCAAACTATGCACATTGTACGTAATAACGACTTTCTATAGTTTGCGCATGCGTGCAGAAATAAGAAAAGCCTACTTCTGCCAGTTTTTTAAAATCACAGCTTCAAAAAGGTTTACATGATTTCTTAAAAAAGCACAATTTTTTAGAAAATGTTATTTATTTCGTAAATGGAATCAACAAAGTATACACATTCTATGTCATAACGACTTTCGATAGTCTGTGCATGCGCAAACTATGCAAATTCTACGTCATAACGACTTTCTATAGTTTGCGAATGCGTCCAGAAATAAGAAAAGCTTACTTTCCACCGTTTTTTAAAATCACAACTTCTAGAAGGTTTACATGATTTCTTAAAAAACACGAGTTTTTAGAAAATGTGATTTATTTCATAAATGGAATCAACAAAGTATGCACATTCTACGACATAACGACGTTCTATAGTTTGTGCATGCGTCCGGAAATAAGAAAAGCTTGCTTCCCCCCGTTTTTTAAAATCACAGCTACTAGAAGGTTTACATGATTTCTTAAGAAACACGAGTTTTTAGAAAATGTGAATTATTTCATCAATGGAATCATCAAAGTATGCACATTCTATGTCATAACGACTTTCGATAGTTTGTGCATGCGCAAAATATGCACATTCTACGTAATAACGACTTTCTATAGTTTGCACATGCGTCCGAAAATAAGAAAAGCTTACTTTCGCCTTTTTTTAAAATCACAGCTTGTAGAAGGTTTACATGATTTCTTAAAAAATACGAGTTTTTAGAAAATGTGATTTATTTGATAAATGGAATCAACAAAGTATGCACATTCTACATCATAACGACTTTCTATAGTTTTCGCATGCGTCCGGAAATAAGAAAAGTTTACTTCCCCCCGTTTTTTAAAATCACAGCTTCTAGAAGGTTTACATGATTTCTTAAAGAACACAAGTTTTTAGAAAATGTGATCTATTTCATAAATGGAATCAACAAAGTATGCACATTCTATGTCATAATGACTTTCGATAGTTTGCGCATGCGCAAACTATGCACATTCTACGTAATAACGACTTTCTATAGTTTGCACATGCGTCCGGAAATAAGAAAAGCTTGCTTCCCCCCTTTTTTTAAATTCACAGCTTCTAGAAGGTTTACATGATTTCTTAAAAAACACGAGTTTTTAGCAAATGTGATTTATTTCATAAATGGAATCAACAAAGTATGCACATTCTATGTCATAATGACTTTCAATAGTTTGCGCATGCGCAAACTATGCACATTCTACGTAATAACGACTTTCTATAGTTTGTGCATGCGTCCGGAAATAACAAAAGTTTACTTTCCCCCTTTTTTTAAATTCACAGCTTCTAGAAGGTTTACATGATTTCTTAAAAAACATGAGTTTTTAGAAAAGTTGATTTATTTCATAAATGGAATCAACCAAGTATGCAAATTCTACGTCATAACGACTTTCTATAGTTTTCGCATGCGTCCGGAAATAAGAAAAGTTTACTTCCCCCCGTTTTTTAAAATCACAGCTTCTAGAAGGTTTACATGATTTCTTAAAGAACACGAGGTTTTTGAAAATTTGATTTATTTCATAAATGGAATCAACAAAGTATGCACATTCTACGTCATAACGACTTACATTAGTTTGCGCATGCGTCTGGAAATAAGAAAAGCTTACTTCCCCCCGTTTTTTAAAATCACAGCTTCTAGAAGGTTTACATTATTTCTTAAAGAACACGAGTTTTTAGAAAATGTGATTTATTTCATAAATGGAATCAACAAAGTATGCACATTCTATGTCATAACGACTTTCGATTGTTTGCGCATGCGCAAAGTATGCATATTCTATGTAATAACGACTTTCTATAGTTTGCGCATGCTTCTGGAAATAACAAAAAACTTACTTCCCGCCTTTTTTTAAATTCATAGCTTCTAGAAGGTTTACATGATTTCTTAAAAAACACGAGTTGTTAGAAAATGTGATTTATTTCATAAATGGAATCAACAAAGTATGCACATTCTACGTCATAACGACTTTCTATAGTTTGCGCATGCGTCCGGAAATAAGAAAAGCTTACTTCCCCCCGTTTTTTAAAATCACGGCTTCTAGAAGGCTTACATGATTTCTTAAAAAACACGAGTCTGTAGAAAATGTGATTTATTTCATAAATGGAATCAACAAAGTATGCACATTTTATGTAATAACGACTTTCTAGAGTTTGCGCATGCGTCCGGAAATAAGAAAAGCTTACTTCCGCCAGTTTTTTTAAATCACAGCTTCAAGAAGGTTTACATGATTTCTTAAAACACGATTTTTTAGAAAATGTGATTTATTTCATAAATCGAATCAACAAAGTATACACATTCTATGTCATAACGACTTTCGATAGATTGCGCATGCGCAAACTATGCAAATTCTACGTCATAACGACTTTCTATAGTTTGCGAATGCGTCCGGAAATAAGAAAAGCTTACTTCTCCCCGTTTTTTAAAATCACAACTTCTAGAAGGTTTACATGATTTCTTAAAAAACATGAGTTTTTAGAAAATGTGATTTATTTCATAAATGGAATCAACAAGGTATGCACATTCTACGTAATAACGACTTTCTATAGTTTGCGCATGCGTCCGGAAATAAAAAAAGCTTACTTTTGCCGGTTTTTTAAAATCACAACTTCTAGAAGGTTTACATGATTTCTTAAAAAACACGAGTTTTTAGAAAATGTGATTTATTTCATAAATGGAACCAACAAAGTATGCACATTCTATGTCATTACGACTTTCGATAGTTTACGCATGCGCAAACTATGCATATTCTACGAAATAACGACTTTCTATAGTTTGCGCATGCATCCGGAAATAAGAAAAGCTTACTTCCCCCCTTTTTTTAAATTCACAGCTTCTAGAAGGTTTACATGATTTCTTAAAAAACACGAGTTTTTAGAAAATGTGATTTATTTCATAAATGGAATCAACAAAGTATGCACATTCTACGTCATAACGACTTTCTATAGTTTTCGAATGCGTCCAGATATAAGAAAAGTTTACTTCCCCCCGTTTTTTAAAATCACAGCTTCTAGAAGGTTTACATGATTTCTTAAAGAACACAAGTTTTTATAAAATGTGATTTATTTCATAAATGGAATCAACAAAGTATGCACATTCTATGTCATAATGACTTTCGATAGTTTGCGCATGTGCAAACTATGCAAATTCTACGTAATAACGACTTTCTATAGTTTGCGCATGCGTCCGGAAGTAAGAAAAGCTTACTTCCCCCCTTTTTTTAATTCACACCTTCTAGAAGGTTTACATGATTTCTTAAAAAACATGAGTTTTTAGAAAATGTGATTTACTTCATAAATCGAATCAACAAAGTATGCACATTCTATGTCATAACGACTTTCTATAGTTTGCGCATGCGTCCAGAAATACGAAAAGCTTACTTCCCCCCATTTTTTAAAATCACAGCTTCTAGAAGGTTTACATGATTTCTTTAAAAACACTAGTTTTTAGAAAATGTGATTTATTTCATAAATGGAATCAACAAAGTATGCACATTCTACGTCATAATGACTTACATTAGTTTGCGCATGCCTCCGGAAATAAGAAAAGCTTACTTCCCCCTTTTTTTAAAATCACAGCTTGTAGAAGGTTTACATGATTTCTTAAAAAATACGAGTTCTTAGAAAATGTGATTTATTTGATAAATGGAATCAACAAAGTATGCACATTCTACATCATAACGACTTTCTATAGTTTTCGCATGCGTCCGGAAATATGAAAAGTTTACTTCCCCCCGTTTTTTAAAATCACAGCTTCTAGAAGGTTTACATGATTTCTTAAAGAACACGAGGTTTTAGAAAATTTGATTTATTTCATAAATGGAATCAACAAAGTATGCACATTCTACGTCATAACGACTTACATTAGTTTGCGCATGCGTCTGGAAATAAGAAAAGCTTACTTCCCCCCGTTTTTTAAAATCACAGCTTCTAGAAGGTTTACATTATTTCTTAAAGAACACGAGTTTTTAGAAAATGTGATTTATTTCATAAATGGAATCAACAAAGTATGCACATTCTATGTCATAACGACTTTCGATTGTTTGCGCATGCGCAAAGTATGCATATTCTATGTAATAACGACTTTCTATAGTTTGCGCATGCTTCTGGAAATAACAAAAAACTTACTTCCCCCCTTTTTTTAAATTCATAGCTTCTAGAAGGTTTACATGATTTCTTAAAAAACACGAGTTGTTAGAAAATGTGATTTATTTCATAAATGGAATCAACAAAGTATGCACATTCTACGTCATAACGACTTTCTATAGTTTGCGCATGCGTCCGGAAATAAGAAAAGCTTACTTCCCCCTGTTTTTTAAAATCACGGCTTCTAGAAGGCTTACATGATTTCTTAAAAAACACGAGTCTGTAGAAAATTTGATTTATTTCATAAATGGAATCAACAAAGTATGCACATTTTATGTAATAACGACTTTCTAGAGTTTGCACATGCGTCCGGAAATAAGAAAAGCTTACTTCCGCCAGTTTTTTAAAATCACAGCTTCAAGAATGTTTACATGATTTCTTAAAACACGATTTTTTAGAAAATGTGATTTATTTCATAAATGGAATCAACAAAGTATACACATTCTATGTCATAACGACTTTCGATAGTTTGCGCATGCGCAAACTATGCAAACTCTACGTCATAACGACTTTCTATAGTTTGCGAATGCGTCCGGAAATAAGAAAAGCTTACTTCTCCCCGTTTTTTAAAATCACAACTTCTAGAAGGTTTACATGATTTCTTAAAAAACACGAGTTTTTAGAAAATGTGATTTATTTCATAAATGGAATCAACAAGGTATGCACATTCTACGTAATAACGACTTTCTATAGTTTGCGCATGCGTCCGAAAATAAAAAAAGCTTACTTTTGCCAGTTTTTTAAAATCACAACTTCTAGAAGGTTTACATGATTTCTTAAAAAACACGAGTTTTTAGAAAATGTGATTTATTTCATAAATGGAACCAACAAAGTATGCACATTCTATGTCATTACGACTTTCGATAGTTTACGCATGCGCAAACTATGCATATTCTACGAAATAACGACTTTCTATAGTTTGCGCATGCGTCCGGAAATAAGAAAAGCTTACTTCCCCCCTTTTTTTAAATTCACAGCTTCTAGAAGGTTTACATGATTTCTTAAAAAACACGAGTTTTTAGAAAATGTGATTTATTTCATAAATGGAATCAACAAAGTATGCACATTCTATGTCATTACGACTTTCGATAGTTTGCGCATGCGCAAACTATGCACATTCTAAGTAATAACGACTTTCTATAGTTTGCGCATGCGTCCGAAAATAATAAAAGCATACTTCCCCACTTTTTTTAAATTCACAGCTTCTAGAAAGTTACATGATTTCTTAAAAGACACGAGTTTTTAGAAAATGTGATTTATTTCATAAATGGAATCAACAAAGTATGCATATTCTACGTAATAATGACTTTCTATAGTTTGCGCATGCGTCCGGTACTAAGAAAAGCTTACTTCCCACCGTTTTTTAAAATCACAACTTGTAGAAGGTTTACATGATTTCTTAAAAAACACGAGTTTTTAGAAAATGTGATTTATTTCATAAATGGAATCAACAAAGTATGCACATCCTATTTCATAATGACTTTCGATAGTTTGCGCATGCGGAAACTATGCACATTCTACGTAAGAACGACATTCTATAGTTTGCGCATGCACCCGGAAATAAGAAAAAGCTTACTTTCCCCCTTTTTTTAAATTCACAGCTTCTAGAAGGTTTACATGATTTCTTAAAAAACACGAGTTTTTAGAAAATGTGATTTATTTCATAAATGGAATCAACAAAGTATGCACATTCTATTTCATAACGACTTTCGATAGTTTGCGCATGCAGAAACTATGCACATTCTACGTAATAACGACATTCTATAGTTTGCGCATGCACCCGGAAATAAGAAAAGCTTACTTTCCCCCTTTTTTTAAATTCACAGCTTCTAGAAGGTTTACATGATTTCTTAAAAAACATGAGTTTTTAGAAAAGGTGATTTATTTCATAAATGGAATCAACAAAGTATGCAAATTCTACGTCATAAAGACTTTCTATAGTTTTCCCATGCGTCCGGAAATAAGAAAAGTTTACTTCCCCCTGTTTTTTAAAATCACAACTTCTAGAAGGTTTACATGATTTCTTAAAGAACACGAGTTTTTAGAAAATGTGATTTATTTCGTAAATGGAATCAACAAAGTATGCACATTCTATGTCATAACGACTTTCGATAGTTTGCGCATGCGCAAACTATGCACATTCTACGTAATAATGACTTTCTATAGTTTGCGCATGCGTCCGGAAATAAGAAAAGCTTACTTCCCCCCTTTTTTTTAATTCACAGCTTCTAGAAGGTTTACATGATTTTTTTAAAAACACGAGTTTTTAGAAAATGTGATTTATTTCATAAATGGAATCAACAAAGTATGCACATTCTATGTCATAACAACTTTCGATAGTTTGCGCATGCGCAAAGTATTCATATTCTATGTAATAACGACTTTCTATAGTTTGCGCATGCGTCCGGAAATAACAAAAAGCTTACTTCCCCCCTTTTTTTAAATTCACAGCTTCTAGAAGGCTTACATGATTTCTTAAAAAACACGAGTTGTTAGAAAATGTGATTTATTTCATATATGGAATCAACAAAGTATGCACATTCTACGTCATAACGACTTTCTATAGTTTGCGCATGCGTCCGGAAATAAGAAAACCTTACTTCCCCCCGTTTTTTAAAATCACAGCTTCTAGAAGGTTTACATGATTTCTTAAAAAACACGAGTTTTTAGAAAATGTGATTTATTTTATAAAAGGAATCGACAAAGTATGCACATTCTACGTCATAACGATATTCTATAGTTTGCGCATGCATCCGGAAATAAGAAAAGCTTACTTCCGCCCGTTTTTTAAATTCACAGCTTCTAGAAGGTTTACATGATTTCTTAAAAAACACTAGTTTTTAGAAAATGTGATTTATTTCATAAATGGAATAAGCAAAGTATGCACATTCTATGTCATAAGAACTTTCGATATTTTGCGCATTCGCAAACTATGCACATTCTACGGAATAACGACTTTCTATGGTTTGCGCATGCGTCTGGAAATAAGAAAAGCTTACTTCCCCCCTTTTTTTAAATTCACAGCATCTAGAAGGTTTACATGATTTCTTAAAAAACACGAGTTTTTAGAAAATGTGATTTATATAATAATGGAATCAACAAAGTATGCACATTCTACGTAATAACGACTTTCTTCAGTTTGTGCATACGAACGGAAATAAGAAAAGCTTACTTCCGCCGGTTTTTTAAAATCACAGCTTCTAAAAGGTTTACATGATTTCCTAAAAAACACAAGTTTTTAGAAAATCTGATTTATTTCATAAATGGAGTCAACAAAGTATGCACATACTACGTCATAACGACCTTCTATAGTTTGCGCATGCATCCGGAAATAAGAAAAGCTTACTTCCCCCTGTTTTCTAAAATCACAGCTTCTAGAACGTTTACATGATTTCTTAAAAAACACGAGTTTTTAGAAAATGTGATTTATTTCACAAATGGAATCAACAAAGTATGCACATTCTATGTCATACCGACTTTTGATAGTTTGGGCATGCTCAAACTATGCACATTCTACGTAATAACTACTTTCTATAGTTTGCGCATGCGTCCGGAAATAAGAAAACCTTACTTCCCCCCTTTTTATAAATTCACGGCTTCTAGAAGGTTTACATGATTTCTTAAAAAACACGAGTTTTTAGAAAATGTGATTTATTTCATAAATGGAATCAACAAATTATGCACATTCTATGTCATAACGACTTTTGATAGTTTGCGCATGGGCAAACTATGCACATTCTACGTAATAACGACTTTCTATATTTTGCGCATGCGCCCCGAAATAAGAAAAGCTTACTTCCCCCCTTTTTTTAAATTCACAGCTTCTAGAAGGTTTACATAATTTCTTAAAAAACAAGAGTTTTTAGAAAATGTGATTTATTTCATAAATGGAATCAACAAAGTATGCACATTCTATGGCATAACGACTTTCGATATTTTGCACATGCGCAAACTATGCACATTCTACGTAATAACGACTTTCTATAGTTTGCGCATGCGCCCGGAAATAAGAAAAGCTTACTTCCCCCCTTTTTTTAAATTCACAACTTCTAGAAGGTTTACATGATTTCTTAAAAAACACGAGTTTTTAGAAAATGTCATTTATTTAATAAATTGAATCAACAAAGTATGCACATTCTACCTAATAACGACTTTCTAAAGTTTGCGCATGCGTCCGGAAATAAGAAAAGCTTACTTCCACCAGTTTTTGAAAATACAACTTCTAGAAGGTTTACATGATTTCTTAAAAAACATGAGTTTTTAGAAAATATGACTTATTTCATAAATGGAATCAACAAAGTATGCAAATTCTACGTCATAACGACTTTCTATAGTTTGCGAATGCGTCCGGAAATAAGAAAAGCATACCTCCCCCCGTTTTTTAAAATCACAACTTCTAGATGGTTTACATGATTTCTTAAAAAACACGAGTTTTTAGAAAATGTGATTTATTTCATAAATGGAATCAACAAAGTATGCACATTCTACGTAATAATGACTTTCTATAGTTTGCGCATGCGTCCGGAGATAAGAAAAGCTTACTACCCCCGGTTTTTTAAAATCACAGCTTCTAGAAGGTTTACATGATTTCTTAAAAAACACGAGTTTTTAGAAACTGTCATTTATTTAATAAATGGAATCAACAAAGTATGCACATTCTACGTAATAACGACTTTCTTCATTTTACGCATACGAACGGAAATAAGAAAAGCTAACTTCCGCGAGTTTTTTAAAATCACAGCTTCTAGAAGGTTTACATGATTTCCTAAAAACCACAAGTTTTTAGAAAATCTGATTTATTTAACAAATGGAATCAACAAAGTATGCACATTCTACGTCATAACGACTTTCTATAGTTTGCGCATGCATCCGGAAATAAGAAAAGCTTACTTCCCCCCGTTTTCTAAAATCACAGCTTCTAGAACGTTTACATGATTTCTTAAAAAACACGAGTTTTTAGAAAATGTGATTTATTTCATAAATGGAATCAACAAAGTATGCACATTCTATGTCATAACGACTTTTGATAGTTTGGGCATGCTCAAACTATGCACATTCTACGTAATAACGACTTTCTATAGTTTGCGCATGCGTCCGGAAATAAGAAAAGCTTACTTCCCCCCTTTTTTTAAATTCACAGCTTCTAGAAGGTTTACATGATTTCTTAAAAAACATGAGTTTTTAGAAAATGTGATTTATTTCATAAATGGAATCAACAAAGTATGCACATTCTACGTCATAACGATATTCTATAGTTTGCGCATGCGTCCGGAAATAAGAAAAGCTTACTTCTGCCCGTTTTTTAAATTCACAGCTTCTAGAAGGTTTACATGATTTCTTAAAAAACACGAGTCTATAGAAAATGTGATTTAATTCATAAATGGAATCAACAAAGTATGCACATTCTATGTCATAACGACTTTCGATAGTTTGTGCATGCGCAAACTATGCACATTCTACGTAATAACGACTTTCTATATTTTGCGCATGCGTCCGGAAATAAGAAAAGCTTACTTTACCCCGTTTTTTAAAATCACAACTTCTAGAAGGTTTACATGATTTCTTAAAAAACACGAGTTTTTAGAAAATGTGATTTATTTCATAAATGGAATCAACAAAGTATGCACATTCTACGTCATAACGACGTTCTATAGTTTGCGCATGCGTCGGAAAATAAGAAAAGCTTACTTCCCCCCGTTTTTTTAAATCACAGCTACTAGAAGGTTTACATGATTTCTTAAGAAACACGAGTTTTTAGAAAATGTGAATTATTTCATAATTGGAATCAACAAAGTATGCACATTCTATGTCATAACGACTTTCGATAGTTTGTGCATACGCAAACTATGCACATTCTACGTAATAACGACTTTCTATATTTTGCGCATGCGTCTGGAAATAAGAAAAGCTTACTTCTGCCAATTTTTTAAAATCACAACTTCTAGAAGGTTTACATGATTTCTTAAAAAACATGAGTTTTTAGAAAATCTGATTTATTTCATAAATGGAATAAAAAAAGTATGCACATTCTACGTAATAATGACTTTCTAAATTTTGCGCATGCGTCCGCAACTATGAAAAGCTTACTTCCCCCCTTTTTTTAAATTCACAGCTTCTAGAAGGCTTACATGATTTCTTAAAAAACATGAGTTTTTAGAAAATGTGATTTATTTCATAAATAGAATCAACAAATTATGCACATTCTATGCCATAACGACTTTCGATAGTTTGCGCATTCGCAAATTATGCACATTCTACGTAATAACAACTTTCTATAGTTTGCGCATGCGTCCGGAAATAACAAAAAGCTTACTTCCCCCCGTTTTTTAAATTCACGGCTTCTAGAAGGTTTACATTATTTCTTAAAAAACATGAGGTTTTAGAAAAGGTGATTTATTTCATAAATGGAATAAAGAAAGTATGCACATTCTATGTCATAACGACTTTCTATAGTTTGCGCATGCGTCCGGAAATAAGAAAAGCTTTCTTTCCCTCGGTTTTTAAAATCACAACTTCTAGAAGGTTTACATGATTTCTTAAAAAACATGAGTTTTTAGAAAATGTGATTTATTTCATAAATGATATCAACAAAGTATGCACATTCTATGTCATAACGACTTTCGATAGTTTGTGCATGCGCAAACTATGCACATTCTACGTAATAATGACTTTCTATAGTTTGCGCATGCGTCTGGAAATAGGATAAGATTACTTCCCCCTTTTTTTAAATTCAGAACTTCTAGAAGGTTTACATGATTTCTTAAAAAACACGAGTTTTTAGAAAATGTCATTTATTTGATCAATGGAATCAACAATGTATGCACATTCTACGTAATAATGACTTTCTAAAGTTTACGCATGCGTCCGGAAATAAGAAAAGCTTACTTCCGCCAGTTTTTTAAAATCACAACTTCGAGAAGGTTTACATGATTTCTTAAAAAACATGAGTTCTTAGAAAATCTAATTTATTTCATAAATGGAATCAACAAAGTATGCAAATTCGACATCATAATGAATTTCTATAGTTTACGAATGCGTCCGGAAATAAGAAAACCTTACTTCCCGCCGTTTTTTAAAATCACAACTTCTAGAAGGTTTACATGATTTCTTAAAAAACACGAGTTTTTAGAAAATGTGATTTATTTCATAAATGGAATCAACAAAGTATGCACATTCTATGTCATAACGAATTTCTATAGTTTGCACATGCGCAAAGTATGCACATTCTACATAATAACGACTTTCTATAGTTTGCGCATGCGTCCGGAAATAAGAAAAGCTTACTTCCCCCCGTTTTTTAAAATCACAACTTCTAGAAAGTTTACATGATTTCTTAAAAAACACGAGTTTTTAGAAAATGTGATTTATTTCATAAATGGAATCAACAAATTATGCACATTCTATGTCATAACGACTTCCGATAGTTTGCGCATTAGCAAACTATGCACATTCTACGTAATAACGACTTTCTATAGTTTGTGCATGCGTCCGGAAATAAGAAAAGCTTACTTCCCCCCGTTTTTTAAAATCACAGCTTCTAGAAGCTTTACATGATTTCTTAAAAAACATGAGTTTTTAGAAAATATGATTTATTTCATAAATTGAATCAAGAAAGTATGCACATTCTATGTCATCTCGACATTCTATAGTTTGCGCATACATCCGGAAATAAGAAAAGCTTACTTGCCCCCATTTTTTAAAATCACAACTTCTAGAAGATTTACAAGATTTCTTAAAAAACACGAGTTTTTAGAAAATGTGATTTATTTCATCAATGGAATCAACAAAGTATGCACATTCTATGTCATGTCGAATTTCTATAGTTTGCACGTGAGCAAAGTATGCACATTCTACCTAATAATGACTTTCTATAGTTTGCACATGCATCCGGAAATAAGAAAAGCTTACTTCCCCCCATTTTTTGAAATCACAACTTCTAGAAAGTTTACATGATTTCTTAAAAAACACGAGTTTTTAGAAAATGTGATTTATTTCATAAATGGAATCAACAAAGTATGCACATTCTATGTCATAACGACTTTCGATAGTTTGGGCATGCGCAAACTATGCATATTCTACGTAATAACGACTTTCTATAGTTTGCGCATGCGTCCGGAAATAAGAAAAGCTTACGTCCCCCTTTTTTTAAATTCAGAGCTTCTAGAAGGTTTACATGATTTTTTTAAAATACGAGTTTTTAGAAAATGTGATTTATTTCATAAATGGAATCAACAAATTATGCACATTCTATGTCATAACGACTTTCGATAGTTTGCGCATGCGCAAACTATGCGTATTATACGTAATAACGAATTCTATAGTTTGCGCATGCGTCCGGAAATAACAAAAAGCTTACTTCCCCCCTTTTTTTAAATTCACAGTTTCTAGAAGGTTTACATAATTTCTTAAAAAACACGAGTCTGTAGAAAATGTGATTTAATTCATAAATGGAATAAACAAAGTATGCACATTCTATGTAATAACGACTTTCTATAGTTTGCGCATGCGTCCGGAAATAAGAAAAGCTTATTTCCACCAGTTTTTTAAAATCACACCTTCAAGAAGGTTTACATGAGTTCTTAAAAAGCACGATTTTTTAGAAAATGTGATTTATTTCATAAATGGAATCAACAAAGTATACACATTCTATGTCATAACGAATTTCGATAGTTTGCACATGCGCAAACTATGCACATTCTATGTAATAATGACTTTCTATAGTTTGTGCATGCGTCCGAAAATAAGAAAAGCTTACTTCCCCCCTTTTTATAAATTCACAACTTCTAGAAGGTTTACATGATTTCTTAAAAAACAGGAGTTTTTAGAAAATGTGATTTATTCCATGAGTGGAATCAACAAAGTATGCACATTCTACGTAATAACAACTTTCTATAGTTTGTGCATGCGTCCGCAACTATGAAAAGCTTACTTACCCCACTTTTTTAAAATAACAACTTCTAGAAGGTTTACTTGATTTCTTAAAGAACACGAGTTTTTAGAAAATGTGATTTATTTCATAAATGGAATCAACAAAGTATCCAAATTCTACGTCATAACGACTTTCTATAGTTTGCGAATGCGTCCGGAAATAATAAAAGCTTACTTCCCCCCGTTTTTTAAAATCACAACTTCTAGAAGGTTTACATTATTTCTTAAAAAACACGAGTATTTAGAAAATGCCATTTATTTAATAAATGGAATCAACAAAGTATGCACATTCTACGTAATAACGAGTTTCTAAAGTTTGCGCATACGTCCGAAAATAAGAAGAGCTTACTTCCGCCAGTTTTTTAAAATCACAACTTCTAGAAGGTTTACATGATTTCCTAAAAAACATGAGTTTTTAGAAAATATGATTTATTTAATAAATGGAATCAACAAAGTATGCACATTCTACGTAATAACGACATTCTATAGTTTGCGCATGGGTCCGGAAATAAGAAAAGCTTACTTCCCACTGTTTTTTAAAATCACAGCATCTAGAAGGTTTACATGATTTCTTAAAAAACACCAGTTTTTAGAAAATGTCATTTATTTAATAAATGGAGTCAACAAAGTATGCACATTCTACGTAATAACGACTTTCTAAAGTTTGCGCACGCGTCCGGAAATAAGGAAAGCTTACTTCCACCAATTTTTTAAAATCACAACTTCTAGAAGGTTTACATGACTTCTTAAAAAACATCAGTTTTTAGAAAATCTGACTTATTTCATAAATGGAATCAACAAAGTATGGAAATTCTACGTCATAATGACTTTCTATAGTTTGTGAATGCGTCCGGAAATAAGAAAAGCATACTTCCCCCCGTTTTTTAAAATCACAACTTCTAGAAGGTTTACATGATTTCTTAAAAAACACGAGTTTTTAGAAAACGTGATTTATTTCATAAATGGAATCAACAAAGTGTGCACATTCTATGTCATAACGACTTTCGATAGTTTGCGCATCTGCTAACTATGCACATTCTATGTAATAACAACTTTCTATAGTTTGCGCATGCGTCCGGAAATAAGAAAAGCTTACTTTCGCCAGTTTTTAAAAATCACAACTGCTAGAAGGTTTGCATGATTTCTTAAAAAACATGAATTTTTAGAAAATCTGATTTATTTCATAAAGGGAATCAACAAAGTATGCAAATTCTACGTCATAACTACTTTCTATAGTTTGCGAATGCGTCCGGAAATAAGAAAAGCTTACTTCCCACCGTTTTTTAAAATCACAACTTCTAGAAGGTTTGCATGATTTCTGAAAAAATACGAGTTTTTAGAAAATGTGATTTATTTCATAAATGGAATCAACAAAGTATGCACATTCTATGTAATAACGACTTTCTATAGTTTGTGCATGCGTCCGCAACTATGAAAAGCTTACTTCCCCGCGTTTTTTAAAATCACAACTTCTAGGAGGTTTACATGATTTCTTAAAAAACACGAGTTTTTAGAAAATGTGATTTATTTCAAAAATGGAATCAACAAAGTATGCACATTCTATGTCATAACGAATTTCTATCGTTTGCACATGCGCAAAGTATGCACATTATACATAATAACGACTTTCTATAGTTTGCGCATGCGTCCGGAAATAAGAAAAGCTTACTTCCGCCAGTTTTTTAAAATCACAGTTTCTAGAAGGTTTACATGATTTCTTAAAAAACACGAGTCTGTAGAAAATGTGATTTAATTCATAAATGGAATCAACAAAGTATGCACATTCTCTGTAATAACGACTTTCTATAGTTTGTGCATGCGTCCGGAAATAAGAAAAGTTTACTTCTGCCAGTTTTGTAAAATCACAGTTTCAAAAAGGTTTACATGATTTCTTAAAAAGCACGATTTTTTAGAAAATGTGATTTATTTCATAAATGGAATCAACAAAGTATACACATTCTATGTCATAACAACTTTCGATAGTTTGCGCATGCGCAAACTATGCAAATTCTACGTCATAACGACTTTCTATAGTTTGCGAATGCGTCCGGAAATAAGAAAAGCTTACTTCTCCCCATTTTTTAAAATCACAACTTCTAGAAGGTTTACATGATTTCTTAAAAAACATGGGTTTTTAGAAAATATGATTTACTTCATAAATGGAATCAACAAAGTATGCACATTCTATGTCATAACAACTTTTGATAGTTTGCGCATGCGCAAACTATGCATATTCTACGAAATAATAACTTTCTATAGTTTGCGCACGCGTCCGGAAAGAAGAAAAGCTTACTTCCCCCCTTTTTTTAAAATCACAACTTCTAAAAGGTTTACATCATTTCTTAAAAAACACAAGTTTTTAGAAAATGTGATTTATTTCATAAATGGAATCAACAAAGTATGCACATTCTATGTCATAACAACTTTCGATAGTTTGCGCATGCGCAAACTATGCATATTCTACGAAATAACAACTTTCTATAGTTTGCGCACGCGTCCGGAAATAAGAAAAGCTTACTTCCCCCCTTTTTTTAAATTCAAAGCTTCTAGAAGGTTTACATGCTTTCTTAAAAAACACGAGTTTTTAGAAAATGTGATTTATTTCATAAATGGAATCAAAAAAGTATGCACATTCTATGTCATAACAACTTGCGATAGTTTGCGCATGTGCAAACTATGCACATTCTACGTAATAATGACTTTCTATAGTTTGCGCATGCGTCCGGAAATTAGAAAAGCTTACTTCCCCCCTTTTTTTAAATTCACAGCTTCTAGAAGGTTTACATGATTTTTTTAAAAACACAAGTTTTTAGAAAATGTGATTTATTTCATAAATGGAATCAACAAAGTATGCACATTCTATGTCATAACGACTTTTGATAGTTTGTGCATGCGCAAACTATGCATATTCTACGAAATAACGACTTTCTATAGTTTGCGCATGCGTCTGAAAATAACAAAAGCTTACTTCCCCCCTTTTTTTAAATTCACAACTTCTAGAAGGTTTACATGATTTCTTCAAAAACACGAGTTCTTAGAAAATGTGATTTATTTCATGAGTGGAATCAACAAAGTATGCACATTCTACGTCATAACCACTTTCTATGGTTTCCGCATGCGTCCGGAAATAAGAAAAGCTTACTTCCCCCCATGTTTTAAAATCACTGCTTCTAGAAGGTTTACATGATTTCTTAAAAAACACGAGCTTTTAGAAAATGTGATTTATTTTATAAAAGGAATCAACAAAGTATGCACATTCTATGTCATAACGACTTTTGATAGTTTGTGCATGCGCAAACTATGCATATTCTACGAAATAACGACTTTCTATAGTTTGCGCATGCGTCTGAAAATAACAAAAGCTTACTTCCCCCCTTTTTTTAAATTCACAACTTCTAGAAGGTTTACATGATTTCTTCAAAAACACGAGTTCTTAGAAAATGTGATTTATTTCATGAGTGGAATCAACAAAGTATGCACATTCTACGTCATAACCACTTTCTATGGTTTCCGCATGCGTCCGGAAATAAGAAAAGCTTACTTCCCCCCATGTTTTAAAATCACTGCTTCTAGAAGTTTTACATGATTTCTTAAAAAACACGAGTTTTTAGAAAATGTGATTTATTTCATAAATGGAATCAACAAAGTATGCACATTCTACGTCATAACGATATTCTATAGTTTGCGCATGCGTCCGAAAATAAGAAAAGCTTACTTCCGCCCGTTTTTTAAAATCACAGTTTCTAGAAGGTTTACATCATTTCTTAAAAAACACGAGTTTTTAGAAAATGTGATTTATTTCATCAATGGAATCAACAAAGTATGCACATTCTACGTAATAACGACTTTCTATTGTTTGCGTATGCGTCCGGAAATAATAAAAGCTTACTTCCCCCCTTTTTTTAAATTCACGGCTTCTAGAAGGTTTACATGATTTCATAAAAAACCTGAGTTTTTAGAAAATGTGATTAATTTCATAAATGGAGTTAACAAAGTTTGCACATTCTTTGTCATAACGACTTTCCATTTCTTGGGCATGCGCAAACTATGCACATTTTACGTAATAACAACTTTCTATAGCTTGCCCATGCGTCCGGAAATATGAAAAGCTTACTTCCCCCGTTTTTTTAAATCACAGCTTCTAGAAGGTTTACATGGATTCTTTAAAAACATGAGTTTCTAGAAAATGTGATTTATTTCATAGATGGAATCAACAAAGTATGCACATTCTACGTCATAACGACTTACATTAGTTTGTGCATGCGTCCGGAAATAAGAAAAGTTTACTTCCCCCATTTTTTAAAATCACAGCTTCTAGAAGGTTTACATGATTTCTTAAAAAAACACAAGTTTTTAGAAAATTTGATTTATTACATAAATCGAATCAACAAAGTATGCACATTCTACATCATAACAGCTTTCTATAGTTTGCTGATGCGTCCGGAAATAAGAAAATCTTACTTCCCCCGTTTTTTAAAATCACAGCTTCTAGAAGGTTTACATGATTTCTTAAAAAACAGGAATTTTTAGAAAATGTGATCTATTTCATAAATGGAATCAACAAAGTATGCACATTCTACGTCATAACAACTTACATCAGTTTGCGCATGCGTCCAGAAATAAGAAAAGCTTACTTCCCTCGTTTTTTAAAATCACAGCTTCTAGAAGGTTTACATGATATCTTAAAAAACACGAGTTTTTAGAAAATGTGATTTATTTCATAAATCGAATCAACAAAGTATGCACATTCTACGTCATAATGACTTTCTATAGTTTGCGCATGCGTCCGGAAAGAAGAAAAGCTTACTTCCCTCGTTTTTTAAAATCACAGCTTCTGGAAGGTTTACATGATCTCTTAAAAAACATGAGTTTTTAGAAAATGTGATTTATTTCATAAATGGAATCAACAAAGTATGCACATTCTACATCATAATGACTTACATCAGTTTGTGCATGCGTCCGGAAATAAGAAAAGCTTACTTCCCCCATTTTTTAAAATCACAGCTTCTAGAACGTTTACATGATCTCTTAAAAAACACGAGTTTTTAGAAAATGTGATTTATTTCATTAATGGAATCAACAAAGTATGCACATTCTACATCATAACGACTTTCTATAGTTTGCGCATGCGTCTGGAAGTAAGAAAAGCTTACTTCCCCTGTTTTTTAAAATCACAGCTTCTAGAAGGTTTACATTATCTCTTAAAGAACACGAGTTTTTAGTAAATGTGATTTATTTCATAAATGAAATCAACAAAGTATGCATATTCTACGTCATAACGACTTTCTATAGTTTGCGCATCCGTCCGGAAATATGAAAATCTTCCTTCCCCCGTTTTTTAAAATCACAGCTTCTAGAAGGTTTACATGATTTCTTTAAAAACACGAGTTTTTAGAAAATGTGATCTATTTCATAAATGGAATCAACAAAGTATGCACATTCTACATCAAAACGACTTTCTATAGTTTGCGCATGAGTCCGGAAATAAGAAAAGCTTACTTCCCCCGTTTTATAAAATCACAGCTTCTAGAAGGTTTACATGATTTCTTAAAAAACACGAGTTTTTAGAAAATGTGATTTATTTCATAAATGGAATCAACAAATTATGCACATTCTACGTCATAACGACTTTCTATAGTTTGCGCATGCGTCCGGAAATAAGAAAAGCTTACTTCACCCATTTTTTAAAATCACAGCTTCTAGAAGGTTTACATGATCTCTTAAAAAACACGAGTTTTAGGAAAATGTGATTTATTTCATAAATGGAATCAACAAAGTATGCACATTCTACGCCATAACGATTTTCTATAGTTTGCGCATGCGTCCGGAAATATGAAAAGCTTCCTTCCCCCATTTTTTAAAATCACAGCTTCTAGAAGGTTTACATGATTTCTTAAAAAACACGATTTTTTAGAAAATGTCATTTATTTCATAAATGGAATCAACAAAGTATGCACATTCTACGTCATAACGACTTACATTAGTTTATGCATGTGTCCCGAAATAATAAAAGCTTACTTCCCCCTTTTTTTAAAATCATAGCTTCTAAATGGTTTACATGATTTCTTAAAAAACACTTGTTTTTAGAAAATGTGATTTATTTCATAAATTTAATCAACAAAGTCTGCACATTCTGAGTGATAACGACTTTCTATAGTTTGCGCATGCATCCTGAAATAAGAAAAACTTACTTCCCCCATTTTTTAAGATCACAGCTTCTAGAAGGTTTACATGATTTCTTAAAAAACAGGAGTTTTTAGAAACTGTCATTTATTTCATAAATGGCATCAACAAAGTATGCACATTCTACGTCATAACAACTTTCTATAGTTTGCGCATGTGACGGAAACACGAAAAGCTTACTTCCCCCATTTTTTAAAATCACAGCCAATAGAAGGTTTACATGATTTCTTTAAAAACACGAGTTTTTAGAAAATGTGATTTATTTCATAAATGGAATCAACAATGTATGCACATTCTACATCATAACGACTTTTTATAGTTTGCGCATGCGTCTGGAAATAAGAAAAGCTTACTTCCCCCATTTTTTAAGATCACAACTTCTAGAAGGTTTACATGATCTCTTAAAAAACATGAGTTTTTAGAAAATGTGATTTATTTCATAAATGGAATGAACCAAGTATGAACATTCTACGACATAACGACTTTCTATAGTTTGCGCGTGAGACCGGGAATAAGAAAAGCTTACTTCCCCCGTTTTTCAAAATCACAGCTTCTAGAAGGTTTACATGATCTCTTAAAAAACACGACTTTTTAGAAAATGTGATTTATTTCATAAATGGAATCCACAAAGTATGCACATTCTACGTCATAAAGAATTTCTATAGTTTGTGCATGCGTCCGGAAATAAGAAAATATTACTTCCCCCGTTTTCAAAATCACAACTTCTAGAAGGTTTACATTATCTCTTAAAAAACACGAGTTTTCTTAAAATGTGATTTATTTCATAAATGGAATAACCAAAGTATGCACATTCAACGTCATAACGACTTTCTATAGTTTGCGCATGCGTCCGGAAATAAGAAAAGCCTACTTCCCCCGTTTTTTAAAATCACAGCTTCTAGAAGGTTTACATGATTTCTTAAAAAACACGAGTTTTTAGAAAATGTGATTTATTTCATAAATGGAATCAACAAAGTATGCACATTCTACGTCATAACGACTTTCTATAGTTTGCGCATGCGTCCGGAAATAAGAAAAGGTTACTTCCCCCGTTTTTTAAAATCACAGCTTCTAGAAGGTTTACATGATCTCTTAAAAAACACGACTTTTTAGAAACTGTGATTTATTTCATAAATGGAATCCACAAAGTACGCACATTCTACGTCATAACGAATTTCTATAGTTTGCGCATGCGTCCAGAAAAAAGAAAAGCTTACTTCCCCCGTTTTATAAAATCACAGCTTCTAGAAGGTTTACATGATCTCTTAAAAAACACGAGTTTTAGAAAATGTGATTTATTTCATAAATGGAATGAACAAAGTATGCACATTCTATATCATAACGACTTTCTATAGTTTGCGCATGCGTCCGGAAATAAGAAAAACTTACTTCCCCCATTTTTTAAAATCACAGCTTCTTGAAGGTTTACATGATGTCTTAAAAAACACGAGTTTTTAGAAAATGTGATTTATGTCATAAATGGAATCAACAAAGTATGAACATTCTACGTCATAACGAGTTACATTAGTTTGTGCATGCGTCCGGAAATAAGAAAAGCTTACTTCCCCCTTTTTTTAAAATCACAGCTTCTAGAAGGTTTACATGATTTCTTAAAAAACACTAGTTTTTAGAAAATGTGATTTATTTCATAAATGGAATCAACAAAGTATGCACATTCTACGTCTAAAACGAATTTCTATAGTTTGCGCATGCGACCGGAAATAAGAAAAGCTTACTTCCCCCGTTTTTTAAAATCACAGCTTCCAGAAGGTTTACATGATCTCTTAAAAAACACGACTTTTTAGAAAATGTGATTTATTTCATAAATGGAATCCACAAAATATGCACATTCTACGTCATAACGAATTTCTATAGTTTGCGCATGCGTCCGGAAATAAGAAAAGCTTACTTCCCCGGTTTTTTAAAATCACGGCTTCTAGAAGGTTTACATGATCTCTTAAAAAACACGAGTTTTTAGAAAATGTGATTTATTTCATAAATGGAATCAACAAAGTATGCACATTCTATATCATAACGACTTTCTATAGTTTGTGCGTGCGTCCAGAAATAAGAAAAACTTACTTCCCCCGTTTTTTAAAATCACAGCTTCCTGAAGGTTTACATGATGTCTTAAAAAACACGAGTTTTTAGAAAATGTGATTTATTTCATAAATGGAATCAACAAAGTATGAACATTCTACGTCATAACGAGTTACATTAGTTTGCGCAAGCGTCCGGAAATAAGAAAAGCTTACTTCCCCCTTTTTTTAAAATCACAGATTCTAGAAGGTTTACATGATTTCTTAAAACACACGAGTTTTTAGAAAATGTGATTTATTTCATAAATGGAATCAACAAAGTATGCACATTCTATGTCATAACGACTTACATTAGTTTGCGCATGCGTCCGGAAATAAGAAAAGCTTACTTCCCCCGTTTTTTAAAATCACAGCTTCCAGAAGGTTTACATGATCTCTTAAAAAACACGACTTTTTAGAAAATGTGATTTATTTCATAAATGGAATCCACAAAGTATGCACATTCTATGTCATAACGAATTTCTATAGTTTGCGCATGCGTCCGGAAATAAGAAAAGCTTACTTCCCCCGTTTTTTAAAATCACAGCTTCTAGAAGGTTTACATGATCTCTTAAAAAACACGAGTTTTTAGAAAATGTGATTTATTTCATAAATGGAATCAACAAAGTATGCACATTCTATATCATAACGACTTTCTATAGTTTGTGCATGCGTCCAGAAATAAGAAAAACTTACTTCCCCCGTTTTTTAAAATCACAGCTTCCTGAAGGTTTACATGATGTCTTAAAAAACACGAGTTTTTAGAAAATGTGATTTATTTCATAAATGGAATCAACAAAGTATGAACATTCTACGACATAACGAGTTACATTCGTTTGCGCAAGCGTCCGGAAATAAGAAAAGCTTACTTCCCCCTTTTTTTAAAATCACAGCTTCTAGAAGGTTTAAATGATTTCTTAAAACACACGAGTTTTTAGAAAATGTGATTTATTTCATAAATGGAATCGACAAGGTATGCACATTCTACGTCTAAAATGACTTTCTATAGTTTGCGCATGCGTCCGGAAATAAGAAAAGCTTAGTTCCCTCGTTTTTTAAAATCACAGCTTCTAGAAGGTTTACATGATCTCTTAAAAAACACGAGTTTTTAGAAAATGTGATTTATTTCATAAATGGAATCAACAAAGTATGCACATTCTACATCATAACCACTTTCTATAGTTTGCGCATGCGTCCGGAATTAAGAAAAGCTTACTTCCCCCGTTTTTTAAAATCACAGCTTCTTGAAGGTTTACATGATTTCTTAAAAAACACAAGTTTTTAGAAAATGTGTTTTATTTCATAAATGGAATTAACAAAGTAAGCACATTCTACGTCATAACGACTTACATTAGTTTGTGCATGCGTCCGGAAATAAGAAAAGCTTACTTCCCCCTTTTTTTAAAATCACAGCTTCTAGAAGGTTGACATGATTTCTTAAAAAACATGAGTTTTTAGAAAATGTGATTTATTTCATAAATGGAATCCCCAAACTATGCACATTCTACGTCATAACGAATTTCTATAGTTTGCGCATCCGTCCAGAAATAAGATAAGCTTACTTCCCCCGTTTTTTAAAATCACAGCTTCTAGAAGGTTTACATGATCTCTTAAAAAACACGAGTTTTTAGAAAATGTGATTTATTTGATAAATGGAATCAACAAAGTATGCACATTCTACATCATAACGACTTTCTATAGTTTGCGCATGCGTCCGGAAATAAGAAAAGCTTACTTCCCCCATTTTTTAAAATCACAGCTTCTTGAAGGTTTACATGATGTCTTAAAAAACACGAGTTTTTAGAAAATGTGATTTATTTCATAAATGGAATCAACAAAGTATGCACATTCTACGTCATAACGACTTACATTAGTTTGCGCATGCATCCGGAAATAAGAAAAGATTACTTCCCCCTTTTTTTAAAATCACAGGTTCTAGAAGGTTTACATGA
The DNA here is from genome assembly GCA_027924585.1 of Larix kaempferi. Lineage (NCBI taxonomy): Eukaryota > Viridiplantae > Streptophyta > Pinopsida > Pinales > Pinaceae > Larix > Larix kaempferi. The sequence continues at coordinate 38,926,019 of BSBM01000217.1, forward strand.
TCTCTTAAAAAAGACGACTTTTTAGAAAATGTGATTTATTTCATAAATGGAATCAACAAAGTATGCACATTCTACGTCAAAATGACTTTCTATAGTTTGCGCATGCGTCCGGAAATAAATAAAAGCTTACTTCCCTCGTTTTTTAAAATCACAGCTTCTAGAAGGTTTACATGATCTCTTAAAAAACACGAGTTTTTAGAAAATGTGATTTATTTCATAAATGGAATCAACAAAGTATGCACATTCTAAGTCATAACCACTTACATTAGTTTGCACATGCGTCCGGAAAGAAGAAAAACTTACTTCCCCCGTTTTTTAAAATCACAGCTTCTAGAAGGTTTACATGATTTCTTGAAAAACACGAGTTTTTAGAAAATGTGATTTATTTCATAATTGGAATCAACAAAGCATGCACATTCTACGTCATAACGACTTTCTATAGTTTGCACATGTGTCCGGAAATAAGAAAAGCTTACTTTCCCCCTTTTTTTAAAATCAAAGCTTCTAGAAGGTTTACATCATTTCTTATAAAACAAGACTTTTTAGAAAATGTGATTTATTTCCTAAATGGAATCAACAAATTATGCACATTCTACGTAATAACAACTTTATATAGTTTGCGCATGTGTCCGGAAATAGGAAAAGCTTACTTCCCCCGTCTTTTAAAATCACAGCTTCTAGAAGGTTTACATGATTTCCTAAAAAACACGAGCTTTTATAAAATGTCACTTATTTCATAAATCGAATCAACAAAGTATGCACATTCTACGTCATAACGACTTTCTATAGTTTGCGCATGTGTCCGGAAATAAGAAAAGCTTACTTTCCCCCTTTTTTTAAAATCAAAGCTTCTAAAAGGTTTACATGATTTCTTAAAAAACAGGACTTTTTAGAAAATGTGATTTATTTCCTAAATGGAATAAACAAAGTATGCACATTCTACGTAATAACGATTTTCTATAGTTTGCGCATGTATCCGGAAATAAGAAAAGCTTACTTCCCCCCGTTTCTTGAAATCACAGTTTCTAGAAGGTTTACACGATTTATTAAAAAACACAAGTTTTTAGAAAATGTGATTTATTTCATAAATGGAATCAACAAAGTATGCACATTCTACGTGATAACGAATTTCTATAGTTTGCGCATGCATCCGGAAATAAGAAAAACTTATTTCCCCCCTTTTTTTAAATCATAGCTTCTAGAATGTTTACATGATTTCTTTAAAATAGGAGTTTTTAGAAAATGTGATTTATTTCATAAATGGAATCAACAAAGTATGCACATTCTACCTAATAAGGACTTTCTAAAGTTTGTGAATGCGTCCGGAAATAAGAAAAGCTTACTTCCATCAGTATTTTAAAATCACGATATCTAGAAGTTTTACATGATTTCCTAAAAAATACGAGTTTTTTAAAATGTGATTTATTTCATAAATGGAATCAACAAAGTATGCACATTCTATGTCATAATGACTTTCTATAGTTTGCGCATGCGCAAACTATGCACATTCTATGTAATAATGACTTTCTATAGTTGTCGCATGCATCCGGAAATAAGAAAAGCTTACTTCCCCCCTTATTTTAAATTCACTGCTTCTAGAAGGTTTACATGATTTCTTAAAAAACACGAGTTTTTAGAAAATGTGATTTATTTCATAAATGGAATCAACAAAGTATGCACATTCTACTGAATAACGACTTTCTATAGTTTGCGCATGCGTCCGGAAATAAGAAAAGCTTACTTCCCCCCGTTTTTTAAAATCACAGCATCTACAAGGTTTACATGATTCCTTAAAAAACACACGTTTTTAGAAAATGTGATTTATTTCATAAATGGAATCAACAAAGTATGCACATTCTAGGTCATAATGAATTTCTATAGTTTGCGCATGCGAAAACTATGCACATTCTACGTAATAACGACTTTCTATAGTTTGCGCAGGCGTCCGGAAATAAGAAAAGCTTACTTCCCCCCTTTTTTTAAATTCACAGCTTCTCGAAGGTTTACATGATTTCTTAAAAAACACGAGTTTTTAGAAAATGTCATTTATTTAATAAATGCAATCAACAAAGTATGCACATTCTACGTAATAACGACTTTCTAAAGTTTGCACATGCGTCCGGAAATAAGAAAAGCTTACTTCCGCCAGTTTTTTAAAATCACGGCTTCTAGAAGGTTTACATGATTTCCTAAAAAACATCACTTTTTACAAAATGTGATTTATTTCATAAATAGAATCAATAAAGTATGCACATTCTACGACATAAAGACTTTCTATAGTTTGCGCATTCCTCCGGAAATAAGAAAAACTTACTTCCCCCCGTTTTTCTAAATCATAGCTTCTAGAAGGTTTACATGATTTCTTAAAAACACAGGTTTTTAGAAAATGTTATTTATTTCATAAATGGAATCAACAATGTAAGCACATTCTACGTAATAACGAATTTCTATAGTTTGCACATGAGTCCGGAAATAAGAAAAGCTTACTTCCCCTCGTTTTTTAAAATCATAGCTTCTAGAAGGTTTACAAGATTTATTAAAAAACACGAGTTTTTAGAAAATGTCATTTATTTAATAAATGAAATCAACAAAGTATGCACATTCTACGTAATAACGACTTTCTAAAGTTTGCGCATGCGTCTGGAAATAAGAAAAGCTTACTTCCGCCAGTTTTTTAAAATCACAGCTTTTAGAAGGTTTACATGATTTCCTTAAAAACATGAGTTTTTAGAAAATGTGGTTTATTTCATAAATGGAATCAATAAAGTATGCACATTCTATGTCATAACGACTTTCTATATTTTGCGCATGCGTTCGGAAATAAGAAAAACTTACTTGCCCCAGTTTTTTTAAATCATAGCTTCTAGAAGGTTTACATGATTTCTTAAAAACACGATTTTTTAGAAAATGTGTTTTATTTCATAAATGGAATCAACAAAGTATGCACATTCTACGTAATAACGAATTTCTATAGTTTGCGCATGCATCCGGAAATGAGAAAAGCTTACTTCCCCCCGTTTTTTAAAATCACAGCTTCTAGAAGGTTTACATGATTTCTTAAAAAACACGACTTTTTAGAAAATTTCAATTATTTAATAAATGCAGTCAACAAAGTATGCACATTCTACGTAGTAACGACTTTCTATAGTTTGCACATGCGTCCGGAAATAAGAAAAGCTTACTTCCACCAGTTTTTTAAAATCACAGTTTCTAGAAGGTTTACATGATTTCTAAAAGAACATGAGTTTTTAGAAAATGTGATTTATTTCATAAATGGAATCAACAAAGTATGCACATTCTACATCATAACGACTTTCTATAGTTTGCGCATGCGTCCGGAAATAAGAAAAGATTACTTCCCCCCTTTTTTTAAATTCACAGCCTCTAGAAGGTTTACATGATTTCTTAAAAAACACGAGTTTTTAGACAATGTGATTTATTTCATAAATGGAATCAACAAAGTATGCATATTCTACGTAATAACGACTTTCTATAGCTTGTGCATGCGTCCAGAAATAATAAAAGTTTACTTTCCCCCGTTTTTCACAATCACAGCTTCTAGAAGGTTTACATGATTTCTTAAAAAAACACGAGTTTTTAGAAAATGTGATTTATTTCATAAATGGAATCAACAAAGTATGCACATTCTATGTGATAACGACTTTCTATAGTTTGCTCATGCGTCCAAAAATAAGAAAAGCTTACCTTCCCCCGGTTTTTAAAATCAGAACTTCTAAAAGGTTTACATGATTTTTTTAAAAACACGAGTTTTTAGAAAATGTGATTTATTTCATAAATGGAATCAACAAAGTATGCACATTCTATGTCATACGGTCTTTCTATAGTTTGCGCATGCGCAAACTATGAACATTCTACGTAATAACAACTTTCTATAGTTTGCGCATGCGTCCGGAAATAAGAAAAGCTTACTTCCCCCCTTTTTTTAAATTCACAGCTTCTAGAACGTTTACATGATTTCTTAAAAAACAAGAGTTTTTAGAAAATGTGATTTATTTCATAAATGGAATCAACAAAGTATGCACATTCTACGTAATAACGATTTTCTATAGTTTGCGCATGCGTCCGGAAATAAGAAAATCTTACTTCCCCTGTTTTTTCAAATTACAGCTTCTAGAAGGTTTACATGATTTCTTTAAAAACAAGAGTTTTTAGAAAATGTGATTTATTTCATAAATGGAATCAACAAAGTATGCATATTCTACGTCATAACGACTTTCTATAGTTTGTGCATGTGTCCGGAAATGACAAAATCTTACTTCCCCCGTTTTTTAAAATCACATCTTCTAGACAGTTTACATGATTTCTTAAAAAACATGAGTTTTCAGAAAATGTGATTTATTTCATAAATGGAATCAACAAACTATGCACATTCTACGTCATAACGACTTACATTAGTTTGCGCATGCGTCCGGAAATAAGAAAAGCTTACTTCCCCCCTTTTTTTAAATTCACACCTACTAGAAGTTTTACATGATTTCTTAAAGAACAAGAGTTGTTAGAAAATTTGATTTTTTTAATAAATGGAATCAACAAAGTATGCACATTCTATGTCATAACGACTTTCTACAGTTTGAGCTTGCGCAAATTATGCACATTCTACGTAATAACGACTTTCTATAGTTTGTGCATGTGTCCGGAAATAAGAAAAGCTTACTTTCCCCCTTTTTTTAAAATCAAAGCTTCTAGAAGCTTTACATGATTTCTTAAAAAACTGGAGTTTTTAGAAAATGTGATTTATTTCCTAAATGGAATCAACAAAGTATGCACATTCTACGTAATAACGAGTTTCTATAGTTTGCGCATGTGTCCGGAAATAAGAAAAGCTTACTTCCCCCCATCTTTTAAAATCACGGCTTCTAGAAGGTTTACATGATTTCTTAAAAAACACGAGTTTTTATAAAATATGATTTATTTCATAAATGGAATCAACAAAGTATGCACATTCTACGTAATAACGACTTTCTATAGTTTGCGCATGTGTCCGGAAATAAGAAAATCTTACTTCCCCCGTTTTTTAAAATCACATCTCCTAGAAGGTTTACATGATTTCTTTAAAAACACGAGTTTTTAGAAAATGGATTTATTTCATAAATGGAATCAACAAAGTATGCACATTCTACGTCATAACGACTTTCTATAGTTTGCGCATGCTTCCGGAAATGACAAAATCTTACTTCCCCCGTTTTTTAAAATCACATCTTCTGGAAGGTGTACATGATTTCTTAAAAAACATGAGTTTTTAGAAAATGTGATTTATTTCATAAATGGAATCAACAAAGTATGCACATTCTACGTCATAACGACTTGCATTAGTTTGCGCATGGGTCCGGAAATGAGAAAAGCTTACTTCCCCCATTTTTTAAAATCACAGCTTCTAGAAGGTTTACATGATTTCTTAAAACACACGAGTTTTTAGAAAATGTGATTTATTTCATAAATGGAATCAACAAAGTATGCACATTCTATGTCATAACGACCTTCTATAGTTTCCGCATGCGTCTAGAAATAAGAAAAGCTTACTTCCCCCATTTTTTAAAATCACAGCTTCTAGAAGGTTTACATGATTTCTTAAAAAACACGAGTTTTTAGAAAATTTCATTTATTTAATAAATGCAATCAACAAAGTATGCACATTTTACATAATAACGACTTTCTAAAGTTTGTGCATACGACCGGAAATAAGAAAAGCTTACTTCCGCCAGTTTTTTAAAATCACAGCTTCTAGAAGGTTTACATGATTTTTTAAAAAACATGACTTTTTAGAAAATGTGATTTATTTCATAAATATAATCAACAAAGTATGCACATTCTATGACATAAAGACTTTCTATAGTTTGTGCATGCCTCCGGAAATAAGAAAAACTTACTTCCCCCGGTTTTTTTGAATCATAGCTTCTAGAAGGTTTACATGATTTCTTAAAAACATGGGTTTTTAGAAAATGTTATTTATTTCATAAATGGAATCAACAAAGTAAGCACATTCTACGTAATAACGAATTTCTATAGTTTGCGCATGCGTCCGGAAATAAGAAAAGCTTACTTCCCCCCGTTTTTTAAAATCACAGCTTCTAGAAGGTTTACATGATTTCTTAAAAAACACGAGTTTTTAGAAAATGTCATTTATTTAATAAATGCAGTCAACAAAGTATGCACATTCAATGTAATAACGACTTTCTAAAGTTTGCGCATGCGTCCCGAAATAAGAAAAGCTTACTTCCGCCAGTTTTTTAAAATCACAGCTTCTAAAAGGTTTACATGATTTCCTAAAAAATATGAGCTTTTAGAAAATGTGGTTGATTTTATAAATGGAATCAACAAAGTATGCACATTCTACGTCATAACGACTTTCTATAGTTTGCGCATGCCTCTGGAAATAAGAAAAGCTTACTTCCCCTTGTGTTTTTAAATCATAGCTTCTAGAAGGTTTACATGATTTCTTAAAAACACGAGTTTTAAGAAAATGTGATGTATTTCATAAATGGAATCAACAAAGTATGCACATTATACGTCATAACGACTTTCTATAGTTTGCGCATGCGTCCAGAAATAAGAAAAACTTACTTCCCCTTGTGTTTTTAAATCACAGCTTCTAGAAGGTTTAAATAATTTCTTAAAAAACACGAGTTTTTAGAAAATGTGATTTATTTCATAAATGGAATCAACAAAGTATGCACATTCTACGTTATAACGAATTTCTATGGTTTGCGCATGCGTCCGAAAATAAGAAAAGCTTATTTCCCCCCGTTTTTTAAAATCACAGCTTCTAGTAAGTTTACAAGATTTCTTAAAAAACATGAGTTTTTAGAAAATGTCATTTATTTAATAAATACAATCAACAAAGTATGCACATTCTACGTAGTAACGACTTTCTATAGTTTCCGCATGCATCCGGAAATAAGAAAAGCTTACTTTCGACAGTTTTTTAAAATCACAGCTTCTAGAAGGTTTACATGATTTCTTAAAGAACATGAGTTTTTAGAAAATGTGATTTATTTGATAAATGGAATCAACAAAGTATGCACATTCTACATCATAACGAATTTCTATAGTTTGCGCATGCGTCCGGAAATAAGAAAAGCTTACTTCCCCCCTTTTTTTAAATTCACAACTTCTAGAAGGTTTACATGATTTCTTAAAAAACATGAATTTTTAGACAATGTGATTTATTTCATAAATGAAATCAACAAAGTATGCACATTCTATGTATTAACGACTTTCTATAGTTTGCGCATGCGTCCATAAATAATAAAAGTTTACTTCCCCACGTTTTTTAAAATCACGGCTTCTAGAAGGTTTACATTATTTCTTAAAAAACACAAGTTTTTAGACAATGTGATTTATTTCATAAATGAAATCAACAAAGTATGCACATTCTACGTATTAACGACTTTCTATAGTTTGCTCATGCATCCGGAAATGAGAAAATCTTACTTCCTCCGTTTTTTAAAATCAAATCTTCTAGAAGGTTTACATGTTTTCTTAAAAAACATGAGTTTTTAGAAAATGTGATTTATCTGATAAATGGAATCAACAAAGTATGCACATTCTATGTCATAATGACTTACATTAGTTTGCGCATGCGTCCGGAAATGAGAAGAGCTTACTTCCCCTGTTTTTTAAAATCACAGCTTCTAGAAGCTTTACATGATTTCTTTAAAAACACGAGTTTTTAGAAAATGTGATTTATTTCATAAATGGAATCAACAAAGTATGCACATTCTACGTCATAAAGACTTTCTATAGTTTGCGCATCCGTCCGGAAATACGAAAAGCTTACTTCCCCCGTTTTTTGAAATCACAACTTCTAGAAGGTTTACATGATCTCTTAAAAAACACGAGTTTTTAGAAAACGTGATTTATTTCATAAATGGAATCAACAAAGTATGCAGATTCTACGTCAGAACGACTTACATTAGTTTGCGCATGCGTCCTGAAATAAGAAAAGCTTACTTCCCCCAATTTTTTAAATCACAGCTTCTAGAAGGTTTACATGATTCCTTAAAAAAAATGAGTTTTCAGAAAATGTCATTTATTTCATAAATGGAATCAACAAAGTATGCACATTATACGTCATAACGACTTTCTATAGTTTGCGCATGCGTCCGGAAATAAGAAAAGCTTACTTCCCCCATTTTTTAAAATCACAGCTTCTAGAAGGTTTACATGATTTCTTAAAAAACATGAGTTCTTAGAAAATGTGATTTATTTCAATAATGGAATCAACAAAGTATGCAATTTCTACATCATAACGACTTACATTAGTTTGCGCATGCGTCCGGAAATAAGAAAAGCTTACTTCCCCCTTTTTTTAAAATCACAGCTTCTAGAAGGTTTACATGATTTCTTAAAAAACACGAGTTTTTAGAAAATGTGATTTATTTCATAAATCGAATCAACAAAGTATGCACATTTTATGTCATAACGACTTTCTATAGTTTGCGCATGCGTCCAGAAATACGAAAAGCTTACTTCCCCCATTTTTTAAAATCACAGCTTCTAGAAGGTTTACATGATTTCTTTAAAAACATGAGTTTTTAGAAAATGTGATTTATTTCATAAATGGAAACAACAAAGTATGCACATTCTACGTCATAACGACTTACATTAGTTTGCGCATGCCTCCGGAAATAAGAAAAGCTTACTTCCCCCTGTTTTTTAAAATCACAACTTCTAGAAGGTTTACATGATTTCTTAAAAAACACGAGTTTTTAGAAAATGTCATTTATTTCATAAATGGAATCAACAAAGTATGCACATTCTACGTAATAACGACTTTCTATAGTTTGTGCATGCGTCCGCATCTATGAAAAGCTTACTTCCCCCCGTTTTTTAAAATCACAACTTCTAGAAGGTTTACATGATTTCCTAAAAAACACGAGTTTTTAGAAAATGTGATTTATTTCATAAACGGAATAAACAAAGTATGCACATTGTACGTAATAACGACTTTCTATAGTTTGTGCATGCGTCCGCAACTATGAAAAGCTTACTTCCCGCCTTTTTTTAAATTCACAGCTTCTAGAAGGTTTACATGATTTCTTAAAAAACACGAGTTTTTAGAAAATGTGATTTATTTCAAAAATGGAATCAACAAAATATGCACATTTTATGTCATAACGAATTTCTATAGTTTGCACATGCGCAGAGTATGCACATTCTACGTAATAACGACTTTCTATAGTTTGCGCAGGCGTCCGGAAATAAGAAAAGCTTCCTTCCCCCCGTTTTTTAAAATCACAACTTCTAGAAAGTTTACATGATTTCTTAAAAAACATGATTTTTTAGAAAATGTGATTTATTTCATAAATGGAATCAACAAATTATAAACATTCTATGTCATAACGACTTTCGATAGTTTGCGCATTCGATAACTATGCACATTCTACGTAATAACGACTTTCTATACTTTGTGCATGCGTCCGGAAATAATAAAAGCTTACTTCCCCCCTTTTTTTAAATTCACAGCTTCTAGAAGGTTTACATGATTTCTTAAAAAACATGAGTTTTTAGAAAAGGTGATTTATTTCATAGATGGAATCAACAAAGTATGCACATTCTACGTAATAACGACATTCTATAGTTTGCGCATGCGTCCGGAAATAAGAAAAGCTTACTTCCCCCTATTTTTTAAAATCACAGCATCTAGAAGGTTTACATGATTTCTTAAAAAACACGAGTTTTCAGAAAATGTCATTTATTTAATAAATGAAATCAACAAACTATGCACATTCTACGTAATAACGACTTTCTAAAGTTTGCGCCTGCATCCGGAAATAAGAAAAGCTTACTTCCCCCAGTTTTTTAAAATCACAACTTCTAGAAGGTTTACATGATTTCTTAACAAACACGAGTTTTTAGAAAATGTGATTTATTTCATAAATAGAATCAACAAAGTATGCACATTCTATGTCATAACGAATTTCTATAGTTTGCACATGCGCAAAGTATGCACATTCTACGTAATAACAACTTTCTATAGTTTGCGCATGCGTCCGGAAATAAGAAAAGGTTGCTTCCCCCCATTTTTTAAAATCACAACTTCTAGAAGGTTTACATGATTTCTTAAAAAACACGAGTTTTTAGAAAATGTGATTTATTTCATAAATGGAATCAACAAAGTATGCACATTCTATGTCATAACGAATTTCGATAGTTTGCGCATTCGCAAACTATGCACATTGTACGTAATAACGACTTTCTATAGTTTGCGCATGCGTCCGGAAATTATAAAAGCTTACTTCCCCCCTTTTTTTAAATTCACAGCTTCTAGAAGGTTTACATGATTACTTAAAAAACACGAGTTTTTAGAAAAGGTGATTTATTTCATAAATGGAATCAACAAAGTATACACATTCTACGTCATAACGAGTTTCTATAGTTTGCGCATGCGTCCGTAAATAAGAAAAGCCTACTTCCCCCCTTTTTTAAAATTCACAGCTTCTAGAAGATTTACATGATTTCTTAAAAAAATAAGTTTTTAGAAAATGTGATTTATTTCATAAATGGAATCAACAAAGTATGCACATTCTATTTCATAACGACTTTCGATAGTTTGCGCATGCGCAAACTATGCATATTCTATGTAATAACGACTTTCTATAGTTTGCGCATGCGTCCGGAAAAAACAAAAAGCTTACTTCCCCCCTTTTTTTAAATTCATAGCTTCTAGAAGGTTTACATGATTTCGTAAAAAACACGAGTTGTTAGAAAATGTGATTTATTTCATAAATGGAATCAACAAAGTATGCACATTCTACGTCATAACGACTTTATATAGTTTGCACATGCGTCCGAAAATAAGAAAAGATTACTTCCCCCCGTTTTTTAAAATCACAGCTTCTAGAAGGTTTACATGATTTCTTAAAAAACACAAGTTTTTAGAAAATGTGACTTATTTCATAAATGGAATCAACAAAGTATGCACATTCTACATCATAACGATATTCTAGAGTTTGCGCATGCGTCCAGAAATAAGAAAAGCTTACTTCCGCCCGTTTTTTAAGATCACAGTTTCTAGAAGGTTTACATGATTTCTTAAAAAACACGAGTCTATAGAAAATGTGATTTAATTCATAAATGAAATCAACAAAGTATGCACATTCTATGTAATACCAACTTTCTATAGTTTGCGCATGCGTCCAGAAATAAGAATAGCTTACTTCCGCCAGTTTTTTAAAATCACAGCTTCAAGAAGGTTTACATGATTTCTTAAAAAGCACGAGTTTTTAGAAAATGTGATTTATTTCATAAATGGAATCAACAAAGTATGCACATTCTATGTCATAACGACTTTCGATAGTTTGCGCATGCGCAAACTATGCACATTCTACGTAATAAAGACTTTCTATAGTTTGTGCATGCGTCCGGAAATAACAAAAGCTTACTTTCCCGTTTTTTTTAAATTCACAGCTTCTAGAAGGTTTACATGATTTTTTAAAAAACATGAGTTTTAGAAAAGGTGATTTATTTCATAAATGGAATCAACCAAGTATGCAAATTCTACGTCATAACAACTTTCTATAGTTTGCGCACGCGTCTGGAAATAAGAAAAGCTTACTTCCCCCCTTTTTTTAAATTCACAGCTTCTAGAAGGTTTACATGCTTTCTTAAAAAACACAAGTTTTTAGAAAATCTGATTTATTTCAGAAATGGAATCAACAAAGTATGCACATTCTACGTAATAATGAGTTTCTATATTTTGTGTATGCGTCCGGAAATAAGAAAAGCTTACTTCCCCCCGTTTTTTAAAATCACAACTTCTAGAAAGTTTACATGATTTCTCAAAAAACACGAGTTTTTAGAAAATGTGATTTATTTCATAAATGGAATCAACAAAGTATGCAAATTCTATGTCATAACGACTTTCAACAGTTTGCGCATGCGCAAACTATGCACATTCTACGTAATAACGACTTTCTATAGTTTGCGCATGCGTCCAGAAATAAGAAAAGCTTACCTCCCCCCCTTTTTTTAATTCACAGCTTCTAGAAGGTTTACATGGTTTCTTAAAAAACACGAGTTTTTAGAAAATGTCATTTATTTTATAAATGGAATCAACAAAGTATGCACATTCTACATAATAACGACTTTCTATAGTTTCCGCATGCGTCCGGAAATAAGAGAAGCTTACTTCCCCCCGTTTTTTAAAATCACAGCTTCTAGAAGGTTTACATGATTTCTTAAAAAACATGAGTTTTTAGAAAATGTGATTTATTTCATAAATGGAATCAACAAAGTAGGCACATTCTACGTAATAACGACTTTCTATTGTTTGCGTATGCGTCCGGAAATAATAAAAGCTTACTTCCCCCCTTTTTTTAAATTCACAGCTTCTACAAGGTTTACATGATTTCTTAAAAAACACGAGTTCTTAGAAAATGTGATTTATTTCATAAATGGAATCAACAAAGTATGCACATTCTACGTAATAACGAATTTCTATAGTTTTCGCATGCGTCCGGAAATAAGAAAAGCTTACTTCCCCCCGTTTTTTAAAATCACAGCTTCTAGAAGGTTTACATGATTTCTTAAAAAACATGAGTGTTTAGAAAATCTGACTTATTTCATAAATGGAATCAACAAAGTATGCAAACTCTACGTCATAACGACTTTCTATAGTTTGCGAATGCATCCGGAAATAAGAAAAGCATACATCCCCCCGTTTTTTAAAATCACAACTTCTAGAAGGCTTACATGATTTCTTAAAAAACACGAGTTTTTAGAAAATGTGATTTATTTCATAAATAGAATCAACAAAGTATGCACATTCTACGCAATAACGACTTTCTATAGTTTGTGCATGCGTCCGCAACTATGAAAAGCTTACTACCCCCCGTTTTTTAAAATCACAACTTCTAGAAGGTTTACATGATTTCTTAAAAAACATGAGTTTTTTAGAAAATGTGATTTATTTCATAAATGGAATCAACAAAGTATGCGCATTCTACATAATAACGACATTCTATAGTTTGTGCATGCATCCGCAACTATGAAAAGCTTACTTCCCCGCGTTTTTTAAAATCACAACTTCTAGAAGGTTTACATGATTTCTTAAAAAACACGAGTTTTTAGAAAAGGTGATTTATTTCAAAAATGGAATCAACAAAGTATGCACATTCTATGTCATAACGAATTTCTATAGTTTGCACATGCGCAAAGTATGCACATTCTACGTCATAACGACTTTATATAGTTTTCGCATGCGTCCGGAAATAAGAAAAGTTTACTTCCCCCCGTTTTTTAAAATCACAGCTTCTAGAAGGTTTACATGATTTCTTAAAGAACACGAGTTTTTAGAAAATGTGATTTATTTCATAAATGGAATCAACAAAGTATGCACATTCTATGTCATAACGACTTTCGATAGTTTGCGCATGCGCAAACTATGCACATTCTATGTCATAATGACTTTCTATAGTTTGCGCATGCATCCGGAAATAAGAAAAACTTACTTCCCCCCTTTTTTTAATTCACAGCTTCTAGAAGGTTTACATGATTTTTTAAAAAATACGTGTTTTTAGAAAATGTGATTTATTTCATAAATGGAATCGACAAAGTATGCACATTCTATGTCATAACGACTTTCGATAGTTTGCGCATGCGCAAAGTATGCATATTCTATGTAATAACGACTTTCTATAGTTTGCGCATGCATCCGAAAATAACAAAAAGCTTACTTCCCCCCTTTTTTTAAATTCACAGCTTCTAGAAGGTTTACATGATTTCTTAAAAAACACGAGTTTTTAGAAAATGTGATTTATTTTATAAATGGAATCAACTAAGTATGCACATTCTACGTCATAACGATATTCTAGAGTTTGCGCATGCGTCCGGAAATAAGAAAAGCTTACTTCCGCCCGTTTTTTAAAATCACAGTTTCTAGAAGGTTTACATGATTTCTTAAAAAACACGAGTCTGTAGAAAATGTGATTTAATTCATAAATGGAATCAACAAAGTATGCACATTCTATGTAATAACGACTTTCTATACTTTGCGCATGCATCCGGAAATAAGAAAAGCTTACTTCTGCCAGTTTTTTAAAATCATAGCTTCAAAAAGGTTTACATGATTTCTTAAAAAGCACGATTTTTTAGAAAATGTGATTTATTTCATAAATGGAATCAACAAAGTATACACATTCTATGTCATAACGACTTTCGATAGTTTGTGCATGCACAAACTATGCAAATTCTACGTCATAACGACTTTCTATAGTTTGCGAATGCGTCCGGAAATAAGAAAAGCTTACTTTCCCCCGTTTTTTCAAATCACAACTTCTAGAAGGTTTACATGATTTCTTAGAAAACATGAGTTTTTAGAAAATGTGATTTATTTCATAAATGGAATCAACAAAGTATGCACATTCTACGTCATAACGACGTTTTATAGTTTTTGCATGCGTCCGGAAATAAGAAAAGCTTACTTCCCCCTGTTTTTTTAAATCACAGCTACTAGAAGGTTTACATGATTTCTTAAAAAACACGAGTTTTTAGAAAATGTGAATTATTTCATAAATGGAATCAACAAAGTATGCACATTCTATGTCATAACGACTTTCGATAGTTTGTGGATGCGCAAACTATGCACATTCTACGTAATAACGACTTTCTATAGTTTGCGCATGCGTCCAGAAATAAGAAAAGCTTACTTCCGACAATTTTTTAAAATCACAACTTCTAGAAGGTTTACATGATTTCTTAAAAAACATGAGTTTTTAGAAAATCTGATTTATTTCATAAATGGAATAAAAAAAGCATGCACATTCTACGTAATAATGAGTTTCTAAAGTTTGCACATGAGTCCGCAACTATGAAAAGCTTACTTCCCCCCTTTCTTTAAATTCACAGCTTCTAGAAGGTTTACATGATTTCTTAAAAAACATGAGTCTTCAGAAAATGTGATTTATTTCATAAATAGAATCAACAAATTATGCACATTCTATGCCATAACGACTTTCGATAGTTTGCGCATTCGCAAATTATGCACATTCTACGTAATAATGACTTTCTATAGTTTGCGCATGCGTCCGAAAAAAAAAAAAAAAAAGCTTACTTCCCCCCTTTTTTAAATTCACGGCTTCTAGAAGGTTTACATTATTTCTTAAAAAACATGAGTTTTTAGAAAATGTGATTTATTTCATAAATGGAATAAAGAAAGTATGCACATTCTATGTCATAACGACTTTCCATTGTTTGCGCATGCATCCGGAAATAAGAAAAGCTTACTTTCCCCCGATTTTTAAAATCACAACTTCTAGAAGGTTTACATGATTTCTTAAAAAACATGAGTTTTTAGAAAATGTGATTTATTTCATAAATGGAATCAACAAAGTATGCACATTCTATGTCATAACGAATTTCTATAGTTTGCACATGCGCAAAGTATGCACATTCTACGTAATAACGACTTTCTATAGTTTGCGCATGCGTTCGGAAATAAGAAAAGCTTACTTCGCCCCGTTTTTTAAAATCACAACTTCTAGAAAGTTTACATGATTTCTTAAAAAACATGAGTTTTTAGAAAATGTGATTTATTTCATAAATGGAATCAACAAATTATGCACATTCTATGTCATAACGACTTTCGATAGTTTGCGCATTCGCAAACTATGCACATTCTACATAATAATGACTTTCTATAGTTTGCGCATGCGTCCGGAAATAAGAAAAGCTTACTTCCCACCTTTTTTAAAATTCACAGCTTCTAGAAGATTTACATGATTTCTTAAAAAAAATGAGTTTTTAGAAAATGTGATTTATTTCATAAATGGAATCAACAAAGTATGCACATTCTATGTCATAACGACTTTCAATAGTTTGCGCATGCGCAAACTATGCACATTCTATGTAATAACGACTTTCTATAGTTTGCGCATGCGTGCAGAAATAAGAAAAGCCTACTTCTGCCAGTTTTTTAAAATCACAGCTTCAAAAAGGTTTACATGAGTTCTTAAAAAGCACAATTTTTTAGAAAATGTTATTTATTTCGTAAATGGAATCAACAAGGTATACACATTCTATGTCATAACGACTTTCGATAGTTTGTGCATGCGCAAACTATGCAAATTCTACGTCATAACGACTTTCTATAGTTTGTGAATGCGTCCCGAAATAAGAAAAGCTTACTTTCCCCCGTTTCTTAAAATCACAACTTCTAGAAGGTTTACATGATCTCTTAAAAAACACGATTTTTTAGAAAATGTGATTTATTTCATAAATGGAATCAACAAAGTATGCACATTCTACGTCATAACGACGTTCTATAGTTTGTGCATGCGTCCGGAAATAAGAAAAGCTTATTTCCCCCTGTTTTTTTAAATCACAGCTACTAGAAGGTTTACATGATTTCTTAAAAAACATGAGTTTTTAGAAAATGTGATTTATTTCGTAAATGGAATCAACAAATTATGCACATTTTATGCCATAACAACTTTCGATAGTTTGCACATTCGCAAATTATGCACATTCTATGTCATAACGACTTTCTATAGTTTGCGCATGCGTCTGGAATAAGAAAAGCTTACTTCCCCCCGGTTTTTAAAATCACAACTTCTAGAAGGTTTACATGATTTCTTAAAAAACACGAGTTTTTAGAAAATGTTATTTATTTCATAAATGGAATCAACAAAGTATGCTATTTCTATGTCATAACGACTTTCGATAGTTTGTGCATGCGCAAACTATGCACATTCTACATAATAACGACTTTCTATAGTTTGCGCATGCGTCCGGAAATAAGAAAAGCTTCCTTCCCCCTTTTTTTAAATTCAGAACTTCTAGAAGGTTTACATGATTTCTTAAAAAACACGAGTTTTTAGAAAATGTCGTTTATTTGATCAATGGAATCAACAAAGTATGCACATTCTACGTAATAACGACTTTCCAAAGTTTACGCATTAGTCCGGAAATTAGAAAAGCTTACTTCCTCCAGTTTTTTAAAATCACATCTTCGAGAAGGTTTACATGATTTCTTAAAAAACATGAGTTTTTAGAAAAATCTAATTTATTTCATAAATGGAATCAACAAAGTATGCAAATTCGACATCATAACGAATTTCTATAGTTTGCGAATGCGTCCGGAAATAAGAAAAGCTTACTTCCCCCCGTTTTTTAAAATCACAACTTCTAGAAGGTTTACATGATTTCTTAAAAAACACGAATTTTTGGAAAAAGTGATTTATTTCATAAACGGAATCAACAAAGTATGCACATTCTATGTCATAACGAATTTCTATAGTTTGCACATGCGCAAAGTATGCACATTCTACGTAATAACGACTTTCTATAGTTTGCGCATGCATCCGGAAATAAGAAAAGCTTACTTCCCCCCGTTTTTTAAAATCACAACTTCTAGAAAGTTGACATGATTTCTTAAAAAACACGAGTTTTTAGAAAATGTGATTTATTTCATAAATGGAATCAACAAATTATGCACATTCTATGTCATAACGACTTTCGATAGTTTGCGCATTTGCAAACTATGCACATTCTACGTAATAACGACTTTCTATAGTTTGCGCGTGCGTCCGGAAATAAGAAAAGCTTACTTCCCCCCGTTTTTTAAAATCACAGCTTCTAGAAGCTTTACATGATTTCTTAAAAAACACGAGTTTTTAGAAAATTTGATTTATTTCATAAATTGAATCAAGAAAGTATGCACATTCTATGTCATAACGACTTTCTATAGTTTGCGCATGTATCCGGAAAAAAGAAAAGCTTACTTGCCCCCATTTTTTAAAATCACAAATTCTAGAAGATTTACATGATTTCTTAAAAAACACGAGTTTTTAGAAAATGTGATTTATTTCATAAATGGAATCAACAAAGTATGCACATTCTATGTCATAACGACTTTCGATAGTTTGCGCATGCGCAAACTATGAAGATTCTACATAATAACGACTTTTTATAGTTTGCGCATGCGTCCGGAAATAAGAAAAGCTTACTTCCCCCCTTTTTTAAAATTCATAGCTTCTAGAAGATTTACATGATTTCTTAAAAAAACGAGTTTTTAGAAGATGTGATTTATTTCATAAATGGAATCAACAAAGTATGCACATTCTATGTCATAAGGACTTTCGATAGTTTGCGCATGCACAAACTATGCACATTCTACGTAATAACGACTTTCTATAGTTTGCGCATGCGTCCGGAAATAAGAAAAGCTTACTTCCCCCCTTTTTTAAAATTCACAGCTTCTAGAAGATTTACATGATTTCTTTAAAAAAATGAGTTTTTAGAAAATGTGATTTATTTCTTAAATGGAGTCAGCAAAGTATGCAGATTCTATGTCATAACGACTTTCGATAGTTTGCGCATGCGCAAACTATGCACCTTTTACGTATTAATGACTTTCTATAGTTTGCGCATGCGTCCGGAAATAATAAAAGCTTACTTCCACCAGTTTTTTAAAATCACAACTTCTAGAAGGTTTACATGATTTCTTAAAAAACATGAGTTTTTAGAAAATCTGACTTATTTCATAAATGGAATCAACAAAGTATGCAAATTCTACATCATAACGACTTTCTATAGTTTGCTAATGCGTCCGGAAATAAGAAAAGCATACTTTCCCCCGTTTTTTAAAATCACAGCTTCTAGAAGGTTTACATGATTTCTGAAAAAACACGAGTTTTTAGAAAATGTGATTTATTTCATAAATGGAATCAACAAAGTATGCACATTCTATGTAATAACGACTTTCTATAGTTTGTGCATGCGTCCGCAACTATGAAAAGCTTACTTCCCCGTGTTTTTTAAAATCACAACTTTTAGAAGGTTTACATGATTTCTTAAAAAACACGAGTTTTTAGAAAATGTGATTTATTTCAAAAATGGAATCAACAAAGTATGTACATTCTATGTCATAACGAATTTCTATAGTTTGCACATGCGCAAAGTATGCACATTCTACATAATAACGACTTTCTATAGTTTGCGCATGCGTCCGGAAATAAGAAAAGCTTACTTCCGCCAATTTTTTAAAATCACAACTGCTAGAAGGTTTATATGATTTCTTAAAAAACATGAGTTTTTAGAAAAACTGATTTATTTCATAACTGGAATCAACAAAGTATGCACATTCTACCTAATAACGACATTCTATAGTTTGCGCATGCGTCCGGAAATAAGAAAAGCTTACTTCCCCCTGTTTTTTAAAATCACACTTTCTAGAAGGTTTACATGATTTCTTAAAAAACACGAGTCTGTAGAAAATGTGATTTAATTCATAAATGGAATCAACAAAGTATGCACATTCTCTGTAATAACGACTTTCTATAGTTTGCGCATGCGTCCGGAAATAAGAAAAGTTTACTTCTGCCAATTTTTTAAAATCACAGTTTCAAAAAGGTTTACATGATTTCTTAAAAAACATGAGTTTTAAGAAAATGTGATTTATTTCATAAATGGAATCAACAAAGTATGCACATCTACGTAATAACGAATTTCTATAGTTTGTGCATGCGTCCGCAACTATGAAAAGCTTACTTCCCCCCGTTTTTTAAAATCACAACTTCTAGAAGGTTTACACTATTTCTTAAAAAAGACGAGTTTTTTAGAAAATGTGAATTATTTCATAAATGGAATCAACAAAGTATGCACATTCTATGTCAAAACGACTTTCGATAGTTTGTGCATGCACAAACTATGCACATTCTACGTAATAACGACTTTCTATAGTTTGCGCATGCGTCCGGAAATAAGAAAAGCTTACTTCCGCCAGTTTTTTAAAATCACAACTTCTAAAAGGTTTACATGATTTCTTAAAAAACACAAGTTTTTAGAAAATGTGATTTATTTCATAAATGGAATCAATAAAGTATGCACATTCTATGTCATAACGACTTTCAATAGTTTGCGCATGCGCAAACTATGCATATTCTACGAAATAACAACTTTCTATAGTTTGCGCACGCGTCTGGAAATAAGAAAAGCTTACTTCCCCCCTTTTTTTAAATTCACAGCTTCTAGAAGGTTTACATGCTTTCTTAAAAAACACAAGTTTTTAGAAAATCTGATTTATTTCAGAAATGGAATCAACAAAGTATGCACATTCTACGTAATAATGAGTTTCTATATTTTGTGTATGCGTCCGGAAATAAGAAAAGCTTACTTCCCCCCGTTTTTTAAAATCACAACTTCTAGAAAGTTTACATGATTTCTCAAAAAACACGAGTTTTTAGAAAATGTGATTTATTTCATAAATAGAATCAACAAATTATGCACATTCTATGTCATAACGACTTTCGATAGTTTGCGCATCCGCAAACTATGCACATTCAACGTAATAACGACTTTCTATAGTTTGCGCATGCGTCCGGAAATAACAAAAGCTTACTTTCCCCATTTTTCTAAATTCATAGCTTCTAGAAGGTTTACATGATTTCTTAAAAAACATGAGTTTTTAGAAAAGGTGATTTATTTCATAAATGGAATCAACCAAGTATGCAAATTCTATGTCATAACGACTTTCTATAGTTTTAGCATGCGTCCGGAAATAAGAAAAGCTTACTTCCCCCCGTTTTTTAAAATCACAGCTTCTAGAAGGTTTACATGATTTCTTAAAGAACACGAGTTTTTAGAAAAATGTGATTTATTTCATAAATGGAATCAACAAAGTATGCACATTCTATGTCATAAAAACTTTCGATAGTTTGTGCATGCGCAAACTATGCACATTCTACGTAATAACGACTTTCTATAGTTTGTGCATGCGTCCGGAAATTAGAAAAGCTTACTTCCCCCCTTTTTTTTATTCACAGCTTCTAGAAGGTTTACATGATTTTCTAAAAAACACGAGTTTTTAGAAAATGTGATTTATTTCATAAATGGAATCAACAAAGTATGCACATTCTATGTCATAACGACTTTCAATAGTTTGTGCATGCGCAAACTATGCATATTCTACGAAATAATGACTTTCTATAGTTTGCGCATGCGTCCGGAAATAACAAAAGCTTACTTCCCCCCTTTTTTTAAATTCACAGCTTCTAGAAGGTTTACATGATTTCTTAAAAAACACGAGTTTTTAGAAAATGTGATTTATTTCATAAATGGAATCTACAAAGTATGCACATTCTATGTCATAACGACTTTCTATAGTTTGCGCATGCTTCCGGAAATAAGAAAAGCTTACTTCCCCCCGTTTTTTTAAATCACAGCTTCTAGAAGGTTTACATGAGTTCTTAAAAAACACGAGTTTTTAGAAAATGTGATTTATTTCATAAATGGAATCAACAAAGTATGCACATTCTACGTCATAACGACTTTCTATAGTTTGCGCATGCTTCCGGAAATAAGAAAAGCATACTTCCCCCTGTTTTTTAAAATGACAGCTTCTAGAAGGTTTACATGAGTTCTTAAAAAACACGAGTTTTTAGAAAATGTGATTTATTTCATAAATGGAATCAACAAAGTATGCACATTCTATGCAATAACGACTTTCTATAGTTTGCGCATGCGTCCGGAAATAAGAAAAGCTTACTTCCCCCCGTTTTTTAAAAACATAGCTTCTAGAAGGATTACATGATTTCATAAAAAACCTGAGTTTTTAGAAAATGTCATTTATTTAATAAATGGGATCAACAAAGTATGCACATTCTACGTAATAACGACTTTCTTCAGTTTGCGCATACGTCTAGAAATAAGAAAAGCTTAATTCCGCCATTTTTTTAAAATCACAGCTTCTAGAAGGTTTACATTATTTCCTAAAAAACACAAGTTTTTAGAAAATCTGATTTATTTCATAAATGGAATCAACAAGGTATGCACATTCTACGTCATAACGACTTTCTATAGTTTGCGCATGCGTCCGGAAATAAGAAAAGCCTACTTCCTCCCATTTTTTAAAATCACGACCTCTAGAAGGTTTACATGATTTCTTAAAAAACACGAGTTTTTAGAAAATGTGATTTATTTCATAAATGGAATCTACAAAGTATGCACATTCTAGTTCATAACGAGTTTCAATAGTTTGCGCATGCGCAGACTATGCACATTCTACGTAATAAGGACATTCTATAGTTTGCGCATGCGTCCGGAAATAAGAAAAGCTTACTTCCCCCCTCTTTTTAAATTCACAGCTTCTATAAGGTTTACATGATTTATTAAAAAACACGAGTTTTTAGAAAATGTGATTTATTTCATAAATGGAATCAACAAAGTATGCAAATTCTATGTCATAACGACTTTCGATAGTTTGCGCATACGCAAACTATGCACATTCTACATAATAACGACTTTCTATAGTTTGCGCATGCATCCGGAAATAAGAAAAGCTTACTTCCCCCCTTTTTTTAAATTCATAGCTTCTAGAAAGTTTACATGATTTCATAAAAAAACACGAGTTTTTAGAAAATGTGATTTATTTGATAAATGGAATCAACAAGTATGCACATTCTATGTCATAACGACTTTCGATAGTTTGGGCATGCGCAAACTATGCACATTCTACGTAATAAGGAATTCCTATAGTTTGCGCATGTGTCCGGAAATAAGAAAAGCTTACTTCCCCCCTTTTTTTAAATTCACAGCTTCTAGAAGGTTTACATGATTTCTTAAAAAACACGAGTTTTTAGAAAATGTGATTTATTTCATAAATGGAATCAACAAAGTATGCACATTCTATGTCATAATGACTTTCGATATTTTGCGCATGCGCAAACTATGCACATTGTAGGTAATAACGGCTTTCTATAGTTTGCGCATGCGTCCGGAAATAAGAAAAGCTTACTTCCCCCCTTTTTTTAAATTCACAGCTTCTAGAAGGTTTACATGATTTCTTAAAAAAAAAAACTTTTTAGAAAATGCGATTTATTTCATAAATGGAATCAACAAAGTATGCACACTCTACATCACAACCACTTTCTATAGTTTGCACAGCATCCAGAAATAAAAAAAGCTTACTTTCCCCCATTTTTTAAAATCACTGCTTCTAGAAGGTTAACAAGATTTCTTAAAAAACACGATTTTTTAGAAAATGTGATTTATTTCATAAATGGAATCAACAAAGTATGCACATTCTACGTCATAACGACTTTCTATAGTTTGCGCATGCGTCCGGAAATAAGAAAAGCTTACTTCCCCCGTTTTTTTAAATTCACAGCTTCTAGAAGGTTTACATGATTTCTTAAAAAACACGAATCTGTAGAAAATGTGATTTAATTCATAAATGGAATCAACAAAGTATGCACATTCTATGTAATAACGACTTTCTATACTTTGCGCATGCGTCCAGAAATAAGAAAAGCTTACTTCCCCCCTTTTTTTAAATTCACAGCTTCTAGAAGGTTTACATGATTTCTTAAAAAACACGAGTTTTTAGAAAATGTGATTTATTTCATAAATGGAATAAACAAAGTATGCACATTCTATGTCATAACGAATTTCAATATTTTGCGCATTCGCAAACTATGCACATTCTACGGAATAACGACTTTCTATAGTTTGCGCATGCGTCCGGAAATAAGAAAAGCTTACTTCCCCCCTTTTTTTATATTCACAGCTTCTAGAAGGTTTACATGATTTCTTAAAAAACACGAGTTTTTAGAAAATGTGATTTATTTCCTAAATGGAATCAACAAAGTATGCACATTCTACGTAATAATGACTTTCTATAGTTTGCGCATGCGTCCGGATATAAGAAAAGCTTACTGCCCCCGGTTTTTTAAAATCAGAGCTTCTAAAAGGTTTACATGATTTCTTAAAAAACACGAGTTTTTAGAAAATGTCATTTATTTAATAAATGGAATCAACAAAGTATGCACATTCTACGTAATAACGACTTTCTTCAGTTTGCACATACGAACGGAAATAAGAAAAGCTTACTTCCGCCAGTTTTTTAAAATCACAGCTTCTAGAAGGTTTACATGATTTCCTAAAAAACACAAGTTTTTAGAAAATCTGATTTATTTCATAAATGGAATCAACAAAGTATGCACATTCTACGTCATAACGACTTTCTATAGTTTGCGCATGCATCCGGAAATAAGAAAAGCTTACTTCCCCCCGTTTTCTAAAATCAGAGCTTCTAGAAGGTTTACATGATTTCTTAAAAAACACGAGTTTTTAGAAAATGTGATTTATTTCATAAATGTACTCAACAAAGTATGCACATTCTATGTCATAACAACTTTCGATAGTTTGCGCATGCGCAAACTATGCACATTCTACGTAATAACGAATTTCTATAGTTTGCGCATGCGTCTGGAAATAAGAAAAGCTTACTTCCCCCCTTTTCTTAAATTCACAGCTTCTAAAAGGTTTACATGATTTCTTAAAAAACACGAGTTTTTAGAAAATGTGATTTATTTCATAAATGGAATCAACAAAGTATGCACATTCTATGTCATAACGACTTTCGATAGTTTGCGCATGCGCAAACTATGCACATTCTACGTAATAACGGCTTTCTATAGTTTGCGCATGCATCTGGAAATAAGAAAAGCTTACTTCCCCCATTTTTTAAATTCACAGCTTCTAGAACGTTTACATGATTTCTTAGAAAAAATGAGTTTTTAGAAAATGTGATTTATTTCATAAATGGAATCAACAAAGTATGCACATTCTATCTCACAACCACTTTCTATAGTTTGCGCATGCGTCCGGAAATAGGAAAAGCTTACTTCCCCCCTTTTTTTAAATTCACAGCTTCTAGAAGGTTTACATGATTTCTTAAAAAACACGAGTTTTTAGAAAATGTTATTTATTTCATAAATGGAAACAACAAAGTATGCACATTCCATGTCATAACGAATTTCGATAGTTTGCGCATGCGCAAACTTTGCACATTCTACGAAATAACGAATTTCTATATTTTGCTCATGCGTCCGGAAATACGAAAAGCTTACATCCCCCCTTTTTTTAAATTCACAGCTTCTAGAACATTTACATGATTTCATAAAAAACACGAGTTTTTTAAAATCACGAGTTTTTTAGAATTAGAGTTTGCGCATGCGTCCGGAAATAAGAAAAGCTTACATCCGCCAGTTTTTTAAAATCACAGCTTCAAGAAGGTTTACATGATTTCTTAAAACACGATTTTTTAGAAAATATGATTTATTTCATAAATGGAATCAACAAAGTAAGCGCATTCTATGTCATAACAACTTTTGATAGTTTGGGAATGCTCAAACTATGCACATTCTACGTAATAACGACTTTCTAAATTTTGCGCATGCGTCCAGAAATAAGAAAAGCTTACTTCCCCACTTTTTTTAAATTCACAGCTACTAGAAGGTTACATGATATCTTAAAAGACATTAGTTTTTAGAAAATGTGATTTATTTCATAAATGGAATCAACAAAGTATGCACATTCTACGTAATAACGACTTTCTATAGTTTGCACATGCGTCCGGAACTAAGAAAACTATACTTCCCCCCGTTTTTTAAAATCACAACTTCTAGAAGTTTTCCATGATTTCTTAAAAACCACGAGCTTTTAGAAAATGTGATTTATTTCATAAATGGAATGAACAAATTATGCAAATTCCATGTCAAAACGACTTTCGATAACTTGTGCATGCGCAAACTATGCACATTCTACGTAATAACGACTTTCTATAGTTTGCGCATGCGTCCGGAAATAAGAAAAGCTTACTTCCCCCGTTTTTTAAATTCACAGCTTCTAGAAGGTTTACATGATTTCTTAGAAAAAATGAGTTTTTAGAAAATGCGATTTATTTCATAAATGGAATCAACGAAGTATGCACATTCTCTCTCACAACCACTTTCTATAGTTTGCGCATGCGTCCGGAAATAGGAAAAGCTTACTTCCCCCCTTTTTTAAATTCACAGCTTTTAGAAGGTTTACATGATTTCTTAAAAAACACGAGTTTTTAGAAAATGTTATTTATTTCATAAATGGAAACAACAAAGTATGCACATTCTATGTCATAACGACATTCGATAGTTTGCGCATGCGCAAACTATGCACATTCTACGAAATAACGAATTTCTATATTTTGCGCATGCGTCCGGAAATACGAAAAGCTTACATCCCCCCTTTTTTTAAATTCACAGCTTCTAGAACATTTACATGATTTCATAAAACACACGAGTTTTTAGAAAATGTGCTTTATTTCATAAATGGAATCAACAAAGTATGCACATTCTATGTCATAACGACTTTTGATAGTTTGGGCATCCTCAAACTATGCACATTCTACGTAATAACGACTTTCTAAATTTTGCGCATGCGTCCAGAAATAAGAAAAGCTTACTTCCCCCCTTTTTTTAAATTCACAGCTACTAGAAGGTTACATGATATCTTAAAAGACATTAGTTTTTAAAAAATGTGATTTATTTCATAAATGGAATCAACAAAGTATGCACATTCTACGTAATAACGACTTTCTTTAGTTTGCGCATCCGTCCGGATCTAAGAAAAGCTTACTACCCCCGATTTTTTAAAATCACATCTTTTAGAAGGTTTACATGATTTCTTAAAAAACACAAGTTTTTAGAAAATGTGATTTATTACATAAATGGAATCAACAAAGTATGCACATTCTACGTAATAACGACTTTCTATAGTTTGCGCATGCGTCCAGAACTAAGAAAACTTTACTTCCCCCCGTTTTTTGAAATTACAGTTTCTAGAAGATTTACATGATTTCTTACAAAACACGAGTTTTTAGAAAATGTGATTTATTTCATAAATGGAATGAACAAATTATGCACATTCTATGTGGTAACGACTTTCGATAGTTTGCGCATGAGCAAAGTATGCACATTCTACGTAATAACGACTTTCTATAGTTTGAGCATGCGTCTGGAAAAAAAGAAAAGCTTACTTCCCCCCTTTTTTCAAATTCATAGCTTCTAGAAGGTTTACATGATTTCTTAAAAAACACGAGTTTTTAGAAAATGTCATTTATTTCATAAATGGAATCAACAAAGTATGCACATTCTATGTCATAACGACTTTCGATAGTTTGCGCATGCGCAAACTATGCATATTCTACGAAATAACGACTTTCTATAGTTTGCGCATGCGTGCGGAAATAAGAAAAGCTTACGTCACCCCTTTTTTTAAATTCACGGCTTCTAGAAGGTTTACATGATTTCTTAAAAAACACGACTTTTTAGAAAATGTGATTTATTTCATAAATGGAATCAACAAACTATGCACATTCTACGTAATAACGGCTTTCTATAGTTTGCGCATGCGTCCGAAAATAAGAAAAGCTTACTTCCCCCCTTTTTTAAATTCACAGCTTCTAGAAGGTTTACATGATTTCTTAAAAAACATGAGGTTTTAGAAAATGTGATTCATTTCATAAATGGAATCAACAAAGTATGCACATTCTACGTCATAACCACTTTCTATAGTTTGCGCATGCGTCCGGAAATAAGAAAAGCTTACTTCCCCCCATTTTTTAAAATCACTGCTTCTAGAAGGTTTACATGATTTCTTAAAAAACACGACTTTTTAGAAAATGTGATTTATTTCATAAATGGAATCAACAAAGTATGCACATTCTATGTCATAACGATATTCTATAGTTTGCGCATGCGTCCGGAAATAAGAAAAGCTTACTTTCGCCCGTTTTTTAAAATCACAATTTCTAGAAGGTTTACATGATTTCTTAAAAAACATGAGTCTGTAGAAAATGTGATTTAATTCATAAATGGAATCAACAAAGTATGCACATTCTATGTAATAACGACTTTCTATAGTTTGCGCATGCGTCCGGAAAGAAGAAAAGCTTACTTCCCCCCGTTTTTTAAAATCACAACTTCTAGAAGGCTTACATGATTTCCTAAAAAACCCAAGTTTTTAGAAAATGTGATTTATTTCATAAATGGAATCAACAAAGTATCCACATTCTACGTAATAACGACTTTCTATAGTTTGCGCATGCGTCCGGAAATAAGAAAAGCTTACTTCCCCCTGTTTTTTAAAATTATAGCTTCTAGAAGGTTTACATGATTTCTTAAAAAACACGAGCATTTAGAAAATGTTATTTACTTCATAAATGGAATCAAAGAAATATGCACATTCTATGTCATAATGACTTTCGATAGTTTGCGCATGCGCAAACTATGCACATTCTACGTAATAACGACTTTCTATAGTTTGCGCATACGTCCGGAACTAAGAAAAGCATACTTCCCGCCTTTTTTTGAATTCAAAGCTTCTAGAAGGTTTACATGATTTCTTAAAAGACACGAGTTTTTAGAAAATGTGATTTATTTCATAAATGGAATGAACAAAGTATGCACATTCTACATCATAACGACTTTCTATAGTTTGCGCATGCGTCCGGAAATAAGAAAAGCTTACTTCCCCCGTTTTTTTAAATTCACAGCTTCTAGAAGGTTTACATGATTTCTTAGAAAACACGAATCTGTAGAAAATGTGATTTAATTCATAAATGGAATCAACAAAGTATGCACATTCTATGTAATAACGACTTTCTATACTTTGCGCATGCGTCCAGAAATAAGAAAAGCTTACTTCCCCCCTTTTTTTAAATTCACAGCTTCTAGAAGGTTTACATGATTTCTTAAAAAACACGATTTTTTGAAAATGTGATTTATTTCATAAATGGAATAAACAAAGTATGCACATTCTATGTCATAACGACTTTCGATATTTTGCGCATTCGGAAACTATGCACATTCTACGGAATAACGACTATCTATAGTTTGCGCATGCGTCCGGAAATAAGAAAAGCTTACTTCCCCCCTTTTTTTAGATTCACAGCTTCTAGAAGGTTTACATGATTTCTTAAAAAACATGAGTTTTTAGAAAATGTGATATATTTCCTAAATGGAATCAACTAAGTATGCACATTCTACGTAATAATGACTTTCTATAGTTTGCGCATGCGTCCGGAGATAAGAAAAGCTTACTGCCCCCGGTTTTTTAAAATCACAGCTTCTAGAAGGTTTACATGATTTCTTAAAAAACACGAGTTTTTAGAAAATGTCATTTATTTAATAAATGGAATCAACAAAGTATGCACATTCTACGTAATAACGACTTTCTTCAGTTTGCGCATACGAACGGAAATAAGAAAAGCTTACTTCCACCAGTTTTTAAAAATCACAGCTTCTAGAAGGTTTACATGATTTCCTAAAAAACACAAGTTTTTAGAAAATCTGATTTATTTCATAAATGGAATCAACAAAGTATGCACATTCTACGTCATAACGACTTTCTATAGTTTGCGCATGCATCAGGAAATAAGAAAAGCTTACTTCCCCCAGTTTTCTAAAATCGCAGCTTCTAGAAGGTTTACATGATTTCTTAAAAAACACGCGTTTTTAGAAAATGTGATTTATTTCATAAATGGACTCAACAAAGTATGCACATTCTATGTCATAACGACTTTCGATAGTTTGCGCATGCGCAAACAATGCACATTCTACGTAATAACGAATTTCTATAGTTTGCACATGCGTCCGGAAATAAGAAAATCTTACTTCCCCCCTTTTTTTAAATTCACAGCTTCTAGAAGGTTTACATGATTTCTTAGAAAAAATGAGTTTTTAGAAAATGGGATTTATTTCATAAATGGAATCAACAAAGTATGCACATTCTATCTCATAGCCACTTTCTATAGTTTGCGCATGCGTCCGGAAATAGGAAAAGCTTACTTCCTCCCTTTTTTTAAATTCACAGCTTCTAGAAGGTCTACATGATTTCTTAAAAAACACGATTTTTTAGAAAATGTTATTTATTTCATAAATGGAAACAACAAAGTATGCACATTCTATGTCATAACGAATTTCGATAGTTTGCGCATGCGCAAGCTATGCACATTCTACGTAATAACGGCTTTCTATAGTTTGCGCATGCGTCCGGAAATAAGAAAAGCTTAATTCCCCCGTTTTTTAAATTCACAGCTTCTAGAAGGTTTACATGATTTCTTAGAAAAAGTGATTTTTTAGAAAATGCAATTTATTTCATAAATGGAATCAACAAAGTATGCACATTCTATCTCACAACCACTTTCTATAGTTTGCGCATGCGTCCGGAAATAGGAAAAGCTTACTTCCTCCCTTTTTTTAAATTCACAGCTTCTAGAAGGTTTACATGATTTCTTAAAAAACACGAGTTTTTAGAAAATGTTATTTATTTCATAAATGGAAACAACAAAGTATGCACATTCTATGTCATAACGACATTCGATAGTTTGCGCATGCGCAAACTTTGCACATTCTACGAAATAACGAATTTCTATAGTTTGTGCATGCGTCCGGAAATACGAAAAGCTTACATCCCCCCTTTTTTTAAATTCACGGCTTCTAGAACATTTACATGATTTCATAAAAAACATGAGTTTTTAGAAAATGTCCTTTATTTCATAAATGGAATCAACAAAGTATGCACATTCTATGTCATAACGACTTTTGATAGTTTGGGCATGCTCAAACTATGCACATTGTACGTAATAACGACTTTCTAAATTTTGCGCATGCGTCCAGAAATAAGAAAAGCTTACTTCCCCCCTTTTTTTAAATTCACAGCTACTAGAAGGTTACATGATATCTTAAAAGACACGAGTTTTTAGAAAATGTGATTTATTTCATAAATGGAATGAACAAAGTATGCACATTCTACATCATAACGACTTTCTATAGTTTGCGCATGCGTCCGGAAATAAGAAAAGCTTACTTCCCCCGTTTTTTTAAATTCACAGCTTCTAGAAGGTTTACATGATTTCTTAAAAAACACGAATCTGTAGAAAATGTGATTTAATTCATAAATGGAATCAACAAAGTATGCACATTCTATGTAATAACGACTTTCTATACTTTGCGCATGCGTCCAGAAATAAGAAAAGCTTACTTCCCCCCTTTTTTAAATTCACAGCTTCTAGAAGGTTTACATGATTTCTTAAAAAACACGATTTTTTGAAAATGTGATTTATTTCATAAATGGAATAAACAAACTATGCACATTCTATGTCATAACGACTTTCGATAGTTCGCGCATGCGCAAACTATGCACATTCTATGTAATAACGACTTTCTATAGTTTGCGCATGCGCCCGGAAATAAGAAAAGCTTACTTCCCCCCTTTTTTTAAATTCACAGCTTCTAGAAGGGTTACATGATTTCTTAAAAAACACGAGTTTTTAGAAAATGTGATTTATTTCATAAATGGAATCAACAAAGTATGCACATTCTACGTAATAATGACTTTCTATAGTTTGCGCATGCGTCCGGAAATAAGAAAAGCTTACTTCCCCCCGATTTTTAAAATCACAGCTTCTAAAAGGTTTACATGATTTCTTAAAACACACGAGTTTTTAGAAAATGTGATTTATTTCATAAATGGAATCAGCAAAGTATGCACATTCTATGTCATAACGACTTTCGATAGTTTGCGCATGCGCAAACTATGCACATTCTATGTAATAACGACTTTCTATACTTTGCGCATGCGTCCAGAAATAAGAAAAGCTTACTTCCCCCCTTTCTTTAAATTCACAGCTTCTAGAAGGTTTACATGATTTCTTAAAACACATGAGTTTTTAGAAAATGTGATTTATTTCATAAATGGAATAAAAAAAGTATGCATATTCTATGTCATAACGACTTTCGATATTTTGCACATTCGCAAACTATGCACATTCTACGGAATAACGACTTTCTATAGTTTGCGGATGCGTCCGAAAATAAGAAAAGCTTACTTCCCCCCTTTTTTTAAATTCACAGCTTCTAGAAGGTTTACATGATTTCTTAAAAAACACAAGTTTTTAGAAAATGTGCTTTATTTCATAAATGGAATCAACAAAGTATGCACATTCTACGTAATAACGACTTTCTTCAGTTTGCGCATACGAACGGAAATAAGAAAAGCTTACTTCCGCCAGTTTTTTAAAATCACAACTTCTAGAAGGTTTACATGATTTCCTAAAAAACACAAGTTTTTAGAAAATCTGATTTATTTCATAAATGGAATCAACAAAGTATGCACATTCTACGTCATAATGACTTTCTATAGTTTGCGCATGCATCCGGAAATAAGAAAAGCTTACTTCCCCCCATTTTCTAAAATCACAGCTTCTAGAAGGTTTACATGATTTCTTAAAAAACACGAGTTTTTAGAAAATGTGATTTATTTCATAAATGGAATCAACAAAGTATGCACATTCTATCTCATAACAACTTTCGATAGTTTGCGCATGCGCAAGCTATGCACATTCTACGTAATAACGAATTTCTATAGTTTGCGCATGCGTCCGGAAATAAGAAAAGCCTACTTCTGCCAGTTTTTTAAAATCACAGCTTCAGAAAGGTTTACATGATTTCTTAAAAAGCAAAATTTTTTAGAAAATGTTATTTATTTCGTAAATGGAATCAACAAGGTATACACATTCTATGTCATAACGACTTTCGATAGTTTGTGCATGCGCAAACTATGCAAATTCTACGTCATAACAACTTTCTATAGTTTGCGAATGCGTCCGGAAATAAGAAAAGCTTACTTTCCCCCGTTTTTTAAAATCACAACTTCTAGAAGGTTTACATGATTTCTTAAAAAAAGAGTTTTTAGAAAATGTGATTTATTTCATAAATGGAATCAACAAAGTATGCACATTCTATGTCATAACGACGTTCTATAGTTTGCGCATGCGTCCGGAAATAATAAAAGCTTACTTCCCCCCATTTTTTTAAATCAGAGCTACTAGAAGGTTTACACATTCTATGTCATCAACAAAGTATGCACATTCTGTGTCATAACGACTTTCGATAGTTTGTGCATGCGCAAACTATGCACATTCTACGTAATAACGACTTTTTATAGTTTGCGCATGCGTCCGGAAATAAGTAAAGCTTACTTCCGCCAATTTTTTAAAATCACAACTACTAGAAGGTTTACATGATTTCTTAAAAAACATGAGTTTTTAGAAAATCTGATTTATTTCATAAATGGAATAAAAAAAGTATGCACATTCTACGTAATAACAACTTTCTATAGTTTGCGCATGCATCCGCAACTATGAAAAGCTTACTTCCCCCCTTTTTTTAAATTCACAGCTTCTAGAAGTTTTACATGATTTCTTAAAAAACATGAGTCTTTAGAAAATGTGATTTATTTCATAAATAGAATCAACAAATTATGCACATTCTATGCCATAACGACTTTCGATAGTTTGCGCATTCGCAAATTATGCACATTCCACGTAATAACGACTTTCTATAATTTGCGCATGCGTCCGGAAATTAAAAAAAAGCTTACTTCCCCCCGTTTTTTAAATTCACGACTTCTAGAAGGTTTACATTATTTCTTAAAAAAACATGAGTTTTTAGAAAATGTGATTTATTTCATAAATGGAATAAAGAAAGTATGCACATTCTATGTCATAACGACCTTCTATTGTTTGCGCATGCGTCCGGAAATAAGAAAAGCTTACTTTCCCCCGATTTTTAAAATCACAACTTCTAGAAGGTTTACATGATTTCTTAAAAAACATGAGTTTTTAGAAAATGTGATTTATTTCATAAATGGAATCAACAAAGTATGCACATTCTATGTCATAACGACTTTCGATAGTTTGCGCATGCGCAAAGTATTCATATTCTATGTAATAACGACTTTCTATAGTTTGTGCATGCGTCCGGAAATAACAAAAAGCTTACTTCCCCCCTTTTTTTAAATTCACAGCTTCTAGAAGGCTTACATGATTTCTTAAAAAACACGAGTTGTAAGAAAATGTGATTTATTTCATATATGGAATCAACAAAGTATGCAAATTCTACGTCATAACGACTTTCTATAGTTTGCGCATGCGTCCGGAAATGAGAAAAGCTTACTTCCCCAGTTTTTTAAAATCACAGCTTCTAGAAGGTTTACATGATTTCTTAAAAAACACGTGTTTTTAGAAAATGTGATTTATTTCATAAATGGAATCAACAAAGTATGCACATTCTACATCATAACGACTTTCTATTGTTTTCTCATGCGTCCGGAAATGAGAAAAGCTTACTTCCCCCGTTTTTTAAAATCATAGCTTCTAGAAGGTTTACATGATTTCTTAAAAACACCGAGTTTTTAGAAAATGTGATTTATTTCATAAATGGAATCACAAAGTATGCACATTCTATGTCATAACGACTTTCGATAGTTTGCGCATGCGCAAAGTATTCATATTCTATGTAATAACGACTTTCTATAGTTTGCGCATGCGTCCGGAAATAACAAAAAGCTTACTTCCCCCCTTTTTTTAAATTCACGGCTTCTAGAAGGCTTACATGATTTCTTAAAAAACACGAGTTGTTAGAAAATGTGATTTATTTCATATATGGAATCAACAAAGTATGCACATTCTACATCATAACGACTTTCCATAGTTTGCGCATGCATCCGGAAATAAGAAAACATTACTTCCCCCCGTTTTTTAAAATCACAGCTTCTAGAAGGTTTACACGATTTCTTAAAAAACACGAGTTTTTAGAAAATGTGATTTATTTTATAAATGGAATCAACAAAGTATGAACATTCTACGTCATAACGATATTCTATAGTTTGCGCATGCGTCCGGAGATAAGAAAAACTTACTTCCGCCCGTTCTTTAAATTCACAGCTTCTAGAAGGTTTACATGATTTCTTAAAAAACACGAGTCTGTAGAAAATGTGATTTAATTCATAAATGGAATCAACAAAGTATGCACATTCTATGTAATAACGACTTTCTATACTTTGCGCATGCGTCCAGAAATAAGAAAAGCTTACTTCCCCCCTTTTTTAAATTCACAGCTTCTAGAAGGTTTACATGATTTCTTAAAAAACACTAGTTTTTAGAAAATGTGATTTATTTCATAAATGGAATAAACAAAGTATGCACATTCTATGTCATAACGACTTTCGATATTTTGCGCATTCACAAACTATGCACATTCTACGGAATAACGACTTTCTATAGTTTGCGCATGCGTCTGGAAACAAGAAAAGCTTACTTCCCCCCTTTTTTTAAATTCACAGCTTCTAGAAGGTTTACGTGATTTCTTAAAAAACACGAGTTTTTAGAAAATGTGATTTATTTCATTAATGGAATCAACAAAGTATGCACATTCTACGTAATAATGACTTTCTATAGTTTGCGCATGCGTCCGGAGATAAGAAAAGCTTACTGCCCCCGGTTTTTTAAAATCACAGCTTCTAGAAGGTTTACATGATTTCTTAGAAAACACGAGTTTTTAGAAAAGGTCATTTATTTAATAAATGGAATCAACAAAGTATGCACATTCTACGTAATAACGACTTTCTTCAGTTTGCGCATACGAACGGAAATAAGAAAAGCTTACTTCCGCCAGTTTTTTAAAATCACAGCTTCTAGAAGGTTTACATGATTTCCTAAAAAACACAAGTTTTTAGAAAATCTGATTTATTTCACAAATGGAATCAACAAAGTATGCACATTCTACGTCATAACGACTTTCTATATTTTGCGCATGCATCCGGAAATAAGAAAAGCTTACTTCCCCCCGTTTTCTAAAATCACAGCTTCTAGAAGGTTTACATGATTTCTTAAAAAACACGAGTTTTTAGAAAATGTGATTTATTTCATAAATGGAATCAACAAAGTATACACATTCTATGTCATAACGACTTTTGATAGTTTGGGCATGCTCAAACTATGCACATTCTACGTAATAACGACTTTCTATAGTTTGCGCATGCGTCCGGAAATAAGAAAAGCTTACTTCCCCCCTTTTTTTAAATTCACAGCTTCTAGAAGGTTTACATGATTTCTTAAAAAACACGAGTTTTTAGAAAATGTGATTTATTGCATAAATGGAATCAACAAAGTATGCACATTCTATGTCATAACGACTTTTGATAGTTTGCGCATGTGCAAACTATGCACATTCTACGTAATAACGACTTTCTATATTTTGCGCATGCGCCCGGAAATAAGAAAAGCTTACTTCCCCCCTTTTTTTAAATTCACAGCTTCTAGAAGGTTTACATAATTTCTTAAAAAACACGAGTTTTTAGAAAATGTGATTTATTTCATAAAAGGAATCAACAAAGTATGCACATTCTATGTCATAACGACTTTCGATATTTTGCACATGCGCAAACTATGCACATTCTACGTAATAACGACTTTCTATAGTTTGCGCATGCGCTCGGAAATAAGAAAAGCTTACTTCCCCCCTTGTTTTAAATTCACAACTTCTAGAAGGTTTACATGATTTCTTAAAAAACACGAGTTTTTACAAAATGTCATTTATTTAATAAATGGAATCAACAAAGTATGCACATTCTACCTAATGACGACTTTCTAAAGTTTGCGCATGTGTCCGGAAATAAGAAAAGCTTACTTCCACCAGTTTTTTAAAATACAACTTCTAGAAGGTTTACATGATTTCTTAAAAAACATGAATTTTTAGAAAAACTGACTTATTTCATAATTGGACTCAACAAAGTATGCAAATTCTACGTCATAATGACTTTCTATAGTTTGCGAATGCGTCCGGAAATAAGAAAAGCATACTTCCCCCATTTTTTAAAATCACAACTTCTAGAAGGTTTACATGATTTCTTAAAAAACACGAGTTTTTAGAAAATGTGATTTATTTCATAAATGGAATCAACAAAGTATGCACATTCTACGTAATAACGACTTTCTATAGTTTGTGCATGCGTCCACAACTATAAAAAGCTTACTACCCCCCGTTTTCTAAAATCACAACTTCTAGAAGGTTTACATGATTTCTTAAAAAACACGAGTTTTTTAGAAAATGTGATTTATTTCATAAATGGAATCAACCAAGTATGCACATTCTACGTAATAACGACTTTCTATAGTTTGTGCATGCGTCCGCAACTATGAAAAGCTTACTTCCCCGTGTTTTTTAAAATCACAACTTCTAGAAAGTTTACATGATTTCTTAAAAAACACGAGTTTTTAGAAAAGGTGATTTATTTCAAAAATGGAATCAACAAATTATAAACATTCTATGTCATAACGACTTTTGATAGTTTGCGCATTCGCAAAATATGCAGATTCTATGTAATAACGACTTTCTATAGTTTGCGCATGCGTCCGGAGATAATAAAAGCTTACTTCCCCCCTTTTTTTAAATTCACAGCTTTTAGAAGGTTTACATGATTTCTTAAAAAACATGAGTTTTTAGAAAAGGTGATTTATTTCATAAATGGAATCAACAAAGTATGCACATTCTATGTCATAACGACTTTCTATAGTTTTTGCATGCATCCGGAAATAAGAAAAGTTTACTTCCCCCCGTTTTTTAAAATCACAGCTTCTAGAAGGTTTACATGATGTCTTAAAGAACACGAGTTTTTAGAAAATGTGATTTATTTCATAAATGGAATCAACAAAGTATGCACATTATATGTCATAACGACTTTCGATAGTTTGCGCATGCGCAAAACTATGCACATTCTACGTAATAACGACTTTCTAAAGTTTGCGCATGCGTCCGGAAATAAGAAAAGATTACTTCCCCCCTTTTTTTTAACTCACAGCTTCTAGAAGATTTACATGATTTTTTAAAAAACACGAGTTTTTAGATAATGCGATTTATTTCATCAATGGAATCAACAAAGTATGCACATTCTATTTCATAACGACTTTCGATAGTTTGCGCATGCGCAAAGTATGCATATTCTATGTAATAACGACTTTCTATAGTTTGTGCATGCGTCCGGAAAAAACAAAAAGCTTACTTCCACCCTTTTTTTAAATTCAAAGCTTCTAGAAGGTTTACATGATTTCTTAAAAAACACGAGTTGTTAGAAAATGTGATTTATTTCATAAATGGAATCAACAAAGTATGCACATTCTACGTCATAACGACTTTATATAGTTTGCGCATGCGTCCGGAAATAAGAAAAGATTACTTCCCCCCATTTTTTAAAATCACAGCTTCTAGAAGGTTTACATGATTTCTTAAAAAACATGAGTTTTTAGAAAATGTGATTTATTTCATAAATGGAATCAACAAAGTATGCACATTCTATGTAATAACAACTTTCTATAGTTTGCGCATGTGTCCAGAAATAAGAAAAGCTTACTTCCGCCAGTTTTTTAAAATCACAGCTTCAAGAAGGTTTACATGATTTCTTAAAAAGCACAAGTTTTTAGAAAATGTGATTTATTTCATAAATGGGATCAACAAAGTATGCACATTCTATGTCATAACGACTTTCGATAGTTTGCGCATGCGCAAACTATGCACATTCTATGTAATAACGACATTCTATAGTTTGCGCATGCGTCCGGAAATAAGAAAAGCTTAGTTCCGCCAATTTTTTAAAATCACAGCATCTAGAAGGATTACATGATTTCTT
The DNA here is from genome assembly GCA_027924585.1 of Larix kaempferi. NCBI lineage: Eukaryota > Viridiplantae > Streptophyta > Pinopsida > Pinales > Pinaceae > Larix > Larix kaempferi. The sequence goes on from BSBM01000217.1 coordinate 38,964,326, forward strand.
AAAAAACATGAGTTTTTAGAAAATGTCATTTATTTAGTAAATGGAATCAACAAAGTATGCACATTCTACCTAATAACGACTTTCTAAAGTTTGCGCATGCGTCCGGAAATAAGAAAAGCTTACTTCCTCCAGTTTTTTAAAATCACAACTTCTAGAAGGTTTACATGATTGCTTAAAAAACATAAGTTTTTAGAAAATCTGATTTATTTCATAAATGTAATGAACAAAGTATGCAAATTCTATGTCATAACGACTTTCTATAGTTTGCGAATGCGTCCGGAAATAAGAAAAGCTTTCTTCCCCCCGTTTTTTAAAATCACAACTTCTAGAAGGTTTACATGATTTATTAAAAACCCCAGTTTTTAGAAAATGTCATTTATTTCATAAATGGGATCAACAAAGTATGCACATTCTATGTCATAACGACTTTCGATAGTTTGTGCATGCGCAAACTATGCACATTCTACGTAATAACGACTTTCTATAGTTTGCGCATGCATCCAGAAATAAGAAAAGCTTACTTCCCCCTTTTTTTAAATTCAGAACTTCTAGAAGGTTGACATGATTTCTTAAAAAACATGAGTTTTTAGAAAATGTCATTTATTTCATAAATGGAATCAACAAAGTATGCACATTCTACGTAATAACGACTTTCTAAAGTTTACGCATGCGTCCGGAAATAAGAAAAGCTTACTTCCGCCAGTTTTTTAAAATCACAACTTCGAGAAGGTTTACATGATTTCTTAAAAAACATGAGTTTTTAGAAAATCTAATTTATTTCATAAATGGAATCAACAAAGTATGCAAATTCGACGTCATAACGACTTTCTATAGTTTGCGAATTAGTCCGGAAATAAGAAAAGCTTACTTCCCCCCGTTTTTTAAAATCACAACTTCTAGAAGGTTTACATGGTTTCTTAACAAACATGAGTTTTTAGAAAATGTGATTTATTTCATAAATGGAATCAACAAAGTATGCACGTTCTATGTCATAACAACTTTCGATAGTTTGCGCATGCGCAAACTATGCACATTCTACTTAATAACGACTTTCTATAGTTTGCGCATGCATCCGGAAATTAGAAAAGCTTACTTCCCCCCTTTTTTTAAATTCACAGCTTCTAGAAGGTTTACATGATTTCCTAAAAAACACGAGTTTTTAGAAAATGTGATTTATTTCATAAATGGAATCAACAAAGTATGCACATTCTATGTCATAACGACTTTCGATAATTTGCGCATGCGCAAACTATGTACATTGTACGTAATAACGGCTTTCTATACTTTGCGCATGCGTTCGGAAATAAGAAAAGCTTACTTCCCCCCTTTTTTTAAATTCACAGCTTCTAGAAGGTTTACATGATTTCTTAAAAAAAATGATTTTTTAGAAAATGCGATTTATTTCATAAATGGAATCATCAAAGTATGCACACTCTACGTCACAATCACTATCTATAGTTTGCACAGCATCCAGAAATTAAAAAATAAAAAAAATAAAAAAATAAAAAGCTTACTTTCCCCCATTTTTTAAAATCACTGCTTCTAGAAGGTTAACAAGATTTCTTAAAAAACACGATTTTTTAGAAAATGTGATTTATTTCATAAATGGAATCAACAAAGTATGCACATTCTACGTCATAACGACTTTCTATAGTTTGCGCATGCGTCCGGAAATAAGAAAAGCTTACTTCCCCCGTTTTTTTCAAATTCACAGCTTCTAGAAGGTTTACATGATTTCTTTAAAAACACGAATCTATAGAAAATGTGATTTAATTCATAAATGGAATCAACAAAGTATGCACATTCTATGTAATAACGACTTTCTATAATTTGCGCATGTGTCCAGAAATAAGAAAAGCTTACTTCCCCCCTTTTTTTAAATTCACAGCTTCTAGAAGGTTTACATGATTTCTTTAGAAACACGAGTTTTTAGAAAATGTGATTTATTTCATAAATGGAATAAACAAAGTATGCACATTCTATGTCATAACGACTTTCGATATTTTGCGCATTCGCAAACTATGCACATTCTACGGAATAACGACTTTCTATAGTTTGCGCATGCGTCCGGAAATAAGAAAAGCTTACTTCCCCCCTTTTTTTAGATTCACAGCTTCTAGAAGGTTTACATGATTTCTTAAAAAACACGAGTTTTTAGAAAATGTGATTTATTTCCTAAATGGAATCAACAAAGTATGCACATTCTACGTAATAATGACTTTCTATAGTTTGCGCATGCGTCCGGAGATAAGAAAAGCTTACTGCCCCAGGTTTTTTAAAATCACAGCTTCTAGAAGGTTTACATGATTTCTTAAAAAACACGAGTTTTTAGAAAATGTCATTTATTTAATAAATGGAATCAACAAAGTATGCACATTCTACGTAATAACGACTTTCTTCAGCTTGTGCATACGAACGGAAATAAGAAAAGCTTACTTCCGTCAGTTTTTTAAAATCACAGCTTCTAGAAGGTTTACATGATTTCCTAAAAAACACAAGTTTTTAGAAAATCTGATTTATTTCATAAATGGAATCAACAAAGTATGCATATTCTACGTCATAACGACTTTCTATAGTTTGCGCATGCATCCGGAAATAAGAAAAGCTTACTTCCCCCCGTTTTCTAAAATCACAGCTTCTAGAAGGTTTACATGATTTCTTAAAAAACGCGAGTTTTTAGAAAATGTGATTTATTTCAAAAATGGACTCAACAAAGTATGCACATTCTGTCATAACGGCTTTCGATAGTTTGCGCATGCGCAAACTATGCACATTCTACGTAATAACAAATTTCTATAGTTTGCGCATGCGTCCGGAAATAAGAAAAGCTTACTTCCCCCCTTTTTTTAAATTCACGTCTTCTAGAAGGTTTACATGATTTCTTAAAAAACATGAGTTTTTAGAAAATGTGATTTATTTCATAAATGAAATCAACAAAGTATGCACATTTTATGTCATAACGAATTTCGATAGTTTGCGCATGCGCAAACTATGCACATTCTACGTAATAACGGCTTTCTATAGTTTGCACATGCCTCCGGAAATAAGAAAAACTTACTTCCCCCCTTTTTTTAAATTCACGTCTTCTAGAAGGTTTACATGATTTCTTAAAAAACACGAGTTTTTAGAAAATGTGATTTATTTCATAAATGGAATCAACAAAGTATGCACATTCTATGTCATAACGACTTTCGATAGTTTGCGCATGCACAAACTATGCACATTCTACGTAATAACGGCTTTCTATAGTTTGCGAATGCGTCCGGAAATAAGAAAAGCTTACTTCCCACCTTTTTTTGAATTCACAGCTTCTAGAAGGTTTACATGATTTCTTAAAAGACACGAGTTTTTAGAAAATGTGATTTATTTCATCAATGGAATCAACAAAGTATGCACATTCTACGTAATAACGACTTTCTATTGTTTGCGTATGCGTCCGGAAATAATAAAAGCTTACTTCCCCCGTTTTTTTAAATTCACAGCTTCCAGAAGGTTTACATGATTTCATAAAAAACCTGAGTTTCTAGAAAATGTGATTAATTTCATAAATGGAGTTAACAAAGTATGCACATTCTATGTCATAACGACTTTCCATTTCTTGGGCATGCGCAAACTATGCACATTCTACGTAATAACAACTTTCTATAGTTTGCACATGCATCCGGAAATAAGAAAAGCTTACTTCCCCCCTTTTTTTAAATTCACAGCTTCTAGAAGGTTTACATGATTTCTTAAAACACACGAGTTTTTAGAAAATGTGATTTATTTCATAAATGGAATCAACAAAGTATGCACATTCTATGCCATAACGACTTTCGATAGTTTGCGCATTCGCAAATTATGCACATTCCACGTAATAACGACTTTCTATAATTTGCGCATGCGTCCGGAAATTAAAAAAAAGCTTACTTCCCCCCGTTTTTTAAATTCACGACTTCTAGAAGGTTTACATTATTTCTTAAAAAAACATGAGTTTTTAGAAAATGTGATTTATTTCATAAATGGAATAAAGAAAGTATGCACATTCTATGTCATAACGGCTTTCGATATTTTGCACATTCGCAAACTATGCACATTCTACGGAATAACGACTTTCTATAGTTTGCGCATGCGTCCGAAAATAAGAAGAGCTTACTTCCCCCCTTTTTTTGAATTCACAACTTCTAGAAGGTTTACATGATTTCTTAAAAGACACGAGTTTTTAGAAAATGTGATTTATTTCATAAGTGGAATCAACAAAGTATGCACATTCTACGTAATAACGACTTTCTATAGTTTGCACATGCGTCCGGAACTAAGAAAACTATACTTCCCCCCGTTTTTTAAAATCACAACTTCTAGAAGTTTTACATGATTTCTTAAAAACCACGAGCTTTTAGAAAATGTGATTTATTTCATAAATGGAATGAACAAATTATGCACATTCTATGTCAAAACGACTTTCGATAGTTTGTGCATGCGCAAACTATGCACATTCTACGTAATAACGACTTTCTATAGTTTGCGCATGCGTCCGGAACTAAGAAAACTATACTTCCCCCCGTTTTTTAAATTCACGGCTTCTAGAAGGTTTACATGATTTCTTAAACAACACGAGTTTTTAGAAAATGTATTTTATTTCATAAATGGAATCAACAAAGTATGCATATTCTATGTCATAACGACTTTCGATAGTTTGCGCATGCGCAAACTATGCACATTCTACGTAATAACGACTTTCTATAGTTTGCACATGCGTCCGGAAATAAGAAAAGCTTACTTCCCCCCTTTTTTTAAATTCACGGCTGTTAGAAGGTTTACATGATTTCTTAAAAAACACGAGTTTTTAGAAAATGTGATTTATTTCATAGATGGAATCAACAAAGTATGCATATTCTATGTCATAACGACTTTCGATAGTTTGCGCATGCGCAAACTATGCACATTCTACGTAATAACGGCTTTCTATAGTTTGCGCATGCGTCCGGATATAAGAAAAGCTTAGTTCCCCCCTTTTTTTAAATTCACAGCTTCTAGAAGGTTTACATGATTTCTTAAAAAAACCGAGTTTTTAGAAAATGCGATTTATTTCATAAATGGAATCAACAAATTATGCACATTCTATGTCACAACCACTTTCTATAGTTTGCGCATGCGTCTAGAAATAAAAAAAGCTTACTTTCCCCCATTTTTTAAAATCACTGCTTCTAGAAGGTTAACAAGATTTCTTAAAAAACACGATTTTTTAGAAAATGTGATTTATTTCATAAATGGAATCAACAAAGTATGCACATTCTACGTCATAACGATATTCTATAGTTTGCGCATGCGTCCGGAAATAAGAAAAGCCTACTTCCGCCCGTTTTTTAAAATCTTAGTTTCTAGAAGGTTTACATGATTTCTTAAAAAACACGAGTCTGTAGAAAATGTGATTTAATTCATAAATGGAATTAACAAAGTATGCACATTCTATGTAATAACGACTTTCTATACTTTGCGCATGCGTCCGGAAATAAGAAAAGCTTACTTCCCCCCTTTTTTTGTTAAATTTTGAGCATTAATTCATTATACTCTAGGATCTTTGCTGAGAGAATAACATCTACAGTATATCAATGCATGACAATCATAATATGACAAGCATCACAAGCATCACAAGAATCAAAAGCATAGAGACAAGAGACACAGAGTTTCCGTGGGGAAAACCCTAAGGTGAAAAACCCCACAACTTCCTCAGAGATAGAGAGAGCAATGGCTCAACCAAAATACAACCAAATAACACTGAGATAGTCTCCTAGCAGATGATCCTCCTCCTCCTCACAAGTGCGCCACTTTCCAGAGAGAGAGTGAGTTACTTTTCTGAGTGAGTAAAATAGAGATATCCTATCTCTATTTATACTTACCTTTTTGCCCAGTGACCTACTGGGGCCGACTTGTCTACTTAGATACATCCACATTATATTATATATAATTCCAGGCCGACCCCAAATGGTGGTCTAATAACCCATCGGCAAGTACACACACTTGCGACACTTGTCAATCCACATGACGACACTTCCTTATAGAGGAATGACACATCTCTTATAAGGGTACAATAAATATATATAAAATATATAGATGAAATACATTCCGAAGTTACATATACATCAACACTCCCTCTTAACTAGGAAGGTATTTCTCGACACAGATCTGCTAGACAAGTCTTCTTCTCTGGATCATCGTCATCGATGCATCGTCATCATCATCGTCACTGCTGCTGCTATCTCAACCAATCTCTGACTCTACTCGTCATAGGAAGTTCTACAGAGCCAGTCCTTTTTCATACTGGATGTAGGCCCCCCATCTGCAGGTCTTCATCATCATTGGCCATACTGTGGAATCCTCAGGACTCATTACGTGCATCACAAAACCTGGCTGCAGCATCCGAGGCTATTACAAGCACACAGCTCTACCTGTAGGATCTCCCAGGAGCACATTACATGTGACCCATCACAAAACCTGGCTGAAGCATCCCAGGCTGTTACGAGCACGCGGCTCTACCTGTCGGATCTCCCAGGAGCACATTACATGTGATCTCACCACAAAACCTGGCTGAAGCATCTGAGGCCTTTTTCATCCTGTCCAGATCTCCCAGGAGCAAATTACATGTGGTCATGGCAAAACCTGGCTGAAGCATCTGAGGCCTTTTTCATCCTGTCTAGATCTCCCAGGAGCAAATTACATGCCATAGGACAAAACCTCGCAAGAGCATCTCAGGATGTTACGGGTACACAACTCCGACCTGAAATCTCCCAGGGAACAAATTACATGTCCTCCCAAGCAAAACCTCGCAAGAGCATTTGCCAGATGTCCCAGGGCACCGAATTACATGCCATAGGCAAAACCTCGAAAGACCATCTGCAAATCTCCCAGGGCACAAATTACATGCTTTCCTGCACAACCTGATCCACGGCCACAAAGTATCATCTGATACTCATCAAACATCATCCTGATGTACACATGATCATCCTGATCATCATCACTGCAACATCCTGCTGCATGTCATCTGGAGAAGCTCGTCATCCACAATCATCCAAGTATCCACCTGATACATACATAGATACATGATCCACACAATGTATTCATCAACATACATGATCCACCTGATCATACAAAGATACATGATCCACACAATGTATACATCAGCATACATGATCTACCTGATCATACAAAGATACATGATCCACACAATGTATCCATCAGCATACATGATCTACCTGATCATACAAATATACATGATCCACACAATGTATCCATCAGCATCCAACATGATGTGTTCATACAAAATACATACACATGATCCATCCGATCATATCCAGCATCCAACATGATGCATATACAAAATACATACACATGATCCAACCGATCATATCCAGCATCCAACATGATGCATATACAAAATACATACACATGATCCAACCGATCATATCCAGCATCCAACATGATGCATTCATACATGCATATAATGATCCAACTGATCATATCCAGCATCCAACATGATGCATACACAAAATACATATAATGATCCAACTGATCATATCCAGCATCCAACATGATGCATACACAAAATACATATAATGATCCAACTGATCATATCCAAGCAGATACCAGAACATCCTCCTGATGTTCATCATTCAGCGCTTACATCCACAGCCATGTGAAGGATCCCCCTTCCAACATGCTTGGAATGGCTTCAGCAAATGTGTTCATCACTTCTTCCTCGAAGTGTCCTCGATCTGAAGCACGCCAAGCCTCTCTCTGAAGTACTCGAACTTCACCCTGGCTAGTGGCTTCGTCAGCACATCTGCAATCTGCTCGTCCGTCGCAACATACAGGAGCTTCACAGCTCCTCTCTGCACCATATCCCTGATATAGTGATATTTGATCTCTATGTGTTTCGACCTTTCATGAAACACTGGGTTCTCGGATAGCTTCACACAACTCTGGTTATCACAGAAGATACCAGTAGCATCCAGCGGGAGATCAAATAACTCAGACAGTAGCTTCCGTAGCCATACTACCTCACAACTAGCTGAACAGGCTGCAACATACTCAGCCTCTGCTGTACTCAGTGCTACACAGGACTGCTTCCTGCTAAACCAAGAGATCACACCTGATCCCATATTGAAGCAACACCCAGATGTGCTCTTCCTATCTGCAGCACTGCCAGCCCAATCTGAATCAACATAACCCTGCAGGTTAAACTTTTGATTCGCTTCATACTTGAGCCCATAATCCACTGTACCCTTCAGGTACCTCAGAACATGCTTTACAGCAATCAGGTGAACACTCCTCGGATCCGTCAGGAACTGGCTCAATGTGTTCACAGCAAAGCAAATATCTGGTCTCATGTTCGTCAGGTACATCAAGGATCCAATCATCTGACGATACATGGAGACATCAACTGGCTCAGATGAAGCATCACATAGAAGCTTCAGATTCGATGCCATAGGTGTGGCCATGGCCTTGCAATCCATCATCCCAAATCTCTTCAGGATATCTACTGTGTACTTCCCTTGACCAAGGAAGATCCCACCTACATTCTGCCACACCTCCATACCTAGGAAATAGTGCATCATTCCCAAATCTTTCATATCGAATTCTGTGGCAAGCTTCCTTTTAGTATCTACAATCATTCTGTCATCTCCTGTTACAAATAAGTCATCCACATACAGGAGTAGAATCACAGGATTCCCTTCCTCAACCTTGTAGTAAAGGTTGGAATCCGCTTTACTCTTGGTAAAGCCCAAACTAGATAGGAAACTGTCCATCCTACCATACCAAGTTATGGGAGCTTGCTTCAAGCCATACAAGGCTTTCTTCAGTCTGCACACATATGACTCCTTGTCATGTATTTCAAAACCAAGTGGTTGTTCCACATATACTTCCTCTTCAACTATACCATTCAGGAAAGCGGTCTTGACATCCATCTGGTGTATTTTCCATTTCATAGCTGTAGCCAGGGCAAGTACTGTTCTGATGGAAGTATAACTGGCTACAGGTGCAAAAGTTTCTTCATAATCTATTCCCTCTTTCTGAGAGAATCCACGAGCTACGAATCTTGCTTTGTATTTCTCCACACTGCCATCTGCAGCATGTTTGATTTTGAAGATCCATTTAGAAGTCACAACAGACTTCTCTTTAGGTCTTGGGACAACATCCCAAACATCATTCTTCATTATTGATTGGTATTCCTCAACCATGGCATCCTTCCATTCTTTCTTTTCTGCTGCTTCTTCATAACTGGAAGGTTCTTTGTTCATAATGTCACAGAGTAAAGCAACATAGCTGGTTTGTGATCTGGTTCTTTTCTTTGCTCTGTGTTCTTCTTCTGGGATACCAAATCTTTTTGCATCTTGAATGAGCTCTCTAGCCCATACAGGTTTCCTCTTGTGAGAGTTATCCTCACGGGGTGGATCTATAGGTTCTTGTGGATCTTCAAACTCACGAACAGCTTCTGGAACTGCTTCAGTCATGGGAGTGTCCTGAAATATTGTTTCCTTAGGTTCTTCATAAACTTCAGTAGGTGCCTTCCTTGATTTGATGAATGCTGAGTTTTCATCAAATGTTACATCCCTGCTGACATCAATCTTCTTGAACCCTGAAAAGTATATTCTATAAGCCTTCGAGCTTTCACTGTATCCCACAAAAATACCCTTCTTTCCTGAAGGATCTAGTTTAGTCCTCTTTTCCTTTGGGACATGAGTGTACACTGGACAACCAAATATTCTGAGATGACTGACTTCAGGTTTCTTACCAGAAAAGACCTCTTCTGGTGTCTTGTTGTCCAATATCTTGTGGGGTGTTCTGTTCTGCACATATACAGCTGTTCTAGCTACTTCTGCCCATAGATGCATAGGAAGATCCTGGTCATGCAACATTGCCCTTGCTGCTTCCATGATAGTTCTATTCTTTCTTTCCGCAACACCATTCTGTTGAGGATTATAAGGAGCAGTCAACTCCCTCTTAATCCCTGAATCACTGCAAAGCTTCTTGAAGTCATTTGAGGTGAATTCTCCACCATTGTCGGATCTGAATGTTTTGATCTTCTTGTCAGTTTGATTCTCCATCAAGGTTTTGAATTCCTTGAATTTATCAAGCACCTCATCTTTGCCCTTCAAGAAGTATACCCAAGTCTTCCTGGAGAAGTCATCAATAAATGAGACATAGTAAACATACCCACTTAGGGAACTGGATGACATAGGACCACATACATCTGAGTGGATGATTTCCAGGATGTCTTTTGCCTTGCTTTCACTACTTGGGAAAGCCTTCTTAATATTCTTACCTTTTGCACATCCTTTGAAAACACCTTCATTTTTGGTCTTGATTTTAGGAAGACCCTCTACTGCCTTGCTTGCAATTGGAAGTGCTCTATAGTGCATGTGAGCAAGTCTTCTATGCCAAAGTTCACTTGGCTCCATGGATTCATGCACCATGGCATGTTCAGGTTGTCCCTTCAATTTATACAAGCCTCCCTCTTGCTCTCCAATTACTATTGCATCATCTATAGTCTTTCCCTTTGGCCACATTAGGACTTGGCCATCCACAAATGCAACCCTCATACCTTTTGCATCTAATGCAGAAATGGAGAGTAAGTTCTTCTTGAGCCCAGGTACATAAAGTACTTCCTTCATCTTCAGAGATTTTCCAGAATCTAGGTTGTAGGAGGCTTCACCACTTCCTTTGATTGGGTATTGATAATCATCCCCAAGTTTCACCTTATGGGGTGATTCATGTTCAGATAGGTTCACAAAAGATTCTTTGAACCCGGTCATGTGTTTGGAAGCCCCACTATCAATCAACCAATCATTACAACCATGGGAGATGGTACCTGTGAGAGCATAGATTAGAACATACTCTTCTTCACTTGATGAGTCATCATTACTATCACTTTCTTCCCTAGCCTTCTTCTTTGGAGGTTCATCATCTTCGGCAGCATGAGCATGAAACCTTCTTTTGCCACCCTTCTTCTTCTTATTTGAGATGTTGTTGTCCTTCTTGTTCTTGGGACAATTTATGGCAATATGTCCTTTCTCATTACAGGTGAAGCATACTCTTCTTTCTTTGAATTGATGTGAGGATCTCTTGGAGTGAGATGGCTCTTTCTTGAACTTTCCTTTCCTGGTGTGGGCTGCAAGAGCTTGATCTTCACCTCCCATCTTTTCTTCACGAGCTATAAGTCTAGCTTCTTCTTGAGAGCATTCTTCCCGAAGTCTACTAAAGGAGATCAACTTCTTCCTTGCACAAATTCCTTGAATAAAGGAATCCCATGACCTGGGTAGGCCATTTAGAGTGATCATCACCACTTCACCATTCTCCACCATTTCATCTAATGCTTCTAATTGTTCCTTGATCTGGGAGACCCTTGAAAAGTAAGATTGAATGGTTTCTCCATTCTGAAACTTCACTGCTTTCAATTGGTTCCGCAGGGTCATCTTCCGATTTATGTTCTTTCCTTCAAATAGCTTGGTCAAAGATTCAAACATCTCCTTGGGTGTCTTAAGAGAAGACACATGGGGTATGAGATGGTCTTTGATAGAATCAGCAATGATTCTCTTTGCCTTGACCAAGTTCTTCTTGTGTAATGCCTTGGCTTCTTCATCCTCTGGGATAGGGATGTCTTCTTTCACATATGAGTCCAACTCATTCTCTTCCAGGATTAACCCAATCCTATACTTCCAGGCTCGGAAGTTATCAGCCCCTTCAAGCTTATCCTCAAGCTTAGTGTGGAGAGACATCTTTAAGAGTACTTCAAATGGAAATAGAAAAGATTTAGGACTTACCACTTGAAGTGCTGAAAACTGGATCTGGTCCCGGATTAGGGTTTGTCAGAGAAACCCTAAAAATTCAAAATGTGAATTTCAAAATTCCAAAAGGATAGAAAGATGCACCTTGGAGAGCTGATCAGCCTAGTACATTCATAATTTGAGATCAGCAAAGTCTTTCCTTTCAAAATTGCCTTTTTGTCCTCCCGGGTTCACTAGGGAGAGCCCTGAATTAGGGTTTGAGTTTCCCGAAGATCTACCCAGCCAAAAATCTCGATACAAAGCTCTAACCTTCGATTTTTGCAAGGAGCTTCCAGCTGTGCCTTCAGTTTCCAGAAATTCCTATTTTTGTGGAAAACCTAATTTTTAGGGCCAAATCTGAAAATGCTCAGAACTGAATTTTGATTGGACAGATAGATGCGCCTTGATGAGTAGATCCAATCTACTATACTGAATTTCAAAAATCTGTGGAGAGAAACCCAATAAACAAGGAACACAAGCTTCCGTCACTGCAAAATGTCTTCTTCTCAGGTTAGCTCTGATACCATGTTAAATTTTGAGCATTAATTCATTATACTCTAGGATCTTTGCTGAGAGAATAACATCTACAGTATATCAATGCATGACAATCATAATATGACAAGAATCACAAGCATCACAAGAATCAAAAGCATAGAGACAAGAGACACAGAGTTTCCGTGGGGAAAACCCTAAGGTGAAAAACCCCACAATTTCCTCAGAGATAGAGAGAGCAATGGCTCAACCAAAATACAACCAAATAACACTGAGATAGTCTCCTAGCAGATGATCCTCCTCCTCCTCACAAGTGCGCCACTTTCCAGAGAGAGAGTGAGTTACTTTTCCGAGTGAGTAAAATAGAGATCTCCTATCTCTATTTATACTTACCTTTTTGCCCAGTGACCTACTGGGGCCGACTTGTCTACTTAGATACATCCACATTATATTATATATAATTCCGGGCCGACCCCAAATGGTGGTCTAATAACCCATCGGCAAGTACACACACTTGCGACACTTGTCAATCCACATGACGACACTTCCTTATAAAGGAATGACACATCTCTTATAAGGGTACAATAAATATATATAAAATATACAGATGAAATACATTCCGAATTTACATATACATCAACATTTTTTAAATTCACAGCTTCTAGAAGGTTTACATGATTTCTTAAAAAACACGAGTTTTTAGAAAATGTGATTTATTTAATAAATGGAATAAACAAAGTATGCACAGTCTATCTCATAACGACTTTCGATAGTTTGCGCATTCGCAAACTATGCACATTCTACGTAATAATGTCTTTCTATATTTTGTGCATGCGTACGGAAAAAAGAAAAGCTTACTTCCCCCCTTTTTTTAAATTCACAGCTACTAGAAGGTTTACATGATTTCTTAAAAAACATGAGTTTTTAGAAAATGTGATTTATTTCATAAATGGAATCAAGAAAGTATGCACATTCTACGTAATAATGACTTTCTATAGTTTGCGCATGCGTCCGGAAATAAGAATAGCTTACTGCCCCCCGTTTTTTAAAATCACAGCTTCTAGAAGGTTTACATGATTTCTTAAAAAACATGAGTTTTTAGAAAATGTGATTTATTTCATAAATGGAATCAACAAAGTATGCACATTCTATGTCATAACGACTTTCGATAGTTTGCGCATGCGCAAACTATGCACATTCTACGTAATAACGACTTTCTATAGTTTGCGCATGCGTCCGGATCTAAGAAAAGCTTACTACCCCCCATTTTTAAAAATCACAACTTCTAGAAGGTTTACATGATTTCTTAAAAAACACAAGTTTTTAGAAAATGTGATTTATTTCATAAATGGAATCAACAAAGTATGCACATTCTATGTCATAATGACTTTCGATAGTTTGCGCATTCGCAAACTATACACATTCTACGTAATAACGACTTTCTATTGTTTGCTCATGCGCCCGGAAATAAGAAAAGCTTACTTCCCCCCTTTTTTTAAATTCACAGCTTCTAGAAGGTTTACATGATTTCTTAAAAAACACGAGTTTTAGAAAATGTGATTTATTTCATAAATGAAATCAACAAAGTATGCACATTCTATGTCATAACGACTTTCGATAGTTTGCGCATTCGCAAACTATGCACATTCTACTTAATAACGACTTTCTATAGTTTGCGCATGCGTCCGGAAATAAGAAAAGCTTACTTCCCCCCTTTTTTAAAATTCACTGCTTCAAGAAGGTTTACATGATTTCTTAAAAAACACGATTTTTTAGAAAATGTATTTTATTTCATCAATGGAATCAACAAAGTATGCACATTCTCTGTCATAACGACTTTCAATAGTTTCTGCATGCGCAAACTATGCATATTCTACGTAATAACGACTTTCTATAGTTGGCGCATGTGTCTGAAAATAAGAAAAGCATACCTCCCCCTTTTTTTTAAATTCACAGCTTCTAGAAGGTTACATGATTTCTTAAAAGGCACGAGTTTTTAGAAAATGTGATTTATTTCATAAATGGAATCAACAAAGTATACACATTCTACGTAATAACAGCTTTCTATAGTTTGTGCATGCGTCCGGATCTAAGAAAAGCTTACTTCCCCCCGTTTTTTAAAATCAGAACTTCTAGAAGGTTTACATGATTTCTTAAAAAACACGAGTTTTTAGAAAATGTGATTTATTTCATAAATGGAATCAACAAAGTATGCACATTCTATGTCATAAGGACTTTCGATTGTTTGCGCATGCGCAAACTATGCACGTTCTACGTAATAACGACTTTCTATAGTTTGCGCATGCGCCCGGAAATAAGGAAAGCTTACTTCCCCCCTTTTTTTAAATTCACAGCTTCTAGAAGGTTTACATGATTTCTTAAAAAACATGAGTTTTTAGAAAATGTGATTTATTTCATAAATGGAATCAACAAAGTATGCACATTCTATGTCATAACGACTTTCGATAGTTTGCGCATGCGCAAACTATGCACATTCTACGTAATAACGAATTTCTATAGTTTGCGCATGCGTCCGGAAATAAGAAAAGCATACTTCCCCAGTTTTTTTGAATTCACAGCTTCTAGAAGGTTTACATGATTTCTTAAAAGACACGACTTTTTAGAAAATGTGGTTTATTTCATAAATGGAATCAACTAAGTATGCACATTCTACGTAATAACGACTTTCTATAGTTTGCGCATGCGTCCGGAAATAAGAAAAGCTTCTTCCCCCCATTTTTTAAAATCACAGCTTCTAGAAGGTTTACATGATTTCTTAGAAAACACGAGTTTTTAGAAAATGTGATTTATTTCATATATGGAATCAACAAAGTATGCACATTCTATGTCATAGCGACTTTCGATACTTTGCGCATGCGCAAACTATGGACATTCTACGCAATAACGACTTTCTATAGTTTGCGCATGCGTCCGGAAATAAGAAAAGCTTACTTCCCCCCGTTTTTTAAAATCACAGCTTCTAGAAGGTTTACATGATTTCTTAAGAAACACGAGTTTTTAGAAAATGTGATTTATTTCATAAATGGAATCAACAAAGTATGCACATTCTATGTCATATCGAATTTCGATAGTTTGCGCATGCGCAAACTATGCATATTCTACGAAATAACGACTTTCTATAGTTTGCGCATACATCCGGAAATAATAAAAGCTTACTTCCCCCCTTTTTATAAATTCAAAGCTTCTAAAAGGTTTACATGATTTCTTAAAAAACACGAGTTTTTGGAAAATGTGATTTATTTCATAAATGGAATCAACAAAGTATGCACATTCTATGTAATAACGACTTTCTATAGTTTGCGCATGCGTCCGGAAATACGAAAAGCTTACTTCCCCCCGTTTTTTAAAATCACAGCTTCTAGAAGGTTTACATGATTTCTTAAAAAACATGAATTTTTAGAAAATGTGATTTATTTCATAAATGGAATCAACAAAGTATGCACATTCTATCTCATAACGACTTTCAATAGTTTGCGCATCCACAAACTATGCACATTCTACGTAATAACGGCTTTCTATAGTTTGCGCATGCATCTGGAAATAAGAAAACTTACTTCCCCCCTTTCTTTAAATTCACAGCTTCTAGAAGGTTTACATGATTTCTTAAAAAAAATGAGTTTTTAGAAAATGCGATTTATTTCATAAATGGAATCAACAAAGTATGCACATTCTACGTCACAACCACTTTGTATAGTTTGCGCATGCGTCCAGAAATTAAAAAAAAAAGCTTACTTCCCCCCATTTTTTAAAATCACTGCTTCTAGAAGGTTTACATGATTTCTTAAAAACACGAGTTTTTAGAAAATGTCATTTATTTAATAAATGGAATCAACAAAGTATGCACATTCTACGTAATAACGACTTTCTTCAGTTTGCACATACGAACGGAAATAAGAAAAGCTTACTTCCGCCAGTTTTTAAAAATCACAGCTTCTAGAAGGTTTACATGATTTCCCAAAAAACACAAGTTTTTAGAAAATCTTATTTATTTCATAAATGGAATCAACAAAGTATGCACATTCTACGTCATAACGACTTTCTATAGTTTGCGCATGCGTCCGGAAATAAGAAAAGCTTACTTCCTCCCGTTTTTTAAAATCACAGCTTCTAGAAGGTTTACATGATTTCTTAAAAAACACGAGTTTTTAGAAAATGTGATTTATTTCATAAATGGAATCAACAAAGTATGCACATTCTATGTCATAACGACTTTCGATAGTTTGCGCATGCGCAAACTATGCACATTCTACGTAATAACGGATTTCTATAGTTTGCGCATGCGTCCGGAAATAAGAAAAGCTTACTTCCCCCCTTTTTTTAAATTCACAGCTTCTAAAAGGTTTACATGATTTCTTAAAAAACACGAGTTTTTAGAAAATGTGATTTATTTCATAAATGGAATCAACAAAGTATGCACATTCTATGTCATAACGACTTTCGATAGTTTGCGCATGCGCAAACTATGCACATTCTACGTAATAACGACTTTCTATAGTTTGCGCATGCGCTCGGAAATAAGAAAAGCTTACTTCGCCCCTTTTTTTAAATTCATAGCTTCTAGAAGGTTTACATGATTTCTTAAAAAACACGAGTTTTTAGAAAATGTATTTTGTTTCATCAATGGTATCAACAAAGTATGCACATTCTATGTCATAACGACTTTCGATAGTTTGCACATGTGCAAACTATGCATATTCTATGTAATAACGATTTTCTATAGTTTGCGCATGTGTCCGAAACTAAGAAAAGCATACTTCCCCCTTTTTTTAAATTCACAGCTAGTAGAAGGTTACATGATTTCTTAAAAGACACGAGTTTTCAGAAAATGTGATTTATTTCATAAATGGAATCAACAAAGTATGCACATTCTACGTAATAACGACTTTCTATAGTTTGCGCATGCGTCCGGATCTAAAAAAAGCTTACTACCCCCCATTTTTTAAAATCCAACTTCTAGAAGGTTTACATGATTTCTTAAAAAACACGAGTTTTTAGAAAATGTGATTTCTTTCATAAATGGAATCAACAAAGTATGCACATTTTATGTCATAACGAATTTCGATAGTTTGCGCATGCGCAAACTATGCACATTCTACGTAATAACGACTTTCTATAGTTTGCGCATGCGCCCGGAAATAAGAAAAGCTTACTTCCCCCCTTTTTTTAAATTCACAGCTTCTAGAAGGTTTACATGATTTCTTAAAAAACACGAGTTTTTAGAAAATGTGATTTGTTTCATAAATGGAATCAATAAAGTATGCACATTCTATGTCATAACAACTTTCGATAGTTTGTGCATGCGCAAACTATGCACATTCTACGTAATAACGACTTTCTATAGTTTGCGCATGCGCCCGGAAATAAGAAAAGCTTACTTCCCCCCTTTTTTTAAATTCACAGCTTCTAGAAGGTTTACATGATTTCTTAAAAAACATGAGTTTTTAGAAAATGTATTTTATTTCATCAATGGAATCAACAAAGTATGCACATTCTATGTCATAACGACTTTCGATAGTTTGCGTATGTGCAAACTATGCATATTCTACCTAATAACGACTTTCTATAGTTTGCGCATGTGTCCGAAAATAAGAAAAGCATACTTCCCCCCTTTTTTAAATTCACATCTTCTAGAAGGTTACATGATTTCTTAAAAGACACGAGTGTTTACAAAATGTGATTTATTTCATAAATGGAATCAACAAAGTATGCACATTCTACGTAATAACGACTTTCTATAGTTTGCGCATGCGCCCGGAAATAAGAAAAGCTTACTTCCCCCCTTTTTTTAAATTCACAGCTTCTAGAAGGTTTACATGATTTCTTAAAAAACACGAGTTTTTAGAAAATGTGATTTATTTCATAAATGGAATCAACAAAGTATGCACATTCTATGTCATAACGACTTTCGATAGTTTGCGCATGCGCAAACTATGCACATTCTACGTAATTGTAATGCCCTAAAATGACTGTGGACCTTAAGGGAACCTGTCAATTGACCCAGTTGAACAACTTTGATACAGTGGTCTCTTGAGCCTTGGTATGTCTAAAATGATTGAGGAAAACCTGAAGATGTGAATGAGGACAATAATTGGTAAATGAATTAAATTATATTTAGATTGGGATAATTAATTGATTACATCTTGCTTAATGATTAGCCTTAATTGATCAAGTCAAAGTGTAGTGGGACAGTGACAGTCCTAGCTTTACGATTTGGGAGGACGCAATTGAGATGCGTCATAGATTTCTATATTTATTCTGAACTTTGGGACGAAGTTCTAAATAAGTAGGGGTGTATGTAGTGCCCCTAGACTACTGTAGACATTGAGAGCACCTGTTGAGTGACCCGACTGTTTGAAACATTAATAAAATAACCCTATGATTTTATTTTGAGTATATTTATGATTACGATTGATTGATATATGTGCATGTGGGTAGTTATTGTGAATGGACGATTTCATGTTGTCTATGATTAACTTTTATATGAATGATGCTTAACGACTAGTTGTTCAATTGATTATGTGATTAGACGAATGAGTAATGATTGAGTAAATTATAGATGCTTAACGAAGCAGCAGATTTATAAATCAAATTGTGATTATTGAGGACAGTGCTACTAATTTACGTTTGTGAGAATAGTGTGTAGCGACAGGTGAAACGGTTGACCGATGGACACACAAAGGAATATGAAGGGTCGTAGAGTATGGGTAAATCACACACAGGGAGAGCGACGATGATGTCGACTTCCGACAGAATACCACGCTTGAGTAGATAAGCACTGATCCGCTTGCTCAAGAGGAAAGCGTGAGGGCATACGAGGTGGGCCACGACGGAGCTAGTCACGTACGAGTTGGGGGCGCACAGTGAGAACGGACTCACTCCTCAACGCCATTAATCCCTAATAGCATGTAGACGGAGGATGGAAGGTAACGGCTCCTGAAATCCCTACATGAAGTTCCCGCAAGTCAAAACGGAAGGATGACGGCAGAAGGGCCCAACGGTGTGGTACCCTGCCGAGAACAGAAAGAGTGGACACAAGGACCCAACGATGTGGTACCTTGCCGAGGAATGGAAACTACGGATGACTGGACCCGATGGAGTGGTGCCATGTCGGGAAAATTAAATTAAGGAACAAGGAGGCCCAATGGTGTGGCACCGGAGTCCTAGTAAAAGTTGACTACTAAACTTAACTGCATTGAAACATATAAGTTTGGACCTAGAACATTACTTAGAAATGTATTTCGGTACTTTAGGCATTTGCACATAAATGATTACTTTGGCATTTAAATAATATTAAGTGTTATTTAGGCATTTGCACATGAAAGGATACTTCTGATTATTTAAAAATATTATAAATATTTATTTAGGAGCAAAATGGAATCCTAGGCATGGACACCTAGTCAACTCCACCTACACCACAAATCTAGGAGTTAAGTGAAATATCTAGGGGACAAACTTTAGCAAACTTAGGGATGTTGGTGCATCTCCTAGAGAAACTGACACATGGATGGGTGAGTTTTATTAATTTATTAATTTAATAAAATGAATATTTTTGCATGAAGCGACATGTGTCGCATGAGATTTTCCTTTATAAAGAAGACATTGGGAATGGGTAAAGGACCCAGACCCTAGATGACTATCATAATTTTGAGTTACCTCATGACTTGTTGTTATTGAGGGTTTGGCTGGAAATCTTGGTGGGGGGGAAACCCAAGCTGGGTTTCTGGATTATTGTGTGTGATCTCTACGACCCAAAGCTCGGGGGAGGCCATGCGACTGAAAGCATGAGCCTATGGTTGGGTGGCGAAGCTAACGGTTGCTTCGCCTATGGTTAAACGAGCTTTGCTAGAGGGATCCTACGGAAGACGCGGACGGCAGTGGACAAGATGGTATCAAATACGGGTTATGGTTTGTTATAATTTGCGTAAGTTATTCATTTATTTAGTTTATTTATCTAGTCATTACGTTTTCTAATCTCTTTTGTATCAAGTGGTTGAGTTTCAGGTTAAGCATGAAGGAACCTACAGGAGGGGCCCTACAGTAATAACGACTTTCTATAGTTTGCGCATGCACCTGGAAATAACAAAAGCTTACTTCCCCCCTTTTTTTAAATTCACAGCTTCTAGAAGGCTTACATGATTTCTTAAAAAACACGAGTTTTTAGAAAATGTGATTCATTTCATAAATGGAATCAACAAAGTATGCACATTCTATGTCATAACGACTTTCGATAGTTTGCGCATGCGCAAAATATGCACATTCTACGTAATAACGACTTTCTATAGTTTGCGCATGCGACCGGAAAGAAGAAAAGCTTACTTCCCCCCTTTTTTTAAATTCACAGCTTCTAGAAGGTTTACATGATTTCTTAAAAAACACGAGTTTTTAGAAAATGTGATTTATTTCATAAATGGAATCAACAAAATGTGCACATTCTATGTCATAACAACTTTCGATAGTTTGCGAATGCGCAAACTATGCACATTCTACGTAATAACGACTTTCTATAGTTTGCGCATGCGCCCGGAAATAAGAAAAGCTTACTTCCCCCCTTTTTTTAAATTCACAGCTTCTAGAAGGTTTACATGATTTCTTAAAAACCACGAGTTTTTAGAAAATGTATTTTATTTCATAAATGCAATCAACAAAGTATGCACATTCTATGTCATAACGACTTTCGATAGTTTGCGCATGCACAAACTATGCACATTCTACGAAATAACGACTTTCTATAGTTTGCGCATGCATCCGAAAATAAGAAAAGCTTACTTCCCCCCTTTTTTTAAATTCAAATCTTCTAGAAGGTTTACATGATTTCTTAAAAAACGTGAGTTTGTAGAAAATGTGATTTATTTCATAAATGGAATCAACAAAGTATGCACATTCTACGTAATAACGACTTTCTATAGTTTGCGCATGCGTCCGGAAATACGAAAAGCTTACTTCCCCTCGTTTTTTAAAATCACAGCTTCTAGAAGGTTTACATGATTTCTTGAAAAACACGAGTTTTTAGAAAATGTGATTTATATCATAAATGGAATCAACAAAGTATGCACATTCTATGTCATAACGATTTTCGATAGTTTGCGCATGCGCAAACTATGCACATTCTACGTATTAACGGCTTTCTATAGTTTGCGCATGCGTCCGAAAATAAGAAAAGCTTACTTCCCCCCTTTTTTTAAATTCACAGCTTCTAGAAGGTTTACATGATTTCTTTAAAAAAATGAGTTTTTAGAAAATGCGATTTATTTCATAAATGGAATCAACAAAGTATGCACATTCTACGTCACAACCACTTTCTATAGTTTGCACATGCGTCCAGAAATAAAAAAAGCTTACTTCCCCCCATTTTTTAAAATCACTGCTTCTAAAAGGTTTACATGATTCATAAATGGAATCAACAAAGTATGCACATTCTACGTCATAACGATATTCTATAGTTTGCGCATGCGTCCGGAAATAAGAAAAGCTTACTTCCGCCAGTTTTTTAAAATCACAGTTTCTAGAAGGTTTACATGATTTCTTAAAAAACACGAGTCTATAGAAAATGTGATTTAATTCATAAATGGAATCAACAAAGTATGCACATTCTATGTAATAACGACTTTCTATAGTTTGCGCATGCGTCCGGAAATAAGAAAAGCCTACTTCCCCCCTTTTTTTAAATTCACAGCTTCTAGAAGGTTTACATGATTTCTTAAAAAACACGAATTTTTAGAAAATGTGATTTATTTCATAAATGGAATAAACAAAGTATGCACATTCTATGTCATAACGACTTTCGATAGTTTGCACATTCGCAAACTATGCACATTCTACGTAATAACGACTTTCTATAGTTTGCGCATGCGTCCGGAAATAAGAAAAGCTTACTTCCCCCCTTTTTTTAAATTCACAGCTTGTAGAAGGTTTACATGATTTCTTAAAAAACACGAGTTTTTAGAAAATGTGATTTATTTCAAATATGGAATCAACAAAGTATCCACATTCTATTTCATAACGATATTCTATAGTTTGCGCATGCGTCCGGAAATAAGAAAAGCTTACTTCCCCCCGTTTTTTAAAATCACAACTTCTAGAAGGTTTACATGATTTCTTAAAAAACGCGAGTTTTTAGAAAATGTGATTTATTTCATAAATGGAATCAACAAAGTATGCACATTCTATGTCATAACTACTTTCGATAGTTTGCGCATGCCCAAACTATGCACATTCTACGTAATAACAAATTTCTATAGTTTGCGCATGCGCCCGGAAATAAGAAAAACTTACTTCCCCCCTTTTTTTAAATTCACAGCTTCTAGAAGGTTTACATGATTTCTTTAAAAAAATGAGTTTTTAGAAAATGCGATTTATTTCATAAATGGAATCAACAAAGTATGCACATTCTACGTCACAACCACTTTCTATAGTTTGCGCATGCGTCCAGAAATAAAAAAAGCTTACTTCCCCCCATTTTTTAAAATCACTGCTTCTAAAAGGTTTACATGATTCATAAATGGAATCAAAAAAGTATGCACATTCTACGTCATAACGACATTCTATAGTTTGCGCATGCGTCCGGAAATAAGAAAAGCTTACTTCCGCCAGTTTTTTAAAATCACAGTTTCTAGAAGGTTTACATGATTTCTTAAAAAACACGACTCTATAGAAAATGTGATTTAATTCATAAATGGAATCAACAAAGTATGCACATTATATGTAATAACGACTTTCTATAGTTTGCGCATGCGTCCGGAAATAAGAAAAGCCTACTTCCCCCCTTTTTTTAAATTCACAGCTTCTAGAAGGTTTACATGATTTCTTAAAAAACACGAGTGTTTAGAAAATGTGATTTATTTCATAAATGGAATAAACAAAGTATGCACATTCTATGTCATAACGACTTTCGATAGTTTGCACATTGGCAAACTATGCACATTCTACGTAATAACGACTTTCTATAGTTTGCACATGCGTCCGGAAATAAGAAAAGCTTACTTCCCCCCTTTTTTTAAATTCACAGCTTGTAGAAGGTTTACATGATTTCTTAAAAAACACGAGTTTTTAGAAAATGTGATTTATTTCATATATGGAATCAACAAAGTATGCACATTCTATGTCATAACGATATTCTATAGTTTGCGCATGCGTCCGGAAATAAGAAAAGCTTACTTCCCCCCGTTTTTTAAAATCACAACTTCTAGAAGGTTTACATGATTTCTTAAAAAACACGAGTTTTTAGAAAATGTGATTTATTTCATAAATGGAATCAACAAAGTATGCACATTCTATGTCATAACTACTTTCGATAGTTTGCGCATGCCCAAACTATGCACATTCTACGTAATAACAACTTTCTATAGTTTGCGCATGCGCCCGGAAATAAGAAAAGCTTACTTCCCCCCTTTTTTTAAATTCACAGCTTCTAGAAGGTTTACATGATTTCTTAAAATACACGAGTTTTTAGAAAATGTGATTTATTTCATAAATGGAATCAACAAAGTATGCACATTCTATGTCATAACGACTTTCGATAGTTTGCGCATTCACAAACAATGCACATTCTACGTAATAACGACTTTCTATAGTTTGCGCATGTGTCCGGAAATAAGAAAAGCTTGCTTCCCCCCTTTTTTTAAATTCACAGCTTCTAGAAGGTTTACATGATTTCTTAAAAAACATGAGTTTTTAGAAAATGTATTTTATTTCATCAATGGAATCAACAAAGTATGCACATTCTTTTTCATAACGACTTTTGATAGTTTGCGCATGCGCAAACTATGCATATTCTACGTAATAACGACTTTCTATAGTTTGCGCATGCGTCCGAAAATAAGAAAAGCATACTTCCCCGCTTTTTTTAAGTTCACAGCTTCTAGAAGGTTACATGATTTCTTAAAAGACACGAGTTTTTAGAAAATGTGATTTATTTCATAAATGGAATCAACAAAGTATGCACATTCTGCGTAATAACGACTTTCTATAGTTTGCGCATGCGTCCGGATCTAAGAAAAGCTTACTTCCCCCCGTTTTTTAAAATCACAACTTCTAGAAAGTTTGCATGATTTCTTAAAAAACACGAGTTTTTAGACAATGTGATTTATTTCATCAATGGAATCAACAAAGTATGCACATTTTATGTCATAACGACTTTCGATAGTTTGCGCATGCGCAAACTATGCACATTCTACGTAATAACGACTTTCTATAGTTTGCGCATGCGCCCGGAAATAAGAAAAGCTTACTTCCCCCTTTTTTTTAAATTCATAGCTTCTAGAAGGTTTACATGATTTCTTAAAAAACACGAGTTTTTAGAAAATGTGATTTATTTCATAAATGGAATCAACAAAGTATGCACATTCTATGTCATAACGACTTTCGATAGTTTGCGCATGCGCAAACTATGCACATTCTACATAATAACAACTTTCTGTAGTTTGCGCATTCGTCCGGAAATAAGAAAAGCTTACTTCCCCCCTTTTTTTAAATTCACAGCTTCTAGAAGGTTTACATGATTTCTTAAAAAACATGAGTTTTTAGAAAATGTGATTTATTTCATAAATGGAATCAACAAAGTATGCACATTCTATGTCATAACGACTTTCGATAGTTTGCGCATGCACAAACTATGCACATTCTACGTAATAACGGCTTTCTATAGTTTGCGCATGCGTCCGGAAATAAGAAAAGCTTACTTCCCACCTTTTTTAAATTCACAGCTTCTAGAAGGTTTACATGATTTCTTAAAAAACACGAGTTTTTAGAAAATGTGATTAATTTTATAAATGGAATCAACAAAGTATGCACATTCTACGTCATAACCACTTTCTACAGTTTGCGCACGCGTCCATAAATAAGAAAAGCTTACTTCACCCCATTTTTTAAAATCACTGCTTCTAGAAGGTTTACATGATTTCTTAAAAAACACGAGTTTTTGGAAAATGTGATTTATTTCATAAATGGATCAACAAAGTATGCAGATACTACGTCATAACGATATTCTATAGTTTGCGCATGCGTCCGGCAATAAGAAATGCTTACTTCCACCCGTTTTTTAAAATCACAGTTTCTAGAAGGTTTACATGATTTCTTAAAAAACACGAGTCTGTAGAAAATTTGATTTAATTCATAAATGGAATCAACAAAGTATGCACATTCTATGTAATAACGACTTTCTATAGTTTGCGCATGCGTCCGGAAATAAGAAAAGCTTACTTCCCCCCGTTTTTTAAAATCACAGCTTCTAGAAGGTTTACATGATTTCTTAAAAAACACGAGTTTTTAGACGATGTGATTTATTTCATAAATGGAATCAACAAAGTATCCACATTCTACGTAATAACGACTTTCTATATTTTGTGCATGTGTTAGGAAATAAGAAAAGCTTACTTCCCCCCGTTTTTTAAAATCATAGCTTCTAGAAGGGTTACATGATTTCTTAAAAAACACGAGTTTTTATAAAATGTGATTTACTTCATTAATGGAATCAACAAAGTATGCACATTCTATGTCATAACGACTTTCGATAGTTTGCACATGCACAAACTATGCACATTCTACATAATAACGACTTTCTATAGTTTGCGAATGCGTCCGGAAATAAGAAAAGCTTACTTCCCCCCTTTTTTTAAATTCACAGCTTCAAGAAGGTTTACATGATTTCTTAAAAAACACGAGTTTTTAGAAAATGTGATTTATTTCATAAATGGAATCAACAAAGTATGCACATTCTATGTCATAACGAATTTCGATAGTTTGCGCATGCGCAAACTATGCATATTCTACGAAATAATGACTTTCTATAGTTTTGCGCATGCATCCGGAAATAAGAAAAGCTTACTTCCCCCCTTTTTTAAATTCAAAGCTTCTAGAAGGTTTACATGATTTCTTAAAAAACATGAGTTTTTAGAAAATGTGACTTATTTCATAAATGGAATCAACAAAGTATGCACATTCTACGTAATAACGACTTTCTATAGTTTGCGCATGCGTCCGGAAATAAGAAAACCGTACTTCCCCCGTTTTTTAAAATCACAGCTTCTAGAAGGTTTACATGATTTCTTAAAAAACACGAGATTTTAGAAAATGTGATTCATTTCATAAATGGAATCAACAAAGTATGAACATTCTACGTCATAACCACTTTCTATAGTTTGCGCACGCGTCCGGAAATAAGAAAAGCTTACTTCCCCCCTTTTTTTAAATTCACCGCTTCTAGAAGGTTTACATGATTTCTTAAAAAACACGAGTCTGTAGAAAATGTGATTTAATTCATAAATGGAATCAACAAAGTATGCACATTCTATGTAATAACGACTTTCTATAGTTTGTGCATGCGTCCGGAAATAAGAAAAGCTTACTTCCCCCCGTTTTTTAAAATCACAGCTTCTAGAAGGTTTACATGATTTCTTAAAAAACACGAGTTTTTAGAAAATGTATTTTATTTCATAAATGGAATCAACAAAGTATGCACATTCTATGTCATAACGACTTTCGATAGTTTGTGCATGCGCAAACTATGCATATTCTGCGTAATAACAACTTTCTATAGTTTGCGCATGCGTCCGGAAATAAGAAAAGCATACTTCCCCCCTTTTTTTGAATTCACAGCTTCTTGAAGGTTTACATGATTTCTTAAAAGACACGAGTTTTTAGAAAATGTGATTTATTTCATAAATGGAATCAACAAAGTATGCACATTCTACGTAATAACGACTTTCTATAGTTTGCGCATGCGTCCGGAACTAAGAAAACTATACTTCCCCCCGTTTTTTAAAATCACAACTTCTAGAAGGTTTACATGATTTCTTAAAAACCACGAGCTTTTAGAAAATGTGATTTATTTCATAAATGGAATGAACAAATTATGCACATTCTATGTCATAACGACTTTCGATAGTTTGCGCATGCGCAAACTATGCACATTCTACGTAATAATGACTTTCTATAGTTTGCGCATGCGTCCGGAACTAAGAAAACTATACTTCCCCCCGTTTTTTAAATTCACAGCTTCTAGAAGGTTTACATGATTTCTTAAACAACACGAGTTTTTAGAAAATGTATTTTATTTCATAAATGGAATCAACAAAGTATGCACATTCTATGTCATAACGACTTTCGATATTTTGCGCATGCGCAAACTATGCACATTCTACGTAGTAACGACTTTCTATAGTTTGCGCATGCGCCCGGAAATAAGAAAATCTTACTTCCCCCCTTTTTTTAAATTCACAGCTTCTAAAAGGTTTACATGATTTCTTAAACAACATTAGTTTTTAGAAAATGTATTTTATTTCATAAATGGAATCAACAAAGTATGCACATTCTATGTCATAACGACTTTCGATAGTTTGTGCATGCGCAAACTATGCATATTCTACATAATAACGACTTTCTATAGTTTGCTCATGCGTCCGGAAATAAGAAAAGCATACTTCCCCCCTTTTTTTGAATTCACAGCTTCTAGAAGGTTTACATGATTTCTTAAAAGACACGAGTTTTTAGAAAATGTGATTTATTTCATAAATGGAATCAACAAAGTATGCACATTCTACGTAATAACGACTTTCTATAGTTTGCGCATGCGTCCGGAACTAGGAAAACTATACTTCCCCCCGTTTTTTAAAATCACAACTTCTAGAAGGTTTACATGATTTCTTAAAAACCACGAACTTTTAGAAAATGTGATTTATTTCATAAATGGAATGAACAAATTATGCACATTCTATGTCATAATGACTTTCGATAGTTTGTGCATTTGCAAACTATGCACATTCTACGTAATAACGACTTTATATAGTTTGCGCATGCGTCCGGAACTAAGAAAACTATATTTCCCCCCGTTTTTTAAATTCACAGCTTCTAGAAGGTTTACATAATTTCTTAAACAACACGAGTTTTTAGAAAATGTATTTTATTTCATAAATGGAATCAACAAAGTATGCACATTCTATGTCATAACAACTTTCGATAGTTTGCGCATGCGCGAACTATGCACATTCTACGTAATAACGACTTTCTATAGTTTGCGCATGCATCCAGAAATAAGAAAAACTTACTTCCCCCCTTTTTTTAAATTCACGTCTTCTAGAAGGTTTACATGATTTCTTAAAAAACACGAGTTTTTAGAAAATGTGATTTATTTCATAAATGGAATCAACAAAGTATGCACATTCTATGTCATAACGACTTTCGATAGTTTGTGCATGCGCAAACTATGCACATTCTACGTAATAACGGCTTTCTATAGTTTGCGCATGCATCCGGATATAAGAAAATCTTAGTTCCCCCCTTTTTTTAAATTCACAGCTTCTAGAAGGTTTACATGATTTCTTAAAAAAAACGAGTTTTTAGAAAATGCGATTTATTTCATAAATGGAATCAACAAAGTATGCACATTCTATGTCACAACCACTTTCTATAGTTTGCGCATGCGTCCAGTAATAAAAAAATCTTACTTTCCCCCATTTTTTTAAATCACTGCTTCTAGAAGGTTTAGCATTATTCAGTAAAGCTTTAAGAGACCCAAAATTGAAGTACAATATGATGGAGAAGCAAGCCTATGCCATGGTGAAAGCATTGAAATCCTTTATATTTTACTTGTTACATTCACATGTGATTGCTTATGTGCCACACAATACTTTACAAGACATACTCATCCAAACAGACAAAGAAGGAAGGAGAGGTAAATGGATTGCCAAAATACAAGAATATGACTTGCAAATCAAACCTACCAAATTGGTCAAGGGAAAAGGATTGGATAAACTATTGATTGAATCAAATTGTGAAGCAATAGATATAAATATGGTGGCAAAACTGACAGAGGAAGGAAAGCATAGAAATGAAGAAGATTTGCAAGGAAATACAGTAAAAGTAAACTCAAAATTTGTTGAATCTCTATGGTATAAAGATATTGTTTTTTCTTTGATGCATCTTGAATGTCCAGAGCATATGAGAAAGTCACATGCTAGATATTAGAAGTTGCAAAATGTTAAATATTGCATATTAGAGGAATATCTCTACTTTAAGAACCCTCAAGGCATATTGCTAAATTGTTTGATAGAGGAGGAGACAGAAGGAATTATTACAAAACTCCATAAAGGCATATGTGGAGGAACCCATGCTCGAAGAGCCACATCATATAAAGTTTTAAGAGTTGGTTACTATTGGCCCAAATTGTTTCCTGATACTAATCATATGATAAGGTCATGTACTGAGTGTCAAATGTTTGTTGGAAAGCAGAAACTAAAACCTTTTCCTTTGAATCTAATCAAGACAACTGCACCTTTCCAACAATGGGGTTTAGACTTTATTGGGGAAATAAATCCAAAATATAGTGGCCAACATAGATGGATATTAACATCAACTTATTACTTCACAAACTAGGTTGAGACTATTCCAACAAGGTCAACAAATGACACAGTGATCATAAAATTCCTAGAGGAAAATATCCTATCAAAATTTGGATTCCCAAGAAATATCATAGATGATAATGCTCAAGCATTCAGGTCAGTTAAAATGATAGGATTCTACCAAGGTATAATACTGAGTTGGGTAACTCCACCCCATACTATCCTCAGGGAAATGGATTAGCGTAATCATCCAACAAAATCCTACTCGTGATAATTAAGAAATTGTTGTCTATAAATAAGAAAGCCTGGGATGTAAATTTAAGATATGCTTTGTGGGATGACAGGATAAGTGAAAATGTCAATTGGAACCTCTCCTTTCTAGCTGTTAAATGGAAAGAAAGCAGTTCTACCAATTCAATTAGGACTTCCTGTGCTAAAACTAATCCAAAATGAATTGGAGGAGAAAAATGACATGGTCAGGAGAATATATTAGTTGATAGAGATGCAATAGGAAAGAGAGAAAATCAATGTTAAATTGCAAGAAAATCATAGAAAGATGAAGATGAATTTTGACAAAAAAGTTATAGAAAGAGACCTCCATCCAGGAGATATAGTGTTGGAATGGGATGCCAGAAGAGAAGATAAAGGAAAGCATGGGAAGTTTGATAACATTTGGATGGGGCCCTATACCATATCAACAACACAATGAAACAATACCTACATTCTTGTTGAACTAAATGGTGAAATCATGGAGGTTGTTTTCAATGGCAAGCTACTCAATCGTTTCATTCTGTACTAAAATCTAAAAGGAGCACCTTCTAGATTCGTACATAGAAGAATAGAAGCATTTGACATTCTGCTTTTTTTTCTTTTAGTTTATTTCTAGCATTTCCATTTTTAGTTTTACATTACCAAGATTGTAACTATGTTGCAAATCAAATACCTTAGCTCAATGTGTAAATTTATTTGAGAGAAAAAGGCTCCATAACCCAACAATGAATGCAGTAATCTATAGTTCTCGGTAGTTTGTGAAACAAACAAATGTCCCCATTGGAGTCGATGTTATCATTAAGAAATTTTGTTCGATATGGAAGAGGTTCATTAGCCTCAAAATATCATCTAAGGCTAATGAATGTTATGTTTATCCCTCGAGAGCGAAGGCAGAGGTTCCTCAAGCGAGCGCGGCGGTAGAAAAACTGTGGTCCGATTACCAAGAACTAAGGAATGGGGCGTTGAATGGAAAGAGCAGAACACCATCATATCTTATCAGATCTACGGTTAATATCAATGGCACTCCCATAAACTACGAGAGAGATAAGTAAATGCGCTAACGAGCTAATTGACTAAAAGTGGATGGAAGATCAGTGGTTATAATTGATAGTGCACCAATAAAGTGCACACCTGCTAAATTTGGTCTAAGGACACGCTGCCCCAAAAAACATCAGAGACACGTGGACCAATTTGATTAAATGCACCTCCCCATAACATTTTTTCAATACCACCAGGTCTTTTGGGTATTACCACTTATCGAAAACGGGGTGGTTTCTGCCCGAATTGCAATTTCACAAAGTCTCCACACATGTAAAGGGTGACCACTTGGCATCCAAGTCAACCCACTTCTAGTTGACATGTGTTTAAGAGGCCCCCATTGAGATCATCCCATCATCAGTCAGTGTCAAATAAAAATCCACCAAGTGTAAAATTTTCAAATATATTTAGCCATTAACTGTAAGTTCTCCATTTCAAAGCCATTGTTGTTTATCCAAAGAGGAATCCAGTGCCCAGCTCCATCATACCTAACCAGTCGATGTCAATGACCAACAGTCCCATAGCACTCTCGAATTTAACCATTGGGTATTTAGTAGTCTAAGAATCACTCCTTTTACCTGTTGATAAAAGTGTTAAAGTTTTACTTTCCATTGCTCAGTAAAAGACCTTTTAACCGCACCTATAAATAAACCTAGTCAAAATGTCTTAGAAGTCCAAAGACAAGCTCCCCAAACCCAGTTTTGTTGGAAATGAACATGACTATGATCACCATGATAACATTTTTGATATAGTGGTCAACAATTATGACCTAAATTCAACCCTTCGAGAAGCCCATGCCCTATCCTTTGCATATCAGGACCCATGTCACTTATGGGACTCTAACCTAGAAAAAATTGTTTTCCCATGCATAGTGTACTTCCTTGAGTTTGTATCATGGTGCTCTACCCATTATTCACCTAGAAAAAGGGCCATCCTATCCTTTGACCATTCCAAAACCATGTGCACCATAGATGTTGACACCCTATAGAAAATGTTTTGCATCCCGAACTTCTTATCCCTTCAACCCTTTAATGAGAAAATCCTTGCTAATTCCTATCAAATTTTGCAACCCTTTTTCATACACCAATTCTTGTCCCAACACCTCGAGAAGGAAATGGCCATCCCTACAATTTCACCTCCTTATAATACATCAATTTTCTTTAATAGTACCAAGAAATTTATCTTAGTAATATGCACCATAATAGGTCTTGAGAATAGTAACATAGTGGATGATTTAATCTTAGGCATCATGCTCAGCTTAACCCCTACTCCTGGGCTCAGTCCTCCAAAGTTTAACCTATGCATCTTCTTAAGTAAGGAAATTCATTAACAATTAGAAGAATTCCTAGGTATAGGGTGGTTTAGATATCCTTCATACTTTTTCTTCATGTTCATATACCATAATTTTGAGCACTTCAAATTCCTAAACTTAAAGATTTCTCATGAAAAGGGGAATCATCTCCCTGCATATGATTGGCAAGATTTGTTTTTTAAGAAGATCTGGTAAATCTAATTACATGGAATTCACCATTGAATTCATGAAGAGAATTTGTATGCTGATATATGAGGCCACGCCCCTAAGAATGTTTTCACAGGGAAAAATTTGGTACAATTTATCCCTGATATGAGAGTGGGCGATGTTCTTGTATGAAAAATACACATTCATAAGAGTATATGGATTTGAGGAAGAACCTTACAAAATACCAGTATTCCCTACACTTAGAATGTTGGCCATGGAATATATAAGATAGAGATTCATATCAAATGATATGTATTTCATACATTTCAGGAAGCACAAGACATTCCTCTTATCCAAAGAAGTAGGATCCTTCCAAATAAGAGGGATAAATACATTGTACTACAGGGTTTCCTCGGCCAAATTAATCTTGAGAAAGCAGAGAAAGGGGCCTATGAACCTCACCCGGTCATATCCAAACAAATAGTATCCAATAAGAATTATCTCTATGAATATGTTCCTAAACAATAGTGGGAGAAGATTGCAAACAAAGAGAGCTGTAAGGAGGTCTAGGAAATTCATAAAAGTTTGGAAGATCAGAGTACCACATAACAGTTAGCAAGACAAAAGAGAGGAGCATAATAACTCCAGACAGATATGGAGGTAGATGATCCTGAGAAAGGTCCCTAACCAAAGAAAGTTAGAACAAAGGTTGAAGGGGAAAACCAAAGAGTGGTAGAGAAGGGTGAAAGTGAAAAGCTCCCTGGAGAGATGGAATAATTGATACCACAACCATCAACCAACATGGGAGGGCCACCAATTAAATATACACATTACTCCGCTTTTGAGTTTACAATACCTCGAGGTTTGCAAGCATCCCCTTTAGGAGGCCCTATACCAGTCAAAACAGATCTGTAGACAAAGTATAGAGGGAATAAAGAAAAGACTATGAAATTAATTAATGATACCAAGAAACATATGCCAGCATTAGAAAGAATGCTCCTCACTATGGAATACCATCAAGAGGACACTTTTAGATTTTATGTCATAGAGCCTAAAGTGCCAAGTCCTTCAAATATTAGTGAATGGAGGGCAGAAGAGCATACGGTAGATTTTAAGAAATTTGGGAAGATCAACAAGCTAGATTTCTACAAGCATTCTAGTGATATGATATACTCAAAAGTGGTAAAGTTAGCCAAATAAGATAGGAAGTTGAGGTCAGCCTTGGAAAAGGTCGAGCAACTCTAAAAGTAGAAAAGTGGACTAATAGGACAAAGCAGGTCATTGTAAATGAGCTTGGATACAAAATCATATCCCTAGGGGATAATCCAACAGATGAAACTCATATTAAATCATTGTTAAAGAAGAAGGATAGTAAGATAGCCCACCTAAAATTCAATTAAAAATACCCACCACCCAGCCAGTTCAGACTCCTGAACTAAGGCAAGTTCAAACAAAAAATGAGCAGCGTTATTCCTAGATGCTACATTAAAAAAATCTTGCTGAAGAAAAATAAAAATGGATAACTGAGCTTCAGATGCAGATAGAAACCTTAAAATTTCAAAAGACAATCCTGACTACTAAGAAGACTTCCCAAGCAAAAACTCCTAAAACACAAGAATAAAATAAGCTTCCAACAAAGGTAAGGCAAACTAAAAAGGAGGGAGAAAATCCAGTAGAGTATTAGGTAGTGATTGATCTAATGGAAGAAGAAGATACTCCAGTCTAGCAGCCAGCTCAACAACCAGCTCGGGAGCTAGATGACAGAGATAGTAAGATCAAGGAATTGGAAGACTTAGAAATGGAAGTAAAGGAAACCAAAAGTCAAATTACTAAACTTAATTTGGATGTTGAATGGGAATACCTGCTTAGGAGGACAAATCAAGATTTGTGAGACAAAATAACACAACTATTCATGAAGAAATGGGACCACTGTGAGGTAGTGTAAGATGAGTTAGAAGTGGCAAGGTTAGATCAAGAAGAGACAAGAAGAGTTGAAAAGGAACTTGGAGAAAATCCCAAGGAAGCAGAGCAAATAATTATGTACCTGAACAACAAAACAAAGAGACAATTGGAGGGGTTGAAAATCACAAATAGAACCCAACTTATAAATGTATCTAGGCAAATGAAAATGAAGCAAGTATTACAAAAGAGAACTCAGGGCCATATAAAGCCACTGACAGATGATGTAGCAGCATTTAAAGGCATGTTCAATGATCTTAAAAAGTTAGAATTGCCATATCCTTGGGATGGGAATGGTGAAATATATACCAAATAAGAGTATAAAGCCCAGTTGATGAAGAAATGAGATGAAGAGATCCAAGATGATCCCTTGGAAGGGGTGAAAGATTAAAACCTCAATTTGAAATTTGGATAAAATTGATGAATTTACTTAAAGGATTAGGGTCAATATATTATGAGAAGACCATAGAAGTTAAGATAGCATTGGAGGCCCTAAAAGTACATCATATCCTAATGGGAAAAGAGTGGTATGTTGTAGAAAAGTATCACAAAATAATAATTCCACCTCAAGGAAAAACTGTAGGGAAAACATCGGCACAAGCTCCAAGGGTCTGCAGGTCAGCCCACTCCTTTGGCTTTCATGCCACCAGGAGGACAAATTAACATTCAGATGATGGGACAAACAAGAATACCCCCAGTAAACCAACTAGAAGGTCAATAAATTGGGAATCCATGGGTATAATCGAATGTATACATGAGGGGGAAAGCATCTCCAGCTAAAGGAAAAAAGAAAGGCTTAAGAAAGAAAATTCAAAAGAGTAAAAGGTTGTTAAAACGGGTGTAAAGTTAAATGAAAGTGATAGGTCTAAAGGTAGTTACAAGATAGTTGAAGCAAACAGAATTCAATTACAAATTCAAGGCTCTAAGAGACAAATTGAACTCATAACTCAAGGTTGGCAATTTTTAGAGGTCCTCGAGGGATTCTTGAGTCGATGAACTCTTTTACATGTAATAGAATTTCATGAGATAAATATTGCTAAGCATTTCAGAGATGTTTTCCTCTGTAAATTATCCATCTTCATTTTTTCCACACCTATCCCAGTCCATGTAACTTTTTCATAAGATAATACAAAGCTTTGAGCAACAGATTCAATCCTACTTGTGTTTCTAATGTAGACAGTGTTGAATGTTGAAATTGTTAGCAAATATTTCCTTTTTCTTTGACCTATGGTCCAGTTTCAGGATGTGTATGTGAACTAGTTGCATTTGAA
The DNA here is from genome assembly GCA_027924585.1 of Larix kaempferi. Lineage (NCBI taxonomy): Eukaryota > Viridiplantae > Streptophyta > Pinopsida > Pinales > Pinaceae > Larix > Larix kaempferi. Next base: position 38,999,973 of record BSBM01000217.1, read on the forward strand.
GATTTCATTTAATGTGGTATCTGTGCATGTTATGATACCAAGAAATTCATACAAATTCATGAGATATTTGCATTTTTGTTACAAATTGTTGAATTCTTTTAATAAACATCAGTATGTTTATTCTTCCATTAAACATTAGAGAATATCCCTACATGCACCTCTGTTGTTTTCATTTGTTTCCATCTGCTAATTCCACCTTCATTCATATTCAAAGCATTGTAATACTCTACAAGATTCCTCTGAAATGATGTTATTTGTTCAAACCTAGTTCATAATGTTTCAGTCATATATGTATTCAAGAAAACAATCAATTCATATCATAATCCACACAGATCGAGCTCTATAATCTATAAAATTTGAGCCTCATCATGCCCTGGCATATTATCTTCAACCTAGTATGCCTCAGGGACTAACACCACTCATGTTGTTCCAACCCATCTAGAAATGCAAATATCATCTCCGGGACCTTTTTTCCGTAGTTAGTGCTTTATCATTTCCTTCAGGAAGCATATTATCCAATCCTTTCCCTTTCACTAATGTTATTGATTGGATTTCCATGTCCTACAATTGGATCCTAGATACCCACTTTCTTCTAATCCCTAAACAATCCTACATGTCACATAACCGACAACCTCTTTGCATTATGACAACCACAAGGTACTCAATTTCACTTGGATACACAATTTAATAGTGGAAATAAAAATACAACATCCTAATTAATTCAATACCCATCCAAAAATATAATGCATTCCTACAATGAAATTATCCAAATTATGACAATTAAATACATGCACACAAACATTTACATAAATAGTAAATTAAATAAACACATAATAAAAATGTAAACCATGGAATTCATAACACAATTGATAAACTTATCTTATTGAAAATTATTCCTCCAACTAATTTCAAATGAAGGATATTTCTCATAGTCATAAACACTTTATCACACTTATTCTTTCTATGACATAGTCCACCCCTAAGTTGGGGGCTTTAATACACAAGGGTGGAGATCCTATGCATTCTACTCAAACATACTCAAACAAACTTCAGGTGCCAAAACCCCTCTACAACATTCCCAATTAACAACATGTTTTCTCAATCCCGTTATCTACATGCAATTCCTTGAGCTATCCCAATTCCCTTCTTGTGCTCCAGCACAGGCTATCCAAGGAATCTCATTGCAAGGATTACAGGTAATCTTATCTATAAGTTAGGTTTCCTTTCATAATGGAACAACATCCATTACCACATATTTTCCCCAAATAATTCACAACAATAGCTATGCAAGTTTAGGTTTCCCAACTTTTTCAATCTCTAAGGTACTAGCATGAAGGATGATGAAAATGATTGGTAGAATAATGATTCTCGAAACTCAATTCCAAACCTTTTATGTTCATGTTCAGAACTTTCCATGTGGAACTCATGAGGATCCCACTTTTATCCTTTAATACCAACTTAGGATAATTAATACGTAAAGGTTAATTAAAACACTCTCATGAACATGGATTTGGGAAATTTCGGTAATTTCACTATTATGATTTAGAATAAGGATAAGGGCATAGTTTGTATAACTCACTAAGGCCCTCTCCCCTTTGTACCCCTTTCATTTCCCCCACTTGTAGAATCATAACCCTCCCTCTCTTCCTCATCCTTAGTCATTTCCAACTGTCAGGTATTTTCCTATTATATTCAAACGTACATATTTAAAACATCTTCGGTAATCCTTGACCATTTGTGTTTGGATTGTAGCCTTTGCATCATTACATACATAATAACATAATGGGGTCAAAAATGAGAAGTTACACTACTATGTGGGACTATCCTTCATGACTACATGAGGTGCATATGTGATTATTCTAGAATATCTCACATAACTCCTGAAATGTTTCAAAGATTGGACCAAAGAATATGCTTGTTTCTCCATAATTGTGTACTTAAGCTCTTATTCCTCAAGATCCTTTATCAAAAAGGTAATGCATTGTTCCATGTTTTGGTCATTTTTCTCAACATTACCCCCGCTATCGTATCCTCAGATGCAAATGAGAATATGTGGGAGTCCTTCACATAACTTGGGTTGACTAACACCAATACCAATATTATGGCTTCTTTGATCATATTGAAATCCTTCTTACTTTAATCGAACCATTTAAATTCATGATCCTTTTTAAAACTTTGTATATTGGCTTAGTAATTTCTGCAAAAATTTGGAATGAATCTCTTGATGAAGTTGGTCTTCCCAAGGAAATATTGTATGACCTTCTTGCTTCCCAACAATGGAATCTACTAGATGGTCTCTATTCTTTCTAGTTACACTCTAATACCTTCCTTTGAAATAATATTCCTAAGGAACTTTCCTTCATCTACCCCAAATATTGACTTCTACAGGTTTAGTGATATAACATATTTATTGCACCTTTCAAACACTAGCCTCAAATGTTGTGTATGATCACTTCTTTCCTTATAGAATATTTCCAGGTCATCCTAATATATCTCTATTATTTTTCCAATTAGATCCCTAAAATAGAAATCCATAGCCCTTTAGAATGTGGACCTTTCATTCAACAACCTAAATTGCATATATAAGTACTCATACATTTCTCATCGGGTAGCGAATGTTGTTTTGTGTTGATTGTATTTCCTAACAAATGCATGTTCGTATCTTGAAAACCCATGTAACATGGACAACACTCTTGACCTAGTGACCATTTATAATAACATCTCCATGTTCTAGTGCAAGTAATTGTCCTTCAAATATAGTTGGTTGAAGTTCCTAAAATCCACACATGTCCTTATTTCAACATTTTTCTTTCTTACTACCATCAAAGTTTCCACCCATGATGAATGACTTGTGAGTACGATACTATTTTCCACCAACATCTTTGTAGCTCCTTCTGAATAAGAGGGGAAATATTTTGATTTATTCGTCTCAACTTTTTCTTGAATGGCTTTGCATCTAGATTTAGAGGTATAGTATTCTAAATATTTTCCCCCTTATACACATGCAGGTCATTATATGACTAGGAGAATACATCTCTATGTATTCCCTATTCAAAATTTATGATTTTCCTTCTTTCTTCCATTGAGGCAATCTTTTCTATTTAGATGAGTTTAGGACTTGCTTCACACCCTCTATTGACTTTGTTATCCTTTATTCTTTCTTTTACTTATACATATCATGCATGTCGAAGATCTTCACCAAAGGAGATAAACCCTTGGGGAATTTTTTATCCCTTAGTTGTTGGATACCATCAATATCTACATTCACATCATCCTATCTTTGCTAATATACTTCATACTGTGCAAACTCCTGCAAATTGTTTATAACCCTCACAATCTAAGCATCATCGTTGAATACCTAGGAGTGCTCAAAATTATGTGGGACTAATGGATGAAAAATAATCTCCATCCCACTTTCTCTTCTAGAAAGGCTACCACAAGGTTGAAGATTCAAGGAAATTATAGACAACACATATGCCTACATGTTATGATCTCTTCAAATAACTTTGATCGAAAAGGCATCAAATAATTCAATAACATCACAAAATGTGTGTCTAGAGCACTTAAACCTATCATTCTTTGTTGCAAATGGATTCTTTGTAGTACCACAAGATTTGCATCTCCAACAACTTCTAGCACTTTAATTCCCATATCTCTAGCTAGATTGAGTCCAAGAAGCAATGCTTTGTATTTAGCTACATTATTCACAGTCTCAAACTCTTAGCCTATAAGAAAATCTTGTGATATTACACTAAAAAAAGTGAAGACAACACTTGCTCCTTCACCTGGATAAGACTAAGCTCTATCGAAATGTATCTTCTAATCTTTTACATTCCTTGTTTCAACTTCTTCCTTAATTTTAAGATCTAGGGAATGTGACAACATAGCACAGCTCCTGAAATCGTCATCTATTGTACACATTGTTGATGTATTTGTAACTTCAGAATGTATTCACTTGTATATTGTATTTGTATTTTATTATTCTACCTCCGACGGAGATGTTTATTCCTCTGGTCGGAGAAGTCATTATTGTACTTGGGTCATGTAAAGTCATTGAGTTCAATCCTCCCATGTAAGTCGGGGCATTAGTCCCCTAGTCATTTTTATTGGGGTGTTTAAGTCCCCTAAAGGAGTCGGCCCAGTGAACTTTAGTTGAGGCCGACTTGTCAAGTGGTAAAGGTAAAGTGAAAGGTAAAGTATAAATAGAGAGGGTGCTCCTCTATATTTGATAATTCACACACTCTCTCACTTCGCATTAGTGAGAGAAAGGAGTAGTTAGCACAAGTGGAGGAGGAGGAAGCTACTGGAGATCATCTACTTGTTTTGGGGTTTTGTATTATTGCTCATTCTATCTCTGAGGAAGTTGCGGGGTTTTCTCCTTTATGGTTTCCCCAATGAAATGCTTTGTCTTTGGTCTCTTGTGTTTGATTTTCTATGCATATTATTCTCTTAGTTAAGATCCTATATCATATTGAATTAAATGATGAAAAACTAACATGGTATCAGAGCTATCCTAAAGGAAGGCATGTATGGAATTTACGACACTTGTCTCACTTGCGACAATTTGAAAGATAGGGCTTTGTATAGAAAAACCTAGTCATCGTGGAACTTTCGCTATAAATCAAATTTGGTGAAGTTTCAAGATCTAAAAATTTGACAAGCCGAAGATGAAATTTTCATGTACCTTGTGTCCGAATTTCAGCTTCAGATTCATTGTACTTTCTGAGATATGATCCGTACAAGTTAGGGTTTCCGCCTCTTCCAGAATGAAGCCCTAAACGGGTGACCTAGGAAAAAAGGTCATATCTCGGGATAGGAAGCTCCAAATAGAATTCTGTAAAACGTGATAATTAGGGAATAGACTGTAATTTCGCAGGTCCGATTTTCAGAGGCCGAAGTTGAAACAATGACACGTGCCACTCTGTACAAGTTCACTATGTTGTTTAATCCCTTAAACAGGGCATGTTGGGAAACTGAGAATATCTCCCTAATGGAGAATCAAATGAAGCTAAAACCTGTGGGGTTGGAAATATGACAGGTATGGATACCACAGGCCGAAGTTTCAGACCCTGCAGATCCACAATTTCAAAGATACACCAGAAACAATACGGCACATCTAAAATGGCTCAACGGAGGAAATCAAAGAAGAGGAGGAAAAAGCTCTCACTTAGGGTTTTCAGTTTTTTAGGTATGGCATGACCTAATACAATGTTGGAGACACCTGATGCAACATTGGAAACTTTGAAAATGGATTTGGAATCCATTCATCATAGATATTAATGCTCCATCAAAATGTTGTGGGAGGAAGGAGATTGAAAAATTAGGGTTTCCAAGTAAGAAGAAACCTTAGCAAGGTTAGGAGACTCATAGGGTAGCAATGAACGAGGTTTAAAAGGAACTAATATTATATCATCCTAGCACCACGAACCTATATAAGATGTTTACAAGTGATCTACCTTGGATGGTTAGGGTTTTACCCTTATAGAGAAGACTACAAGCAATCTCGACAGGTATGACTTGAGGAGATACAGGTATGTCTTGAAATCTGTTTCATGATTAAGTTCATGATATGTTTGTCTTCATATTATTGAGGTTAGTACAATCATGATTGTCTGATCACCTTAGTAAAAGTATGAATGCATGTGAATAATAGAAGACATTCATTCATTAGGGTTATGACACTTATGATTATACTAATGCACTGTGGTGTTGTATGAGGATGATGTTGTCCGCTAACATGAAAGGTACATCAAGAAAGACAAATCAAGTTCTAGATCAAGAATATATGACCATGGTGACATGAAGACAAAGACTCATCCATAGTAGTTGATCACATAGAAGCTCTACTTACGAGGTATGTATGATTTGGTTCTGCAATGCTTAACTTATGAAGATATGCAGGTTACTAGCACAAGGTCTCTAAATCATTGAAGAGAACAAAGAAGACATTGTTTGGGTATCTTAGACATAACTAGCAAACATAATAATCCAAGTATGTTTTCCTATATCGAGTTAGAATCCTACCTCGTGTTAGGATATTATATAAGCATACTTTTGTATGATTGATAATGATTATTCATGAAGTTATAAGTTTGAATAATCATGGGTTTATGCATATTATGCTTCTTAGTTTGATTAATGATATGACAAACTAGAAGAGTCCTATGGTCAAATAAGAATATGCATGAGTAAAAGAAGTACTCCCTGAAACCTTGAATACTAACGCTTGTGATAAATTACCTGTGTATGAAATGATCATGACCATACATGTTAATATTATAGGATTATAATGTTTTGATAGTATTGAGATTATACTAATGAATGTATGATTATGTATGAGATATTGAGGATGACACAATGATGACACTAGTGCACACTTAAGCATGCATAATGGTCAAGGATGGATAGAAGTTCAAAGACATATAATCATGATGATATCATAAAGGGAAGCAAAGATCAAGAGGGAGCACACTCCATTAGTTCTTGCAAGGAAGCAAAGATCAAAAGGGAGCACACTCCAGTAGTTCCTACAAGGAAGCAAAGATTGAGAGGGAGTCCACCCAACAACCAAACAAAGATAAGTATTTGAATTGTCATTTCTTGTGTATATGATTACTTAAATGATGTTGTTCAGTCATGTACGTACTTATGTTCCTAGATTTAGGATGTATATTATGCATATTAGAAAAGTTGCATTAATGAACAAGATACTACTAATATGCAAGAATGGGTAAGTGGCCTATGGTACTGTACAACACTCCATTGCTACTTATCTAGATTAAAACCTCTTTGCTGACATGTTGGAGTAGTGCACACTCTTAACAATGTTCTGGTAGAGATGGAAGGCATCTAGAAAGTTATGGGATATGGATAAATGTTGCATTGAAGCATTGGCTAAGATAATTGCATGACTGTATGACTTATGTTTTTTATGCGCAAGAATTTGTTCTGAAAAACTATGAGATGTTTCTAATAATGCAATTGAACTTAACTTGTAGGAAAGATCGTATGCATAATAAGTTATCATTGAAATGTCAACATAATTTGATAATTATGAAGTGTTACTAATCATGTAATTAAATTTGATTTGTAGGAAATATCATGTGCTATGATCTACAAAACAAGGATGATGAACACCCTTTCCAAAGAACAAGTGATGGATGTTCAACAAGAAGACTTACAAATCAAATGTACTATAGAAGGCTCGTGGCTAGAGGATTCTCTTAGAAAGAGGGAGAGGATCATGGCGAGATGTTTGCTCCAATGGCTAGACACACTTCCAGAGATAGATTACACCCATGGATGACAAGACCGTTCTCTTGAATGGTGTAAATGAAGAAGAAGTGCATATCCAGCAAACTCCCAAGATTTGATAGAGAATCACATGATTGAAGAAAGCTTTGTACGGGTTCAACAAGTACCCAAGATCGATAGTCATTTGATGAGCTTGATGATCACCATGGGTGATGCGGATTTCAACCTTTGCTACAAGGTTGAAGATGGTTTGTATATATAGATGGATGCAAGAAGGAACTCACCATAGAGTTTGAGTGATCTTGAGGCTCATATCAGTAGACCCATCTGACGGGAGATGGCATGGATAGATATGCAGAAGATCACTCAAAGCAAAGTGTGAATGATGTTCAGTCACAGAGGGATGACAATAATCAGATATAGAAAACTCCACTTCAGAGGGAGTAGATCTTGGCATGATTCTTGTGATTAGATATGTGGCTGAGATCAGATGAGATTTTTCTTTAGCCAAGGAAAATGTGAAGTAGAGATCTGGGTATGATGCACTATTTTCTAGGCATGGAGGTGTGGCAGACTGCGGATGGAATCTTCCTTGGACAAAGAAAGTATGCAGTAGAGATCTTGAAGAGGTTCAGGATGATGGACTACAAGGCCATGGCCACACCTATGGCATAGAACCTGAAGCTATTGAGTGATGCTTCATCAGAGTTGGTTGATGCCACAACGTATAGTCAGATGATTGGGTCCTTGATGTACCTGACAAATACGAGACCAGATATTTGCTTTGTTGTGAACACATTGAGCCAGTTCCTGACGGATCCGGGACATGTTCACTTGATTGCTGCAAAGCATATTCTGAGGTACCTGAAGGGTACGGTTGATTATGGGCTCAAGTATGATACGAATCAGAAGATTAACCTAGAGGGTTATGTTGATTCTGATTGGGAAGGCATTTCCATTGATAGGAAGAGCACTTCGGGGTGCTGCTTCAGTATGGGATCATGTGTGATCTCTTGGTTTAGCAGGAAGCAGTCCTGTGTGGCACTGAGTACAGGCGAAGCAGAGTATGTTGCAACTTGTTTGGCTAGTTTTGAGGCAGTATGGCTAAGGAAGCTACTGTCTAATTTGTTTGATCTCCAGTTGGATGTGAGTTGTATATATTGCGACAACCAGAGTTGTGTGAAGTTATTTGAGAACCTGGTGTTCCATGACAAGTCAAAGCACATCGAGATAAAGTATCACTATATCAGGGATATGGTGCAGAGAGGAGCAGTGAATCTCCAGTATGTTGCGACGGACGAGCAGATAGCCGATGTATTGACCAAGCCGTTAGCCAGAGTGAAGTTTAAGTACTTCAAAGAGAAGCTTGGTGTACTTCAGATCGAGGTTCCTTCCAAGGGGAAGTGATGAGTCTGGAAGACGCAAATGCACACGGGCCATTCTCACATAGTGGTAGGAAAGTTCTCCTATGGTGTAGATGTAAGGGCTGGTTCATTCTCACACGGTGGTAGGAAAGTCCTCCCATGGTGCATATGTAAGGCCTAGGCGTGGATTTTCCAACATGGTCAGAGGTTATTCCTTCCATGGTCATTGATGTAATCACTGATGCTTTTCCGACATGGTTAGCAGAAAGTCCTTCCATGGTCGTTGATGTAATTGTCGAGCTTTTCCGACATGGTCAAAGGAAAGTCCTTCCATGGTCGTTGATGTAATTGTTGTAGCCTTTTCGACATGGTCAAAGGTTAGTCCTTCCATGGTTGTTGATGTAAGTGTTGAGCCTTTCCCGGATGGTCAGAGGAAAGTTCTTCCATGCTGGTGATTGTAAGTGTTGTGTTGTGTGCATCTGGGATGTGCTCCGTTGATGACGAGATGATCTGAAGATGATGAGGTAACTGTATGGTACACAAGTTTTTCATAGGCATATAATTAGTCCTGGGATGCTCCTTCAGGTTTTACAGTGGCATATAATCAGTCCTGGGAGATCTTGCAGGTTTTGCAAGTGGCATATAATCCGTCCTGGGATGCTCCTTCAGGTTTTGCAGTGACATATAATCAGTCCTGGGAGATCTTGTAGGTTTTGCAGAGGCATATAATAAGTACTGAGATGTACATAATTGATGTCTTGCTCGCAGAGATGATGAAGACCTACATGGAGGCTAGGCCTACATCCAGCATGAAAAAGGGCTGGCTCTGTAGAAATTCCTATGACGAATAGATTGAATATTGGTGGTCGAGATAGCAGCAACAGTGACGATGATGATCCAGCTTTGATGATGATCCAGTGATGAAGACTTGTGTTTATGAACTGTGTCAAGAGAATACCTTCCTAGTTAAGAGGGAGTGTTGATGTATTTGTAACTTCAGAATGTATTCACTTGTATATTGTATTTGTATTTTATTATTATACCTCCGCCGGAGATGTTTATTCCTCTAGTCGGAGAAGTCATTATTGCACTTGGGTCATGTAAAGTCATTGAGGTCAATCCTCCCATGTAAGTCGGAGCATTAGTCCCCTAGAGTCATTTGTATTGGGGTGTTTAAGTCCCCTAAAGGAGTCGGCCCAGTCAACTTTAGTTGAGGCCGACTTGTCAAGTGGTAAATGTAAAGTGAAAGATAAAGTATAAATAGAGAGGGTGGTCCTCTCTATTTGATAATTCACACACTCACTCACTTCGCATTAGTGAGAGAGAGGAGTTAGCACTAGTGGAGGAGGAGGAAGTTGCTCGAGATCATCTACTTGTTTTGGGGTTTTGTATTATTGCTCATTCTATCTCTGAGGAATTTGCGGGGTTTTCTCCTTTATGGTTTCCCCGGTGAAATGCTTTGTGTCTCTTGTCTCTTGTGTTTGATTTTCTATGCATGTTATTCTCTCAGTTAAGATCCTAAATCATATTGAATTAAATGATGAAAAACTAACACACATGAACTCGTTCATTGGTTCATTTGAGTCCTCTACATGAATCTTTCTTGGTTGTCCTATGTACAGGTAGCAAAGGTACGTTCACAGGTCGAGATAGTGGCGTAAGATAAGTCCATTTGTATGCTACCTTCTAGAATTGCATCCTAATTTATTGACAAAAGGATTCCCCAAGACTCTTGGACATCAATATCCATCATATAGAGTTGTATGTGTTTATAGCCAAATTGACTTTCAAATCTTTAATCAAACCCAATGCCTTGATCTCCCTCGAGTCCATTGCACATACATTATTGTATGTCCTCAAACCCAACCTATTAATGACTGTGAGTGGCATGACATTAGTTGATGCCTCTTAAGTAGATCATAAAATTGAGTGGCATCAGTCCATTCACCAACAAAGAAATGAAAATTAGGTTATGGCTATCATTCTTTCTTCTCTGGTTCATTGTCTGCAATATAATGGGATCATATTCTGGAGCTTTATCAAAACCAAGAAACTTCATAATAGTTTCCTTACGTGCAAGTATATTCATCAATTCCATCAAAGGAACATAAAAAATTTCTTTAGATAGAATCTAGGTGGAATCCACATTCAAATCATTACACATACTCACTGAAGGTCCTGATAACGAAAGTTCACTTGAGGTTCCAACTATTTCAAAAGGTTGCAAAATCATCTAGGTCTCTTGTGGGATCTACTTCTCTATTTCAAGTGTCTACATATTTTTCCTGTAATAAGTGATCCATTTCTTGTTCCATGTTCTTCTTTTTTCCTCTTAGGAAGGCTTCTCACTCATTCGAGCAATGATCTCTGCACTTCTGTTTTTCCCTTAAGTTGGTGTATTTGGTCCTATCGCACATCAAATGGTTTTTCCATTACATTATTGGCATAATCCCTTCTTTCATCCACAAAGTTTAGAGTTTCCATGCCACCTAATCCTTAATTATTTCCTTCTTTATCATGTCTTATCAAATCTCCAGCAATTTACCATGTATCTTGATCATGTAAATTGTCACCAGCGTTACACCATGTTATCTAGTCATGATCAAATACATTATAATTATTATTCAAAGGATCCCTAATTCTTTGGTTATGATTTCAGATTTGATTTTAAGGACCTCTCTACCTATCCCATCAAACATTACCCCTTTCATAAAACATGTTATGGTAATACCTTTCCAATCACAATTATCAGGTATGGAACAAGCTCAATCGTGTTCACGGCTTTGGCTCTTGCTCCATTTCTTATTGGGTTTGATCTATAGGAACTTGGTTTATTTGTTTCGCCAACAACAGACTTATTCCTCTCAATATTTACCATGGACTCTTAGGCTGACTGCAAATATTTGAGATCCTTTTGTCTAAATTGAAAACCTAGTTATATATTAACTAAACCCATATAATAGATCAATATGGTTCCCTTGAGAGGCTTAATGTCTTTACACAACTTCTAAACTAAATTATTAAACCTCTTGTTAAATTCTTCAATGGTTTCACTCTCATTTATGTTGGCACAATGTAGGGCAACCAATAAAAACTAGTTGCCAATCTTTTCTACTAAATTTTCAAGGAATTCACCTTTAAGAGGCTCCCAAACATTGAAGTTGTTATCTAGTATCCCAATCCACCATTTAGGAGTATTAACTTCCAAATCCAATGTGAAAAGTTCCATGCAAACATCTAAATGGGTTACTGCCTTTGTTATGTAGGGTCATGTTTTTAAATTTGGATAAATGATTAGATGTTGATATTGCGTTATTCCCTTCAAAGGTACACAAAGTATCAATTTCCTTTTCTGTTAGTTTTTGTACAATTATAGCAGTATAATTTAATTGCAGATAATAAAATAGGATCAATAAAAGAATAACCAAGCACAGAAACAATAGACACATAATTTTATCCTGGGAAACCTAACATGGAGAAAACCCAACAACCTTCATATAGAGATAATCAATTCAGATATCATAGTACATCCAAATATCAAGAATGAGAGAGAGAAAGAGAAACTTCTCCAAGTGTAGCAACCCCAAAAAGACTTCTCCTAGTTGCAATATCGAACTTCTTCCTCTCTAGAGTGAACTTGCTTGTGTTGAGTGTGTGACCAAATGAGAGGAGCGCATCCTCTATTTATACTCATAAAAAAGTGACTTTCTCCTCACCTGTGCCAACTTCTCTAACTGACTAGGCCTACTTGTCTTGGAGGAATATAAAATTACATTTATTATTTATTTCCTTTGGGTAATTCTAACCCAAGGTTTACATTGATTTCTTTCATGATCTTTTACATGATCAATTACATCAATAATTTCTCCCGAAGGAGGTACAACAATAATCTAATAAAGGGCAATAAAAAATATAATAAGAATAAATTCTGCAGTTACATTATTTTCAACGCTCCCTCTTAACAAGGAAGGTATTCTTCAAACACGGTCATCATCAGCATCACTGGACACGATCATCTGGATCTCAACTGTACATCACAACTATCTCGAACATATCTATACATACGGAAGGTATTCAACACAGTCTCAGTCCATAGAGAAGTGTAATCATCCATCCACTCCACTCAGTCCATCGATGGATCCATACATCAGCTCAACAACTCTGCACAGTCCATTGGAGATTCCATCATGCATTATCTCAACCTAGTCTATCGGGGAATATGCACCAACTCAACCAGCCCATCGGTGACTCCATACAAGAGTACTAGTGTGCGCCAATGTGCATCAGCCTCTCCATCCCATCTCAGGATGTCTAGGATATCTCCTCACTCTTTTCGGAGTGATCGGGAGAATGCACTAAATCTCTCCATGAGAGATCTCCTCAGCTCTTTTAGAGTGATCGGGAGTGTGCACTGGCCTCTCCATCCTTTTCAGGACATCTGATAGATCTCCTCCCTCCATCTCGGAGTGATCGGGATAATGTAGTGGCCCCTCCATCCCATCTCAGAATGTATGAGACATATCCTCACTCCATCACAGAGTGATTGGGAGAATGCAGTGGCCTCTCCATCCCATCTCAGGATGTCCGATAGATCTCCTCACTCCTTTCGGAGTGATCGGGAGAATGCATTGGTCTCTATATAAACATCTTTCCCTCTCAAGGAGGGACACATTCTCTCACACATCAAGCCTTTCACGAAAGTATGCAAACTTTATTCTGAGAAGAGGCTTGGTAAGAATGTCTATAGTCTGGTCATCTGTCTGGACATATTGTAGCTTAACTGCACCTTTCTGCACCATATCACGAATGTAGTGATATCAAACTCGATATGCTTCGACTTACCATGGAATACTGGATTCACATACATCTGCACACAGCTCTTGTTATCATAGTGAATCAATGTTGGCTCTAGAGTCTGGCCAAACAAACCCGCAAGGATTTTCCGAAGCCACACAGCTTCTTGAGTTGTGGTGCATGAGGCCATATACTCAACCTCTATAGTACTAAGTGCTACTGAGGTCTGCTTCCTGCTACACCAGGAAATCACTGCAGATCCCAAGTTGAAGCAACACCCGGAGGTGCTCTTCCTATCCACAACACTCCCAACCCAATCAAAATCAAATTATCCCTACAATTTTAGTTTACAATCTAAGGAATATCTCAGGCCATATCCCATAGTGCCACGCAAGTATCTCAACACATCTTTTGCAACAACCCAATGAATCTATCTCAGCTCGCACATAAACTGGATAAGGGAACCTATTGCAAAACATATATCCGGTCTAATGTTGACCAGATACATCAATGATCCAATCAACTGGCGGTACATGGTGGGATCTATCAAATCTGAATTGGAAGCAGATTCTCTCAGCTTCTTCAGATTCGCATCCATCGGTATGGCCATGGACTTACAGTCCAACATTCTGAATCACTTCAGTATGTCAATGGTGTATTTTCCTTGGCTCAGTAAAATCTCACTGTTCCTCTATCATACTTCTAATCCCAATAAGTAATGCATCAATACAATAAGTTTCTCATTTCCGGTGAGAAACAGATCATCAACATGTACCAAAATTAGTGGCTCACCATCCACAACCTTGTAGTAAAGGTTGGGGTCTACATCACTGTTGGTGAATCCCAAGCTCACCAAGTATCCATCTACCCGACCATACCAAGCACATGGTGCTTTCTTTAGTCCATATAAGGCCTTTTTCAGCGTGCATACATGGGAATCCTTTCCATGGATCACAAAACCCTCTAGTTGTTCAATATATACTTCTTCCTCGATTACACCATTGAGGAAGGCGGTTTTGACATCCATCTGATGCAACTTCCATCCCATAGCTTAAGTAATAGCAATAATCATCGCGATGGAAGTATATCGAGCCACGAGAACAAATGTCTCATCATAATCAACTCCCTCTTTCTGAGAGAATCCTCTAGCAACAAATCTATCCTTGTGTTTCTCAACACTGCCATATGCTCCATGCTTGATTATTTTGTAAATCCACCTAGAAGTCACTATTGACTTCCCCTCGGGTCTCGGCACAACCTACCACACATCAATATTCATGATGGATTGATATTCTTCCATCATGGCATCCTTCCATACTTGTTGTCTGTAGGCATCCTCATAGGTGGAGGATTCTGAGTCAATAATGTGACTCATCAATGTTATATAACTCGAGAATCTCGGAGGACTCTTACTTTCTCGGAAAGTACCATGTGGAGATCCATGCCCCTCTGCATCCTGCAATTTCTGTTGTGCCCATCTAGGCCTCTTTCGGTCTACTGCAACATCTTTGGTAACATCAACTAGATCAATGGGATCAATCAGTTCATCCTTCTCTACTAACTCCCTTTGAACTGCTTTGGGGGGGGCGATGATTCTATCTCCTTTGGATCTATCAGCTCCTCATCATTGATCTCCATATTGGATCCTCTAGTTCTTCTTATATCCATCTTCTCTTCAAAGGACACATCCTTGCTAACCTCGATCTGTCTTGATCCTGGGATGTAGATTCTATAATCCTTTGAAGACTCAGTGTATCCCACAAATACTCCCTTCTTTCCTGAAGGCTCTAACTTTGTCCTCTTTTCCTTGGGCAATGTAATGTCCCCATTTTTTACCCTTATAATATTTGGGCTATAATGTAAATATTGTATGCATATTTTGTATGATTCTAGCATGGAGCTCAAGGCCAAGGCCCCGCTAGTGAACGCTCGATCTTGAAGAGGAAAGTATGTTGGTATTAATTAACCCATGTGCTAGTGAGCCATGGGAATTGTAAATATGCATTTTAATATAAATGCCCACAGCTAGCTATGCAATGCAACAAGAGATGGGGGCATGATATTGCAAGGGATTGGGAGGGAAATATTCAAACCCTTGAGCCAATCAAGTCAAGCCAAGTGTCAATGAGAGAACCCATGAACCATCAAGTACCCATGTTGACTTTGGTGCCCAATCATTCATTTCTCCCAAGAGGTGGGTGAAGAAGTTAATGCCTTGGGGATTGGGGAGGTATGGCTGTCCAAAATTCGAGTATGGGAAAGCCACCCTCATGGAAAAACGTGTTTTTCCTTCTTGGGCAAGAAAACAACACCCACGAATTGCCTTTCCAAGCCATTATTCATGAACAGACTTCACTCTCTCACGTTTTTGGGAACTTGCTGGGCGTTTTTAGCTTGTTGGGCGTTTTTAGCTTGCTGGGCGTTTTTGTTGAAGCTTGCTGGGCATTTTTGGCTTGCTGGGCATTTTATTTTGAAGTTTGCTGAGCATTTGGGAGCTTGTTGGACGTTTTTGGAACTTGTTGGGCGTTTTTAGCTTGCTAGGCGTTTTTGTTGAAGCCTGCTGGGCGTTTTTGTCATTGCTGGTAACTCGTTTTTGTGTTGCAGACCTGTTGGGAAGGAGAGAGCACGATTTGGGGGTTTGTAGAGACCATTGCTGCTCTTTGAATGCCCATGGACATTTTCTGAAAACGAAATTGCCTTCCAGGATCGTTTTCCCCATTTTCCACTTCGGTTTTGGGTTGCCCACATTTTCCATTCCTACCCAACACTTGGGGTTTTGCTGTTATGTGTACCCATGCCAAGTTCATGAGTTTTCTGTGTGTAGGAGATTGTTTAGATTGAAATGGGTTTCCATTGTTTTGGCTTGAACTTGAGTGGAAGCATCCACAATTGAAGAGGGTTCAAATTAAGCCTGATAAACCCAGCAGTGGTCTGGCTTTGCTTAGATCCAAATGACTATTTGGCTATTTGGTTGCGTATGAGTTTGAAATCCCCTTTTTCCTTGTAGATATCATGCCCAGCTCGGGGGTGGCCTTCGGACGGACTCAGTATATGCTGTCGAAGAGCCTACGGTTGGGTGGAACGTTGCAGTGACATAGCTAGTTGCTTGGGGCAATTGCGAAAGGAAGATAAGTATACAATGTCTCTGTATTTTACTTCTACAATGTCTAATTTGATGTTTATATTGATATGTTGTATGCATATAAAAAGTGTGTGGATGATTTGTTTATTTTCGTTGTGCATATTCAATTGAGTTGCATCTACACACAATGAATTTTAATTGTATAAAATTTTGAATGGGTTGAGTCTTTTAGGAACAACCCCATAGATTGGTAGCATATTCCCTTCCAGGATTTGGGTCCGCGGGAGGGGACATTACATTTTGGTATCAAATCCCATGGTTACCCTTTTTTATGTATTGTCCCCATTTTTTACCCTTATAATATTTGGGCTATAATGTAAATATTGTATGCATATTTTGTATGATTCCTACCATGGAGCTTAAGGCCAAGGTCTCGCTAGTGAACGCTCAATCTTGAAGAGGAAAGTATGTTGGTATTAATTAACCCATGTGCTAGTGAGCCATGGGAATTGTAAATATGCATTTTAATATAAATGCCCGCAACTAGCTATGCAATGCAACAAGAGATGGGGGCATGATATTGCAAGGGATTGGGAGGGAAATATTCAAACCCTTGAGCCAATCAAGTCAAGCCAAGTGTCAATAAGAGAACCCAGGAACCATCAACTACCCATGTTGACTTTGGTGCCCAATCATTCATTTCTCCCAAGAGGTGGGTGAAGAAGTTAATGCCTTGGGGATTGGGGAGGTATGGCTGTCCAAAATTTGAGTATGCGCAAGCCACCCTCATGGAAAAACGTGTTTTTCCTTCTTGGGCAAGAAAACATGCACGAATTGCCTTTCCAAGCCATTATTCATGAGCAGACTTCACTCTCTCACGTTTTTGGGAACTTGCTGGGCGATTTTAGCTTGCTGGGCGTTTTTGTTCAAGCTTGTTGGGCATTTTTAGCTTGCTGGGCATTTTATTTTGAAGCTTGCTGGGTGTTTGGGAGATTGCTGGACGTTTTTGGAACTTGCTGGGCGTTTTTAGCTTGCTGGGCGTTTTGGTTGAAGCCTGGTGGGCATTTTTGTCATTGCTGGGAACTCGTTTTTGTGTTGCAGACATGCACGAATTGCCTTTCCAAGCCATTATTCATGAGCAGACTTCACTCTCTCACTCTTGATCTATCACTCTCTGATAAGTCAACTGAGCAACCTCATCCGAGGACCTCTTGCCTCTATATATATCTCACTGATCAATTAGGTTTACCAAAAACCTAATATCTGTGCATGCAAAAATTCCTTTTTGCACGCATCTCATAATCACTAACTGGTCATGCAAATCTCATGCATGCAAGAGGCAAAACACCCCGAAAGGTCTGCAAGCATCCACTGTTGGATTCATGCCACTGAGTAGAGTGCATCTCACCCTCTACTCCATACTGATGCCTCTACTGTTGATGTACCTCCATGCAAGACATCTGAATCACGAAGGACATCCCGAGATACCAAAAAATCTAACAAAAATTGATGGTTGTAGGTGAGCAGAGAGGTTGGGCAAGCTTAGAACACTTACCCACTGAGTTATGTTTCTCATACGTGCTTGAGAAGCCATTAATTGAAGCTACAGGTGGTTCTATAGCATCACATAGCAGATTGGACTTCTTTTATGCACACACAAGAAGCACCAGGCAAGATGGATCACCCAAGAGAACCGTGGATCGATGAAGTGGATGCCTGAGCCAAGAAGGGTGTTGTGTGGAACAGGTATTATGGAAGCCAAGGCTGTGAGGACTGAGTGAGACCCATGTAGAGCTCTGTATGAGCATTTGGCTAAGCATAGAGAGCAGAACGAGTTGTGGGATGAAAGAGAGAAACCTGTAGTTGTTTCCTTTGCCCTGGTGGCCTCATAGCCCAGCTTGGGGGTTGCCTCTTAGCAGAAATAATATATTCTTGACAGAGTGCCTATGGTTGGGTGGAAAATCGCTCTTACATAGCCAGTTGCTTGGATATGCATTAGATAAAAATAAGTATTCTCATGCATATGAATTTGAAATGTTTTTATTTGATGCTCGTACCATTTATGTCTGTATTGGCATGCTAGATGTGTGGATAGAATTTAATTCCGTTGTGCATGTTTACTTACGTTTCTGCACACATTTTAATTGTTGAAATTTGTATTATGGCTTTGGGGCAAAATTTGAGAGCCCAAATTTAGTAAATGTCCCCTCCCGATGGTTGGATTGGCTGAAGGGGATGTTACAAATACTCCTTTAGATACTCCATTAGAAACATGGTTTTATCCATACACAATAGGCTCACACATGTGAGAGTCAACAAATATAAGGGTTGTCCCATCAAAATCCTCCAAGAATAACTCTAATATCAAGAACAACCTCCAATATCATTGCAAGCAAGTGAAGGTCAACATGTGTAATCACTCATATGAAACGCGTGCCATTGAAGGTAGCATATCCTCTCAAGAATGCAACCAAATCCTCATTCCATGTGCTAATAGGTGGATCACAGGATTAGAATGTCCATGTGTCAAGTCAAGCACACATCATCTCTATCCAAGAATAAAAAGGGACAACCTCCTCAAAAACATTAATAATAAATAGAGGAGTACATCAATACAAGTGCCCACTAGATGAGTACTCCCCCAAATAAGTCTAATCCAAGCACCACAAACCATATCCAAGTGTGAATAGATGCTAAGAAAGCAAGGAACTCAAGAGACAAGGCCTCCAAGTCATCACAAGGGAGTCAAACTACCCCTAGATAATCAAATAAACATGATAATGTGTACCCAAAAGGTAGTACTCCACCTAAGACCAAGTAATGTGTCATAACAATGTGAAGTAAATCCCATTTGGATCACCAAGAGCTAGATAACTCTCTCTAGAAAGTGTAACCACATATTACATCAATAAAACCCATAAACAAACTTAGAACATCTTAAAATGGATCAATAAGTTAGGCATTATAATAACAATGTAGGAATACCATATGAATGTGCCAACATAAGAGAAAACAATTGGCCCAATGCACTGAGAAAATGGCATCTCCTCGATGAAACTACATCATATCATCAAATACATCATGTAGACTCTAAAAAAAACATCTGGGAATGGAAGATGTGCCAACTACTCTATACATAACGCCTGCCAATCATGCTAAGATGATGTCCCAAAAAGTAATGATGAAGTGCTATAGAACAAATCATCTCAACAAGATCTATCATCAACTGCATCTAACCATATCTTATGTATGAATAATCATCCATAATGTTGATACCAAGTATCAAGTATACCAACATATTGCATCAAGTAACAAACATTGCTATGCATCGCTGGTCAATCAATAGTGCTCATGTTGAACTCTAGGGACATCCAATTAACTTTGCACTATACATTGCCCTCTTCGACATCAAAACACCAAGTTGTTGAGGCGGTAAATAAAGACTTCCCTAGCCGTTGAGGAAGTTAGTAGGTCAAACTAGAAGTGTAATGCTAGGGAGAGTGTATCAATAAATATCCCTAGAGTATATCCAATTATCAATAAATATAATCACATATGAACAACCTATGCAACATAATTGTGATAAAATATCATGAATGTGACCTCATGCAATATGAGGGGTAATATGTTGCATTTGTATTTATGTGGAAATGCCATTCTAAAGTTATAATCAATGAGGTTCCTCTCCCCCTTACTCTAGGGGATGTGAAAAGCTTCAAGGAAGAGATGCATTTGCTCTTGAGAGTTAATCTTGGTGCATTTCATCACAACCATTGAGTCTCTCTCTATGGCAATCCTGGCTCATATTTTGGTCTTTTCGGCTTTCATAGAACAAGACTTTTTTAGCACCCTTGTGTGCACGTTGTAGCCAGCTAGAAACCTAATGTACTTATTTTCTTCCGGAAGTAACATATGAAGCAACCGCCTAGAAACCTAATGTCCTTATTAGTTCCCCTAAGTAATATATATGAAGCGTTTTCCATCATAAAACAAAGAAATCAACTATTGTCCATCCATAAAAATGGCTATGTACTGGAACCAATTTGTTTACGACTTGAAATGTTCCATGTGGAGATTAGGCCAAGATATCATGATGTAACTAGTCCATGGAATGGTCTTGAAAATGAATAAGAAAACATTCTTACATTCTTTTAATTTTAACCAATGCACATAATTCATATTAATAACTATTAAAAACAGAAAACTCGCAACTTCAACATAGACAAAGACACATTACCTACACACAATGAAATTTGTAGCACTACCTTTCTTACACACACACAATATATATATATACCAACTTTTATCCATCCATAACAATGGATATGGATAGGAACTAGTTTGTTTACAACATGAAATGTTCCCCATGGAAAAGAGGAAAAGATTTCATCAAGAAACTACTGCATGGAATGGTAGAAAACATTCTTTTAATTTTAACCAATGCACATAATTCATAGTAATAAAAATACTTAAAACCACAACATAGACAAAGACACATTAGCTACACACAATAAAATTTGTAGAAGTACCTTTATTATACACCAAAAAAGAAAAAAGAAAAAAGAAAAAAAAAAAAAAAAAAAATATATATATATATATATATATATATATATATATATATATATATATATATATAACACAAAGGCTATCAACAACTTGAAGGTCAATAATCATTTTTTTCTCAAGATAAAAGCAAATGCTATCAACAACTTGAAAGTGTTTTTCTTCCAAGATAAAAGCATTGTATTGATATTTTAAAATTTCAAATCAAATACTAGACAAGCCATGATGGTCTCGAGAAACAAGTTATTCAAAAAGCCTTCGTCCTATCTACCTCAGCACCTCTACTAAAAATATAAACAATTTCTTTTTACATCTAGTAGTATCATATGCATCAACATCATAATTAAATGCATACTTGAAATATAGACATTAACAAATCTTCATTACATCCATAAATCCTTATGCTCTACACCAAAACAACCTCAAAAATTAACATAAGGCTAATCTGTAGGTGAAAATAGCGAACCTCCCCTGAAAGCATGTCCAGTGAAGGGTCCCTGGAGCACTCCCCTTTCTTCCCTGGAATTTCTGAATGGAACATGGATGAACCACCAATGTCAGGGTTAGTGACAGTAGGTGAAAATAGAGCGCCTCCCCCGAAAGCATGTCCAGTGACGGGTTCCCTGGAGCACTCCCCTTTCTTCCCTGAAATTTCTGAATGGAACATGGATGAACCACCAATGTTCGGGTTAGTGACACCGTGGGACTCAAACCTATGACCTCATTTGCAACTTGCCTTTGGTGGATGGTCCAACCGATTGAGCTAGCTCTTATGTGTGTAAAATCTTGTGGGACCCCTTCCTCAAAATATCTAAAAGGAGGGTGGCTCAACTACTAACCGCAATTATAGTTGGTTACCCAATGAGACTTGAACCAAAGACCTCATGGCTAACTGTGACCTGAAAATTTTCATTAAAATAGATTGAGTTGATACATTAGGATTCACATATGTGTGCATGTGTGTTTTGGGGGTACCGCTGCAAAGTTCAACATTCCAAGGAATATGAACCAGTAGAATATTTACAAACCAAATAAAAATAATAAAATGTTTGCTGGTTGGATGTCCAACTGTAATATTTTTAGCACTCGCCTACAATGAAAATCTAACCAATGAGATATCTCTCACAGCAACCAAAAAATACCAATATATCTAAACAGTGACCAAGTCTCCAACACTATACACAACCTCAATCACATGGTTCAAGATCATGTTCAAATTCGGTAACCACGAGTTTCGACAAAATTTGGCAATGCAAAACCGTGAAGTAAAATTCAACATTAAGTTCAAAATTTAAATAGATGTATTCATTTAGTATAAAATATAAATAGATGTATAGTAAAATTTCAGGCACTCGTTAAACATTTATGATAAAAATGAAAATTGCATGTGGATATTAAACATATATACTTCAAAAAGATGATCTTGTTAGAATTTTAAGGGTTAAGGGTGGTTTTATGAATTAGGATTTCATTCCTTTTAAAACTTGAACTTAATAAATTCACCCTGAACTTTGAAATTGGTTTAAGTTTAATAAAATTCAAATTTCAAGCTTGGTATTCACAAAACGTGGTGACTAAGTTGACAACATTGAAAAATATGCACCTCCTCCTCCGACGAGAACCCACATATGTAATCCACAACAAGCTCGTCATTTCTTCTACCGAAAAAGGATCAAGATTCACGAATCGACCACCACTGTAAAATTCAACTCAGAAAAACCTTCAAGCACCCAAAAACATTCTCATACTTGGACCTAAACCGTAGTCCGCTTTTCTAATTTGCATCACTTCATTCTTCGCTCTTCATTACCTTAGACGCAATGCCTGTCCTTGTGATCACTTTAAATCCCTCTGCACAAACAAGATTTGTATGCACATTAGTGTTCGATTCACTCATGGATTACAAAAAAAAGTTGATCAACCAAAACCTATTGGGATAATACTAATCCTTTGTGAGCAAAAATGTAAACAAGAGAAAAATTGCTGTTTGTAAAACTTTGTATCCCCAAAATAATCATTTCACATTCTCCCAACAATAAATCAATTGCTGTTTGTAAAACTTTGTATCCCCAAAATAGTCATTTCACATTCTCCCAACAATAAATCAAATAGTTGCAACATATTTCAAACAATAAATCAAATGAATGATCTTGCTTCAACACAACTTCGAACTCTTCATTGAACACTTCTCTCTTTAGTATCACCACAATCTCTTCCTCTACATACACAGTGAATTCAAGTCGAAAACACTTGAAAAAAAAAGCTTCTTGTCTACACTATATAATTCTCTAATATACAAGGATTAAGATTACAAGAAAGTCATGCTCGTTACACAAAGACAATATAAACAATGAACTTCTCTAGTATACAAGGATTAAGATTGCGAGAATCTCATAACCATAGACCCCTCCAATAAGTGAGCAATGCCCGTTACAAAGAGAATATAAACTATGAACTTTGCAGTATCACCTTTATTGCACACATTCTGCATAAAGACAATAACTGAAATGTTCAACTTCCTACTAAATATGAACCACCACCTTATTTAGAAGCAATAAAAGAAAGTAAATGCTAGTTGGCTAGATGTCCAATTGTACCATTTTTTACAATAACTACACATGCATACAAGGAACATTTCATCCAAGATTAGCATTGATCATATTTGTTACAGTGAACTTGTTCCAACGGATAGTTGATGACATGATTAATTATGAGCATAAATTCATTAATGGGATATGCATAGGTAGATCCCCTTGATCTGATCCAATTACATTTACAACTAAAAGAGCATAGTCAAAAGTGATACATGTGCTATTCCCATATGCTGTCCTTCTATGCAACTAATTTGTGTCTAAAACAAGGATTTCAATAGATTCACAGATTTCAACTTCTCCTTTGGAACATGAAATATCAAAGTTCTACTCAGATGGAATGTCCCTTCAAGGAAAATGATGTTTTAAACCAGTAGTAAAGCTGCACGCAATTTACCTAAATCCATGAGCATGAAAAATCTCTATCTGAATGAAGAGTTGAACCTGAAAAGCTACCATCCCTCAAGCTTGAAGTTCTACATGATCTTTCAACACTTCACCCACAATCTTTAAAAAGAAACCCATAATTGAGTTGAAGTGGAATTCAACAATATGATCTACTTATTACAGTGATTCTCTAAGCAAGTATGTGTCCTATATAATGAGGCATCTCTTATACTCTATATTAAAAAATCACTCCAGGATACATAGAAAGCAGCGAACTCCATATAGAAACAAATTTAAAACTAACCCTGTGAGAGGGTATCAAATATTTGAGATATTGCAGGAAATCTCAAACAAGTTGCAATAAAATGTTTTACTGTCCAACATGAAAGAAAATCATCTCTACCACAAGCTTTTAATGATCTTTACCAACATATAAGATTAACTGTAAACCAGAAGGTCAACCAAGAAGATATATTCAAATGTGAAAGGAACAATAAGGAACCATGAGAATCAAATTTGCATCTCTACAAAATAAAAAACCTGAGTTCAATAATTATTTATCTTCAAGCAGCGCTTGTTGGCATATTATGCCTAGATTACTAGCAGAAAGAAACATTTTGTGAAAAATGCCAAATGGAAGTTATATCAAATCACAACTAGGCTATCAACCACAACAAACTTATAGGAACCCCTAATCATTCAATTTGGTTTCACTATAATTTCAATTGCATCAAACTACTTTATAGCCCAAGGGGTTAGCTCTGATCAGTTGCATCAAATTTTGCTTTCCCAAGATTGTTGTTCTGATTATCTAGCATGGAATTGTTTCCTCGAGTACAAATCTTGAATTCCATAGCTTCAACAATCAGAGTTCTTTATTAGCTAAAACATTTACAAGATCTCAAATGTGCAAAAATTTGGCAACAATCACACTCCCTTTGCTTTACGAGATTGTAGATCCATGTTGAAAACCATAATTACATGTTTTCTCAGTTTCCATTAGGTTCTTGACCAGAAGAATAAATATGGAAATATGTTTCCCATGCAAAAAAAAGAAAAACATCACACAAACACAAAGGCAATTAATAAACGCTGAAACAAACACATCTTAGAGTTACAGCCAATACATGAAATATTTTCCTCGTATGAACTTGAGGTAAGTAAAATACCACTGTACAGAGCTCTCTCAACTGTTTGGGTATATTTTAAGAGTAAAATAGAACACTATACAATGCTCTTTGAACTATTCTGGTATGTATGAGGAGTAAAATAGAAATGGCTACATCTGAACTGCATTTGGTTCTACAATTCTACATAACACTTATATCCAGAATCCAATGCAGAGATTACGTCAAGAACATCTTTGCAGGCATTTTCAAAAAACAGATGGGGAAAGGAACTGAGAAAAAAGTCAAGCTGCCAAAAGGCATCAATTTCTACTAATTCGTTAGCTTAGCCTGGTCATACAATGACATAGACGCCCCTTTAATTAGGTGGTAATGCAACTCATGAAATTCGAAGCAGCCTTACCTTAGCCCTGGGGGAACTGTCAACGTGACACTTTTCAGAGGGGACTTTTTGGAAATTGGAACACTTAGGGCCAAGTTCTCATCTATTATCCACAGGCTAATATTCACCGTCGAGTGCAAGTTGTTAAATGGGAACCTGGAAGGTTGCCTGTCTTATATGTTTTTATCGACTTTGTTGGATCTTTGAAGAAATCTCATCTATCAATTTCCTGAACATAAAAATGAGCTATGGATCAAAAAAAGCCTAAGTTGCCAGGAAACGTGGGTACGGGGACGGGTACTGGTACAGGGACGGGGACGGGGACAGGGCGCCACTTTTTGAAACATGGTACTTGGGTACGTCGTGGGTACTGTAGACATATATATCTATCTATCTATCTATATATAGATATATAGATATAGATATAGATATATATATATATATATATATATTAAAATTTATAAAAATAAAACATGTCACAGTCAGATCATACATGCATATTTATAAATTCAATGATTCATATGAACATTCACATTGAAAATTTGAAACATAAAATAATAAATTTGATAAATCATAGACTCGTAGTAGATATCAAGTGGAAGACTGGAAGTTATATAATTAATAATAATATATGTCCATGACTCCATGAGTTCAAACTTCGTTGTCATACTACATTCAAAATTTGCCTAATGGCATTTCCAAACATGAAAGAGAAAGTTCAAAACAGTAAACAATGAACAAGATAGCTGATTTGGCTTCCTCAAGCCATGTCATCAACATCCTCAAGATCAATGTCATCAGCATCACTAAGGTCCTCTGTCAGCAAGCTCTCTAGATAGGCATCACTCTCGAGTTGGGACGTCGCTTGTGCAATGAAATGTTAAAACTTAGGTTTGGGAACCTGGTTTAGGTAAGGGCCCACTTCTTATTTGTTTTAATAATATTTATTAAATTATTTATTAAAGTTTTAATTTTTTAAACATTGCAAATCGACCCCCTAACATTGGCGGATTCCAACCTTGAACAAAACTGATCTGGACGTACCCTTGGCGTACCCAAACACAGGGTATGGCATACCGAAATGCATGCAAGTACCTGAATTTCATGAATGACGTCTCGGGTACGTGAGATCTGATTTGGGTACGGCTGGGTACGGCAGGGGACATACCTTTGAAGTACCCAAGTACTTGGTACGTGTACCTGGTATGGGTTCGTGTACCCAACCCCCCGGTACGGGTACCCATGCAACACTGAAGAAAGCCAAGGCTTAAATCATCTTATAAATGTTGCATTCCGACTGGTTTTTTAATCTAATCCGCATGAGAGTCGTAGGAGAGATGTTATTAGGAGCTAAAATCTAAATCAAGGTACCAATACAAAAGGATACTCAAGGATAGTGCAGGGTATAAATATTGGGCAGAAGCAAAACGTATGACCTGTACTTTGACAGTGTAATAATACTAGAATCTGTATGGTGAGACTTGACATGTCACACTGGCGTTATCACATGTGGTGCAAGTAGGACTGTTATGCCACATACTGTATTGGCATGCTACTACTTATTTTTGCTTCATTTTTTATGACATATCCCAGATCCTTATGGTCTCTTTTTACTGCTGCTGGGACCTTCCATATGATATGAGTGATGAGATGAGATGAGATGAGATGATGCTACTATGATGCCATTTTACTGCTATGTCATATTTCATTGATGATGATATACTCGTGGATGTTGTACTTCACTGCTATTGTATGATGTATTTGATTGTTTTGATGAGTATAGCTAGTAATACCAGTCATAGGATGACAAAGGTGAAGGGGTTTTGATTTATTTGTATACCATGAACCAAGATGATTCTCGTCTTTGCAACGATTATTCCCCCTTCTTCGGTTTCATTTCTGTCCTTATCCATATCATCCATATCACTTCACCTTGTATTTACATCCCAATGGTTTAAAAATTAAAGTTGACATGATTGACTCTTGCTCTCTGCCTTTGTGGGTATGTCACCTTTTGTTCTTCTTGCTGTCTTTGCTATGTGTCTTGCGTTGTTGTGTTGTAGTGAATCCTCAGTTTAAGATGCTTTCAGGTAGATCCCCATGGCCGATTGTCAATAGTCAAGAAGAACTATAATTGAGTAATGCCTTTTTCACCTGAAATCCAAAACAGTCCTTGTGCTATCAAAAATAAAATGGTTAACAGTTGGAGGAATAGGTAATCCCTGTTGGGGCTATGGATGCTCGATTGGCAGCATGGAAAGGCCCATTTGCATGAAAATTCCTTACTGTGGCAACTCCATCAGGGTTATTGACACTCGTTGGCATCGAAGCTAAGGCCATGTCATCACTAGTATCGGATAGGAATAAAACTAGGGTCGATATCCTTCAAACCATTAATCCTATGTAAAAAGGAAAAAGTGAAAAGAAAAAAAAAGAGAAAGAAAAGGGAAATGTTACTATTGAGATCAAACAGAAAGGTATCTCATAACACACTCCCTATGATAAGACACTTATCGTTCTCTGTTATTTGCATGTTTGGTTAAACTACAAAGGACCCCTTACTTCTTTATCATGAGTCATCCAGTCAACCTAAGCCAATTCACATTCTAACCTGGATCATCATCCACATCCACTCCGAAGAAGAACTAGTCCTTGCAAATGCTTTGATGTTAACATGGTAATGATATATTCCTAAATCAGTCATCCGAGGAACTCATTGAAAAAACTTATGTGGTATATTATCATGTTTCTCATGACTATGCTATCTGATGAATCATAATAAACAGTGAATGCATTATGATTATCATGTACATTGATTTTGCACATGTACATTACTATTGCTGGTCCATTTGGGACTGTTGTCCACTAAATGTTTTGGCCCTTTGTAAAATTTGCATGTCCAAACCCCTGCGAGGGAATTGTAATAAGTTGGTCTAGCATGAGTTCTTTTGTAAAGAGGCTTGGTCTACCTTAGGTTTGCCATCAAGGGGATACTCTAGAGTGCTTTTTTCTTAGGAATTATGCATTGCGCTTCAGTGATGTATAATTCCTGAGTTTTTCACTCATACCTCCAAAGCTGCAGTATTTTCCATGGTGGTCGAACCTAGGGAGATTATTAAAGCCTATATGTATGTATTTTTTAAACATGTTAGCCATCAGTATTGAGTCATATGGACATGCACTAGGTCACCTAGTATTTTTGTCTCATTTGAGAAAATTATTTTTTTTCATTTTTTGAGATTTTTTTTTAATATTTTAATTAAAAAACCCAAAAAGTGATAAAAGTGTGGTTAGGAGGTGAAGTGTGGCATGGGGGGCTCATGTTTTAACCCATAGCACCCATAAAACCCCTAAACCCACTTTTCCTAAGTTCTAAGTGATTATTTTTCACTTAAATAAAAAATCTCTCAAAATTAATTTTGAGGAATTATTTAATTAAAAAATAATAAATATGAGAGAAAATCAAATTCTTAAATCAATGGAATTTGTCCCAGATAGAGGCCCAGTTGAGTTGGCAGTTGCATTTAAGGAAAAATCCTAACCCCACAGATCAATGAAATGTGTTGGAATCAAATCTCCTTTGATTGCCAATCAAATCAAGGAGAATATTGAGGAAATAAATGATGATTTGACTGAAGATTGGAGATCCACAAAAGGGGGGGGCGGATTTGTGGTTGGAGAGGTGTCAAGTGGAGGTTGAAAAGTGTCAAATGGTTGGAGAAATGTGTCATTAACCTCCCCAAACCCCTCACGTGTGTCAACAAGCCTTTTCCAAGTGTATCAATCCATTTCTCCAAGTGTCAAAGAGGATCTATCTTGGGAAGTGCACCTCCCCCTCTCTCATTTTTCTAAATAAGCAAGGTATCTCATGCTCATTTCTTCATGATGGATGCATTGAACCTTTGCCATTTTGAACATTGTTGCTATTGAGTAATATATTTCAAGACTTTGGAGGTCCATCGGGTGCATCTTGTGTTGGAGTTTCTACATCTGAGGTGATATTGTTGCTTTACATATGCTTTTTCATGCTTTCATTGTGTAGATTTATTCTATTGGGTATAGAAGCAAACATTTACTGTTGTTAATTTGTTTGTTTATGCATAGACAATAGCAGATTCGAATGTAATCAACTATATTCGGTTATACTTAGATTCATTTGGTCCCATTTTATTCTAACATACTAAGTCTCGTTTTGTATTGCAAGTTTTGGCATTGTTTAGCTGCAGATCTTAAGCTCAAGGGGATTGAGAACTCGGTTGTTCTTCCTTTTCTTGGGCAGCCATCTTTCTTCTAACACATTTGTATTTCAGAGATTCTCCAAACGCATTTGCAAGAAACAAGAGCATTGGAAAACCAAAGCCTCATCCATCTTCATTTCTACAAACTTTCTCTCCTTGCATTTTCTTGGTTTCATGCTTAAAAGATTAGATCTAAGAGCTTTTAATTTCCTATATATTTCAGATCTGATTATTTTATGCATTTCAATTAGATCTACAATCAGAAATCATATTCATAAGTAGATCTAGTATCAATTTTTATAATTGCATGCTTTGAAATTTCAAAAAAAATTCTAAGTATAATTTTATTTTTTTCTTTTAAATTCATTTCCATCACATTCTAATAACTTTTGTTTGTTGGTTTTTAACAGGTCCATCAGAAAAGAGGAGGAAACTCTACCCATTGTTCACCAGAAAACCTCAAAAAGGCACTTTTCGAGGACCTCTTTCTTCTAATCTTTCAAATACATCACTGTAAGCTCTTAGATCCAAGTTTAATAGACTAAGAAGCACTTCTTTACTTTCAGTACTTTGTAAAATTAATAAACGAGAGCAGTGGGATATTCAGCGCCCACACTCCATCCCCCCTGGGGGGATTTGAGTTTTTGTCTTTTTCGTGAGATTGATTTTTCCTAACTCCACAAGTTCACACACTCATTGTTAAAGTGCAAGGTGTATACTTTTAACTTGTATTTCATATTTTAATCACTTCCTTTTTTGAAAAAGTAACTTAGAGATAAAACCATCCTTCGTCGCCATGAATTATGCTCTCACCTTCACCTAAAGGCATTGCCAGTTAGTGAAGGTTGACCAGAAAAGTGACGCATAAGTTTGGACATTCATATATTTTCAATAAGTTTTGTCTTTTACTTTCATAACTTAATTGTTTAATAAAAAGGACCTAATGTCTCTTGAACTTAGCTGAAAAGCAAGTCAAGAGCACTCTCTATGGAAGAGCACAATGGTCTTTGTTCACAAACTTGAATAAACTATTTTTCCTACACTGTGTATGCTCTGCCCACCTGTGGGATACCCAGAAATAGTTGGAAGCACTATTTTTAACATTCCACACTTAACTTAACAAGTCATTTAATAAAATTAACATCCATTTAAGATAAGTAAAAATCCGGCACTTCGATTAGACTTTGTGTGGGGAAATTCTGCCTAGGGACGCTAGAACCACTGTATTGAGACCTTAAGGGCACCGTTAGACTACATCCCTGGTTGGTGTAGTGTTGAACACGCTCTCGAGACTCCGGACAGCCAACATGTCCTTATACGAAACCACCAATTTCTAAATTTCCGGACACTCCTCCCTGTACCTCACGGTATATCGAGAGTTTTCCCCTTTTCCCTTAATCAAGTTTCACACTTAATAAATCTAAAATCAGCCAAGAGACAATTGCACAACATTTCCCTTTTTCAGCACTTATCATTTACACTGTATCGACTCCATAAGGCACTGATCCTTGCACTCTTTATTTGCTTATTATCAATATCAAGTATCGTGCATCTGCTTTTTTTTTTTACAGTGATATTTAATTCATGCTGGTAAAAGACTATTTGAACCTTGTTGCAATCATCTTGGAACCTTTTAATCACTGCCCTAAAAACAACTCCTAAAAAACATCAAAACACTTTAATCATTTACACAGGAACTCTTAACAACCTTAGAAACATTCCTTAGGGACTACCCCCCTTGGCTTCGTTGGGAGTTTTGCCTAAACGGAGGAGTCCAGATCAAGTGTTAGCCTTGACTCGAGACTTGCCCCCAAGGGCACACCGAGCAGTAGCATAGATTTCTGCTACGTTAACCAGGTGTGCTAACCCGGCGGCAACAGGGACATTATCTACTGTTGGTCCATCTAGGACATCTTCTGATTATAGTACAACATCATCCTACTGCTACAGAGATATCATCGTTCCTTCTACAGAGCTATTGGATTCAGTTCCAGTTGATCAATGTTATATGGTGGCCAGTCTCATTCACTTAGGAACTAATATGATATTTTATGTTGTACATGGAATCTGTGTATTTTGAGCACATATTTGGATAGCCATTTGGCGACTTACTCAGGTATATGCCATCAAATTGATCACTACTTCCATAGATCAATCACTTCTACAAGGTAGTGGATACATTGTTGAATGTTTTGCAATCCTTATTTGCATGACCGTGCATGGATTTGATCCACTTAGTATTTTCCAAATCTATTGATGGATTTGGATACCGATTTGGCCCTACTTTCAACCTACAAGGTTGCATGGAAGAATGCTCCTCCAATTTGGTCAGATTTACAAGGTTGCATGGAAGAATGCTCCTCCAATTTGGTCAGATCTACAAGGTTGCATGGAAGAATGCTCCTCCAATTTGGTCAGATCTACAAGGATCACTCAGATAGTATCAACGAGCAACCTACCAGGCTTCATCATCATGCATGGATTTGATCCAACCTTCAGATGCAAAACGACTTGGTCTTTTTGGGCACCCATTTGGCTCTTATGTCCAGCCATACCCTCATTTTGCCCAACAACTTAGTCTTTCAATGATTTTCAACCATCTGAGGGTTTTACACGCATATTTCAACAAGTTGACGAGTTATTACAGGTTACTATTGTGGTTTCTCAAATTATTTGCCTAAGTTGAGGCAAATATTATTACTATGTTACACGAGTTTCCGGAACTTGGGAACATGGGTACGACTACCAAATACCTCTAGAAATTTCCCCCAAATTTGGAGGAAACGACAGGTTGGGAATGACAATAATATATATTAAAAAAATATAAAAATAAAATAATTAAATAAACATGAAAAGAGAAGAAACATAGACAAAAATGAAACATTAACACAAACCAGATGACTCAGCTTATCCCTTATATTACGATTCTATCTAGAACCTCTTAGAAAATGGAAATGGCAATAAAATCAAGATTACCATCCACGTCATTGATTATATACAGTAGACTCGCTCTAAAGTGGGAAAATTCAGAAGTTATAGTCCCTATATTTGTGGCTATATGTATAGAGTAAGTTTTCAGTTTTGTGTCAACTCTGATTAAAATGTATTAGAATATTATAAGTTTACAAGACATTCTATGCTAGGGTATTTGCAAAGGTGTATAAATAATCAAATTTAAATTATTATAAAATAAAAATCAAGATAATTTTTATTTAAATGTAATGTTTAAATTTAGTTTCAAAGTGATATGTTTTTATTTTTTATTCATAAAGTAAATAGTAAAAATATAAATTTGTTTTATTTTATTTAGTATATAAAAAGTCAAAATAAATTTACATTTATTATTGATTAGCGGTAACTGCAATTCAATGTAGGGACAAATGAATACTTTAGCACGGATGGTAAATAAAGATCAATGCACCAACTCAACAAGGTAGCACGAAATAGACTTTTATTGCAAATGAGATTTCTAGAGAAAAAATTATGAGTCAATCATGTATATGTATGGTCGCAAGGCAATAGAAATGTCGAAAACAACCCACGTGGCGATCATGAATACATGAAAAACTCCCAGCGAAAGAACGCGCAAGAAATGTTAATTTTATTTAGAGCTTATAATCTTATTGCAACTTCCGATAAATTAACACAGATGCATGCATGGAATAAAATTCCTAAACTTGGTTTTATGAACAAAGATACATAAGCTCATTAACACTGGAACAAAAAACTGATCACACAATATACGTAGTAATTTTTACATAGTGGAACAAAAAACCAATCACACAATATACACAGTTATTTTTACCCTGGAAACCCAATTCGGAAAACAAACAAAAATGGAGCTTTCTTGACAATCATGCCAATGAGAAAACAAAATTATTATAGTAGAAATTTCTCATACTAAAAGGAACCTATTGCCTTCGAAATCGTTTCAAATCTCTTGGCCAAAACATCGCTGCAAAACAATCTGCAAATTTAGCGCCTTGGGAAGTGCACCTCTGCTAACACGTGTCCCAACTTTGCTAGTTGTACAACTGTTGTACGACCTGCCTTGAGATGTGTGCACCCTCTCTCTGATTTGAAATATCCTACTGAAACCAGCCCTCAAGACTGTCTCAAAATTTGTGCCCTCATTTCTTCATCAGGACTAAAGAAGTGTGCCTTCTCTTCTCGTTCCTCACGCCCAGTGAAGTGTGCCCTCTCTCAGGGATTCATGCCCTTCTTCTGCTCTTGGTTGCTCAAGAAAAATCACTCCCTCTTCATCAATCTCTGAATGACTGAATGCATTGTGTCGAACCTTTACCCCCTGCCTCTCTTTTATAACCTTTCAGTGACTTTTAGGGTTCCAAAACCCTATTTCTCTTTTTCCAAACCCACTATAGAAAAATAAAGTTAAATTTAATTAACAAATTAATTAATTTACTTTTTCACTGAAAAATAATAAAAGTCACTTGCATGGAGTCTAGACATCTCATGCATGCTTCCAACACTGAAGCCATGCAGAGCACTTGTCCTTAGTTACTCCAAAAATTAATACTCCCTCTTAGCGAGGAAACTGTTCTACACTACTCCCAGCTTATCTCTGAAGAAGAGAAACTTCGCCTTCGCCAAGGCCTTCGTAAGAATGTCTGCAGTCTATAGATATGTACTTAAGTTTCACAGCTCCCCTCTAAACATAATCTCGGATGAAATGATACCCAATCTCTATGTGCTTTGACCTGTCATGAAACATTAGATTCTCAATAAGTTTAATGCAACTCTGATTATCATAGGGAATGATGGTCGACTGCAACCTCTAACCAAATAAACACACGAGTAACTAGCGAAGCCAAATGGCCTCACAACTAGCCTAACTGGATACCATATACTCTACCTCTGCTAAGCTCAATGCCATAGACTTCTGCTTCCGGCTAAACCATGACACTATTGCCGAACCCAAGCTGAAGCAAACACCCTGAGGTGCTCTTTCTGTCCATTGCACTGCTTTCCCAATCTTAGTTTGTATTACCTGTCAATCTGACTCCATACCCCTGCTCATAACTCAAACCATACTCTACCGTACCCCGTAGGTAAATAAGCAAATGTTTTGTTGCAACCCAATGCACTCTATTTGGTTCCACCACGAACTAACTGAGTGTTGACAACAAAACAAATATCCAACCTAGTGTTGACCAAATACATCAAGGACCCGATCAATTGACTATATAACGTAGGATCAACCAACTCTGACTCATAAGCATCCAGCTTCTTCAAGTAAGTCGTCATAGGCATAGCCATAGGCCTGCACTTTGTCATCTCGAATCTCCTCAGGATGTCTACAACATACTTTCCCTGCCCCTAGAAAATATAACCTATCCTCTACCATACCTCCAATCCCAAGAAGTAATGCATCAACCTGATGTCCTTCATCTCAAACTTTGAAGCAAGATCTCTCTTGCACCCCTCGATGAGCCTCTCTGATCCCATCAAGAACAGATCATCTACGTATAGAACAAGAATGAGAGGATCCTCGCCAACAACAATGAAGTAAAGATTTGGATCCACCTCACTCTTCTCAAATCCTATCTATTGCAAGTAACTATCGATCCTGGAATACCAAGCTCTAGGAGCTTGCTTGAGTCCATACAACACTTTCTTCAAGCGACACACATGAGACTCTCTACCGTGCATCTCAAATCCCTAAGGCTGCTCAATGTACACCTCCTCCTCAATGACCCCATTCACAAATGCGGTCTTCACATCCATATGATGTATCCTCCAACCCATCTATACTGCAATATAGATCACTGATCTGATGGAAGTATATCTTCCACTACTGCAAAGGTCTCCTCTCGAATCCCTCCATCTTCGAAAACCCCTACGACACAAACCTCACCTTGTACTTCTCCACACTGCCATCTGTTGCATGATTGATCTTATAGATCTACTTCAAACTCACCATAGACTTCCCCTCCGACCTTGGGACTATATCCCACACATCATTCTTCATGATGGAGGCATACTCCTCCACCATGGCATCCTTCCATACCTGCCTCTTTGAGGCCTCCTCAAAATGAGTAAGGTCCTTCCATACCTATCTCTTTGAGGCCTCCTCAAAACAGGTAAGGTCGATATCAATGATATCACACATCAATGCCATGTAGCTCAAAAATTTCTGTGGTGACCTACTCTCCTTGAACAATTTCCTACGAGCCTCTACAAGATCT
Source organism: Larix kaempferi (assembly GCA_027924585.1). NCBI lineage: Eukaryota > Viridiplantae > Streptophyta > Pinopsida > Pinales > Pinaceae > Larix > Larix kaempferi. The sequence goes on from BSBM01000217.1 coordinate 39,035,961, forward strand.
TGAGCATCCTTAAAGGTCTGCTGCAGCCATCTCAACATCTTCTTCCCTGAAGTGGAAGTGCCATATTGTGCCGTAGGAACCTCTTGCTCCTACTGTCTGGTAAGAGCCTCTCGCTCCTTCTCCTCATCTGAAAACTAATGAACAACTTGTTCCTCCTCAACCTTCGGAGCCTATTAGTCCCCTATCTCTGCTGGAAGTGACTCATGTGACTTTTGAAAGGCTATATCCTTCTCGAAATTTATATCCTGCCTCAAAATTGTTTTCCCCAGTGCGAGAATGTAAAACTTGTAGCCCTTCAAAGTCCCACTATACCCGACAAAGATGCCCTTCTCTGTCGTGGGTTCTAACTTCGTTCTCTTCTCTGAAGGGATGTGGGAATAAGTAAGACACCTGAAAATTCGCAAGTGCCAAATCTCAGGCTTCTTCCCCCTAAAAGCCTCCTCAAGAGTTTTGTTCCCCAAATCCTTACAAGGACTCCTCTGTATGAGGACTGTCGTGCTGCATGCGTTTGCCCACGTAAACAAAGGAATGTCTTGATCATGAAGCATGGCTTTAGCGGCCCCAATGATGGCCCTGTTCTTCTACTCTTCAACCTCATTTTGCTGCGGATTTTATGGAATTGTCAACTCTTTCTTGATCCCTGCATGTGCACAGAGATGCTTGAAATAATTGGAGGTATAGTCATCCCCACCATCTAATCTCAACACCTTGATCTTCTTCCCCATCTGATTCTCCAAAAGAGCTTTGAACTTTTGGAATCTGTCGAAGAGCTCATTTTGGTCTTCAAGAAGTAGATCCAAGTTTTCTTGATATCCACTCAGCGACATTGCTGACATCGACCAACATAAATTTGAATGTATCAAATCCAAGATCCCCCTGGATCTGTTGTCACTACTCGGAAAAGCAATCTTGGCATACTTGCCAAGTGCACAGCCTTTACACACATTATGGCGCCCCACACTGAACTCTAGCAACCCAATCACTATCTCTCTCAGAACGTTAAATGCTCAATGATCCAAATGTGCCATCCTCCTATGCCATAGCTCACGCAAATCACTTCTACTGCAGTGAACCAAAGCCTGTGCTGGCTGAAACATAAGCTTATAAAGCTGACCCTATCTAACCCCAATCACCTTCATTGAATCAATGCTCGATCCTTTAGGATGTATGAGTACTTTTCCATTTCGGAAAAACACCCCATATCCTTTATCCTCTATTGTTGAGGCTGAGATCGGGTTCTTTTTCAAAGCTGGTACATTGAATGCTTCCTTCACACTCATCGATAATTGAGACTCCCTCTGAAACTGAATTGTTCCACGACCAACTGCTTTGACCTTGGAATCATCACGAAGCTCAATGTCCAGATCTAGATCCCTCTCGAATAGATCTGAGAAATACTCTCGTACTCCTATCAAGTGGCTAGAAGAGCCACTGTCAATGTACCAAATATTGGGTGGAGATGACTTGGAAGTGAAACAAGCCGCTAATGAGAACACCTTATCAAATTTGGCAAAAAAACTCATCCACCTCTGCAGAAGCTGTTACCTGTGACCTACCCCCTTCTTCTTGTTAGGACACTGACCAACATAGTGTCTTGTCTTCTGACATGCATATCATTTCACATTACTTAGGTCCTTCTCCTTCTCACCCTTAGAAGTAGCTCCAGCTCCGGAGCTCTTCTTCCCCTTGCCCTTGCCATTGATCGCAAGAGCAATGTTCTTCTCATCATCACCATGTTGATGGCCTAACTAACTGGATCCCACTTTCATATCCTCCTAAGTGAAGTCATCCCATAATCTATCCCAGTTAGAAAGTTTCTCTCTCGCAACAATGCCACGGACGAAAGTATCCCATGGTTTGGAAAAGCCTTTAAACGCTGACCGAACCAACTCCAGATCTGCAATCTTCTCCCCAACAGCAGCAAGTTCATCTCGAACTTTTGTAACTCTGGTGAGATAAGTTGTAATAGACTCACCTCTGGACATCTTCAGGATGTGAAGCTTCTCCGATAGCACTATCTTTCTATTCTTGTTGCAACTCTTGAAAAGTTTAGTCAATGCTCCCCACATCTCATAGGCATGCGTTTTTTCTAGTTATATGCGAAATCATGTGATCCTTCACAACATCTAGACGGATCCTCTTGACCTTTATCTTTCTCTTGTTATAAGCGGCCAAGTCTATTGGATTTGTTGAAATAGTAACCGTTTCTTTGACAATGTCCCAAAGCTCATGCTCTTCCACCAGTAGAGTAATCCTCTCCTTCCAGGGACTAAAGTTAGTTATGCCTCCTCCAACTGATCTTCAAATCTCAAACCTGTCGCCATGTCCCTGTAAATCTGATAACCTGTGTTTCAAACCATCTGGATCAAAACAACCTGTAGATCACTATGCAAACTATCTTGGTCTCTTTCAAAGACTAGTCCTCTCATACCTATTATCACCTAGATTGTAGCTGCAGCTAAAAGGGATCCTATTAAGAATGGTAGAGGGCAGGCAGCGAAACCAAGTGACACCTCAAAGGCCTCGTCCACTACTGATGAAGTAGTTGTCACACCAAACAGGATCTTGTCACTTTAGATCAAGCTAAAAGCAAGACCAAGGGGGAGACCCTAACTAGTCTGAAGAGACTAACTTGAAAGACAAGATACACTGATGAAGATAAATGATAGAGATGTTTAAGTGATATCTTGAATTAGTATCTCAGTTCTATGAGGGGTTATTGGGATAGGATGCTAAGGGATGGGTTGAAAGGCTTTAATGATTAATAATGTTTTCAACCAATATGATTTATCCCAATGATTATGATTATAAACTAGATTTAAAACAAACCAAGGGCCAAAGTAGAGATACCCAATTCACTCCACCTACGGTTTAAGCAGTTAAAATAGTGAAGAGCTATGAATTGGTAGATTAATTAATTCAATGGAAACCGAAATGGTTGCTTGATACTAGATATGACAATTTGTGAAGGTTCAAACAACACCTAGATCACTGAAATGAGAAAATGAAAGTACCCAAGGAGGGTGAATTGCCCCAAAGAGGACCAATGCTACAGGTAGGGCAGATCGATCCAGATTAAAGCCAAATTTGGTCTCTTAGGGTTTTATATCAATTCCAACTTGGGTTTTTAACCATGAAATCAAAAAGGTGACCAGAACTACTTTTCCTAAAAGGCGAGTGGTTTAAATAGTTAAAATGTATGACAAATGGAATAGAAATTTGAAACAAAAGATAATAGAGTAGATCTTACCCGAAAAGTCTTGTATATGCCTTGCAAATGATGATCTATCCCGTCTCGATCAAAGTTGGAGCAAGTTGTATGAGTTTTCAAGTGAAATCGATTTGCCCAATGGAGGTAGTGCGCCCCTCTTCCCTGCACAAGCAAATTTCCAAAGTGAGATTTGATATACGGAGAAAAGAAACTGTAGATGCAAGAGAAATACAAAGCATATCAAAGATAAAACGATGCTATTGAAAACCCCTTTGATTATATCACGTCTTCAACTGAAACGAGTTAGGGAAGCCCACAAAAATGCCCAAGTGAAGTCGCCCTCCTGCATGCAAACACTATCTCTTCCAAAATATTTTTTGAAACCACAAGCAATCACTCCAATTAAGAGAAATAGACTTTCCAATCAAGTACAAGGACATCCCACAAAGAAGAACCAAGAATTTCTGCAAAAATTCCTTTTATTCCAATTCTCTAAGAGCCAAAAGTCCCTTTACAATGAGAAGTTCTCTCTTAAGTAGATTCGAGAGAGACCAAATCCCTAACCAACTTTTGAATGAGTGGTTGAGGTTAAAAGATAGATAAATGATCATCAGCAGTGGTGATATTTTCTTTTTTTACCTCACATGGATCAAGTTGACTAAACCAAAGGGGGGTGCACTTTTGCACAATGACGCCTAAGAAAAGGAAAATACAACATAACAATATGATGACATGTGATATCATGGTGAGGGGGTCAACTAGGGGCTCAATTCACCCTAGGCACCCCCAATTACAAAAATACAAAAGTATAATCTGATAACACATCCAAGACCATGGTAGAGTGCGCCCCCAAGGAAGACGTCCACCCTAGGACAAGGATATGACATGTGAAATCATCCTCTGAAAGATATAATGCATGACTCAAGTGTGTAGAGCCTCACCATATCATAAAATATCATCCCCAAGTCATTTCCTATCCCACATTAGCCAAATCGATTTTTTTGGAGTAACCATGGTCATTTTTAAAGGGAATAAAATGTCGTTTCATCATGCTTAAGAATAAAAGTACCAATAAGTCCTTTTCCGAAAATCAATATCTGAGTGCACCAAATGAATCAGAGACGTCAAATCCATCAATAGTAACTACAAATACCTTATATATCCATCAAGATATGCGTATGAAACCCAACACCACATCCAGTAATAAAAATATGGCCATAATAATAATAATAATAAACCATGAAACCGTTGTATGATGGCCAACAACCACCAATTGAATATGTAAATGGTGTATTAGATGGACAATGACAATGAAAAGGTGGTATCACCATAGTATGAATAAGGGTAAGTCTATGTAAGGTAGGTATTACTAGTGAACATATACAACCGCCTTACGCTAGGGACTCTCTAACCACTCAAGATACAAGTTTCATTCATAACCAATATAGTTCAAAATGCCACTGCCAGCTAATCATGCAGTCCCAGTTATTAAAATAAACTATAGAGACAAATACAACATCCATATGCAATACATAATTATATCTCCTCAAACATATGCCTGTCTCTAGAATCACCTGTAACTGAGTATGGGTAAAAGAACAACACCAACCAACTGCTCTGCTCATTTGTAAAATGAACCATGACTAAACCAGAATCATCTCAATGGGGTCATGCAGGATCAGTCATGACATAGGGGGAAACTGCTACTACTAACTCTAAAATAATTGTACCACTGATGATCATAATGCTCATTTCAACCAAGAGACTGGCTCATAGATCTAACAAGTTTGATCTGCATCATGGTAGCCTTGCTACTACGGATGTGACAACAATACCATGTTAATTTTCTTTAGAGCTTATAATCTAATTGCAACTTCCGATAAATTAACACGGATGCATACATGGAATAAAATTCCTAAATCTGATTTTATGAACAACAATACATAAGCTCATTAACACTGATAAAATATGCAGCAGGACAAGAAACCAATCACACAATGTACATAGTAATTTTTGCCCTAAAAAACCAATTGGGAAAACCAACAAAAATGGAGCTTTCTTAAAAGTCGTGCCAGTGAGAAAAATGAATTATTAGAGTAGAAATTTCTCGGATTAAAAGGAACCTTTTACCTTGGAAATCATGCTAAATCTCTTGGCCGAAACCTCGCTACAAATAAAACGCCTTGAGAAGTGCAACTCTGCTCACATGTGTCACAGCTCTACCAGCTGTACGAATGCTTTATGGCTTGCCTTGGGATGTGTGCACCCTCTTTGATATGAAATATCATGCTGAAATCATCCATCAAGACTGTCTCAAAATTTGTGACCTCCTTTCTTCTTCAAGACTAAGGAAGTGCACCTTTTCTTCTTTGACCTCGCGCCCAGAGAAGTGCGCCCTCTCTCAAGAATTCACTCCCTTCTTCTTTTGCTCTTGGCTGCTCAAGAAAAATCACTCCCTCTCAATCAATCTCTAAATGAGTGAATGTATTACCCCCTGCCTCTCTTTTATAACCTTTTGATGACTTTTAGGGTTCCAAAACCCTAATTCTCTTTTTCCAAACTCTTTAGAAAAATAAACTTAAAATTAATTAATAAATTAATTAGTTTACTTTTTCACTGAAAAATAATAAAAGTGACTTGCATGGAATCTAGACATCTCATGCATGCTTTTGACACTAAAGCCATCTAGAGCATTTTTCCTCGGTTACTCCAAAAATCAACAAGAAACAGTGTAATGTCCTCTTCTGCTTAAGCACAAGGGACCATCCCGCTAACCTATCTAATTCCCATAGGTTCGAGCGGGTACTGACATTCAAGGAATTGACTGAGGATTGATGCCATTTATACCATAAGAAGATCTTAATCATGGTTATTAGATCATCAGTAGGTAAATGAGGGCCACAGGAACTCGGGGCCACCTGCATGCATTACATGCGGTCCTGTTGAGGGGGCGGGCCGCAAGGCCTTTCCTTAGTCATCAAGTTAATGTTTAATGTATTTTACTAAAAGAGTAGTTGGAGTGGGTGTAACCGCTCCAACCTCTTCATTGATGTATAAAATATCAACTCAAGATGAATAACAAACAGTTGAATGCATTCGACTCATTTATGTCTTCTTGATTCCTGTGTTGATTATATTCTCTACTTGAATGACTGTGTAACCTGTTAGATTACAACATTGGCGTCGTTTCCACCTGTTATCACATATATAGTAGCCGAGCTACCATACTCTATTTTTCAGATTCCAGTACACTTTTCAGCCAGTTCCCTTACATTGAGATGCTGAGATGAGCATTTATTATGGATCATGATTATTATATGGACAGCAGTTTTGTTCCCCATGCCATGACTGAGTTTCACGACACTCAGAGAGATGACCGATGTAGTCATTTAGCTATTTATGCAGAGCAGTCAGTATTGCCCAGAGTTACAGCAGCAGTTTCAGAGGACAGATATTGGTTCATATTATGAGCATTCAAGTATATGACTCAGCAAGTATATTTTGGTGTTATGGTTATATTGCTTTTATATTCATTCTTGTAGCATGTCTTAGCATTTAGTATCATGATCTCGCGATCATATAGATATGTGGACTTGGTTATACTTTTATATATATTATATTGTCCCCACTCAGACTTAGAAGTTCACTACCCATACTCATTGGTTTTACCATCCCTAGGGAGAATAGAGGTGATCATTCCCACCATACTTTGGCTTGCTAGTGTTGGTCTCATTATTCACTGTCTTCATCCATCCATTACCTCCCAGTTTGTTTATTACCCTGACTTACTACTTGATTAGTGGCATGGAGCACCTTCCCCCACTTTAGACTCTGTGTTGGATAAGCTTCCCTGTTTCTTGTGTCTCGGCTCTGAGTTGGTGACAAAACTTAACTTTGGTGAGTTGGATTGAAGTCCTAAATCATTTTGGTCGGTTGTCCCAGTGTTTGGCACTAGTACGGAGTCCCCCTAGTCACTTAAGATGTGTTGGATAAAACTGAAAGCTCATGTACTACTTATGGAAACTTATGTAAATTCGCCCAGGAAACTGTAAACTCTGGAATGTGTTTATCAAAACACGTGAGTAAAGGGCAAGAGCAATGAAAAGCTAAAAATACTCCTTGAAGAGTATAATGAAAGGTCCAAAAAAGCAATGGTTCTTAAACTCTATATCTAAACGATTGTTGACCTTATGTATATGTATGAACATGCCCTGGATGCAAGCTGCGATTAGTTGTGCTTCTTAGCACACCTGAGATACGAAGGGTTATGTAGGCCAAAAAGGCCATAGAATGAAATCAATTGATCCTAATGAACCTGGATCATCTTTTATAAAAGTAGACATGGTTCCTAAGTTGAATAAACACTCTTTAAACAACTTACCCATCTGTGAGACACTGCCATCCCCCGTGTTACTGCTTGTCCAGCATATGTTATAGTGTGTATTCCCTTTCCATTTCCAAAGTGTCACAATGTCAAGTCAGTAGTCAACCCTTACCCTAGCCTTTTATCTTTTAGCCTTCACCCTTCACTAGCAAATTGATCACAACTATGAAGTGAGTATGGTCCTGAAAGTCTTGTATGAGTCATAAATAATATTGAAGACCTTTTATAAACTGGATTTAGATCGCCAGTGACATGATTACTTCTTGCTATAATTGTTACTTGAATGAATTGTAGAGCATGCTTTAACCTATGACACTTGCAGCAGTTTGATGATAGCCTGAGTTATATTTTGGGTCATGTTGACTTGGTCAAACCTAGTTTGACCAAAAGTCAACCACAGGACATGAGGTGGCAGACCTCAGATGATGCAGAGAAATGGTATATGGTCTAGTACAGGTCACCAGTTGGTTCTATGCAGTGGTTTCTGTAACAACGAAATAATAATAAATTAATATTAAATATTAATATTAATTTATTAATTAAACAAATATAAATAGTCATGACCTTTTGTATCAAAGCTTGTTGATCCGGGCTTGTGGCCAAATTGTCAAAGTTTCTTTGAGATTTAGGTTTTTAACCTTACATTGGGCTTTTAGCCATCCTTATTGAAGAAAAAAAAATTATTTAAAGAGAGGAAAAGAAAAGAGAAGGGAATAAAAGAGAAGTTAAAAAAAAAAAAAGATCAAAAAAGAAGACCGCATAAAAAAGGAGAAGAATAAAACCACACATTGTCTTGGTTTTATAAAACCACACATTGCCTTGGTTTTATAAAATCAACCTTGGTTTTATAAAACTAGGAAACCATTATTTAAAACAACTCATACCTTAATTAGGATGGGTTTAGTTATTATATAACTATAGTAATAATACATATTATTATTATCTCAAAGGCTTGAACTATTAGTAATCCAACAAAAAAATTAGTTTTTTGGAAGGAAAAATATATATATATATATATAATAGTTATTATTATTTTATTAAAATAATAATTATTTGGGAAAAAAAAAAAGTTAATTGACATAATAAAAAAGGGGTCAAGGAAAGTTCTTTCCAAGATAGACATATTGGGAATTATTACATCTTTTTAATCCACCCTTGTCGAAGAAATTGAAGACCAATTAAAGACCATCTATAGTCCCGAACAAGCATAAAGACCATTTATAGTCCAGAACAAGCATCTAACGTCGAAGAAATCAGAGACCATGGAAGTCGGTTTGCGACTACACATAGAGAAATTAGAAGCCAAGTTAAAGCGCTATCAAAGAGACAATGAAGATTTACACGACAAGATTACAAAATTTGAAGCAGTAATTGCAATACGTAAGCTACAAGAACAGTTCGATGAACAAAAAATCTCCGACCAAGAAAGTCGTATAGAAAAATTGTATGTGCAAATTGATGAATTAAGACCCAAAAATGAACTCAATCAGAGGTTAGAAGATCAAAATATAAAGAATAAAATAATTAAATACGAAGCAGAAATAAAACGCTTGAACAAGATCCCTAATGACAAGGATGAAGATCTGAAGAAAATACAACATAAATTAGGAGATCAAGAATCAAAGGTCGACCAATGTCGACAACAGATACAAGATCTTCAAACACAAAACGACGACTCTAAAAAGGCACACAAATTGGTGATCGCAAAGAATAATAAAGCATTATCCAACAATGCTGAAGAAATTTTAAGACTAAGAAATCATAAAAAGATACTAGTCACAAAAATTAAGAAATTGAAAAATAGTCGAAAGATAAAACAATCTACGGAAGACATTGAAGGGAAACTTCTAAACAAGCAGGAAGAAAATAGTTGCATCAGAAGTCATAACGAGGATCTTAAAGAACAACTTAAGAAGTCGGAAGAAGTTAGGAAATCACAAGTAGAAGTGATTAAGAAGTTTCAAAAGGATAAGATACAGTTAGAGAACAAGTTGGAAAAAATACAAGACGAAACCTTAAAACCTCAAGGGACGAAAATACAACTTCCAACTCAGAGCAATGATCAAAAGACGACTTTCGTAAAGGAAATTTACAGTGTGAAAATTCCCTATCGACACCCCAACCATAACTGATACCCTAAAAAGGCGGAAATGTTGGAAGATAAAGGTACTAAGGTGATCAAAACTCCCGATGACATATCAGTACGGAATCCCGACAATCATCGACAAATCAACTTGGGATGGATTGATCCCTCCACATATCAGAAGTTATGCTCGACGCTTAAAAGTTCGTATCGACATGTGTCGTCAACTACGAAACCACAAAAAGCAATACATAAAAATTATAAGGCTTTGAGGACAAAGCCTTTCTAAGAGAGTGGCAATGTAACAACAAATTAATAATAAATTAATATTAAATATTAATATTAATTTATTAATTAAACAAATATCAATAGTCATGACCTTTTGTCGAAAAGGTACATGACGGGCCTATAAAAGCCCCAAAACTATGTAACTATTAATCATCTATCATACAATACATTTTTACATTACTATTGATCCATTTATGGACCACTTACGTTACTTACATTGGGTTTTTCCATAAGAACAGTGTTTTATTGTTCCAATTTCAGGCTTATGATGATGTTTTGTGCTTTTCAACACTTTTACAGATTATTATTATTTGGTCTATCGGATATGATGGATATTTATTTTTGATCATGCAGAGATCTATATGGTGTATGAGTACACATCTTGGATAGATTTGGGCTCTCTGAGTCCAATGAGACAGTCTGTTTTCAGTTCCGGGCAGTTACAATGACTTTTAGCCTCAGTTGACTATCCTAGTGCAGTTTTGGCCTGTCAGATGGCCTGTCAAAGCAGTGATGAGTTTTGATTGGTTCACCTAGGGCGCTGTGCATGGAGGGGGTGGTCCAGCCACTTGATGTTACCATATTACCCCCCTCCCAGAGAGCCTGGTGGCCTCACCTTGATAGCGCAAGCACTCAAAGAGGCAGTTTGGGCAGTTTCACACTTCCCAACGTAGATCAGAAATGGTGAAAATGACTATTGAGGGATTCGATTTGGGCTACTGAGGCAAGGGATTGGAATGGGATGATGTTTGATTATAAGAGTGATGTCCTCCACACCTTCTCCAACAGTTTCAGCTTCCAGTAGGACCCACACCCATCACTCCGGCATTTTATATGATTTTCTGGAGCCTCCTAAGGCTCACGACTTTCCCAGAGAGGCATGATTTGGTGCTTAGAGCACTATTTTATTGTTATTGTGCCATGGGGATTGACCAAGGGTGTTAGAAATTACCCCTTGGACCCACCATGAGCTAGATCTTATATTTTATCATTGAGATTTGGTGGGACCCCCTCTCCTAGGGCGATTTGGTCCATTGATGTATTGTATTGTTATATTGATCCATGTACTTTTATGTTGAGCTCATCTCAACCATTGATTAGATCACTTTGATCTTTTAATCTTAGCCATCCATTCAAAAGGTGGTTAGGGTTTTGGTATCTCTCCATCCTATTTAAAGGAGAGAGCTTCTCATTGTAAAGGGTCTTTGGCTCTTGGGATCTTGATAATAGAAAAACATTCTTGTGGAAATTCTTGGGTCTCCTTTGCATCTGGTGTTCTTAGATGGTGATTGGAAAGTCTATTGCATCCTAGCATTTAGAAATTTGTGGTAAGATCTATCTTTGTGAAAACTTTGTCTTGTCTACACGAGGGCGACTTCAACTTGGGCGTTTTTGAAAGGCTTCTTCAACTCGCTCACTTGGCATTCGCTTGTATCAGGGGGTTACCATTAGTATCATTGTGATCTATGCTATCTTTCTGTTATTTCTCTTGTGGCATTAGTCTTATCTCTTGATTGCATCAAATCTGATATTCTTGACGTTTGTTGTGCAGGAGAGAGGGCACACTGGCTTCCTTGGGAAAATCGATCTCATAGAAAACTACCTCAAATCTTCTCAAATTGATCGAGTTTGCATAGATCATCATCATCAAGGCATCTACAAGGTTATCCAGGTAAGATCCACAGGTTTGTTTACTATTTCTTGATCCCAATCCATTGGCACAAGCATTTAACTGTTAAAACCCTCATCAATTAAAACCCTCATTTTACATTTTCTCAGATCTACTTGGATCTAGTAAGCTTTTGGGTAAGATATTGAAAACCCACCTCTATAGCATCCACGGCAATTCGGATCTATAGTTTGGTGTGGATTGGCGTCCATTTGACCCTCTTCCCAAGGCACATTAGCCTCTCCAAGTGAGGTCACACTCCTTGGTTGGGTGATGTCTGCTAGTTCCAAGACCTGGGTAGGTGAGATCCCACTTGATTTGAACTCCTCTCACTTGATAACCTAACCCTAGTGCTTCACCTTGTTGATTTTCACATTGTGAGCCCCATTCCTCATTTTGAGGGTTGTGCCCCACTTGGGTCACTTGGTGATGCATTTTGAATCTCAGATCTACTGAGATCTATCCATTGGATGATCTTGATCTTCAAAACCCACCTTGCTTTACACCTAGACAACCCTGATCTATATTTTGGTGGACATCTGACTCCATTTGGCCCAATTCCCAAGGCACTAATCTTCCCCAAGCCCTCATGACTTTCCTAGGTTGTCTGGTTTCTCTATGGGTTGATCTCTGTCTGGTTGCTTGTGTACTCGGATACTGTCATATCCTCTCATCAAGCATAGCTAGAAAGCCCTAACTGTCAAATCTCTGGTTTGGGACACTTTCCCTATTTTAAGGGTCACATTTCCCAAGGAAGTAGATTTTGACCATTTGAAACTAGCTTTGAATCCCGGAATCATACTTAATCCTAGAATCACTGTGTGTTATCTTTCCTTATCACACCTTTCTTAAGCCTCCACAGTGGTCCTACTTCCTTAATTCTAGGGTTCCATACCTGTCACCCTACGTACTTCATTAGATTGATTTGATCTGGTGATTGGGTTGATCTCTCCTATCGAGATTAGATCTGGGTCTCCTCTTGCTATCTTGGCTTTGAGAGCTAAAGCGAAGAGTGCCTTGGTTGGCATGACAACCATCCTTTTGGGAACCAAGGCTCTCTTGGTTCACCACTTTAGTTTCCTATCCCCTCTACCATCCACCTTGGATCCATTTGTAGGGGCAACTACAAGATTGGTGATAACACCGCCTTCACTTGGCTGGGTGACAACAGCAACAAGTGGGGCTAGCTCAAACCCGTCGAAGAAAGCCAAAAAGAAACCCTGCAGGAAACGTTCGAAAATGGTGATGCTGCAATGTTGTGGGAGTGATTCGAACCTGGAAGAGAACTAAAAATAACTGGAATCCCGCAAGAAACCATGAAACACTGTCTACATGTTGTTGTTGTGAGGGTGCGTTGGTGAAGATGCTCTTCAAAACGCCCGCACATAACGATCATAAGAAGCTACAACAACAATATTTGTAACTTTTTTTAAATTCTACGGTCTCTCGCTTCACATATAAAAGACAGGCTTCACAAGAAAAAATAATTTTAGTTGAAGAAGCTACAAATGTTGATATTGAGCAACCACCATATAAAATACCATCGACTAGAAGAATACGGCTATGAGAGAGTATAAGTTGAAGGATCGACGGTTGAGTAGCCACTGGTGGCTGGTCAATGAATAATACAATTTCAATACCAATGACTTCAAACAACTGCAGATCTATGAACATTAAAAGTTATGTTGTATTGTTATGTTGTATTGTCGAACTGCTCGGCGTTGTCCATGATCACAACCATTAGTCGAGGGCCAACCACCACGACGGAGCTGTGCCTGCATTTCAGACTTATGTTGACTCAAGTCGACATGTGCAAGTTGAGCCATGTCAAGTTATATCCTCTACGTCTCCATTTGACACTCCAATGTATTGATTAAAATTGAAGACATCTTACATCTCCACGATGAAGTGAAGCATAAAGAAAATATACATGAATCCAACCATACGCAGTCGACCACGACCAATCACATGATCTTGCATAGTAAGCAGGCAGCATAATCAAGCTTGCAGGCATTTTAAATCCTCATGGCAGAAGAATATATAGAAGGCATTCAAGTAGAAGACTTCAAACAAACACACAGAATGATATTAATGATAAAGATGATGGTACCTAGAACACTGGAAATGACCAAGCCCCGGTGCTGAAATACAGAAGCATCTCTTGAGTGCGATTTCAAAAGTTTGAAGGCAGTTGGTTAGACGATGTAAAAGGTAGAGCGTGCAAGCCCTCGTAGTTCCTGGACCGATGGGCATGAATGCCGATAGGAAGGTGAAAGGGTGAGGCTCGATTGACCACTACCAGATTGCTGACGAAGGATAAAGAAATCACAATTCATGGTTGTTCCTGTTTGGGATGAAGAAAGGCTTTATTGGTGGGGGAGATGTTGAGGGGGTCGCAAGGCCTTTCATTACTCATCAACATTAGTTAATGTTTAATGTATTTTACTAAAAGAGTAGTTGGAGCAGGTGTAACCGCTCCAACCTCTTCATTGATGTATAAAACATCAACTCAAGATGAATAAGAAACAGTTGAGTGCATTCGACTCATTTATATCTTCATGATTCCTGTGTTGATTATATTCTTTGCTTGAATGACTGTGTAACCTGTTAGATTACAATGAGGCCATATTTCATGTTGCATGCACTGAAACATCCTTTATTGAGCTTTCATACACACAGAAAGCAATCCATGCAAGTCAACTGGAAATTAGAAGAGAAAAGCGACCTAGTCATGCAAAAGTTAGGTAGGCCATGTCAAAGTTATTAAAGAAAGGTAAAGCGAATGATTAAGGTTTGCTTATTGATTATTGATTTGAGAAGTCAACTTGGAGAGCTCAAAGAGCCAGTTTAGGGTTGAGGGCACACCACTCAACCATCAAAGTGTATTTCTGCAATGAAATCTATCTTCCCTAGTCACTACCAGGGTTGGATCATCTAGATTCAACATTACTACTACCATCATACAGTATTCTTCAGCATTCTTCAGGGATCTGGCCCTATTCTAGATTAGGACTCGCCCTCACTTCATGGGCGACTTGGGCAAAGAAAGGCATCTTTATATCTCAATATAGCGTCACTCTTTTTCCTGCATGCAGCTTCCATCCTTCCGAGAGCCCCACTATTAGCGTAGTTACTGAATACATGTTGTTTATTCGGACTTTGGAGCAAGTTATCATCAGAAACAATCTTTGAGGGGCACCTTCTCATGCATGGGCGACTTTCCTTGAGGATCTCCACGCTTTATGCATTAGGGTTATCGCATCGCTTGCATGCAGCTACCATATTGATTAGATAGGGGTTCTCACCCTGGTGCACACCTTCTGGAATCTATCTCACATATATGGATCACTCATCACTCATTCAGAAGACTAAAAGGAGGCGCATTTAATATAAGGGCACATTGTTGGAGGAAGATCCCTTCATATCTTACCCGATCTTTGGCACATATCTTGCATGTTGGTTTCATATTTATCTACATCCACCACATCAGCTATTTGGTAGATACATGAATCTCTTCTATCCTTATTTTATAACATATCTGAATATTTGGGCTATTTAGGGTTTTTTGGCAAACCCTTGCACTTGCATGCATGATCAAGCGATCATAGAAAAATACTTGCATTCATATTTCATCATAGTATTGAGTTACAAGACCTCAAACAAGCCAGAAACTATATCAGAGAATTACAAAGACAACAAAATATCAGTTGGAATATTACAAAAAGTCCCCAAGTTCCCAATTTTAGAGGTTAAAAGTTCCCAGTAAGTTCTCAACCATCTAAAACAGTTCACACTAGATTTGGAACGTCGGAACTTCGAGAACGATAGTTTCCTAAAAGCCAGGAGCGGTTACCGTGCTACATAGTATTATTACTATTGTGGTTCTTTAAATGCACTATATGTTATATTTTGACGTTGAGATGCGCTTTACTATTTTTCATGAGGTTTTACTATATTACTACTATTGAGGTTGATTTGCCTATGTGGCACTTCGGCGCACATGTTGAGGCATTACTTGATGATTAGGCACTTGTGCACATATGTTGGTTAATTTGCCTAGGTTGCACTTGGGCACACATGTTGGGCACTACTTGATGATTTGGCACTTGTGCACATATGTTGGGGCTTATTGGAATCATCATGCCTCTATCTGACTTTTTTATTAGATCTCAGCGCTTGATCTACTTCGCATTATTTGGATCAACCCCTCTCAAGCATGGATTGACTTGCTCAACGACTTGGCTCATGGTGGACAGTTTGGCCAACGATTTGCCTTGGGATGCTAGCTCATGGTATTGGCACATGGTTTCAACTATGCTCATGGTTTTAGCTCATGGTTTTGAGAAGGCACGTGGTATTTGGCATTATTTTATTATTCTCGACATGGCCTCGAGAGATTCATCCTTTTAGAGGCAACGACTCGACATCTTCTTCATTGTTTTGGTTGGATCTTGCACATGGATCAACGATCCTAGCCATTGATTTGTATTTGCTCATCTCTTGAGATTTCCACTCATTATTCTACTTGTGGACATGGTCCAAACCCTATTCTCCCTCCATAACCTATAAAAGGAGAGGGTGATTTCATTGTAACTTGTTTGGAGACACTATACTAAAATAACATTTTGATTTGGGATTACTACTAGAAATTTAGTGTTCTTATGTGCTTAATAGTAGTATCTTAGGGATTTCCAAGTTTTCTTTCCATAGTATCTAAGTCTATGTTCAACAAAGCTGAGGTAACATTAGTTTAATTTGTTTTATTAAAGTAAACAAATAGTAGGGATTGCCAAGAAACCTCCTTACATGGTTAATATTTTAACTAAGTTTTGGATTGCCAAGAAGCCTCCTTTTGTTTATTTATATACTAATCTTGCTTTAATTAGTCTGACCTTCTTGTGTAACTTGTTTTAGGATTGGATTGCTAGGAAGCCTCCTTTTCATTGCAGGTTTACAAGATAAATGGAGCAAATAGGTTGGTTGAGCCTCAAGTGGAACCAAGATTGGATTACCAAGAAGCCTCCTGTTGCCAGCTAAGTTGTACTTAGTTGGACTATCAAGTGAGCGGGCAAAGTTGAACATGTTACATGTTCGTTTTCGATGATTTGATGTCCAGTAGGCCTTTTAAAGGACCCCTTTTTAATTTTTTTCTACATGTTCATGCCCCTGCGGGGTTTGTAATAAAATTTACTAGCATGGTTTTTTGTAAAGGACTTGGTTCCCTAGGAGTTTTTGGCTAAGTCAGGTATTCCAGGGAGTTTTTTCACCTATTAATTATGTCTTGCATTAGTGCATAACATAATTTTTGACTTTTTCTCCTGCTCCTCCAAAGCTGGAATGCCTAGAGAGGCTAACCGGCCTTAGGGGATTGTTGAATTCCATGGATCAATGTATATGAACATGCTAGACATTATTTTTGAGTCATATGGACATGTGCTAAGTACCCTCTAGGTAGTTTTTTATTTTTCGGCAAAGTTTATTTTTTTCGTAAATGAGCCATTTTTTAATGGTTTCATTAAAAAATATTGTAATTGGCCTAGAAGTGGCATCTAGGGGTCTTTTTTGCCTTTAGGGGTGCTCGTTTTCTAACTCAGAGCACCCCCTTAACCCCTAAACCCACTTTTCCTAATGTTTGGGTGCAAATTTTTACCTATGGCCAAAAAAAAACCAAAAAAGTCAAAAAGTCATAAAAAATAAAAATAAAAAGTGAAAAATGACTTAAAAAATATTTCTAGTTTTGGAGGAGTTAGTGGCCTGAAATATTTCAGCTATGTTTTAGGAGTTGTAAGAGTTGATTTTGGAAAGATTCCGGGCAGCTATATTAGTGGGATTACTTCCCCATTTAAGGGGGGCATATTTCCCAAAATTGGGCCCCTTCAATCATGGAATTTGCAGCTATGTTTATGGGCTGTCACATGGCTGATTTTTAGCTGATTTGGGGCTGATTTTGGCAGCCCATCACATGGGAGTGGGCAGCCCCATTTTCTCCACGAGTTATGCCACTCATTCCACCCATTTCTCTCCATCTTTGGCTATTTAAGCATGGCTTCCCACTCCATTTTCTCTAGTTGGAGTTTGGGAGTTAGAGCTAGCACTTGTAATTCGATTTTGTACTTGTCATTTTGCTTAATGAATAAAGAGACTTTGGAGGTCAAGCTTGGTGTAGTGCTTTTGATGAGTGGGTGAATGTCATGGTTTTCATTGAGGTAACATGTATTTGAGATACTTGTTTTCTTTTGCATCTAAATCTAGCTTTGGGAAGGATCAGTATTGATTTATAAGGAGGATTAGATAATTTGTCTATTATTTAGTCTTTTATCTATGTAAGTGTAGAGATCTGATTTAAATGTGTCATTTGTTTATGAGCATTTCCTTTATGATTTCTCATATGTATATTTCTAGATTTGATCATTTGGTTTCAAGTTGATGTGATTTGCAGGTTATTTCAAGTGGATGAGTCGAGGATCTTGTTTGTTTCCTTTACTTTTCTAACATCTTTTTGCAGACGTAGCCCCTCAGTTCTCCACCAAGAAGGCTCCAAGGCTTCTTCAAGGAAAAAATTGATAAATTGATAAAAACTCTCCATATCTCCTCTTCTACTTCATACTTTCACCTTGGTTACTAGTTACTTTTTGAAAGAGTAATAGTGGTTTGCAATCTGAACTTTACATTCTGATTTATTACTCTAAATGTTTGATCCATTCCATTTAGAAAGTGTTCATCTTTATTAGATTAGATATTTCATTATCTATCATTACTTAATTTTTAAACTGGTTAAAAACTGTTAAAGTCTTGAAAAGTTTGAAAGTAGTGTTAGATCTGATATAAAAGTTTATTTGGCTGTGCAAGAGCATATAATTTGCAGCTCATAAAGCCTGCAAAGACCCCAAGCAAACAAGTATCATTGCTTGTTTTACTTGGTTAAAATTTGCATTTTTTAAGTAGTCTTAACACTTAGATTTTTTTGGGGGTTTTTAGGAGGTGTTCCAAAGACACTCTTAAAGTGTTTTTGGGCATTTTATACTAATATTTGCTTGCTGGTTTGCAGCAAAAGACGAACAGGTAGGAGGAGGTGCTGCCGAAATTTCAAGGATCCAAGCAATCCAGAAGACCAAATCTAAATTTTTGTAAAACCGGTTATTTTTCATTGAAAAATTGTAAACCGCCAAGTCACTTTAAGTAGACTGGGGCACTTCTCTGATCATTGTAAAAGATTATTAAACGAGAGCAAGTGTGCTAGCCAACGCCCACACCCCATCCCCCCAGGGGTGGCCTGCGTCGTCTCTTTTCATGGTGTGATTTTTTAGAGTAGTTTAATTCTTTTATTTTCGGCATTTAATAAAACTAACTAGGGTTAAAATCAACCTTGTAGGTCCATTCCACTGGCGGGCCACAAGTTCACTCAAAACGTAGTTTTACCATTTTTTTTACAAATTCAAAATGCCCCCCTTGCTTTCCCGAAGTAGGGTTTCTGTACAAGGGCTTGCCCGAGTACGTGCATGAAAAGAGACTCCTGGGGTTTAAAAAAGATGAAATTTTGGTTCATAAAAATTTTCTAAAAATACCAAGGTCTTCTCCCGTATGCTCTGTGGCCGACTTGCAGCTCAGTCTGATCCAGTTGGTACACATCAAGAAGGGGGAGATGGCTGGTAATAGGAGCTAACACCGCCCCAAATAAAAAACCCTTTATGTGAAAATCCGGCACATCACAAACATTTTGTTGTCGTGGGGAAATTTCTCAGAAGGCTTGGGACAAAACTGAGTAGTGACCTCTTGGAAACCGTTAGGCTTGCCCTCGTTGGTACAGCATCTGAACACCTACTTGAGACTCCGATTCAGCCCAAGCCTGAGAGGGAAGCCACACATCAAAATTCTGGACATGTTCCCCCGTACCTTGCGTATATTAGGAACCCACCTGCCATAATAAAAAGATCACTTTCACATTAATCTTAAAATACACCAAAAACATTCGCACTACATTTACTTTTCTGCTCATGCATTTATTTGACTCCATTACAAGGCACTGGTCTATATTAATGTTATTTCATGCTATTATGATGCAAATGAATGATAATGATAATGAATGAGAGCAAATGATGTATTGATAAATGATTGCTTAGCTTTACAAAAGTATATGCTGCTTTGTCTTGGCTATAAAAAATATTTTTCTAACTCCTAGATCAGACGCCTGTTATCACCTAAACTGTAGTTACCCCTATGGATGGATCCAGTCATGGATGGCAATAGGGAAGGGCAACTCAAAAGGTGCAACCACGATCACCTCGACCTCCAATATATATGGTTGTCACACCAGTCGAGGCAACCTTCGCTTTATGTTATCTAGCCCAGACAACAAAGGGGGAGACCCGATCTACTCCCGACAGGAGAGATCAAAACCAAGACACCAAATCAGGGTATTTCCAAGTGAAGTTAGGTGTATGGTTTATCCTAGACCTAAAGATGAAGTCACAAGCCAAGTGGGGGTTCAATAGGTATAGCTTTGGTTCAATGTTGATGTGAGAGTGACTTATAATGTTTGAAGTGAGATCTAGGTTGAATGTACTAGGTCAATGTCAAAAGATCCACTGCCTTGGGAACCGTGTCCAATGCAGGATGGTTAAGGTTTGTATTGGGGCTAACTAGTACAAGAGACAAGATTGACCATGGTTCATGATGTCTTCAAAGGTATAGTCTACCATGCATAGGTCAAACCACAAGTCAATCCAACAATCTAGGAAAGTTGAATTACCTTGTAGAGAAACCAGTGCCTTGGGAATTGGGAAGTGGAGTCAAAGTAAGGTTGACTTATGGTTTAGGACTCCTACAACATGAGATAAGTGGGCAATTTAAGTCTTGATGTATGGATAGATCTAGATCTAGGTTTTACCCAAGTGGACCACAATCCCTTAAAACAAGGAATGCTATCCCCAAGGCGAGATTTGACAAAGTGATACTCTAGACCTAGGTTTTGAATTATTCCGGTTCCAAATCTGCAATAATCTCAAGTACCCAATTCCTAGAAGTGAGTCAACTCAATTCTCCAAGGTGGTGCGACTTTGTCCAAGGAGGTCTAAAAGTGGGGTTAGGTGGGTCAAAACAAGTCGGATGGCATCCAAACTTTAGATCTGGGTAGATCGGTCAGGTAGAAGTATGGATCTATAATTTTGTGGCAATCCACCGGTTAGATCTTAGTAGATCTGAGTTTAAATGTTCCAAGTGGTCCAAAGTGGGGTTTAAATCCCTTGAAATGTGGAATGGGACCCACAAGGTGAATTTCAGAAAAGTGACAACCTGGGTGTATGTTATTTGATGTGTAGATGTCAAATCAAGTGGAATCTCAAACACCCACCACCTAGATCTAGGTCAACTTGCCCAACTAGTGAAGTGCGCCTTGCTTGGGAGAGGCTAAGTTGGCCTGGGAAGGGGATCAAATGGAAGCCAATCCTCACCAAACTATATATCCGGGATGCCTTGGATGCTATAGAGGTGGGTTTTCAGTATTATGCCCAACAACCCACTAGATCTAAGTAGATCTGAGAAAATGTAAAATGGGGGTTTTAAGATATTTAGGGTTTTAACAATTTATGAATTATGTCAATGGATTGGATAGAGGAAAGAGAAACAAACCTGTGGATCTTACCTGGGTAACCTTGTAGATGCCTTGATGATGATGATCTATGCAAACCCGATCAATTTGAGAAGCTTTGAGGTAGTTTCTATGCAAGTCGATTTGGTCCAAGAAGCCAATGCGCCCTCTCTCCTGCACAACAAACGTCAACAATATCAGATTTGATGCATCAAGAGATAAGACTAATGCCACAAAAGAAGTAACAGAAAGATAGCATAGATCACAATGATACTAATGATAACCCCCTGATACAAGCGAATGCCAAGAAAGTCGATTTGAAGAAGCCTTGCAAAATCGCCCTTGTTGAAGTCGCCCTCCTGTAGACAAACAATGATTTCCAAAAAGATAGATCTTGCCACAATTTCCAAATGCTAGGTTGCAATAGACTTTCCAATCACCATCTAAGAACACCAGATGCAAAGGAGACCACAAGAATTTCCACAAGAATATTTTTCTATACCAATAATCCAAGAGCCAAAGACCCTTTACAATGAGAGGCTCTCTCCTTTAAATAGGAAGGAGAGGCACCAAAACCCTAACCACTTTTTGAATGAGTGGTTAAGATTATAAGATACAAAAGTCTAATCAATGGTTGAGATGAGCTCAACAATATAATACATGGATCACACCTAAAATATAACATAAGTGGACAAAATCGCCCTAGAAGAGGGGAATCCCACCAAATCATGATGATGAAATATCATAAGAGGCTTATGGTGGGTCCAAGGGGTAATTTTATCCCTCCTTGGTCAATCCCCATAGCACAATAACCAATAAATAATCATGAATGTACCAAATCGTGCCTCCATAGTGAAGTCGTGGTCCTCAAAAGACCTCAAAAATCCACAGAAAGTGCCATAAATGATGGATGCAGGCCCCGATGAAGCTGAAACTGCTGGAGGAGGTGTGGAAGGTCCCGATCTATCATCCCTGATCATCCCATGCCATAACTTTGCCTCAGTAGCCCAAATCGATTTCCTCAATAGCCATTTCTACCAATCCTGAAATGCCTCGGGAAGCGTGAACCTGCCCCAAACAGCCTCCTGGAGTGCTAGCGCTGTCAAGGTGAGGGCACCAGTGTGTCCGGGAGGGGGGGTAATATGGTAAAAACAAGTGGCTAGACCACCCCCTCCATCATCAGCGCCCTAGGTCAACCGGATAAAAGTCATCTCTGCTCCGACAGGGCCTCCAACAGACCAAAACTGCACTAGGACAGCCTACTGAGGCTCAATCATCACTGTAAGTGCCCGGAACTGAAAACAAACTGTCCCATTAGACTCAGAAGGTCCAAATCTATCCAAGATGTGTACTCATACACCATCTGAGTCTCTGCATGATCAAAATAAATATCCAATATACCGGAACAAGGCCAATAATAATGCGCTGTACATATACAAACACTGCTGTAAACCCAGAATCATCATCATAACCCTGTAGCTGCTGCATAGAATCATCATGTATGTGTACATAGACCATATATCATCTATCCATATCCTCATAAGGTCTAACATCTCATGTCCCATGGTCCTCCATGGTCAAACTAGGTCCAACCATGACCAAATATAACTCAGTCCATCATCCAAGGCTGCTGGAAAGTATCAAGGTTAATACATGCTTTACAATTTATTCAAATAGCAATTATAACACAGAGTAATCATGACTGGCGATCTAAATCCAAATATATAGTGTCGTTAATTATTATTATTACTCAGACTAGACTTTCAGGATCATACTCACTTCATAGTTGTGATCAATTTGCTAGTGAAGGGTGAAGGCTTAAATTAACTGGCTAGGCCAAGGGATGACTTAACTGCCTTGACTTTGTGACACTTCGGCAAGGGAAAGGGAATACACCATAGTATATACTGAATGAGCAATAACACGGGGAATGGTGGTGCCTCACAAATGGATGAGTTGTTTAAAGAGGGTTTATTCACCTTCACAGATGCGCACAATCCATAATACAAATAAGGCCAGCAATTGTTTAGATATAGCATTTTAGTTCCATTGCTTTTTGGGCCTGAAGTTTCCATAGCCTTGATCTATGTGTGTTTATAAACACATTGCATAGATTTACATTTTTCTTTAGGCTTTCTGCTGCAGGTGTGTTTTTAAGGCACTTGTTTACCTGAGCACTTCTAGGTGTGTCATGGACAGCTTGTTTACCTAGGTATTTATTTTCCAAAAGATACAACATTTTATTTTCATTGCCATGTTCATTTGGCATGCCTCTCATTCATGTGTGTTTAGAAACACATTGCATGAATGGGCTTTTCATACAAGATATAGCATTTCTTTTTCCAGATTTTGTATTGATGGCAGCACTAAAAGTTTCAGGTTTAGCCAACACAACTTTAGTGACTATGGGGAATTCACAAGGAACTCCAACTCACCACAGGTAAGTTTTGTCACCAACTCAGAGCCGAGACACAATAAACAGGGAAGCTCATCCAATACAGGGGCTACAGTGGGGAAAGGTCCTCCATGTCACTAGTCAAGTAGTAAATCAAGGTGATAATCTAAAAGGTAGGCCATGGATGGATGAAGACAATGAAATGATGGAGCCAACACTAGCAAGCCAAAGTATGGTGTAATGATCACCTCTATTCTCCCTAGGGAGGGTAAAACCAATGAGTATGAATAGTGAACTTCTAAGTCTGAGTAGGGACAATATAATATAAATAATAGGTCAACCAGGTCCATGTATCTATATGATCGCCAGATCATGACACTAAGTGCTAAGACATGCTATAAGAATAAGTATAAAAGCAATCTAACCATAACACCGTAATATACCTGCTGAGTCATATACCTGAATGCACATCAACCTGTACCATCATCTGTCCTCTGGAACTGCTGCTGTAACTCTGGGCACTACTGACTGCTCTGTACCAATGGCATAATGGCTACATCGGTCATCTCTCTGAGTGTCCTGAAACTCAGTCATGGCATGGGGAATACAACTGCTGTCCACAATCTGATAGTGATCCGATATAGATGCTCATCTCGGCATCTCAAATGCAAGGGAACTGGCTCAATAATGTACTGGAATGAGAAAAATAATGTATGGTAGCCCGGCTACTATATATGTGATAACAACGCCTTAGTTTTGTTTTCATTCTTAGGGTCCACCCCCCTTGGCTTCGCTAGGAAAGCCTAGACGGAGGAATCGAGTCCCAAGTGACAGCACTTGACTCTGACTTGCCCCCAAGGCCACACCAGCAGCTTGAAGACTTCTGCTGCGTTTTCCCAGGTGTGGAACCAGGCGGCAACACCTCCTTTCTTTTGAGGATTCACAAGGGTGCTACAGTGAGGGGTGCTATAGACTCTACTTTCCCTCTAAATCTTTTCTTCAATGCAATGGTTTATCCCCTCTTCTTATGTTGTCATATCCATTCCTTTCACCTCACCTACTACCCTTTTTTTGAAATTTCTTCACTATTGTAACTAGCCTTGAGATCTAGAATCTAGATCCAACTTCCTAGGAAAGTGCTACACATGCCTTTCCTCATTGTACTTAAGCATAACGTCTAAAAAAGATAAAAAACTAAACACCAAAAACACCTAAGAAAATAACAACTAAGAATAAATCAAATGGGATGTGTATCTTGTGTTGGTTATCATAGTGAATTTTTTTTAGTTTGCTGTTATTTTTTTTATCTCTGCATATTGTATTTTACAGCAAGCTATTTTATGTGTTGAATGCCTTTAAATTGTTCCAGCATTGTGTAATGTAAGTTTCAATGGCTTCTTACTTTATTTCAGCCATATATCAAGTTATTTTTACTCATATTGCATTACTATTGCTTGAAAATACACACATAACCTCAACACTAATTCAGCACACATTCTAATTCAATAAGGGTTCTTCAAATCTTGGCCTTTAACAAAGACTCTCTATGCTCAAGACCAACACTTACCTTATTGAAATTAAGACAACTCTCTTCAAGTGAAATTGTTGTAATCAAAGATTAATATTTCATACATTTTACTTTCAGCTATCAACATTTCTTCAAATATCATACTTGAATAATACCTTTGTAAAGTGTGTAAATTTTAATCCAGAGATCACTACTTCCTCTGGATAGCCCTAAGATCTCAAGCGGTTTCAGTCTCGTATATCAATAATGCTCATAAAGACATAAAAAATTCAACAACTAGATCTCTTTACAACATTAAACACATGCAATCACACATATAACACTGCATATACCCTGGAAACCCCAAACGGTGAAAACCAACAATCCTGTGGGGCTATCTTCTCTCTCGAGCCCAGAGCAATATATCAAATAAGCAAATACAACAATGTTACCTCAGATGTAACACTCAATTCTAAACAGGTCAAACCCTAGATCTGCATGCATCAGTTGATGCATGCACTAGGAGAATGTGCCCTAACTGTCAATCTGGATCTGAGTCTCTCTGCAGGTAGCCCTGACTGTATTGTCTCTCTCAATCCTCTACTCTGATCTGCTCTAATCCTGAAGAAAGCCAACTGCTCAACTGAAGAATGCACCATTCCTCTGCATGGAAAAGTGCGCCCTACCCTCCGGATGCCTGATGCTCGTACTGGGCCATATCTCAACAAATCTAAGCTCTGATCGTCACAGACCTTCCTCAAACACTGAGACAAAGCTATCCTGAATGTCTCAGACTCTCAATCAGTTGATCGGACTCTAAATGAGCTCCTCTCTCCTCAGGTAATGCGCCCCTCCTCTGGAAGACGTCCTCCTCTAACACAGCAGAAAGCCACACTGATGAACTATCTCAGTCCACAGATCTGGGCACCAAGGGCCTCTGGAGCTAGTAGTCTCTAATCCAACTCGGATCTGACCACTCTCCCTCTTGCAGCAGCTCCTCTCTCTCTCAGAAAGTCGCCTTGCATCCACTGGTGCGCCCTCCTCACTCCTAATCTATCACTCTCTGATAAGTGAACTGAGCAACCTCATCCGAGGAACCCCTGCCTCTATATATAATCTCACCAATGAATTAGGTTTACCAAAACCTAATCTCGGTGCATGCAAAAAGTCACTTTTGCATGCATCTTTTAATCACTAACAAGTCATGCAAATCTCATGCATGCAAAAGGGCAAAACACCCCGGATGGTCCAAATGCAGCCACCAATGGACTCATGCCACTGAGTAGAGTGTATCTCACCCTCTACTCCATCCCGATGCCTATACTGCTGCTGTACCTCCATGCAAGGCATCTGAATCATGGAGGACTTCCCGAGATACCACAAAATCTAACAAAGTGCAATCCTTAATAATCATTGGTAACTTGTTTATTTCAGCACTTTGATGTTCACTTTATATTGTTCAAATAACCTATGTGTTGGTAGTATATTGGGCAAGATTTCTTTATGAGTGAATTTAATGACTAAACACTTCCTCAAAGATTGATTTGATCAATCTTGATTTCATAACATTGATTCAATCCATTAACATCATAAGGTATATGTTGTGAATTAGTCAAATTCTAGTGTTGCAAGGAATTACACCAATCATCTTTCCCTTAACCATTGTGCGATACATGAACTTATACTTATACCCTCGAAGATCTCCTAATCATCCAAGTAGTCATCATAAATAAATTAAACTAGTACATGAGAAAGCTAGGCCACGTTATTGTGCCTTTTGACATTGCATGTGGAAACCCCTAGTTAGTACCTTGGAAAGTTTAGTTGAGTTCACCTCCCGTGGTTAGTTTCACTAAATTACACTAGCCACCAATACATTTCAAGATCCTGATTAACCACTAGTTACCTCCAGCATTTCAAGAATGAAGGCTCAGTTGTGATCAAGTTTAGACTTAAATTAATTTCAGTATTTAGTTTTTTAGATCATATATTTTCTGTAAGAAATTGACCTTCGGGCTCTTAGATGAGGGTTCAGCTCTCAAGTATTTTGAAAAATCAGACACAACGCTTTTGTTACAGGTTTTGCCTTGTTATACATTTCTGAAGTTATGAGGATTTAATCAGTTTCCTGTTCCTTGCATTTCGTGTGTGCTTAGTTTCTTTCACTCTCGTGTTGCTTTGGGGAAGGGCCCCCTCATCGCAATAACGAGAGTTCTTGATTCGTTAAAATAGCTTACATTATTCATGTTCATGCTCTGTTCCATTTCAGTCATTTTCAGCCATAACTTATGTTTCGTTTTCTGTAGTGTAGATCAGTTGATGCTGTAGTGTTGTTCATTCATTACTGTAGTTTCCTGTAGAATTGTTTTCCCGCAAAATAAATCAGTTTCATAGATAGCCATGAGTCCCCCGTATTTAGTTATGCGAGTTAGGGTAGCTAGATCAATTTACATGCTTTCCTAGATTTGCTTTCATCGATTCAACTTAGTTTTACTTTGCTTGCTTGCATAGATTCACTTCATTCAAATTAATTAAATGCTTTCATAGAGTTACTTTTCCAGTCTACAGTAGTTAGTTTAAATGCTTTCAAGGAGTTACTTTTCGTTTTGCAGTAGTAAGGTTGCTGATGTTTTCTCGAATTGTTATTTGCTTCTGAATTAAGTAGTTCTTCTCTCTGCTTTGTAGTTAAAATGTTCTGCAATTTATGCCTTAAATTAGTTATTTTGATAGATGCTCTTTCATATGTGGCTGTTGATAATTACCAGGATATTGCTGATTCTGATGGTACTGTTGATAGGGCCGAGGATAAGGAGGAGCATAAGGATTCTAAGCATTCTGTCATTGAGGAAGTACCTGTCTGCAACAAGTTCATTAAAGACACTTGCATTAAAAAGCCTGGAAGAAGGAAAAAGGATCCAACCACAATCAATGTTATAGGGCAGCTTGCAGATTTAATGCTAGGAAAGATTGTTAACCCCAAGTATTTGGATCTAGGAAGCCCTATGGTTAAAGTCCATATTAAGGGAGCTCCGATCCAAAACACCCTGATAGATCTAGGGGTAGTAATCAATGTAATGACCTTAAACACCATGATGGATTTAATATTACATGCTTCACTTAGGCAAACACCCACAATTCTGTAGTTAACAGATACTTCCACTGTGCAACCAGAAGGGATATTGGAGGATGTCATCATCACTATTCACTCATGGGAATATCCTGCGGACTTTGTGGTCTTGAAGGTCAAAACCAAACTAAGTGGATATCCTCTTATCCTTGGTAGGTCGTGGTTAGCAACAGCAAATGCATAAATTGCCTGCAAAACAGGGGATATGACCATTACTAGTGAACAGTCCAAAAAGAGAATCACCATTTATCCCCCTACTAAACCCTTTGTCGATATAGAAGATCCTCTCTGGATAGAATATGACGACAATTATGATCAAAAAGTTTTCCCTGTTCTAAGCATAAATGCAGCCTTGGCATTGATAAATGAAGATGAAGACACAGTACTATCTAATTTTCTGCAAAATGTTTATCCTAACACTGACATACTTGAAGAGATTTTTGCAGTGGGTGAAGAAGAAAAAATGATAGGTGCTCCATAGGATCCAGAGGCAATGTGGCAAAGAGTATTCTTTGTGGAACAAAAGCCTACTGTTATTACATCCATAGTAGCTGGGCTATCATGATTGCAGAGCAGTTTCTTGTACATTTTTGAGCCAGTCCTTTACACAGTGTCGATGAAATCAGCCTATGATGAGCAGTATTTTGATGATCACTCACTGATATCAGAGGATCCAGAGTTTGCACAGTTACAGTCTCATGCCAGGACTGAGCCCCATGACGCCAGGTCGGTGACTGAGATAGCCATTCCTCTATCATCCAAAGCAAATTGATGACAGTGCCCATGTTATATTCAGGTGCAGTGCTTCAGTATGAATCAAGTTGTTCGAATCAGGGACTCAGATGCATGATCCGGAAGGTATATTTTGGTACATGTGGGATGTTGATGTGCTCTTCCTTCTATCTAGGTAGTTTATGACTGAGTATATTGTGATGGTTGTTGGCTCTATCCTATTTGATGCTTACTTGATGTCTAGATTAAAAGTGGTCGGTTACTATTAACAGGAGGTTCTTGAATATACTCGTTGGTCTTACCCTTGATCCATGAAGTATTGACTAGTTCATTCCCTTACTTTACGGCCTTTGCTATCCATGGCTTCATCAGCCATTCTCTCCATCCATCCGTTATCTTCTAGTTTTGTTTTTTATCCTGACCCACACCTTAGCTAGTGATCTTGAGAACTTCTCCCACCTAGACCTCTATGTTGGATAGATTCCCAGTTTGTATTGTGTCTCGGCTCTGGATTGTGTGACTTTAGTCACAGTGGTTGTTCTCCTCTAGTCCTCGAAACCAAGTATTCCTACAAACAGTGTTGCTAAACACTAGAGCATCGGATCTTAAATGCTATATCTAACGGATGCTTAGTCAACATAAACAGTGTTGTTAAACACTAACCGTATATATCTAAATTAGCTAGTCAGTGGCCAAGGGACGCGCACTCACTCTTTGTATGGTGTAAGGTTGTTTTCCCCTACAGGGCAACAGGGTGGTCACTCCATCACACCTATGGACGGTGGCGGGCAATGGAGGTCATACCGAGTCATTATCTAAGGCCCGCCAGGCTATTCAGGGCACCTGCTCTTGGAGGCTGGCTAGTGAAAATCTATAAAGTGAAATAAAAGTGAAATCTTAAATGAAAAAGATGACAAATAATAAATTGCTAAAAGGTTGCTTGTCTAGAGTCTATTGGACGCATTCTCATCATTCAACCCATTTGTGAGGCACCTCCTTTCCTCGTGTTATTTTCTATCCAGTATATGTCTAGGTGGTCTCCGTGGTTCCTACATCCGAAAGATTGCAATGTTGAGGTTGTTCAGTCCTTCCCCTAGCCTAGCCTTTGTTTTTTCACCGCCACCCATGGTTAGCAAACTGTTCAAGTCAGTAAACGAGTATACACTTGAAAATCCTGTTTTTAGTAGCTGGTTACTTTGATCTAGACTTGTCTTATTTATATATTTGCATACTTACGCTAGTTAAACATCACTCTATGCTTTGGTCTAGCTACTAATACAATTGAAGGACCATATTATAACCACTTGTACTTGCGGAAGCAGTTATTCATGGTCTAGATCACTACTTTGATCATTCTTGACTAGGTCAACCCAGTTTGACCGAGTCAACCGCAGAGTCAAGGATGAGTTTGGGTGACAGTGTTTGAGATGCATTATTCATGGCACATATGTGTCCAATGTCCATTAGATGGTTCCACGCCTCAGACAGCAGTTTCAGATGATGGTTTGATGGATTTTTTATGATTATTATTATTTACAAACCATTATTTTTATTATTTTGGGCATGGATGAGCTTACAGACGTATCTTTTGATGGTCAAACTGTGTATGAGTACTCATTCCTAGTAGATTTGATCATTCTGAGCTCATTGGTGCATTCGGTTATGAGTTTCGGGCACTTACAGCTAAGGATATGGTCATATTGCCACTTTTCTCCAGTTTGGCATGCAGAAATGGCCCATCCAACACTTGCATGGAGCTAGCACGTTCTCCTAGGGCGCTCCTAAGGGGATGGGGGGTCCACCCAGTCGTTGTTACCATATTATTCCATCTCCAGACATTTTGGTGCAGTCATATTTGTGTCAGGAACACTTGGCAGTGAGATACAGGCATTTTTGTACTTTTAGAGGCGATTTTCCGACAAAGAAATGGCTTATTGAGGAAATCGATTTGGCTTAGTGGGGCAAGGAAATGGCGTGAGATTGGTCCGGGATACTTTGATGATGATGTCCACACCTTCTAGTACTTGTTCTGACATCAGTGGGGTCCACATGTCCTAGTATTCGTCATTTTGGATATTTTATTGTGTCTTGGAGGGGGCCACGATTTGGTATTATGGTCACTTTATGATGTTATATGGTCCTATTATTTGTCATTATTCCATGGGGCCATGCTAGTGAAGGATATAATTACCTCCTAGCCCCACCATGTGCTTTTATCATGTATCTTAGTCACCTGTCATGGGGACGTTTTAGTGAGTGCGCCCCCCTCTATTTGTGAGTTGATCCATGTATTGTATTTTCGGCTCATCTTTAGCCATTGATTATTATTGTTATATATTTTGATCTCCACCACTCATTTAAAAAGTGGTTAGGGTTTTGGTCTCTCTCATTCCTATTTAACGAAGACACCCCCCTCATTGTAAAGTGACTTTTGGCTCTTGATCTCTTGGATAATAAAAAATTTTGCAAAAACTCTTGGAAGCTTTGTCGAATGTTTTGCGTGGAGATTGTAAAGTCTTTTTCTTTATAGCATTCTTGCGGATCTATGCTTTGCTAAACCATTTTTGCAGGAGGCTAGACCATTGGTGGACATAGCGATTTGATGGGGGCGCTATTGTCATTGAGATCCATATCTCTTCCTCGAGTCGTTATTGGTTCAGGGAGTATCTTTACTGTATCTTTGGATCATCTTGATGCTTCTTGAGTCTTTCTTCATTGATTATCATCTTTCTCTTTGTAAATCGATTCTTACTTTGTAGATCTCGTTTGCAGGAGGAGGGCGACTTGGTCTCTTGGAAGGAACAGCGATTTCACTTGGCATGGCATGGAAAACGCTCTTAATTGATCGGAAAGGGAAGATAATCACCACACAAGGCTAGTAGCAAGTATTTCCAGGTACGTTTACATCTTATTTTATTAATCTGGGGTTTAATCCAATTGTCACCATTAAAACCCTCATTTTCTAGATCTGATAGAATGGGTAATTATTTGAGTACGGCCATCAAAACCCACTTTGGAATAAATATAAAAACACTGGATCTAAAGTTTCAACTCAATCCGACTCCATTTACCCCCGGATCTAGCACTAGTCTCCTCTAGGTGGGACGCCATCCTTGGGTTTTTCGTCTACTTTTCAGTTCTATTAGTTGGGTATGCTTGAACCCTCCTAAATTTCACAAATCTACTCTTCAAGCACCTAGATCTAGTCTTTGAACAACTGGATCTACTATTTTGCGTCCATTCTGGTCTCATTTTACTCAAACCCTAACTAGCAAAATCTTATAAAAATTCCCTAGCTCTTTCAACTTGGAATTTGGGCGAGTAATTTCTGGGTTTTTCACTTAAGGCCTAGCCCCAAGTGGGTCCTCAAAGGCGTCACCCTTGGGAGACTCCATACACCCTAACCCCCTAGGAACTGGTCTCTAGCTATTGCGTCCTCCTTGATTTTGCCCCTTTTCTCGGTTGTTTGAGTCTCATTTTTGGCTTGTGCGCTTAAACACTATTAGATCTATCCTCAAGCAGTGCTAGGAAGCCCCAATTCTTTCAGATATACTCCTTGGGACCATTTTTCCATCTTTTAAGTACATGTTTCCCAAGGCAGTTGATTTTGATCATTTACCCTAGCATCTCTTTCCTAGATTCATTCTTAATCTTGAGTTACTGTAACTGATATGAGTGATGAAGAATCCCTCATGACTAACATAGATGTTGATGATGATAACTGGACATTTATAGAGAACCCCATCTATGCCATGTCTGAAGAAGAGAATGTTGAACCATCATCTTTTGAGAACATAATTGAAAATCCCATATATGACATATCTGAGGAAAGGAAGCTTGAATCAAAAACTCTTGATGATTTTGTTGAAAAACCCATTTATAAGATTTTCACAGAAAGCATGGACATTAAGACCTTAGGATATCTTTGCATGGAAAAGGAACATGAAATCTTTTCACATGATCAGTTTGAGCCATGCATGAGCATCAGCGAGGAAGACCTGAATAAGCAATGTAGTAAAGAATCAAATTAGATACACCTAATTGAAGAGCAGTCTCAGCCATTATCTCCGCATATAGAGGTTCCTTTTGATGTGGAGGATCTTGGGGTTCATGTTTTCATAGAAAGTTATTATCAAAAGAGCCCTTTGGATCATTATGATGAGGTAGTTGGTCTTCCTTATCATTCAGAATTTTTTCTCAGCCCTATCCAATCATGGATAAAAGAAGCCTGCAGGAGGACTTACCATTTGGGGAAGCACTTCAAAGATCTATCACATGCCCTTGATTTCCCATCCATCCCTCCCATCCAGAATATCCATGCAGGTTTGCACTTTCTAATGAACGTGTCCTTGCTTTGGTTGGTAACCAAAGACAAGGCAAAAATGTGTTATATTAATGAAATGTTAAGATGGTTACATTGGATTTTTCATTTTACTCAGCATTTTATTATATTATGTTTAGAGTAGGAAAATAAGCTCCTCAAAGAGAGCATTTCCTTTACGCATTTAATTTTAGTACACTTAGGAATAATAACTTTTTTCCTTAGCTATTTTTTAGTTTTTATGAATAAATGCAATTTATGATTCATTGGTTTCTTCATAAAACTTGTGCCGTTGAAGGTTTTTCTTGTCAAGTTGAGATGTTTTTACAGGTTATATAAAACCAGAGATTCTGGTGTTCTCGCATCCTCTCCTTACTTGAAGGCTGATCGAGCACACGTCCCGCAATTGGAGCCAAATGTTATCCACTAAATTGCACTTAGTGAATTCCGAGTGAACCGTTGAAGTTGTGAAAATGTTCAATGTTCATTGTCAGTGTTCCAAGATCCATCAAGCCAAAAAAAATTGGCCCTTTGTAAATTTTGCATGTCAAGACCCCTGTTGGGGAATTGCAATAAGTTGGTCTAAGCATGATTATTTTGCAAAAGACGTGGCCTACCGTACGGTTTGCCGTCAAGGGGATACTCTAGAGTGTTTTTTCCTTAGGAATTATGCGCTATTCTTCAATGGCGTATAATTCCTGAGTTTTTCACTCATACCTCCAAAGTTGAAGTATTTCCCATGGTGCTCGATCTTAGGGGGGTTATTAAAGCCTATGTGTCTATGTATTTTTACATGCTAGCCATCAGTTTTGAGTCGTATGGACATGCACTAGGTCCCCTAGGAGTTTGAGTCGATGATTGAAATAATTATAAATTTGAAAATGCAATCACCAATGCAAAATACCTTATGCGATAAGATAAGAGATAGCGCACGGACACTCGCAGACACTGAAGGTAAGCCTCTACCTCCTCGGCAAAGGCACCAAAATGTTATCACCAAACTTGTAGATGCCCCAAAAGATAGATCCAACACTGGATGGCAGGGGGAAAGGGCAACCAAAGAGGTGAACCACAAGAACCTCGATTCCCAAGGGATTGGTTGTCATGCCAATCAAAGAACCCTTCACTTTAAATTCTCTAATCCCAAGACAACAATGGGGGAGACCCAAATCAACTCCCGACAAGACAGATCAAACCAAGACACCAGATCAAATCAATAAGAATGAAGTACGTAAGG
Source organism: Larix kaempferi (assembly GCA_027924585.1). Lineage (NCBI taxonomy): Eukaryota > Viridiplantae > Streptophyta > Pinopsida > Pinales > Pinaceae > Larix > Larix kaempferi. The sequence continues at coordinate 39,070,501 of BSBM01000217.1, forward strand.
TGTTAGGTGTAGTAAACCCTAGATCTATTGATGAAGTCACAAGATTAGTTAGGGGTTGGATCAAGAGGCTTGAAAGGATATAATTTAGATCCAACATGGAATTACAGGTGACTTATAAGCTTATGTGAAAGATACAGGTGACTTCCCTATTTCTACCTCTGTGTTGGATCGCATCCATGTTTGTTAGTGTCTCGGCTCTGAGTTGGTGACAGAACTTGCCTTTGGTGAGTTGGATTCTAGGCCTAAATCATTCCGGTCGGCTGTCCCAATGTTTGGCACTGGTCGAAGTACCCTTAGTCACTTGAGATGTTGCTGGCTAAAACTAAAAGCTCATGTACTACCTATTGGAAATCTTTATAAATTCACCCATGAAAACTGTAAACTCTAGAATGTGTTTCTTAACACATGTGAGTAAAGGGCAAGAGCAATGAAACGCCAAAAATACTCCTCAAAGAGTATACGAAAGGTCCAAAAAGCAAATGTTACTCAAAAGTTATATCTTTTATTGCTAAACTTGTATATGTATAAACATGGCCTGGATGCAAGCTGCAATTAGTTGTGCTTCTTAGCACATCTGAAATCCGAAGGGTTATGTAGGCCAAAAAGGCCATGAAATGAAATTGAATGATCCTAATGAACCTGGATCAGCTTGATGTAGACACGATGCCTAAGTTGTATATGTATAAACATGCCCTGGATGCAAGCTACAATTAGTTGTGCTTCGTAGCACATATGAAATCCGAAGGGTTATGTACGCCAGAAAGGCCATGAAATGAAATTGAATGATCCTAATGAACCTGGATCAACTTGATATAGACATGATGCCTAAGTTGAATAAGCACTCTCTAAACAACTTATCCATTTGTGAGGCACAGCCCTTCCCCGTGTTATTTGTCCGGCACAGAGTGTGGCTTCCCCCTCTCCCAGTCCAAAGTGTCTTTTAGTTGAATTTAGGCAAGTCATCCCCTTTGCCCAGCCTTGATTCTTAGCTTTCATCCTAAGCTAGCAGTTAGACCATGTCCAATGGTGAATCTATCATTTAAGCTATTGTGCAAGTAAATAAAAATAACAACGGAATATGCAAACATGATAAATGCCACTGAATGATGTTTATACTTGAGTTAAGCTGTGAGTATGATTAGAGGAACATGTCTTAGTCTATTGATATGATTTGTCCTTGGTTGTATACTAACCTAATCAAACCTATTTTGACTATCGTCATTCTTGGGATCCGTGATGATGTGGGCCATGTATGCTTATTGATGATGATTGATGGTCCCACATACTCTTTTTATTGGTACTATATGGTGTACATATGATTCATATGGTGATTGATGCAGATCAGCAGGTATTATTATTATTTCAGATCATCAGATTATGCATTGTCCATATATGGTGGACCCTACAGTTGGCCCATCAAGGCAACCCATGGTGTATGAGTACACATTCAGAGTAGTTTTGGGTCTTATGGATCCAATGAGACACTTATCATTCAGTTCTGGGCATTTCTGACAGTGATAGATGCAGTTTTCCACTTGTTGACCAGATTTAGGGCTGTTTTCCCAGCCTGTCCAGCAGGGGCCATGAGAGGCCAGTTCACCTAGGGCACTGTATGAGGAGGTGGTGGTCCAGCCACTTGATGTTACCATTATACCCCCCTTCTGGAGAGCCTGGTGGGCTCAGTTTGATAGCGCAGGTGCCCTAGGTGGCAGTTTCAGCAACTTCACAATTACCGAGGCAGATTAAAAATGGAATAAAAGGGTCACTGAGGAATTCGATTTGGGCAATTGAGGATGGGTTTTGGCACTTGGTCTTCACAGAGGTCTTCCAAGGTGATCCCCCCATCTTCCAGCCAGTTCTCATCAGTTAGTGGGGTCCACAGAGGCCACAAGAGGCCTTTTACTGCATGTCTCTCACAGATTTTGAGGACAGGATTTGATCAATTGTATTATTTGGACATATTATTTTATATTATTGTGCCATGGGGATGAGATAGTAAGGATTGATGCCTCCTAGCCCCACCATGAACTTTATGAGTCTTGTCCATGTCATATGAGGTGGGCCCATGTACGTTTGCCCCCTCTAAAGGATGACGTGACCCTCACTTAGTCTCTCCTAGCTATGACGTCACCTTTATGTTGAGTGATCCATGTGATATATTGTTAGGGTCATCTTAGCCATTGATTTGACTATGAGATCTTTTAATCTCAACCACTCAACTTCATGTATTGTAAAGTGGTTTTGAGATCTAGGGTTTTGGTCTTTATTATCCTATATAAGTAGGAGACCCCCTATTGTATAGCTTACCTTTGGAGCTCTTGAATATTGGAATAGAATACTTCTTTGTGGAGCATACTTCTCTTGTCTTGTAGATTCTTTTGCACTTTGAATATACAGTGTCTCTTCTATGTATCATTGTGGATCTTGGGGCTACACGTTGTTTTCTTGCAGGGAGGCCGAATTGGTGGAGAGGAGGACGATTTGAAGAGGGTTATTGTTGGAGGGATCCACATATTCTCTCTTGGGTTGATCTTGGTGATAGGGAGTATCATTATTGTATCTTTGTGACATAGTTGATGCTTTATATTACATCTCTTCATCATTTTCATAGTTTTCTTACTTGGCTTGTTTCACTTGATCTTGTCTTCTAGGAGGAGGACGATTTGGCTTCTTTGGAAGAGGACGTTTGGCTTGGAGCACTAAGATCTCACTCTTGAATATACACATAGGGGAATGCTATCAATTTGCAGAGTGGCCACAAACAATTGAGGTAAGTTCTTCAAGGTATGTACCTAGATCCATCCATTCTTCTTCATTGGTCATAAAACCCTTAAAATCAAAACCCTCATTTTCTATTTTCTTAGATCTACTTGGATCTAGCTCGGCTTTGGGTAAGATATTGAAAACCACCTCTATAGCATCCACGGCAATTCGGATCTGTAGTTTGGTGTGGATTGGGCTTCATTTGACACACTTTCCAAGGCACTTAGCCTTCCTTGGGTGAGGTAGCACTCCTTGGGAGGGTGAGTTTTGCTACTTCCAAGACATGGGTAGGTGAGATCCCACTCGATTTGCACTCCTCTCACTTGATAACCTACCCCTAGTGCTTCACTTCTTTGATTTTTGCCTTGTGGGCCCCATTCCTCATTTTGAGGGTTGTGACCCACTTGGGTCATTGGGTGATGCATTTTCAACCTTAGATCTATGGAGATCTAGCCTACCTTGGGGCATGCCACTTAAAACCCACCTTGATAATTGCCTTGACCATCCCAATCTACAATTTGGCATACTTTGGACTCCATTTACCCCTTCATCTTAAGGCACTAGTCTCCTTGGGTCAATTCGCACTCCTTGGGGATTGTGTCATTTGCTAGATCCCATATGTGGGTGTGTCTAAATCTACCTTGGATCCATAGATCCACATCATCAAACACCCCTTAGTGCCATTTCACTCCTAACTTCACCTTGTGGGTCCCATTTGGGTCATTTCCATACTTTAAAGAAGTGGGTCTCACTTGTGTATTTCATGGTACTAGATCTATCTCTTTGACCTCCCTAGGTGGCCTAACTCATTCATTGGTTGAAACACTTGTCACTTCTTAAGCCTCTTCAACCATATCATAAACTCTTGGGTCCACCTAAGCTTGCATTGGTTTCCGTAACTTCACTTTCACGTCTCCCTAGGAACCTTTGCTTTGGGCTAATCACCTTCGATTGGCTATAAGGTCTCCCACTTGGTCTTGACTTGTCTAGATCTAAAGTGAAGAGTGCCTCAGTTGTCGTGACTCCCATCTTACATTGGGAACCATGGCATCTCTGTTGATTAAGTTGTCATTGATGCCAACAGTGCCTGGTCATTGATGCCAACAGTGCCTGGTCATTGATGCCAACAGTTGAGTCTTGGTGCCCCTTGTGGAGCCCCTGAGGGTTAGTATTTGTTTAGTGATTGTCTGTGTCAGAGGAGACCTTTTGGCATTGTCCCAAGGCCTCCAAGGGCTTCAAGCTTGGGCTTGGACAAGGTCAAAAGGTCTCCTCTGACACGGACAATCACTAAACAAATACTAACCCTCAGGGGTTCCACAAGGGGCACCAAGACTCAACTGTTGGCATCAATGACCAGGCACTGTTGGCATCAATGACAACTTAATCAACAATCTCCCCCTTTGTCATTGATGACAACGCTCAGGCTCCCCCTGAGAATAGGCTCCCCCTAGCCACAACTTCTCTCCCCCTTTGGCATCAATGGCAAAGGGTATTACCTTGAAGTAACACTTCCCCTCAGAGCATGCTTTCCCAAGCACCAGGCACTTCTGTGTGAAGAATTAATTTAGTGGGAAGAAGGAATGACCCCCAATTTTTCTCGGAGGTACTCAAATGTCCCTTTAGGAAGTGGCTTGGTGAATATATCTGCTATCTGTTCCTTTGTCTCAATATATTCCAACTTGATGTTCTTTTCTGTGACCTGTTCACGAAGAAAGTGAAATTTGATAGGGATGTGCTTTGTCTTGGAGTGCATGACCGGATTCTTGGAGATGCTGATGGCACTTGTGTTGTCACATAGAATTGGAATCGGCTCATCATATGTTACTTGTAGGTCTTGCAGGTTCTGTTTCATCCAAAGGATTTGAGTACAACATGCTGCTGCTGCTATATATTCTGCTTCTGCTGTTGACAAGGATACTGAGGATTGCTTTTTGCTAGACCATGATACCAGACAGTTTCCTAAGAAAAATGCTGCACCACTTGTGCTTCTTCTGTCATCCACACATCCTGCCCAATCCGCGTCTGAGAAAGCTAATAAGTCCAACTCATTTCCTTTTGAATACCATAATCCAAAGTCCATAGTTCCTTTAAGATATCTGAAGATTCTTTTGACTGCAATAACATGAGTTTCCTTCGGAGCTGCTTGAAATCTTGCCACCTGTCCAACAGCTTGCATCACATCTGGCCTTGAAGCTGTCACATACAGTAGGCTACCAATCATTGACCTGTAATGTTTTTGATCCACTGCATTTGATTCATCGTCTTTGCTTAACTTGCAGCTAGTAGTCATAGGAGTGCTCACAGGCTTACAATCTTCCATCTTGAACCTCTTCAACATTTCTTTAATGTACTTGGTCTGAGAGATGAAGATGTTGTCTTCATATTGTGATATCTGAAGTCCCAAGAAGAAGGTCAATTCACCAAGTAGTGACATCTCAAATTCGTTTTGCATAACCTTGGCAAATTGTTGGCTCAGAGTATCATCATCACTACCAAAGATAATGTCATCAACATACACTTCAACAATAATTATGTTGTCACGATCAGTCTTGATATACATATTGCTGTCTACAGTTCCACTTTTGAAACCTTGTTTTTGCAAGTAACTGTCCAATCTGGAGTACCAAGCTCTAGGAGCTTGCTTTAACCCATATAGGGCTCTTTTTAATCTGCACACATGGTCCTTATTTGCTGATAGTTGGAATCCTTCTGGCTGTTCAATGTAGACTTCTTCTTCTAGTTTGCCATTCAAAAAGGCGGATTTGACATCCATTTGATATACTTTGATGTTTTTAGAACAAGCATGGGCCAATATCATTCTTATAGCTTCCATTCTGGCTACTGGAGCAAATGTTTCTGCAAAGTCTATCCCTTCGATTTGAGCATATCCTTTGCAAACCAATCTTGCCTTGTTTCTGATTACCTGTCCATCTTCATTCAGCTTATTTCTGAAAATCCATTTTGTGCCAATCACATTTTTGTCCTTGGGTCTGGGAACTAGTTCCCAAGTTTCATTTTTCTCGATTTGATCAAGTTTTTCTCCCATGGCTTTGACCCAATGTTCATCTGCACTGGCTTCCGCAAAGTTACTCGGCTCAACTGTAGATAGTAGTGAGAAATGTACTTGTTCTGGTCTTCGGACTTGTCTTCGATCTTTTCTGGTTTCTATGCCGGCATTTTTGTCACCAATAATCAATTCCTGTGGATGATTCTTTTGATACCAATTCTTAGGAGATTTTTGTTGTTCTTGTTGTTGATCATGTACTTGTTGATCCTGTGTAACTGTTGGCTGAATTTTTCTCTGTTCTTCTTCTTCTACTTCATCATCATCATCTTCTTCTTCATGGTCTTTTGAGTCTTCCTGACATTTTGGCAAGCTCGATTCATCAATCTTTACATTGATGCTTTCCACTATCTTACCTAATCTCAGGTTGTAACACTTGTAGGCCTTTCTTGTGGAGGAGTACCCAACAAATATTCCTTCGTCTGCACGAGATTCGAATTTTCTAATCTTCTTATCATCTCTTCTGATGTAGCACCTGCTTCCGAACACTCTGAAGTGCTGTTCTTCCCGTCCATAACTCATAAGGAGTTTTATCAGTGTTGCTTCTGAGCAATCCTCTGTTCATAATGTTGACTACTGTATGTACTGCTTGAGCCCAAAATTTTTCGCTTAGTTTAGCTTCATTCAACATAGTTCTGGCCATTTCTAACACTGATCTGTTCTTCCTTTCTGCTACTCCATTCTGCTGAGGTGTTCTGGCAACTGAAAATTGTCTTTTTATACCATTTTCTTCACAATACTGATAGAATTCATTTGATGTGAATTCTCCGCCATTATCGGATCTGAGACACTTGATTCGTTTACCTGTTTCATTTTCAACCCGTTCTTTAAAGATCTTGAAGCATTCAAAGGCTTCTGATTTCCTGTTAAGAAGACATACCCATGTCATCCTGGAGTAGTCATCAATGAGCAGCATGAAGTATTCTTCACCATCCAATCCTTTATTCTTGGTTGGCCCACATAGATCAGTGTGAACAAGCTCTAAGGGTTTTGTAGAAGAGTATTCTTTTGTCTTGAAATTGGCTTTCGTAAGTTTCCCATGCTGACAGTGCTTGCAGATAGTATCAGTAGCCTTGGTAATCTGTGGCATGTTCCTTACGGCTAGCTTTTTGCTAATCTTGACGAGATTATCAAAATGTACGTGTCCCATTCTTCTATGCCATAACCAATTTTCATCTTCTTTTGCTAGGTGACATTTCTCTTCCGTGATTTCGTCTAGAACATATATGTTGTTTGGAGTCCTGGTAGCAGTGGCCACTAACTTTCCTAATCCTTCTTTTCTTATTTTGCAAGACTTTGAGTTGAATGTAAGTTCATGTCCTTGATCACACATCTGGCTGACAATCAACAGATTATGCTTCATACTATCGACAAACAACACATTTTCTGCTACTGTATCTTTGCCGCCAAGATTTACTGTACCTTTTCCAACAACTTTTGCTGCTTTATTGTTCCCAAAAGAGACAGATCCTTTATCTTTTTCAAAAAACATGAAAGCATCTTTGTTACCAGTCATATGCCTAGAACAACCACTGTCAACATACCATTTGTTGCTACCAGTTTGGGCTTGAGCTTGAAGAGCTATCCCACATTCATGAATATTCAGGTTGTTCTTCTGTCTGATCCATACCTTTTGCTGGTCACCTGTTTGATTGGTTGATACTTGTTTAATGCCTGTAGGAGGGATTGTCATTCTGCAATTTTTGGCTGTATGCCCAAAGTTGTTGCATTTCTGACATTCGACTTCAGAATCCAAGAGAGAAAAACTGTTGTTGTTGTTTCGTTGCCATCTAGAATTTTCATACCTGTTTCTGTTTTCTACATATCTTCCTTTTGTACAATACATTGCTTTATGCCCAAATATTCCGCAAGAAAAACAATAACCATAAAATGAATATTCATACCTGGGAACAAATGGTCTTCTTGGAGGTGCTGCCCATCTGAAACTTCGATTTTCAACTGGAGTCCATTCTGAGGTTGGTTGTCTAGGTTGAAATGGTCTTCTTAGAGGTGCTGTCGGATTAACCTGTTGATTTTCAACTGGAGCCTGTTCTGGTTGTTGTTTTGGCTGATATATGGGAACTTCCTGGATGACGGAGTCTTTGATAGCTTTTGGTTTATCCTCAGCTGTCTTGGAGCTTGAACCTTCATCATTGTGCTTCTTATAACCAAGACCTGTTCTGTCGAGATATGGCTTTTGATTATTGATGATCTGATCAAGTATCTTGGAACTGTTGTCATAGCCTTGACTCACATTTTTCTTTTGTAGTTGAGTTCTTAGAGTCATTATCTCCCCCATTAGTTTCTCACCTTCATTCAAACTTTCTTCTAGTTGTTTTCTGAGATTGTCTTGAATTCTTTTGGCTTCTTCTAATTGAATAGTTAGACTTTGAATGAGTTGATCTGCTTCTTCAGATATCTGAGGTCTTTCCCGTAACTCCTGTATCTCCTCTTTAAATAGTTTATTCTTTTTCCTTTCTCTTCTCAGCTCTTTCAAAGCACTTATCAATTCTTCCTCCAGGTCTACTTCACCTTCTGAATCAGATTCTTCTTTGTTTTCGGTGATCTCATCTGAGTCTTTTGAATCAACAGCCATGAAGAGTACCCTTTTTGATTCGTTATCACTGTCGCTGTCTGAATCACTATCACTATCTGAGTCATTGTCAGAATCTTCATCTGATGAGCTGGGGTTTCTTTTAGAGTAGAGACTTTTCTTCTTTGCAAACCTTCCATTTTTCTGTCCTTTGAAGTTCCTGTATTTCTTGTGTTTCTTGAAACTGCCATCACTATCAGAGTCTTTTGCATAGGGACATTTTGAAGCAAAGTGACCTATTTTACCACATGAAAAACACTTAAGAGGTAACTTACCTGTGCCTCTTTTGAGCTTTCTTACGAAGTTTGCTATCTCCTCATCATCTGAATCATCACTACAGTTGAAGTGGTATGCTGTCTTTGATTTGGATTTTATTTCTGAATTGTCCTTCTTGGCTTGTTTGTCTTACATTGCTTGCTTGGAGGAAACTTTAAAGGCTGCTTCTTTTCTAGGTGAGTCTTCATCTTCTAATCTCATTTCATAAGCCACAAGTGTCCCATGTAGCTGGTCTACTGTCATAGTATCCAAGTCAGTCCTTTCTTCCAAAGCTGAGATTTTAGGATTGAATCTGTTGGGAAGCGTTCTTAGTATCTTTTGAACAACAACTGATTCTTCAACCCTTTCACCCAGGCCTCTGATAGTATTTACAAGTTCATCAATTCGAAAAAAATAGGTTGCAATATTCTCGTCATCCTTCATCTTTAGATGTTCGAATTGTCCTCTGTAGGTTTGGAGTTTGGCTTCTTTAACCTTTTTGTCCCCTTCATAGATGGTCTTGAGTTTGTCCCACATTTCCTTAGCAGATGTACAATGCATGACTTTGATGAAGACCGATTCATCCAATGCACTTGAAATATGATTCGTGGCTTTAGAATTTGTATCATAACGAACTAAGTCATCTGGATCTGTTGGTGGGGGTGTTGGTACTTTATATCCATTTTCAACTATTTGCCATACCTGTACTCCTTGAGCTAGCAGAAAGGATTTCATTCGTATACTCCAAAAGGTATAGCCAGTCCCATCAAACATGGGTATTCCATTTTTACTGTGCCTGGCAAACTTGCCCATAATTTCCTTCCAGTGATTAGACTGTTCTTGAAGGAACCCGCTCTGATACCAATTGTTGAAATACTGAAAGGGGGGTGAATTAGTATTTGCCAATCATTAAATTTTTAACAGAGAGCAAGTTGCTAATCACCAATCATAGCAGTATATCATCAACAATAAAACAAGATGCACAGTACACAAGATTTTTACGTGGAAACCCAAGTCCTGGGGGTAAAACCACGGAAGCCTTTTATAATAAAATTTGACCCAGCAACAACTGGGGTTACAAATTTAATACAACTTCTCCAGCTACAACTGGAAGGGGCTACAACCCCTAGGCTTCATCAGCCACAACTGACAAGCTGCTACAACAGCTCAGCTCACAAGATTGTGAGCCCTAGCACCACCCTACCACCCTGTAGAAAAATATTGCCGAACCTGTGGACCTGTCAAATACCAAAACCTGTACTCTCTGCTGATATGCCGAACCTGTGAACCTGTCAAATATCAAAACCTGTACTCTCTGCTGATAACCACTGCACTCTGATCACTGCCAAACTGTCACGTCAATTCTCTGCTCATGTCATCACGGTCATGCTGGACAAGCTATCACTTCAAACTGCTGTCTAGTATACTGTAATATGGTTCAACGAATATAGGAAATTGGGCTACAAAAATTTCTGCTGCAAAAGAACCTCTTACTGCTGCCACTTGAATGCATCAACATTATAAAATCACAACACAGAGTGTATCATGTAGCATGTATGTAGTGTAAGCATCATAAACATCGAGTGAACATCATCAGATCATATGACATTGTTCACACTTTTGACTGAATACTGAATATGCATTCCCTTATATACCTTTTGTAAATTCATAACCATTGCCACATCATTGACTAAACATTCATATCATTACTGCTATATCATCACATATCAATATACCATCATAGCTCATCACTGCTGTACTTTACACAATCATGTACCTCACTATACCAATGCATAACACTGTATATACTGCTGTATACATACCTTTGACTGTAGATGATGATAAGAACGGACTGTGTATATGTCCAAGATGAAGACCAAACTGTGTACCTGTGTGTGCTTAAAAATGAGACTCAAACTCAGACTGCAAAAATGGAGCTGTAAAGGTCTGTGTAAAGACCAAAACAGGTCTACAAAAAGTCACCCCTATGCTCAAACAAATTGCTGCTTTTTGTATCCCATCAAATATCAGTACACTGCTAAAAGAAGTTTCCTCAATCACCCCAGAAATGTTAGTTTACTGCTGTTGAAATATGACTGTTTACTAAATCTTCAGTCCACAGGCTCAGTCCAAACAATTGCTGATTTGAACAAAAAACAAAATTCAGTCATAAAAATTACCACAGTTAAACCACCACGAATTTACCTCAGTCCAAAAACTTAACCCATCGAAGATGTTAAGGCTGCTAATTGCACAAGAAATTCAATGTCATAAAGGTTGGAGGTCACTCAATTCGCTGCCAATGATAACAAACTCGAGCTTGCCAAGGATTTGAACGCTGATTTCTAAACACGCCTTCTCTCAATAATTAATATGCTGTAACTAATATCAGTTAGGCCTCACGACTTTCAAACATGAACTTTTATGCCCTAACCACTTCCACGTTGTCCAAGAAGCTCCAGCAATGATGTAAACCCAAAAATTAGAGCAAAACAAGAAAAGAAAAATTGTTTACTGTAGCTGCTACAGTACCCGCGAAAATTTCAGAGCTCCACCAAAAATAAATTTAGAGCATCATCTCCAGATTTGTCTTCACCAAAAACATTTAGAGCATCATCTCCAGATTTGTCTTCACCAAAAACATTTAGAGCATCATCTCCAGATTTGTAAGAAGCTCCAGCAATGATGTAAACCCAAAAATCAGAGCAAAACAAGAAAAGAAAAGTTGTTTACTGTAGCTGCTACAGTACCCGCGAAAATTTCAGAGCTCCCCAAAAACCCAGCGAAAACACTACTCAAAAATGAGATCGTGGAGGTGTATTTATACTAGTTTTTTTTTTTTTTTTTAACCTAAACTTATGGAGCCGACCTTTAATTATGTAATTATTAATTTGAAATTTTAATTTAAATTATGGGGCCGACCTTGCAAAGCATTTATATTGTTTATTATTTTTTTTAATAATCAAATTAATTTGAATTTGAATTTTTGTTTAATTTATGGGACCGTCCTCTAATTAAATTTGTTTAAATACCATTAATTTTATTCCAGCATTTTCATTAATAAAAAATCAATAAAAAATGTATAATTAAAGTTGGTCTTCATTAAGCTCGTGGTTATGTTGAGAGGGATGCCCCCAATATGTTCGCAAGGGTTTGCAATCTTCTGAATGGTGGGGTATCATTATTCCATAAATATATTGTTTATTATTTTTAATAATTGAAAAATAATCTTACCAATAATTTTATTTACAAGATGGGGTTTCAAGCTTTTGAGTGGTGGGGTTTCCTCATTCTTTTTATGATCTCCATAGGCTCCTTAACAAGGGTAAGGGTTTCAATGAGCTTCTTCAAGGGTAAAAATACAATATGTTATTATTACCACCCACCAATAAGCATGTGGGCTTAAAGAGCACTTGTGGGTTTAATGACCTCTTAAAAGGCTTCTTCACCATACCTTCATGCAAGTTCAAAGCCATCCATCACAATCAAAGACAAGGGGCTCCAAGGGCTTCATGGCTTACAAACCACCATAAGTATGGATTCCAAGACCCAAAACAGTTCAAAATAAACCATCGATGATCATATAATGTCCAAGGGCCATCATGCCACCATTTATGTGTGTGCCAGACCTTCTCCTGGGGTACCATGACCTCAATAAACACAAATGACCACTGAAAGGGTCATTTTGAACTCTTGCAACTTCTTCAACATTTTTGTGGCATATTTGGACATAAGTTGTGGTACTGGGGAACCAAGAAACAACTGGGGAAATGCAAAACATCTTTGGGGTACTTAAACAAGTTAATGGGTAGCCAGGGCTTTTGGCATTGTCGTGACTCCCATCTTACATTGAGAACCATGGCATCTCTTGGGTCACCTCTTTAGTTGTCCATCTCCTCTACCATCCCAGATGGAATACCATTAGGGACAACTACAAGTTGTGTGATAACAAGACCAAAACCCTAACCACCTTTTTAATGAGTGGCTAAGATTAGAAGATCCAATAGTGATAATCTACGGTTAAGATGAGCTCAACATAAAGTACATGGATCAACTCAAAAATATAACAAACCCACTAGTCAAATCGCCCTAGGGAGGACGTCCTCATAAAGTGACTCTGAAAATATAACATAAAGCTCATGGTGGGTCTAGGGGTGATATAATTCCCTCCTAGTGTGTCCCCATGGCACAATAACATCAAATATATCATCTAAGTACAAAATCATGCCCACTAGGGAAAGTCGTGAGCCTCCAAAGGCACCTTGAAACCATAAAAACGTGCCGGAGAATGATGTGAGGGCCCCACTGACTGATGACATTGCTCTGGAGGGTGTGGGAGACATCATACACATGATCAAAACCATTCCTATTCCATTTCCTATCCTCAATAGCCCAAATTGAATTCCTCTAAAGCCAAATTTTACCATTTTTAGGGCTCTGTAAATCGCCTGTAAAAGATAAAAATGCATGTATCTATTTGCCTGGTCACCGAAGGCCAAAATGGACTGCATCAACATGTCTGGGAGTATGGAAATAAAGTAAAAACAAGTGGTTGGACCCCATACTCCCTCTATAGCGTCCTAGGTGAACCAATCAAACCATGAAATTGCTCTGACAGGCCATTTTTAATGGCGAGTCTGCACTGGAATGATAAACTGAGACATACACCAACTAAAACTACCTGGAACTGAAAACTAATTGTCCCAACGAACTGAGAGAGCCCAAATGCACTAGATATGCATACTCATACACCATATGGATGACTGGATAATCATATAATATCAATACCATGCCCGGACATAATAAAAATAATAATAATCTGCAGATGATCAAAATCCTTACAAATCCATAGATCACTATTTGAGCCTGTAAACGCTGCATGGAACCATCTGGTGACCAATAATAGACCACATATCATCAATAGCCATCATCTAGGGTCTAACTCATCTCATGTCCTGTAGTTGACTTTGGTCAAACTGACCCATAATATCATCCAAGCAAAAACATCAAAGCGCTGCAAGTGTAACTGGTTAGGGCATGCTTCATAAGTCATTCCAATAGAAATATAAACATAAAGTAATCATTTCACTAGCGATCTACAACAAGATATTCAACATTTTCCAATAACAATGGCTCAGACTAGAACCTCAAGGCTATACTTACTTTATGGCTGTGATCAATTTGCTAGTGATGGGTGAGGGTGGAAATATGCAAGACTAGGCTAAGGGATGACTGTACTGACTTAACACTGTGACAGTTTGGATGTAGGAAAGGGGATACACACTAAAGCATATGTTGGACAAGCAATAACACAGGGGATGGCAGTGTCTCACAAATGTGTAAGTTTTTTGGGAAGTGCTTATTCAACCTTGACGGATGCCTAGACTAGAACCTCAAGGCTATATTCACTTTATGGGTGTGATCAATTCGCTAGTGATGGGTGAGGGTGGAAATATTCAAGACTAGGCTAAGGGATGACTGTATTGACTTAACAATGTGACACTTTGGATGTAGGAAAGGGGATACACACTAAAGCATATGTTGGACAAGCAATAACACAGGGGATGGCAGTGTCTCACAAATGGGTAAGTTGTTTGGGAAGTGCTTATTCAACCTTGATAGATGCCTACAACTCACATCCAAGCTGATACAGCTCCGTGAGGATCTTTTCTAGAGCCGCCATGATTAGGTGCCCGACAAACCGTAACTCAAGACTCTAGGGGACACTTAGAATTAACTGTCCCTTACTCCATCTCATATCATAACCAGCAGGCTAATGAGGAATAATCATTACATGTATATAAGGTCAACAATCATTAGATATATCATTTATTAAACCATTGCTTTAATTAGACCTTTTCATTTCCATAGCCTTTGTCCGTGTGTGTTGAAAAACACATTCTTGGATTTACATTTCATTAGGCTTTTTGATTTGTGTGTGTTGAAAAACACATTCTTGGATTTATAATTTCACATGCTTTTCATTCACGTGTGTTGAAAAACACATTCTAGAATGGGCTTTCATTTAGATATACAATAAAGTTTCCAGATACAGTGTAATGATGGTAGCACTATATGTTTCAGGTCTAGCCAACACAACTTAGGCAACTCAGAGCCAAGACACAAGTTAAACAGGGAAGCTCATCCAACAAAGAGGTTAAAGTGGTGAAGTCCTCCGTATCACAAGTTAAGTAGTAAGTCAAGGTAACAACAATAACTGGAAGGTAGCAGATGGATGGAGATAGTGAAAATGATGCCAACACTAGCAAGCCAAATGATGGTGGGAATGATCACCTCCATTCTCCTAAGGAAGGTAAAACCAATGAGTATAGACAAGAACTTCTAAAACATGAGCAGGACACTAGATAGATACATAATAACAACCAAGTCCAATACTATATATATGATCGCCATATCATGATACTAAATGCTAGAACATGCCACTAGAATGACTACAAAAGCAATATAACCAAGAACATAATACCTGTTGGATCATATACCTGTGTAATGCATCTGAAACATCATCTATACATTGAGAACCTGCTGCTGCATCTCTGGGCACTGCATACTGCTCTGTAATGGCAAAATGGCTACATCGGTCATCAAATCTGAGTTTCCTGAGACTCGGTCATGGCAAAGGAATATACTGCTGCTCATCATCATAGGAGTGATCCAAAAATAGATGCTCATATCAAGCATCTCAGTGTAAAGGACTGGCTGAAAAACATACTGGCATCTGGAAAAAATATATGGTAGCCCCAGCTACTATAAATGTGATAACAGGATGTATCTTCAAATTGTCAATGGATTAGAGGTAATAAAGAATAGACTCCCTATCATTTATGTGGGTTGCTATCAGTTGGAAGTGTAGTTTAGGTGCCCATTTTGTGCTCTACATTATGTGTTTTCCGATGCCTTCCATGCTAGTCTTCCTCCTTTATTTGCATTTGAAATTTCTGCTCTAGAAATTCCCCTTTGATTGATCTTAAAATCAGACCTAGCCCTTTCTAATCTTTCCTAAGAAACCCTCATTGAATCCTTGGTTGACCCCATTTTCCCATTTGATAAGACATTGGTCTCCATTGTCCAATCCCTTCATCACCTTTAACTTTTCTAAAACAACAAGACATTTTGTTTTGCTATAGTTATTCTTCAATTTCACCTTGTGCTTCCTTGTTAAACTCTAATAATCCTATTTAGGGACTCCTCCCTTGAGCTAGTGAAGAGCTAACCTAAAGAGCAGGAGAGGATTAGGTGTGGTAACATTGGCCTCCCTCTTAATTATCCATAAGCTATTATTGATTTTAGGGCTTCAATCTTAAGATGCTAGTTTGTGTGGTAACAGTACTCAACTTTTCTTTCAAATAGTGGTTACACAATATATCATACTTAATAACTGGAATATAAAGATGTTTAAGAACCATTTCCTCCAACGGAACAAACGTAAACATTACCCCCTGCAGGTTTTCCCTGTTCTTTTTTAAGAACTAAAAAAAAATGAAATTGCACAAGACAAGAGATGAGTAGCAAGAACACTATGAGAAGAACATTTTTTCAAAAAATCTATAAAAGTTATGGAAGGCACATCATACCTTCTCTGGTTCTTCCTTTTGCTCACACCCTTGTCTCCTTTCCTGCCATTTTTATTTTTCTTCAGATTCACCTCCTGTGGAATTTGTTGCTCATGTTGAAGCTTCTCAAATACCTCTTCTTCTGCTTGAATTGGAACTTCCCCCTCCACTTGGTATTTGTCTGGATGCATTTCAGAAGACTCTTGTTGGAAAGTTTTCTCGGGTTCTTTCAAGGGTGCCAACTGTGAATCCTCCACAGTTAACAGTGCTTGACTGTTTTCATCTTTCCTGGAGTTATTTTCTTCTGGCATTTCATACTTACCAGTGGAATTACTGCTATTTTTCTCCTGTTTTGTTTTAACACTCTCATGCTCTTCAGACAACATTGCCACCTCTCTGTCCCTTTTTCTTGGATAAAATTCAAGCTGCGAAGATAGGGCAGCTTCAGAGGCAGAAATATTTGCAACAGTGACCTCGTTATTAGAATCACCTGAAATACGATTGCCATAATTTAGTATACCGGCCTATGTATTACCTGTAAGAAACTATGTTATCATCAAAGAAGCATGCAAGAAAAACTAATTCAAATAACAGAAATATGATTCAATTTTCTGTAACTCACAAGCCTGTGCTTGAAGTGCCAGTAATGCTGTTCGAGCAGCCTTAATTTCTGCCTCTTTTCTACTGTGTGCAACACCACCTGTATATTGAACCCCAGAAACTTCAACAGTACATATAAAAGTTGGAAAATGTATCTTTCCTGAGCTTTTACAGCAATAACTAGGGAGTGGCAGGCTCATTTTTTGTGCATACTCCTGAAGGAGATTTTTACATAGTCCCGTGTCATGCTGGAAAAAATAAAATCAGAGCACTAACATTACCACATTTTAACAAAGCAGGGATAGTTGTGCCCAAAGCTACAACTAAAATAATTGAGCGTAAGGAAAAAACATAACTGCATTTCATTTGTTTGAACAGAGATTTACATTTCCATGTAAGCCTTGTATTTGAGACATTCATGACTGCCAATGCATCAGTTAAAATGCTTTTAAGCAATGTTGATTTACACGAGGAATGACACGAACAAATTTACTTTGTTGTCTAAAAGACCACAGGAAATCCAAACCTTGCCCTTACAACATATCTCCATTAAATAACAAAGATAAAATGACCACTTTTTAACAGCAAACAGTAGCATATTAAGAAAATCCAAAACTAACCACTTTGGAAAATCCTGGGGGAATCATGACAGATTTCAAAACCAGTGTCAGGACTCAGAACTAAACAGTACAGACTTTAGAATCAAAACCTTTATGAACTGCTTATAAATGCTTAGATAGATGAATAGCAGAGGAGCTACCTAAGGCCTGGATTTAAAGGATCGAGGATAATTCAAGCTTCAACAGTACTGAAGAGCTCAGAAGAAGAGTCACCTAAAGGAAAGAAACCAATGCGAACAAAAGAAATCCGACCCTACAAAACACCACTCACAAGTAGAATAAGGCCTAGAAAAATGTATGTCCACTGACAACCAAAGGAGATAACCTGGGAGATTGAAACAAAAGCTTAGTGAATACAGTAAATATTAGTGTCAAACTAGCTTTTCTCCATGGTCAACAAGTTCGTAATATATTGCAGTATTAGCGGGAGTTTCATTTATCAGAGAAAAAACAATAATCATAATAATTCTCGTCTTACATCACAATAAAAGTTCTTGTTCTGGGTACCAAATCTTGTAAGTGATGCAGCTTATCTGTGACTGTGGCACTGACAAATTGGAATGCAATTTGATCAATAGGTTACATATAACTGATACAGTTCACATTTGCTGCTTGCAGCCAGTAATCAAAGTTTCAAACTACTAAAACTGATTTTCTTCTTACCAATAATTAAGGAATACTCTACTCTAAAGAGCGAACGATCAATCTGGACCATGCTTGCAGTCACTTTATATGTAGTGAGTCGTGACCAATATCATAAAATACATGAAGTAGATATACTCGAAATATACTTTTTTAAGCAAGCCTTGATGCCCTTGAATTTCACTGATCACGAGGAGATTGGAGATACATATGCAAAAAAATCCTACCTCTGCGTGTGTGTGTGTATAACTCTTAACACTTTACACTCAGTTCCATGCAAGGGGATTTACAAAAGCACAAATAATTCATAAAATTCTATGGACAACTCCATTTATATTCCTTCTTTGATAAGTAATCTTACAAGTATCAAAATCTACCTAAAGTCATGAGTAAAATTGATTTTAGACTTTATTAGATTATCTTTCAGAATCCACAGACAAAACTCTACTGATGTGGATTTACTATGGAGTGATCAAAATCGGTGACGCATATATCCTAACAAGGTTAATGGTCTGGAATTTGCAGAGTATGGGTGCAGGTCTGAAGAGAATGGTACAGAGAACTTACTAATGGATTGAGGGCAAATTCCTTTCCATTTGTCTTTTTGAGCAAGTCCTCAAGAGCAACTTGTGCTGCAGCATGCTCTGCAGCTTTGAGGTTATGGAAATTTGAAGGTGAGTCATATCTGACCCCATTAACTATAACAGCTGCCTTGTATTTTGGACTATGTGAAGCCCCTTCTCTTGTAATTTCATAAGAAGGCATTGGAATAGATGCTTTCTGTGCATACTCCTGCAGCCGACTCTTAAACATTACAATATTTGACATACCTAAAACAAGAACGAAAACCAGTAAGAAAATAGTTCCACACTTGAAGAATTCAAATTTCTAGTTTAACAAGTCCTACAATTTCCTTTAATAAAATGCCTCCAAAACAATACTATAATAAGAAAAAATGGTGCATCACTCTACAATCTGGTTTTACATCATATTCTTGATGTAATGAAAGGAAAATATTGAACTTCGCAACACATTTTCATTACAAGCCGACACTCTTATGTTCTTAATTATGAACTTCGCAGAACATTTTTATCACAAGCCAGTACTCTTATGCTCTTAAATTCATATAAGCTACTTGAACATATCAATAAGATACTTGAACAAAATCTAGAAATAATCTGTAAAAATATTCATTTGTATTCACTCGTACACAGATACATAATATATGTACACCACTTTATTTAGATCACATCTAGTCTAGCAAAGAATACTGATGTATTGGTTTTCTTCTACATACAGTATCCTATTTAATCAATGTATTAAAAAACTCTGTTGTGAAATTCAAGCAGAACATTTGTGCAATCTGAACTACATGGTTAGGCTGTGATGTCTCAATCTGGGCTGCATGGTCCTTTTATAAAAGACTTGGCTTTCCTTAGGGTTTGCCATCAAGGGGATACTCTAGAGTGTTTTCTCCTTAGGAATTATGCGTTACGCATCAGTGATGTATAATTCTTGAGTTTTTCACTCATACCTCCAAAGTTGGAGTATTGTCCATGGTGGTCGATCTTAGGGGGGTTATTAAAGTCTCAGTGTCTAGGATTTTTTACATGCTAGCCATTCTAGATTGAGTCGTATGGACATGCACTAGGTCCCCTAGGAGTTTGAGTCGATTCCGAAGAAAATAATTGTTTTTGTAAATTAGACCATTTTTAATGGTTTAATTGGAAAAGTTCAAAATGTAATAAATGCTTCATCTAGAGGCAGAATTTGGCATGGGGAGGCTCGTTTTGACGCTCAGAGCGTCCTCTTTATCCTAGAGCCGATTTTCTTCAGGTTCCGGGCAATTACGTCGCCTCTGGGAGCAGTTTTGGCTAAAGATGCATCAAATTAGCATTTAATTGCTACAAAGAGCAAATTGCACCATATGGACAAAAATCAAAAAAGAGTAAAAAATGATTAAAAAATCATTGGAAAAGGGGTGGCATGGTTTCTAATCAGATGTACGACTACATTAAGTAATAAAGCACATGCCAAATTTGAAACTTAGGATAGCGAAATGAAGATTCAAGTTTGGAAAGCGTGGGTCTCTCCCTCACGTGGGCAGCCATGTGCGTGACTACTCCAATGAGGTGGGCGTGAGTTACAAGGTAGAGGGGTGCCCCTCTCATGAGGTGGCAGCCACCTCATCCCCCACCAACTCCACCTACCACAAAACTCCAAACTAATCCTCACATGAATCTCTCCACAATTTGTGAGATCTGCCCTCTCCTTCAAGCTTTCGCCCTTCTCTTCATGCATTCGCTTGCCTTCTGTATTCATCTATAAAAGCAAGGCTTTGCTCCATCATTCAGGTGGATTAGCATCGGACCTTTGCTCATGTATTTCATATTTTTGCAATAAGAATTTGTTGAGACTTTGGAGGTCAAGGATGTGTGCAAGATCCACATTGTGTTGCATGTCTATGTTTGAGGTATAATCTTGTCATGCTTTCATATGCTTATTATTGTGAATTTGTGGATTGTTTAGCTAAGAAGGCCTTTGAGCCCATAGAAGCATTCATTCATAGTCTTTGACTCGTTTGCTTTTGATATGTTAGTGAAAGATGCGTAGTTAGATGTACAATTACTCTTCATGTTTTCTTAGTATCTATATCTTCTAGATTTAATCCATTTGTTCTTGTAAGTGTACGAGAGTTTGATGCAGGATCTAGGTTGATTTGGAAACGAACGTAAGTTGGATTCTCTTCCTCTCCAACAGTATGAACCAAGTGATCACATGCTAATAAATTGTTTCTTGCAGATCTTCATAAGCCTCCACAATCTTCAAGCTTGGGATTGGTTCCACTTTTCTCACCTCTTTTAAATTTTAAAACTCAAACCTTTTCCCTTTTAGTTGGTTACCTTAAGCGAATCTCCATTTCAAAGCACATTCTTTCAAGTTTTCGCTTTTCAAAGTGTATTAGATTGTTAGCTTGCAAGTTCTATCTCCCTCATCTTTTCGCTTTGGGCATGCAATAGGTCTTTTGTCAGTTTTCAAAGGTCTCATCTTGCTGGCCTATTTGCATTTACTATCCCTAAAAGTGCAGCTGCTGTCCCTAAATTGCAGCCACTGTCCCTAAATTGCAGCTACTGTCCTAAGTGCATTCACTGCCCCTAAAAGTGCTTTTGCTCATCTTGAAAAACCCTCATCTTTGAGTGCATTCGTCTTCCTTGAAAGCCTTCATCCCTTGATCCATTTGTCCTAGCCTTCAAGTGCATTCGCTCTCCTTGAGCATTCGCTCATCTACATGCAAGTAGATTAAAAGTTCAAGTTGTCAAAGTTTTATATATCATTGTTGCTTGCTTGTTACTAGATCTTAGTCATTTCTCAAAGTCTGCACTCTTGCTTTGATCTAGTTTGTATGTGCTTATTGTTAATAAACTAACCATACTAATCATTCTTTGTCTTGAGCTCTTACTTACAGGAAAACAAGAAGGTCAAACCAAAGAAGCCCAAAGGCTAAAGGCAAAAACCAAAGAAGAGCAAAAAGCAAACCTTAGAAGTCACACAAAAACTCTTTTTTCCCTTCTCCTTCATTCCCCCTTCTACCTTTGTGCCTTCAAAGGGTCAACTCCAATTCTTTGTACAAAATATCAATAAAAATCAAGTGGAATAAAGGCTCCCACACCCTACTTCTTCCATTTGGGGGAAGCTCGTATTGTTTTGAGTTCTTCATTTTCTTTTTACCTGCAAGTAGGATAGAAAAAGTTAGATTGGTTTCAATTTGATAAGTTGCTAGATCGTGAATTTGTAGCTTTAGCTTAGTTTCTTTCAAGTTTTTATTTAATTGTCTTTTGATATAAATTGATTAAAAGGAACATAAAGTCTCTTGAATCTCACCGCAAGGTGGATCAAGAGCACTCTCTGTCGAAGAGCCTTTTCATTTGTATCTTAGCTGCTTAGTTTTTTCATTTCATATAAATTGCTAAAAAGAACATAAAGACTCTTGAATCTCACTGAAAAGTGGATCAAGAGCACTCTTTGTCGGAGAGCTTTTCACTTTAAGTAGTTTGGTTTTATTTTAGCACTTTTTTGTTCATAAATCTCTTGAATCTCGTCATAAGGCGGATCAAGAGTGCTCTCTATCGGAGGGTCAATGGTTCTTAATTTCATCATTTAAATAAAATTGGAACGAACACATTTATCTACACTATGTATGCTCTTTCCACTTGTGGGATACCCAAAAGCAGTGTAGCTTGTTAATTCCTCACATCTAAATCCACTTCAACCTTGATAAAATCAATTCCCAAGAAAACCAACGAAAATCTGGCGTTGATCACTACAATCAAAAGTGGGCAAATTTTGCCTGGGGACACAAGAACCACTGGGACGAGACCTCAGAGCACCAGTTAGACTACATCCTTGTTGGTGTAGTGTTGAACACCGCTCTAAAGACTTCGGCCAGCCCACATGTCCTTGTACGGGGCCACTTAGATTGTAAACCGGACATATCTCCTATACCGCAAGATATATCTTGGAGATCCCCTTTCCCATAATAATCCACCTCACCTCAAAAATTTACAATAAAATTCACCAAGAGACATTTGCAAAACATCTACAAGCACTCAAGCACTCCCAGCATTTCAAGACGTTGACTCCATTTTGGCACTAGTCATTCTATAAATAAACAATTGTTAAGTATTTCATTTGCTTATTATCTATCTGAGAGTTGTTGTTATTAGTTATCATATTATGCTGTGGATGTTTCATTTATAAGTTATCATCATATTGTGGATGTAATCTATTTTGCAAAAGTTATACTTGGACACAACTTTATTGCAAATTAGTAATTACTAAAAACTCCTAAAACAACACCCATCCTAATCCATTAAAACATTTAAAACACTTAAGAGCCTTAGAAACTCTTTGTTAGGGTCTATTACCAACTTATTTGTACCATAGTTGAATTATCTGAAGAGCCGCCATTTGACAAACATGATGAATGTTTGTACTCCAGTGTATCAAATGATCCAGCATTTATGCCTAGCCAGTTTTGGCTAGTCAGTTTTGCTTTTCAGTTGACATGACCATGGCCCCATGGGGGTTTGTAATAAAGTGTGCTAGTAGGATTTGAATGTCTCAGTCCCCCATGACTTGATTAAGCAACTAAGGTATTCCAGGGAGTTTTTTCCTTTGTTAATTATACTTTGCCTATAGCCGAGCTATAATCGATGAGGTTTTCTCCCGCTTCCTCCAAAGCTGGAATGCTCGATTTTGAAAATTTTAGCCATGGGGGGTTATTAGAGTCCAACTGATGTATATAAGCCTACTAGACACTATTAGAATAGGTGTTGGTCATGTCCTAGGTCTCTAGGACCCTTAGATAGAAAGACAAAAAAAAAAAAAAAAAAAATCGACAAAATTTTACCGGGGCCGTCGAATTTGGGTTTTTAATTATTTTTAAATTTTAATAAATTTCTCTATAGTTTAAATAGAGAAATTTCAATTTGTAATATGTCAGTCATCCGAGATCCGAATTCGATGATTGAAGGCTCCAGACTTAAGCCAAAAATCATTCATGATCCCCGGACCAGTTTATCCTAAGTTTCGGATGCCAATTAGGCCTCATAATTAATAATTTCTCAAAAACCCAGTTACAGAGAAATTATTAATTAAAATAATAAAAATGATTATTTTGGAGATAATCCAAATCTCTCAAAAATAATCCAAATGGAATAAAGTAAAACGCTAATTGACATGGCACTGGACATTAATGAAGATTCCAATCATCTCAATCATCATTGAGTTGAGTATACAGTCAGCACAAGCTCATCTTCACCAAGCAATTCGCCCTCCATGCATGCAAAGTCGAGTTTGGTGATGTGGAGAAAGATTATTGGTTGTTGAGTTAAGATTTGGTTGCATTAAATGGAAGTGGGGGCGCCTTACCTAGGTGGAGGCCACCTCCCACTCTCACCCACCAAGAATCTCATTCCATTTTGAGTTAAACTCCAAGCTTTCCATCACTAAAGCTCACGCATTCCTTCATCCTCACGTCAATCTCTTGGTTGGAGGTCGAGTTTGCCACATGGCAATAAGTGTGTGGTATGGTGGAGTTTCCTATGGAGAGTGGGGGGCGCCTTGCCTAGGTGGAGGCCACCTCCCCACTCCCAACCAATAAGACTCGACTTGTTTGGTGAAGCTTGGCTCTCAAACTTGTGGTGATTGGGATTTAGACTTAGAGTTCGATTTTTGTCAAGTGCCATTGGCTCCCTTCTCAAGCCAATTCGAATTAGGGGTTTGGTAGCTAGTCTTGTTATATAAGGAAGCCATTTTGGCTCTTCTCTCATGGGATTTTTTGCAAAGAAACTCTGAGGAATTGTAATTCGATTTAAGATCAATAAAATTGTGACTTTGGAGGTCAATTCGTGGGGGCTCTTGGTGTCCATGCTTCATCACTATCCTGAGGTGATATTGTGTGAATTTTTATATGCTTAGGAATATTTAGATTTGATTTATATGTTTAGAGGGCTAACAATCTAGCACATGCATATATGTCTTTTCTTTTCGCTTGAGCTTTATGTGGTTTGCAGGTATCTTCCAAAGTTTTGTGAGTTTTTGCAGGTTCTCCTTCACTCCACTTGTGGCCAAAGAATTCTCACTTTTATGAGCATAAGCAAATAGGAGTCTCTTGCTTCACCATCAACCATTTAAAACACTCTTGGTTACTTGTCCTTAAGCTTATCTCTTCAAGCCCATCTCCATTAGACTAGCCTCATTCACCCATTTCGTTTTGCCCATTCTTTCATTGCCATTCGTTTTCCCCTTTCTTTCATTGCCATTTCGTTTTGCCCATCTCTTTTTATTGCCATTCGTCTCCCTTCCACCATTCTACAAAGAAGCAAAACATCAAAAAGAGGTTTGAGTATTAGTATTAGTTTAATTTTATCTTTAGGAGTTCAGATCTCATATTGTAGATCTAATTTAGGGCTTTTCACTTAGTTTATTTTTGCACTTTTGTTATCATTCAAAAGTAGGCTTTATATACCAAAAATATTTCAAAAAAAATTTACATATTAGATCTCTTTCCATCACATTTTAGAAGTAGTTTGTTTGCTGGTTCGTTTTATCTTTTTCAATAAATTCGAATTTAAAATCTCATGCTTTTACATTTTAGATCCTATTTCCCAAGCTTAAACTTAGTTAGTTTCAAGTATGCATTCGTTTTATCTTACTAATGTCTAAAGGGTGCCTTGTTGAGTGAATTGTTTATGTAGGTTTTTCTAGGAGAAAAGAATCTTGAAAATTTTTGAAACAAGAAGATCCATTCCAAGCAAAGTGAAGAAACCATGGCGATGACCGATGATCCAAACCAAGAAGACATAACCAAAATTATTCTCCTTTGTAATAGCTCTTAAGAGCTTGTTTCAGGTATACTTTTCAATTTATTTCCCTTAAAGACCTTTCAAGGATTTTTTCCAAAGGCATTTGTAAGAGTTTAATAAAAGTGAGTTAAGTGGAGGAGTCCTCCACTTTTTTGGGTTTCTTCTCCATTTGGGGAAGTGTGTTGTGTCTTGTTAGTTTATATCTATTTGTTTCATGATTTAGATTAGTCATTTCATTTCTGTAATTCTCTTCCAAGTTTTGACCAGAGCAAGCTAACTTTGGGATTTGCATCCCAAGGGCCACATAGCTTTGTGGTAACTTCTCGTTCCCCCGTTAGCCTCCTTGTCGAAGTTTCAGCTAGCTGAAAAGTCTCAAGGAATAGCGGTTCTAGTGATCGACCTTGTTCGGAGGAAGATCCCACCTTAGATTAAATATTGTTTGGTAGAATACTAAGTCTTTGCTTTCAGTTATTTTTATGCATCTCAAGTATCTTGTTATCATTTCTTTAGTTTCAATAAATTTAAGTTTCATTTTTGTTCTTTAGTACACAACCGCTTCTATTTTATAAAAAGAACCAAAGTCTCTTAAACTTGGCCAAATCCAAGTCAAGAGCACTCTCTGTTGGAGATCATTCTAGCTTGCATTTTTCCCTTGCATTAGGCATTTTAGATTAATTAAAGTCTCTTGAACTTTGGTCTTAAGACTAAGTCAAGAGCGCTCTCTATCGGCGAGTTGAATTGTTCTCTTTAATAATAAAATATTTCAACTCACACTCCCTCTTTAATTAATTTACTTTGGTCAATTATCCAACACCCATATGCTCTGCCAACCTGAAAAGCTTGGGCTAGTACTCAGAAAGGTGTTGGACTTGCTAATTCTACAAGTGATAATCTAAATAAAATATTACCCCAACAAAACAAACCGACGTTAAATACTGAGGTTGCTTCCTGAAACAGGTGGTGCCGAGAATCCATTGGTCAGAATTAGGCGCGGTTCAAACATTGGACACCTATCCTCTTGAATCTGGGTGCTCTCGACCTATCATCTAAGAGGTTGCCAGTATCTTTCCTGGTTGGTTTTTTTTACTTTTGATATCCTTGGTCTTAGCCTAATAAACAAGATCACTAAAACATTCAATAAACCAAGATTAATTCGCAGGACGATCTCACGAACATCACCACTTTGAACTCTTGTATCAAGCAACCCAAGCACTCAAGACTATCTTCGACTCCATAAGGCACTGGTCCTTGTCATCTATGCTTTTTTATCTATTTTGGATCATTTACATTTTCGTGGTTGTATTGCTTTAATTTACAAAGTGGTTGTTTCTTCAATCATACTGTGTGGTCGCAACGTGGATTGCTTTATCTTGTGTTTATTTCATATCTCATTCTAAAAAAATCCTAAACAACACTCATCCGCATCACCCCATACAAAAAACACTTAAAACATTGAGCCATAGTTAAACTCTTTGTCGGGACTACCCCCCTTGGCTTCGTTAGGAGTTAGCCTAAACGGAGGAGCTGGGATTAATGTGACAGTACCTGGCTCATTGCTTGCCCCCAAGGCCACACTTCTCCCCACTTCCAGTGAGGGAGACAGCTTTCAAAAGATTTTTGCTGTTGGTGTGCAATTTGGCGGTCAACAGGGTCTACCCCCCTTGGCTTCATTAGGAGTTTGCCTAAACAGAGGAGTAGGGATCAGGTGGACAGCACCTAACTCTTTGCTTGCCCCAAAGGCCACACATTCCCAAAGCAGCTTCGAAAGATTTATGTTGTTGTGTGCACATCGACGAGCAACAGTGAGTTCAGTTTTTTATTTTGAGAAATTTTAATTTTTGGTTATTCTTTGCTCTCCTGGTTAAGATGGCACCAAGCACTAAAAGCTTGATGACAAGTTGGAAGGCATAGAAAACTTCTGTGCTTGGAAGTATACGATTGGACTCATTCTAGAAGAGAATGATCTTTTAAACTCTGTTAAAGAAGTTGTACCAGAACCCGAAGAAGCTGAAGCTAAGGAAAAGCATAAGAAGGACATCATTAGGATTCTGAGGATCATAGCAAAGTCCATAAAAGATCACTTAATTCCTCAATTGTCCTCCAAGAAAACTCCAAAGGAGATGTTTGATGCCCTAACAAGAATGTATGAAGGAAGAAACATAAATCGGAAGATGAATTTGAGAGCTAAACTCAAAAGTACAAAGATGAGCAAAGGAGAATCTATCCAGGAATATTTTACAAGGGTCTCCCAATTCAAAGAACAACTAGAAGCGATTGGAGACACCCTTGATGAAGATGAGTTGGTGATGACTGCTCTCAATGGTCTTACTAGACCTTGGGACTCCTTTATCAAGACCATGTGTTCAAGAAAGGTAAGGTTACTATTTGAAGTTGATTGGGAAGAATGTGTCCAAGAGGAGGCTAGAGTGCAAACCGAGAAGCAGTACTCAGAGATGACGATCAAGCTCTAGCTACCCATACTAATAGAGGAAAGGGAAAGCCTCATTTCAAGAAGGAAAATCATAAAGAATCTCATCCTCCAAAGAAGTTTCAAAAGTATAAGAAGGGAAACTACAAGCGAAGAGACTTCTCTTCTTATCAATGTTTCTGTTGTGATAAGATGGGACATATTGCAAAAGATTGTCCAGAAAGAAAAGAATTCACGAAAAAGAACAACAAAAGACATCATGCTCATTTTGCCAAAGATGAAGAAGAAGAACCTCCCAGGAAGCAAGCAAACGAAGAAATCGAAGAATATGTTTTGTAATAGTGGTGCTTCAAAGCACTCTCTCCAATCTTGAAGAAAAGGACTCCCCTCAAAAAGTTTCACTAGGAGAATAGGAGAAGCAACATACAAACTTGATTCAGGAACTATGATGATGGAGTGGAGTTCACCATCAAACATTCCAGTAATCCCTGCAAGAAGACCAGGATCGAAAGAGATCCTACCAAACAAACAAAGATAAGTATTTGAATTGTCATTTTTTGTTTAAATGATAGTATCCAGTCGTATACACATTTACTTAGGATGTGTGCAGTGATATGCATGTGATGGGTAAGTAGCCTATGGTGCTATACAACATTCCATTGCTACTTATCTAGAGTGAAACCTCTTTGCTGACATATTGGGAGTAGTGCATGCTCTTAATAATGTCATGGTAGAGATGGAGCGCATCTAGAAAGTTACGATATGAATGTGGGATATGGATGAATGTTGTAGCATTGGCTAAGATAGTGTGACTTATGTTTTTATGCATATATTTGGAAACTATGAAATGTTTCTAACCATGCTATTGAATTTGACTGGTAGGAAGTATCGTACACGATCACCAACAAATGAAGAATGATGAGACTTGTTCCATAGAACAAGTGACGATGGTTCAACCATAAACAAGACTTATAGAGGAAGTCGACTATGACGAGATGTTGCTCTAGTAGCCAGACTCATGGTGTAATCAAAGTAGAAGAAGATGCAGATTGAAGAAGACTTTGTATGAGCTCAGAAGACACCCATGGATAGAATGATGAGATCAAGGATCACCTAGAGTGATGAGACATCAACCTTTGCTATGAGGTTGAAGATAAAAAAATCTCATAGATGGGTGCAAGAGAGAACTTGCAACAGAATTCAAGATATTTGGTTGTCAAGTTTTTGTTCATGTTCCAAAAGAGAAAAGGACCAAGTTGGATCCTTCCGGAAAGAAAGGAATCTTTGTTGGATACTGTGAGGTTTCCAAGGCCTTCAGGATCTATATACCAGGCTATCATCACATGGAGATTAGTAGGGATGTGACATTTGATGAAGATGCAACCCTCAAGAAGTCCAGAAATTGCCAGCATGAAGAAGTATATGAAGAAGATGTAGCTCCCAAAGTTACAAAAGTGGCACCCTCTCCCGCTGATGAGACTTCGGAAGATCATGATATATTGGAACCCCAAGAACCTCCATCCATGCCCATCTCTCGCAAGAGAAAACCAGCTTGGGCTCGAGAAATTCAAGATGCAGAGAGGTATGGAGCTCCAGAAGGCTCCACAAGAGAAAGCAAGAGGCCAAAGCCATTTTCCAATTATGTGGCTTTGATGTGTGATCTTGTAGACAAAGAACCTACTTGCTTTGAAGAGGCCATTCAAAACAAAGAATGGGTAAAAGCTATGACGGAAGAATACCAATCTATAATGCAGAATGATGTGTGGGACATAGTTCCCAAACCAGAAGGTAAAAGTGTGGTATCTTCCAAATGGATATACAAGATAAAACATGTTGCGGATGGAAGTATTGAGAATACAAAGCTAGGTTTGTGGCTCGTGGACTCTCTCAAAAGGAAGGAATCGATTATGAGGAAACATTTGTTCCTGTAGAAAGGTACACTACAATTAGAACCATCGTGGCACTGGCAGCCACGATGAAGTGGAAGTTACACCAGATGGATGTGAAAACAACTTTTCTGAATGGTGTTATTGAGGAGGAAGTGTACATAGAACAACCACAAGGTTTTGAGGTTGAAAACAAAGAGACACATGTCTGTAATTTGAAGAAGGCTATGTATGGATTGAAGCAAGCTCCAAGAGCTTGGTATGGAAGAATTGATAGTTTTCTGACGAGCTTGGGCTTTACAAAAAGTAAAGCTAATCCTAACATTTACTTCAAGGTTATGGATGATAAACCAGTCATATTATTGCTATATGTGGATGACTTGTTCCTGACGGGTAATGAGAAGCAAATCTCAGAGTGCAAGAAGAAGCTCGCTGCAAAATTCGAGATGAAAGACCTTGGCTTAATGCATTATTTTCTAGGTCTCGAGGTATGGCAGAGCCCAGAGGGAATCTTCCTTGACCAAGGGAAGTATGCAGTAGAAATCTTGAAAAGATTTGATATGTTGGAGTGTAAAGCCATGGCCACACCAATGGATACCAACTTGAAGTTATTATCTGATACTTCGTCAGAATTAGTGGATGTGACTCTATACAGGCAGATTATTGGGTCGTTGATTTATCTGACGAATACAAGGCCAGATATATGCTTTGCCGTGAACACCTTGAGTCAGTATCTGGTTGAGCCCAGACGTGTTCACATTGTAGCTGCAGAGCATGTGATGAGGTACCTAAAAGGTACAATAGATTATTGTCTCAATTATTTCTAGAGATCATGAGTTCAAACTGTATGGTTATACAGATTCCGAATGGGCAGGAAGTGTCTCAAACAGGAAGAGCACTTCAGGTGGATGTTACAGTCTAGGGTCAGCCATGATGTCATGGATAAGCAGGAAGCAATCCAGTGTTACTCTCAGCGCTGCAGAGGCAGAGTATATTGCAACCTGTTCTGCAAGTTGTGAAGCTATATGGCTTCGGAAGTTGTTATCAGGTCTGTTTGATCTGAAGTTGGATACCACAGTGATTCTATGTGATAACCAAAGTTGTATAAAGATGACAGAGAACCCTGTGTTCCATGAGAAGTCAAAACACATAGAAATACCATATTTCTACATCCGTGATATGGTGCAGAAGGGAGCTATAAAGCTCCAATATGTGAGCACGGATGAGCAGGTTGCAGATGTGTTGACTAAGCCTCTGTCTCATGTGAAGTTTGGGCACTTCCATTACAAGCTTGGTGTTGTCCGTAAGGACTTCCCTTGAAAGGGGGAGTAGTGCTCATGATATTGTGGTGTAGTGGGATTGATCATCCCTAAACAGTGATCCCGTAATTCCGAAAGGAAGGATAGTCTTAAATGTTGATGTTCAGTTGTGATGGGATTGATCATCCCTAGACAGTCATCCCGTAATTCCGAAAGGAGGGATAGTTTTAAATGTTGATCCTAAGTTGCAGTGGGATTGATCATCCTTAAACAGTGATCTCGTAATTCTAAAAGGAAGGATAGTCTAGTCTTAAATGTTGATCTTTAGATTGAATCCCTAGTTCCAAAAGGAAGGATTGTCTAAGATGTGAGTGTTGGATTGAATCCCTAGTTCTGAAAGGAAGGATTGTCCATGATCCTTGTTCTGAAAGGAAGGATCACCAGAGTTGTTGGACTGAATCCCTGGTTCCGAAAGGAAGGATTGTCCATGATCTCTGTTCCGAAAGGAAGGATCACCATAGTTCCGAAAGGAAGGATTGTCTAAGATGTGAGTGCTGGATTGAATCCCTACTTCCGAAAGGAAGGATTGTCCATGATCCTTGTTCTGAAAGGAAGGATCACCAGAGTTGTTGGACTGAATCCCTGGTTCTAAAAGGAAGGATTGTCCATGATCCCTGTTCCGAAAGGAAGGATCACCATAGTTGTTGGACTAAATCCCTGGTTCCGAAAGGAAGGATTGTCCAAGGACCTGGTTCCGAAAGGAAGGATTGTCCAAGGCCCTAGTTCTGAAAGGAAGGATTGTCCATGATCCCTGTTTCGAAAGGAAGGATCACCAGTGTTGTTGGACTGATTCCCTGGTTCCGAAAGGAAGGATTGTCCATGATCCATGTTCCAAAAGGAAGGATCACCAGTGTTGTTGGACTAAATCCTTGGTTCCGAGAGGAAGGATTGTCCATGATCCCTGTTTCGAAAGGAATGATCACCAGAGTTGTTGGACTGAATCCTTGGTTCCGAAAGGAAGGATTGTCCATGATCCCTGTTCCGAAAGCAAGGATCACCAGAGTTGTTGGATTGAATCCCTGGTTCCGAAAGGAAGGATTGTCCACGATCCCTAGTTTTGAAAGGAAGGATCATGTGTGTTGCAGGTGATGCTCCTGATTATGTTCTAGTACTGCAAATGATGATATGGTCCAGTACTGTAGATGAGGATGCTCCAGTGCTGCAGATGATGATGTTCCAAGACTGTAGATGAGGATGCTCTAGTGCTGCAGATGATGATGTTCCAGTATTGTAGATGAGGATGCTCCAGTGCTGCAGATGATGATGCTTCAATACTGTAGATGAGGATGCTTCAGTGCTGCAGATGATGTTACTTCAGCCTTGTTTTGAAGATGATGATGATGATGTTACTTCAATTCTACATTGAAGATGATGATGAGGTTCCAGCTCTATGCTGCTGATGCTGATGTTGAAGAACTTCCAATGATTTATACATGTATCAACCAATGTTCTAGATGATGTTGATGATGCCCCTCCTCCCTCTGATGATGTTGTGTAGAGTTACACCTACAGATGCTTTTGTCAGTAGAATACCCTTCTTGTTAAGGGGTAGTGTTAAATTAATGTAACTTCAAAGTATATTCTACTTGTACTTTATTATTATAACTCCGTCGGGGTGTTTTACCTTTGTTCGGGGATGTCATTATTACATTTGGTTATGTAAAGGTCATGAGGTTAACCCTCCATTGTAAGTCGGGTTGTTAACAACCAAAAGAATATAATATAATGTTATATTGAGTCTTCCTAGAGAGGTCGACCCAGATAGGTTATTGGGGCCAACCTAGTTGGATTAAAAGTTAAGTGAAAAGTAAAGTATAAATAGAGGGAGAGCTTCCCTCATTTATTCACTCACTCAATTGTGCAATTCACATTAGAGGAGAGAGAGAGGTATCTGCGAAGGAGGAGGAGGCTTGGCTTGGGTCTAGAGTTTGATCTTTTTGTCTCTCTTATTTGTGAAACATATTTTGGGCATTGTACTTTGATCATCTATATTGAGGAAGTTCTTGTTGGGTTTTCTTCCCCTTGAGGATTTCCCAGGGTATATTGTTTTGTGCTTTGTGACTGTGTATCTTTCAGAGATCCTTATTATGCTGCTATTGTGAATAATGGATTGAATGCTAATGAATTTGCAATCTCGTCTATGGTAGAATATAGTTTGTTACATCATACCTTACCAGGATTTCAAAAAGTACGTGATGAGTTGGGTATTGTTGGTGAGAAAGTGAATGGTGCAGAGTTGGTTAGAACTCCCTTGAATGGTTTCTCACAACCATGGCAAGACTTTGTGTGTGCGATCGTTGCTAGAGAGAACATGCCTACATGGACTAGACTTTGGGACAATTTCATATAGGAGGAGTTGAGAGTTAGCTCCAACCACACAGGCCAACAACATGGGAATGATGAGGGCAATGTTGCCCATACAGGGAAGATCAAGCAAAGGCCCAAGAAAGGCCCCGGTGGTGGGTCTAGCTCGAAAGGTGAACAAAAGGACATGAGCAAAGTTAAAAGCTTTGCTTGCCACAAGACTGGCCATTATGCAAGTCAATGTCCAAACAAAAAGAAGAAGGGAAAGGATGAGACACAGACAGTAGAATCAGCTCAGATTCATAACATTGCGAAGAAGTTTGAGAAGGAATTTTCTCTGGTTTCTTGCCTTTCAAGCAATGGTAGTTGTTGGGCCCCAAAATAGCCCTTTTTGCCTATACTTATCAACACCTTTTTTCCCCCTGTTTTTCCTTACTTTTCCATAACCCAAGCATAAATCTTCCCAAGTCAAGCATGGATCTTAACAGGTATAATCTATTATTGCTTTATCTCATTAATGCCTAATATTGTTTATGGTTATGAACTTTATCTTTTGATTTGTGCTAACATGTATTGATTTGATAAAGATAGTTCAGAGCTTTGAAATATCACAGGTGTAGCAGCTCGCTGAACCTATGGAGGAAAAGAATACGTGGCGCCAGTTGTCCCTTCCTAGATCTGGTTCCATACATCGCTGTGACAGTTTGAGCATCCTTCCACGAGGCCAGTTGCGACTGGGTCACGCTAAACATCCAAGCATCTTCTCTCCCAATCAGTTGGAGTCTGTTCGGTCCATTGACAGCTTAGAGTAATAGCGCAGGTGTGAAAGCAAACAACTTCATTCAATTATATTCATGGTTGCAACTGTTTCTGTTTCAATTCGACAGCCTGAAGATCGTAGATCTTCATGGCTGCCCGATATCAGAGGGACGGAATTGTGTCACCTATGTAAAAATATGAGAAGGCGTTCTGAGCCTGGGATTGGCTAGTTAGCATTTGATTGTAAGAGCTGTAACAGATATACTGTAATTGTGATTCTACTATTTTAATACAAGGAGCAGCAATTCTTCATATTTCTGAGTTTTAATTAAGTGTTAGTTTCCACAGCATCTCTGTTAGACGGCCAGGGCCAGCCTTCTCACAGATATCGTCGAGTTAAGTAGATGCTTAAGTTTTGTTTTTGTTATTTTGGTGTAAAATAACAGTAGGCATATTTACAGTGTGTTGCAACAGTAGTTGTTAATGATTGCGTTTTCCTTTGGCGTGCTGCAACAGTGTATTGTGACAGTCGATTGTGTAGAATACTTTTCCTTTTGATGCAAGTGTGTTAATTCGTTGTTACAGTCAAGCTCAATTCTGATTCTTTCCTGTTATTTATCTTTCTTAGAATTTGCCAATTTAGTCAGATTATGGTTCAAGCTTAGTTCTGATTCATTACTGTTATTTATCTTTTGTAGAATTTGTTGAATTAGACAGGTTATGGTTTGAGTTACTTGTGGTTTGATATCTTTAGGATTTAAATTCTTGCAAAAGCAATTCTAGTTCATTTATTCTTAGATCAGTTACTGTTGGAATGATGTTGTAGGAAAGTACAAGTCCCCTGAATTCTTAGATGGATAATTTAGATTAGCTCTAGCAATGAGTTGAGTTTGATTGAGCAGATAGGTAGGATAATTGATCTTTATTCATTCAATCAGCTACTTGGGTGTTTATGCATATATTTTTCTAGTTGCCTTTGAAATAATAAGACTTCCCTGGGTTGACAATTTATATTGAGCATTCTATCTATTGATTAGAATTGATTAGCATATGGAGTGACCAACATTTTGGCGTCATTGCCAGGGAAGGCAATTAAAAGACATAAATGGTAGTTGGTTAATTGTTTTCATTTAGCTATGAATATTTGAAGCTTGCATGAATATGAGAAGAAAAATTTGGGAACCCCCCCCAAAATACTAATCCTGCAGGTGGAAGAGGTCGTGGTGGTAACCAAGGTTTAGGAAGACAGACATTCATTAATGAATTGATCGCCAAAGCTAATTCCTCTACCAGACTACAGCGAACATCTTTAGGAAGAGGAGGCTCCATTCTCCCTAACCTTGAAATTTCTGTATCAACTGTGGAGAACATAATTGGACCTTCAACTCCCATTCTGGAGAAGCGACCTCTTGAAGATAAGGGAAGTGTTGAGGGTGCAGTGGCTCGAGAAGAGATTTATAGAATCAACAGACACAGAGTCACTAAGGAGGAGTGGTTAGATCACCGTCAGGAACTAGAGGAAGAAAGAAGGAGAGAGGAAGAGAGAAGGAGAGAAGAAGAAAGAAGAGAAGAGGAGGAAGGAAGAAAGGAAGAACCAGAAAACCAAGGAAATATGGATATTGAAGAACATGGGAACACCACGAACGTCCCAATAATAACGAAGAGGAAGTGGGGGATAACCATCATGGAGACACTGTTGTCACACTTGAGTTCCCTATCCTACAAGCACCAGGGGCGGCCCCCATGAAGAATATTTAACCTTCGGTTCTGCCGAACTTCCATGGTAAGTCCTCCAAAGATCCAGATGAATTCCTTTTCGAATTCGATATCCTCTGTCGGACCTATGATTATACCTCCAGTGTACAGAAGTTGAAGCTATTTCCTACTAATCTAAAGGTAAATGCCCTGCGTTGGTTCATGAGTTTGGGTCGTGAGACTATTACTACTTGGGATTAAATGAAACAAACTTTCCTTTCTAAATATCAAGAGTATTGTAGAACTAGAGATAAGAAGGAAGAGTTGTTTAAGATGGTCCAAAAAGAAGAGGAGAGTTTGAAGGACTTTGTTGAGAGATTGTTATACAATTTGCAGAGGTCTGGTCATGCCGATATTGGTAAAGATGTCCTCAAAATTATTTTACTGCATGGAATCAGAGAAGATTGCCTAGACATGCTTAATTTGTTGGGAAAGGGAGATATTTCAAAAGAACCCTTTGAACACATCATCGACTTATGTCGAAGATACTCGAGGGAATCCTCCAGAACCAACACTCGAGACAGAGATCGAGATTGAGATGTCCTCACCAGGACACAGAAGTTAGCCAGTGGAGGGGCTACTCGGGTAGAAATAGGTAACCTTCTTGAGAACTTTAAAACTGACATGATGACTTCCGTCTCCTCGCAGTTGGACATTTTGAGAGCTAAACAGAGGCAAGCAGAACAAGATCTAGCACTTGGTATATTTTGTGCTAAATGTAGGAAGAAGCACCCATTGAAGGAGTGCTCACTTGACAAGGTGGAGGTATGTCGATTATGTGAATTGGATCATGACACTAAAGAATGTCCTTCACTACCTAAAGTCAAAGCAGTCCTTCAAACATCTACTTCAGATGTGGAGCAAGCTTATTTCATCACTCAGAAGAAGCCTTGGCGGCCTCGAAATCAAGGTATGAATCCAGACCCCTCACTTTTTAATTCTTGGAATAATATGAATAACATGAATAATCCTTCACACTATTCCTATTCTAATAACCAATGGCATCCACCTAAATCTTCAATGCAATATCCTGCTCCCTGGACGCCATGGGCACAACAATCAAATCAGCAAGCTCCTTGGTCTCTTGGCTGGAGAAATCATTACCCAGGAAATCAGTTTCCTCACAACCAAACTCCTCATCAACAGTATCAGCAGTCACAGCTGCAACTCCAAAATAATCTTGCACCAATGAACAGACCACTTTGACCACAGCTGCCTGCTCAACCTAACCCCAATCCCAACAATAAGGCAGTATAGCAATTCGAAACTGCCAACATGCCAGCTTACTCCATTTCCCTAATTCCCTGCAATGACATACACCTACGATCAGGGAGGGTAGTGGAACCCATTGTCATTGAGGATGTTCCATCCGCTGTGACTGAAGCGAGAATGAATCAACAATTCGAGAATTCAGTTAATACAGCAATCCCCATTATTGAGGATGATGAAACTCCTACTGAAACACAGGAAGAAACACACATTGAGAACCAGCCTACACAAATTTTGAGAGAATCACCATATCCTGAACGTTTGGCCTTACAAAAGTCAGTGGAACAACCTCGTTTCAATCTCTTAGGAGAATTGAAGAATCTTTATGTGAAAATTCCACTATTACAAGCCCTTCATGATGTACCTATCTACGCCAAGACCGTTAGGGATTTGTGCGTGAAAAAGCCAGGAAGGAAGCCTAGGGACCCTCCTACAGTCCATGTAGTGGGGAAACTGTCTAAATTAATAATGGGAAGGGCTCCACTGGCTAAGTATGACGACCCAGGTAACCCTACTATTACAATATACATTGGGCATTCTCAGATACCCAACATCTTGGTAGATTTAGGTGCAGCTATAAACGACATGACCATAGAGACTGTAAGGAAGCTGGGACTCACTAATATCAGGCCTACCGCTACCATATTAGAAATGGCTGATAGGTCCACAATCAAAACTAAAGGAATCTTAGATGTCGTGGTGGTCGTCGTCAATTCATGGGAATACCCTGCAGACTTTTTGCTTTTGCAACCTAAGTCGCAACTGGGGGGACACCCGTTAATCCTAGGACGACCATGGTTAGCTACAGCAGACGCATGTATCAGTTGTAGATCAGGGTCCATGACAATTTCGGATGGGACTGATATCAAAAACCTGACCCTATATCCTCCAGCCAGACCAAGTTCTGATGCTGAATCTCCATTTTGGATGGATTTGGAGGAAGAGGAAGGCATTCAGCCGTTGTTAACAATCGGGAAGGCCTTGACTTTCAAGACTAAAACTGAAGATGATGCCATCAGCAATTTCATCAGTGAGCCAACGTCTGTCACTAGACACGCATATCAAATTTTAAACAACACCTTAAGTGAAAAGGAACAAGAAGATCTGACCGAAGAAACCCTAGAAAGTGATGCCGAAAGAATCCCAGTAATTAAAAACTCGAAAAGTACTCCAGTGGAAATCGAACCTGGAAAGACTCTACACATTAGCCTGAATCTTGCACCCGATGAACTGGAATGTCTGATCACACTATTGAAAAAACATAAGGGAGCCTTTGCATGGGAGTATACAAATATGAGGGGTATTCCCTCAAATTTGTGTACTCACCACATTTATATCAAAAGTGACTCCAGGCCAATGTGCCAACCTCAACGTAGAATGAACCCGAATTTAAGGGATGTTGTGAATGAAGAAATCCAAAAACTCTTGGAGGTTGGATTTATCTAACCAATTTCAGACAGCGAGTGGGTTTCCCCACTGGTGATCGTACCAAAGGAGAATGGGAAGTGGAGAGTCTGTGTAGATTACAGAGAACTAAACAGAGCAACATAGAAAGACCATTTTCCCTTACCTTTTATTGATCAGCTTTTAGACACCTTGTCTGGAAAGAAATTCTTTTCCTTTCTGGATGGATTTAGTGGTTATAATCAGATCCAGATCGCCCCAAAAGACCAAGATAAAACCACCATTACTTGTCCCTGGGGCAGCTTTGTATACAGAGTGCTTCCTTTTGGGTTATGTAATGCACCGGCCACATTTCAGCGAGCTGTGATTGGGATCTTTTCGGAGATGGTTAACAATTGCATGGACATCTTTATGGATGATTTCACTCCATATGGTAGTGGTTTTGATGAAGCATTGAGAAATTTGGAAAGAGTTTTAAAACGCTGTGAACAAACTCATCTATCTCTGAGCACTGAAAAGTGTCATATGATGATGGACGAGAGTATAGTTCAGGGGCACTTTATCTCTGCTGCAGGTATCCAGGTAGATCCAGCTAAAATTAGAGTAATTGTAAACATTCCTACTCCTGGAACACAGAAAGAGGTACGTAGCTTCCTCAGGCATGCTGGTTATTATAGAAGATTTATAGAAAAAATTTCCAAGCTAGCTTCTCCTTTATTTACTTTGTTAATGAAGGATGTACAGTTTGATTGGACCGATGCATGTTAAACAACGTTTCCAGAGCTCAAGCGAAGGTTGTCCACAGCGCCTATTCTATGAGGGCCTAACTGGGAAGGTTGTCCTCTAATGCTTCAGACACTGCTATTGGAGCAGTGCTGGGATAGCAGGAAGATCATAGTCCATATGCAATTTATTATATCAGTAAGAACTTGGCCCTTGCTGAACTAAACTACACAGTTACAGAAAAAGAATTCCTTGCTATTGTTTATGCCATCAATAAGTTTAGACATTACATCACTGGGTATTCTACTTTCGTGCACACTGATCACTCAGCCATTAAGTATTTAATGAATAAACCTATCACTAATGCTAGAGTAACTAGATGGTTGTTACTGTTACAAGAATTTGATATTACTATTGTAGACAGACCAGGAAAAGAAAATGTTGTTGTTGATTTTCTTTCTAGACTTACTAACAATGATGATGATTCACCAGTCAAAGATTCTTTTCCTGATGAGCATTTGTTTGCAGTCTCAGCTCATTCCCCGTGGTATGCAGATGTCGCTAACTATTTGGCTACAGGCAAGCTTCCAGCGCACTTATCGAAAAGAGAAAAAAGAAAAATCATATAGCAGAGTGCTAGATACTGCTAGATAGATGGACACCTCTTTTATACAGGTCCAGATTTGGAAATCAGAAGGTGTGCAAGGGAGGATGAAATTTACAATACCTTGAAGGCTTGCCACGATGAGCCTTGTGGGGGGCATTTTGTTGATAAACGAACTGGTCATAAGGCATTAAGAATGGGGTATTTTTGGCCAGCAATGTTCCAGGATGCAAAGAAGTATGTTCAGGCTTGTGACAGCTTCCAAAGGATGGGCCAGCCAAATAGACTATATGATATGTTGCTTCAGCCACAACTGGTGGTTGAACCTTTTGATAGATGGGCCCCGAATTTTGTTGGGCCTATCAACCCTCTTTCAAAACAAAAGGCTTATATCTTGGTTTGCACAAATTATATGACCAAGTGGGTGGAGGCTGTGGCTCTGATAAGAGCCAATCATCAGGCTGTAATAGATTTCTTATATGAGGAGATCTTCACCCGCTTTGGAATACCAAAATAAATCATAACAGACGGAGGACCGCAGTTTGTGCCCCATAAGTTCGAAGCACTATTGCATAAATATCATATTCAGCATCGAATAACCTCACCATATCATACACAGGCTAATGGCCACGTCGAGAGTACTAATAAGGTAATCGAGGCCATCCTTACAAAAACAGTCAAGAGTCATCGCAGAGATTAGGCTGAAAGACTTCCAGAAGCATTATGGGCATATCTGACTACATGGCGCAATACTACAGGTTTATCTCCATACGAATTGGTATACGGTAAGAACGCTGTCTTTCCCATTGAATTCAAGATCGAAACCCTGAAGACAGCCATAGAAGCAAACCTGGATTTAACAGAGGCTCAGAGGAACCGATTGAATCAACTGAATGAATTAGATGAGAAGCGCACAGTTGTCGTGCATCAGACAGCATTAATTCAACAACAACGCTCCAAATGGCATGATAGATTCATAAAGAAGAAAGTCTTCTGCAAAGGAGACTGGGCTTTATTGTATGATTCACGGTTCAAGAAAGATTTTAAAGGCAAATTGCGCACAAGATGGATGTGACCCTACAGAATAGATAAGGTATTTGACAATGGAACAGTCTACTTGAACACTATTGACGAAAACAAGACACCATTATTTGCCAATTGTCATCGGCTGCGACTGTATCATAAACCAATTTCAAAGATTGCATTCATTTCGCATGTTGCAGCTGATCCATATTATCAACTGATGCAAGAGCAGGGATTTTCCCCTGTCCCCGATAATTCTTAAAAAGAACTACTGCAATTCCGCACAAGAAAATTGTACATAAATAAATCATTGTTTTCTTTTTCATTTTTAAGCTTTGATTGGTTTGTTTTTTTTAGATTTGTGCAGATATATGCATGAAGGTTCACTCGAATAGAAGCAATCGCGATTTGGGCCAAGCGATTGCGGGAATTCTAGTTGATCTTCCTATCTCTGGACAACTCCTTGGAAGAAAAGTGAACGACGTTGCAGCGCCAATTACTCAGCTAAAGCTTTGCCAACTTTCTTTTTATCTCCCAGCTGCAACTATGCTAAATCCTGCCAAATTTCCCTATTTTTGCAGCTGCAACTCTGCTAAATCCTGTCGAATTTCCCTATTTCCGCAGCTGCAACTCTGCTAAATCCTGCTGAATTTCCCTATTTCCGCAGCTGCAACTCCGCTAAATCTTGTCGAATTTCCCTATTTTCGCAGCTGCGACTCCGCTAAATCTTGTCGAATTTCCCTATTTTCGCAGCTGCAACTCCGCTAAATCTTGCCGAATTTCCCTATTTTTGCAACTGCATCTTCGCTAAATCCTGCCGAATTTTCCTATTTAGCAGCTGCGACTCCGCCAGATCTTTCCAATTTGTGGCTATGACTCCGCTAATTCTCCAGCTAAAAGATCGTTATATCTCTGCCAATTTCTACCATCTTGCTCCAGTCTTCACGAGGAACATTAAAGCTCGCATGTTCGCCATGAACTCTTGTGATTTATGCCAGCATGGATGTACTTTACCCGCACAGTCGACGACGGCCAACTCATGGAAGCATGTGCGCAATTATGTCTTCACTAGTGATACGACCATGAAATGGCGCCACCATGGAAAAATGACGGCTCAGTATTATATTGAAAGGTACGAGTTTTAATCATAAGCATAATTAGGCATGAATTGATAACCGCCGTAATGATTATACCTTGTCGTTAGTCCTCGTCAGCAGACCTTGATTAAGTTCACTGCAAGGGAAACATGTCAAAAACTAATGCTGTAGGAGATATCCGAAATGTTCCCAGAGAAAATTGGAAACCTGTTGACAATGAACCAGACAACATGACAAAAAACTTTGGAGGAAGACCATCAAATGAACAACTCCAAAACATGCAGAGATTTAAAGGGGTTGGATACCAAAGAAGATCAAATCCTGCACCTGCTATACAACCTCCCAAGGTAAATGTTCCAAGTGAGTCAGCTGATTCTAGTAAATTAAATTTTGATTGGA
The DNA here is from genome assembly GCA_027924585.1 of Larix kaempferi. Classification (NCBI taxonomy): domain Eukaryota; kingdom Viridiplantae; phylum Streptophyta; class Pinopsida; order Pinales; family Pinaceae; genus Larix; species Larix kaempferi. The sequence goes on from BSBM01000217.1 coordinate 39,112,946, forward strand.
GTAACTGGTTCAATACTACTAAGGTGCCTATACCCATAAACGAACTTTACAAAATTCCTGGTCAAAAGGAGAAGTTGTTGAAAACATTAGAAGCACCTAATCCTACATATATTACAAATCCTAGTCCACCTACTCCTGAGTGTACTACCAAGCCTACTCCTCCCACTCCTCTCACTCCTCAGATTCCTAAAAAAGTCACTTTTTCGGCTAATGTGGAAGAACTTTCAACCAGTTGTGAATCAACTTATGAGGACCCTCCTATAATCCTGCATACTAGGGATACAAGAAAAGAAGCTCACCCTCCTTTCTACATATCATTGATGATAGGTGACCTTCTTCTACACAATTGTATGCTGGATTCAGGATCCGCTGCGAGTTTAATGACCAAAAGGGTTATGCAACAGCTTAACTTGAGGACCACCAGGCCCTACCAAAATGTGTGTGCCATGGATTCCAGACCCGTTAAGGTCGAAGGGATGATAGAGAAAGTTCCTGTGAGATTGGCCAAGTACCCGGACATCCACCTAACTATGGATATCCTTGTCATAGATGTACCAGATAGGTGGGGCATGCTACTCTCTAGAAAGTGGGGTGCAACTTTAGGTGGCTCTATACAATTGGACTGGTCTTATGCAACAGTTCCTGCTTCCGAAGACTCACTTGTAAAATTACACACTGAAAAGGAAAGGAGATACCATGTGGAAAATCCGGATAGACCATCAAATGAGTTTGTTTGCCATGTCGGTGAGATCGGAGATATTCAAATCAACTCCACCTTTTTAGATCCAATCCAGGAAGAAGTTAAAAATGTAGAAACAAGTAAGTTATGGAGAATGAATTTTGATGGAGCATGTTCTAGAGCAGGAAAGGGTGCTGGGGTTGTCCTCACTTCTCCAGAGGGTAAGATTTTCAATTTCGCCTTTAGACTAGAGTTTGAAGCAACGAATAATGTAGCAGAGTATGAGGCACTTCTACTAGGCATAGAGATTGCCAAGGATATGGGAATCAAATTGCTAACTATAAAAGGGGACTCAGATCTAATTGTCCAACAAATTAAGGGTCAATTCGCATGTAAATGCCAGAGACTTAAGAAATACCGAAACGCAATATGGGACACAATGGAATTCTTTGATGCCCTTAATATAGAAGCAATCCCTCGAGATCAGAATAGTGCCGCGGATAGACTTGCAGTTTCAGCCTCAACACTCCAACCTTTGGACGAAATGTTAGAAGGACATTGCCCCTTGGAAATCAACTTTAGACCTTCCATCCCTGATAATATAGAACATTGGCAAGTATTCAGAGATGATGAACAAATACTTAAGTTCATAAACAACATTGATGAGTTCTTGAATTATAAACCAAATGATCAGGAGGAAGGCAAAGTTTATCAGGATGAGGGTAACCGCTCAAACCCTGTCCCACGAGGTTTTGTGGCTTTGGAACATATTTTCGACAGACAGGATAGGAAAAAGAATAGTGTGGACCAAATGAAACCAGGTGAGTTCGTTGAGATTAACATTGGAACAGAAAAAGAACCAAAAGTACTGAAGATTGGAAAAGGTATCCCTGATAAAGAAAGAAATGCCCTTATTAACTTATTAAGAGAATTTAGGGACATATTTGCTTTCACATATGATGAGCTTAAGGCGTATAGGGAGGATGTTTTCCAACACACCATTCCCTTAAAACCGGAGTGTCAAAAGGGTAAACCTTTCCGACAAAAGCTGAGACAGATAAACCCTAAACTAGCTCCTATTGTAAAACAGGAGTTAGAAAAGATGTTAGCAGCAGGCATCATAGCACCCACACGGCATACTTCATGGTGTTCCAATTTGGTAGTGGTCAGAAAAAAGAATGGCAGCTTAAGAATATGTATAGACTTTAGAAATCTGAACATGGCATGCCAGAAAGACAACTACCCTCTTCCTAATATGGAGACCCTCCTCCAACGGGTCACTGGATCTGGCATGATGTCAATGTTGGATGGATTTTCGGGTTACAATCAGGTAGTCATCAAGGAGGAAGATAGACACAAAACTGCTTTCACAACCCCTTGGGGAACTTTCGAATATTTAAGAATTCCTTTTGGCCTTACCAATGCTGGGGCCACTTTTCAAAGGGCCATGGACTATGCCTTCAAAGAATTAGTGGGGAAAATCATTGAGATATACCAGGATGATTTGACCGTATTTTCAAAAGAAAGATCTAGTCATGTTGGCCACCTTAGGAAGGTATTTGAAAGATGTAGAGAGTATGGGATTTCTTTAAATCCGGTGAAATCGGTCTTTGGCATTGAAGAAGGCAAACTTTTGGGTCACATTGTTAACAAAGACGGGGTCAAGGTTGATCCCGAGAGAGTAGAAGCTATCCAGAAAATTCCCCTTCCCAGAAATGTCAAAGGTCTTCAATCCTTTAATGGCCATATCAACCTCATAAGGAGATTTATACCAAATTTAGCCGAGATAATAAAACCCATGCAACGGTTGTTAAAAAAGGATGCTAAATTTGTTTGGGATGATGAAGGGAAGGAAGCCTTTGCAACTATCAAAGATGCTATTTCTAAGTCACCTGTGTTAGTCAGCCCTGATTATACTAAAGAGTTCATGATATTCTCTTTTGCCTCAGAAGACACAATAGCTGGAGTGTTGCTCCAGAAGAATTCCGAAGGATTTGAACAACCTATTGCCTTCATGAGTAGAGCCCTCCAAAACTCTGAGTTGAAATATACTATCATGGAAAAGCAGGCCTATGCCTTGGTGAAGTCTCTAAAACACTTTAGGACATACATTGGTTATTCAAGAGTCATAGGATATGTACCCCATGCCGCTGTAAAAGACATCCTATCCCAACAGGATTGCTTAGGAACAAGAGGCACATGGGTGTCCAAAATCCAGGAGTATGATCTTGAAATCCGGCCCACCAAACTGATAAAGGGACAAGGCCTAGCTAAGATGTTAACTCAAAAAAATGAAGAGGCCATTGACATGTGTTGTGCAAACCTTTCATCTCATCCTCGTATGACACCAGCTTTACAGGACCTAGATAATCAGTGGTACTCTGACATCATATACTTTCTGTTACACCTGGATGTTCCAGAACATCTTAAGGGACATAAAAGAAGAGCTCTTAGATTAAAAACTGCCAGGTATTGCCTCACTCAAGAGGGTTTGGGTTGGAGGAACCCTGATGGTGTGATACTTAGATGTGTGCACGAGCAGGATTCCAAAAGGATCTTGACTGAATTCCACTCAGGTTTTTGTGGGGGCCATTATGCAGCGAATACAACTGCTCACAAAATCCTTAGGGCTGGATACTATTGGCCAACCATATTTTCAGATGTGTACAGACATGTCAAGTTTTGCCAGGAATGCCAACTATTCACAGGAAAGCCCAAACTGGCCGCCTTGCCCCTCAACCCGGTTGTTGTCATTGCCCCTTTCCAACAATGGGGTTTGGATTTTATTGGTAAATTTAAAGATAACTCTAGCAATGGTTTTTGCTGGATTCTGACGGCAACTGATTATTTCACTAAATGGGTGGAGGCCATTCCCACCAAGACAGCTACTGAGAAGGTTGTTATGGATTTTATTGAAGATAAAATCATCACTCGATTTGGCACCCCTCTGAAGATAACTACTGACAATGCCAAAGCTTTCAGTTCAACAGAAATGACTGATTTCTGTTTCAAATATGGCATTGTTCTATCTCATTCTTCTGACTATTATCCACAGGGTAATGGCCTTGCTGAATCCTCAAACAAGAACCTGATGACTATCCTTAAGAAAACTGTTGGTGACAACAAAAGATCCTGGGATAGCAAGATCAAATATGCCCTTTGGGCGGACAGAATTACAAAGAAAAACTCCACCGGAAAGTCCCCCTTTGAACTTGTTTATGGCATCACAGCAATACTACCTCTTAGCATGCAGATCCCCATCTTCAGAATGCTAACTGATTATGACTCTGAGAAGTTAGAGTTGGAAGATAGGGCTAACCAAATCATCGAGCTTGATGAAAACAGAAGAAATTCCTTGGACAAAATGTTAAGACAAAAAGAGAGTATGAAAGCCACATTTGATAAGTCAGCCAAGCCAAGAGCTTTTCAAGAAGGAGACACTGTTTTATTATGGGACAAAAGAAGGGAAAAACCTGGAAAGCATGGGAAGTTCGACAGCCTTTGGAAAGGCCCCTTTATTATACGCTGCACAGTTGGAGATAATTCTTTTGGCCTCAACACTATGGAGGGAGAAATATTGCCTCTTCCTATAAATGGGCAACATTTGAAGCCCTTTTATCGGAACAACATACAAGATGACCAAGAGGCCATCTCAGGATCTCCCTAAACTCTTATCTTTGTACTTTATGTATCATCATTTCTGTATCATAGTGTATTTTTGTACTATAGTTCATATTTATGTTGAAAAAGAAAAGATTTCTATTTCTGTACTTTGAATTTGAAAAGAAAAAGCAAAAAATAGTTTCATAGTTATTATTTCATTTTTGCATTATTTATCATATACATGGGAAACTAAGACACTTCTCTTTCTGTGCAGGAAAATGATATTCTGGGATTCTCGAACACCTTCTTTGACTCCTAGATCAAGCAAGTGTCCGTCCCGCAGTTGGAACCAGATGTTATCAACTGATTTGTACAATAGTTGAAACCTTATTGAGCCGCGAGTGTTGGAGCACATCAGTGTTCACTTCCAGAGTATCTGGGTTTCATTGTATTTAAGGCTAGCCAGTTTTGGCTAGCCAGTTTTGTTTTTGAGTCGACATGACCATGGCCCCATGGGGGTTTGTATCAGTGTGCTAGTAGGGTCTGAGTGGCTCGGTCTCCCATGACTGGATTAAACAACTAAGGTATTCCAGGGAGTTTTTTCACCGTCAGATTATACTTTGCTTCAGGCGACATATAATCTCTTGGTTTTTCTCCCGCTTCCTCCAAAGCTGGAATGCCCGATTTTGGAAATTTGGCCATGGGGGGTTATTAGGGTCCAACTATAATGTATAAACCTACTAGACACTATTAGAATAGGTTTTGGTCATGTCCTAGGTCTCTAGGACCCCCAGAAAAAATTTCGAAAAAATTTTACCGGACGCGTCGGAATTGGGGTTTTTAATTATTTAATTATTTTTTAAATTTTAATTAAATTTCTCTATAGTTTAAATAGAGAAATTTGAGTCTGTAATATGTCAGTCATCCGGGGTCCGTTTTCAGTGTTTGATGGCTCGTTTCATAAGCCAAAAATCACACATGACCCATGGAGCAGCTAAACCCAACTTTCGGATGTCAATTCCGCCCCATAATTAATATTTTCTCTGAAAAGTCATTTACAGAGAAATTATTAATTAAAATAATAAAATTGATTATTTTGGAGATAATCCAAATCTCTCCAAAATTAATCAATTTGATTAAAATAAAGGGCTAAATGACATGGCAATGAGCATTAAGGAAGATTCCAATCAACTCCAAGCCCATCCAGTCACTCATCCAGTCACCAGCAAAGAATCTCCTCAAGCTAATTCGCCCTCCTTCATGGGAAAATCGATTTAGTGATGTGTCAGTCATTGTTTGGGTTAATGGTTTGCATTTAATACATGAGGTGGGCGCCCTCATGACTCACACCATCCACCATAGCTTGGCTCCTTCACAATTCGAGTTTCACCTACCCAAACTACCACATGTCTCCACCATGCTAACTCGCCATCTCCAAAGCCCTCACGTCATCCCTATCTCCTCTCACGTGAACCTTAGTTGGATCCTTGTTATTGGTTAATGCAAACACGAGTTTAGCTTGGCTCTCATCTAGATTCGAGTTAGCACCCACCTTACCACGTGTTCTCTCACAAACAGTTCGCAGTCCTCACCAAGCTCACGTCAATCTCTGTCAAAGCCGAGTTCTAGCCTGTTGGAATGTGCTCATTGGTTAGTGGTTTAGCTTGGCTCTCACCCATGCGAATTAGCACCTATCTTTTTCCACTTGTCATCCATTAACCAACTCGCATGCCTCCACATAGCTCACGCCCCTCCACACATCTCCAACTCGCGCCTGCCTTCATCCTCACGTCTACCTACCATGACTCACGTGGATCCTTGTTGGAGGGTCTTTATTGGTTGTTGATATGTCTAAACTTACCACCCAAGTCGAGTTTGCCACATATCTAGTCACACCTACCACACAAACTCGACTTTGTCTTTTGTCTATTACTCCAAGCCTTGGTTGATTGGAATTCGACCTCCATGCTATTGCCAATTTCGACCTAGGGTTTAGCTTATTAGTTTTAGTATAAAGAGAGGCCCATGTTGGGTTATTATCTCATGGATTTTTGTGCATCGAAGCTCTGATAAAATTGTAAACGCTTTTAATTGGAATAAAGTTGAGACTTTGGAGGTCAAAACCGTGGAGGCTTTTGATGTGCTTGCTTCACTTGATATTGAGGTGATATTGTTTTACATTTCATTTGAGGCTCTTAAGTTGTAGAACATGTTCATGATGGCTAACAATCTAGCACAAGTAGCATGTATCTAGATCTTTTCACTTGAATGTTTTGTTTCAATTATATTATTCATGCTTAAGGTTATTGCAGGTATTTCTTCACTCCATAAAACGAGACCAAAGGAGCTTTAACTTTTGTGATTTGAGAAACAAAGAGAGCTAGATCTTCTCCATCAAACTTCTAAAATACAATTTTGGTTACTTGTTACTATAGGCTTCATCTCTTCTAGCCTTCTACTTTGCTCCTTGAGTTTTTGTTTTGACTTGCTAAGCCATTTCTAGCCCCTCTAGCCTTGATACAGGATTGTCCTTGTTTTTCAAGCCATAGATTAGTTTGCCATAAGGTTGAAGTTCCTTCAACCTTGGGGAATAACTTGGGATTTGTTCCCTTGTGCTCTCTTCAACACTCGTTGTCGGCGTATCACCGGTTAACCGGAGGATTTCCAAGGCGGTGTTTTACCATCCCAAGTGTTCCACTTGAAGCCCTTGCCCTAGATCTGCTTCCCCATAGGTTTGTCTTCATCCCCCCTTTCGTCCCACTTCATTTTTCCCTTTCTTCCTCTTGCATTCGTCTCTCTCAACCATTGCTCCTTTCGTCCTACCTTGCCTTCCTCCTCTCGTCCCTCTCTTCTTCATCTCCTCCTTCCATCCGTTTCCTTCTTGGTTTTTTGCCTCTCTTCCTATCGTCCATCCCCACTTGCCCTACAACATAAAACAACAACAAAAAACAAATAAGTGTTAGTGTTAGTAAGTGGTTAGTGCAATTTTCATGCTTAGTTAGTTGTTAGTTATTTGTTTAAAGTTAGTAGTTGACTAGTTGTTCTTCTTTTGAAAAGGTGAATGGTTAGATTTCTCTTATAAAAATCAAAATTTATGCATTGAAAGTTTAAGTTAGGCATATCAAAGGGTCATTTAGGGCTTGCATTTAGTCTTTTCCCTTTAAGTTTTGTAGTTCCATTTCAAAGTAGGAAAGTTGGCATATAGGATAGTGTAAAATTTTATGGTTGCATTCTCATTCCCACCATATTTTGGGGCATTTTAGCTTGCTGGTCCGTTTTACCATATTAAACATTTTAAGACAAAATCTCATGCTTTTTCATGTTTTAGTCCCACTTTGCAAACTTAGACTTTATTGTTCAAAGTTTGATTAGATTTCTAACGCTAATGGGTGCATGAGTTATTGGCTTATCCTTGTGGTAGGATTGTGGGAAAAGAAAGATCCCTTAAATCCAAAGATCAAATCGAAGAGAGAGGAGGAGATTAAGTATCATAAGACATTCCAAAATATTTCTTCTTATCCTTTGTAAAAGCCATCAAGGGCTTCGATCCATTAAATTTTTATAAGTTGTTTCTAAGTAGTCATTAAAAGACCTTTCAAGGATTTTCCCTTGAGGCACTTGTAATTATCTAATAAAACTTTTAAGTGGAGGAGGCCTCCACTCTTTGGGTCTTCTTCCCCATTTGGGGAAGGGTGTTGGGTTTTTTGGTTGATTTTAGCTTAGATTTATATTTTCATGCTTTTAGTTTAAATTTTGTTTCAATTAAGTTATCTTGCTTCTCTTCCAATCCTTGACCAGAGAATAGCTAACTTTGGGATCGTATCCCAAAGGCCACATAGTTTTGTGGTAGCTTCTCGCTCCCCCATCAACTTCTTGTGGACATCCAGCTAGCTGGAAGGTTTCCAGGATTGGTGGTTTCTAGTGGTTGATCTTGTTCGGAGATCAATCCCACCTAGTAGATTAAAGTTTGTGTGGTAGAACACTAAATTTATTTATCTCGCAAGTATTTCGTGTTAAGCATTAAGTTATATCTTTCAAGTTTATCAAGTGGTTTCATCTTTTAAAGTTATTTTACTGCTTTCACAACACAAATACTTTTGCTTCCTTAAAATAAACCAAAGTCTCTTGAACTTGGCCAAATCCAAGTCAAGAGCACCCTCTATCGGAGGGCATTTTAGTCTTGCATCATCCCTGCATTAGGCATTTTAATTTTAGCAAGTCTCTTGAACTGTGGTCATAAGACCGAGTCAAGAGCGCTCTCTGTCGGAGAGTTGAACAAGGTTCTTTTAATAATAAAATTTTCCACTCACACTCCCCTAATTAATTTATCTTGGTTTGTCCTACACCCGTATGCTCTGCCAACCGGAAACGGTTGGGCTAGTACTCAGAAAGGTGGAAGACTTGATAATAACGATCGATAAATTTAACTAAAATTTTACCCACAACCTCAACCAAGGAAAAATACTGTTCTTCCCGCGAGGGGTGGCGCCGGATTCCCACTGTCAGACTCAGGGGCGGTTCAAACATTGGACACCAATCCTTATCGAATCTGGGTGCTTTCGACATGTCATTCAGGGTTGCCAGTATTTTTCTTGGGTAGGGTTCTACCATCTTTCTTGATACCTTTGGTTTTAGCCTTAATAACAAGACAATTAAAACTTTTAATTTACCAAGATAAGCTGCATAACGTTCTCACAAATTTTCCATTTCAAGCACTTGTGTCAAGTTTACAATCGCTTTTATTTTCTGACTCCATAAGGCACTGGTCCTTTATCTTATATTTTGTTTCCCTAAATATCAAACATTGGAGTATTTTGCTTATATTTACATGAAGTGATCTGTTTATTGCCCAAGTGTATCTTTCATCTTGTATGTGCAACGTGGATTGCGTTATCTTGTCTCATTTTTTAAATTTTCATAATTGTCTATCATTCAAAGAAAACTCCTAAACAACATCCATCCGCATCACTACATCCAAAACACATTAAAAAACACATAAAGAGCCTTAGACAACTCTTTAGTAGGGACTACCCCCCTTGGCTTCGTTAGGAGTTTTTCCTAAACGGAGGAGCTAGGATACAGGTGACAGCACTTGGCTCATTGCTTGCCCCCAAGGCCACACCTCTCCCCACTTTCCAGTGAGGGAGACAGCTTTTAAAAGGTTTCTGCTGCTGGTGTGCAGTTTGGCGGACAACACGGTGTTCAACACTACACCAACCAGGGATGTAACCTAACAATGCTTTTAAGATCGAGGTATAGTGGTTCCAGCTTCCCCAGGCAGAATTTGCCCACTTTCGAGTATTGACGATCAACGCCGGATTTTTGTTGGTTTTGCGGGAGAGTGTTTTATTATGGTTAAAGTTGGAATTATATGTGAGAATTAAAGAACCTATACCATTTCTGAGTATCCCAAAATTGGGTAGAGCATACACGGCATAGAAAATAATGAATTCCAATTTTAAGGGGATGTGTGAAAAGAACCACCAAGAAACTCTCCGACAGAGAGCACTCTTGATCCGCCTTATGGCGAAATTCAATAGGTTTATGAGATGCAAAAAACAAATACTGAAATGAAATCTAATCTACCCAAGAGTCTCTTTCAAGTCTTAAGACCGTACTCGGGAGAGCAAGGGGGTTAGCAATAAAACAAAATGAAAATGAACTCTCCGACAGAGAGCACTCTTGATCCACCTTTCGGTGAGATTCAAGAGATTTTGGATTTTTTTTAAACAATTTATATCAAGATGAAAAATATTGAAGCAAAGCTAAACTAGCAAATTACTTCAAGCAAAACTAATCTAAGAGCAATAAATGAGCTAAACAATTAATTCTAAGATCTACAATTTATCAAAATTGAAATCTAAGTTACTACAAAGAGAGACAAGAAACACTACAAGCTTCCCCCAAATGGGGGAAGTGGGGTGTGGGAATCGTAATCCCACTTGCTCTTTATTAAGTTTACAATGCTTTTTGGTTTTTTGATCACTTGAAAGCACGAGAGGATGGGGGAATGAAGAGTGGGGAAGTGTTTTTCAAGGAGTTTTTATTGCTTGCTTGCTTGCTATTAGCCTTTGGGCTTTTTGCTTGTTTTGATCTTCTTATTCACCTATGCATAAGATCTTAAGACAAAGGCTTGTTATGATGATAGCAAAATCAAATGCACTTGAGATCTATGACTAAGAACTTTTGGATGAACTAAGTGCAAAATGGAAACTAGGCTAATGCAAATGAAATTAAAATTTAAACTAATGTGCAATCTCAAACTAGATGCAAGCTAAACAAATGAAACTAGATGCAACTACAAGTCTTAAATGCTTCACACCAAACTAGCATGCAAGTGCTAATCAAAGTGAGAAAAGTAATCTAAGTATGAAATTGAAACTAAATGCAAACTAGAAATGGAGAAGAAGACGATCAAGATAGTGGAGAAAAAGACCAAAAAGGAGTGAGAAAAAGTCAACAAAGAAGACTAGGCAAAAAAGAGAATAATAATAGGTCAAAAGAGGATGGAAAAAGAGTGAAAAAAGTCAAAAATTATTAAGTTTGGCATAAATTCACAACAAGAGCATAATAAGGATCACTGAAAGAAACATAATCACAAGATAGACACAGATTTATCCTGGGAAACCCTCATGGGGTAGAAAACCCAGCAAAACTTCCTCAATATAGATGATCAAAAGTACAAAGATGAAATCCCCAAACAAGAGCTCCTTCTCCTCCTTTGCAGATCTCTCTCTCTCATATGCGAGTTCACAAGTGAGTGAGTGTGTGTTCAAATGAGGAACACACCTCCTCTATTTATACTTTAATTCACTTGACGGGTCGGCCTCAATAATTTATTCTCTTTACTGACTGGGCCGACCCCTCTAGGGGACTTAAACACCCCATTACGAATGACTCTTAGGGGATCTATTGCCCCGACTTACAAGGGAGGATTTACCTCAATGACTTTACATTATTAAATATAATAATAACATCCCAACGGAGGAATAAAACATCTCCGAATAAATAATAATAAAGTACAAATAGAATATTCTTTGAAGTTACAATATTTCAACAAAAATCAGACCTTAAAGAAGGCTGGAAATTGACAAAAAAGTGCAAAAATCAGACCTCTAAAAGAGGCTGAAAATGCACAAAAATCAAACCTTTCAATTGAGCAAAAAAGTGCAAAAATCGGACCTCGAAAAGAGGCTGAAAATTGACAAAAAAAGTGCAAAAATCAGACCTTAAAGAAGGCTGAAAATGCACAAAAAATAACAAATTTCAGACCTCTAAAAGAGGCTAAAAATGACCAACAAATAAGAAAAATCAAAGGAGAAGAAGGGCAATAAAACAAGACAAGAGAAGGCAAGAAAACTAGAAGCAAAGCAAGAGATGAAAAAGAAGACAATGGAAGCTAGAAGTAGAAGAAAAAGAAGAAGAATAAGAACAAAGAAACAAAAGGAGAGAAATGGGCAAGGTAGGGCAACCAAACAAACAAGGAAGGAAGCCTACTAGAGAAGAGCTAAGGTTTGGAAAAAATAAAACTTTGAAAGCCAAAACCCTTGCTTGGTAACCAAGTAACCGATTTGATAAAATTTAATTTGAAGAGGAGGATAAGAAGAGAATACTTAGCTCTTTGAATCTTTATATGGCTCTTGGATTTCCACTTGGTGATTGTTTGTTGAATCCTTTTGCTTGGCTTCAAGAGGAAGGGATGCAAACTAGCTCCACACCCTACTTGATTGAATGGAATGATCTATAAACACAAACACTCAAATACTTGCAAACAATGGAGTTAGAACATGTATCATCTATTGATTGAAAACAAAAGGGATGAATTACAAACTAGTAAAACGATACACTTTTAGATCTCTAAAAATAAATATATAAACAAGCAACTTGAAACTACAAATGCTTGATCTTATGTGCTTGAATAAGCCCTTTAAAGCATGAACTATTTAACCAAAATTTGACAAGAAGAAGAGAGTATGGAATAATATCACCTCATTCACCAAGAAAATTGATCCAATCACAACACAAGATGAACCTCCAAAGCCTATATTTTATTCGACGATATGCATTAAAAGCATTACACTAATCGAGCAGAGTTAATTTACAAAAATTATCCACCCTGAGAGAGCCAAGAGGCCTCTTATTTATACACAAACTGAGAGAGAGCAATAGGCTACGTCGAATTGCATGAGAGAGGCCAAGTAGGGCGCATTCACCAACAATCACTGAGTGCCAAGCTTTGATTTGGAGTTAACTGAGCCATCAGGTAGGTGTGAGTGGTGAGGTGGCCTCCACCTAGGCAAGGTGCCCACCACTCCATCATTGTAAACTCCTCCAACCAACAACCACATGCCACTTCACCAATTCACCCAAGCATGCAAAGGAGGGCGCAAATCCCAAGAGAGATGAGCTTGCAGTGACTGGATAGTTAACTGAAGTCGATAGGTGATGACTGGAATCAACTCCGATGCTCAATGCCATGTCATTTAGCCTCTTTATTTATTCAATTTGGTCTTTTTTGGAGAGATTTGGATTTTCTCCAAAATAATATTTTCTGATTATTTTAATAAAATATTCCTCATTTATTGATTTTGAGGAAATATTTAATTACAAGGCCAAATAAATGTCTAAAACTTAGGATAAGTGGGTTTAGGGGGTTAACTGGATACTTTGGCTTAGAAAATGAGTCTTTATTTGCCAAAATCCACCTCCAAACCACTTAATTATTACAACTTGAAATTTTTCAATTAAACCATAGGAAAAATGGTTTAATTAATTGAAAATTTTAATTATTAAAATACAAACAAAACAAAAAATCCAACGCGTCTGGTAAAATATTTTCGGACGAATTTTTTAACACACCTAGGGACCTAGGATATGACCATAGAACATACAAATAGTGTCTAGTAGGTTCATATTTTACAGTTGGGCTCTAATAACCTCCCATGGCCTAACTGCCAAATTCGGGCATTCCAGCTTTGGAGGTTGTAGGAGAAAAACTCATCGATTATTACTCGGCTAAAGGCAAAGCATAATCGACAAGGGAAAAAACTCCTTGGAATACCTTGGTTGACTGTCAAGTCTTAGGGAACCAAGCCACTCAGACCCCCCTACTAGCACACTTTATTACAAACCCCATGGGGCATGGTCATTTCAACACAAAAAATAAAAAGTCTAGCCAGAATTGGCTAAGTCTTAACACACTGAACCTATAAACTCTGGAAATGAACATGAATCATGTTCAATAACTGGCGGCTCGATAGAAGTTCAACTATTGTACAAAATAGTTGGTAACAAGAGACAAACTCAAACTGCTATGCGGATAGTGGAGTCAACACCATCCATGCAGTGAAGGGGGTTGGATGTGTAAGATTCCAACTAGAGTTAGGAGGCTCTCTGGAGGTGGCGGAGATGTTGTTTGTATCGGAACTGAAGGTTAGCTCGCTCTCAATATCAGCTTTAGAGAATGAGGGATATATTGTGGTGTTCCAGAGTGGACGGGTGCTTATATATCCAAAGGGAGCTACCTTGGACACAATGCGAGTGCTTGGTGTCAGACAGGGGAGATTGTACAGGTTGTTGGGACACCCTGTGGTTGGGTGCAAGGGGATATTGGATTCAGGGTCCGTGCACATGTTAGGGACAGATGGTTGTGTGGGTTCTTCCAATACTGTCAGGAGACTAAGTTGTTACGAGATAACTCGATTGGATGCTCAGAAGTGTGAGAAGATTCCTCTAAGCATGTCTTGCAAGAACCGATCTTCATCACAAGATCCAATGCAGGTGGCAGAAAGGCCTTCTGGTTCAGAGGGAGCAGCTACAGCAACGGATGGAGTGATGGTGTTGGAGACAAATCCAGGTGGAAGTTCCAGAAGTACCTTCCTCGCTAAGAGAGAATGTTAGTTTTTGTATCTCGGACAGGTACTTCTACATAGGCTATGTGTCTAGAATGTAGAAGTGGTCTGAAAAGTGACTCTCTAGGTGAGCACTTTATAAAGTGAGTTTATAATGTGAGTTTATAATGTGAATTTTATTATTTTAATGACTAAAGTGACTTTTTATAAAGTTTGGGTGACTTAAGTGATTTAAGTCATCTCAATGAAAGATTAAGTCACAACCGTAGATCTAGTGGGGCCAAGATCTAATCTTGACCAATGAGATCTAGAGGTAGTTGAAGAGTCACTAGAGAAATTATAAAAGAGACCCGAGGAAAATGGAGAGGCAAACTTTTGAAGAGAGAGTTTTGGGGAGCTAAGGAGAAGAAAGGGAGAGAGCTTGCAGCAAGGAAAAAGGGCATAAATCCCAAGGAGAGGAGAGAGGGCACACTTCCCAAGAAATTCATCCAGCAAAGTTTCTGCATAGAATTCGAGGTAGCAGACCGTATTCGCTAACTGTTCACAGCACGAATTTGAAGGCAACCCGTACAGCACAAAATTGAGGGACAAGCCGTACAGACAAGGCACAAAAATCGAGGTACAAATTTTCTGGTTTTGGGATAGTCTGTACGGATGTTCGTACAGGTCATACGACTTTGTTGGGCACGAAATTCTAGGTGGTTGTACAAGTCGTACTATTGGTTGGCACAATTTTTTTAGTTTGGCACATTTTCCTAAGTGCATTAAATGTTGTGATTTATTGTTGTAAAATTCCAAAATTTCTCTATGGGCTATGTTGCTGCCTGATACACACCTCAGGTCTTGTGGCTAAAATCTTCAAGCCACTGGGTGCGTCCTTGGGGGCAAGCCAAAGTGAAGTGTTGTCACTTAAAACTTGACTCCTCCGTCTAGGCCAACTCCTAGTGAATCCAAGGTGGGTGGTCCCTAATAAACTAATCTATGGTTATTAATCTAGAAAAGCAAAATTATTCTAGAGCTTAGAGATTTAAGCACAAGAGCATAAACAATGGATTAGTTTACAGCGTTCTTAAGATATCATCACCATGAAAGTAAAGCTTAACTTGAGATAATAAGCAAATAGACCAATGCCCAATAATTGAAAAGCTGAAAGAAATGTAGTGTGAGTGCACTTGGAAAATTTTATTATTAGATGATGATTGTTAGTGGGTTTGTTCTTGTTTGGCCCCCTAAAAACTTATCCCTATGATCTGATCACGATTGCAACTACATCAAGTGTCCAACAGGGCAAGGCATAACCTGCTTAAAGTAGCCCCCTGACTCTATAGTGTTGTTCAACGCGACCTCTCAAGTTCTTAAAGATTAATTATTTGTGGATTTCCCTATTAAGCTAGTCAACTTAGTCCCTTTCTGATTGTAAAACCACCAACTCAAGCAGGCCCTTTCAGTGGATACGAGAGCATACACGGATTTCAGGTCTAATTCGTTACAAGAACAACAAATAAAATGTGATGTAATTAATTTAAGGACTAAGAATCTCTTTTCACTTACTCGAGTAAGCTCTTTCAGTATACTTCGGGGATACACAGTCAGAAGTTCGTTACTTTGCAAACAAAACAAATTATTGAAACAAAAACTAAATAAGTGGAAGGTGTGTGGAAAACTGATCTAAACTATTGTTATTATCTAAAGCAAAACTAAAGCAGAAATCGGAAAAATGCACACCACGAAAGAGACCACTTAGATCCCCCATGGGGGGATGGGGTGTGGGCACTGGGTAGCCCACTTGCTCTCTTTATTATTTTTATTACAATCTCTTTTTTGGGGGGGGGAATGCCTCTGGTCCTTTATAACTGCGGATCCAGACGGCTTACAATGGTTTAAAATTAGCTCAAGTTGGAAAAAGAGGAAAAACGATTGCTTCGAATGCCTTAGATACTCAGAAATTTTGGCAACATTTCAACATACCTGTCAACAAAAATGAAAAATCAGCAAACTAAAGAATGTAAAAAATACTCAAAGACACTTTGAAAGTATCTTTGAGTAGTGTTAGTAAAACTCAAAAATTATTCTAAGTTAAACTACACAAAGGAGCAAATAAAAGAACTAAGGGAAACAAGCTCCCTTAGGATCTTGGCAAGCCCTTTTGGGGCAGCCAACAAGAAGCACTAAGACTTGCCAGATAACCTTTTAAACCACAAACAATTTACTCTCTTAAAGTCTTTTACATCTACCAAAATTATCTTATAGAAAATAGTACTTGCTTATACTAGATCCATATTTGAAATGAAAATTTATTGCATACTAACATTTGGTATTAAATCAGATATACTTATACTATGACTTTCACTTATAAATCTAAAAGAAAAAATCAAAATTGTAACCAAGAAAAGATTTAGAAATTTTGCATCAAAAAGCAAAACCAACGATAGGCCAAAATATCAGTCAGATGGAGTCTTCTTCTTAGTGGGACCATGAGGGACTATGCTCTTCTCTGGATCTGCTTGAGGAAAGACAATGCTAACATGCTCATTCAATCCTCCAAATTAGATAACCTGCAAACACTTCACGAAACTGGCAAAAGGGAGTTAAAAGTATTAGTGTTAAAAATAAGAGAGACTTAGAACAACATGCATTCAAACAAGAAATTACATATGTTTCTAAGCATTCTCATACAACTAACAATAAGAAGCAAACTAACAAGTCTTACTTCTTACCCTATTGGAATGTAACTCACTTCAAAATCCAAGCTAACTTCAACAATAAACAAATTAGCATAATACACAGGTTACCTCATTAGCTTAGAGAGCATTAAGCATCCAAACACCCAATGATCACACCAAACTAGCCTCCAAAGAATTTTATTAAATGCTAAACTAAAAAATATTACAATGGAATGCAAGCAGAGGTTCCACCTTCTGATGCCAAACAATGAAGCATTCATTTGCTTAAATAGATAACCAAAGACCCAGGGGGACACATTTCCCAAGGAGGGGCGCACTTTCTGACTGACAGCTGACTAGTGATGAAGAGGAGTGGACTCGTGCTAACCGAGGTTGCTTGGAGTGAATTGGAGTTATATTTGGGCCACATCACACCTGGTATATGCGCCCCCTATTGATTAGAGCCACTTCATCAATCAAAGATGCGCCCTCTCTATGAATGTGCCCTCATTATTTTCAAATGCGCCACCTCTGATTGAGAGGTTCAACCACTAAATATTCAGTCTAGTTAACTTGCCATCTACTCCTGATGAACTCGCCTTCACTGAGATTCTGCCCCCGACATGTTCCCATGAATTTAGGAATGCCAATTTAGACTTTATTTTGTCTTTTTTGGCCAATTATTATGTCTCTTTGGCCATTTTCGAGAGAAAATTAATTTCAGTGATAAATAATCACTCAAATTATTCTCAATGTTGGTTTAGGGGTATAGTGGGTGCTTTGAGTTAGAAAACGACACCCCCATGGCAAATTCCACCTCCTAACTATTTTTTTATGACTTTTTTATTTTTTACAACTAAAACATTAAACAATTGTCCGTTTTACAGGAAAAAATTTTATTTGCAAAAAACTGAAAAAAAAACCTATGGGGGACCTAACACATGTTCATATGACTCTAAAATAATGCCTAGCATGGTAATATACATTGAAACTAGACTTTAATAACCTCCTAAGGCCTAACCACCAAGACGACCACCCCAGCTTTCGAGGTTTGAGCGAAAAACTCGAAAATTATAAGTCATTGAAGAGCAACCTATAATTAACAAGGAAAAAACACTCTGGGCTAGTCGGATGTCAAAGTCCTAGGAAGGAAAGTTTGTTACATTATTTCATCATGCTATGACATTTTATCACAACTCCCCCAAGTGGGTATGAACATAGGGGAAAAAGATAAAGGACCATAGAAGGCCTGCATGGACTTTTGAACTTTGATTATGCACAAGGAACTTGTCCATACTTTAGCGGCTCGCTTGTAAGTCCAACTGAGTGCAACCTAGTTGGTAACAAGCTGTATAATAAAAATTCTCTCTCGTTGACTGGTTTTCCCTTCGGGGTTTTTCCACGGGCATTGCCCAGAAAATCACTATGTCAAATGTGTGGTTGAATGGTTGTTTACTGTTCGTTTTCCACTGCTATTTTCAGTTCATATCTCAATGTATTTCTGCTCATAAATTTCAGATTTGAATGCTTTCAAATTAATGTGCATTAACTTGTGGTAAATCATTTATTGGAGACAGAAATCAGTTGTTGGGTTATTGTGAAATTTCAACATTAACCTATATGCAAAGTCTAGAAATTCCACTACAAGAACCATTGTATTATGAGCTTAAAATTAAAGTTACTTAGTAAGTAAAACAGGCTAAGACTTGAAATTGCCTCAACCTTGTCATACATAGTTCATCATTTGAAGAAATATTCCACACTCAGAGATTAAACACTTCTATCTTCAATCTACTTCTGCAATATTTCCCAATTACACTAACACAAAAGAAATAGACGAGTAGCAACTTTATTCTCCAAGTTCTAGCAAAACACTACAATGAGAGGAGGTTCTCTTCAATAGAATATATTAAAATATCCTCATGACAAAAACGTGGTTGCAAATGTTTTATCCCAACAAAATGAATCACTCACCTTCAATACCATTTCCATCAATTAGCCAACTTGGGTATAAGACCTCCTCGAAGAATACAACATTAATCTTAGTATAGTTCAACTTCAATGAGACATTAGCGATGACAAGGAAATTTGGCCTTTGACTATCAAGAATTTGTCAACCTCTTTAAAAATTGCAAAGATTTACTAAAGCAAAATTTACGGCAATTTAAATTCACATTTCAAGAGGATCTAAATTTAAATTTTGCTGTAAAAATTGATTAGATCCTCTTTAAAAAGAAGAGTAGCAATCAATTTTTACGGCAAAATTGACTAAATCAAGAGAAGAGTAGCAAACTTCAATGAAGAAATCTCCTTGGTAAGATACTCTATTGACTTTTATCCACAAGTATTCAAAGTATCTAATAATTGTAATCAAAGAGAGAACTAAATAATGGTGATCATTGTATGTACATATTTTGTTAAGTATATCCCACTACTAATCATTCCTTAATCTCAACTCTATGTACTCTAAACCTTATTTCCTTAAATTGTGACCAACCATGTCAAGTCTTCATCTAGTTATAATTTGTCAAAAAGTGTGTATATTTTCATCTTCATTCTAATATACATACTCTCACCTATATTCTAACTACCATCAATTTGTTCTTCATAAGAAAATCAAATAATTACAGTAACATCTATGGTGATTGCATACTTTTTTTAAGATAATCTCTACTTGGCAAGTTGAATCCAAGCATTAAAATACCCAAACATATTAACACTACTTTGATTAAAAAATGTGAATCTAAGATATGGATCAAACTATACATATGTCTAACTAAACACTAAAGAAAATTACCAAATTTCAATGATGAAATATGCTTAGGGAGATCCTCTAGTAATTTTTATCCACTAGAAACAAGAAATTCCAATAGTCGCAAGCAAGAAGTAAATGAAGAAAGGTGGTCAATAATGAGAGAAACTACAACTATGGACCCCAAATTCCACCAAATTTTATGTCCTCTTACTTGAAGTTGTACGAAAGAAGCAATTATATTATGATTCGCAATCTACAACACAAATAATTTTGAGCTCTCAACAAAACTTATACTGAATCTGAGGCCATTCCCACTTATAACATTTAAAGTGCTCGATAATTGTCTATATCATACCATTGCAATTCTAACATATAGTATCAATACCCTTGTACTTGTCCTCATAGCTACCAGTGTCAATTTCAAAATCATGTAAATCCTTAACTAGTCATGTATTGTCTAAGTGCCATCAATTTTCTTCCATGTGACAAGGGCAAATAATTTGAGTAACATCTAAGCTGATGCAAGACCTTGTTTAAAAAAATCTTCATCGATGTGCAATAAGTTCCAATATAAGCTTTAACATCCCAAAAAAGACATTACTCTAGGAAGAAAAATGTAAAAATTTAAATAAAGATAGAACATAAGGTTCTAATCTATGTCTATTGTAAAGTTTAGAAAAAAAAGTGGAAAACTTGAAGAAAAATATCTCCTTCAGAAAATCTTCTACAAACTTCTATCCATTAGAATATGAATTGTTCTACAATTGCAATCAAGGAGAGAAATGAAGAAAGATCAACAACGATGGAACAAACTATGACTTTGTATCCTCAAACACCAAAAACTTTCTAGCCTCGTGTTTAAAGGTCGATATGTAAAGTACCTAAAGATTGGTAGCACAAATCAATTTGAGCTCCAATGTGTGCCTATAACCAAGATGAGATATTCATACTTACCACATATATAAGTGTCTCGATAGGTATCCATTTCTTAACATTGGAATTCCAACATCTCTTAATGATATCCCTATATTTGTCCTTGTATTGTTGTGGTGGCAATTTCAAAGCCATCGAAGATTCCAACCAACAAAAGGATAATCTAGGATTCATATCATGCCACTATCTATCTAATTAAAAAAGATACATATACATGCTATGCCACTATCTATGTCATCTATCTAAATATATATACAATATACAATATACACATATAGTGAAGCGCAGCTCACTCTTGAACTTTCGTTGTCCCTTCCTCGACCTTCGACCGACCATGTCAAGTCAAGTCTTGACTCCTCATTCAACTACATTTTGTTAAGAAGTGTCTATAACATCGTCTCCATTCTAGTACACATACTCCCATCTCTATTTTAAAGGCCATCAATTTGTTCCCCACGGGACAAAAGAAAATAAATAGAATAATATACATGGTGATCCAAGACTTTGCTTAGGAAAATATCCACTAGCATATATTAATTACTATGAGCATCAATATCCCAAATAAAATAATATTTTCTTGAGGAAAAACTTGTAAGATTTTTAGATAAAAAAACTAGATAAATATCCCATCATCATTTTTTGCAAGGAAAACCTTGTGGGATCCTCCTCCCTTCCCCTGAATATCTAGATGGAGAGTAGCTCAACCACCAACTACAGTATCGGTCGATAACCCAGCAAAACCTAGACTCGAACCTCAGTCAAACTAGCATCAAAGACCTCATGGCAAACCGACCTTGAAATAGTCCATTAGAGTCGATTGTGCTAACCCACTAGGCTAGAGAAATAAATAAATATTACATCTATATGTATGGAAAACTTTAATAAATATAAAGAAAATTGCAAAATTCCATAAAGGAACCTCCTTGGGGAGCTGCTCTACTACTTTGTGTCCACGAGAAAACACAATGTTTAACAATTGCAATTAAGGACGAAACTGAATAAAGGTGATCGTCATGAAACACACTTCTTTCAAATTTTTGAAATCCACCATATTCTAGTCACTTGCCTAAAGGTTCATGTCTAAGACTAACTTATAATAGCTAGCACAAAGCATTCAAGCTCTCACAGATGCCACTAACAAAGATGAGGTCATGCCCACTTACCACAAATCTCCACCAATTTTTCTAGTCTCTTATTAAAAAGTTGATGTCAAAGACTACCTGACCATTTGGTAAGCACAAAATCGTTTCAAACTCTCATGGTACCTGTTACAAAGATGGGGTCATGCCCACTTCCCACATCTTACAGTGCGTCCAAATCTTTCTATATCACACAATTGGAAGTTAGCATATATACTAGTAATACCCCTTGTATTTATCCTCGTATTCCTATAGTAAAACTTGAAGAGGAATCTAGCATCCATGTCATGAAGCTAATGTGAATCATTGCCCACCATATACAAACCATCCCAGTTATACTAAGTTAGATTCATACGCGTGTAAATGTTCATACACAATGCAACATGTACGATGCATAAAATTACAAAGAACCATGCCTGCAATCAGAACTGTGCCATAAAAAGCAAGCATTACCATATAAAAATAAGATACCCGAGCCTATATAATCTACCGATGAAAACAGAAGCGCAATGAAGAACGCACAGAAAAAATTTCATCCAGAAATCTGTCTGGACTTCTACTCTCCTCTTAAGAGCAAGAATCCTATAAGCTCTGGTTCAGCATGAGTTAATTCTCAGTTAACCTATCAACTTGCCATCACCAGCACTGCAGTGCAGTGTGTATGATTGGCCCCAGGTTATATAACCATCAAACATAAGAACACTGAAAATATATTCCTCAGTGTTGGCCATGGAGTTAATGTTGGATGTGGGTCATGGAAGAAAAGCCAGCCACTCATATCTTGAATGAGTATTTCAGAAGGGTATTCTAAGGAAATGAAAAATGCACCAAATTTGGAATACCAGCAGTCTTCAGCATTTCTCCATTCCCACCCATGACTATAGCTAAACCCTCACCCTCCTGTTAAAATAAAGGTAGTGTATGCTTCACATTAGTCAGTTGGGTACTCTTTCAAGTTGCTTCATGGTTTATTGTACCTCAACACCTTACATAATCTACTCTAGGTATCATAACCCTACCATACATTTCTTCAGCTACGGCAATATGTCACTAGGCTCTGTTGTTAACAGAATAATGTTCTTGTTTATGTGATCAAAATTCTACTACTATTTAGCTTTGCCATACTTCCACAAAATTTTGAACCTTGCATGCATACATAAGCTTCCTAGTATTTACAAAGCCAAAGGCATGCATAGGAACTTCTGTTAAACACAAAATACTGCAGTTTACATGCTTACAGAAGCTTACAGAAGCAATGTCATAGAGAGGAGGCCATGATAAAAATATTACCTGCTCAAACAGAAGTTGGGAACTAAAATTCGAAGTTAATTTGAATTTCTACCTCCGTTCGCCAAGAGATGGTAGCTGTGAATATGAATTCCGCAGGTTCACCTCCCTGTTCAACGTACCTCTCTATCGCTCTGCTGTCACCGTAGGTGATGATAATGGCCCACAGTTTACCAAGTGTATATGACTAGAGTATGGGTTATGGGCGATGATAATGGGACACAGTTTACCAAGTGTGTATGAGTAGAGTTTGGGTTACGGGCGAGTTTGGTTAAAACCCACATGCGTTCTCACGTGTAAAATGTCACCAATCTTATATTGGTGCCATTTTTTTTCTTTCCTCTAGTTCAAGTTTCGTAGCTGCCCGTGTTGGTTATGAAAAATGTCTTATGGCGGCGATGTTACAGGGAGGAATTGCAAATTGGGCGGCGATAATTAAAGGTAAAATGCAAATTGAAGCGGCGATAAAAAGTGTCTTTGTCGGCAATAATACGAAGGGAAATGCAAAAAAAGGTATACAAGTATAATGTGTTTCAAAATCCTATGTTGGTTATGGTAGGGAATGGTAAATTTTCCTCTTTAAGGGTGGTCTCAGACCTAAGAAGTTGTTTTGTCTTAGTGCTGGACTCTATAGCTCAATGGCATCTTGCCTAATAGGCTTGTCTGGAATTGGCTTTCTTTTCAAGTGTTAGGAAGTAATATCAGTGATCATGTATGTTTCGCAAGGGAGATATACATGAATTCGGTCCATGGTCTGCAAGAAAGTTTCAAGTTTTCAAAGGTGCTTCTATATTTGGTCCAAGGTTATATGTTGGGCTTTGAAGTTAATGTTTAACCTCGTTATGTTAATTTAACAATTTTTACTTTATTTTTAGTTTATTATGTTAAGTAAATTTAACCTTTGATTTTTATTAAGTAAATGTTTTAAATTTAATAGTTTAAACAATTTTTTTTTCTAATAAATGATTTTATTTTTATTAAATAAATGTTTTAAATGCGGTAGTTTAAACATTTTCTATGACAATAGACATTTTTAATATGTTAATAGTATTTAAAAAAAAAAAAACAATATGAACAATGCATTTTCACATGTTAAAATATAACTAATTCAAGTTCAATTTTAGTATGAGCAATTTCTTATTAAAAAAAACCTTTTTCAATGTGAAAAATGCATTTTCACATTTTAAAATATAATAACTAGTTCAAGTTCAATTTTAATATGAGCAATTTCTTATTATCCAATTGTGTGTATATTTTAAATTGTATTAAATGTATAAGAATATAAAATTTAGATGTACAAGAAAACAAAATGGTGGAGAAACTAAATTTCTTAAATATACAAATACAATAATGAAAAAAATAGAAAATATAATTCCATATTCTCAAAATGTACATGTGTCATATACTTATATTAAATGTGTAAGAGTATAAAATTGGAGAGATCTTTGTCCAAGTTTCATAAATATACAAGATTAAAATGAAAAAGATAAGCAAGTTACCAATTTTGACCAAATCATATTAAAAAAAGCTTAAAAGAAAAGATAAAGACAAAGAGTACATGTTTAGACAATCTTTAATATAATAAGTTTTATAAATTCCTAAGAAATTGGGTACAATTTCATTGGAGATATTGGTTTGAGTGGGTGAAGTGCATATGTGGCTCACCAATTAAGTTGGGATTTGATGTTGCTTAGTAGATTTGGAGCAAACATTATAGGTGTATCTTAAAACAAAATACTCTAAAATTTTTGAAATGGTTGTCTCTTGGTAAAAAGGAGTCTCATGCGGCTTGAGTTGATTGGCATTCACCACAACATGGATACTAATTAAAGATAAAATATGAAGTTTTAACACACTGAAATGAAATGGTTGTCTCTTGGTAAAAAAAGGAGTCTCATGTGGCTTGAGTTGACTAGCATTCACCACAATATGGATACCAATTAGAGATAGAATATGAATTTTTAAGGCATTAAAGCCACTCTATTGTGTGATAGTATACGGCTTATATTAAATTGGCTTGAGCTTATGATGTTGTTGATTTTTGAATATGTATTTGTTTAAATGAAGCCAAGCTTTGACAACAACATAAGGTGCACAATGTTTAGCATATAATGCCTTGTGTTCATTTATGTTTTGTAAACATCAATGCATGAACTCTATTGTGAATTTTAGCCAAATTGGTGGAATGTGGATGGAATACACTTCCTGATGTTTAGAAGTGAGGGAGTGTTAGTGTTATTCTCAATGGCAAAAGGTGGGAAAAAGCAAGTAAATATTTCTCTTGCTAAAAAGAAATCAATTGTATTGCATATATTTCCACACGAATAACTTTCACTATGACTTGGTAGTTAATTGGTGTAATTTTTACATATTTTTAAGTGATTCTTATAAGCACATTCTAAGGAGTTGCAGGAGTTGCACGACATAATACAAAGTTCCTTTAACTTTAATGTTAGGTTCTAAAGGGTATCATTCATGCCAAAATCACCCAAGATTTACACTCAATCTCAAGAGTTTGTATAACAACATGCTATTCAAGTGAGGCAAGGCATAACAAGAATGGAAATGTGGTGGATAACTTATAACTTTATAGCCTTACCAATGAATGAAAGCCCCATTGATATGCATTTTATTTTTTTCATTAATATAACAAAATTTATTGTTGTATGTTTTTACAGTGTTATTGATTCGTGCATTATTGCGCTTTTGGTTTGTGCAGATTCTCCTTTTGCCATGAGCACACCTAAACCAACACAAACTCAACGAACTGACTCCTTTCAACCCTTGTCGCGCTCGACCCCTATCACACAACCAATACTTAGATCTTTTCACACTTACACTTACATATGAGATTACTACCAATATTAAATTTAAACATAATTAAGCCTATATTAACATTTGATCTACATCACAATTATATCATACCACTTCAACTTCACAACTTTAATTCTTATCCATGACATCATACAATTTGCAACATCATACAATTTGAAATATATCTATGTCCAACTTTCTAATAATCAACTGATCACAACCAACCTGATATCATATAACTCCAACGTAACCAAGCAACACTCACTGATCACTGAGCTCCCATACTTTTTGATCTGGGAGGTTTGGAAAGCCCGCAATTCTCGAATATTTGAAAACTTGACACCACACCGTGCTGGGTTATGCTATAGAACCATTGCTGCACACAAGGAATATATATCAACTTATGGAGCTGTTGTTGGCATAAAGGATCGGAATCTGGAATACCGATTGGCTCCTCCAATCCTCGTATTTCCATGTGGATTCTTTGATGGTGTTGCTGTGTGTCGGAATGGGTCGGGTGGGGCCGGTGCAACCATTCACGTATCCAACACTGTCTCTATTCATATCTGGCTTAATCTGGGTAATGGATCCAAAACAAGGAGTGAGATATGTGCTCTTTGGCTCTTACTATTTTGGGCCCGCCGGAGAAAGATCTCATCACTTGTAATATTTGGTGACTCATTAACTATCATCTCTTGGGCTAGGGGCACTTCTCCACTCAATGTTCTACAACTTACTCACTGGATGGAAGCGGCTCGCAAACTTATTCTTGAATTCGAGCACATACATTTTGAACATATCTTCAGAGAGGTGAATTTGGAGGCGGATATGCTCTCAAAACGGGCTCTCCACTCTCAGGAAGGGGTCATCATGTGGTAGGAATGGCGGGAAGATATACTTTTTACACATGGTTCTTATCAGTTACATTGGACATGTTGATTATAGCCATTATTGTTTACACTCTTTTGTTTTTTCCTATTTATACGGCTTTTTTATCTTATATGGCTTGTAGTTCTGTGTGCAGATCCTTAAAATTCTCTGAGTCCAACTACTGGTTGGGCGTTTATTTATACTCTATTTTTGCGGCCTATATTACAGCCTCATGCAGATGCTGCATGGCATTTTCAGATCGGATGTATTCCCATCTTCACTTTCTCACTATATGCTGGTGTTTATGGGTTGATTATCTGCTACTCTATGGATGGCGATACCATTGGTGATTGGTATTTGCGGCTGTCTATACTTTGGACCTATTATTTTCGATATGTACATATTTGTTGATATGGCATACAGCTACTGTTATGCTACAGGATATATTTCTGTATTGACATTTGGATGATGGTGGGACATATGGCACTATTTGATGACATTTTCTGAACTACTTTGATGGCACATGCTGCTGCTGTGACCAATTTTTTCCCTGGTCCTTCCTTTGACAGGGTTTGTTTGCTTTTGCTATATAGTCTGACAGTTGGACACATTTACTATTTCGTATATTAATAGTAAGTTGAATTTTTCTATGAAAAAAAAAACCAAACAACACATTTCCATTAATGTCCTCATAAATTGAAAGACAACATACAACCAAAGACCTTCATCCTAACCTTGGCCGTATTCATACACATACTAGAAAGGAATGATTGATGTGATGTATCTTAGAGTATATGACAAATTTAAGATAATGAATGGCAATGTGAAAATGACATTTCGAGTACACTAGATTCTCAATTCTCACGATAATAGTATATATCATTAAAATTTGTGCATATTATGGTCAAATGTTTACACAAAGTACCCAACATCACATGTTATTATAGTACACGTGTACAATAAATATATCCATTCCAAATATGTGTACAGTAAATAAATAAATACTAAACTCATTCGATAATTACCGATGGTACTTGAAAGATACACTAGTCCGTTAGAAAATTTGAAAATGCATTATATTTTATTTCCCCGCCATTCTTACTACAATTTTTTTTACTTTTTTAAGATTATATGTTCTTTCAAGCGTACATACGAGGAAATCGATTAGACTTATTGCCCATAGATTCTTATGGACGTGGAGAGGTAAAATGCCATGTTTAATGGTATTTAATGGGAGAGAGGAATTTAAGACTTTTTATTATTTAAGAAAATTATTTACTACGTTGAGTCGAACTTATTCATGTGTTTAGACAATATTTGAGACTTGGTAAAAAACATGGGACTAGAATTTAGGGGTCTCGTTACATATTGATAAGTAATGTGCATTGCTTGAGTGGTGATGCATAGTTTTTTTTATTATCTAGAAAAGTAATTATACTTTCATTATAAAAATATATGTATTTTAACAGTATAGAGGGGCTTTTTCATAATCCACAGAGCTCAATAAACATCTGATCACAAGAGGTCAAGTCTAGAGATAGCAAAAGCATGACACAAGAACCAACAGAAATAATGAGCCCGAACTCCAAGGGCGAGATATAACAACACAAGCCACTACCAGTCGAGGAGGCAAGTTCCATAAATAAATTGTCTCAAGAAAGTTAAGATGAACAAAGACATAGGCAAAAATAAAAAGATGTGGTAGAGGATTGCTCCCATGCGAAAACAATAAAGGAAAAAAAAGACGCATGTAATCTCATGAGGAGGAAAACACCGGCATGTGTCCAGAGGAAGAAAGTATGCCATCACGCCATAACTCAAAATGGATGAAACCCTCCGAGGCTGAGAGAGCCCACCCTAGACAAAGTGTCCGCAATCGAGTTGAACTCTCTGTAGATATGGATGATAGACACTAGTGGGAGGTCCAATAGCATCGTCTCCACCTCAGACATCCAAGGAATGAGAGCCATCGAGCGAAGAGAACCATGACCCTTATCCCACTCGATAATTGACAAAGAGTCACCAGCAATATGTTGTAGAGGAATTTGTCGAGACTTAGCGAAAAAAAGAGCTAGCCATAGAGCCAAGAGTTCACCATGGGCGTTGGTACCCATGTTAAAATTATATGCTACCATAGACTATATTGCAAATTCATTAGCATTCAATACATTATTCACAATAGCAGCATAATAAGGATCTCTGAAAGATGCACAATCACAAAGCACAAAATAATTTATCCTGGGAAACCCTCAAGGGAAAGAAAACCCAATAAGAACTTCCTCAGTATAAATTTTCAAGTACAATGCCCCAAAAACATGTCTCACAAATAAGAGAGACAAAAAGACCAAAATATGGACTCAAGCCACTCCTCCTTCTCGTTCGCAAATCTCTCTCTTTCTCCTCTAATATGAATTGCACAAGTGAGTGAATGAATAAATGAAGGAGTCTCTCCTTCTATTTATACATTTCTTTTGACCTAACCTTTAACTCAACTAGGTCGGCCCCAGTAATCCTAACTGGACCGACTTCTCTAGAGAGACTCAATTACCACTTATATTACATTTACTTGGGTGCTAACAACCTGACTTACAATGGAGGGTTAACCTCGTGACCTTTACATGACCAAATGTAATAATGACATCCCCGACAGAGGTAAAACATCCCCGACGGAGTTACAATAATAAAATACAAGTAGAATATACTTCAAAGTTACATTAAAGTTAACACTCCCCCTTAACAAGAAGGGTATTCTACTGACAACAACATATGAATGTGTAACTCTACACAACATCATCGGAGAGAGGATGGAATCAACAAAAACATCATTTGATACATCTATAAATCATTGGAAGTTCTTCAACATCATCATCTTCAGTATTGGAGCATCCTCATCTTCAGCATTGGAACATCACCTGCAGCACTGGAGCATCCTCATCTTCAATACTAGAACATCATCATCTGTAGCACTGGAGCATCCTGGCATCTCATCATCTACAGCACTGGAGCATCCTCATCTACAGTACTGGAATATCATCAGGAGCATCACCTGTAGTACACATATGATCCTTCCTTTCAGAACTAGGGATCAAGTCAACACTAGATTAATATTTAATACTATCCTTCCTTTCGGAACTCGGGACCTCTATCTAGGGATGATCAATCCTACCACAATCATTTAAGACTATCTCAGTCTAGGTATGATCAGACCCAACACCATCATTTAAGACTATCTCAGTCTAGGGATGATCGGACCCAACACAATCATTTAAGACTATCTTGGTCTAGGGATGATCGGACCCAATACAATCATTTAAGACTATCTCTGTCTAGGGATGATCGAACCCAACACAATTATTTAATACATCTTTGTCTAGGGACAATCGAACCCGCGCAGTTATTTAAGACATCTCTGTCTAGGGACAATCGAACCCAACACAATTATTTAAGACATCTTTGTC
Source organism: Larix kaempferi (assembly GCA_027924585.1). Lineage (NCBI taxonomy): Eukaryota > Viridiplantae > Streptophyta > Pinopsida > Pinales > Pinaceae > Larix > Larix kaempferi. The sequence goes on from BSBM01000217.1 coordinate 39,142,998, forward strand.
TAGGGACAATCAAACCCAACACAATTATTTAAGACATCTCTATCTAGAAACAATCGAACCCAACACAATTATTTAAGACATCTCTGTCTAGGGACAATCGAACCTAACACAATTATTTAAGACATCTATATCTAGGGACAATCGAACCCAATACAATTATTTAATACATCTATGTCTAGGGACAATTGAACCCAACACAATTATTTAAGACATCTCTGTTTAGGGACAATCGAACCCAACACAACTCAAGATCAACATTTAAGACAATCTCTGTCTAGGGATGATCAATCCCACTGCACCACGGTATCATCAACACTACTCCCCCTTTCTTGGGAAGTCCTTTCGGACTATACCAAGCTTGTCACGGAAGTGCTCAAACTTCACTTGAGACAAAGGCTTAGTCAACACATCTACAACTTGTTCATCCATGCTCACGTACTGGAGCTTTATAGCTCCCCTTTGCACCATATCATGGATGTAGAAATACCGTATTTCTATGTGTTTTGACCTCTCATGGAACACAGAGTTCTCTGTCATTTTTATACAACTCTGGTTATCACATAGAATCATTGTGGTATCCAACTCTAGATCAAACAGATCTAATAACAAGTTCTGAAGCCATATGGCTTCACAACTTGCAGAGCAAGCTGCAATATGCTCTGCCTCTGCAGTGCTAAGAGCCACACTGGATTGCTTCCTGCTTAGCCATGAGATCATGGATGACCCTAGACTGTAACATCCACCTGAAGTGCTCTTCCTGTCCGAGACACTTCCATCCCAATCGGAATCTGTATAACCATACAATCTAAACTAAGGGTCTCGAGTATAATTGAGACCATAGTCTATTGTACATTTTAGGTACCTCATCACATTCTTTGCAGCTACAATATGCACATGTCTGGGCTCAACCAAATATTGACTCAAGGTGTTTACAACAAAGCATATATCTGGCCTCGTATTCGTTAGATACATCAGCGACCCAATAATTTGCCTGTATAGAGTCACATCCACTAATTTTGACGAAGTATCGGATAATAACTTCAAGTTGGTATCCATGGGTGTGGCCATGGCTTTGCACTCCAACATATAAAATATTTTCAAGATTTCCATTGCATACTTCCCTTGGTTAAGGAAGATTCCCTCTGGGATCCACCATACCTTGAGACCTAGAAAATAATGCATTAAGACAAGGTCTTTCATCTCAAATTCCGCAGCGAGCTTCTCTTTGCACTATGAGATTCTCTTCTCATTACCTGTCAGGAACAAGTCATCCACATATAGCAATAATATGATTGGTTCATCATCCATAACCTTGAAGTAAAGGTTAGGATCAACTTTACTCTTAGTAAATCCCAAGCTCGTCATAAAACTGTCAATCCTTCCATACCAAGCTCTTGGAGCTTGCTTTAACCCATACAGAGCCTTCTTCAATTTGTAGACATGTGTCTCTTTGTTTTCAACCTCAAAACCTTGTGGTTGTTCTATGTACACTTCCTCCTCAATAACACCATTCAGGAAAGTTGTTTTCACATCCATCTGATGTAACTTCAACTTCATCATGGCTGCCAGTGCCATGATGGTTCTAATTGAAGTGTAACTTGCTACAGGAGCAAATGTTTCCTCATAATCGATTCCTTCCTTTTGAGAGAATCCTTGAGCCACAAACGTAGCTTTGTATTTCTCAATACTTCCATCCGCGACATGTTTTATCTTGTATATCCATTTAGAAGATACCACACTTTTACCTTCTGGTTTGGGAACTATGTCCCATACATCATTCTTCATTATTGATTGGTATTCTTTCGTCGTAGCTTCTACCCATTCTTTCTTTTGAATGGCCTCTTCGAAGCAGTTAGGTTCTTTATCTACAAGTTCACACATCAAAGCCACATAACTGGAAAATGGCTTTAGCCTCTTGCTTTCTCTTGTGGAGCCTTCGGGAGCTCCATACTTCTCAGCATCTTGAATAATTTCACGAGCCCAAGTTGGTTTTCTCTTGCGAGATATAGCCGTGGATGGAGGTTCTTGGGGCTCCAACATATCGTGATCTTCCGGAGTCTCATCATCGGGAGAGGGTGCAACCTCTGCAATTCTAGGAGGTATATCTTCTTCATATACTTCTTCATGCTGGCATTTTATGGATCTCTTAAGAGCTGCATCTTCATCAAATGTCACATCTCTGCTAATCTCCATGTGATGATAGCTTGGTATATAGATCCTGAAGGCCTTGGAGACCTCACAGTATCCAACAAAGATTCCTTTCTTTCTGGAAGGATCCAACTTGGTCCTTTTCTCTTTTGGAATATGCACAAACACTGGACAACCAAATATTTTGAGATGACTTACCTCTATTTTCTTTCCTGTGAACATCTCTTCTGGGGTTTTGAACCCAAGTGCACTATGGGATACTCTATTTTGGACATATAATGTTGTCTGTGTTGCTTCAGTCCATAGATGCATAGGAAGATCTTGATCATGGATCATTGTCTTCACTGCTTCCATAATGGATCGATTCTTTCTTTCGGCAACACTATTTTGTTGAGGGTTGTAGGGAGTGGTAAGCTCCCTCTTAATCCCAACATTCTTGCAAGGCTTCAAAATATTTTGAAGTATATTCTCCTCCATTATCTGACCTGAGTATCTTGATCTTTCTCTCTGAAATATTTTCATCAAGGCTTTGAACTCCTTGAGCTTCTCGAACACTCCACCTTTTGCTTTCAAAAAGTAAACCCAAGTCTTTATGGAATAATCATCAATGAAAGTATAACATAATATTCATACCCACTTAATGATGTTGAAGGCATTGGACCACATACATCTGAGTGAATGAGTTCCAATACTCCTTTCGTCTTGGTGTCACTCTTTGGAAATGGGTTCTTTATGCTCTTTCCCTTTGCACGTCCTTTGCAAATTCCATCATGATCAATCTTTAGATCGGGTAAACCTGTTACTACCTTACTTACATGTGGTAGTGCTTTGTAGCTTATGTGAGCAAGTCTTCTATGCCATAGTTCGCATGGAATTTTAGTTTCATGAATCAAAGCTGCTTTTGGATGTCCTTTAAGTTTTTATAGACCTCCTTCTATCCCAATAACAACAACATCCTTTATAGATTTACCTTTGGGCCACATGAGAACTTCTCCATCTATAAAGGAAACCCTAAATCCTTTCTTATCCAAAGCTGAGATAGAAAGTAGGTTCTTCTTTAGGCCTGGTACATATAGTACATCCTTCATCGTCATCGGGGTTCCTGAATCAAGCTTGTAGGTAGCTTATCCTATTCCCTTAATAGGATATTGATAATTATCCCCTAATGACACCTTCTGATGGGAGTTCTTCTCTTCTAAACTCGAGAGATTCTTCTTCTGACCTGTCATGTGATTTGAAGCACCACTATCAATTAACCATGTATCATCTCCAGGTGTCACGGACCCAGAGAGAGCAGAGAATAAAACATATTCTTCTATTTCTTCCTTTGCTTGCTTCCTAGGAGGTTCTTCATCTTTCGATTCTTCTTCTTCATCTTCGGCAAGGTGAGCATGATTTCTTTTATTGCTCTTCCTCTTGTAATCTTCTTTTCTATCTTTTCTTTCTCGACAATCTTTGGCAATAAGCCCCATCTTATCACAATGGAAACATTGGACATAAGAGTAGTCTCTTCGCTTGTAGTTTCCTTTCTTATATTTTTTAAACTTCTTTGGAGGATGTAAATCCTTATGATTTTCCTTCTTGAAATGAGGATTTCCTTTTCCTCTCTTTGTATGGGTAGCTAGAGCTTGATCATCATCCTTGAGTAGTGCTTCTCGATTTTCTACTCTAGCTTCCTCCTGGATACATTCTTCCCATACAACTTCGAATAGTAGACTTTCCTTTCTTGCACACATGGTATGGATAAAGGAGTCCCAAGGTCTAGTAAGACCATTGAGAGCAGCCATTACCAACTCATCTTCGTCAAGGGTGTCTCCAATAAATTATATTTGTTCCTTGAATTGGGAAACCCTTGTAAAGTATTCTTGAATGGATTCTCCGTGGCCCATCTTTGTGCTCTTGAGTTGAGCTCTCAAATTCGTCTTCTGATTTATGTTTTTCCCTTCATACATTCTGGTTAGGGCATCAAACATCTCTTTTGGAGTCTTCTTAGAGGACACTTGAGGAATCAAGCGATCTTTAATGGAGTCTGCTATGATCCTCATAGCCCTAATCATATCCTTCTTCTGCTTCTCCTTAGCTTCAGCTTCTCCTTAACTTCAGCTTCTTCAGGTTCAGGTACAAATTCTTTAACAAACTTGGTAAGTTCATTCTCTTCTAGAATGAGACCAATCCTATAATTCCAAGCACGAAAGTTCTCTATGCCTTCCAACTTGTAATCAAGCTTGGTGCCATCACAACCCGGGGAGCATAAAATAATCAAAAATCAAAATTTCTCAAAATGAAAAACTGAACTCACCAAAAGATGCACTTGACTGAGGTGAGTTTGCTGGTGTAATTGGATTTTGAAAATTCCAAAATTCCACCCTTCAAAATTGACTTGCGAATTTCATATCTGCAGTTTTCTGGCTTTTTCTGGTCCAAAGTCAAACTAGGGTTTGACTTTTTCGAGAGTTTTACCCACTCAAAAATTTTGATCTTGGTACCAAAATTTTGCTTTTGGAGAGGCGCACTTCCCTATGCCAATAGCATTCAAAAATTCCACTTCTGTGAAAAGCCCTAATTTTTCACTTCCAGAGAGAGAGAGAGAGAGTTTTACTTTGTGAAAGTTGCTTTTTTCAGGAAATTTCTGATAGCATGTCAAAATTATATGCTACCATAGAATATTGCAAATTCATTAGCATTCAATACATTAATCACAATAGCAGCATAATAAGGATCTTTGAAAGATGCACAATCACAAAGCACAAAACAATTTATCCTGGGAAACCCTCAAGGGGAAGAAAACCCAGTAAGAACCTCCTCAATATAGATGATCAAGTACAATGCCCCAAAAAAATGTCTCACAAATAAGAGAGACAAAAAGACCAAATTCTGGACTCAAGCCACTCCTCCTTCACCTTCGCAAATCTCTCTCTTTCTCCTCTAATGCAAATTGCACAAGTGAGTAAATGAATAAATGAATGAATCTCTCCTTCTATTTATACATTACTTTTGACCTAACCTTTAACTGAGTTAGGTCGGCCCCAGTAATCCTAATTGGGCCGACTTCTCTAGAGAGACTCAATTACCACTTATATTACATTTACTTCGGCGCTAACAACTTGACTTACAATGGAGGGTTAACCTCATGACCTTTACATGACCAAATCTAATATTGACATCCCCGATAGAGGTAAAACATCCACGACGGAGTTACAATAATAAAATACAAGTAGAATATACTTCGAAGTTACATTAATTTAAGAACCCATACCAATATTCATCCAAACAAAAAAATGTTGAGATTGATCCAAAATTATTTATGCACCTGCCCCACATAAGTGAGCCCTATGTTGAGAAGAACCGACAAAAAATGCACTGCTTCCTTACATAGGAGGAGGTACAGGCTTAGGGGACGAGCGCACACAAATAGAGGAAAGTCTAGAGGAATTAGATGACTCCAGAAAGGCCTCCACCGCTTTCCTAGCAAGCCACTCAAGAGATGTGAATTTATCTTCGAAAATACATAAATTCCTAGCATGGCAAATTTTCCATATAATAAAACAAGCGAGAGCACCATGTTTGAGATTAAATCTGAACCAGTGCTGCAAGCTCTCCAAAATAGTGTCGCTATCCCAGGCCCCGATTGGGGATATAATGCTGTTGATTGAAATCCAGAGATGAGCAGTGACGTATGAGCACGAAAGAAATAGATGAGAAATACATTCTGCATCCCTCTTACACAATGATAAAATATTGGGATCGATGAAACCCTGCTTCAAAAGATTGTCCCATGTTAAAGTTTTATTTTCCATAATGAGCCAGATGAATATCTTAATCTTCTGCAGAATGTGCCATTTCCTGCAATCCGAGTACCACCATCGAACCTCCACAGGATGAGAAGACATAATAGAATCATATGCATGTTTTGCAGTAAGTGTACCATCTTGGGTGTTCCAATACCACTTAAATTGGTCATCCTATACACTGATCCTCACATAGCCATGGTGGAGACAATAGACATAATCCGACCATTCCTTTGACAGACCACCTGATAAACCAAGTTGTGTAGCAATTAACCAGGTCGGGGGACCATTGGAAGAGGGAATAGCTTTCACAATGTGATGGAGAGTTCTGTAACCTTTTGATCTAAGGAAAACAATCAATTCCCATGACAACTTGTGGGGAAAAGGTCCCCCAATGATCGGATCCCCACCAAGTACAATATGACGGCCATTTTTAGGCATCCAAGCAATCCAATTGGTCACAATAGGGACCGCATATATAAGTGCATCCCAGATGTTGGATATAACCTTTTGTATCTTTTTTGACGAGCGAATCCATTCAATGATGGATTTCTTTATGAAGTATTTGCTTTTGATTATTGCGCTCCAAGGACTCTCAACAGTGAGAGGACGCCACAAGCTCTTTGCTAATAGAGCATCAACAAACCCAAATATTTCTTTTAGTGACCATCCACCAAGTGCTTTGGGGGAAGCAATATGTTTCCAGTCCATCAGATGATATTTCCTCTTGTCAGTCCTGGACCATATAAAATTGATAATTTTTCTCCTGATACCTGTGAGAATAGTCTTTGGGATTTTACTTAAGGAGAGCCAGTATACCGCTAGGTTTTGTGGAATCGAAGTGGCCAAAGTGACCTTGCCTCCGATAGACAACCATTTCTAGCACCATGAATGAATCCTTTTGTCAAATCTCTAGAGAATCCAATGCCAATCCGAAATCCTGTAATCATTGGGTTTTAAGTAATAACCCAAATATTTGGTTCCTTGATTGATATTTGTTACTCGAAAAGGTAATATCTAAGTTATCTCAGTGATAGTATCTTTCTCAATATTATGCTCGAGTACAATGGATTTGGAAGCATTAATCACCATTCCTGAATACTTGCAAAATAAATCAATCAAGTTTTTAATGTACCTCCATTCGCCAGGCTTGTTCATGCCAAAAAGCATCACATCATCAACAAATAGTTGATGTGTATTGTTATATTGGGAGTAATATTTATGCCTCGGATTTCCGCTTTCTCTTTGGATTTGATTATCAATCTGATTAGAGCCTTGATTACGATAAGGAATAGGAGTGGCGACAAGGGGCACCCCTATCTAAGGCCACGAGAGCTAGCAATGAAATCTGTAGGAGTACCAGTGATCAGGATCCCATAACTAACCAAGGATACGCACACCCAATGTACATTAGGGAAAGTCCAAGGAAACCCCAGTGAACTTTGTCATATGCTCGTGTTAGATCTAACTGAAGAATGAGTCCTGTGATATTTTTTACTTGAATGTTGTGTATAGATTCCTGAGTCACCCATATGGCATATAGTATCTGCCTGTTATCTAGAAAGTCGAATTGTTCCTTTGATATATATCTCAAGAGGACTGGCTTCATCCTTTTTACGATGATTTTGGAAATCACTTCATAGACTAGGTTACAAAGAGAGATAGGGAGAAAATCATCAAAAGTTTCCGGCATAGATACTTTCGGGATTGGAGCTATGAATGTAGTATTTAAAGCCATTGATACCTGACCTGTGAGCCTGGATTCCTAGACCATAGCCAAGATATATGCACCCATTATGTTGAATAATTCAACGAAGAGCTCCGTAGTCCATCTATCTGAACTAGGGCTCTTGTATTTTGCAAACCCCTTGAGAGTCTTATGAATTTCATCAAGGGTAACCATATTGAGTATTTCATTCCCCTACATATCTGAAAATAAGTGAGGGTATTACCTTATCACTTGAAATTGTTCTTGAATAGGGAAGTTGTCACTATCACTGAAGTAGTTTTGAAAATGTATAATATCTTCAATAGAGAGTTCCTTTTGTGTCGAGATCCATGAGCCATTAGCCCGTTTAATAGACCATATTGAGTTGTTTACCCTTCTGCAATCAACAAATATATGGAAAAAATTGTTGTTTTGATCCCCCAACGCAATCCATAAAGCTATACTCTTTAACTTCCATCTCTCCTCTTCACCTCTTAAGATTTGTAATCTGCTTTTTTCCAGCGTTTGGAATGTTAGTAGGTCTTGTTCACTTAGAGATCCTGACAAACTAGTTCTATGAAGAGCCTCCATATGCGTACTGATATAGTCGAGATCAACCCTATTTTGTTTCTTCCTGGCTTGCTCCCAATGTAGGACAACCCTCTTCAAATGTTTTAATTTTTGAACTAGCTTGTGTGATCAAGAGTCCAATGAATCAGAATTAAAACTTAGCCATTCCTTCCTAATCATGGATTTGAAATCATCTTCCTTCAATCAGGAGTGGTTGAATTTAAAGGGGTAGGTATTTTTATGACCATCAAATTCAACTTGAAGGAAGATGGGATTTTATTCCACCCATGACCGATAACTGTGAACAGTGTCCCGGAAATGATCCTCAAGCATGAACCTATGAAGATGTTTAGAGACTCCATCACCCCCAGTTCTTCCATTATTCCATGCTGGTTCCATAGTCACCGGAGCAATGTCGTTCAAACCCACATCCGAGAATATATGTTGGAAATAATTGCTGAGGGGGTCCAATTTAGCCAAGTTGCCCCATAATTATGAAGCATTAAGTATAAGGTTTAGGTTACCAGCAAGTAAAAGGTTAGGACGATGAAGATATCCGTCATCCAAGGCATGTTCCCAGAACAATTTCCTATTAACAATGGAGCATAGCACTTTATCATATTAACATCCTTGGAGAAACCCAAAATGTTCCCCTTTAGTAGAATCCCCAACGAAACTTGGTAAGCCTCCAGGGATAAGCATATTGGGTTCTAGGCACAAAGAAAGCCTCTCGATTGTCCCAAAGCATCTGCTAAGCATACAACCCAATCCTTCATGATGCCCTTGAAAAAGAGACAGGCCTTTTTAGCCAAAGACATGGTCTCTTGTAAAAAAATAACATCACTCTTCCATTTTTTTATAATACACTTGAGGGCATATCTTTTATGAGGGCCCCCAATCCCTCTGATGTTTAGGGATAAAAGATCATTTTTTAACCCTTGTGAGGGCTTTCAAATATCTAAGGGCCCTTGAGGATGTGGATGGTATATTGTCAGTTTCTTCAAATTGAAAAGAGGATGATTGTTCTGCACCCCAAAGCTTCTGCTTCTCCTTTCTGGAGCTTCTTGTTTTGATGGGGGAGAATTCTTGCCCCAGACCCCCTTGTCTACCACCCTTAGGAATTTTCCAATCGAGAAAAGTAATAGTTTCAGGGGAAGAATTGACCGCCGACTCAAAAGGGGTAATGGCCACACTGTTTAGGCTTTACTAGACAATACTAGCAGGATGGTGGACTTTGTAGAGGGAAGGTATCACGGGATAAACCATCTGTCGCTATTGCTGGGGGACAACATGCCACGTGGCTTCCACTACCAGCATAATGTTTAATCTATTTAATCTAACATATATTGGTACTAAATATATTTATGTATTTGTATATTGAAAAGAAATGTGTGCTCTACTTACCTTAGCCTTCGATTTCCCCTTATTGCTTCCTTTGTTGTATCATCCCTTTTGGACATGGCTCCAAGGGGTGCCTTGCTTTGCCCCTATCCTTTAATGTGGTTGCATTTGATTTCTTGTAGTCATTCAAAAAGGCCTCCAAGTTAGTGTATGACCTATCTCAATTTGTCAAGCAATCCACTTAAACCCCTAATGTCAAACTTTCCTTAGTTGCATCTCGACACAAAGCTCTTGTCCCTAGTTGAGCATGGGATCATAGGCCAATTTACTAGGTTATGACCCTCTCCAAGAGCAATGGAAATTTAGGTATCAAAGAACCAAAAACCTATGATCCAACAAAATTTGTTTCATTGCTTCTGTGATAGAGGATATTATGCATTTCTCTTCGACAAAAAAGGAGGACATAGATCTCATTTTTAGGAATGGCTCATATTGCATGGGCCCAAGAGGAATGTATCTAAACAAGTGGATTCCTGCATTTGGCCCATAGGTCGATGTCGCTTCAACTATGGAAATATGGGTCTATCTTTGTCGTTTCCTCCTCCATTATTGGAGTGATGAGGATATCGCGGCCATTGGGAAATCAATTGGTTGTTATATAGACAGATCAGAACCCAAATCATGAATGGCCATTTGCTTCAAGATTTGTGTGGAAGTATATTGGAGAAAGGGATTCATGAGACCATAAATATTTTATTTGACAATTAGACTCATACTCAAAAGTTGGATTACAAGGAACTTCCCTTTAAATGCAAAACATGTCATGAATATGGACACTTAAAATTGCAAGCAGACCACTCCCTAGAATAACACAATTGAAAAGGAATCAAACAGTATCAACAAGATAAAAAGGGATCCAAATCAACCAGAAACACAAGTCCCTCGACTCCCAAAGCCTTAACCTCTTACACTCCTTCAACCAAAAAGATCATTGGTCTCTCGCATGTAGACCCAAATCTGCCTCTAAAAGCCCAAACACCACCCATATATGAAGTTGGAGCCCCTACTTAGCCTCAATACACCTCTATTTCATCCAATTATTGAAGAAATCTCTCTAAGAATGGAATCCCTGGAAACACATGTCACGGTTCCTAATGTTGAAGTGAAATATTCCCAAGTAACTAGTGCAGTAGTTACTGGGAAGAAAGAAAAGCAAGAAGAAGAAGAATCAAAAGAAAAGCAAGTCCCTAAAAAACTTGGAAGAAAATTGCTAAAAGATAAAAAGGAGGAAATAGCGATGAGAAAAAGCTTGCAAACTTCAAGAGAAATCTCTTTCGGGTTTGATACTAAAAACTATCCTGCTAAGTGCCTTGGAATGCAGAAGTCAGTAGATCTCTTCGGTAGTGATTCACAACCTTCTTTGGGCAAATGATGATTGTGTTCTCCTGGAACTATAGATGGTTAGGTAGTAGAAATAAAATGGATGCATTGAAATATCTTATAAGAATTGAAAGACATGTTGTCCTTGTACTCCATAGGCAAAACTAAAGGAGAAAGAAATGTTGGAAATAGGTAAAAAGTGTTAGTGGATAAGTTCTTGCATAGTAGTAAGAGCTAGGGGAGCATCTAGGGGTTTGTGCACTCTATGGGACTCAAATTTTCTTTATGTTCCCATCAACCCAATTGGGATTAAACTTTGGTGAACCTGGTAAACAAGGATTCTAGGCAACAAACCATGTTTTTTAATGTATGTGCCCCGATGTAGTATGGAGAAAAGATGGATTCTTGGAAAACTTTAATAGAAATAAAGGAGAAAGGAGAGCACAAGCAAATAATTGTGGCAGGTGATTTCAATGTAATTTTGTCACAAACAAAGAAAAGGATGGTACTACAATGAGGGATTAATTTAGGGGAAAATGGAAGATTTTATAAGAGAGTAGGATTTGATAAAGATTGTCCCAAATAAATGAAATACACATGGACCAATTGAAGGGTGGGTCTAGGTCACATCCTTGCTTGCTCAAACTTATTTTTAATACATAATAACTTTTTATGGATAGCGCCCTTACTAGTTCAATATCATCCCCTATGCACCTTTAGAGCATGAGCTCATATCTCTTGTTTTCCAATCCACTATGGCTATAAGGGAATACAATTTGGGAAATCATTCAACAGACTTGGAAAATGAGGATCCAAGACTCAACAAATTTTGTATGGGAATTAAAGTTAAGATTGGTAAAGGGAGCGTTGAAGACATGGGAAAAGGATCAATATCAAAGCCTTGACAAAGATAAACTAGACATACAAGAGCAACTAACTATATTATATTAGTCCACAATGGAAGATAATGAAGTCTCAAAATAAGACATTCAGGAGGAAAGAGAGCTAAATACAAAGCTTCAACGTGAATTCAAGCTAGAGAAGGAACATTGGAGGCTTAAATCAAGAAGTTTACGGATTCAATTGGATACAAAAACACTACCTTTTTTCATGAGAAAACCAAGGCTAGGTAGTTAAGGAATAATGTTAGAGAAATAGAAAGGAGAGATGGTACTAGATTGATAAATTTTGAAGCAATTAAAGAGAAGGCTGCATTTCTAAGAGTTTTAAACTGTTAGATTTTTAAGTGCAATAACAATATGGATCATTGAAATATAAACAAGCACAACATGAAAACAAATACACAACAAATTTATCTTGGGAAAACCCTCTCGGGGCAGAAAAACCCAGGAAACTTCTTCTATATAGATTCTTCAGAATATACAATAATATCTCTTGTGCAAATACCCAAAAACAAGAAGACTCCAAAAGCAGCTACTTTATCTCTCCTAATCATGCGAAATCAATGTGTGAATGAGTTGACCAAATGAAGAGTTCGACCTCCTCAATTATACTAGACAAAACACATGAACTTTTTACTAATCAGGTCGGCTCGACTCACATAACTAGGTCGACCTGTACACTTTACAATACAATATTCTTTTCTAGATCTTTCCAGGCTGACCTAACAGTTAGGGTTTACATTGACTCTTTTAATGACTTTTACATGATCAATTACATTAATAATAATTCCCGTAGGATGTACAATACAAATAATACAAATGAGAATATATTCTGAAGTTACATTCTTCAACACTCCCTCTTAACATGGTAGGTATTCTTCAGTCTTCGTCACCATCATCTTCCAGCTCCTGCACTTCTTGTACACTAACTATTGACATCTAACATCTCCCGAATCTATATATCATAAGTAGTTCCACATAGCTAGCCCTTTTTCATGCTGGATGTGACCTAGACCATGTCTAGGACTTTCACACATAGAGCCAACCCTCTTTCATGTTGGATGTGACCTAGACCGATTCTAGGACTTTCCCACACAGAGCCATCCCTCTTTCATGTTGGATGTGACCTAGACCGATTCTAGGACTTTTCTACCTGTAAATGATCACCCGCAGCTAAGCATACCAGGATCATCATTACAGGACCTGCGAATTATCTTCTGCAGTTAAGCAGACTAAACTCATTCGATAATTACCGATGGTACTTGAAAGATACACTAGTCCGTTAGAAAATTTGAAAATGCATTATATTTTATTTCCCCGCCATTCTTACTACAATTTTTTTTACTTTTTTAAGATTATATGTTCTTTCAAGCGTACATACGAGGAAATCGATTAGACTTATTGCCCATAGATTCTTATGGACGTGGAGAGGTAAAATGCCATGTTTAATGGTATTTAATGGGAGAGAGGAATTTAAGACTTTTTATTATTTAAGAAAATTATTTACTACGTTGAGTCGAACTTATTCATGTGTTTAGACAATATTTGAGACTTGGTAAAAAACATGGGACTAGAATTTAGGGGTCTCGTTACATATTGATAAGTAATGTGCATTGCTTGAGTGGTGATGCATAGTTTTTTTTATTATCTAGAAAAGTAATTATACTTTCATTATAAAAATATATGTATTTTAACAGTATAGAGGGGCTTTTTCATAATCCACAGAGCTCAATAAACATCTGATCACAAGAGGTCAAGTCTAGAGATAGCAAAAGCATGACACAAGAACCAACAGAAATAATGAGCCCGAACTCCAAGGGCGAGATATAACAACACAAGCCACTACCAGTCGAGGAGGCAAGTTCCATAAATAAATTGTCTCAAGAAAGTTAAGATGAACAAAGACATAGGCAAAAATAAAAAGGTGTGGTAGAGGATTGCTCCCATGCGAAAACAATAAAGGAAAAAAAAGACGCATGTAATCTCATGAGGAGGAAAACACCGGCATGTGTCCAGAGGAAGAAAGTATGCCATCACGCCATAACTCAAAATGGATGAAACCCTCCGAGGCTGAGAGAGCCCACCCTAGACAAAGTGTCCGCAATCGAGTTGAACTCTCTGTAGATATGGATGATAGACACTAGTGGGAGGTCCAATAGCATCGTCTCCACCTCAGACATCCAAGGAATGAGAGCCATCGAGCGAAGAGAACCATGACCCTTATCCCACTCGATAATTGACAAAGAGTCACCAGCAATATGTTGTAGAGGAATTTGTCGAGACTTAGCGAAAAAAAGAGCTAGCCATAGAGCCAAGAGTTCACCATGGGCGTTGGTACCCATGTTAAAATTATATGCTACCATAGACTATATTGCAAATTCATTAGCATTCAATACATTATTCACAATAGCAGCATAATAAGGATCTCTGAAAGATGCACAATCACAAAGCACAAAATAATTTATCCTGGGAAACCCTCAAGGGAAAGAAAACCCAATAAGAACTTCCTCAGTATAAATTTTCAAGTACAATGCCCCAAAAACATGTCTCACAAATAAGAGAGACAAAAAGACCAAAATCTGGACTCAAGCCACTCCTCCTTCTCGTTCACAAATCTCTCTCTTTCTCCTCTAATATGAATTGCACAAGTGAGTGAATGAATAAATGAAGGAGTCTCTCCTTCTATTTATACATTTCTTTTGACCTAACCTTTAACTCAACTAGGTCGGCCCCAGTAATCCTAACTGGACCGACTTCTCTAGAGAGACTCAATTACCACTTATATTACATTTACTTGGGTGCTAACAACCTGACTTACAATGGAGGGTTAACCTCGTGACCTTTACATGACCAAATGTAATAATGACATCCCCGACAGAGGTAAAACATCCCCGACGGAGTTACAATAATAAAATACAAGTAGAATATACTTCAAAGTTACATTAAAGTTAACACTCCCCCTTAACAAGAAGGGTATTCTACTGACAACAACATATGAATGTGTAACTCTACACAACATCATCGGAGAGAGGATGGAATCAACAAAAACATCATTTGATACATCTATAAATCATTGGAAGTTCTTCAACATCATCATCTTCAGTATTGGAGCATCCTCATCTTCAGCATTGGAACATCACCTGCAGCACTGGAGCATCCTCATCTTCAATACTAGAACATCATCATCTGTAGCACTGGAGCATCCTGGCATCTCATCATCTACAGCACTGGAGCATCCTCATCTACAGTACTGGAATATCATCAGGAGCATCACCTGTAGTACACATATGATCCTTCCTTTCAGAACTAGGGATCAAGTCAACACTAGATTAATATTTAATACTATCCTTCCTTTCGGAACTCGGGACCTCTATCTAGGGATGATCAATCCTACCACAATCATTTAAGACTATCTCAGTCTAGGTATGATCAGACCCAACACCATCATTTAAGACTATCTCAGTCTAGGGATGATCGGACCCAACACAATCATTTAAGACTATCTTGGTCTAGGGATGATCGGACCCAATACAATCATTTAAGACTATCTCTGTCTAGGGATGATCGAACCCAACACAATTATTTAATACATCTTTGTCTAGGGACAATCGAACCCGCGCAGTTATTTAAGACATCTCTGTCTAGGGACAATCGAACCCAACACAATTATTTAAGACATCTTTGTCTAGGGACAATCAAACCCAACACAATTATTTAAGACATCTCTATCTAGAAACAATCGAACCCAACACAATTATTTAAGACATCTCTGTCTAGGGACAATCGAACCTAACACAATTATTTAAGACATCTATATCTAGGGACAATCGAACCCAATACAATTATTTAATACATCTATGTCTAGGGACAATTGAACCCTACACAATTATTTAAGACATCTCTGTTTAGGGACAATCGAACCCAACACAACTCAAGATCAACATTTAAGACAATCTCTGTCTAGGGATGATCAATCCCACTGCACCACGGTATCATCAACACTACTCCCCCTTTCTTGGGAAGTCCTTTCGGACTATACCAAGCTTGTCACGGAAGTGCTCAAACTTCACTTGAGACAAAGGCTTAGTCAACACATCTACAACTTGTTCATCCATGCTCACGTACTGGAGCTTTATAGCTCCCCTTTGCACCATATCATGGATGTAGAAATACCGTATTTCTATGTGTTTTGACCTCTCATGGAACACAGAGTTCTCTGTCATTTTTATACAACTCTGGTTATCACATAGAATCATTGTGGTATCCAACTCTAGATCAAACAGATCTAATAACAAGTTCTGAAGCCATATGGCTTCACAACTTGCAGAGCAAGCTGCAATATGCTCTGCCTCTGCAGTGCTAAGAGCCACACTGGATTGCTTCCTGCTTAGCCATGAGATCATGGCTGACCCTAGACTGTAACATCCACCTGAAGTGCTCTTCCTGTTCGAGACACTTCCATCCCAATCGGAATCTGTATAACCATACAATCTAAACTAAGGGTCTCGAGTATAATTGAGACCATAGTCTATTGTACATTTTAGGTACCTCATCACATTCTTTGCAGCTACAATATGCACATGTCTGGGCTCAACCAAATATTGACTCAAGGTGTTTACAACAAAGCATATATCTGGCCTCGTATTCGTTAGATACATCAGCGACCCAATAATTTGCCTGTATAGAGTCACATCCACTAATTTTGACGAAGTATCGGATAATAACTTCAAGTTGGTATCCATGGGTGTGGCCATGGCTTTGCACTCCAACATATAAAATATTTTCAAGATTTCCATTGCATACTTCCCTTGGTTAAGGAAGATTCCCTCTGGGATCCACCATACCTTGAGACCTAGAAAATAATGCATTAAGACAAGGTCTTTCATCTCAAATTCCGCAACGAGCTTCTCTTTGCACTATGAGATTCTCTTCTCATTACCTGTCAGGAACAAGTCATCCACATATAGCAATAATATGATTGGTTCATCATCCATAACCTTGAAGTAAAGGTTAGGATCAACTTTACTCTTAGTAAATCCCAAGCTCGTCATAAAACTGTCAATCCTTCCATACCAAGCTCTTGGAGCTTGCTTTAACCCATACAGAGCCTTCTTCAATTTGTAGACATGTGTCTCTTTGTTTTCAACCTCAAAACCTTGTGGTTGTTCTATGTACACTTCCTCCTCAATAACACCATTCAGGAAAGTTGTTTTCACATCCATCTGATGTAACTTCAACTTCATCATGGCTGCCAGTGCCATGATGGTTCTAATTGAAGTGTAACTTGCTACAGGAGCAAATGTTTCCTCATAATCGATTCCTTCCTTTTGAGAGAATCCTTGAGCCACAAACGTAGCTTTGTATTTCTCAATACTTCCATCCGCGACATGTTTTATCTTGTATATCCATTTAGAAGATACCACACTTTTACCTTCTGGTTTGGGAACTATGTCCCATACATCATTCTTCATTATTGATTGGTATTCTTTCGTCGTAGCTTCTACCCATTCTTTCTTTTGAATGGCCTCTTCGAAGCAGTTAGGTTCTTTATCTACAAGTTCACACATCAAAGCCACATAACTGGAAAATGGCTTTAGCCTCTTGCTTTCTCTTGTGGAGCCTTCGGGAGCTCCATACTTCTCAGCATCTTGAATAATTTCACGAGCCCAAGTTGGTTTTCTCTTGCGAGATATAGCCGTGGATGGAGGTTCTT
This sequence comes from Larix kaempferi, assembly GCA_027924585.1. Taxonomy (NCBI): domain Eukaryota; kingdom Viridiplantae; phylum Streptophyta; class Pinopsida; order Pinales; family Pinaceae; genus Larix; species Larix kaempferi. The sequence continues at coordinate 39,160,548 of BSBM01000217.1, forward strand.
GGGGCTCCAACATATCGTGATCTTCCGGAGTCTCATCATCGGGAGAGGGTGCAACCTCTGCAATTCTAGGAGGTATATCTTCTTCATATACTTCTTCATGCTGGCATTTTATGGATCTCTTAAGAGCTGCATCTTCATCAAATGTCACATCTCTGCTAATCTCCATGTGATGATAGCTTGGTATATAGATCCTGAAGGCCTTGGAGACCTCACAGTATCCAACAAAGATTCCTTTCTTTCTGGAAGGATCCAACTTGGTCCTTTTCTCTTTTGGAATATGCACAAACACTGGACAACCAAATATTTTGAGATGACTTACCTCTATTTTCTTTCCTGTGAACATCTCTTCTGGGGTTTTGAACCCAAGTGCACTATGGGATACTCTATTTTGGACATATAATGTTGTCTGTGTTGCTTCAGTCCATAGATGCATAGGAAGATCTTGATCATGGATCATTGTCTTCACTGCTTCCATAATGGATCGATTCTTTCTTTCGGCAACACTATTTTGTTGAGGGTTGTAGGGAGTGGTAAGCTCCCTCTTAATCCCAACATTCTTGCAAGGCTTCAAAATATTTTGAAGTATATTCTCCTCCATTATCTGACCTGAGTATCTTGATCTTTCTCTCTGAAATATTTTCATCAAGGATTTGAACTCCTTGAGCTTCTCGAACACTCCACCTTTTGCTTTCAAAAAGTAAACCCAAGTCTTTATGGAATAATCATCAATGAAAGTATAACATAATATTCATACCCACTTAATGATGTTGAAGGCATTGGACCACATACATCTGAGTGAATGAGTTCCAATACTCCTTTCGTCTTGGTGTCACTCTTTGGAAATGGGTTCTTTATGCTCTTTCCCTTTGCACGTCCTTTGCAAATTCCATCATGATCAATCTTTAGATCGGGTAAACCTGTTACTACCTTACTTACATGTGGTAGTGCTTTGTAGCTTATGTGAGCAAGTCTTCTATGCCATAGTTCGCATGGAATTTTAGTTTCATGAATCAAAGCTGCTTTTGGATGTCCTTTAAGTTTTTATAGACCTCCTTCTATCCCAATAACAACAACATCCTTTATAGATTTACCTTTGGGCCACATGAGAACTTCTCCATCTATAAAGGAAACCCTAAATCCTTTCTTATCCAAAGCTGAGATAGAAAGTAGGTTCTTCTTTAGGCCTGGTACATATAGTACATCCTTCATCGTCATCGGGGTTCCTGAATCAAGCTTGTAGGTAGCTTATCCTATTCCCTTAATAGGATATTGATAATTATCCCCTAATGACACCTTCTGATGGGAGTTCTTCTCTTCTAAACTCGAGAGATTCTTCTTCTGACCTGTCATGTGATTTGAAGCACCACTATCAATTAACCATGTATCATCTCCAGGTGTCACGGACCCAGAGAGAGCAGAGAATAAAACATATTCTTCTATTTCTTCCTTTGCTTGCTTCCTAGGAGGTTCTTCATCTTTCGTTTCTTCTTCTTCATCTTCGGCAAGGTGAGCATGATTTCTTTTATTGCTCTTCCTCTTGTAATCTTCTTTTCTATCTTTTCTTTCTCGACAATCTTTGGCAATAAGCCCCATCTTATCACAATGGAAACATTGGACATAAGAGTAGTCTCTTCGCTTGTAGTTTCCTTTCTTATATTTTTTAAACTTCTTTGGAGGATGTAAATCCTTATGATTTTCCTTCTTGAAATGAGGATTTCCTTTTCCTCTCTTTGTATGGGTAGCTAGAGCTTGATCATCATCCTTGAGTAGTGCTTCTCGATTTTCTACTCTAGCTTCCTCCTGGATACATTCTTCCCATACAACTTCGAATAGTAGACTTTCCTTTCTTGCACACATGGTATGGATAAAGGAGTCCCAAGGTCTAGTAAGACCATTGAGAGTAGCCATTACCAACTCATCTTCGTCAAGGGTGTCTCCAATAAATTATATTTGTTCCTTGAATTGGGAAACCCTTGTAAAGTATTCTTGAATGGATTCTCCGTGGCCCATCTTTGTGCTCTTGAGTTGAGCTCTCAAATTCGTCTTCTGATTTATGTTTTTCCCTTCATACATTCTGGTTAGGGCATCAAACATCTCTTTTGGAGTCTTCTTAGAGGACACTTGAGGAATCAAGCGATCTTTAATGGAGTCTGCTATGATCCTCATAGCCCTAATCATATCCTTCTTCTGCTTCTCCTTAGCTTCAGCTTCTCCTTAACTTCAGCTTCTTCAGGTTCAGGTACAAATTCTTTAACAAACTTGGTAAGTTCATTCTCTTCTAGAATGAGACCAATCCTATAATTCCAAGCACGAAAGTTCTCTATGCCTTCCAACTTGTAATCAAGCTTGGTGCCATCACAACCCGGGGAGCATAAAATAATCAAAAATCAAAATTTCTCAAAATGAAAAACTGAACTCACCAAAAGATGCACTTGACTGAGGTGAGTTTGCTGGTGTAATTGGATTTTGAAAATTCCAAAATTTCACCCTTCAAAATTGACTTGCGAATTTCATATCTGCAGTTTTCTGGCTTTTTCTGGTCCAAAGTCAAACTAGGGTTTGACTTTTTCGAGAGTTTTACCCACTCAAAAATTTTGATCTTGGTACCAAAATTTTGCTTTTGGAGAGGCGCACTTCCCTATGCCAATAGCATTCAAAAATTCCACTTCTGTGAAAAGCCCTAATTTTTCACTTCCAGAGAGAGAGAGAGAGAGTTTTACTTTGTGAAAGTTGCTTTTTTCAGGAAATTTCTGATAGCATGTCAAAATTATATGCTACCATAGAATATTGCAAATTCATTAGCATTCAATACATTAATCACAATAGCAGCATAATAAGGATCTTTGAAAGATGCACAATCACAAAGCACAAAACAATTTATCCTGGGAAACCCTCAAGGGGAAGAAAACCCAGTAAGAACCTCCTCAATATAGATGATCAAGTACAATGCCCCAAAAAAATGTCTCACAAATAAGAGAGACAAAAAGACCAAATTCTGGACTCAAGCCACTCCTCCTTCACCTTCGCAAATCTCTCTCTTTCTCCTCTAATGCAAATTGCACAAGTGAGTAAATGAATAAATGAATGAATCTCTCCTTCTATTTATACATTACTTTTGACCTAACCTTTAACTGAGTTAGGTCGGCCCCAGTAATCCTAATTGGGCCGACTTCTCTAGAGAGACTCAATTACCACTTATATTACATTTACTTCGGCGCTAACAACTTGACTTACAATGGAGGGTTAACCTCATGACCTTTACATGACCAAATCTAATATTGACATCCCCGATAGAGGTAAAACATCCACGACGGAGTTACAATAATAAAATACAAGTAGAATATACTTCGAAGTTACATTAATTTAAGAACCCATACCAATATTCATCCAAACAAAAAAATGTTGAGATTGATCCAAAATTATTTATGCACCTGCCCCACATAAGTGAGCCCTATGTTGAGAAGAACCGACAAAAAATGCACTGCTTCCTTACATAGGAGGAGGTACAGGCTTAGGGGACGAGCGCACACAAATAGAGGAAAGTCTAGAGGAATTAGATGACTCCAGAAAGGCCTCCACCGCTTTCCTAGCAAGCCACTCAAGAGATGTGAATTTATCTTCGAAAATACATAAATTCCTAGCATGGCAAATTTTCCATATAATAAAACAAGCGAGAGCACCATGTTTGAGATTAAATCTGAACCAGTGCTGCAAGCTCTCCAAAATAGTGTCGCTATCCCAGGCCCCGATTGGGGATATAATGCTGTTGATTGAAATCCAGAGATGAGCAGTGACGTATGAGCACGAAAGAAATAGATGAGAAATACATTCTGCATCCCTCTTACACAATGATAAAATATTGGGATCGATGAAACCCTGCTTCAAAAGATTGTCCCATGTTAAAGTTTTATTTTCCATAATGAGCCAGATGAATATCTTAATCTTCTGCAGAATGTGCCTTTTCCTGCAATCCGAGTACCACCATCGAACCTCCACAGGATGAGAAGACATAATAGAATCATATGCATGTTTTGCAGTAAGTGTACCATCTTGGGTGTTCCAATACCACTTAAATTGGTCATCCTATACACTGATCCTCACATAGCCATGGTGGAGACAATAGACATAATCCGACCATTCCTTTGACAGACCACCTGATAAACCAAGTTGTGTAGCAGTTAACCAGGTCGGGGGACCATTGGAAGAGGGAATAGCTTTCACAATGTGATGGAGAGTTCTGTAACCTTTTGATCTAAGGAAAACAATCAATTCCCATGACAACTTGTGGGGAAAAGGTCCCCCAATGATCGGATCCCCACCAAGTACAATATGACGGCCATTTTTAGGCATCCAAGCAATCCAATTGGTCACAATAGGGACCGCATATATAAGTGCATCCCAGATGTTGGATATAACCTTTTGTATCTTTTTTGACGAGCGAATCCATTCAATGATGGATTTCTTTATGAAGTATTTGCTTTTGATTATTGCGCTCCAAGGACTCTCAACAGTGAGAGGACGCCACAAGCTCTTTGCTAATAGAGCATCAACAAACCCAAATATTTCTTTTAGTGACCATCCACCAAGTGCTTTGGGGGAAGCAATATGTTTCCAGTCCATCAGATGATATTTCCTCTTGTCAGTCCTGGACCATATAAAATTGATAATTTTTCTCCTGATACCTGTGAGAATAGTCTTTGGGATTTTACTTAAGGAGAGCCAGTATACCGCTAGGTTTTGTGGAATCGAAGTGGCCAAAGTGACCTTGCCTCCGATAGACAACCATTTCTAGCACCATGAATGAATCCTTTTGTCAAATCTCTAGAGAATCCAATGCCAATCCGAAATCCTGTAATCATTGGGTTTTAAGTAATAACCCAAATATTTGGTTCCTTGATTGATATTTGTTACTCGAAAAGGTAATATCTAAGTTATCTCAGTGATAGTATCTTTCTCAATATTATGCTCGAGTACAATGGATTTGGAAGCATTAATCACCATTCCTGAATACTTGCAAAATAAATCAATCAAGTTTTTAATGTACCTCCATTCGCCAGGCTTGTTCATGCCAAAAAGCATCACATCATCAACAAATAGTTGATGTGTATTGTTATATTGGGAGTAATATTTATGCCTCGGATTTCCGCTTTCTCTTTGGATTTGATTATCAATCTGATTAGAGCCTTGATTACGATAAGGAATAGGAGTGGCGACAAGGGGCACCCCTATCTAAGGCCACGAGAGCTAGCAATGAAATCTGTAGGAGTACCAGTGATCAGGATCCCATAACTAACCAAGGATACGCACACCCAATGTACATTAGGGAAAGTCCAAGGAAACCCCAGTGAACTTTGTCATATGCTCGTGTTAGATCTAACTGAAGAATGAGTCCTGTGATATTTTTTACTTGAATGTTGTGTATAGATTCCTGAGTCACCCATATGGCATATAGTATCTGCCTGTTATCTAGAAAGTCGAATTGTTCCTTTGATATATATCTCAAGAGGACTGGCTTCATCCTTTTTACGATGATTTTGGAAATCACTTCATAGACTAGGTTACAAAGAGAGATAGGGAGAAAATCATCAAAAGTTTCCGGCATAGATACTTTCGGGATTGGAGCTATGAATGTAGTATTTAAAGCCATTGATACCTGACCTGTGAGCCTGGATTCCTAGACCATAGCCAAGATATATGCACCCATTATGTTGAATAATTCAACGAAGAGCTCCGTAGTCCATCTATCTGAACTAGGGCTCTTGTATTTTGCAAACCCCTTGAGAGTCTTATGAATTTCATCAAGGGTAACCATATTGAGTATTTCATTCCCCTACATATCTGAAAATAAGTGAGGGTATTACCTTATCACTTGAAATTGTTCTTGAATAGGGAAGTTGTCACTATCACTGAAGTAGTTTTGAAAATGTATAATATCTTCAATAGAGAGTTCCTTTTGTGTCGAGATCCATGAGCCATTAGCCCGTTTAATAGACCATATTGAGTTGTTTACCCTTCTGCAATCAACAAATATATGGAAAAAATTGTTGTTTTGATCCCCCAACGCAATCCATAAAGCTATACTCTTTAACTTCCATCTCTCCTCTTCACCTCTTAAGATTTGTAATCTGCTTTTTTCCAGCGTTTGGAATGTTAGTAGGTCTTGTTCACTTAGAGATCCTGACAAACTAGTTCTATGAAGAGCCTCCATATGCGTACTGATATAGTCGAGATCAACCCTATTTTGTTTCTTCCTGGCTTGCTCCCAATGTAGGACAACCCTCTTCAAATGTTTTAATTTTTGAACTAGCTTGTGTGATCGAGAGTCCAATGAATCAGAATTAAAACTTAGCCATTCCTTCCTAATCATGGATTTGAAATCATCTTCCTTCAATCAGGAGTGGTTGAATTTAAAGGGGTAGGTATTTTTATGACCATCAAATTCAACTTGAAGGAAGATGGGATTTTATTCCACCCATGACCGATAACTGTGAACAGTGTCCCGGAAATGATCCTCAAGCATGAACCTATGAAGATGTTTAGAGACTCCATCACCCCCAGTTCTTCCATTATTCCATGTTGGTTCCATAGTCACCGGAGCAATGTCGTTCAAACCCACATCCGAGAATATATGTTGGAAATAATTGCTGAGGGGGTCCAATTTAGCCAAGTTGCCCCATAATTATGAAGCATTAAGTATAAGGTTTAGGTTACCAGCAAGTAAAAGGTTAGGACGATGAAGATATCCGTCATCCAAGGCATGTTCCCAGAACAATTTCCTATTAACAATGGAGCATAGCACTTTATCATATTAACATCCTTGGAGAAACCCAAAATGTTCCCCTTTAGTAGAATCCCCAACGAAACTTGGTAAGCCTCCAGGGATAAGCATATTGGGTTCTAGGCACAAAGAAAGCCTCTCGATTGTCCCAAAGCATCTGCTAAGCATACAACCCAATCCTTCATGATGCCCTTGAAAAAGAGACAGGCCTTTTCAGCCAAAGACATGGTCTCTTGTAAAAAAATAACATCACTCTTCCATTTTTTTATAATACACTTGAGGGCATATCTTTTATGAGGGCCCCCAATCCCTCTGATGTTTAGGGATAAAAGATCATTTTTTAACCCTTGTGAGGGCTTTCAAATATCTAAGGGCCCTTGAGGATGTGGATGGTATATTGTCAGTTTCTTCAAATTGAAAAGAGGATGATTGTTCTGCACCCCAAAGCTTCTGCTTCTCCTTTCTGGAGCTTCTTGTTTTGATGGGGGAGAATTCTTGCCCCAGACCCCCTTGTCTACCACCCTTAGGAATTTTCCAATCGAGAAAAGTAATAGTTTCAGGGGAAGAATTGACCGCCGACTCAAAAGGGGTAATGGCCACACTGTTTAGGCTTTACTAGACAATACTAGCAGGATGGTGGACTTTGTAGAGGGAAGGTATCACGGGATAAACCATCTGTCGCTATTGCTGGGGGACAACATGCCACGTGGCTTCCACTACCAGCATAATGTTTAATCTATTTAATCTAACATATATTGGTACTAAATATATTTATGTATTTGTATATTGAAAAGAAATGTGTGCTCTACTTACCTTAGCCTTCGATTTCCCCTTATTGCTTCCTTTGTTGTATCATCCCTTTTGGACATGGCTCCAAGGGGTGCCTTGCTTTGCCCCTATCCTTTAATGTGGTTGCATTTGATTTCTTGTAGTCATTCAAAAAGGCCTCCAAGTTAGTGTATGACCTATCTCAATTTGTCAAGCAATCCACTTAAACCCCTAATGTCAAACTTTCCTTAGTTGCATCTCGACACAAAGCTCTTGTCCCTAGTTGAGCATGGGATCATAGGCCAATTTACTAGGTTATGACCCTCTCCAAGAGCAATGGAAATTTAGGTATCAAAGAACCAAAAACCTATGATCCAACAAAATTTGTTTCATTGCTTCTGTGATAGAGGATATTATGCATTTCTCTTCGACAAAAAAGGAGGACATAGATCTCATTTTTAGGAATGGCTCATATTGCATGGGCCCAAGAGGAATGTATCTAAACAAGTGGATTCCTGCATTTGGCCCATAGGTCGATGTCGCTTCAACTATGGAAATATGGGTCTATCTTTGTCGTTTCCTCCTCCATTATTGGAGTGATGAGGATATCGCGGCCATTGGGAAATCAATTGGTTGTTATATAGACAGATCAGAACCCAAATCATGAATGGCCATTTGCTTCAAGATTTGTGTGGAAGTATATTGGAGAAAGGGATTCATGAGACCATAAATATTTTATTTGACAATTAGACTCATACTCAAAAGTTGGATTACAAGGAACTTCCCTTTAAATGCAAAACATGTCATGAATATGGACACTTAAAATTGCAAGCAGACCACTCCCTAGAATAACACAATTGAAAAGGAATCAAACAGTATCAACAAGATAAAAAGGGATCCAAATCAACCAGAAACACAAGTCCCTCGACTCCCAAAGCCTTAACCTCTTACACTCCTTCAACCAAAAAGATCATTGGTCTCTCGCATGTAGACCCAAATCTGCCTCTAAAAGCCAAACACCACCCATATATGAAGTTGGAGCCCCTACTTAGCCTCAATACACCTCTATTTCATCCAATTATTGAAGAAATCTCTCTAAGAATGGAATCCCTGGAAACACATGTCACGGTTCCTAATGTTGAAGTGAAATATTCCCAAGTAACTAGTGCAGTAGTTACTGGGAAGAAAGAAAAGCAAGAAGAAGAAGAATCAAAAGAAAAGCAAGTCCCTAAAAAACTTGGAAGAAAATTGCTAAAAGATAAAAAGGAGGAAATAGCGATGAGAAAAAGCTTGCAAACTTCAAGAGAAATCTCTTTCGGGTTTGATACTAAAAACTATCCTGCTAAGTGCCTTGGAATGCAGAAGTCAGTAGATCTCTTCGGTAGTGATTCACAACCTTCTTTGGGCAAATGATGATTGTGTTCTCCTGGAACTATAGATGGTTAGGTAGTAGAAATAAAATGGATGCATTGAAATATCTTATAAGAATTGAAAGACATGTTGTCCTTGTACTCCATAGGCAAAACTAAAGGAGAAAGAAATGTTGGAAATAGGTAAAAAGTGTTAGTGGATAAGTTCTTGCATAGTAGTAAGAGCTAGGGGAGCATCTAGGGGTTTGTGCACTCTATGGGACTCAAATTTTCTTTATGTTCCCATCAACCCAATTGGGATTAAACTTTGGTGAACCTGGTAAACAAGGATTCTAGGCAACAAACCATGTTTTTTAATGTATGTGCCCCGATGTAGTATGGAGAAAAGATGGATTCTTGGAAAACTTTAATAGAAATAAAGGAGAAAGGAGAGCACAAGCAAATAATTGTGGCAGGTGATTTCAATGTAATTTTGTCACAAACAAAGAAAAGGATGGTACTACAATGAGGGATTAATTTAGGGGAAAATGGAAGATTTTATAAGAGAGTAGGATTTGATAAAGATTGTCCCAAATAAATGAAATACACATGGACCAATTGAAGGGTGGGTCTAGGTCACATCCTTGCTTGCTCAAACTTATTTTTAATACATAATAACTTTTTATGGATAGCGCCCTTACTAGTTCAATATCATCCCCTATGCACCTTTAGAGCATGAGCTCATATCTCTTGTTTTCCAATCCACTATGGCTATAAGGGAATACAATTTGGGAAATCATTCAACAGACTTGGAAAATGAGGATCCAAGACTCAACAAATTTTGTATGGGAATTAAAGTTAAGATTGGTAAAGGGAGCGTTGAAGACATGGGAAAAGGATCAATATCAAAGCCTTGACAAAGATAAACTAGACATACAAGAGCAACTAACTATATTATATTAGTCCACAATGGAAGATAATGAAGTCTCAAAATAAGACATTCAGGAGGAAAGAGAGCTAAATACAAAGCTTCAACGTGAATTCAAGCTAGAGAAGGAACATTGGAGGCTTAAATCAAGAAGTTTACGGATTCAATTGGATACAAAAACACTACCTTTTTTCATGAGAAAACCAAGGCTAGGTAGTTAAGGAATAATGTTAGAGAAATAGAAAGGAGAGATGGTACTAGATTGATAAATTTTGAAGCAATTAAAGAGAAGGCTGCATTTCTAAGAGTTTTAAACTGTTAGATTTTTAAGTGCAATAACAATATGGATCATTGAAATATAAACAAGCACAACATGAAAACAAATACACAACAAATTTATCTTGGGAAAACCCTCTCGGGGCAGAAAAACCCAGGAAACTTCTTCTATATAGATTCTTCAGAATATACAATAATATCTCTTGTGCAAATACCCAAAAACAAGAAGACTCCAAAAGCAGCTACTTTATCTCTCCTAATCATGCGAAATCAATGTGTGAATGAGTTGACCAAATGAAGAGTTCGACCTCCTCAATTATACTAGACAAAACACATGAACTTTTTACTAATCAGGTCGGCTCGACTCACATAACTAGGTCGACCTGTACACTTTACAATACAATATTCTTTTCTAGATCTTTCCAGGCTGACCTAACAGTTAGGGTTTACATTGACTCTTTTAATGACTTTTACATGATCAATTACATTAATAATAATTCCCGTAGGATGTACAATACAAATAATACAAATGAGAATATATTCTGAAGTTACATTCTTCAACACTCCCTCTTAACATGGTAGGTATTCTTCAGTCTTCGTCACCATCATCTTCCAGCTCCTGCACTTCTTGTACACTAACTATTGACATCTAACATCTCCCGAATCTATATATCATAAGTAGTTCCACATAGCTAGCCCTTTTTCATGCTGGATGTGACCTAGACCATGTCTAGGACTTTCACACATAGAGCCAACCCTCTTTCATGTTGGATGTGACCTAGACCGATTCTAGGACTTTCCCACACAGAGCCATCCCTCTTTCATGTTGGATGTGACCTAGACCGATTCTAGGACTTTTCTACCTGTAAATGATCACCCGCAGCTAAGCATACCAGGATCATCATTACAGGACCTGCGAATTATCTTCTGCAGTTAAGCAGACTAAACTCATTCGATAATTACCGATGGTACTTGAAAGATACACTAGTCCGTTAGAAAATTTGAAAATGCATTATATTTTATTTCCCCGCCATTCTTACTACAATTTTTTTTACTTTTTTAAGATTATATGTTCTTTCAAGCGTACATACGAGGAAATCGATTAGACTTATTGCCCATAGATTCTTATGGACGTGGAGAGGTAAAATGCCATGTTTAATGGTATTTAATGGGAGAGAGGAATTTAAGACTTTTTATTATTTAAGAAAATTATTTACTACGTTGAGTCGAACTTATTCATGTGTTTAGACAATATTTGAGACTTGGTAAAAAACATGGGACTAGAATTTAGGGGTCACGTTACATATTGATAAGTAATGTGCATTGCTTGAGTGGTGATGCATAGTTTTTTTTATTATCTAGAAAAGTAATTATACTTTCATTATAAAAATATATGTATTTTAACAGTATAGAGGGGCTTTTTCATAATCCACAGAGCTCAATAAACATCTGATCACAAGAGGTCAAGTCTAGAGATAGCAAAAGCATGACACAAGAACCAACAGAAATAATGAGCCCGAACTCCAAGGGCGAGATATAACAACACAAGCCACTACCAGTCGAGGAGGCAAGTTCCATAAATAAATTGTCTCAAGAAAGTTAAGATGAACAAAGACATAGGCAAAAATAAAAAGGTGTGGTAGAGGATTGCTCCCATGCGAAAACAATAAAGGAAAAAAAAGACGCATGTAATCTCATGAGGAGGAAAACACCGGCATGTGTCCAGAGGAAGAAAGTATGCCATCACGCCATAACTCAAAATGGATGAAACCCTCCGAGGCTGAGAGAGCCCACCCTAGACAAAGTGTCCGCAATCGAGTTGAACTCTCTGTAGATATGGATGATAGACACTAGTGGGAGGTCCAATAGCATCGTCTCCACCTCAGACATCCAAGGAATGAGAGCCATCGAGCAAAGAGAACCATGACCCTTATCCCACTCGATAATTGACAAAGAGTCACCAGCAATATGTTGTAGAGGAATTTGTCGAGACTTAGCGAAAAAAAGAGCTAGCCATAGAGCCAAGAGTTCACCATGGGCGTTGGTACCCATGTTAAAATTATATGCTACCATAGACTATATTGCAAATTCATTAGCATTCAATACATTATTCACAATAGCAGCATAATAAGGATCTCTGAAAGATGCACAATCACAAAGCACAAAATAATTTATCCTGGGAAACCCTCAAGGGAAAGAAAACCCAATAAGAACTTCCTCAGTATAAATTTTCAAGTACAATGCCCCAAAAACATGTCTCACAAATAAGAGAGACAAAAAGACCAAAATCTGGACTCAAGCCACTCCTCCTTCTCGTTCGCAAATCTCTCTCTTTCTCCTCTAATATGAATTGCACAAGTGAGTGAATGAATAAATGAAGGAGTCTCTCCTTCTATTTATACATTTCTTTTGACCTAACCTTTAACTCAACTAGGTCGGCCCCAGTAATCCTAACTGGACCGACTTCTCTAGAGAGACTCAATTACCACTTATATTACATTTACTTGGGTGCTAACAACCTGACTTACAATGGAGGGTTAACCTCGTGACCTTTACATGACCAAATGTAATAATGACATCCCCGACAGAGGTAAAACATCCCCGACGGAGTTACAATAATAAAATACAAGTAGAATATACTTCAAAGTTACATTAAAGTTAACACTCCCCCTTAACAAGAAGGGTATTCTACTGACAACAACATATGAATGTGTAACTCTACACAACATCATCGGAGAGAGGATGGAATCAACAAAAACATCATTTGATACATCTATAAATCATTGGAAGTTCTTCAACATCATCATCTTCAGTATTGGAGCATCCTCATCTTCAGCATTGGAACATCACCTGCAGCACTGGAGCATCCTCATCTTCAATACTAGAACATCATCATCTGTAGCACTGGAGCATCCTGGCATCTCATCATCTACAGCACTGGAGCATCCTCATCTACAGTACTGGAATATCATCAGGAGCATCACCTGTAGTACACATATGATCCTTCCTTTCAGAACTAGGGATCAAGTCAACACTAGATTAATATTTAATACTATCCTTCCTTTCGGAACTCGGGACCTCTATCTAGGGATGATCAATCCTACCACAATCATTTAAGACTATCTCAGTCTAGGTATGATCAGACCCAACACCATCATTTAAGACTATCTCAGTCTAGGGATGATCGGACCCAACACAATCATTTAAGACTATCTTGGTCTAGGGATGATCGGACCCAATACAATCATTTAAGACTATCTCTGTCTAGGGATGATCGAACCCAACACAATTATTTAATACATCTTTGTCTAGGGACAATCGAACCCGCGCAGTTATTTAAGACATCTCTGTCTAGGGACAATCGAACCCAACACAATTATTTAAGACATCTTTGTCTAGGGACAATCAAACCCAACACAATTATTTAAGACATCTCTATCTAGAAACAATCGAACCCAACACAATTATTTAAGACATCTCTGTCTAGGGACAATCGAACCTAACACAATTATTTAAGACATCTATATCTAGGGACAATCGAACCCAATACAATTATTTAATACATCTATGTCTAGGGACAATTGAACCCTACACAATTATTTAAGACATCTCTGTTTAGGGACAATCGAACCCAACACAACTCAAGATCAACATTTAAGACAATCTCTGTCTAGGGATGATCAATCCCACTGCACCACGGTATCATCAACACTACTCCCCCTTTCTTGGGAAGTCCTTTCGTACTATACCAAGCTTGTCACGGAAGTGCTCAAACTTCACTTGAGACAAAGGCTTAGTCAACACATCTACAACTTGTTCATCCATGCTCACGTACTGGAGCTTTATAGCTCCCCTTTGCACCATATCATGGATGTAGAAATACCGTATTTCTATGTGTTTTGACCTCTCATGGAACACAGAGTTCTCTGTCATTTTTATACAACTCTGGTTATCACATAGAATCATTGTGGTATCCAACTCTAGATCAAACAGATCTAATAACAAGTTCTGAAGCCATATGGCTTCACAACTTGCAGAGCAAGCTGCAATATGCTCTGCCTCTGCAGTGCTAAGAGCCACACTGGATTGCTTCCTGCTTAGCCATGAGATCATGGCTGACCCTAGACTGTAACATCCACCTGAAGTGCTCTTCCTGTCCGAGACACTTCCATCCCAATCGGAATCTGTATAACCATACAATCTAAACTAAGGGTCTCGAGTATAATTGAGACCATAGTCTATTGTACATTTTAGGTACCTCATCACATTCTTTGCAGCTACAATATGCACATGTCTGGGCTCAACCAAATATTGACTCAAGGTGTTTACAACAAAGCATATATCTGGCCTCGTATTCGTTAGATACATCAGCGACCCAATAATTTGCCTGTATAGAGTCACATCCACTAATTTTGACGAAGTATCGGATAATAACTTCAAGTTGGTATCCATGGGTGTGGCCATGGCTTTGCACTCCAACATATAAAATATTTTCAAGATTTCCATTGCATACTTCCCTTGGTTAAGGAAGATTCCCTCTGGGATCCACCATACCTTGAGACCTAGAAAATAATGCATTAAGACAAGGTCTTTCATCTCAAATTCCGCAACGAGCTTCTCTTTGCACTATGAGATTCTCTTCTCATTACCTGTCAGGAACAAGTCATCCACATATAGCAATAATATGATTGGTTCATCATCCATAACCTTGAAGTAAAGGTTAGGATCAACTTTACTCTTAGTAAATCCCAAGCTCGTCATAAAACTGTCAATCCTTCCATACCAAGCTCTTGGAGCTTGCTTTAACCCATACAGAGCCTTCTTCAATTTGTAGACATGTGTCTCTTTGTTTTCAACCTCAAAACCTTGTGGTTGTTCTATGTACACTTCCTCCTCAATAACACCATTCAGGAAAGTTGTTTTCACATCCATCTGATGTAACTTCAACTTCATCATGGCTGCCAGTGCCATGATGGTTCTAATTGAAGTGTAACTTGCTACATGAGCAAATGTTTCCTCATAATCGATTCCTTCCTTTTGAGAGAATCCTTGAGCCACAAACGTAGCTTTGTATTTCTCAATACTTCCATCCGCGACATGTTTTATCTTGTATATCCATTTAGAAGATACCACACTTTTACCTTCTGGTTTGGGAACTATGTCCCATACATCATTCTTCATTATTGATTGGTATTCTTTCGTCGTAGCTTCTACCCATTCTTTCTTT
Source organism: Larix kaempferi (assembly GCA_027924585.1). Classification (NCBI taxonomy): domain Eukaryota; kingdom Viridiplantae; phylum Streptophyta; class Pinopsida; order Pinales; family Pinaceae; genus Larix; species Larix kaempferi. Next base: position 39,175,874 of record BSBM01000217.1, read on the forward strand.
TGAATGGCCTCTTCGAAGCAGTTAGGTTCTTTATCTACAAGTTCACACATCAAAGCCACATAACTGGAAAATGGCTTTAGCCTCTTGCTTTCTCTTGTGGAGCCTTCGGGAGCTCCATACTTCTCAGCATCTTGAATAATTTCACGAGCCCAAGTTGGTTTTCTCTTGCGAGATATAGCCGTGGATGGAGGTTCTTGGGGCTCCAACATATCGTGATCTTCCGGAGTCTCATCATCGGGAGAGGGTGCAACCTCTGCAATTCTAGGAGGTATATCTTCTTCATATACTTCTTCATGCTGGCATTTTATGGATCTCTTAAGAGCTGCATCTTCATCAAATGTCACATCTCTGCTAATCTCCATGTGATGATAGCTTGGTATATAGATCCTGAAGGCCTTGGAGACCTCACAGTATCCAACAAAGATTCCTTTCTTTCTGGAAGGATCCAACTTGGTCCTTTTCTCTTTTGGAATATGCACAAACACTGGACAACCAAATATTTTGAGATGACTTACCTCTATTTTCTTTCCTGTGAACATCTCTTCTGGGGTTTTGAACCCAAGTGCACTATGGGATACTCTATTTTGGACATATAATGTTGTCTGTGTTGCTTCAGTCCATAGATGCATAGGAAGATCTTGATCATGGATCATTGTCTTCACTGCTTCCATAATGGATCGATTCTTTCTTTCGGCAACACTATTTTGTTGAGGGTTGTAGGGAGTGGTAAGCTCCCTCTTAATCCCAACATTCTTGCAAGGCTTCAAAATATTTTGAAGTATATTCTCCTCCATTATCTGACCTGAGTATCTTGATCTTTCTCTCTGAAATATTTTCATCAAGGCTTTGAACTCCTTGAGCTTCTCGAACACTCCACCTTTTGCTTTCAAAAAGTAAACCCAAGTCTTTATGGAATAATCATCAATGAAAGTATAACATAATATTCATACCCACTTAATGATGTTGAAGGCATTGGACCACATACATCTGAGTGAATGAGTTCCAATACTCCTTTCGTCTTGGTGTCACTCTTTGGAAATGGGTTCTTTATGCTCTTTCCCTTTGCACGTCCTTTGCAAATTCCATCATGATCAATCTTTAGATCGGGTAAACCTGTTACTACCTTACTTACATGTGGTAGTGCTTTGTAGCTTATGTGAGCAAGTCTTCTATGCCATAGTTCGCATGGAATTTTAGTTTCATGAATCAAAGCTGCTTTTGGATGTCCTTTAAGTTTTTATAGACCTCCTTCTATCCCAATAACAACAACATCCTTTATAGATTTACCTTTGGGCCACATGAGAACTTCTCCATCTATAAAGGAAACCCTAAATCCTTTCTTATCCAAAGCTGAGATAGAAAGTAGGTTCTTCTTTAGGCCTGGTACATATAGTACATCCTTCATCGTCATCGGGGTTCCTGAATCAAGCTTGTAGGTAGCTTATCCTATTCCCTTAATAGGATATTGATAATTATCCCCTAATGACACCTTCTGATGGGAGTTCTTCTCTTCTAAACTCGAGAGATTCTTCTTCTGACCTGTCATGTGATTTGAAGCACCACTATCAATTAACCATGTATCATCTCCAGGTGTCACGGACCCAGAGAGAGCAGAGAATAAAACATATTCTTCTATTTCTTCCTTTGCTTGCTTCCTAGGAGGTTCTTCATCTTTCGATTCTTCTTCTTCATCTTCGGCAAGGTGAGCATGATTTCTTTTATTGCTCTTCCTCTTGTAATCTTCTTTTCTATCTTTTCTTTCTCGACAATCTTTGGCAATAAGCCCCATCTTATCACAATGGAAACATTGGACATAAGAGTAGTCTCTTCGCTTGTAGTTTCCTTTCTTATATTTTTTAAACTTCTTTGGAGGATGTAAATCCTTATGATTTTCCTTCTTGAAATGAGGATTTCCTTTTCCTCTCTTTGTATGGGTAGCTAGAGCTTGATCATCATCCTTGAGTAGTGCTTCTCGATTTTCTACTCTAGCTTCCTCCTGGATACATTCTTCCCATACAACTTCGAATAGTAGACTTTCCTTTCTTGCACACATGGTATGGATAAAGGAGTCCCAAGGTCTAGTAAGACCATTGAGAGTAGCCATTACCAACTCATCTTCGTCAAGGGTGTCTCCAATAAATTATATTTGTTCCTTGAATTGGGAAACCCTTGTAAAGTATTCTTGAATGGATTCTCCGTGGCCCATCTTTGTGCTCTTGAGTTGAGCTCTCAAATTCGTCTTCTGATTTATGTTTTTCCCTTCATACATTCTGGTTAGGGCATAAAACATCTCTTTTGGAGTCTTCTTAGAGGACACTTGAGGAATCAAGCGATCTTTAATGGAGTCTGCTATGATCCTCATAGCCCTAATCATATCCTTCTTCTGCTTCTCCTTAGCTTCAGCTTCTCCTTAACTTCAGCTTCTTCAGGTTCAGGTACAAATTCTTTAACAAACTTGGTAAGTTCATTCTCTTCTAGAATGAGACCAATCCTATAATTCCAAGCACGAAAGTTCTCTATGCCTTCCAACTTGTAATCAAGCTTGGTGCCATCACAACCCGGGGAGCATAAAATAATCAAAAATCAAAATTTCTCAAAATGAAAAACTGAACTCACCAAAAGATGCACTTGACTGAGGTGAGTTTGCTGGTGTAATTGGATTTTGAAAATTCCAAAATTTCACCCTTCAAAATTGACTTGCGAATTTCATATCTGCAGTTTTCTGGCTTTTTCTGGTCCAAAGTCAAACTAGGGTTTGACTTTTTCGAGAGTTTTACCCACTCAAAAATTTTGATCTTGGTACCAAAATTTTGCTTTTGGAGAGGCGCACTTCCCTATGCCAATAGCATTCAAAAATTCCACTTCTGTGAAAAGCCCTAATTTTTCACTTCCAGAGAGAGAGAGAGAGAGTTTTACTTTGTGAAAGTTGCTTTTTTCAGGAAATTTCTGATAGCATGTCAAAATTATATGCTACCATAGAATATTGCAAATTCATTAGCATTCAATACATTAATCACAATAGCAGCATAATAAGGATCTTTGAAAGATGCACAATCACAAAGCACAAAACAATTTATCCTGGGAAACCCTCAAGGGGAAGAAAACCCAGTAAGAACCTCCTCAATATAGATGATCAAGTACAATGCCCCAAAAAAATGTCTCACAAATAAGAGAGACAAAAAGACCAAATTCTGGACTCAAGCCACTCCTCCTTCACCTTCGCAAATCTCTCTCTTTCTCCTCTAATGCAAATTGCACAAGTGAGTAAATGAATGAATCTCTCCTTCTATTTATACATTACTTTTGACCTAACCTTTAACTGAGTTAGGTCGGCCCCAGTAATCCTAATTGGGCCGACTTCTCTAGAGAGACTCAATTACCACTTATATTACATTTACTTCGGCGCTAACAACTTGACTTACAATGGAGGGTTAACCTCATGACCTTTACATGACCAAATCTAATATTGACATCCCCGATAGAGGTAAAACATCCACGACGGAGTTACAATAATAAAATACAAGTAGAATATACTTCGAAGTTACATTAATTTAAGAACCCATACCAATATTCATCCAAACAAAAAAATGTTGAGATTGATCCAAAATTATTTATGCACCTGCCCCACATAAGTGAGCCCTATGTTGAGAAGAACCGACAAAAAATGCACTGCTTCCTTACATAGGAGGAGGTACAGGCTTAGGGGACGAGCGCACACAAATAGAGGAAAGTCTAGAGGAATTAGATGACTCCAGAAAGGCCTCCACCGCTTTCCTAGCAAGCCACTCAAGAGATGTGAATTTATCTTCGAAAATACATAAATTCCTAGCATGGCAAATTTTCCATATAATAAAACAAGCGAGAGCACCATGTTTGAGATTAAATCTGAACCAGTGCTGCAAGCTCTCCAAAATAGTGTCGCTATCCCAGGCCCCGATTGGGGATATAATGCTGTTGATTGAAATCCAGAGATGAGCAGTGACGTATGAGCACGAAAGAAATAGATGAGAAATACATTCTGCATCCCTCTTACACAATGATAAAATATTGGGATCGATGAAACCCTGCTTCAAAAGATTGTCCCATGTTAAAGTTTTATTTTCCATAATGAGCCAAATGAATATCTTAATCTTCTGCAGAATGTGCCATTTCCTGCAATCCGAGTACCACCATCGAACCTCCACAGGATGAGAAGACATAATAGAATCATATGCATGTTTTGCAGTAAGTGTACCATCTTGGGTGTTCCAATACCACTTAAATTGGTCATCCTATACACTGATCCTCACATAGCCATGGTGGAGACAATAGACATAATCCGACCATTCCTTTGACAGACCACCTGATAAACCAAGTTGTGTAGCAGTTAACCAGGTCGGGGGACCATTGGAAGAGGGAATAGCTTTCACAATGTGATGGAGAGTTCTGTAACCTTTTGATCTAAGGAAAACAATCAATTCCCATGACAACTTGTGGGGAAAAGGTCCCCCAATGATCGGATCCCCACCAAGTACAATATGACGGCCATTTTTAGGCATCCAAGCAATCCAATTGGTCACAATAGGGACCGCATATATAAGTGCATCCCAGATGTTGGATATAACCTTTTGTATCTTTTTTGACGAGCGAATCCATTCAATGATGGATTTCTTTATGAAGTATTTGCTTTTGATTATTGCGCTCCAAGGACTCTCAACAGTGAGAGGACGCCACAAGCTCTTTGCTAATAGAGCATCAACAAACCCAAATATTTCTTTTAGTGACCATCCACCAAGTGCTTTGGGGGAAGCAATATGTTTCCAGTCCATCAGATGATATTTCCTCTTGTCAGTCCTGGACCATATAAAATTGATAATTTTTCTCCTGATACCTGTGAGAATAGTCTTTGGGATTTTACTTAAGGAGAGCCAGTATACCGCTAGGTTTTGTGGAATCGAAGTGGCCAAAGTGACCTTGCCTCCGATAGACAACCATTTCTAGCACCATGAATGAATCCTTTTGTCAAATCTCTAGAGAATCCAATGCCAATCCGAAATCCTGTAATCATTGGGTTTTAAGTAATAACCCAAATATTTGGTTCCTTGATTGATATTTGTTACTCGAAAAGGTAATATCTAAGTTATCTCAGTGATAGTATCTTTCTCAATATTATGCTCGAGTACAATGGATTTGGAAGCATTAATCACCATTCCTGAATACTTGCAAAATAAATCAATCAAGTTTTTAATGTACCTCCATTCGCCAGGCTTGTTCATGCCAAAAAGCATCACATCATCAACAAATAGTTGATGTGTATTGTTATATTGGGAGTAATATTTATGCCTCGGATTTCCGCTTTCTCTTTGGATTTGATTATCAATCTGATTAGAGCCTTGATTACGATAAGGAATAGGAGTGGCGACAAGGGGCACCCCTATCTAAGGCCACGAGAGCTAGCAATGAAATCTGTAGGAGTACCAGTGATCAGGATCCCATAACTAACCAAGGATACGCACACCCAATGTACATTAGGGAAAGTCCAAGGAAACCCCAGTGAACTTTGTCATATGCTCGTGTTAGATCTAACTGAAGAATGAGTCCTGTGATATTTTTTACTTGAATGTTGTGTATAGATTCCTGAGTCACCCATATGGCATATAGTATCTGCCTGTTATCTAGAAAGTCGAATTGTTCCTTTGATATATATCTCAAGAGGACTGGCTTCATCCTTTTTACGATGATTTTGGAAATCACTTCATAGACTAGGTTACAAAGAGAGATAGGGAGAAAATCATCAAAAGTTTCCGGCATAGATACTTTCGGGATTGGAGCTATGAATGTAGTATTTAAAGCCATTGATACCTGACCTGTGAGCCTGGATTCCTAGACCATAGCCAAGATATATGCACCCATTATGTTGAATAATTCAACGAAGAGCTCCGTAGTCCATCTATCTGAACTAGGGCTCTTGTATTTTGCAAACCCCTTGAGAGTCTTATGAATTTCATCAAGGGTAACCATATTGAGTATTTCATTCCCCTACATATCTGAAAATAAGTGAGGGTATTACCTTATCACTTGAAATTGTTCTTGAATAGGGAAGTTGTCACTATCACTGAAGTAGTTTTGAAAATGTATAATATCTTCAATAGAGAGTTCCTTTTGTGTCGAGATCCATGAGCCATTAGCCCGTTTAATAGACCATATTGAGTTGTTTACCCTTCTGCAATCAACAAATATATGGAAAAAATTGTTGTTTTGATCCCCCAACGCAATCCATAAAGCTATACTCTTTAACTTCCATCTCTCCTCTTCACCTCTTAAGATTTGTAATCTGCTTTTTTCCAGCGTTTGGAATGTTAGTAGGTCTTGTTCACTTAGAGATCCTGACAAACTAGTTCTATGAAGAGCCTCCATATGCGTACTGATATAGTCGAGATCAACCCTATTTTGTTTCTTCCTGGCTTGCTCCCAATGTAGGACAACCCTCTTCAAATGTTTTAATTTTTGAACTAGCTTGTGTGATCGAGAGTCCAATGAATCAGAATTAAAACTTAGCCATTCCTTCCTAATCATGGATTTGAAATCATCTTCCTTCAATCAGGAGTGGTTGAATTTAAAGGGGTAGGTATTTTTATGACCATCAAATTCAACTTGAAGGAAGATGGGATTTTATTCCACCCATGACCGATAACTGTGAACAGTGTCCCGGAAATGATCCTCAAGCATGAACCTATGAAGATGTTTAGAGACTCCATCACCCCCAGTTCTTCCATTATTCCATGTTGGTTCCATAGTCACCGGAGCAATGTCGTTCAAACCCACATCCGAGAATATATGTTGGAAATAATTGCTGAGGGGGTCCAATTTAGCCAAGTTGCCCCATAATTATGAAGCATTAAGTATAAGGTTTAGGTTACCAGCAAGTAAAAGGTTAGGACGATGAAGATATCCGTCATCCAAGGCATGTTCCCAGAACAATTTCCTATTAACAATGGAGCATAGCACTTTATCATATTAACATCCTTGGAGAAACCCAAAATGTTCCCCTTTAGTAGAATCCCCAACGAAACTTGGTAAGCCTCCAGGGATAAGCATATTGGGTTCTAGGCACAAAGAAAGCCTCTCGATTGTCCCAAAGCATCTGCTAAGCATACAACCCAATCCTTCATGATGCCCTTGAAAAAGAGACAGGCCTTTTCAGCCAAAGACATGGTCTCTTGTAAAAAAATAACATCACTCTTCCATTTTTTTATAATACACTTGAGGGCATATCTTTTATGAGGGCCCCCAATCCCTCTGATGTTTAGGGATAAAAGATCATTTTTTAACCCTTGTGAGGGCTTTCAAATATCTAAGGGCCCTTGAGGATGTGGATGGTATATTGTCAGTTTCTTCAAATTGAAAAGAGGATGATTGTTCTGCACCCCAAAGCTTCTGCTTCTCCTTTCTGGAGCTTCTTGTTTTGATGGGGGAGAATTCTTGCCCCAGACCCCCTTGTCTACCACCCTTAGGAATTTTCCAATCGAGAAAAGTAATAGTTTCAGGGGAAGAATTGACCGCCGACTCAAAAGGGGTAATGGCCACACTGTTTAGGCTTTACTAGACAATACTAGCAGGATGGTGGACTTTGTAGAGGGAAGGTATCACGGGATAAACCATCTGTCGCTATTGCTGGGGGACAACATGCCACGTGGCTTCCACTACCAGCATAATGTTTAATCTATTTAATCTAACATATATTGGTACTAAATATATTTATGTATTTGTATATTGAAAAGAAATGTGTGCTCTACTTACCTTAGCCTTCGATTTCCCCTTATTGCTTCCTTTGTTGTATCATCCCTTTTGGACATGGCTCCAAGGGGTGCCTTGCTTTGCCCCTATCCTTTAATTTGGTTGCATTTGATTTCTTGTAGTCATTCAAAAAGGCCTCCAAGTTAGTGTATGACCTATCTCAATTTGTCAAGCAATCCACTTAAACCCCTAATGTCAAACTTTCCTTAGTTGCATCTCGACACAAAGCTCTTGTCCCTAGTTGAGCATGGGATCATAGGCCAATTTACTAGGTTATGACCCTCTCCAAGAGCAATGGAAATTTAGGTATCAAAGAACCAAAAACCTATGATCCAACAAAATTTGTTTCATTGCTTCTGTGATAGAGGATATTATGCATTTCTCTTCGACAAAAAAGGAGGACATAGATCTCATTTTTAGGAATGGCTCATATTGCATGGGCCCAAGAGGAATGTATCTAAACAAGTGGATTCCTGCATTTGGCCCATAGGTCGATGTCGCTTCAACTATGGAAATATGGGTCTATCTTTGTCGTTTCCTCCTCCATTATTGGAGTGATGAGGATATCGCGGCCATTGGGAAATCAATTGGTTGTTATATAGACAGATCAGAACCCAAATCATGAATGGCCATTTGCTTCAAGATTTGTGTGGAAGTATATTGGAGAAAGGGATTCATGAGACCATAAATATTTTATTTGACAATTAGACTCATACTCAAAAGTTGGATTACAAGGAACTTCCCTTTAAATGCAAAACATGTCATGAATATGGACACTTAAAATTGCAAGCAGACCACTCCCTAGAATAACACAATTGAAAAGGAATCAAACAGTATCAACAAGATAAAAAGGGATCCAAATCAACCAGAAACACAAGTCCCTCGACTCCCAAAGCCTTAACCTCTTACACTCCTTCAACCAAAAAGATCATTGGTCTCTCGCATGTAGACCCAAATCTGCCTCTAAAAGCCAAACACCACCCATATATGAAGTTGGAGCCCCTACTTAGCCTCAATACACCTCTATTTCATCCAATTATTGAAGAAATCTCTCTAAGAATGGAATCCCTGGAAACACATGTCACGGTTCCTAATGTTGAAGTGAAATATTCCCAAGTAACTAGTGCAGTAGTTACTGGGAAGAAAGAAAAGCAAGAAGAAGAAGAATCAAAAGAAAAGCAAGTCCCTAAAAAACTTGGAAGAAAATTGCTAAAAGATAAAAAGGAGGAAATAGCGATGAGAAAAAGCTTGCAAACTTCAAGAGAAATCTCTTTCGGGTTTGATACTAAAAACTATCCTGCTAAGTGCCTTGGAATGCAGAAGTCAGTAGATCTCTTCGGTAGTGATTCACAACCTTCTTTGGGCAAATGATGATTGTGTTCTCCTGGAACTATAGATGGTTAGGTAGTAGAAATAAAATGGATGCATTGAAATATCTTATAAGAATTGAAAGACATGTTGTCCTTGTACTCCATAGGCAAAACTAAAGGAGAAAGAAATGTTGGAAATAGGTAAAAAGTGTTAGTGGATAAGTTCTTGCATAGTAGTAAGAGCTAGGGGAGCATCTAGGGGTTTGTGCACTCTATGGGACTCAAATTTTCTTTATGTTCCCATCAACCCAATTGGGATTAAACTTTGTTGAACCTGGTAAACAAGGATTCTAGGCAACAAACCATGTTTTTTAATGTATGTGCCCCGATGTAGTATGGAGAAAAGATGGATTCTTGGAAAACTTTAATAGAAATAAAGGAGAAAGGAGAGCACAAGCAAATAATTGTGGCAGGTGATTTCAATGTAATTTTGTCACAAACAAAGAAAAGGATGGTACTACAATGAGGGATTAATTTAGGGGAAAATGGAAGATTTTATAAGAGAGTAGGATTTGATAAAGATTGTCCCAAATAAATGAAATACACATGGACCAATTGAAGGGTGGGTCTAGGTCACATCCTTGCTTGCTCAAACTTATTTTTAATACATAATAACTTTTTATGGATAGCGCCCTTACTAGTTCAATATCATCCCCTATGCACCTTTAGAGCATGAGCTCATATCTCTTGTTTTCCAATCCACTATGGCTATAAGGGAATACAATTTGGGAAATCATTCAACAGACTTGGAAAATGAGGATCCAAGACTCAACAAATTTTGTATGGGAATTAAAGTTAAGATTGGTAAAGGGAGCGTTGAAGACATGGGAAAAGGATCAATATCAAAGCCTTGACAAAGATAAACTAGACATACAAGAGCAACTAACTATATTATATTAGTCCACAATGGAAGATAATGAAGTCTCAAAATAAGACATTCAGGAGGAAAGAGAGCTAAATACAAAGCTTCAACGTGAATTCAAGCTAGAGAAGGAACATTGGAGGCTTAAATCAAGAAGTTTACGGATTCAATTGGATACAAAAACACTACCTTTTTTCATGAGAAAACCAAGGCTAGGTAGTTAAGGAATAATGTTAGAGAAATAGAAAGGAGAGATGGTACTAGATTGATAAATTTTGAAGCAATTAAAGAGAAGGCTGCATTTCTAAGAGTTTTAAACTGTTAGATTTTTAAGTGCAATAACAATATGGATCATTGAAATATAAACAAGCACAACATGAAAACAAATACACAACAAATTTATCTTGGGAAAACCCTCTCGGGGCAGAAAAACCCAGGAAACTTCTTCTATATAGATTCTTCAGAATATACAATAATATCTCTTGTGCAAATACCCAAAAACAAGAAGACTCCAAAAGCAGCTACTTTATCTCTCCTAATCATGCGAAATCAATGTGTGAATGAGTTGACCAAATGAAGAGTTCGACCTCCTCAATTATACTAGACAAAACACATGAACTTTTTACTAATCAGGTCGGCTCGACTCACATAACTAGGTCGACCTGTACACTTTACAATACAATATTCTTTTCTAGATCTTTCCAGGCTGACCTAACAGTTAGGGTTTACATTGACTCTTTTAATGACTTTTACATGATCAATTACATTAATAATAATTCCCGTAGGATGTACAATACAAATAATACAAATGAGAATATATTCTGAAGTTACATTCTTCAACACTCCCTCTTAACATGGTAGGTATTCTTCAGTCTTCGTCACCATCATCTTCCAGCTCCTGCACTTCTTGTACACTAACTATTGACATCTAACATCTCCCGAATCTATATATCATAAGTAGTTCCACATAGCTAGCCCTTTTTCATGCTGGATGTGACCTAGACCATGTCTAGGACTTTCACACATAGAGCCAACCCTCTTTCATGTTGGATGTGACCTAGACCGATTCTAGGACTTTCCCACACAGAGCCATCCCTCTTTCATGTTGGATGTGACCTAGACCGATTCTAGGACTTTTCTACCTGTAAATGATCACCCGCAGCTAAGCATACCAGGATCATCATTACAGGACCTGCGAATTATCTTCTGCAGTTAAGCAGACTAGAATCATCATTCCAGGAATTTCACCACAGTGCCAGTCCTTTTTCATACTGGATGTGAGTGATTGATCCCATTTATAGGTAATAAAAGGTATCTAAATCCTTTTCTCAATCAATCAGATTGGTTCAAAAAGAAGGTATTATGGTATCAAGTTGGTAAACGATGAATGCATCCTAGTTAGATTTATAGGAGATTTCAATTTACATATTATGGATGATATAGTCTTCCTTTCTAGCTTAAAAGTACACACATGACACTAATATGATTGGTTGTTAGCAGCACCCTTTTTGACACAGGTTTAGAGCAAAGACATTGACGCATTTTTTCTAGGAGAGCATGAAAGAAGAGCAATTTTATTTCAATTAGTTGGCACAGTTTTATGGAATGTGAAATACTAGTGCGCAAGACAAGCGAGATCCAAAAGAGAAGATGTAGTTACTAAGAACAAATCCAGTGTTCGACGATTCTAAAGACAAATCTGATTGAGGCCTAGTCCCCGAGGAATGGATTGAGCTTAGTTGGATTGCTAGTATGAGCCATCCTCTATAAAGCGCCACAAGTAGTTACAATTGAAATACTAGTAGTTGATAACATTAGAATAGGCCTATTTAAAAGACATCGCTTGGCTCACAAGCAAGGCCCGATTTTGTATAAGCACAGTTATATTTTCATCATTTGAAGCATCATAACAATTTTGAGACTTATTATGTTTAACGGTGATTTTTAAGTAATGAAGACTTCTTTCATCCTATCTTATTAAGTAAATTAGTGTTCATGTGTTTCCATGGGTAAGGGCCCATCCATAGGCAATAATGGGGGCATGTGAGTTATATTAGATCTATTTGCTTTCGAATGAATGAGATAGGTTAAAAACAGAACAATGTAGATTCATTACAGTTTGTAGCCAATTTACAGTATGTTGACAAAGTAGCGCTAAATAGATTATTTCTGCAATTTGAATTCAGTTTGAATGCTTTTTATTATTTATGCAATTTCTCAATCCAACATTTATTTTATGAGACATGGCATTTGATTATATGAGTTTGGTCAAACTTAATATTTCCGAGATTGCTTAATTACTCACTCGGATCTTGATGTCACCTAAATTTCCCAGACTTAATGTGTAAATGAGAAGGTAGATCAGGACTCACTCCTCAAAAGGCATGTCTAAAGCTCGGCGAGGAGATCATCCTGAAATTGGTTCATAAACCATTGATAAAGGGATTGGTACCTAACCATATAATGGGATCCATGTCCCTTGCAACCCCTAAATCATATATTAGAATTCCCTTTTTCTTTTTATCTGCATTTTTCCTGCTTTAGAATACTACTAGGCATCATTAGAAGTTTCTTTGTAGTTGCACATATTGTGTAGGACCCTCATAAGTTTTTACGAATCCTTGGGTTGATGATTAAAGGGAAGGTTCAAATACAATACCTTTGCTGGTGTCTTGTCTCGATAGGATACAATATTGATTGTTGATTAATTAAGCCCGTCACCTTTTTGGCGCCGTTGTCGGGGAGGCGTGCCAAAACACAAGGAAACTGACAATATTAGCTAGTTGTTTTTATGAGTATATATAGGTTACATTTGGAGCAATAAAGTGAGCAAGGAGTAGACGTGCTACTTCAAGTAAGTTTCCTAATAAACTAGCTACCAATTTTTTCATTATTTGGCGTACAAGAGTAACAATAAACAGACAAAATCCTAAAAACTCTTCTAAATTCTCCTAAAAAATCTACAATTTTTTTTTAATGACAAAGGGGGAGATTGTTGGAAATATCGTTGTCATTGATGTCAAAGGTAGGGGAGATTGTTGATGTCCAAGCTAAATATTAATATTGTTGAATATTGTTTTCATTGATGTCAAAGACAAAGGAATATTGCAGATAATGATGATGGAAAAATGAAGATAATGATGTGCACCTCACTTACCCACTTGTGGAGGCAAGTAAACCAAAGAAATATAAATAAACTACACAATGAGACCATCTTGAGGGAAAAGGAGTACACCTTGCAATAATGAGGAGGTAGCATAAACATGATGTCCAAATGAATACTCCACTTGCCCACTTGTTGGAGGTAAGAAATCCAAAGAAATATGAACAAACCACACAATGAGACCACTTTGTGGGAAAATGAGGACACCTTGCAATCACGAGGAGGAAATATAACCATGCCCTTGACAAAGGTAGGGATTGATTGGACTTAAAGGAATTGAATATAAGGTATATTTCCACCTTGTAAAGAAACAAAGGGGAATGAAGGGGTAAACAACCTCTTGTGGCTCCTTGAAAGAGGTCCACCCTAAAAGAAGAAGGATCCCCTAAAAGTGCCTTAGAAAGGTATAAATAAGAAAAGCATCATTCTCATTTCATCATCTCATCATCACCTGAGCTGCTCTCTTAAGTGGTACGCAATTCTAGAGATAAGAGAGATAATGAAGAGAGGAGAGAGAAGGAGCAATTGTAAGTATCCTTTTGAAGATGTTCTCTTGAGATTTTTCTGGGATATTTGAAGATTCTTTTTCTAAGGGTTTTCTAAGGTTCTATAACGAGGAGGAGACACACTTATGGAAAAGGAAGGCTTGAATATGTATCTATTCTTCTTGGATGGAACTTTCATTCATGGATAATTTTAGGGGCTATATATACCCCATGGGCTATATTAAGGGGGTTACAAAAATCTAGTGGGCTATTTTTTTATATGGAAAGGGTTTTTTCAGCTAAAATATATTCGCCCAATGTTTATTAGAAAAAAAGATAAATCCAAAATGAATAGCCTCCCGTATATTAATGAGGAAAATGAAAAAAACTATTTTTGCCCTAGAAAAATCTCCTCCAATCTATCTTTCGCCCCTAATTTCTAGAGAAATTCTAGTGAAATCATTCCTTCGCCCCCAATTTTCAGTAACAGAGGCTCCCAATGGTTATTTCGCCCTCCATTTTCCTTGTAATGCATGAATATGGTTTCATTCGCCTGTATTTTTAGTCAATTTCATGTGATACCTTCTTTGAGCCCTCGATCTCCAGTATTGAAGGGAAAATCAAGGGCTATTTTGTTTTATATAAAGGCTATAGTGATTCATGGTTCACCCACATCGAATTGCGCTTGGAGGGTGAAGGTTCTGGTTGATGCGATTCCACTTTTCATTCTTAGTTTTCTCAATATTTTAATCTCCGCATAACATCTCCATTTCTGAAAGCTCGGGTCTTGAAGGGGCATGTCGCACATGCAATTTATCAAAGACTACAAACCCGCATCATGCTTTTTATCCAATCATTAAGGTGGTATGAATTTTATGCTTTTTATCCACAGTTACAGTAGATTATTATATTGTAAATTTACCTTTTATCATGATTTTTATCATGCGTGCTTTTTTAGGCCCGTTGAATTCAAGGGCACTCTTGATTCTTAGGGCTCATTTGGTGTTATTAGGGTTTTAATCTATCTTAGGATTATTGGTTTCATGAAAGTGCTTTTTTTTTTTTTCCTTGGAAAAAGTCGTAATTTTATTTCAAATAGATTGAACAAAATTACATTCTGCACATGTAATAGAATCACAAAGATCCCTACGTTATCGCATATAAACGGTTCAAGTTTCTGACTTGTCTAGTGACCCATACAAACCCAATATTGTGAAAATGGCTGTCCATACAACACTCATATATCCGGTTACAAATAACAATAATTGTCTCAAAATGAAAAAGTTCCTATCAAATGATATTCTGTCCAAACAACCCAAAAGCACCAAACAGAACAGATGTAAACAATAGGAGCCAAATGCTCCATCCCGGTCCTCCAAAGCCTCATTGAAAGGCCTATGATAATACCAATATACAAAAACCAAAACAGAACTGTTGTAAAGTCTGATCAACAGAAGCCAATCATGCTCCCTCCCGGTCCTCCAAGGCCTCGTTGAAAGGCCTATGGTAATAACTGTATGTTCCAGCAGTAGAATGTAATGTAATCCGCCATGTGCCGAAATTTAGATGTTGCTGCGACGCTTCTTTGGAAAGAAGGTCGGCCATGCCATTTCTCTCCCTGTAGACATGCGTAAATGTTATAAGATTAAAATTCTGCTTTAACCGTAAAACATCTTCCAGTATAGGTGAGAGAACCATCACATTACATTGAGTATGCTCATTGGCCCAGTCAATAACTATCAGTGAGTCACCAAAAATCTGTAGTGAAAGACAACCCTGTTCTAGAGCAAATAACATCAAGAGTGTAAGTGACATGATTTCAGCATAGTTATTTGTACCGCTCCCCAATCCAGCCACGATGTGGAAATAATGAGATTCAGATTTGTGAAGAACGACCCCCCCACCACACACCAATTGATGGTCAAGTGATGCGCCATCGAAAAAATCCCATGGTATGGATTTATCAATCGTTTCTGCGATCACAGGACGAGTTCTAATTGCTTTGGGAGTAGTCTTATAATGTAAAATGAGAGCCACAGCTTGAGCCACTACTTGATCCATCGGGACTCTACAGTCCTGAAAAATGATCCTGTTACGTGTGATCCAAATGCCCCAGGCAAAAATACATGGGGCTGCACAGATGGTTGAATTCTTTTGTTCTGACCACCAAATTTGGAATGCGTCAATAACACTCTCTCCCCACCAGCGCGCATTGAGATCCAAATAGTTGCAGATATTTTTCCAAACCGCCTGAGAGAACCGACAGTGAACAAAAAGGTGTGAAATAGTCTCGTCCGCCTCCCTACAGAGTGGACAAAAACCCGGGCCCTGTAGAAATCGTCTCTTCAGAATGTCCCAGGTAGGTGCCTTTTGTTCCAAAATCGCCCAGAAGAGTAATTTTGCTTTGCCCGGGCATTTAAACTTCCATAGAGATTTCCACCACCACACCAATGCCCTATTATGCACTTCCACATTTAGCTGAATATATCCAAGTTTTGGTGTGTATTTCCCTGAGGGATGGTGATCCCAGAGAAGTTCATCAGGCCTATTTGTCAGGCGAATATTAGTAAATCTTAAGTTCCGAATATAATCCTCCCAAACTCCGATCATGTCCTCAGGAACCTCAAGACGCTGGGCAGAGATCCATGCTTAGCAAGGAGTCCCAGAATCCAACCCTATTTAAATAGGGTCCATAGATATTGAGAATCGTTATCATCCTACCAATCTCTGCATCCCATACTTCCAACCCGATACCAGAAGAGATACCCCAAGAGCTATCATATCTGCAGCTCTTCACCTTCCACCCCGTAGCCAGCCCTCCAGAGCGTCCACGAGCATCCACACCCACGAACTTCCAGCCAGGTAGCAAAGTTTCCAATACCCTAACAATCTCCACACTGTCGCCCAGTGTTTCTTGTAATAGTAAAATATCAGGTTGATTTAAATCCACCAACCTCCGGAGTGACGATTTTTTAATGGGACTCGCCAACCCACGACAGTTGAATGACAATAGTTTCATATGAAACCCCCTTCCAGGGCTTTCGCTGCTCTAAGTGCCCATTCAATAGAGGATTGTGTGCCCATTACCAAATCAACTTTTGCCCGGTCTTGTGCTTTTGACAGATGAGATTTACGTCCCCGACCTTTCCCCATAGCACTAGCAGCCAATTCAGGAAGTCCCCTACCCCCCGATCCTTCATGAAAGTGCTATAGAGCTTAAAATATATGATTTATTTTATGCCTTGTCATGTTTAAAATATCGACTGACATTTATATGTTGTTAGTGGATGCTACTCTTGATGGAGAGACGCCACATGGTTTTTATATATTCAAACTGAATTTGACCTAGTTGTTTAAAATGTACTTTTATTAGGATCTTCCTCTGCAATTATTATTGGATCTAAATCGTTAATAATAGTGTATATGTTCATATTTTATGTCTGTTATTGTTGATGTTTGGGATGTTTGTAATATAAATGAATGCACAGTGATTATAATGGCAGGGCTATAGTGGAATGGTCATTATTTTGACTATCTTCTTGTAGAGTTGTCCAAAGCGTTCTGGTAGATTCTTTTATTTGTATCGAGAAGTTCATGACTAGTAGATTTTTTTATTCGTATTGCCAAGTTCATCTATTTTATTTGTGACCTAAATTTATTGGGTTCAATACTTGTTTTACAATATTTTATTTTTAGTAAGGGTCATTCAGAAGTAAAATGTTTTTTGGTGATTTGTTTTGATGTGTAATTGCTATCATCATCCAGAAATGGATCTAGTTACGTATGATAAATATATGATTTAGTTGGAACATGATACTTCATTTCCATCATGATTGTATATAATATGTACAGGGCATGTTTGACTTGAGATGTAGACATTATGCTATTTGACATCTAGTCTTTTGCATTCAATGAGGGTGCTAAAACAATTTTACCACATTTTGCATGCTTTCAAAAATTTCAAGGACATGGATACAAACACCTCATCAATTTATCTAAGAAAAAGTGGTCTTTAATAGAGTAGTTCTAATGATATGTGTGATGATTCATTAATGTGCTTTCTATTCTTTTTAGTCCATGTTCTTATTTCTAATAACCATTGCAAGTTTCTAACTAACTCTAATAATTCTAAATCAAATGACATAATTCATGTTTTGATTGTCAACAAAAGAAACGAAAAAGTAGCATTCGTATCTATAAACATATAAGCATCTTATTTTTTTCTTAAAGGGTAGCTTAAAAATGAGAGATTTGGAAAATAAGCTAATTGGGGATTCATACATTATATTAGGGTTGTGGGTCTCGATAATACCTTCTGTTGTAATAATGGTTCGTGGGTGCCATAATCACTCCACAATGTAAAGTGTTCAATTCTATCAGTTTGTCAGTATGTCAAGATTTGGGTCCCCACATGTCCGTTGGACCATTAAGGGACAAGATAAAAAGTGGAGTCCTTACTTTCCCTAAATCTAGTTAGTGTAGTTGTGTTTAACCAACACCTCCAATTGTGAGTGACCCAATACTGCTTGTGAAATGTATAAATAAATCCCTCCTCTCCTCCTTCATGCATTTGTTCATTTGAGGATCCAGGAGTCGAGAGAGTCAAGCTTTGGTATATTCTCTTCTATTGCACTACCTTAGTAATCTGCATAATCAAAAGCCTAGTCTTCCTGGCAAAAGATTCACCGAGACGTTAGAAGGTTTTATAATTTGATGAAAGATTCGCCAAGTTTTTACAATATTTTATAATTCAGTGAAATATTTGCCAAGATTTGACAATATCTTATAATTTAGTGAAAGATTCGCCAAGATTTTACAAGATTCTATAACAGAATGAAATATTAGTCAAAAAATTATATATACATATTATATCATTGATAAAATAGCCTTCATTTTTTCCTATATATTAGGGAGATTCACCCATTTATTGTACATATAAATTTTGGGGATGTTCTTAAAATTATCCTTGCTTTCATTGTTGGAACTTTCACTGCAGGGAACTTTCACTGTTGGGAAGAGTCGTTTATGGTTTACTTTGAGATGTGATATGAGAATATTTTATAAGGTTTATTCTCTAGATGAGGCTCATGTAGAAGGCGACCATACCATATTTTGAAACATGTTTGAATATGATCTTACGACAGATTATGGATCAGAATTGAGGCTAATTGTGAAGCAGATCTGAGTAAGGTTATGCAGTAGATATAAGGAAGGTTATGAAGCAGATTTGAAGCATATTATGGAGCAACTTTCAGGCGGGTTATGAAGTAGATTTGAAGCTAATTATGAGGTAATCTTAGAGGTGGTTATGTGAAGATTATTGTTCCTAATTCTTTAGTAGTTTGGTGCCTACATATTCCTAAGTTGGTGCTCAGTTGAGGAGATTGGTGTCTCCAGTAGGTTAGTGCCTATATGTTGCTGATTTGGTGCTCAATTGAGGATATTGGTGTCTCCAATAGGTTAGTTCCTACATATTGTTCAGTTGGTGCTTAGTTGACGAGGTTGATGTCTCCAGTAAGTTGGTGCATATATTTTGTTAAGCTGGTGCTCATTTGAGGGGATTGATGTCTGTAGCAAGTTGGTGCCTACAATTTTTTTTAATAATAGGTTGGTGCCTACATGAATTTGTAAAAATAAGCTTTTGTGGTTTTCTCCTGAAAGGGTTTCCATCTTAAATTCTTTGTACGGTAACTTGAGTTTACGGGTATTTACTATTTTAAAGAAAATGAATGATTGATGAATGTTCAAAGTAAGAAAAAATATCTTATATTGATTCACCCCCCCTGTCAGTCTAAGCATAAGTTGAACAATTGGTATCAGAGCAAGTTCCTTTAGAAACAATTTAATCACTTGAAGGTAGATCTTGAGCACATATGGAAAGACAAGAAGGTTTCCCTACAAACGTGGCTCCATTGATTGATGGAACAAATTATGCATTCTGGAGCATAAGGATGCGAACATATCTAATATCTCTTTGGTTTGAAATTTGGAAATCAATGGTAACTTGTTATACAGCACCAACACCACCACCAACATATGCGGTTGGACATAAGCTTAATGAAAATACTACAAAATATTTGAATGCCATTTTATGCGGTCTATCAGAATCTAAGTTTGTCAAAGTGATGCATTGCGAATCAACAAAATAAATATGGGAGAAGCTTAAAAGTATTTATGAAGGTGATGACAAGGTTAAGAAAGAAAAAGCTCCAAACTCATAGAGGACAATTCGAGGGTTTGAAAATGAAAGAAGAAGAAAATGCCGCATCCTATCTCTTAATTGTGGATGAAATTGTCAACACGATCAAAGGACTTGGTGAAACAATTGAAGAACCGATGATTGTACAAAAGGTTTTAAGGTCACTCCCATTAAGTTTTGATGCCAAAGTCTCTTCCATTGAAGAAATGACGGATCTTGATAATATTACAATGGATGAATTACATGGGATCCTTACAATCTCAGAGATGAGGACAAAATAAGAAAGGCCAGCATAGAAGGAAGCAACTTTCAAAGCATCGAGAATACATAAGGATACAAATTCTATGGTTATTCTAGCTATGAATTAGATACAGAGGAATCACAATTTGTGAGAAAGCTAAAAATGGGATTGGTGTATCTAGTAATTTAGTTGCTACATATTATTGAGTTGGATCTCATTTGAGGGAATTGGTGTCTCTAGTAGGTTGGTGCGTACTGAATTTATAATAGTAGGTTGGTGCACACATGAATTTGTAAAGATAACCTTTTCCAATTTTCTACAGACAGGGTTTCCATGTCAAATTATGTGTACTGTGAATGATTTGAGTTTATTTGTAGTTACTGTTTCAAAGTAAATGAATGACTGACAAATGTTTAAAGTAAGAAAAAGTATCTTATACTGATTCACCCCCCCCATCTGAATATAAGCATAAGTTCAACAATGCATAGGAGCTAGAGAAAAGTCTATCAGATCTACACCAACAAGGATATACATCAAAGGACATCACTAAGGCCAAGGTTTGTTACATTCCTATCTTCTCTTTCTATGTTCTATGCTATTAAGATTGGATCTAGTGTGAAAATCATATAAGTCTACCCTTGATCTATCTTGGATCCAAGGGAAATCCAATCTGTCGGCAGAAAGGGAAATTTCCTACAACATAACTAGCGACTTTGTTGGGGTTGAGCTTATGTTCTTTCCTAGTTTTGTTTGCCTAAATCCTTGCTTTTTTTGTTCTTGATTGAACATTGAACATTCATTAGAAATGTGTCCTATAATATACCATAGGAAATCTTGGAAAATAATATTTCCAATGACGCCAACCTTGATTCAATTGCATCTCCCTATCAAAAGATGTGACATTATAAATATTTCCATGGTCGTCACCCAAAACCCTAAAAAAACATAGATTTGAAATGCTTGTATCTACCTCTCTCAGACTCGGGCCGCAATGTTTTTTTTCAATTGGGTGTTTTTCGAAGGGGAATCCAAATCTAAAACTATATTTAGGAAATTCAACATACAATAACTTAGAAATTATTTGAGTGTCGCAGAACACTAGAGAAAATTTGAGGTAGATTATGAAGTAGATTTGGAGCTAATTATGAGGTAATCTTAGAGGTGATTATGTCAACATTCTTGTTCCTGATTATTTAGTAGGTTGGTGCCTGCATCTTGCTAAGTTGGTTCTCTGTTGAGGATATTGGTGTCTCTAGTAGGTTGGTGCCTACATGTTGCTGAGTTGGTGCTCAATTAAGGAGATCAGTGTCTCCAATAGGTTAGTGCCTGCATATTGTTGAGTTGGCGCTCGGTTAAGGAGGTTGGTGTCTCCAATAAGTTGGTGCCTATATATTGTTGAGTTGGTGCTCATTTGAGGGGATTGGTGTCTCTAGCAAGTTGGTGCCTACAAATTTTTTAATAGTAGGTTGGTGCCTACATGAATTTGTAAAGATAAGATTTTGTGGTTTTCTCCTGAAAGGGGTTCCATGTTAAATTTATTATTTGTACGATAATTTGAGTTTATGTGTATTTACTATTTTAAAGTGATTGAATGATTGAAGAATGTTTAAAGCAAGAAAAAAAAATCTTATATTGATTCACCTCCTTGCTAGTATAAGCATAAGTTAAACAATTGGTATTAGAGCAAGTTCCTTTAGAAACAATTTAATCACTTGAAGGTAGATCTCAAGCACATGGCTTGCCAAGAAAATTTCCCTACAAATAGGGCTCCATTATTTGATGGAAAAAATTATGCATTCTGGAGCATAAGGATGCGAACATATCTAATATCTCTTTGGTTTGATATTTGGAAATCAATGGTAACTTGTTATGCAGCTCCAACAACACCACCAACAGATGTGGTTGGACATAATCTTAGTGAAAATAATGCAAAAGATTTGAATGTCATTTTATGTGGTCTATGCGAATCCATGTTTGTTAAAGTGATGCATTGTGAATCAACAAAATAAATATGGGACAAGCTTAAAAGTATTTATGAAGGTGACGGCAAGGTTAAGAAATAAAATCTCCAAACTCATAGAGGACAATTTGAGGGTTTGAAAATGAAAGAAGAAGAAAATGTTGCAGTCTATCTTCTCCGTGTGGATGAAATTGTCAACACCATCAGAGGACTTGGTGAAACAGTTGTAGAAAAAATGATTGTACAAAAGGTGTTAAGGTCACTCCAATTAAGGTTTGATTCCAAAGTCTTTTCCATTGAAGACATGAAGGATCTTGATAGTCTTACAATGGATGAATTACATGGGATCCTTACAACCTAAGAGATGAGGACAGAAAAAAAAAAGAAGCCAGCACATAAGGAAGCAACTTTCAAAGCATCAAAAATACAAAAGGACACAAATTCTATGGTTATTCCAACTATGAATTAGATACATAGGAAGCACAATTTGTGAGAAAGCTAAAAATGATATTGGTGTCTCCAATAATTTGGTTCCTACATATTATTGAATCGGAGCTCATTTGAGGGAATTGGTGTCTCTAGTAGGTTGGTGCCTACAAAATTTATAATAGTAGGTTGGTGCCTACATGAATTTGTAAAGATAAGCTTTTGTGGTTTTCTCCCGAAAGGGTTTCCACATTAAATTATGTGTACTATGATTTGAGTTTATGTGTATTTACTGTTTCAAAGTAAATGAATGATTGATGAATGTTTAAAGTAAGAAAAATTATCTTATACTGATTTACCCCCCCGCCCCTTTAAGTACAAGCATAAGTTCAACAGTGCATAGGAGCGAGAGAAAAGTCTAACAAATCTACACCAGCAAGGATCTAAATCAAAGGACATCACTAATGCCAAGGTGTGTTACATTCCTATCTTCTCTTTCTATGTTATATGCTATCAAAATTGGATCTAGAGTGAAACCCATATTGGTCTACCCCCGATCTGTCTAGGATCCAAGGGAAATCCAATCTGCCAGTAGAAGGGGAAATTTCCTACAACATAACAGGTGACTTTGTTGGGGTTGAGCTTGTGTTCTTTCCTAGTTTTTTTTGCCTAAATCCTTGCTTGTTTTTGTTCTTGATTGAACATTGAACATTCATTAGAAATATGTCATATAATATACCGTAGGAAAGCTTGGAAAATAATATTTCCAATGACGTCAACCTTGCTTCGATTGTATATCCCTATAAAAATATATGACATTATAAATATTGTCGTAGTCGTAACCCAAAACCATGAAAAAACATAGATTTGGAATGCTTGTATCTAGCTCTCTTGGACTCAGATCGCAACGATTTTTTTAAATTGGGTGTTTCGAAGGGGAATCCAGCTCTAAAACTATATTTAGGAAATTCAAAATACAATAACTTAGAACTTATTTGAGTGTCGCAGCTGTAACACCCCATTTTTGACCCTAGAATACAATAATGTAAATATGGATGATATGACTAGAAGACAGCCATAAATGATGTAATTATGTACATTTTATATTTAATACAAAGCACATGACTACTGCAGACCAAGAAGGACGATGATGAGACGGGGGGCTATCCTTCCACAAGGGGAAGATGATCATCCTAAGCTTGGGGATTAGAGGGGGAAAACATGTCCAATTCCAAATATGCCACTTGTCCAACTCTCCTTAGAAAAGGGGGAAAAGTGTCCAACAACATGGATGCCAAGTGGCCAGTTCCTATCAACCTTGGTTCCACTTGGCTAGTCTCAACCATGCATATAAAAAGAAATAGCTAGACCATAATTCCATTCATTCCTTCCTATCAAAGACACCCATTTGACTACTAGATGATTGTTTCATCATTCTTCCATGGAAAAACCATCATTGTTGTCACATCTAAACCACCAATGGCTGTAATACCATCACAAGGATAGGGAATTAGATCTAGACCGAGAATAGAGGATTGGGTAGCTGTAGCAGAAACTTGAAACCTTCTTGTGGATGGGTAGCCCCAACACGAGGGTAGCTCTGTCAAAGAAAGATATGGATTGATAGAGCCTATGACTGGGAAGAACGTCCTTGGTTTTCCATTAGTTGGCCATATTTCAGATAAGTTCATTATGTGAATAAATGTATGGTATTTATTTCTGATTGTATTACTCACTGCCATCATATGAATTATGGAACCCAAATAATGGCTATGTGAATGCATTCTTATCGAAACAATTATATATGTTCTACGAGTAATTATACACATTATTATTTTGTTGTAAATGTATAATTGAAATAATTATAAAAATAAAATTGCATATCAGAGGCAAATTCAACTAGAAAATTTCAGTACCCAGGTCCATAAAGTCACTGTGAGGTCACCGGGTATGTGACAATTTGGTATTAGATCCCAAGTTTCAACATTGGGCCTGCATGGGCCGAAATTTGAATTCTATAGGTAGAATTTCAGGTTGCACATGAAGTGTTTGATAAAATGCACTAGGAAAAGATTAAAAAAAAAGGTTTTGTCCAATTGAAAGATGGAATTGAAACATGGAATGGGTGTTTAAATGTTTGGTTGAATTCAGAAAGACTTATTGTGGAAAATTCATGAGTTTTAACAAAATTTGGGTGAGGTTACAATTTAGAAACAAATTGTTTGATAATTTCTTAAAGAAATTCTTATCTTAAGGTGCTTAGATTTGGTTTTCAGAACTAGCAGGGGAGCCCGTGATAACTTTAAAAAAAGGAATGCAAGATTCAAGTTTGCACAATCTACCAGTAAGAGGAAAGAGCTAGAATGTACAGGTCGGTTTGTTTATAGAATGCTTATACAATGTTGGAAATGGCCAGGTGTCATTTCAAGGTGGCCACTTGACTATAAGAATATGACAAGAGTACTGTCCAAGAGCTACTTTTCAAGAATTTGAATTTTTGAAATTTAAAAAATGTGAAATTTTTTATATGAACCCCACCCATGCCACGTGGGCAGATGACGTGGAAGTGCCACATGGGTAGGAGGAATGACGTGGAGGATCCACGTAAGAAGAGGGTGTGATGTGGACTAACCACATCAAATTCACGTGCATGGGTTTTCCGTGTGTGATAGGGTCCAAAGGCACAGGAGATCCGATCATCGGGCAAAGGTGTAGATCAACTACTCATAATGCTTCATGCTCATGAACATGTGCAAATTTTAATTTAATTAGCACGAGCCTGAAGGGAAAACCACCCCATCGACATGTCACCCACTTGTGCGTTTAGGCTCGCAAAAGCGGTTTTAGAAAACCACTTTTCGAGGAGCCTGAAACCACTTTTGGTCTGCGTGTTTGATGTGATGTGGAGAGATATGACATGGGGTGATGTCAGGATGATGGGACCCCTGTCAGTCATGTCAGACTTAGGATATCGTGTAGATATGATCAACGGCCAACATACTTTTAGGACTGTGAACTTGCATGAAGTTTGAACTAAATAACACAAGCCTGAATGGGAAACTGCCCTATTGACATGTCACCCTCTCATGCATTTAGACCCGGAAAAACAGTTTTCGGAAACCATTGTCCCACGGAGCCTGAAACCACTTGTCTGATAAGTGGTAGTATGATGAGGGTGACCTGGATGCATCATAGGATGACACGTGGGATGGTATGACACATCGACAGACACGTATGATGACATGTTATCACCTTGCCACATCAGCACAATGCCATGGCAGCAAAAATAAAAAAAATGTCGGGAGCCAAAATTTTATTTTAGCCATAACAGGAGCATATTAACTCATAATTTGATGAGACTTGCACAATTTTGATGCCATTTACAAAGGATACAAAATTTCATGTGAGGGGCACATGCCTATTCTGCATAATTTTTACAGAAATTTGGATTTAGTGAGTTTTAAAGGTGCATAGCACGAGGATGGACCAGGGGTCGGTTGAGGCCCAAATTGTTATGGCGTAGTCCTGATCCAAGAACATAAATAAATCTGGATCCTTGAGTCCAAATCCAAAAGGAAGTGAATCTGGGAGATGAAACAAGGCCAAAATCCACTATCTGGGTGCGCGAAAGGTCAATTTTTGAAAACTTGAATGGCACAAAAGTGGCGTAAGAACTCAAAACCAAAAAAATTACAAATTTCGACATTTTGTCTATTCATCAAGACGAACAAATTTTCTTAGAGTCTGTTTTTCCATAAATGCTTAGTTGTGAGATAGCATTTTTCAGTAAAAAATTCTCAGTCTGGAAGAAAGGTAGAAAATAAAAATTGGCGATTTTAA
Organism: Larix kaempferi; assembly: GCA_027924585.1. Taxonomy (NCBI): domain Eukaryota; kingdom Viridiplantae; phylum Streptophyta; class Pinopsida; order Pinales; family Pinaceae; genus Larix; species Larix kaempferi. The sequence continues at coordinate 39,202,196 of BSBM01000217.1, forward strand.
AATTTTATAAAAATTGACGGGAGCATTAGATTTAAATGATGAATGCTTTTGTGTTCTCACAATTATATGGGATATCATCCCTTGATATAAATTTTTTTTGAATTCCTTACCGATTTTCTTCTACAGATCTCAGAAGTTGGTCTTTCAAAATAAGTATAGTTAGAAGAACATTGTAAAATTGGTTGAAATTGTTGATTTTGGAGAGTTGTAAATTTCAACTCTAAATTCACTAAGGTGCAGTTATCGAAAAGAGTATCAAAAGGAGATTAATAATAGTGAACTTGATTATTAATCGACGTCTTTTATCTTTCCATGAAATTTATCAAAAAAGAGGCTTGCAGCCCAATTTGATAAATAAAAAAAGGCAGAAAAAGAAATTATTGTCAAAATGGGTATTTTCTAGAATTTATCATTTGCACATGAAATTGTTATGAAATTTTGGAAAATGGTTTACCTAACAAATTGGTTGTAGGATCAATTTGTAGATATCAAGTATAGGTCTCAAGAGTTATTTTGAGATTCAGAACTAACTACAGGAAATAAGTAGTACTGGGCAAAAGTGCTAACTTGAGAAAATGGAATATGATGATAATGGAGTATAACAGAAGTAAAGGACTTAGTATGAATGTATGAAATTCAATTCATCTGAGAATATATATCACAAGAGTAAACCATGGATGTGGTATACACTCAAGCAAGGATTTTAATTGTCAAGAAGTCGTTGTTGGCTCAGACACTCTACTAAAACCAATATAGATTCATCTTAAACCCGTATCTATCAAGCACCGAGAGGGATCCAATTTCTTGAGGTGTATTTCTTTTTTTAAATTTAAACTCAATAAATTTGATCTCTCTTGATTTATAGGTCCGGGTTTAAGTTTTAAGTTTTTATTTTATAAACGAACATCTATTTTTTAATTATTTTTCATAGTATTTTATTTTATGAACCAACATGGGTTTTTTTTAAATACTTTCCATAATTTTTTATTTTATGACCCGACATGAATTTTTTTAATCTAAAAAATTACTTTTTTTGTTTTATTAGATGTAACGCTACATGTAATGTTACATACACGTTACAACATCTCCCCCATACTGAGCTGTAGAGCACCTCGTTTCACTTGGTGCAATTATTGTGTGTGTGTGTGTAGCTCGGTGGGATAGCTCAAGTGGTTGAGTGCTGTAAGTTGTAAGCAGAAGGTCTCGGGGTCAAATCCCTGGGTGGCTATACATTTCTATATAAGGGCCTCACTTGATGTCCCCACTGAGTTAGGTCCCGTAATCAGGGCCGATGGTTTACCTTGGGTACCATCCTCAAAATGAGGGGAAGTACCTGAGGGTTTCCCATGACATGTTCCAATATATATATATACATATATATATATTCCATAGAAAAAGATATTTTTATTGATACTGAATAAACATAGACTGCCGTTGTCGGGATTACATCCTCTTTGTTATGCCTTTAAGGCTACATTATATTCATTTGGCATATAGCCCTACATACATACAAAATAAGGCCCACGACCTTCCAAAACAGTTTCTTGCTTTTCAAGCTTCATTACATCTGTTATAACCACAGTTCATCTATCATTCCTTATCCATAACCTGTTTACTGAAATGGTTCTACTTTTAAAACATCATAAAATGATCTGTGACCTGCCCATTTCTCTGCTCCTCTACTTCGATGACCCCTGGTTGCAAAGCTAGTCATTTTGGATAATGAATCTGCCTCCATATTTAATACTCTGTATATGTGTGCAAAATACAAAGTATCAAAGGAAGAGACCAACTCACGAATAGCAGACATAAAATATTGAAGAGTGGAGCTTTGATCTGAATCTTCCCTTTGGCCCAATCGACTACCATTTTTGAGTCGCCAAAGCCAATAGTCGACTATCATAATCCATTAGTCTCGACAGGGTACCGCATCGTCGGGCCCTTCTGCCACCATCTTTCCGTTTTGACTTGCGGGAACTCTTGTAGGGATTTTAGGAATCGTTACCATCCATCCTCCGTCTACATGCTATCTAGGGACTAATGGCGCTGAGGAGTGAGTTCGTTCTCACTGCGCGCCCCTCAACTCGTACGTGACCAGCTTCGTCGTGGCCTACCTCGTACGCCCTCACGCATTCCTCTTGAGCAAGCGGATCAGTGCTCATGCGTGGTATTCTTGTCGGAAGCCGACATCGTCGTCGCTCCCCCTATGTGTGATTTACCCATACTCTACGACCCTTCATATTCCTTTGTGTGTCCTTCGGTGAACCGTTTCACCTGTCGCTATACACATTTCTCACAAACATATATCATTATTTTATTGATTTACAATCAATCGTAATCATAAATATACTCAAAATAAAATCAAAGGATTATTTTATTAATGTTTCAAATAGTCGGGTCACTAAGCAAGTGCCCTCAATGTCTACAGTAGTCTAGGGGCACTACAGACACTTGCTTGTGTTGTGCTACCCTGAGGACTACCCATCAAGCCGTGAGCTCCGCTCTACTGTTCAAATCTTGAACCGGGGCATAATTAATGCAAAGTATATCCTTGCTTGAGTGTATACCACATCCATATAAAGCATACATCTACCATTAAAAAAATCAACTTAAGCATTAGCAATATCTTGAAATATCAAGCAAGAATTTCTAGCTATGTACAAACCAATTTATGCATTCAAACAAACAAGTGCTAGGGTAAACATTTTATGTTTTCAACTTTTTCCAATTTGACATCGCTAAAATCTCGCTAGAAAATCTTTGCCAAAATTACAATTTTGGACTAATGAAATTGTTATTTTTAATGTAGAAATGGGTTCAATGCTCTCGAATACTCCTACTGCAATAAATTGTGCAATTTTAACACCTGATAATTGCAATTCCATCAATGCATAATTATTCTTGTCAAAATTCAAACCAATTTTTTTTGTTTACCTTCCCTTTAGTTTGAGTGAGCAAAGAGGGTCAATTCATAGCACATTTGGACTACAAGACTTGCATTGTGCACCAATATTATATGATAAAAGCCTCTATACAATAATAAAATGGCAAAGTAACATAACTTGGGGTATGAAGAGCTCAATAGAAATGGTACAATGGAAATAGCTTGAAAAGCCACAATAAAGGAGATTTATTTCATGTGCAAGCTCCAACCTATAGAACCCTCCCTAATATTCTTAGCCTTCTCCTAATCTAACTTAAATAGTGGCTCAATAGGGAAGGCAGTTATTTATACTACCAAATCTGTAGTTGAAAGATTGTCAAATAGAGTCCTAACATCGTTACAACACTATCTCTTTGTGGACATTCATCCTTTCACTTTGGCAAGAAACATATGCATAAAGGTAGTCAAACTGAATTTTCTTTTAAAGATCAATCATCATTGGGCACTTTAACTTACACAAGCAATGATAATTTTATGGGCGAAATTTAGCCCATGGGCTATTTTTCCAAAAAAGATTCGCCAATTTGCATTTTTTGAAGCCCCGTTTAGCCCAATTTTGATGGGGTAAACTTTTTTCACTCTAAAAATCACCAAATTATTATTATAAAGTATATAAAATACTTAGAAATTGAAAAAAAATTAGAAAAATATTGTCAAATATTTTATAGTTGACATTTTAAGAACGGGTAATATTCGTCAAGGTTTATACACTTTTAAATAAGTACGGGTCCTTAAAATTTTCCCTGTACACAAGAGATTGATTAGCATCCTTCATTGTGAAATATAGTGTCCCTAAAGGTATCATAATCCAATAAAAGAGAAGGAATGGCCTTAATAAGTCATGACCCTCTAGCTTCAATGGAGAGTTCCCTATGGTGTACCATGTTATTTAATATGTTGATGACCCTCTAGTTTCAATGGAGAGTGCTCTATGTTGTAACATGTCATTTACTCAATTTTATTTTGGTTATCAATTACTTGGGTTTTGATAGTGTAGTGTACATATCAAGTACATTACTATTTTCCTAGATGGTCTAAAATGCACATTAAATCTCTAGGAAAATGTGTTGCATGATTTAATTATAAATCCAACTTTAGAATAATGTATTACAACAATCTAAATTGTATATAAAATATTGGAAAATGGTTGCATAGTTTTATGCTAACACATAAGAAAATATGCCCAAACAGTTCACACAACAAATTGCATTGAATCCAAGGGAAAAAATGCATCAAGGAAATGTGTACAAGAGTTGGTGCTTGTATGCCAAAAATATGTCCAAATTAGCTGCTCAAATATTCCAAAGTTATAGAAAAACCATCTCAAAGTTCCAAAATGCATGTCAAGTCCAAGTATATCTAAAATAGAAATGCATGCGTATTAAGTCAAAGAAAAACTGCACAAATGATGCATATCAATTTCAAAATTCTAAATAGTTCCAAGTTACAAATGCATATCAAGGCTATTTAGAAAAGAAAGCTAAAAAAAATAAAAAAAAAAAAATTTGATAGAGGAAATCAATTTTGAACTTAAACTAATCCTTGAGAATTACATAAACCACTAACCTGTTATGCATATTAAGCAAAAAAAACATGTACTTTGAAATGGTTAGACATAACTTATAATGTCCAAATGTATCAACTCGGACCGTTCTCATCTTAGATGTCCAAATAATTCTATAAATCATAAATAATTCTATAAATCATATTTAATAAAATGCAAAATGCCTAAATTATTATGTGCTATTATGAAATGTAAAATGCTGTATGTACAAAATATTATGTGTTAGTATGAAGTTGAAAGAGACCTCATAGGAATCATATTCACAAGCCATTTGGAGGGCATCCATTTCACATCGCCCACACCTACAACAAAGCACCATAAGTTTCCAACTTCACTCATGATAAAAACAAATAAACAACTTCAAGATAAAATGAACACCAATAAGATAGAACCAACACCTAAAAACTTTTGCATTGTGTAATGATTAAATGGATTTTTTGAAGAATGAGATTGAAGATGAATGATATTTAATTGTTCATTTTTTTATATAAAAAATACAATAATATAGATATATAATATGCATTTTCTAGCACCCTTGATGCCTTGGGGAGTTCTCCAAATCATTACCCCAACAAACAAACAAAAGAGTGGGGTTGAATGATAAGAGGACAAGTGTACACTCTTGCCATGAAAGGAAACTACACATACAGGCCTTTGAAACTTAATTAGGGGAAAACTTAGTATAGGACAATCCAAAGAATTTTAGAAACTCACCAACTAAAAAATTTGTCTCAAACGTGATTCCCACCTTGAGGAATGTTCAGAAAAGGTAGGCATGTCCAACTCATAAGATCAATTAAAAAAATTGTCTGAGATGTCAAGGGAGAGACATCCAACTCATAAGATGAGATCAATTAGTACACAAGAGAAGCTCATGCCACTCCTCTTGATCTATTTGCCTCCTTTCTTTTCAGGATTAGTACACTTCAAAGGATACAAGTTCGAACACCCACAAGAACATAAACTGATTCAAGTACATATGCTGCAACAGGTTGCAAACATTGACGAATATCTCAAATTCATTAGCCTAGTCATGAAAAAAGGCTTGAGAATCACTTACATATCTCCATCACTATCCATGCTTCCAAGATTCACTGCCTCACTTTCGTATCTGAACCACAATTTTAATAAACATTTGTTTTTACCCGGCCCCAACCACAATTTTAATAAATATTTGTTTTTACCCGGCCCCAAAAGGTAGCTGTGAAAAGCCAACAGGGTATCTGAACCACAATTTTAATAAATATTTGTTTTTACCCGGCCCCAAAGGTAGCTGTGAAAAGCCAACAGGGCGACACCCTGATGACTATGGTTGTTCACTAGGCACAGAATGGACCTTCCAAGTGATCATTCCAGGTTCCAAAGCTTGACTAATATAAGTTTATAAAAAGAGTAATTTGCACATTTATGTTTCTGAGGAGACAGGGCAGCTTGTAAAATAAAATAATTTGCATATTTATGTTTACGAGGACACAGCACATCTGGTTGGGCAGAACAATGTTTAAAAGGTCACCATGAATCAATTCGCTGGCCTTCCCTTGATTTCAAAGTGAATATCAAGACTCACATATTTCAATTCAAAAAAAAAATACATCCATATTATTAAATTTTTGCCCAATTTATAATTTATTTTTATGAATTTCAAAGTGGCTTTTAAAATATTACGTGGGTTGATCATTATTTGGTGAATTATACATGAGAATTCAAATTAATTGTATGTGAAATGATTTATACCATGTTTGGCATAGAGCATAAATCAGTTAAATAAAATATACAATCCATATTCATTTCTATATTTAAAACTCACATTAAATTCTAATATTACATAGCTGTATATTTTAATGTTATTCCTAAATCATAAAAAAAAATTGTATATGTATATTTATTTCTACATTTAAAATTGCATTATATTTTGGTATTGAGTTGTTAAAAGTTATAGTTGAAATTATTGATGCTTATATCAACATTCTTTTATTCCCATGTGATATTATGGAAATCTGAAGACCGTTGCTCATCTTAAAACTATGTATATAAGACCCTTCAATATATTATTGATGCTTTATACCAACATTCTTTTCTTCCCATATGATATTATGGAAATGTCTACACTGATGTTCGTCGTAAAACAATGTTTACGAGGCCCTTAAGTCTTTGCATATGCCATAAATGAGTTATCATGGGACCTTGAATAGCTGTGTATATTGCCACCAAGCACTTGAAATTTTGTACACTAAAAATACACATCCTAATTTCCAAAAACTGAGGCCAAATGCAACTGTGACAATGTGGTGAGGACAGTGTATGCATAGCATTGTAAGCCTCAATTTGGCAAGGTCTTGGAGCCCTAATCAATATAGGCAGAAGTCCATGGAATGTAAGAAGAGTGGTCCAATTGATCTTGCAACAATCTGGTGTTTCCATATAACCTTAGATAAACCATGAGTTGGTGAGAAGAGTAATCAAGTGAGTCTCAGGAGTGGATCGTATTCCTTGTGATGTTGAAGCTTACCCGATCCCTCTTCTTCTGCTTGAATTGCAACTTATTTCTCCACCGTTACTTGGTCTTGCTGCAACTGAGAAGACTCTTGTTGGGAATGTTTTTCTGGTTCTTTTACAGGTGCTAACTGTTGATCCCCCACCATTGACAATCCCTGACCATTTTCCACTTGCACAGAATTGATATCTATTGGCATTATATCCTTGGGAGTGGAATTACTGGCAGTTGTCTTCTGTTTTGTTTTAACAATCTCATTCTCTTCGAACTCTGTTTGTACTCCTCGGTCCCTTTTCCTTGGAGGAACCTCAACTAGGGCGGTCAAAACAATAGAAACAGCATCTTGAGAGGGAGAAATGTTTGGGACAGTGCCCTGAGAGCCATAATCATCTGTAATATGAGTCATGACTCATAAATTAGTATTCTGGTAAGAAACTAGCAATGTTATCATCAAAGAAACATGCAAGAAAAATCAATTCACATAACAGAATATGCAGCAACTCACAAGCATGTGCTTCAAGTGCCTGTAATGCTACTAGAGCAGCCTTCATTTCTGACTCCTTTTTAGTGCTTGCAGTACCCCCTGTATATTGAATCCTGCAGACTTCAACAGTAGATACATACGATAGTGAATGTAACTCTCCAGAAACTTTGCAGCGGTAGATAGGAAGTGGCAAGCTCCTCTTTTGTATATACTCCTGAAGCAGATTCTTATTTCGTCCCCTCCCATGCTGGATGACAGAAAATAAAATGTCTGAACATTAATAATACAGCATTTTAAAGCAGGAGCTATGGTCAAAGTTCCAATCACAAAGAATGAGCACACATCAACTCAAGAAAAAACTTTAATGAAAAAAAGATAACTGCATTTCACTTATTGAGCAGACTCAGCAGAGATTTCCACCTAAGCCTGGCATTTGAGACAGAGATCGTTGAACATGCATCATTTATAGTGTCACTGAAACAAAAGTGTTGCACTAGAGGAAAGGAATGAACAAGCTTACCTTCTTGTCTAGAAGACGACAAAGAAAATTGTACTTGGTCCTTGCAAAACATTTACAAAGATAGAATAGCTACTTTATTAAATGACAAAGACAATGATTCTTTTTGTTGCAAGAGTTTCCGGAAACATTCTCATAGGAATGGCAACTCATAACAAGGACTTTCAAGTTTAGATACCATGTCGAAGGAGTATTTATTCAGCCAGATTTACCTGGACTTGCACACAGTCCTGTCCATTTGTAGCTTGCCATTGGGGTAGTTAGAATGGTATGAACCCTAGTAGTCGATAGCTCAACACTCCATCAATCTCACCAACGATCCAAGGCCCCATGACTACTTAAAAGCAATCACTGGCATATTAAAAAAAATCTAGCCACCCAGGAGAATCCTGGAGAAACAGGACAGCTTTTTAAGGTCAGGATAAAAACAGAATAGCATAGTCTTTCGAACCAAACCTTTATGAACTGCATATGCATGCTTAGATAGATGAATCAGAGAACAGAAGCAGCAAGGTAAAGATTAGAGTTTGAGGAACAAGGATAATTCAGTCTTCAGCAGTATCAGAGAGCTGCGAAGGAGCCACCTCAAGAGAAGAAACCAACAGTTACAAAAGGAACTCAATCTTAACAAACATAAAGCCTAAAACGATGTATGCCCGCTGATAATTAAGAGAGTTAAACTGGGAGGTTAAAACAAAAATCAATGGAAAAGCCGAAACGATTATAATTTCTCATATCCTAAAGGTGCATGTAACCTTTCAAAATGCAAAAGAAAAAACAGAAAATTTCACGCAGAAGTCAAACTCAAGAAACAAATCTGCAAAAAGCTTCCATTGTAAATGACCTTAATGTCAGACGTAAAATGCTACCAAAATACACATGCAACCCAAAATTGAAGCTATTGTTAACATGAATGTCAACTGCTTCCCAGTTGTGAAATTTAACAAAGAAGAACACTATGCAAGAGAAAAGAGAATTAAAAAAAACATGTACCAAAAAACCAAGATAACTTCGCGACAATTTTTATTGCATCTAGATTCTAAAATTGCCAGGCACATTCTAGGGTATGATCCAACACTCTTCACATGGGCATATATGCGCCTGTATAAGATTTCATTGAATGTAGACATTGCATTGGGTATATAGAAGGACATAAACCCATCATAAACTTTCCTCTAAGGCTCCAATGTCCACCTCGAGGTTGTGAAGATGGAGGATGTGTACATCGACTCCACGAATTTGCACAAATGGCCACTGTCAAATAGTAAAACCCAACTCATGCAACTTTGAGCTTCACAGCCTCAAGGTGCAAATGAGACCCGAGTTTATATGTGTCTGTGCTAGTATTCAAAATAAAAGGAAACCCTAGGCGATTTGGAGGCTTGATTCCTTAGACATATTGCATCTCTATTCTCATATCTATGCATTCTACACAAGAGCATCCATAAAGCATTGGCATTTCTTGATGATCTTTTACTACAGAAGATTTTGGCAAACTATGACCAGTGGGATTGAATTCATGAAACATAATAGACCAATGCAAGTTATTTTAAGAGTCCAGTGGGCCTGTGGTTAGACTGTGGTTAGTGGAAAATCGGAGCGATTGGTGCGAAAGCCCTTGTCTTCGCACAGGACGAAAGCCCTTGAAATCCCACAAACCAGGCAGCTGTATTCGCAGGGCTGAGGAGCGTTAGTAATGAGGAATTTGCAGAGCAATAGTGCAAGTCTAAAGAAGTGGGTACAAGAACTTACCACTGGATTAGCGACGATACCCAAGTTCTGTAAGGCAACTTGAGCGGCAGCATGCTCTGCAGTCCTACGGTTCCTGGAACCTGGAGGACAAACATAGCTGACCCCCTTAATAGTAACAGTTGATTTGAATTTGGGATCGTGGATAGTTCCTTCTTGTGTAGTCACATAAACAGGCGTGGGCATAGATTCTTTCTGCACATACTCATGCAGTTGGCTCTTGTACATTTTAATGTCCGACATACCTGCAAAAGGGGGAAAGAAATCCCGGTAAGTGAATAGAAACATATTTATACATAAAAAGGCACCAAATTTATACAATATGCTAAACTAGGAAAACAAAATCAAAACTCCATATGTTCACCTCCGTTGGCCATAGGAATTTGATAAGATTTCTGGCTCTTCAGCCTCCCTGAATACTGCTCCTGTGCTCTTATAGTGGTATGAGTGTTGTGACAGTGAATGATAACAGTGCCTGCCTGCCTTTCCTGAGAATAAGGATGACAGGGTCAATTCATCGTTGGGCTGGGTTAGGTAACTTGGGTTAACCCCATTTCTTGTAATTGGGGTTACAGTACCATCACAGATTGTTTGTTGTTCACTGGGTCATGGTTTGGACAAGTTCTACTGGCTCGGGTCAGAGGGCAAGTAGAGGAAGGGCTGCATTTTTCTTCTGTTAATAGCGAACTTTCTTTGTTATATAGTGTACATGGCCAGTGCATTTCCTATGTTAAGTAATCATAGTTTTGTAATTTTTTAATAATATTTGTATATATATTTAGAGCTTAAATGGTAAGGTCTTGGGTTAGTTATATATATATATTTTCAGGTAAAAAGGTTAAAAGGTTAAATGCAAAACATGGCAAAAGAGGTTTGTATTAATTTAAAAAGAGTTTGTATTAGTAATTTTTAATTATATATATATATATATATAATTTTATTTTATTTTATTGTGAAAGGGGTTTGTGTTATTAGTTCATGTCAAGGCACGGATTATAGCAATGGGTCCATTGTCAAAATTAATTTGACTTTTTCTTAATTTTATCAATTTAATGGTTGTTTTGCAATGTTGTGCAAAAAATAATTATTAATTTTAATTTTTTTAAATAATAAAATGTATTTTTAATTTTTGAAATTAGAAAATATTTTTTTGTTATTGGTTGTAAGGGTTGATTTGACTAAATACCCCTCCTTGGAGGTGACAATTTGTTTTTAAAAAATATTTTATTTTAAATTTTTTATTATTATGTCCACACAATGATATCAAATTTTGTTATGGGCAAAGTTTTTTGCAAAGTCATGGTTTAATAAGAAGCTTTGAAGTTTGTAGTGGGCAAACCAAATGACAAGTGTCCCAGATTACGTCACTCGTCACTCCTGCTGGTACCATCCGAGTTTTTTTTATTTTTTTTAATTAATAATCTTGGTATCTATTGGCTCAGCACATATGATGTCAGTCTTGAAACCTGGGGCAGGGTTCGACGTCACCCTGGGTATGTTCCCGCAGTTGCAATGCTGGGGTGGATTTTTACGCTGTTGTGCACATTCAATTTGTAATGGTGAAGCTTTCCATCTGGATGATTCCCAATCTACGGTGATCCTGAACCCCGAATAAGTGTCATTGTTGTACATTGCTTTCAGTACTGTTGTATGCAGTGAACGTATCCGTTCACTAAGTTAACCGTGTCCCGTTAAGGGTTAAGAAGCGAGACCGTCTTCCATATTTGAGATAAATGATAATAATATATTGATTGATGGTGATAAAGTTACAATAAGCTCGCCTTTATAGGGCTTGAGCAAGAATAGCGAAGGGTTACACCCTTTCGCTTATTAACCTAATAATCTATTTAACATATAAATAATAATATTAATTAAATATTCACAGCATTGCCTTCCCCTTTTGGAAAGCTTTGTCCTCAAAGCTTGAGTATTTTCCTAATGTCGTCCTTCATTCAGATTCAGTGTCGGTATTAGAATCGGACATGATTTCTTGTGTAGAGACTTGCACTTCCTTTCCATTGATGATTTTGCACTGTATTGTCTGATTGTTCCTACATTTATGGCCTGGGATCCAGTCATCACCGCATCGACGACATATGTTTTTCTTCTTTTTTCTATTATCAGAGTAACTGTTAGATGACTTTGATCTATTTTCCATTTCATAGGCATATGATTGAGGTTTGTGGCATTGATGGCCGGGTGATCAAGTATCTGCATAGTACCTACATTGTGTCTCTTTTTCTTGTCGATAATGGTTATCACCTCTTGTTTTTATTCCTTCCAATTTGCATTCTGCGGCTTTTGCTTTATGTCTTGCTACCTCTACGTTAGGTATGTCATGTAACTTTAACTCTTTTTGGAGGTACGGTTTAAGACCTCCTAAATAGGTTTTGAGTCTTTGTTTGTCAGACAACCCAAATACTCGTGTCGATAAGGATTCCCACTGATGTGTGAATTCCTCAACGCTTCCAACCTGTTGTAATCTGGTAAGTTTACTGAAAAATTCATCTTCTTTGATACCTTGAAACCTATTAAAAAAATCATTTTTGAACAAGTTCCAGGTGTAGGCAAAATTGTCTCTCTTCCACCATAAGTACCAATTATAGGCGTACCCTTCCATATGCATTGATGCATATTTCACCTTCTCCTCGTCAGATTGAATATTGTAAATGTCGAAGTATTCTTCTGCTTTGTTTAGCCAAGCAACGTATTGGTCTTCACTTCCATTGTATTTCGACAACTCTATTTTTGCCTTAGGTGGGTACACTATGTAAGGGTGATATTGATTCCCTTTTGCTTTATGGTTTGATGATGGATCAGAACTACTAGAGGATGTAAATGACATATTTGAACTGCTTCGTTGTTGGCGGTGATTTTTAGCTTTTTTATTCTCTACTATCTTACTGATAGCATCTATTTTGTTGTTTAATCGTGCCTCCATATCTGGCAGTACATTTGTTTCTATCTCTTGCTTAAGCGTCGTATTGTTAATCTTTATTTCTTTTTGCAATTCTTCTTGATTCTTAGCAAGTGCTTCCTGTATAGAAATATGAAATGAGGCATCTAGCATGTCTGGACTGCCGACTTGGTCTTTTTTTTGCATTAGTCTTTGTAACACCTCCATTAATGTATTATGGTTTTGCGTCATTTTTTGGTCTAACATTTTTTGTTCCTTGCTCATAATGTCGAACTTGTCGTCCATTTTCTGCTCCATTACTTGAATGACTTCCTCTTTAATTTCTTTCTTAAGTGCTTCTTGGCTCTTGGTGGTCATTTCCTTGAAAGTTTGGAAATCCTTCTCTATTTTCGCAATTTGAGCTTTTAACTCCATCGTCATGCTTCTTAGTAAACTTGATTTAATTAATAATAATTATTATAATTATTGAATATGATTAAATAAAATAATAAATATAATAATAACTATATTTAAATATTTTATTTTTAATTTTAAAATTTCAATAAACAAATATTGATATAATTATGATAATTATATAATATTTTTTTTTTTATGAAATTTAGGGTTTGTGTGGAAGGTCTTGGGAAGGAGCGTGGCTGGCAGGGCGAGCAGGTGGAAGAGAGAAGGCAGGAGGGCCGACTGGCGGGGTGAGCAAGAGTTGAATGGAAGCTGTGGGGGAGGCGAGCAGGTCGGAGATGGAGTGCAGCGGACGAAGGGAGCTACGGAGCGTGGGTGCAGAAGATCACGCGGAGGGAGGACGTTCGGTGGAAGCAGGTGGTAGAAGTTGGCGTGACAATGATGGAATTTGATGGGTGAAGGGGGGAAGAGCGAAAGTGTGGAGTTGGACAGAGGAGGGTGGCGCGAAGGGATGGCCTGGCGTGGAGTGGTGGTGACGGGGGACGAGGGGAACGCAGAGCGCAGGGTGGATTTGGGGGTAGAGGGGAACACAAAGCGCGGGGGGGGCCTGCGCAGGGGCTGCGTGGGAAGGTCATGAGGGAAGGCAGAGTGGAGGAGGGAGGGAAGAGATGGGTAGCAGGTCGCGTGGAGGAGGAGGGAAGGCGGAGGTGGGAGCTGCAGAAGCGGATGGTGGAGGTGGCGGGAGCGTGGGCGCACAAAGGAGAGCAGAGATGGACGAGTGCGGAAGGGAGATGGGGATGCTGTTGGGCAATGGAGTGTTGCAGTGTGGGCAGGAGTGGTATGTTGGGCGAGCAAGAGTGGTATGCTGCGCGAGCAGGAGTGGAGTGGAGATGGAAATGGCTGGTGGAGATCGCTCGTGTGGAATGGAGAACCCTAGAACAGATTTTCAACTTCACACAGTGAGTACTGGAGTGAAAACGTGCCGAGAGCCGAAACCGAGCTCTGATACCAAATGCAGTGAACGTATCCGTTCACTAAGTTAACCGTGTCCGGTTAAGGGTTAAGAAGTGAGACCGTCTTCCATATTTGAGATAAATGATAATAATATATTGATTGATGGTGATAAAGTTACAATAAGCTCGCCTTTATAGGGCTTGAGCAAGAATAGCGAAGGGTTACACCCTTTCGCTTATTAACCTAATAATCTATTTAACATATAAATAATAATATTAATTAAATATTCACAGCATTGTACCGCTCTTTTTACATTTCACATATTTCTACGGAGTAAAAAAATGATGTCCTGGCATACGTTGTTGGCAGTTTGCTCTCCATTCTTTACTGCTATATATACAGCGATTAACAAGTCATCATAGAAGTGCAGAATCATTAATCACGCTTCTCCTACTACTATAATACCCATTTTGTGCTATTGCTTCTGTAAATTATATTAACATAGTTGGCACCTATTATACATATTATCTTCATTCTAACACACAAAACGTAATGTTATCCGAGATTCAGAGCCATACAGAAATGGCAGTTCCAAGGCTTCTTTTGACAATCTCAGCCCTTATTTCACTTATAAGTCTACAAGTTGTTTACGGTATGTACAATTCATTTCATTTGATTTTATTTTGGGCATGTTCATTCACAATCTGTTTATGCGTTTCTGATCATAGATCATAGTAATATACAAAATCGAAACGTTATTATCATATACTCCATATTACATAATAATTACATGCTTGCTCACACGGTATATAATAATATTTTTGGTTTGACACTCTATATAATAATAATTTTGGTTATTATTAATTGATGAGAATGAATCTTCAATTTTAAAATTAAAAATAAAGATTGTGATTTAATTACGCCGAAGGCGTATTATAAGGGGACGGTTCCTATCAGGCTTTCGTCGTCTGTCGACGGCCTATGAGGAGCCGCCCCCTGTCCCTTGTCAAACAGGAAATAAATTTAAAATTCGGTGACTGAATCCACTTGGTCAACAAATGAATCAATAAATTTAAAATTCGGTGACTGAATCCACTCGGTCAACAAATGAATCAACTCGATCTTTATATGCTGCGAGCTTTGATGCCTCTCCGCCTCTGCTCCTAGTGCCCTAGCTCCCTTTATATATGCCTCTTACCACGCTGAGGGTGGGTCTTGATCCCTAATTGGCTCTACTTCTAATGTAGGATGATGGGCCTGTTATCCATTCTTGCATCCATTTTTTTTTCTTTTGATACCGTGCTTTCAAGTGCGTGCTTGGCATGTGTGATTCCTTTAGGCGGTGTATTGGCCCAAAGAATTAGTTTGGATGTTTGAACCTTTTATTATTATATTTTTCGATTTGACGAATCGAATTACAGGGAAGTGGGAACTTTTTCCCGCCCACCTAGTGTAAATGTGCAGTGAGTTATCAATTCTCCACCGAGCCGTGCATTGAAGTGCGGAGTTCGTACACATGCTCCACAAGACTGTATTGACATTCTTATCCATGTTGAAGGTAAATTCCTTGTTATTCTGAGGCTTCTTCAGTTTTAATCTCTTTGCAGCTGAAGACGACCTTACACTCAGGTAAGTCTGTACTACCTCATAAACTTCGCTCACCTTCATGCCATCGTTTTCCTCTATCACAACTGAGATGTAAGAAGAGATTATCCATATTACCCTATGTATCCATTTAGAAAACAAACTGCAGAATTATGGGGGCAGGTATTCCTTAGCTATAGTCCGTATGAATAACACGGAAGTCATGATCGACCCCAAATTCGACCAGATCTCCATTTTCCTGAAACCAGGAAACCCCGAAAGAAATATTCAACTGGAAATAAACAAACCAGGAAACCCCGAAAGAAATATTCAACCAAAAATAAACTCGTTCCTCCTACTCAGATGAAGTCGGCCCGGCTATTTGATGGGAATTTTATACGAGCAAACAAGGAAAATTTAATCTTAGGCGGTGGGTTCATTTTCATTCGTTGACTACGATCATTGTGGGATCCCCTGCGGTTGAAAGAAGAGCATAGTGATGTGATGCTTGGCCCCGCAAAGCGTAGGGACCATTCTATGACAAAAATACAACAATAACACCAAGGCCAAAGTTATGAATAATCAACAATTATAAGAACCATCTCGGTAATGAAATTTGAGTCTACGAACATTTAATTACGCCCGGGCTCTCTTTTGAACCACAGGCTCTCTTTTGAATGAAACACTGCTGGATTCTTCTGGTAGAACGCCCAGTGGGGGGATTCGCAGATGCATATAATGGTAGAAGGTCCTTTGACTATGAACGAGGCCACGTTTGTGAATTGAAGGAAGGCTCTTGGAAACAGACGATGAGCTACTACTATATAACTGTTGCAACTTGTATGAAATTGCTAAATCGACGTGGGATTAGAGGTGACAGTAGTAACACCCCATCACCTACCAAGAGTAATCTCAAACCCAAATTTTTATGTTTATATCTCTCCATTCATGTTTTATGTGCGTTGAAGTATATTTTTTTTGGGACTGAGATGTATGTTGAGAACCGTTGAATCCGTGAGAGTTCACACTTGTAACGAAAGAGTATTGAAGACAACCTGCACATGAAGACACATAGAACGATCATGTCTCTTTACCTGTGGAGATTGAGATGAAGACGTGTGATTGAGTGAAGACCTTCGAACCTCCTTGTGTTTACGCATGTCTCTTGTTTTTGGCTTACACGCTCTTCTCTGCAAGCGGCCTCCTTTCTGCTGGAAACGCTAGGCGAGCGGGGCGCACACTCTGTCCAAGATAGTTGAGCTATGGTCGGGTGCTCTTAGAAGAGCTTCCAAGTATGGAAACATTGGTATCTGAAGGAGAATTCCAAGCAGGTAGGGTGTTTTGGTTTGTTTCCCACGGCTCTTAGGGATTTCAGGTATGCACATGGCATGCATCTTATATGTAGGGAGGTGGTCACTTGTTTGTTTAGGTGTGGTGGTAGGAAAAAATCGGTGCACATGTCTCACATGCAGGAGGTGGTCGCATGTTCGTTCAGGCGTGGTGATAGGCAACATAAATTTAAATTGGATTATAAAATTATTTTTTTATAATGTTTGGCCATTCTTGGGAAATACCTTTTCAGGTTCAAGAAAACCCACTGCCAATGGCGTGTGCGAGTATTTAAGTGCATTGGAAATTCGCACGAGAGAAGATCAACGTCTGACAAAATGAGGCCCTGCAAAACAGCTGTTACTGGAAAGAATCCAGTCATTCGGCTGCTGGGAGCGCCGTCCAGGTCAGGGGCGGGAATCAGGTCAGATTGCGAGGAAGAAGAAGTGCCAACGTGACTTTTCGTATGCAAACCCTAAGGGCACTGGCATGCTCATGATTGAATAATTTCATAGAAAAATTGAATAAAATTTTGGTGATGCAGACTACAATTTTGTTATGTGGAGATATAGCAAAGAACCGATAAATGACATAGAGCATGCTCAATGTATAATATTGAGAAAACCAGATTTGAGGCTTTCAAAACCCAACCATTGATTCGGTAGTGAGCTTTAGTCATGAGCTTAGTTTTGTTCATAATATCTAGGGTAGGATGCGGGATGGAAGAAATGTATTTTCATCATTAGATACAAGTGGAATTCAAGTTAGGGAAACAATGATAAATGATATAGAATTAGTGGAAAGACAAATATATGCTTTGCTCTCAGCATGCTTGAGTTAGACCAAGTACCAATGAAGGGGAACTTATTATGAGGAAGGGATAAAAAACCTAGATAAGATCACGCAAAGTGATGAACAATCTCATGAGATACTTGCCTAAGAAACATTTGAGGAGAATGGCTAGTAGGATGAGATGAAGGAGCAGAAGACAAAACAATATTAATGCTCAATAGCAATAAAATGTAATAATGCTCATACACATCTGACTGGAATAGGTATTAAGTAAGCGGTTGTCATTTTTCCAAACTTGACCAATTTTACCACCCATTCCCCATCTTGGACATGGTAATCCTTCAAACTTGAGGACTATACAAGAACCCAAACAATATTGTTGATACATAGCTTACAGCAAAGCATGAGAAAAGTGACAGTAAACTCAAGAAAAACAAGCTAGGAAATTACAAGTTGTCGGTGATGAGGTACAAGTGTTATACAATACACACCGTATGTCAAACAACAATCCCAAAAAGCATAAACATTAAATTGCACAACTAATTAATATATAGCTTTCATCTAATTGTTGTTTATTGTTTAACCATGCATTCATCACTATGTATTAACCGCAGGATGCAACCTGGCTATGATGTGTAACGATGAATAGGTAGTGAAATAAATGAAACACGGGAAAGGGATCATAAATATCCTGAATACAATAATCCAATGAATCATATCATTTACTACCAAGATCAATTGATAAAGTCATGTATCTGGCAGGTATTCAAAACATTATATGATCAAATCAATGCTGGGACAATTCTAATTCACATCAGCCCTTGCCATACACGTTAGAATAGGAAACCAAACAAGATTAACATTTTCCAATCAAACATCACATTGACCAATGCACGTAGGATAACCAAGGTGAAGGTTAAACAAGTCAACTAGTGACGCAGGCATATGAGTATCATATGTTCTTGGTACAATATTGCGATGCATTAATACTTACAATATAGCAGTATTGTCACACGCATATTTACCACAAAACATGTGACATGGAATTTGTATTTAAATATTTCACATCATAAATTTATCAACCAAACCCTCTGTCATATAAACTATACAAGATCCATAATGCCACAAGCTTATGTGGTTGAGTCAATTAATGATAAAGAACATGTGCCACGTTGGTGGAATACATTTGAATTCAAATATTAAACACATCAAACATGTCTGCATCATAAAACATATTTTATGCACGATTCTTGCACAAAGTCTTTCAATTCAAATGTTATACATATATTATAAAACGAGACCAAACATGCACTTCCAACCGTAAACATCGCATGACCAACAATATGATAATTATTTGCGTGAGATCATTTTATTAAAAACAAGATTTAGATGCACAACAAGATTATGATCATCAACTAGAAAAACAAATATTGTTATGTGTAGGGAAGCAGGTAATGTTATCCTATCCATAAATCCCAAGAATTGACATTAACAAGGTCAACCATTGACATTGGTAACAATAAACCTCAAGGATTGACCTTCACAACAATGTCATGTACTACAACAATAGAAGGTATATGAATTACATCATCATTCTCCTTCAAATGCTATACAAAGATGAAAGACAGTTCATATTTGCCATTGATTACATGGATTTATATTTATTGCTTATTAGTACTTGCAACAAATTTTTCCTTTCAATTTGATCTACTATCCCTACCATAAATTAACTAGACTTGCTTTCAAACACATAACGTACACACAACTTTCTCTCCTTTTACAACATATTGAAATTCTTCTTGGCGTTCCATTTCCCTCGCTTTGGGGGTATGCTAATTTATTTTAAAAATAATTCATTAGTTACAATAAGACAAATATGAAAATTACTTTTTAGTTACAATAAAGCAAATATGAAAATTACTTTTGCTTATAATAATGAAAGTGATTGATTTATAAATATAAAAGTGATTCCATTAATTATAAACGATGGCAGCCATTAAATCTATGAGGCAACTCAAGTAAAGATAATTTTTTTTAATAAATTATAATTGGTTTTTTAAATATAATTTTTTTTTTTTAAATTTTAAAATATATATAATACAAGTTTTAAATCAAATTGATTTAGCATAACATTTAATAAGTTGTTATAGTGAAAAAAACATTAAACAAATTATTAATTTTAAATTTATAAACAATTTTATTAATTTCAAATTCTAAATCAAATATGTAAAATATAAATATTAATTTTGATAAAAAAACATTTAACAAATTATTAATTTTAAATTAAAAAAAAAATGTAAATATGATTAGTAATAGTCTTTTTAAGAAGAGTTTGATGAAAAATGTTTTAATATATTAAATTCCTACATAACTTAAAAGTAAGGAAAATCAAAGAAGACTCATTCAAAGCAAATATATAAAACAGGAGGTCCATATCTGGATTAGAAATCCAAAATTGGGAAATTGGAATTTTTTCCCTATTTGGAGGGGCTTTATGAAAATATTTAAATGGATCAAACCTGATCTCGGCTGGCAGGTGGGATCAGGTGTGAAGATACGAGTTGGTGTGGATCCCATTATTGGGATGGAAGACTCTTTTATGCTTCCAGCTATCATTCCCCAGTATCTACAGGTTATTGGTATGAATACTTTGAATAAGATTCATATTTGCAGTGCTGGTGGTGTTGGGCCAGTTGTGTGGATGACAGCGAGAGATCTTAGACTCTCTGGTTACTTGGCTCGGATTTGGGACACTTATATAAAAGATTTAAACTCTACGGGTGTCGGGTGTCAAACTTAATCATGAGAGTGATCAATTAGTTTGGGGAGGGAATCCTTCCACTGGTATCGTCACAGCAAAAAATGCATACAATAGAATCATTCAAGAAAATTTAATCTTCCCTCCAGACTGGTGGTATAAGCTCTTATGGAAATGGCCAATTCCATTAAAAATAAAATGTTTCTTATGGCTTGCCCTACAGGATAAGTTGAAGACATGGGAAAATTTGAACAAGAGGGGTTGGATTGGCCCTAGCATTTGTGTTCTTTGTCACAATGAAGCAGAAACATCTCAGCACTTGTTTGTCAAATGCATATTCACACAAAAAATTTGGGAGTTTGTTGCAGCAAGCTTGAATTTTTCCTATCTGTGGGATGTTGGTGTTTTCAGCATTTGTCTCTTGACTTGGTACAGGAAAAGCAAGGAATTTTTTTCTATTGCTATTTTCATTTCATGGGCTATTTGGTATACAAGAAATTGTGCAGTCTTTCAGAATGAGACTCCTGATGTAGTGAAGTGCAGCATGATTGTCATGAAAATGTTTTCAACTTATAAATCTGATGATCATAGGCAGAAGATAGACAAAGTTGGTCTTTTTACTCTCAAAGTGGATCAGCCAGTACTTTTCTTCGATGGTGTTGCACAAAATGGGATATGTGCAGTGGGAGGTGTGCTTTATCTGAATGATTCACACTATTTCACAGTTAGGTTAAATTGTGGTGTTGGTAGTAACATGAAAGCAGAGCTTATGGCTCTCTGGTGTGTATTGAAAGTGGAAAATATTTTTGGCTTGGTCAACATCAAAGTGTACGGAGACTCCCGTGTTACAATTAAGTGGGCGGATGGCAAGTTCAAATTGAATGTAACAAGCTTGAGACATTGGTGTCTTTGTACACAACATGAAATAGCTCAGCAACAAAATATTAGCTTTGAACATATTTTTAGAGCTCATAACTCTTTGGCGCATTAATTATCTAAGCAGGCACTGGAAGGTTTGGAAGGTCAGCTTCTATGGGAGGAGTGGTGGGACAATTCCATCCTTGATAGTGGTGATACATATTTCTATGATTAAGGTCTGCGTGGTGATCATTTTTCAGCTGGCTGATCTTATGGATATTCTGCATCTTTTTGTTGTTTTGTTACATTGGGAAAGTTTGTTTTTTTGAGTTTGTTTGGGATTCGGAAGCTCTTGAGCTTATATGTGCTCTTCAGACCTTTGAAGTTTTGTTGATAGATTCAGATATCAATTCAAGTTTATCTTTGTACTATTTGATTCTTATGAATACCAATAGTAGTTTTTTTCGCTGGAAAAAAGGAAAATCAAAGAAGAACACATGCCCAGTTAATGCTTTGCTACTCTTTGGATTAGGAGTCAGCAACTATTATTAATAAAATGTTGAATCTACCAATACTAGTAAGTAGGTCACTATACTTCATAGGGATTATGATTTGTTGGTTAACCTTTTCTAAAATATTTAATATTCATGTTACAAAATCAAATAAAATTAATAACTTTTTTTTTTATAAATTTTAAATTAGAGAAGTCAATGTTATTAATTTCATTTATTTTAGGAGGTGGATACTAAGCAACAACTTTGCTGCTAAATCCAACCAATGCTATTAATTGTAGGGGTACAGTCTCTTAGGCTCTCCTAGAAGGTGCAGACATCATCTTATGATCGGAGCTAGGCATAAGGATTTGATGTTGGAGCATTCTCTTCATTATCATATTCTTCCTCATCTTCATCTATCTTCTTCCTATGTGAACCCAAATTTTTGGAGACAATCAAAATAAAATAGAATCACAATTTAAATTAAGATTTTGGATTTTGGATTTCTAAAGAGGTTCCGAGTTAACCATCATCATCATCACTAAGTAGCTTTGATGCTAAATCCACTTAGTATCTTTATTAAGATTACAAGGTTTGTTATTTTTACTAGTAAATTTGCATTAATTTACACCTACTTCAATACAAAAACCCTTATGCACTGTGTAATATTGATCAATATTTTTGTATGAATATGTTTAATAATAAAATTAAGATAGATTTTTATGTTTTTACAAAGTGTATTTTGATTATACTATATTAAGTACATAAAGTTATATTAACTTCTTATTAACATGGTTAAGTGTCTCCCTTACACATACATGGGGCTTTTAATATTATGCACCACTTCATTTTCATAATTTTAAATGTCAATATCATATTCTTATCAACATGTTATTTCTTATTCAACTAATTTTGATCAAACTAAGTTGACTCTTTTTATTTAAAGTTATTTTTCAATGTTTTGGAAAAATAATTATTAATTTTAATAGGTCAATAAAACAAAAAAACATAGTCCCAAGGCAGGGGCTAGCAACTTTGCAGCTATTGTGCTTGTTTATAAATATATTTTGTAGGGAAAGTTAAATGGAAAAAGGGATTTATATTAATTTAAAAATTTAATGTTAAAAGATTAAAATATAAAAGGGACGTGTATTTGTGTTTATGTATGGGACGTGTATTTTGAGGGACCACGTTTGTAAAAAAGGTGGAAGAACTGATGGTGGGCTCTGATACGATGTGGTTTTTCTGGTTATGGGGTTTAGTGGCTTGTTCTGTCACTGCAGATGGATGAGTTTTATACAGGGTTGGGAGTCCAGTCAGCTTGTGTGAGCTGACTCTAGTACCAACCAAACCTTAAACAAAAAGTGGGAACTTATCTATAGTATTTTATTTTTCTCTGGGGTTTGGGGGTCTTGTCATTCAGTGGACAAATCTTTGTCTTCTACCTGCTTTGTTTGGTGGCTAGCTGTCGTTTTCATCAGTGACTTACTGCTGATTTTTGTTCATTTTTTATTGTCCTTACTGATTTCACTGGACAGCTGCCGGTTGTCTTTCGGTCGGGAGGGTTTGGTTTTCTTTCATACCTCTCACTAGTATGTCTAGGTCCTTCGTTGTTTTATGACCGGTGGAGGATATTTCCTTGGCTGGAGACTCGCAAGTATGGGGGGATAAGTGGGCTAGGCTTACCGATGCTAGGGCTCGATGTCGTCGCAGACAGAAGGCGCTCAAGGCCCGTGATGGATTAGAACAATATTTTATTGAGGTGGACTCAAACCTGGATAGGGTTGAGATGTTGGCTTGCAGGGCCATAGTGGGTCGTTTGGAGTTCACATCGGGCTCGAAGGAGGATATTTTAGAGTGGGTTAATAAACATTGGACCCCTATATTGGGTCTTGCTCCTCGGATAAACCTGTTACTCAATGGATGGATTTTATTTATTTTGCCCTTGATGGAACATGTTGGGACCATACTTTCTAGCAACTAGGCTTTTAAAGATGGCTCTCTAATCTTGAAGAAATGACACCTGGATTTTGACCCATTGAAGGAGGTGCAATCTAAGCGTCATTTATGGATGCTACTACCTGGTTTTCCCCTGGTTCTCTGGACTGAGAGTATTTTGATCGGGCTGGCCAACAAAGTGGGTAAGTTTGTTAGGTTTGATAAGAACTCTTTATATGGGATGGAGAAGAAGGTTGCTCGGGTCATGGTTGAGTTTGATCTTAACAAGGGTTTACCGGCTGAAGTAGAAATTATTTGGGGCAATGTTACCTTCAGGCAGAGGTTGGACTATTTTGGGGTGCCCTTTCAATGTTTCAAGTGTCGTGGTACTGGTCATATTATGGCTGTTTTTCCACTTTTGATGCGCCCTGGTTCGTCATCAGAGAAGGTTGGGGTTTCGGCTACAATGACTTGTGCTGCTGCTGTGAAGGAGTCATCACCTTTACATGATTCTTCGGGTAAGTTTGCTTCCTCATTTCCTTTAGCTGAGAAGGAATTACCTAAAGAGGAGTTAGACTTCATTTTAGATATTGAGAAGTCCTTCGACAGACGTATTGTGGAGGAAAATATCAGACTTAACCCTAAGGGTTTCTTTGAAAAAATACCCTGTACTCCTCTTGTGGCGGCTAATTGTCCTGATTCAGGGCCTCTCTCTCTGGTGGTGCTCCCTCGTCTTGATAGTCCTGCTGCCATAAACCCTGTTCCGGTTACTGAGTGTTCGTCTTCCCATGGGGGTTTACTGTCAAGGGGGTTCCCGTCGGCTTCTGAGATGGATCCTACAACACTTTCCACGTTGGGCACAAACCTGAACTCCTCTTCTCCTCCAGCTGGGTCTGTTTATGGTCGAGATGGACCAGTGCATATCGTTGACCATTTGGACCTGATGAGTTCTGATCCGGGGTCTACATCTCTATTGGAGAGCTTTGTGTTGTTGTCTATATTTTCGAAAAAACCCTCATCAAACCCTCTTGTCAAACCTATCACTCCGGATAAATTTATGAATGTTACCATTCGAAAGAATAGAAGGAAGGCTTTGGGTAAGGGGGGAACTGGTATTGAGGAGTTTTTTACCCCACTTTCTTCTAGACTTGCTTCTTTTGAGGCTACCTGTGATGGCTCCATTCCTACTATACTTTCTGAGGCTCTTAGAGATGTTTTGCCTCCACCCGTGGTTCCTTGATGTTATTTCTCACATTAAACGTTCGAGGATTGGGAAAGGGCACCAGGACTAGCGCCTTAACCCATTTATTCATGTCTACTAGTCCTCAACTTATTTTGCTTCAAGAAACTATGTGCTCAGACCCAGCGGTTGTTCGTAAACTTTCCACTATCTTTCCTGGTTGGGAATTCTCCGCTATTGATGCTGTGGGACAGTCGGGGGGTCTACTCGTGGGTTGGAATCCTTGCCTTTTCAATTTTCTTGCATATAAAACACAGTGGGGTTTGTTACTAAAAGGACACTGTCTGAGCATAAATTTGCCACTCACTGTTTTTAATATATATGGTCCTTATAAAGACCGTGGCAGTTTTTGGGAGTCTTTGTGTGCCTTGGGTATACTTAATACCCAAAATCTTATTATCGCAGGTGATCTCAACTTCACTTGTAGCGCTGGAGATATTTGGGGCACTCATGCTCGTCTGATGACATGGCTGACTTTTTTAATGGGATGCTGAATTCTTTTGACCTTATTGATGTGCTTCCTTGTGCACTTGGTCCTACTTGGACTAATGGTAGGGAGGGATCGACAGGGATGCATAAGAGACTTGATAAATTTTTAGTCAAATTTGGTCTTATCTATGGATGGGAGAGGCACAGATCTTGGGTTGGAGATAACAAGTTTTCTGATCACTGGCCAGTCTTTTTTCAGATTGACACGACATTATGTAAAGTGCATTATCCTTTTAAGTTCTATTCTTCATGGTTGTGTAATGAGGATTTCTACTCTGTTATCAAGCAGTTCTGGTTAAATTATTGTAGTGAGGTTGAACTAAATCTTATTGATGCTTTTGTCCAGAAGTTACTTAAGCTCAAAGGTATTTGTTCTAAGTGGATTCACAATAAATAGAAGGATGATGTGTCGAAACTTAACTCCCTGGAGGTGCTGTTACAAGAGTTACATAGCCGGAACTTCAATGCTGGGCTAATGGATGAAGAGTTTGATATGATCAAACTCATTGAAAAAAAAGAGAGGATCTTTTGACACAGGAAACAAAAGATTGGAGACTCAAAAGTCGCGCCACTTGGATTAGTCACGGTGATGCCAACACAATTTTTTTTCATTCCTATGCTTCGCATAGAAGGAATATGAATGTTGTTTGGGACCTTCAAGATAATTTGGGGAATTTGATATCTGGTCAAGATGCTCTTCATAATTTAGCACTTGATTACTTTGGTAAATTGTACTCTGATTCTGGTCAGAATGACTTAATCAATCAAATTAATGTTGCTAGATATTATCCTGCCTTCATCACAAAACAAGATGATGAAGTTTTAGGTAGAGAAGTAAATCTTGATGAGATTGAAGCTGCACTCAAGATTTTTGAAAAGGAGAAGAGCCCAGGCCCGGATGGCTGGACTGTTGAGTTATTTCTACATTTTTATGAAATTATGGGACCTGATATATTAAAGATGGTGGAATTCTCTCGTACTGAGGGGTACATTTCCGGTGGGCTTAATTCTACTTTCCTCACACTTATTCCAAAGAAGGGGAAGCCCACTTCTTTTGGTGATTTTCATCCAATTGCATTATGCAACTTGGCTTACAAGATGATTACTAAAATTATCTCTATTCGATTGAAACCTATTTTATCTGCCCATATCTCCGCGGAACAATTTCGGTTTCTGCAAGATTGCCATATACTTGATGTCATGTGAATTACATAAGATATTATGCATATTATTAAATCAAAGAAGATGAAGGCTATGTTTCTTAAGATGGAACTTGAAAAGGCATATGATAGAGTTGATTGGTCTTTTCTAAGGTTGGTTCTCATACAGATTGGAATGCCACCACCGGTCATACGCTGGATTATGGCTTGTGTTACCTCTACTAGTATCTCTGTTCTTATAAATGGCGCACCTTTCAGTTTCTTCAGCATGCGCAGGGGAATCCGTCAGGGATGTCCACTTTCTCCTTTGTTATTCTTATTAACCATTGAAGGACTGAGTAGAATGATCACTGCAGCAAAAGTGGATGGGAGTATTTCTGGTATCAAACTTTCTCAGGAGCTGGTTTTCACACATGTTTTATTTGTCGATGATGTTTTAATTGCTGGGCTAAACACTGACCGCGAATGGCAGAGATATAAGGATATCATTTCTATGTTCTGTGCGGCTTCAGGTATCAAGGTAAGTATAAGAAAATCTTGTATTCACCACTTTAGACTTTCTGACCAGTGGATTGAGGATATAAAAAATATCTTACCTTATAACTTTCAGCAACTTGAGGAAGGATTCATGTATCTCGGCTATTTTTTGAAGCCGAATGGCTATAGAACTGTTGACTGGCTATGGTTATTGAGGAAAGTTGAGAAGAGGATTTCTCACTATACATTTAGACTGTTGTCAATTGGGGGTTGGTTGATCCTTGTAGAGGTTGTTCTTACCGGCATTCCGGTGTATTGGCTCTCTCTTCTCCAAATTCCCGTGTCTATCCTTACTAGACTGAGAAGGTTATACTTCAATTTCTTATGGACAGGTGGTTTAGATTGTAAAAAGATGGTTTTGACCAGATGGGAAACTATTGCACTTCCTACTTGTCATGGTGGTTGGGGCATCTGCAACATTTCCTTCTTCAGTATTGCGTTGAGAATGAAGTGTTTATGGAGATCTCTCTTTGGGACCACCCTATGGTCTAAGGTGATCTCTGTAAAGTATTTGAATGTAGATGTGATTAGATGGTTGAGACATCCGGTGAGGAGATTTCACAGCGTGTCCAAAATCTGGAGCGGTTTTTTAAAGATATACAATTGGATGGTAAGGGACCTAACGTGGAAGGTTGGAAACGGACATGATATACTGGTTGGAATCGATCCAATCCTTGGCTTGGAGGATGGCTTCAGATTGTCTAATGAGATATTGCTCACCCTCCATTTCTTTGACTACAAGACCCTTAATAAGATCTGAAATATGAACCAAAATTCGAGCCAAAACTATTGGTTGAGTGCATTCGAATTGGGGTTTGAAGATGATTGTGCAGCTGAATGGAGTCATTATGTTCAGAGATTAAATGTGATTGGGTACAGACTTTCTGCTGATATGGATAAGGTGATTTGGCTGAATAATAATAAACATGGCACTATTACGGCAAGTTTGGCATATCAAGCTGTTATCAGTAAACATTGTATATTTCCTGTGAACTGGTGGTTCAAGGCACTATGGAATTGGAAAATCCCTATTAAAATTAAATGTTTTATGTGGCGGTCACTGAGGGGTGAACTTCCTACTTGGGATATTTTGGTAATTAGAGGTTGGGAAGGCCCGAATATCTGTTTTATCTTCTGGCACAAATCCGAATCCGTCGACCACATCTTTGTGGACTGTATTTTCACGAAGGAACTCTGGTTGGCAATTCAACAACATTTTAAAACAAAATGTCAGTGAGGTGTTGATTCCTTTGCTCATAATTCATTGTCATGGTATAGGTCACTTGATGAGCTCCCTTATCTGCCTGCTGTGACTGCATGGGCGGTTTGGAGGACTCGTAATCTAGTCATATTTGAGGATCAACATGCTAGTATTGACTAGACACTTAAGTGTGTTATTAGGATGATTTCTGAGCAGTGTACTGATTGCAAGAAGGTGAAAACTAAAAAGATATCTACTTTCTGTCCCCCAGACCAAAAAGCTGTGATCTATTTTGATGGTGCTGCGGATGGTAGTAAGTGTGCTTCTGGTGGGGTCATCTACATCAACTTGGACCATTACTATACTCTGAAATTGAATTGTGGACATGGCACTAATATGAAAGCAGAGATTCTTGGACTTTGGTGTGTCCTTACTGTCCCATATAAATTTGGTTTATCAAATGTGGTGATTTTTGGAGACTCCAGAGTGACAATTAAATGGGCTCACGTAGATTATAATCTGAACAACCTACCTTTATATCATTGGTGCAAAAGGATAAAAGAATTATTGCGGCACTTTGAACATATATCTCTTGATCATATTTATAAGCAGTTTAATTCATTGGTTGATACATTATCCAAGGAAGCTTATGCTAGAGATGAAGGAGTTATCTGCTTGGAGGAACACTTTGAATCTTCGATGATAGACTCTGGGATGATCCAGATCTATGACATCTGATCGGATTTCTATTTTGGCTCATTGATCGAAAGCATGGAGCAATGTTTTTTCAAAATAGTTTTAAGCAGGGTTTTATGTTTTTGAAGTTATGTTTTGAAAACGTATACAGTCTTTTTGGACCATTTGATAAGTCTATTTATAGACTTATGCACATTTGTACTATTTGATTCATGTTTGAATAGCAATAGTATGGTTTTTTTCGCTAAAAAAAAGTATGGAATTAGTTAAATATTATTAAAAATATAGTTTTGGGTTGTTAGCTTAATTTTTTTTAATGCCAGAAGACAACAAGATTTTAACCCGGAAGTTTTAATTTTTAATTTTTTTTATGCTAGAAGACAACACGATTTTAACCCGGGAGTTTTAATTCTTTTGTTTAGAAAGAACTTTCCTTTTTATTAGTGCATTTCTCATGTTAAGTATTTATAGTTTTTGATTTTTTTTTTTTTTTAATAATATAGAGAGTGCATTTAAATTGTAAAAGTGACTTGTGTTAATTTAAAATTATATTTTTGATAAAGGTTAAATAGTAAAAGGAGTTTGTATTAATTTAAAAATATAATATTAAGAATTAAATTAAAAGGGCTTGTATTCTAAATTTTTAATATATATATATATATATTATATTGTAAAAGGGATTTATGTTAATTTAAAAATATACTTTCTAAGTCAAGGATATGGTGGTTTGTTGGTGGGGATTGATGGATTTCATTCCATTCACCTGGGTTCAATTTTGTTGAGACATCTTCTAACTTGGATGATAGGAGGAAGTTTGTTGAGATTTCTAATTTCATACATAAACGGAAATATAAGCCTTTTTTATAATAGAATCTCTCAAAAATATGTTTTTAAATTAATACAAAGCCTTTTGCCATTTAACCTCTTACCCTAAGAAAAAATCAATAAAACTTTTAATACCAATTGATTTTGATTGTATTTTTATCAAATTTAATTTGATTTAAAAAAATAAAATAAAATAAAACAAAAGATTTAATGAAAATGACCTACATACTAGCCCTTGAAATTTTAAACACCTATAGAAGAGATACATTTAAGTAATTGTATTTTTTACTATTTTCAAGTGTGTATTTTATAATGATATATGTTTATGTTAATTAAATTTATATATATATATATATATATATTTTGTATATTTTATTCTTGAATAAATGTAAAATATATATATATTTTGTAATACTATACCATTGTTTATTTTCCTCAAGTCCTTCCGTTGGTGGCTAACTCAATTTTTTTTGTCTAATTTGGACCCACAACTTTGTGGAGTAGGGTTTATGCAAATCCTAGTTGTAGTTCAATGAGTTTTAGTGGGGGGTCCTTAGATCTACAAGTTTTGGAGAATTTGAGAGTTACTATTGATAAAAGGTGTGTGAAAGGATCCCCCTTCTAGGACAAGGAAAATGAAAAAGGTTATAAAGAAGACAAATGATAAGGTGAAAATGATTGTTGGGGAGGATTTACAGGTAGATCAAATAATGAAATATGCAAGGAAGACACTCGTTGGTCATGTTTTTGGTATGCAATTGTTTGAATCTTGCATTGGTTCTTGGATATCAAATAATTGGTCATGGGTTTTGGGATACAATCTCTCTTTCCTTATACTAACTATAGGTTGGCTCAGCTCCAAATTTGCATCGGGGGAGGATGTGGTCAAATTATGAGTTGACACTGGTTCTAGGGTTCATGTCTCTTGAGTTTAAAATTATGGCACCCCTGTTTTGATCCCAGACATGAAGTGATGAAGTTGGTCCTTGTCTAAGTCAAGATCTTGGGCTCCCGATTGAACCGTGACACAATAAATTCTTATGGGATCTAGGAAATACCTTGGGAAAGTCTATGATGGTGGACCCATCTTATAAATATAGTGTTTTCCACTCACTAGTGAATGTAGATCTTTAAAGATCCTTGCAAAGAGTATAGACATTGAAGTGGGTGATAACATGTTCACACAGGACGTGGACTATTGCAATGTCCCTTTTCATTGTGTAAGATATCATTTTCAAGGACATGTCGTAGAAGATTGCACAAAGCCCTTCATGAAGAAATTCTAGTAGTTGAAAAGAGATCCCCCCCCACAAGAATGCCACCACCAAAGGAATTTTGAATGGAAATTTATCTAATTGTTTGGATATTTCCGGCGCAAGTTTGGAGGTAATCACTTTTAGGGTTCTTGTTGAGCATAGCAAGGAAAATCTTGTTAATCAAGGCCACAAGTGTCACACTACAAATTTTTTGAGGATGGGAGACCTTGTCCAAGAGGGAATTTGGAAGATAAGAGGGAATTTGGAAGATAATATATGGGTTCAAATAGGAAAAGGCTCTAGACTTAAATCATTTAGAAAATCCCAAGGATGGAGGTTGTTTTGATAATGTCATGACTCTAGTTTTGAAGCCAGACCATGAGGAGAACTAAATTAATGAGGCACACAAGGAGAGCAAGGAGTTACTTGAACAAACTAGTCCGTCAGAAAAAATTACTATGATGAATAGTGCAGAGGTCAAGGCTATTAAGGTTAGGAAGTCTCAAAGAAGTGAAGGATAAGAGACATCTTACACATCATGACACTCACATCAAGCTTCGGGTAATTTAATCTCCGATGTCTTTATTAACTCCTCCTCATTATGTCGGGTGAGTGAAGTCGATATGTGGCTAATATTGAATGAGGGAGGTGGTGACTGAAAAAATTGCACTATGGTGAACAAAGGGGTAACAACTCAATTCAGGGGTGTTTGACAACCCCTATTCGTTTGGGATGGTTGTGCCCGATGGGTTTAACGACTCCATTGGCCCACTAAACACTAAACTAACCTAAAACTGACTAAATAAAAAAAGAAAAAAGAAAATAACCTGTGCTAAAAAGTATATACAAAATTAAATATAAACAAAGTATACAAACTTATAGTGTGTTATCTGGTAAGTCACGGGAAAGACCTAAAATTTTATAGAAAATAATAGATTAAAAGGTTAAACAAAAGATATGAACTTTTTAAAACATAAGACCATTTACTGAATTCTTAGTAAACATACATAAAATTTCATAAAACAGTGAGCAAAAAACTATGAATGATAAGTGAATAAAATATGAAAAAAACTTTTAGTCTTCTAGTACTAAAACACACCAATCATACACTACAATGCTAAAGACATCAAACAAACCATATAAACTACTAAATAAAAGAAAAACTTGGCCAAGATCCTACCTAACTTAATGACATATTAATCTACCAATTAATTAACTGCAGAGTATTTTTCTGTTTTTTTGATATAGCAAAAACATTCACTAATACAGAAGCACAAACATACTCTTAACAAAATTTAGACTTATTTCAAAACAAGTTGGAACACAGTCTGACCTTCCTTTGAAAACAGTCATAGTTAATATAAAAGGTAGACTAATTTAATTCAATTTCGTATGACATAATATATGTGATTAAACAGAAACCAATGAAGCACAATTTATTTATCTAGAACCACACATATCATAAAGTAAGAGAGTTGTCTTTGATATTTTTGCAGAATACAATCAGACGAAATTCAAGTTGACCCACTCATATAATGGAAAAAGGAATTGTATTGAATTTGCTAGATGGTGCGTTGGTTCATAAACAAAAGATTCTAAACTGGGATCTTAGAGACATTAAGCCCCTCTTGAGGGTGCCTTGATGAAAATTCTCTCCATAAATGTTAGGGTCCTAGGAATCCTTACAAAACGTTTATCCCTCTTTAGGTTAGTACAGAAATAAAGACTGAATATCTTCTGTGTGCAAGAAACAATGTGAAGGGGGGGGGGCTATTTGTTGGTAATATTAAGTCTCTCTTCAAAGGATGGGACTTTATGTGGCTTGACTCTAATGGTTTTTCAATGGACTGCTCATTGGATGGAAGACCAGTATTACTTTACTAAATAACTTTTTTGTACATTCAAGCATATGCACGGTCTTCATGTGTGAAATATTGGATCGACAAGTTTCCATATTGAATGTGTATGGGCCTTACGACTGCAAGCAGGTTTTCTAGGATCGGGTATTTTCACTCTAATTAAGAATAAGAATGTGATAGTTGGTGGGGGTTTGAATTTCATGATGAGCATGTTAGAGATATGGGGTTCAAGTACTCGAGGAGATGTACTTGCATATCACTTTCAACACCATCTAAGGGAAGCCGAGTTGATATATGTGGAGCCAGTTAAATTGAATCTAACATGGAGGAATAAGAGATCAAGAGTAGCAAGTGTCTCGAAACACCTTGATAGGTTTTTGGTCTCGGAGTAACTTATTACTAATATTGATTTGCATCGGAGTTGGGTGGGGACCGGTGGTGGATCAAGCCATAAATCTACCATACTTATGTTATCCAAGGCTGAGGACAAACCTCCTTCTCCATTTAAGTTCAACCCAAGTTAGAATGAGGAGGATGACTTTTAAGAGTTGGATAGAGCATCTTGGCAACCTTATGTTTTGGATTTGATAGTCCCAACTTGTAAACAATTTGTAGATTCTTTAATGAATCTCAAGGAAAGGGTTGTGGAGTGGTCAATGAATAAATACAAGAATAGGGATAAGTCCCTAAAGGAGATAGAGGACACCGTATACACACTTTTTGAAACCAACTCAGCAAGGAATTTTACAGAACAAGATTAAAAGTCTCTAATAGATCTAGAGACATGAAGGACAAAGCTACTCATAGAAAGAGAATTAGACTAGAAAATTAATAGCCAAGTGGTTGAAATGGATATCGAAGACAAGAATACAAAAAAATTTCACTGATTCACCAACCAGCGGAAATGCATAAATACTATTTGGGAGATTTAGTCCATAGAGGGACACACCACCAAAGGGTTTAAGAATTTTTTTGAGTTGGGGGTGCAAGACTTCTCCAACATAAAGAACCTGACATCGTAGAGATTGTGAAGGTTTACTCATTCTTTCCTAGACTGGTTTCTCCCAAAGTCAATGAAGCATTATAGGAAGATGTGAGTATCCACGAGCTACTAGAAGTTTTGATAACCTTTCAAAAGGGTAATTTTCCACAACCCGATGGGTGGGTGGTTTGTGAAATTCCACAGCTAAGGATCTAAGCACTCAATGTAATCTTCACTAAGAAATGCTACATATATTTAGCAAAATTTGAGATAAGAAGAGTAAATCAAAACACATATAAGAGACTTCAATTGCTTAAAAATGCATCATCATATTAATGAATGATAATATTACATTAAATAATTCATCTCACAAGAGAGATTCGAATGCCTAAGAGGCAATTTGAAATTATCACTAACGACAAGCTTAGACTTAGTAAAAATCTCCCATCTAAGCAAAAGAAGATTCCAAATATATGCTAGAGGTCACGAATTGGCTAAAGCAGCCTTGGTAGGCCATGAGTGACTCAGAAGAACATGTTGGAGGATTTTCAAGAGTAAAACATGGAAGTGGTTGGTGGAAAAATCTAACAACTTGCCTAAAGACACCCTAGTCCAACTTAGGCAACTCAATCCAAGAGAAAAGTTTCCAAAATCAATCTTTGTCTCATAAAAGTAGGATAAAAGAATAATAAATTTATCTAGGGCGCAGTAGCTCAGAAAATCAAATTAAAGCAAGTATGAGGGTACATCACTAGTCTAAAATGGTCAAAACGTGGATAAGGTAGTCTCATGACACTAGACTAGGTGCTAGGTTGCTATATTATGCAAAATAAACGTGGAACGAGGTTCTAAACACTAAGTAAATTAATTAAATGATTAATCTACCCAAGGTCTAGATGGTTTTATGTTCCAAAACCCCACCTTAAGCCTGACTTAGAGTGATTAAAGTATGTGTAGAGTTCAAGCAACATAGGATTATGGTCACCCTATTACATTTATTATCCATGTAACATGAGGAAAGAAGGAAAACCCTATGGAAACAAAACCCCCCCTCAAACTGAACATGGAGTGTATCAAAAAGTTTACTTTAGACTACAACATGAACTTAATAGTCCAAAGAAGGCCTATGAGGGCAATGATTGGTAAATTGAATGTCAGGAGGTAATTTCCTCTTTGCAGGAAGAGATATTTGCTCCCAATTGTCCCAATGTTGATCTTGAAACTAGCAAATTGAACCATGAGCAGCTCCAAAAATGTATTGATGGTTCCTTGAGATCTCCTTTGAACCAGTAGGGGTAATATCAGAACCAAATGTACCATGACATGATGGTGGTGGCTTGGAATTCAAATAAGCTCCAAGTGTGAGGAGCAAATGTCCAATCGAATGCAGAAAATATCCAACTTCTTTTCCACTTTGAGGAAGTGTGCATGTGACCATTCTAGAATAGGAAGGAGGCATGGGAACAAGGAGAGCGTATGCAATAGCTACAAATATTTATATAGCCTTCAAAATATCCATTGAACCATAATCTTGCAAATCAACAAACTCATGAGAAGAGAGATAATCTTCTAGACCATTAGTTGATATAGAATCCTCACTAACAGAAGTATGATAGGATATGATATGTTGTTGCTCATTATAATTTAACATTGAACCATAAAAGGTGATATCAGGTCCAAATGAAGCATGATCAACTTGAAAATTGAACTTCAAATAAGAGGAAGTTAATTCAACTCCAAGCAAAAGGTGGTGTCCTCCATCTTCAATGAAACTCTGAGAACATGTGCCAATGATCAAGTTGAAGCACATAGGAAGCATGTGATAAAGTAGGGAGAATGTAGAAGCTCCAAAATATGATCTAACTTCCAAAACCTTCAGTATATCATCATTCTGCATAGCAGCAGACTCGTGTGAAAGAGAGGATTAAAAATCCTCTTCTGCTTCTAGAACATGAACTGGCTTATCTTGCTTAGAATCCACGATAGAAGAATTGTATGAGAACTGAATGGAGAGTTCTTCTCCAACAAAGAGGGTTTGAATGTCTTATTTTGGATCAGCTGCATATGAAGATGATAAATCATCATTCTCTTGAACTTCTTCAGCAACAAGAGAAGTGGTCTCTTCAAGGAGACTATCACCAATTCGAACTTTGGAGGGAGTTGAGTCCTTTTACAACAATGACAACTTCATCAATCACTTCTTATCATCAGCTTCATAGGATGAGGATCCATGATCTTCATCATCTTCTAGAGTAATAGAAGAAGACTCTTCTGATTCTATTTCATGACATGTGGATGAAGCATTCAAATCATGGAGATCATCTTGACCGGAACTGTATGTGTTGAAATTTCTGCACAAGCTTCTTCTTCATCTTGAACAACTTCTTCAGAGAGGGTTGAGGCCGAGACTTCAAAAGGGAGAACACACGAGGATGTTCCAGATTCCCTCTCCATATTGTTGATATGAACCTCATTATGCTTGCCAAAATCTCTATATAAATTGGTCCAGAGATCCTTTGGGTATTCGACAGAATCAATAAGGTAGCGCATGCTTGGAGAAATAGCTAGACACGTGGCTCCAAATGCTCTGCCACAATCATTCAGCCAACCATATTTCTCTTCAAAGGATTCAAGATTAGCAACATCTCACATAGACACATCAAAGAGCTCTAGTCTCTTTAGATGCTCAGACATCTCCAATTTCCAAACATAATAATTTGAAGAAGATAGAGGAGGAGCTGATTTCGAATCCATGAAGTTGTACTTGCACAAAAACACCTGCAAAAAATGCTCTAAAGATCTATATGGAATATTAATTGATCTAATGAGCTTTGCAAGATGACAGTAGGCACTTTCAGGAGTCCGTCATGCCTAGGTAGACCCCTTGAGCTAAACCCAAGGGTACAAGGTAATTTCCCATGGGACTTTTAGGGAAACTCCATAACTTATGGTGCATTACTGTTTGCAACTATGCTCCCTAGGCTTCCTAAGCTGTGATACCATGTGAAATTCCACATCTAAGGATCTAAGCACTCAATGCAATCTTCACTAAGAAATGCTATAGAGATTTAGCAAATATTGAGACAAGAAGAGTGAATCAAAAACACATAGAAGAGACTTCAATTGCATAAAAATGCATCATCATATTAAGGAATGATAATATTACATTAAATAATACATCTCCCAAGAGAGATTCAAATGCCTAAGAGGTAATTTTAAATTATCACTATTGGCAGGCTTAGACTTACTAAAAATATCCCATCCAGGAAAAAGCAGATTCCAAATCTATGCTAGAGGTCACGAATTGGCTAAAGTAGCCTTGGTAGGCCACGAGTGACTCAAAATCAACATGTTGGATGCTTTTCAGGAGTAAAACATGGAAGTGGTTGGTGGAAAAAGCTAACAACTTGCCTAAAGACACCCTAGTGTAACTGTCATGTCCCAAAATCTTTCATTGGGTCACAATGGCCTAAGCCCCTTGGCCATACTCATGATAGTTTGTCAAATTGATGCCAAGGGTCAAATAATTGCCAAGAATGATGTCCAAGTTATTAATAAAGTGAAATTAGATCCAAATGTACAAAATGGGTCACATAAATAATAAATGTTGAGAAAATAATGTGGCATTGGGTCATGAAGACAATTAGAGGCTTATGGAGTCCTTAAGTGGCTAGATTCCCTCCACACACTTGGCATGCACTTCATCCAATTCGAATCTATGGGTAAGTATTTGGAGGTTGGTGAGGTTTCATATGGCAGTTCATGAGCTAAGGAAGTTGAATTGGTGAAGAGGAGTAACTCCCATGGGGAGAGGAAGAGGTTAGGAAGACAATGTGTGCCACTTGGAAGGAGATTCCCTATACTCTATGACAACTAATGATAAAGATTCTATGAAATATTCAGACCTGATTGCAGACTATGAAAAATTTGACATGTCAGGGCTAAATATAGCCACAAAGAGGGCGCATTAGGGAGTTAGAGGCAACCCTTCTACTTGGGGGAAGATTTGGAGCATGAAGAGGCAAGACAAGTGTCATATGAGTTACTAAACCACAAAGATGAGTTGGAGGAAGCCCATGGAGGGAAATTCGACCTTAGGAGGCCTCATGAAGTTAATAAAAGGATGTCATGAGGAAGAAGAATAACTTTTGATCATTTTAGAATTTGAATTTTGTATTTGGGAGAGGAGAGCTAGTGGAGTGCTAATCTACTTTCCTTAGCACCAATTTTGAGGGTGAAAGATTCCCATCCTAGTTGGTATGTGGAAAGACCATTCATACCTTTCATGGGAGATTTAATGGAGTCTTTATTTGTAGGTGTAAGCTACAGGACAAATCCTGGTTTCTTCTAGTGCAACTCATTCCTCCAACCATTTCCAGTTTTCTTTGCATATTCTTGATCCTTGAGGAAGGGCGCTTTTGGTGAGCTATTGTTCTCTTTGGGGGAGATTCTAATGCCCCATTTATTTTGTAATAAGATGTATATGCTCTGTTCTTCACATTCAAAACTCTATCAGGTCGAGATTCCAAGTGGATATATGTAGAATTGATCATTAATGAGTAAATAGTGACCATTTCCCCACTATATTGATGTGTACCAATGAAATGTTGATGAATTCGAATGGATTGTTGGTTGTGGAGCTAGATATTCTAGTCTCATGGATGATATTGTCTCATCCGTGTACCCCATCTTTATATGATATGCAAAAGGACTGTACATTCGTTCCCCAACCTTGGGGTTCGGGGGTGAAGCCCCCAAGAAAATGTTTTGGGATGTTTGTTGGCCAACAGTTTTGCGGACCCATGGTTTTGGGTATCCTGTGGTATTTTCCCATTGCATTCCCCTTATAAAAGAAAGACATTGTAATACGGCCAGTTGAAGATGTATTAGGTATTATGCATTGTAAAGATCTCTGAGATCGTGAAGAGAGATTGTGAGACAGTGAAGAGCATGTGCAGTGGATGTGCTGCAGGTTGTATTCCTTCATTTTCTGGATGGTATAATAATAATGACTAGCAATTTCAGTGTGGACGTATCCCATCTTGGGTGAACCACGATATATTGGTGTCTCTCTTGTAATGTGCCTGTGTGATTATATTTGCATTTCTGTTATTGTTATTGCTCCGCGATCCCGTTTTTCTAACATGGACAAGTGTTTCACTGATGTATTTATGGTGAATGGACTGTTATTAATGAGTTGCACAAGTTTCATGTTCATTACTTAAGATTTTGGAGTCATCTTGCTCAGTTTTATATCATTTGGAGAGGATTTAATGCCATTTTCCCCAAGGTCGAAACTAGTAATTTTGTAGCTGTTTGGAGAGGGGTGTAACAGGATTAACAAACTGAATAAAGATGCACATGAGACCTTAAAATTGTCCCTGATATGTCCTCTACCTCTGTTCAGAAATTAGAGAGGGTTTGAGAGCTTTTGGAGAGCCATATTCAGCATTTTCCCTTGAGGGATTTGAACCCCAAATTGCTAGTAAAAACTCCTATCTTGGCCAAAATCTTAAAGGGGTTTTCAGAAGTCTTTTGATGGTCCTAAATCATCCATGAACATCATAATCAAGTCCTAATATCATTCATACACCTTCTCTGAAGATTTGGGAGCATTTGGAGCAATTTGGAGACCTAGACCTCAAAACTAGTCAAAGGTTGAACTAGGGAAAAAAGTTGAAAATTTCACCATATTAATAAATTTCAAAAAAAGGGACATTACAGTAACTTAGGCAACTCAATCCAAGAGAAAAGTTTCCAAAAGCAGTATTTGTCTCATAAAAGTAGGATAAAAGCAGAATAAAGCTATCTAGGGTGCATTAGCTCAAAAAAGAAGATCAAAGCAAGTAAGAGGGCACATCACTAGTCTAAAATGGTCATAACGTGGATAAGGTGGTCTCATGACACTACGCGAGGTGCTAGGTTGCTATATTATGCCAAATAAACGTGGAACAAGGTTCTAAACACTAAGTAAATTAATTAAATGATTAATCTACCCAAGGTCTAGATGGTTTTATGTTCCAACATGGTTGGGTTCTTCTTTGACTTATTTTTGTTGGGTTCTGATCTTCTTCAGGTCCTTGAAGAGGTAAGAAGGATAGGGAGGATGTTGCTATCATTTAACTCGACCTTCACAGCATTGATCCTTAAAGTTGAAAATCAATTAAACTATGGGGACTTCAAAATGACCTCACTATTCAACTGTGTTACAAAATCATAGCAAAGCAGTTAGACTAAAAAAGTTACTCTCAAAATTCATCACTCATAAACAATTTGGTTTCTTAGATGGCCAACATATACACGATGCGATCGAGGAATCTCAAAAAAGTCTCCATAACATAATAAATAATTTGAGAGCAATGATAATCAAGCTAGACCTCTCAAAAACCTATGATCAAGCTTGTTGGCTATATCTTCGACACCTCTTTATCCAACTTGGATTTTCTATCAATATGGTGAACTGGATTATGAATTGTGTGGAGAATCTAATATATAGTGTTAGTAAATGGTTTGAGTTCCTCTTTTTTCACCCCAACCAAGGGACTTCGACAAGGCTTCCCACTCTCTAAAAGGTTGCAAGGAATTAAGGTGGGACTTGATTTTTAAGACATTTATTATTTGTATATGATGTTTTGTTATTCACCAGTAGCTCACTATCCAAGGGAAAAGTTTTACAAGACATATCAAATTTGTTTGTAATACCATAAGCATGGAAGTAAATGCTGAAAAAATCACTTACATGTTTTAGCAAAGTCACGGAAATGGTGGAACTAGAACTTATGAATATGTTACAATTTCAGGAATCATGGTTTATTGAAGGCTTCAAGTATTTAGGATTTTTACTAAAACCAAATTCATATGATAAACAAGACTAGAGCTACTTTATTGAAAGGATAGAGAAGAATATAAACTTATGGTGTAATCATTGGATGTCTCGCGGTGGAAGATTGACCTTAGTGAAGTCTATGCTAGAAGTGATTTTTGTCTACTAGCTTCAATTGACACACATTCCTAAGGGAATCCCTAAAATAATATGCAAGTTGTGCTTTAATTTTTTGAGAAGTGGGAGAGTAGGTCAAGATAGCACATATT
Organism: Larix kaempferi; assembly: GCA_027924585.1. NCBI lineage: Eukaryota > Viridiplantae > Streptophyta > Pinopsida > Pinales > Pinaceae > Larix > Larix kaempferi. The sequence goes on from BSBM01000217.1 coordinate 39,243,305, forward strand.
GGACTAGTTGGAGGTCAATCACAAAGCCTAAAAGGCAAGAAGGGTGGGGTTTGAAAAATCTAAATTTGTTTGGCTCCTCCCTAACGAGTAGAACTCTTTGGAATTTGACCACAAATGATAACTTGTGGAACAAGCTTATAATCAAAATATTTAGCTATGGAATCCATTATGAGTTGGATTGGGAAGGAGGACAAGTCCTCAAAGAATGGCTCATTACATTGGAAGCTTCTTGTTCATTCCTTCCCAATAATTCATATATTGTTGGAAGGGGAAGTGGGAAGTGTATCAAAGATAAGAGTGGGAGAAGATGCCATCATGGGTTGTGGAAATCAGATCTACCACCCACAAGATATGTCCAATTCTTTCATACTCAGATTTTGAGGTTTTTAAATGATTTTGTTGGTCATAAAGGAACAAACCTATGGACTCAAGCTTGTAAATATGTAGGTACCATGGGTTTGCAGGGAGATAGTGCCAGAGAATGGGAATATTTTGTGATGTGATTATGTTGAGCTTATATTCACCTTCGTGAGGATCCAAATCATCTAATTTGGTTGGGAAGTAAGATGGGAGGGTATTTTTCAACAAATCCATTTTATCAATATTTGATGTCAAGGGATTTTCAACCTACTTTCCAAACAAAATAATTTGAAGAAGATAGAGGATGAGCTGAATTCGAATCCATGAAGTTGTACTTGCAAAAAACACTCTAAATATCTATATGGAATATTAATTTATCTAATGAGCTCTGCAAGATGACAGTAGGCACTTTCGGGAGTCCGTCATGCCCGGGTAGACACCTTGAGCTAAACCCAAGGGTACAAGGTAATTGCCCACATGACTTCTGGGGAAACTCCATAACTTATGGTTCACTACTGCTTGCAAATATGCTCCCTAGGCTCCCTAAGTTGTGATACCATGTGAAATTCCACATCTAAGGATCTAAGCACTCAATGTAATCTTCACTAAGAAATGCTATAGAGATTTAGCAAATATTGAGATAAGAAGAGTGAATCAGAAACACATAGAAGAGACTTCAATTACATAAAAATACATCATCATATTAAGGAATGATAATATTACATTAAATAATACATCTCCCAAGAGAGATTCAAATGCCTAAGAGGTAATTCGAAATTATCACTATTGGCATGCTTAGACTTAGTAAAAATATCCCATCTAGGACAAAGCTGATTCCAAATCTATGATAGAGGTCACGAATTGGATAAAGTAGCCTTGGTAGGCCATGAGTGACTCAAAAGAAACATGTTGGATGCTTTTCAGGAGTAAAACAAGGAAGTGGTTGGTGGAAAAAGCTAACAACTTGCCTAAAGACACCCTAGTGTAACTTAGGCAACTCAATCGAAGAGAAAAGTTTCCAAAAGCAGTCTTTGTCTCATAAAAGTAGGATAAAAGCAGAATAAAGCTTTCTAGGGTGCATTAGATCAGAAAAGAAGAGCAAAGCAAGTATGAGGGTGCACCACTAGTCTAAAATGGTCAAAACGTGGATAAGGTGGTCTCATGACACTAGACTAGGTGCTAGGTTGCTATATTATGCCAAATAAACATGGAACAAGGTTCTAAACACTAAGTAAATTAATTAAATGATTAATCTACCCAAGGTCTAGATGGTTTTATGTTCCAACATGGTTGAGTTCTTCTTTGACTTGTTTTTGTTGAGTTCTAATCTTCTTCAGGTCCTTGAAGAGGTAAGAAGGATAGGGAGGATGTTGCTATCATTTAACTCGACCTTCACAACATTGATCCTTAAAGTTAAAAATCAAGTAAACTATGGGGACTTCAAAATGAGCTCACTATTCAACTGCGTTACAAAATCATAGCAAAGTAGTTAGAATAAAAAATTTACTCTCAAAATTCATCACTCAGAAACAATTTGGTTTCTTAGATGGCCAACATATACACAATGTGATCGAGGCATCTCAAAAAAGTCTCCATAACATAATAAAGAAGTTGAGAGCAATGATAATCAAGCTAGACCTCTCAAAAGTGTATGATCAAGCTTGTTGGCTATATCTTCGACACCTCTTTATCGAACTTGAATTTTCTATCAATATGGTGAACTGGATTATGAATTGTGTGGAGAATATAATATATAGTGTTAGTAAATGGTTCGAGTTCCTCTTTTTTCACCCCAACCAAGGGACTTCGACAAGGCTTTCCACTCTCTAAAAGGTTGCAAGTAATTAAGGTGGGACTTGATTTTTAAGACATTTATTATTTGTAGATGATGTTTTGTTATTCACCAATAGCTCACTATCCGAGGGAAAAGTTTTACAAGACATACCGGCTTTGTTTGTAATACCATAGGCATGGAAGTAAATGCTGAAAAAATCACTTACATGTTTTAGAGAAGTCATGAAAAGGGTGGAACTAGAACTTATGAATATGTTACAATTTCAGGAATCAGGGTTTTATTGAAGGCTTCAAGTATTTAAGATTTTTACTAAAACCAATTTCATATGATAAACAAGACTAGATCTACTTGATTGAAAGTATAGAGAAGAGGATAAACTTGTGGTGTAATCATTGGATGTCTTGTGGTGTAATATTGACCTTAGTGAAGTCTATGCTACAAGTAATTTTTGTCTACTAGCTTCAATTGACACATATTCCTAAGGGAATCCCTAAAATAATATGCAAGTTGTGCTTTAATTTTTTGAGAAGTGGGAGAGTAGGTCAAGATAACACATATTGGACTAGTTGGAGTTCAATCACAAAGCCTAAAGGGGAAGAAGGGTGGGGATTGAAAAATCTACATGTGTTTGGCTCCTCCCTAGCGAGTAGAACTCTTTGGAATTTGACTACAAATGATAACTTATGGAACAAGATTATAATCAAAATATTTAGCTATGGACTCTATTATGAGTTGGATTGGGAAGGAGGACAAGTCCTCAAAGAATGGCTCATTATATTGGAAGCTTCTTGTTCATTCCTTCCCAATAATTCATATATTGTTGGAAGGTGAAGTAGGAAGTGTATCAAAGATAAGAGTCGGAGAAGATATCATGAGTTGTGGAAATCAGATCTACCACCCACAAGATATGTCCAGTTCTTTCATACTCAGATTCTGAGGTTTTAAAATGATTTTGTTGGTCATAAAGGAAAAAACCTATGGACTCAATCTTGGAAATATGTAGGTACCACGGGTTTGCAGGGAGACAGGTCCAGAGAATGGGAATGTTTTGTGATGTGATTGTGTTGATCCTATACTCACCTTCGTGAGGATCCAAATCATCTAATTTGGTTGGGAAGTAAGATGGGAGGGTATTTTTCAACAAATCCATGTTATCAATATCTGATGTCAAGGGATTTTCAACCTACTTCCCAGTGGTGGTCACACTTTTGGAAGGTGAAAGTCCTGAAGAAAAACAAACTATTTATGTGGCTAGCACTTCATAACAAGGTATATACATGGGAAGCTAGACAAAAAATGAACTTTAAGGATCTTGGGATTTGTTTACTTTGTAGGCAGGAGGAAGAAACCACCACACATATGTTTCTTGATTGTGCATATTCAATACAAACCTAGTTGAATATCCATAACTTATGGGCCAAAGTTAGTATAGAAGGCAATTTAAAATCAGGGTTCACTAAATGTGAGTTCAAGCCTTATAGGAATGTCCCTTTCTTGGCACTCTAGGGATTATGTTTAGTGCATAATAAGTGTTTATTTGAGGATACACACTTATAATCCTTTCAATTTTTTGCGCAGATAACATTAGTGTTCCAATATTTCAAGGAGGATCCAAAATTTCACATTCTAAGGTAGATAGGAGACTTATTGATTGATGAACAAAGGTGCTATAGTTTATTTGACGGTGCTTGTCAAGGACACGCATAGTGTTGTGGCCTTGGAGGGCTAATTTATTTCAATGATATTCATTTCATCTCCTTTAATTCAAATCTAGGTAAGGGTACAAATAGCATGGCCTAACATATGGCCCTAAAGACTATCCTCAAGTGTGCTTATGATTCTAGAATAAGAGACCTTCAAGTATTTGGGGACTCAACATTAGTAGTTAATTGGATGCATGGGACTCACCAAATGCATAATACCAATCTAATAGGCCTTTCCAAACATCTGAAGGACGTTGCAGATGCTTTTGATACATTCACAATCAACTATATCTTCAGAGAACATAATCAGAAAGCAAATAAATGATGTAAAGAAGGACTTGATCTTCCTATAAGGGAGATTCCCATAGTGACTATATATGGGGCCTCAATTCTTGAGCCTAGACATCCACTTTGATAACTTCAAGTTCCTCATCCATTTTTTTAGGAACATTGCAGTTAATAAGGAGTCTAATTCTATTTAAACAATGTTGAACTATATATTTTATCATAGCATAATACTTGTTGGAGAGGCAGGGCAATTTTGCATAGGCTAGAATAGTAAAAGATTATTATCATTTTTTAAAATAGTGTCTACAAATTTTGTTGGAGAAACATGTGGAAAAATAAAATTTATATTGTGCAATAGCACCTAAAGAATGCTCTTTTATGTTGAAAAGTGATAAAATGGCACTTTTTTTTCTTGGAAAAAAATATTTTGCAATAGTATATATTTATTTAATTCCAATTTTATTAAATGAGAAGTTTATCTTTTTATATATCTACATTTAATATATCTAGCTTGATATGAATTTATATGAATAATCACGCTTTAAATTGTGATTACAAATACCATATAAGCATATATACTATCATTGTATAACTAGCATTTTAAAATGAAATGAGCTTTGTCTTCAATCTCGTCTACTCTAAGTTGCATAGAATACAAATTGTTTTCCCACATAAATGTCCATTTGTCAATTTCGCTATGCAACTCATACGGGTTAGTTCTTAGCTTAAAGATATCATCATTTTTTTCTTTAGAATTGCAAACTTAGTATGGTAATGTTTAATAAATCTAAATTAATATGAATATATTTTTATTGCTATTATTATTATTATTCACATTATTGTAAAAATAAATGATTAAAAAAAGACATTACATTTTCATTTTAGTTTATTAGGGTTAACTATAATTATAACACATTTGATTAGGTTTTGGAGTGCATTTCACTTGATTTGGTGCAAAAACCATTTTGGTTAATGTATGAATTTGTTTGTCTATTCACTCTCCCTTTCTTCCTCTATGGGATATGTTTTCATGATGACACATCCCACTAGGTTGTAGAGTGCACCTTACTTCTCCAGTGTAAAAAATCATTTTGGTACTCAGTTTCCTCTTCTTCCAATTTGGGACATGTTTTCATCATAACACATTTGGCTATGTTGTAGAGTGCAACTTACTTCTCTTGGTGCAAAAATCATTCAGTTGTGGGTTGAATATGTGTGTTTACTTGGTCTCCCCTTCTTCCTCTATTGGATGTGTTGTCATCAAGACAAATCCAACTAAATTGTAGAGCTAATAAATAAGATAATAAACAGTGAAATGTATCATATTTTGACATCTTGGAATAGTTTCTACGAACTCAAAATTTCCTCCCCTCTTGTGTACTATCCTATAATGGTTATGAGATTTGCTTTGCGATGCTGTAAAAGTCCATACCATGATCCTTATCCCAATAAGAGTGTATACAAAATTAGTGGCTCTCCTACTAACACAATAGTTGATTGGTTGTGGGATGTGGGACATGTTATATGGATATGGGATGTAGGATGCATTGTCAGAAACTTTCCTAGTGATACTCATCACTCTCCAAGATTTTCTCATGCTCATCTTAGAAAGTCACAAAAGCTTATTAAATCATTACAAAACACTTGTTATACCTACACAAGCTGGAAACTCTATCACAAGTCATGTGATAACCACACAACAAGTTAGCCCCAAGGGTTAGCTTAAGCTATCATTAGCTAGATGTGAGATCTATCTCCTTGAAGTAGGGAAGGTCATGCGTATGACACTCGTAATCTCATCGAGGTTGTGATTTATAAGTAGGATCAGTGGTTTACAATAGTCACCACCCATTGATAGTGGCAAAGTCTTTGGGTATTTCCTATGCATAGTTATACGGGGAAAAAAAACACCAAACAAGCAAGTGTTATTTCTAACAAGAATAACATTAAACCTCCCAAAAAAACAAAACAAATCCAAGCACAAAGATGATACTATTTTATATAAAAAGAAGGTGATAGTAAAATAAATTGGAAGAGGTTGTCATTAGGGAAAATTTTAAGAACCCACCCTAAATTTCTATATATAATAAATGGGCGAATCCCCATGATATATAAGAACATATGAAGGCTATTTTTTCAATGTTATATTATGTATATATAATTTGTGTCGAATCACTCATTGAATTATATAATATTGCAAAATCTTGGTGAACCTTTCACTAAATTATAAATCCTTGTAAAATCTTGGTGATTCTTTCACTAAATTATAAAACCTTATGAAGTCTTAGCCCAATATTACGACAAGTTTCTCCTTGGAAAGTCATGGCCCCATGCTTTCCCAAATACATGGATATGAATGAAGTCCCAAACCCGAGACATGATTCCCCAAACAACTACATAAGAATTATTTCCGCATCACCGATAAGAAGCTTCACAATCCCCATGTTTATTAGGGAAACTTTGGATATGAGGTGATGGGATTTAGAACTCTCCTAGATGCAAATGGGTCGCTGTAAGACTTGGTAGTAAATGTCATATGCACTTCTCATGTGGACATTAAGTAACTCTCAAAATGATATTCAACCCATAAAATCTATACGAATGTAACTCCGACTTCAATTTCTATGATCGATAGAAGGCGAAAGAGCCTCTAGAAACTGTCATTTCTGGAAATAGGGTGTGAATGGGCGATTTCTAGCGATTTTCGTGAGAGAATAGAAGTTCAAATCCATTTATAGAAGGGAGAAATTGTTTTATCTTGGACCCCCTTTTTAAATTTGATGGGGATAACCTTGTATTCATTAAAAATAAATAAATAAAATGTGGGCTAATCATACATAATAGGTTTTTAATAAAAAAATTAGCCCATTAAAAATTTAAAACCCTAAATTTATCCCATGGGATAAGATTAGCCCCTAAAATTTTCCATGGTTGTCATTCTAGTAAAAAGGCTTGCCATCAACATGATATGAACATAGTGAAAAAAATGTTGTAAAACAAAGATGCCAAGCTTCCAAAACCATAATAATGTGAGAGCCCATGTACACTAAAGCATGAAAGAATGTTGATTACTGTGAATACATTGAAAAACATCTATGAAGCTTTGTGGATTTCCAACTACCAATTGATATACCAAGGCAACAATGAAATCACTAAAGGACATAATCTTGTTGGGAAGCCAAAAGTTGAATACTTTGACTTAAATCATAGTCTAGAGTTTTGACCTCATGCACCTCCTAAATTAGAATAAACTAGTGCTACAATAGAAGGGAGAATGTACTAGTTTGATGTGATTGTCACTCAACAAATAAATATTGACCATTTGATAGAAATTAGTTATTTTAATAAAACAAAGTCAAGAAGTGGAGGCTTAGTGAAGTGGCAGAGGCATTAAAATTGAAATTACCAACACATAAGTACAATCCTCGGAGTTGAGATAATCTAACTAGACCAAATGCGAGTGCAACAATATACATTGCAAAAAGGTTGTTGGAGAGGATCAAGAATCAAATTCCAAGGGGTTTGTGTCCATGGAAGTAGGGAAAGGAAAATTATACACAAAGATATGACAACTCAAATTATGGGAAGATGGATATATAAATAGATTTTAAACTAACCACAAGACCAAATGGCCATCTGAGATAACAATTTTACACTTTTTGTGTGCCATTTTCTAAGATATTAAAACAATAAATTGTGGTATCTACATCTACCAATGTAATTCCAAGTCCTAAATCATGGAATTTTCTAACTCAACTAAGTTTTGTCCCCTTCACTATACATTAAAGGCTAGCTAGATGCATTGCTGACTGTTCTATCAACCATATGATTCTTTCCCACATCATTTTCTTATTTAACTTTGGTGTACCTCTCAATATATCCTTTTGAAGCAATGATTCTTGGTTTCTAATATGCAAATTTGGCATTTCCTTGATTTGCAAGTAAGTTGCATAGTATAGGAGATTGTGTTGCTCAATTTATACCTTGCCATTTCCACATACCCAACATAATCTTTCCTCCCATGGTTCCTTTAGTTGTTCCCATCTTCATGTTTCATATCTCAACCTATGTGAGTTGCTTCTTTGTCATGTTATTACGTATTTTTCATGGCATGGAATGTTAAGCATTAAGTACTCATGGGAACAGTAAAGGTAGGGATGTAGTGAAATAACACATTATGTTATATTGTAGATATAACATCACTACTAAAATTATATGAGATCATTACCTTTCTATTATTTTAGTGATGGAGAAATTCTACTAGGAATAGACACTCCACAAAGCCATGAAAATGATCTATGACACCTCCTCATGTCTATTGAAGTTTCCTATGTAGCATTATTGTTTTATTTTTGTGTGTTTTTTTCCCTTTTCCCTTCTTGTAGCATTCTTGCACATGACTTTCAACATCTTTTTATCTAATGGGAAACTTTCTTTTTCTATATCCCACTCTTCAAACCATTTCCTTCATTAATGATCCCATGCTTTCTTCCTCCTTTTTAGATCTTCTTGGTTGATTTTAACTGGGAGCCTATTATTAAAATTATTTTTGGGCATGACAAGAGAAATAATAAAAATAAGAAGAAGCAAACAAATAAATAAATCTCAATAGACGAGAGATTTACCTTGGAAATGCTTTATTGGGAAAACCAACAACCAATAAATATCTATTATTACCTTGGCCAATCTAGCCAAGTCGTCCAAATAGCAACACTTGAGATATTTTACAATGGAGTCCCCCCTTTAAACTTGACTTGGGATAATCACCTACCCCCCTCAAATTTTATAACTGAGTATCTTGAAATACAACATACTCCCCTTTCATTGTCACCTAGTTCTACACCTAAACTTGACACCAATGATCCAATAAACCAGGTTTACACATGCCTAAATAGGTCTTATAGTTGTGCCCATTTACATATGTGATTAACTTACAACTATACAATGATTTCTTTACAATTGTATTCCCAAGCATGTGATGTTTGAAGTATATATTTGCTTCATTACCCACAACCCTCGTGTTCCAAATACAATAAAATAAACCAAGTACTTCTTTATCCTTTCCCTACAATTTGTTGTGCCATTCACCATAGTTCATTAATTCATGAACCACTACTTCATTTTTCAAGTGATTAAATATGCCAATTTAGCTACACAATGTTTTATAAGCAACACCATGAATCCATGAATATCCCAATATGAGAATGGAATTTCTAATACACATAAACTCGACCAATGGGAGATAGGGATAACACTAGTTCTATCATCCAAAAGTTACAAACCATTCTAGCTCTTATTTCCATGATATAAACTCTAATATATGCAAACCCTTCCATGATTCATGAGGGGGGAATTCCTTGCACTAGACTTCAAATGTGGCCCATCTAAACTATCCATGGATTACCCCTCTCAAGCAACTTTACATAAACAACATATCAATAATACTTGCATTGTTATGATTAGTTCACAACATCATACATGACACAATCATGACAAATGTATTCAATTTTATGCATTGGTATAGACATCACATTTGTAGTTTGTACCAAAAAAGGAATGCACCCAATCATTGTGCTTCACTAATCCAACTACCACAATTAAAAAATATAGTTACAAATTTGATAACATACTCCTACCAATCAGACAATTGCCATTGCACTCATAGATCGTACCATATAAATCTTCCACAAAGCCCTAGGAATTGTTTCTTTGATATCAACACAAACAACTGAGGCCACTCTTGTGAGAGAGTCCAGGCTTATCGGGATTTCATACCAAATTAAAATTATTTTTGAGCATGGCAAGAGAAACAATGCAAATAAGAAGCAAAGATATAAATCTCAATAGACAAGATATTTACCATGGAAACCCTATACCGAGAAAACCAACACCCAATAGATATCTATTATTACTTGTCCAATCTATCCAAGTTGGCCAAATAACAACCCGCTTGAGGTAGTTTGTGATTATTTATGTTACTTCTCTTGCTATGCTCATTTTTACATTTGGTATCAAAGCTACCATTTTTTTATCTGTATCGAATCAATTTTCTCAATGCCTCCAATTCTATTGGGTATAATCTTGATTCATTTAAGAGTATCTCATAAGGGTGGTTTTTTTAGTTTTAAACAACTTTTTATTATGTACTTTTGTACTCACTCAATCTAGTTCCATTTGTTTATGGATATACTTGGTATTCGTACCACATCCATAAGGAGTATTGGGGTTTTGGGCATTTGTAAGAGGGAATACATCATTTTCTTATCCCAAATATCAAGTGTATTGCATCTATTTTGCACTAGGAAAAATGCATTCCACCCTTCTTGTAGTGTTTTCCTCTTGCATGCTTGCCAACTTAGCTTCTCATTGAAATCTAGTCCCAAATATTTAGAGTGTTAGGGTATATCTAGTGAGTCACCTCTAAAGTTGATTTGTGGTTGTCTTGTTCTCCTTTTTATATAGAATATTACCATCATATTTTTCCTTGTGTTCACTTTCATCCTAAATTCAATGGAAAAGGAATCTATGCATGCCTCAAGGTGATCTTGTAGCTATGTAGTATCTTAATTGTTAGTATCACATCCTCTGCATAGTGATATGACCCAAGGGGGCAATATATGGAAGCAAATGTATATGATATGACCCCAAGGGGGGCATACATGGGGGTAAATGTATATTTAATAGGGTCAACCTAATAAAGGGGCCACTTGTGCAATGAGTTGGAATATGTATATATATAAGCCATGTAGGCATTATTGAGGGGAACATGTGAATGGAATATATGAATGTATTCGGGTATTTGGATGAGGTTTTCCTATTATTTAAGGAGTTATTGTATAACTTGTCTCTCTTATCTAATTTCGAGCTTTGATCCATGTTTACATTTATGTACATTGTGTGTACTTAGTTATATTATGCATTCCACATTCATACATTCAGTTCACATACTCCCCCACTAATGATTGCATGTCTTCTATATATACATATTCCAACCCAATACATATGTGGCCCATTTATTAGGCCAACCCTATTACATATACATTTACTTATATTTACCCCCATATATGCTCCCATTCAGGTCATATAATATACATTTGACCCCATATATGGCCCCCTTGGGTCCTAACACACAGAATAAGATCTTTATGATAATCCCCACTATGTTCACACTTTCCCCAAATTTGTTTTTTATCCATTCCTATATTTTATATATGTAAATATCTAACAATGTGGAGGAGAGGGGAAAACCCCATTTCACTCTGATGTCATTGTTGAAGCTCTCCGAAAGACACTCCAAATTTCTAATTTTATCTTTTACATGCTCAATGCTCATATAAATTGTGTACCATTTCTGTCTAGCAATTTAATCCCCTATTTATGTCAACTTATCCCATAGTTTCTCCCTTGAGATGGTGTCAAGGGTCTTTTTGAAACCAACAAACAACACCATAGTTCTTTGCCTTTGTTGTCCTAAGGGTTTTTTATTATGTGCCTAAGTGTGAGGTAATTATTGGCGGTGGAGTGATTTAGTCAGAAACTATCTTCCCTTTGGTTCTTTTGTCCTTTTCCTTTACCCATTTTCTCACTTTTATTTCCTTAATACCTCTAATGAATTTGGAAAACACTATGTTGATCTTGATGGTTTTGTAGTTTCGAGGAAGTTTTTACCCCCCCCATTGAATATGTATAAAATGGGGCCCATTGCCCAGTTTCCTAAGAACCATCTTTGACCATATTATTGAGTAGGGTTGTGATGTGTTGGTTGAGGTAAAACTTCACCCTTTTCAAGTATTCTAATTGCATCCATTTGATTTCTTTGACTCTTGCTAAATTCAATAATTTCTTTATACCCTCTTGCACACCTTCTTTTGTGAAAATTTCTTCCTATATGGTGATTCCATTGGTTGCTTTCTCTCCACAATATTTTCATTGGAGATATCCATTGGGATAATGCAATGTCATCTCTCACTTATTTTTAGGTTTGCAATTCCTTCCAAAAGGATTTTAGGTATTCCTTTGCCATGTTCAACATATCCTGTTCTTGAAAAGTAGTGGAAATATCGTGCATGAGTGTTGATTTCAACGTTTCGAGTTGTAAATCATAGCCCATCCTCAGGAGTAGACACCAAGGCGACACTGTGGAGACTCCTTAGTGTCTAATCCTGAGGACGGGATATTCTTTATAGCTCGAAACGTCGATATTAACACTTATGCATAGGATTTACACTACTTTAATGAATGCCTATGAAAACACATGAAACATATCATGTTCTCTTAACTGCACAAATTTACCCTTTTGTTTATTCAGAATCAACTTATATAGAGTGAGAATATCTTTTCTCTTGTATATCATGTACATTTCCCTTATCACCTTACACTCTTATTGAAGCATGGGTTCACTGGGAAATTGTTAGGTGTTTCCCTTCCTTTCCCTAGTTTCTTAGCTTTGCAAAGTTCTTGTGTTGTTTAGATTTTCTCCATTAGCTCCTTGCATAGATCCATTGTTTTGTTACTTTCATTTATGAAACCTAATTGGGAGGTGATTCTTTTAATTTATTCTATGAAGATTTATACATTAAAATAGCTATTTCTTTTGTGGTACATGTGTGTGGGTATGTTATCTCCCAAACCTCATTTTTGTCAATTTAATATTTACAAACAATGGGTCATGATACAATGACATCTCCTCATAGGAATTGCAGAGCATGAAACTTGTTATCTTGTCTATTATGTTTGATGAAATCATAATTTTTACCACACTTTAACAATTATGTGTGTGACATGTGGCCTCCCCTAAACCTTTCCATTGGTTAAGTCCATTGCATATACTAATCTCACGTGCATTGCACAAGTGTACAATCTATTTTCCAAAGCGTGACTTCCTTGTTGCCATCCGTAAATTCCCTTTTCCAAATCCTCTCATCTTGGGTTAGCCATAAGATGTGTGTGATTTTTGTAAAACTCACTATATGGAGGTTCCATGTTCTCCCATTAAAGTTCCCTACTAGCATTATGTGCCCCTTTTCTTTAAATTTTGTTATGTTCCTTGGTAGGTGGTGGTATGACTCTTCATTATTTATTCCTCTTTTCCTATATAATTCTGATTTTGGGGGGTTTAAATATCATGTTGCCAAGAAGGTGCTAGTGCTTCCCTCCTATGTTTTGAGCGAGACATATATATATATATTTTTTCTTGGTTTTCTACAACGTTATGTTGTCTTGCATCTTCTTCTTTATGATGCATGTAATCCTCTCCATATCCTTTATGATTACTTTATCTATTGTTTTGCATTGACCATATATTATGTCCTTGAATTTACTGGATTCTACAACCTCCATGTTCAAGAGTTTCAACTAGTACTATGATGTGTTGTCCATATGCTAGTGACCTCAAACTGTGACCCCTCTTCTAAGGGTAGCCCCTACAATTCCATAACTTTATATTTAGTTTATATTAGGTCACCTATGTCAAGTCACCCTATTTTTTGAATCATACCTCTGAAATTTTCAGTTTTTCCTTTATCATTCCAAAGGATGACCCATTTGGCTTGGCTCCTTACTTTGTTCACCAAGGACAACTCTTTCATTCTTTTCTCTAGATGGAAAAGTGTGATATCCTCACCAATCAAGCATTTGGATCTATCACATCCCCGGCTGCCTTGGTTCCCTTCAGAGGCAATGGGAGACAAACTGATACATTTTTTTTTCAACAATTCTTTTAGTTTTTACATGCAACCATAATGGCCTTCGATCCGCAATCTGCAATCCACCTTGCCGCAATCCACATGTGGAACTCGGAATTCGGATTGCCAAATTTACCCTTCCGAAGAAATCACACTCCCGAATTCCACAATCCGCAACCCTCATGCGGAACTCGGAAGTCGGAACCTCAAATCGTTGTCCTGGGAAATTTACTCCTCGACTTCTACAATCCGCAACCCGCATTGCGAAAGTCGGGAATCAGAAACCTCAATTCGTAATCTTGGGAAAAACCACCTTCCGCAATCCACTTGCAGATGCGGAAAGTAGGAAATCCAATGTGCCAACTTCATGGAAATCGCCCTTTCGACTTCCGCAATCCGCAATCCGCATTGCGGATGCGAAATGTCAGAATTCCAACGCACCAACCCCGTGTAAATCGACCTTCTGATTTTTGAAATCTGCAATCCGCTTTGCCGATGCGGAAAGTCAGAAATCCAATGCACCAACCTCATGGAAATCGACCTTCCGACTTTCGCTATCCGCAATCCGCTTTGTGGATGCAGAAATTCGAAAGTATAACCATGCAATTCCAAAGGTCGATCCCCGACCTCTGCAATCCGCAATCCGTATTGTGGATTCAGAAAGTCGGGACCACATACCCTTGCACCTGCAAACTTCTTAGGCTGATATCTTCTTCATCCTTGGGTCAAATTGGGAAAAATCGGTACCATTGAAATATCTTGAAGAGCTATATGCAATGGTGTGTGTTAAGTCAGTAAATTTTTCTGCATTTTAGTTATTCTCTCCAATTTTTGGTTTGTTTTTTGAGTCTACCATTAGTTAATTTTTGGTTTTCAGTTTTGGTTTTTGTCTTCTTAAGAACCTTATGAATGATTGAATAAAGTTTGAACCCAGTCCTTTCAGATTTCATTTGATTTTGGTCATTTTTTATATTGAAAAGTGGGTTAATGAGAGTTATATATTCAAAAGGAGAATCATTAATGACTTTAGAGAGTAGCTAAACTAATGTCCTAAACCAAATAGCTGCCAAAATCTCCGACAAGTTGGCAAAAAGTTAGAAAATTGCTAAATTTTGGTTAAAAGATATTCTTGTAGCGCTACACCAAAGTTTAACACAGAGTGCGCTACAGGAATATCGTGGCATGAGTTTTTTGTAAATTCTCGATCTGATTTCAATCATCATGAAGAGTGTGAGTATCTAATCGCATTGTGTGAAGTGTTTAACACATGTATGCAGCATTTTGAGCATGATGTTAGTTGGTTGTTAATCACGAAGAGAAGACAAGGGCATCATTACAGGTTATGCGGGTTCAGTTGCACAGAGACCAGCCAATTCCGGGTTTAGCTGTCAATTTTCCCTTGTCACACGCATCATCACTAAGGAGTTAGTGTTTGAGGAGGAGACTTCACTGTTGAACGTTGGATTACGTTACTGTGGAAGGAGACAGCTGTGATTCTGGCACCAGCAGAAATTAGGGCTTTTGAATTCGTTCACCTGCAGCCAAAGAATCGTTAGGAGGACACCTGTGCTCGAAGAAGAACATTATTGACACCCCAAATTGAAGACATTACGCCACGATGGATGAGTAATTGACAGGTATTACGTATAACCCTTATAGATGGAGAATTTGGGTTTTTGCTGCTGCGTGTTCTTCTGAAAAAATTGGTTGCTGAGAAGGATGTAATAGAATGAAAGGATGAAGAATTCATCACTGAAATAGTTACCTGAAGCCTGATAGGAGGAATTTGCATGACTGTTTCTCTTATGACCTAATCAGAATAGGGCGTCGAAAAAACTCACATAATTATCTGTAGAACTTAGTTTTTTACACAGAGGGAAGTCTGCTAGCTTGATACAGGTGTTACACAGGGAGGTTTGTTAATTTGTGCATGTGATTTAAATATCATTGAAATTGTTATAACCTGCAGAATTATTTGCCCAGAAAACAGCTTATAATACATTTCTGAAACCTAAAACTAGACTGTTCCAGTTCCTTGAAAAGAAAGATATGGGAAAAAGCAGTAAAAGTGGTAAAGTTAATAGGGCTGAACCAACAGACTTGACATGGATTCAAAAACTTCCAGATTGTGCAGAGCTGTTCCAACAGGCAGGATGGTTGAAATTCTTCAAGAAGATAGATGGTTTTAATGCTCAAGTATCCTGCAATTTTGCCAAAGGACTTAAGAATGAGATGATCATAATGGATCCTTTGAGATTCAAATTGACTGTAGATTTAATTTCAGAAGCCACTGAAATTAGTAATGAGGGCGAGCTCTGGTTTAAGAAGTCTCCTTTTGAGTTTGATCCTCAAAGATACTTATTGCCCAATGTTGTTCCTGACTGGAACAAAGGTATTCTCATACATAATTTCAGGAGGGAATGGATTGAACCTATAAGGATTATTCAGAGTTATGTAACTTGTGAAGGGAGGTACTCATTAGTGTTCAAATACCATCTCAGGTTCCTACAGCACATGGCAGGGGTGTCTAAAATGAATTTGCCATTCTTTTTCTTCAAAAGCCTGCAGAAAATGTCAAGCAAAATCAAACAGCAGGATGATCATAGTTCTCAATCATTGTTTCATCATGGTCTCATTAAGTTAATCATCTCTACAGTGTTACAGCATGAGGAAAAAACTTGGGACTTCTTTTTGTTTTGGTCAGGGATTCATTCTAAAGGAGAAGACCAACAACCCAAAAGGCAAACTGATAAGGGAAAAGTAATGATACAAAAGTTGGGGCATTCAGCTAAACCTGCAAACAAACATGGCATTAAAGCTAAAAAGGAAACAAAGCAGGTAGCAGATGAAGGACAGACTGGCAGTCAGCCTCAGGAAATTCCAGAGCACAATAAAGTCAAATTTTCATTATTTGATGATAAAAAGGAAAAGGAAATTCTTGAAAAGAAGTCATCATCTATAACAGTGGTCCAAGAAGAGAGGAAAATTGATATCAAAGTTATTCCTGTAACAAAAGTAGAAGTTCATAACCGGCCAAGAAGCCCCATAACAGTCCTCTCAGATGATGAGGGCTATATGTTAGAAGAAGAGCAGTTTATGCCTGAGATAGAGGTTAAAACTGAGATTAAAGAAAATCATGCTATAAAGGATAAAACCACAAAGGTTAAGAGCAAGATCAAAAAGCTGGAAGTGATAGAGTTAGCATCTATCCAATATCAAGGGAAGAAACTAAAAATGATGGGAGAGGCAGCTTCTTTATGGAGACCTAAAACTAGGTCTAAAAACAAATTAAGATTAAGTATGAAAAAGTTGTTAAATCCAAAATTGAAGACTGATAAGGTGACCATCTCTGATGAAGAATCCATGGAGGAGCAGTCAAAGAAAAATGAATTGCATTCAGTTAAAAGAGAGGATTTTGGGTCTGTAAAGGTAACAGGTGAAGAAAGTTCTAAATCCATTGTTGAAAACAATTCTGGAAAATTGTTAGCAGAAGAGATTAAATCAGCACAGGTAACAGCTGTTTCAAACCCTATCATTGAAGATACTGCTGTAAAGACATTGACAGAGGAATTAATGTTTAAAAAGTTTGACATGTTTTGGAAACCAATTGAAGATCAGGATGCTGCAATAGAAAAACTGGTTAATTCTGACAAGGAGAATTTGAAGAAGGTTGTCAAACAGTACAAGCATCAAATGAACTACATGCAAGAAGTTAATGATGGTCTAATGTTGGCAAATAGAAGATTGAGAGAAGATCTTCAAGATACTCATGACAATTTTCAGGAGTTGGTGATTGATGCAAAAGAGGCACTCAGAAGAAAAAGGGTTGCTGACAGGAATTGCTCAGAATTAGAAAAGACAGTTCAAACCTTGCAGCATGAAAATGAACACCTACACAAAAGGATAGCTGAGCTGGAGCAAAAGCACAAAAGAGTGAAGAAAAGATCCTCAAGTCCAGATGGCATCTCTTTGCTTGTGGAGGCATCGAAAGAGATCTAAGGCAGTTAGGTTCATTTAATGCTTTTTGTTAAAGATTTGCTATTTTTAGCAAAATTGTAATTTGTAAAAATGTAAATGCTACTTTACCTAGTCTTAGTCATTCGATGGAGGATTAATAGGAAATACCCTAACTGTTTTTGGGAGATGAAAAACTATTTAGAGAGGGAGAAAAGATATTGTAAGGGTTCGAATTTTTGGAGAGCTAGAGGAGGTCTGCAAACTGTGCATTCATCCAGACTTGTTCACTGCTAAGTATTGCAAACTCTCATATTGCATTTTTGATGAAACTATGAATATATGACTCCTTATTCCACTTCTGATATGTGTTGGGTTCATTTTAAACTTATACAGTTTCTTGATTGACAAATTCATTTCTGGTTTTAGGTATAATTTCCAGTGGTGCTTGTCTTTTATTGAATGAACGTCATTGCAATCTTTTGTTGAATTTCTGAGATATATATGCATCTTCATAGATATATGTATATGAATTAGTTTTTACTTATCTGTTGAATGTATTCCCTTATGCTCTTGAAGTTTTCTAACCAAAACCTACAAAACAAAACCCTAAAAACCTACTTTGGATTGATTTTATTTTTGAGATTGTGTTGGCTTGTTACCCTAGCCTTAGTAACAATTTCTAACACAAACATCTTTGGCGCCGTTGCCGGGGACGAAGCTGAAGCATATCTTCCCTGGGATACTCATCATTTTCCTGGTTTAAGAGGTGGACTTGAACCAGCATTTTTGAAGGCTATTTTCACCAAAAAAAGTCACACTGGCTTCTAAAGGGATTGGGACCAGGAATAAGCCTGTTTCTCCATTAAATCTGGGTGTGACAGACCCTGAGCAGATTTTGAAAACAACAAACAAACCCAGAAAATCTAAATCTTTGCCAACTTTCTGTGATTCTCATCAGTTGGGTGAATCACTAGACCCAGCTGACATTTCACCGTGTATAAAACCTATCCTCTCTGAGAGCAGTTTTCAGGTTTTCACTAATCCTCAAAGTTTCTTGAAGGCTAAAACCTCTTCTCCTGATAAAATACCAATCTTTCAGTTGAAACTAGGAAAGAATACCTTTCAAAAAGGGTCCAGTCAAATTCCTTCCTTTTCAAAACCTAATTTGAAACTTCAGTCTAAACTTCAGTCCACAATGGCAGCTCAAAATCCACCTATGGATATGATGGACAGAATGGTAGCAGCTAGGTATGCACCTTTAGTTTTACCTAAGCCTCTACATGTATTGCCTGGAGGTGATTACCAAAAATATATGCCTAGGTTCAACGGACAAGGGGAAACCACTGCTGAGGAACATTGGGAGGCTTTCTTGAGTTATGCTGACAATCAGAATATTGAGATTAAAGATGTGTGGATGAGGGTATTTGTTCAGAGTCTAGATGGAGATGTAAGAAAATGGTTTAGAGACTTGCCTGCTAATTCCATTACTATTATTGAGGAACTCCATGAGCTTTTCATGAGACAGTGGGGAGACACTAAAGATCACACATACTATATAACTGAGTTTGGAGCTCTTAGAAGAAAGAAAGATGAGACTGTTGCAGATTTTTCCAAGAGGTTTAATAAGATGTATAGTAGAATTCCAGCAGAAATTAAACCCACTGAAACATCAGCTAAGTTGACATACGCCAATGCTTTTGATCATGAATTTTCTTTATTACTCAGAGAGAGGAGACCTATCACCCTGCTGAACATGCAAGATGCAGCCCTAGAGGTAGAGTCTAATTTGTTAGCTTCAAATAGACTTAAGAATGAAACATCTCAGCAGCTGTATGAAAGAAAAGGAAAGAAAGAAGCTGTCACAGCAGGCTCTGCTTCTCAATCTGCTGAGGCCAAGATAGATGAGATGGCCAAAATGATTAAGATCCTTACTGCAAAGTTGAACAAACTAGAGCTTGAAAAGAATTCTGCTAAACCTGCTCCAGAAGCTCAGAGGAATCCAAATAACCAAAATCAGTTTAGAAGACAATTTGCACCTAGATTCATGCCAAGGGAGCGAAGAAATAATGACATCCAGCAAGAAAGGAGAGAAAATGAAGATCAAAAAGTGCCCCCACCTTTTCAAAATAATTTGGTTGATGAGGAAGAAATTGATCAGCAACTGCTTTTTGAAGAAACTGAGACTGATCAGGACATGAACCACATTGGAGAGAAAATGTTTACAGGCTTTGTTACTGAAGAAGATTTTCTAAATTCTGAATATTATGATGCTGATTTATATGAGATTGAAGATGATTTGGAATGTGAAAAAACTGCTGTAAATGCTGCTACCAATCAGAATGGAGTTAAGAAAATTATTAATCTCAGAACTGGACCGAAACAAGTAGTTCAAGCTCCTAAGAAGAAAGCTGCTGTTCCTGCTCCAGTTATTCTTGATAAACCAACTGTTGATCCTGTAGCAGAAAAGAAGCAACATGCAGAAAAACCCAAGAAAAATACAGAAATTGAAGAGGTAAACAAGTCAGGTCAACATTTTAGTTTGGAAAATGAATTAGGAAAACTCAAAATTCCTGTGCCATTTTCTGAGCTTATAAAAAATCCATCATACAAGAATACAGTTTTGAAGGTAATGAATATGCCAAATAATCAGCCAGTTTCAGATACAGTGAATCTTCAGGAAGAAAATCCTAGAATTTTTATTGGATCAGCTTTAGCTGAGAAGACTGAAAATGAAGCTGGTGCTTCTCCTCCATTTTATATAACTCTGACTGTGCATGAGCAGATGATTCATAACTGTCTACTAGATTCAGGAGCATCTCATAATTTGATGCCAAAATCTGTGATGGAAGCCCTGGGCCTTAATGTCACTAAGCCTTACCATGATCTATATGCCTTTGACTCTCGAGCTGTAAAATGTCTAGGAGTGATAAACGATATGGTTGTCAATCTTACTCAGTTACCCATGAAAAGTGTAATAATGGATGTTGTGGTAGCTGACATCACACCAAAATTTGGCTTACTTCTGTCTAGGTCATGGGCTAAGAAAGTTGGAGGAACATTACAGATGGACCTCTCTTATGCAACTATTCCTGTTTTTGGTGGGGAAAATAGAAGACTTTATAGAGAGTTACAGTTGGCTTACATAGTCACAGATGAGAAAAACCCTACAAATCACCCAATGTATTCTGTGGATAAAGACCTTGGTTCATGCATACTACAGTTTAGTGAAGAAGAGAATTCTGCTGGTGTATTACAAGTACAAAAAGATCAGCCTGTAAAACACAGTCAAGAAGAGCAGGATGTATTTTGATGGGTCTTCGTGCAAAGAAGGTGCTGGAGCTGGAGTTTTATTGATTTCTCCTGGAGGTGAAATGGTGAAACTTATGTATAAGTTAGAATTTGCTACCACCAACAATACTGCTGAGTATGAGGCCCTGCTACTGGGATTGAAGGCTGCAAAAGATTTAGGAATTCAACAGATTTCTGCATTTGGCGACTCCGAACTAGTTGTTCAACAAGTGAAGAACAAATATCAAGTAAAGCAGGGTTTGTTGAAAGTATATCGAAATGAGGTATGGGATATGCTTGAAAATTATTTTATAGCATTTAATATCACTCATATTCCCAGAAATCATAATGAAACTACAGATTCTTTAGCCCTGGCTGCCACACATTTCAGAATTCCAAAAACCACTCAATTAAGGTATCCAATAGAAGTGAGATATAGGCCATGTGTTCCAGATAATGTGAAACATTGGAGGTTTTTTGAAGATGATATTGAAATAAAAAAATTTCTCGAGCTGGTAGATGAATTTTCAAACAATCAAATTGATCAAGAAATGGATGAAAAGGATGAACAGTTGGATGAATTTACTGCAGAAGAGATTGCTGGACATAAGATTATTGAATTGAAGAGTAATTTCATTCCGAAAGGTCTAGTACCTCTGGAAAGAATATTCACTAAGGATGATATACCTTCCAGACCAGTAATTCAGTCTTCAGAAGACAATGTAGAGGACTACAATATTGGCTCAGCAGAACAGCCCAGAATGGTAAAATTATCTAAAAACCTAACAGCTGAGCAAAGGAGTAGATATATTAGGTTGTTGAGAAAATATATAGATACATTTGCTTGGTCTTACAAGGAGCTGAAAACCTATGACACAGCAGTTATTCAGCATAAAGTTCCTTTGAAACCTAATGTTAAACCTTTCAGGCAGAAATTAAGAAGAATCAATCCAGCACTGTTCCCTGTAATTGAAAAAGAATTAAAGAAGTTGTTGGATGCAAAAATAATAGTGCCTCTTAGGTATTCTTCTTGGGTGGCAAATTTGGTTCCTGTTAGAAAGAAGAATGGAGAGATTCGATTATGTGTTGACTTCAGAAATTTGAATCGATCATCATTAAAAGACAATTATCCTCTCCCCAAGATTGAACAGGTTTTGCATCAGGTGGTTGGAGCTCAAAGGATTTCAATTCTAGATGGTTTCTCAGGGTATAATCAGATTGCTATGCACCCTGATGATAAAGAAAAAACAGCTTTTACAACCCCCTGGGGGACATTTATGTATGACAAGATGCCTTTTGGCTTGATGAATGCTGGAGCAACCTTTCAGAGAGCCATGGATATTGCATTCGTGGGTGAAAAAGATAAGTTTGTGGTTATTTATCTGGATGATATTACAGTCTTCTCCAAATCTGATGATGAACACTTGAAAAATTTGGAGCAAACCTTCATAAAGTGCAGAAAATTTGGCTTATCCTTGAACCCTAAAAAATCACATTTTGCTGTACAGGAAGGTAAGTTGCTTGGTCACTTGGTATCAGCTGATGGTATCAGGATTGATCCTGAGAGAGTCAAAGCAATACTGAAAATTAGCTTGCCCAGGAGTAAAAAGGATGTGCAATCATTTATTGGCAAAATCAATTTTCTGCGATGGTTTATTCCTAATTTTGCTGAGACCATTAAGCAAATTACAGGCATGTTAAAAAAGGATCAAGAAGTCAAGTGGACTATTGAAGCAAAGACAACTTTTGAAAAGATTAAAGTGGCTCTGACTGAAGCACCTGTTCTGGTGAGTCCAAATTTTGACAAAGAATTTCTTACATTTTCTTTTGCCTCAGAGGACACTATTGCTGCTGTATTACTTCAGAAGAATGAAGAGGGATTGGAACAACCAATTGCCTTTTTTAGCAAAACACTTAGAGATTCAGAGCTGAAATACAGTATCTTGGAGAAGCAAGCCTATGCTCTGGTAAAGGCTTTAAAATTTTTCAGAATTTATATTTTACACTCCAAAGTTGTTTCATTTGTTCCAAATGCTGCAGTGAAGGATGTTTTGACACAGCCTGATAGTGAAGGAAAGAGGGGAAGGTGGATTGCCAAAATTATGGAATATGAAGTGGAAATCAGACCTATAAAGCTGGTCAAAGGACAAGGATTGGCCAAACTGTTGGCTGACTCAAACTGTCAGGCATTAGGGTTACATGCTATGACATAAGAATTAGCACCTGAAGAAAATCAAGTAATCCTGGAAAAAGAAAGAATCATGGATTCTTATTCATCTTCAGATTGGTATGCTGACATTGTCCATTTTCTGTTATTTTTGCAATGTCCAGAACATTTAGACAGAAAAGCTGCCAGATCCTTGAAATTGAAAACTACTAAATACTGCCTGATAGAAGGTCAATTGTTTTGGAAAGATCCAGCAGGAATCTTATTAAGGTGTTTAGATCAAGCTGAAATAAAGGAAGTGATTTCAGAATCTCATGAAAGAGCTTGTGGAGGACATAAATACTGGAAAACAACAGCTTATAAAATTTTAAGAGCTGGTTACTATTGGCCTTCACTCTTCACAGATGTTTATCAAACTGTAAGAGCTTGCATACCTTGTCAAAAGTTTGCAGGTAAACAGAAGTTGCTGTCTTTACCTTTGAAGCCTATTATAGTCAATGCCCCTTTTCAGCAGTGGGGACTGGATTTTATTGGAGAAATAAACCCAGCATCTTCAGGCCAGCATCATTGGATTTTGACTGCCACAGATTTCTTTACAAAGTGGGTAGAGGCTATCCCCACAAGGAATGCCACAGATAAGGTAATTATGGATTTCATAGAAAATAATATTCTGAGCAGGTTTGGTTGTCCACAAAGATTGATTACTGATAATGCCAAAGCATTCAAATCCAAGGCAATGGTGGCCTTTTGTGAAAAAAATGGTATTATGCTAAAACACTCAACTCCCTATTATCCTCAGGGAAATGGTCAGGCTGAATCATCTAACAAAAATATCATTCAATGCATCAAGAAATTGCTCAAACAAAATAAAAAATCCTGGGATTCAATGTTGAAATATGCATTATGGGCAGATAGGATTACTGTAAAACAAGCCATTGGTACTTCACCCTTTCAGTTGGTTTATGGAACAGAAGCAGTATTTCCAGTACAATTGGGAATCCCAGTAATGAAGTTCCTCCAAAATTCTCAAGAGGAACCAGATGATTTGCAAAGGAGAATTTTTGAAATGATTGAGTTACAGCAGAACAGGGAAAAGGTAGATAAAGAAGCCCAGCTGTATAGAGCTAAAATGAAAACCAGGTTTGACAGAAATATCAAAGATCACATTTTTTCAGAAGGTGAGATGGTTTTAAGATGGGATGCAATAAAGGAACAGAAGGGGAAACATGGAAAATTTGATAATTTATGGTTTGGCCCTTTTCTCATAGCTAAGGTTTTGGAAAATAATACTTCCATATTGCAGTCTTTGGAAGGAGAGGAATTGCTCAGCCCTATTAATGGGCGATTCCTCAAGCATTTCTACAGTTAAATGAAGATCATGGTCACTTTTCATTGTATATACCGGTGTGAGTGAGATTGAATAAAGACTCCATAGCCCAATGGAAGACTGAAGGCACTAGTCTACAGGTTCTTGAAGCCTCATAGGGAGGACTTCATCCCGCAGCTGGAGCCAGATGTTAAGTCAGTAAATTTTTCTGCATTTTAGTTATTCTCTCCAATTTTTGGTTTGTTTTTTGAGTCTACCATTAGTTAATTTTTGGTTTTCAGTTTTGGTTTTTGTCTTCTTAAGAACCTTATGAATGATTGAATAAAGTTTGAACCCAGTCCTTTCAGATTTCATTTGATTTTGGTCATTTTTTATATTGAAAAGTGGGTTAATGAGAGTTATATATTCAAAAGGAGAATCATTAATGACTTTAGAGAGTAGCTAAACTAATGTCCTAAACCAAATAGCTGCCAAAATCTCCGACAAGTTGGCAAAAAGTTAGAAAATTGCTAAATTTTGGTTAAAAAATATTCTTGTAGCGCTACACCAAAGTTTAACACAGAGTGCGCTACAGGAATATCGTGGCATGAGTTTTTTGTAAATTCTCGATCTGATTTCAATCATCATGAAGAGTGTGAGTATCTAATCGCATTGTGTGAAGTGTTTAACACGTGTATGCAGCATTTTGAGCATGATGTTAGTTGGTTGTTAATCACGAAGAGAAGACAAGGGCATCATTACAGGTTATGCGGGTTCAGTTGCATAGAGACCAGCCAATTCCGGGTTTAGCTGTCAATTTTCCCTTATCACACGCATCATCACTAAGGAGTTAGTGTTTGAGGAGGAGACTTCACTGTTGAACGTTGGATTACGTTACTGTGGAAGGAGACAACTGTGATTCTGGCGCCAACAGAAATTAGGGCTTTTGAATTCGTTCACCTGCAGCCAAAGAATCGTTAGGAGGACACCTGTGCTCGAAGAAGAACATTATTGACACCCCAAATTGAAGACATTACGCCACGATGGATGAGTAATTGACAGGTATTACGTATAACCCTTATAGCTGGAGAATTTGGGTTTTTGCTGCTGCGTGTTCTTCTGAAAAAATTGGTTGCTGAGAAGGATGTAATAGAATGAAAGGATGAAGAATTCATCACTGAAATAGTTACCTGAAGCCTGATAGGAGGAATTTGCATGACTGTTTCTCTTATGACCTAATCAGAATAGGGCATCGAAAAAACTCACAGAATTATCTGTAGAACTCAGTTTTTTACACAGAGGGAAGTCTGCTAGCTTGATACAGGTGTTACACAGGGAGGTTTGTTAATTTGTGCATGTGATTTAAATATCATTGAAATTGTTATAACCTGCAGAATTATTTGCCCAGAAAACAGCTTATAATACATTTCTGAAACCTAAAACTAGACTGTTCCAGTTCCTTGAAAAGAAAGATATGGGAAAAAGCAGTAAAAGTGGTAAAGTTAATAGGGCTGAACCAACAGACTTGACATGGATTCAAAAACTTCCAGATTGTGCAGAGCTGTTCCAACAGGCAAGATGGTTGAAATTCTTCAAGAAGATAGATGGTTTTAATGCTCAAGTATCCTGCAATTTTGCCAAAGGACTTAAGAATGAGATGATCATAATGGATCCTTTGAGATTCAAATTGACTGTAGATTTAATTTCAGAAGCCACTGAAATTAGTAATGAGGGCGAGCTCTGGTTTAAGAAGTCTCCTTTTGAGTTTGATCCTCAAAGATACTTATTGCCCAATGTTGTTCCTGACCAGAACAAAGGTATTCTCATACATAATTTCAGGAGGGAATGGATTGAACCTATAAGGATTCTTCAGAGTTATGTAACTTGTGAAGGGAGGTACTCATTAGTGTTCAAATACCATCTCAGGTTCCTACAGCACATGGCAGGGGTGTCTAAAATGAATTTGCCATTCTTTTTCTTCAAAAGCCTGCAGAAAATGTCAAGCAAAATCACAGGATGATCATAGTTCTCAATCATTGTTTCATCATGGTCTCATTAAGTTAATCATCTCTACAGTGTTACAGCATGAGGAAAAAACTTGGGACTTCTTTTTGTTTTGGTCAGGGATTCATTCTAAAGGAGAAGACCAACAACCCAAAAGGCAAACTGATAAGGGAAAAGTAATGATACAAAAGTTGGGGCATTCAGCTAAACCTGCAAACAAACATGGCATTAAAGCTAAAAAGGAAACAAAGCAGGTAGCAGATGAAGGACAGACTGACAGTCAGCCTCAGGAAATTCCACAGCACAATAAAGTCAAATTTTCATTATTTGATGATAAAAAGGAAAAGGAAATTCTTGAAAAGAAGTCATCATCTATAACAGTGGTCCAAGAAGAGAGGAAAATTGATATCAAAGTTATTCCTGTAACAAAAGTAGAAGTTCATAACCGGCCAAGAAGCCCCATAACAGTCCTCTCAGATGATGAGGGCTATATGTTAGAAGAAGAGCAGTTTATGCCTGAGATAGAGGTTAAAACTGAGATTAAAGAAAATCATGCTATAAAGGATAAAACCACAAAGCTTAAGAGCAAGATCAAAAAGCTGGAAGTGATAGAGTTAGCATCTATCCAATATCAAGGGAAGAAACTAAAAATGATGGGAGAGGCAGCTTCTTTATGGAGACCTAAAACTAGGTCTAAAAACAAATTAAGATTAAGTATGAAAAAGTTGTTAAATCCAAAATTGAAGACTGATAAGGTGACCATCTCTGATGAAGAATCCATGGAGGAGCAGTCAAAGAAAAATGAATTGCATTCAGTTAAAAGAGAGGATTTTGGGTCTGTAAAGGTAACAGGTGAAGAAAGTTCTAAATCCATTGTTGAAAACAATTCTGGAAAATTGTTAGCAGAAGAGATTAAATCGGCACAGGTAACAGCTGTTTCAAACCCTATCATTGAAGATACTGCTGTAAAGCCATTGACAGAGGAATTAATGTTTAAGAAGTTTGACATGTTTTGGAAACCAAGTGAAGATCAGGATGCTGCAATAGAAAAACTGGTTAATTCTGACAAGGAGAATTTGAAGAAGGTTGTCAAACAGTACAAGCATCAAATGAACTACATGCAAGAAGTTAATGATGGTCTAATGTTGGCAAATAGAATATTGAGAGAAGATCTTCAAGATACTCATGACAATTTTCAGGAGTTGGTGATTGATGCAAAAGAGGCACTCAGAAGAAAAAGGGTTGCTGACAGGAATTGCTCAGAATTAGAAAAGACAGTTCAAACCTTGCAGCATGAAAATGAACACCTACACAAAAGGATAGCTGAGCTGGAGCAAAAGCACAAAAGAGTGAAGAAAAGATCCTCAAGTCCAGATGGCATCTCTTTGCTTGTGGAGGCATCGAAAGAGATCTAAGGCAGTTAGGTTCATTTAATGCTTTTTGTTAAAGATTTGCTATTTTTAGCAAAATTGTAATTTGTAAAAATGTAAATGCTACTTTACCTAGTCTTAGTCATTCGATGGAGGATTAATAGGAAATAACCTAACTGTTTTTGGGAGATGAAAAACTATTTAGAGAGGGAGAAAAGATATTGTAAGGGTTCGAATTTTTGGAGAGCTAGAGGAGGTCTGCAAACTGTGCATTCATCCAGACTTGTTCACTGCTAAGTATTGCAAACTCTCATATTGCATTTTTGATGAAACTATGAATATATGACTCCTTATTCCACTTCTGATATGTGTTGGCTTCATTTTAAACTTATACAGTTTCTTGATTGACAAATTCATTTCTGGTTTTAGGTATAATTTCCAGTGGTGCTTGTCTTTTATTGAATGAACTTCATTGCAATCTTTTGTTGAATTTCTGAGATATATATGCATCTTCATAGATATATGTATATGAATTAGTTTTTACTTATCTGTTGAATGTATTCCCTTATGCTCTTGAAGTTTTCTAACCAAAACCTACAAAACAAAACCCTAAAAACCTAGTTTGGATTGATTTTATTTTTGAGATTGTGTTGGCTTGTTACCCTAGCCTTAGTAACAATTTCTGACACAAACAGTGTGGAACCCTTCCACACCTGAGGACTCTAACCTTGCCTCTTTTCCAATCAAAAATATGTCCTGAAGTCCATCAAGACCTCTTTACCCCACTGCCAAAAGCCCTGGAATTTACCTGCCAAGGTCCCGTCCTTCATCTGATCACTAATGGGTGCATGAACACATCAGGGGGTTTTCTAACTCATGTCCCCCAAGCTTATATGATGAAGTACAAAACCTCTAATGAGATGTGCAATGCATAGCAACAAACATAGTGGAAATAGTTCTAATGAATGAATCTACCACATGCAGGGTTAACAACATGTTATTGTTGAATATTGTAACTTCTAAGAATATTATATTTGTATATTATTTATTTCGGAGATGTTCCATACCTCCGATGTGATTATACTATGAATCCGGAGATGTTTATTCCTCCAAATTGGTTGTGGTAACTAGGGTTATTAGACCCACCATGTGGGGGTCGGCCCAGTCAGTTATAATGGGGTATTTAACCTAATGGTTAAATACGAGCCTACATGTACTTGTGTAAAATATATATTAGAGTAGTGTATAAATAGAGGAGGTGTGTTCCTCATTATACACACTCACTCACTTGAGGATAGCGCACTTGTGGAGGAGAGGTCTGCTATTGTGGAGGAGGAGATCATGTCTCAGGGTTTCATCTTTGTATATTCCTGGTCATCTATATTGAGGAAGCTTTGCTGGGTTTTCTACCCCATGAGGGTTTCCCAGGATAAATCTCTGTCTCTTGTGTTTATGCTGTGCTTGTTGTTTCTTCAGTGATCCTGTATATGCTATTATTGTGAAATGGAATGTAATGTTGCTATTTTCTGTCTTAGCATATTAAATCTTAACATGGTATCAGAGCTAACCTGAAGGAAGACAAGGTATGGCACTTACGACACTTGCTTTACTTACGACAATTTGAAGGTTAGGGTTTTACATAGCAAAAACCAGTCATCGTGGAACTTTCGCTATAAAATTTGTGCGAAGGTTCAGTGTCTGAAAAGTTTACAGGTCAAAGATAACATCCCCAGGTACCTTGTGTCCAAAGGGCACCCTCAGATTCGTTGTACTTTATGAGTTATGATCAGTACAAGTTAGGGTTTCTGCCTCTTCTAGATCTCAGTCAAAATCAGGTGACCTTGGAAAAAAGGTCATAACTTGGGCTAGGAAGCTCCAAATGAAATTTCGTAAAAAGTGACAGGTAGTACACAGACTGTACTATCTCAGGAAACTTTTTCAGAGGCCGAAGGTGAACCAGTGACACGTGGAACGTCGTATAAGTGCGCTCTCTTTTTTTTATCCCATAAACAGGTCACGTTGCGACACTTGGCATAACTCTCTCTCAGAGAGTCCAATTGAGGTCAGACCTATCAGGATGGAAAGACAACAGGTCGAGCTATCTCAGGAAAAGTTTTCAGAGGCTGAAGTTCAAACAGTAACACGTGGCATGCCGTACAAGTTTGCTCTCCTGTTTTATCCCATAAACATGTCACGTTGCGACACTTGGAATAACTCTCTCTCAGAAAACCCAATTGAGGTCAGACCTGTCAGGATGGAAAGATGACAGGTCATGCTACTGCAGAAAATGGGTTTCAGACCCTGTGGAGCAAAAATTTCAGAGTTATAGCAGAAACAATCAGGTGCATATTTCTGTTAAAACAAAATTATTTTTGGAGCACCTTTATTCATGGTTTCCGAAATTTAGGGTTTCGGAGAAAGTTAGAATTTTTGGAATTGGAGTCCACGGCTGAATGCTACTCAGGAAAATAAAAATTTAGAGACCAAGATCAAATTTTTTGGTTGGGTGGAAGACCGGGCTTGATCAAACCCCAGCTCGGGATTTTGATCGGAAAGATGGAAAATTAGGGCTTCAACAAAAGTTGGAATTTTTGAAGTCTGTAACCACGGCTAGAAGCTCCTCAGAAAAATAAGAGTTTAGAGCCTTGGATCAAACCTTTTCAATGAGCAGAAGGGTGGGCTTCATCAAACCTTAGTTCAGGATCCTGTCCAGAAGATCCAGAAGTTTCAAAGGCAATTTTGAGGGGTCAAATTTTGGAGATTTCAAAATTGAAGTATGCTAGTTTGATCAGCCCAACAAGACACATCCTTCCATTCATTAAGAAGTGTGAAAGTCAAAGATTGAATTTTTAGGGTTTCTCCAGCAAACTCTAATCAAGCTCCAGATCAAGTTTCAGGGGGATTTGAGGCTAAGAAGAAGTCTCGACAGGTATGAATTAAGGAGGTTCAAGTATGTCTTGAAATCTGATTCTTGATTAAGTTCATAATGTGTTTTGTCTTCATGTTATTTATTAGTACAATCTTGATTAATGTTAGAATTGTCTTATCACCCTAGTAACAGTATGAATGCATGTGAATGATCGAAAACATTAATTGATTAGGGCTATATGATTGTATTAATGCATTATGGTGTTGTGTGAGGTTGATGTTGTCTGCTAACAAGATACAGGTACATCACAAAAGACAAATCAGGTTCCATGACCATGAAAACATGAAGACAAAGACTCATCCATAATATTTGTTCTACTTACGAGGTATGTATGACTTTGTTATATTATGCTTAACCTATGAGACATGCAGGTTCTAGCTCAGGATCTCTAAATCATTGAAGAGATTGTTTAGGTATGTTGTACATAACTAAGTAGGTATACTAATCCAGGTATGTTTCCCATGAATCTTACCTTGTGTTAGGATCCCTTATATAAGTATACTTGGTATGATTGGTTATGCTTATTCATAAAGTTAGTAATCAAGGGATTATGCATATTATGTCTTTTATCTTGATTGATGATATGCATGAGTAAAAGAAGACTTCCCTGAAATCTTGAATACTAATGTTTATTAACTATAATCATGACTATACATTTTCAAGATTATTTAGAACTATAATGTTTTGATAACATTTAGAACATACTAATGGGTGTATGTTTGTGTATGAGATCATGAGGATGACACTTGAACATGCACAATGGTACAGAATGAATAGAAGTTCAAGAGACATACAGAAGATCAAGCGGGAGGCAACCACACAAACATAAAAGATAAGTATTTGAGTTGTTATTTGAAATAGTAAATGATATTGCCTGTAATAGGTTGTATGCATATTTGTATTCCTAGAATATATGATGCTGAGTGTAAACATTCATAGAGCATTGAACAGTATACTACTAATATGCATATGATTGGTAAGTTGGACAAACATTCCATTGTTGCTTGTCTAGAATGAAACCTCTTTGCTGACATGCCGAGAGCTGTGCACACTCTCGATAGTATGTTCTGGTAGAGATGGAAGGCATCTAGATAGCCACTGTATGCATACAGGATATGGGAAAGTGTTGTGCCAAAGTATTGGTCAAATTAGTTGCATAACTATGTAAATGATATCTGTATGCATAATAGGTTATCATGTCAATATGATTTGATGATTATGAAGTATTACTAATCATGTGCTTAATTTTGATTTGTAGGAAAGGTCATGAAGAATGATGGACACCGTACAAGTGATGGATGTTCAAACAAGAAGATTTACAAATCAAACAAAATATAGAAGGTTCATGGCTAGAAGATTCTCTTAGAAAGGGGAAGAGAATCATGACAAGATGTTTGCTCCAAGTATGGTGTAATTAAAAAAGAAGTGTGAATCAGGTTCTGTATGGGTACCCAGGATCGATAATCAATTGATGAGCTTAATGATCACCATGGGTGATGAGGATCTCAACCGTTGCTACAAGGTTGAATATTGTTTCTATACACAGATGACATGGATGCAAGAAGGAACTCACCACAGAGTTTGAATGATATTGAGGCTCATTAGACCCATCTAACGAGAGATGGCACAGATAGATATGCAGAAGATCATTCAATGAAAATGAAAGATCTCAGATTGATGCATTACTTCCTAGGTCTGGAAGTATGGCAAGGCTCAGAAGGAATCTTTCTCAACCAAGGAAAGTATGCTCAGAAATATTAAAAGAACTTGAGGTGTTGGAATGGCCACTCTTATGGATTCCAACTTGAAGCTGTTAGGGGATGACTCATCAGAGTTAGTGGATATAACTCTGTACAGTCAAATTATTGGGTCATTGATGTATCTAACATATACTAGGTTAGATATATGCTTTGTTGTGAACACCTTGAGTCAGTATCTAGTGGAAACTAGATGTGTTTACCTGATAGTTGCAAAGCATGTGATGAGGCACATAAAGGACACGATAGAATTTGATCTATGCTATCTTGAAGATCATGACTTCAGATGGCTACTCAGATGCTGATTGGGAAGAAAGTGTATCAGACAGGAAGAACACATCGAGAGGATGTTATTGTCTGGGATTAGCCATGATCTGGTGGTTTAGCTGGAAGCAGTCTAGTGTGGCTCTCAGCACAAGCAGAATATATGGCTGCTTGCTCTGCTAGCTGTGAAGAAGTTTGGCTTCAGGATTGTTTGACTTAGAGATAGAACCAACTGTGATCCTATGTGATAAATAGAGTTGTATCAAGATGACATAGAATCTAGTGTTCCATGATAAGTCAAAGAACATAGGGAACTAACAAGATATGATGCAGAAAGGAACTATAAAGTTTGAATTTGTAACAGGTTACCGTTGTACTAACCAAACCTCTACTTCAAGTGAAGAATTTACCAACCAAAACTCTGTCTCGAGTGAAATTTGAATACTTCCGAGACAAGCTTGGTGTATTTCACAAGGACCCTCCTCGAAAGGGGGAGTAGTATAGTCACTGATGATGAGATTGTCTCATCGAACAACAAGGTCGATGATGAGGTAACCTGTTCTCTACACCTAGATACTTAGAAATATTTAGATTTAGGACTCTTATACTTAGAATACTTAGTTTTACTTATACATGCTTTTGATATTAGATGTATTAGTGAGAATACATGCTAGATGTATACATGTTTTGATGTGATGTATACATGTTTTGATGTTAGATGCATTAGTGAGAATACATGCTAGATGTATACATGTTTTGATTATACATGCTAGATGTATACATGTTTTTGGTGTGATGTATACATGTTTTGATTAGTGATGTATACATGTTTTGATGTGATACATGCTCTTGGATATTTGTACCTGTATAGATGAGAATACAGATGAGGATTGGATCATCCTTGAACTTAGGTTCTAAAGTGAGCCGTAGACGTGAGGTCTCCGAAAATGAAGTCCTTAGTGGACAGTTGAGGGGATTGGATCATCCCTGGACTTTCAGTCCTAAAGAGAGCCGTAGACGTGAGGTCTCCGAGAATGAAGTCCTTAGTGGACAGTTGAGGGGATTGGATCATCCCTGGACTTTCAGTCCTAAAGAGAGCCGTAGACGTGATGTCTCCGAGAATGAAGTCCTTAGTGGACAGTTGAGGGGATTGGATCATCCCTGGACTTTCAGTCCTAAAGAGAGCTGTAGACGTGAGGTCTCCGAGAATGAAGTCCTTAGTGGACAGTTGAGGGAATTGGATCATCCCTGGACTTTCATTCCTAAAGAGAGCCGTAGACGTGAGGTCTCCGAAAATGAAGTCCTTAGTGGACAGTTGAGGGGATTAGATCATCCCTGGACTTTCAGTCCTAAAGAGAGCCATAGACGTGAGGTCTTCGAGAATGAAGTCCTTGGTGGACTTGAGGGGATTGGATCATCCCTGGACTTTCAGTCCTAAAGAGAGCCGTAGGCGTGAGGTCTCCGAGAATGAAGTCCTTGGTGGACTTGAGGGGATTGGATCATCCCTGGACTTTCAGTCCTAAAGAGAGCCATAGACGTGAGGTCTCCGAGAATGAAGTCCTTGGTGGACTTGAGAGGATTGGATCATCCTTGAACTCAAGTTCTAAAGTGAGCCGTAGACAGGTGTCTCCGAGAATAGAGGATAGGACTGCATCGTCCCTGGACCTTGGTTCAAAATGCACGCGATTGGATTAATCATCCTTAGACAGTAAATCCAGGAAGGATAGTCTTAAATGTGATTGTGATTGGATTAATCATCCTTAGACAGTAAATCCAGGAAGGATAGTCTTAAATGTGATTGTGATTGGATTAATCATCCTTAGACAGTAAATCCAGGAAGGATAGTCTTAAATGTGATTGTGATTGGATTAATCATCCTTAGACAGTAAATACAGGAAGGATAGTCTTAAATGTGATTGTGATTGGATTAATCATCCTTAGACAGTAAATCCAGGAAGGATAGTCTTAAATGTGATTGTGATTGGATTAATCATCCTTAGACAGTAAATCCAGGAAGGATAGTCTTAAATGTGATTGTGATTGGATTAATCATCCTTAGACAGTAAATCCAGGAAGGATAGTCTTAAATGTGATTGTGATTGGATTAATCATCCTTAGACAGTAAATCCAGGAAGGATAGTCTTAAATGCGATTGTGGTTGGATTAATCATCCTTAGACAGTAAATCCAGTAATTCCGAAAGGAAGGATAGTCTTAAATATGATTGTGGTTGGACTAATCATCCTTAGACAGTAAATCCAGTAATTCCGAAAGGAAGGATAGTCTTAAATGCGATTGTGGTTGGATTAATCATCCTTAGACAGTAAATCCAGTAATTCCGAAAGGAAGGATAGTCTTAAATATGATTGTGGTTGGACTAATCATCCTTGGACAGTAAATCCAGTAATTTCGAAAGGAAGGATAGTCTTAAATATGATTGTGATGACGATGTTGCTAATCGTGTGATGACGATGCTGCTGATCGTGTGATGACGATGCTATTGATCATGTGATGACGATGCTGCTGATCGTGATATGACGATGCTGATGATCGTGTGATGATGATGCTGATGATCGTGTGATGACGATGCTGATGATCGTGTGATGACGATGCTGATGATCGTATGATGACGATGCTGATGATCGTGTGATGATGATGCTGCCGATCGTGTGATGACGATGCTGATGATTGTGAGATGACGATGCTGATGATCGTATGATGACGATGATGCTGATCGTGATGGTCTAGATGACGATGTTGATGATCGTGAGGATCCAGACATTGATGTTGCTCTAGTTGTTCGAGTGCTGCAGAAGATAAAGACTCAGTACTGAAGATGTTGATGTTCCAGTAACTGGTTGAGTTACTGATGATGTTAAGAAAGCTTCCAATGATTTATAGATGTATCATGTATGATGTATGACTCGTTGCTCCTGCAGATGTTGTTATAATATCCTTCTTGTTAAGGGGGAGTGTTGAATATTGTAACTTCTAAGAATATTATATTTGTATATTATTTATTCCGGAGATGTTCCATACCTCCGATGTGATTATACTATGAATCCGGAGATGTTTATTCCTCCGAATTGGTTGTGGTAACTAGGGTTATTAGACCCACCATGTGGGGGTCGGCCCAGTCAGTTATAATGGGGTATTTAACCTAATGGTTAAATACGAGCCTACATGTACTTGTGTAAAATATATATTAGAGTAGTGTATAAATAGAGGAGGTGTGTTCCTCATTATACACACTCACTCACTTGAGGATAGCGCACTTGTGGAGGAGAGGTCTGCTATTGTGGAGGAGGAGATCATGTATCAGGGTTTCATCTTTGTATATTGATGGTCATCTATATTGAGGAAGCTTTGCTGGGTTTTCTACCCCATGAGGGTTTCCCAGGATAAATCTCTGTCTCTTGTGTTTATGCTGTGCTTGTTGTTTCTTCAGTGATCCTGTATATGCTATTATTGTGAAATGGAATGTAATGCTGCTATTTTCTGTCTTAGCATATTAAATCTTAACAGTTATCACAAGAAAAGTGATGAAACCAACAACAATTGGATCATCCTCCTAGTTAATTTCATTATACATAGAATTCCTACTAATTATTTCCCTATGATCATTTCATTCATTTTGGCTTAAATAACACATAAACATACATAGGAAATTAACATCATTTAACACCATAGAGAACACTTATCTTATAGGATGAACAGTCCAAGCAACTGGCTATGTGAGAGAAACATTCTACCCAACCATAGGTATCTGTACAGCCTATACTCTTTCAGCTGAGAGACCACCCCCGAGCTGGGTTGTGTATCCACTAAGGAGGGCTAAACAGGCTCACTCACAACCATGGCTTCTTCCAAACACACATGTTAAGACAACACTCACAGTTGGGTTTATCAAGCATTCAAGGGATAATAGAGAGGATGCTAATCTAGTGAGCTCAACCTCAGAGTTGCAAGCCTCTCAATTCACACTCAGACAATCTTGGCACCCACAATACCTACCACACCCAACACAAGGAAGTATTCCCTTCACTGCTGCACAGTCCCTCAGGCCATACCATCCCTCCAGTGCTCTTCAAGGTGGGCATAGAAAGGTCAAATCTACTGGATCCTTGAGACTCTAGCCTTCACTGGGTTTATCAAGCAACCATACCCTGTGTCCCATCCTTTCTCTGTCCTTTCCACTTGGGTTTTTCTTTCACTTCTGTGATCAATCAAATCAATCCCGTAGCTGGTTTCTCGGCTAACAACACAGGGTTTTCTTCATAGTTTTTTGAGCATCTTACACTCAGAAATTTTCCCTAGGGTATAGACCGATGGATCCCCTGCTGGATTAATCTCCCCATGCGAATCTATGGACCAGTTCGACACTCTAAATCAGGGTTTTTCAAAGAAATCGTGATTTTCTTCTTTCTCAATGTTCGGCTCTCTCTGTTCTCTGGGTTCAACCCTGGTTTCCTCTGCCTAATGGAATGGGGATCAGGGAATACGAATTCCCAGGGGTAGAGTGGCGTGCAGGTCAAGCAAAATCAGAGCCATACCCTTCCATATGGATTTTTAGGGTTGCTCCATACTCCATCGACCTCATGAACATGTTTTCTCAACCACCTTCTTACATTAGAATTAAATGTCAGCAAGGGAGTCAAATGGGTTCACAAATTGACATGTGGAAGCATGTGTTTCAATCCCACAACCCCCTTATCTCTCCCTAGTGGATACACATGGACCCCTCTTATTGGTTGCCTCCATAGCCAGTTTTCTTGGTATTTTATTGCAATATTTAATATTTACATCATTTACAATGCCTCATGGCTTAATTGCACATGGATAATTAGAATGTCAAACACTTTCCTTTTAAATAAAACCCGAGCATACTCTAGTGGGGCCTTGGCCTTGATCTCCACACTAGGGAAAAACACATTGCATGTATACAATATTTACATTGGATCCAAATATGTTGATGTATATGTAACTTCAGAATGTATTTCATCTATGTATTTCATATATATTTATTGTACCCTTATTAGAGATGTGTTATTCCTCTATAAGGAAGTGTCGTCATGTGGATTGACAAGTGTCGCAAGTGTGTGTACTTGCTGATGGGTTATTAGACCACCATGTGTGGGGTCGGCCTTGAAATATATATATTATATTGTGGATGTACCTAGCTAGACAAGTCGGCCCCATAAGGTCACTGGGCAAACAGGTTAGTATAAATAGAGATCAGGAGATCTCTATTTAGATCATTCGGAAATTCATCTCTCTCTCACTCAAAAAGTGGAGCCCTAGTGAGGAGGAGGATCATCTGCTTCTAGGAGACTATCTCAAGTGTATTTTGGTTGTACTTTGGTTGAGCCATTTCTCTCTCTATCTCTGAGGAAGTTGTGGGGTTTTTCACCTTAGGGTTTTCCCCACGGAAACTCTGTGTCTCTTGTCTCTCATGCTTTTGATTCTTGTGATGCTTGTCATGCTTATTGTGATTGTTATGCATTGATATATTGTATATGTTATTCTCTTAGTGAAGATCCTAGAGTATTGTGAATTAATGCTCAAAATTTAACATGGTATCAGAGCTAACTTGAGAAGAAGACATTTTGCAGTGACGAAAACTTGAGTTTCTTGTTTATTGGGTTTCTCTCCACAGATTTTGGCAAAGCAGTATAGTAGATTGACTCTACTCATCAAGGAGAATCTATCTGTCCAATCAGAATTCAATTCTAAGCATTTTCAGATTTGGCCCTAAAAATTAGGGTTTCCACAAAATAGGAATTTCTGAAATCTGAAGACATAGCTGGAAGATCCTTGCAAAAATCAAAGTTTAGAGCTTTGGATCGAGATTTTTGGCTGGATAGATCTCCGGGAAACTCAAACCCTAATTCAGGGCTCTCCCTAGTGAACCCGAGAGGACAAAAAGGAAAATCTAAAGGGTAAAGATTTGCTGATCTCAAATTATGAATACACCAAGCTGATCAGCGCATCAAGGCGCATCTTTCTATCCTTTTAGAAAATTGAAATTCACATTTTGAATTTTTAGGGTTTTTCCGACAAACCCTAATCCGAGACCAAATCCAGTTTTCAGCATTTCAAGTGGTAAGACCTACATTTTTCTATTTCCATTTGAAGTACTCTTTAATATGTCTCACCACACCAAGCTTGAGGATAAGCTTGAAGGAGCTGATAACTTCCGAGCTTGGAAGTATAGGATTGGGTTAATCCTGGAAGAGAATGAGTTGGACTCATATGTAAAAGAAGACATCCCTATCCCAGAGGATGAAGAGGCTAAGGTATTGCATAAGAAAAACTTGGTCAAGGGAAAGAGAATCATTGCTGATTCTATCAAAGACCATCTCATACCCCATGTGTCTTCTCTAAAGACACCCAAGGAGATGTTTGACTCTTTGACCAAGCTATTTGAAGGGAAGAACATAAATCGGAAGATGACCCTGCGGAACCAATTGAAAGGAGTAAAGTTTCAGAATGGAGAAACCATTCAATCTTATTTTTCAAGGGTCTCCCAGATCAAGGAACAACTAGAAGCAGTGGATGAAATGGTGGAGAATGGTGAAGTGGTGATGACCACTCTAAATGGCCTACCCAGGTCATGGGATTCCTTTATTCAAGGAATATGTGCAAGGAAGAAGTTGATCTCCTTCAACAGATTGCGGGAATAATGCTATCAAGAAGAAGCTAGGCTTGTGGCCTGAGAAGAAAAGATGGGAAATGAAGATCAAGCTCTCACAACACATGCCAGGAAAGGCAAGTCCAAGAAGGAATCATCTCATAACAAAAGATTCTCACACCACCATTATCATAAAGATAAGAAAGATCTCAGATGCTTCAATTGCAATGAGAAGGGACACTTTGCTTTAGATTGTCCCAAGAAGAAGAAAGACAACAATAACAACTTCAATAAGAAGAAGAAGAATAACAAAATAAGATATCATGCTCATGCTGCCGAAGATGATGAACCCCCCAAAGAAGAAGGCTAGGGCAGAAAGTGATAGTGATGATGACTCATCAAGTGAAGAAGAGTATGTTCTAATTTCTGCTCTCACAGGTACTATCTCCCATGGTTGTAATGATTGGTTGATTGACAGTGGGGCTTCCAAACACATGACTGGGTTTAAGGAATCTTTTGTGAATCTATCTGAACATGAATCACCCCATAAGGTGAAACTTGGGGATGATTATCAATACCCAATCAAAGGAAGTGGTGAAGCCTCCTACAACCTAGATTCTGGAAAATCTTTGAAGATGAAAGAAGTCCTTTATGTACCTGGGCTCAAGAAGAACTTACTCTCCATCTCTGCATTAGATGCAAAAGGTATGAGGGTTGCATTTGTGGATGGCCAAGTCCTAATGTGGCCAAAGGGAAAGAACATAGATGATGCAGTAGTGATTGGAGAGCAAGAGGGAGGTTTGTATAAATTGAAGGGACAACCTGAACATGCCATGGTACATGAATCCATGGAGCCAAGTGAACTTTGGCATAGAAGACTTGCTCATATGCACTATAGAGAAATTCCAATTGCAAGCAAGGCTGTAGAGGGTCTTCCTGAGATCAAGACCAAACATGAAGGTGTTTGCAAAGGATGTGCAAAAGGTAAGAACATTAAGAAGGCTTTCCCAAGCAGTGAAAGCAAGGCAAAAGACATCCTGAAAATCATCCAGTCAGATGTATGTGGTCCTATGTCATCCAGCTCTTTGAGTGGGTATGTTTACTATGTCTCATTTATGGATGACTTCTCCAGGAAGACTTGGGTATACTTCTTGAAGAGCAAATATGAGGTGTTTGATAAATTCAAGGAATTCAAAACCTTGATGGAGAATCAAACTGACAAGAAGATCAAAACATTCAGATCCAACAATGGTGGAGAATTCACCTCAGGTGACTTCAAGAAGCTTTGTAGTGATTTAGGGATTAAGAGGGAGTTGACTGCTCCTTATAATCCTCAACAGAATGGAGTTGCAGAAAGGAAGAACAGAACAATCATGGAAGCAGGAAGGGCAATGCTGCATGACCAGGATCTACCTATGCATCTATGGGAAGAAGCAGCTAGAACAACTGTATATGTCCAGAACAAAACACCCCACAAGATATTGGACAACAAAACTCCAGAAGACGTCTTTTCTGGTAAGAAACCTGAAGTCATCCATCTCAAAATATTTGGTTTTCCAGTATACACTCATGTCCCAAAGGAAAAGAGGACCAAACTAGATCCTTCAGGAAAGAAGGGTATCTTTGTGGGTTACAGTGAAAGCTCGAAGGCTTACAGAATATACTTTCCAGGGTTCAAGAAGATTGATGTCAGCAAGGATGAATATAAGTTCAAGGACAGGTAATCCAGGAAGCAAAGATCAAGAGGGAGCACACTCCAGCAGCTCCTGCAAGGATGCATATTTTCAGAGGGAGTTGACCATCTTCCTACATTCCACAACAAAAAGGTGTAGAAGAAGCTACTTCAGCAGCTCCTGCGAGGAAGCAAAGACTCAGAGGGAGTCCACCCAAGAAACAAACAGAGATAAGTATTTCAATTATCATTTCTTTCCTATTTTGTTTGTTTAAATAATATTATGCTTATGTTCCTAGACTTAGGAGATGTATTGTGCATATTAGAATGATTGCATTAATGAACAGTATACTACTAATATGCATGTGATGGGTAAGTGTCCTATGGCACTGTACAACATTCCAGTGCTACTTATCTAGAATGAAACCTCTTTGCTGACATGTTGGGAGTAGTGCAAACTTTTAACAATGTTCTGGTAGAGACTGGAAGGCATCTAGAAAGTTGTGGAACATGGATAAATGTTGTATTGAAGCATTGGCTAAGATAACTGCATGACTGCATGACTGCATGACATATTTATTTATGTGTAAAGAATTT
Organism: Larix kaempferi; assembly: GCA_027924585.1. Classification (NCBI taxonomy): domain Eukaryota; kingdom Viridiplantae; phylum Streptophyta; class Pinopsida; order Pinales; family Pinaceae; genus Larix; species Larix kaempferi. Next base: position 39,285,075 of record BSBM01000217.1, read on the forward strand.
GTTCTGAAAATTATGAGATGTTTCTAATCATGCAATTTAACTTGTTTTGTAGGAAAGACCATATATCTTCACATACAAAAGGACTACAACATTTGTTCCAGCAACAAAGATATCTATTGAAGATATTGAAGTTCCCAGGATCTGGGATGAAGAAATGGAATGCCATGATCCATCGATCATGGAGAAGATGTTTGGGATGCAGTCCCAAGACTTGACAGGGAGTCACATGTGTGCAGATTGAAGAAATCCTTGTATGGCTTATAGCAAGATCCTAGAACTTGGTGTGATACAAAGAGAAAGCTTGCTGCTGAGTTTGATATGAAAGATTTGGGAATGATGCATTATTTCCTAGGTATGGAGGTGTGGCAGAGTACAGGTGGGATCTTCCTTGGTCAAGGGAAGTACACAGTAGATATTCTGAAGAGATTTGGGATGATGGATTGCAAGGCCATGGCCACACCCATGGAATCGAATCTAAAGCTTCTATGTGAGCCGGTTGATGTCTCTAGGTATCATCAGATGATTGGGTCCTTGATGTACTTGACGAACACGAGACCACATATTTGCTTTGCAGTGAACACATTGAGCCAGTTCCTGACAGATCCAAGGAGTGTTCATCTGGTTGTTGTAAAGCATGTTTTGAGGTACCTGAAGGGTACAGTGGATTATGGGCTCAAGTATGAAGCGAATCAAAAGTTTAACCTGCAGGGTTATGTTGATTCAGATTGGGCTGGCAGTGCTGCAGATAGGAAGAGCACATCTGGGTGCTGCTTCAGTATGGGATCAGGTGCGATCTCTTGGTTTAGCAGGAAGCAGTCTTGCATAGCACTGAGTACAGCTGAGGCAGAGTATGTTGCAGCCTGTTCAGCTAGTTGTGAGACAGTATGGCTACGGAAGCTACTGTTTAATTTATTTGATCTCCCGTTGGATGATACTGGTATATTTTGTGATAACCAGAGTTGTGTGAAGTTGTCCGAGAACCCAGTGTTTCATGACAGGTCAAAACACATAGAGATCAAATATCACTATATCAGGGATATGGTGCAGAGAGGAGCTGTGAAGCTCCTGTATGTTGCAACAGACGAGCAGATTGCAGATGTGCTGACGAAGCCACTAGCCAGGGTGAAGTTCGAGTACTTCAGAGAGAGGCTTGGTGTTCTTCGGATTGATGACACTTCGAGGAAGAAGTGATGGACACATTTGCTGAAGCCATTCCAAGCATGTTGGAAGGAGGATCCTTCACATGGCTGTGGATGTAAGCGCTGGATGATGAGCATCAGGATGATGTTCTGGTTTCTGCTTTGTATGATCAGTTGGATCATTTTTATATGTATGTATGTATGCATCATGTTGGATGCTGGATATGATCAATTGGATCATTTATATGTATATGTATGTACGCATCATGTTGGATGCTGGATATGATAGGTTGGATCATTTATATGTATGTATGCATCATGTTGGATGCTGGATATGATCGGTTGGATCATGTGTATGTATTTTGTATAAGCATCATGTTGGATGCTTGGACCATGTATCTGTATATGTATCAAGTGGATACATTGTATGATCAGGTAGATCATGTATGTTGATATGTATCATGTATTTGTATTTGTATCAGGTGGATACACTGTATGATCAGGTGGATCATGTATGATGATATGTATCAGGTAGATACTTGGTATGCATAAGGTAGATGCATTGTTTGATCAGGATGATCATGGATGACGAGCTTCAGGATGTTGCTCCAGATGATATGCAGCAGGATGTTGCAGTGATGATGATCAGGACGATCATGTGTACATTAGGATGATGTATGGTGAGTATCAGGTTGATACTCTGTGGCCGTGGAACAGGTTGTGCAGATAAGCATGTAATTTGTGCCATGGGAGATTTGCAGATAGTCTTTCGAGGTTTTGCCTATGGCATGTAATTTGTACCCTGGGATATCTGGAAAATGCTCTTTCGAGGTTTTGCTTGGGAGGACATATAATTTGTGCCCTGGGAGATCCGATAGGTTGAGCCGTGTGCTCATAATCAGTCCTGGGATGCTCTTTCGAGGTTTTGCCATGACCACATGTAATTTGTGCCCTAGGAGATCCGATAGGTTGAGCCTTGTGCTCGTAATCAGTCCTGGGATGCTCTTTCGAGGTTTTGTGGTGACCACATGTAATTTGTGCCCTAGGAGATCTGATAGGTTGAGCCTTGTGCTCGTAATCAGTCCTGGGATTCTCTTTCGAGGTTTTGTGGTGGGGTCACATGTAGTAAGTCCTGGAGATCTGGACAGGATGAAAAAGGACTCAGATGCTCTTTAGGGTTCTTGCTAGTCAAGAGACTCTTTTAAGTTTTTGTAACGCACGTAATAAGTCCTGAGATTTCCATAGTATGGCCAGTGATGATGAAGACCTGCAGGTGGTGGGCCTACATCCAGTATGAAAAAGGACTGGCTCTGTAGAACTTCCTATGATGAGTAGAGTCAGAGATTGGTTGAGATAGCAGCAGTAGTGACGATGATCCTGAGAAGAAGACTTGTCTAGCAGATCTGTGTCGAGAAATACCTTCCTAGTTAAGAAGGAGTGTTGATGTATATGTAACTTCGGAATGTATTTCATTTATGTATTTCATATATATTTATTGTACCCTTATTAGAGATGTGTTATTCCTCCAGAAGGAAGTGTCTTCATGTGGATTGACAAGTGTCGCAAGTGTGTGTACTTGCTGATGGGTTATTAGACCACCATGTGTGGGGTCGGCCCTGAAATATATATATTATATTTTGGATGTACCTAGCTAGACAAGTCGGCCCCATAAGGTCACTAGGCAAACAGGTTAGTATAAATAGAGATCAGGAGATCTCTATTTAGATCATTCGGAAAGTCATCTCTCTCTCACTCAGAAAGCGGTGCACTAGCGAGGAGGAGGATCATCTGCTTCTAGGAGACTATCTCAAGTGTATTTTGGTTGTACTTTGGTTGAGCCATTGCTCTCTCTATCTCTGTGGAAGTTGTGGGGTTTTTCACCTTAGGGTTTTTCCCACGGAAACTCTGTGTCTCTTGTCTCTCATGCTTTTGATTCTTGTGATGCTTGTCATGCTTATTGTGATTGTTATGCATTGATATACTGTATATGTTATTCTCTCAGTGAAGATCCTAGAGTATTGTGAATTAATGCTCAAAATTTAACAAAATATGTTCCAAGGGTCAAAATGGGGTATTACAGGACCCCTTCAACCATCTAATTTATTAAAATATTTAAGCTTTATCCCATTCATTCTATAGTGCGACCTTTAATAATGTTTCTCAAACTTCATGTTTCTATCATTTTCCCATCATTTCAATTGCTTGCATTGGGATTACCCACCCCATGATATCGCTCAAGAAGCCTATTGTTGTCCCTTTAAGCATCCAGTGATCATATTGTAGACACACAGATCAAGGGCACTCGACATCAAAGGATCCAACTTTATCGAGTTGTCAAAGCAGGGCAGCTCCTGCACCAAGGCAAGTGGCTCACCCGAGGCCAAATTCAACAGAAATTTCCTCATCTGATGGGGGAACTCAATGCAATGGAGACCATTGCTTCCTAAGGAGGGAGGATTGATCCAGGTGGATATTGGTGGCCACCCACCTTTCCAACTGGCTCAAAACAGTTTTATGGCAACTTTGGTATTGTACTATTTTTAGCAGTTTTTCGGGTCCTGAACTTCCGGGGCCATTTTGAGGCCCCATTAGAGAAATTTTGAGGTCAAAAAAGGGCCTCAAAACAAAGAAAATGTACTATAAAATACAACCAATCACATTCTAATAGATGACATCATCCCCCTTGGTGAGGTGGCATTGCATGAGTTAAGAATGCTTATTTGTCAAATTTTCTATGGTGGATGAAAACACATAGTTAACCAAGGTAGTGGTGTAAGTACTTTTAAGTCATAAAGTAAAGTACTCATAATGATAGTCTTTTCATAAAATAATATTATTGTCATTTTCAAGTAAAGTACTCATAATGAATGTCTTTTCACACTTTCACATAAAATAATATTATTGTCATTTTCAAGTGAAGTACTCTTAATTCATAAAGAAAGTCCTTTCACATTTTTTTATAAAATAATATATTATCATTTTTATGTTTTTAATTTTAAATTATATATTCACTCCATTCTATTTAATAACATAATGTCAAACTAATAAAGAATAATAATAGATTTAATAAATAATAATAATAATAATAATAATAATGCAATGTGGATTATAATAATATTATTGACATTTTACATGTAAATAAATTCTCAATTAAATTACATTATTAAATTCATGAGAAAAGTACTTAATATAAAAAGTCAACATGAAATTTAAAAAAAAGCTCTTAAAAATGTTTTTTATTATTTAATTTCATTTACAAGTTCAAGACAAATAAATGTTAAAGGACAATACATTTTTGGGAATTTACAATGAATCTTAGTCACATCAATGTAGACTTATTTCATTAATTTTATTTCTAGTGAATTTTGAAAAGTAACTCAACCATGGTTATTTATATTGTGCATAGAAAATAGTGTGGGAGGTGACTTGTCATATATACCTACCCCATAAAACCCCCAATTCATAATATTTTAATATATCTCATATTTTTGTAGTACATCTCTTAGGAGGCCCTTTTTTGACCTCAAAATCTCTCTAATGCTAAACGACCTTTTTTTGACAATTTGGGGGGCCAAATGGTTATGTCCAGCATGCATTTGGCCCCATTCAAAATTTGTAAATCTCGGATAGACCTTTCCAACGGGCTACCGAGCGCCCCAAACGGAGATCGTATGCAAAAGTTACGACTCCGGGAAGTTGATGTACTAACTTACCCAAACTGGGCCCACATGACTTTTGGCGCTTCATCTCCTAGGGTTAGGTTTTTGGATGTCTAGAATTTTTCACATTCCTGTTTATTGTAAAAGGCCTTGAGAGCCTCATTGTAACCATCTTCTTGCGAAATGAGCGCAGCTGTCACATCTCTTCTCAGAGATAAGCCGCCACCATTCCGGCAAGCTTGTTTTCCGCTGCATTTTACAGTTCTAGCTTATTTCCTTATTGAATAGAAAACCATTTTTACTGTATCTCTGTTATTTTGTGTTAAGCATCTAATAATAATCTGTATTCATTTCGTTCTGCTCATAAAATCCGGATCAATGATCCGAAATTTAGGAGGCATATGGTCTAAATTCGGATGTGTAAGCCATAAAAGTATTAAATTGAGAGGCCACCCTCTCTCATCCAGGGTATTTGGTAGCACATAGTTTTGGCCCATGGTATGGTCTCAAGACACATTGTAATAATGCTATATAAAGGCCTAGCAAGCCTTCTCATGATAACAGGTTACTCATTTGGTTTCTCTCCTATTTTCTATTGTTCATTGTGAGATTATTTAGATCTGAGTGAGTTATTGGTAATTAGTTTCAGAGGTGGGGCTCCTCTTTGAGCCTCACCTCCCATTCAATTCATGTGTTTTTGTTCATGCTTATTCTTATGCAATATTAGGGTTTTCATGTGAATTTTATGACAGATTTGCATGCTTAATCTCCTCCTCTCTCGGAATTCAAGCATTCTGGTTCTCAACTCCCAAGATCCGGATCAGTGGTATCAGAGCGGGTACGCTCTCCCTCGGGACAAGATTTTGAAGCATTATGTGGGTTCAACGGAGGATCCACAACCTCTACAACAATCCATGCTTCTCTACAAACCCTTGGCATCTCTATACTCAACACTCTCACATTCAGCAAACTTTGAACAGGTGCCATGGGCTTCACAGGATGTTTTAGAGGCTCTACGATAGCTCATCAGAAAGGTATTTCCGTCAGCTCAAATGGGTATTTCACGGAATTTCCTTTCGTTTCCTGGTTTGTGAGATATGCTTGTTTGAAGTAACACGTGTTTGTGCATAATGCGACCGGACGTACAACAACTTTAAACAAGAGCTACAGACTCCACACAATGTTTCAAAGGCTCTTCCATAGATCATTGGAAAGCTCTTTCCGTCGTCTAAAATGGGTATTTCATGGACTTTCATTTCGTTTTCTGGTTTGTGAGATATGTTTGTTTGAAGTAGTACATATTTGTACACAATGCGGCCGGACGTACAACAATTTTAAACAAGTGCTACAGACTCCACAAAATGTCTTTGAGGCTCTACCATAGCTCATTGGAAATCTCTTTCCATCAGCTAAAATGGGTATTTTGTGGTTTTCCATTTGGCTTTCTGGTTTGAGAGATATCATCGACTGAAGCAACGTATGTTTGCAAAATAGTGTCCGCGCATCTCTTAAACTTCAACAAACATTTTCTCAATCTCTGGGCCACCCCAGAGCAAGTATGTTATATGGATGGAAAGGTCTCTTCGAGTATCAAATGGGTACATGCATAAGAATCTATGAATGGATTTGCAGCAAGACATCAACTGCACCAATGATCATGAATTTTTGATTTTTTAAAAATCTTAATGTAATCACGGTTATGGGTCAACCACACAAAACCCATGGTTATGGGTTAACCACACAAAACCTATGGTTATGGGTCAACCACACAAAACCCATAGTTATGTATTGTAATCATGGTTGTGGGTCAACCACACAAAACCCACGGTTATGGGTTAACCACACAAAACCCTTCTCTTTAGTGGAAACAAGCTTGTCATTGCCACCATGGTTATGGGTCAACCACATAAAACCCACGGTTATGGGTCAACCACACAAAACCCATGGTTTTGAGTCAACCACACAAAACTCTTCTCTTCATTGGAATCAAGCTTGTCATTGCCAACATGGTTATGGGTCACCCTTGAAAAACCCACGGTTATGGGTCATCCTCACAAAACCCACGGTTATGGGTCAACCACACAAAACCCTTCTCTTCATTGGTAACTAGCACATTGTAATCATGGGTTTCTTTTTAGCATGAAATGATGGGGACCATCATTTTTTAAGGGGGGAAGAATGATCCGAATTTTAGGGGGCATATGGTCTAAATTCGGATGTATAAGCCATAAAAGTATTAAATTGAGAGGCCACCCTCTCTCATCCATGGTATTTGGTAGCACATAGTTTTGGCCCATGGTATGGTCTCAAGACACATTGTAATAATGCTATATAAAGGCCTAGCAAGCCTTCTCATGATAACAAGTTATTCATTTGGTTTCTCTCCTATTTTCTATTGTTCATTGTGAGATTATTTAAATCTGAGTGAGTTATTGGTAATTAGTTTCAGAGGTGGGGCTCCTCTTTGAGCCTCACCTCCCATTCACTTCATGTGTTTTTGTTTATGCTTATTCTTATGCAATATTAGGGTTTTCATGTGAATTTTATGACATATTTGCATGCTTAATCTCCTCCTCTCTCGGCATTCAAGCATTCCGGTTCTCAGCTCCCAAGATCCGGATCAATATGTTCCAAGGGTCAAAATGGGGTATTACAGGACCCCTTCAACCATCTAATTTATTAAAATATTTAAGCTCTATCCCATTCATTCTATAGTGCGACCTTTAATAATGTTTCTCAAACTTCATGTTTCTATCATTTTCCCATCATTTCAATTGCTTACATTGGGATTACCCACCCCATGATATCGCTCAAGAAGCCTATTGTTGTCCCTTTGATGTATTAATCATCCTAATTTTTTTTCTTCACACCTTTGATTATAATGTTCTTGGCCATGCTTTCTCAATCATGTTATTCCATGGTAATTAACCTCACTTACTTGGGTGTAACCAACTTATTTTCCCTATCCTCTTCCAGATGAATCCCTACTATATTTACCTAATATTTGGTAATTTCAAGTTATTCCTTGAACTCAATTTCTACTTAACTTTGGTCCTAACCAATGGTGTCATCATTTCTCCAATAACTGTAGTTTCTTGTTTGATCTCTCCATCCTACAGAGATTCCCCACCTCTTCTTGAGAGTAATTTTTTTCCAATAGTTTTATGTGTTGGTAAAGTGATTGTTTTCTAGCTTAATTATTTCGAGATGTATTTCCAAGGTTTAGATGGATTTTTGTTTGTCTTGGCCTTATGTTACAAGAAATAGATTATTTATGTTGGGTCCCTTGTTTTAAATTTTGGAGACAAACATGTTGTGGTAGCAATAAGGGATAAGGTGGCACAAATTCAACAAACATAACAAATAGGAGTTACACTACATGGACTAGAGACCGTTAATAGCACCAAGGAGCCTTGATGCTAAAGGAAGAATATAATTAGAATAGTTGGTGGGATTATAGATGATCAAATAATGGAGTGGATAAAGGATGAAGACACATGGATAAAATAAAAGTAGATAATAGTGATTTCATAAATCTAAGATTGGAAGAACACTGACAACCTTTGACATTGTCAGGTGCAATAATATATAATGTAAAGGATTAGGAATCAAAGAGGGTTAGTTGTTGGTTTGGTTGTCACTAGTGTGTTGTAGTTCATTATTGAGAGTTGTTTACAATATGGGGTTGCAACTATTGTAATGGTTTTTTGGGTCACTATTGGCACTATCCTATATAATGCATTCTGTATAATTGAAACCCTAACCCACTAATGGATGATGTATTGGTTCATGTTGAAGATTAATGGAATGAAAATCCACTTTAATTTTTGTGTTGTCTTTCCTTTATATGGTGATGATGTATTCTATTATTGTTCCTTACGTTTGTTGTTGAATGACTACATTTTACTTGAATTATGTTGTGTGCTTATGTAATACACCAATTATTAAGCCCCAGACATATGTAATTATTTTGTATATTATTGGGAACTAGGTGCTGGGACTATGGACTTTGGACATTATTATTATTATTATTCAATTAATAACTGGCTCAACACGGAAAACTAACGAGAATGGGGGGTCATGGATTCCACATGTGAGGGGGTTGGGGACTAGGAGTTGTGGCTCTCCCTAACAACACTAATTGTTTCCTATTTTTTATTATTTTAGCCTATGTTAGTACTATTGAGCCTAATTAATGATTTAGTGATCCTTCCTTGTTGAATGTACCCCCTTTGGTGGTTTTGTAACTCCTTTTTGGAGGTTACACTTGGTTTTGTATCCCCCACTTGTACAAGTGCACCCTCATTGATTATTTTTAGCCAAGACATTTGAAAAGTGTAACTCCCATATCTATTTCACCTTTTTCTATTATGGGAAAGGGAATATCTAATTGTAACCTCCCTCTCATGAATTGAGTAACCCCTAGTAAATTTGAGTTACCTCTCTTGGAATTGGAGTTACTTCCTTGGGATTTTGAATGGCTATAGAAGGATTGGAAAGGGGCTCTCTTTCATTCTTATTATTTATCTCTTGAGCTCTCTAGTGTAGTGGGATTCTCTCTTGTGTTTGGTAATACATGCTCTCTAGGATGATATGCATTGTATTGCAGAAGATTGCAAGCCTTGTAATGAGGTTTGAAGACCCTGTAATGGGGATTGAAGATTGAATGTTCATAACACAACATGAGTCCTTATCCCATTGCTTGTCCCTATCCAAATATCTGCATGTGAATCTTGATAGTGGATGGTGATGTCTTGAGGTACCTTTGTGGTGAAGGGAACCCCATTGCACCAGGTAGTGTAGATGGAAGGGAAAGTTTAGATGAAGAAAGGTGTAGTTATGGTTTATGACAATGTGAAAAGGACCATTACTTGTCTCTGCTTTTGTCTTGCACGTGAAGCCCGATGGTGGATGTTGATATATCAAGGGACTATAGTGAATGGAATACCAATGGACTAGGTAGTGAATATGTAGAGAAAGTAAGTGGTGAGGGAAGGTATTGAGATTTCTCAGGTTGTATCCTGGTTTTTTTGTGAAGGGCGTAGCCCGAGTGTTCTATTTCATCTATTTCTAAGAATTTTTGGATCATGATACATACACCATTGCGTCTAGAGTGATTTTTCCAGTAAGTAACACTTTTTTTTTCATTGAAAAAGGTTTCTATATGACTAAGATATGGTCATTTTGGTGTGGTGTCGTTTTCTCATGGTGTTGAGAAGGGCGCAACCATACCTTATGGTTCAAATGTTTATGAGAATTTATGGGTTGTTATACCTATTCCATTATGTCTGGAATGTCGTTTCTAGTAAGGAAAACTTTTTTTTCACTGAAAAATATTTCTGTATGACTTAGATACAGTTGTTTTTGTATGGTAGTGTTCATGGTGTTGAGATGAGAGCACCATACCTTGTGGTTTGAGAGAACCTCTTTTGTGGATCTATGGCCCCAGCTCGGGGGTGAATGTTGTTAAGATTCAATATGATAAGACAGAAAAAATCAGCATTGCATTTCATTTCACAACAATAGAATATATAGGATCACTGAAAGAACAAAAAGCACAACATAAATACAAGAGACACAGATTTATCCTGGGAAACCCTCATGGGGTAGAAAACCCAACAAAGCTTCCTCAATATAGATGACCGGAAAATACAAAGATGTAAACCACAAACATGATCTCCTTCTCCTCCATAACAGATCTCTCTCTCACCTATGCGCCAATCACAAGTGAGTGAATGTGTGTTAAATGAGGAACACTCCTCCTCTATTTATACACAACTCCGACTTGACTTTTACACTAACTAGATCGGCCCCAACTTTAACCACTGGGTTAAACACCCCATTACAACCGACTCTGGGCCGACCCCACTAGGGAAGTCTAATAACCCAAGTTACCACATTCTGACGGAGGAATAAACATCTCCGGATATACAATAAGGTCTTCACGGAGGAATGAAACATCTCCGGAATAATAAAGTACAAATATAATATTCTTAGAAGTTACAATATTTCAACACTCCCCCTTAACGAGAAGGATATTATAACAACATCTGCAGGAGCAAGGAGTCATCAACTACATGATACATGATACATCTATAAACCATTGGAATCTTTCTCAACATCATCAGTAACTCAACCAGTTACTGGAATATCTTTAGGTCTTCAATACTAGAGTATCAGCATCGTCAGTATTGAGTATTCACCTTCTGCAGCACCTGATCAGCTATAGTAACATCGTCATCTGGATCTCTCGATCAACATCATCAACATCTGGATCTCTTGATCATCATCATTTGGATCATCTTGATCTACAACATCATCTGGATCATCTTGATCTACAACATCATCTGGATCATCTTGATCAACATCTCGATCATCATCATCTGGATCATCTCGATCAACAGTATCATCTTCTGGATCATCTCGATCAACATCATTTGGATCATCTCGATCAACATCATCTGGATCATCTCGATCAACAGTATCATCATCTGGATCATCTCGATCAACATCATCTAAATCATCTCGATCAAAAGTATCATCATCTAGATCATCTCTATCAACATCATCTGGATCATCTCGATCAACAGTATCATCATCTGGATTATCTCGATCAACATCATCTGGATCATCTTGATCAACAGTATCATCATCTGGATCATCTCGATCAACATCCTCTGGATCATCTTAATCAACAGTATCATCATCTCGATCATCTCGATCATCATCATCTGGATCATCTCGATCAACAGTATCAACATAGAAGCATACCCTGCAACACACATGATCCTTCCTTTCAGAATTATGGGATCATGGATAATCCTTCCTCTCGGAATTACGGGATTCTAGTCCAACAACTCTGGTGATCCTTCCTTTCGGAATTACGGGATCATGGACAATCCTTCCTTTCGAAATTACGGGATCATGGACAATCCTTCCTTTCAGAATTACAGGATTCTAGTCCATCAACTCTAGTGATCCTTCCTTCCGGAATTACGGGATCATGGACAGTCCTTCCTTTCGGAATTACGGGACTCTAGTCCATCAACTTTGGTGATCCTTCCTTTCGGAATTACGGGATCATGGACAGTCCTTCCTTTCGGAATTACAGGACTCTAGTCCATCAACCCTGGTGGTGCTCAGACAATCCTTCCTTTTAGAATTACAGGACCCAGTCTTTATGGAGCTACCACACTTGGACGATCCTTCCTTTTGGAATTACGGGATCCTTGTCCATTACTCACATCTTAGACAATCCTTCTTTTCAGAATTACAGGATTCTAGTCTAAGGATCAATATTTAAGACTATCCTTCCTTTCTGAATTACGGGATCATTGTCTAGGGATGATCAATCCCACCACAATCCAAGGATCAACATCGAAGACTATCCTTCCTTTCGGAATTACGGGATCACTGTCTAAGGATGATCAATCCTGATCCATTTAAGACACCTCTCATGTCTATGGATGATGCAGTCCTATCACATACATTTTGAACTAAACGTTAAGGGATGATGCAATCCTATTACGTACATTTTGAACTCAATGTTCAGGGACGATGCAGTCCTATCATGTACATTTTGAACTAAACGTTCAGGGACGATGCAGTCCTATCACGTACATTTTGAACTCAACGTTCAGGGACGATGCAGTCCTATCACGTACATTTTGAACTCAACGTTCAGGGACGATGTAGTCCTATCACGTACATTTTGAACTCAACGTTCAGGGACGATGCAGTCCTATCACGTCCACTAGGGACTACTTTCTCGGAGACATATGTCTACGGATCTCTTTTAGGACATGTGTCTAGGGATGATACAATCCCCCTCGTCCATTAGGGACCATTTCTCGGAGACATATGTCTACGGATCAATTCAGGGACTGAAGTCCAGGGATGATACAATCCCTCCTCATCCACTTAGACAAAGTCTAAGGACCATATATCGACCTCATCGTCGGAACCGGTAACCTCATCATCGACCTCATCGTCGGAACATGTAACCTCATCATCGATAGAAGTATCCTCATCATTGATACAAGTATACACATCATCAATACAAGTATCCTCATCATCGATACAAGTATCCTCATCATCGATACAAGTATCCACATCATCGACCTTACCGTCGATGCAGGCAATCTCATCATCAACGACCATATCACTCCCCCTTTCAAGGAGGGTCCTTCTGAACTACACCAAGCTTGTCTCGGAAATACTCAAACTTTACTCGAGACAGAGGTTTGGTCAATACATCAGCAACTTGTTCGTCAATGCTCACATACTCGAGCTTTGTAGCTCCTTTCTGCACCATATCCCGTATATAGAAATATCGGATGTCTATGTGCTTCGACTTTATCACGGAACACTGAATTCTCAGTCATCTTGATACAACTCTGGTTGTCACACAAGATCACAGTGGGATCCATCTCTAATTCAAACAGTCCTGATAACAAATTTCGAAGCCATATCGCAAGCAGCTATATATATATTCCACTTCGGCTGTGCTGAGAGCTACACTAGACTGTTTCCTGCTAAACCACGAGATCATGGTAGATCCCAAACAATAACATCCTCCCGATGTGCTATTCATGTCTGATACACTTCCTTCCCAATTAGCGTCTGTGTAGCCATACAATCTGAAGTCATGATCTCCAAGATAAGATAGATCAAATTCTATCGTACCCTTTAGGTACCTCATCACATGCTTTGCATCTATCAGGTGAACACGCCTAGGTTCCACTAGATACTGACTCAAGGTGTTCATAGCAAAGCATATATCTGGCCTGGTATTTGTCAGATACATCAATGACCCAATAATCTGTCTGTACAGAGTCATATCCACAAACTCTGATGAGTCATCAGCTAACAACTTCAAGTTGGAATCCATGGAGTAGCCATGGTTGTACATTCCAACATATCAAATCTTCTCAAGATTTCCACAGCATACTTTCCCTGATTGAGAAAGATTCCTTCTGAGTCTTTCCATACTTCCATACCTAGGAAGTAATGCATCAATCTGAGATCTTTCATCTCAAATTCGGTAGCTAGCTTCTTCTTCCTTTCCATGATCTGTTTCTCATTCCCTGTCAGAAAGAGATCATCCACATACAGTAATAGTATGACAGGTTCATCATACATAACCTTAAGGTAAAGGTTAGGATCAGCTTTACTTTGGTAAAGCCCAAACTTGTCAAGAAGCTATCAATTCTTCCTCTGTGACTGGACACCATTCACACTTTGCATTGAGTCACCTTCTGCATATCTATCCGTGCAATCTCTCGTTAGATGGGTCTACTGATATATGCCTCAATATCATTCGAACTCTATGGTGAGTTCCTTCTTGAATGTCATCTGTATATAGATACCATCTCCAACCTTGTAACAAAGGTTGAAATCCGCATCACCCATGGTGATCATTAAGCTCATCAAATGACTGTCGATCCTGGGTACCTGTTGAACCCATACAGAGCTTTCTTCAATTGAATCCTGGGATTTTTCTCGATTTGCACTTCTTCTTCAATTACACCATTAAGAGAATGGTCTAGCCACTTGGAGAAAACATCTCGTCATGATCCTCTTCCTCTTTCTAAGAGAATCTTCTAGCCACGAGCCTTCTATAGTATGTTTGATTTGTAATTCTTCTTGTTGAACATCCATCACTTGTTCGGTGTTCATCATTCTTCATGATCTTTCCTACAAATCAAAGTTACTTACATGATTAGTAATACTTCATAATCATCAAATCATGTTGACATGATAACCTATTATGCATACAGATATGCTTCACATAGTTATGCAACTATCTTGAACAATACTTTGGCACAACACGTTTCCATATCCTGTATGCATATAGTGGCTATCTAGATGCCTTCCATCTCTACCAGAACATACTATCAAGAGCGTGCACGACTCTCAGCATGTCAGCAAAGAGGTTTCATTCAAGATAAACAACAATGGAAAGTTTGTCCAACTTACCCATCATATGCATATTAGTAGTATACTGTTCAATGCCATATGAATGCTTACACTCAGCATGATATATTCTAGGAATGCATACAACTACTATGAGCAATATCATTTACTATTCATAGATTCAAGAAGTAATTCAAATGAAAACTTAAACACTTATCTTTTATGTTTGTGTGGTTGCCTCCTGCTTGATCTCTATTTTGAACTTATATCCATCCTGGACCACTATGCATGCTTAAGTGTGCACTAGTGTCATCATCATTATCTCATACATTATCATACATTCATCAGTATAGTCTTAATACTATCAAAACATTATGTATGGTCATGATCATTTCAGACACAGGTATACTTACCTAAGATCCTAACACAAAGTAGGATTCTAATTGATATAGGAAAACATACCCGGATTATCAAGCTTGGTTATGTCTTAACATACCCAAACAATATCTTCTTTGTTCTCTTCAATGATTTAGAGACCTTGTGCTAGAACCTGCATATCTCATGGGTTAAGCATAGTAGAACAAGGTCAGACATACCTCATAACTAGATCTTCTATGTGGTCAAAGACTATGGATGAGTCTTTGTCCCTATGTCATCATGGTCATAGAACTTGATTTGTCTTTCTTGAAGTACCTGCATCTTGTTAGCAGACAACATCATCCTCATACAACACCACAAGTGCATTAGTACAATCATAAGTGTCATAACCTTAATCAATGAATGCCTTCTATCATTCACATGCATTCATTATCAAACAATCATAATTGTACTAATCTCAATAACATGAAGGCAAACATATCATAAACTTAACCATGAACAGATTTCAACACATACCTGTATCTCCTCAAGTCATACCTGTCAGGATTTGTTTTAGCCCAATTCACTTTGATTTGCTGAAACTGGATCTGGAGCTAGATTAGGGTTTGTCAAAGAAACCCTAAAAATTCAAACTTTGAATTTCAAACTTCTGAATGGATGGAAAGATGCACCTTGCTGAGCTGATCAAGCTAGCATACTTCAATTTTGAAATCTCCAAAATTTGACCCCTCAAAATTGCCTTTGAAACTTTTGGATCTTCTAGACAAGATCCCGAACTAGGGTTTGGTGAAGCCCACCCTTCTGCCCAATCAAAAGGTTTGATCCAAAGCTCTAAACTTCCATTTTTCCGAGGAGCTTCCATCCATGGTCATAGACTTAAAAAATTCCAACTTTTGTAGAAGCCCTAATTTTCCACCTTTCCGATCAAAATCCTGAGTTAGGGTTTGATCAAGCCCGACCTTCTGTCCAACCAAAAAATTCAAACTTGGTCTCTAAATTTTGATTTTGATGAGGAGAATTCAGCCGTGGACTCTGATCCTAAAAATTCCAACTTTCTCCGAAGCCCTAAATTCCCACAGCAGTCACAAGCCAAGAATGAAGGTGCTCAAAATCCAATCCTGTTTTGACAGAATTATGCACCTGATTGTTTCTGATGCATGTCCGAAATTACGACTCCAAAGGGTCTGAAAATTCTACGTGTGGTAGCCTGACCTATCGTATTTCCATCCCCATAGGTTTGAACTCAATTGGATTCTCTGAGAGATATTTATGCCACGTGTCGCAACATGACCTGTTTATGGGATAAAATATGAGAGCGAACTTGTACGGAGTGACACGTGTCACTGGTTGAACTTCTGCCTTTGAACATCGTACCTGTGAAAGTATAGTCCATTCCCTACCTATCAATTTTTACAAAATTTCATTTGGAGCTTCCTAGCCCAAGTTGTGACCTTTTTTCCTAGGTCACCTGTTTATGACTGAGATCTGGAAGAGGCAGAAACCCTAACTTGTACTGATCATAAATCACAAAGAACAATGAATTAGAGGCTGTCCTTTGGACACAAGGTACATCGGGATGTTTTATGCTACCTATAAAGGTTTCAGATCTTGAACCTTCTCCAAAATGGATTTATAGCGAAAGTTCCACGATGACTAGTTTTTGCTATACAAAACCCTAACCTTCAAATTGTCGTAAGTGAAGCAAGTGTCGTAAGTGCCATACATTGCCTTCCTTCAGGTTAGATCTGATACCATGTGAAGATTCAATATGCTAAGACAGAAAATATCAGCATTGCATTTCATTCCACAACAATAGCATATACAAGATCACTGAAAGAACAACAAGCACAGCATAAATATAAGAGACAGATTTATCTTGGGAAACCCTCATGGGGAAGAAAACCCAGCAAAGCTTCCTCAATATAGATGACCAAAAAATACAAATATGTAAACCACAAACATGATCTCCTTCTCCTCCATAGCATATCTCTTTCTCACCTATGCGCCAATCACAAGTGAGTGAATGTGTGTTAAATGAGGAACACACCTCCTCTATTTATACACAACTCCGACTTGACTTTTACACTAACTAGGTTGGCCCCAAATTTAATCACTGGGTTAAACACCCCATTACAACTGACTCTGGGCCGACCCCACTAGGGAAGTCTAATAACCCAAGTTACCACATTCCGACGGAGGAATAAACATCTCCGGATATACAATAAGGTCTTCACGGAGGAATGAAACATCTCCGGAATAATAAAAGTACAAATATAATATTCTTATAAGTTACAATATTTCAACAAATGTCACTTTGAAATATGCATGAGAATGGAATGTCTATAGCAGTGTGGAACATTTTCCTATTGAAGCTAGTTTCCCATGATTGAGATGAGTATTTCTTATTATGTTGTTTACTGCATTTCAAAAAATATATGTGCTTATAGATTTGATTTGCTTATGGATTGTATGGTTATAGGAGACATCCATGAGATATGATTTTATATGAATGTAGATGACATATTTCATCTATAAGGGAAGCATGTTTCTATAGGTGTGTACTCGGTGTTGATTTATTTTTCCTAAAGTTTGATATGCACTTGAAGAAATGACTGTAGATGACATATTTCATCTATAAGGGAAGCATGAATCTTCCATGAGTTACTGTAGATGGTTGTAGGATAATCATATATGTTTTTTAAGAGCTATGATATATTTAATTAATTTAATTGAAATTAATAAAATGAAATTAATAAATAGGAATCTATAAAGGAAGCAAAATGAGGTTGTAAAATGGAAGCAAAATGTGGCACTAAAGTGGAAGAAAAACTTCGCATGAAAATGAAAGCCATACTTTGTGCTATTTTTGGCTCTAAAAAGGAGGCTATATTGGGTGCTACATAGGAAGAAAAACTTGGTGCTAATTAGCAAGCAAACCCTGACACTAAAAGGAATCAAACCCTGGTGCTAAAAACAAAGTAAAACTAGACGCTAAAAAGGAAGCGAAATTTAGTGCCAAATAAGGAGAAAAAACAAATGTCACATAAGAAGAAAAAAATGAAGCAATCATGGAAGCAAAAATGGAAGATATAAATGAATCAATAATAGAAGTAAAAAAGAAATCTATAAGGGAAGCAATACTAGAAGCAACAAACGAAGCAATAATGGAAGACATATTGGAAGCAAAACCTGGCATTAAAAAGGAAGCAAAACCCAACACTAAAAGGTGTTGAAGTTTGTAATGAGGATATGTGCTTCTACGTTAGCTTGTGACTAGCGCATGGAAGTTTCCTCAAATTGTAACTCTCTTTGTAAAGGTGACCTTTATAATACTTTAGGTAAAAGGTCAATTAGACCATGGTATTGAAGGGCCCATGGTATTGGAGGGTCCATGGTATTTGAGGGTTCATGGTATTGATACCATGGTATTTGCATAAAGTGAATGTTATAAAAGAGTTTGAGGGAGATTTAGTGAGACATATTGAGGGTGTTTGATCAGTGAGTGATTAGATCTAAGAGAGGGATTCTCTTAGAGGATTTGGAGAGAGTAATTATCTCAATATGGGGTTATCTTCAGTGATTGAGTGTTTGAGCCACAAGAAGAGAGTGAGGGTTTGAGTCTATCTTTGGTTGACTGTTAGTGTTGAATAATTCCTTTGAATCACAAATAATAAAGAAAATTTGTTGCTGGTTTTCCCCAGGGATTGGGGTTTCCAGGGTATATCTTATGCAAATGTGCATGCCATTATTTATTTTTATTCCGTTGTGCATTAATAATCTGTGTGTTGTAATTTCTGATTTAGTTTTTATCTGCATTATAAATCTGGGTATAGAAATTAGTGAATAAATTGCAATCAGATCTGGTTATTAAAAATTTAACATGGTATCAGATCCGAGATCGCTTTGAGGAGAAATCAATCTAGTTTGATAGATATTTAGGAAAAAAATAGAGAAGTATTGTACAACCACAGTATGGGTCATACGATCTCTGTACAATCATACGGCTAAGTGAATTAGCTGAGTAACGGTTATGTCGACCGGGAGATCTAGAGCCGCATGTGGGTAGGGTGCGGCGTGTTGTAGTAGGAAACCGCCAGCTAGTAGGAAGCAGTGTGCAGGAATCCATTGAATAGGAAAAGTCAAAGGCTAAAAGGTGAGGATATCGGGATTTGGTGAATGAGGTTCTATGAAGAATAAACACAGTGTTATAGCACAAGTTGACAACAAGATACCATTGAAATTCAGTGTAGAATTGTAGATCATCGAAGTAAGGATTTCAACACACAGACATTTTCTGCAATCTAGTCATGAGGGTTCCATATGGATTTGTACAGATGAATGTACAAGCTACATAAGAGGAGCATTGGATGAGCATAAGGATTATTTGGAAGCACCAAGATCTGATCAGGAATATGTTGGGACAAATTTGGTGAGAATCATGGCTAAGTTATGGAAATTTTTCTGTAAGAATTGGTTGCAGGTTCTACAGGGATTGCAGAAGGTTATTTTGTCATGCAGGTTTCTAGATTTGGACAGGATGTCTACCGATTTAAGAGTAGAGGACCGGTTAGATGGGACATCCACCAGTGATAGGGCCATCTCACAAGACTAGAAGAAACATCTGGATGATATGGATGATTTTTCACTCATTGCGTGCCTCTTTAGCTCAATGTCTACCATTGTGTGGTACATTGATAGTGGTGCTTCATGTCATATGATTGGAGTACAAGACTATTTCACCAGTCTAGAGGAGAACAAATATGACTTCTAGATTGAACTTAGTGATAACACCAAGTACAATCCAGCAAGAACAAGGACTGTGAAGTTTTAGAGGGAATACGGGAAGGCATTACTAGCGAAGGATGTACTATATGCACCAGGGATACAGAAGAACCTGATTTTAGTTTTGACCTTGGAGGAAAAAGGGTTTGAGGTAAATTTTCAAGGTGGGAAAGTATACCATCCCAAGGGATCCAATTTCAACTTGGGGAAGGTAATTGGATTCAGGAGTAAAAATTTGTACGAACCAGGGTATTTTTTAAGGATTCTAATATTATACTTAAGTATAGTATTCTAGGCGATTATTTTGGATTCAAAAAATCATATATATAAATAGGTAGGCGAATATTAAAAATGAAATGTACAAGTTACTAGTGAAACATGTAAATTTTGGCGAATGTTATGATAAAAAAACATATTTTATGTAAATATGGACGATATTAGAAAGTAAAAATGACAAAAGAACGATTTTTTTTTTTTTTAAAGGTCCAAAAAATAGACAATTGGTGAAATTTTGCCCCTAAAAGTTACCCTGGTATGAACATGCTGATGCATTGGTGAGCACCAAAAGCAGTTATGATGATGATTTATGGAATGGACGTATGGCACATTTGCATCATGGATCACTCAAAGTGCTCAGGGAGATAGTGACTGGTTTTCTTCTTTCAGTACAAACCATCATAGTGTATGCAAAGGGTGTGCCATGGGAAAGTATGCCAATACTGCAATCCCCATGAGTGATAATAGGTCCAAAGGGATCTTGGATTTAATCCATCCAGATATTTGCAGGCCCATGTTAGTCATATATATTGGAGGGTTCAACCATTATGTAAGCTTCATAGATGACCATTCCAGGAAGACCTGGATCTATTTCTTGAAGAGCAGGGAATCTAGAAAGGTTTTCATATGGTTCCAAGAGTTCAAAGCTATTCTTGACAACTAGACTAGGAAGAGGATCAAGGTGATCATAACAGATAATGGAGGTGAGTACACCTTGAATGCCTTCAAGGAGTTATGTGCAGATGTCGAGATGAAGAGGGAGTTGACAATACCATATAACCCACAATACAATGGAGTCTTTGAGAGGAAGAATAGAGCAATCATTTGAGAAACAAAGGCTATGTTGCATGATCAGGATCTGCCTATTTTTTATGGGAAAAAGCTTGGAATAATGCATTTTTTCTGTAGAAAAGGAGAACATACAAAATATTGGGGAAGGTGACTCTTGAAGAGGAATTCACATGGGAGCAACTAGAGATTTGACACTGTCACATATTTGGGTGCTTAGTATAATGTCACGCCCCTATTGAAAAGAGGACGAAGATTGAGCCAATAGATGATAAGGGAGTTTTCATTGGGTACAACGAAACCTAAAAATCCTATAAGGTGTACATTCCAACACTGAAGAATATAGTGGTGCGAAGGGATGTGATATTTGAGGAGGATAGGGATTTCAAGAAGTCTTGTGGATCCATGCAAGTTGAAGCAGAAACTCGAGAGTAGAAAGCACCAAAGGAAGAGGTTAGACCACCATCATAGGTTATAGGTATCTCGACAAGTGTGCAAGGTGAGCAACATGATCATGAGGAGGAGTAGGATGTTCAATTCACCCCGACCGAATCTTCTAGGAAGAATAAGAAGCCAAAGTGGCCGAAGCAAACCTTAAAGGAGGTAAAAGAGATAGTAGATACTCCAAGGACTTTAGTCAGGACAAGCAGACCACCACATATATTTTCTAGTTATATGGCACTAGTAAGCAACATTATTGATTTTGAGCGTTCCAGCTTTGAGGAGGTTGCAGACCAGTAGGTCTGGAAGGATGCAATGGTGGGGGAGTATTATTCCATCATGAAGAATGATGTGTGGGACATAGTGCCTAGACTAGAGGGAAATTCAATGGTGAGCTCCAAGTGGATCTATAAGATCAAGAATATTGTAGATGGAAGTGTGGATAATTTCGAGGCAAGATTTTTGGCAAGGGGGTTCTCCCAGAAAGAGGGAGTTGATTACGGGGAGACCTTTGCTCCTATTGCCAGATATACTTCCATTAGAGTTTTCATGTCTATTGCCTCAAAGATGGGGTGTAGGATACATAAGATGGATGTGAAGACAATGTTCCTCAATGGGGTGATTGAGGAGGAAGTGTATATAGAGAATCCTTAGGGTTTTGAGTTCCATGGGAGGGATTCTCATGTCTGCAGGTTGAAGAAGGCTTTGTATGGACTCAAGCAAGCACCTAGAGCTTGGTATTCTAGGATTGACAATTATCTATTGAGTATGGTATTTGTCAAGAGTGAGGTAGATTCCAACCAGTACTTCCTGTTGGTTGGTGATGGTCCACTCATTCTTGTACTATACGTGGATGACCTGTCTTTGATAGGATTTGAGAAGCTCATAGCAAGATTCAAGAGGGACCTTATGAAGGAGTTTGAGATGAAGGAACTGATGCACTATTTTCTGGTATTGGAGGTGTGGCAATGTGAAGGTGAGATTTTCCTTGGTCAAGGAAAATATGCAATTGAGATTCCAAGGAGATTCAGGATGGAGGACTGCAAACCTATGACTGTGCCCATTATCACCAACTTGAAGAAGCTGAATGATTCTGATTCAGAGTTGGTGGATTCTATGGTGTATAGACAGTTGATTGGTTCTTTGATGTATCTGGTCAACACTCGATTGGATATTTGTTTTGCTATGAACAACCTCATATAGTACATGGTGGAACCGAGGATGGTGCACTAGATAGTAGTAAAGCATGTTATTAGGTATCTGAGAGGTACAATGGAGTATGAACATAGGTATGTTCGAGGTGATAGAGTGCAGTTGGTGGGATACACAGATTTTGACTGGGTAGATAGTGTAATGGGAAAGAAAATCACCTCAGGGTGTTGTTTTAGCTTGGGGTGAGGAGGTTTTTCTTGGTTCAGTAGGAAGCATAAGTCAATGGCACTTAGTTTTGTAGGGGTTGACTACATGGCAGCTAGTTTGGAAGTTTGTGAGGCCATATGCCTTCACAAGATGATCGTAGGTTTATTTGGTCTAGAATTGGACCCGACAGTCATCTACTATGATAATCAGAGTTGCATCAAGCTCTCTGAGAATCCAATATTTCATGACTGGTCAAAGCACATCGAGATCAAGTATCATTTCATCAGGGATAGAGTTCAGAGAGGAGATGTGAAGCTCCAGTACAATTCCACATATGAGTAGATTACGAACATCCTCACTAAAGGATTTCCTTAGGGCAAGTTTGAGTTCTTCATGCACAGGTTGGGGGTGGTGCATAACACCTTCCTGACTAAGAGGAAGTGTTGAAGTTTATAGTGGGGATAGGTGCTTCTACATTGGCTTGTGTCTAGCATGTGGAAGTATCCTCAAATTGTAACTCTCTTTGTAAAAGTGACCTTTATAATACTTTATCTAAAATTTCAATTAGCCCATAGTATTGATCCCAAGGTATTTACATAAAATAAATGTTATAAAAGAGTTTGAGGGAGATTTAGTGAGACATATTGAGGGAGTTTGACCAGTGAATGATTAGATCTAAGAGAGGGATTCTCTTAGAGGCTTTAGGGAGAGTAATTGCCTCAAACTGGGGTTGTCTTTAGTGATTGAGGGTTTGAGCCATAATTAAAGAGTGAGGGTTTGAGTTTATCTCTGGTTGAATGTAAGTGATGAGTAATTCTTGTGAATCCCATAATAATAAACATAACATGTTGCTTGTTTTCCCTAGGGATTGGGGTTTCTACGGTATATCTTGTGAAATTGTGTATGATACAGTTATTTTTATTCCATTGTGCATTAGCAATCAGTGTGTTGTAATTCCTGATTCAGTTTTTATCTGCATTATAAATTTGTTTATAAAAATCAATGAATAAATTTCCATCAGATATGTTTATTAAAAATTTAACAAAAGGAAGCAAAACTCGGTGCTACAAGAGAAGCAACAACCGACACTAACAAGGAAGCTAAATTGGAAGCAACACTAGAAGCAAAATTGGAAGCAAAATAATGAGCAATATTGAAAGCCAGACTGGAAGCATATATCAGAGCTAAACTTGGTGCAAACATCAGTGTTCAACCCAATGCCAAAGTCGATGCTAAACCCAATGTTAACCAAATCCGACACTAATGTTGGTGCTACATCCAACGCTACAATCAGCTAAAAAATTGGCGCAAAGATCGACACAATTCAAAAATGTAGCATCGGGAGTTGAACCCAAACTAGAGAAAAATTACACACAAAGTCGGTGCTAATCACGACACTATTGTCCTATGATGATGATGATTATAATAATGATGACTTAGTGCTAGAGATACTAGATGTTTTTATGGACAATCCTTACAATGATTCTGAAGGGTTGGATACAAATTATGATCTTCATGAGTCAGAAATAGAATTGGATGAAGTCCAAGATGAAGCTGCTATGGGTATACAATAGATCTTATTTAATGAATTAATTAGTTGAATAATATGTGGGTGATATATAGTTCCCTTTATTGTTTAAATATTGTTTTTTTTATAAAATAATTATGCACTATTTCTATCATATGAAGTTTTTATCGATACTAACCTAATCCATGCATGTAATACACCTAAGATACTAACTTAAATCCATGTAATCCACACACTTACATAACCACCTAAAGCGGTTTATTTGACATCACATTAATGACACGAAGTGCAAGTGGTGAAGGAATAGCACATCAATGTTGGTGCATAGAGAAAACATGTCAATTTGCATTGGGAAAGATGCTGGTGATTTAGAAATTATAGGGGATTGCATGGTAAGTTTTCAAATTAAGTACACTATTTTGTTTCATTTATGTAATTACAATGGTATATTTTTCACTTCACATTTCTTTTATGTAGTTCTTCGGGGTTATTTTGTACTGTTGATTTTATCATCTTCACAAGCACCATTCATACATTATGGCCATTCACATAATCATCCTCTAACACCCTATGACCATGAACATACTATGACCCTTAATGACTATGTCCTCTGAAGTGATAATCCCCTAAAACTTTATTAACTTGAAAATACTAACCCTCTTAATACACTATGGCCCTCCCCCAAATACACTATGACTCACAATATATTAAACCCATTAATACACTATGGTCCTTAACTTATAAATATGATTTGATTGCCTAATAGTTTGATAAGTTATGAATTATATGATTTGTAAAAAGAAACATTTCCCTTTACCTCTAGTATTTTTGATGTAATCACCCCTCTTTATCACCTATAGGGAATCTCCAAAGATCATCACATTCTTGATGCAACAATTTCTGAGCAATTATGTCCCTATATGTAAAGAATAAGTCTCTATCTGGTTAATTGTGGTGATTCCTATGCCTCCCCCCTGGGACTCCTACCACCCCTATTGATTAACATAGTTACTAGTAGTTGTATTAGTTAATTAACACCCATCATTAAGAAGGGTGTTATGAATTTTTATTTAGAATCTATTATGTCATGGAACCTCTCTATTCTCTCTTATACAAAAATGCAAATAATATTGTGTTTCAATGAGATTTAAATGGCCTTTAAATAATTAAAGTTGAAACTTTGCTCAACACTAGTCCTAAATATACCTAATATACCTAATATAGCTCAACCCTTTCAAATCCATACCAAATCCTTAGAGTATGCACTTGATAATATTCCTTACAAACATGGAAGTCCCATCACATATAAATGTGAATGATATGATACAAAAAACAAGTTACAAATTTTATACTAAATGAAGTGGATAACCTATCTCTAGAAGGTTAATATAGTGGATCATCATGATCAAATTTTCATATGTGGGACCTCTTATTGTTTTTCCTTGTAAAATTGTGTTCCAATTGGAAATGAGAATGATAAAATTATACGGGAGGCACATTATTGCAAGACAACAATTCATTCTAGAGTCCATAAAAATCAATATATTTATACTAGTTGTATATCTATTAGAAACAACTCTATATTGACATAGATAAATATATCAGGAATTCATTCCTTGCATGATAATAAAAAATGGGCAATATGAACAAAGGGTTGTATACACCTTTTCATATTCCTTACACCCACAAAATTTCATCTTAATGCAATTTCTAATAATATTATGACCACACATTGCAATCTTGATGTATCATTTGTTGTATTTCAATGATTATCAAATACCACAGTTACTTTGCCTTGCAAGAATATTAAATCAACACATGACACTATGAAGCACTTATTCCATCATGTCTGGGCCAATTTCAAAATGCACACTTATATTTTCAATAACAAATATCCAAGTTCATGTCCATATTTTTGAATATATTTGAAGAGTGCTCAACAAAAAGGATCCACATGTCTACAAACTTTCATTTGTTGACCAATTGGAACATAACCCTTACTCATGTGCTTCACACATACAATCAAAAGTACTTGTGAGCCTTTAATTTGAATTAAAAAAATTAAAAAATAAAAATTTTCTGTCTCATAAGTGACTCTATTTTGATGTTTAATCTATGGTATCAACATTAATTTGATGCCAAAAATGCATCAAAAAACAAATTATTCATTGATGTTACATCGCTTACAAATTATACCGCGGGCTACAAATTTGTACATTAGAATTGGGAGAGGATCCGATATGGACCATTGATTTCTCCTATGATCAAAGGTGCAAATTCATTCTGGTGGAAGAAAGAGAAATATGTTTAAAACCTTGAGTGGGTGTTAGATCATATCCCATCATCCATTCCCATCATTATCAACATTGATTAAGAGGTTTAGGGTAGATAAATTGTGGGCCTGTTAGTTGAAGGAGATGTGAAGCAAGCAGATCCAGCCATTGATCATCGCCATAGGTCAACTCTTGGATGCGATTTTGGGGCTTGAAGTGACCATGCATTAACACAAGAGGGATCCCTTGAAATCAAAATCACAAGATATGGGTGGTTTGTTCCTTATTATTTTCGGAGACACAAATGTGGTTTGCAAAACCACCACGAGGTGCCCTTGAAACCACTTCTTTTCTCCCCCGAAATCGTACTGCCAGCTCATATGGAAACATGAAGACAATAATGCCACGGGGATGGATGGAAACGAGACAAGTGTCCTGGGAAAATGACAAAGCAACACATGATGAGGCAATCAACAAATGACATGGCCAATAAATGGCCAACTGAAGGTCGACATGTGCAAAGAGGAGATATAAGTGGGTGTCAGAAAGTGCAAGCGCCAACATGACATGGGATGCCACCAAGACATGAGGAGGACATGAAAGCATCAAGTGGACCAGTCGAGAGTTTCCACATGGACATGGGACCATAATGATGTAGTGATGACATCATGCTAACATCATGTGAATTTTTTAAGCATGTCATCCCCAGTAAAATTTTGACATGTGGAGCCTCAATTTCAAAGTGTTTTAAAAATCTTTTCAAAGGCTTTTTGAATAAAATATTTGTTTGGATAAAGAACCCATCGTCGTCCGGGCTCCAGAAGACAATAATCCTGGAGAAAGCACTCGTCATCATCCGAGATCCTGAATCTAGTAAGCCCAGAGAAAGCACCCGTTGTCATCTGGTCTCTTGAAGCTAGTAATCTTGAAGAAAGCACTTGTAGTCGTTCAGAGAAAGCACCTGTCAACATTGTTTCCTACCAGTGATTCACAAACACTACCTATCAAGGCCTTATTCACACAGGTAGGTACTGTTACTTCCACATGGTTACTTTTTTACTGTTCCCAATTACTTTTCTATTACAAAATGACCACCCCCATTAAAACTAGGGCACCTAGAAACCCTAACCCCATCGACGAGCCCTTAGTTGACTGTGATAACCAAGTTTTCAACCCTAAATTGTCTTTCCTTAACCCACCCTGGCTGATAAAATATGCCAAAGTCAATTTCATGGCCGCACAAGATCGTTTCCATCTGCAGGAATTGAACCTTGTTTGTGCGGCAATACCCCAAACCTACCATTTCCCAGAAATAGTGCCTTGGTTCTCAACTAATTATGCAATTTAGAACATAGTGGTCTTGTCAGCAAATGGATCCAATGTCATCTGCTTGATTTCTAGAGAATCAATTTTCAAAATGCTTTATTTTCCCTTGTTTCAAAAGCTTATTCCTTTTATTGATGATTTTCTTGCAGTTCAGTACTATAGTTTCTCACAGGAGGACAAGGATCAATTAATCATCAAATGTTTACCATAGAAAACCCCCGCCTACAAAGACCCTGCCCTACAAGTCCTCCATATTCATTGAGCCTATTAGACGAACCTTTTTCTATCATGTGTCAAGTCCCGATGGAGGATAATGATGAATTGATTGAAGACATGCACCTTAGTTTTTTTATCACTTTTGTTGTCATGTATGCCCTAAATTTGGCTATTGCCAATGCTTGTCAGATTCAATGCATCAATAATTGGTAGATTTTCATGCTACTAAATGTTTTAGATATTAATCATACCTAGTATACATGATTTTATCTCAAAACCATGCCTTCTTCAATGACCTTGGTGTTCACCCTGTAAATGTCTTAGGAAATCCTTGGCTAGTTTATGAGTGGACCCATGTCCCCATGAGGAGGCCAAATAAACAAGGTTTCAGCTTCTGTATAAACCAGTTCATGTCAATCATATACTATGTGCTCAATGGTGCTCCTCCTCCTAGAATCTTCCCTGAGTAAAAAACACCAATGCAACTATGTATAGAGTCCAAGTTTGGTGATTGGTTCATTTTTGAAGATCATATTGTTCTTAGAGTCTATGGTTTTGAAGGGGAACCATATCTACTACCTTTTTTCCTCACCCCAAGATTGTTTGCTTTTGACTATATAAGAAAATATTCAGTTCATAATGAATTCATTTTGTACAATTTATGAAACCTCATTATTCAAGCTACAATAATAAGTAGGTCCATTTTTAACAAAACTAACACATTATACAACTTGACGAGAACTCTAAATAGTTTTCATTTTTTATAGGTTGCAATTTGTGGCTAATTTTACCCTCGAATCGAAAAATGGTGTTATTGGTAGCACACCATTTATTTCAAGGATAAAATCACAACACTTTTAAAACCCGTTGGATGATTTTTTTTAATCACATCAAAAGACCAATTTTTAAAAATAAACAAAAATAACAATTTCAATTTGAAATTATTTATTAAAAATTGAAAAAATAATAATAATGTTAAAATATTAAAAAAAATCAAATACAAAATTAATAAATTAAAAAAACTTAAAAAATACATTACTTAAAATAATTAAAATGAAATTAATAATTAAAAAGAAATTAAAAATTAAAAAAAATATAAATATAAATAAAAATGATTTAAAACAAAACAAATTTATATAAAATAAAAGAATAAATTAAAAAGGGAATTCTTTTTATTAAAATGAAATTTTATTAATAAAAAAAATATTAAAAAATGATTTTTTTATTAAAAATATGAAATTTTTATTAAAAAATAATTTTTTTATTAAAATTAAAAAAAAAACATATTAAAATTTTTAAAAATGAAAAAAAATCAAATAAAATTTAAAAGACAAAAAGAAAATTAAAAACATTAAAATAAAAAAAGCTATTAAAAAATAATTAAAAAAATGAAAAACATAAACATGCCCCCCCCTCCCCACCCACTTCCGCTCTCTTTCCCTCCCCTTCCCCTTTCCTGCCTCCCTCCCCCAACCCCCTTTCCTGCAGCGCCCATCGAGCCACAAGCGAGAGAGGGGTTGGGGCAGGGGGGAGAGAAGGGGAAGGGGGATGGGACGAGAGGGGAGAGGAATGGGTGGGAGCAAGGGGATGGGAGGGGAGAGGAGGGGGGGCAAGGGGGGCGGGGGAAATCCAGGGCTTTTAAAAAAATGTTTTTTTTTTAAAATTTTAATAGAATTTTAAAAATTGTAATGTTTTTAAAATTTTTTAATAGTTTTTTTTTTTTAAAATTTTTAATGTTTTGTTCTATTTTTTTGTTTGATTTAAAAAAAATTAGTATGTTTTTTTTTTATAAAATTTAATAAATTTATTTTTTTTAATAATTTTTTTTTAATAAAAAATTCATTTTTAAATAAAAATTTCAATTTTTTAAATAATTTTTTTAATAGAAAATCCATTTTTAATAAAATATTTCTTTTATTTTTATTTTTTATTTATAATTGTTTTAAAAATAATTATAAAAAAATTTAAAAAGTAGGGAGAGGGAAGTGATGGCCATGAAGAGGCGAGGCCTTATTTTTCAAGGCCATGGTTTTAAAATGTTGATGTATATGTAACTTCGGAATGTATTTCACATATATGTATATTGTATTCCTATAGAGATGGTATTATTCCTCTATATGGAAGTGTCGTCATTTATATTGTAAGTGTCGTAACTTATACTTGATGGGTTATTAGACCACCTTGTTGGAGTCGTCCCTGTATAGGTCATGTGGGTCGAAGGGTTATTAGACCGCCCTATTGGGGGTCGGCCATGTGGGTCAAAGGGTTATTAGACCACCCTATTGGGGGTCGGCCCACTCAGCATTATGTTATGTGGTAAAGTTCGAGCCTACATGAGTTAGGTAAAAAGGCAAGTCAAGTCAAGTATAAATAGAGTGCGAGATGCACTCTATTTGCTCACTCACTTCTCACACATGCACTCAAGGAGGAGTGGAGCACTTATGGAGGAGGAGGATCTTCTGCTAGGTTATGGCTATCTCTCTTGGTTGGTTGTATCATTGCTCTATCTATCTCTGAGGAAGTTATTGGGGTTTTTCACCTTTATGGTTTTCCCCAAGTAAATCTTTGTGTCTCTTGTGTGCTTGCATTATTGTCTCCATGATTGATATGTTGTAGATATGCTGTACATGTTGTTCTCTCAGTTAAGATCCTAGATCAGATTGAAGTAAATTCTGAAAATTTAACATAAAAATGTTGCAATGTTAGCACTACTTATTGATTTAGAGGTTGATTTTAAGATTTTTCTGCCAATGATACTAATTGTTAAGTCCATGCTTTCAAACAAGTTATAATTTTAGCCTTGAAAAAATCAATTTGGTAACAATAGCATTAGTTTTCTATTCAAGGGTTGATTTTAATGCTATTGTTAGCAACAATATTGGTTTTTAAGGCAATGGTTGTATTTTTAACCTTGAAACAAAAAAATAGTGCTACTGGTAGCACCACTTTTCGATTTGAAGGTTGATTTTGGTGTTTTTGACACAAAAAATGGATTTTTAGGGCTAGCGTTCTCATTGTGAGTATAGAGCTCTCGTCAGGTTGTATAATGTGTTAACTCAGACAACCTCAAGTAGTAGTATAAGACACAATGGCTCAACTAGATTTAAAAAAAAGGAGAAGCTTGGATCTATGAACCTCATCATATTATTTCAAAGTAGAGGAAGGACAATAAGGCTGTTGAGTATGTCCATCGATCGAAAGGATTCATGGAGAAGACTGCCAACTTGGACTCTTGGGAGCAGGTCAAAGAAGTTCTATTAGATGAAGGATTGCTAGTGGGAGTTGCATAAAGCAGCCAATAGGAACAGGTTCAACATGCATCAAACATGGAAATTATCCAGCAAATTTACATGTTCCTAACATCATTGATGTGGATTAGTTGGATGAGAGATTGGCCCAATCATCTCTATTGAATACTCTAGTAGTTGATGAAAGAGCTAGTAAAAGAACCATGTTAGAAACACAAGATGATAAGGAGGCGGATGAAGATGACAGAACAACAAAGAGGCTCAAAATGGAAGAAGTATTGAGCCAAGGTCTAGCTTTGACAACAACCATTGATAAGGTTGTTAGGAACATACCACCATCAAGCGATCTCGAGGAGAATCCTAGTGAGACTACCAACACTAAGCCATATTTGTTGACAATTCAATGACTAGACACAACATGGATTCCAAGAGAAGCTTCAGCAGGAAGGCAATCCACCATATTCTCAATGTGAGGAACCTCCAGCAATTAAATGATGAAAATCCACTATATATAAGAAATAACAGAACACATAAGTGACTTATTGATTGCGGGCCACTTCGAGGGGGAAACCTCCTTTGAGAAAGCTCAATACAAATAACTCGTGGATGCCTTCCTTGGCCTCAACACGTAGTTATATACTAAGTCTAATATAAACAAATATTAATCCCCATGAATGTGGTATAATACAATATAATCATGGGACAACTTACAAAGCATATGCGTCCAACAACAATATACTAACAATGTGGAATAATACAATATACTAACAAAGTAAAGAGAAGGGCTGACATGGGTTCCTAACATCCCCTCCCCCTTAAAAAAAGCTTTGTTCTCAAAGCTTTAGATGTGGAAATTGTTGCTGAATCTGAAGGAGTGGTTCCCATGTAGCATCCTCTGGTTGCATTCCATGCCATTGAATTGATGGATCGAGAGAGAAGCCGATGAGTGCACCTATTGAGGATGGCGTCCGACTCCAAAATGATGGATCCTTCATTATCCAGTTCTGGTAAAACATTTTTTTCTCTGATGTTGGTGCCACGAACTTTCTTTAGACAAGAGACATGAAATACTGGATGATTGCGGGAAGAAGGAGGAAGTTCCAAATTGTATGCAACGGACCCAATCTTCTGAAGAATCTTATATGGCCCATAGAACTTTGGAACAAGCTTATGGCGTCCTTTGGGTTTCAGGGCGGATATCTTGTAAGGATGTAGATGAAGAAAAACCATATCACCTGCTTGAAAAGTGTGCTCGAAACGGTGTTGATCGACTTGTTGTTTCATTCGATTTCTTTCCATGTGAATATTGTCCTGCAAAATGCAAAGAATCTGATCTCGGGTTCGAAGAACTGTGTCAACTGCCTGAACTGGTGAACTGTTGGGGGTGTATGGAAGAAGCATTGCCGACGCCGGACCACAGACTTATTCATATGGAGTCATGTTATATGTAGTGTGGTAGGAGGTATTGTACCACCATTCAGCGAGAGGGAGCCACTTTTCCCACTGATGTTGTTGTTCGGAGGTGAAGCAACGAAGAGAAGTTTCCAAACATTTGTTAATAACAGCAGTATGGCCATCTGTTTGTGGGTGATACCCTAAACTCATCTTCAGTTTGGTGCCAGTGTGGCGAAATAGTTCTGTCCAAAAATGACTGGTGAAAGTTGCATTACGATCCGAGACCATGGAAAAAGGGATTCCATGAAGATGGAAGATCTAGTCTAGGAAAATCTGTGCGACTGAGGAGACGGTATAGGGATGGATGAGGGCACAAAAATGACTATATTTGGAGAGGTGATCAACCACAACCAAAATCGCTGTCTTCCCTCCATATTTAGGGATCCCTTAAATGAAATCCATAGAAATATTTGTCCAAATCCATGTAGGGATGGGAAAGGGTTCGAGCAATCTCGGAAGGAGCATCGTTTCACCCTTGTTGCACTTGTAGTTATCACATTCAACCACCATCTATTGAATTGTACTTTTCATTCCATTCCAAAAGAAGTTACGTTGTGCCCGCTCATACGTTTTGAGAAACCCAGAGTGCCCTGCCGATGGAGAAGCATGGAGTTCATAGAACATAGCCTGTTGAAGATCTGTGCTTTGGGGAAGCACCATACAACCCTTGTATCTCAGGGAAACACCATCCCAAGAGTAATGCGGTACAATAGAAGGGTTGTTGGCCAACCATTGGATGATTTGAGATAATGAGGAGTCATTGACATAGCCCTATTGAACATATTGCAACCAATTTGGACCATGCATAGAAATAGATGAAAGAGAAACTTGGTCATCAAATGTGCAAGAAAAAGCATCCGCCACAAGATTGTCCTTACCCTTCTTGTAAGTGATCTCATAATTATAACCCATGAGTTTTCTAACCCATTTTTGTTGTGCTTGGGAGGAGACCCGTTGTTCCAAGAAATATTTCAGACTACGATGATCAGTCTTGATGAAGGATTTATTCCCTAATAGGTATGGCCGCCACTTCTGTATTGCATGCAAAATAGCCATCATTTCCTTCTCATATGTAGAGGTGACTAAATTCATATCGGAAAGGGCCTTGTTGGTGAATACAACAGGATGTTCATCTTGAAGGATAATAACACCAAGTCCATTGTTGCAAGCATCACTCTCAATAGTGAAGGGCTTGGAAAAATCAGGCATAGCTAGAACGGGTGTAGTACAGATAGCTTGTTTCAGTTTGTCAAATGCACACTCAGTAGCATGTGTCCATGCAAAAGCATAATTTTTCAAGAGAGTGGTTAATGGAGATGCAATCTTCCCGTAACCCTTGAAAAACTTACAGTAGTAGCCAACCAATCCCACTGGTTCAACAAATACACATGCATATCTATCCAAAATTTGTTGTAGATCCAAAGGAGTAGTAGAGATCGTTGATGGTTGCATATGAATGGAATCGAGCTAAGCAATGACACCATTTGAATTCTTATTAAGGATATTTTCCAGGCAATGTGAACTAATGATGTTGAGAGACCCTTGTTGTAAGCCATTCAATGTGTGTTTTTTCCCATTGACTGAAAACTACATCCAAAGTTCAACAAAATCCCATAAAATAGGTCCAAGTGTGCGTAACCATTGAGCACCCAAAAACACATCACATCCGCCTAAGGGCAAGGCAAACATGTTGGAGCGCAGGTTCTAATCTCCAATAGAGATACGCACATTGCGACAGTTCCCCTTGCAAGGTAAGGTGCCCCCATTGGAAATCATGACTTCAAAGCTAGAGCAAGGATGGACAAAACAATCAGCCTGTTTGGCGCTCTGAGGGTCATTGAATTTATGAGTGCTACCAGAATCAATGAGTACTATAAGAGGGAGCTTCTTGAAGTAACCCTTGACCTGCATTGTTTGTGGGGTGGTGACTCCAGATAAAGCATGGAGAGATATCTCTGGATGGTCGTCCTAAGAAGGAGGGTCAACAGGTGGTTGTTGAATGTAGACCTGATCATCTACTGTATCCTGAGCTTCTTCACAAATTTCGGCTGCAGGCGGAGAATCCACATCCAAGAGATAGAGCTTTTGCTCAACACATCTATGTCCCCGAGTGAATTTCTCATCACAATTATAACAAATCCCTTTTTCTCTATGTGCCCGCATCTCTGCTTCAGACAAATGTTTGATAGGAGTTGCTCTAGGAGCTGGCGTGATGTGAGGTTGTTGTTAAACCATATTTATGAATGGAACAAAAGTGGATTTGGAGCATTGTTGGGCTATGATCTGGTCGTCTGACAACTTATCCAACCCTAGGAATTCTGTCATTGTGTTGGGAAAGAACATTTTAACCTCATATCAGATTGCATCCTTTAGATCATTGACAAAACAACTCCTGTAGAATTCATCAGACAATCCTTCTATGTGATTGGTCAGTTTCTCAAAATATGTCTGATACTCTCTCACAGTGCCAATTTGGAGAAGTTTAGTGAGTGCTCCTATGAAGTCATCAAAAGCATTAGGGACAAATCGTTGCAAAATGAGTTAGCAAAAATATGTCCATTTTGGATTTGCATGAGCCTTGATGTACCAACGGAACAATTGAAGGGCTTCATTTTCCAAATGAATGGATTCAAGTGGAACTTTGTTGACATCAAAAGGATTATGCAAATTGAAATATTGTTCTTCCCGGTATATCCATCCAATCGGATCATCGCCATTGAAGCGAGGAAAATCAAGCTTCGGCCCACGAAAAGTGCTGGAAGAAGAGAACCCAGTGTCTGTAGGAGACTCTGGCTGTCGTCTATTGTTCATGTCTGAAGGTTGAAGATGGAGGCCGATAATTTCATCCAGATGTTGGATTTTGGTCTTGAGGGCTACAAGTTCTTCCTCCATGTTTTTTGCTCCTGCGCAGGTGACAACCATAACCGAGATTTTTTTTTTTGGAATGGGTAGAAAAACAAAAACAAAAACTTCTTTAGTAAAGGAAAATTTGGATTTGGAAAAAACTCTGATGGCTAATTTGGGTTTGACTAGGTTTTGGACACTTTCTGATGGACATGGAAGCGAAAAATGGGGATTTCAGAAGCAGGGTGAAAGAATGGGAAAATTTGTTAGGGACAAAGAAGCAGAAATAGGAAATGAACACTGTGGCAAAATTTGAAGGCGATTGGGTGAAAATCGAAAAATTTATGGCAAACCCTAAAAATAGACAGATGTGGTATTTCTGGCTTCGGGAAGTGGAATTTAGGATAGGTTCGTCAGGAAGGAAATATGCAGAATGGGATTGCAGGGGTGTTAGTGAATTTTAAAGGGAAATGGAGTTAAAGCAAAGAAGATATGGCGAAAAACATTTTTTCTTTTCTTTTCGGAATTGATCTGCAAGGACTCTGGAAATATGCAATCTGTTATTTATCAGCTGTCAATAGATATGGACCCCAGGTATGCTCGGATTCCTAAAGGTTTAGGGGTTTCACTCGGCTACTAATGTTGTCTAACAACTTGTGTATTGGGGCAGTACCCCTCACTCCATGACTCATGTAAAACTGATAATCGATTTGCCACGAACGACATCTCTTGGTTTACCTCGCGGGTGGAAACTAGTCAATCAGGTAGGGGTCGTTACCCTTTTCGCTAGAAGGTCCTCTCAATGGCCCAACTAATTCGGGTTTCCTATGGTACTCCTCACAATGAGTTTTAGGGCTATGCCCAGGTACTTCCCACAATTAAGCAGATAGGGATTATTCCTGGATCCGAACCTGCAATTTGAAGGAACAATACAAATGCGAAAAAAAAATTGGCATAAATTCCACCCAGCGAGCCCAAGAAAGTGCTATGATACCAGATGTGAGGAACCTCCAACAATTAAATGATGAAAATGCACGATATATCAGAAATAATAGAACAAAGAAGTGATTTGTTGATTGTGGACCACTTTGAGGGGGAAACCTACTTTGAGCAAGCTCAATACAAATAACTTGTGGATGCCTTCCTTGGCTTCAACACGTACTTATATACTAAGTCTAAGATAAACAACTATTAATCCCCATGAATGTGGGGATAATGCAATATAATCATGGGACGACTTACAAAGCATATGCGTCCAACAACAATATACTAACAATGTGGGATAATACAATATACTAACAAAGTAAAGAGAAGGGTTGACATGGGTTCCTAACACTCAAAATATGTGGATATAAAAAGAGATGGCATAAAAAAAGAGGAAAGCTACCACAATTGAAGCCCGGGGCATAGGAGAGGGTCAAACTAAATTGCTTATAGCTACTAAATTTAAAACAAAAACCCTCAACTTGGAACTTTTGGAATCCACAACATCTGAATCAATCTCATCAGAATATTACAAAGGGACAAAGGCCAAAGTTCCTTTAAAATATATCAACCCCTTGGATTTGGTGGAAATGCATAGGAAAAATAGTGAGGTTTTGTACAAAGATGTAATATTGTCCACATCCAATGCCAAGAAGGCACAAATAACCATCATCTCGATTTGGATAGGAAACTAAAATAAGAGAAAATAGAAAATGTGGGAAGATTTAATAAGATAAAGGAGTTGGAACAAGAGGTGATTCAATTGTCATCAAAATAAATTGAAGGCATCCCTGTTGTCAAGCTCATAAAAGACAAAGATCAAGATGTCACATCCCTTCAGAAGAAAATGAAGCTCCTAGAAGTTGCAAATGTCCAAATTTTTGAAATTGCTACTCTAGAAGAAGAAAATCTCAAGCTACAAAGTGAAGTGAGGGAATATAAGCCCGCTATGGAGGCCTGGAAATGAAAGACATTAGAGTTTGAGCTTCAAGTTTCTACAATGCAGAAGGAAAAGGCTCTAGCAACTAAACAACCAAAGGTGGTCCAAACACAATCATCCACTTCTCAATTAGAGGTTCATATAGATTTACCGAAGCAGACCAAACTGAAAGCTAATTTGGACATAGCCCAAAGTCAAGTCTCATCCCTTCAAGTAGAATTGACAAAGTCAGAAGAAAAGGTCGGTATTGTTGAGGACATGTAATGCAGGGGCATCAGGGCCTAGGTGAAACAGTCGAAGTTGATCGACGGAAGGAGGTTGACTAGGGGGATTGTCGATGACCACTGGTGCGAGAAGGCTGGCAGTTGAAGCCAGGTAGTAGAGCAGGAAGCTGTCGAAGTAAAGATCGACATAAGAGGAAGTCGATGAAGTCGAAGGTCAAACATCGACATCGACAAGGAGGAGCATCAACATCAACAAAGAAGCATCAAATGCCAAGCATGGGGGATGGGGCGAATCGAAAGCCATGGAGATTAAGTGAAGTCGATAGAATAAGTCTAGGATCGACAAGGTTAAGGTTAATTGAAGTGCAAAGTACGAACTGGTCGAAAGAGGATATCGATAGGAATGACCACTACAGAGAATTCAAAGGGGCACAGAGGTCGAGAGGTGCGAAAGTCGAGGCAACAGACATGCAGTCGTTGTGGGTTGTTGGGGAAGTTAATGATAGTTAAGATGGTGGCTGGATCCAAGCCAGGTGTCACCACAGGAGGAGTTTGTGTAGGATGCTCAGGGGCCGCTAACAACTGCAGGATCTGGCGGATCAGGAGTAGAGCAGCGGACAGAGTAAGGATGCCTTGGGGAAGCCAGCAAGGTGGACCTCGGGAACAACAACAGAACAAAGTAGAAGACTAGTGCGAAGCCACAAAAGAGAGGGATCACGAGATCACTGGATCAAAGGATCACACTCAGGAAGGAGAAACACACTGAGTAGAATAGAGATTTACTTATGTACATTGTAATAGGCTAAGGCCGACTTGTTAATTTGTTTAGATGTAACTTTGTAATCAATTCAAGTAATATAGAAGCCAACTTCTTAGCATTTCAAGTTCGCATCCAGTTTATGTGAGCATTTGTGTGTTGATTGTGTGTTATTGATAAGCAAGAGGGTCTGATCGACCTGCCTTTCATCAAGTGGTATCATAGAAGGAGAGGAACCGATACTGGCTTGCGTAGTGTCAAGTGGTATTGAGCAAAAGAATCCTGAGAGCAGGAAGAGCCTATGTATGCGTGAACAACTCCAGCTGCGGTTGGCTAGAGTTGTGTGCGTGTGGTGAAAGTCTAGTTGCGATTGGACGAGTGGATATTTCAGCTGTGGTTGAAAGAATGGAACAAAGAGGTGTAAATGTCCGTCATGTGGGATGAAGAGCGCGAGGTGCAAGAGTTACAATAGATCGTGAAATGTTCGATGACTGCATGCGAACAATGAGAAGTTTGACCAATGAGGCCGCAGCAATCAAAGAAACCCAGAGACGTGGATGCATTCCCGATGCACTTGACCATAGCGACGAAGAAGTCAAGGAAGTGGAAGCTCGGGAAGCAGTAGAAGAAGAACCAGAATATAAACTCATCAAGTTGTTGACATAGATGAGGGGTAAGACAAAAATGGATGTAGCTACCTACTCAGGAAGTCTAGATCCAGAAGACTTGATAGACTGGATCAGAGAGATGGATAAATACTTCGACATAGAGCATCTAAAGGATCCTAGGAGGGTTAAAACTGCATGTCTGAAGTTGAAGGGTCATGCCTCATTGTGGTGGGACATTGTGCAGGCTGACAGAGTCAAGAAAGAAAAGGAGAAGATCAAGTCTTGGGACATAATGGTTGGCAAGTTGAAAGGGAAGTTCTTTCCCAGCGACTATGTGATCTGCTTGTTTAGGAAGTTACAAAACTTTCGACAGAAAGAGATGACTATGAAGGAATATATGGAAGAGTTCTACAAACTGTCGATTAGGTACGGTCAAACCGATGAAGGCGAGGAAGCGGTCGCAAGATATGTAAACAGTTTGAAGTATGTCATACAAAACGAGCTGAGCCTGTCGAAGTTCAAAATGGTTGGTGAAGCCTACTAGTTAGCTCTGAAGGCGAAAGAAAATATGTTGAGGAGAACTGCATCGACCAAAGGAAGGATGATGGTCGAGGTGCGAAGACCGTTTCTGCGAAGCGACAAAGTAGTGGAACTAGGAGAGAAGCTGTCAAAGATAACCGACGTGTGGAAGGGACAGCGACCAGAGAAAAGGCACAAAAAAACCAATGGGAAGGTCGAGAGACGCGTGGTCGAGTTGCGTTTGGTCGAAGTGGCCCAACAGGAAGACGAGGTGCTGATAGACTAGCTATAGTCTGTTATAAGTGTCGAGGAGTGGGATACAAAGCTTATGAATGACCAGAGAATTTACACGTGGAAGAAGAGTCAAAACCCAGACGTCAACGAGATGAAAAAAGCTACGGGAAGACGGATTCGACATCCGACAATGGCGAAGAAGATAGAGGAAAAGGTCGAAACATGAAAACTAGGAGAACGTTGGTCCAGAACGACCAACAAGATGAGAAGGATCCGACACAGTGAAATGCCATCTTCCAGACCAAAGCGCTGATCACCGACAGATACTGTAAGACCATTGTTGATGGTGGTAGTACATAAAACTTAGTGTCGTTGGAGGTCATCGACAAGTTGGGCTTGAGATGCCAAAAGCACCCAAATCCCTACAAGATGTCTTGGTTATAGAAGGGACATTATGTGAAGGTAACCAGACAGTGCATGATCAAATTTAAAGTTGGAAAACTCGAAGACAGTGTATTGTGCGATGTAATCCCAATGGACGCTTGTCACCTGTTGTTAGGAAGGCCATGGCAGTATGATTGGAATATGATCTATGATGGTCGAGCCAACACAGTCACAGTGTGGAAAAATGGCACGCATAGGATGCTAAAGCCAAAGCAAGAGGATCGCGCCGACTTCAAGGAGGGCGAGAGCAAAAACTGGTAGAAAAGAGTGCTGATGTGCTCAATGAAGGAATTTCTAGCAAAGGAAGAGAAACAGTCGGGATGTTTCTCCATCATTTCGAAAGGACCAAGTGTCGAAAGGACGATGACGGAGAGGATTCCAGTCGAAGTGGAGAAAATGCTCAACAATTTTAAGAGAATACTGTTCGACAAGGCACTAGCAGGATTGCCATCGCTGAGAAGAATATCTCATTAGATCGACTTGATTTCAGGGTCGAGTTTTCCAAACAAGGCACCACATAGAATGAATTCGACAGAGAGTGAATAACTCAATCGACAAGTCCAGGAGTTGTTGGACAAAGGATTGATGCATGAAATTCTGAGCTCGTGTGCGGTACCAGTTGTACTAGCGCCGAAGAAAGGAGGAGAATGGAGGATGTGTATAAACTCCATAGCCATTAACAAGATCATGATCAAGTATATATTT
The DNA here is from genome assembly GCA_027924585.1 of Larix kaempferi. Classification (NCBI taxonomy): domain Eukaryota; kingdom Viridiplantae; phylum Streptophyta; class Pinopsida; order Pinales; family Pinaceae; genus Larix; species Larix kaempferi. Next base: position 39,326,118 of record BSBM01000217.1, read on the forward strand.
CCATTGCCGAGGCTGGACGACTTGATGGATTGTTTGAGTGGATCTAGATATTTCACCAAGATTGACCTAAAGAGTGGATACCACTAGATCAGGGTCAGAGAAGGCGATGAATGGAAGACAGTCTTCAAGACGAAGGAAGGACTATATGAGTGGTTAGTCATGCCCTTTGGATTGACTAATGCACCCAGTACGTTCATGAGGCTGATGAATGAGGTATTGAAGCCATTTTTAGGAAAGTTCGTCGTGGTATACCTCGACGACATCTTGATATTCAGTAGAACCAAGGTCGAACATTTGGAACACATTCGACACGTGTTGCAGAAGCTACAAGAATAAAAGCTGATGGTGAATCTGTAGAAATGCTTCTTCATGAAGGAAGAATTGTACTTGGGATTCGTAATCTTGGGTAAAGGGTTAGTAATGGACCTAGAAAAGATAAAGGCTATATTGGAGTGTCCAGAAACCATGAGCACGACAGGAGTGCGGATTTTTCATGGACTTGCTAGTTTCTACAAGAAGTTCATAAGAGGATTCAGTTGAATATGTGCGTCATTAACAGAGTGCATGAGGAAAGGGGAGTTTAAAAGCTTCCCAGAAATCCTTCACCAAGTTGAAGCAGAAGGTGACCGAGAGCCTAGTGTTAGCTCTCCCAGATTTCGACAAATTGTTCCAAGTCAACTGCGACGCGAGTGGAATGGCAATTGGAGCAGTGTTGAGCCAGGAAGGATGACCAATTGCATTCTTCAATGAAAAGTTGGATGAAGCGAAGCAAAGGTATTCGGTCTACAACCAAGAGTTTTATGCTATCGTGCAAGCATTGAAGAAATGGAGGCATTATTTGCTTCCCAATGAGTTTGTGTTATATACAGACCACCAAGCATTGAGGTACTTGAACACTCAGGAGAAGTTGAATCAACAACACATGAAATGGGTCGAATTATTGCAAGGATATACTTTCATGTTGTGACATAAGTTGGGCAAGTCGAACAAAGTTTCTGACGCACTGAGTTGAAGAGTTGCACTGATGAACACGAAAACAGTTCAATCAAAGGGAATAGAGTCGGTGAAGACGAAGTATGAGATCAATGAGGATTTTGCGAAAGCATGGAAGGCTAGCCGCGAACCATGGAGTGTCGACATAACTCCATACTTGGATTATTTTATCCATGAGGGATACCTGTTCAAGGGACAATAGTTATGTATTCCCAGGGGATATGTAAGAGAGAACCTAATTCGAGAATTGCATAGTGGTGGATTAGTAGGACATTTTGGCATCGACAAGACCAAGGCGTCGATTGAGGAAAAGTACTATTGGCCAGGAATGTTGATAGAAGTCGGTAAGTGGGCAAACTGGTATGTAAATTTGCCTGAGTGCTATACTGTACCAAATAGAATACTCTCATGATTTCCAAATGTGAACACTGCTACCTTCAAAAGTACGTCTCCCCCCCGATGCGATGATGTGTTGACGTCGAGCATAGGGGAAACCACTTAGTTAGGGAGCACCAATGGCTCTCCCTACTAAGTTCGAGGCGATCCCTTATAGTGATTGAAAGGGATCCCAAGATACAACTGCAACTACTGCAACTCTCGGAATGTAGTGTTTTTTCGTCAACGAGAGCTGAAGTATATGATAGGACGAGAGTCCCATCCTGAGAACTAGGATCATATTGTAACCAACTGGTGGATGGATAGACCTGAAACAAGATTGGTTGATAAACGTGAGGCTCATAACTCCCTTTGATCAATGTAAACATGGGGAGTGGGGGCGACAACATTTCTTTCAGGACAATACAGGTTGTAACAGATGGAGACAAACTGCAAATGAAAGGGTTTTGATGGAGACGCAAAACGAAGGGTAATGGTGACCGAAAAAAACAAATATTGCTGAACATATGGAGACCTAAATACATCGATCAAAGGAGACCATGTTTTGTTGCCAAAATAATATGGTGTTCCCGCAATGTGTGGTTATTGGGGAACTGTTTGTACATAAATAATGTTGGTGGGGTCCCGATAGTTTTTTGTGTCGGGAGACTGATTTGATGATGGGCGGAGTCCCTGTGGTTTTGAGTGGATCGGGGGAACACTTTCCAATGATGAAGTGAGGGGTAACTTGCATACACAAATATGGGTGCCCCATGAAATGATGCCATGCAATGTAGTCGTGCGGGATAAATGGAAGAACTGGTTGTTTCTGAGGGTCACTATTAGAGGAAATTTGGATGAAAAATGGGCCTCCTAAGGAAAATGGTAAAAAAAGCCATGTAGGCAATTTTTTATACTATTTCGCTTTTATCGAAGCTGCCCGGGGTTATTTCATTTTATTGAAGCTACTTTAGATATATATTTTATATTAAAATCAATTTATGAGGACAAAATTCGATGTAGTGTTTTCACTCAAAATAAGGAAAGAAAATTAAATACACAATGCCAACTTAAAAGTTATTGGGTCATGTATTACCTAAAATAAGGATGGATATATTAGTTCCGATATTAGTTATTATTATATTTATTTTATATTATATATTAGTTATGATGTTAATTAAAAGTTATTGGACCTTTTTTTTTACGGTTAATATAAAATATTAATTATAATATAATATTATTACATATTAGTTGTCATATTAATTACTATTACTATTATATATTGGTCATGTATTATCTAAAAGATGGATGGGTATATTAGTTATGATATTAGTTAAAAATTATTAGACTGATTATTATACAATATTAATTATAATATTATATTATTGTATATTAGTTGTAATATTAATTACTATTACTATTATATATTGGTCACGTATTATCTAAAAGATGAATGGGTAAATTAGTTAAAAGTTATTGGACTTAAATTTTAACGGTTATTATAAAATATTAATTATAAAATATTATTATTATATATTAGTTATAATATTAATTACTATTACTATAGTAAAATATTACCTAAAATATTGATGGGTATGTTAGTTATAATATTAGTTAAAAGTTATAAAATATTAATTATAATATTATATTATTATATATTAATTGTAATATTAATTACTATTACTATTATATATTGGTCATGTATTATCTAAAATATGGATAGGTATATTAGTTACGGTATTAGTTAAAAGTTATAAAATATTAATTATAATATAATATTATTATATATTATATATTAGTTGTAATACTAATTACTATTGTTATTATAGATGGGTCACGTATTATCTAAAATATGGATAGGTATATTAGTTATGATATTAGTTAAGTTGTTGGACTTGACGGTTATTATAAAACATTAATTATAATATAATATTATTATATATTAATTGTAATATTAATTACTATTACTATGGTCAAATATTACCTAAAAGATGGATGGGTATGTTAGTTATTATATTAATTAAAAGTTATTGGACCTAACTTTTGATAGTTATTATAAAATATAAAATATAAATTATAATATAATATTATTATATATCAGTTATAATATTAATTACTATTACTATTATATATTTTTATATATTGGTCAAATATTACATAAAATATTGATTGATATTTTAGTTAGTATTATATGTTATATATTAGTTATGATAATAATAAAAGTTATTTGACCCAATAATATTATTATATATTAGTTATAATATTAATTATTATTATTGTTATATATTATCTTTGGATCACCTATTACTTAAAATTAGTTAGCATATTAATTTCATTATCAATATCCAAGATAATTTCGGGCACATTGGCAGACAAATTATATTATTAAAAAAGTCCACTTATCCCCAAATTATATATATATATATTTTTTAAGAGGTGCTCTTTTTTTTGAATTTTAAAGCATTTTGATTGGCTAATACATGATGACATGGAATTTGAATTAGGATTGAAAGGCTCATTTTCATCCAAATTTCCTCTAATCGGCGGTGGCAATAAGTGTCTTTGTGGGGGTGATGATACGAGAGGGATTGAGGATGGTAAAGTGCTCATGGAGGTATGAGGGAGGCTTTGTGAATCATTCTCGTAATCGGTGTCGAGAGATCTGACGAGTGTCTACTTGGTGGAATAAATGCACAATTATGAAATGATACTCGAAGGGAGGGTCTTTTAAAGTTGGGTCATATTCCTCGTACTTGTGGGGGGTTGACATCATGGGTGCCAATTGATGACAATGATGGAATTGGTGCACACACCCATGGGGGAACATGCTATTCATGGTAATGATGTTGATGGCACATCAAGGCCATGAATGAGGGACCTACAGTTATCAACGGGAATACTGGGATATGCATTATAAACAAAGTGTAAATAGTGTCTATATGCTAGTTTTAGAATGATACCTGTGGTAGGGTGCATGAACCCTCTTGTTAGAGCTTGGAGTCTTACTCTTATAATGAACAAGAGGCTTCATATTGGCCTGATCATGGTCCTACACATATGGCACACATACCCAAATGTAGTAAAAGACATAACCAAGGTATTGACAATGCAAAAATAATATAACCAAAACATTGCGTACTTGTGGGGTACTTGGATAGGAAAATAGTGTCCCAGTGACATTGGTGGGCATATATATTTGTTGGTCATATGTCAAAGAGCTCGAAGCATTGGTCGCCGTGGTACAAACAATTTTGGAAACAGAGTTACGGTTTGTCTGTGGAATCAGTTGGAAGTTTGGGTCAAATGAGTATGAAATAGGGGTGGGGCCCACTATTGGAAATCATTTTTACTTTGTGCCATCAACATCCTAGAGTGCATTTTGAGTGTTTCTAGGAAATCCGATGAACCATTCGTCGAGCCTTGAGTTCCAGGTATGCCTCACCCTTTTACGTTTTAATTTTATCCTGGTAGACTTAGGTTTGGGGGTCCCATGGGTGGGCAAAGGTCCTTTTTTGTGTTTTAGGGCTAACAAGATTTCTTAAAAAACACGATTTTTTAGAAAATGTGATTTATTTCATAAATGGAATCAACAAAGTATGCACATTCTATGTCATAACGATATTCTATAGTTTGCGCATGCGTCCGGAAATAAGAAAAGCCTACTTCCGCCCGTTTTTTAAAATCTTAGTTTCTAGAAGGTTTACATGATTTCTTAAAAAACACGAGTCTATAGAAAATGTGATTTAATTCATAAATGGAATCAACAAAGTATGCACATTCTATGTAATAACGACTTTCTATACTTTGCGCATGCGTCCGGAAATAAGAAAAGCTTACTTCCCCCCTTTTTTTAAATTCACAGCTTCTAGAAGGTTTACATGATTTCTTAAAAAACATGAGTTTTTAGAAAATGTGATTTATTTCATAAATGGAATAAACAAAGTATGCACATTCTATGTCATAACGACTTTTGATAGTTTGCGCATTCGCAAACTATGCACATTCTACGTAATAATGACTTTCTATAGTTTATGCATGCGTCCGGAAATAAGAAAAGCTTACTTCCTCCATTTTTTTAAATTCACAGCTTCTAGAAGGTTTACATGATTTCTTAAAAAACACGAGTTTTTGGAAAATGTGATTTATTTCATAAATGGAATCACGAAAGTATGCACATTCTACGTAATAACGACTTTCTATAGTTTGTGCATGCGTCCGGAAATAAGAATAGCTTACTGCCCCCCGTTTTTTAAAATCACAGCTTCAAGAAGCTTTAAATGATTTCTTAAAAAACATGAGTTTTTAGAAAATGTGATTTATTTCATAAATGGAATCAACAAAGTATGCACATTCTATGTCATAACGACTTTCGATAGTTTGCGCATGCGCAAACTATGCACATTCTACGTAATAACGACTTTCTATAGTTTGCGCATGCGTCCGGAAATAAGAAAAGCTTACTTCCCCCCTTTTTTTAAATTCACAACTACTAGAAGGTTGACATGATTTCTTAAAAAACACGAGTTTTTAGAAAATGTGATTTATTTCATAAATGGAATCAAGAAAGTATGCACATTCTACGTAATAATGACTTTCTATAGTTTGCGCATGCGTCCGGAAATAAGAATAGCTTACTGCCCCCCGTTTTTTAAAATCACAGCTTCTAGAAGGTTTACATGATTTCTTAAAAAACAAGAGTTTTTAGAAAATGTGATTTATTTCATAAATGGAATCAACAAAGTATGCACATTCTATGTCATAACGACTTTCGATAGTTTGCGCATGCGCAAACTATGCACATTATACGTAATAACGACTTTCTATAGTTTGCGCATGCGTCCAGATCTAAGAAAAGCTTACTACCCCCCATTTTTTAAAATCACAACTTCTAGAAGGTTTACATGATTTCTTAAAAAACACAAGTTTTTAGAAAATGTGATTTATTTCATAAATGGAATCAACAAAGTATGCACATTCTATGTCATAACGACTTTCGATAGTTTGCGCATTTGCAAACTATGCACATTCTACGTAATAACGACTTTCTATAGTTTGCTCATACGCCCGGAAATAAGAAAAGCTTACTTCCCCCCTTTTTTTAAATTCACAGCTTCTAGAAGGTTTACATGATTTCTTAAAAACATGAGTTTTTAGAAAATGTGATTTATTTCATAAATGGAATCAACAAAGTATGCACATTCTATGTCATAACGACTTTTGATAGTTTGCGCATACGCAAACTATGCACATTCTACTTAATAACGACCTTCTATAGTTTGCGCATGCATCCGGAAATAAGAAAAGCTTACTTCCCCCCTTTTTTAAAATTCACAGCTTCTAGAAGGTTTACATGATTTCTTAAAAAACACGATTTTTTAGAAAATGTATTTTATTTCATCAATGGAATCAACAAAGTATGCACATTCTATGTCATAACGACTTTCAATAGTTTGCGCATGCGCAAACTATGCATATTCTACGTAATAACGACTTTCTATAGTTTGTGCATGTGTCTGAAAATAAGAAAAGCATACCTCCCCCCTTTTTTTAAATTCACAGCTTCTAGAAGGTTACATGATTTCTTAAAAGACAGGAGTTTTTAGAAAATGTGATTTATTTCATAAATGGAATCAACAAAGTATACACATTCTACGTAATAACGACTTTCTATAGTTTGAGCATGCGTCCGGATCTAAGAAAAGCTTACTTCCCCCCGTTTTTTAAAATCATAACTTCTAGAAGGTTTACATGATTTCTTAAAAAACACGAGTTTTTAGAAAATGTGATTTATTTCATAAATGGAATCAACAAAGTATGCACATTCTATGTCATAACGACTTTCGATAGTTTGCGCATGTGCAAACTATGCACATTCTACGTAATAACGACTTTCTATAGTTTGCACATGCGCCCGGAAATAAGAAAAGCTTACTTCCCCCCTTTTTTTAAATTCACAGCTTCTAGAAGGTTTACATGATTTCTTAAAAAACATGAGTTTTTAGAAAATGTGATTTATTTCATAAATGGAATCAACAAAGTATGCACATTCTATGTCATAACGACTTTCGATAGTTTGCGCATGCGCAAACTATGCACATTCTACGTAATAACGAATTTCTATAGTTTGCGCACGCGTCCGGAAATAAGAAAAGCTTACTTCCCCCCTTTTTTTAAATTCACAGCTTCTAGAAGGTTTACATGATTTCTTAAAAAACACGAGTTTTTAGAAAATGTTATTTATTTCATAAATGGAATCAACAAAGTATGCACATTCGATGTCATAACGACTTTCGATAGTTTGCGCATGCGGAAATTATGCACATTCTACGTAATAAAGACTTTCTATAGTTTGGGCATGCGTCCGGAAATATGAAAAGCTGACATCCCCCCTTTTTTTAAATTCACAACTTCTAGAATGTTTACATGATTTCATAAAAAAACATGAGTTTTTAGAAAATGTGATTTATTTCATAAATGGAATCAACAAAGTATGAACATTCTATGTAATAATGACTTTCGATAGTTTGGGCATGCTCAAACTATGCCCATTCTACATAATAATGACTTTCTATATTTTGGGCATGCGTCCAGAAATAAGAAAAGCTTACTTCCCCCCTTTTTTTAAATTCACAGCTTCTAGAAGGTTTACATGATTTCTTAAAAAACACGAGTTTTTAGAAAATGTATTTTGTTTCATCAATGGAATCAACAAAGTATGCACATTCTATGTCATAACGACTTTCGATAGTTTGCGCATGCGCAAACTATGCATATTCTACGTAATAACGACTTTCTATACTTTGCGCATGCGTCCGAAACTAAGAAAAGCATACTTCCCCCCTTTTTTTAAATTCACAGCTACTAGAAGGTTACATGATTTCTTAAAAGACACGAGTTTTTAGAAAATGTAATTTATTTCATAAATGGAATGAACAAAGTGTGCACATTCTACGTAATAACGATTTTCTATAGTTTGCGCATGCGTCCGGATCTAAGAAAAGCTTACTACACCCCATTTTTTAAAATCACAACTTCTAGAAGGTTTACATGATTTCTTAAAAAACACAAGTTTTTAGAAAATGTGATTTATTTCATAAATGGAATCAACAAAGTATGCACATTCTATGTCATAACGACTTTCGATAGTTTGCGCATGCGAAAACTATGCACATTCTACGTAATATTGACTTTCTATAGTTTGCGCATGCGCCTGGAAATAAGAAAAGCTTACTTCCCCCCTTTTTTTAAATTCACAGCTTGTAGAAGGTTTACATGATTTCTTAAAAGAATACGAGTTTTTAGAAAATGCGATTTATTTCATAAATGGAATCAACAAAGTATGCACATTCTATGTCATAACGACTTTCGATAGTTTGCACATTTGCAAACTATGCACATTCTACTTAATAACGACTTTCTATAGTTTGCGCATGCGTCTGGAAATAAGAAAAGCTTACATCCCCCCTTTTTTTAAATTCACAGCTTCTAGAAGGTTTACATGATTTCTTAAAAAACACGATTTTTTTAGAAAATGTATTTTATTTCATCAATGGAATCAACAAAGTATGCACATTCTATGTCATAACCACTTTCGATAGTTTGCGCATGCGCAAACTATGCATATTCTACGTAATAACGACTTTCTATAGTTTGCACATGTGTCCGGAAATAAGAAAAGCTTACTTCCGCCCGTTTTTTAAAATCACAGCTTCTAGAAGGTTTACATGATTTCTTAAAAAACACGAGTTTTTAGACAATGTGATTTATTTCATAAATGGAATCAACAAAGTATCCACATTCTACGTAATAACGAATTTCTATAGTTTGTGCATGCGTTAGGAAATAAGAAAAGCTTACTTCCCGCCGTTTTTTAAAATCAAAGCTTCTAGAAGGTTTACATGATTTCTTAAAAAACACGAGTTTTTAGAAAATGTGATTTACTTCATAAATGGAATCAACAAAGTATGCACATTCTATGTGATAACGACTTTCGAAAGTTTTCGCATGCGCAAACTATGCACATTTTACGTAATAACGACTTTCTATAGTTTGCGCATGCTCCCGGAAATAAGGAAAACTTACTTCCCCCCTTTTTTTAAATTCACAGCTTCTAGAAGGTTTACATGATTTCTTAAAAAACACAAGTTTTTAGAAAATGTGATTTATTTCATAAATGGAATCAACAAAGTATGCACATTCTATGTCATAACGACTTTCGATAGTTTGCGCATGCGCAAAATATGCACATTCTACGTAATAATGAATTTCTATTATTTGCGCATGCGTCCGGAAATAAGAAAAGCTTACTTCCGCCCTTTTTTTAAATTCACAGCTTCTAGAAGGTTTACATGATTTCTTAAAAAACGCGAGTTTTTAGAAAATGTTATTTATTTCATAAATGGAATCAACAAAGTATGCACATTCTATGTCATAACGATATTCTATAGTTTGCGCATGCGTCCGGAAATAAGAAAAGCTTACTTCCGCCCGTTTTTTAAAATCACAGTTTCTAGTAGGTTTACATGATTTTTTAAAAAACACGAGTCTGTAGAAAATGTGATTTAATTCATAAATGGAATCAACAAAGTATGCACATTCTATGTAATAACGACTTTCTATAGTTTGCGCATGCGTCCGGAAATAAGAAAAGTCTACTTCCCCCCTTTTTATAAATTCACAGCTTCTAGAAGGTTTACATGATTTCTTAAAAAACACGAGTTTTTAGAAAATGTGATTTATTTCATAAATGGAATAAACAAAGTATGCACATTCTATGTCATAACGACTTTCGATAGTTTGCGCATTCGCAAACTATGCACATTCTACGTAATAACGACTTTCTATAGTTTGCGCATGCGTCCGGAAATAAGAAAAGCTTACTTCCCCCCTTTTTTTAAATTCACAGCTTGTAGAAGGTTTACATGATTTCTTAAAAAACACGAGTTTTTAGAAAATGTGATTTATTTCATATATGGAATCAACAAAGTATGCACATTCTATGTCAAAACGATATTCTATAGTTTGCGCATGTGTCCGGAAATAAGAAAAGCTTACTTCCCCCCGTTTTTTAAAATCACAACTTCTAGAAGGCTTACATGATTTCTTAAAAAACATGAGTTTTTAGAAAATGTGGTTTATTTCATAAATGGAATCAACAAAGTATGCACATTCTATGTCATAACTACTTTCGATAGTTTGCGCATGCACAAACTATGCACATTCTACGTAATAAAAACCTTCTATAGTTTGCGCATGCGCCCAGAAATAAGAAAAGCTTACTTCCCCCCTTTTTTTAAATTCACAGCTTCTAGAAGGTTTACATGATTTCTTAAAAAGCACGAGTTTTTAGAAAATGTGATTTATTTCATAAATGGAATCAACAAAGTATGCACATTCTATGTCATAACGACTTTCGATAGTTTGCGCATTCGCAAACTATGCACATTCTACGTAATAACGACTTTCTATAGTTTGCGCATGCGTCCGGAAATGAGAAAAGCTTGCTTCCCCCCTTTTTTTAAATTCATAGCTTCTAGAAGGTTTACATGATTTCTTAAAAAACACGAGTTTTTCGAAAATGTATTTTATTTCATCAATGGAATCAACAAAGTATGCACATTCTTTGTCATAACGACTTTCGATAGTTTGCGCATGCGCAAACTATGCATATTCTACGTAATAACGACTTTCTATAGTTTGCGCATGCGTCCGAAAATAAGAAAAGCATACTTCCCCCCTTTTTTTAAATTCACAGCTTCTAGAAGGTTACATGATTTCTTAAAAGACAAGAGTTTTTAGAAAATGTGATTTATTTCATAAATGGAATCAACAAAGTATGCACATTCTACGTAATAACGACTTTCTGTAGTTTGCGCATGCGTCCGAAAATAACAAAAGCTTACTTCCCCCCTTTTTTTAAATTCACCGCTTCTAGAAGGTTTACATGATTTCTTAAAAAACATGAGTTTTTAGAAAATGTGATTTATTTCATAAATGGAATCAACAAAGTATGCACATTCTATGTCATAACGACTTTCGATAGTTTGCACATGCGCAAACTATGCACATTCTACGTAATAACGTCTTTCTATAGTTTGCGCATGCGTCCGAAAATAAGAAAAGCTTACTTCCCACCTTTTTTAAATTCACAGCTTCTAGAAGGTTTACATGATTTCTTAAAAAACATGAGTTTTTAGAAAATGTGATTCATTTCATAAATGGAATCAACAAAGTATGCACATTCTACGTCATTACCACTTTCTATAGTTTGCGCACGCGTCCGGAAATAAGAAAAGCTTACTTCCCCCCATTTTTTAAAATCACTGCTTCTAGAAGGTTTACATGATTTCATAAAAAACACGAGTTTTTAGAAAATCTGATTTATTTCATAAATGGAATCAACAAAGTATGCAGATACTACGTCATAACGATATTCTATAGTTTGCGCATGCGTTCGGAAATAAGAAATGCTTACTTCCGCCCGTTTTTTAAAATCACAGTTTCTAGAAGGTTTACATGATTTCTTAAAAAACACGAGTCTGTAGAAAATGTGATTTAATTCATAAATGGAATCAACAAAGTATGCACATTCTATGTAATAATGACTTTCTATAGTTTGCGCATGCGTCCGGAAATAAGAAAAGCTTACTTCCCCCCGTTTTTTAAAATCACAGCTTCTAGAAGGTTTACATGATTTCTTAAAAAACACGAGTTTTTAGATAATGTGATTTATTTCATAAATGGAATCAACAAAGTATCCACATTGTACGTAATAACGGCTTTCTATAGTTTGCGCATGCGTTAGGAAATAAGAAAAGCTTGCTTCCCCCCGTTTTTTAAAATCATAGCTTCTAGAAGGTTTACATGATTTCTTAAAAAACACGAGTTTTTATAAAATGTGATTTACTTCATAAATGGAATCAACAAAGTATGCACATTCTATGTCATAACGACTTTCGATAGTTTGCACATGCGCAAACTATGCACATTCTACGTAATAATGACTTTCTATAGTTTGCGAATGCGTCCAGAAATAAGAAAAGCTTACTTCCCCCCTTTTTTTAAATTCACAGCTTCTAGAAGGTTTACATGATTTCTTAAAAAACACGAGTTTTTAGAAAATGTGATTTATTTCATAAATGGAATCAACAAAGTATGCACATTCTATGTCATAACGAATTTCGATAGTTTGCGCATGCGCAAACTATGCATATTCTATGAAATAATGATTTTCTATAGTTTTGCGCATGCATCCGGAAATAAGAAAAGCTTACTTCCCCCCTTTTTTTAAATTCAAAGCTTCTAGAAGGTTTACATGATTTCTTAAAAAACATGAGTTTTTAGAAAATGTGACTTATTTCATAAATGGAATCAACAAAGTATGCATATTCTACGTAATAACGGCTTTCTATAGTTTGCGCATGCGTCTGGAAATAAGAAAAGCGTACTTCCCCTGTTTTTTAAAATCACAGCTTCTAGAAGGTTTACACGATTTCTTAAAAAAAACGACTTTTTAGAAAATGTGATTCATTTCATAAATGGAATCAACAAAGTAAGAACATTCTACGTCATAACCACTTTCTATATTTTGCGCACGCGTCCGGAAATAAGAAAAGCTTACTTCCCCCCATTTTTTAAAATCACTGCTTCTAGAAGGTTTACATGATTTCTTAAAAAACACGAGTTTTTAGAAAATGTGATTTATTTCATAAATGGAATCAACAAAGTATGCAGATACTACGTCATAACGATATTCTATAGTTTGCGCATGCGTCCAGAAAAAAGAAATGCTTACTTATGCCCATTTTTTAAAATCACAGTTTCTAGAAGGTTTACATGATTTCTTAAAAAACACGAGTCTGTAGAAAATGTGATTTAATTCATAAATGGAATCAACAAAGTATGCACATTCTATGTAATAACGACTTTCTATAGTTTGCACATGCGTCCGGAAATAAGAAAAGCTTACTTCACCCCGTTTTTTAAAATCACAACTTCTAGAAGGTTTACATGATTTCTTAAAAAACACGAGTTTTTAGACAATGTGATTTATTTCATAAATGGAATCAACAAAGTATGCACATTCTACGTAATAACGGCTTTCTATAGTTTGCGCATGTGTTAGGAAATAAGAAAAGCTTACTTCCCCCCGTTTTTTAAAATCATAGCTTCTAGAAGGTTTACATGATTTCTTAAAAAACACGAGTTTTTAGAAAATGTGATTTACTTCATAAATGGAATCAACAAAGTATGCACATTCTATGTCATAACGACTTTCGATAGTTTGCACATGCGCAAACTATGCACATTCTACGTAATAACGACTTTCTATAGTTTGCGAATGCGTCGGGTAATAAGAAAAGCTTACTTCCCCCTTTTTTTTAAATTCACAGCTTCTAGAAGGTTTACATGATTTCTTAAAAAACATGAGTTTTTAAAAAATGTGATTTATTTCATAAATGGAATCAACAAAGTATGCACATTCTATGTCATAACGAATTTCGATAGTTTGCACATGCGCAAACTATGCATATTCTACGAAATAATGACTTTCTATAGTTTTGCGCATGCATCCGGAAATAAGAAAAGCTTACTTCCCCCCGTCTTTTAAATTCAAAGCTTCTAGAAGGTTTACATGATTTCTTAAAAAACATGAGGTTTTAGAAAATGTGATTTATTTCATAAATGGAATCAACAAAGTATGCACATTCTACGTAATAACGACTTTCTATAGTTTGTGCATGCATTCGGAAATAAGAAAAGCTTAGTTCCCCCGTTTTTTAAAATCACAGCTTCTAGAAGGTTTACATGATTTCTTAAAAAACACGACTTTTTAGAAAATGTGATTTATTTCATAAATGGAATCAACAAAGTATGCACATTCTAAGTCATAACGAATTTCGATAGTTTGCGCATGCGCAAACTATGCACTTTCTACGTAATAATGGCTTTCTATAGTTTGCGCATGCGTCCGGAAATAAAAAAAGCTTACTTCCCCATTTTTTTTAAATTCACAGCTTCTAGAAGGTTTACATGATTTCTTAAAAAAAACGAGTTTTTAGAAAATGCGATTTATTTCATAAATGGAATCAACAAAGTATGCACATTCTATGTCACAACCACTTTCTATAGTTTGCACATGCGTCTAGAAATTAAAAAAGCTTACTTCCCCCCATTTTTAAAATCACTGCTTCTAGAAGGTTTACATGATTTCTTAAAAAACATGAGTTTTTAGAAAATGTGATTTATTTCATAAATGGAATCAACAAAGTATGCACATTCTACGTCATAACGATATTCTATAGTTTGCGCATGCGTCCGGAAATAAGAAAAGCTTACTTCCCCCCTTTTTTTAAATTCACAGCTTCTAGAAGGTTTACATGATTTCTTAAAAAACACGAGTTTTTAGAAAATGTGATTTATTTCATAAATGGAATCAACAAACTATGCACATTCTATGTCATAACGACTTTCGATAGTTTGCGCATGCGCAAACTATGGACAATCTACGTAATAACGACTTTCTGTAGTTTGCGCATGCGTCCGAAAATAAGAAAAGCTTACTTCCCCCCTTTTTTTAAATTCACAGCTTCTAGAAGGTTTACATGATTTCTTAAAAAACACGAGTTTTTAGAAAATGTGATTTATTTCATAAATGGAATCAACAAAGTATGCACATTCTATGCCATAACGATATTCCACAGTTTGCGCAGGCCTCTGGAAATAAGAAAAGCCTACTTCCGCCCATTTTTTAAAATCAGAACTTCTAGAAGGTTTACATGATTTCTTAAAAAACACGAGTTTTTAGAAAATGTGATTTATTTCATAAATGGAATCAACAAAGTATGCACATTCTATGTCATAACTAATTTCGATAGTTTGTGCATGCGCAAACTATGCACATTCTACGTAATAACGGCTTTCTATAGTTTGCGCATGCGCACGGAAATAAGAAAAGCTTACTTCCGTTCTTTTTTTAAATTCACAGCTTCTAGAAGGTTTACATGATTTCTTAAAAGACACGATTGATTAGAAAATGTGATTTATTTCATAAAT
Organism: Larix kaempferi; assembly: GCA_027924585.1. Lineage (NCBI taxonomy): Eukaryota > Viridiplantae > Streptophyta > Pinopsida > Pinales > Pinaceae > Larix > Larix kaempferi. Next base: position 39,341,541 of record BSBM01000217.1, read on the forward strand.
GGAATCAACAAAGTATGCACATTCTACGTCATAACGACTTTCTATAGTTTGCGCATGCGTCCGTAAATAAGAAAAGCTTAATTCCCCCCATTTTTTAAAATCACAGCTTTTAGAAGGTTTACATGATTTCTTAAAAAACACGAGTTTTTAGAAAATGTGATTTATTTCATAAATGGAATCAACAAAGTATGCACATTCTATGTCATAACGATATTCTATAGTTTGCGCATGCGTCCGGAAATAAGAAAAGCTTACTACCGCCCGTTTTTTAAAATCACAACTTCTAGAAGGTTTACATGATTTCTTAAAAAACACGAGTTTTTAGAAAATGTGATTTATTTCATAAATGGAATCAACAAAGTATTCACACTCTATGTCATAACTACTTTCGATAGTTTGTGCATGCGCAAACTATGCACATTCTATGTAATAACGACTTTATATAGTTTTGCGCATGCGCCCGGAAATAAGAAAAGCTTACTTCCCTCCTTTTTTTAAATTCACAGATTCTAGAAGGTTTACATGATTTCTTAAAAAACACGAGTTTTTAGAAAATGTGATTTATTTCATAAATGGAATCAACAAAGTATGCACATTCTATGTCATAACGACTTTCGATAGTTTGCGCATTCGCAAACTATGCACATTCTACGTAATAACGACTTTCTATAGTTTGCGCATGCGTCCGGAAATAAGAAAAGCTTACTTCCCCCCTTTTTTTAAATTCACAGCTTGTAGAAGGTTTACATGATTTCTTAAAAAACACGAGTTTTTAGAAAATGTGATTTATTTCATATATGGAATCAACAAAGTATGCACATTCTATGTCAAAACGATATTCTATAGTTTGCGCATGTGTCCGGAAATAAGAAAAGCTTACTTCCCCCCGTTTTTTAAAATCACAACTTCTAGAAGGCTTACATGATTTCTTAAAAAGCATGAGTTTTTAGAAAATGTGGTTTATTTCATAAATGGAATCAACAAAGTATGCACATTCTATGTCATAACTACTTTCGATAGTTTGCGCATGCACAAACTATGCACATTCTACGTAATAAAAACCTTCTATAGTTTGCGCATGCGCCCAGAAATAAGAAAAGCTTACTTCCCCCCTTTTTTTAAATTCACAGCTTCTAGAAGGTTTACATGATTTCTTAAAAAACACGAGTTTTTAGAAAATGTGATTTATTTCATAAATGGAATCAACAAAGTATGCACATTCTATGTCATAACGACTTTCGATAGTTTGCGCATTCGCAAACTATGCACATTCTACGTAATAACGACTTTCTATAGTTTGCGCATGCGTCCGGAAATAAGAAAAGCTTGCTTCCCCCCTTTTTTTAAATTCATAGCTTCTAGAAGGTTTACATGATTTCTTAAAAAACACGAGTTTTTCGAAAATGTATTTTATTTCATCAATGGAATCAACAAAGTATGCACATTCTTTGTCATAACGACTTTCGATAGTTTGCGCATGCGCAAACTATGCATATTCTACGTAATAACGACTTTCTATAGTTTGCGCATGCGTCCGAAAATAAGAAAAGCATACTTCCCCCCTTTTTTAAATTCACAGCTTCTAGAAGGTTACATGATTTCTTAAAAGACACGAGTTTTTAGAAAATGTGATTTATTTCATAAATGGAATCAACAAAGTATGCACATTCTACGTAATAACGACTTTCTGTAGTTTGCGCATGCGTCCGAAAATAACAAAAGCTTACTTCCCCCCTTTTTTTAAATTCACCGCTTCTAGAAGGTTTACATGATTTCTTAAAAAACATGAGTTTTTAGAAAATGTGATTTATTTCATAAATGGAATCAACAAAGTATGCACATTCTATCTCATAACGACTTTCGATAGTTTGCACATGCGCAAACTATGCACATTCTACGTAATAACGTCTTTCTATAGTTTGCGCATGCGTCCGAAAATAAGAAAAGCTTACTTCCCACCTTTTTTAAATTCACAGCTTCTAGAAGGTTTACATGATTTCTTAAAAAACATGAGTTTTTAGAAAATGTGATTCATTTCATAAATGGAATCAACAAAGTATGCACATTCTACGTCATTACCACTTTCTATAGTTTGCGCACGCGTCCGGAAATAAGAAAAGCTTACTTCCCCCCATTTTTTAAAATCACTGCTTCTAGAAGGTTTACATGATTTCATAAAAAACACAAGTTTTTAGAAAATCTGATTTATTTCATAAATGGAATCAACAAAGTATGCAGATACTACGTCATAACGATATTCTATAGTTTGCGCATGCGTTCGGAAATAAGAAATGCTTACTTCCGCCCGTTTTTTAAAATCACAGTTTCTAGAAGGTTTACATGATTTCTTAAAAAACACGAGTCTGTAGAAAATGTGATTTAATTCATAAATGGAATCAACAAAGTATGCACATTCTATGTAATAACGACTTTCTATAGTTTGCGCATGCGTCCGGAAATAAGAAAAGCTTATTTCCCCCCGTTTTTTAAAATCACAGCTTCTAGAAGGTTTACATGATTTCTTAAAAAACACGAGTTTTTAGATAATGTGATTTATTTCATAAATGGAATCAACAAAGTATCCACATTCTACGTAATAACGACTTTCTATAGTTTGCGCATGCGTTAGGAAATAAGAAAAGCTTACTTCCCCCCGTTTTTTAAAATCATAGCTTCTAGAAGGTTTACATGATTTCTTAAAAAACACGAGTTTTTATAAAATGTGATTTACTTCATAAATGGAATCAACAAAGTATGCACATTCTATTTCATAACGACTTTCGATAGTTTGCACATGCGCAAACTATGCACATTCTACGTAATAATGACTTTCTATAGTTTGCGAATGCGTCCAGAAATAAGAAAAGCTTACTTCCCCCCTTTTTTTAAATTCACAGCTTCTAGAAGGTTTACATGATTTCTTAAAAAACACGAGTTTTTAGAAAATGTGATTTATTTCATAAATGGAATCAACAAAGTATGCACATTCTATGTCATAACGAATTTCGATAGTTTGCGCATGCACAAACTATGCATATTCTATGAAATAATGATTTTCTATAGTTTTGCACATGCGTCCGGAAATAAGAAAAGCTTACTTCCCCCCTTTTTTTAAAATCACAGCTTCTAGAAGGTTTACACGATTTCTTAAAAAAAACGACTTTTTAGAAAATGTGATTCATTTCATAAATGGAATCAACAAAGTAAGAACATTCTACGTCATAACCACTTTCTATATTTTGCGCACGCGTCCGGAAATAAGAAAAGCTTACTTCCCCCCATTTTTTAAAATCACTGCTTCTAGAAGGTTTACATGATTTCTTAAAAAACACGAGTTTTTAGAAAATGTGATTTATTTCATAAATGGAATCAACAAAGTATGCAGATACTACGTCATAACGATATTCTATAGTTTGCGCATGCGTCCAGAAATAAGAAATGCTTACTTATGCCCATTTTTTAAAATCACAGTTTCTAGAAGGTTTACATGATTTCTTAAAAAACACGAGTCTGTAGAAAATGTGATTTAATTCATAAATGGAATCAACAAAGTATGCACATTCTATGTAATAACGACTTTCTATAGTTTGCACATGCGTCCGGAAATAAGAAAAGCTTACTTCACCCCGTTTTTTAAAATCACAACTTCTAGAAGGTTTACATGATTTCTTAAAAAACACGAGTTTTTAGACAATGTGATTTATTTCATAAATGGAATCAACAAAGTATGCACATTCTACGTAATAACGGCTTTCTATAGTTTGCGCATGTGTTAGGAAATAAGAAAAGCTTACTTCCCCCCGTTTTTTAAAATCATAGCTTCTAGAAGGTTTACATGATTTCTTAAAAAACACGAGTTTTTAGAAAATGTGATTTACTTCATAAATGGAATCAACAAAGTATGCACATTCTATGTCATAACGACTTTCGATAGTTTGCACATGCGCAAACTATGCACATTCTACGTAATAACGAATTTCTATAGTTTGCGAATGCGTCGGGTAATAAGAAAAGCTTACTTCCCCCTTTTTTTTAAATTCACAGCTTCTAGAAGGTTTACATGATTTCTTAAAAAACATGAGTTTTTAAAAAATGTGATTTATTTCATAAATGGAATCAACAAAGTATGCACATTCTATGTCATAACGAATTTCGATAGTTTGCACATGCGCAAACTATGCATATTCTACGAAATAATGACTTTCTATAGTTTTGCGCATGCATCCGGAAATAAGAAAAGCTTACTTCCCCCCGTCTTTTAAATTCAAAGCTTCTAGAAGGTTTACATGATTTCTTAAAAAACATGAGGTTTTAGAAAATGTGATTTATTTCATAAATGGAATCAACAAAGTATGCACATTCTACGTAATAACGACTTTCTATAGTTTGTGCATGCATTCGGAAATAAGAAAAGCTTAGTTCCCCCGTTTTTTAAAATCACAGCTTCTAGAAGGTTTACATGATTTCTTAAAAAACACGACTTTTTAGAAAATGTGATTTATTTCATAAATGGAATCAACAAAGTATGCACATTCTAAGTCATAACGAATTTCGATAGTTTGCGCATGCGCAAACTATGCACATTCTACGTAATAATGGCTTTCTATAGTTTGCGCATGCGTCCGGAAATAAAAAAAGCTTACTTCCCCCCTTTTTTTAAATTCACAGCTTCTAGAAGGTTTACATGATTTCTTAAAAAAAACGAGTTTTTAGAAAATGCGATTTATTTCATAAATGGAATCAACAAAGTATGCACATTCTATGTCACAACCACTTTCTATAGTTTGCGCATGCGTCTAGAAATTAAAAAAGCTTACTTCCCCCCATTTTTAAAATCACTGCTTCTAGAAGGTTTACATGATTTCTTAAAAAACATGAGTTTTTAGAAAATGTGATTTATTTCATAAATGGAATCAACAAAGTATGCACATTCTACGTCATAACGATATTCTATAGTTTGCGCATGCGTCCGGAAATAAGAAAAGCTTACTTCCCCCCTTTTTTTAAATTCACAGCTTCTAGAAGGTTTACATGATTTCTTAAAAAACACGAGTTTTTAGAAAATGTGATTTATTTCATAAATGGAATCAACAAACTATGCACATTCTATGTCATAACGACTTTCGATAGTTTGCGCATGCGCAAACTATGGACAACCTACGTAATAACGACTTTCTGTAGTTTGCGCATGCGTCCGAAAATAAGAAAAGCTTACTTCCCCCCTTTTTTTAAATTCACAGCTTCTAGAAGGTTTACATGATTTCTTAAAAAACACGAGTTTTTAGAAAATGTGATTTATTTCATAAATGGAATCAACAAAGTATGCACATTCTATGTCATAACGATATTCCACAGTTTGCGCAGGCCTCTGGAAATAAGAAAAGCCTACTTCCGCCCATTTTTTAAAATCAGAACTTCTAGAAGGTTTACATGATTTCTTAAAAAACACGAGTTTTTAGAAAATGTGATTTATTTCATAAATGGAATCAACAAAGTATGCACATTCTATGTCATAACTAATTTCGATAGTTTGTGCATGCGCAAACTATGCACATTCTACGTAATAACGGCTTTCTATAGTTTGCGCATGCGCACGGAAATAAGAAAAGCTTACTTCCGTTCTTTTTTTAAATTCACAGCTTCTAGAAGGTTTACATGATTTCTTAAAAGACACGATTGATTAGAAAATGTGATTTATTTCATAAATGGAATCAACAAAGTATTCACACTCTATGTCATAACTACTTTCGATAGTTTGTGCATGCGCAAACTATGCACATTCTATGTAATAACGACTTTCTATAGTTTTGCGCATGCGCCCGGAAATAAGAAAAGCTTACTTCCCTCCTTTTTTTAAATTCACAGATTCTAGAAGGTTTACATGATTTCTTAAAAAACACGAGTTTTTAAAAAATGTGATTTATTTCATAAATGGAATCAACAAAGTATGCACATTCTATGTGATAACGACTTTCGATAGTTTGCGCATGCGCAAACTATGCACATTCTACGTAATAACGACTTTCTATAGTTTGCGCATGCGTCCGGAAATAAGAAAAGCTTGCTTCCCCCCATTTTTTTAAATTCACAGCTTCTAGAAGGTTTACATGATTTCTTAAAAAACACGAGTTTTTAGAAAATGTGATTTATTTCATAAATGGAATCAACAAAGTATGCACATTCTATGTGATAACGACTTTCGATAGTTTGCGCATGCGCAAACTATGCACATTCTACGTAATAACGACTTTCTATAGTTTGCGCATGCGTCCGGAAATAAGAAAAGCTTGCTTCCCCCCATTTTTTTAAATTCACAGCTTCTAGAAGGTTTACATGATTTCTTAAAAAACACGAGTTTTTAGAAAATGTGATTTATTTCATAAATGGAATCAACAAAGTATGCACATTCTATGTGATAACGACTTTCGATAGTTTGCGCATGCGCAAACTATGCACATTCTACGTAATAACGACTTTCTATAGTTTGCGCATGCATATGAAAATAAGAAAAGCATACCTCGCCCCTTTTTTTGAATTCACATCTTCTAGAAGGTTTACATGATTTCTTAAAAGACACGATTTATTAGAAATTGTGATTTATTTCATAAATGGAATCAACAAAGTATGCACATTCTACGTCATAACGACTTTCTATAATTTGCGCATGCGTCCGTAAATAAGAAAAGCTTACTTCCCCCCGTTTTTTAAAATCACAGCTTCTAAAAGGTTTACATGATTTCTTAAAAAACATGAGTTTTTAGAAAATGTGATTTATTTCATAAATGGAATCAACAAAGTATGCACATTCTATGTCATAACGATATTCGATAGTTTGCGCATGCGTCCGGAAATAAGAAAAGCTTACTTCCCCCTGTTTTTTAAAATCACAGCTTCTAGAATGTTTACATGATTTCTTAAAAAACACGAGTTTTTAGAAAATGTGATTTATTTCATAAATGGAATCAACAAAGTATGCACATTCTATGTCATAACTACTTTCGATAGTTTGCGCATGCGCAAACTATGCACATTCTACGTAATAACAACTTTCTATAGTTTGCGCATGCACCCGGAAATAAGAAAAGCTTACTTCCCTCCTTTTTCTAAATTCACAGCTTCTAGAAGGTTTACATGATTTCTTAAAAAACACGAGTTTTTAGAAAATGTGATTTATTTCATAAATGGAATCAACAAAGTATGCACATTCTATGTCATAACGACTTTCGATAGTTTGCAAATTTGCAAACTATGCACATTCTATGTAATAACGACCTTCTATAGTTTGCGCATGAGTCCGGAAATAAGAAAAGCTTGCTTCCCCCCATTTTTTAAATTCACAGCTTCTAGAAGGTTTACATGATTTCTTAAAAAACATGAGTTTTAGAAAAATGTATTCTATTTCATCAATGGAATCAACAAAGTATGCATATTCTTTGTCATAACGACTTTCGATAGTTTGCGCATGCGCAAACTATGCATATTCTATGTAATAACGACTTTCTATAGTTTGCGCATGCGTCTGTATCTAAGAAAAGCTTACTTCCCCCCGTTTTTCAAAATCACAACTTCTAGAAGGTTTACATGATTTCTTAAAAAACACGAGTTTTTAGAAAATGTGATTTATTTCACAAATGGAATCAACAAAGTATGCACATTCTATGTCATAACGACTTTCGATAGTTTGCGCATGCGCAAACTATGTACATTCTATGTAATAACGACTTTCTGTAGTTTGCGCATGCACCCGGAAATAAGAAAAGCTTACTTCCCCCGTTTTTTTAAATTCACAGCTTCTAGAAGGTTTACATGATTTCTGAAAAAACACGAATTTTTAGAAAATGTGATTTAATTAATAAATGGAATCAAGAAAGTATGCACATTCTATGTCATAACGACTTTCGATAGTTTGCGCATGCGCAAACTATGCACATTCTTTGTAATAACGACTTTCTGTAGTTTGCGCATGCGTCCGGAAATAAGAAAAGCTTACTTCCCCCCTTTTTTTAAATTCACAGCTTCTAGAAGGTTTACATGATTTCTTAAAAAACACGAGTTTTTAGAAAATGTGATTTATTTCATAAATGGAATCAACAAAGTATGTACATTCTATGTCATAACGACTTTCGATAGTTTGCGCATGCACAAACTATGCACATTCTACGTAATAACGGCTTTCTATAGTTTGCGCATGCGTTCGGAAATAAGAAAAGCTTACTTCCCGCCTTTTTTAAATTCACAGCTTCTAGAAGGTTTACATGATTTCTTAAAAAACATGAGTTTTTAGAAAATGTGATTCATTTCATAAATGGAATCAACAAAGTACCCACATTCTACGTCATAACCACTTTCTATAGTTTGCGCATGCGTCCGGAAATAAGAAAAGCTTACTTCCCCCCATTTTTTAAAATCACTTCTTCTAGAAGGTTTACATGATTTCTTAAAAAACACGAGTTTTTAGAAAATGTGATTTATTTCTTAAATGGAATCAACAAAGTATGCACATTCTACGTAATAACGACTTTCTATAGTTTGCGCATGCGTCTGGAAATAAGAAAAGCTTACTTCCCCCGTTTTTTAAAACCACAGCTTGTAGAAGGTTCACTTGATTTCTTAAAAAACACGAGTTTTTAGAAAATGTGATTTATTTCATAAATTGAATCAACAAAGTATGCACATTCTATGTCATAATGACTTTCGATAGTTTGCGCATGCGCAAACTATGCACATTCTACGTAATAACGGCTTTCTATAGTTTGCGCATGCGTCCGGAAATAAGAAAAGCTTACTTCCCCCATTTTTTTAAAATCACAGTTTCTAGAAGGTTTACATGATTTCTTAAAAAACACGAGTCTGTAGAAAATGTGATTTAATTCATAAATGGAATCAAGAAAGTATGCACATTCTATGTAATAACGACTTTCTATTGTTTGCACATGCGTCCGGAAATAAGAAAAGCTTACTTCCGCCCGTTTTTTAAAATCACAGCTTCTAGAAGGTTTACATGATTTCTTAAAAAACACGAGTTTTTAGTCAATGTGATTTATTTCATAAATGGAATCAACAAAGTATCCACATTCTACGTAATAACGACTTTCTATAGTTTGCGCATGCGTCCGGAAATAAGAAAAGCTTACTTCCCCCCCGTTTTTAAATTCACAGCTTCTAGAAGGTTTACATGATTTCTTAAAAAACATGAGTTTTTAGAAAATGTGATTTATTTCATAAATGGAATCAACAAACTATGCACATTCTATGTCATAACGAATTTCGATAGTTTGAGCATGCGCAAACTATGCACAATCTACGTAATAACGACTTTCTGTAGTTTGCAAATTCGTCCAGAAATAGGAAAAGCTTACTGCCCCCCTTTTTTTAAATTCACAGCTTCTAGAAGGTTTACATGATTTCTTAAAAAACACGAGTTTTTAGAAAATGTGATTTATTTCATAAATGGAATCAACAAAGTATGCACATTCTACGTCATAACGACTTTCTATAGTTTGCGCATGCGTCCGTAAATAAGAAAATCTTACTTCCCCCCGTTTTTTAAAATCACAGCTTCTAGAAGGTTTACATGATTTCTTAAAAAACACGAGTTTTTAGAAAATGTGATTTATTTCATAAATGGAATCAACAAAGTATGCACATTCTATGTCATAACGATATTCCATAGATTGCGCATGCGTCTAGAAATAACAAAAGCTTACTTCCCGCCATTTTTTAAAATCACAACTTCTAGAAGGTTTACATGATTTCTTAAAAAACATGAGTTTTTAGAAAATGTGATTTATTTCATAAATGGAATCAACAAAGTATGCACATTCTATGTCATAACTACTTTCTCTAGTTTGTGCATGCGCAAACTATGCATATTCTACGTAATAACGACTTTCTATACTTTGCACATGCACCCGGAAATAAGAAAAGCTTACTTCCCTCCTTTTTTTAAATTCACAGCTTCTAGAAGGTTTACATGATTTCTTAAAAGACACGATTTATTAGAAAATGTGATTTATTTCATAAATGGAATCAACAAAGTATGCACATTCTACGTCATAACGACTTTCTATAGTTTGCGCATGCGTCCGTAAATAAGAAAAGTTTACTTCCCCCCGTTTTTTAAAATCACAGCTTCTAGAAGGTTTACATGATTTCTTAAAAAACACAAGTTTTTAAAAAATGTGATTTATTTCATAAATGGAATCAACAAAGTATGCACATTCTATGTCATAACGATATTCTATAGTTTGCGCATGCGTCCAGAAATAAGAAAAGCTTACTTCCCCCCGTTTTTTAAAATCACAACTTCTAGAAGGTTTACATGATTTCTTAAAAAACACGAGTTTTTAGAAAATGTGATTTATTTCATAAATGTAATCAACAAAGTATGCACATTCTATGTCATAACGAATTTCGATAGTTTGCGCATGCGCAAACTATGCATATTCTACGAAATAACGACTTCCTATAGTTTGAGCATGCATCCGGAAATAAGAAAAGCTTACTTCCCCCCTTTTTTTAAATTCAAAGCTTCTAGAAGGTTTACATGATTTATTAAAAAACATGAGTTTTCAGAAAATGTGATTTATTTCATAAATGTAATCAACAAAGTATGCACATTCTACGTAATAACGAATTTCTATAGTTTGCGTATGCGTTTGGAAATAAGAAAAGCTTACTTCCCCCCGTTTTTTAAAATCACAACTTCTAGAAGGTTTACATGATTTCTTAAAAAATACGAGTTTTTAGAAAATGTGATTTATTTCATAAATGGAATCAACAAAGTATGCACATTCTATGTCATAATGACTTTCGATAGTTTGCGCATGCACAAACTATGAACATTCTACGTAATAACGGCTTTCTATAGTTTGCGGATGTGTCCAGAAATAAGAAAAGCTTACTTCGCCCCTTTTTTTAAATTCACAGCTTCTAGAAGGTTTACATGATTTCTTAAAAAAAATGAGTTTTTAGAAAATTCGATTTATTTCATAAATGGAATCAACAAAGTATGCACATTCTACGTCACAACCGCTTCTATAGTTTGCGCATGCGTCCAGAATTAAAAAAGCTTACTTCCCCCCATTTTTTAAAATCACTGCTTCTAGAAGGTTTACATGATTTCTTAAAAAACACGAGTTTTTAGAAAATGTGATTTATTTCATAAATGGAATCAACAAAGTATGCACATTCTACGTCATAACGATATTCTATAGTTTGCGCATGCGTCCAGAAATAGGAAAAGCTTACTTCCGCTCGTTTTTTAAAATCACATTTTCTAGAAGGTTTACATGATTTCTTAAAAAACACGTTTTTTTAGAAAATGTGATTTATTTCATCAATGGAATCAACAAAGTATGCACATTCTACGTAATAACGACTTTCAATAGTTTGCGCATGCGTCTGGAAATAAGAAAAGCTTGCTTCCCCCCGTATTTTAAAATCATAGCTTCTAGAAGGTTTACATGATTTCTTAAAAAACACGAGTTTTTAGAAAATGTGATTTATTTCATAAATGGAATCAACAAAGTATGCACATTCTATGTCATAACGACTTTCGATAGTTTGCGCATGCACAAACTATGCATATTCAACGTAAGAACGACTTTCTATAGATTGCGCATGCGTCCGAAAATAAGAAAAGCATACCTCGCCCCTTTTTTTGAATTCACAGCTTCTAGAAGGTTTACGTGATTTCTTAAAAGACACGAATTATTAGAAAATGTGATATATTTCATAAATGGAATCAGTAAAGTATGCACATTCTACGCAATAACGACTTTCTATAGTTTGCGCATGCGTCTGGAACTAAGAAAAGCCTACCTCCCCCCGTTTTTTAAAATCACAACTTCTAGAAGGTTTACATGATTTCTTAAAAAACACGAGTCTGTAGAAAAAGTGATTTAAGCCATAAATGGAATCAACAAAGTTTGCACATTCTATGTAATAACGACTTTCTATAGTTTGTGCATGCGTCCGAAAATACGAGAAGCTTACTTCCCCCCGTTTTTTAAAATCATAGCTTCTAGAAGGTTTACATGATTTCTTAAAAAACACGAGTTTTTAGAAAATGTGATTTACTTCATAAATGGAATCAACAAAGTATGCACATTCTATGTCATAACGACTTTCGATAGTTTGCGCATGTGCAAACTATGCATATTCTACGTAATAACGACTTTCTATAGTTTGCGCGTGCGCCTGGAAATAAGAAAAGCTTACTTCCCCCCTTTTTTTAAATTCACAGCTTCTAGAAGGTTTACATGATTTCATAAAAAACACAATTTTTTAGAAAATGTGATTTATTTTATAAATGGAATCAACAAAGTATGCACATTCTATGTCATAACGACTTTCGATAGTTTGGGCATGCACAAACTATGCACATTCTACGTAATAACGACTTTCTATAGTTTGCGCAAGCGTCCGGAAATAAGAAAAGCTTACTTCCCCCCTTTTTTTAAATTCGCAGCTTCTAGAAGGTTTACATGATTTCTTAAAAAACACAAGTTTTTAGACAATGTATTTTATTTCATAAATGGAATCAACCATGTATGTACATTCTATGTCATAACGACTTTCGATAGTTTGCACATGCGCAAACTATGCATATTCTACGTAATAATGACTTTCTATAGTTTGCGCATGCGTCCGAAAATAAGAAAAGCATACCTCGCCCCTTTTTTTGAATTCACAGCTTCTAGAAGGTTTACATGATTTCTTGAAAGACACGAGTTATTAGAGAATGTGATTTATTTTATAAATGGAATCAATAAAGTATGCACATTCTACGTAATAACGACTTTCTATAGTTCGCGCATGCGTCCGGAACTAAGAAAAGCTTACCTCCCCCCGTTTTTTAAAATCACAACTTCTAGAAGGTTTACATGATTTCTTAAAAAACACGAGTTTTTAGAAAATGTGATTTATTTCATAAATGGAATCAACAAAGTATGCACATTCTATGTCATAATGACTTTCGATAGTTTGCGCATGCGCAAACTATGCACATTCTACGTAATAACGGCTTTCTATAGTTTGCGCATGCGTCCGGAAATAAGAAAAGCTTACTTCCCCCCTTTTTTTAAATTCACAGCTTCTAGAAGGTTTACATGATTTCTTAAAAAAATGAGTTTTTAGAAAATGTGATTTATATCATAAATGGAATCAACAAAGTATGCACGTTCTACGTAATAATGACTTTCGATAGTTTGCACATGCGTCCGGAAATAAGAAAAGCTTACTTCCCCCCGTTTTTTAAAAACACAGCTTCTAGAAGGTTTACATGATTTCTTAAAAAACACGAGTTTTTAGAAAATGTGATTTATTTCATAAATGGAATCAACAAAGTATGCACATTCTACGTAATAACGACTTTCTATAGTTTGCGCATGCATCCGGAAATAAGAAAAGCTTACTTCCCCCGTTTTTTTAAATCACAGCTTCTAGAAGGTTTACATGATTTCTTAAAAAACACAAGTTTTTAGAAAATGTGATTTATTTCATAAATGGAATGAAAAAAGTATGCACATTCTATGTCATAACGACTTTTGATAGTTTGCGCATGCGCAAACTATGCGCATTCTACGTAATAAGCACTTTCTATAGTTGGCGCACACATCCAGAAATAAGAAAAGCCTAGTTCCGCCCTTTTTTTAAATTCACAGCTTCTAGAAGGTTTACATGATTTCTTAAAAAACACGAGTTTTTAGAAAATGTGATTTTTTTCATCAATGGAATCAACAAGGTATGCACATTCTATGTCATAACGAGTTTCGATAGTTTGCGCATGCGCAAACTATGCATATTCTACGAAATAACGACTTTCTATAGTTTGCGCTTGCGTCCGGAAATAAGAAAAGCTTACCTCCCCCCTATTTTTAAATTCATAGCTTCTAGAAGGTTTACATGATTTCTTAAAAAACACGAGTTTTTAGAAAATGTGATTTATTTCATAAATGGAATCAACAAAGTATGCACATTCTATGTCATAACGATATTCTATGGTTCGCGCATGCGTGCGGAAATAAGAAAAGCTTTCTTCCACCCGTTTTTTAAAATCACAGTTTCTAGAAGGTTTACATGATTTCTTAAAAAACATGAGTCTGTAGAAAATGTGATTTAATTCATAACTGGAATCAGCAAAGTATGCACATTCTATGTAATAACGACTTTCTATAGTTTGCGCATGCGTCCGGAAATAAGAAAAGCTTACTTCCCCCCGTTTTTTAAAATCACAGCTTCTAGAAGGTTTACATGATTTCTTAAAAAACACGAGTTTTTAGAAAATGTGATTTATTTCATAAATGGAATCAACAAAGTATGCACATTCTACGTAATAATGACTTTCTGTAGTTTGCGCATACGTCCGGAAAGAAGAAAAGCTTACTTCCCCCCGTTTTTTAAAATCATAGCTTCTAGAAGGTTTACATGATTTCTTAAAAAACACGAGTTTTTAGAAAATGTGATTTACTTCATGAATGGAATCAACAAAGTATGCACATTCTATGTCATAACGAGTTCCGATAGTTTGCGCATGCGCAAACTATGCACATTCTACATAATAACGACTTTCTATAGTTTGCGCATGCATCCGGAAATAAGAAAAGCTTACTTCCCCTTTTTTTAAATTCAGAGCTTCTAGAAGGTTTGCATGATTTCATAAAAAACATGAGTTTTTAGAAAATGTCATTTATTTAATAAATGGAATCAACAAAGTATGCACATTCTACGTAATAATGACTTTCTTCAGTTTGCGCATACGAACGGAAATAAGAAAAGTTTACTTCCCCCCGTTTTTTAAAATCACATCTTCTAGAAGGTTTACATGATTTCATAAAAAACACGAGTTTTTAGAAAATATAATTTATTCCATAAATGGAATCAACAAAGTATGCAAACTCTACGTAATAACGACTTTCTATAGTTTGTGCATGCGTCCGGAAAGAAGAAAAGCTTACTTCCCCCCGTTTTTTAAAATAATAGCTTCTAGAAGGTTTACATGATTTCTTAAAAAACACGAGTTTTTAGAAAATGTGATTTACTTCATAAATGGAATCAACAAAGTATGCACATTCTATGTCATAACGAGTTTCGAGAGTTTGTGCATGCGGAAATTATGCACATTCTACGTAATAACGACTTTCTATAGTTCACGCATGCTTCCGGAAATAAGAAAAGCTTACTTCCCCCCTTTTTTTAAATTCACAGCTTCTAGAAGGTTTACATGATTTCATAAAAAACACGAGTTTTTAGAAAATGTGATTTATTTCATAAATGGAATCAACAAAGTATGCACATTGTATGTCATAATGACTTTCGATAGTTTGCGCATGCGCTAACTATGCACATTCTACGTAATAACGACTTTCTATAGTTTGCGCATGTGTCCGGATGTAAGAAAAGCTTACTTCCCCCCTTTTTTTAAATTCACAGCTTCTAGAAGGTTTACATGATTTCTTAAAAAACATGAGTTTTTAGAAAATGTGATTTATTTCATGAATGGAATCAACAAAGTATGCACATTCTATGTCATAACGAATTTCGATAGTTTGCGCATGCGCTAACTATGCATATTCTACGTAATAACGACTTTCTATAGTTTGCGCATGCGTCCGGAAATAAGAAAAGCTTACTTCCCCCCTTTTTTTAAATTCACAGCTTGTAGAAGGTTTACATGATTTCATAAAAAACACAATTTTTTAGAAAATGTGATTTATTTTATAAATGGAATCAACAAAGTATGCACATTCTATGTCATAACGACTTTCGATAGTTTGGGCATGCACAAACTATGCACATTCTACGTAATAACGACTTTCTATAGTTTGCGCAAGCGTCCGGAAATAAGAAAAGCTTACCTCCCCCCTTTTTTTAAATTCACCCCTTCTAGAAGGTTTACATGATTTCTTAAAAAACACGAGTTTTTAGAAAATGTGATTTTTTTCATAAATGGAATCAACAAAGTATGCACATTCTATGTCATAACGAGTTTCGATAGTTTGCGCATGCGCAAACTATGCATACTCTACGAAATAACGACTTTCTATAGTTTGCACATGCGTCTGGAAATAGGAAAAGTTTACTTCACCCCTATATTTAAATTCATAGATTCTAGAAGGTTTACATGATTTCTTAAAAAACACGAGTTTTTAGAAAATGTGATTTATTTCATAAATGGAATCAACAAAGTATGCACATTCTATGTGATAACGATATTATATAGTTTGCGCATGCATCCGGAAATAAGAAAAGCTTACTTCCACCCGTTTTTTAAAATCACAGTTTCTAGAAGGTTTACATGATTTCTTAAAAAACACGAGTCTGTAGAAAATGTGATTTAATTCATAACTGGAATCAGCAAAGTATGCACATTCTATGTAATAAGAACTTTCTATAGTTTGCGCATGCGTCCGGAAATAAGAAAAGCTTATTTCCCCCCGTTTTTTAAAATCACAGCTTCTAGAAGGTTTACATGATTTCTTAAAAAACACGAGTTTTTAGAAATGTGATTTATTTCATAAATGGAATCAACAAAGTATGCACATTCTACGTAATAACGACTTTCTATAGTTTGCGCATGCGTCCGAAAAGAAGAAAAGCTTTCTTCCCCCTGTTTTTTGAAATCATAGCTTCTAGAAGGTTTACATGATTTCTTAAAAAACACGAGTTTTTAGAAAATGTGATTTACTTCAAGAATGGAATCAACAAAGTATGCACATTCAATGTCATAACGACTTTCGATAGTTTGTGCATGCGCAAACTATGCATATTCTACGAAATAACGACTTTCTATAGTTTGCGCATGCGTCCGGAAATAACAAAAGCTTACTTCCACCCTTTTTTTAAATTCACAGGTTCTAGAAGGTTTACACGATTTCTTAAAAAACACGAGTTTTTAGAAAATGTTATTTATTTCATAAATGCAATCAACAAAGTATGCACATTCTATGTCATAACGACTTTCTATAGTTTGCGGATGCATGCGGAAATACGAAAATCTTGCTTCCCCAGTTTTTTAAAATCACAGCTTCTAGAAGGTTTACATGATTTCTTTAAAAACACGAATTTTTAGAAAATTTGAGCTATTTAATAAATGGAATCAACAAAGTATGCACATTCTACGTCATAATGACTTTCTATAGTTTGCGCAGGCGTCCGGAAAGAAGAAAAGCTTACTTCCCCCGTTTTTTAAAATCACAGCTTCTAGAAGCTTTACATAATTTCTTAAATAACATGAGTTTTTAGAAAATGTGATTTATTTCGCAAATGGAATCAACAAAGTATGTACATTCTACGTCATAACGACTTACATTAGTTTTCGCATCCATCCGGAAATAAGAAAAGCTTACTTCCCCCTTTTTTTAAAATCATAGCTTCTAGAAGGTTTACATGATTTCTTAAAAAACAGGAGTTTTTAGAAAATGTGATTTATTTCATAAATTGAATCAACAAAGTATGCACATTCTACGTCATAACAACTTTCTATAGTTTGCGCATGCGTCCAGAAATAAGAAAATCTTACTTCCCCCGTTTTTTAAAATCACAGCATCTAGAAGGTTTACATGATGTCTTAAAAAACATGAGTTTTTAGAAAATGTGATTTATTTCACAAATGGAATCAACAAAGTATGCACATTCTACGTCATAACGACTTTCTATAGTTTGCGCATGCGTCCGGAAATAAGAAAATCTTACTTCCCCCGTTATTTAAAATCACAGCTTCTAGAAGGTTTACATGATTTCTTAAAAAACACGAGTTTTTAGAAAATGTGATTTATTTCATAAATGGAATCAACAAAGTATTTACATTATACGTCATACCGACTTTCTATAGTTTTGCGCATGCGTCCGGAAATACGAAAAGCTTACTTCCCGCGTTTTTTAAAATCACGGCTTCTAGAATGTTTACATGATTTCTTTAGAAATACGAGTTTTTAGAAAATGTCATTTATTTCATAAATGGAATCAACAAAGTATGCACATTCTATGTCGTAACGAACTTTTATAGTTTGTGCATGCCTCCGGAAATGCGAAAAGCTTACTTCCCGCATTTTTTAAAATCGAAGCTTCTGGAAGGTTTACATTATTTCTTTAAAAACACGAGTTTTTAGAAAATGTGATTTATTTCATAGATGGAATCAACAAAGTATGCACATTCCACATCATAACGAATTTCTATAGTTTGTGCATGCGTCCAGAAATAAGAAAAACATACTTCCCCCCTTTTTTAAAATCACAGTTTCTAGAAGGTTTACATGATTTCTTAAAAAACACGAGTTTTTAGAAAATGTCATTTATTTCATAAATGGAATCAACAAAGTATGCACATTCTACGTCATACTGACTTACATTAGTTTGCGCATGCGTCCGGAAATAAGAAAAGCTTACTTCCCCCTTTTTTTAAAATCGCAGCTTCTAGAAGGTTTACATGATTTCTTAAAAAACACGAGTTTTTAGAAAATGTGATTTATTTCATAAATGGAATCAACAAAGTATGCACATTCTACGTCATACAGATTTTCTATAGTTTGAGCATTCGTCCGGAAATACGAAAAGCTTACTTCCCCTGTTTTTTAAAATCACAACTTCTAGAAGGTTTACATGATTTCTTTAAAAACACGAGTTTTTAGAAAATGTGATTTATTTCATAAATGGAATCAACAAAGTAAGCACAATCTACGTCATAACGAATTTCTATAGTTTGCGCATGCCTCCGGAAATAAGAAAATATTACTTCCCCCGTTTTTAAAAATCAAAGCTTCTAGGAGCTTTACATGATTTCTTAAAAAACACGAGTTTTTAGAAAATGTCATTTATTTCATAAATGGAATCAACAAAGTATGCACATTCTACGTCATAATGACTTTCTATAGTTTGTGCATGCGTCCGAAAATAAGAAAATCTTACTTCCCCCATTTTTAAAAATCAAAGCTTCTAGAAGGTTTACATGATTTCTTAAAAAACACGAGTTTTTAGAAAATGTCATTTATTTCATAAATGGAATCAACAAAGTATGCACATTCTACATCATAACGAATTTCCATAGTTTGCGCATGCCTCCAGAAATAAGAAAAGCTTACTTCCCCCATTTTTTAAAATCACAGCTTCTAGAAGGTTTACATGATTTCTTAAAAAACACAAGTTTTTAGAAAATGTGATTTATTTAATAAATGGAATCAACAAAGTATGCATATTCTACGTCATAACGACTTTCTATAGTTTGCGCATGCGTCCGGAAATAAGAAAGCTTACTTCCCTCGTTTTTTCAAATCACAGCTTCCAGAAGGTTTACATGATTTCTTAAAAAACACGAGTTTTTAGAAAATGTGATTTATTTCATAAATGGAATCAACAGAGTATGCACATTCTACGTCATAACGACTTTCTATAGCTTGCGTATGCGTCCGGAAATAAGAAAAGCTTACTTCCCACGTTTTTAAAAATCACAGCTTCTAGAAGGTTTACACGATTTCTTAAAAACAACAAGTTTTTAGAAAAGGTGATTTTTTTCATAAATGGAATCAACAAAGTATGCACATTATACATCATACCGACTTTATATAGTTTGAGCATGCCTCCGGAAATACGAAAAGCTTACTTCCCCCGTTTTTAAAATCACAGCTTCTAGAAGGTTTACATGATTTCTTTAAAAACACAAGTTTTTAGAAAATGTGATTTATTTTATGAATGAAATCAACAAAGTATGCACATTCTACGTCATAACGAATTTCTATAGTTTGCGCATGCCTACGGAAATAAGAAAATCTTACTTCCCCCGTTTTTTAAAATCACAGCTTCTAGAAGGTTTAAATGATTTTTTTAAAAACACGAGTTTTTAGAAAATGTGATTTATTTCATAAATTGAAACAACAAACTATGCACATTCTACGTCATAACGAATTTCTATAGTTTGTGCATGCGTCCAGAAATAAGAAAAGCTTACTTCCCCCGTTTTTTAAAATCACAGCTTCTAGAAGGTTCACATGATTTCTTAAAAAACATGAGTTTAGAAAATGTGATTTATTTCATAAATGGAATCAACAAAGTATGCACATTCTATGTCATACCGACTTTATATAGTTTGAGCATGCGTCCGGAAATACGAAAAGCTTACTTCCCCCATTTTTTAAAATCACAGCTTTTAGAAGGTTTACATGATTTCTTTAAAAACACAAGTTTTTAGAAAATGTGATTTATTTTATAAATGAAATCGACAAAGTATGCACATTATACGTCATAACGAATTTCTATAATTTGCGCATGCCTACGGAAATAAGAAAATCTTACTTCCCCCGTTTTTTAAAATCACAGCTTCTAGAAGGTTTACATGATTTCTTTAAAAACACGAGTTTTTACTTAATGTGATTTATTTCATAAATGGAATCAACAAACTATGCACATTCTACATCATAACGCATTTCTATAGTTTGTGCATGCGTCCAGAAACAAGAAAAGCTTACTTGCCCCGTTTTTTAAAATCACAGCTTCTAGAACGTTTACATGATTTCTTAAAAAACACGAGTTTTTAGAAAATGTGATTTATTTCACAAATGGAATAAAAAAAGTATGCACATTCTACTTCATACCGACTTACATTAGTTTGCGCATGCATCCGGAAATAAGAAAACCTTACTTCCCCCTTTTTTTTAAATCACAGCTTCTAGAAGGTTTACATGATTTCTTAAAAAACACGAGTTTTTGGAAAATGTGATTTATTTCATAAATGGAATCAACAAAGTATGCACATTCTACGTCATAACAACTTTCTATAGTTTGCACATGCATCCGGAAATACGAAAAGCTTACTTCCCCCTTTTTTTAAAATCACAGCTTCTAGAAGGTTTACATGATTTCTTAAAAAACACGAGTATTTAGAAAATGTGATATATTTCATATATGGAATCAGCAAACTATGCAAATTCTACGTCATAACGCATTTCTATAGTTTGCGCATGCGTCCAGAAACAAGAAAAGTTTACTTCCCTCGTTTTTTAAAATCACAGCTTCTAGAAGGTTTACATGATTTCCTTAAAAACACAAGTTTTTAGAAAATGTGATTTATTTCATAAATGAAATCAGCAAAGTATGCACATTCTACGCCATAACGAATTTCTATAGTTTGCGCATCCCTCGGGAAATAAGAAAATCTTACTTCCCCCGTTTTTAAAAATCAAAGCTTCTAGAAGGTTTACATGATTTCTTAAAAAACACGAGTTTTTAGAAAATGTCATTTATTTCATAAATGGAATCAACAAAGTATGCACATTCTACATCATAACGACTTTCTATAGTTTGCGCATGCGTCCGGAAATAGGAAAAGCTTACTTCCCCCATTTTTCAAAATCACAGCTTCTAGAAGGTTTACATGATTTCTTAAAAAACACGAGTTTTTAGAAAATGTCATTTATTTCATAAATGGAATCAACAAAGTATGCACATTCTACATCATAACGACTTTCTATAGTTTGCGCATGCGTCCAGAAATAAGAAAAGCTTACTTCCCCTGTTTTTTAAAATCACAGCTTCTAGAAGATTTACATGATTTCTTAAAAAACACGAGTTTTTACAAAATGTGATTTATTTCATAAATGGAATCAACAAAGTATGCACATTCTTCGTCATAACAACTTACATTAGTTTGCGCATGGGTCTGGAAATAATAAAAGCTTACTTCCCCCTTTTTTTAAAATGACAGCTTCTAGAAGGTATACATGAATTCTTAAAAAACACGAGTTTTTAGAAAATGTGATTAATTTCATAAATGGAATCAACAAAGTATGCACATTCTACGTCATAACGACTTTCTATAGTTTGTGCATGCGTCCGGAAATAAGAAAAGCTTCTTTCCCCCATTTTTTAAAATCACAGCTTCTAGAAGGTTTACATGATTTCTTAAAAAACACTAGTTTTAGAAAATGTGATTTATTTAATAAATGGAATCAACAAAGTATGCACATTCTACGTCATACAGACTTTCTATAGTTTGCGCATGCGTTTGGAAATACGAAAAGCTTACTTCCCCCGTTTTTAAAAATCAAAGCTTCTAGAAGGTTTACATGATTTCTTAAAAAACACGAGTTTTTAGAAAATGTCATTTATTTCATAAATGGAATCAACAAAGTATGCACATTCTACATCATAACGACTTTCTATAGTTTGCGCATGCGTCCGGAAATAGGAAAAGCTTACTTCCCCCATTTTTTAAAATCACAGCTTCTAGAAGGTTTACATGATTTCATTAAAAACACGAGTTTTAAGAAAATGTGATTTATTTCGTAAATGGAATCAACAAAGTATGCACATTCTACGTCATAACGACTTTCTATAGTTTGCAGATGCATCCAGAAATAAGAAAAGCTTACTTCCCCTGTTTTTTAAAATCACAGCTTCTAGAAGCTTTACATGATTTCTTAGAAAACACGAGTTTTTAAAAAATGTGATTTATTTCATAAATGGAATAAACAAAGTATGCAAATTCTACGTCATAACGACTTTCTATACTCTTCGCATGCGTCTAGAAATAAGAAAGCTTACTTCTCCCGTTTTTTAAAATCACAGCTTCTAGAAGGTTTACATGATTTCTTTATAAACAAGAGTTTTTAGAAAATGCTATTTATTTTATAAATGGAATCAACAAAGTATGCACATTATACGTCATAGCGACTTTATATAGTTTGAGCATGCGTCCGAAAATACGAAAAGCTTACTTCCCCCGTTTTTTGAAATCACAGCTTCTAGAAGGTTTACATGAGTTCTTTAAAAACACAAGTTTTTAGAAAATGTGATTTATTTCATAAATGAAATCAACAAAGTATGCACATTCTACGTCATAACGAATTTCTATAGTTTCCTCATGCCTACGGAAATAAGAAAGTCTTACTTCCCCCGTTTTTTAAAATCACAGCTTCTAGAAGGTTTACATGATTTCTTAAAAAAGACGAGTTTTTAGAAAATTTCATTTATTTCATAAATGGAATCAACAAAGTATGCACATTCTACCTCAAAACGACTTTCTATAGTTTGCGCACGCGTCGGGAAATACGAAAAGCTTACTTTCCTCGTTTTTTAAAATCACAGCATCTAGAAGGTTTACATGATTTCCTAAAAAACACGAGTTTTTAGAAAATGTGATTTATTTCATAAATGGGATCAACAAAGTATGCACATTCTACATCATAACGACTTACATTAGTTTGCGCATGCGTCCGGAAATAAGAAAAGCTTACTTCCCCTTTTTTTTAAAATCACAGCTTGTAGAGGGTTTACATGATTTCTTAAAAAACACGAGTTTTTAGAAAATGTGATTTATTTCATAAATGAAATCAACAAAGTATGCACATTCTACGTCATAACGACTTTCTATAGTTTGCGCATGCGTCCAGAAATAAGAAAATCTTACTTCCCCCGTTTTTTAAAATCACAGCTTCTAGAAGGTTTACATGATTTCTTAAAAAACACGAGTTTTTAGAAAATGTCATTTATTTCATAAATGGAATCAACAAAGTATGCACATTCTACGTCAAAACGGCTTTCTAGAGTTTCCGCACGCATCCGGAAATACGAAAAGCTTACTTTCCTCGTCTTTTAAAATCACAGCTTTTAGAAGGTTTACATGATTTCTTTAAAAACACGAGTTTTTAGAAAATGTGATTTATTTCATAAATGGAATCAACAAAGTATGCACATTCTACATCATAACGACTTACATTAGTTTGCGCATGCGTCCGGAAAAAAGAAAAGCTTACTTCCCCCTTTTTTTAAAATCACAGCTTCTAGAAGGTTTACATGATTTCTTTAAAAACACAAGTTTTTAGAAAATGTGATTTATTTCATAAACAGAATCAACAAAGTATGCACATTCTACGTCAAAACGACTTTCTAGAGTTTCCGCACGCATCCGGAAATACGAAAAGCTTACTTTCCTCGTCTTTTAAAATCACAGCTTCTAGAAGGTTTACATGATTTCTTTGAAAACATGAGTTTTTAGAAAATGTGATTTATTTCATAAATTGAATCAACAAAGTATGCACATTCTACGTCAAACCGACATTCTATAGTTTGCGTATGTGTCCGGAAATAAGAAAAGCTTACTTCCCCCGTTTTTGAAAATCACAGCTTCTAGAAGGTTTACACGATTTCTTAAAAAACACGAGTTTTTAGAAAATGTCATTTATTTGATAAATGGAATCAACAAAGTATGAACATTCTACGACATAACGACTTACATTAGTTTGCGCATGCGTCCGGTAATAAGAAACGCTTACTTCCCCCTTTTTTTTAAATCACAGCTTCTAGAAGGTTTACATGATTTCTTAAAAAACACGAGCTTTTAGAAAATGTGATTTATTTCATAAATGGAATCAACAAAGTATGCACATTATACGTCATACCGACTTTCTATAGTTTGCGTATGCGATGGAAATACGAAAAGCTTACTTCCCCCGTTTTTTAAAATCACAGCTTCTAGAAGGTTTACATGATTTCTTTAAAAACACGAGTTTTTAGAAAATGTGATTTATTCCATAAATGGAATCAACAAAGTATTCACATTCTACATCATAATGACTTTCTATAGTTTGTGCATTTGTCCGAAAATAAGAAAAGCTTACTTCCCCCATTTTTTAAAATCACAGCTTCTAGAAGGTTTACATGATTTCTTAAAAAAGACAAGTATTTAGAAAATGTGATTTATTTCATCAATGGAATCGACAAAGTATGCACATTTTACGTCATAATGGATTACATTAGTTTGCGCATGCGTCCGGAAATAAGAAAAGCTTACTTCCCCCTTTTTTTAAAATCACAGCTTCTAGAAGGTTTACATGATTTCTTAAAAAAAATGAGTTTTTAGAAAATGTGATTTATTTCCTAAATGGAATTAACAAAGTATGCACATTCTACGTCATAACGACTTTCTATAGTTTGCGCATGCGTCCGGAAATAAGATAATCTTACTTAGCCCATTTTTTAAAATCACAGCTTCTAGAAGGTTTACATGATTTCTTAAAAAACATGAGTTTTTAGAAAAGGTCGTTTATTTCATAAACGGAATCAACAAAGTATGCAGATTCTATGTGATAACGACTTGCTATAGTTTGCGCATGCGATGGAAATACGAAAAACTTACTTGCCCCATTTTTTAAAATCACGGCTTCTAGAAAGTTTACATGATTTCTTTAAAAACACGAGTTATTAGAAAATGTAATTTATTTCATAAATGGAATCAACAAAGTATGCACATTCTACATCATAACGACTTTCTATAGTTTGCGCATGCGTCCGGAAATAAGAAAAGCTTACTTCCCCCGTTTTTTAAAATCACAGCTTCTAGAAGGTTTACATGATTTCTTAAAAAACACGAGTTTTTAGAAAATGTGATTTATTTCATAAATGGATCAACAAAGTATGCACATTCTATGTCATAACGACTTTATATAGTTTGCGCATGCGTCCGGAAATAAGAAAAGGTTACTTCCCCCGTTTTTTAAAATCATAGCTTCTAGAAGGTTTACATGATCTCTTAAGAAACACGAGTTTTTAAAAAATGTGATTTATTTCATAAATGGAATCAACCAAGAATGCAAATTCTATGTCATAACGACTTACATTAGTTTGCGCATGCGTCCGGAAATAAGAAAAGCTTACGTCCGCCGTTTTTTAAAATCACAGCTTCTAGAAGGTTTACATGATTTCTTAAAAAACACGAGTTTTTAAAAAATGTGATTTATTTCATAAATGGAATCAACAAAGTATGCACATTCTATGTCATAACGACTTTCTATAGTTTGCGCATGCGTCCGGAAATAAGAAAAGCTTGCTTCCCCCGTTTTTTAAAATCACAGCTTCTAGAAGGTTTACATGATTTCTTTAAAAACATGAGTTTTCAAAAAATGTCATTTATTTCATAAATGCAATCAACAAAGTATGCACATTCTACGTCATACCGACTTTATATGGTTTGCGCATGCGTCCGGAAAATCAAAAGCTTACTTCACCTATTTTTTAAAATCACAGCTTCTAGAAGGTTTACATGATTTCTTTAAAAACACAAGTTTTTAGAAAATGTGATTTATTTCATAAACGGAATCAACAAAGTATGCACATTCTATGTCATAACGACTTTCTATAGTTTGCGCATGCGTCTGGAAATGAGAAAAGCTTACTTCTCCCATTTTTTAAAATCACAGCTTCTAGAAGGTTTACATGATTTCTTAAAAAACACGAGTTTTTAGAAAATCTGATTTATTTCATAAATGGAATCAACAAAGTATGCACATTCTACGTCATAATGACTTTCTATAGTTTGCGCATGCATTCGGAAATAAGAAAAGCTTACTTCCCCCATTTTTTAAAATCATAGCTTCAAGAAGGTTTACATGACTTCTTAAAAAACACGAGTTTTTAGAAAATGTGATTTATTTCATAAATGGAATCAACAAAGTATGCACATTCTACATCATAACGACTTACATTAGTTTGCGCATGCGTCCGGAAATCAGAAAAGCTTACATCCCCCTTTTTTTAAAAGCACAGCTTGTAGAAGGTTTACATGATTTCTTTAAAAACACGAGTTTTTAGAAAATGTGATTTATTTCATAAATGGAATCAACAAAGTATGCACATTCTAAATCATAACGACTTTGTATAGTTTGCGCATACGTCCGGAAATAAGAAAAGCTTACTTCCCCCGTTTTTTAAAATCACAGCATCTAGAAGGTTTACATGATGTCTTAAAAAACATGAGTTTTTAAAAAATGTGATTTATTTCACAAATGGAATCAACAAAGTATGCACATTCTACGTCATAACGACTTTCTATAGTTTGCGCATGCGTCCAGAAATAAGAAAAGCTTACTTCCCCCGTTTTTTAAAATCACAGCTTCTAGAAGGTTTACATGATCTCGTAAAAGACATGAGTTTTTAGAAAATGTGATTTATTTCATAAATGGAATCAACAAAGTATGCACATTCTATGTCAAAATGACTTACATTAGTTTGCTTCTGCGTCCGGAAATAAGAAAAGCTTACTTCCCCCGTTTTTTAAAATCACAGCTTCTAGAAGTTTTACATGATTTCTTAAAAAACACAAGTTTTTAGAAAATGTGATTTATTTCATAAATGGAATCAACAAAGTATTTACATTATACGTCATACCGACTTTCTATAGTTTGCGCATGCATCCAGAAATACTAAAAGCTTACTTGCCGCGTTTTTTAAAATCACGGCTTCTAGAATGTTTACATGATTTCTTTAAAAATATGAGTTTTTAGAAAATGTCATTTATTTCATAAATGGAATCAACAAAGTATGCACATTCTACGTCATAATGAATTTCTATAGTTTGCGCATGCCTGCGGAAATATGAAAAGCTTACTTCCGCATTTTTGAAAATCACAGCTTCTAGTAGGTTTACATTATTTATTTAAAAACACGAGTTTTTAGAAAATGTGATTTATTTCAAAGATGGAATCAACAAAGTATGCACATTCCACATCATAACGAATTTCTATAGTTTGCGCATGCGCCCAGAAATAAGAAAACCTTACTTCCCCCGTTTTTTAAAATCACATCTTCTAGAAGGTTTACGTGATTTCTTAAAAAACACGAGTTTTTAGAAAATGTCATTTATTTCATAAATAGAATCAACAAAGTATGCACATTCTACATGAAACCAACTTACATTAGTTTGTGCATGCGTCCGGAAATAAGAAAAGCTTACTTCCCCCTTTTTTTAAAATCGCAGCTTCTAGAAGGTTTACATGATTTCTTAAAAAACACGAGTTTTTAGAAAATGTGATTTAGTTCATAAATGGAATCAACAAACTATGCACATTCTACGTCATAACGACTTTCTATAGTTTGCGCATGCGTCCGGAAATAAGAAAAGCTTACTTCCCCCGTTTTTTAAAATCACAGCTTCTAGAAGGTTTACATGATTTCTTTAAAAACAGGAGTTTTTAGAAAATGTCATTTATTTCATAAATGGAATCAACAAAGTATGCACATTCTACGTCATACAGACTTTCTATAATTTGAGCATTCGTCCGGAAATATGAAAAGCTTACTTCCCCTGTTTTTTAAAATCACAGCTTCTAGAAGGTTTACATGATTTCTTTAAAAACACGAGTTTTTAGAAAATGTGAATTATTTCATAAATGGAATCAACAAAGTATGCACATTGTACATCATACCGACTTTATATAGTTTGAGCATGCGTCCGGAAATACGAAAAGCTTACTTCCCCCTTTTTTTAAAATCACAGCTTCTAGAAGGTTTACATGACTTCTTTAAAAACACAAGTTTTTAGAAAATGTGATTTATTTCATAAATGAAATCAACAAAGTATGGAAGTTCTACGTCATAACGAATTTCTATAGTTTGCGCATGCCTACGGAAATAAGAAAATCTTACTTCCCCCGTTTTTTAAATTCACAGCTTCTAGAAGGTTTACATGATTTCTTTAAAAACACGAGTTTTTAGTTAATGTGATTTATTTCATAAATGGAATCAACAAACTATGCACATTCTACCTCATAACGCATTTCTATAGTTTGCGCATGCGTCCAGAAACAAGAAAAGCTTACTTCCCCATTTTTTAAAATCACAGCTTCTAGAACGTTTACATGATTTCTTAAAAAACACGAGTTTTTAGAAAATGTGATTTATTTCATAAATGGAATCAACAAAGTATGCACATTCTACGTCATACCGACTTACATTAGTTTGTGCATGCATCCGGAAATAAGAAAAGCTTACTTCCCCCTTTTTTTTAAATCACAGCTTCCAGAAGGTTTACATGATTTCTTAAAAAACACGAGTTTTTAGAAAATGTGATTTATTTCATAAATGGAATCAACAAAGTATGCACATTCTACGTCATAACGACTTTCTATAGTTTGCGCATGCGTCCGGAAATAAGAAAAGCTTACTTCCCCCGTTTTTAAAAATCACAGCTTCTAGAAGGTTTACATGATTTCTGTAAAAACACGAGTTTTTAGAAAATGTCATTTATTTCGTAAATGGAATCAACAAAGTATGCACATTCTACGTCATAACGAGTTTCTATAGTTTGCGCATGCGTCCGGAAATTCGAAAAGCTTACTTCCCCCATTTTTTAAAATCACAGCTTCTAGAAGGTTTACATGATTTCTTTAAAAACACGAGTTTTTAGAAAACGTTATTTATTTCATAAATGGAATCAACAAAGTATGCAAATTCTACTTCATAATGACTTTCTATAGTTTGCGCATGCGTCCAGAAATAAGAAAAGCTTACTTCCCCCTTTTTTTAAAATCACAGCATCTAGAAGGTTTACATGATTTCTTAAAAAATCTGAATTCTTAGAAAATGTGATTTATTTCATAAATGGAATCAACAAAGTATACACATTCTACATCATACCGACTTTCTATAGTTTGCGCATGCGTCCGGACGTAAGAAAAGCTTACTTCCGCCGTTTTTTAAAATCACAGCTTCTAGAAGGTTTACATGACTTCTTAAAAAACACGAATTTTTAGAAAATGTGATTTATTTCATAAATGGAATCAACAAAGTATGCACATTCTACGTCATACCGACTTTCTATAGTTTGCGCATGCGTCCGGAAATAAGAAATGCTTACTCCCCCCGTTTTTTAAAATCACAGCTTCTAGAAGGTTTACATGATTTCTTTAAAAACACGAGTTTTTAGAAAATTTCATTTATTTCATAAATGGAATCAACAAAGTATGCACATTCTACGCCATACATACTTTCTATAGTTTGAGCATTCGTCCGGAAATACGAAAAGCTTACTTCCACCGTTTTTTAAAATCACAGCTTCAAGAAGGTTTACATGATTTCTTTAAAAACACGAGTTTTTAGAAAATGTGATTTATTTTATAAATGTAATCAACAAAGTATGCACATTATATATCATACCGACTTTATATAGTTTGAGCATGCGTCCGGAAATACGAAAAGCTTACTTCCCCCTTTTTTTAAATTCACAGCTTCTAGAAGGTTTACATGACTTCTTTTAAAACACAAGTTTTTAGAAAATGTGATTTATTTAATAAATGAAATCAACAAAGTATGGAAATTTTACGTCATAACGAATTTCTATAGTTTGCGCATGCCTACGGAAATAAGAAAATCTTACTTCCCCCGTTTTTTAAAATCACAGCTTCTAGAAGGTTTACATGATTTCTTTAAAAACACGAGTTTTTAGTTAATGTGATTTATTTCATAAATGGAATCAACAAACTATGCAAATTCTGCGTCATAACGCATTTCTATAGTTTGCGCATGCGTCCAGAAACAAGAAAAGCTTACTTCCCCCGTTTTTTAAAATCACAGCTTCTAGAACGTTTACATGATTTCTTAAAAAACACGAGTTTTTAGAAAATGTGATTTATTTCATAAATGGAATAAAAAAAGTATGCACATTCTACGTCATACCGACTTACATTAGTTTGCGCATGCGTCCGGAAATAAGAAAAGCTTACTTCCCCCTTTTTTTTAAATCACAGCTTCCAGAAGGTTTACATGATTTCTTAAAAAACACGAGCTTTTAGAAAATGTGATTTATTTCATAAATGGAATCAACAAAGTATGCACATTCTACGTCATAACGACTTTCTATAGTTTGTGCATGCGTCCGGAAATAAGAAAAGCTTACTTCCCCCGTTTTTAAAAATCACAGCTTCTAGAAGGTTTACATGATTTCTTTAAAAACACGAGTTTTTAGAAAATGTCATTTATTTCATAAATGGAATCAACAAAGTATGCACATTCTACGTCATACAGACTTTCTATAGTTTGTGCATGCGTCCGGAAATAAGAAAAGCTTACTTCCCCCTTTTTTTTAAATCACAGCTTCCAGAAGGTTTACATGATTTCTTAAAAAACACGAGCTTTTAGAAAATGTGATTTATTTCATAAATGGAATCAACAAAGTATGCAAATTCTACGTCATAACGACTTTCTATAGTTTGCGCATGCGTCCGGAAATAAGAAAAGCTTACTTCCCCCGTGTTTTAAAATCACAACTTCTAGAAGGTTTACATGATTTCTTTAAAAACACAAGTTTTTAGAAAATGTGACTTATTTCATAAATGGAATCAACAAACTATGCACATTCTACGTCAGAACGAATTTCTATAGTTTGCGCATGCATTCGGAAATACTAAAAGCTTACTTCCCCGATTTTTTAAAATCACAGCTTCTAGAAGGTTTACATGATTTTTTTAAAAACACGAGTTTTTAGAAAATGTGGTTTACTTCATAAATTGACTCAACAAACTATGCACATTCTACGTCATAACGAATTTCTATAGTTTGCCCATGCGTCCAGAAATAAAAAAGCTTACTTCCGCTGTTTTTTAAAATCACGGCTTCTAGAATGTTTACATGATTTCTTAAAAAACACGAGTTTTTAGAAAATGTGATTTATTTCATAAATGGAATCAACAAAGTATGCACATTCCACGTCATACCGACTTTCTATAGTTTGCGCGTGCGTCCGGAAATAAGAAAAGCTTACTTCCACCGTTTTTTAAAATCACAGCTTCTAGAAGGTTTACATGATTTCTTTAAAAACACAAGTTTTTAGAAATATGAGTTATTTCATAAATGAAATCAACAAAGTATGCACATTCTACGTCATAACGACTTTCTATAGTCTGCATATGCGTCTGGAAATGGGAAAAGCTTACTTCCCCTGTTTTTTAAAATCACAGCTTCTAGAAGGTTTACATGATTTCTTAAAAAACACGAGTTTTTAGAAATTGTCATTTATTTCATAAATGGAATCAACAAAGTATGCACATTCTAAATCATAACGACTTTCTATAGTTTGCGCATGCGTCCGGAAATAGGAAAAGCTTACTTCCCCCATTTTTTAGAATCACAGCTTCTAGAAGGTTTACATGATTTCATTAAAAACACGAGTTTTTAGAAAATGTGATTTATTTCATAAATGGAATCAGCAAAGTATGCACATTCTACGTCATAACGACTTTCTATAGTTTGCGCATGCGTCCAGAAATAAGAAAAACTTATTTCCCTTGTTTTTTAAAATCATAGCTTCTAGAAGATTTACATGATTTCTTAAAAAACACGAGTTTTTAGAAAATGTGATTTATTTCATAAATGGAATCAACAAAGTATGCACATTCTACGTCATAACGACTTACATTAGTTTGCGCATGCGTGCGGAAATAATAAAAGCTTACTTCCCCCTTTTTTCAAAATGACAGCGTCTAGAAGGTATATATGAATTCTTAAAAAACACGAGTTTTTAGAAAATGTGATTTATTTCATAAATGGAATCAACAAAGTATGGACATTCTACGTCATAACGACTTTCTATAGTTTGCGCATGCGTCCGGAAATAAGAAAAGCTTCTTTCCCCCGTTTTTTAAAATCACAGCTTCTAGAAGGTTTACATGATTTCTTAAAGAACACGAGTTTCTAGAAACTGTGATTTATTTCATAAATGGAAACATCAAAGTATGCACATTCTATGTCATACAGACTTTCTATAGTTTGCGCATGCGTTCGGAAATATGAAAAGCTTACTCCCCACGTTTTTTAAAATCACAGCTTCTAGAAGGTTTACATGATTTCTTTAAAAACACAAGTTTTTAGAAAATGTGATTTATTTCATAAATGAAATCAGCAAAGTATGCACATTCTACATCATAACGAATTTCTATAGTTTGCCCATCCCTCCAGAAATAAGAAAATCTTACTTCCACCGTTTTTAAAAATCAAAGCTTCTAGAAGGTTTACATAATTTCTTAAAAAACACGAGTTTTTTTAAAATGTCATTTATTTCATAAATGGAATCAACAAAGTATGCACATTCTACATTATAACGACTTTCTATAGTTTGCGCATGCGTCCGGAAATAGGAAAAGCTTACTTCCCCATTTTTTAAAATCACAGCTTCTAGAAGGTTTACATGATTTCATTAAAAACACAAGTTTTTAGAAAATGTGATTTATTTCATAAATGGAATCAACAAAGTATGCACATTCTACGTCATAACGGCTTTCTATAGTTTGTGCATGTGTCCAGAAATAAGAAAAGCTTACTTCCCCTGTTTTTTAAAATCACAGCTTCTAGAAGGTTTACATGATTTCTTAAAAAACAAGAGTTTTTAGAAAATTTGATTTATTTCATAAATGGAATCATTTAAGTATGCACATTCTACGTCATAATGACTTACATTAGTTTGCACATGCGTCCGGAATAATGAAAAGCTTACTTCCCCCTTTTTTTAAAATCACAGCTTCTGGAAGGTTTACATGATTTCTTAGAAAACACGAGTTTTTAGAAAATGTGATTTATTTCATAAATGGAATCAACAAAGTATGCACATTCTACGTCATACCAACTTACATTAGTTTGCGCATGCGTCCGGAAATAAGAAAAGCTTACTTCCCCCTTTTTTAAAAATCACAGTTTCTAGAAGGTTTACAAGATTTCTTAAAAAACACGAGTTTTTAGAAAATGTGATTTATTTCATAAATGGTATCAACAAAGTATGCACATTCTACGTCATAACGACTTTCTATAGTTTGCGCATGCATCCGGAAATAAGAAAAGCTTACTTCCCTTTTTTTTTAAAATCACAGCTTCTAGAAGATTTACATGATTTCTTTAAAAAAATGAGTTTTTAGAAAATGTCATTTATTTCTTAAATGGAATCAACAAAGTATGCACATTCTATGTCATACAAACTTTCTATAGTTTGCGCATGCGTCCAGAAATAGGAAAAGCTTACTTCCCCGTTTTTTAAAATCACAGCTTCTAGAGGGGTTACATGATTTCTTTAAAAACACGAGTTTTTAAAAAATGTGATTTATTTCATAAAGGAAATCAACAAAGTATGCACATTCTACGTCATAACTAATTTCTATAGTTTGCGCATGCCTCCGGAAATAAGAAAATCTTACTTCCCCCGTTTTTAAAAATCAAAGCTTCTAGAAGGTTTTCATGATTTCTTAAAAAACACGAGTTTTTAGAAAATGTGATTTATTTCATCAATGGAATCAACAAAGAATGCACATTCTACGTCATACCGACTTACATTAGTTTGCGCATGCGTCCGGAAATAAGAAAAGCTTACTTCCCCCCTTTTTTAAAATCACAGCTTCTAGAAGGTTTACATGATTTCTTAAAAAACACGAGTTTTTAGAAAATGTGATTTATTTCATAAATGGAATCAACAAACTATGCACATTCTACGTCATAACGACTTTCTATAGTTTGCGTATGCGTCCGGAAATAAGAAAAGCTTACTTCCCCCGTTTTTTAAAATCACAGCTTCTAGAAGGTTTACATGATTTCTTTAAAAACACGAGTTTTTAGAAAATGTCATTTATTTCATAAATGGAATCAACAAAGTATGCACATTCTACATCATACAGACTTTCTATAGTTTGTGCATGCGTCCGGAAATACGAAAAGTTTACTTCGCCCGTTTTTTAAAATCACAGCTTCTAGAAGGTTTACATCATTTCTTTAAAAACATGAGTTTTTAGAAAATGTGATTTATTTCATAAATGGAATCAACAAAGTATGCACATTCTACATCATACCGACTTTCTATAGTTTGCGCATGCGTCCGGAAATAAGAAAAGCTTACTTCCCCCCTTTTTTAAAATCACAGCTTCTAGAAGGTTTACATGATTTCTTAAAAAACACGAGTTTTTATTAAATGTGTTTTATTTCATAAATGGAATCAACAAAGTATGCACATTATACGTCATACCATCTTTATATAGTTTGAGCATGCATCCGGAAATATGAAAAGCTTACTTCCCCCATTTTTAAAATCACAGCTTCTAGAAGGTTTACATGATTCTTTAAAAACACAAGTTTTTAGAAAATGTGATTTATTTCATAAATGAAATCAACAAAGTATGCACATTCTACGTCATAACACATTTCTATAGTTTGCGCATGCGTCCAGAAAGAAGAAAAGCTTACTTCCCCCGTTTTTTAAAATCACGGCTTCTAGAATGTTTACATGATTTCTTAAAAAACACGAGTTTTTAGAAAATGTGATTTATTTCATAAATGGAATGAACAAAGTATGCACATTCTACGTCATTTCAACTTTTTATAATTTGCGCATGCATCTGGAAATAAGAAAAGCTTACTTCCCCCGTTTTTTAAAATCACAGCTTCTAGAAGGTTTACATGATTTCTTAAAAAACACAAGTTTTTAGAAAATGTGATTTATTTCATAAATGGAATCAAAAAAGTATGCACATTCTACGTCATACCAACTTACATTAGTTTGCGCATGCGTCCGGAAATAAGAAAAGCTTACTTCCCCCTTTTTTTTAAATCACAGCTTCTAGAAGGTTTACATGATTTCTTAAAAAACACGAGTGTTTAGAAAATGTGATTTATTTCATAAATGGAATCAACAAAGTATGCACATTCTACGTCATAACAACTTTCTACAGTTTGCGCATGCGTACGGAAATAAGAAAAGCTTACTTCCCCCGTTTTTTAAAATCACAGGTTCTAGAAGGTTTACATGATTTCTTTAAAAACATGAGTTTTTAGAAAATGCTATTTATTTTATAAATGGAATCAACAAAGTATGCACATTAAACGTCATAACGACTTTATATAGTTTGAGTATGTGTCCCGAAATACGAAAAGCTTACTTCCCCCATTTTTTAAAATCACAGCTTCAAGAAGGTTTACATGAGTTCTTTAAAAACACAAGTTTTAAGAAAATGTGATTTATTTCATAAATGAAATCAACAAAGTATGCACATTCTACGTCATAACGAATTTCTATAGTTTGCGCATACCTACGGAAATAAGAAAAACTTACTTCCCTCGTTTTTGAAAATCACAGCTTCTAGAACGTTTACATGATTTCTTTAAAAACACAAGTTTTTAGAAAATGTGATTTATTTCATAAATGGAATCAACAAACTATGCACATTCTACATCATAACGAATTTCTATAGTTTGCGCATGCGTCCAGAGTCAAGAAAAGCTTACTTCCCCCGTTTTTTAAAATCACAGCTTCTAGAATGTTTACATGATTTCTTAAAAAACACTAGTTTTTAGAAAATTTGATTTATTTCATCAATGGAATCAACAAAGTATGTACATTTTACGTCGTAGCGACTTACATTAGTTTGCGCATGCATCCGGAAATAAGAAAAGCTTACTTCCCCCATTTTTTAAAATCACAGCTTCTAGAAGGTTTACATGATTTCTTTAAAAACACGAACTTTTAGAAAATGTGATTTATTTCATAAATGGAATCAACAAAGTATGCACATTCTACATCATAACGACTTTCTATAGTTTGCGCATGTATCCAGAAATAAGAAAAGCTTACTTCCCCCGTTTTTTAAAATCACAGCTTCTAGAAGGTTTACATGATTTCTTTAAAAACACGAGTTTTTAGAAAATGTCATTTATTTCGTAAATGGAATCAACAAAGTATGCACATTCTACGTCATAACGACTTACACTAGTTTGCGCATGCGTCCGGAAAAAAGAAAAGCTTACTTCCCCCGTTTTTTAAAATCACAGCTTCTAGAAGTATGACATGATTTCTTTAAAAACACAAGTTTTTAGAAGATTTGATTTATTTAATAAACGGAATCAACAAAGTATGCACATTCTACATCATAACGAATTTCTATAGTTTGCGCATGCGTCCGGAAATAAGAAAAGCTTACTTCCCAGATTTTTTAAAATCACAGCTTCTAGAAGGTTTACATGATTTCCTTAAAAACATGAGTTTTTAGAAAATGTGATTTATTTCATAAATGGAATAAAAAAGGTATGCACATTGTACATCATAACGACTTTCTATAGTTTGCGCATGCGTCCGGAAATAATAAAAGCTTACTTCCCCTGTTTTTAAAAATCACAGCTTCTAGAAGGTTTACATGATTTCTTAAAAAACACGAATTTTTAGAAAATGTGATTTATTTCATAAATGGAATCAACAAAGTATGCACATTCTACGTCATAACGACTTTCTATAGTTTGCGCATGCATCCAGAAATACGAAAAGCTTACTTCCCCTGTTTTTTAAGATCACAGCTTCTAGAAGGTTTACATGATCTCTTAAAAAGCATGATTTTTTAGAAAATATGATGTATTTCATAAATAGAATCAACAAAGTATCCACATTCTACGTCATAACGACTTACATTAGTTTGCGCATGCGTCGGGAAATAAGAAAAGCTTACTTCCCCCGTTTTTTAAAATCACAGCTTCTAGAAGGTTTACATGATTTCTTAAAAAACATGAGTTTTTAGAAAATGTGATTTATTTCATAAATGGAATCAACAAAGTATGCACATTCTACGTCATAACGACTTACATTAGTTTGCTCATGCGTCTGGAAATAAGAAAAGCTTACTTCCCCCTTTCTTTAAAATCACAGCTTCTAAAAGGTTTACATGACTTCTTAAAAAACACGAGTTTTTAGAAAATGTGATTTATTTCATAAATGGAATCAACAAAGTATGCACATTCAACGTCATAACGACTTTCTATGGTTTGCGCATGCATCTGGAAATAAGAAAAGCTTACTTCCCCCGTTTTTTAAAATCACAGCTTCTAGGAGGTTTACATGATCTCTTTAAAAAATTCGAGTTTTTAGAAAATGTTATTTATTTCATAAATGGAATCAGCAAAGTATGCACAGTCTATGTCATAACGACTTTCTATAGTTTGTGCGTGCATCCGGAAATGAGAAAATCTTACTTCCCCCATTTTTTTAAAATCACAGCTTCTAGAAGGTTTACATGATTTCTTAAAAAACAGAAGTTTTTGGAAAATGTCATTTATTTCATAAATCGAATCAACAAAGTATGCACATTCTACGTCATAACGACTTTCTATAGTTTGCGCATGCGTCCGGAAATAAGAAAAGCTTACTTCTCCCATTTTTTAAAATCACAGCTTCTAGAAGGTTTACATGATTGCTTAAAAAACACGAGTTTTTAGAAAATGTGATTTATTTCATAAATGGAATCAACAAAGTATGCACATTATATGTCATAATGACTTTCTATAGTTTGCGCATGCGTCCGGAAATAAGAAAAGCTTACTTCCCCCGTTTTTTAAAATCACAGCTTCTAGAACGTTTACATGATTTCTTAAAAAACACGAGTTTTAGAAAATGTGATTTATTTCATAAATGGAATCAACAAAGTATGCACATTCTACGTCATAACGACTTTCTATAGTTTGCCCACCCGTCCGGAAATACGAAAAGCTTTTTTCCCCCGTTTTTTAAAATCACAGCTTCTAGAAGGTTTACATGATTTCTTTAAAAACACGAGTTTTTTTAAAATGTCATTTACTTCATCAATGGAATCAACAAAGTATGCACATTCTACGTCATAACGACTTACAATAGTTTGCGCATGCATCCGGAAATAAGAAAAGCTCACTTACCCCTTTTTTTAAAATCACAGCTTCTAGAAGGTTCACATGATTTCTTAAAAAACACGAGATTTTAGAAAATGTGATTTATGTCATAAATGGAATCAACAAGGTATGCACATTCTACGTCAGAATGACTTTCTATAGTTTGCGCATGCATCTGGAAATACGAAAATCTTACTTCCCCCGTTTTTAAAAAATCACAGCTTCTACAAGGTTTACATGATTTCTTAAAAAACACGAGTTTTTAGAAAATGTAATTTATTTATTCAATGGAATCAACAAAGTATGCACATTCTACGTCACAAGGAATTTCTATAGTTTGCGCATGCATCCAGAAATACGAAAAGCTTATTTCCCCCATTTTTTAAAATCACAGCTTCTAAAAGGTTTACATGATTTCTTTAAAAACACGAGTTTTTAGAAAATGTGATTTATTTCATAAATGGATTCAACAAAGTATGCACATTCTACATCATAACGACTTTCTATAGTTTGCGCATGCATCCGGAAAGAAGAAAAGCTTACTTCCCCCGTTTTTTATAATCACAGCTTCTAGAAGGTTTACATGATATCTTAAAAAACACAAGTTTTTAGAAAATGTGATTTATTTCATAAATGGAATCAACAAAGTATGCACATTCTACGTCATAACAACATTCCATAGTTTGCGCATGCGTCCGGAAATAAAAAAATATTACTTCCCCCGTTTTTAAAAATCACAGCTTCTATAAGGTTTACATGATTTCCTAAAAAACACGAGTTTTTAGAAAATGTGATTTATTTCATAAATGGAATCAAC
Organism: Larix kaempferi; assembly: GCA_027924585.1. Taxonomy (NCBI): domain Eukaryota; kingdom Viridiplantae; phylum Streptophyta; class Pinopsida; order Pinales; family Pinaceae; genus Larix; species Larix kaempferi. The sequence goes on from BSBM01000217.1 coordinate 39,380,776, forward strand.
AAAGTAAGCACATTCTACATCATAACGACTTTCTATAGTTTGCGCATGCGTCCAGAAATAAGAAAATCTTACTTCCCCCGTTTTTTAAAATCACAGCTTCTAGAAGGTTTACATGATTTCTTAAAAAACACGAGTTTTTAGAAAATGTCATTTATTTCATAAATGGAATCAACAAAGTATGCACATTCTACGTCCTAACGACTTTCTATAGTTTTCCCATGCGTCCGGAAATACGAAAAGCTTACTTCCACCATTTTCTAAAATCTCAGTTTCTAGAAGGTTTACATGATTTCTTAAAAAAACATGATTTTTTAGAAAATGTGATTTATTTCATAAATGGAATCAAGAAAGTATGCACATTCTACGTCATAACGACTTTCTATAGTTTGCGCATGTGTCCAGAAATACGAAAAGCTTACTTCCCCGTTTTTTAAAATCACAACGTCTAGAAGGTTTACATGATTTCTTTAAAACACGAGTTTTTAGAAAATGTGATTTATTTCATAAATGGGATCAACAAAGTATGCACATTCTACATCATAACGACTTTCGATATTTTGCGCATGCGTCCGGAAATAAGAAAAGCTTAGTTCCCCCGTTTTTTAAAATCACAGCTTCTAAAAGGTTTACATGATTTCTTAAAAAACACGAGTTTTTAGAAAATGTGATTTATTTCATAAATGGAATCAACAAAGTATGCACATTCTACGTCGTAACGACTTACATTAGTTTGAGCATGCGTCCGGAAATAAGAAAAGCTTACTTACCACTTTTTTTTAAAATCACTGTTTCTAGAAGGTTTACATGATTTCTTAAAAAACACGAGATTTTAGAAAATGTGATTTATTTCATAAATCGAATCAACAAAGTATGCACATTCTACGTCATAACGACTTTATATAGTTTGTGCATGCGTACGGTAATAAGAAAAGCTTACTTACCCCGTTTTTTAAAATCACAGCTTCTAGAAGGTTTACATGATTTCTTTAAAAACACGTGTTTTTAGAAAATGTCATTTATTTCATAAATGGAATCAACAAAGTATGCACATTCTACGTCATAAGGACTTTCTATAGTTTGCGCATGCGTCTGGAAATACGAAAATCTTACTTCCCTCGTTTTTAAAAATCACAGCTTCTACAAGGTTTACATGATTTCTTAAAAAACATGAGTTTTTCGAAAATGTCATTTATTTATTCAATGGAATCAACAACGTATGCACATTCTACGTCATAAGGACTTTCTATAGTTTGCGCATGCATCCGTAAATACGAAAAGCTTACTTCCCTCGTTTTTTAAAATCATAGCTTCTAGAAGGTTTACATGATTTCTTTAAAAACACGAGTTTTTAGAAAATGTGATTTACTTCATAAATGGATTCAACAAAGTATGCACATTCTACATCATAACGCCTTTCTATAGTTTGCGCATGTGTCTGGAAATAAGAAAAGCTTACTTCCCCCGTTTTTTATAATCACAGCTTCTAGAAGGTTTACATGATATCTTAAAAACCACAAGTTTTTAGAAAATGTGATTTATTTCATAAATGGAATCAACAAAGTATGCACATTCTACATCATAACGACTTTCTAAAGTTTGTGCATGCGTCCGGAAATAAGAAAAGCTTACTTCCCCCTTTTTTTAAAATCACAGCTTCTAGAAGGTTTACATGATTTCTTAAAAAACACGAGTTTTTAGAAAATGTGATTTATTTCATAAATGGAATCAACAAAGTATGCACATTCGACGTCATAACGACTTACATTAGTTTGAGCATGCGTTCGGAAATAAGAAAAGTTTACTTACCCCTTTTTTTAAAATCACAGCTTCTAGAAGGTTTACATGATTTCTTAAAAAAAACGAGATTTTAGAAAATGTGATTTATTTCATAAATGGAATCAACAAAGTATGCACATTCTACGTCATAACGACTTTCTATTGTTTGCGCATGCGTCCTGAAATAAGAAAAGCTTACTTCCCCCATTTTTTAAAATCACATCTTTAAGAAGGTTTACATGATTTCTTTAAAAACACGAGTTTTTGGAAAATGTGATTTATTTCATAAATGGAATCAACAAAGTATGCACATTCTACATCATAACGACTTTCTATAGTTTGCGCATGCGTCCATAAATGAGAAAAGCTTACTTCCCCCGTTTTTTAAAATCACAGCTTCTAGAAGGTTTACATGATCTCTTAAAAAACACTAGTTTTTAGAAAATGTGATTTATTTCATAAATGGAATCAACAAGGCATGCACATTCTATGTCATAACGACTTTCTATATTTTGCGCATGTGTCCGGAAATACAAAAAGCTTACTTCCCCCGTTTTTTTAAAATCACAGCTTCTAGAAGGTTTACATGATTTCCTTAAAAACACGAGTTTTTAGAAAATGTGATTTATTTCATAAATGGAATCAACAAAGTATGCACATTCTACGTCATAACGACTTTCTATAGTTTGCGCATGCGTCTGGAAATAAGAAAAGCTTACTTCCCCCGTTTTTTAAAATCATAGCTTCTAGAAGGTTTACATGATTTCTTAAAAAACACGAGTTTTTAGAAAATGTGATTTATTTCATAAATGGAATCAACAAAGTATGCACATTCTACATCATAACGACTTTCTATAGTTTGCGCATTCATCCAGAAATAAGAAAAGCTTACTTCCCCCATATTTTAAAATCACAGCTTCTAGAAGGTTTACATGATTTCTTAAAAAAACAAGAGTTTTTAGAAAATGTGATTTATTTCATAAATGGAATCAACAAAGAATGCACATTCTACGTCATAACGACTTTCTATAGATTGCGCATGCGTCCGGAAATACGAAAAGCTTACTTCCCCCGTTTTTTAAAATCACAGCTTCTAGAAGGTTTACATGATTTCTTAAAAAACAAGAGCTTTTACAAAATGTGATTTATTTCATAAATGGAATCAACAAAGTATGCACATTCTACGTCATAACGACTTGCATTAGTTTGCTCATGCGTCCGGAAATAAGAAAGGCTTACTTCCCCCGTTTTTTAAAATCACAGCTTCTAGAAGGTTTACATGATTTCTTAAAAAACACGAGTTTTTAGAAAATCTGATTTATTTCATAAATAGAATCAACAAAGTATGCACATTCCACGTCATAACGACTTTCTATAGTTTGTGCATTCGTCCGGAAATAAGAAAATCTTACTTCCCCCGTTTTTTAAAATCACCGCTTCTAGAAGGTTTACATGATTTCTTAAAAAACACGAGTTTTTAGAAAATGTGATTTATTTCATAAATGGAATCAACAAAGTATGCACATTATATGTCATAATGACTTTCTATAGTTTGAGTATGCATCCGAAAAAAAGAAAATCTTACTTCCCCCATTTTTTAAAATCACAGCTTCTAGAAGGTTTACATGATTTCTTAAAAAACACGAGTTTTTAGAGAATGTCATTTATTTCATAAATGGAATCAACAAAGTACGCACATTCTACGTCATAACGACTTTCTATAGTTTGCGCGTGCATCCGGAAATACGAAAAGCTTACGTCCCCCGTTTTTTAAAATCATAGCTTCTAGAAGGTTTACATGATTTTTTTAAAAACACGAGTTTTTAGAAAATGTCATTTATTTCATAAATGGAATCAACAAAGTATCCACATTCTACGTGATAACGACTTTCTATAGTTTGCGCATGCATCCAGAAATTAGAAAAGCTTACTTCGCACGCTTTTTATAATCACAGCTTCTAGAAGGTTTACATGGTTTCTTAAAAAACACGAGTTTTTAGAAAATGTGATTTATTTCATAAATAGAATCAACAAAGTATGCACATTCTACGTCATAACGACTTTCTATAGTTTGTGCATTCGTCCGGAAATAAGAAAAGCTTACTTCCCCCGTTTTTTAAAATCACCGCTTCTAGAAGGTTTACATGATTTCTTAAAAAACACGAGTTTTTAGAAAATGTGATTTATTTCATAAATGGAATCAACAAAGTATGCACATTCTACGTCATAACGACTTGCATTAGTTTTCCCATGCGTACGGAATTAAGAAAAGCTTTCTTCCCCCATTTTTTTAGATCACAGCTTCTAGAAGGTTTACATGATTTCTTAGAAAAAGAAGAGTTTTTAGAAAATGTGATTTATTTCTAAATGGAATCAACAAAGTATGCACATTCTACATCATAACGACTTCCTATAGTTTGCGCACGCATCCGGAAATAAGAAAATCTTACTTCCCCCGCTTTTTAAAATCACAGCTTCTAGAAGGTTTACATCATTTCTTAAAAAACATGAGTTTTAAGAAAATGTGATTTATTTCATAAATGGAATAAACAAAGTACGCACATTCTACGTCATAGCGACTTACATTAGTTTGCGCATGCGTCCGGAAATAAGAAAAGCTTACTTCCCCCGCTTTTTAAAATCACAGCTTATAGAAAATTTACATGATCTCTTGAAAAACACGACTTTTTAGAAAATTTGATTTATTTCATCAATGGAATCAACAAAGTATGCATATTCTACATCATAACGACTTACATTAGTTTGCGCATGCGTCCGGAAATAAGAAAAGCTTACTTCCCCCGTTTTTTAAAATCACAGCTTCTAGAAGGTTTACATGATTTCTTAAAAAACAAGAGTTTTAAGAAAATGTGATTTATTTCATAAATGGAATAAACAAAGTATGCACATTCTACGTCATAGCGACTTACATTAGTTTGCGCATGCGTCCGGAAATAAGAAAAGCTTACTTCCCCCGCTTTTTAAAATCACAGCTTCTAGAAGGTTTACATGATTTCTTAAAAAACACGAGTTTTTAGAAAATGTCATTTATTTCATAAATGGAATCAACAAAGTATGCACATTCTACGTCATAACGACTTTCTATAGTTTGCGCATGTGTCCGGAAATAAGAAAATCTTAGTTCCCCCGTTTTTTAAAATCATAGCTTCTAGAAGGTTTACATGATTTCTTAAAAAACACGAGTTTTTAGAAAATGTCATTTATTTCATAAATGGAATCAACAAAGTATGCACATTCTACGTCATAACTAGTTTCTATAGTTTGCGCATGTGTCCGGAAATACAAAAAGATTACTTCCCCCATTTTTTAAAATCACAGCTTCTAGAAGGATTACATGATTTCTTTAAAAACACGAGTTTTTAGAAAATGTGATTTATTTCATAAATGGAATGAACAAAGTATGCAGATTCTACGTCATAACGACTTTCTGCACATTCTACGTCATAACGACTTTCCGTAGTTTGCGCATGCGTCCGGCAATGAGAAAAGCTTACTTCCCCCGTTTTTTAAAATCACAGATTCTAGAAGGTTTACATGATTTCTTAAAAAACACGATTTTTTACAAAATGTCATTTATTTCGTAAATGGAATCAACAAAGAATGCACATTCTACGTCATACCGACTTACATTAGTTTGCGCATGCGTCCGGAAATAAGAAAAGCTTACTTCCCCCGTTTTTTAAAATCACAGCTTCTAGAAGGTTACATGATTTCTTAAAAAACACGAGTTTTTAGAAAATGTGATTTATTTCATAAATGGAATCAACGAAGCATGCAGATTCTATGTGATAACGACTTTCTATAGTTTGCGCATCCGTCCGGAAATAAGAAAAGCTTACTTCCCCTATTTTTTAAAATCACGGATTCTAGAAGGTTTACATGATCTCTTAAAAAACACGAGTTTTTCGAAAATGTGATTTATTTTATAAATGGTATCAACAAAGTATGCACATTCGACGTCATAACGACTTACATTAGTTTGCGCATGCGTCCGGAAATACGAAAAGCTTACTTCCCCCGTTTTTTAAAATCACAGCTTCTAGAAGGTTTACATGATTTCTTAAAAAGCACGTGTTTTTAGAAAATGTGATTTATTTCATAAATGGAATCAACAAAGCATGCACATTCTACGTCATAACGACTTTCTATAGTTTGCGCATGCGTCCGGAAATAAGAAAATCTTACTTCCACAATTTTTTAAAATCACAGCTTCTAGAAGGTTTAGATGATTTCTTAAAAAACATGAGTTTTTTGAAAATGTCTTTTATTTCATAAATGGAATCAACAAAGTATGCACATTCTACGTCATAACGACTTTCTATAGTTTGTGCATGCGATGGAAATATGAAAAGCTTACTTCCCCCGTTTTTTAAAATCACAGCTTCTAGAAGGTTTACATGATTTCTTTAAAAACACAAGTTTTTAGAAAATTTGATTTATTTCATAAATGGAATCGACAAAGTATGCACATTCTACATCATAACGACTTACATAAGTTTGCACATGCGTCCGGAAATAAGAAAAGCTTACTTCCCGCTTTTTTTAAAATCACAGCTTCTAGAAGGTTTACATGATTTCTTAAAAAACACGAGTTTTTAGAAAATGTGATTTATTTCATCAATGGAATCAACAAAGTATGCACATTCTACATCAAAACGACTTACATTAGTTTTCACATGCGTCCGGAAATAAGAAAAGCTTACTTCCCCCTTTTTTTAAAATCACAGCATCTAGAAGGTTTACATGATTTCTTAAAAAACACGAGTTTTAAGAAAATGTGATTTATTTCATAAATGGAATCAACAAAGTATGCACCTTCTACGTCATAACGACTTTCTATAGTTTGAGTATGCATCCGAAAAAAAGAAAATCTTACTTCCCCCATTTTTTAAAATCACAGCTTCTAGAAGGTTTACATGATTTCTTAAAAAAGACGAGTTTTTAGAAAATGTGATTTATTTCATAAATGGTATCAACAAAGTATGCACATTCTACGTCATAATAACTTACATTAGTTTGCACATGCATCCAGAAATACGAAAAGCTTACTTCCCCCGTTTTTTAAAATCACAGCTTCTAGAAGGTTTAAATGATTTCTTAAAAAGCACGAGTTTTTAGAAAATGTGATTTATTTCATAAATGGAATCAACAAAGCATGCGCATTCTACGTCATGACGACTTTGTATAGTTTGCGCATGCGTCCGGAAATAAGAAAAGCTTACTTCCCCCGTTTTTTAAAATCACAGCTTCTAGAAGGTTTACATGATCTCTTAAAAAACATGAGTTTTTAGAAAATGTGATTTATTTGATAAATGGAATCAAGAAAGTATGCACATTCTACATCATAACCACTTTCTATAGTTTGCACATGCGTCCGGATATAAGAAAAACTTACTTCCCCCGTTTTTTAAAGTCACAGCTTCTAGAAGGTTTACATGATTTCTTAAAAAACATGAGTTTTTAGAAAATGTGATTTATTTCATAAATGGAATCAAAAAATTATACACACTCTACGTCATAACGAATTTCTATAGTTTGCGCATGCGTCCGGAAATAAGAAAAGCTTACTTCCGTCGTTTTTTAAAATGACAGCTTCTAGAAGGTTTACATGATCTCTTAAAAAACACGAGTTTTTAGAAAATGTGATTTATTTGATAAATGGAATCAACATAGCATGCACATTCTACATCATAACCACTTTCTATAGTTTGCGCATGCGTCTGGAAATAAGAAAACCTTACTTGCCCCGTTTTTTAAAATCACAGCTTCTTGAAGGTTTACATGATTTGTTAAAAAACACAAGTTTTTAGAAAATGTGATTTATTTCATAAATGGAATCAACAAAGTATGCACATTGTACGTCATAACGACTTACATTAGTTTGCGCATGCGTCCGGAAATAAGAAAAGCTTACTTCCCCCGTTTTTTAAAATCATAGCTTCTAGAAGGTTTACATGATTTCGTAAAAAACATGAGTTTTTAGAAAATGTGATTTATTTCATAAATGGAATCAACAAAGTATGCACATTCTACATCATAAGGACTTACATTAGTTTGCGCATGCGTCCGGTAATAAGAAAAGCTTACTTCCCCCTTTTTTTAAAATCACAGCTTCTAGAAGGTTTACATGATTTCTTAAAAAACACGAGTTTTTAGAAAATATGATTTATTTCATAAATGGAATCAACAAAGTATGCACATTCTACGTCATAATGACTTACATTAGTTTGCGCATGCGTCCGGATATAAGAAAATCTTACTTCCCCCTTTTTTTAAAATCACAGCTTCTAGAAGGTTTACATGATTTCTTAAGAAACACGAGTTTTTAGAAAATGTGATTTATTTCATAAATGCAATCAACAAAGTATGCATATTCTACGTCATAACGACTTTCTATAGTTTGCGTATGCGTCCGGAAATAAGAAAATCTTACTTCCGCCATTTTTTAAAATCACATGCGATGGAAATACGAAAAGCTTATTTCCCCCGTTTTTTAAAATTACGGCTTCTAGAAGGTTTACATGATTTCTTAAAAGACACGAGTTTTTAGAAAATGTGATTTATTTCATAAATGGAATCAACAAAGTATGCACATTCTACGTCATAACGACTTCCATTAGTTTGCGCATGCGTCCAGAAATAAGAAAAGCTTACTTCCCCCGTTTTTTAAAATCACAGCTTCTAGAAGGTTTACATGATTTCTTAAAAAACATGAGTTTCTAGAAAATGTGATTTATTTCATAAATGGAATCAACAAAGTATGCACATTCTACGTCATAACGACTTACATTAGTTTGCGCATGAGTCTGGAAATAAGAAAAGCTTACTTCCCCCTTTGCTTAAAATCACAGCTTCTAGAAGGTTGACATGATTTCTTAAAAAACACGAGTTTTTAGAAAATGTGATTTATTTCATAAATGGAATCAACAAAGTATGCACATTCTACGTCATAACAACTTTCTATAGTTTGTGCATGCGTCCGGAAATAAGAAAATCTTACTTCCCCATTTTTTAAAATGAGAGCTTCTAGAAGGTTTACATGATTTCTTAAAAAACACGAGTTTTTAGAAAATGTCATTTATTTCATAAATGGAATCAACAAAGTATGCACATTCTATGTCATAACGACTTTCTATAGTTTGCGCATGCGTCCGGAAATGCGAAAAGCTTACTTCCCCCGTGTTTTAAAATCACAGCTTCTAGAAGGTTTACATGATTTCTTTAAAAACACGTGTTTTTAGAAAATGTGATTTATATAATAAATGGACTCAACAAAGTATTCACATTCTACATCATAACGACTTTCTATAGTTTGCGCATGCGTCCAAAAATACGAAAAGCTTACTTCCCCCGTTTTTTAAAATCACTGTGTCTAGAAGGTTTACATGATTTTTAAAAAACACGAGTTTTTAGAAAATGTGATTTATTTCATAAATGGAATCAACAAAGTATGCACATTCTACTTCATAACGACTTTCTATAGTTTGCGCATGCGTCCAGAAATAAGAAAAGCTTACTTCCCCCATTTTTTAAAATCACAGCTTATAGAAGGTTTACATGATCTCTTAAAAAACATGAGTTTTTAGGAAATGTGATTTATTTCAAACATGGAATCGACAAAGTATGCACATTCTACGTCATAACGACTTTCTATAGTTTGCGCATGCATCCGGAAATAAGAAAAGCTTACATCCCCCGTATTTTAAAATCACAGCTTCTAGAAAGTTTACATGATCTCTTAAAAACATGAGTTTTTAGAAAATGTGATTTATTTCATAAATGGAATCAAGAAAGTATTGACATTCTATGTCATAACGACTTACATTAGTTTGCGCATGCGTCCGGAAATAAGAAAAGCTTACTTCCCCCATTTTTTAAAATCACAGCTTCTTGAAGGTTTACATGATTTCTTAAAAAACACGTGTTTTTAGAAAATGTCATTTATTTCATAAATGGAATCAACAAAGTATGAACATTCTACGTCATAACGATTTTCTATAGTTTGTGCATGCGTCTGGAATTGAGAAAAGCTTACTTCCCCCGTTTTTTAAAATGACAGATTCTAGAAGGTTTACATGATTTCTTAAAAAACACAAGTTCTTAGAAAATGTGATTTTTTTCATAAATGGAATCAACAAATCATGCACATTCTACGTCATAATGACTTTCTATAGTTTGCGCATGCGTCCAGAAATAAGAAAAGCTTACTTCCCCCGTTTTTTAAAATCACAGCTTCTAGAAGGTTTACATGATCTCTTAAAAAACATGAGTTTTTAGAAAATGTGATTTATTTCATAAATGGTATCAACAAAGTATGCACATTCTACATCATAACGACTTACATTAGTTTGCGCATGCGTTTGGAAATACGAAAAGCTTACATCCCCCGTTTTTTAAAATCACAGCTTCTAGAAGGTTTACATGATATCTTAAAAGTCACTAGTTTTTAGAAAATGTGATTTATTTCATAAATGGAATCAAGAAAGTATGCACATTCTACGTCATAACGACTTACATTAGTTTGCGCATGCTTCCGGAAATAAGAAAAGCTTACTTCCCCCATTTTTTAAAATCACAGTTTCTAGAAGGTTTACATGATTTCTTAAAAAAACACGAGTTTTTAGAAAATGTGATTTATTTCATTAATGGAAACAACAAAATATGCACATTCTACATCATAACGACTTTCTATAGTTTGTGCATGCGTCCGGAAATAAGAAAATCTTACTTTCGCCGTTTTTAAAAATCAGAGCTTCTAGAAGGTTTACATGATTTCTTAAAAAAACAAGAGTTTTTAGAAAATGTGATTTATGTTAAATTTTGAGTATTAAATCACAATACTATAGGATCTTTGCTGAGAGAATAACATATACAGTATATCAATGCATGACAATCATAATATGACAAGCATCACAAGCATCACAAGAATCAAAAGCATAGAGACAAGAGACACAGAGTTTCCGTGGGGAAAACCCTAAGGTGAAAAACCCCACAACTTCCTCAGAGATAGAGAGAGCAATGGCTCAACCAAAATACAACCAAATAACACTGAGATAGTCTCCTAGCAAATGATCCTCCTCCTCCTCACTATTGCGCCACTTTTCAGAGAGAGAGTCAGTTACTTTTCCGAGTGAGTAAAATAGAGATCTCGTATCTCTATTTATACTCACCTTTTTGCCGAGTGACCTACTGGGGCCGACTTGTCTACTTAGATACATCCACATTATATTATATATTAATTAGGGCCGACCCCATATGGTGGTCTAATAACCCATCGGCAAGTACACACACTTGCGACACTTGTCAATCCACATGATGACACTTCCTTATAGAGGAATAACACATCTCTTATAAGGGTACAATAAATATATATATAATACACAGATGAAATACATTGCAAAGTTACATATACATCAACACTCCCTCTTAACTAGGAAGGTATTTCTCGACACAGCTCTGCTAGACAAGTCTTCTTCTCTGGATCATCGTCATCGATGCATCATCATCATCATCGTCACTGCTGCTACTATCTCAACCAATCTTTGACTCTACTCGTCATAGGAAGTTCTACAGAGCCAGTCCTTTTTCATACTGTATGTAGGCCCACCACCTGCAGGTCTTCATCATCACTGGCCATACTGTGGAATCCTCAGGACTTATTACGTGCGTCACAAAACCTCGAAAGAGCATCCCAGTATGTTACGGGTACACAACTCCAACCTGTAGGATCTCCCAAGGCGCTATTACATGTGACCCCACCACAAAACCTTGAAAGAGCATCCTAGGATGTTACGAGTACACAACTCCAACCTGAAGGATCTCCCAGGGCACAAATTACATGTGGTCACCACAAAACCTAGCAAGAGCATCTCAGGATGTTACGGGTACACAATTCCGACCTGAAATCTCCCAGGGCACAAATTACATGTGGTCATAGAAAAACCTCGAAAGAGCATCTCAGGATGTTATGGGTACACAACTCCGACCTGAAATCTCCCAGGGCCCAAATTACATGCCATAGGACAAAACCTCGCAAGAGCATCCCAGGATGTTACGGGTACACAAATCCGACCTGAAAGGTCTCCCAGGGCACAAATTACATGTCCTCCCAGAGCAATGTCTCGAAAGAGCATCCCAGGCTGTTACGGGTACACAAATCCGACCTGTAGGATCTCCCAGACATGCTCCTCTGCACAACCTAATCCACGACCACAAATTATCATCCTGATACTCACCATACATCAACCTGATGTACACATGATCATCCTGATCATCATCACTGCAACGTCCTGCTACATGTCATCTGGAGCAACATCCTGAAGCTCATCATCCATGATCATCCTGATCATCACTGCAACATCCTGCTGCATGTCATCTGGAGCAACATCCTGAAGCTCATCATCCATGATCATCCTGATCATCACTGCAACATCCTGCTGCATGTCATCTGGAGCAACATCCTGAAGCTCATCATCCATGATCATCCTGATCATCACTGCAACATCCTGCTGCATGATCCACCTGATCATCAATGCATCTACCTGATGCATACCATCATACATGATCCTCCTGATCATACAATGTATCCACCTGATACAAATACATGATACATATCACCATACATGATCCACCTGATCATACAATGTATCCACCTGATACATATACAGATACATGGTCCAAGAATCCAACATGATGCATATACAAAATACATACACATGATCCAACTGATCATATCCAGCATCCAACATGATGCGTACATATAAATGATCCAACTGATCATATCCAGCATCCAACATGATGCGTACATACATACATAAAAATGATCCAACTGATCATATCTAGCATCCAACATGATGCGTACATACATACATAAAAATGATCCAACTGATCATATCTAGCATCCAACATGATGCGTACATACATACATAAAAATTATCCAACTGATCATATCTAAGCAGAAACCAGAGCATCATCCTGATGCTCAGTGCTTACATCCACAGCCATGTGAAGGACCCTCCTTCCAACATACTTGGAATGGCTTCAGCAAAAGTGTCCATCACTTCTTCCTTGAAGTGTCCTCGATCTGAAGAACACCAAGCCTCTCTCTGAAGTACTCAAACTTCACTCTGGCTAGTGGCTTCGTTAGCACATTTGCAATCTGCTCGTCCGTCGCAACATACAGAAGCTTCACAGCTCCTCTCTGCACCATATCCCTGATATAGTGATATTTGATCTCTATGTGTTTCGACCTATCATGAAACACTGGGTTCTCGGACAGCTTCACACAACTCTGGTTATCATAGAAGATACCAGTAGCCTCCAACAGGAGATCAAATAACTCAGACAGTAGCTTCCGTAGCCATACTGCCTCATAACTAGCTGAACAGGCTGCAACATACTCTGCCTCAGCTGTACTCAGTGCTACGCAGGACTGCTTCCTGCTAAACCAAGAGATCACACCTGATCCCATACTGAAACAGCACCCAGATGTGCTCTTCCTATCTGCAGCACTGCCAGCCCAATCTGAATCAACATAACCCTGTAGGTTAAACTTTTGATTCGCTTCATACTTGAGCCCATAATCCACTGTACCCTTCAGGTACCTCAGAACATGCTTTACAGCAACCAGGTGAACACTCCTCGGATCCGTCAGGAACTGGCTCAATGTGTTCACAGCAAAGCAAATGTCTAGTCTTGTGTTCATCAGGTACATCAAGGACCCAATCATCTGACGATACATAGAGACATCAACTGGCTCAGATGAAGCATCACATAGAAGCTTCAGATTCGATGCCATCGGTGTGGCCATGGCCTTGCAATCCATCATACCGAATCTCTTCAGGATATCTATTGTGTACTTCCCTTGACCAAGGAAGATCCCACCTGCATTCTGCCACACCTCCATACCTAGGAAATAGTGCATCATTCCCAAATCTTTCATATCGAATTCAGCTACAAGCTTCTTCTTAGTATCTGTAATCAGTCTGTCATCTCCTGTCACAAATAGGTCATCCACATACAGGAGTAGAATCACTGGATTCCCTTCCTCAACCTTGTAGTAAATATTGGAATCTGCTTTACTCTTGGTAAAGCCCAAACTAGATAGGAAACTGTCCATCCTACCATACCAAGTTCTGGGAGCTTGCTTCAAGCCATACAGGGCTTTCTTCAATCGGCACACATATGACTCCCTGTCATGTATTTCAAAACTGAGTGGCTGTTCCACATATACTTCCTCTTCCACTACACCATTCAGGAAAGCAGTCTTGACATCCATCTGGTGTATTTTCCATTTCATTGCTGCAGCCAAGGCAAGTACTGTTCTGATGGAAGTATACCTGGCTACAGGTGCAAAGGTTTCTTCATAATCTATTCCTTCTTTCTGAGAGAAACCACGAGCTACGAATCTTGCTTTGTATTTTTCTACACTGCCATCTGCAGTGTGCTTGATTTTGTAGATCCACTTGGAAGTCACAACAGACTTCTCTTTAGGTCTTGGGACAACATCCCAAACATCATTCTTCATTATTGATTGGTATTCCTCAACCATAGCATCCTTCCATTCTTTCTTTTCTGTTGCCTCTTCATAACTGGAAGGCTCTTTGTTCATAATGTCACAGAGTAAAGCAACATAACTGGTGTGTGATCTGGTTCTCTTCTTTGCTCTGTGTTCTTCTTCTGGAATGCCAAATATTTTTGCATCATGAATGAGCTCTCTAGCCCATACAGGTTTCCTCTTGTGAGAGTTATCCTCACGGGGTGGATCTACAGGTTCTTGTGGATCTTCAAACTCACGAACAGTTTCTGGAACTGCTTCAGTCATGGTAGTGTCTTGAAATCTTGTTTCCTTAGGTTCTTCATAAACTTCGGTAGGTGCCTTTCTTGATTTGATGAATGCTGAGTTTTCATCAAATGTTACATCCCTACTGACATCAATTTTCTTGAACCCTGGAAAGTATATTCTGTAAGCCTTCGAGCTTTCACTATAACCCACAAAGATGCCCTTCTTTCCTGAAGGATCTAGTTTAGTCCTCTTCTCTTTTGGGACATGAGTATATACTGGACAACCAAATATTCTGAGATGGCTGACTTCAGGTTTCTTACCAGAAAATACCTCTTCTGGTGTCTTGTTGTCCAATATCTTGTGGGGTGTTCTGTTCTGCACATATACAGGTGTTCTAGCTGCTTTTGCCCATAGATGCATAGGAAGATCCTGGTCATGCAACATTGCCCTTGCTGCTTCCATGATAGTTCTGTTCTTCCTTTCTGCAACTCCATTCTGTTGAGGATTATAAGGAGCAGTCAACTCCCTCTTAATCCCTGAATCACTGCAAAGCTTCTTGAAGTCACTTGAGGTGAATTCTCCACCATTGTCAGATCTGAATGTCTTGATTTTCTTGTCAGTTTGATTCTCCATCAAGGTTTTGAATTCCTTGAATTTATCAACCACCTCATCTTTTCCCTTCAAGAACTATACCCAAGTCTTCCTGGAGAAGTCATCAATAAATGATACATAGTAAACATACCCACTCAGGGAACTGGATGACATAGGGCCACATACATCTGAGTGGATGATTTCCAGGATATCTTTTGCCTTGCTTCCACTACTTTGGAAAGCCTTCTTAATGTTCTTACCTTTTGCACATCCTTTGCAAACACCTTCATGTTTGGTCTTGATTTCAGGAAGACCCTCTACTATCTTGCTTGCAATTGGGAGTGCCCTATAGTGCATGTGAGCAAGTCTTCTATGGCAAAGTTCACTTGGCTCCATGGATTCATGCAGCATGGCATGTTCAGGTTGTCCCTTCAATTTATACAAGCCTCCCTCTTGCTCTCCAATTACTACTGCATCATCTATGGTCTTTCCCTTTGGCCACATTAGGACTTGGCCATCCACAAATGCAATCCTCATACCTTTTGCATCCAATGAAGAAATGGAGAGTAATTTCTTCTTGAGCCCAGGTACATAAAGTACTTTCATCTTCAATGATTTTCCAGAATCTAGGTTGTAGGAGGCTTCACCACTTCCTTTGATTGGGTATTGATAATCATCCCCAAGTTTCACCTTATGAGGTGATTCATGTTCAGATAGGTTCACAAAGGATTCCTTAAACCTAGTCATGTGTTTGGAAGCCCCACTATCAATCAACCAATCATTACATCCATGGGAGATGGTACCTGTAAGAGCAGAAATTAGAACATATTCTTCTTCACTTGATGAGTCATCATCACTACTACTTTTTGCCCTAGCCTTCTTCTTTGGAGGTTCATCATCTTCAGCAGCATGAGCATGAAACCTTCTTTTGCTTTCCTTCTTCTTCTTATTGGAGTTGTTGTTATTATCCCTTTTGTTCTTGGCACAATCTGAAGCAAAGTGACCCTTCTCATTGCATGTGAAGCATCTTAGGTCCTTCTTACTCTTTTGATGGAATTTTCTGTGGTGAGAGTGATCCTTCTTGGTTTTGCTTCTTTTGGTGTGAGTTGCAAAAGCTTGATCTTCTCCTCCCATCTTTTCTTCACAAGCTATAAGTCTAGCTTCTTCTTGAGAGCATTCGTCCCGAAGTCTACTGAAGGAGATCAACTTCTTCCTTGCACAAATTCCTTGAATAAAGGAATCCCATGACCTGGGTAAGCCATTTAGAGTGGTCATCACCACTTCACCATTCTCCACCATTTCATCTACTGCTTCTAATTGTTCCTTGATCTGGGAGACCCTTGAAAAGTAAGATTGAATGGTTTCTCCATTTTGAAACTTCACTGCTTTCAATTGGTTCCGCAGGGTCATCTTCCGATTTATGTTCTTTCCTTCAAATAGCTTGGTCAAAGATTCAAACATCTCTTTGGGTGTCTTAAGAAAAGACACATGAGGTATGAGATGGTCTTTGATAGAATCAGCAATGATTCTCTTTTCCTTGACCAAGTTCTTCTTGTGCAATGCCTTGGCTTCTTCATCCTCTGGGATAGGGATGTCTTCTTTCACATATGAGTCCAACTCATTCGATTCCAGGATTAACCCAATCCTATACTTCCAGGCACGGAAGTTATCAGCCCCTTCAAGCTTATCCTCAAGCTTAGTGTGGAGAGACATCTTTAAGAGTACTTCAAATGGAAATAGAAAAGATTAGGACTTACCACTTGAAGTGCTGAAAACTGGATCTGGTCCCGGATTAGGGTTTGTCAGAGAAACCCTAAAAATTCAAAATGTGAATTTCAAAATTCTGAAAGGATAGAAAGATGCACCTTGGAGAGCTGATCAACCTAGTACATTTAGAATTTGAGATCAGCAAGGTCTTGCCCTTCAAAATTGCCTTTTTGTCCTCCAGGGTTCACTGGGGAGAGCCCTGAATTAGGGTTTGAGTTTCCCGGAGATCTACCTAGCCAAAAACTCTATCCAAAGCTCTAACCTTCGATTTTTGCAAGGAGCTTCCAGCTGTGCCTTCAGTTTCCAGAAATTCATATTTTTGTGGAAACCCTAATTTTTAGGGCCAAATCTAAAAAATGCTTGGAACTGAATTCTGATTGGATAGATAGATGCGCCTTGATGAGTAGATCCAATCTACTATACTGAATTTCAAAAATCTATGGAGAGAAACCCAATAAACAAGGAATACAAGCTTTCGTCACTGCAAAATGTCTTCTTCTCAGTTAAGCTCTAATACCATGTTAAATTTTGAGTATTAAATCACAATACTATAGGATCTTTGCTGAGAGAATAACATCTATAGTATATCAATGCATGACAATCATAATATGACAAGCATCACAAGCATCATAAGAATCAAAAGCATAGAGACAAGAGACACAGAGTTTCCGTGGGGAAAACCCTAAGGTGAAAAACCCCACAACTTCCTCAGAGATAGAGAGAGCAATGGCTCAAGCAAAATACAACCAAATAACACTGAGATAGTCTCCTAGCAGATGATCCTCCTCCTCCTCACTAGTGCGCCACTTTTCAGAGAGAGAGTGAGTTACTTTTCCGAGTGAGTAAAATAGAGATCTCCTATCTCTATTTATACTCACCTTTTTGCCCAGTGACCTACTGGGGCCGACTTGTCTACTTAGATACATCCAGCTTATATTATATATTAATTAGGGCCGACCCCATATGGTGGTCTAATAACCCATCGGTAAGTACACACACTTGCGACACTTGTCAATCCACATGACGACACTTCCTTATAGAGGAATAACACATCTCTTATAATGGTACAATAAATATATATATAATACATAGATGAAATACATTACATTAGTTTGCCAATGCGTCCGGAAAGAAGAAAAGCTAACTTACCCCATTTTTTAAAATCACAGCTTCTAGAAGGTTTACATGATTTCTTTAAAAACACGAGTTTTTAGAAAATGTGATTTATTTCATAAATGGAATCAACAAAGTATGGACATTCTACGTCAAAATGACTTACATTAGTTTGCGCATGCGTCCGGAAATAAGAAAAGCTTACTTCCCCCGTTTTTAAAATCACAGCTTCTAGAAGGTTTACATTATTTCTTAAAAAACACGAGTTTTTAGAAAATGTGATTTATTTCATAAATGGAATCAACAAAGTATGCACATTCTACGTCATAACGACTTACATTAGCTTGCGCATGCATCCGGAAATAAGAAAAGCTTACTTCCCCCGTTTTCTAAAATCACAACTTCTAGAAGGTTTACATGATTTCTTAAAAAACACGTGTTTTTAGAAAATGTGATTTATTTCATAAATGGAATCAACAAAGTATGAACATTCTACGTCATAACGACTTTCTATAGTTTGTGCATGCGTCCGGAAATGAGAAAAGCTTACTTCCCCCATTTTTTAAAATCATAGATTCTAGAAGGTTTACATGATTTCTTAAAAAACACGAGTTTTTAGAAAATGTGATTTACTTCATAAATGGAATCAACAAAGCATGCACATTCTACGTCATAACGTCTTTCTATAGTTTGCGCATGCGTCAGGAAATAAGAAAAGCATACTTCCCCCATTTTTTAAAATCACAGCGTCTAGAAGGTTTACATGATCTCTTAAAAAACACGAGTTTTTAGAAAATGTGATTTATTTCATAGAAAGTATGCACATTCTACGTCATAATGACTTACATTAGTTTGCGCATGCGTCCCGAAATACGAAAAGCTTACTTCCCCCGTTTTTTAAAATCACGGCTTCTAGAAGGTTTACATGATATCTTAAAAATCACGAGTTTTTAGAAAATGTGATTTATTTCATAAATGGAATCAACAAAGTATGCACATTCTACATCATAACGACTTACATTAGTTTGCCCATCCATCCGGAAATAAGAAAAGCTTACTTCCCCCATTTTTTAAAATCACAGCTTCTAGAAGGTTTACATGATTTCTTAAAAAAACACGAGTTTTTAGAAAATGTGATTTATTTCATAAATGGAAACAACAAAGTAGGCACATTCTACGTCATAACGACTTTCTATAGTTTGCGCATGCGTCTGGAAATAAGAAAATCTTACTTCCCCGTTTTTAAAAATCACAGCTTCTAGAAGGTTTACATGATTTGTTAAAAAAACAAGAGTTTTTAGAAAATGTGATTTATTTCATAAATGGAATCAACAAAGTAAGCACATTCTACGTCATAACGACTTTCTATAGTTTGCACATGCGTCCGAAAATACAAAAAGCTTACTTCCCCCGCTTTTTAAAATCATAGCTTCTAGAACGTTTACATGATTTCTTTAAAAACACAAGTTTTTAGAAAATGTGATTTATTTCATAAATCGAATGAACAAAGTATGCATATTCTACGTCATAACGACTTTCTATAGTTTGCGCATGCGTCCGGAAATGAGAAAAGCTTACTTCCCCCGTTTTTTAAAATCACAGCTTCTAGAAGGTTTACATGATTTCTTAAAAAACACGAGTTTTTAGAAAATGTGATTTATTTCATCAATGGAATCAACAAAGTATGCACATTCTACCTCATAACGACTTTCTATAGTTTGCGCATGCGTCCGGAAATGAGAAAAGCTTACTTCCCCCGTTTTTTAAAATCTCAGCTTCTAGAAGGTTTACATGATTTCATAAAAAACACGAGTTTTTAGAAAATGTGATTTATTTCATAAATGGAATCAACAAACTATGCACATTCTACGTCATAACGAATTTCTATAGTTTGCGCATGCGTTCGGAAATAAGAAAAGCTTACTTTACCCGTTTTTTAAAATCACAGCTTCTAGAAGGTTTACATAATTTCTTAAAAAACACGACTTTTTAGAAAATCTGATTTATTTCATAAATAGAATAAACAAAGTATGGACATTCTACGTCATAACGACTTACATTAGTTTGTGCATGCGTCCGGAAATAAGAAAATTTTACTTCCACAATTTTTTAAAATCACAGCTTCTAGAAGGTTTAGATGATTTCTTAAAAAACACGAGTTTTTAGAAAATGTGATTTATTTCATAAATGGAATCAACAAAGTATGCACATTCTACGTCATAACGAATTTCTATAGTTTGCGCATGCGTCCGGAAATAAGAAAATCTTACTTCCCCCATTTTTTAAAATCACAGATTCTAGAAGGTTTACATTATTTCATAAAAAACATGAGTTTTTAGAAAATGTCATTTATTTCATAAATGGAATCAACAAAGTATGCACATTCTACGTCATAACTACTTTCTATAGTTTGCGCATGTGTTCCGAAATACAAAAAGCTTACTTCCCCCTTTTTTTAAAATCACAGCTTCTAGAAGGTTTAAATGATTTCTTTAAAAACATGAGTTTTTAGAAAATGTGATTTATTTCATAAATGGAATGCACAAAATGCACATTCTACGTCATAACGACTTTCTATAGTTTGCGCATGCGTCCGGAAATGAGAAGAGCTTACTTCCCCCGTTTTTTAAAATCACAGCTTCTAGAAGGTTTACATGATTTCTTAAAAAACACGAGTTTTTAGAAAATGTGATTTATTTCATAAATGGAATCAACAAAGTATGCACATTCTACGTCATAACAAATTTCTATAGTTTTCTAATGCGTCCGGAAAAGAGAAAAGCAAACTTCCCCCCTTTTTTAAAATCACAGCTTCTAGAAGGTTTACATGATTTCTTAAAAAACACGAGTTTTTAGAAAATGTGATTTATTTCATAAATGGAATCAACAAAGTATGCACATTCTACGTCATAACAACTTTCTATAGTTTGCGCATGCGTCCGGAAATAAGAAAACCTTACATCCCTCGTATTTTAAAATCACACCTTCTAGAAGGTTTACATGATCTCTTAAAAAACACGAGTTTTTAGAAAATGTGATTTATTTCATAAATGGAATCAACAAAGTATGCACATTCTACGTTATAATGACTTACAGTAGTTTGCGCATGCGTCCGGAAATAGGAAAAGCTTACTTCCCCCGTTTTTTAAAATCACATCTTCTAGAAGGTTTACATGATTTCTTAAAAAACACGTGTTTTTAGAAAATGTCATTTATTTCATAAATGGAATCAACAAAGTATGCACATTCTACGTCATAATGACTTTCTATAGTTTGCGCATGCGTCCGGAAATGAAAAAAGCTTACTTCCCCCATTTTTTAAAATCAAAGCTTCTAGAAGGTTTACATGATTTCTTTAAAAACACGAGATTTTAGAAAATGTGATTTATTTCATAAACAGAATCAACAAAGTATGCACATTCTACGTCATAACGACTTTCTATAGTTTGCGCATGCGTCCGGAAATGAGAAAAGCTTACTTCCCCCGTTTTTTAAAATCACATCTTCTAGAAGGTTTACATGATTTTTTAAAAAACACGAGTTTTTAGAAAATGTGATTTATTTCATAAAAGGAATCAACAAAGTATGCACATTCTACGTCATAACGACTTTCTACAGTTTGCGGATGCGTCCGGAAATAAGAAAAGTTTACTCCCCCCGTTTTTTAAAATCATAGCTTCTAGAAGGTTTACATGATTTCTTAAAAAACACGAGTTTTTAGAAAATGTGATTTATTTCATAAATGGAATCAACAAAGTATGCACATTCTACGTCATAACGACTTACATTAGTTTGCGCATGCGTTCGGAAATAAGAAAAGCTTTCTTCCCCCTTTTTTTAAAATTACAGCTTCTAGAAGGTTTACATGATTTCTTAAAAAACACGTGTTTTTAGAAAATGTGATTTATTTCATAAATGGAACCAACAAAGTATGCACATTCTACGTCATAACGACATTCTATAGTTTGCACCTGTGTCCGGAAATAAGAAAATCTTACTTCCCCCATTTTTTAAAATCACAGCTTCTAGAAGGTTTACATGATTTCTTAAAAAACAAGTGTTTTTTGAAAATGCAATTTATTTAATAAATGGAATCAACAAAGTATGAACATTCTACGTCATAGCGACTTTCTATAGTTTGTGCATGCGTACGGAAATGAGAAAATCTTACTTCCCCCGTTTTTTAAAATCACAGCTTCTAGAAGGTTTACATGATTTCTTAAAAAACACGAATTTTCAGAAAATGTGATTTATTTCATAAATGGAATCAGTAAAGTATCCACATTCTACGTCATAACGACTTTCTATAGTTTGCGCATGCTTCCGGAAATGAGAAAAGCTTACTTCCCCTATTTTTTAAAATCACATCTTCTAGAAGGTTTACATGATTTCTTAAAAAACACGAGTTTTTAGAAAATGTGATTTATTTCATAAATTGAATCAACAAAGTATGCACATTCTACGTCATAATGACTTTCTATAGTTTGCGCATGCATCCGGATATAAGAAAATCTTACTTCCCCGTTTTTTAAAATCACAGCTTCTAGAAGGTTTACATGATTTCTTAAAAACCATGAGTTTTTAGAAAATGCGATTTATTTCATAAATGGAATCAACAAAGTATGCACATTCTACGTCATAACAACTTTCTATAGTTTGCGCATGCGTCCGGAAATGAGAAAAGCTTACTTCCCCCGTTTTTAAAAATCACAGCTTCGAGAAGGTTTACATGATTTCTTTGAAAACACGAGCTTTTAGAAAATGTGATTTATTTCATAAATGGAATCAACAAAGTATGCACATTCTACGTCATAACGACTTGCATTAGTTTGCGCATGCATCCGGAAATAAGAAAAGCTTACTTCCCCCGTTTTTTAAAATCACAGCTTCTAGAAGGTTTACATGATTTCTTTGAAAACACGAGTTTTTAGAAAATGTGATTTATTTCATAAATGGAATCAACAAAGTATGCACATTCTACGTCATAACGACTTTCTATAGTTTGCGCATGCGTCCGGAAATACGAAAAGCTTACTTCCCCCATTTTTTAAAATCACAGCTTCTAGAAGGTTTACATGATTTCTTTGAAAACACGAGTTTTTAGAAAATGTCATTTATTTCATAAATTGAATCAACAAAGTATGCACATTCTACATCATAACGACTTTCTATAGTTTGCGCATGCATCCAGAAATACGAAAAGCTTACTTCCCCCATTTTTTAAAATCACAGCTTCTAGAAGGTTTACATGATTTCTTTAAAAACACGAGTTTTTAGAAAATGTGATTTATTTCATAAATGGAATCAACAAAGTATGGACATTCTACGTCAAAATGACTTACATTAGTTTGCGCATGCGTCCGGAAATAAGAAAAGCTTACTTCCCCCGTTTTTAAAATCACAGCTTCTAGAAGGTTTACATTATTTCTTAAAAAACACGAGTTTTTAGAAAATGTGATTTATTTCATAAATGGAATCAACAAAGTATGCACATTCTACGTCATAACGACTTACATTAGCTTGCGCATGCATCCGGAAATAAGAAAAGCTTACTTCCCCCGTTTTCTAAAATCACAACTTCTAGAAGGTTTACATGATTTCTTAAAAAACACGTGTTTTTAGAAAATGTGATTTATTTCATAAATGGAATCAACAAAGTATGAACATTCTACGTCATAACGACTTTCTATAGTTTGTGCATGCGTCCGGAAATGAGAAAAGCTTACTTCCCCCATTTTTTAAAATCATAGATTCTAGAAGGTTTACATGATTTCTTAAAAAACACGAGTTTTTAGAAAATGTGATTTACTTCATAAATGGAATCAACAAAGCATGCACATTCTACGTCATAACGTCTTTCTATAGTTTGCGCATGCGTCAGGAAATAAGAAAAGCATACTTCCCCCATTTTTTAAAATCACAGCGTCTAGAAGGTTTACATGATCTCTTAAAAAACACGAGTTTTTAGAAAATGTGATTTATTTCATAGAAAGTATGCACATTCTACGTCATAATGACTTACATTAGTTTGCGCATGCGTCCCGAAATACGAAAAGCTTACTTCCCCCGTTTTTTAAAATCACGGCTTCTAGAAGGTTTACATGATATCTTAAAAATCACGAGTTTTTAGAAAATGTGATTTATTTCATAAATGGAATCAACAAAGTATGCACATTCTACATCATAACGACTTACATTAGTTTGCCCATCCATCCGGAAATAAGAAAAGCTTACTTCCCCCATTTTTTAAAATCACAGCTTCTAGAAGGTTTACATGATTTCTTAAAAAAACACGAGTTTTTAGAAAATGTGATTTATTTCATAAATGGAAACAACAAAGTAGGCACATTCTACGTCATAACGACTTTCTATAGTTTGCGCATGCATCTGGAAATAAGAAAATCTTACTTCCCCGTTTTTAAAAATCACAGCTTCTAGAAGGTTTACATGATTTGTTAAAAAAACAAGAGTTTTTAGAAAATGTGATTTATTTCATAAATGGAATCAACAAAGTAAGCACATTCTACGTCATAACGACTTTCTATAGTTTGCACATGCGTCCGAAAATACAAAAAGCTTACTTCCCCCGCTTTTTAAAATCATAGCTTCTAGAACGTTTACATGATTTCTTTAAAAACACAAGTTTTTAGAAAATGTGATTTATTTCATAAATCGAATGAACAAAGTATGCATATTCTACGTCATAACGACTTTCTATAGTTTGCGCATGCGTCCGGAAATGAGAAAAGCTTACTTCCCCCGTTTTTTAAAATCACAGCTTCTAGAAGGTTTACATAATTTCTTAAAAAACACGACTTTTTAGAAAATCTGATTTATTTCATAAATAGAATAAACAAAGTATGGACATTCTACGTCATAACGACTTACATTAGTTTGTGCATGCGTCCGGAAATAAGAAAATTTTACTTCCACAATTTTTTAAAATCACAGCTTCTAGAAGGTTTAGATGATTTCTTAAAAAACACGAGTTTTTAGAAAATGTGATTTATTTCATAAATGGAATCAACAAAGTATGCACATTCTACGTCATAACGAATTTCTATAGTTTGCGCATGCGTCCGGAAATAAGAAAATCTTACTTCCCCCATTTTTTAAAATCACAGATTCTAGAAGGTTTACATTATTTCATAAAAAACATGAGTTTTTAGAAAATGTCATTTATTTCATAAATGGAATCAACAAAGTATGCACATTCTACGTCATAACTACTTTCTATAGTTTGCGCATGTGTTCCGAAATACAAAAAGCTTACTTCCCCCTTTTTTTAAAATCACAGCTTCTAGAAGGTTTAAATGATTTCTTTAAAAACATGAGTTTTTAGAAAATGTGATTTATTTCATAAATGGAATGCACAAAATGCACATTCTACGTCATAACGACTTTCTATAGTTTGCGCATGCGTCCGGAAATGAGAAGAGCTTACTTCCCCCGTTTTTTAAAATCACAGCTTCTAGAAGGTTTACATGATTTCTTAAAAAACACGAGTTTTTAGAAAATGTGATTTATTTCATAAAAGGAATCAACAAAGTATGCACATTCTACGTCATAACGACTTTCTACAGTTTGCGGATGCGTCCGGAAATAAGAAAAGTTTACTCCCCCCGTTTTTTAAAATCATAGCTTCTAGAAGGTTTACATGATTTCTTAAAAAACACGAGTTTTTAGAAAATGTGATTTATTTCATAAATGGAATCAACAAAGTATGCACATTCTACGTCATAACGACTTACATTAGTTTGCGCATGCGTTCGGAAATAAGAAAAGCTTTCTTCCCCCTTTTTTTAAAATTACAGCTTCTAGAAGGTTTACATGATTTCTTAAAAAACACGTGTTTTTAGAAAATGTGATTTATTTCATAAATGGAACCAACAAAGTATGCACATTCTACGTCATAACGACATTCTATAGTTTGCACCTGTGTCCGGAAATAAGAAAATCTTACTTCCCCCATTTTTTAAAATCACAGCTTCTAGAAGGTTTACATGATTTCTTAAAAAACAAGTGTTTTTTGAAAATGCAATTTATTTAATAAATGGAATCAACAAAGTATGAACATTCTACGTCATAGCGACTTTCTATAGTTTGTGCATGCGTACGGAAATGAGAAAATCTTACTTCCCCCGTTTTTTAAAATCACAGCTTCTAGAAGGTTTACATGATTTCTTAAAAAACACGAATTTTCAGAAAATGTGATTTATTTCATAAATGGAATCAGTAAAGTATCCACATTCTACGTCATAACGACTTTCTATAGTTTGCGCATGCTTCCGGAAATGAGAAAAGCTTACTTCCCCTATTTTTTAAAATCACATCTTCTAGAAGGTTTACATGATTTCTTAAAAAACACGAGTTTTTAGAAAATGTGATTTATTTCATAAATTGAATCAACAAAGTATGCACATTCTACGTCATAATGACTTTCTATAGTTTGCGCATGCATCCGGATATAAGAAAATCTTACTTCCCCGTTTTTTAAAATCACAGCTTCTAGAAGGTTTACATGATTTCTTAAAAACCATGAGTTTTTAGAAAATGCGATTTATTTCATAAATGGAATCAACAAAGTATGCACATTCTACGTCATAACAACTTTCTATAGTTTGCGCATGCGTCCGGAAATGAGAAAAGCTTACTTCCCCCGTTTTTAAAAATCACAGCTTCGAGAAGGTTTACATGATTTCTTTGAAAACACGAGCTTTTAGAAAATGTGATTTATTTCATAAATGGAATCAACAAAGTATGCACATTCTACGTCATAACGACTTGCATTAGTTTGCGCATGCATCCGGAAATAAGAAAAGCTTACTTCCCCCGTTTTTTAAAATCACAGCTTCTAGAAGGTTTACATGATTTCTTTGAAAACACGAGTTTTTAGAAAATGTGATTTATTTCATAAATGGAATCAACAAAGTATGCACATTCTACGTCATAACGACTTTCTATAGTTTGCGCATGCGTCCGGAAATACGAAAAGCTTACTTCCCCCATTTTTTAAAATCACAGCTTCTAGAAGGTTTACATGATTTCTTTGAAAACACGAGTTTTTAGAAAATGTCATTTATTTCATAAATTGAATCAACAAAGTATGCACATTCTACATCATAACGACTTTCTATAGTTTGCGCATGCATCCAGAAATACGAAAAGCTTACTTCCCCCATTTTTTAAAATCACAGCTTCTAGAAGGTTTACATGATTTCTTTAAAAACATGAGTTTTTAGTAAATGTGATTTATTTTATAAATGGAATCAACAAAGTGTGCACATTCTACGTCATAATGACTTTCTATAGTTTGCGCATGCGTCCGGAAATCAGAAAAGCTTACTTGCCCCGTTTTTTAAAATCACAGCTTCTAGAAGGTTTACATGATTTCTTAAAAAACACGAGTTTTTAGAAAATGTGATTTAGTTCATAAATGGAATCAACAAAGTATGCACATTCTACGTCATAACGACTTTCTATAGTTTGCGCATGCGTCCGGAAATGAGAAAAGCTTACTTCCCCTGTTTTTTAAAATCACATCTTCTAGAAGGTTTACATGATTTCTTATAAAACACGAGTTTTTAGAAAATGTGATTTAATTCATAAATGGAATCAAGAAAGTATGCACATTCTATGTCATAATGACTTTCTATTGTTTGTGCATGCGTCCGGATATAAGAAAATCTTACTTCTCCCGTTTTTTAAAATCACAGCTTCTAGAAGGTTTACATGATTTCTTAGCAAACATGAGTTTTTAGAAAATGTGATTTATTTCATAAATGGAATCAACAAAGTATGCACATTCTATGTCATAACAACTTTGTATAGTTTGCGCATGCGTCCGAAAATGAGAAAAGCTTACTTCCCCCGTTTTAAAAAATCATAGCTTCGAGAAGGTTTACATGATTTCTTAAAAAACACGAGTTTGTAGAAAATGTGATTTATTTCATAAATGGAATCAACAAAGTATGCACATTCTACGTCATAACGACTTACATTAGTTTGCGCATGCGTCCGGAAATAAGAAAAGCTTACTTCCCCCGTTTTTTAAAATCACAGCTTCTAGAAGGTTTACATGATTTATTTGAAAACACGAGTTTTTAGAAAATGTGATTTATTTCATAAATGGAATCAACAAATTATGCACATTCTATGTCATAACGACTTTCTATAGTTTGCGCATGCGTCCGGAAATACGAAAAGCTTACTTCCCCCATTTTTTAAAATCACAGCTTCTAGAAGGTTTACATGATTTCTTTGAAAACATGAGTTTTTAGAAAATGTCATTTATTTCGTAAATTGAATCAACAAAGTATGCACATTCTACATCATAACGACTTTCTATAGTTTGCGCATGCATCCAGAAATACGAAAAGCTTACTTCCCCCATTTTTTAAAATCACAGCTTCTAGAAGGTTTACATGATTTCTTTAAAAACATGAGTTTTTAGTAAATGTGATTTATTTTATAAATGGAATCAACAAAGTGTGTACATTCTACGTCATAATGACTTTCTATAGTTTGCGCATGCGTCCGGAAATCAGAAAAGCTTACTTCCCCCGTTTTTTAAAATCACAGCTTCTAGAAGGTTTACATGATTTCTTAAAAAACATGAGTTTTTAGAAAATGTCATTTATTTCATAGATGGAATCAACAAGGTATGCACATTCTACATCATAGCGACTTTCTATAGTTTTCGCATGCATCCGGAAATACGAAAAGCTTACTTCCCTCGTTTTTTAAAATCATAGCTTCTAGAAGGTTTACATGATTTCTTTAAAAACACGAGTTTTTAGAAAATGTGATTTATTTCATAAATGGAATCAACAAAGTATGCACATTCTAAGTCATAACGACTTTCTATAGTTTGCGGATGCGTCTGGAAATACGAAAATCTTGCTTCCCCCGTTTTTTAAAATCACAGCTTCTAGAAGGCTTACATGATTTCTTAAAAACAACGAGTTTTTAGAAAATGTGATTTATTTCATAAATGGAATCAACAAAGTATGCACATTCTACGCCATAATGACTTACATTAGTTTGCACATGCGTCCGGAAATAAGAAAAGCTTACTTCCCCCTTTTTTTTAAATCACAGCTTCTAAAAGGTTTACATGATTTCTTAAAAAACACGAGTTTTTAGAAAATGTGATTTAGTTCATAAATAGAATCAACAAAGTATGCACATTCTACGTCATAACGACTTTCTATAGTTTGCGCATGTGTCCGGAAATGAGAAAAGCTTACTTCCCCTGTTTTTTAAAATCACATCTTCTAGAAGGTTTACATGATTTCTTATAAAACACGAGTTTTTAGAAAATGTGATTTAATTCATAAATGGAATCAACAAAGTATGCACATTCTATGTCATAATGACTTTCTATTGTTTGTGCATGCGTCCGGATATAAGAAAATCTTACTTCTCCCGTTTTTTAAAATCACAGCTTCTAGAAGGTTTACATGATTACTTAAAAAACATGAGTTTTTAGAAAATGTGATTTATTACATAAATGGAATCAACAAAGTATGCACATTCTATGTCATAACAACTTTGTATAGTTTGCGCATGCGTCCGAAAATGAGAAAAGCTTACTTCCCCCGTTTTAAAAAATCATAGCGTCGAGAAGGTTTATATGATTTCTTAAAAAACACGAGTTTGTAGAAAATGTGATTTATTTCATAAATGGAATCAACAAAGTATGCACATTCTACATCATAACGACTTACATTAGTTTGCGCATGCGTCCGGAAATAAGAAAAGCTTACTTCCCGCGTTTTTTAAAATCACAGCTTCTAGAAGGTTTACATGATTTCTTTAAAAACACGAGTTTTTAGAAAATGTTATTTATTTCATAAATGGAATCAACAAAGTATGCACATTCTATGTCATAACGACTTTCTATAGTTTGCGCATGTGTCTGGAAACAAGAAAAGCTTACTTCCCCCGTTTTGTAAAATCACAGCTTCTAGAAGGTTTACATGATTTCTTCAAAAACATGACTTTTTAGAAAATGTCCTTTATTTCATAAATGGAATCAACAAAGTATGCACATTCTACGTCATAGCGACTTTCTATAGTTTGCGCATGAGTCCAGAAATACGAAAAGCTTAATTCCCCTGTTTTTTAAAATCATAGCTTCCAGAAGGTTTACGTGATTTCTTTAAAAACACGATTTTTTAGAAAATGACATTTATTTATTAAATGGAATCAACAAAGTTTGCACATTCTACATTATAACGACTTTCTATAGTTTGCGCCTGTGTCCGGAAATAAGAAAAGCTTACTTCCCCATTTTTTTAAAATCAGAGCTTCTAGAAGGTTTACATTATTTCTTAAAAAACATGAGTTCTTAGAAAAATGTGATTTATTTCATAAATGGAATCAACAAAGTATGCACATTCTATGTCATAACGACTTTCTAAAGTTTGCGCATGCGTCCTGAAATAAGAAAATCTTACTTCCCCCATTTTTTAAAATCACAGCTTCTAGAAGGTTTACATGATTTCTTAAAAAACACGAGTTTTTAGAGAATGCCATTTATTTCATAAATGGAATCAAGAAAATATGCACATTCTACATCATAACGACTTTCTAAAGTTTGCGCATGCATCCGAAAATAAGAAAATTTTACTTCCCCCATTTTTTAAAATCACAGCTTCTAGAAGGTTTACATGATTTCCTTAAAAACACGAGTTTTTAGAAAATGCCATTTATTTCATAAATGGAATCAATAAAGTAAGCACATTCTACGTCATAACGACTTTCTATAGTTTGCGCATGTGTCCGGAAATGAGAAAAGCTTAGTTCCCCAGTTTTTTAAAATCACAGCTTCTAGAAGGTTTACATGGTTTCTTAAAAAACACGAGTTTTTAGAAAATGTGATTTATTTCATAAATGGAATCAACAAAGTATGCACATTCTACGTCATAACGACTTTCTATAGTTCGCACATGCGTCCAGAAATAAGAAAAGCTTACTTCCCCCATTTTTTAAAATCGCAGCTTCTAGAAGGTTTACATGATTTCTTTAAAAACATGTGTTTTTAGAAAATGTGATTTATTTCATAAATGGAATCAACAAAGTATGCACATTCTACGTCATAACGACTTATATTAGTTTGCGCATGCGTCCGGAAATAAGAAAATCTTACTTCCCCCATTTTTTAAAATGAAGGCTTCTAGAAGGTTTACATGATTTCCTAGAAAACACGAGTTTTTAGAAAATGTGATTTATTTCATAAATGGAATCAACAAAGTATGCACATTCTACGTCATAACGACTTACATTAGTTTGCGCATGAGTCCGGAAATAAGAAAAGCTTACTTCCCCCGCTTTTTAAAATCACAGCTTCTAGAAGGTTTACATGATCTCTTAAAAAACACGAGTTTTTAGAAAATGTGATTTATTTCATAAATGGAATCAGCAAAGTATGCACATTCTACGTCATAAAGACTTTCTATAGTTTGCGCATGCGTCCAGAAATAAGAAAAGCTTACTTCCCCTTTTTTTTAAAATCACAGCTTCTAGAAGGTTTACAAGATTTCTTAAAAAAGACGAGTTTTTAGAAAATGTGATTTATTTCAAAAATGGAATCAACAAAGTATGCACATTCTACGTCATAACGACTTACATTAGTTTGCGCATGCATCCGGAAATAAGAAAAGCTTACTTCCCCCTTTTTTTAAAATCACAGCTTCTAGAAGGTTTACATGATTTCTTAAAAAACACGAGTTTTTAGAAAATGTGATTTATTTCATAAATGGAATCAACAAAGTATGCACATTCTACATTATAATGACTTTCTATAGTTTGCGCCTGTGTCCGGAAATAAGAAAATCTTACTTCCCCTGTTTTTTACAATCACAGCTTCTAGAAGGTTTACAGGATTTCTTAGAAAACACGTGTTTTTAGAAAATGTCATTTATTTCATAAATGGAATGAAAAAATTATGAACATTCTACGTCATAACGACTTTCTATAGTTTGTGCATGCGTCCGGAAATGAGAAAAGCTTACTTCCCCCGTTTTTTAAAATCACAGCTTCTAGAAGGTTTACATGATATCTATAAGAACACAAGTTTTAGAAAATGTGATTTATTTCATAAATGGAATCAACAAAGTATGCACATTCTATGTCATAACGACTTTCTATAGTTTGCGCCTGTGTCCGGAAATAAGAAAAGCTTACATCCCCCGTATTTTAAAATCACAGCTTCTAGAAGGTTTACATGATCTCTTAAAAAACACGAGTTTTTAGAAAATGTCAATTATTTCATAAATGGAATCAACAAAGTATGCACATTCTACGTCATAACGACTTACATTAGTTTGCGCATGCGTCCGGAAATAAGAAAAGCTTACTTTCCCCGTTTTTTAAAATCACAGCTTCTAGAAGGTTTACATGATCTCTTGAAAAACACGAGTTTTTAGAAAATGTGATTTATTTCATAAATGGAATCATCAAAGTATGCACATTCTACGTCATAACGACTTACATTGGTTTGCGCATTCGTCCGGAAATAGGAAAAGCTTACTTCCCCCTTTTTTTAAAATCACAGCTTCTAGAAGGTTTACATGATCTCTTAAAAAACACGAGTTTTTAGAAAATGTTATTTATTTCATAAATGGAATCAACAAAGTATGCACATTCTACGTCATAACGACTTACATTAGTTTGTGCATGCGTTTGGAAATAAGAAAAGCTTACTTCCCCCTTTTTTTAAAATCACAGCTTCTAGAAGGTGTACATGATTTCTTAAAAAGCACGAGTTTTTAGAAAATGTGATTTATTTCATAAATGGAATCAACAAAGTATGCACATTCTACGTCATAACGACTTTCTATAGTTTG
This sequence comes from Larix kaempferi, assembly GCA_027924585.1. Classification (NCBI taxonomy): domain Eukaryota; kingdom Viridiplantae; phylum Streptophyta; class Pinopsida; order Pinales; family Pinaceae; genus Larix; species Larix kaempferi. The sequence goes on from BSBM01000217.1 coordinate 39,413,680, forward strand.
TACATGCGTCCGGAAATAAGAAAATCTTACTTCCCCCATTTTTTAAAATTATAGCTTCTAGAAGGTTTACATGATTTCTTAAAAAACACGAGTTTTTAGAAAATGTCATTTATTTCATAAATGGAATCAACAAAGTATGCACATTCTATGTCATAACGACTTTCTATATTTTTTGCATGCGATGGAAATACTGTTGATGTATATATAACTTTGGAATGTATTTCACATATATGTATATTGTATTCCTATAGAGATGTTATTATTCCTCTATACGGAAGTGTCGTCACTTATATTGTAAGTGTCGTAACTTAGACTTGATGGGTTATTAGACCACCTTGTTTGGGGTCGGCCCTGTATAAGTCATGTGTGTCAAATGGTTATTAGACCACCCTTTTGGGGGTCGGCCATGTGGGTCAAAGGGTTATTAGACCACCCTATTGGGGGTCGGCCCAGTCAGCATTATGTTATGTGGTTAAGTTCGAGCCTACATGAGTTAAGTAAAAAGGCAAGTCAAGTCAAGTATAAATAGAGTGCGGGAGGCACTCTATTTACTCACTCACTTCTCACTCATGCACTCAAGGAGGAGTGGCGCACTTATGGAGGAGGAGGATCTGCTACTAGGTTATGTCTATCTCTCATGGTTGGTTGTATCATTGCTCTATCTATCTCTGAGGAAGTTATTGGGGTTTTTCACCTTTATGGTTTTCCCCAAGTAAATCTTTGTGTCTCTTGTGTGCTTGCATTATTGTCTCCATGATTGATATGCTGTAGATATGCTGTACATGTTGTTCTCTCAGTTAAGATCCTAGATCAAGTTGAAGTAAATTCTGAAAATTTAGCATGGTATCAGAGCTAGCCTGAAAGAAGGCATGATATGGCATGTATGACACTTGTTGCACTTACGATGCTAGGGCTTGATATAGCAAAAACCAGTCATCGTAGCACTTTCGCTATAAATCCATTTTGGAGAATTTTGTGGATCTGAATTTGTTACAGGCCGAAGCTAAGATCTCCATGTACCTTGTGTCCAAAGGACAACCTCAAATTAGGTGTACTTTGTGATTTATGATCTGTACAATATAGGGTTTCTGCCTCTTCCAGATCTGAGTCAAAATCAGGTGACCTTGGGAAAAAGGTCATAACTTGGGCTAGGAAGCTCCAAATGAAATTTTGTAAAAAGTGACAGGTAGCACACAGACTGTAGTGTCTCTGAAAAAGTTTGCAGAGGCCGAAGTTGAACCAGTGAAATGTGGCACGCCATAAAATTTCGCTCTCCTGTATTATCCCATAAACAGGTCACGTTGCGACACTTGGAATAACTCTCTCTCAGAGAATCCAATTGAGGTCAGACCTATCAGGATGGAAAGATAACAGGCCGAGATATCTTAGGAAAAGTTTTCAGAGGTCGAAGTTGAAACAGTGACAAGTGGCATGCCGTACAAGTTCACTCTCCTGTATTATCCCAAAACAGGTCACGTTGCGACATTTGGCATAACTCTCTCTTAGAGAATCCAATTGAGGTCAGACCTATCAAGATGGAAAGGTAACAGGTCAGGCTATCTCAGGAAACTTTTTTCAGACCCTGTGGATCAAAAGGTTCGGAGTTACACCAGAAACAATCAAGTACATATTTCTGTCAAAACAGAATTATTTTTGAGTACCTTCATTCACGGCTTCCGAAATTTAGGGCTTTGAAGAAAGTTGGAATTTTTGTAATCGGAGACCACGGCTGGATGCTACTCATCAAAATAGAAATTTAGAGACCAAGATCAGAATTTTTGGTTGGGCAGAAGGCCGGGCTTGATCAAACCCTAGTTCGGGACTTTGATCAGAAAAGTGGAAAATTAGGGCTTCTGTAAAAATGGGAATTTTTGAAATCTGTGATCACGGCTGGAAGCTCCTTAGAAAAATAGAAGCTTAGAACTTATGATCAAACCTTTTGATTGGACAGAAGAGTGGGCTTCATCAAACCCCAGTTCATGGTCACGTCCAGTGAATCCAGAAGTCTCAAAGGCAAAATTGAGGAGTGAAACTTTGTAGTTTTCAAATTCTGAATATACCAGCTTGATCAGCTCATCAAGGCGCATATTTCTATCCTTTCAGAAGTTTGAAATTCAAAGTTTGAGTTTTTGGGGTTTCTCTGACAAACCCATATCTAGCTCCAGTCCCAGTTCTTGTAAATCAAGTGGATTGGGTTAATCCTAGAAGAAGATGGATTGGTCACCTGCATAAGTGAAGGAGTTCCTGTTTCAGAGGGAGATGAGGCTAAGGCTTTACATAAGGAGATTACAAGCGATCCCGACAGGTATGAATCATCGAGGTATGTTTTGATATTTGTTCATGATTAAGTTTATGGTATGTTTGTCTTCATGTTATTACGGTTAGTACAATCTTGATTGTAGATTTGTCATATCACCTTAACAAAATTATGAATGCATGATAGAAGATATTCATTGATTAGGGTGTTGACACTTATGATTGTACTAATGCATTATGGTGTTGTATGAGGTTTATGTTGTCTACTAACATGAAAGGTACACCAAGAAAGACAAATCAGGTTCTGGTCCAAGAACATATGATCATGATAACATGAGGACAAAGATTCATCCATTGTCATGGATCTCATAGAAGATCCATTTACGAGGTATGTATAACTTGGTTTTGTAATAGTTAACCTATGAGATATACAGGTTACTAGCACAATTCATTGAAGAAGAACAAGAAGACATCATGTGAGTATGTTAGACATAAATATCTAGCATGCTAATCCAGGTATGTTTTTCCTATATCAAGCTAGAATCCTACCTTGTGTTAGGATCTTATACTGTTGTTGATAATGATTATTCATGAAGTCATAGGTTTGAATAATCATGGTTGTATGCATATTATGTTTCTTACCATAATTGATGATATGACTAACCAGAAGAATCATGAAGGTATAGGTTTGAATAATCACAGGTTTTATGCAAATTATATCTCTTATCTTGATTGATGATTCAACTAACCTGAAGAGTCATAGGTTTGAGTAATTACAGGTTTAGACATGTTATGTTTCTTATGATTTGACTAACCATAAGAATCCTACATAAACCTTGAATGCTAATGCTTATTATTTTCTGTTTGAAATGATCATGACTATACATGCTTGAGATTATTGTGTTTTAATAGTATACTAATGAATGTATGATTTTTTATGAGATCACAAGGATAACAAAATCATGATACTAATAAGCATGCATAGGGACCAAGGATGAATATGAGTTCAAGAACAGGTAATCCAGGAAGCAAAGATCAAGAGGGAGCACACTCCAGTTGTTCCTGCAAGAAAGCAAAGGAACACACTTCAGTAGTTTTTGCAAGGATGCAGATATTCAGAAGGAGTTGACCATCTTTCCACAACAGAAAACTTCAGATTAGGACTCCAACAGCTCCTGCAAGGAAGCAAAGACTCAGAGGGAGTCCACCCAACGAACAAAGAAAGATAAGTATTTTAATCATCATTTCTTGCATATTTGTCTGTTTAAAAAAATTGTTCAATGATGTATATGCTCATGTTCCTAGACTTAGGATATGTATTGTGCATATTAGAATAACTGCATTGATGAACAGTATACTACTAATATACATGGGTAAGTGGCCTATGGCACTGTACAACATTCCATTGCTACTTATCTAGAATGAAACCTCTTTGCTGACATGTTGGGAGTTGTGCACACTCTTAACAATGTTCTGGTAGAGATTGGAAGGCATCTAGAAAGTTATGGGATATGGATAAATGTTGTATTGAAGCATTGGCTAAAATAATTGCATGACTGTATGACATATTTCTTTATGTGTAAGAATTTGTTCTGAAAACTATGAGATGTTTCTAATTATGCAATTTAACTTGTTTTGTAGGAAAGACCGTATATCTACACCTACAAAAGGACTACAATATTTGTTCCAGCAACAAAGATATCTATTGAAAATATTGAAGTTCCCAGGATGTGGGATGAAGAAATGGAATGCCATGATCCGTCGCTCATGAAGAATGATGTTTGGGATGTAGTCCCAAGACCTGAAGGGAAGTTTGTTATGACTTCCATATGGATCTATCAAGATCAAGCATGTTGCAGATGGCAGCATAGAGAAATATGAAAGTGATTAGATGGATTTCAAGACAGCTTTCTTGAATAGTTGTATGTGGATGACCTGTTTGTAAAAGGGATGATAGATTGATTGCCGACACGCAGCGAAAGCTTGCTGCTGAGTTCGAGTTGAAGAACTTGGGGATGATGCACTATTTGTTTTGGCATGGAGGTGTGGCAGAGTGTAGATGGAATCTTCCTTGGACAAGGGAATTATGTAGTAGAGATCTTGAAGAGGTTCGGGATGATGGACTGTAAGGATATGGCCACACCTATGGCATCGAATCTGAAGCTTCTATGTGATGCTTCATCTGAGCTGGTTGATGTCTCCATGTATCGTCAGATGATTGGGTCCTTGATGTACCTGATGAACATGAGACCAGACATTTTCTTTGTTGTGAACACATTGAGCCAGTTCCTGACGGATCCGAGGAGTGTTCACCTGGTTGCTGTAAAGCATGTTTTGAGGTACCTGAAGGGTACAGTGGATTATGGGCTCAAGTATGAAGCGAATCAAAAGTTTAACCTGCAGGGTTATGTTGATTCAGATTGGGCTGGTAGTGCTGCAGATAGGAAGAGCACATCTGGGTGTTGCTTCAGTATGGGATCAGGTGTGATCTCTTGGTTTAGCAGGAAGCAGTCTTGCGTAGCACTAAGTACAGCTGAGGCTGAGTATGTTGTAGCATGTTCAGCTAGTTGTGAGGCAGTATGGCTATGGAAGCCACTGTCTGAGTTATTTGATCTCCCGTTGGATGCTACTGGTATCTTCTGTGATAACCAGAGTTGTGTGAAGCTGTCTGAGAACCCAGTGTTTCATGACAGGTCGAAACACATAGAGATCAAATATCACTATATCAGGGATATGGTGCAGAGAGGAGCTATGAAGCTCCTGTATGTTGCGATAGACGAGCAGATTGCAGATGTGCTGACGAAGCCACTAGCCAGGGTGAAGTTCGAGTACTTCAGAGAGAGGCTTGGCGTGCTTCAGATCAAGGACACTTCGAGGAAGAAGTGATGGACACATTTGCTGAAGCCATTCCAAGCATGTTGGAAGGGGGATCCTTCACATGGCTGTGGATGTAAGTGTTGGATGATGAGCATCAGGATGATGTTTTGGTTTCTGCTTGGATATGATCAGTTGGATCATTATATGTATGTATGTATGCATCATGTTGGATGCTGGATATGATCAGTTGGATCATTATATGTATGTATGTATGCATCATGTTGGATGCTGGATATGATCGGATGGATCATGCGTATGTTTTTTGTATGTATGCATCATGTTGGATGCTGATGGATACATTGTGTGGATCATGTATCTTTGTATGATCAGGCAGATCATGTATGTTGATGGATACATTGTGTGGATCATGTATCTTTGTATGATCAGGTAGATCATGTATGTTGATGGATACATTGTGTGGATCATGTATCTTTGTATGATCAGGTAGATCATGTATGCTGATGGATACATTGTGTGGATCATGTATCTATGTATGTATCAGGTGGATACTTGGTGTGCATCATATGGATGCATTGTATGATCAGGATGATCGTGGATGATGAGCTTCTCCAGATGACATGCAGCAGGATGTTGCAGTGATGATGATCAGGATGATCATGTGTACATCGGGATGATGTTTGATGAGTATCAGATGATACTTTGTGGCCGTGGATCAGGTTGTGCAGGAAAGCATGTAATTTGTGCCTTGGGAGATTTGCACATGGTCTTCCGAGGTTTTGCCTATGGCATGTAATTCGGTGCCCTGGGACATCTGGAAAATTCTCTTGTGAGGTTTTGCTTGGAAGGACATGTAATTTGTGCCCTGGGAGATCTGTAGATAGTCTTTCGAGGTTTTTCCTATGGCATGTAATTCGGTGCCCTGGGATATCTGGCAGATGCTCTTGCGAGTTTTTGTCCTATGGCATGTAATTTGCTCCTGGGAGATCTGGACAGGATGAAAAAGGCCTCAGATGCTTCAGCCAGGTTTTGCCATGACCACATGTAATTTGCTCTTGGGAGATCTGGACAGGATGAAAAAGGCCTCAGATGCTTCAGCCAGGTTTTGTGGTGAGATCACATGTAATGTGTTCCTGGGAGATCCGACAGGTAGAGCCGCGTGCTCGTAACAGCATGGGATGCTTGAGCCAGGTTTTGTGATGGGTCACATGTAATGTGCTCCTGGGAGATCCTACAGGTCGGAGTTGTGTACCCGTAATATCTTGGGATGCTCTTTCGAGGTTTTGTGATGCATGTAATAAGTCCTGAGGATTCCACAGTATGGCCAGTGATGACGAAGACCTGTAGGTGGTGGGCCTACATCCAGTATGAAAAAGGACTGGCTCTGTAGAACTTCCTATGACGAGTAGATTCAGAGATTGATTGAGATAGTAGCAGCAGTGACGATGATCCAGAGAAGATGACTTGTGCTAGAAGAACTGTGCTGAGAAATACCTTCCTAGTTAAGAGGGAGTGTTGATGTATATATAACTTCGGAATGTATTTCACATATATGTATATTGTATTCCTATAGAGATGTTATTATTCCTCTATACAGAAGTGTCGTCATTTATATTGTAAGTGTCGTAACTTATACTTGATGGGTTATTAGACCACCTTGTTTGGGGTCGGCCCTGTATAAGTCATGTGGGTCAAAGGGTTATTAGACCACCCTATTGGGGGTCACCCATGTGGGTCAAAGGGTTATTAGACCACCCTATTGGGGGTCGGCCCAATCAGCATTATGTTATGTGGTTAAGTTCGAGCCTACATGAGTTAGGTAAAAAGGAAGGTTAAGTCAAGTATAAATAGAGTGCAGGAGGCACTCTCTTTACTCACTCACTTCTCACTCATGCACTCAAGGAGGAGTGGCGCACTTATGGAGGAGGAGGATCTGCTATTAGGTTATGTCTATCTCTCATGGTCGGTTGTATCATTGCTCTATCTATCTCTGAGGAAGTTATTGGGGTTTTTCCCCTTTATGGTTTTCCCCAAGTAAATCTTTGTGTCTCTTGTGTGCTTGCATTATTGTCTCCATGATCGATATGCTGCAGATATGCTGTACATGTTGTTCTCTCAGTTAAGATCCTAGATCAGATTGAAGTAAATTCTGAAAATTTAACAAATACGAAAAGCTTACTTCCCTCGTTTTTTAAAATCATAGCTTCTAGAAGGTTTACATGATTTCTTTTAAAACATGAGTTTTTAGAAAATGTGATTTATTTCATAAATGGAATCGACAAAGTATGCACATTCTACGTCATAACGACTTTCTATAGTTTGCGCATGTGTCCGGAAATACGAAAAGCTTAATTCTCCCGTTTTTTAAAATCACAGCTTCTAGAAGGTTTACATGATTTCTTTAAAAACACGAGTTTTTAGAAAATTTCATTTATTTAATAAATGGAATCAACAAAGTATGCACATTCTACGTCATAACGACTTTCTATAGTTTGCGCATGTGTCCGGAAATAAGAAAAGCTTACTTCCCCCGCTTTTTAAAATCACAGCTTCTAGAAGGTTTACATGATTTCTTTAAAAACATGAGTTTTTAGAAAATGTCATTTATTTCATAAATGGAATCAACAAAGTATGCACATTCTACATCATAGCGACCTTCTATAGTTTTCGCATGCGTCCGGAAATACGAAAAGCTTACTTCCCTCGTTTTTTAAAATCACAGCTTCTAGAAGGTTTACATGATTTCTTTAAAAACATGAGTTTTTAGAAAATATCATTTCTTTCATAAATGGAATCAACAAAGTATGCACATTCTATGTCATAACGACTTTCTATAGTTTGCGCATGCATCCGGAAATACGAAAAGCTTACTTCCCCCGTTTTTTAAAATCACAGCTTCTAGAAGGTTTACATGATTTCTTTAAAAACACCAGTTTTAGTATATGTGATTTATTTGATAAATGGAATCAACAAAGTATGCACATTCTACGTCATAACGACTTTCTATAGTTTGCGCATTCGTCCGGAAATGAGAAAAGGTTACTTCCCCAGTTTTTTAAAATCATAGCTTCTAGAAGGTTTACATGATTTCTTTAAAAACATGAGTTTTTAGAAAATGTCATTTATTTCATAAATGGAATCAACAAAGTATGCACATTCTACATCATAGCGACCTTCTATAGTTTTCGCATGCGTCCGGAAATACGAAAAGCTTACTTCCCTCGTTTTTTAAAATCACAGCTTCTAGAAGGTTTACATGATTTCTTTAAAAACATGAGTTTTTAGAAAATATCATTTCTTTCATAAATGGAATCAACAAAGTATGCACATTCTATGTCATAACGACTTTCTATAGTTTGCGCATGCATCCGGAAATACGAAAAGATTACTTCCCCCGTTTTTTAAAATCACAACTTCTAGAAGGTTTACATAATTTTTTTAAAAACACGAGTTTTAGTATATGTGATTTATTTGATAAATGGAATCAACAAAGTATGCACATTCTACGTCATAACGACTTTCTATAGTTTGCGCATTCGTCCGGAAATGAGAAAAGGTTACTTCCCCAGTTTTTTAAAATCATAGCTTCTAGAAGGTTTACATGATTTCTTAAAAAACACAAGTTTTTAGAAAATATGATTTGTTTCATAAATGGAATCAACAAAGTATGCACATTCTATGTCATAATGACTTTCTATAGATTGCGCATGCGTCCGTAAATAAGAAAAGGTTACTTCCCCCGTTTTTTAAAATCATAGCTTATAGAAGGTTTACATGATTTCTTAAAAAACACGAGTTTTTAGAAAATGTCATTTATTTCATAAATGGAAACAACAAAGTATGCACATTCTCCGTGATAACGACTTTCTATAGTTTGCGGATGCGTCCGGAAATACGAAAATCTTGCTTCCCCGGCTTTTTAAAATCAGAGCTTCTAGAAGGTTTACATGATTTCTTTAAAAACACGAGTTTTTAGAAAATGTGATTTATTTCGTAAATGGAATAAAAAAAGTATGCACATTCTAGGACATAACGAATTTCTATAGTTTGCGCATGCGTCCGGAAATAAGAAAAGCTTACTTCCCCTGTTTTTTAAAATCACAACTTCTAGAAGGTTTACATGATTTCTTAAAAAACATGAGTTTTTAGAAAATGTGATTTATTTCATAAATGGAATCAACAAAGTATGCACATTCTATGTCATAACGACTTACATTAGTTTGCGCATGCGTCCGGAAATAAGAAAAGCTTACTTCCCCCTTTTTTTAAAATCACAGCTTCTAGAAGGTTTACATGATTTCTTAAAAAACACGAGTTTTTAGAAAAAGTGATTTATTTCATAAATGGAATCAACAAAGTATGCACATTCTACTTCATAACGACTTTCTATAGTTTGCGCATGCGTCCGCAAATAAGAAAATCTTACTTCCCCCATTTTTTAAAATCACATCTTCTAGAAGGTTTACATGATTTCTTAAAAAACACGAGTTTTTAGAAAATGTCATTTATTTCATAAATGGAATCAACACAGTATGCACATTCTACGTCATAACGACTTTCTATAGTTTGCGCATGCGATGGAAATACGAAAAGCTTACTTCCCCCGCTTTTTAAAATCACAGCTTCTAGAAGGTTTACATGATTTCTTTAAAAACATGAGTTTTTAGAAAATGTGATTTATTACATAAATGTAATCAACAAAGTATGCACATTCTACATCATAACGACTTTCTACAGATTGCGCATGTGTCTGGAAGTAAGAAAAGCTTACTTCCCCCGTTTTTTAAAATCACAGCTTCTGGAAGGTTTACATGATTTCTTTAAAAACACGAGTTTTTAGAAAATGTCATTTATTTCATAAATGGAATCAACAAAGTATGCACATTCTACGTCATAACGACTTTCTATAGTTTGCGCATGTGTCCGGAAATAAGAAAAGCTTACTTCCCCCGCTTTTTAAAATCACAGCTTCTAGAAGGTTTACATGATTTCTTTAAAAACATGAGTTTTTAGAAAATGTCATTTATTTCATAAATGGAATCAACAAAGTATGCACATTCTACGTCATAGCGACTTTTTATAGTTTGCGCATGCGTCCGGAAATACGAAAAGCTTAATTCCCCCCGTTTTTTAAAATCATAGCTTCTAGAAGGTTTACATGATTTCTTTAAAAACACGAGTTTTTAGAAAATGTCATTTATTTAATAAATGGAATCAACAAAGTATGGACATTCTACGTCATAACGACCTTCTATAGTTTGCGCATGTGTCTGGAAATAAGAAAAGCTTACTTCCCCCGCTTTTTAAAATCACAGCTTCTAGAAGGTTTACATGATTTCTTTAAAAACATGAGTTTTTAGAAAATGTCATTTATTTCATAAACGGAATCAACAAAGTATCCACATTCTACATCATAGCGACCTTCAATAGTTTTCGCATGCTTCCAGAAATACGAAAAGCTTACTTCCCTCGTTTTTTAAAATCAAAGCTTCTAGAAGGTTTACATGATTTCTTTAAAAACATGAGTTTTTAGAAAATATCATTTCTTTCATAAATGGAATCAACAAAGTATGCACATTCTATGTCATAACGACTTTCTATAGTTTGCGCATGCATGCGGAAATACGAAAATCTTACTTCCCACGTTTTTTAAAATCACAGCTTCTAGAAGGTTTACATGATTTCTTTAAAAACATGAGTTTTTAGTAAATGTGATTTATTTGATAAATGGAATCAACAAAGTATGCACATTCTACGTCATAACGACTTTCTATAGTTTGCGCATTTGTCCGGAAATGAGAAAAGGTTACTTCCCCCGTTTTTTAAAATCATAGCTTCTAGAAGGTTTACATGATTTCTTAAAAAACACAAGTTTTTAGAAAATATGATTTGTTTCATAAATGGAATCAACAAAGTATGCACATTCTACGTCATAACGAATTTCTATAGACTGCGCATGCGTCCGGAAATAAGAAAAGGTTACTTCCCCCGTTTTTTAAAATCATAGCTTATAGAAGGTTTACATGATTTCTTAAAAAACACGAGTTTTTAGAAAATGTCATTTATTTCATAAATGGAATCAACAAAGTATGCACATTCTACGTCATAACGACTTTCTATAGTTTGCGGATGCGTCCGGAAATACGAAAATCTTGCTTCCCTCGTTTTTTAAAATCAGAGCTTCTAGAAGGTTTACATGATTTCTTTAAAAACACGAGTTTTTAGAAAATGTGATTTATTTCGTAAATGGAATAAAAAAAGTATGCACATTCTAGGACATAACGACTTTCTATAGTTTGCGCATGCATCCGGAAATAAGAAAAGCTTACTTCCCCCGTTTTTTAAAATCACAGCTTCTAGAAGGTTTACATGGTTTCTTAAAAAACATGAGTTTTTAAAAAATGTGATTTATTTCATAAATGGAATCAACAAAGTGTGCACATTCTATGTCATAACGACTTACATTAGTTTGCGCATGCGTCCGGAAATAAGAAAAGCTTACTTCCCCCTTTTTTTAAAATCACAGCTTCTAGAAGGTTTACATGATTTCTTAAAAAACATGAGTTTTTAGAAAAATTGATTTATTTCATAAATGGAATCATCAAAGTATGCACATTCTACGTCATAACGACTTTCTATAGTTTGCGCATGCGTCCGGAAATAAGAAAATATTACTTCCCCCATTTTTTAAAATCACATCTTCTAGAAGGTTTACATGATTTCTTAAAAAACACGAGTTTTTAGAAAATGTCATTTATTTCATAAATGGAATGAACAAAGTATGCACATTCTACGTCATAACGACTTTCTATAGTTTGCGCATGCGATGGAAATACGAAGAGCTTACTTCCCCCGTTTTTTAAAATCACAGCTTCTAGAAGGTTTACATGATTTCTTTAAAAACACGAGTTTTTAGAAAATGTGATTTATTTCATAAATGTAATCAACAAAGTATGCACATTCTACGTCATAACGACTTTCTATAGATTGCGCATGTGTCCGGAAGTAAGAAAAGCTTACTTCCCTCGTTTTTTAAAATCACAGCTTCTAGAAGGTTTACATGATTTCTTTAAAAACATGAGTTTTTAGAAAATATCATTTCTTTCATAAATGGAATCAACAAAGTATGCACATTCTATGTCATAACGACTTTCTATAGTTTGCGCATGCATCCGGAAATACGAAAAGCTTACTTCCCCCGTTTTTTAAAATCACAGTTTCTAGAAGGTTTACATGATTTCTTTAAAAACACGAGTTTTTAGTAAATGTGATTTATTTTATAAATGGAATCAACAAAGTATGCACATTCTACGTCATAACGACTTTCTATAGTTTGCGCATGCGTCCGGAAATGAGAAAAGCTTACTTCCCCCGTTTTTAAAAATCACAGCTTCTAGAAGGTTTACATGATTTCTTAAAACACACAAGTTTTTAGAAAATGTGATTTATTTTATAAATGGAATCAACAAAGTATGCACATTCTACGTCATAACAACTTTCTATAGTTTGCGCATGCGTCCGGAAATAAGAAAAGGTTACTTCCCCCGTTTTTTAAAATCACAACTTCTAGAAGGTTTACATGATTTCTTAAAAAACATGAGTTTTTAGAAAATGTCATTTATTTTATAAATGGAATCAACAAACTATGCACATTCTACTTCATAACGACTTTCTATAACTTGCGCATGCGATGGAAATACAAAAAGCTTACTTCACCCGTTTTTTAAAACCACAGCTTCTGGAAGGTTTACATGATTTCTTTAAAAACACGAGTTTTTAGAAAATGTGATTTATTTTATAAATGGAATCAACAACGTATGCACATTCTATGTCATAACAACTTTCTATAGTTTGCACATGTGTCCGGAAGTAAGAAAAGCTTACTTCCCTTGTTTTTTAAAATCACAGCTTCTAGAAGGTTTACATGATTTCTTTAAAAACACGAGTTTTTAGAAAATGTCCTTTATTTCATAAATGGAATCAACAAAGTATGCCCATTCTATGTCATACCGACTTTCTATAGTTTGCGCATGCGTCCAGAAATACGAAAAGCTTACTTCCCCCGCTTTTTAATACCACAGCTTCTAGAAGGTTTACATGATTTCTTTAAAAACATGAGTTTTTAGAAAATGTCATTTATTTCATAAATGGAATCAACTAAGTATGCACATTCTACGTCATAGCGACTTTTTATAGTTTGCGCATGTGTCCGGAAATACGAAAAGCTTACTTCCCCCATTTTTTAAAATCACAGCTTCTAGAAGGTTTACATGATTTCTTAAAAAAACATTAGTTTTTAGAAAATTTGATTTATTACATAAATTGAATCAACAAAGTATGCACATTGTACATCATAACGACTTTCTATAGTTCGCGCATGCGTCCGGAAATAAGAAAATCTTACTTCCACCGTTTTTTAAAATCACAGCTTCTAGAAGGTTTACATGATTTCTTAAAAAACACGAGTTTTTAGAAAATGTCATTTATTTCATAAATGGAATCAACAAAGTATGCATATTCAATGTCATAACGACTTTCTATAGTTTGCAGTTGCGTCCGGAAATACGAAAATCTTGCTTCCCCCGTTTTTTAAATCACAGCTTCTAGAAGGTTTAAATGATTTCTTTAAAGACACGAGTTTTTAAAAAATGTGATTTATTTCATAAATGGAATCAACAAAGCATGCACATTCTACGTCATAACGGCTTTCTATAGTTTGCGCATGCGTCCGGAAATAAGAAAAGCTTACTTCCCCCGTTTTTTAAAATCATAGCTTCTAGAAGGTTTACATGATTTCTTAAAAAACACGAGTTTTTAGAAAATGTAATTTATTTCATAAATGGAATCAACAAAGTATGCACATTCTAAGTCATAATGACTTACATTAGTTTGCGCATGCGTCCGGAAATAAGAAAAGCTTACTTCGCCCATTTTTTAAAATCACAGCTTCTAGAAGGTTTACATGATTTCTTAAAAAACACGAGTTTTTAGAAAATGTTATTTATTTCATAAATGGAATCAACAAAGTATGCACATTCTACGTCATAACGACTTTCTATAGTTTTCCCATGCGTACGGAAATAAGAAAAGCTTACTTCCCCCTGTATTTTAAAATCACAGCTTCTAGAAGGTTTACATGATTTGTTAAAAAACACGTGTTTTTAGAAAATGTGATTTATTTCATAAACGGAATCAACAAAGTATGCACATTCTACGTTTTAATGACTTTTTATAGTTTGCCCATGCATCCGGAAATATGAAAAGCTTACTTCCCCCGTTTTTCAAAATCACAGCTTCTATAAGGTTTACATGATTTCTTTAAAAACATGAGTTTTTAGAAAATGTGATTTATTTCATAAATGGAATCAACAAACTATGCACATTCTACGTCATAACGACTTACATTAGTTTCCGCATGCGTCCGGAAAGAAGAAAATCTTACTGCCCCCATTTTTTAAAATCACAGCTTCTAGAAGGTTTACTTGATTTCTTAAAAAACACGAGTTTTTAGAAAATGTCATTTATTTCATAAATGGAATCAACAAAGTATGCACATTCTACGTCAAAACGACTTTCTATAGTTTGCGCACACGTCCGGAAATACGAAAAGTTTACTTTCCTCGTTTTTTAAAATCACAGCTTCTAGAAGGTTTACATGATTTCTTTAAAAACATGAGTTTTTAGAAAATGTGATTTACTTCATAAATGGAATCAACAAAGTATGCACATTCTACGTCATAACGACTTTCTATAGTTTGCGCATGTGTCCGGAAATATGAAAAGCTTACTTCCCCCGTTTTTTAAAATCATAGCTTCAAGAAGGTTTACATGATTTCTTAAAAAAACACGAGTTTTTAGAAAATTTGATTTATTACATAAATCGAATCAAAAAACTATGCACATTGTACGTCATAACGACTTTCTATAGTTTTCGCATGCGTCCAGAAATAAGAAAATCTTACTTCCCCCGTTTTTTAAAATCACAGCTTCTAGAATGTTTACATGATTTCTTAAAAAACACGAGTTTTTAGAAAATGTCATTTATTTCATAAATGGAATCAACAAAGTATGCACATTCTACGTCATAACGACTTTCTATAGTTTACAAATGCGTCCAGAAATACGATAATCTTGCTTCCCCCGTTTTTTAAAATCACAGCTTCTAGAAGGTTTACATGATTTCTTTAAAAACACGAGCTTTTAGAAAATGTCATTTATTTCATGAATGGAATCAACAAAGTATGCACATTCTAAGTCATAACGACTTTCTATAGTTTGCGCATGCATCCAGAAATACGAAAAGCTTACTTGCCCCGTTTTTTAAAATCACAGCTTCTAGAAGGTTTACATGATTTTTTTAAAAACACGAGTTTTTAGTAAATGTGATTTATTTCATAAATGGAATCAACAAAGTATGCACATTCTATGTCATAACGACTTTCTATAGTTTGCACATGCGATGGAAATACGAAAAGCTTGCTTCCCCTGTTTTTTAAAATCACAGCTTCTAAAAGGTTTACATGGTTTCTTTAAAAACACGAGTTTTTAGAAAATGTGATTTATTTCATAAATGGAATTCACAAATTATTCACATTCTACATCATAAAGACTTTCTATAGTTTGCAAATGAGTCCGGAAATAAGAAAAGCTTACTTCCACCGTTTTTTAAAATCACAGCTTCTAGAAGGTTTACATGATTTCTTAAAAAACACAAGTTTTTAGAAAATGTGATTTATTTTATAAATGGAATCAACAAAGTATGCACATTCTACATCATAAAGATATACATTAGTTTGCGAATGCGTCCGGAAATAAGTAAAGCTTACTTCCCCCTTTTTTTAAAATCACAGCTTCTAGAAGGTTTACATGATTTCTTAAAAAACATGAGTTTTTAGAAACTGTGATTTATTTCATAAATGGAATCAACAAAGTATGCACATTCAACGTCATAACGACTTTCTATAGTTTCCGCATGCGTCCGGAAATAAGAAAATCTTACTTCCCGTGTGTTTTAAAATCCTAGCTTCTAGAAGGTTTACATGATTTCTTAAAAAACATGAGTTTTTAGAAAATGTGATTTATTTCATAAATGCAATAAACAAAGTATGCACATTCTATGTCATAATGACTTTCTATAGTTTGCGTATGCGTCCGGAAATAAGAAAAGCTTATTTCCCTTGTTTTTTAAAATCACAGCTCCTAGAAGGTTTACATGATTTCTTTAAAAACACAAGTTTTTAGAAAATGTGATTCATTTCATAAATGGAATCAACAAAGTATGCACATTCTACGTCAGAACGAATTTCTATAGTTTGCGCATGCCTGCGGAAATAAGAAAATCTTACTTCCCCCGTTTTTTAAAATCACAGCTTCTAGAAGGTTTATATAATTTCTTTAAAAACACAAGTTTTTAGAAAATGTGATTTATTTCATAAATGGAATCAACAAAGTATGCACTTTCTACGTCATAGCGACTTACATTAGTTTGCGCATGTGTCCGGAAAAAAAGAAAAGCTTACTTCCCCCTTTTTTTAAAATCACAGCTTCTAGAAGGTTTACATGATTTCTTAAAAAACACGATTTTTAAAAAAATGTGATTTATTTCATCAATGGAATCAACAAAGTGTGCACATTCTACGTCATAACGACTTTCTATAGTTTGCGCATGCGTCCGGAAATAAGAAAAGCTTACTTCCCCCGTTTTAAAATCACAGCTTCTAGAAGGTTTACATGATTTCTTAAAAAACACGAGTTTTTAGAAAATGTGATTTATTTCATAAATGTAATCAACAAAGTATGCACATTCTACGTCATACCAACTTTATATAGTTTCCGCATGCGCTGGAAATACGAAAAGCTTACTTCCACCGTTTTTTAAAATCACAACTTCTAGAAGGTTTACTTGATTTCTTTAAAAACACAAGTTTTTAGGAAATGTGATTTATTTCATAAACGGAATCAACAAAGTATGCACATTCTACGTCATAACGAATTTCTATAGTTTGCGCATGCCTCCGGAAATAAGAAAATCTTACTTCCACCGTTTTTTAAAATCACAGCTTCTAGAAGGTTTACATGATTTCTTAAAAAACATGAGTTTTTAGAAAATGTCATTTATTTCATAAATGGAATCAACAAAGTATGCACATTCTACGTCATAACGACTTTCTATAGTTTGCTCATGCATCCGGAAATACGAAAAGCTTACTTCCCCTGTTTTTTAAAATCACAGCTTCTAGAAGGTTTACATGATTTCTTTAAAAACACGAGTATTTAGAAAATGTGATTTATTTCATAAATGGAATCAACAAAGTATGCACATTCTACATGATAACGACTTTCTATAGTTTGCGCATGCGTCTGCAAATGAGAAATGCTTACTTCCCCCGTTTTTTAAAATCACAGCTTCTAGAAGGTTTACATGATTTCTTAAAAAACAGGAGTTTTTTGAAAATCTGATTTACTTCATAAATGGAATCAACAAAGTATGCACATTCTACGTCATAACGACTTCTATAGTTTGCGCATGCGTCCGGAAATAAGAAAAGCTTACTTCCTCCGTTTTTTAAAATCATAGCTTCAAGAAGGTTTACATGATTTCTTAAAAAACACGAGTTTTTAGAAAATGTGATTTATTTCATAAATGCAATCCTTAAAGTATGCACATTCTACGTCATAATGACTTACATTAGTTTGCGCATGCGTCCGGAAATAAGAAAAGGTTACTTCCCCTTTTTTTAAAATCATAGCTTCTAGAAGGTTTACATGATTTCTTTAAAAACACGAGTTTTTAGAAAATGTGATTTATTTCATAAATGGAATCAACAAAGTATGCACATTGTACGTCATAACGACTTTCTATAGTTTGCGCATGCGTCCAGAAATAAGAAAAGCTTACTTACCCCGTTTTTTAAAATCACAGCTTCTAGAAGGTTTATATGATTTATTAAAAAGTTCGAGTTTTTAGAAAATGTGATTTATTTCATAAATGGAATCAACAAAGTTTGCACATTCTACGTGATAATGACTTACATTAGTTTGTGCATGCGTCCAGAAAAAAGGAAAGCTTACTTCCCCCTTTTTTTAAAATCACAGCTTCTAGAAGGTTTACATGATTTCTTAAAAAACATGAGTTTTTAGAAAATGTGATTTATTTCATAAATGGAATCAACAAAGTGTGCACATTCTACGTCATAACGACTTTCTATAGTTTGCGCATGCGTTCGGAAAAAAGTAAAGCTTACTTCCCCCGTTTTTTAAAATAACAGCTTCTAGAAGGTTTACATAATTTCTTAAAAAACACGAGTTTTTAGAAAATGTGATTTATTTCATAAATGGAATCAACAAAGTATGCAAATTCTACGTCATACCGACTTTATATAGTTTCTGCATGCGCCGAAAATACGAAAAGCTTACTTCCCCCGTTTTTTAAAATCACAGCTTCTAGAAGGTTTACATGATTTCTTAAAAACCATGAGCTTTTAGAAAATGTGATTTATTTCATAAATGGAATCAGCAAAGTATGCACATTCTACGTCATAACGACTTACATTAGTTTGCGCATGCGTCCGGAAATAAGAAAAGCTTACTTCCCCCTTTTTTTTAAATCACAGCTTCTAGAAGGTTTACATGATTTGTTAAAAAACACGACTTTTTAGAAAATGTGATTTATTTCATAAATGGAATCAACAAAGTATGCACATTCTACATCATAACGACTTTCTATAGTTTGCGCATGCGTCTGAAAATGAGAAAAGCTTACTTCCCCCGTTTTTTAAAATCACAGCTTCTAGAAGGTTTACATGATTTCTTAAAAAACACGAGTTTTTAGAAAATCTGATTTATTTCATAAATGGAATCAACAAAGTATGCACATTCTACGTCATAACGACTTCTATAGTTTGTGCATGCGTCCGGAAATAAGAAAAGCTTACTTCCCCCATTTTTTAAAATCATAGCTTCAAGAAGGTTTACATGATTTCTTAAAAAACACGAGTTTTTAGAAAATGTGATTTTTTTCATAAATGGAATCATTAAAGTATGCACATTCTACGTCATAACGACTTACATTAGTTTGCTCATGCGTCCAGAAATAAGAAAAGCTTACTTCCCCCTTTTTTTAAAATCACAGCTTCTAGAAGGTTTACATGATTTCTTTAAAAACACGAGTTTTTAGAAAATGTGATTTATTTCATAAATGGAATCAACAAAGTATGCACATTCTACGTATAATGACTTTCTATAGTTTGCGCATGCATCCGGAAATAAGAAAAGCTTACTTCCCCGTGTATTAAAATCACAGTTTCTAGAAGGTTTACATGATTTCTTAAAAAACACGAGTTTTTAGAAAATGTGATTTATTTCATAAACGGAATCAAGAAAGTATGCACATTCTACATTCTAACGAATTTTTATAGTTTTCCCATGCATCCGGAAATATTGAAAACTTACTTCCCCCGTTTTTCAAAATCACAGCTTCTAGAAGGTTTACATGATTTCTTTAAAAACATGAGTTTTTAGAAAATGTGATTTATTTCATAAATGGAATCAAAAAAGTATGCACATTCTACATCCTAACGACTTTCTATAGTTTGCGCATGCGTCCGGAAATAAGAAAAGCTTACTTCCCCCGTTTTTTAAAATCACAGCTTCTAGATGGTTTACATGATTTCTTAAAAACCACGAGTTTTTAGAAAATTTGATTTATTACATAAATCGAATCAACAAAGTATGCACATTGTACGTCATAACGCCTTTCTATAGTTTTCGCATGCGTCCGGAAATAAGAAAATCTTACTTCCCCCGTTTTTTAAAATCACAGCTTCTAGAAGGTTTACATGATTTCTTAAAAAACATGAGTTTTTAGAAAATGTGATTTATTTCATAAATGGAATCAACAAAGTATGCACATTCTATGTCATAACGACTTACATTAGTTTTCCCATGCGTTCGGAAATAGGAAAAGCTTACTTCCCCCTTTTTTTAAAATCACAGCTTCTAGAAGGTTTACATGATTTCTTAAAAAACACGAGTTTTTAGAAAATCTGATTTATTTCATAAGTGGAATCAACAAAGTATGCACATTCTACGTCAGAACGACTTTATATAGTTTGCGCATGCGTCCGGAAATAAGAAAATCTTACTTCCCCCATTTTTTAAAATCACAGCTTCTAGAAGTATTACATGATTTCTTAAAAAACACGAGCTTTTAGAAAATGTCATTTATTTCATAAATGGAATCAACAAAGTATGCACATTCTACGTCATAGCGACTTTCTATAGTTTGCGAATGTGTCCGGAAATATGAAAAGCTTACTTCCCCCATTTTTTAAAATCACAGCTTCAAGAAGGTTTACATGATTTGTTAAAAAACACGAGTTTTTAGAAAATTTGATTTATTACATAAATCGAATCAACAAAGTATGCACATTGTACGTCATAACGACTTTCTATAGTTTTCGCATGCGTCCAGAAATAAGAAAATCTTACTTCCCCCGTTTTTTAAAATCACAGCTTCTAGAATGTTTACATGATTTCTTAAAAAACACGAGTTTTTAGAAAATGTCATTTATTTCATAAATGGAATCAACAAATTATGCACATTCTACGTCATAACGACTTTCTATAGTTTGCAAATGCGTCCAGAAATACGAAAATCTTGCTTCCCCCGTTTTTTAAAATCACAACTTCTAGAAGGTTTACATGATTTCTTTAAAAACACGAGTTTTTAGAAAATGGGATTTATTTCATAAATGGAATCAACAAAGTATGCACACTCTACGTCATAACAACTTTATATAGTTTGTGCATGCGTCCAGAAATAAAAAAAGGTTACTTCCCCTGTTTTTTAAAATCACAGCTTCTAGAAGGTTTACATGATTTCTTAAAAAACACGAGTTTTTAGAAAATGTAATTTATTTCATAAATGGGATCAACAAAGTACGCACATTCTACGTCATAACGACTTACATTAGTTTGCGCATGCATCCGGAAATAAGAAAATCTTACTTCCCCCATTTTTTAAAATCACAGCTTCTAGAAGGTTTACATGATTTCTTAAAAAACAAAAGTTTTTAGAAAATGTCATTTATTTCATAAATGGAATAAAAAAAGTATGCACATTCTACGTCATAACGAATTTCTATAGTTTGCGCATGCGATGTAAATACAAATAGCTTACTTCCCCTGTTTTTCAAAATCACAGCTTCTCGAACGTTTACATGATTTCTTTAAAAACACGAGTTTTTAGAAAATGTGATTTATTTCATAAATGGAATCAACAAAGTATGCACATTCTACGTCATAACGACTTTCTATAGTTTGCGCATGCGTCTGGAAATGAGAAGAGCTTACTTCCCTCGTTTTTTAAAATCACAGCTTCTAGAAGGTTTACATGATTTCTTAAAAAACATGAGTTTTTAGAAAATGTCTTTTATTTCATAAATGGAATCAACAAAGTATGCACATTCTACGTGATAACGACATTCTATACTTTGCGCATGCGATGGAAATACAAAAACCTTACTTCCCCCTTTTTTTAAAATCACAGCTTCTACAAGGTTTACATGATTTCTTAAAAAACACGAGTTTTTAGAAAATGTGATTTATTTCATAAATGGAATCAACAAAGTATGCACTTTCTATGTCATAACGACTTTCTATAGTTTGCGCATGCGTCCGGAAATAAGAAAATCTTACTTCCCCCGTTTTTTAAAATCACAGCTTGTAGAAAGTTTACATGATCTCTTAAAAACCACGAGTTTTTAGAAAACGTGTTTTATTTCATAAATGGAATCAACAAAGTATGCACATTCTACGTCATAACGACTTTCTATAGTTTGCGCATGCGTCCGGAAATACGAAAAGCTTACCTCCCCCGTTTTTTAAAATCACAGCTTCTAGAAGGTTTACATGATTTCTTTAAAAACACGAGTTTTTAGAAAATGTGATTTATTTCATAAATGGAATCAACAAATTATGCACATTCGATGTCATAACGACTTTCTATAGTTTGTGCATGCGTCCGGAAATAAGAAAAGCTTAGTTCCCCCCGTTTTTTAAAATCACAGCTTCTAGAAGGTTTACATGATCTCTTAAAAAACATGAGTTTTTAGAAAATGTGATTTATTTCATAAATGGAATCAACAAAGTATGCACATTCTACGTCATAATGACTTACATTAGTTTGCGTATCCGTCCGGAAATAAGAAAAGCTTACTTCCCCCGTTTTTTAAAATCACAGCTTCTAGAAGGCTTACATGATTTCTTAAAAAACATGAGATTTTAGAAAATGTCATTTATTTCATAAATGGAATCAACAAAGTATGCACATTCTACGTCATAACGACTTTCTATAGTTTGCACATGCGTCCGGAAATAGGAAAAGCTTACTTCCCCCGTTTTTTAAAATCACAGCTTCTAGAAGTTTTACATGACTTCTTTAAAAAGATGAGTTTTTAGAAAATGTGATTTATTTCATAAATGGAATCAACAAAGTATGCACATTCTACGTCATAACGACTTTCTATAGTTTGCGCATGCGTCCGGAAATGAGAAAAGCTTACTTCCCCCGTTTTTTAAAATCACGGCTTCTAGAAGGTTTACATGATTTCTTTAAAAACATGAGTTTTTAGAAAATGTCATTTATTTCATAAATGGAATGAAGAAAGTATGCAAATTCTACGTTATACCGACTTTCTATAGTTTGCGCATGCATCCGGAAACACGAAAAGCTTACTTCCCACGTTTTTTAAAATCACAGCTTCTAGAAGGTTTACATGATTTCTTTAAAAACACAAGTTTTTAGAAAATGTGATTTATTTCATAGATGAAATCTACAAAGTATGCACATTCTACATCATAACGAATTTCTATAGTTTGCGCATGCGTCCAGAAATAAGAAAAGCTTACTCCCCCCGTTTTTTAAAATCACAGCTTCTAGAAGGTTTACATGATTTCTTAAAAAACATGAGTTTTTAGAAAATGTCATTTATTTCATAAATGGAATCAACAAAGTATGCACATTCTATGTCATAACGACTTTCTATAGTTTGCGCATGCGATGGAAATACGAAAAGCTTACTTCTTGTGTTTTTTAAAATCACAACTTCTAGAAGGTTTACATGATTTCTTTAAAAACATGAGTTTTTAGAAAATGTGATTTATTTCATAAATGGAATCAACAAAGTATGCACATTCTATGTCATAACGACTTTCTATAGTTTGCGCATGTGTATGAAAATAAGAAAAGCTTACTTCCCCCATTTTTTTAAATCACAGCTTCTTGAAGGTTTACATGATTTCTTTAAAAACATGAGTTTTTAGAAAATGGTATTTATTTCATAAATGGAATCAACAAAGTATGCACATTCTATGTCATAACGACTTACATTAGTTTTCCCATGCGTTCGGAAATAGGAAAAGCTTACTTCCCCCTTTTTTTAAAATCACAGCTTCTAGAAGGTTTACATGATTTCTTAAAAAACACGAGTTTTTAGAAAATCTGATTTATTTCATAAGTGGAATCAACAAAGTATGCACATTCTACGTCAGAACGACTTTATATAGTTTGCGCATGCGTCCGGAAATAAGAAAATCTTACTTCCCCCATTTTTTAAAATCACAGCTTCTAGAAGTATTACATGATTTCTTAAAAAACACGAGCTTTTAGAAAATGTCATTTATTTCATAAATGGAATCAACAAAGTATGCACATTCTACGTCATAGCGACTTTCTATAGTTTGCGAATGTGTGCGGAAATATGAAAAGCTTACTTCCCCCATTTTTTAAAATCACAGCTTCAAGAAGGTTTACATGATTTCTTAAAAAAACACGAGTTTTTAGAAAATTTGATTTATTACATAAATCGAATCAACAAAGTATGCACATTGTACGTCATAACGACTTTTTATAGTTTTCGCATGCATCCAGAAATAAGAAAATCTTACTTCCCCCGTTTTTTAAAATCACAGCTTCTAGAATGTTTACATGATATCTTAAAAAACACGAGTTTTTAGAAAATGTCATTTATTTCATAAATGGAATCAACAAATTATGCACATTCTACGTCATAACGACTTTCTATAGTTTGCAAATGCGTCCAGAAATACGAAAATCTTGCTTCCCCCGTTTTTTAAAATCACAGCTTCTAGAAGGTTTACATGATTTCTTTAAAAACACGAGTTTTTAGAAAATGGGATTTATTTCATAAATGGAATCAACAAAGTATGCACATTCTACGTCATAACGAATTTATATAGTTTGTGCATGCGTCCGGAAATAAAAAAAGGTTACTTCCCCTGTTTTTTAAAATCACAGCTTCTAGAAGGTTTACATGATTTCTTAAAAAACACGAGTTTTTAGAAAATGTAATTTATTTCATAAATGGGATCAACAAAGTACGCACATTCTACGTCATAACGACTTACATTAGTTTGCGCATGCATCCGGAAATAAGAAAATCTTACTTCCCCCATTTTTTAAAATCACAGCTTCTAGAAGGTTTACATGATTTCTTAAAAAACATAAGTTTTTAGAAAATGTCATTTATTTCATAAATGGAATAAAAAAAGTATGCACATTCTACGTCATAACGACTTTCTATAGTTTGCGCATGCGATGTAAATACAAATAGCTTACTTCCCCCGTTTTTCAAAATCACAGCTTCTCGAACATTTACATGATTTCTTTAAAAACACGAGTTTTTAGAAAATGTGATTTATTTCATAAATGGAATCAACAAAGTATGCAAATTCTACGTCATAACGACTTTCTATAGTTTGCGCATGCGTCCGGAAATGAGAAGAGCTTACTTCCCTCGTTTTTTAAAATCACAGCTTCTAGAAGGTTTACATGATTTCTTAAAAAACATGAGTTTTTAGAAAATGTCTTTTATTTCATAAATGGAATCAACAAAGTATGCACATTCTACGTGATAACGACATTCTATACTTTGCGCATGCGATGGAAATACAAAAACCTTACTTCCCCCTTTTTTTAAAATCACAGCTTCTACAAGGTTTACATGATTTCTTAAAAAACACGAGTTTTTAGAAAATGTGATTTATTTCATAAATGGAATCAACAAAGTATGCACTTTCTATGTCATAACGACTTTCTATAGTTTGCGCATGCGTCCGGAAATAAGAAAATCTTACTTCCCCCGTTTTTTAAAATCACAGCTTGTAGAAAGTTTACATGATCTCGTTAAAACCACGAGTTTTTAGAAAATGTGTTTTATTTCATAAATGGAATCAACAAAGTATGCACATTCTACGTCATAACGACTTTCTATAGTTTGCGCATGCGTCCGGAAATACGAAAAGCTTACTTCCCCCGTTTTTTAAAATCACAGCTTCTAGAAGGTTTACATGATTTCTTTAAAAACACGAGTTTTTAGAAAATGTGATTTATTTCATAAATGGAATCAACAAATTATGCACATTCTATGTCATAACGACTTTCTATAGTTTGTGCATGCGTCCGGAAATAAGAAAAGCTTAGTTCCCCCGTTTTTTAAAATCACAGCTTCTAGAAGGTTTACATGATCTCTTAAAAAACATGAGTTTTTAGAAAATGTGATTTATTTCATAAATGGAATCAACAAAGTATGCACATTCTACGTCATAATGACTTACATTAGTTTGCGTATCCGTCCGGAAATAAGAAAAGCTTACTTCCCCCGTTTTTTAAAATCACAGCTTCTAGAAGGCTTACATGATTTCTTAAAAAACATGAGATTTTAGAAAATGTCATTTATTTCATAAATGGAATCAACAAAGTATGCACATTCTACGTCATAACGACTTTCTATAGTTTGCACATGCGTCCGGAAATAGGAAAAGCTTACTTCCCCCGTTTTTTAAAATCACAGCTTCTAGAAGGTTTACATGACTTCTTTAAAAAGATGAGTTTTTAGAAAATGTGATTTATTTCATAAATGGAATCAACAAAGTATGCACATTCTACGTCATAACGACTTTCTATAGTTTGCGCATGCGTCCGGAAATGAGAAAAGCTTACTTCCCCCGTTTTTTAAAATCACGGCTTCTAGAAGGTTTACATGATTTCTTTAAAAACATGAGTTTTTAGAAAATGTCATTTATTTCATAAATGGAATCAACAAAGTATGCAAATTCTACGTTATACCGACTTTCTATTGTTTGCGCATGCATTCGGAAACACGAAAAGCTTACTTCCCACGTTTTTTAAAATCACAGCTTCTAGAAGGTTTACATGATTTCTTTAAAAACACAAGTTTTTAGAAAATGTGATTTATTTCATAGATGAAATCTACAAAGTATGCACATTCTACATCATAACGAATTTCTATAGTTTGCGCATGCGTCCAGAAATAAGAAAAGCTTACTCCCCCCATTTTTTAAAATCACAGCTTCTAGAAGGTTTACATGATTTCTTAAAAAACACGAGTTTTTAGAAAATGTCATTTATTTCATAAATGGAATCAACAAAGTATGCACATTCTATGTCATAACGACTTTCTATAGTTTGCGCATGCGATGGAAATACGAAAAGCTTACTTCCTGTGTTTTTTAAAATCACAACTTCTAGAAGGTTTACATGATTTCTTTAAAAACATGAGTTTTTAGAAAATGTGATTTATTTCATAAATGGAATCAACAAAGTATGCACATTCTATGTCATAACGACTTTCTATAGTTTGCGCATGTGTATGAAAATAAGAAAAGCTTACTTCCCCCATTTTTTTAAATCACAGCTTCTTGAAGGTTTACATGATTTCTTTAAAAACATGAGTTTTTAGAAAATGGTATTTATTTCATAAATGGAATCAACAAAGTATGCACATTGTACGTCATAGCAACTTTCTATAGTTTGTGCATGCGTCCGAAAATAAGAAAACCTTACTTTCCCCCGTTTTTTAAAATCACAGCTTCTAGAAGGTTTATATGATTTCTTTAAAAACACGAGTTTTTAGAAAATGTGATTTATTTCATCAATGGAATCAACAAAGTGTGCACATTCTACGTCATAACGACTTTCTATAGTTTGCGCATGCGTCCGGAAATAAGAAAATCTTAATTCCCCCATTTTTTAAAATCACAGCTTCTAGAAGGTTTACATGATTTCTTAAACAGCATGAGCTTTTAGAAAATGTGATTTATTTCATAAATGGAATCAACAAAGTATGCACGTTCTACGTCATAATGACTTACATTAGTTTGCGCATGCGTCCGGAAATAAGAAAAGGTTACTTCCCCCGTTTTTTAAAATCACAGCTTCAAGAATGTTTACATGATCTCTTAAAAAACACGAGTTTTTAGAAAATGTGATTTATTTCATAAATGGAATCAACAAAGTATGCACATTCTACGTCATAACGACTTACATTAGTTTGCGCATGCTTCCGGAAATAAGAAAAGCTTACTTCCCTCGTTTTTTAAAATCACAGCTTCTAGAAGGTTTACATGATTTCTTTAAAAACACGAGTTTTTAGAAAATGTCATTTATTTCATAAATGGAATCAACAAAGTATGCACATTCTACATCATAACGACTTTCTATAGTTTGCGCATGCGTCCGGAAATAAGAAAAGCTTAGTTCCCCCGTTTTTTAAAATCACAGCTTCTAGAAGGTTTACATGATTTCTTTAAAAACACGAGTTTTTAGAAAATGTGATTTATTTCATAAATGGCATCAACAAAGTATGGACATTCTACATCATATCGACTTTCTATAGTTTGCGCATGCGTCCGGAAATACGAAAAGCTTACTTCCCCCGTTTTTTAAAATCACAGCTTCTAGAAGGTTTACATGATTTCTTTAAAAACACAAGTTTTTAGAAAATGTGATTTATTTCATAAACGGAATCAACAAAGTATGCACATTCTACGTCATAACGAATTTCTATAGTTTGCACATGCCTTCGGAAATAAGAAAATCTTACTTGCACTGTTTTTTAAAATCACAACTTCTAGAAGGTTTACATGATTTCTTAAAAAACATGAGTTTTTAGAAAATGTCATTTATTTCATAAATGGAATCAACAAAGTATGCACATTCTACGTCATAATGACTTTCTATAGTTTGCGCATGCATCCGGAAAGAAGAAAATCTTACTTCCCCCATTTTTTAAAATCACAGCTTCTAGAAGGTTTACATGATTTCTTAAAAAACACGAGTTTTTAGAAAATGTCATTTATTTCATAAATGGAATCAACAAAGTGTGCACATTCTACTTCATAACAACTTTCTATAGTTTGTGCATGCGTCCGGAAATACGCAAAGCTTGCTTCACCCGTTTTTTTAAAATCACAGCTTCTAGAAGGTTTACATGATTTCTTTAAAAACACGAGTTTTTAGAAAATGTGATTTATTTCATAAATGGAATCAACAAAGTATGCACATTCTACGTCATAACGACTTACTTTAGTTTGCGCATGCGTCCGGAAATAGGAAAAGCTTACTTCCCCCGTTTTTTAAAATCACAGCTTTTAGAAGGTTTACATGATTTCTTTAAAAACACGAGTTTTTAGAAAATGTGATTTATTTCATAAATGGAATCAACAAAGTATGCACATTCTACGTCATATCGACTTTCTATAGTTTGCGCATATGTCCGGAAATAAGAAAAGCTTACTTCCCCCGTTTTTCAAAATCACGGCTTCTAGAAAGTTTACATGATCTCTTAAAAAACACGAGTTTTTAGAAAATGTGATTTATTTCATAAATGCAATCAACAAAGTATGCATATACTACGTCATAACGACTTACATTAGTTTGCGCATGCATCCGGAAATAAGAAAAGCTTACTTCCCCCTTTTTTTAAAATCACAGCTTCTAGAAGGTTTACATGATTTCTTAAACAACACGAGTTTTTAGAAAATGTGACTTATTTCATAAATGGAATCAACATAGTATGCACATTCTATGTCATACCGACTTACATTAGTTTGCGCATGCGTCAGGAAATAAGAAAAGCTTACTTCCCCCTTTTTTTAATATCTCAGTTTCTAGAAGGTTTACATGATTTCTTAAAAAACACGAGTTTTTAGAAAATGTGATTTATTTCATAAATTGAATCAACAAAGTATGCACATTCTACGTCATAAGGACTTTCTATAGTTTGCTCATGCATCCGGAAATAAGAAAATCTTACTCCCCCCATTTTTTAAAATGACAGCTTCTAGAAGGTTTACATGATTTCATTAAAAACACGAGTTTTTAGAAAATGTGATTTATTTCATAAATGGAATCAACAAAGTGTGCACATTCTACGTCATAACGACTTTCTATAGTTTGCGCATGCGTCCAGATATACGCAAAGCTTACTTCACCCGTTTTTTAAAATCACAGCTTCTAGAAGGTTTACATGATTTCTTAAAAAACACGAGTTTTTAGAAAATGTGATTTATTTCATAAATGGAATCAACAAAGTATGCACATTCTACGTCATATCGACTTTCTATAGTTTGCGCATATGTCCGGAAATAAGAAAAGCTTACTTCCCCCGTTTTTCAAAATCACGGCTTCTAGAAAGTTTACATGATCTCTTAAAAAACACAAGTTTTTAGAAAATGTAATTTATTTCATAAATGGAATCAACAAAGTATGCACATTCTACCTCATATCGACTTTCTATAGTTTGCGCATGCGTCCGGAAAAGAGAAAATCTTACTTCCCCCATTTTTTAAAATCACAGCTTCTAGAAGGTTTACATGATTTCTTAAAAAACACGAGTTTTTAGATAATGTCATTTATTTCATAAATGGAATCAACAAAGTAGGCACATTCTACGTCATAACGACTTTCTATAGTTTGCGGATGCGTCCGGATATACGAAATCTTGCTTCCCCCGTTTTTTAAAATTACAGCTTCTAGAAGGTTTACATGATTTCTTTAAAAACACGACTTTTTAGAAAATGTGATTTATTTCATAAATGGAATCAACAAAGTATGCACATTCTACGTCATAACTGTTGAGATATTGTAACTTCAAAGAATATTATATTTGTACTTTATTATTCCGGAGATGATTCATTCCTCCGTGAAGATCTTATTGTATATCCGGAGATGTTTATTCCTCCGTCGGAATGTGGTAACTTGGGTTATTAGACTTCCCTAGTGGGTGTCGGCCCTGTATGTGTTATGTGGGTCAAAGGGTTATTAGACCACCCTAGAGGGGTCGGCCCAGTCAATTATAATGGGGTATTTAACCTAATGGTTAAATACGAGCCTACATGTACTTGTGTAAAATACATATCAGAGTAGTGTATAAATAGAGGAGGTGTGTTCCTCATTATACACATTCACTCACTGGAGGATAGCGCACTTGTGGAGGAGAGGTCTGCTATTGTGGAGGAGGAGATCATGTCTCAGGGTTTCATCTTTGTATATTGCTGGTCATCTATATTGAGGAAGCTTTGCTGGGTTTTCTACCCCATGAGGGTTTCCCAGGATAAATCTCTGTCTCTTGTGTTTATGCTGTGCTTGTTGTTTCTTCAGTGATCCTGTATATGATATTATTGTGAAATGGAATGTAATGCTGCTATTTTATGTCTTAGCATATTAAATCTTAACATGGTATCAGATCTAACCTGAAGGAAGACAAGGTATGGCACTAAAAACACTTGCTTTACTTACGACAATTTGAAGGTTAGGGTTTTACATAACAAAAACCAGTCATCATAGCAATTTCGCTATAAATCCGTTTTGGCGAAGTTTTCGGATCTTAAACTGTTACAGGACGAAGCTAAAATCTCCAGGTACCTTGTGTCCAAAGGACAACCTCTAATTCGTTGTACTTTGTGATTTATGATCTGTACAATATAGGGCTTCTGCCTCTTCCAGATCTGAGTCAAAATCAGGTGACCTTGGGAAAAAGGTCATAACTTGGGCTAGGAAGCTCCAAATGAAATTTCGTGAAAAGTGACAGGTAGTACACAGACTGTACTATCTCAGAAAACTTTTTCAGAGGCCGAAGTTGAACCAGTGACACGTGGCACGCCGTACAAGTTCGCTCTCCTGTATTATCCCATAAACAGGTCACGTTGCGACACTTGGCATAACTCTCTCTCAGAGAATCCAATTGAGGTCAGACCTGTCAGGATGGAAAGATAACAGGCCGAGCTATCTCAGAAAACGTTTTCAGAGGCCGAAGGTCAAAAAGTGACATGTGGCACACCGTACAAGTTCGCTCTCCTGTATTTTCCCAAACAGGTCACGTTGCGACATTTGGCATAACTCTCTCTCAGAACATCCAATTGAGGTCAGACCTATCAGGATGGAAATACAACAGATCTGGCTATCTCAGAAAACTTTTTCAGACCCTGTGGATCAAAAATTTCGGAGTTACACCAGAAACAATCAGGTACATATTTCTGTCAAAACAGAATTATTTTTTGGTACCTTCATTCATGGCTTCCGGAATTTAGGGCTTTGAAGAAAGTTGGAATTTTTGTAATCGGAGACCACGGCTGGATGCTACTCATCAAAATAGAAATTTAGAGACCAAGATCAGAATTTTTGGTTGGGCAGAAGGCCGGGCTTGATTAGACCCTAGTTCGGGACTTTGATCAGAAAAGTGGAAAATTAGGGCTTCTGTAAAAATGAGAATTTTTGAAATCTGTGACCATGGCTGGAAGCTCCTCAGAAAAATAGAAGCTTAGAGATTTGGATCAAACATTTTGATTGGGCAGAAGAGTGGGATTCATCAAACCCCAGTTCAGGGTCACGTCCAGTGAATCCGGAAGTTTCAAAGGCAAAATTGAGGAGTGAAACTTTGCAGTTTTCAAATTCTGAATATATCAGTTTGATCAGCTCATCAAGGCGCATATTTCTATCCTTTCGGAAGTTTGAAATTCAAAGTTTGAATTTTTGGGGTTTCTCTGACAAACCCATATCCAGCTCCAGGTCCAGTTCTTGCAAATCAAGTGGATAGGGTTAATCCTAGAAGAAGATGGATTGGTCACCTGCATAAGTGAAGGAGTTCCTGTTTCAGAGGGAGATGAGGCTAAGGCTTTACATAAGGAGATTACAAGCGATCTCGACAGGTATGACTCATCGAGGTATGTTTTGAGATTTGTTCATGATTAAGTGTATGGTATGTTTGTCTTCATGTTATTACGGTTAGTACAATCTTGATTTTAGATTTGTTGTATCACCTTAACAAAATTATGAATGCATGATAGAAGATATTCATTGGTTAGGGTGTTGACACTTATGATTGTACTAATGCATTATAATGTTGTGTGAGGTTGATGTTGTCTGCTAACAAGATACAGGTACATCACAAAAGACAAATTAGGCTCCATGACCATGAAAACATGAAGACAAAGACTCATCCATAATCTTTGTTCTACTTATGAGGTACGTATGACTTTGTTATATTATGCTTAACCTATGAGACATGCAGGTTCTAGCTCAGGATCTCTAAATCATTGAAGAGATTGTTTAGGTATGTTGTACATAACCAAGTAGGTATACTAATCCAGGTATGTTTCCCATGAATCTTACCTTGTGTTAGGATCCCTTATATAAGTATACTTGATATGATTGGTTATGCTTATTCATAAAGTTAGTAATCAAGGGTTTATGCATGATTTAATTAACCAGAAGAGTACTATGATCAAACAAGAATATGCATGAGTAAAAGAAGACTTACTTGAAACCCTGAATACTAATGATCATGACTATACATATTCAAGATTATTTAGAATTAGAATGTTTTGAGAATATACTAATGAATGGATGTTTGTGTATGAGATCATGAGGATGACACTAGTGCACACTTGAGCATGCACAGTGGTACAGAATGAATAGAAGTTCAAAGGACATATAGAAGATCAAGCGGGAGGCAACCACACAAACATAAAAGATAAGTATTTGAGTTGTTATTTGAAATAGTAAATGATATTTCTTGTATGCATATTTGTATTCCTAGAACATATCATGCTGAGTGCAAACATTCATAGAGCATTGAACATTATACTACTAATATGCATATGATTGGTAAGTTGGACAAACATTCCATTGTTGCTTGTCTAGAATGAAACCTCTTTGCTGACATGCTGAGAGCTGTGCACACTCTCGATAGTATGTTCTGGTAGAGATGGAAGGCATCTAGATAGCCACTGTATGCATACAGGATATGGGAAAGTGTTGTGCCAAAGTATTGGTCAAGATAGTTGCATAACTATGTAAATGATATCTGTATGCATAATAGGTTATCATGATTTCATGATTATGAAGGATTACTAATCATGTACTTAATTTTGTTTTGTAGGAAAGATCATGAAGAATAATGAACACCGAACAAGTGATGGATGTTCAACAAAAAGATTTACAAATCAAACAAAATATAGAAGGCTTGTGGCTAGAAGATTCTCTTAGAAAGAGGAAGAGAATCATGATGAGATGTTTGCTTCAAGTGGCTAGATAAGACCATTCTCTTAATGGTGCAATTAAAGAAGAAGTGTGAATCAGGTTCTGTATGGGTTCCCAGGATCGATAGTATATTGATGAGAATACATGTGGGGATTGTATCATCCTTGAACACTTGTTCTAAAGTGAGCCGTAGACAGGTGTCTCCGAGAAAGAAAAGGGATTGGATCATCCATGGACTTTCAGTCCTAAAGAGAGCCGTAGACGTGAGGTCTCCGAGAATGAAGTCCTTAGTGGACAGTTGAGGGGATTGGATCATCCCTGGACTTTCAGTCCTAAAGAGAGCCGTAGACGTAAGGTCTCCGAGAATGAAGTCCTTAGTGGACAGTTAAGGGGATTGGATCATCCCTGGAATTTCAGTCCTAAAGAGAGCCGTAGACGTGAGGTCTCCGAGAATGAAGTCCTTAGTGTACAGTTGAAGGGATTGGATCATCCCTGGACTTTCAGTCCTAAAGAGAGCCGTAGACGTGAGGTCTCCGAGAATGAAGTCCTTAGTGGACAGTTGAGGGGATTGGATCATCCCTGGACTTTCAGTCCTAAAGAGAGCCGTAGACGTAAGGTCTCCGAGAAGTGGGGATTGTATCATCCCCAGACCTTGGTCCCTGAATTGATCCGTAGACGTATGGTCTTCGAGAATAAAGTGATGGGGATTGCATCATCCCGGAACCACTAGTTCAAAATGTACGTGAGGACTGCATCGTCCATGAACTGGGTTCAAAATGTACGTGAGGACTGCATCGTCCATGAACTAGGTTCAAAATGTACGTGAGGACTGCATCGTCCATGAACTGGGTTCAAAATGTACGTGAGGACTGCATCGTCCATGAACTGGGTTCAAAATGTACGTGAGGACTGCATCGTCCATGAACTGGGTTCAAAATGTACGTGAGGACTGCATCGTCCATGAACTGGGTTCAAAATGTACGTGAGGACTGCATCGTCCATGAACTGGGTTCAGAATGTACGTGAGGACTGCATCGTCCATGAACTGGGTTCAGAATGTACGTGAGGACTGCATCGTCCATGAACTGGGTTCAGAATGTACGTGAGGACTGCATCGTCCATGAACTGGGTTCAGAATGTACGTGAGGACTGCATCGTCCATGAACTGGGTTCAGAATGTACGTGAGGACTGCATCGTCCATGAACTGGGTTCAAAATGTACGTGAGGACTGCATCGTCCATGAACTGGGTTCAGAATGTACGTGAGGACTGCATCGTCCATGAACTGGGTTCAGAATGTACGTGAGGACTGCATCGTCCATGAACTGGGTTCAAAATGTACGTGAGGAATGCATCGTCCATGAACTGGGTTCAAAATGTACGTGAGGACTGCATCGTCCATGAACTGGGTTCAAAATGTACGTGATGGGATTGCATCATCCCTAGACATGAGACTTGTCTTAAAGTGATAAGGACTAATCATCCTGTAAGTAGATTGGGATTGCATCGTCCCTAGACATGGTGAGGTGTCTTAAAGTGATAAGGACTAATCCTCCTGTAAGTAGATTGGGATTGCATCGTCCCTAGACATGGTGAAGTGTCTTAAAGTGATAAGGACTAATCATCCTGTAAGTAGATTGGGATTGCATCGTCCCTAGACATGGTGAGGTGTCTTAAAGTGATAAGGACTAATCATCCTGTAAGTAGATTGGGATTGCATCGTCGCTAGACATGGTGGGGTGTCTTAAAGTGATAAGGACTAATCATCCTGTAAGTAGATTGGGATTGCATCATCCCTAGACATGGTGAGGTGTCTTAAAGTGGTAAGGACTAATCATCCTGTAAGTAGATTGGGATTGCATCGTCCCTAGACATGGTGAGGTGTCTTAAAGTGATAAGGACTAATCCTCCTGTAAGTAGATTGGGATTTCATCGTCCCTAGACATGGTGAAGTGTCTTAAAGTGATAAGGACTAATCATCCTGTAAGTAGATTGGGATTGCATCGTCCCTAGACATGGTGAGGTGTCTTAAAGTGATAAGGACTAATCATCCTGTAATTAGATTGGGATTGCATCGTCGCTAGACATGGTGAGGTGTCTTAAAGTGATAAGGACTAATCATCCTGTAAGTAGATTGGGATTGCATCATCCCTAGACATGAGGACTAATCATCCTGTAAGTAGATTGGGATTGCATCATCCCTAGACATGGTGAGGTGTCTTAAAGTGGTAAGGACTAATCATCCTGTAAGTAGATTGGGATTGCATCGTCCCTAGACATGGTAAGGTGTCTTAAAGTGATAAGGACTAATCATCCTGTAAGTTGATTCGGGATTGCATCATCCTTAGACATGGTGAGGTGTCTTAAAAGGATAGGGATTGATCATCCCATAAGTGGATCAGGATTGTATCATCCTTGGACCTATGTCCTAAAGTGAGAGGGATTGACCATCCCGTAATTGGATCATGTGTATTGCAGGGTATGCTGCTGTTGTGTATACTTGTATCAGTGTGGATACTTGTATTGATAGATGTATTAGTGAGAATACATGCTTTTGATGATAGATGTATTAGTGAGAATACATGCTTTTGATGATAGATGTATTAGTGAGAATACATGCTTTTGATGATAGATGTATTAGTGAGAATACATGCTTTTGATGATATATGTATTAGTAAGAATACATGTTTTGATGATAGATGTATTAGTGAGAATACATGCTTTTGATGATAGATGTATTAGTGAGAATACATGCTTTTGATGATAGATGTATTAGTGAGAATACATGCTTTTGATGATATATGTATTAGTAAGAATACATGTTTTTATGATAGATGTATTGGTGAGAATACATACTTTTGATGATACATGTATTGATTAATGTACTTGTATGGTTGAGGATACTTATGTTGTAGATCGAGATGATCCAGATGCTGTAGATCGAGATGATCCAGATGCTGTAGATTGAGATGATCCAGATGTTGTAGATCGAGATGATCCAGATGCTGTAGATCGTGATGATCCAGATGCTGTAGATGGTGATGATCCAGATGCTTTAGATCGAGATGAT
Source organism: Larix kaempferi (assembly GCA_027924585.1). Lineage (NCBI taxonomy): Eukaryota > Viridiplantae > Streptophyta > Pinopsida > Pinales > Pinaceae > Larix > Larix kaempferi. Next base: position 39,450,204 of record BSBM01000217.1, read on the forward strand.
CCAGATGGTGTAGATCGAGATGATCCAGATGCTGTAGATCGAGATGATCCAGATGCTGTAGATCGAGATGATCCAGATGATGTAGATGAGATGATCCAGATGCTGTAGATCGAGATGATCCAGATGTTATAGATCGAGATGATCCAGATGCTGTAGATCGAGATGATCCAGATGTTGTAGATCGTGATGATCCAGATGCTGTAGATCGAGATGATCTAGATGCTGTAGATCGAGATGATATGACAATGTTGATGATCGTGAGATAACGATGCGGATGATCGTAAGATGACGATGCTAATGATCGTGTGATGACGATGCTGATGATCGTATGATGACGATGCTGATGATCGTGAGATGACGATGCTGATGATCGTTTGATGACGATGCTGATGATCGTGAGATGACGATGTTGATGATCGTGTGATGACGATGTTGATGATAGTGAGATGACGATGTTGTTGATCATGTGATGACGATGCTGATGATCGTGTGATGGCGATGCTGACAATCGTGAGGATTCAGATATTGATGTTGCTGTAGTTGTTTGAGTGCTGCAGAAGATAAAGACTCAGTACTGAAGATGTTGATGTTCCTGTATTGAAGATATTCCAGTAACTGGTTGAGTTACTGATGATGTTGAGAAAGCTTCCAATGATTTATAGATGTATCATGTATGATGTTGATGACTCCTTGCTCGTGCAGATGCTGTTATAATATCCTTCTCGTTAAGGGGGAGTGTTGAGATATTGTAACTTCAAAGAATATTATATTTGTACTTTATTATTCCGGAGATGATTCATTCCTCCGTGAAGATCTTATTGTATATCCGGAGATGTTTATTCCTCCGTCGGAATGTGGTAACTTGGGTTATTAGACTTCCCTAGTGGGGGTCGGCCCTGTATGTGTTATGTGGGTCAAAGGGTTATTAGACCACCCTAGAGGGGTCGGCCCAGTCAGTTATAATGGGGTATTTAACCTAATGGTTAAATACGAGCCTACATGTACTTGTGTAAAATACATATCAGAGTAGTGTATAAATAGAGGAGGTGTGTTCCTCATTATACACATTCACTCACTGGAGGATAGCTCACTTGTGGAGGAGAGGTCTGCTATTGTGGAGGAGGAGATCATGTCTCAGGGTTTCATCTTTGTATATTGCTGGTCATCTATATTGAGGAAGCTTTGCTGGGTTTTCTACCCCATGAGGGTTTCCCAGGATAAATCTATGTCTCTTGTGTTTATGCTGTGCTTGTTGTTTCTTCAGTGATCCTGTATATGATATTATTGTGAAATGGAATGTAATGCTGCTATTTTCTGTCTTAGCATATTAAATCTTAACAATAACGACTTTCTATAGTTTGCGCATGCGTCCGGAAATAAGAAAAGATTACTTCCCCCGTTTTTTAAAATCACAGCTTCTAGAAGGTTTACATGATTTCTTAAAAAACACGAGTTTTTAGAAAATGTAATTTATTTCATAAATGGAATCAACAAAGTATGCACATTCTACATCATAACGACTTACATTAGTTTGCGCATGCGTCTGGAAAGAAGAAAAGCTTACTTCCCCCTTTTTTAAAATCACAGCTTCTAGAAGGTTTAAATGATTTCTTAAAAACCACGAGTTTTTAGAAAATGTGATTTATTTCATAAATGGAATCAACAAAGTATGCACATTCTACGTCACAACGACTTTCTATAGTTTGCGCATGCGTCCGGAAAAGAGAAAATCTTACTTCCCCCATTTTTTAAAATCACATCTTCTAGAAGGTTTACATGATTTCTTAAAAAACACGAGCTTTTAGAAAATGTCATTTATTTCATAAATGGAATCAACAAAGTATGCACATTCTACGTCATAACGACTTTCTATAGTTTGCGCATGCGTCCGGAAATAAGAAAAGCTTAGTTCCCCCGTTTTTTAAAATCACAGCTTTTAGAAGGTTTACATGATTTCTTAAAAAACATGAGTTTTTAGAAAATGTGATTTATTTCATAAATGGAATCAACAAAGTATGCAAATTCTACGTCATACCGACTTTCTATAGTTTGCGCATGCATCCGAAAATACGATGTAATGCCCCTAGAATGACTGTGGACCTTAAGGGAACCTTTCGAGTGACCCGACTGAACAACTTCGATATAATGGTCTCTTGAGCCTTCTTATGCCTTAAATGATTGAGGACAACCTGAAGATGTAAATGACGACAATAATTGATAAATGAATTAAGGAATTAAATTCTATGTGTGGAAAGGGATAATTGATTGATTACATCTTGATTAATGATTAGCCCTGATTGATCAAGTCAAAGTGCAGTAGGACAATTACAGTCCTAGCTCTGCGACTTGGGAGGACGCAACTGAGATGCGTCGTAGCTTTCCATTTTTTTATTCTGAACTTCGGGACGAAGTTCTAATTAAGTAGGGGTGTATGTAGTGCCCCTAGACTTGTGTAGACATTGAGGGCACCTGCTGAGTGACCCGGCTGATTGAAACATTAATTAAATAACCTTTTGACCTTATTTTTTTTGAGTATGTGTATCTGAACTGTTGAGGTAAATGAATAATTGCATATGTTAAACGATTAGCTATGACTATGGAAAATTATGTTGATGGATAATGCTTAACGACTAGCTGTATGGTGATTATGTATTTGGCGACGAAATGTATATTTGATAATATGAATGAGCAGTTTGAATAAATCATAAATGTTTAACAATGCTAGAGTTAGAAACCAGATGATGATTGTTGAGAACAGTGCTACTAATAATTTGTTGCGAGAAGTGTGTGTAGAAACAAGTGAAACGGTTCACCAACGGACACACAAAGGAACATGGAGGGTCGTAGAGTACGGGTAAATCACACATAGGGGAAGTGACGACGATGTCAACTTTCGACAAGAATACCACTCATGAGCAGATAAGCATTGATCCGCTTGCTCAAGAGGAATGCGTGAGGATGTACGAGGTGGGCCACGACGGAGCTGGTCACGTACGAGTTGAGGGGCGCGCAATGAGAACGGACTCACTCCTCAGCGCCATTAGTCCCTAGATAGCATGTAGACGGAGGATGGATGGTAACGATTCCTAAAATCCCTACAAGAGTTCCCGCAAGTCAAAACGGAAAGATGGTGGCAGAAGGGCCCAACGATGCGGTACCCTGTCAAGAACAGAAAGAATGGACGCAAGGACCCAACGAGGTGGTACCATGCCAAGGAATGGAAACCATGGATGATTGGACCTGACGGAGTGGTGCCATGTCAGGGGATTAAAAAATTAAGGAACCAGGAGCCCAACGACGTGGCACCGTGATCCTAGTGAGTTTGATTGTTAAATTAAACTGCATAAAAACTTAGGAGAATAACTCTAGATTATTACTTAGCAAATGCATAACAATAGCTTAGACATTTGCACATGAATAGTTATTTTGTTGAGCATTTAAATTAATAGAAATTATTATTTAGGAGAAAAATAGATTAGACACCTAGTCAACTAAAAGCTAGGAGTTGATTAAAATATCTGGGGGACAAACTAGAGCAAACTTAGGGATGTAGGTGCACTTCCCAGAGAAACTGACACTTGGATGGGTGAGTGTTTTAATTAAATAAATAATTAAAAATATTTAATTATGCATGAAGAGACATGTGTCGCAGGAGATTTCCCTTTATAAGGAAGGATTAAGGAATGGGTAAGGGGCCCATAATTTGGACAATTGTCGTAATTTTAGAATGCCTCAAAGACTTGCTGCTATCTAAGGGTTTGGCTTAGAAATCCAGGTGGGAAGGGAAGCCCAAGCTGAATTTCTGAAATACTTGTGTGAGCTCTACGACCCAAAGCTCGGGGGAGGCCATGCGACTGAAAGCATGAGCCTATGGTTTGGTGGCGAAGCTAACGGTTGCTTCGCCTATGGTTAAACGAGCTTTGCTGGAGGGATCCTACGGAAGACGCAGACAACAATGGAACAGCTGGATCGGGTTGACAGGTTAAGGTTTGCTTATTTTTGTTAAGTTATTCACTCTTTTATTTTATTTTTCCAATAACTATAATGGCTAATTTGTTTGTATGAAGTTTTTAAAGTTTCAGGTTCAGTTCAAGGGGACCCTAAAGGAGGGGTCCTACAGTCCGGAAATAAGAAAAGCTTACTTCCTCCAGTTTTTTTAAAATCACAGCTTCTAGAAGGTTTAGATGATTTCTTAAAACACACGAGTTTTAAGAAAATGTGATTTATTTCATAAATGGAATCAACAAAGTATGCACATTCTATGTCATAACGACTTTCTATAGTTTGGGCATGCGCAAGCTATGCACATTCTACGTAATCACGACTTTCTATAGTTTGCGCATGCGTCCGGAAATAAGAAAAGCTTACTTCCCCCCTTTTTTTAAATTCACAGCTTCTAGAATGTTTAGATGAATTCTTAAAAAACACGAGTTTTAGAAAATGTGATTTATTTCATCAATGGAATCAACAAAGTTTTCACATTCTACGTCATAACGAATTTCTATAGTTTGCGCATGCGTCCGGAAATAAGAAAAGCTTAATTCCCCCCGTTTTTTAAAATCACAGCTTCTAGAAGGTTTACATGATTTCTTAAAAAACACGAGTTTTTAGAAAATGTGATTTATTTGATCAATGGAATCAACAAAGTAAGCACATTCTATATCATAACGACTTTCTATAGTTTGCGCATGCACAAACTATGCACATTCTACGTGATAACGACTTTCTATAGTTTGCGCATGCATCCGGAAATAAGAAAAGCTTGCTTCCCCCCTTTTTTTTAAATTCACAGCTTCTAGAAGGTTTAGATGAATTCTTAAAAAACATGAGTTTTTAGAAAATGTGATTTATTTCATAAATGGAATCAACAAAGTATGCACATTCTCTCTAATAACTACTTTCAAAAGTTTGTGCATGCGTCCGGAAATATGAAAAGCTTACGTCCCCACTTTTTTTAAATTCACACCTTCTAAAAGGTTTAGATGAATTCTTAAAAAACACGAGTTTTTAGAAAATGTGATTTATTTCATAAATGGAATCAACAAAGTATGCACATTCTACGTCATAACTACTTTCTATAGTTTGCGCATGCGTCTGGAAATAAGAAAAGCTTAATTCCCCCCTTTTTTAAAATCACAGCTTCTAGAAGGTTTACATGATTTCTTAAAAAACACGAGTTTTTAAAAAATGTGATTTATTTCATAAATGGAATAAACAAAGTATGCACATTCTATGTAATAACGACTTTCTATAGTTTGCGCATGCGTCCGGAAATAAGAAAAGCTTCCTTCCGCCAGTTTTTTAAAACCATAGCTTCTAGAAGGTTTACATGAGTTCTTAAAAAACACGAGTTTTTAGAAAATGTGATTTATTTCATAAATGGAATCAACAAAGTATGCAAATTCTACATAGTAACGACTTTCTATAGTTTGCACATGCGTCCGGAAATAAGAAAATCTTAATTCCCCCCGTTTTTTAAAATCACAGCTTCTAGAAGGTTTACATGATTTCTTAAAAAACACGAGTATTTAGAAAATGTGATTTATTTCATAAATGGAATCAACAAAGTATGCACATTCTAAGTCATAACAACTTTCTATAGTTTACGCATCCGTCCGGAAATAAGAAAAGCTTAATTCCCCCCATTTTTTAAAATCACAGAAGGTTTACATGATTTCTTAAAAAACACGAGTTTTTCGGAAATGTGATTTATTTCATAAATGGAATCAACAAAGTATGCACATTCTATGTCATAAAGACTTTCTATAGTTTGCGCATGTGCAAACTATGCAAATTCTACGTAATAACAACTTTCTATAGTTTGCGCATGCGCCCGGAAATAAGAAAAGCTTACTTCCCCCCTTTTTTTAAATTCACAGCTTCTAGAAGGTTTAGATGAATTCTTAAAAAACACGAGTTTTTAGAAAATGTGATTTATTTCATAAATGGAATCAACAAACTATGCACATTCTACGTAATAACGACTTTCTATAGTTTGCGCATGCGTCCGGAAATAAGAAAAACTTCCTTCCGCAAGTTTTTTAAAACCACAGCTTCTAGAAGGTTTACATGATTTCTTAAAAAACACGAGTTTTTAGAAAATGTGATTTATTTCATAAATGGAATCAACAAAGTATGCACATTCTATGTAATAACGACTTTCAAAACTTTGCGCATGCGTCCGAAAATATGAAAAGCTTACTTCCGCCAGTTTTTTAAAATCACAGCTTCTAGAAGGTTTACATGATTTCGTAAAAAACACGAGTTTTTAGAAAATGTGATTTATTTCATAAATGGAATCAACAAAGTATGCACATTCTATGTGATAACGAATTTCTATAGTTTGCGCATGCGCAAACTATGCACATTCTATGTAATAACGAATTTCTATAGTTTGCGCATGCGTCCGGAAGTAGGAAAAGCTTACTTCCCCCTTTTTTTAAATTCACAGCTTCTAGAAGGTTTAGATGAATTCTTAAAAAACACGAGTTTTTAGAAAATGTGATTTATTTCATAAATGGAATCAACAAAGTTTGCACATTCTACATCATAACGACTTTCTATAGTTTGCGCATGCGTCCGGAAATAAGAAAAGCTTAATTCCCCCCGCTTTTTAAAATAACAGCTTCTAGAAGGTTTACATGATTTCTTAAAAAACACGATTTATTTATTTCATAAATGGAATCAACAAAGTATGCACATTCTATGTCATAACGAATTTCTATAGTTTGCGCATGTGCAAACTATGCACATTCTACGTGATAACGACTTTCTATAGTTTGCGCATGTGTCCGGAAATAAGAAAAGCTTACTTCCCCCCTTTTTTTAAATTCCCAGATTCTAGAAGGTTTAGATAAATTCTTAAAAAATACGAGTTTTTAGAAAATGTGATTATTTTCATAAATGGAATCAACAAACTATGCACATTCTACGTAATAATGACTTTCTATAGTTTGCGCATGCGTCCGTAAATAAGAAAAGCTTACTTCCGCAAGTTTTTTAAAACCATAGCTTCTAGAAGGTTTAGGTGATTTCTTAAAAAACACGAGTTTTTAGAAAATGTGATTTATTTCATAAATGGAATCAACAAACTAAGCACATTCTATGTAATAACGACTTTCTATAGTTTGCGCATGCGTCCGGAAATAAGAAAAGCTTCCTTCCGCCAGTTTTTTAAAACCACAGCTTCTAGAAGGTTTACATGATTTCTTAAAAAATGCGAGTTTTTAGAAAATGTGATTTATTTCATAAATGGAATCAACAAAGTATGCACATTCTATGTCATAACGACTTTCTATAGTTTTTGCATGCGCAAACTATGCAAATTCTACGTAATAACAACTTTCTATAGTTTGCGCATGCGTTCGGAAATAAGAAAAGCTTACTTCCCCCCTTTTTTTAAATTCACAGCTTGTAGAAGGTTTAGATGAATTCTTAAAAAACACGAGTTTTTAGAAAATGTGATTTATTTCATAAATGGAATCAACAAACTATGCACATTCTACGTAATAACGACTTTCTATAGTTTGCGCATGCGTCCGGAAATAAGAAAAGCTTCCTTCCGCGAGTTTTTTTAAACCACAGCTTCTAGAAGGTTTACATGATTTCTTAAAAAACACGAGTTTTTAGAAAATGTGATTTATTTCATAAATGGAATAAACAAAGTATGCACATTCTATGTAATAACGACTTTCAAAACTTTGCGCATGCGTCCGGAAATATGAAAAGCTTACTTCCGCCAGTTTTTTAAAATCACAGCTTCTAGAAGGTTTACATGATTTCTTAAAAAACACGAGTTTTTAGAAAATGTGATTTATTTCATAAATGGAATCAACAAAGTATGCACATTCTATGTGATAACGAATTTCTATAGTTTGCGCATGCGCAAACTATGCACATTCTACGTAATAACGACTTTCTATAGTTTGCGCATGCGTCCGGAAGAAAGAAAAGCTTGCTTCCCCCTTTTTTTTAAATTCACAGCTTCTAGAAGGTTTAGATGAATTCTTAAAAAACACGAGTTTTTAGAAAATGTGATTTATTTGATAAATGGAATCAACAAAGTTTGCACATTCTACGTCATAACGACTTTCTATAGTTTGCGCATGCGTCTGGAAATAAGAAAAGCTTAATTCCGCCCTTTTTTTAAAATCACAGCTTCTAGAAGGTTTACATGATTTCTTAAAAAACACGATTTATTTATTTCATAAATGGAATCAACAAAGTATGCACATTCTATGTCATAATGAATTTCTATAGTGTGCGCATGCGCAAACTATGCACATTCTACGTGATAACGACTTTCTATAGTTTGCGCATGTGTCCGGAAATAAGAAAAGCTTACTTCCCCCCTTTTTTTAAATTCACAGGTTCTAGAAGGTTTAGATGAATTCTTAAAAAATATGAGTTTTTAGAAAATGTGATTTATTTCATAAATGGAATCAACAAACTATGCACATTCTACGTAATAATGACTTTCTATAGTTTGCGCATGCGTCCGTAAATAAGAAAAGCTTACTTCCGCAAGGTTTTTAAAACCATAGCTTCTAGAAGGTTTAGGTGATTTCCTAAAAAACACGAGTTTTTAGAAAATGTGATTTATTTCATAAATGGAATCAACAAACTAAGCACATTCTATGTAATAACGACTTTCTATAGTTTGTGCATGCATCCGGAAATAAGAAAAGCTTCCTTCTGCCAGTTTTTTAAAACCACAGCTTCTAGAAGGTTTACATGATTTCTTAAAAAATGCGAGTTTTTAGAAAATGTGATTTATTTCATAAATGGAATCAACAAAGTATGCACATTCTATGTAGTAACGACTTTCTATAGTTTGCGCATGAGTCCGGAAATAAGAAAAGCTTACTTCCGCCAGTTTTTTAAAATCACAGCTTCTAGAAGGTTTACATCATTTCTTAAAAAACACGAGTTTTTAGAAACTGTGATTTATTTCATAAATGGAATCAACAAAGTATGCACATTCCATGTAATAACAACTTTCTAAAGTTTGCGCATCCGTCCGGAAATAAGAAAAGCTTACTTCCGCCAGTTTTTTAAAATCACAGCTTCTAGAAGGTTTACATGATTTCTTAAAAAACACGAGGTTTTAGAAAATGTGATTTATTTCATAAACGGAATCAACAAAGTATGCACATTCTATGTCATAACGAATTTCTATGGTTTGCCCATGCTCAAACTATGCACATTCTACATAATAATGACTTTCTATACTTTGCGCATGTGTCCGGAAATAAGAAAAGCTTACTTCCCCCCTTTTTTTAAATTCACAGCTTGTAGAAGGTTTAGATGAATTCTTAAAAAACATGAGTTTTTCGGAAATGTGATTTATTTCATAAATGGAATCAACAAAGTATGCACATTCTATGTCATAACGACTTTCTATAGTTTGCGCATGCGCAAACTATGAAAATTCTACGTAATAACAACTTTCTATAGTTTGCGCATGCGTCCGGAAATAAGAAAAGCTTACTTCCCCCCTTTTTTTAAATTCACAGCTTCTAGAAGGTTTAGATGAATTCTTAAAAAACACGAGTTTTTAGAAAATGTGATTTATTTCATAAATGGAATCAACAAACTATGCACATTATACGTAATAACGACTTTCTATAGTTTGCGCATGCGTCCGGAAATAAGAAAAGCTTCCTTCCGCAAGTTTTTTAAAACCACAGCTTCTAGAAGGTTTACATGATTTATTAAAAAACACGAGTTTTTAGAAAATGTGATTTATTTCATAAATGGAATAAACAAAGTATGCACATTCTATGTAATAACGACTTTCAAAACTTTGCGCATGCGTCCGGAAATATGAAAAGCTTACTTCCGTCAGTTTTTTAAAATCACAGCTTCTACAAGGTTTACATGATTTCTTAAAAAACACGAGTTTTTAGAAAATGTGATTTATTTCATAAATGGAATCAACAAAGTATGCACATTCTATGTGATAACGAATTTCTATAGTTTGCGCATGCGCAAACTATGCACATTCTACGTAATAACGACTTTCTATAGTTTGTGCATGCGTCCGGAAGTAAGAAAAGCTTACTTCCCCCCTTTTTTTAAATTCACAGCTTCTAGAAGGTTTAGATGAATTCTTAAAAAACACGAGTTTTTAGAAAATGTGATTTATTTCATAAATGGAATCAACAAAGTTTGCACATTGTACGTCATAACGACTTTCTATAGTTTGCGCATGCGTCCGGAAATAAGAAAAGCTTAATTCCCCTCGTTTTTTAAAATCATAGCTTCTAGAAGGTTTACATGATTTCTTAAAAAACACGATTTATTTATTTCATAAATGGAATCAACAAAGAATGCACATTCTATGTCATAACGAATTTCTATAGTTTGCGCATGCACAAACTATGCACATTCTAAGTGATAACGACTTTCTATAGTTTGCGCATGTGTCCGGAAATAAGAAAAGCTTACTTCCCCCCTTTTTTTAAATTCACAGGTTCTAGAAGGTTTAGATGAATTCTTAAAAAATATGAGTTTTTAGAAAATGTGATTTATTTCATAAATGGAATCAACAAACTATGCACATTCTACGTAATAATGAGTTTCTATAGTTTGCGCATACATCCGTAAATAAGAAAAGCTTACTTCCGCAAGTTTTTTAAAATCATAGCTTCTAGAAGGTTTAGGTGATTTCTTAAAAAACATGAGTTTTTAGAAAATGTGATTTATTTCATAAATGGAATCAACAAACTAAGCACATTCTATGTAATAACGACTTTCTATAGTTTGCGCAAGCGTCCAGAAATAAGAAAAGCTTAATTCCCCCCGTTTTTTAAAATCACAGCTTCTAGAAGGTTTACATGATTTCTTAAAAAACACGAGTTTTTAGAAGATGTGATTTATTTGATAGATGGAATCAACAAACTATGCACATTCTACGTAATAACGACTTTCTATAGGTTGCGCATGCGTCTAGAAATAAGAAAAGCTTAATTCCGCCAGTTTTTTAAAATCACAGCTTCTAGAAGGGAATCAACAAAGTATGCACATTCTATGTAATAACGATTTCTAAAGTTTGCGCATGCGTCCGGAAATAAGAAAAGCTTACTTCGGCCAGTTTTTTTAAACCACGGCTTCTAGAAGGTTTACATGATTTCTTAAAACACACGAGTTTTTAGAAAATGTGCTTTATTTCATAAATTGAATCAACAAAGTATGCACATTCTATGTCATAACGACATTCTATAGTTTGCGCATGCGCAAACTATTCACATTCTACGTAATAATGACTTTCTATAGTTTGTGCATGCGTCCGGAAATAAGAAAAGCTTACTTCCCCCCTTTTTTTAAATTCACAGCTTCTAGAAAGTTTAGATGAATTCTTAAAAAACACGAGTTTTTAGAAAATGTGATTTATTTCATAAATGGAATCAATAAATTTTGGACATTCTACATCATAACTACTTTCTATAGTTTGCGCATGTGTCTGGAAATAAGAAAAGCTTAATTCCCCCCAGTTTTTAAAATCACAGCTTCTAGAAGGTTTACATGATTTCTTAAAAAACATGAGTTTTTAGAAAATGTCATTTATTTCATAAATGGAATCAACAAATTAAGCACATTCTATGTGATAACGCCTTTCTATAGTTTGCCCATGCGCAAACTATGCACATTCTACGTGATAACGACTTTCTATAGTTTGCGCATGTGTCCGGAAATAAGAAAAGCTTAGTTCCCCCCTTTTTTTAAATTCACAGCTTCTAGAAGGTTTTGATGAATTCTTAAAAAACACGAGTTTTTATAAAATGTGATTTATTTCATAAATGGAATCAACAAACTATGCACATTCTACGTAATAACGACTTTCTATAGTTTTCTCATGTGTCCGAAAATAAGAAAAGCTTCCTTCCGCAAGTTTTTTAAAACCACAACTTCTAGAAGGTTTACATGATTTCTTAAAAAACACGAGTTTTTAGAAAATGTGATTTATTTCATAAATGGAATCAACAAAGTATGCACATTCTACGTCATAACAACTTTCTATAGTTTGTGCATCCGTCCGGAAATAAGAAAAACTTAATTCCCCCCGTTTTTTAAAATCACAGCTTCTAGAATGTTTACATGGTGTCTTAAAAAACACGAGTTTTTAGGAAATGTGATTTATTTCATAAATGGAATCAACAAAGTATGCACATTCTATGTCATAATGACTTTCTATAGTTTGTGCATGCACAAACTATGCACATTCTACGTAATAACAACTTTCTATAGTTTGCGCATGCGTCCGGAAATAAAAAAAGCTTACTTCCCCCCTTTTTTTAAATTCACAGCTTCTAGAAGGTTTAGATGAATTCTTAAAAAACACGATTTTTTAGAAAATGTGATTTATTTCATAAATGGAATCAACAAACTATGCACATTCTACGTAATAACGACTTTCTATAGTTTGCGCATGCGTTCGAAAATAAGAAAAGCTTACTTCCCCCCTTTTTTTAAATTCACAGCTTCTAGAAGGTTTAGATGAATTCTTAAAAAACACGAGCTTTTAGAAAATGTGATTTATTTCATAAATGGATTAAACAAACTATGCACATTCTACGTAATAACGAATTTCTATAGTTTGCGCATGCGTCCGGAAATAAGAAAAGCTTCCTTCTGCCAGTTTTTAAAAACCATAGCTTCTAGAAGGTTTACATGATTACTTAAAAAACATGAGTTTTTAGAAAATGTGATTTATTTCATAAATGGAATCAACAAAGTATGCACATTATACGTCATAACAACTTCCTATAGTTTGCGCATGCGTCCGGAAATAAGAAAAGCTTCCTTCCGCCAGTTTTTTAAAACCACAGCTTCTAGAAGGTTTACATGATTTCTTAAAAAACACGAGTTTTTAGAAAATGTGATTTATTTCATAAATGGAATCAACAAAGTATGACATTCTACGTAGTAAAGACTTTCTATAGTTTGCGCATGCGTACGGAAATAAGAAAAGCTTACTTCCGCCAGTTTTCTAAAATCACAGCTTCTAGAAGGTTTACATGATTTCTTAAAAAACACGATTTTTTAGAAAATGTGATTTATTTCATAAATGGAATCAACAAAGTATGCACATTCTACGTCATAACAACTTTCTATAGCTTGGGCATCCTTCCGGAAATAAGAAAAGCTTAATTCCCCCCGTTTTTTAAATTCACAGCTTCTAGAAGGTTTAGATGAATTCTTAAAAAACACGAGTTTTTAGAAAATGTGATTTCTTTCATAAATGGAATCAACAAACTATGCACATTATACATAATAACGACTTTCTATAGTTTGCGCATGCGTCCGGAAATAAGAAAAGCTTACTTCCCCCCTTTTTTTAAATTCACAGCTTCTAGAAGGTTTAGAAGATTTCTTAAAAAACACGAGTTTTTAGAAAATGTGATTTATTTCATAAATGGAATCAACAAACTATGCACATTTTACGTAATAACGACTTTCTATAGTTTGCGCATGCATCCGGAAATAAGAAAAGCTTCCTTCCCCCAGTTTTTTTAAACCACAGCTTCTAGAAGGTTTACATGATTTGTTAAAAAACACGAGTTTTTAGAAAATGTGATTTATTTCATAAATGGAATCAACAAAGTATGCACATTCTACGTAGTAACGACTTTCTATAGTTTGCGCATGCGTACGGAAATAAGAAAAGCTTACTTCCGCCAGTTTTTTAAAATCACAACTTCTAGAAGGTTTACATGATTTCTTAAAAAACACGAGTTTTTAGAATATGTGATTTATTTCATAAATGGAATCAATAAAGTATGAACATTCTACGTAGTAATGAATTTATATAGTTTGCGCATGCATCCGGAAATAAGAAAATCTTACTTTCGCCAGTTTTTTAAAATCACAGCTTCTAGAAGGTTTACATGATTTCTTAAAAAACACGAGTTTTTACAAAATGTGATTTATTTCATAAATGGAATCAACAAAGTATGCACATTCTATGTCATAACGACTTTCTATAGTTTGCACATGCGCAAACCATGCGCATTCTACGTAATAACGACTTTCTATAGTTTGCAGATGCGTCCGGAAATAAGAATAGCTTACTTCCCCCCTTTTTTTAAATTCACAGCTTCTAGAAGGTTTAGATGAATTCTTAAAAAACACGAGTTTTTAGAAAATGTGATTTATTTCATAAATTGAATCAACAAAGTTTGCACATTCTACGTCATAATGACTTTCTATAGTTTGCGCATGCGTCCGGAAATAAGAAAAGCTTAATTCCCCTCGTTTTTTGAAATCACAGCTTCTAGAAAGTTTACATGATTTCTTAAAAACACGAGTTTTTAGAAAATGTGATTTATTTCATAAATGGAATCAACAAAGTATGCAAATTCTATGTCATAACGACTTTCTATAGTTTGCGCATGCGCAAACTATTCACATTCTACGTGATAACGACTTTCTATAGTTTGCACATGTGTCCGGAAATAAGAAAAGCTTACTTCCCCCCTTTTTTTAAATTCACAGCTTCTAGAATGATTAGATGAATTCTTAAAAAACACGAGTTTTTAGAAAATTAGATTTATTTCATAAATGGAATCAACAAACTATGCACATTCTACGTAATAACGAATTTCTATAGTTTGCGCATGGGTCCGGAAATAAGAAAAGCTTCCTTCAGCCAGTTTTTTAAAACCACATCTTCTAGAAGGTTTACATGATTTCTTAAAAAACATGAGTTTTTAGAAAATGTGATTTATTTCATAAATGGAATCAACAAAGTATGCACATTCTATGTAATAACAACTTTCGAAAGTTTGCACATGCGTCCGGAAATATGAAAAGCTTACTTCTGTCAGTTTTTTAAAATCAAAGCTTCTAGAAGGTTTACATGATTTCTTAAAAAACACGAGTTTTTAGAAAATATGATTTATTTCATAAATGGAATCAACAAAGTATGGACATTCTACGTAATAATGACTTTCTATAGTTTGCGCATGCGTCCTGAAATAAGAAAAGCTTACTTCCGCCAGTTTTTTAAACCCACAGCTTCTAGAATGTTTATATGATTTCTTAAAAAACACGAGTTTTTAGAAAATGTGATTTATTTCATAAATGGAATCATCAAATTATGCACATTCTATGTCATAACGAATTTCTATAGTTTGTGCATGCGCAAACTATGCACATTCTACATGATATCGACTTTCTATAGTTTGCGCATGCGTCCGGAAAGAAGAAAAGCTTACTTCCCCCCTTTTTTTAAAATCACAGCTTCTAGAAGGTTTTGATGAATTCTTGAAAAACACGAGTTTTTATAAAATGTGATTTATTTCATAAACGGAATCAACAAAGTATGCACATTCTACATCATAACAACTTTCTATAGTTTGCGCATGTTTCCGGAAATAAGAAAAGCTTAATTCCCCCCATTTTTTAAAATCAGAGCTTCTAGAAGGTTTAAATGATTTCTTAAAAAACATGAATTTTTAGAAAATGTGATTTATTTCATAAATGGAATCAACAAACTATGCACATTCTACGTAATAACGACTTTCCATAGTTTGCGCATGCGTCCAGAAATAAGAAAAGCTTCCTTCCACCAGTTTTTTAAAACCACAGCTTCTAGAAGGTTTACATGATTTCTTAAAAAACATGAGTTTTTAGGAAATGTTATTTATTTCATCAATGGAATTAACAAAGTATGCAAATTCTATGTAATAACGACTTTTGAAAGTTTGCGCATGCGTCCGTAAATATGAAAAGCTTACTTCCACGAGTTTTTTAAAATCACAGCTTCTAGAAGGTTTACATGATTTCTTAAAAAACACGGGTTTTTAGAAAATGTGATTTATTTCATAAATGGAATCAACAAATTATGCACATTCTACGTCATAACAACTTTCTATAGTTTGCGCATCCTTCCAGAAATAAGAAAAGCTTAATTCCCCCCGTTTTTTAAAATCACAGCTTCTAGAAGGTTTACATGATGTCTTAAAAAACATGAGTTTTTAGGAAATGTGATTTTTTTCATAAATGGAATCAACAAAGTATGCATATTCTATGTCATAACGACTTTCTATATTTTGCGCATGCGCAAACTATGCACATTCTACGTAATAACAAATTTCTATAGTTTGCGCATGCGTCCGAAAATAAGAAAAGCTTACTTCCCCCCTTTTTTTAAATTCACAACTTCTAGAAGGTTTAGATGAATTCTTAAAAAACACGAGTTTTTAGAAAATGTGATTTATTTCATAAATGGAATCAAGAAAGTTTGTACTTTCTACGTCATAACAACTTTCTATAGTTTGCGCATGCGCAAACTATGCACATTCTATGTGATAACGACTTTCTATAGTTTGCCCATGCATCCGGAAATAAGAAAAGCTTACTTCCACCCTTTTTTTAAATTCACAGCTTCTAGAAGGTTTAGATGAAT
This sequence comes from Larix kaempferi, assembly GCA_027924585.1. Classification (NCBI taxonomy): domain Eukaryota; kingdom Viridiplantae; phylum Streptophyta; class Pinopsida; order Pinales; family Pinaceae; genus Larix; species Larix kaempferi. The sequence goes on from BSBM01000217.1 coordinate 39,466,615, forward strand.
TCTTAAAAAACACGAGTTTTTAGAAAATGTGATTTATTTCATAACTGGAATCAACAAAGTTTGCAAATTCTACGTCATAACGACTTTCTATAGTTTGCACATGCGTCCGGAAATAAGAAAAGCTTACTTCCGCCAGTTTTTTAAAATCACAGCTTCTAGAAGGTTTACATGATTTCTTAAAAAATACGAGTTTTTAGAAAATGTGATTTATTTCATAAATGGAATCAACAAAGTATGCACATTCTATGTCATAATGACTTTCAATAGTTTGCGCATGTGCAAACTATGCACATTCTACACGATAACGACTTTCTATAGTTTGCGCATGCATCCGGAAATAAGAAAAGCTTACTTCCCCCCGTTTTTTAAATTCACAACTTCTAGAAGCTTTACATGATTTCTTAAAAAACACAAGTTTTTAGAAAATGTTATTTATTTCATAAATGGAATCAACAAACTATGCACATTCTACGTAGTAACGGCTTTCTATAGTTTGTGCATGCGTCCGGAAATAAGAAAAGCTTAATCCCCCCCGTTTTGTAAAATCACAGCTTCTAGAAGGTTTACATGATTTCTTAAAAAACACGAGTTTTTAGAAAATGTGATTTATTTCATAAATGGAATCAACAAACTATGCACATTTTACGTAATAACGACTTTCTATAGTTTGCGCATGCTTCCGGAAATAAGAAAAGCTTCCTTCCGCCAGTTTTTAAAAACCACAGCTTCTAGAAGGTTTACATGATTTCTTAAAAAACACGAGTTTTTCTTAAATGTGATTTATGTCATAAATGGAATCAACAAAGTATGCACATTCTATGTAATAACTACTTTCTAAAGTTTGCGCATGCGTCCGGAAATATGAAAAGCTTACTTCCGCCAGTTTTTTAAAATCACAGCTTTTAGAAGGTTTACATGATTTCTTAAAAAACACGAGTTTTTAGAAAATGTGATTTATTTCATAAATGGAATCAACAAAGTATGCACATTCTACGTCATAACAACTTTCTATAGTTTGCGCATCCGTCCGGAAATAAGAAAAGCTTAATTCCCCCCGTTTTTTAAAATCACAGCTTCTAGAAGGTTTACATGATGTCTTAAAAAACACGAGTTTTTAGGAAATGTAATTTATTTCATAAATGGAATCAACAAAGTATGCACATTCTATGTCATAACGACTTTCTATAGTTTGGGCATGCGCAAACTATGCACATTCTACGTAATAACAACTTTCTATAGTTTGCGCATGCGTCCGGAAATAAGAAAAGCTTACTTCCCCCCTTTTTTTAAATTCACAGCTTCTCGAACGTTTAGATGAATTCTTAAAAAAAATGAATTTTTAGAAAATGTGATTTATTTCATAAATGGAATCAACAAAGTATGCACATTCTACGTCATAACAACTTTGTATAGTTTGCGAATGCGTCCGGAAATAAGAAAAGCTTAATTCCTCTCGTGTTTTTAAATCACAGCTTCTAGAAGGTTTACATGATTTCTTAAAAAACACGAGTTTTTAGAAAATGTCATTTATTTCATAAATGGAATCAACAAAGTATGCACATTCTACGCAATAACGACTTTCTAAAGTTTGCGCATGCGTCCGGAAATAAGAAAAGCTTCCTTCCGCTAGTTTTTTAAAACCACAGTTTCTAGACGGTTTACATGATTTCTTAAAAAACACGAATTTTTAGAAAATGTGATTTATTTCATAAATGGAATCAACAAAGTATGCACATTCTACATCATAACAACTTTCTATAGTTTGCGAATGCGTCCGGAAATAAGAAAAGCTTAATTCCTCCCGTTTTTTAAAACCACAGCTTCTAGAAGGTTTACATGATTTCTTAAAAAACAAAAGTTTCTAGAAAATGTCATTAATTTCATAAATGGAATAAACAAACTATGCACATTTTACGTAATAACGACTTTCTATAGTTTGCGCATGCGTCCGGAAATAAGAAAAGCTTCCTTCCGCCAATTTTTAAAAACCACAGCTTCTAGAAGGTTTACATGATTTCTTAAAAAACACGAATTTTTCAAAAATGTGATTTATTTCATCAAAGGAATCAACAAAGTATGCACATTCTACGTCATAAAAACTTTCTATAGTTTGCGCATCCGTCCGGAAAAACGAAAAGTTTAATTCCCCCCGTTTTTTAAAATCACAGCTTCTGGAAGGTTTACATGATGTCTTAAAAAACACGAGTTTTTAGGAAATGTGATTTATTTCATAAATGGAATTAATAAAGTATGCAAATTCTATGTAATAACGACTTTCGAAAGTTTGAGCATGCGTCCGGAAATATGAAAAGCTTACTTCCGCCAGTTTTTTAAAATCACAGCTTCTAGAGGGTTTACATGATTTCTTAAAAAACACGAGTTATTAGAAAATGTGATTTATTTCATAAATGGAATCAACAAAGTATGCACATTCTACTTCATAACAACTTTCTATAGTTTGCGCATCCATCCGGAAATAAGAAAAGCTTAATTCCCCCCATTTTTTAAAATCACAGCTTCTAGAAGGTTTACATGATGTCTTAAAAAACATGAGTTTTTAGGAAATGTGATTTATTTCATAAATGGAATCAACAAAGTATGCACATTCTATGTCATAACGACTTTCTATAGTTTGCGCATGTGCAAACTATGCACATTGTACGTAATAACAACTTTCTATAGTTTGCGCATGCGTCCGGAAATAAGAAAAGCTTACTTCCCCCGTTTTTTTAAATTCATAGCTTCTAGAAGGTTTAGATGAATTCTTAAAAAACACTAGTTTTTAGAAAATGTGATTTATTCCATAAATGGAATCAACAAACTATGCACATTCTACGTAATAACGACTTTCTATAGTTTACGCATGCATCCGGAAATAAGAAAAGCTTACTTCCCCCCTTTTTTTAAATTCACAGCTTCTAGAAGGTTTAGATGAATTCTTAAAAAACATGAGTTTTTAGAAAATATGATTTATATCATAAATGGAATCAACAAACTATGCACATTCTACGTAATAACGACTTTCTATAGTTTGCGCATGCGTCCGGAAATAAGAAAAGCTTCCTTCTGCCAGTTTTTAAAAACCACAGCTTCTAGAAGGTTTACATGATTTCTTAAAAAACACCAGTTTTTAGAAAATGTGATTTATTTGATAAATGGAATCAGTAAAGTATGCACATTCTACGTAGAAACGGCTTTCTATAGTTTGCGCATGCGTCCGAAAATAAGAAAAGTTTAATTCCCCCCGTTTTGTAAAATCACAACTTCTAGAAGGTTGACATGATTTCTTAAAAAACATGAGTTTTTAGAAAATGTGATTTATTTCATAAATGGAATCAACAAACTATGCACATTTTACGTAATAACGACTTTCTATAGTTTGCGCATGCGTCTGGAAATAAGAAAAGCTTCCTTCCGCCAGTTTTTAAAAACCACAGCTTCTAGAAGGTTTACATGATTTGTTAAAAAACACGAGTTTTTCAAAAATGTGATTTATTTCATAAATGGAATCAACAAAGTATGCACATTCTATGTAATAACGACTTTCTAAAGTTTGCGCATGCGTCCTGAAATATGAAAAGCTTACTTTCGCCAGTTTTTTAAAATCACGGCTTCTAGAAGGTTTACATGATTTCTTAAAAAACATCAGTTTTTAGAAAATGTGATTTATTTCATAAATGGAATCAACAAAAAATGCACATTCTATGTCATAACGACTTTCTATAGTTTGCGCATGCCAAATTATGCACATTCTACGTGATAACAACTTTCTATAGTTTGCGCATGCGTCCAGAAATAAGAAAAGCTTACTTCCCCCCTTTTTTTAAATTCACAGCTTCTAGAAGGTTTAGATGAATTCTCCAAAAACATGAGTTTTTAGAAAATGTGATTTATTTCATAAATGGAATGAACAAAGTATGCACATTCTATCTAATAACGACTTTCTAAAGTTTGCGCATGCGTCCGGAAATAAGAAAAGCTTACTTCCGCGAGTTTTTTAAAATCACATCTTCTAGAAGCATTACATGATTTCTTAAAAAACATGAGTTTTTAGAAAATGTGATTTATTTCATAAATGGAATCAACAAAGTGTGCACATTCTATGTCATAACGAATTTCTATAGTTTGCGCATGCGCAAACTATGCACATTCTACGTGATAACGACTTTCTATAGTTTGCGCATGCGTCCGGAAATAAGAAAAGCTTACTTCCTCCCTTTTTTTAAATTCACAGCTTCAAGAAGGTTTGGATGAATTCTTAAAAAACACGAGTTTTTAAAAATGTGATTTATTTCATAAATGGAAACAACAAAGTATGCACATTCTATGTCATAATGACTTTCTATAGTTTGCGCATGCGTCTGGAAATAAGAAAAGCTTAATTCTGCTAGTTTTTTAAAATCACAGCTTCTAGAAGGTTTACATGATTTCCTAAAAAACACGAGTTTTTAGAAAATGTGATTTATTTCATAAATGGAATCAACAAAGTATGCACATTCTATGTGATAATGACTTTCTATAGTTTGCACATGTGCAAACTATGCACATTCTACGTAATAACGACTTTCTATAGTTTGCGCATGCGTCCGGAAATGAGAAAAGCTTACTTCCGCCAGTTTTTTAAAATCACAGCTTCTAGAAGGTTTACATGATTTCTTAAAAAATTTGAGTTTTTAGAAAATGTGATTTATTTCATAAATGGAATCAACAAAGTATGCACATTCTATGTCATAACGACTTTCTATAGTTTGCGCATGCGCAAACCTTGCACATTCTACGTAATAACGACTTTCTATAGTTTGCGCATGCGTCCGGAAATAACAAAAGCTTACATCCCCCCTTTTTTTAAATTCACAGCTTCTAGAAGGTTTAGATGAATTCTTAAAAAACATGATTTTTCAGAAAATGTGATTTATTTCATAAATGGAATCAACAAAGTATGCACATTCTTCGTCATAACGACTTTCTATCGTTTGCGCATGCGTCCGGAAATAAGAAAAGCTTAATTCCCCCCCGTTTTTTAAAATCACAGCTTCTAGAAGGTCTACATAATTTCTTAAAAAACATGAGTTTTTAGAAAATGTGATTTATTTCATAAATGGAATCAACAAAGTATGCACATTCTATGTCATAACGACTTTCTATAGTTTGCGCATGCCAAATTATGCACATTCTACGTGATAACGACTTTCTATAGTTTGCGCATGCGTCCGGAAATAAGAAAAGCTTACTTCCCCCCTTTTTTTAAATTCACAGCTCTAGAAGGTTTAGATGAATTCTCCAAAAACATGAGTTTTTAGAAAATGTGATTTATTTCATAAATGGAATGAACAAAGTATGCACATTCTATCTAATAACGACTTTCTAAAGTTTGCGCATGCGTCCGAAAATAAGAAAAGCTTACTTCCGCGAGTTTTTTAAAATCACAGCTTCTAGAAGCATTACATGATTTCTTAAAAAACATGAGTTTTTAGAAAATGTGATTTATTTCATAAATGGAATCAACAAAGTGTGCACATTCTATGTCATAACGAATTTCTATAGTTTGCGCATGCGCAAACTATGCACATTCTACGTGATAACGACTTTCTATAGTTTGCGCATGCGTCCGGAAATAAGAAAAGCTTACTTCCTCCCTTTTTTTAAATTCACAGCTTCAAGAAGGTTTGGATGAATTCTTAAAAAACACGAGTTTTTAAAAATGTGATTTATTTCATAAATGGAAACAACAAAGTATGCACATTCTATGTCATAATGACTTTCTATAGTTTGCGCATGCGTCTGGAAATAAGAAAAGCTTAATTCCGCTAGTTTTTTAAAATCACAGCTTCTAGAAGGTTTACATGATTTCCTAAAAAACACGAGTTTTTAGAAAATGTGATTTATTTCATAAATGGAATCAACAAAGTATGCACGTTCTATGTCATAATGACTTTCTATAGTTTACACATGTGCAAACTATGCACATTCTACGTAATAACGACTTTCTATAGTTTGCGCATGCGTCCGGAAATAAGAAAAGCTTACTTCCGCCAGTTTTTTAAAATCACAGCTTCTAGAAGGTTTACATGATTTCTTAAAAAATTTGAGTTTTTAGAAAATGTGATTTATTTCATAAATGGAATCAACAAAGTATGCACATTCTATATCATAACGACTTTCTATAGTTTGCGCATGCGCAAACCTTGCACATTCTACGTAATAACGACTTTCTATAGTTAGCGCATGCGTCCGGAAATAACAAAAGCTTACATCCCCTCTTTTTTTAAATTCACAGCTTCTAGAAGGTTTAGATGAATTCTTAAAAAACACGCTTTTTTAGAAAATGTGATTTATTTCATAAATGGAATCAACAAAGTATGCACATTCTATGTCATAATGACTTTCTATAGTTTGCGCATGCGTCTGGAAATAAGAAAAGCTTAATTCCCCCCTTTTTTAAAATCACAGCTTCTAGAAGGTTTACATGATTTCTTAAAAAATTTGAGTTTTTAGAAAATCTGATTTATTTCATAAATGGAATCAACAAAGTATGCACATTCTATGTCATAACGACTTTCTATAGTTTGCGCATGCGCAAACCTTGCACATTCTACGTAATAGCGACTTTCTATAGTTTGTGCATGCGTCCGGAAATAACAAAAGCTTACATCCCCCCTTTTTTTAAATTCACAGCTTCTCGAAGGTTTAGATGAATTCTTAAAAAACATGAGTTTTTAAAAAATGTGATTTATTTCATAAATGGAATCAACAAAGTTTGCACATTCTACGTCATAACGACTTTCTATAGTTTGCGCATGCATCCGGAAATAAGAAAAGCTTAATTCCCCTCATTTTTCAAAATCAAAGCTTCTAGAAGGTTTACATGATTTCTTAAAAAACACGAGTTTTTAGAAAATGTGATTTATTTCATAAATGGAATCAACAAAGTATGCACATTCTATGTCATAACGACTTTCTAAAGTTTGCGTATGCGCAAACTATGCACATTCTACGTGATAACGACTTTCTATAGTTTGCGTAGGCATCCGGAAATAAGAAAAGCTTACTTCCCCACTGTTTTTATATTCACAGCTTCTAGAAGGTTTAGATGAAGTCTTAAAAAATACGAGCTTTTAGAAAATGTGATTTGTTTCATAAATGGAATCAACAAACTATGCACATTCTACGTAATAACGATTTTCTATAGTTTGCACATGCGTCCGGAAATAAGAAAAGCTTACTTCTGTAAGTTTTTTAAAACCACAGCTTCTAGAAGGTTTACATGATTTCTTAAAAAACACGAGTTTTTAGAAAATGTGACTTATTTCATAAATGGAATCAACAAAGTATGCACATTCTATGTAATAACGACTTTCTATAGTTTGCGCATGCATGCGGAAATAAGAAAAGCTTACTTCCGCTAGTTTTTTAAAACCACAGCTTCTAGAAGGTTTACATGATTTCCTAAAAAACACGAGTTTTTAGAAAATGTGATTTATTTCATAAATGGAATCAACAAAGTATGCACATTCTATGTAATAACGACTTTCTAAAGTTTGCGCATGCGTCCGGAAATAAGAAAAGCTTACTTCTGCGAGTTTTTTAAAATCATAGCTTCTAGAAGGTTTACATGATTTGTTAAAAAACACGAGTTTTTAGAAACTGTGATTTATTTCATAAATGGAATCAACAAAGTGTGCACATTCTATGTCATAACGACTTTCTATAGTTTGCGCATGTGCAAACTATGCACATTCTACGTAATAACGACTTTCTATAGTTTGTGCATGCGTCCGGAAATAAGAAAAGCTTACTTCCCCCCTTTTTTTAAATTCACAGCTTCTAGAAAGTTTAGATGAATTCTTAAAAGACACGAGTTTTTAGAAAATATGATTTATTTCAAAAATGGAATCAACAAAGTATGCACATTCTATGTCATAATGACTTTCTATAGTTTGGGCATGCGTCTGGAAATAAGAAAAGCTTAATTCCCCCGGTTTTTTAAAATCATAACTTCTAGAAGGTTTACATGATTTCTTAAAAAATTTGAGTTTTTAGAAAATGTGATTTATTTCATAAATGCAATCAACAAAGTATGCACATTCTATGTCATAACGACTTTCTATAGTTTGCGAATGCGCAAACTATGCACATTCTACGTAATAACAAGTTTCTATAGTTTGCACATGCGTTCGGAAATAAGAAAAGCTTACTTACCCCCTTTTTTTAAATTCACAGCTTCTAGAAGGTTTAGATGAATTCTTAAAAAACACGAGTTTTTAGAAAATGTGATTTATTTCATAAATGGAATCAACAAAGTATGCACATTCTACCTTATAACAACTTTCTATAGTTTGCGCATGCGTCCGGAAATAAGAAAAGCTTAATTCCCCCCATTTTTTAAAATCACAGCTTCTAGAAGGTTTACATGATTTCTTAAAAAACACGAGTTTTTAGAAAATGTGATTTATTTCATAAATGGAATCAACAAAGTATGCACATTCTATGTCATAACGACATTCAATAGTTTGCGCATGCGCAAACTATGCACATTCTACCTGATAACGACTTTCTATAGTTTGCGCATGCCTCCGGAAATAAGAAAAGCTTACTTCCGCCCTTTTTTTAAATTCACAGATTCTAGAAGGTTTAGATGAATTCTTAAAAAACATGAGTTTTTGGAAATGTGATTTATTTCATAAATGGAATCAACAAAGTATGCACATTCTGCGTCATAACGACTTTCTATAGTTTGTGCATGCGTCCGGAAATAAGAAAAGCTTAATTCCCCTCCGTTTTTTAAAATCACAGCTTCTAGAAGGTTTACATAATTTCTTAAAAAACACGAGTTTTTAGAAAATGTGATTTATTTCATAAATGGAATCAAAAAATTATGCACATTCTATGTCATAACGACTTTCTATAGTTTGCGCATGCGCAAACTATGCACATTCTACGTGATAACGACTTTCTATAGTTTGCGCATGCATCCGGAAATAAGAAAAGCTTACTTCCCCCCTTTTTTTAAATTCACAGCTTCTAGAAGGTTTAGATGAATTCTTAAAAAACAAGAGTTTTTAGAAAATGTGATTTATTTCATAAATGGAATCAACAAAGTATGCACATTCTATGTCATAATGACTCTCTATAGTTTGCGCATGCGTCGGGAAATAAGAAAAGCTTAATTCCCCCCCTTTTTTAAAATCACAGCTTTTAGAAGGTTTACATAATTTCTTAAAAAATTTGAGTTTTTAGAAAATGTGATTTATTTCATAAATGGAATCAACAAAGTATGTACATTCTATGTCATAACGACTTTCTATAGTTTGCGCATGCGCAAACTATGCACATTCTACGTGATAACGACTCTCTATAGTTTGCGCATGCATCCGGAAATAAGAAAAGCTTACTTCCCCCGTTTTTTTAAATTCACAGCTTCTAGAAGGTTTAGATGAATTCTCCAAAAACACGAGTTTTTAGAAAATGTGATTTATTTCATAAATGGAATCAACAAAGTATGCACATTCTATGTAATAATGACATTCTAAAGTTTGTGCATGCGTCCGGAAAAATGAAAAGCTTAATTCCGCCAGTTTTTTAAAATCATAGCTTCTAGAAGGTTTACATGATTTCTTAAAAAACACGGGTTTTTAGAAAATGTGATTTATTTCATAAATGGAATCAACAAAGTATGCACATTCTTCGTCATAATGACTTTCTATAGTTTGTGCATGCGTCCGGAAATAAGAAAAGCTTAATTCCCCCCCATTTTTTAAAATCACAGATTCTAGAAGGTTTACATGATTTCTTAAAAAACACGAGTTTTTAGGAAATGTGATTTATTTCATAAATGGAATCAACAAAGTATGCACATTCTACATCATAACGACTTTCTATAGCTTGCGCATGCGTCCGGAAATGAGAAAAGCTTACTTCCGCCCTTTTTTCAAAATTCACAGCTTCTAGAAGATTTAGATGAATTCTTAAAAAACACAAGTTTTTAGAAAATGTGATTTATTTCATAAATGGAATCAACAAACTATGTACATTCTACGTAATAACGACTTTCTATAGTTTGCGCATGCGTCCGGAAATAAGAAAAGCTTACTTCCGCCAGTTTTTTAAAACCACAGCTTCTTGAAGGTTTACATGATTTTTTAAAAAACACGAGTTTTTATAAAATGTGATTTATTTCATAAATGGAATCAACAAAGTATGCACATTCTATGTAATAACGACTTTCTAAAGTTTGCGCATGTATCCGGAAATATGAAAAGCTTACTTCCGCCAGTTTTTTAAAATCACAGCTTCTAGAAGGTTTACATGATTTCTTAAAAAACATGAGTTTTAGAAAATGTGATTTATTTCCTAAATGGAATCAACAAAGTATGCACATTATTCATCATAACGACTTTCTATAGTCTGCGCATGGCGTCCGGAAATAAGAAAAGCTTAATTCCCCCCATTTTTTAAAATCACAGCTTCTAGAAAGTTTACATGATTTCTTAAAAAACACGAGTTTTTAGGAAATGTGATTTATTTCATAAATGGAATTAACAAAGTATGCACATTCTATGTCATAACGACTTTCTATAGTTTGTGCATGCATCCGGAAATAAGAAAAGCTTACTTCCCCCCTTTTTTTAAATTCACAGCTTCTAAAAGGTTTAGATGAATTCTTACAAAATGCGAGTTTTTAGAAAATGTGATTTATTTCATAAATGGAATCAACAAAGTATGCACATTCTACGTAATAACGACTTTCTATAGTTTGCGCATGCGACCGGAAATAAGAAAAGCTTATTTCCCCCCTTTTTTTAAATTCACAGCTTCTAGAAGGTTTAGATGAATTCTTAAAAAACATGAGTTTTTAGAAAATGTGATTTATTTCATAAATGGAATCAACAAGGTATGCACATTCTACGTAGTAACGACTTTCTATAGTTTGCGCATGCGTCGGGAAATAAGAAAAGCTTACTTCCCCACTTTTTTGAAATCTCACTGCTTCTAGAAGGTTTAGATGAATTCTTAAAAACCATGAGTTTTTAGAAAATGTGATTTATTTCATAAATGGAATCAACAAACTATGCACATTCTACGTAATAACGATTTTCTATAGTTTGCGCATGCGTCCGGAAATAAGAAAAGCTTACTTCCACCAGTTTTTTAAAATCACAGCTTCTAGAAGGTTTACATGATTTGTTAAAAAACACGAGTTTTTATAAAATGTGATTTATTTCATGAATGGAATCAACAAAGTATGCACATTCTATGTAATAACGACTTTCTAAAATTTGCACATGCGTCCGGAAATATGAAAAGCTTACTTCCTCCAGTTTTTTAAAATCACAGCTTCTAGAAGGTTTACATGATTTCTTAAAAAACACGAGTTTTTAGAAAATGTGATTTATTTCATAAATGGAATCAACAAAGTATGCACATTCTACGTGATAACGACTTTCTATAGTTTGCGCATCCGTCCGGAAATAAGAAAAGCTTACTTCCCCCTTTTTTTTAAATTCACAGCTTCTAGAAGGTTTAGATTTATTCTTAAAAACACGAGTTTTTAGAAAATGTGATTTATTTCATAAATGGAATCAACAAACAATGCACATTCTACGTAGTAACGACTTTGTATAGTTTGCGAATGCATCCGGAAATAACAAAAGCTTACTTCCGCCAGTTTTTTAAAACCACAGCTTCTAGAAAGTTTACATGATTTCTTAAAAAACACGAGTTTTTAGAAAATGTGATTTATTTCATAAATGGAATCAACAAAGTATGCACATTCTATGTAATAAAGTCTTTCTAAAGTTTGCGCATGCGTCCGGAAATATGAATAGCTTACTTCCTCCAGTTTTTTAAAATCACAGCTTCTAGAAGGTTTACATGATTTCTTAAAAAACACGAGTTTTTAGAAAATGTGATTTATTTCATAAATGGAATCAACAAAGTATGCACATTCTATGTCATAACGACTTTCTATAGTTTGCACATCCGTCCGGAAATAAGAAAAGCTTAATTCCCCCCGTTTTTTAAAATCACAGCTTCTATAAGGTTTACATGATTTCTTAAAAACATGAGTTTTTAGGAAATGTGATTTATTTCATAAATGGAATCAACAAAGTATGCACATTCTATGTCATAACGAATATCTATAGTTTGCGCATGCACAAACTATGCACATTCTACGTGATAACGACTTTCTATAGTTTGCGCATGCGACCCGGAAATAAGAAAAGCTTACTGCCCCCCTTTTTTTAAATTCACAGCTTCTAGAATGTTTAGATGAATTCTTAAAAAAACATGAGTTTTTAGAAAATGTGATTTATTTCATAAATGGAATCAACAAAGTATCCACATTCCACGTAATAACGACTTTCTATAGTTTGCGCATGCGTCCGGAAATAAGAAAAGCTTCCTTCCGCCAGTTTTTTAAAACCACAGCTTCTAGAAGGTTTACATGATTTCTTAAAAATCACGAGTTTTTAGAAAATGTGATTTATTTCAGAAATTGAATCAACAAAGTATGCACATTCTATGTAGTAACGACTTTCTATAGTTTTCCCATGCGTCCGGAAATAAGAAAAGCTTACTTCCGCCAGTTTTTAAAAATCACAGCTTCTAGAAGGTTTACATGATTTCTTAAAAAACACTAGTTTTTAGAAAATGTGATTTATTTCATAAATGGAATCAACAAAGTATCCACATTCTACGTAATAAGGACTTTCTATAGTTGGCGCATGCGTCCGGAAATAATAAAAGCTTCCTTCCGCCAGTTTTTTAAAACCACAGCTTCTAGAAGGTTTACATGATTTCTTAAAAAACACGAGTTTTTAGAAAATGTGATTTATTTCAGAAATGGAATCAACAAAGTATGCACATTCTATGTAGTAACGACTTTCTATAGTTTTCGCATGCGTCCGGAAATAAGAAAAGCTTACTTCCGCCAGTTTTTAAAAATCACAGCTTCCAGAATGTTTACATGATTTCTTAAAAAACATGAGTTTTTAGAAAATGTGATTTATTTCATAAATGGAATCAACAAAGTATCCACATTCTACGTAATAACGACTTTCCATAGTTTGCGCATGCCTCCGGAAATAAGAAAAGCTTCCTTCCGCTAGTTTTTTAAAACCACAGCTTCTAGAAGGTTTACATGATTTCTTAAAAAACACGAGTTTTTAGAAAATGTGATTTATTTCATAAATGGAATCAACAAAGTATGCACATTCTATGTAATAACGACGTTCTAAAGTTTGCGCATGCGTCCGGAAATAAGAAAAGCTTACTTCCGCCAGTTTTTTAACATCACAGCTTCTAGAAGGTTTACATGATTTCTTAAAATACACGAGTTTTTAGAAAATGTGATTTATTTCATAAATGGAATCAACAGAGTTTGCACATTCTACATCATAACGACTTTCTATTGTTTTCGCATGCGTCCGGAAATAAGAAAAGCTTAATTCCCCCCGTTTTTTAAAATCACAGCTTCTAGAAGGTTTACATGATTTCTTAAAAAACATGAGTTTTTAGAAAATGTGATTATTTTCATAAATGGAATCAACAAAGTATGCACATTCTATGTCATAATGACTTTGTACGTGAAAATGACTTTCTATACTTTGCGCATGCGTCCGGAAATAAGAAAAGCTTACTTCCCCCCTTTTTTTAAATTCACGGCTTCTAGAAGGTTTAGATGAATTCTTAAAAAACATGAGTTTTTAGAAAATGTGATTTATTTCATAAATGGAATCAACAAAGTATCCACATTCTACGTAATAACGACTTTCCATAGTTCGCGCATGCGTCCGGAAATAAGAAAAGCTTCCTTCCACCAGTTTTTTAAAACCACAGCTTCTAGAAGGTTTACATGATTTCTTAAAAAACACGAATTTTTAGAAAATGTGATTTATTTCATAAATGGAATCAACAAAGTATGCACATTCTATGTAATAACGACATTCTATAGTTTGCGCATGCATCCGGAAATAAGAAAAGCTTACTTCCGCAAGTTTTTTAAAACCACAGCTTCTAGAGGGTTTACATGATTTCTTAAAAAACACGAGCTTTAGAAAATGTGATTTATTTCATAAATGGAATCAACAAAGTATGCACATTCTATGTAGTAACGACTTTCTATAGTTTGCGCATGCGCCCGGAAATAAGAAAAGCTTACTTCCCCCCTTTTTTTAAATTTACAGCTTCAAGAAAGTTTAGATGAATTATTAAAAAACATGAGTTTTTAGAAAATGTGATTTATTTCAGAAATGGAATCAACAAAGTATGCACATTCTATGTAGTAACGACTTTCTATAGTTTGCGCATGCTTCCGGAAATAAGAAAAGCTTCCTTCCGCCAGTTTTTTAAAACCACAGCTTCTAGAATGTTTACATGATTTCTTAAAAAACATGAGTTTTTAGAAAATGTGATTTATTTCATAAATGGAATCAACAAAGTATCCACATTCTACGTAATAACGACTTTCCATAGTTTGCGCATGCGTCCGGAAATAAGAAAAGCTTCCTTCCGCCAGTTTTTTAAAACCACGGCTTCTAGAAGGTTTACATGATTTCTTAAAAAACACGAGTTTTTAGAAAATGTGATTTATTTCATAAATGGAATCAACAAAGTATGCACATTCTATGTAATAACGACGTTCTAAAGTTTGCGCATGCGTCCGGAAATAAGAAAAGCTTACTTCCGCCAGTTTTTTAACATCACAGCTTCTAGAAGGTTTACATGATTTCTTAAAATACACGAGTTTTTAGAAAATGTGATTTATTTCATAAATGGAATCAACAGAGTTTGCACATTCTACATCATAACGACTTTCTATTGTTTTCGCATGCGTCCGGAAATAAGAAAAGCTTAATTCCCCCCGTTTTTTAAAATCACAGCTTCTAGAAGGTTTACATGATTTCTTAAAAAACATGAGTTTTTAGAAAATGTGATTATTTTCATAAATGGAATCAACAAAGTATGCACATTCTATGTCATAACGACATTCTACGTGAAAATGACTTTCTATACTTTGCGCATGCGTCCGGAAATAAGAAAAGCTTACTTCCCCCCTTTTTTTAAATTCACGGCTTCTAGAAGGTTTAGATGAATTCTTAAAAAACATGAGTTTTTAGAAAATGTGATTTATTTCATAAATGGAATAAACAAAGTATCCACATTCTACGTAATAACGACTTTCCATAGTTCGCGCATGCATCCGGAAATAAGAAAAGCTTCCTTCCACCAGTTTTTTAAAACCATAGCTTCTAGAAGGTTTACATGATTTCTTAAAAAACACGAGTTTTTAGAAAATGTGATTTATTTTATAAATGGAATCAACAAAGTATGCACATTCTATGTAATAACGACGTTCTATAGTTTGCGCATGCATCCGGAAATAAGAAAAGCTTACTTCCGCAAGTTTTTTAAAACCACAGCTTCTAGAGGGTTTACATGATTTCTTAAAAAACACGAGCTTTAGAAAATGTGATTTATTTCATAAATGGAATCAACAAAGTATGCACATTCTATGTAGTAACGACTTTCTATAGTTTGCGCATGCGCCCGGAAATAAGAAAAGCTTACTTCCCCCCTTTTTTTAAATTTACAGCTTCAAGAAAGTTTAGATGAATTATTAAAAAACACGAGTTTTTAGAAAATGTGATTTATTTCATAAATGGAATCAACAAACCATGCACATTCTACGTAATAACGACTTTCTATAGTTTGCGCATGCTTCCGGAAATAAGAAAAGCTTCCTTCCGCCAGTTTTTTAAAACCACAGCTTCTAGAAAGTTTACATGATTTCTTAAAAAACACGAATTTTTGGAAAATGTTATTTATTTCATAAATGGAATCAACAAAGTATGCACATTCTAGGTAATAACAACTTTCTAAATTTTGCGCATGCGTCCGGAAATATCAAAAGCTTACTTCCGCCAGTTTTTTAAAATCACAGCTTCTAGAAGGTTTAGATGAATTCTTAAAAAACACGAGTTTTTAGAAAATGTGATTTATTTCATAAATGGAATCAACAAAGTATGCACATTCTACGTCATAACAACTTTCTATAGTTTGCACATGCGTCCGGCAATAAGAAAAGCTTAATTCCCCCCGTTTTTTAAAATCACAGCTTCTAGAATGTTTACATGATGTCTTAAAAAACTCGAGTTTTTGGAAAATGTGATTTATTTCATAAATGGAATGAACAAACTATGCACATTCTACGTAATAACGACTTTCTATAGTTTGCGCATGCGTCCGGAAATAAGAAAAGCTTCCTTCCGCCAGTTTTTTAAAACCACAGCTTCTAGAAGGTTTAAATGATTTCTTAAAAAACATGAGTTTTCAAAAAATTTGATTTATTTCATAAATTGAATCAACAAAGTATGCACATTCTACGTCATATAGACTTTCTATAGTTTGCGCATGCGTCCGGAAATAAGAAAAGCTTACTTCCCCGCTTTTTTTAAATTCACAGCTTCTAGAAGGTTTAGATGAATTCTTAAAAAACATGAGTTTTTAGAAAATGTTATTTATTTCATTAATAGAATCAACAAAGTATGCACATTCAACGTATTAACGATTTTCTATAGTTTGCGCATGCGTCTGGAAATAAGAAAAGCTTACTCTTGCTAGTTTTTTTAAATCACAGCTTCTAGAAGGTTTATATGATTTCTTAAAAAACACGAGTTTTTAGAAAATGCGAGTTATTTCATAAATGGAATCAACAAAGTATGCACATTCTACGTAATAACGACTTTCTATAGTTTGCGCATGCGTCCGGAAATAAGAAAAGCTTCCTTCCGCCAGTTTTTTAAAACCACAGCTTCTAGAAGGTTTAAATGATTTCTTAAAAAACATGAGTTTTCAAAAAATTTGATTTATTTCATAAATTGAATCAACAAAGTATGCACATTCTACGTCATAAAGACTTTCTATAGTTTGCGCATGCGTCCGGAAATAAGAAAAGCTTACATACCCCCTTTTTTTAAATTCACAGTTTCTCGAAGGTTTAGATGAATTCTTAAAAAACATGAGTTTTTAAAAAATGTGATTTATTTCATAAATGGAATCAACAAAGTTTGCACATTCTACGTCATAACGACTTTCTATAGTTTGCGCATGCATCCGGAAATAAGAAAAGCTTAATTCCCCTCATTTTTCAAAAGCAAAGCTTCTAGAAGGTTTACATGATTTCTTAAAAAACACGAGTTTTTAGAAATGTGATTTATTTCATAAATGGAATCAACAAAGTATGCACATTCTATGTCATAACGACCTCCTATAGTTTGCGCATGCGTACGGAAATAAGAAAAGCTTAATTCCCCCCGTTTTTTAAAATCACAGCTTCTAGAAGGTTTACATGATTTCTTAAAAAACACGAGTTTTTAGAAAATGTGATTTATTTCATAAATGGAATAAACAAAGTATGCACATTCTATGTCATAACGTGTTTCTATAGTTTTCCCATGCGCAAACTATGCACATTCTACGTGATAACGACTTTCTATAGTTTGAGCATGCGTTCGGAAATAAGAAAAGCTTACTTCCCCCCTTTTTTTAAATTCACAGCTTCTAGAAGGTTTAGGTGATTTCTTAAAAAACACAAGTTTTTAGAAAATGTGATTTATTTCATAAATGGAATCAACAAAGTATGCACATTCTACGTAATAACGACTTTCTATAGTTTGCGCATAAGTCCGGAAATGAGAAAAGCTTACGTCCCCCCTTTTTTTAAATTCACAGCTTCTAAAATGTTTAGATGAATTCTTAAAAAACACAAGTTTTTAGAAAATGTGATTTATTTCATAAATGGAATCAACAAAGTATCCAAATTCTACATCATAACGACTTTCTATAGTTTGCGCATGCATCCGGAAATAAGAAAAGCTTAATTCCCCCCGTTTTTTCAAATCACAGCTTGTAGAAGGTTTACATGATATCTTAAAAAACACGAGTTTTTAGAAAATGTGATTTATTTCATAAATGGAATCAACAAAGTATGCAAATTCTATGTCATAACGACTTTCTATAGTTTGCGCATGCGCAAACTATGCACATTCTACGTGATAACGACTTTCTATAGTTTGCGCATGCGTCCGGAAATAAGAAAAGCTTACTTCCCCCCTGTTTTTAAATTCACAGCTTCTAGAAGGTTTAGATGAATTCTTAAAAAACACGAGTTTTTAGAAAATGTGATTTATTTCATAAATGGAATCAACAAACCATGCACATTCTACGTAATAACGACTTTCTATAGTTTGCGCATGCGTCCGGAAATAAAAAAAGCTTCCTTCCGCCAGTTTTTTAAAACCACAGCTTCTCGAAGGTTTACATGATTGCTTAAAAAACACGAGTTTTTAGAAAATGTGATTTATTACATAAATGGAATCAACAAAGTATGCACATTCTATGTAATAACGACTTTCTAAAGTTTGCGCATGCGTCCGGAAATATGAAAAGCTTACTTCCGCCAGTTTTTTAAAATCACAGCTTCTAGAAGGTTTACATGATTTCTTAAAAAACATGAGTTTTTAGACAATGTGATTTATTTCATAAATGGAATCAACAAACTATGCACATTCTACGTCATAACACCTTTATATAGTTTGCGCATGCGTCCGGATAGAAGAAAAGCTTAATTCCCCCTGTTTTTTAAAATCACACCTTCTAGAAGGTTTACATGATGTCTTAAAAAACACGATTTTTTAGGAAATGTGATTTATTTCATAAATGGAATCAACAAAGTATGCACATTCTATGTCATAACGACTTTCTAAAGTTGCGCATGCGTCCGGAAATAAGAAAACCTTACTTCCGCGAGGTTTTTAAAATCACAGCTTCTAGAAGCATTACATGACTTCATAAAAAACACGAGTTTTTAGAAAATGTGATTTATTTCATAAATGGAATCAACAAAGTGTGCACATTCTATGTCATAACGAATTTCTATAGTTTGTGCATGCGCAAACTATGCACATTCTACGTGATAATGACTTTCTATAGTTTGCGCATGTGTCCGGAAATAAGAAAAGCTTACTTCCCCCCTTTTTTTAAATTCAAAGCTTTAAGAAGGTTTAGATGAATTCTTAAAAAACACGAGTTTTTATAAAATGTGATTTATTTCATAAATGGAATCAATAAAGTATGCACATTCTATGTCATAATGACTTTCTATAGTTTGCACATGCGTCTGGAAATAAGAAAAGCTTAATTCCCCCCTTTTTTAAAATCACAGCTTCTAGAAGGTTTACATGATTTCTTAAAAAATTTGAGTTTTTAGAAAATGTGATTTATTTCATAAATGGAATCAACAAAGTATGCACATTCTATCTCATAACGACTTTCTATAGTCTGCGCATGCGCAAACCTTGCACATTCTACGTAATAACGACTTTCTATAGTTTGTGCATGCGTCCGGAAATAACAAAAGCTTACATCCCCCCTTTTTTGAAATTCACAGCTTCTAGAAGGTTTAGATGAATTCTTAAAAAACAAGAGTTTTTAAAAAATGTGATTTATTTCATAAATGAAATCAACAAAGTTTGCACATTCTACGTCATAATGACTTTCTATAGTTTGTGCATGCATCCGGAAATAAGAAAAGCTTAATTCCCCCCGTTTTTTAAAATCACAGCTTCTAAAAGGTTTACATGATTTCTTAAAAAACACGAGTTTTAAGAAAATGTGATTTATTTCATAAATGGAATCAACAAAGTATGCACATTCTATGTCATAACGAATTTCTAAAGTTTGCGCATGCGCAAACTATGCACATTCTACGTGATAACGACTTTCTATAGTTTGCGCATGCGTCTGGAAATAAGAAAAGCTTACTTCCCCACTTTTTTTAAATTCACAGCTTCTAGAAGGTTTAGATGAATTCTTAAAAACCATGAGTTTTTAGAAAATGTGATTTATTTCATAAATGGAATCAACAAACAATGCACATTCTACGTAAGAACGACTTTCTAAAGTTTGCGCATGCATCCGGAAATATGAAAAGCTTACTTCCGCCAGTTTTTTAAAATCACAGCTTCTAGAAGGTTTACATGATTTCTTAAAAAACACGAGTTTTTAGACAATGTGATTTATTTCATAAATGGAATCAACAAAGTATGTACATTCTATGTAATAATGACTTTCTAAAGTTTGCGCATGCGCCCGGAAATATGAAAAGCTTACTTCCGCTAGTTTTTTAAAATCACAGCTTCTAGAAGCATTACATGATTTCTTAAAAAACACGAGTTTTTAGGAAATGTGATTTATTTCATAAATGGAATCAACAAATTATGCACATTCTATGTCATAACGACTTTCTATAGTTTGCGCATGCGTTCGGAAATAACAAAAGCTTACATCCCCCCCCTTTTTTTAAATTCACAGCTTCTAGAAGGTTTAGATGAATTCTTAAAAAACACGAGTTTTTAAAAAATGTGATTTATTTCATAAATGGAATCGAAAAAGTTTTCACATTCTACGTCATAACGACGTTCTATACTTTGCGCATGCATCCGGAAATAAGAAAAGCTTAATTCCCCCCGTTTTTTAAAATCACAGCTTCAAGAAGGTTTACATGATTTCTTAAAAAACACAAGCTTTTAGAAAATGTGATTTATTTCATCAATGGAATCAACAAAGTATGCACATTCTATGTCATAACGACTTTCTATAGTCCGCGCATGCGCAAACCTTGCACATTCTACGTAATAACGACTTTGTATAGTTTGTGCATGCGTCCGGAAATAACAAAAGCTTACATCCCCCCTTTTTTTAAATTCACAGCTTCTAGAAGGTTTAGATGAATTATTAAAAAACACGACCTTTTAGAAAATGTGATTTATTTCATAAATGGAATCAACAAACTATGCATATTCTACGTCATAACGACTTTCTATTGTTTGCACATGCGTCCGGAAATAAGAAAAGCTTAATTCCCCCCCGTTTTTTAAAATCACAGCTTCTAGAAGGCTTACATGATTTCTTAAAAAACACGAGTTTTTAGAAAATGTGATTTATTTAATAAATGGAATCAACAAAGTATGCACATTGTATGTCATAACAGCTTTCTATAGTTTGCCCATGCGGAAACTATCCACGTTCTACATGATAACGACTTTCTATGGTTTGCGCATGCATTCGGAAATAAGAAAAGCTTACTTGCCCCCCTTTTTTAAAACCACAGCTTCTAGAAGGTTTACATGATTTCTTAAAAAACACGAGTTTTTAGAAAATGTGATTTATTTCATAAATGGAATCAACAAAGTATGCACATTCTATGTCATAACGACTTTCTATAGTTTGCGCATGCATCTGGAAATAAGAAAAGCTTAATTCCCCCCGTTTTTTAAAATCATAGCTTCTAGAAGGTTTAGATGAATTCTTTAAAAACACGAGTTTTTAGAAAATGTGATTTATTTCATAAATGGAATCAACAAACTATGCACATTCTACGTAATAACGATTTTCTATAATTTGCGCATGCGTCCGGAAAAAAGAAAAGCTTACTTCCGCCAGTTTTTTAAAACCACAGCTTCGATAAGGTTTACATGATTTCTTAAAAAACACGAGTTTTTAGAAAATGTGATTTATTTCATAAATGGAATCAACAAATTATGCACATTCTATGTAATAATGACTTTCTAAAGTTTGCACATGCGTCCGGAAATATGAAAAGCTTACTTCCGCCAGTTTTTTAAAATCACAGCTTCTAGAAGGTTTACATGGTTTCTTAAAAATCACAAGTTTTTAGAAAATGAGATTTATTTCATAAATGGAATCAACAAAGTATGCACATTCTTCGTCATAACGACTTTCTATAGTTTGCGCATGCGTCCGGAAATAAGAAAAGCTTAATTCCCCCCATTTTTTAAAATCACAGCTTCTAGAAGGTTTACATGATTTTTCTTAAAAAACACGAGTTTTTAGGAAATGTGATTTATTTCATAAATGGAATCAACAAAGTATGCACATTCTATGTCATAAATAATTCTATAGTTTGCGCATGCGCAAACTATGCACATTCTACGTAATAACAACTTTCTATAGTTTGCGCATGTTTCCGGAAATAAGAAAAGCTTACTTCCCCCCTTTTTTTAAATTCACATCTTCTAGAAGGTTTAGATGAATTCTTAAAAAACACGAGTTTTTAGAAAATGTGATCTATTTCATAAATCAAATCAATAAACTATGCGCATTCTACGTCATAACTACTTTCTATAGTTTGCGCATGCGTCTGGAAATAAGAAAAGCTTAATTCCCCCCCTTTTTTTAAAATCACAGCTTCTAGAAGGTTTACATAATTTCTTAAAAAACACGAGTTTTTAGAAAATGTGATTTATTTAATAAATGGAATCAACAAAGTATTCACATTCTATGTCATAACAAATTTCTATAGTTTTCCCATGCGCAAACTATTCACATTCTACATGATAACGACTTTCTATAGTATGCGCATGCGTCCGGAAATAAGAAAAGCTTACTTCCCCACTTTTTTTAAATTCACAGCTTCTAGAAGGTTTAGATGAATTCTTAAACAACATGAGTTTTTTGAAAATGTGATTTATTTCATCAATGGAATCAACAAGCTATGCACAATCTACGTAATAACGACTTTCTATAGTTTGCGCATGCATCCGGAAATAAGAAAAGCTTCCTTCCGCCTGTTTTCTAAAACCACAGCTTCTAGAAGGTTTACATGATTTCTTAAAAAACATGTGTTTTTATAAAATGTGATTTATTTCATAAATGGAATCAACAAAGTATGCACATTCTATGTAATAACGACTTTCTAAAGTTTGTGCATGCGTCCGTAAATATGAAAAGGTTACTTCCGACTGTTTTTTAAAACCACAGCTTCTAGAAGGTTTACATGATTTCTTAAAAAACACGAGTTTTTAGGAAATGTGATTTATTTCATAAATGGAATCAACAAATTATGCACACTCTATGTCATAACGACTTTCTATAGTTTGCGCATGCGCAAACTATGCACATTCTACGTAACAAAACCTTTCTATAGTTTGCGCATGCGTCCGGAAATAAGAAAAGCTAACTTCCCCCCCTTTTTTCAAATTCACAGCTTCTAGAAGGTTTAGATGAATTCTTAAAAAACACGAGTTTTTAGAAAATGTGATTTATTTCATAAATGGAATCAACAAACTATGCACATTCTACGTCATAAAAACTTTCTATAGTTTGCGCATGCGTCCGGAAATAAGAAAAGCTTACTTCCGCCCTTCTTTTAAATTCACAGCTTCTAGAAGGTTTAGATGAATTCTTAAAAAACACGAGTTTTTATAAAATGTGATTTATTTCATAAATGGAATCAACAAACTATGCACATTCTACGTAATAACGAGTTTCTTTAGTTTGCGCATGCGTCCAGAAATAAGAAAAGCTTGCTTCTGCCAGTTTTTTAAAACGACAGCTTCTAGAAGGTTTACATGATTTCTTAAAAAACACGAGTTTTTACAAAATGTGATTTATTTCATAAATGGAATCAACTAAGTATGCACATTCTATGTAATAACGACTTTCTAAAGTTTGCGCATTTGTCCGGAAATATGAAAAGTTTACTTCCGCCAGTTTTTTAAAATCACAGCTTCTAGAAGGTTTACATGATTTCATAAAAAACATGAGTTTTTAGAAAATGTGATTTATTTAATAAATGGAATCAACAAAGTATGCACATTCTTCGTCATAACGACTTTCTATAGTCTGCACATGCGTCCGGAAATAAGAAAAGCTTACTTCCCCCCTTTTTTTAAATTCACAGCTTCTAGAAGGTTTAGATGAATTGTTAAAAAACATGAGTTTTTAGAAAATGTGATTTATTTCATAAATGGAATCAACAAGGTATGCACATTCTACGTAGTAAATACTTTCTATAGTTTGCGCATGCATCCGGAAATAAGAAAAGCTTACTTCCACAAGTTTTTTAAAACCACAGCTTCTTGAAGGTTTACATGATTTCTTAAAAAACACAAGTTTTTAGAAAATGTGATTTATTTCATAAATGGAATCAACAAAGTATGCAAATTCTACGTAGTAACGACTTTCTATAGTTTGCACATGCGTCCGGAAATAAGAAAAGCTTACTTACGCCAGTTTTTTAAAACCACAGCTTCTAGAAGGTTTACATGATTTCTTAAAAAACACAAGTTTTTAGAAAATGTGATTTATTTCATAAATAGAATCAACAAATTATGCACATTCTATCTAATAACGACTTTCTAAAGTTTGCACATGCGTCCGGAAACATGAAAAGCTCACTTCCGCTAGTTTTCTAAAATCACAGCTTCCAGAAGGTTTACATGATTTCTTAAAAAACATGAGTTTTTAGAAAATGTGATTTATTTCATAAATGGAATCAACAAAGTATGCACATTCTACATCATAACGACTTTCTATAGTTTGAGCATGCGTCCGGAAATAAGAAAAGCTTAATTCCCCCCGTTTTTTAAAATCACAGCTTCTAGAAGGTTTACATGATATCTTAAAAAACACGAGTTTTTAGGAAATGTGATTTACATCAATGGAATCAGCAAAGTATGCACATTCTATGTCATAATGACTTTCTATAGTTTGCGCATTTGCAAACTATGCACATTCTACATGATAACGACTTTCTCTAGTTTGCGCATGCGTTCAGAAATAAAACAAAGCTTACTTCCCCCCTTTTTTTTAAATTCACAGCTTCTAGAAGGTTTAGATGAATTCTTAAAAAACATGAGTTTTTAGAAAATGTGATTTATTTCATAAATGGAATCAACAAAGTATGCCCATTCTATGTAATAACGACTTTTTAAAGTTTGCGCATGCGTCCGGAAATATGAAAAGCTTACTTCCGCCAGTTTTTTAAATTCACAACTTCAAGAAGGTTTAGTTGAATTCCTAAAAAACACGAGTTTTTAGAAAATGTGATTTATTTCATAAATGGAATGAACAAAGTATGCACATTCTATGTCATAATGACTTTCTATAGTTTGCGCATGCGTCTGGAAATAAGAAAAGCTTAATTCCCCCCTCTTTTAAAATCACAGCTTCTAGAAGGTTTACATGATTTCTTAAAAAATTTGAGTTTTTAGAAAATGTGATTTATTTCATAAATGGAATCAACAAAGTATGCACATTCTATGTCATAACGACTTTCTATAGTTTGTGCATGAGCAAAGCTTGCACATTCTACGTAATAACGACTTTCTATAGTTTGCGCATGCGTCCGGAAATAACAAAAGCTTACATCCACCCTGTTTTTAAATTCACAGCTTCTAGAAGGTTTAGATGAATTCTTAAAAAACATGAGTTTTTAAAAAATGTGATTTATTTCATAAATGGAATCAACAGAGTTTGCACATTCTACGTCATAACGACTTTCTATAGTTTGCGCATGCATCCGGAAATAAGAAAAGCTTAATTCCCCTCGCTTTTTAAAATCAAAGCTTCTAGAAGGTTTACATGATTTCTTAAAAAACACGAGTTTTTAAAAAATGTGATTTATTTCATAAATGGAATCAACAAAGTATGCACATTCTATGTCACAACGACTTTCTAAAGTTTCCACATGCGCAAACTATGCACATTCTACGTGATAACGACTTTCTATAGTTTGCGCATGCGTCCGAAAATAAGAAAAGCTTACTTCCCCACTTTTTTTAAATTCACAGCTTCTAGAAGGTTTAGATGAATTCTTAAAAAACACGAGTTTTTAGAAAATGTGATTTATTTCATAAATGGAATCAACAAACTATGCACATTCTACGTAATAACGATTTTCTATAATTTGCACATGCGTCCGGAAATAAGAAAAGCTTACTTCCGCCAGTTTTTTAAAACCACAGCTTCTAGAAGGTTTACATGATTTCTTAAAAAACACAAGTTTTTAGAAAATGTGATTTATTTCATAAATGGAATCAACAAAGTATGCACATTCTATGTAATAACGACTTTCTAAAGTTTGCGCATGCGTTCGGAAAAATGAAAAGCTTACTTCCGCCAGTTTTTTAAAATCACAGCTTCTAGAAGGTTTACATGATTTCTCAAAAAACACGAGTTTTTAGAAAATGTGATTTATTTCATAAATGGAATCAACAAAGTATGCACATTCTATGTAATAACGAATTTCTATAGTTTGCGCATGCGTCCGGAAATAAGAAAAGCTTACTTCCGCGAGTTTTTTAAAATCACAGCTTCTAGAAGGTTTACATGATTTCCTAAAAAACACGAGTTTTTAGAAAATGAGATTTATTTCATAAATGGAATCAAAAAAGTATGCACATTCTATGTAATAATTACTTTATAAAGTTTGCGCATGCGTCCGGAAATAAGAAAAGCTTACTTCCGCGAGTTTTTTAAAATCATAGATTTTAGAAGGTTTACATGATTTGTTAAAAAACACGAGTTTTTAGAAAATGTGATTTATTTCATAAATGGAATCAACAAAGTGTGCACATTCTATGTAATAACGACTTTGAATAGTTTGCGCATGCGCAAACTATGCACATTCTATGTGATAACGAATTTCTATAGTTTGTGCATGCGTCCGGAAATAAGAAAAGCTTACTTCCGCCAGTTTTTTAAAATCACAGCTTCTAGAAGGTTTACATGATTTCCTAAAAAACACGAGTTTTTAGAAAATGTGATTTATTTCATAAATGGAATCAACAAAGTATGCACATTCTATGTAATAACGACTTTCTAAGATTTGCGCATGCGTCCGGAAATAAGAAAAGCTTACTTCCGCGAGTTTTTTAAAATCACAGCTTCTAGAAGGTTTACATGATTTCTTAAAAAAATTGAGTTTTTAGAAAATGTGATTTATTTCATAAATGGAATCAACAAAGTATGCACATTCTACGTAATAACGACTTTCTATAGTTTGCGCATGCGTCCGGAAATAACAAAAGCTTACATCCACCCTTTTTTTAAATTCATAGCTTCTAGAAGGTTTAGATGAATTCTTAAAAAACACGAGTTTTTAAAAAATGTGATTTATTTCATAAATGGAATCAACAAAGTTTGCTAATTCTACGTGTTAAATTTTTAGTATTAAATCACAATACTATAGGATCTTTGCTGAGAGAATAACATCTACAGTATATCAATGCATGACAATCATAATATGACAAGCATCACAAGCATCACAAGAATCAAAAAGCATAGAGACAAGAGACACAGAGTTTCCGTGGGGAAAACCCTAAGGTGAAAAACCCCACAACTTCCTCAGAGATAGAGAGAGCAATGGCTCAACCAAAATAAAACCAAATAACACTGAGATAGTCTCCTAGCATATGATCCTCCTCCTTCTTACTAGTGCGCCACTTTTCAGAGAGAGAGATAGTTACTTTTCCGAGTAAGTAAAATAGAGATCTCTATCTCTATTTATACTCACCTTTTTGCCCAGTGACCTACTGGGGCCGACTTGTCTACTTGAGTACATCCACATTATATTATATATTAATTAGGTCCGACCCCATAAGGTGGTCTAATAACCCATCGGCAAGTACACACACTTGCGACACTTGTCAATCCACATGACGACACTTCCTTATAGAGGAATAACACATCTCTTATAAGGGTACAATAAATATATATATAATATACTGATGAAATACATTCCGAACTTACATATACATCAACACTCCCTCTTAACTAGGAAGGTATTTCTCGACACAGATTTTCTAGACAAGTCTTCTTCTCTGGATCATCGTCATCGTCATCGTCACTGCTGCTGCTATCTCGTCCAATCTCTGTCTCTACTCGTCATAGGAAGTTCTACAGAGCCAGTCCTTTTTCATACTGGATGTAGGCCCACCACCTGCAGGTCTTCGTCATCACTGGCCATACTGTGGAATCCTCAGGACTTATTACGTGCGTCACAAAACCTCGAAAGAGCATCCCAGGATATTACGGTTACACAACTCCAACCTGTAGGATCTCCCAGGGCGCTATTACATGTGACCCCACCACAAAACCTCGAAAGAGCATCTCAGGATGTTACGGGTACACAACTCCGACCTGAAATCTCCCAGGGCACAAATTACATGTGGTCCACCACAAAACCTAGCAAGAGCATCTCAGGATGTTACGGGTACACAACTCCGACCTGAAATCTCCCAGGGCACAAATTACATGTGGTCCACCACAAAACCTAGCAAGAGCATCTCAGGATGTTACGGGTACACAACTCCGACCTGAAATCTCCCAGGGCACAAATTACATGTGGTCATGGCAAAACCTCGCAAGAGCATCTCAGGATGTTACGGGTACACAACTCCGACTTGAAATCTCCCAGGGCCCAAATTACATGCCATAGGAAAAAACCTCGCAAGAGCATCTCAGGATGTTACGGGTACACAAATCCGACCTGAGATCTCCCAGGGCACAAATTACATGTCCTCCCAGAGCAATGTCTCGAAAGAGCATCCCAGGATGTTACGGGTACACAACTCCGACCTATAGGATCTCCCAGACATGATCATCTGCACAACCTGATCCACGGCCACAGAGTATCAACCTGACACTCACCATACATCATCCTGATGTACTCATGATCGTCCTGATCATCATCACTGCAACGTCCTGCTGCATGTCATATGGAGCAACATCCTGAAGCTCGTCATCCATGATCATCCTGATCATCACTGCAACATCCTGCTGCATGTCATCATACATGATCCACCTGATCATCAATGCATCTACCTGATGCACACCAAGTATCTACCTGATACATATCATCATACATGATCCTCCTGATCATACAATGTATCTACCTGATACAAATACAAATACATGATACATATCACCATACATGATCTACCTGATCATACAATGTATCCACCTGATACATATACAGATACATGGTCCAAGCATCCAACATGATGCATATACAAAAATACATACACATGATCCAACTGATCATATCCAGCATCCAACATGATGCGTACATACATACATAAAAATGATCCAACTAATCATATCCAGCATCCAACATGATGCGTACATACATACATAAAATGATCCAACTGATCATATCAAGCAGAAACTAGAACATCATCCTGATGCTCATCATCCAGCGCTTACATCCACAGCCATGTCAAGGATCCTCCTTCCAACATTCTTGGAATGGCTTCAGCAAATGTGTCCATCACTTCTTCCTCAAAGTGTCCTCGATCTGAAGAACGCCAAGCCTCTCTCTGAAGTACTCGAACTTCACCCTAGCTAGTGGCTTTGTCAGCACATCTGCAATCTGCTCGTCCGTCGCAACATACAGGAGCTTCACAGCTCCTCTCTGCACCATATCCCTGATATAGTGGTATTTGATCTCTATGTGTTTCGACCTGTCATGAAACACTGGGTTCTCGGACAACTTCACACAACTCTGGTTATCACAGAAGATACCAGTAGCCTCCAACGGGAGATCAAATAACTCAGACAGTAGCTTCCGTAGCCATACTGCCTCACAACTAGTTGAGCAGGCTGCAACATACTCTGCCTCAGCTGTACTCAGTGCTACGCAGGACTGCTTCCTGCTAAACCAAGAGATCACACCTGATCCTATACTGAAGCAACGCCCAGATGTGCTCTTCCTATCTGCAGCACTGCCAACCCAATCTGAATCAACATAAACCAGCAGGTTAAAATTTCGATTCGCCTCATACCTGAGCCCATAATCCACTGTACCCTTCAGGTACCTCAGAACATTCTTTACAGCAACCAGGTGAACACTCCTCGGATCCGTCAGGAACTGGCTCAATGTGTTCACAGCAAAGCAAATGTCTGGTCTAGTGTTCGCCAGGTACATCAAGGACCCAATCATCTGACGATACATAGAGACATCAATCGGCTCAGATGAAGCATCACATAAAAGCTTCAGATTCGATTCCATAGGTGTGGCCATGGCCTTGCAATCCATCATCCCGAATCTCTTCAGGATATCTACTGTGTACTTCCCTTGACCAAGGAAGATTCCACCTGCATTCTGCCACACCTCCATACCTAGGAAATAGTGCATCATTCCCAAATCTTTCATGTCGAATTCAGCTGCAAGCTTCCTCTTAGTATCTGCAATCAGTCTGTCATCTCCTGTCACAAATAGGTCATCCACATACAGGAGTAGAATCACTGGATTCCCTTCCTCAACCTTGTAGTAAAGATTGGAATCTGCTTTACTCTTGGTAAATTCCAAGCTAGATAGGAAACTGTCCATCCTACCATACCAGGTTCTGGGAGCTTGCTTCAAGCCATACAAGGCTTTCTTTAATCTCAATACATATGATTCCCTGTCAGGTCTTGGGACTGCATCCCAAACATCTTCTTCATGATCTACGGATCATGGCATTCCATTTCTTCATCCCAGATCCTGGGAACTTCAATATATTCAATAGATATCTTTCTTGCTGGAACAAATGTTGTAGTCCTTTTGTAGGTGAAGATATACGGTCTTTCCTACAAAACAAGTTAAATTCCATGATTAGAAACATCTCATAATTTTCAGAACAAATTCTTTACACATAAAGAAATATGTCATGCAGTCATACAGTTATCTTAGCCAATGCTTCAATACAACATTTATCCATGTTCCACAAATTTCTAGATGCCTTCCAGTCTCTACCAGAACATTGTTAAGAGTTTGCACTACTCCCAACATGTCAGCAAAGAGGTTTCATTCTAGATAAGTAGCACTGGAATGTTGTACAGTGCCATAAGCCACTTACCCATCACATGCATATTAGTAGTATACTGTTCATTAATGCAATCATTCAAATATGCACAATACATATCCTAAGTCTAGGAACATAAGCATAATATTATTAAACAAACAAAATAGGCAAGAAATGATAATTGAAATACTTATCTTTGTT
Organism: Larix kaempferi; assembly: GCA_027924585.1. Taxonomy (NCBI): domain Eukaryota; kingdom Viridiplantae; phylum Streptophyta; class Pinopsida; order Pinales; family Pinaceae; genus Larix; species Larix kaempferi. The sequence continues at coordinate 39,497,466 of BSBM01000217.1, forward strand.
TGTTTGTTTGGGTGGACTCCCTCTAAATCATTGCTTTCTGGTAGGAGCTGCTGAAGTATCTTCTTCTACACCTCTCTGTTGTGGAATGTAGGAAGATGGTCAACTCCCTCTGAAGATCTGCATCCTTGCAGGAGCTGCTGGAGTGTGCTCCCTTTTGATCTTTGCTTCCTGGATTACCTGTCCTTATATTCATCTTTGCTGACATCAATATTCTTGAACCCAGAAAAGACCTCTTCTGGTGTCTTGTTGTCCAATATATTGTGGGGAGTTCTGTTCTGTACATATACAACTGTTCTAACTGCTTCTGCCCATAGATGCATAGGTAGATCCTGGTCATGCAGCATTGCCCTTGCTGCTTCCATGACTGTTCTGTTCTTCCTTTCTGCAACTCCATTCTGTTGAGGATTATAAGGAGCACTCAACTCCCTCTTAATCCCTGAATCACTGCAAAGCTTCTTGAATTCATTTGAGGTGAATTCTCCACCATTGTCAGATCTGAATGTCTTGATTTTCTTGACAGTTTGATTCTCCATCAAGGTTTTGAATTCCTTGAATTTATCAAGCACCTCATCTTTTCCCTTCAAGAAGTATACCCAAGTCTTCCTGGAGAAGTCATCGATAAATGATACATAGTAAACATACCCACTCAGGGAGCTGGATGACATAGGGCCACATACATCTGAGTGGATGATTTCCAGTATGTCTTTTGCCTTGCTTTCATTGCTTGGGAAAGCCTTCTTAATGTTCTTACCTTTTGCAAATCCTTTGCAAACACCTTCATGTTTGGTCTTGATTTTAGGAAGACCCTCTACTGCCTTGCTTGCAATTGGAAGTGCCCTATAGTGCATGTGAGCAAGTCTTCTATGCCAAAGTTCACTTGGCTCCATGGATTCATGTACCATGGCATGTTCAGGTTGTCCCTTCAATTTATACAAGCCTTCCTCTTGCTCTCCAATCACTACTGCATCATCTATGGTCATTCCCTTTGGCCACATTAGGACTTGGCCATCCACAAATGCAACCCTCATACCTTTTGCATCCAATGCAGAGATGGAAAGTAAGTTCTTCTTGAGCCCAGGTACATAAAGTACTTCTTTCATCTTCAATGATTTTCCAGAATCTAGGTTGTAGAAGGCTTCACCACTTCCTTTGATTGGGTATTGATAATCATCCCCAAGTTTCACCTTATGGGGTGATTCATGTTCAGATAGGTTCACAAAGGATTCTTTAAACCCAGTCATGTGTTTGGAAGCCCCACTATCAATCAACCAATCATTACATCCATGGGAGATGGTACCTGTAAGAGCAGAAATTAGAACATATTCTTCTTCACTTGATGAGTCATCATCACTACTACTTTCTGCCCTAACCTTCTTCTTTGGAGGTTCATCATCTTCGGCAGCATGAGCATGAAACCTTCTTTTGCTGCCCTTCTTCTTCTTACTGGAGTTGTTGTTATTATCCCTTTTGTTCTTGGGACAATCTGAAGCAAAGTGACCCTTCTCATTGCATGTGAAGCATCTTAGGTCCTTCTTACTCTTTTGATGGAATCTTTTGTGGTGAGAGTGATCCTTCTTGGTTTTGCTTCTCTTGGTGTGAGCTGCAAGAGCTTGATCTTCTCCTCCCATCTTTTCCTCACGAGCTATGAGTCTAGCTTCTTCTTGATAGCATTCTTCCCTCAATCTGTTGAAGGAGATCAATTTCTTCCTTGCACAAATTCCTTGAATAAAGGAATCCCATGACCTGGGTAGGCCATTTAGAGTGGTCATCACCACTTCACCATTATCCACCATTTCATCTACTGCTTCTAATTGTTCCTTGATCTGGGAGACCCTTGAAAAGTAAGATTGAATGGTTTCTCCATTCTGAAACTTCACTACTTTCAATTGGTTCCGCAGGGTCATCTTCCGATTTATGTTCTTTCCTTCAAATAGCTTGGTCAAGGATTCAAACATCTCTTTGGGTGTCTTAAGAGAAGACACATGAGGTATGAGATGGTCTTTGATAGAATCAGCAATGATTCTCTTTTCCTTGGCCAAGTTCTTCTTGTGCAATGCCTTGGCTTCTTCATCCTCTGGGATAGGGATGTCTTCTTTCACATATGAGTCCAACTCATTCTCTTCCAGGATTAACCCAATCCTATACTTCCAGGCTCGGAAGTTATCAACCCCTTCAAGCTTATCCTCAAGCTTGGTGTGAAGAGACATCTTTAAGAGTACTTCAAATGGAAATAGAAAAGATTTAGAACTTACCACTTAAAGTGCTGAAAACTGGATCTGGTCCCGGATTAGGGTTTGTCAGAGAAACCCTAAAAATTCAAAATGTGAATTTCAAAATTCCGAAAGGATAGAAAGATGCGCCTTGGAGAGCTGATCAGCCTAGTACATTCAGAATTTGAGATCAACAAAGTCTTGCCCTTCAGAATTGCCTTTTTGTCCTCCCGGGTTCACTAGGGAGAGCCCTGAATTAGGGTTTGAGTTTCCCAGAGATCTACCCAGCCAAAAATCTCGATCCAATGCTCAAACCTTCGATTTTTGCAAGGAGCTTCCAGCTGTACCTTCAGTTTCCAGAAATTCCTAATTTTGTGGAAACCCTAATTTTTAGGGCCAAAACTGAAAATGCTTGGAACTGAAATCTGATTGGATAGAAAGATGCGCCTTGATGAGTAGATCCAATCTACTATACTGAATTTCAAAAATCTGTGGAGAGAAACCCAATAAACAAGGAATACAAGCTTCCGTCACTGCAAAAATGTCTTCTTCTCAGTTAGGCTCTGATACCATGTTAAATTTTGAGTATTAAATCACAATACTATAGGATCTTTGCTGAGAGAATAAAATCTACAGTATATCAATGCATGACAATCATAATATGACAAGCATCACAAGCATCACAAGAATCAAAAAGCATAGAGACAAGAGACACAGAGTTTCTGTGGGGAAAACCCTAAGGTGAAAAACCCCACAACTTCCTCAGAGATAGAGAGAGCAATGGCTCAACCAAAATACAACCAAATAACACTGAGATAGTCTCCTAGCAGATGATCTTCCTCCTCCTTACTAGTGCACCACTTTTCAGAGAGAGAGATAGTTACTTTTCCGAGTAAGTAAAATAGAGATCTCCTATCTCTATTTATACTCACCTTTTTGCCCAGTGACCTACTGGGGCCGACTTGTCTACTTGAGTACATCCACATTATATTATATATTAATTAGGGCCGACCCCATAAGGTGGTATAATAACCCATCGGCAAGTACACACACTTGCGACACTTGTCAATCCACATGACGACACTTCCTTATAGAGGAATAACACATCTCTTATAAGGGTACAATAAATATATATATAATATACTGATGAAATACATTCCGAACTTACATATACATCAACACTACGTCATAACGACTTTCTATAGTTTGCGCATGCATCCGGAAATAAGAAAAGCTTAATTCCCTTCGTTTTTTAAAATCAAAGCTTCTAGAAGGTTTACATGATTTCTTAAAAAACACGAGTTTTTAGAAAATGTGATTTATTTCGTAAATGGAATGAACAAAGTATGCACATTCTATGTGATAATGACTTTCTAAAGTTTGCGCATGCGCAAACTATGCACATTCTATGTGATAATGACTTTCTATAGTTTGCGCATGCGTCCGGAAATAAGAAAAGCTTACTTCCCCACTTTTTTTAAATTCACAGCTTCTAGAAGGTTTAGATGAATTCTTAAAAAACATGAGTTTTTAGAAAATGTGATTTATTTCATAAATGGAATCAACAAACTATGGACATTCTACGTAATAACGATTTTCTATAATTTGCACATGCATCCGGAAATAAGAAAAGCTTACTTCCGCCAGTTTTTTAAAACCACAGCTTCTAGAAGGTTTACATGATTTCTTAAAAAACAAGAGTTTTTAGAAAATGTGATTTATTTCATCAATGGAATCAACAAAGTATGCACATTCTATGTAATAACGACTTTCTAAAGTTTGCGCATGCGTCCGGAAAAATGAAAAGCTTACTTCCGCGAGTTTTTTAAAATCACAGCTTCTAGAAGGTTTACATGATTACTTAAAAAACACGAGATTTTAGAAAATGTGATTTATTTCATAAATGGAATCAACAAAGTATGCACATTTTATGTAATAACGAATTTCTATATTTTGCGCCTGCGTCCGGAAATAAGAAAAGCTTACTTCCGCCAGTTTTTTAAAATCACAGCTTCTAGAAGGTTTAAATGATTTCCTAAAAAACATGAGTTTTTAGAAAATGTGATTTATTTCATAAATGGAATGAACAAAGTATGCACATTCTATGTCATAATGATTTTCTATAGCTTGGGCATGCGCCTGGAAATAAGAAAAGCTTAATTCCCCCTGTTTTTTAAAATCATAGCTTCTAGAAGGTTTACATGATTTCTTAAAAAAATTGAGTTTTTAGAAAATGTGATTTATTTCATAAATGGAATCAACAAAGTATGGACATTCTATGTCATAACGAATTTCTTTAGTTTGCGCATGCGCAAACTATGCACATTCTACGTAATAACAACTTTCTATAGTTTGCGCATGCGTCCGGAAATAAGAGAAGCTTACTTCCCCCCTTTTCTTAAATTCACAGCTTCTAGAAAGTTTAGATGAATTCTTAAAAAACACGAGTTTTTAGAAAATGTGATTTATTTCATAAATGGAATCAACAAACTATGCACATTCTATGTCATAAAAACTTTCTATAGATTGCGAATGCGTCCGGAAATAAGAAAAGCTTAATTCCCCCCGTTTTTTAAAATCACAGCTTCTAGAAGGTCTACATGATTTCTTAAAAAACACGAGTTTTTCAAAAATGTGATTTATTTCATAAATGGAATCAACAAAGTATGCACATTCTATGTCATAACGATGTTCAATAGTTTGCACGTGCGCAAACTATGCATATTCTACGTGATAACGACTTTCTATAGTTTGCGCATGCGTCCGGAAATAAGAAAAGCTTAATTCCGCCCTTTTTTTAAATTCACAGCTTCTAGAAGGTTTAGATGAATTCTTAAAAAACACGAGTTTTTAGAAAATGTGATTTATTTCATAAATGGAATCAACAAAGTATGCACATTCTAGGTCATAGCGACTTTCTATAGTTTGCGCATGCGTCCGGAATTAAGAAAAGCTTAATTCCCCCCCGTTTTCTAAAATCACCGCTTCTAGAAGGTTTACATAATTTCTTAAAAAACACGAGTTTTTAGAAAATGTGATTTATTTCATAAATGGAATCAACAAAGTATGCACATTCTATGTCATAACGACTTTCTATAGTTTGCGCATGCGCAAACTATGCACATTCTACGTGATAACGACTTTCTATAGTTTGCACATGCGTCCGGAAATAAGAAAAGCTTACTTCCCCCCTTTTTTTAAATTCACAGCTTCTAGAAGGTTTAGATGAATTCTCCAAAAACACAAGTTTTTAGAAAATGTGATTTATTTCATCAATGGAATCAACAAAGTATGCAGATTCTAAGTAATAACGACTTTCTAAAGTTTGCGCATGCGTCCGAAAAATTGAAAAGCTTACTTCCGCCAGTTTTTTAAAATCACAGTTTCTAGAAGGTTTACATGATTTCTTAAAAAACACAGGTTTTTAGAAAATGTGATTTATTTCATAAATGGAATCAACAAATTATGCACATTCTTCGTCATAATGACTTTCTATAGTTTGCGCATGCACCCGGAAATAAGAAAAGCTTAATTCCCCCCATTTTTTAAAATCACAGATTCTAGAAGGTTTACATGATTTCCTAAAAAACACGAGTTTTTAGGAAATCTGATTTATTTCATAAATGGAATCAACAAAGTATGCACATTCTATGTCATAACGACTTTCTATTGTTTGCGCATGCGCAAACTATGCACATTCTACGTAATAACAACTTTCTATAGTTTGTGCATGCGTCCGGAAATAAGAAAAGCTTACTTCCCCCCTTTTTTTAAATTCACAGCTTCTAGAAGGTTTAGATGAATTCTTAAAAAACACGAGTTTTTAGAAAATGTGATTTATTTCATAAATAAAATAAACAATATATGCACATTCTACGTAGTAACGACTTTCTATAGTTTGTGCATGCGTCCGGAAATAAGCAAAGCTTACTTCTGCCAGTTTTTTAAAACCACAGCTTCTAGAACGTTTACATGATTTCTTAAAAAACACGAGTTTTTAGAAAATGTGATTTATTTCATAAATGGAATCAACAAAGTATGCACATTCTACGTAGTAACGAATTTCTATAGTTTGCGCATGCGTCCGGAAATAACAAAAGCTTACTTCCGCCAGTTTTTTAAAACCACAGCTTCTAGAAGGTTTATATGATTTCTTAAAAAACACGAGTTTTTAGAAAATGTGATTTATTTCATAAATGGAATAACAAAGTATTCACAGTCTATGTAATAACGACTTTGTAAAGTTTGCGCATGCGTCCGGAAATATGAAACGCTTACTTCCGCCAGTTTTTTAAAATCACAGTTTCTAGAAGGTTTACATGATTTCCTAAAAAACAAGAGTTTTTAGAAAATGTGATTTATTTCATAAATGGAATCAACAAAGTATGCACATTCTACATCATAACGACTTTCTATAGTTTGCGTATGCGTCCGAAAATAAGAAAAGCTTACTTCCACACTTTTTTTAAATTCACAGCTTCTAGAAGGTTTAGATGAATTCTTAAAAAACACAAGTTTTTAGAAAATGTGATTTATTTCATAAATGGAATCAACAAACTATGCACATTCTACGTAATAACGACTTTCTATAGTTTGCGCATCCGTCCGGAAGTAAGAAAAGCTTACTTCCGCCAGTTTTTTAAAACCATAGCTTCTAGAAGGTTTACATGATTTCTTAAAAAACATGAGTTTTTATAAAATGTGATTTATTTCATAATTGGAATCAACAAAGTATGCACATTCTATGTAATAACGACTTTCTATAGTTTGCGCATGCGTCCGGAAATATGAAAAGCTTACTTCCACCAGTTTTTTAAAATCACACCTTCTAGAAGGTTTACATGATTTCTTAAAAAACATGAGTTTTTAGAAAATGTGATTTATTTCATAAATGGAATCAACAAAGTATGCACATTCTTCGTCATAACGACTTTCTATAGTCTGCGCATGCGTTCGGAAATAAGAAAAGCTTAATTCCCCCCACTTTTAAAATCACAGCTTCTAGAATGTTTACATGATTTCTTAAAAAATGCGAGTTTTTAGGAAATGTGATTTATTTCATAAATGGAATCAACAAAGTATGCACATTCTATGTCATAACGACTTTCTATAGTTTGCGCATGCGCAAACTATGCACATTCTACGTAATAACAACTTTCTATAGTTTGCGCATGCGTCCGGAAATAAGAAAAACTTACTTCCCCCCTTTTTTTAAATTCACAGCTTCCAGAAGGTTTAGATGAATTCTTAAAAAACGTGAGTTTTTAGAAAATGTGATATATTTCATAAATGGAATCAACAAAGTATGAAGATTCTACGTAATAATGACTTTCTATAGTTTCCGCATGCGACCGGAAATAAGAAAAGCTTACTTCCCCCCTTTTTTTAAATTCACAGCTTCTAGAAGGTTTAGATGAATTCTTAAAAAACACGAGTTTTTAGAAAATGTGATTTATTTCATAAATGGAATCAGCAAGGTATGCACATTCTACATAGTAACGACTTTCTATAGTTTGTGCATGCGTCCGGAAATAAGAAAAGCTTACTTCCGCCAGTTTTTTAAAACCACAGCTTCTAGAAGGTTTAGATGAATTCTTAAAAAACACGAGTTTTTAGAAAATGTGATCTATTTCATAAATGGAATCAACAAAGTATGCACATTCAATGTCATAACGAATTTCTAAAGTTTGCGAATGTGCAGACTATGAATATTCTACGTGATAACGACTTTCTATAGTTTGCGCATGCGTCCGGAAATAAGAAAAGCTTACTTCCCCCCTTTTTTTAAATTCACAGCTTCTAGAAGGTTTAGATGAATTCTTAAAAAACACGAGTTTTTAGAAAATGTGATTTATTTCATAAATGGAATCAACAAAGTATGCACATTCTACGTCATAACGGCTTTCTATAGTTTGTGCATGCGTCTGGAAATAAGAAAAGCTTAATTCCCCTCGTTTTTTAAAATCACAGCTTCTAGAAGGTTTACATGATTTCTTAAAAAATTTGAGTTCTTAGAAAATGTTATTTATTTCATAAATGGAATCAACAAAGTATGCACATTCTATGTCATAACGACTTTCTATAGTTTGCACATGCGCAAACTATGCACATCCTACGTGATAACGACTTTCTATAGTTTGCGCATGCGTCGAGAAATAAGAAAAACTTACTTCCCCCCTTTTTTTAAATTCAGAGCTTCTAGAAGGTTTAGATGAATTCTTAAAAAACACGAGTTTTTATAAAATGTGATTTATTTCATAAATGGAATCAACAAAGTTTGCACATTCTACGTCATAACGACTTTCTATAGTTTGCGCATGGGTCCGGATATAAGAAAAGCGTAATTCCCCCCTTTTTTTAAAATCACAGCTTCTAGAAGGTTTAGATGAATTCTTAAAAAACGCGACCTTTTAGAAAATGTGATTTATTTCATAAATGGAATCAACAAACTATGCACATTCTACGTCATAACGACTTTCTATAGTTTGCGCATGCGTCCGGAAATAAGAAAAGCTGAATTCCCCCCCGTTTTTTAAAATCACAGCTTCTAGAAGGTATACATAATTTCTTAAAAAACACGAGTTTTTAGAAAATGTGATTTATTTAATAAATGGAATCAACAAAGTATGCACATTCTATGTCATAACAACTTTCTATAGTTTTCCCATGCGGAAATTATCCACACTCTACGTGATAACGACTTTCTATAGTTTGCGCATGCATCCGGAAATAAGAAAAGCTTACTTCCCGCCTTTCTTTAAATTCACAGCTTCTAGAAGGTTTAGATGAATTCTTAAAAAACACGAGTTTTTAGAAAATGTTGTTTATTTCATAAATGGAATCAACAAAGTGTGCACATTCTATGTCATAACGACTTTCTATAGTTTGAGCATGTGCAAACTATGCACATTCTACGTAATAACGACTTTCTATAGTTTGCGCAGGCGTCCGAAAATAAGAAAAGCTTACTTCCCCCCTTTTTTTAAATTCACAGCTTCTAGAAGGTTTAGATGAATTCTCAAAAAAGACGAGCTTTTAGAAAATGTGATTTATTTCATAAATGGAATCAACAAAGTATGCAGATTCTATGTAATAACGACTTTCTAAAGTTTGCGCATGCGTCCGGAAAAATGAAAAGCTTACTTCCGCCAGTTTTTTAAAATCACAGCTTCTAGAAGGTTTACATGATTTCTTAAAAAACACGGGTTTTTAGAAAATGTGATTTATTTCATAAATGGAATCAACAAATTATGCACATTCTTCGTCATAATGACTTTCTATAGTTTGCGCATGCGTCCGGAAATAAGAAAAGCTTAATTCCCCCCCGTTTTTTAAAATCACAGCTCCTAGAAGGTTTACATAATTTCTTAAAAAACATGAGTTTTTAGAAAATTTGATTTATTTCATAAATGGAATCAACAAAGTATGCATATTCTATGTCATAATGGCTTTCTATAGTTTGTGCATGCGCAAACTATGCACATTCTACGTGATAACGACTTTCTAAAGTTTGCGCATGCGTCCGGAAATAAGAAAAGCTTACTTCCCCCCGTTTTTTAAATTCACAGCTTCTAGAAGGTTTAGATGAATTCTCAAAAAAGACGAGCTTTTAGAAAATGTGATTTATTTCATAAATGGAATCAACAAAGTATGCAGATTCTATGTAATAACGACTTTCTAAAGTTTGCGCATGCGTCCGGAAAAATGAAAAGCTTACTTCCGCTAGTTTTTTAAAATCACAGCTTCTAGAAGGTTTACATGATTTCTTAAAAAACACGGGTTTTTAGAAAATGTGATTTATTTCATAAATGGAATCAACAAATTATGCACACTCTTCGTCATAATGACTTTCTATAGTTTGCGCATGCGTCCGGAAATAAGAAAAGCTGAATTCCCCCCATTTTTTAAAATCACAGATTCTAGAAGGTTTAGATGAATTCTTAAAAAACACAAGTTTTTAGGAAATGTGATTTATTTCATAAATGGAATCAACAAACTATGCACATTCTACATATTAACGACTTTCTATAGTTTGCGCATGCGTCCGGAAATAAGAAAATCTTACTTCCGCCAGTCTTTTAAAACCACAGCTTCTAGAAGGTTTACATGATTTCTTAAAAAACACGAGTTTTTAGAAAATGTGATTTATTTCATAAATGGAATCAACAAAGTATGCACATTCTTCGTCATAACGACTTTCTATAGTCTGCACATGCGTCCGGAAATAAGAAAAGCTTAATTCCCCCCATTTTTTAAAATCACAGCTTCTAGAAAGTTTACATGATTTCTTAAAAAACGCGAGTTTTTAGGAAATGTGATTTATTTCATAAATGGAATCAACAAAGTATGCACATTCTATGTCACAACGACTTTCTATAGTTTGCGCATGCGCGAACTATGCACATTCTACGTAATAACAACTTTCTATAGTTTCCGCATGCGTCCGGAAATAAGAAAAGCTTACTTCCCCCATTTTTTTAAATTCACAGCTTCTAGAAGGTTTAGATGAATTCTTAAAAAACACGAGTTTTTAGAAAATGTGATTTATTTCATAAATGGAATCAACAAACTATGCACATTCTACGTAATAACGACTTTCTATAGTTTGCGCATGCGTTCGGAAATAAGAAAAGCTTAATTCCCCACGTTTTTTAAAATCACAGCTTCTAAAAGGTTTACATAATTTCTTAAAAAACACGAGTTTTTAGAAAATGTGATTTATTTCATAAATGGAATCAACAAAGTATGCACATTCAATGTCATAACGACGTTCAATAGTTTGCACGTGCGCAAACTATGCATATTCTACGTGATAATGACTTTCTATAGTTTGCGCATGCGTCCGGAAATAAGAAAAGCTTAATTCTGCCGTTTTTTTAAATTCACAGCTTGTAGAAGGTTTAGATGAATTCTTAAAAAACACGAGTTTTTAGAAAATGTGATTTATTTCATAAATGGAATCAACAAAGTTTTCACATTCTACGTCATAACGACTTTCTATAGTTTGCGCATGCATCCGGAAATAAGAAAAGCTTAATTCCCCCCGTTTTTTATAATCACAGCTTCTAGAAGGTTTGCATGATTTCTTAAAAAACACGAGTTTTTAGAAAATGTGATTTATTTCATAAATGGAATCAACAAAGTATGCACATTCTATGTCATAACGACTTTCTATAGTTTGCACATGCGCAAACTATGCACATTCTACGTGATGACGACTTTCTATAGTTTGCGCATGCGTCTGGAAATAAGAAAAGCTTACTTCCCCCCTTTTTTTAAATTCACAGCTTCTAGAAGGTTTAGATGAATTCTTAAAAAACACGACTTTTTAGAAAATGTGATTTATTTCATAAATGGAATCAACAAACTATGCACATTCTACGTCATAACGAGTTTCTATAGTTTGCGCATGCGTCCGGAATTAAGAAAAGCTTAATTCCCCCCCGTTTTTTAAAATCACTACTTCTAGAAGGTTTACATAATTTCTTAAGAAACATGAGTTTTTAGAAAATGTGATTTATTTCATAAATGGAATCAACAAAGTATGCAAATTCTATGTCATAACGACTTTCTATAGTTTGCCCATGCGCAAGCTATCCACATTCTACGTGATAACGACTTTCTATAGTTTGCACATGCATCCGGAAATAAGAAAAGCTTACTTCCCCCCTTTCTTTAAATTCATAGCTTCTAGAAGGTTTAGATGAATTCTCCAAAAACACGAGTTTTTAAAAAATGTTATTTATTTCATAAATGGAATCAACAAACTATGCACATTCTACGTAATAACGACTTTCTATAGTTTGCGCATGCGTCCGGAAAAATGAAAAGCTTACTTCCGCCAGTTTTTTAAAATCACAGCTTCTACAAGGTTTAGATGATTTCTTAAAAAACACGGGTTTTTAGAAAATGTGATTTATTTCATAAATGGAATCAACAAATTATGCACATTCTTCGTCATAATGACTTTCTATAGTTTGCGCATGCGTCCGGAAATAAGAAAAGCTTAATTCCCCCCATTTTTTAAAATCACAGATTCTAGAAGGTTTACATGATTTCCTAAAAAACACGACTTTTTAGGAAATGTGATTTATTTCATAAATGGAATCAACAAAGTATGCACATTCTATGTCATAACGACTTTCTATAGTTTGCCCATGCGCAAACTATCCACATTCTACGTGATAACGACTTTCTATAGTTTGCGCATGCGTCCGGAAATAAGAAAAGCTTACATCCCCCCTTTTTTTAAATTCACGGCTTCTAGAAGGTTTAGATGAATTCTTAAAAAACACGAGTTTTTTTTAAATGTGATTTATTTCATAAATGGAATTAACAAACTATGCACATTCTACGTAATAAAGACTTTCTATAGTTTGCGCATGCGTCCGGAAATAAGAAAAGCTTACTTCCCCCCTTTTTTTAAATTCAGAGCTTCTAGAAGGTTTAGATAAATTCTTAAAAAAGATAAGTTTTTAGAAAATGTGATTTATTTCATAAATGGAATCAACAAAGTTTGCACATTCTACGTCATAACGACTTTCTATAGTTTGCGCATGCGTCCGGAAATAAGAAAAGCTTAATTCCCCCCGTTTTTTAAAATCACAGCTTCTAGAAGGTTTACATGATTTCTTAAAAAACACGATTTTTTAGAAAATGTGATTTATTTCATAAATGGAATCAACAAACTATGCACATTCTACGTGATAACGACTTTATATAGTTTGCGCATGCCTCCGGAAATAAGAAAAGCTTACTTCCGCCAGTTTTTTAAAATCACAGCTTCTAGAAGGTTTACATGATTTCTTAAAAAACACGAGTTTTTAGAAAATGTGATTTATTTCATAAATGGAATCAAAAAAGTATCCACATTCTATGTCATAAAGACTTTCTAAAGTTTGCGCTTACGCAAACTATGCACATTCTACGTGATAACGACTTTCTATAGTTTGCGCATGCGTCCGGAAATAAGAAAAGCTTACCTCCCCAATTTTTTTAAATTCACAGCTTCTAGAAGGTTTAGATGAATTCTTAAAAAACACGAGTTTTTAGAAAATGTGATTTATTTCATAAATGGAATCAACAAATTATGCACATTCTACGTAATAATGACTTTCTATAGTTTGTGCATGCGTTCGGAAATAAGAAAAGCTTACTTCCCCCCTTTTTTTAAATTCACAGCTTCTAGAAGGTTTAGATGAATTCTTAAAAAACAAGAGTTTTTTGAAAATGTGATTTATTTCATAAATGGAATCAACAAACTATGCACATTCTACGTAATAACGACTTTCTATAGTTTGCGCATGCGTCCGGAAATAATAAAAGCTTCCTTCCGCCAGTTTTTTAAAACCACAGCTTCTAGAAGGATTACATGATTTCTTAAAAAACACGAGTTTTTAGAAAATGTGATTTATTTCATAAATGGAATCAACAAAGTATGCACATTCTATGTCATAACGACTTTCTATAGTTTGCGCATGTGCAAACTATGCACATTCTACGTCATAACGACTTTCTATAGTTTGCGCATGCGTCCGGAAATAAGAAAAGTTTACTTCCCCCCTTTTTTTAAATTCACAGCTTCTAGAAGGTTTAGATGAATTCTTAAAAAACACGAGTTTTTAGAAAATGTGATTTCTTTCATAAATGAAATCAACAAAGTATGCACATTCTACGTAATAACGACTTTCTATAGTTTGCGCATGCGTCCGGAAATAAGAAAAGCTTCCTTCCGCCAGTTTTTTAAAACCACAGCTTCTAGAAGGATTACATGATTTCTTAAAAAACACGAATTTTTAGAAAATGTGATTTATTTCATAAACGGAATCAACAAAGTATGCACATTCTATGTAATAACGACTTTCTAAACTTTGCGCATGCGTGCGGAAAAATGAAAAGCTTACTTCCGCCAGTTTTTTAAAACCACAGCTTCTAAAAGGTTTAAATGTTTTCTTAAAAAACACGAGTTTTTAGAAAATGTGGCTTATTTCATAAATGCAATAAACAAAGTATGCACATTCTACATCATAACGACTTTCTATAGTTTGAGCATGCATCTGGAAATAAGAAGAGCTTAATTCTCCCCGTTTTTTAAAATCAGAGCTTCTAGAAGGTTTAGATAAATTCTTAAAAAACACAAGTATGCACATTCTATGTCATAACAACTTTCTATCCAAACTATCCACATTCTACGTGATAATGACTTTCTATAGTTTGCGCTTGCATCCGAAAATAAGAAAAGCTTAATTCCCTCCTTTTTTTAAATTCACAGCTTCTAGAAGGTTTTGATGAATTCTTAAAAAACACGAGTTTTTTTAAAATGTGATTTATTTCAGAAATGGAATCAACAAAGTATGCACATTCTATGTCATAACGAATTTCTATAGTTTGTGCATGCGCAAACTATGCACATTCTACGTAATAACGACTTTCTATAGTTTGCGCATGCGTCCGGAAATAAGAAAAGCTTACTTCCCCCCTTTTTTTAAATTCACAGCTTCTAGAAGGTTTAGATAAATTCTTAAAAAACACAAGTTTTTAGAAAATGTGATTTATTTCATAAATGGAATCAACAAAGTTTGCACATTCTACGTCATAACGACTTTCTATTGTTTGCGCATGCGTCCGGAAATAAGAAAAGCTTAATTCCCCCCGTTTTCTAAAATCACAGCTTCTAGAAGGTTTACATGATTTCTTAAAAAACACGAGTTTTTAAAAAATGTGATTTATTTCATAAATGGAATCAACAAACTATGCACATTCTACGTGATAACGACTTTCTACAGTTTGCGCATGCGTCCGGAAATAAGAAAAGCTTACTTCCGCCAGTTTTTGAAAATCACAGCTTCTAGAAGGTTTACATGATTTCTTAAAAAACACGAGTTTTTAGAAAATGTGATTTATTTCATAAATGGAATCAACAATGTATGCAAATTCTATGTCATAACGACTTTCTAAAGTTTGCGCATGTGCAAACTATGCACATTCTACGTGATAACGACTTTCTATAGTTTGCATAGGATTCCGGAAATAAGAAAAGCTTACTTCCCCCTTTTTTTTAAATTCACAGCTTCTAGAAGGTTTAGATGAATTCTTAAAAAACACGAGTTTTTAGAAAATGTGATTTATTTCATAAATGGAATCAACAAATTATGCAGATTCTACGTAATAATGACTTTCTATAGTTTGTGCATGCGTCCAGAAATAGGAAAAGCTTACTTTCCCCCTTTTTTTAAATTCACAGCTTCTAGAAAGTTTAGATGAATTCTTAAAAAACACGAGTTTTTAGAAAATGTGATTTATTTCATAAATGGAATCAACAAACTATGCACATTCTACGTAATAACAACTTTTTATAGTTTGCGCATGCGTCCGGAAATAAGAAAAGCTTACTTCCGCCAGTTTTTTAAAATCACAGCTTGTAGAAGGTTTACACGATTTCTTAAAAAACGCGAGTTTTTAGAAAATGTGATTTATTTCATAAATGGATTAAAAAAAGTATGCACATTCTATGTAATAACGACTTTCGGAAGTTTGCGCATGCGTCCGGAAATATGAAAAGCTTACTTCTGCCATTTTTTGAAAATCACAACTTCTAGAAGGTTTACATGATTTCTTAAAAAACACGAGTTTTTAGAAAATGTGATTTATTTCATAAATGGAATAAAAAATGTATGCACATTCTACGTCATAACCACTTTCCATAGTTTGTGCATGCGTCAGGAAATAAGAAAATCTTAATTCCCCCTGTTTTTTAAAATCACAACTTCTAGAAGGTTTACATGATTTCTTAAAAAACACGAGTTTTTAGAAAATGTGATTTATTTCATAAATGGAATCAACAAAGTATGCACATTCTATGTCATAACGACTTTCTATAGTTGGCGCATGCGCAAACTATGCACATTCTACGTGATAACGACTTTCTATAGTTTGTGCATGCGTCCGGAAATAAGAAAAGCTTACTTCCCCACTTCTTTTAAATTCACAGCTTCGAGAAGGTTTAGATGAATTCTTAAAAAACACTAGTTTTTAGAAAATGTGATTTATTTCATAAATGGAATCAACAAAGTATGCACATTCTATGTAATAACGACTTTCGAAAGTTTGCACTTGCGTCCAGAAATATGAAAAACTTACGCATGCGTCCGGAAATATGAAAAACTTACCTCCGCCAGTTTTTTAAAATCACAGCTTCTAGAAGGTTTACATGATTTCTTAAAAAACACGAGTTTTTAGAAAATGTGATTTATTTCATAAATGGAATCAACAATGTATGCACATTCTACGTCATAACCACTTTCTATAGTTTGCGCATGCGTCCGAAAATAAGAAAAGCTTAATTCCCCCTGTTTTTTAAAATCACAGCTTCTAGAAGGTATACATGATTTCTTAAAAAACACGAGTTTTTAGAAAATGTGATTTATTTCATAAATGGAATCAACAAAGTATGCACATTCTATGTCATAACGACTTTCTATAGTTTGCGCATGTGCAAACTATGCACATTCTACGTCATAACGACTTTCTATAGTTTGCGCATGCGTCCGGAAATAAGAAAAGTTTACTTCCCCCCTTTTTTAAATTCACAGCTTCTAGAAGGTTTAGATGAATTCTTAAAAAACACGAGTTTTTAGAAAATGTGATTTCTTTCATAAATGAAATCAACAAAGTATGCACATTCTACGTAATAACGACTTTCTATAGTTTGCGCATGCGTCCGGAAATAAGAAAAGCTTCCTTCCGCCAGTTTTTTAAAACCACAGCTTCTAGAAGGATTACATGATTTCTTAAAAAACACGAATTTTTAGAAAATGTGATTTATTTCATAAACGGAATCAACAAAGTATGCACATTCTATGTAATAACGACTTTCTAAACTTTGCGCATGCGTGCGGAAAAATGAAAAGCTTACTTCCGCCAGTTTTTTAAAACCACAGCTTCTAGAAGGTTTAAATGTTTTCTTAAAAAACACGAGTTTTTAGAAAATGTGGCTTATTTCATAAATGCAATAAACAAAGTATGCACATTCTACATCATAACGACTTTCTATAGTTTGAGCATGCATCTGGAAATAAGAAAAGCTTAATTCTCCTCGTTTTTTAAAATCAGAGCTTCTAGAAGGTTTAGATAAATTCTTAAAAAACACAAGTATGCACATTCTATGTCATAACAACTTTCTATCCAAACTATCCACATTCTACGTGATAATGACTTTCTATAGTTTGCGCTTGCATCCGAAAATAAGAAAAGCTTAATTCCCTCCTTTTTTTAAATTCACAGCTTCTAGAAGGTTTTGATGAATTCTTAAAAAACACGAGTTTTTTTAAAATGTGATTTATTTCAGAAATGGAATCAACAAAGTATGCACATTCTATGTCATAACGAATTTCTATAGTTTGTGCATGCGCAAACTATGCACATTCTACGTAATAACGACTTTCTATAGTTTGCGCATGCGTCCGGAAATAAGAAAAGCTTACTTCCCCCCTTTTTTTAAATTCACAGCTTCTAGAAGGTTTAGATAAATTCTTAAAAAACACAAGTTTTTAGAAAATGTGATTTATTTCATAAATGGAATCAACAAAGTTTGCACATTCTACGTCATAACGACTTTCTATTGTTTGCGCATGCGTCCGGAAATAAGAAAAGCTTAATTCCCCCCGTTTTCTAAAATCACAGCTTCTAGAAGGTTTACATGATTTCTTAAAAAACACGAGTTTTTAAAAAATGTGATTTATTTCATAAATGGAATCAACAAACTATGCACATTCTACGTGATAACGACTTTCTACAGTTTGCGCATGCATCCGGAAATAAGAAAAGCTTGCTTCCGCCAGTTTTTGAAAATCACAGCTTCTAGAAGGTTTACATGATTTCTTAAAAAACACGAGTTTTTAGAAAATGTGATTTATTTCATAAATGGAATCAACAATGTATGCACATTCTATGTCATAACCACTTTCTATAGTTTGCGCATGTGCAAACTATGCACATTCTACGTCATAACGACTTTCTATAGTTTGCGCATGCGTCCGGAAATAAGAAAAGCTTACTTCCCCCCTTTTTTAAAATTCACAGCTTCTAGAAGGTTTAGATGAACTCTTAAAAAACACGAGTTTTTAGAAAATGTGATTTATTTTATAAATGGTATCAACAAACTATGCACATTCTATGTAATAACGACTTTCTATAGTTTGCGCATGCATCCGAAAATAACAAAAGCTTCCTTCCGCTAGTTTTTTAAAACCACAGCTTCTAGAAGGTTTACATGATTTCTTAAAAAACACGAGTTTTTAGAAAATGTGATTTATTTCATAAATGGTATCAACAAAGTATGCACATTCTATGTAATAACGACTTTCGAAAGTTTGCGCATGCGTCCGGAACTATGAAAAGCTTACTTCCGCCAGTTTTTTAAAATCACAGCTTCTAGAAGGTTTACATGATTTCTTAAAAAACACAAGTTTTTTTAAAATGTGATTTATTTCATAAATGGAATCAACAAAGTATGCACATTCTACGTCATAACAACTTTCTATAGTTTGCGCATGCGTCCGGAAATAAGAAAAGCTTAATTCCCCTGTTTTTTAAAATCACAGCTTCTAGAAGGTTTACATGATTTCTTAAAATACACGAGTTTTTAGAAAATGTGATTTATTTCATAAATGGAACCAACAATGTATGCACATTCTACGTCATAACAACTTTCTATAGTTTGCGCATGCGTCCGGAAATAAGAAAAGTTTAATTCCCCCCATTTTTTAAAATCACAGCTTCTAGAAGGTTTACATGATTTCTTAAAAAACACGAGTTTTTAGGAAATGTGATTTATTTCATAAATGGACTCAACAAAGTATGCACATTCTATTTCATAACTACTTTCTATAGTTTGCGCATGCGCGAACTATGCACATTCTACGTAATAACAACTTTCTATAGTTTCCGCATGCGTCCGGAAATAAGAAAAGCTTACTTCCCCCATTTTTTTAAATTCACAGCTTCTAGAAGGTTTAGATGAACTCTTAAAAAACACGAGTTTTTAGAAAATGTGATTTATTTCATAAATGGAATCAACAAACTATGCACATTCTACATAATAACGACTTTCTATAGTTTGCTAATGCGTCCGGAAATAACAAAAGCTCCCTTCCGCCAGTTTTTTAAAACCACAGCTTCTAGAAGGTTACATGATTTCTTAAAAAACACGAGTTTTTAGAAAATGAGATTTATTTCATAAATGGAATCAACAAAGTATGCAAATTCTATATAATAATGACATTCTAAAGTTTGCGCATGCGTCCGGAAATATGAAAAGTTTACTTCCGCCAGTTTTTTAAAATCACAGCTTCTAGAACATTTACATGATTTCTTAAAAAACACGAGTTTTTAGAAAAGGTGATTTATTTCATAAATGGAATCAACAAAGTATGCACATTCTTCGTCATAATGACTTTCTATAGTTTGCGCATGCGTCCAGAAAAAAGAAAAGCTTAATTCCCCCCATTTTTTAAAATCACAGCTTCTAGAAGGTTTACATGATTTCTTAAAAAACACGAGTTTCTAGGAAATGTGATTTATTTCATAAATTGAATCAACAAAGTATGCACATTCTATGTCATAACAACTTTCTATAGTTTGCGCATGTGCAAACTATGCACATTCTACGTAATAACAACTTTCTATAGTTTGCGCATGCGTCCGGAAATAAGAAAAGCTTACTTCCCCCCTTTTTTTAAATTCACAGCTTCTAGAAGGTTTAGATGAATTCTTAAAAAACACGAGTTTTTAGAAAATGTGATTTATTTCATAAATGGAATCAACAAAGTATGCACATTCTATGTAATAACGACTTTCGAAAGTTTGCACTTGCGTCCAGAAATATGAAAAACTTACGCATGCGTCCGGAAATATGAAAAACTTACTTCCGCCAGTTTTTTAAAATCACAGCTTCTAGAAGGTTTACATGATTTCTTAAAAAACACGAGTTTTTAGAAAATGTGATTTATTTCATAAATGGAATCAACAATGTATGCACATTCTACGTCATAACCACTTTCTATAGTTTGCGCATGCGTCCGAAAATAAGAAAAGCTTAATTCCCCCTGTTTTTTAAAATCACAGCTTCTAGAAGGTATACATGATTTCTTAAAAAACACGAGTTTTTAGAAAATGTGATTTATTTCATAAATGGAATCAACAAAGAATGCACATTCTATGTCATAACGACTTTCTATAGTTTGCGCATGTGCAAACTATGCACATTCTACGTCATAACGACTTTCTATAGTTTGCGCATGCGTCCGGAAATAAGAAAAGTTTACTTCCCCCCTTTTTTTAAATTCACAACTTCTAGAAGGTTTAGATGAATTCTTAAAAAACACGAGTTTTTAGAAAATGTGATTTCTTTCATAAATGAAATCAACAAAGTATGCACATTCTACGTAATAACGACTTTCTATAGTTTGCGCATGCGTCCGGAAATAAGAAAAGCTTCCTTCCGCCAGTTTTTTAAAACCACAGCTTCTAGAAGGATTACATGATTTCTTAAAAAACACGAATTTTTAGAAAATGTGATTTATTTCATAAACGGAATCAACAAAGTATGCACATTCTATGTAATAACGACTTTCTAAACTTTGCGCATGCGTGCGGAAAAATGAAAAGCTTACTTCCGCCAGTTTTTTAAAACCACAGCTTCTAGAAGGTTTAAATGTTTTCTTAAAAAACACGAGTTTTTAGAAAATGTGGCTTATTTCATAAATGCAATAAACAAAGTATGCACATTCTACATCATAACGAATTTCTATAGTTTGAGCATGCATCTGGAAATAAGAAAAGCTTAATTCTCCTCGTTTTTTAAAATCAGAGCTTCTAGAAGGTTTAGATAAATTCTTAAAAAACACAAGTATGCACATTCTATGTCATAACAACTTTCTATCCAAACTATCCACATTCTACGTGATAATGACTTTCTATAGTTTGCGCTTGCATCCGAAAATAAGAAAAGCTTAATTCCCTCCTTTTTTTAAATTCACAGCTTCTAGAAGGTTTTGATGAATTCTTAAAAAACACGAGTTTTTTTAAAATGTGATTTATTTCATAAATGGAATCAACAAAGTATGCACATTCTATGTCATAACGACTTTCTATAGTTTGTGCATGCGCAAACTATGCACATTCTACGTAATAACGACTTTCTATAGTTTGCGCATGCGTCCGGAAATAAGAAAAGCTTACTTCCCCCCTTTTTTTAAATTCACAGCTTCTAGAAGGTTTAGATAAATTCTTAAAAAACACAAGTTTTTAGAAAATGTGATTTATTTCATAAATGGAATCAACAAAGTTTGCACATTCTACGTCATAACGACTTTCTATTGTTTGCGCATGCGTCCGGAAATAAGAAAAGCTTAATTCCCCCCGTTTTCTAAAATCACAGCTTCTAGAAGGTTTACATGATTTCTTAAAAAACACGAGTTTTTAAAAAATGTGATTTATTTCATAAATGGAATCAACAAACTATGCACATTCTACGTGATAACGACTTTCTACAGTTTGCGCATGCATCCGGAAATAAGAAAAGCTTACTTCCGCCAGTTTTTTAAAATCACAGCTTCTAGAAGGTTTACATGATTTCTTAAAAAACACGAGTTTTTAGAAAATGTGATTTATTTCATAAATGGAATCAACAAAGTATGCAAATTCTATGTCATAACGACTTTCTAAAGTTTGCGCTTGTGCAAACTATGCACATTCTACGTGATAACGACTTTCTATAGTTTGCGCAGGATTCCGGAAATAAGAAAAGCTTACTTCCCCCTTTTTTTTAAATTCACAGCTTCTAGAAGGTTTAGATGAATTCTTAAAAAACACGAGTTTTTAGAAAATGTGATTTATTTCATAAATGGAATCAACAAATTATGCACATTCTACGTAATAATGACTTTCTATAGTTTGTGCATGCGTCCAGAAATAGGAAAAGCTTACCTTCCCCCTTTTTTTAAATTCACAGCTTCTAGAAAGTTTAGATGAATTCTTAAAAAACACGAGTTTTTAGAAAATGTGATTTATTTCATAAATGGAATCAACAAACTATGCACATTCTACGTAATAACAACTTTTTATAGTTTGCGCATGCGTCCGGAAATAAGAAAAGCTTACTTCCGCCAGTTTTTTAAAATCACAGCTTGTAGAAGGTTTACACGATTTCTTAAAAAACGCGAGTTTTTAGAAAATGTGATTTATTTCATAAATGGAATAAAAAAAGTATGCACATTCTATGTAATAACGACTTTCGGAAGTTTGCGCATGCGTCCGGAAATATGAAAAGCTTACTTCTGCCATTTTTTGAAAATCACAACTTCTAGAAGGTTTACATGATTTCTTAAAAAACACGAGTTTTTAGAAAATGTGATTTATTTCATAAATGGAATCAACAAAGTATGCACATTCTATGTCATAACGACTTTCTATAGTTGGCGCATGCGCAAACTATGCACATTCTACGTGATAACGACTTTCTATAGTTTGTGCATGTGTCCGGAAATAAGAAAAGCTTACTTCCCCACTTCTTTTAAATTCACAGCTTCGAGAAGGTTTAGATGAATTCTTAAAAAACATGACTTTTTAGAAAATGTGATTTATTTCATAAATGGAATCAACAAACTAGGCACATTCTACGTAATAACGACTTTTTATACTTTGCGCATGCGTCCGGAAATAAGAAAAGCTTACTTCCGCCAGTTTTTTAAAACCACAGCTTCTAGAAGGTTTACATGATTTCTTAAAAAACACGAGTTTTTAGAAAATGTGATTTATTTCATAAATGGAATCAACAAAGTATGCACATTCTACGTCATAACGACTTTCTATAGTTTGCGCATGCGTCCGGAAATCTGAAAAGCTTACTTCCGCCAGTTTTTTAAAATCACAGCTTCCAGAAGGTTTACATGATTTCTTAAAAAACACGAGTTTTTAGAAAATGTGATTTATTACATAAATGGAATCAACAAAGTATGCACATTCTACGTCATAACCACTTTCTATAGTTTGCGCACGTGTCTGGAAATAAGAAAATCTTAATTCCCCCCGTTTCTTAAAATCACAGCTTCTAGAAGGTTTACATGATTTCTTAAAAAACACGAGTTTTTAGGAAATGTGATTTATTTCATCAATGGAATCAACAAAGTATGCATATTCTATGTCATAACGACTTTCTATAGTTTGCGCATGCGCAAACTATGCACATTCTACGTGATAACGACTTTCTATAGTTTGTGCATGCGTCCGGAAATAAGAAAAGCTTACTTCCCCCCTTTTTTTAAATTCACAGCTTCGAGAAGGTTTAAATGAATACTTAAAAAACACGAGTTTTTAGAAAATGTGATTTATTTCATAAATGGAATCAACAAACTATGCACATTCTACGTAATAACGACTTTTTATAGTTTGCGCATCCGTCCGGAAATAAGAAAAGCTTACTTCTGCCAGTTTTTTAAAACCACAGCTTCTAGAAAGTTTACATGATTTCTTAGAAAACACGAGTTTTTAGAAAATGTGATTTATTTCATAAATGGAATCAACAAAGTTTGCACATTTTACGTCATAACAACTTTCTATAGTTTGCGCATGCGTCCGGAAATAAGAAAAGCTTAATTCCCCCCGTTTTTTAAAATCACAGCTTCTAGAAGGTTTACATGATTTCTTAAAAAACACGAGTTTTTAGAAAATGTGATTTATTTCATAAATGGAATAAAAAAAGTATGCACATTCTATGTCGTGACGAATTTCTATAGTTTGCGCATGCACAAAATACGGACATTCTACGTGATAACGACTTTCTATAGTTTGCTCATGCGTCCGGAAATAAGAAAAGCTTACTTCCCCCCTTTTTTTAAATTAACAGCTTCTAGAAGGTTTAGATGAATTCTTAAAAAACACGAGTTTTTAGAAAATGTGATTTATTTGATAAATGGAATCAACAAACTATGCACATTCTACGTAATAACAACTTTTTATAGTTTGCGCATGCGTTCAGAAATAAGAAAAGCTTACTTTCGCCAGTTTTTTAAAATCACAGCTTCTAGAAGGTTTACATGATTTCTTAAAAAACACGAGTTTTTAGAAAATCTGATTTATTTCATAAATGGAATCAACAAAGTATGCACATTCTATGTAATAACGACTTTCGAAAGTTTGCGCATGCGTCGAGAAATATGAAAAGCTTGCTTCCGCCAGTTTTTGAAAATCACAGCTTCTAGAAGGTTTACATGATTTCTTAAAAAACACGAGTTTTTAGAAAATGTGATTTATTTCATAAATGGAATCAACAATGTATGCACATTCTATGTCAGAACCACTTTCTATAGTTTGCGCATGCGTCCGAAAATAAGAAAAGCTTAATTCCCCCTGTTTTTTAAAATCACAGCTTCTAGAAGGTATACATGATTTCTTAAAAAACACGAGTTTTTAGAAAATGTGATTTATTTCATAAATGGAATCAACAAAGTATGCACATTCTATGTCATAACGACTTTCTATAGTTTGCGCATGTGCAAACTATGCACATTTTACGTCATAACAACTTTCTATAGTTTGCGCATGCGTCCGGAAATAAGAAAAGCTTATTTCCCCCTTTTTTTAAATTCACAGCTTCTAGAAGGTTTAGATGAACTCTTAAAAAACACGAGTTTTTAGAAAATGTGATTTATTTCATAAATGGTATCAACAAACTATGCACATTCTATGTAATAACGACTTTCTATAGTTTGCGCATGCATCCGAAAATAAGAAAAGCTTCCTTCCGCTAGTTTTTTAAAACCACAGCTTCTAGAAGGTTTACATGATTTCTTAAAAAACACGAGTTTTTAGAAAATGTGATTTATTTCATAAATGGTATCAACAAAGTATGCACATTCTATGTAATAACGACTTTCGAAAGTTTGCGCATGCGTCCGGAACTATGAAAAGCTTACTTCCGCCAGTTTTTTAAAATCACAGCTTCTAGAAGGTTTACATGATTTCTTAAAAAACACAAGTTTTTTTAAAATGTGATTTATTTCATAAATGGAATCAACAAAGTATGCACATTCTACGTCATAACAACTTTCTATAGTTTGCGCATGCGTCCGGAAATAAGAAAAGCTTAATTCCCCTGTTTTTTAAAATCACAGCTTCTAGAAGGTTTACATGATTTCTTAAAATACACGAGTTTTTAGAAAATGTGATTTATTTCATAAATGGAACCAACAATGTATGCACATTCTACGTCATAACAACTTTCTATAGTTTGCGCATGCGTCCGGAAATAAGAAAAGTTTAATTCCCCCCGTTTTTTAAAATCACAGCTTCTAGAAGGTTTACATGATTTCTTAAAAAACACGAGTTTTTAGGAAATGTGATTTATTTCATAAATGGAATCAACAAAGTATGCACATTCTATTTCATAACTACTTTCTATAGTTTGCGCATGCGCGAACTATGCACATTCTACGTAATAACAACTTTCTATAGTTTCCGCATGCGTCCGGAAATAAGAAAAGCTTACTTCCCCCATTTTTTTAAATTCACAGCTTCTAGAAGGTTTAGATGAACTCTTAAAAAACACGAGTTTTTAGAAAATGTGATTTATTTCATAAATGGAATCAACAAACTATGCACATTCTACATAATAACGACTTTCTATAGTTTGCTAATGCGTCTGGAAATAACAAAAGCTCCCTTCCGCCAGTTTTTTAAAACCACAGCTTCTAGAAGGTTACATGATTTCTTAAAAAACACGAGTTTTTAGAAAATTAGATTTATTTCATAAATGGAATCAACAAAGTATGCAAATTCTATACAATAATGACATTCTAAAGTTTGCGCATGCGTACGGAAATATGAAAAGTTTACTTCCGCCAGTTTTTTAAAATCACACCTTCTAGAACATTTACATGATTTCATAAAAAACACGAGTTTTTAGAAAAGGTGATTTATTTCATAAATGGAATCAACAAAGTATGCACATTCTTCGTCATAATGACTTTCTATAGTTTGCGCATGCGTCCAGAAAAAAGAAAAGCTTAATTCCCCCCATTTTTTAAAATCACAGCTTCTAGAAGGTTTACATGATTTCTTAAAAAACACGAGTTTCTAGGAAATGTGATTTATTTCATAAATTGAATCAACAAAGTATGCACATTCTATGTCATAACAACTTTCTATAGTTTGCGCATGTGCAAACTATGCACATTCTACGTAATAACAACTTTCTATAGTTTGCGCATGCGTCCGGAAATAAGAAAAGCTTACTTCCCCCCTTTTTTTAAATTCACAGCTTCTAGAAGGTTTAGATGAATTCTTAAAAAACACGAGTTTTTAGAAAATGTGATTTATTTCATAAATGGAATCAACAAAGTATGCACATTCTATGTAATAACGACTTTCGAAAGTTTGCACTTGCGTCCAGAAATATGAAAAACTTACGCATGCGTCCGGAAATATGAAAAACTTACTTCCGCCAGTTTTTTAAAATCACAGCTTCTAGAAGGTTTACATGATTTCTTAAAAAACACGAGTTTTTAGAAAATGTGATTTATTTCATAAATGGAATCAACAATGTATGCACATTCTACGTCATAACCACTTTCTATAGTTTGCGCATGCGTCCGAAAATAAGAAAAGCTTAATTCCCCCTGTTTTTTAAAATCACAGCTTCTAGAAGGTATACATGATTTCTTAAAAAACACGAGTTTTTAGAAAATGTGATTTATTTCATAAATGGAATCAACAAAGTATGCACATTCTATGTCATAACGACTTTCTATAGTTTGCGCATGTGCAAACTATGCACATTCTACGTCATAACGACTTTCTATAGTTTGCGCATGCGTCCGGAAATAAGAAAAGTTTACTTCCCCCCTTTTTTTAAATTCACAGCTTCTAGAAGGTTTAGATGAATTCTTAAAAAACACGAGTTTTTAGAAAATGTGATTTCTTTCATAAATGAAATCAACAAAGTATGCACATTCTACGTCATAACAACTTTCTATAGTTTGCGCATGCGTCCGAAAATAAGAAAAGCTTAATTCCCCCGTTTTTTAAAATCACAGCTTCTAGAAGGATTACATGATTTCTTAAAAAACACGAGTTTTTAGAAAATGTGATTTATTTCATAAATGGAATCAACAAACTATGCACATTCTACGTAATAACAACTTTTTATAGTTTGCGCATGCGTTCAGAAATAAGAAAAGCTTACTTTCGCCAGTTTTTTAAAATCACAGCTTCTAGAAGGTTTACATGATTTCCTAAAAAACATGAGTTTTTAGGAAATGTAATTTATTTCATAAATGGAATCAACAAAGTATGCACATTCTATGTCATAACGACTTTATATAGTTTGCGCATGCGCGAACTATGCACATTCTACGTAATAACAACTTTCTATAGTTTGCGCATGCATCCGGAAATAAGAAAAGCTTACTTCCCCCATTTTTTTAAATTCACAGCTTCTAGAAGGTTTAGATGAATTCTTAAAAAACACGAGTTTTTAGAAAATGTGATTTATTTCATAAATGGAATCAACAAACTATGCACATTCTACGTAATAACGACTTTCTATAGTTTGCTAATGCATCCGGAAATAATAAAAGCTTCCTTCCGCCAGTTTTTTAAAACCACAGCTTCTAGAAGGTTTACATGATTTCTTAAAAAACACGAGTTTTTAGAAAATGTGATTTATTTCATAAATGGAATCAACAAAGTATGCACATTCTATATAATAACGACTTTCTAAAGTTTGCGCATGCATCCGGAAATATGAAAAGCTTACTTCCGCCAGTTTTTTAAAATCACAGCTTCTAGAACATTTACATGATTTCTTAAAAAACACAAGTTTTTAGAAAAGGTGACTTATTTCATAAATGGAATCAACAAAGTATGCACATTCTTCGTCATAATGACTTTCTATAGTTTGCGCATGCATCCGGAAATAAGAAAAGCTTAATTCCCCCCATTTTTTAAAATCACAGCTTCTAGAAGGTTTACATGATTTCTTAAATAACACGAGTTTCTAGGAAATGTGATTTATTTCACAAATGGAATAAAAAAAGTATGCACATTCTATGTCATAACGACTTTCTTGATCCAGGTGGATATTGGTGGCCACCCACCTTTCCAACTGGCTCAAAACAGTTTTATGGCAATTTTGGTATTGTACTATTTTTAGCAGTTTTTCGGGTCCTGAACTCCCGGGGCCATTTTGAGGCCCTAAACGACCTTTTTTGGCAATTTGGGGGGCCAAATGGATGCCTTCGGCATGCATTTGGCCCCATTCGAAAGTTGTAAATCTCGGATAGACCTTTCCAACGGGCTACCGAGCGCCCCAAACGGAGATCGTATGCAAAAGTTACGACCCCGGGAAGTTGATGTACTAACTTACCCAAACGGGGCCCACATGACTTTTGGCGCTTCATCTCCTAGGGTTAGGTTTTTGGATGTCTAGGGTTTTTGACATTCCTGTTTATTGTAAAAAGGCCTTGAGAGCCTCATTGTAACCATCTTCTTACGAAATGAGAGCAGCCGTCACATCTCTTCTCAGAGATAAGCCGCCACCATTCCAGCAAGCTTGTTTTCCGCTGCATTTTACAGTTCTAGCTTATTTCCTTATTGAATAGAAAACCAGTTTTACTGTATCTCTGTTATTTTGTGTTAAGCATCTGATAATAATCTGTATTCATTTCGTTCTGCTCATAAAATCCGGATCATTTCTATAGTTTGCGCATGTGCAAACTATGCACATTCTACGTAATAACAAATTTCCATAGTTTGCGCATGCGTCCGGAAATAAGAAAAGCTTACTTCCCCCCTTTTTTTAAATTCACAGCTTCTAAGAGGTTTAGATGAATTCTTAAAAAACACGAGTTTTTAGAAAATGTGATTTATTTAATAAATGGAATCAACAAAGTATGCACATTCTATGTAATAACGACTTTCGAAAGTTTGCGCATGCGTCAGGAAATATGAAAAACTTACTTCCGCCAGTTTTTTAAAATCACAGCTTCTAGAAGGTTTACATGATTTCTTAAAAAACACGAGTTTTTAGAAAATGTGATTTATTTCATAAATGGAATAAACAAAGTATTCACATTATACGTCATAACAACTTTCTATAGTTTGTGCATGCATCCGGAAATAAGAAAAGTTTAATTCCCCCTGTTTTTTAAAATCACAGCTTCTAGAAGGTTTACATGATTTCTTAAAAAACACGAGTTTTTAGCAAATGTGATTTCTTTCATAAATGGAATCAAAAAAGTATGCAAATTCTATGTCATAACGACTTTCTATAGTTTGCGCATGCGCAAACTATGCACATTCTACGTAATAAAAACTTTCTATAGTTTGCGCATGCGTCCGGAAATAAGAAAAGTTTACTTCCCCCCTTTTTTGTAAATTCACAGCTTCTAGAAGGTTTAGATGAATTCTTAAAAAACACGAGTTTTTAGAAAATGTGATTTCTTTCATAAATGAAATCAACAAAGTATGCACATTCTACGTCATAACAACTTTCTATAGTTTGCGCATGCGTCCGGAAATAAGAAAAGCTTAATTTCCGCCGTTTTTTAAAATCACAGATTCTAGAAGGCTTACATGATTTCTTAAAAAACACGAGTTTATAGAAAATGTGATTTATTTCATAAATGGAATCAAAAAAGTATGCACATTCTTCTTCATAATGACTTTCTATAGTATGCGCATGCATCCGAAAATAAAAAAAGCTTAATTTCCCCGGTTTTTTAAAATCACAGCTTCTAGAAGGCTTACATGATTTTTTAAAAAACACGAGTTTATAGAAAATGTGATTTATTTCATTAATGGAATCAACAAAGTATGCACATTCTATGTCATAACGACTTTCTATAGTTTGTGCATGCGCAAACTAAACCCATTCTACGTGATAACGACTTTCTATAGTTTGCGCATGCATCCGGAAATAAGAAAAGCTTACTTCCCCCCTTTTTTTAAATTCACAGCTTCTAGAAGGTTTAGATGAATTCTTAAAAAACATGAGTTTTTAGAAAATGTGATTCATTTCATAAATGGAGTCAACAAGGTATGGACATTCTACGTAGTAACGACTTTCTATAGTTTCCGCATGCGTCCGGAAATAAGAAAAGCTTACTTCCGCCAGTCATAACGACTTTCTATAGTCTGCACATGCGTCCGGAAATAAGAAAAGCTTAATTCCCCCCATTTTTTAAAATCACAGCTTCTAGAAAGTTTACATGATTTCTTAAAAAACGCGAGTTTTTAGGAAATGTGATTTATTTCATAAATGGAATCAACAAAGTATGCACATTCTATGTCACAACGACTTTCTATAGTTTGCGCATGCGCGAACTATGCACATTCTACGTAATAACAACTTTCTATAGTTTCCGCATGCGTCCGGAAATAAGAAAAGCTTACTTCCCCCATTTTTTTAAATTCACAGCTTCTAGAAGGTTTAGATGAATTCTTAAAAAACACGAGTTTTTAGAAAATGTGATTTATTTCATAAATGGAATCAACAAACTATGCACATTCTACGTAATAACGACTTTCTATAGTTTGCGCATGCGTTCGGAAATAAGAAAAGCTTAATTCCCCACGTTTTTTAAAATCACAGCTTCTAAAAGGTTTACATAATTTCTTAAAAAACACGAGTTTTTAGAAAATGTGATTTATTTCATAAATGGAATCAACAAAGTATGCACATTCAATGTCATAACGACGTTCAATAGTTTGCACGTGCGCAAACTATGCATATTCTACGTGATAATGACTTTCTATAGTTTGCGCATGCGTCCGGAAATAAGAAAAGCTTAATTCTGCCGTTTTTTTAAATTCACAGCTTGTAGAAGGTTTAGATGAATTCTTAAAAAACACGAGTTTTTAGAAAATGTGATTTATTTCATAAATGGAATCAACAAAGTTTTCACATTCTACGTCATAACGACTTTCTATAGTTTGCGCATGCATCCGGAAATAAGAAAAGCTTAATTCCCCCCGTTTTTTATAATCACAGCTTCTAGAAGGTTTGCATGATTTCTTAAAAAACACGAGTTTTTAGAAAATGTGATTTATTTCATAAATGGAATCAACAAAGTATGCACATTCTATGTCATAACGACTTTCTATAGTTTGCACATGCGCAAACTATGCACATTCTACGTGATGACGACTTTCTATAGTTTGCGCATGCGTCTGGAAATAAGAAAAGCTTACTTCCCCCCTTTTTTTAAATTCACAGCTTCTAGAAGGTTTAGATGAATTCTTAAAAAACACGACTTTTTAGAAAATGTGATTTATTTCATAAATGGAATCAACAAACTATGCACATTCTACGTCATAACGAGTTTCTATAGTTTGCGCATGCGTCCGGAATTAAGAAAAGCTTAATTCCCCCCCGTTTTTTAAAATCACTACTTCTAGAAGGTTTACATAATTTCTTAAGAAACATGAGTTTTTAGAAAATGTGATTTATTTCATAAATGGAATCAACAAAGTATGCAAATTCTATGTCATAACGACTTTCTATAGTTTGCCCATGCGCAAGCTAT
The DNA here is from genome assembly GCA_027924585.1 of Larix kaempferi. Taxonomy (NCBI): domain Eukaryota; kingdom Viridiplantae; phylum Streptophyta; class Pinopsida; order Pinales; family Pinaceae; genus Larix; species Larix kaempferi. The sequence continues at coordinate 39,529,258 of BSBM01000217.1, forward strand.
CCACATTCTACGTGATAACGACTTTCTATAGTTTGCACATGCATCCGGAAATAAGAAAAGCTTACTTCCCCCCTTTCTTTAAATTCATAGCTTCTAGAAGGTTTAGATGAATTCTCCAAAAACACGAGTTTTTAAAAAATGTTATTTATTTCATAAATGGAATCAACAAACTATGCACATTCTACGTAATAACGACTTTCTATAGTTTGCGCATGCGTCCGGAAAAATGAAAAGCTTACTTCCGCCAGTTTTTTAAAATCACAGCTTCTACAAGGTTTAGATGATTTCTTAAAAAACACGGGTTTTTAGAAAATGTGATTTATTTCATAAATGGAATCAACAAATTATGCACATTCTTCGTCATAATGACTTTCTATAGTTTGCGCATGCGTCCGGAAATAAGAAAAGCTTAATTCCCCCCATTTTTTAAAATCACAGATTCTAGAAGGTTTACATGATTTCCTAAAAAACACGACTTTTTAGGAAATGTGATTTATTTCATAAATGGAATCAACAAAGTATGCACATTCTATGTCATAACGACTTTCTATAGTTTGCCCATGCGCAAACTATCCACATTCTACGTGATAACGACTTTCTATAGTTTGCGCATGCGTCCGGAAATAAGAAAAGCTTACATCCCCCCTTTTTTTAAATTCACGGCTTCTAGAAGGTTTAGATGAATTCTTAAAAAACACGAGTTTTTTTTAAATGTGATTTATTTCATAAATGGAATTAACAAACTATGCACATTCTACGTAATAAAGACTTTCTATAGTTTGCGCATGCGTCCGGAAATAAGAAAAGCTTACTTCCCCCCTTTTTTTAAATTCAGAGCTTCTAGAAGGTTTAGATAAATTCTTAAAAAAGATAAGTTTTTAGAAAATGTGATTTATTTCATAAATGGAATCAACAAAGTTTGCACATTCTACGTCATAACGACTTTCTATAGTTTGCGCATGCGTCCGGAAATAAGAAAAGCTTAATTCCCCCCGTTTTTTAAAATCACAGCTTCTAGAAGGTTTACATGATTTCTTAAAAAACACGATTTTTTAGAAAATGTGATTTATTTCATAAATGGAATCAACAAACTATGCACATTCTACGTGATAACGACTTTATATAGTTTGCGCATGCCTCCGGAAATAAGAAAAGCTTACTTCCGCCAGTTTTTTAAAATCACAGCTTCTAGAAGGTTTACATGATTTCTTAAAAAACACGAGTTTTTAGAAAATGTGATTTATTTCATAAATGGAATCAAAAAAGTATCCACATTCTATGTCATAAAGACTTTCTAAAGTTTGCGCTTACGCAAACTATGCACATTCTACGTGATAACGACTTTCTATAGTTTGCGCATGCGTCCGGAAATAAGAAAAGCTTACCTCCCCAATTTTTTTAAATTCACAGCTTCTAGAAGGTTTAGATGAATTCTTAAAAAACACGAGTTTTTAGAAAATGTGATTTATTTCATAAATGGAATCAACAAATTATGCACATTCTACGTAATAATGACTTTCTATAGTTTGTGCATGCGTTCGGAAATAAGAAAAGCTTACTTCCCCCCTTTTTTTAAATTCACAGCTTCTAGAAGGTTTAGATGAATTCTTAAAAAACAAGAGTTTTTTGAAAATGTGATTTATTTCATAAATGGAATCAACAAACTATGCACATTCTACGTAATAACGACTTTCTATAGTTTGCGCATGCGTCCGGAAATAATAAAAGCTTCCTTCCGCCAGTTTTTTAAAACCACAGCTTCTAGAAGGATTACATGATTTCTTAAAAAACACGAGTTTTTAGAAAATGTGATTTATTTCATAAATGGAATCAACAAAGTATGCACATTCTATGTCATAACGACTTTCTATAGTTTGCGCATGTGCAAACTATGCACATTCTACGTCATAACGACTTTCTATAGTTTGCGCATGCGTCCGGAAATAAGAAAAGTTTACTTCCCCCCTTTTTTTAAATTCACAGCTTCTAGAAGGTTTAGATGAATTCTTAAAAAACACGAGTTTTTAGAAAATGTGATTTCTTTCATAAATGAAATCAACAAAGTATGCACATTCTACGTAATAACGACTTTCTATAGTTTGCGCATGCGTCCGGAAATAAGAAAAGCTTCCTTCCGCCAGTTTTTTAAAACCACAGCTTCTAGAAGGATTACATGATTTCTTAAAAAACACGAATTTTTAGAAAATGTGATTTATTTCATAAACGGAATCAACAAAGTATGCACATTCTATGTAATAACGACTTTCTAAACTTTGCGCATGCGTGCGGAAAAATGAAAAGCTTACTTCCGCCAGTTTTTTAAAACCACAGCTTCTAAAAGGTTTAAATGTTTTCTTAAAAAACACGAGTTTTTAGAAAATGTGGCTTATTTCATAAATGCAATAAACAAAGTATGCACATTCTACATCATAACGACTTTCTATAGTTTGAGCATGCATCTGGAAATAAGAAGAGCTTAATTCTCCCCGTTTTTTAAAATCAGAGCTTCTAGAAGGTTTAGATAAATTCTTAAAAAACACAAGTATGCACATTCTATGTCATAACAACTTTCTATCCAAACTATCCACATTCTACGTGATAATGACTTTCTATAGTTTGCGCTTGCATCCGAAAATAAGAAAAGCTTAATTCCCTCCTTTTTTTAAATTCACAGCTTCTAGAAGGTTTTGATGAATTCTTAAAAAACACGAGTTTTTTTAAAATGTGATTTATTTCAGAAATGGAATCAACAAAGTATGCACATTCTATGTCATAACGAATTTCTATAGTTTGTGCATGCGCAAACTATGCACATTCTACGTAATAACGACTTTCTATAGTTTGCGCATGCGTCCGGAAATAAGAAAAGCTTACTTCCCCCCTTTTTTTAAATTCACAGCTTCTAGAAGGTTTAGATAAATTCTTAAAAAACACAAGTTTTTAGAAAATGTGATTTATTTCATAAATGGAATCAACAAAGTTTGCACATTCTACGTCATAACGACTTTCTATTGTTTGCGCATGCGTCCGGAAATAAGAAAAGCTTAATTCCCCCCGTTTTCTAAAATCACAGCTTCTAGAAGGTTTACATGATTTCTTAAAAAACACGAGTTTTTAAAAAATGTGATTTATTTCATAAATGGAATCAACAAACTATGCACATTCTACGTGATAACGACTTTCTACAGTTTGCGCATGCGTCCGGAAATAAGAAAAGCTTACTTCCGCCAGTTTTTGAAAATCACAGCTTCTAGAAGGTTTACATGATTTCTTAAAAAACACGAGTTTTTAGAAAATGTGATTTATTTCATAAATGGAATCAACAATGTATGCAAATTCTATGTCATAACGACTTTCTAAAGTTTGCGCATGTGCAAACTATGCACATTCTACGTGATAACGACTTTCTATAGTTTGCATAGGATTCCGGAAATAAGAAAAGCTTACTTCCCCCTTTTTTTTAAATTCACAGCTTCTAGAAGGTTTAGATGAATTCTTAAAAAACACGAGTTTTTAGAAAATGTGATTTATTTCATAAATGGAATCAACAAATTATGCAGATTCTACGTAATAATGACTTTCTATAGTTTGTGCATGCATCCAGAAATAGGAAAAGCTTACTTTCCCCCTTTTTTTAAATTCACAGCTTCTAGAAAGTTTAGATGAATTCTTAAAAAACACGAGTTTTTAGAAAATGTGATTTATTTCATAAATGGAATCAACAAACTATGCACATTCTACGTAATAACAACTTTTTATAGTTTGCGCATGCGTCCGGAAATAAGAAAAGCTTACTTCCGCCAGTTTTTTAAAATCACAGCTTGTAGAAGGTTTACACGATTTCTTAAAAAACGCGAGTTTTTAGAAAATGTGATTTATTTCATAAATGGATTAAAAAAAGTATGCACATTCTATGTAATAACGACTTTCGGAAGTTTGCGCATGCGTCCGGAAATATGAAAAGCTTACTTCTGCCATTTTTTGAAAATCACAACTTCTAGAAGGTTTACATGATTTCTTAAAAAACACGAGTTTTTAGAAAATGTGATTTATTTCATAAATGGAATAAAAAATGTATGCACATTCTACGTCATAACCACTTTCCATAGTTTGTGCATGCGTCAGGAAATAAGAAAATCTTAATTCCCCCTGTTTTTTAAAATCACAACTTCTAGAAGGTTTACATGATTTCTTAAAAAACACGAGTTTTTAGAAAATGTGATTTATTTCATAAATGGAATCAACAAAGTATGCACATTCTATGTCATAACGACTTTCTATAGTTGGCGCATGCGCAAACTATGCACATTCTACGTGATAACGACTTTCTATAGTTTGTGCATGCGTCCGGAAATAAGAAAAGCTTACTTCCCCACTTCTTTTAAATTCACAGCTTCGAGAAGGTTTAGATGAATTCTTAAAAAACACTAGTTTTTAGAAAATGTGATTTATTTCATAAATGGAATCAACAAAGTATGCACATTCTATGTAATAACGACTTTCGAAAGTTTGCACTTGCGTCCAGAAATATGAAAAACTTACGCATGCGTCCGGAAATATGAAAAACTTACCTCCGCCAGTTTTTTAAAATCACAGCTTCTAGAAGGTTTACATGATTTCTTAAAAAACACGAGTTTTTAGAAAATGTGATTTATTTCATAAATGGAATCAACAATGTATGCACATTCTACGTCATAACCACTTTCTATAGTTTGCGCATGCGTCCGAAAATAAGAAAAGCTTAATTCCCCCTGTTTTTTAAAATCACAGCTTCTAGAAGGTATACATGATTTCTTAAAAAACACGAGTTTTTAGAAAATGTGATTTATTTCATAAATGGAATCAACAAAGTATGCACATTCTATGTCATAACGACTTTCTATAGTTTGCGCATGTGCAAACTATGCACATTCTACGTCATAACGACTTTCTATAGTTTGCGCATGCGTCCGGAAATAAGAAAAGTTTACTTCCCCCCTTTTTTAAATTCACAGCTTCTAGAAGGTTTAGATGAATTCTTAAAAAACATGAGTTTTTAGAAAATGTGATTTCTTTCATAAATGAAATCAACAAAGTATGCACATTCTACGTAATAACGACTTTCTATAGTTTGCGCATGCGTCCGGAAATAAGAAAAGCTTCCTTCCGCCAGTTTTTTAAAACCACAGCTTCTAGAAGGATTACATGATTTCTTAAAAAACACGAATTTTTAGAAAATGTGATTTATTTCATAAACGGAATCAACAAAGTATGCACATTCTATGTAATAACGACTTTCTAAACTTTGCGCATGCGTGCGGAAAAATGAAAAGCTTACTTCCGCCAGTTTTTTAAAACCACAGCTTCTAGAAGGTTTAAATGTTTTCTTAAAAAACACGAGTTTTTAGAAAATGTGGCTTATTTCATAAATGCAATAAACAAAGTATGCACATTCTACATCATAACGACTTTCTATAGTTTGAGCATGCATCTGGAAATAAGAAAAGCTTAATTCTCCTCGTTTTTTAAAATCAGAGCTTCTAGAAGGTTTAGATAAATTCTTAAAAAACACAAGTATGCACATTCTATGTCATAACAACTTTCTATCCAAACTATCCACATTCTACGTGATAATGACTTTCTATAGTTTGCGCTTGCATCCGAAAATAAGAAAAGCTTAATTCCCTCCTTTTTTTAAATTCACAGCTTCTAGAAGGTTTTGATGAATTCTTAAAAAACACGAGTTTTTTTAAAATGTGATTTATTTCAGAAATGGAATCAACAAAGTATGCACATTCTATGTCATAACGAATTTCTATAGTTTGTGCATGCGCAAACTATGCACATTCTACGTAATAACGACTTTCTATAGTTTGCGCATGCGTCTGGAAATAAGAAAAGCTTACTTCCCCCCTTTTTTTAAATTCACAGCTTCTAGAAGGTTTAGATAAATTCTTAAAAAACACAAGTTTTTAGAAAATGTGATTTATTTCATAAATGGAATCAACAAAGTTTGCACATTCTACGTCATAACGACTTTCTATTGTTTGCGCATGCGTCCGGAAATAAGAAAAGCTTAATTCCCCCCGTTTTCTAAAATCACAGCTTCTAGAAGGTTTACATGATTTCTTAAAAAACACGAGTTTTTAAAAAATGTGATTTATTTCATAAATGGAATCAACAAACTATGCACATTCTACGTGATAACGACTTTCTACAGTTTGCGCATGCATCCGGAAATAAGAAAAGCTTGCTTCCGCCAGTTTTTGAAAATCACAGCTTCTAGAAGGTTTACATGATTTCTTAAAAAACACGAGTTTTTAGAAAATGTGATTTATTTCATAAATGGAATCAACAATGTATGCACATTCTATGTCATAACCACTTTCTATAGTTTGCGCATGTGCAAACTATGCACATTCTACGTCATAACGACTTTCTATAGTTTGCGCATGCGTCCGGAAATAAGAAAAGCTTACTTCCCCCCTTTTTTAAAATTCACAGCTTCTAGAAGGTTTAGATGAACTCTTAAAAAACACGAGTTTTTAGAAAATGTGATTTATTTTATAAATGGTATCAACAAACTATGCACATTCTATGTAATAACGACTTTCTATAGTTTGCGCATGCATCCGAAAATAACAAAAGCTTCCTTCCGCTAGTTTTTTAAAACCACAGCTTCTAGAAGGTTTACATGATTTCTTAAAAAACACGAGTTTTTAGAAAATGTGATTTATTTCATAAATGGTATCAACAAAGTATGCACATTCTATGTAATAACGACTTTCGAAAGTTTGCGCATGCGTCCGGAACTATGAAAAGCTTACTTCCGCCAGTTTTTTAAAATCACAGCTTCTAGAAGGTTTACATGATTTCTTAAAAAACACAAGTTTTTTTAAAATGTGATTTATTTCATAAATGGAATCAACAAAGTATGCACATTCTACGTCATAACAACTTTCTATAGTTTGCGCATGCGTCCGGAAATAAGAAAAGCTTAATTCCCCTGTTTTTTAAAATCACAGCTTCTAGAAGGTTTACATGATTTCTTAAAATACACGAGTTTTTAGAAAATGTGATTTATTTCATAAATGGAACCAACAATGTATGCACATTCTACGTCATAACAACTTTCTATAGTTTGCGCATGCGTCCGGAAATAAGAAAAGTTTAATTCCCCCCATTTTTTAAAATCACAGCTTCTAGAAGGTTTACATGATTTCTTAAAAAACACGAGTTTTTAGGAAATGTGATTTATTTCATAAATGGACTCAACAAAGTATGCACATTCTATTTCATAACTACTTTCTATAGTTTGCGCATGCGCGAACTATGCACATTCTACGTAATAACAACTTTCTATAGTTTCCGCATGCGTCCGGAAATAAGAAAAGCTTACTTCCCCCATTTTTTTAAATTCACAGCTTCTAGAAGGTTTAGATGAACTCTTAAAAAACACGAGTTTTTAGAAAATGTGATTTATTTCATAAATGGAATCAACAAACTATGCACATTCTACATAATAACGACTTTCTATAGTTTGCTAATGCGTCCGGAAATAAGAAAAGCTCCCTTCCGCCAGTTTTTTAAAACCACAGCTTCTAGAAGGTTACATGATTTCTTAAAAAACACGAGTTTTTAGAAAATGAGATTTATTTCATAAATGGAATCAACAAAGTATGCAAATTCTATATAATAATGACATTCTAAAGTTTGCGCATGCGTCCGGAAATATGAAAAGTTTACTTCCGCCAGTTTTTTAAAATCACAGCTTCTAGAACATTTACATGATTTCTTAAAAAACACGAGTTTTTAGAAAAGGTGATTTATTTCATAAATGGAATCAACAAAGTATGCACATTCTTCGTCATAATGACTTTCTATAGTTTGCGCATGCGTCCAGAAAAAAGAAAAGCTTAATTCCCCCCATTTTTTAAAATCACAGCTTCTAGAAGGTTTACATGATTTCTTAAAAAACACGAGTTTCTAGGAAATGTGATTTATTTCATAAATTGAATCAACAAAGTATGCACATTCTATGTCATAACAACTTTCTATAGTTTGCGCATGTGCAAACTATGCACATTCTACGTAATAACAACTTTCTATAGTTTGCGCATGCGTCCGGAAATAAGAAAAGCTTACTTCCCCCCTTTTTTTAAATTCACAGCTTCTAGAAGGTTTAGATGAATTCTTAAAAAACACGAGTTTTTAGAAAATGTGATTTATTTCATAAATGGAATCAACAAAGTATGCACATTCTATGTAATAACGACTTTCGAAAGTTTGCACTTGCGTCCAGAAATATGAAAAACTTACGCATGCGTCCGGAAATATGAAAAACTTACTTCCGCCAGTTTTTTAAAATCACAGCTTCTAGAAGGTTTACATGATTTCTTAAAAAACACGAGTTTTTAGAAAATGTGATTTATTTCATAAATGGAATCAACAATGTATGCACATTCTACGTCATAACCACTTTCTATAGTTTGCGCATGCGTCCGAAAATAAGAAAAGCTTAATTCCCCCTGTTTTTTAAAATCACAGCTTCTAGAAGGTATACATGATTTCTTAAAAAACACGAGTTTTTAGAAAATGTGATTTATTTCATAAATGGAATCATCAAAGAATGCACATTCTATGTCATAACGACTTTCTATAGTTTGCGCATGTGCAAACTATGCACATTCTACGTCATAACGACTTTCTATAGTTTGCGCATGCGTCCGGAAATAAGAAAAGTTTACTTCCCCCCTTTTTTTAAATTCACAACTTCTAGAAGGTTTAGATGAATTCTTAAAAAACACGAGTTTTTAGAAAATGTGATTTCTTTCATAAATGAAATCAACAAAGTATGCACATTCTACGTAATAACGACTTTCTATAGTTTGCGCATGCGTCCGGAAATAAGAAAAGCTTCCTTCCGCCAGTTTTTTAAAACCACAGCTTCTAGAAGGATTACATGATTTCTTAAAAAACACGAATTTTTAGAAAATGTGATTTATTTCATAAACGGAATCAACAAAGTATGCACATTCTATGTAATAACGACTTTCTAAACTTTGCGCATGCGTGCGGAAAAATGAAAAGCTTACTTCCGCCAGTTTTTTAAAACCACAGCTTCTAGAAGGTTTAAATGTTTTCTTAAAAAACACGAGTTTTTAGAAAATGTGGCTTATTTCATAAATGCAATAAACAAAGTATGCACATTCTACATCATAACGAATTTCTATAGTTTGAGCATGCATCTGGAAATAAGAAAAGCTTAATTCTCCTCGTTTTTTAAAATCAGAGCTTCTAGAAGGTTTAGATAAATTCTTAAAAAACACAAGTATGCACATTCTATGTCATAACAACTTTCTATCCAAACTATCCACATTCTACGTGATAATGACTTTCTATAGTTTGCGCTTGCATCCGAAAATAAGAAAAGCTTAATTCCCTCCTTTTTTTAAATTCACAGCTTCTAGAAGGTTTTGATGAATTCTTAAAAAACACGAGTTTTTTTAAAATGTGATTTATTTCATAAATGGAATCAACAAAGTATGCACATTCTATGTCATAACAACTTTCTATAGTTTGTGCATGCGCAAACTATGCACATTCTACGTAATAACGACTTTCTATAGTTTGCGCATGCGTCCGGAAATAAGAAAAGCTTACTTCCCCCCTTTTTTTAAATTCACAGCTTCTAGAAGGTTTAGATAAATTCTTAAAAAACACAAGTTTTTAGAAAATGTGATTTATTTCATAAATGGAATCAACAAAGTTTGCACATTCTACGTCATAACGACTTTCTATTGTTTGCGCATGCGTCCGGAAATAAGAAAAGCTTAATTCCCCCCGTTTTCTAAAATCACAGCTTCTAGAAGGTTTACATGATTTCTTAAAAAACACGAGTTTTTAAAAAATGTGATTTATTTCATAAATGGAATCAACAAACTATGCACATTCTACGTGATAACGACTTTCTACAGTTTGCGCATGCATCCGGAAATAAGAAAAGCTTACTTCCGCCAGTTTTTTAAAATCACAGCTTCTAGAAGGTTTACATGATTTCTTAAAAAACACGAGTTTTTAGAAAATGTGATTTATTTCATAAATGGAATCAACAAAGTATGCAAATTCTATGTCATAACGACTTTCTAAAGTTTGCGCTTGTGCAAACTATGCACATTCTACGTGATAACGACTTTCTATAGTTTGCGCAGGATTCCGGAAATAAGAAAAGCTTACTTCCCCCTTTTTTTTAAATTCACAGCTTCTAGAAGGTTTAGATGAATTCTTAAAAAACACGAGTTTTTAGAAAATGTGATTTATTTCATAAATGGAATCAACAAATTATGCACATTCTACGTAATAATGACTTTCTATAGTTTGTGCATGCGTCCAGAAATAGGAAAAGCTTACCTTCCCCCTTTTTTTAAATTCACAGCTTCTAGAAAGTTTAGATGAATTCTTAAAAAACACGAGTTTTTAGAAAATGTGATTTATTTCATAAATGGAATCAACAAACTATGCACATTCTACGTAATAACAACTTTTTATAGTTTGCGCATGCGTCCGGAAATAAGAAAAGCTTACTTCCGCCAGTTTTTTAAAATCACAGCTTGTAGAAGGTTTACACGATTTCTTAAAAAACGCGAGTTTTTAGAAAATGTGATTTATTTCATAAATGGAATAAAAAAAGTATGCACATTCTATGTAATAACGACTTTCGGAAGTTTGCGCATGCGTCCGGAAATATGAAAAGCTTACTTCTGCCATTTTTTGAAAATCACAACTTCTAGAAGGTTTACATGATTTCTTAAAAAACACGAGTTTTTAGAAAATGTGATTTATTTCATAAATGGAATCAACAATGTATGCACATTCTACGTCATAACCACTTTCTATAGTTTGTGCATGCGTCAGGAAATAAGAAAATCTTAATTCCCCCTGTTTTTTAAAATCACAACTTCTAGAAGGTTTACATGATTTCTTAAAAAACACGAGTTTTTAGAAAATGTGATTTATTTCATAAATGGAATCAACAAAGTATGCACATTCTATGTCATAACGACTTTCTATAGTTGGCGCATGCGCAAACTATGCACATTCTACGTGATAACGACTTTCTATAGTTTGTGCATGTGTCCGGAAATAAGAAAAGCTTACTTCCCCACTTCTTTTAAATTCACAGCTTCGAGAAGGTTTAGATGAATTCTTAAAAAACATGACTTTTTAGAAAATGTGATTTATTTCATAAATGGAATCAACAAACTAGGCACATTCTACGTAATAACGACTTTTTATACTTTGCGCATGCGTCCGGAAATAAGAAAAGCTTACTTCCGCCAGTTTTTTAAAACCACAGCTTCTAGAAGGTTTACATGATTTCTTAAAAAACACGAGTTTTTAGAAAATGTGATTTATTTCATAAATGGAATCAACAAAGTATGCACATTCTACGTCATAACGACTTTCTATAGTTTGCGCATGCGTCCGGAAATCTGAAAAGCTTACTTCCGCCAGTTTTTTAAAATCACAGCTTCCAGAAGGTTTACATGATTTCTTAAAAAACACGAGTTTTTAGAAAATGTGATTTATTACATAAATGGAATCAACAAAGTATGCACATTCTACGTCATAACCACTTTCTATAGTTTGCGCACGTGTCTGGAAATAAGAAAATCTTAATTCCCCCCGTTTCTTAAAATCACAGCTTCTAGAAGGTTTACATGATTTCTTAAAAAACACGAGTTTTTAGGAAATGTGATTTATTTCATCAATGGAATCAACAAAGTATGCATATTCTATGTCATAACGACTTTCTATAGTTTGCGCATGCGCAAACTATGCACATTCTACGTGATAACGACTTTCTATAGTTTGTGCATGCGTCCGGAAATAAGAAAAGCTTACTTCCCCCCTTTTTTTAAATTCACAGCTTCGAGAAGGTTTAAATGAATACTTAAAAAACACGAGTTTTTAGAAAATGTGATTTATTTCATAAATGGAATCAACAAACTATGCACATTCTACGTAATAACGACTTTTTATAGTTTGCGCATCCGTCCGGAAATAAGAAAAGCTTACTTCTGCCAGTTTTTTAAAACCACAGCTTCTAGAAAGTTTACATGATTTCTTAGAAAACACGAGTTTTTAGAAAATGTGATTTATTTCATAAATGGAATCAACAAAGTTTGCACATTTTACGTCATAACAACTTTCTATAGTTTGCGCATGCGTCCGGAAATAAGAAAAGCTTAATTCCCCCCGTTTTTTAAAATCACAGCTTCTAGAAGGTTTACATGATTTCTTAAAAAACACGAGTTTTTAGAAAATGTGATTTATTTCATAAATGGAATAAAAAAAGTATGCACATTCTATGTCGTGACGAATTTCTATAGTTTGCGCATGCACAAACTACGGACATTCTACGTGATAACGACTTTCTATAGTTTGCTCATGCGTCCGGAAATAAGAAAAGCTTACTTCCCCCCTTTTTTTAAATTAACAGCTTCTAGAAGGTTTAGATGAATTCTTAAAAAACACGAGTTTTTAGAAAATGTGATTTATTTGATAAATGGAATCAACAAACTATGCACATTCTACGTAATAACAACTTTTTATAGTTTGCGCATGCGTTCAGAAATAAGAAAAGCTTACTTTCGCCAGTTTTTTAAAATCACAGCTTCTAGAAGGTTTACATGATTTCTTAAAAAACACGAGTTTTTAGAAAATCTGATTTATTTCATAAATGGAATCAACAAAGTATGCACATTCTATGTAATAACGACTTTCGAAAGTTTGCGCATGCGTCGAGAAATATGAAAAGCTTGCTTCCGCCAGTTTTTGAAAATCACAGCTTCTAGAAGGTTTACATGATTTCTTAAAAAACACGAGTTTTTAGAAAATGTGATTTATTTCATAAATGGAATCAACAATGTATGCACATTCTATGTCAGAACCACTTTCTATAGTTTGCGCATGCGTCCGAAAATAAGAAAAGCTTAATTCCCCCTGTTTTTTAAAATCACAGCTTCTAGAAGGTATACATGGTTTCTTAAAAAACACGAGTTTTTAGAAAATGTGATTTATTTCATAAATGGAATCAACAAAGTATGCACATTCTATGTCATAACGACTTTCTATAGTTTGCGCATGTGCAAACTATGCACATTTTACGTCATAACAACTTTCTATAGTTTGCGCATGCGTCCGGAAATAAGAAAAGCTTATTTCCCCCTTTTTTTAAATTCACAGCTTCTAGAAGGTTTAGATGAACTCTTAAAAAACACGAGTTTTTAGAAAATGTGATTTATTTCATAAATGGTATCAACAAACTATGCACATTCTATGTAATAACGACTTTCTATAGTTTGCGCATGCATCCGAAAATAAGAAAAGCTTCCTTCCGCTAGTTTTTTAAAACCACAGCTTCTAGAAGGTTTACATGATTTCTTAAAAAACACGAGTTTTTAGAAAATGTGATTTATTTCATAAATGGTATCAACAAAGTATGCACATTCTATGTAATAACGACTTTCGAAAGTTTGCGCATGCGTCCGGAACTATGAAAAGCTTACTTCCGCCAGTTTTTTAAAATCACAGCTTCTAGAAGGTTTACATGATTTCTTAAAAAACACAAGTTTTTTTAAAATGTGATTTATTTCATAAATGGAATCAACAAAGTATGCACATTCTACGTCATAACAACTTTCTATAGTTTGCGCATGCGTCCGGAAATAAGAAAAGCTTAATTCCCCTGTTTTTTAAAATCACAGCTTCTAGAAGGTTTACATGATTTCTTAAAATACACGAGTTTTTAGAAAATGTGATTTATTTCATAAATGGAACCAACAACGTATGCACATTCTACGTCATAACAACTTTCTATAGTTTGCGCATGCGTCCGGAAATAAGAAAAGTTTAATTCCCCCCGTTTTTTAAAATCACAGCTTCTAGAAGGTTTACATGATTTCTTAAAAAACACGAGTTTTTAGGAAATGTGATTTATTTCATAAATGGAATCAACAAAGTATGCACATTCTATTTCATAACTACTTTCTATAGTTTGCGCATGCGCGAACTATGCACATTCTACGTAATAACAACTTTCTATAGTTTCCGCATGCGTCCGGAAATAAGAAAAGCTTACTTCCCCCATTTTTTTAAATTCACAGCTTCTAGAAGGTTTAGATGAACTCTTAAAAAACACGAGTTTTTAGAAAATGTGATTTATTTCATAAATGGAATCAACAAACTATGCACATTCTACATAATAACGACTTTCTATAGTTTGCTAATGCGTCTGGAAATAACAAAAGCTCCCTTCCGCCAGTTTTTTAAAACCACAGCTTCTAGAAGGTTACATGATTTCTTAAAAAACACGAGTTTTTAGAAAATTAGATTTATTTCATAAATGGAATCAACAAAGTATGCAAATTGTATACAATAATGACATTCTAAAGTTTGCGCATGTGTACGGAAATATGAAAAGTTTACTTCCGCCAGTTTTTTAAAATCACACCTTCTAGAACATTTACATGATTTCATAAAAAACACGAGTTTTTAGAAAAGGTGATTTATTTCATAAATGGAATCAACAAAGTATGCACATTCTTCGTCATAATGACTTTCTATAGTTTGCGCATGCGTCCAGAAAAAAGAAAAGCTTAATTCCCCCCATTTTTTAAAATCACAGCTTCTAGAAGGTTTACATGATTTCTTAAAAAACACGAGTTTCTAGGAAATGTGATTTATTTCATAAATTGAATCAACAAAGTATGCACATTCTATGTCATAACAACTTTCTATAGTTTGCGCATGTGCAAACTATGCACATTCTACGTAATAACAACTTTCTATAGTTTGCGCATGCGTCCGGAAATAAGAAAAGCTTACTTCCCCCCTTTTTTTAAATTCACAGCTTCTAGAAGGTTTAGATGAATTCTTAAAAAACACGAGTTTTTAGAAAATGTGATTTATTTCATAAATGGAATCAACAAAGTATGCACATTCTATGTAATAACGACTTTCGAAAGTTTGCACTTGCGTCCAGAAATATGAAAAACTTACGCATGCGTCCGGAAATATGAAAAACTTACTTCCGCCAGTTTTTTAAAATCACAGCTTCTAGAAGGTTTACATGATTTCTTAAAAAACACGAGTTTTTAGAAAATGTGATTTATTTCATAAATGGAATCAACAATGTATGCACATTCTACGTCATAACCACTTTCTATAGTTTGCGCATGCGTCCGAAAATAAGAAAAGCTTAATTCCCCCTGTTTTTTAAAATCACAGCTTCTAGAAGGTATACATGATTTCTTAAAAAACACGAGTTTTTAGAAAATGTGATTTATTTCATAAATGGAATCAACAAAGTATGCACATTCTATGTCATAACGACTTTCTATAGTTTGCGCATGTGCAAACTATGCACATTCTACGTCATAACGACTTTCTATAGTTTGCGCATGCGTCCGGAAATAAGAAAAGTTTACTTCCCCCCTTTTTTTAAATTCACAGCTTCTAGAAGGTTTAGATGAATTCTTAAAAAACACGAGTTTTTAGAAAATGTGATTTCTTTCATAAATGAAATCAACAAAGTATGCACATTCTACGTCATAACAACTTTCTATAGTTTGCGCATGCGTCCGAAAATAAGAAAAGCTTAATTCCCCCGTTTTTTAAAATCACAGCTTCTAGAAGGATTACATGATTTCTTAAAAAACACGAGTTTTTAGAAAATGTGATTTATTTCATAAATGGAATCAACAAACTATGCACATTCTACGTAATAACAACTTTTTATAGTTTGCGCATGCGTTCAGAAATAAGAAAAGCTTACTTTCGCCAGTTTTTTAAAATCACAGCTTCTAGAAGGTTTACATGATTTCCTAAAAAACATGAGTTTTTAGGAAATGTAATTTATTTCATAAATGGAATCAACAAAGTATGCACATTCTATGTCATAACGACTTTATATAGTTTGCGCATGCGCGAACTATGCACATTCTACGTAATAACAACTTTCTATAGTTTGCGCATGCATCCGGAAATAAGAAAAGCTTACTTCCCCCATTTTTTTAAATTCACAGCTTCTAGAAGGTTTAGATGAATTCTTAAAAAACACGAGTTTTTAGAAAATGTGATTTATTTCATAAATGGAATCAACAAACTATGCACATTCTACGTAATAACGACTTTCTATAGTTTGCTAATGCATCCGGAAATAATAAAAGCTTCCTTCCGCCAGTTTTTTAAAACCACAGCTTCTAGAAGGTTTACATGATTTCTTAAAAAACACGAGTTTTTAGAAAATGTGATTTATTTCATAAATGGAATCAACAAAGTATGCACATTCTATATAATAACGACTTTCTAAAGTTTGCGCATGCATCCGGAAATATGAAAAGCTTACTTCCGCCAGTTTTTTAAAATCACAGCTTCTAGAACATTTACATGATTTCTTAAAAAACACAAGTTTTTAGAAAAGGTGACTTATTTCATAAATGGAATCAACAAAGTATGCACATTCTTCGTCATAATGACTTTCTATAGTTTGCGCATGCATCCGGAAATAAGAAAAGCTTAATTCCCCCCATTTTTTAAAATCACAGCTTCTAGAAGGTTTACATGATTTCTTAAATAACACGAGTTTCTAGGAAATGTGATTTATTTCACAAATGGAATAAAAAAAGTATGCACATTCTATGTCATAACGACTTTCTTGATCCAGGTGGATATTGGTGGCCACCCACCTTTCCAACTGGCTCAAAACAGTTTTATGGCAATTTTGGTATTGTACTATTTTTAGCAGTTTTTCGGGTCCTGAACTCCCGGGGCCATTTTGAGGCCCTAAACGACCTTTTTTGGCAATTTGGGGGGCCAAATGGATGCCTTCGGCATGCATTTGGCCCCAGTCGAAAGTTGTAAATCTCGGATAGACCTTTCCAACGGGCTACCGAGCGCCCCAAACGGAGATCGTATGCAAAAGTTACGACCCCGGGAAGTTGATGTACTAACTTACCCAAACGGGGCCCACATGACTTTTGGCGCTTCATCTCCTAGGGTTAGGTTTTTGGATGTCTAGGGTTTTTGACATTCCTGTTTATTGTAAAAAGGCCTTGAGAGCCTCATTGTAACCATCTTCTTACGAAATGAGAGCAGCCGTCACATCTCTTCTCAGAGATAAGCCGCCACCATTCCAGCAAGCTTGTTTTCCGCTGCATTTTACAGTTCTAGCTTATTTCCTTATTGAATAGAAAACCAGTTTTACTGTATCTCTGTTATTTTGTGTTAAGCATCTGATAATAATCTGTATTCATTTCGTTCTGCTCATAAAATCCGGATCATTTCTATAGTTTGCGCATGTGCAAACTATGCACATTCTACGTAATAACAAATTTCCATACTTTGCGCATGCGTCCGGAAATAAGAAAAGCTTACTTCCCCCCTTTTTTTAAATTCACAGCTTCTAAGAGGTTTAGATGAATTCTTAAAAAACACGAGTTTTTAGAAAATGTGATTTATTTAATAAATGGAATCAACAAAGTATGCACATTCTATGTAATAACGACTTTCGAAAGTTTGCGCATGCGTCAGGAAATATGAAAAACTTACTTCCGCCAGTTTTTTAAAATCACAGCTTCTAGAAGGTTTACATGATTTCTTAAAAAACACGAGTTTTTAGAAAATGTGATTTATTTCATAAATGGAATAAACAAAGTATTCACATTATACGTCATAACAACTTTCTATAGTTTGTGCATGCATCCGGAAATAAGAAAAGTTTAATTCCCCCTGTTTTTTAAAATCACAGCTTCTAGAAGGTTTACATGATTTCTTAAAAAACACGAGTTTTTTAGCAAATGTGATTTCTTTCATAAATGGAATCAAAAAAGTATGCAAATTCTATGTCATAACGACTTTCTATAGTTTGCGCATGCGCAAACTATGCACATTCTACGTAATAAAAACTTTCTATAGTTTGCGCATGCGTCCGGAAATAAGAAAAGTTTACTTCCCCCCTTTTTTGTAAATTCACAGCTTCTAGAAGGTTTAGATGAATTCTTAAAAAACACGAGTTTTTAGAAAATGTGATTTCTTTCATAAATGAAATCAACAAAGTATGCACATTCTACGTCATAACAACTTTCTATAGTTTGCGCATGCGTCCGGAAATAAGAAAAGCTTAATTTCCGCCGTTTTTTAAAATCACAGATTCTAGAAGGCTTACATGATTTCTTAAAAAACACGAGTTTATAGAAAATGTGATTTATTTCATAAATGGAATCAAAAAAGTATGCACATTCTTCTTCATAATGACTTTCTATAGTATGCGCATGCATCCGAAAATAAAAAAAGCTTAATTTCCCCGGTTTTTTAAAATCACAGCTTCTAGAAGGCTTACATGATGTTTTAAAAAACACGAGTTTATAGAAAATGTGATTTATTTCATTAATGGAATCAACAAAGTATGCACATTCTATGTCATAACGACTTTCTATAGTTTGTGCATGCGCAAACTAAACCCATTCTACGTGATAACGACTTTCTATAGTTTGCGCATGCATCCGGAAATAAGAAAAGCTTACTTCCCCCCTTTTTTTAAATTCACAGCTTCTA
The DNA here is from genome assembly GCA_027924585.1 of Larix kaempferi. Taxonomy (NCBI): domain Eukaryota; kingdom Viridiplantae; phylum Streptophyta; class Pinopsida; order Pinales; family Pinaceae; genus Larix; species Larix kaempferi. The sequence continues at coordinate 39,547,855 of BSBM01000217.1, forward strand.
GAAGGTTTAGATGAATTCTTAAAAAACATGAGTTTTTAGAAAATGTGATTCATTTCATAAATGGAGTCAACAAGGTATGGACATTCTACGTAGTAACGACTTTCTATAGTTTCCGCATGCGTCCGGAAATAAGAAAAGCTTACTTCCGCCAGTTTTTTAAAACCACAGCTTCTAGAAGGTTTACATGATTTCTTAAAAAACACAAGTTTTTAGAAAATGTGATTTATTTCATAAATGGAATCAACAAAGTATGCACATTCTACGTAGTAACGAATTTCTATAGTTTGCGCATGCGTCCGGAAATAAGAAAAGCTTACTTACGCCAGTTTTTTAAAATCACAGCTTCTAGAAGGTTTACATGATTTCTTAAAATACACGAGTTTTTAGAAAATGTGATTTATTTTATAAATGGAATCAACAATGTATGCACATTCTACGTCATAACAACTTTATATAGTTTGCGCATGCGTCCGGAAATAAGAAAAGCTTAATTCCCCCCATTTTTTAAAATCACAGCTTCTAGAAGGTTTACATGATTTCTTAAAAAACACGAGTTTCTAGGAAATGTGATTTATTTCATAAATGGAATCAAGAAAGTATGCACATTGTATGTCATAACGACTTTCTATAGTTTGTGCATGTGCAAACTATGCACATTCTACGTAATAACAACTTTCTATAGTTTGCGCATGCTTCCGGAAATAAGAAAAGCTTACTTCCCCCCTTTTTTTAAATTCACAGCTTCTAGAAGGTTTAGATGAATTCTTAAAAAACATGATTTTTTAGAAAATGTGATTTATTTCATAAATGGAATCAACAAAGTATGCACATTCTATGTAATAACGACTTTCGAAATTTTGCGCATGCGTCCGGAAATATGAAAAACTTACTTCCGCCAGTTTTTTAAAATCACAGCTTCTAGAAGGTTTACATGATTTCTTAAAAAACACGAGTTTTTAGAAAATGTGATTTATTTCATGAATGGAATCAACAAAGAATTCACATTCTACGTCATAACAACTTTCTATAGTTTGCGCATGCGTCAGGAAATAAGAAAAGCTTAATTCCCCCTGTTTTTTAAAATCACAGCTTCTAGAAGGTTTACATGATTTCTTAAAAAACACGAGTTTTTAGGAAATGTGATTTCTTTCATAAATGGAATCAACAAAGTATGCACATTCTATGTCATAACGACTTTCTATAGTTTTTGCATGCGCAAACTATGCACATTCTACGTAATAACAACTTTCTATAGATTGCGCATGCGTCCGGAAATAAGAAAAGCTTACTTCCTCCATTTTTTTAAATTCACAGCTTCTAGAAGGTTTAGATGAGTTCTTAAAAAACACGAGTTTTTAGAAAATGTTATTTATTTCATAAATGGAATCAACAAAGTATGCACATTCGACGTCATAACAACTTTCTATAGTTTGCGCATGCGTCCGGAAATAAGAAAAGTTTAATTCCCCCCGTTTTTTAAAATCACAGCTTCTAGAAGGCTTACATGATTTCTTAAAAAACATGAGTTTTTAGAAAATGTGATTTATTTCATTAATGGAATCAACAAAGTATGCACATTCTATGTCATAACGACTTTCTATTGTTTGCGCATGCGCAAACTATGCACATTCTACGTGATAACGACTTTCTATAGTTTGCGCATGCCTCCGGAAATAAGAAAAGCTTACTTCCCCCCTTTTTTTAAATTCACAGCTTCTAGAAGGTTTAGATGAATTCTTAAAAAACATAAGTTTTTAGAAAATGTGATTCATTTCATAAATGGAGTCAATAAGGTATGCACATTCTACGTAGTAACGACTTTCTATAGTTTGCGCATGTGTCTGGAAATAAGAAAAGCTTACTTCCGCCAGTTTTTTAAAAACAAAGCTTCTAGAAGGTTTACATGATTTCTTAAAAAACAAGAGTTTTTAGAAAATGTGATTTATTTCATAAATGGAATCAACAAACTATGCACATTCTACGTAATAACGACTTTCTATAGTTTCCGCATGCATCCGGAAATAATAAAAGCTTCCTTCCGCCAGTTTTTTAAAACCACAACTTCTAGAAGGTTACATGATTTCTTAAAAAACATGAGTTTTTAGAAAATGTGATTTATTTCATAAATGGAATCAACAAAGTATGCACATTCTACGTAATAACAACTTTCTATAGGTTGCGCATGCATCCAGAAATAACAAAAGCTTACTTCCCCCCTTTTTTAAAATTCACAGCTTCTATAAGGTTTTGATGAATTCTTAAAAAACACGAGTTTTTAGAAAATGTGATTTATTTCATAAATGGAATCAACAAAGTATGCACATTCTATGTCATAATGACTTTCTATAGTTTGTTCATGCGCAAACTATTCACCTTCTACGTGATAATGACTTTCTATACTTTGCGCATGCGTCCGGAAATAAGAACAGCTTACTTCTGCCAGTTTTTTAAAATCACAGCTTCTAGAAGGTTTACATGATTTCTTAAAAAACACGAGTTTTTAGAAAATGTGATTTATTTCATAAATGGTATCAACAAAGTATGCACATTATTTGTAATAACGACTTTCTAAAGTTTGCGCATGCGTCCAGAAATAAGAAAAGCTTAATTCCACCAGTTTTTTAAAATCACAGCTTCTAGAAGGTTTACATGATTTCTTAAAAAACACGAGTTTTTAGAAAATGTGATTTATTTCATAAATGGAATCAACAAAGTATGCACATTCTATATAATAACGACTTTGTAAATTTTACGCATGCGTCCGAAAATATGAAAAGCTTACTTCCGCCAGGTTTTTAAAATCACAGCTTCTAGAAGGTTTACATGATTTCTTAAAAAACACGAGTTTTTAGAAAATGTGATTTATTTCATAAATGGAATCAACAAAGTATGCACATTCTTCGTCAAAATCAATTTCTATAGTTTGCGCATGCGTCCGGAAATAAGAAAAGCTTAATTCCCCCCATTTTTTAAAATCACAGCTTCTAGAAGGTTTACATGATTTCTTAAAAAACACGAGTTTCTGGGAAATGTGATTTATTTCATAAATGAAATCAACAAAGTAAGCACATTCTATGTCATAACGACTTTCTATAGTTTGCGCATGCGCAAACTATGCACATTCTACGTAATAACAACTTTCTATAGTTTGCGCATGCGTCCGGAAATAAGAAAAGCTTACTTCCCCACTTTTTTAAAATTCACAGCAGAAGGTTTAGATGAATTCTTAAAAAACACGAGTTTTTAGAAAATGTGATTTATTTCATAAATGGAATCAACAAATTATGCACATTCTACGTCATAACGACTTTCTATAGTTTGCAAATGCGTCCGGAAATAATTAAAGGTTAATTCGCCCCCGTTTTTTAAAATCACAGCTTCTAGAAGGTTAACATAATTTCTTAAAAAACCCGAGTTTTCAGAAAATGTGATTTATTTCATAAATGGAATCAATAAAGTATGCACATTCTATGTCATAACGACTTTCTATAGTTTGCGCATGCGTAAACTATGCACATTCTACGTGATAACGACTTTCTATAGTTTGCGCATGCGTCCGGAAATAAGAAAAGCTTACTTCCCCCCTTTTTTTAAATTAACAGTTTCTAGAAGGTTTAGATGAATTCTTAAAAAACACGATTTTTTAGAACACATGATTCATTTCATCAATGGAATCAACAAGGTATGCACATTCTACGTAGTAACGACTTTCTATAGTTTGCGCATGCGTCCGGAAATAAGAAAAGCTTACTTCCGTAGTAACGACTTTCTATAGTTTGCGCATTGCACTTTAAAAGAAATTTCTGTTTTTGTGATTTTACCTTGCACTTTAAAAGAATTGGACAACGTTTCCAGTTTGGTAAATATGAATTGTAAAAGTGCTTATTCATTCTCTGTGTATCCTCTCCATCGACGTTTCCAGATCTAGTAATTTGATACACAAATTGATCTTTAAGTCTGCGTTGACCCCATTTTTATCGATGTTTCCAGATCTAACGAATTCAATTACAAATTGACCTATAAACTTTGCATTGATCCCATTTCTATTTGACGTTTCCAGATCTAGTAATTTGATTTACAAATTGATCAAGTTTGTTTGCATTCCTCTTAGCGCCCCCAGAATTATTTATCAAGGATCGATCTGGGAGATGGCGATCCAGGGTATGAATTGTCTTCCTATTATTATCCCTGAAATTTATAAATGTATTCTATCTCTGTACATCGAATAACAAGGCATTTCTAGTCCTGTAATTACAAATTCAGATCCGATCTTGGCTTTTGATTTTATTAAATTGATGGTTTTGTTTTAGAACTCAGAGTTTTCAAATCCGATCTTGGCTTTTAATTTGTACTTTTAATTTGACTCTGTACCCATTTGTCTCTACAGACCCAATTCTTAGGTAACGGAATCTGAATCTAGGGGTCAGAGTTTCAAGACCAATGGCATTTTTCCTTGGCTTTGCCCTGCTTTGTACACGTTGATAGAAAATCTGTTCTGTGCTTCTCTTATCTCGAAATCCACTAGACAATTCCAGATCTCGTAACTGATAAGTAACGACCCTGCGTATGCAGCTCTGTGCTTTAATATTTCTACATACCCGAACTCATGAGAAGACGTAAGGAAGTTAGAGGAATATTGTTGACACCCAAAGCGTGTATTTCAGTTTCAATTTCATAAATTTCTGAGTTGAATCTTGACGTCTTTATTTTAAAAAGTCATGGTAACCGAAACCCAGATTTGACGTCCTCCCTGTCTCAATTTCATAACTTTCTGAGTTTAATTCTTGACGTTTTTATTTTAAAAATTTACGGTATTTGAAATCTAGACTTTGGCTTCATCTAGTTTAAACTCGTAACATTCTGAGCCTGAGTCTTGGCGATTGATTTTAGCTTTCACAACATTGGCAATTTAGACTTGAATTTTATTTGAATTCAAATCATATAGCATTCTCAACTGCGATCTGGCATTGATTTCAAACACATCGCACTCTGAATCCCAATTTTAGCTTGATTTTCAAAACCCAGGCATTTCGACTTAGATCATGGCGTTGCCTGTATGAATCGATTTGCCCTTTATTTCCTCTGTATGTAGACTCTTACTATTAATAGTTTCCAGGACTACAATTATAAATTTATTATAGGATTTACAGTTACGATTTGAGCCTGCCTTCTTCAGTCAATATGCATCAATTTATGATAGGTTCATTGGAAACCGTTATATACATGATAATGCTTACCAGTAATGTATCATGTGGAAACCGGATCGTACAAGAATGCATTACAAAACGTGTTTTAGTGAATGGAGCAATTTCATATGAGATAAAGTGCACATATAAATTACGACATGAATAGAGCAATTTCATATATATTTATATTTGTATCATAATGCTGAATGGTGGTTAAAAGCATTTGCATGATGTGTTACATAAGGTGCATTAGTGAATAAGATTATATATATATATATCATAATGTTGAATAGTAATTATGAGCAAGGCATGTTGTGTGAGATAAAGTGCACATATAAAATGTGACATTAGTGAATAGAATGATTTTATATATTTAATATATGGTCTGTATTAATTATAGTCAATGTATGATGTGTGAGATTAAGGGCACCCATATATAAATATGACCTTATTGAATGGAGTAACTCTTTATATACATATTATATCATAATGTTGAATTGTAGTTAAAAGCATGGAAGGTTAAATTATAGTTGAATTTTGAACTATAAATATATGTTATTTAGTTGAGCATGTGATGAAGAGAAAAGTTTAAATTATGCTTATTATAGATTAAAGTATAATATGAGAAAGTATAATTAAATTATTGGATTTGAACTAAAAGTTATAATTATTAGAATGGGTCACTTAGTTGAGAATGTGGTAATAAAGTTAAGTTTAAGTTAAGTTGAATAAACGATTGAGGGTTGTTGTGAATAAAAACACATTTTATGAATTACATAAAATAGGAATCTTATTAGCTTAGCGAGAATTACATATTTTAAATTGATTGATGTGTATTGTTGGATAAGTTATGTTTTAAAGATTGAATTCCCAAGTGAACTTCATATTCATCGAAATCCTCTCAGATTTATATGTATTTATATATAAGTAGATTTATATATATATATATATATATATATGACTTGGAAAATGTATGTTATAGATAGTTATTATTCAAAAAGGAAATATGTATGTTGTATAATAAATTAAGAATATGTGTGGTCATAGTTAATTACCTTTTAAGGAAAATATATATATGACTCGGAAGGTGAATATTTCTAGTTAGTTATTACTCAAGCACGTAAGCATATGACATAGAAGAGGACCATGAATCGAATGCACTTATAGGTATTTATTATTCAAAAATTCATGTACTTATATACTTGTTGCATAGAAAAATATTATTGGAACAATAATAGAAATATGTAGTAAAGTATAAACACTCCTATCAAAGGAAGCATTTGTTGACATTTAGAGAACGTGTGTAACTATATTAGAAATAGTGGAAAATGTAGGTGACTATATGTTATTTTAAATAAAAATAATTATGAATCGGTAATGTGATTAGAACTTCTTGTCATGGAAGGAATTGGTATTAGAGAAACTTGTTATATTTAAACCCACCAGGAAGGAGGCAATAGTTGTTTCATAAGTTCCATAAGGGCTGGCATGTCATGGGTAGCTCTCTTAAAATATAGAAAGCAATGGATATTGTAATATTCTCAAGCAGTGAGGTCATTGCTAGGTAGACATCCTTTAGAAATTAGAAGATATTAAAAATTAATGAGGCATTTTTACAAATTGATTAAAATCTATAGATAGAGACGTTTTCGTGCAATAGATGGAAAATGCAAACAAGTGGAGTAAGAGAAAATATAAGAGTATAGCGGAGGACAAACTAGAGATTGGAAGGAATATAAAGGAGGAAGAAATAGATGGAATATAGAAATATTTTGAGGAATCAGTGTAACTATGACGAAGGGGTATTGAATTAAATAAGGAGGTAAGTACATAATGAACTCATTAACCTAGACATGATGTTACTAATGAAGGGAATTAGAGACAAATTTTAATATGTTAGACTAAGTCACTAAATTTTGACGCTTGGAATCCTGTCTAATTGAGAATCAGCATTATTAAAACATTTAGGGTTTTGGAGGTAGTCTTATGGAATTTGGATTTGGGACAATTTGAGGGTCTCTCCTGATATGTTAAAATCGTGATTATATCTTACCGCATATTTTATGATGTTTACCTTCTCTTGGAGGTAGGATAACAAAATAGACTTAAATCCTTGCATGGATTTGTTAGGCTTGATAAACTTTTGGGTGACTATTGACGCAATGCAGCTTATAGATAACTTGGACATTGTAAACCTTTGTAGATGACTAGAAGGTATAGAAAATCTAATTTGGTACTGACAGTTATAAAAGAATTATTGGATCTGTAGTACATAAGGATACAATTAAGTCCCGAGGGTGTATTTGAACCATTCTAATTGATATAGAAAATAGTGATTAGAACCACTTGTGCTTATAGCCATGATTATTGGAGAAAAATAGAATACAATGACATGAAGATGAGAATAGAAATCAAGATAAATCCTAGCATCGAAAGTACAAGAACAAAAAAATTAACTTCGGGACGAAGTTCTATATAAGAGGGGGTGTATGTAATGCCCCTAAAATGACTGTGGACCTTAAGGGCACTTGTCGAGTGACCCAGCCGAACAACTTCAATAAAGTGGTTTGTTGAGCCTTGATACGTCTTAAAAGATTGAGGAAAACCTGAAGATGTGAATGACGACAATAATTGATAAATGAATTAAGGATTTAAATGATATATGTGGAGTGGTATAATTGATTGATTAGTTCTTGCTTAATGATTAGCCCTGATTGATCAAGTCAAAGTATAGTAGGATAGCTACAACCTTAGCTTTGTGACTTGGGAGGACGCAACTGAGATGCATCATAGCTTTCCGCATTTATTCTGAACTTCGGGACGAAGTTCTAAATAAGTAGGGGTGTATGTAGTGCCCCTAGACTACTGTAGACATTGAGGGAACTTGCTTAGTGACCTGACTGTTTCAAACATTAATAAAATAATCCTTTGATTTTATTGTGCGTATATTTATGATTACCATTGATTGTAAATCAATAAAATAATGATTTATGTTTGTGAGAAATGTGTGTAGCGATAGGTGAAACGGTTCACCGAAGGACACATAAAGGAACATGAAGGGTCGTAGAGTACGGGTAAATCACACATAGGGGGAGCGACGACGATGTAGACTTCCGACAAGAATACCACGCATGAGCAGATAAGCATTGATCCGCTTGCTCAAGAGGAATGCGTGAGGGCGTACGAGGTGGGCCACGATGGAGCTGGTCACGTACGAGTTGAGGGGCGCGTAGTGAGAACGGACTCACTCCTCAGCGCCATTAGTCCCTAGATAGGATGTAGACGGAGGATGGATGGTAACGATTCCTAAAAATCCCTACAAGAGTTCTCGCAAGTCAAAACGGAAAGACGGTGGCAGAAGGGCCCAACGATGCGGTACCCTGTCGAGAACGGAAAGAATGGATGCAAAAACCCAACGATGCGGTACCATGCCAAGGAATGGAAACCATGGATGAGTGGGCCCGATGGAGTGGTGCAATGTCAGGGAATTAAAAATTAAGGAACCAGGAGCCCAACGGCGCGGCACCGTGATCCTAGTGAGTTTGATTGTTAAATTAAACTGCATAAAAACTTAGGAGAATAACTCTAGATTATTACTTGGCAAATGCATAAAAATAGTTTAGACATTTGCACATGAATAGTTATTTTGTTGAGCATTTAAAATAATAGAAATCATTATTTAGGAGCAAAATAGAATCCTAAGATTAGACACCTAGTCAACTAAAAGCTAGGAGTTGATTAAAATATCTGGGGGACAAACTAGAGCAAACTTAGGGGTGTAGGTGCACTTCCCAAAGAAACTGACACTTGGATGGGTGAGTGTTTTAATTAAATAATTAATTAAAAATAATTAATTATGCATGAAGCGACATGTGTCGCATGAGATTTTCCTTTATAAGGAAGGCTTAGGGAATGGGTAAAGGGCCCATGATTTGGACGATTGTCGTAATTTTCGAATGCCTCAAAGACTTGCTGCTATCTAAGGGTTTGGCTGAGAAATCCTGGTGGGAGGGGAAGCCCAAGCTGGATTTCTGAAAAACGTGTGTGAGATCTACGACCCAAAGCTCGGGGGAGGCCATGCGACTGAAAGCATGAGCCTATGTTTGGGTGGCGGAGCTAACGGTTGCTTCGCCTATGGTTAAACGAGCTTTGCTGGTTATGGTTATGGTTTGTTTTAATTTGCTAGTTTATTCATTTATTTAGTTTATTTATCCAGTCATTATGCTTCTAATCTCTTTTGTATCAAGTGGTTGAGTTTCAGGTTAAACAGCAAAGACCCTAGAGGAGGGGCTCTACATTTGGTATCAAAGTCGGTCGAGCCTTGAGGGCACTAGACTCATATTACCGAGGGGTTGTCAGTATCTTTGTCAAGGTTGGATCCGGATAGTTGAATCTGCCGCAACTACGTTCATCTACTCAACTTCAAGTTCGACCTTCAAATCAGGTTTATTGTAGTTTGGTATTTTATGATTATTTCTTTTAGTATGTTATGCGAAATGGTCCTTAGATTACAGAAAATGCAGTATGCGTAATGGAATGTAAGTACTCTAAGAAACTATCGTCGTTTAGTTTAAACTATAATCTGGAACTTAGATTGATGAAGGATTAAGGAAAAAAAAAAGATCTAGTTTTTGTTTTGTTTTGTTTTTTTTGTTAATTCTGTGTACAAATCCGTGTAAGAACTAAATTTTTACCTTCTCAGAATTCTCGAATTGAATCCAAGTTCTCTGTTCTCAGATATTCATTTAATTTTTCCTGTTTACGAATTTTGCATGAGATCTATCGTTTGCTAATCTTCATAATCCAAGAAAAGGTGGGGGGATCGAAGTCCTAGTTTCCAATATTTTAATTCTATCTGTGATCTGGTTTTGATCTAAAATTTCTTTCTATCAATCTGAGATCGCATTCATTTCTAACTATTGATCGTTGTTGTCGAAGTTATAATACGCTATTATAAATCTGGTTGATCTAATTTGTTCTACCTATCTAAGATCGAATTCATTCGACTGCTGGACGCTGTCGCTGAAGTCCTCTCACACCGACAGGGATATGGGTTTGGTCTAAACCCTGTTTCCGTCATGTATCCCACGGAGTGCGGGACCTTCATCATCTTTTAACCCGGTTGTAGATCGCTGTATACGACAGTGAATGCATTTAGATCCATTCTGTTCCAGCCGTTGGTACTGTCTAAATCTTGAACCTCTGTAAAAAGGTTGAAATTGATCTATGCGTATGAAATCTATTGGCTAGGATTTAAAAAATTCGGTTATGGTGACACTGATCTTTATACTGCAATTTAAATTCAACCAGTCAATTCTGAACCGTTGTAAATAGTTGAACCAATTCGATTTTCCATGATTTCTTTCAAAACTATGTTTCTAAGTTTATGCGCAAGGAATGAAATCCCTTTTTAATCGATCACCGTGACACTTCCTACTTCGTTTATTACAAAAACCCTGTGTAAACTCAGACTAATTATGATTCAAAATTCAAATTACCCAATCAAATCGATCTACCTTTCTAAAAATCGTGAACTCTGTTTTTCGATATTTTCTTTTCTCTCACTTGAGTTCCACTGAATGCAATGAGATGTTGGGAAGACAAATTATATGGCGATTGTAGTTAGTCGTTGAGGAATCCGGCGAATCCATCTCTGATGGCCTTCAGAATCCCTTAAACATCGTAAATCTGATCCTTAAAATCCTCTGCTGTTCTTTTTCCCCATACTCGTGGCGTTTCCAGGTTTTATTCTGTGATTTTAATTCAAACTCTAAAAAAATTTATGTATGTCGAATTCAGGGCAGCGATTCCAGAATTGGTTTTTGTGATTTTACCTTGCACTTTAAAAGAAATTTCTGTTTTTGTGATTTTACCTTGCACTTTAAAACAATTGGACAACGTTTCCAGTTTGGTAAATATGAATTGTAAAAGTGCTTATTCATTCTCTGTGTATCCTCTCCATCGACGTTTCCAGATCTAGTAATTTGATTCACAAATTGATCTTTAAGTCTGCGTTGACCCCATTTTTATCGATGTTTCCAGATCTAACGAATTCAATTACAAATTGACCTATAAACTTTGTGTTGATCCCATTTCTATTTGACGTTTCTAGATCTAGTAATTTGATTTACAAATTGATCAAGTCTGTTTGCATTCCTCTTAGCGCCCCCAGAATTATTTATCAAGGATCGATCTGGGAGATGGCGATCCAGGGTATGAATTGTCTTCCTATTATTATCCCTGAAATTTATAAATGTATTCTATCTCTGTACATCGAATAACAGGGCATTTCTAGTCCTGTAATTACAAATTCAGATCCGATCTTGGCTTTTGATTTTATTAAATTGATGGTTTTGTTTTAGAACTCAGAGTTTTCAAATCCGATCTTGGCTTTTAATTTGTACTTTTAATTTGACTCTGTACCCATTTGTCTCTACAGACCCAATTCTTAGGTAACGGAATCTGAATCTAGGGGTCAGAGTTTCAAGACCAATGGCATTTTTCCTTGGCTTTGCCCTGCTTTGTACACGTTGATAGAAAATCTGTTCTGTGCTTCTCTTATCTCGAAATCCACTAGACAATTCCAGATCTCGTAACTGATAAGTAATGACCCTGCGTATGCAGCTCTGTGCTTTAATATTTCTACATACCCGAACTCATGACATGAGAAGACATAAGGAAGTTAGAGGAATATTGTTGACACCCAAAGCGTGTATTTCAGTTTCAATTTCATAAATTTCTGAGTTGAATCTTGACGTCTTTATTTTAAAAATTCATGGTAACCGAAACCCAGATTTGACGTCCTCCCTGTCTCAATTTCATAACTTTCTGAGTTTAATTCTTGACGTTTTTATTTTAAAAATTTACGGTATTTGAAATCTAGACTTTGGCTTCATCTAGTTTAAACTCGTAACATTCTGAGCCTGAGTCTTGGCGATTGATTTTAGCTTTCACAGCATTGGCAATTTAGACTTGAATTTTATTTGAATTCAAATCATACAGCATTCTCAACTGCGATCTGGCATTGATTTCAAACACATCGCACTCTGAATCCCAATTTTAGCTTGATTTTCAAAACCCAGGCATTTCGACTTAGATCACGGCGTTGCCTGTATGAATCGATTTGCCCTTTATTTCCTCTGTATGTAGACTCTTACTATTAATAGTTTCCAGGACTGCAATTATAAATTTATTATAGGATTTACAGTTACGATTTGAGCCTGCCTTCTTCAGTCAATATGCATCAATTTATGATAGGTTCATTGGAAACCGTTATATACATGATAATGCTTACCAGTAATGTATCATGTGGAAACCGGCTCGTACAAGAATGCATTACAAAACGTGTTTTAGTGAATGGAGCAATTTCATATGAGATAAAGTGCACATATAAATTACGACATGAATAGAGCAATTTCATATATATTTATATTTGTATCATAATGCTGAATGGTGGTTAAAAGCATTTGCATGATGTGTTACATAAGGTGCATAAGTGAATAAGATTATATATATATATATATATCATAATGTTGAATAGTAATTATGAGCAAGGCATGTTGTGTGAGATAAAGTGCACATATAAAATGTGACATTAGTGAATAGAATGATTTTATATATTTAATATATGGTCTGTATTAATTATAGTCAATGTATGATGTGTGAGATTAAGGGCACCCATATATAAATATGACCTTATTGAATGGAGTAACTCTTTATATACATATTATATCATAATGTTGAATTGTAGTTAAAAGCATGGAAGGTTAAATTATAGTTGAATTTTGAACTATAAATATATGTTATTTAGTTGAGCATGTGATGAAGAGAAAAGTTTAAATTATGCTTATTATAGATTAAAGTATAATATGAGAAAGTATAATTAAATTATTGGATTTGAACTAAAAGTTATAATTATTAGAATGGGTCACTTAGTTGAGAATGTGGTAATAAAGTTAAGTTCAAGTTAAGTTGAATAAACGATTGAGGGTTGTTGTGAATAAAAACACATTTTATGAATTACATAAAATAGGAATCTTATTAGCTTAGCGAGAATTACATATTTTAAATTGATTGATGTGTATTGTTGGATAAGTTATGTTTTAAAGATTGAATTCCCAAGTGAACTTCATATTCATCGAAATCCTCTCAGATTTATATGTATTTATATATAAGTAGATTTATATATATATATATATATATATATATATATATATGACTTGGAAAATGTATGTTATAGATAGTTATTATTCAAAAAGGAAATATGTATGTTGTATAATAAATTAAGAATATGTGTGGTCATAGTTAATTACCTTTTAAGGAAAATATATATATGACTCGAAAGGTGAATATTTCTAGTTAGTTATTACTCAAGCACGTAAGCATATGACATAGAAGAGGACCATGAATCGAATGCACTTATAGGTATTTATTATTCAAAAATTCATGTACTTATATACTTGTTGCATAGAAAAATATTATTGGAACAATAATAGAAATATGTAGTAAAGTATAAACACTCCTATCAAAGGAAGCATTTGTTGACATTTAGAGAACGCGTGTAACTATATTAGAAATAGTGGAAAATGTAGGTGACTATATGTTATTTTAAATAAAAATAATTATGAATCGGTAATGTGATTAGAACTTCTTGTCATGGAAGGAATTGGTATTAGAGAAACTTGTTATATTTAAACCCACCAGGAAGGAGGCAATAGTTGTTTCATAAGTTCCATAAGGGCTGGCATGTCATGGGTAGCTCTCTTAAAATATAGAAAGCAATGGATATTGTAATATTCTCAAGCAGTGAGGTCATTGCTAGGTAGACATCCTTTAGAAATTAGAAGATATTAAAAATTAATGAGGCATTTTTACAAATTGATTAAAATCTATAGATAGAGACGTTTTCATGCAATAGATGGAAAATGCAAACAAGTGGAGTAAGAGAAAATATAAGAGTATAGCGGAGGACAAACTAGAGATTGGAAGGAATATAAAGGAGGAAGAAATAGATGGAATATAGAAATATTTTGAGGAATCAGTGTAACTATGACGAAGGGGTATTGAATTAAATAAGGAGGTAAGTACATAATGAACTCATTAACCTAGACATGATGTTACTAATGAAGGGAATTAGAGACAAATTTTAATATGTTAGACTAAGTCACTAAATTTTGACGCTTGGAATCCTGTCTAATTGAGAATCAGCATTATTAAAACATTTAGGGTTTTGGAGGTAGTCTTATGGAATTTGGATTTGGGACAATTTGAGGGTCTCTCCTGATATGTTAAAATCGTGATTATATCTTACCGCATATTTTATGATGTTTACCTTCTCTTGGAGGTAGGATAACAAAATAGACTTAAATCCTTGCTTGGATTTGTTAGGCTTGATAAACTTTTGGGTGACTATTGACGCAATGCAGCTTATAGATAACTTGGACATTGTAAACCTTTGTAGATGACTAGAAGGTATAGAAAATCTAATTTGGTACTGACAGTTATAAAAGAATTATTGGATCTGTAGTACATAAGGATACAATTAAGTCCCGAGGGTGTATTTGAACCATTCTAATTGATATAGAAAATAGTGATTAGAACCACTTGTGCTTATAGCCATGATTATTGGAGAAAAATAGAATACAATGACATGAAGATGAGAATAGAAATCAAGATAAATCCTAGCATCGAAAGTACAAGAACAAAAAAATTAACTTCGGGACGAAGTTCTATATAAGAGGGGGTGTATGTAATGCCCCTAAAATGACTGTGGACCTTAAGGGCACTTGTCGAGTGACCCAGCCGAACAACTTCGATAAAGTGGTTTTTTGAGCCTTGATACGTCTTAAAAGATTGAGGAAAACCTGAAGATGTGAATGACGACAATAATTGATAAATGAATTAAGGATTTAAATTATATATGTGGAGTGGTATAATTGATTGATTAGTTCTTGCTTAATGATTAGCCCTGATTGATCAAGTCAAAGTATAGTAGGAAAACTACAACCTTAGCTTTGTGACTTGGGAGGACGCAACTGAGATGCATCATAGCTTTCCGCATTTATTCTGAACTTCGAGACGAAGTTCTAAATAAGTAGGGGTGTATGTAGTGCCCCTAGACTACTGTAGACATTGAGGGAACTTACTTAGTGACCCGACTGTTTCAAACATTAATAAAATAATCCTTTGATTTTATTGTGAGTATATTTATGATTACCATTGATTGTAAATCAATAAAATAATGATTTATGTTTGTGAGAAATGTGTGTAGCGATAGGTGAAACGGTTCACCGAAGGACACATAAAGGAACATGAAGGGTCGTAGAGTACGGGTAAATCACACACAGGGGGAGCGACGACGATGTCGACTTCCGACAAGAATACCACGCATGAGCAGATAAGCATTGATCCGCTTGCTCAAGAGGAATGCGTGAGGGCGTACGAGGTGGGCCATGATGGAGCTGGTCACGTACGAGTTGAGGGGCGCGCAGTGAGAATGGACTCACTCCTCAGCGCCATTAGTCGCTAGATAGCATGTAGACGGAGGATGGATGGTAACGATTCCTAAAAATCCCTACAAGAGTTTCCGCAAGTCAAAACGGAAAGACGGTGGCAGAAGGGCCCAACGATGCGGTACCCTGTCGAGAACGGAAAGAATGGATGCAAGGACCCAACGATGCGGTACCATGCCAAGGAATGGAAACCATGGATGAGTGGGCCCGACGGAGTGGTGCAATGTCAGGGAATTAAAAATTAAGGAACCAGGAGCCCAACGGCGCGGCACCGTGATCCTAGTGAGTTTGATTGTTAAATTAAACTGCATAAAAACTTAGGAGAATAACTCTAGATTATTACTTGGCAAATGCATAAAAATAGTTTAGACATTTGCACATGAATAGTTATTTTGTTGAGCATTTAAAATAATAGAAATCATTATTTAGGAGCAAAATAGAATCCTAATATTAGACACCTAGTCAACTAAAAGCTAGGAGTTGATTAAAATATCTGGGGGACAAACTAGAGCAAACTTAGGGGTGTAGGTGCACTTCCCAAAGAAACTGACACTTGGATGGGTGAGTGTTTTAATTAAATACTTAATTAAAAATAATTAATTATGCATGAAGCGACATGTGTCGCATGAGATTTTCCTTTATAAGGAAGGCTTAGGGAATGGGTCAAGGGCCCATGATTTGGACGATTGTCGTAATTTTCGAATGCCTCAAAGACTTGCTGCTATCTAAGGGTTTGGATGAGAAATCCTGGCGGGAGGGGAAGCCCAAGCTGGATTTCTGAAAAACGTGTGTGAGATCTACGACCCAAAGCTCGGGGGAGGCCATGTGACTGAAAGCATGAGCCTATGGTTGGGTGGCGGAGCTAACGGTTGCTTCGCCTATGGTTAAACGAGCTTTGCTGGTTATGGTTATGGTTTGTTTTAATTTGCTAGTTTATTCATTTATTTAGTTTATTTATCCAGTCATTATGCTTCTAATCTCTTTTGTATCAAGTGGTTGAGTTTCAGGTTAAACAACAAAGACCCTAGAAGAGGGGCTCTACACTAGAAGGTTTACATGATTTCTTAAAAAACACGAGTTTTTAGAAAATGTGATTAATTTAATAAATGGAATCAACAAAGTATGCACATTCTATGTAATAACTACTTTCTAAAGTTTGCGCATGCGTCAGGAAATAAGAAAAGCTTACTTCCACTAGTTTTTTAAAATCACAGCTTCTAGAAGGTTTACATGATTTCTAAAAAAACATGAGTTTTTAGAAAATGTGATTTATTTCATAAATGGAATCAACAAAGTATGCACATTCTATGTCATAACGACTTTCTATACTTTGCGCATGCGCAAACTATGCACATTGTACGTAATAAGGAGTTTCTATAGTTTGCACATGTGTCCAGAAATAAGAAAAGCACGAGTTTTTAGAAAATGTGATTTATTTCATAAATGGAATCAACAAACTATGCACATTCTACGTAAAAACAACTTTTTATAGTTTGCGCATGCGTTCGGAAATAAGAAAAGCTTACTTTCGCCAGTTTTTTAAAATCACAGCTTCTAGAAGGTTTACATGATTTCTTAAAAAAGACGAGTTTTTAGAAAATGTGATTTATTTCATAAATGGAATCAACAAAGTATGCACATTCTATGTAATAACGACTTTCGAAAGTTTGCGCATGCGTCCGGAAATATGAAAAGCTTACTTCCGCCAGTTTTTGAAAATCACAGCTTCTAGAAGGTTTACATGATTTCTTAAAAAACACGAGTTTTTAGAAAATGTGATTTATTTCATAAATGGAATCAACAATGTATGCACATTCTACGTCATAACCACTTTCTATAGTTTGCGCATGTGTTTGGAAATAAGAAAAGCTTAATTCCCCCTGTTTTTTAAAATCACAGCTTCTAGAAGGTTTACATGTTTTCTTAAAAAACACGAGTTATTAGAAAATGTGATTTATTTCATAAATGAAATCAAAAAAGTATGCACATTCTATGTCATAACGAATTTCTATAGTTTGCGCATGCGCAAACTATGCACATTCTACGTGATAACGACTTTCTATAGTTTGCGCATGTGTCCGGAAATAAGAAAAGCTTACTTCCCCCCTTTTTTTAAATTCACAGCTTCTAGAAGGTTTAGATGAATTCTTAAAAAACACGAGCTTTTAGAAAATGTGATTTATTTCATAAATGGAATCAACAAACTATGCACATTCTACGTAATAACGACCTTTTATAGTTTGCGCATGCGTCCGGAAATAAGAAAAGCTTACTGCCACCAGTTTTTTAAAACCACAGCTTCTAGAAGGTTTACATGATTTCTTAAAAAACATGAGTTTTTAGAAAATGTGATCTATTTCATAAATGGAATCAACAAAGTATGCACATTCTATATAATAACGACTTTCGAAAGTTTGCGCATGCGTCCGGAAATATGAAAAGCTTACTTCCGCCAGTTTTTTAAAATCACAGGTTCTAGAAAGTTTACATGATTTCTTAAAAAACACGAGTTTTAGAAAATGTGATTTATTACATAAATGGAGTCAACAAAGTATGCACATTATATGTCATAACCACTTTCTATAGTTTGCGCATGTGTCCGGAAATAAGAAAAGCTTAATTCCCTCCGTTTTTTAAAATCACAGCTTCTAGAAGGTTTACATGATTTCTTAAAAAACACGAGTTTTTAGGAAGTGTGATTTATTTCATAAATGGTATCAACAAAGTATGCACATTCTATGTCATAACGACTTTCTATAGTTTGCGCATGTGCAAACTATGCACATTCTACGTAATAAATACTTTCTATAGGTTGCGCATTCGTCCAGAAATAAGAAAAGCTTACTTCCCCCCTTTTTTTAAATTCACAGCTTCTAGAAGTTTTAGATGAATTCTTAAAAAACACGAGTTCTTAGAAAATTTGATTTATTTCATAAATGGAATCAACAAAGTATTCACATTCTACGTCATAACAACTTTCTATAATTTTCGCATGCATCCAGAAAAAAGAAAAAGCTTAATTCCCCCCCGTTTTTTAAAATCACAGCTTCTAGAAGGTTTACATAATCTCTTAAAAAACACGAGTTTTTAGAAAATGTGATTTATTTCATAAATGGAATCAACAAAGTATGCACATTCTATGTCATAACGACTTTCTATAGTTTGTGCATGCGCAAACTATTCACCTTCTACGTGACAACGACTTTCTATAGTTTGCGCATGCGTCCGGAAATAAGAAAAGCTTACTTCCCCCCTTTTTTTAAATTCACAGCTTCTAGAAGGTTTAGATGAATTTTTAAAAAACACGAGTTTTTAGAAAATGTGATTTATTTCATAAATGGAATCAACAAACTATGCACATTCTACGTAATAATGACTTTCTATAGTTTGCGCATGCGTCCGTAAATAAGAAAAGCTTACTTCCGCCAGTTTTTTACAACCACAGCTTCTAGAAGGTTTACATGATTTCTTAAAAAACATGAGTTTTTAGAAAATGTGATTTATTTCATAAATGGAATCAACAAAGTATGCACATTCTGTTGATGTATATGTAACTTCGGAATGTATTTCATCAGTATATTATATATATATTTATTGTACCCTTATAAGAGATGTGTTATTCCTCTATAAGGAAGTGTCGTCATGTGGATTGACAAGTGTCGCAAGTGTGTGTACTTGCCGATGGGTTATTAGACCACCTTATGGGGTCGGCCCTAATTAATATATAATATAATGTGGATGTACTCAAGTAGACAAGTCGGCCCCAGTAGGTCACTGGGCAAAAAGGTGAGTATAAATAGAGATAGGAGATCTCTATTTTACTTACTCGGAAAAGTATCTATCTCTCTCTCTAAAAAGTAGCGCACTAGTGAGGAGGAGGAGGATCATCTGCTAGGAGACTATCTCAGTGTTATTTGGTTGTATTTTGGTTGAGCCATTTCTCTCTCTATCTCTGAGGAAGTTGTGGGGTTTTTCACCTTAGGGTTTTCCCCACGGAAACTCTGTGTCTCTTGTCTCTATGCTTTTGATTCTTGTGATGCTTGTGATGCTTGTCATATTATGATTGTCATGCATTGATATACTGTAGATGTTATTCTCTCAGCAAAGATACTATAGTATTGTGATTTAATACTGAAAATTTAACATGGTATCAGAGCCTAACTGAGAAGAAGACATTTTTGCAGTGACGGAAGCTTGTATTCCTTGTTTATTGGGTTTCTCTCCACAGATTTTTGAAATTCAGTATAGTAGATTGGATCTACTCATCAAGGTGCATCTTTCTGTCCAATCAGATTTCAGTTCCGAGCATTTTCAGTTTTGGCCCTAAAAATTATGGTTTCCACAAAATTAGGAATTTCTGGAAACTGAAGGTACAGCTGGAAGCTCCTTGCAAAAATCGAAGGTTTGAGCATTGGATCGAGATTTTTGGCTGGGTAGATCTCCGGGAAACTCAAACCCTAATTTAGGGCTCTCCCCAGTGAACCCGGGAGGACAAAAAAGACAATTCTGAAGGGCAAGACTTTGCTGATCTCAAATTCTGAATGTACTAGGCTGATCAGCTCTCCAAGGCGCATCTTTCTATCCTTTCGGAATTTTGAAATTCACATTTTGAATTTTTAGGGTTTCTCTGACAAACCCTAATTCGGGACCAGATCCAGTTTTCAGCACTTCAAGTGGTAAGTTCTAAATCTTTTCTATTTCCATTTGAAGTACTCTTAAAGATGTCTCTTCACACCAAGCTTGAGGATAAGCTTGAAGGGGCTGATAACTTCCGAGCCTGGAAGTATAGGATTGGGCTAATCCTGGAAGAGAATGAGTTGGACTCATATGTGAAAGAAGACATCCCTATCCCAGAGGATGAAGAGGCCAAGGTATTGCACAAGAAGAACTTGGTCAAGGCAAAGAGAATCATTGCTGATTCTATCAAAGATCATCTCATACCCCATGTGTCTTCTCTCAAGACACCCAAAGAGATGTTTGAATCTTTGACCAAGCTATTTGAAGGAAAGAACATAAATCGAAAGATGACCCTGCGGAACCAATTGAAAGCAGTAAAGTTTCAGAATGGAGAAACCATTCAATCTTACTTTTCAAGGGTCTCTCAGATCAAGGAACAATTAGAAGCAGTAGATGAAATGGTGGAGAATGGTGAGGTGGTGATGACTACTCTAAATGGCCTACCTAGGTCATGGGATTCCTTTATTCAAGGAATTTGTGCAAGGAAGAAATTGATCTCGTTCAACAGATTGAGGGAAGAATGCTCTCAAGAAGAAGCTAGGCTTATAGCTCGTGAGGAAAAGATGGGAGGAGAAGATCAAGCTCTTGCAGCCCACACCAAAAGAAGCAAAACCAAGAAGGATCACCCTCACCCCAAAAGATTCCATCAAAAGAGTAAGAAGGACCTAAGATGCTTCACATGCAATGAGAAGGGTCACTTTGCTTCAGATTGTCCCAAGAACAAAAGGGATAATAAGAACAACTCCAGTAAGAAGAAGAAAGGCAGCAAAAGAAGGTTTCATGCTCATGCTGCCGAAGATGATGAACCTCCAAAGAAGAAGGCTAGGGCAGAAAGTAGTAGTGATGATGACTCATCAAGTGAAGAAGAATATGTTCTAATTTCCGCTCTTACAGGTACCATCTCCCATGGATGTAATGATTGGTTGATTGATAGTGGGGCTTCCAAACACATGACTGGGTTCAAGGAATCATTTGTGAACCTTTCTGAACATGAATCACCCCATAAGGTGAAACTTGGGGATGATTATCAATATCCAATCAAAGGAAGTGGTGAAGCCTCTTACAACTTAGATTCTGAAAAATCTCTGAAGACGAAGGAAGTCCTCTATGTACCTGGGCTCAAGAAGAACTTACTCTCCATCTCTGCTCTAGATGCAAAAGGTATGAGGGTTGCATTTGTTGATGGCCAAGTACTAATGTGGCTAAAGGGAAAGACTATAGATGATGCAGTAGTGATTGGAGAGCAAGAGGGAGGCTTGTATAAATTAAAGGGTCAACCTGAACATGCCATGGTACATGAATCCATGGAGCCAAGTGAACTTTGGCATAGGAGACTTGCTCACATGCACTATAGAGCACTTCCAATTGCAAGCAAGGCTGTAGAAGGTCTTCCTGAAATCAAGACCAAACATGAAGGGGTTTGCAAAGGATGTGCAAAAGGTAAGAACATTAAGAAGGATTTCCCAAGCAGTGAAAGCAAGGCAAAAGACATCCTGGAAATCATCCACTCAGATGTATGTGGCCCCATGTCATCCTGTTCCCTAAGTGGGTATGTTTACTATGTATCATTTATTGATGACTTCTCCAGGAAGACTTGGGTATACTTCTTGAAGGGCAAAGATGAGGTGCTTGATAAATTCAAGGAATTCAAAACCTTGATGGAGAATCAAACTGACAAGAAAATCAAGACATTCAGATCTGACAATGGTGGAGAATTCACCTCAAATGACTTCAAGAAGCTTTGCAGTGATTCAGGGATTAAGAGGGAGTTGACTGCTCCTTATAATCCTCAACAGAATGGAGTTGCAGAAAGGAAGAACAGAACCATCATGGAAGCAGCAAGGGCAATGTTGCATGACCAGGATCTTCCTATGCATCTATGGGCAGAAGTAGCTAGAACAGCTGTATATGTGCAGAATAGAACACCCCACAAGATATTGGACAACAAGACACCAGAAGAAGTCTTTTCTGGTAAGAAACCTGAAGTCAGCCATCTCAGAATATTTGGTTGTCCAGTATACACTCATGTCCCAAAAGAGAAGAGGACTAAACTAGATCCTTCAGGAAAGAAGGGCATCTTTGTGGGTTATAGTGAAAGCTCGAAGGCTTACAGAATATATTTTCCAGGGTTCAAGAAGATTGATGTCAGCAGGGATGTAACATTTGATGAGAATTCAGCATTCATCAAATCAAGAAAGGCACCTACCGAAGTTTATGAAGAACCTAAGGAAACAAGATTTCAGGACACTACCATGACTGAAGCAGTTCCAGAAACTTCTCGTGAGTTTGAAGATCCACAAGAACCTGTAGATCCACCCCGTGAGGATAACTCTCACAAGAGGAAACCTGTATGGGCTAGAGAGCTCATTCATGATGTAGAAAGATTTGGCATTCCAGAAGAAGAACACAGAGCAAAGAAGAGAACCAGATCACACACCAGTTATGTTGCTTTACTCTGTGACATCATGAACAAAGAGCCTTCCAGTTATGAAGAGGCGGCAGAAAAGAAAGAATGGAAGGATGCTATGGTTGAGGAATATCAATCAATTATGAAGAATGATGTTTGGGATGTTGTCCCAAGACCTAAAGGGAAGTCTGTTGTGACTTCCAAGTGGATCTACAAAATCAAGCATGCTGCAGATGGCAGTGTGGAAAAATATAAAGCAAGATTCGTAGCTCGTGGTTTCTCTCAGAAGGAAGGAATAGACTATGAAGAAACCTTTGCACCTGTAGCCAGATATACTTCCATTAGAACAGTACTTGCCCTGGCTGCAGCAATGAAATGGAAGATACACCAGATGGATGTCAAGACTGCTTTCCTGAACGGTGTAGTAGAAGAGGAAGTATATGTGGAACAGCCACTCGGCTTTGAAATACATGACAGGGAATCTTATGTATGCAGATTGAAGAAAGCCGTGTATGGCTTGAAGCAAGCTCCCAGAACCTGGTATGGTAGGATGGACAGTTTCCTATCTAGTTTGGGCTTTACCAAGAGTAAAGCGGACTCCAACCTTTACTACAAGGTTGAGGAAGGGAATCCTGTGATTCTACTACTATATGTGGATGACCTATTTGTGACAGGAGATGACAGAATGATTGCAGATACCAAGAGGAAGCTTGCAGCTGAATTCGATATGAAAGATTTGGGAATGATGCACTATTTCCTAGGTATGGAGGTGTGGCAGAATGCAGGTGGGATCTTCCTTGGTCAAGGGAAGTACACAGTAGATATCCTGAAGAGATTTGGGATGATGGATTGCAAGGCCATGGCCACACCTATGGCATCGAATCTGAAGTTTCTTTGTGATGCTTCATCTGAGCCAGTTGATGTTTCTATGTATCGTCAGATGATTGGGTCCTTGATGTACCTGACGAACACGAGACCAGATATTTGCTTTGCTGTGAACACATTGAGCCAGTTCCTGACGGATCCGAGGAGTGTTCACCTGGTTGCTGTAAAGCATGTTCTGAGGTACCTGAAGGGTACAGTGGATTATGGGCTCAGATATGAGGCGAATCAAAAGTTTAACCTGCAGGGTTATGTTGATTCAGATTGGGCTAGAAGTGCTGCAGATAGGAAGAGCACATCTAGGTGTTGCTTCAGTATGGGATCAGGTGTGATCTCTTGGTTTAGCAGGAAGCAGTCCTGCGTAGCACTGAGTACAGCTGAGGCAGAGTATGTTGCAGCCTGTTCAGCTAGTTGTGAGGCAGTATGGCTACGGAAGCTACTGTCTGAGTTATTTGATCTCCCGTTGGAGGCTACTGGTATCTTCTGTGATAACCAGAGTTGTGTGAAGTTGTCCGAGAACCCAGTGTTTCATGACAGGTCGAAACACATAGAGATCAAATACCACTATATCAGGGATATGGTGCAGAGAGGAGCTGTGAAGCTCCTGTATGTTGCGACGGACGAGCAGATTGCAGATGTGCTGACAAAGCCACTAGCCAGGGTGAAGTTCGAGTACTTCAGAGAGAGGCTTGGCGTTCTTCAGATCGAGGACACTTCGAGGAAGAAGTGATGGACACATTTGCTGAAGCCATTCCAAGCATGTTGGAAGGAGGATCCTTCACATGGCTGTGGATGTAAGCGCTGGATGATGAGCATCAGGATGATGTTCTAGTTTCTGCTTGATATGATCAGTTGGATCATTTTATGTATGTACGCATCATGTTGGATGCTGGATAGGATTAGTTGGATCATTTTATGTATGTATGTACGCATCATGTTGGATGCTGGATATGATCAGTTGGATCATTTTATGTATGTATGTACGCATCATGTTGGATGCTGGATATGATCAGTTGGATCATTTTTATGTATGTATGTACGCATCATGTTGGATGCTGGATATGATCAGTTGGATCATGTGTATGTATTTTTGTATATGCATCATGTCGGATGCTTGGACCATGTATCTGTATATGTATCAGGTGGATACATTGTATGATCAGGTAGATCATGTATGGTGATATGTATCATGTATTTGTATTTGTATCGGGTGGATACATTGTATGATCAGGAGGATCATGTATGATGATATGTATCAGGTAGATACTTGGTGTGCATCAGGTAGATGCATTGATGATCAGGTGGATCATGTATGATGAAATGCAGCAGGATGTTGCAGTGATGATCAGGATGATCATGGATGACGAGCTTCAGGACGTTGCTCCAGATGACATGCAGCAGGACGTTGCAGTGATGATGATCAGGACGATCATGAGTACATCAGGATGATGTATGGTGAGTTTCAGGTTGATACTCTGTGGCCGTGGATCAGGTTGTGCAGATGAGCATGTCTGGGAGATCCTATAGGTCGGAGTTGTGTACCCGTAACAGCCTGGGATGCTCTTTCGAGACATTGCTCTGGGAGGACATGTAATTTGTGCCCTGGGAGATCTCAGGTCGGAGTTGTGTACCCGTAACATCCTGAGATGCTCTTGCGAGGTTTTGTCCTATGGCATGTAATTTTGGGCCCTGGGAGATTTCAGGTCGGAGTTGTGTACCCGTAACATCCTGAGATGCTCTTGCGAGGTTTTGCCATGACCACATGTAATTTGTGCCCTGGGAGATTTCAGGTTGGAGTTGTGTACCCGTAACATCCTGAGATGCTCTTGCTAGGTTTTGTGGTGGACCACATGTAATCTGTGCCCTGGGATATTTCAGGTCGGAGTTGTGTACCCGTAACATCCTGAGATGCTCTTTTGAGGTTTTGTGGTGGGGTCACATGTAATAGCGCCCTGGGAGATCCTACAGGTTGGAGTTGTGTACCCGTAATATCCTGGGATGCTCTTTCGAGGTTTTGTGACGCACGTAATAAGTCCTGAGGATTCCACAGTATGGCCAGTGATGACAAAGACCTGCAGGTGGTGGGCCTACATCCAGTATGAAAAAGGACTGGCTCTGTATAACTTCCTATGACGAGTAGAGACAGAGATTGGACGAGATAGCAGCAGCAGTGACGATGACAATGACGATGCATCGATGACGATGATCCAGAGAAGAAGACTTGTCTAGCAAATCTGTGTCGAGAAATACCTTCCTAGTTAAGAGGGAGTGTTGATGTATATGTAACTTCGGAATGTATTTCATCAGCATATTATATATATATTTATTGTACCCTTATAAGAGATGTGTTATTCCTCTATAAGGAAGTGTCGTCATGTGGATTGACAAGTGTCGCAAGTGTGTGTACTTGCCGATGGGTTATTAGACCACCTTATGGGGTCGGCCCTAATTAATATATAATATAATGTGGATGTACTCAAGTAGACAAGTCGGCCCCAGTAGGTCACTGGGCAAAAAGGTGAGTATAAATAGAGATAGGAGATCTCTATTTTACTTACTCGGAAAAGTATCTATCTCTCTCTCTAAAAAGTAGCGCACTAGTGAGGAGGAGGAGGATCATCTGCTAGGAGACTATCTCAGCGTTATTTGGTTGTATTTTGGTTGAGCCATTGCTCTCTCTATCTCTGAGGAAGTTGTGGGGTTTTTCACCTTAGGGTTTTCCCCACGGAAACTCTGTGTCTCTTGTCTCTATGCTTTTGATTCTTGTGATGCTTGTGATGCTTGTCATATTATGATTTTCATGCATTGATATACTGTAGATGTTATTCTCTCAGCAAAGATCCTATAGTATTGTGATTTAATACTGAAAATTTAACACACTCTACGTCATAACGACTTTCTATAGTTTGCGCATGCGTCTGGAAATAAGAAAAGCTTAATTCCCCCCGTTTTTTAAAATCACAGCTTCTAGAAGGTTTACATGATTTCTTAAAAAACTTGAGTTTTGAGAAAATGTGATTTATTTCATAAATGGAATCAACAAAGTATGCACATTCTATGTCATAACGACTTTCTATTGTTTGCGCATGCGGAAACTATGCACATTCTACGTAATAACGACTTTCTATAGTTTGCGCATGCGTTCGGAAATAAGAAAAGCTTACTTCCCCCCTTTTTTTAAATTCATAGCTTCTAGAAGGTTTAGACGAATTCTTAAAAAACAAGAGTTTTTAGAAAATGTGATTTATTTCATATATGGAATCAACAAAGTTTCCACATTCTACGTAGTAACGACTTTCTATAGTTTGTGATGCGTCCCGAAATAAGAAAAGCTTACTTCCACCAGTTTTTAAAATCACAGCTTCTAGAAGGTTTAGATGATTTCTTAAAAAACACAAGTTTTTCGAAAATGTGATTTATTTCATAAATGGAATCAACAAAGTATGCACATTCTATGTCATAACGACTTTCTATAGTTTGCGATGTGCAAACTATGCACATTCTACGTGATAACGACTTTCTATAGTTTGCGCATGCGTCCGGAAATAAGAAAAGCTTACTTCCCCCCTTTTTTTAAATTCACAGTTTCTAAAAGGTTTAGATGAATTCTTAAAAAACACGACTTTTTAGAAAATGTGATTTATTTCATAAATGGAATCAACAAACTATGCACATTCTACGTAATAATGACCTTCTATAGTTTGCGCATGCGTCCGGAAATAAGAAAAACTTACTTCCGCCAGTTTTTTAAAACCACAGCTTCTAGAAGGTTTACATGATTTCTTAAAAAACACGAGTTTTTAGAAAATGTGATTTATTTTTTAAATGGAATCAACAGAGTATGCACATTCTATGTAATAACGACTTTCTAAAGTTTGCGCATGCGTCCGAAAATATGAAATGCTTACTTCTGCCAGTTTTTTAAAATCACAGCTTCTAGAAGGTTTACATGACTTCTTAAAAAACACGAGTTTTTAAAAAATGTGATTTATTTCATAAATGGAATCAACAAAGTATGCACATTCTACATCATAACAACTTTCTAAAGTTTGCGCATGCGTCCGGAAATATGAAAAGCTTACTTCCGCCAGTTTTTTAAAATCACAGCTTCTAGAAGGTTTACATGATTTCTTAAAAAACACGAGTTTTTAGAAAATGTGATTTATTTCATAAATGGTATCAACAAAGTATGCACATTCTACGTCATAACAACTTTCTATAGTTTGCGCATGCGTCCGGAAATAAGAAAAGCTTAATTCCCCCCGTTTTTTAAAATCACAGCTTCTAGAAGGCTTACATGATTTCTTAAAAAACATGAGTTTTTAGAAGATGTGATTTATTTCATTAATGGAATCAACAAAGTATGCACATTCTATGTCATAATGAATTTCTATTGTTTGCGCATGCGCAAACTATGCACATTCTACGTAATAAATACTTTCTATAGGTTGCGCATGCGTCCAGAAATAAGAAAAGCTTACTTCCCCCCTTTTTTTAAATTCACAGCTTCTAGAAGTTTTAGATGAATTCTTAGAAAACACGAGTTTTTAGAAAATTTGATTTATTTCATAAATGGAATCAACAAAGTATTCACATTCTACGTCATAACAACTTTCTATAGTTTGCGCATGCATCCAGAAAAAAGAAAAAGCTTAATTCCCCCCCGTTTTTTAAAATCACAGCTTCTAGAAGGTTTACATAATCTCTTAAAAAACACGAGTTTTTAGAAAATGTGATTTATTTCATAAATGGAATCAACAAAGTATGCACATTCTATGAGATAACGAATTTCTATAGTTTGTGCATGCGCAAACTATTCACCTTCTACGTGACAACGACTTTCTATAGTTTGCGCATGCGTCCGGAAATAAGAAAAGCTTACTTCCCCCCTTTTTTTAAATTCACAGCTTCTAGAAGGTTTAGATGAATTTTTAAAAAACACGAGTTTTTAGAAAATGTGATTTATTTCATAAATGGAATCAACAAACTATGCACATTCTACGTAATAATGACTTTCTATAGTTTGTGCATGCGTCCGTAAATAAGAAAAGCTTACTTCCGCCAGTTTTTTACAACCACGGCTTCTAGAAGGTTTACATGATTTCTTAAAAAACATGAGTTTTTAGAAAATGTGATTTATTTCATAAATGGAATCAAAAAAGTATGCACATTCTACATCATAACGACTTTCTATAGTTTGCGCATGTGTCTGGAAATAAGAAAAGCTTAATTCCCCCCGTTTTTTAAAATCACAGCTTATAGAAGGTTTACATGATTTCTTAAAAAACTTGAGTTTTTAGAAAATGTGATTTATTTCATAAATGGAATCAACAAAGTATGCACATTCTATGTCATAACGACTTTCTATTGTTTGTGCATGAGGAAACTATGTACATTCTACGTAATAACGACTTTCTATAGTTTGCGCATGCGTTGGGAAATAAGAAAAGCTTACTTCCCCCCTTTTTTTAAATTCATAGCTTCTAGAAGGTTTAGATGAATTCTTAAAAAACAAGAGTTTTTAGAAAATGTGATTTATTTCATATATGGAATCAACAAAGTTTCCACATTCTACGTAGTAACGACTTTCTATAGTTTGCGATGCGTCCCGAAATAAGAAAAGCTTACTTCCGCCAGTTTTTAAAATCACAGCTTCTAGAAGGTTTAAATGATTTCTTAAAAAACACAAGTTTTTCGAAAATGTGATTTATTTCATAAATGGAATCAACAAAGTATGCACATTCTATGTCATAACGACTTTCTATAGTTTGCGCATGTGCAAACTATGCACATTCTACGTGATAACGACTTTCTATAGTTTGCGCATGCGTCCGGAAGTAAGAAAAGCTTACTTCCCCCCTTTTTTTAAATTCACAGCTTCTAAAAGGTTTAGATGAATTCTTAAAAAACACGACTTTTTAGAAAATGTGATTTATTTCATAAATGGAATCAACAAACCATGCACATTCTACGTAATAATGACCTTCTATAGTTTGCGCATGCGTCCGGAAATAAGAAAAACTTACTTCCGCCAGTTTTTTAAAACCACAGCATCTAGAAGGTTTACATGATTTCTTAAAAAACACGAGTTTTTAGAAAATGTGATTTATTTCATAAATGGAATCAACAAAGTATGCACATTCTACGTCATAACAACTTTCTATAGTTTGCGCATGCGTCCGGAAATAAGAAAAGCTTAATTCCCCCAGTTTTTTAAAATCACAGCTTCTAGAAGGCTTACATGATTTCTTAAAAAACATGAGTTTTTAGAAAATGTGATTTATTTCATTAATGGAATCAACAAAGTATGCACATTCTATGTCATAATGACTTTCTATTGTTTGCGCATGCACAAACTATGCATATTCTACGTGATAACGACTTTCTGTAGTTTGCGCATGCGTCCGGAAATAAGAAAAGCTTACTTCCCCCCTTTTTTCAAATTCACAGCTTCTAGAAGGTTTAGATAAATTCTTAAAAAGGACGTGCTTTTAGAAAATGTGATTTATTTCATAAATGGAATCAACAAACTATGCACATTCTACGTAATAACGACTTTCTATGGTTTGCGCATGCGTCCGAAAATAAGAAAAGCTTCCTTAAACCAGTTTTTTAAAACCACAGCTTCTAGAAGGTTTACATGATTTCTTAAAAAACACGAGTTTTTAGAAAATGTGATTTATTTCATAAATGGAATCAACAAAGTATGCACATTCTACATCATAACAACTTTCTAAAGTTTGCGCATGCGTCCGGAAATAAGAAAAGCTTAATTCCCCCCGTTTTCTAAAATCACAGCTTCTAGAAGGCTTACATGATTTCTTAAAAAACATGAATTTTTAGAAAATGTGATTTATTTCATTAATGGAATAAACAAAGTATGCACATTCTATGTCATAATGACTTTCTATTGTTTGCGCATGCGTCCGAAAATAAGAAAAACTTACTTCCCCCCTTTTTTCAAATTCACAGCTTCTAGAAGGTTTAGATGAATTCTTAAAAAACATGAGTTTTTAAAAATGTGATTTATTTCATAAATGAAATCAACAAGGTATGCGCATTCTACGTAGTAACGACTTTCTAAAGTTTGCGCATGCGTCCGGAAATAAGAAAAGCTTACTTCCGCCAGTTTTTTAAAATCACAGCTTCTAGAAGGTTTACATGATATCTTAAAAAACACGAGTTTTTAGAAAATGTGATTTATTTCATAAATGGAATCAACAAAGTATGCACATTCTATGTAATAACGACTTTCTAAAGTTTGCGCATGCGTCCGGAAATAAGAAAAGCTTACCTCCGCCAGTTTTTTAAAATCACGACTTCTAGAAGGTTTACATGATTTCTAAAAAAACACGAGTTTTTAGAAAATGTGATTTATTTCATAGATGGAATCAACAAAGTATGCACATTCTATGTCATAACGACTTTCTAAATTTTGCGCATGTGCAAACTATGCACATTCTACGTAATAACTACTTTCTATAGTTTGCGCATGCGTCCAGAAATAAGAAAAGCTTACTTCCCCCCTTTTTTTAAATTCACAGCTTCTAGAAGGTTTAGATGAATTCTTAAAAAACACGAGTTTTTAGAAAATGTGATTTATTTCATAAATCGAATCAACAAAGTTTGCACATTCTACGTCATAACGACTTTCTATAATTTGCGCATGCGTCTGGAAATAAGAAAAGCTTAATTCCCCCCATTTTTTAAAATCACAACTTCTAGAAGGTTTACATGATTTCTAAAAAAACACGAGTTTTTAGAAAATGTGATTTATTTCATAAATGGAATCAAGAAAGTATGCACATTCTATGTCATAACGAATTTCTATAGTTTGCGCATGCGCAAACTATGCACATTCTACGTGATAATGACTTTCTATAGTTTGCACATGCGTCCGGAAATAAGAAAAGCTTAGTTCCGCACATTTTTTAAATTCACAGCTTCTAGAAGGTTTAGATGAATTCTTAAAAAACATGAATTTTTAGAAAATGTTATTTATTTCATAAATAGAATCAAAAAACTATGCACATTCTACGTTATAACGACTTTCTATAGTTTGCGCATGGGCAAACTATGCACATGCTACGTAATAACAACTTTCTATAGTTTATGCATGCGTCCGGAAATAAGAAAAGCTTACTTCCCCCCTTTTTTTAAATTCACAACTTCTAGAAGGTTTAGATGAATTCTTAAAAAACACGAGTTTTTAGAAAATGTGATTTATTTCATAAATGGAATCAATAACCTATGCACATTCTACGTAATAACAACTTTGTATGGTTTGCGCATGCGTCCGAAAAGAAGAAAAGCTTCCTTAAACCAGTTTTTTAAAACCACAGCTTCTAGAAGGTTTACATGATTTCTTAAAAAACACGAGTTTTTAGAAAATGTGATTTATTTCATAAATGGAATCAACAAAGTATGCACATTCTATGTAATAACGACTTTCGAAAGCTTGCGCATGCGTCCGGAAATATGAAAAGCTTACTTCCGCCAGTTTTTTAAAATCACATCTTCTAGAAGGTTTACATGATTTCTTAAAAAACACGAGTTTTTAGAAAATGTGATTTATTTCATAAATGGAATCAACAAAGTATGCACATTCTACGTCATCACAACTTTCTATAGTTTGCGCATGCTTCCGGAAATAAGAAAAGCTTAATTCCCCCGTTTTTTAAAATCACAGCTTCTACAAGGTTTGCATGATTTCTTAAAAATTACGTGTTTTTAGGAAATGTGATTTATTTTATAAATCTAATCAACAAAGTATGCACATTCTATGTCATAACGACTTTCTATAGTTTGCGCATTCGCAAACTATGCACATTCTACGTAATAACAATTTTCTATAGTTTGCGCATGCGTCTGGAAATAAGAAAAGCTTACTTCCCCCTTTTTTTAAATTCACGGCTTCTAAAAGGTTTAGATGAATTTTTAAAAAACACGAGTTTTTAGAAAATGTGATTTATTTCATAAATGGAATCAACAAAGTATGCACATTCTACATCATAACAACTTTCTATAGTTTGAGCATGTGTCCAGAAATAAGAAGAGCTTAATTCCCCCCGTTTTTTAACATCACAGTTTCTAGAAGGTTTACATGGTTTCTTAAAAAACAGGAGTTTTTAGAAAATGTGATTAATTTCATAAATGGAATCAACAAAGTATGCACATTCTATGTTATAATGACTTTCTATATTTTGCACATGCGTAAACTATGCACATTCTACGTGATAACGACTTTCTATAGTTTGCGCATGCGTCCGGAAATAAGAAAAGCTTACTTCCCTCCTTTTTTTAAATTCACAGCTTCTAAAAGGTTTAGATGAATTCTTAAAAAACACGAGTTTTTAGAAAATGTGATTTATTTCATAAATGGAATCAACAAGGCATGCACATTCTACGTAATAACGACTTTCTATAGTTTGCGCATGCGTCCGGAAATAAGAAAAGCTTACTTCCGCCAGGTTTTTAAAACCACGGCTTCTAGAAGGTTTCCATGATTTCTTAAAAAATATGAGTTTTTAGAAAATGTGATTTATTTAATAAATGGAATCAACAAGGTATGCACATTCTACGTAGTAACGACTTTCTAAAGTTTGCGCATGCATCCAGAAATAGGAAAAGCTTACTTCCGCCAGTTTTTTAAAATCACAGCTTCTAGAAGGTTTACATGATTTCTTAAAAAACATGAGTTTTTAGAAAATGTGATTTATTTCATAAATGGAATCAACAAAGTATGCACATTCTATGTAATAACGACTTTCTAAAGTTTGCGCATGCGTCCGGAAATAATAAAAGCTTACTTCCGCCAGTTTTTTAAAATCACAGCTTGTAGAAGGTTTACATGATTTCTCAAAAAACATGAGTTTTTAGAAAATGTGATTTATTTCATAAATGGAATCAACAAAGTATACACATTCTATGTCATAACGAATATCTATAGTTTGCGCATGCGCAAACTATGCACATTCTACATAATAACGACTTTCTATAGTTTGCGCATGCGTCCAGAAATAAGAAAAGCTTACTTCCCCCCTTTTTTTAAATTCACAACTTCTAAAAGGTTTAGATGAATTCTTAAAAAACACGAGTTTTTAGAAAATGTGATTTATTTCATAAATGGAATCAACAAAGTTTGCACATTCTACGTCATAACGACTTTCTATAGTTTGCGCATGCATCCGGAAATAAGAAAAGCTTAATTCCCCCCGTATTTTAAAATCACTGCTTCTAGAAGGTTTACATGATTTCTTAAAAAACATGAATTTTTAGAAAATGTGATTTATTTCATAAATGGAATCAACAAAGTATGCACATTCTATGTCATAACGACTTTCTATAGTTTGCGCATGCGCAAACTATGCACACTCTGAGTATAACAACTTTCTATAGTTTGCGCATGCGTCCGGAAATAAGAAAAGCTTACTTCCCCCCTTTTTTTAAATTCACACTTCTAGAAGGTTTAGATGAATTCTTAAAAAACATGAGTTTTTAGAAAATGTTATTTATTTCCTAAATGGAATCAACAAAGTATGCACATTCTATGTCATCACAACTTTCTATAGTTTGCGCATGCTTCTGGAAATAAGAAAAGCTTAATTCCCCCGTTTTTTAAAATCACAGCTTCTAGAAGGTTTACATGATGTCTTAAAAAACACGAGTTTTTAGGAAATGTGATTTATTTCAAAAATGAAATCAACAAAGTATGTACATTCTATGTCATAACGACTTTCTATAGTTTGCGCATGCGCAAACTATGCACATTCTACGTAATAACAACTTTCTATAGTTTGCGCATGCGTCCGGAAATAAGAAAAGCTTACTTCCCCCCTTTTTTTAAATTCACACTTCTAGAAGGTTTAGATGAATTCTTAAAAAACACGAGTTTTTAGAAAATGTGATTTATTTCATAAATGGAATCAACAAAGTATGCACATTGTACGAAATGACAACTTTCTATAGTTTGCGCATCCGTCCGGAAATAAGAAAAGCTTAATTCCCCCCGTTTTTTAAAATCACAGCTTCTAGAAGGTTTACATGATGTCTTAAAAAACACGAGTTTTTAGGAAATGTGATTTATTTCAAAAATGAAATCAACAAAGTATGTACATTCTATGTCATAACGACTTTCTATAGTTTGCGCACGCGCAAACTATGCACATTCTACGTAATAACAACTTTCTATAGTTTGCGCATGCGTCCGGAAATAAGAAAAGCTTACTTCCCCCCTTTTTTTAAATTCACAGCTTCTAGAAGGTTTAGATGAATTCTTAAAAAACACGAGTTTTTAGAAAATGTGATTTATTTCATAAATGGAATCAACAAAGTATGCACATTGTACGAAATGACAACTTTCTATAGTTTGTGCATGCATCCGGAAATAAGAGAAGCTTACTTCGCCCCTTTTTTTAAATTCACAGCTTCTAGAAGGTTTAGATGATTCTTAAAAAACACGAGTTTTTAGAAAATGTGATTTATTTCATAAATGGAATCAAAAAAGTATGCACATTCTACGTCATAAAAACTTTCTATAGTTTGCGCATGCGTCCGGAAATAAGAAAAGCTTAATTCCCCCCGTTTTTTAAAATCACAGCTTCTAGAAGGTTTACATGATTTCTTAAAAAACTTGAGTTTTTAGAAAATGTGATTTATTTCATAAATGGAATCAAGAAAGTATGCACATTCTATGTCATAACGACTTTCTATAGTTTGCACATGCGCAAACTATGCACATTCTACGTGATAACGACTTTCTATAGTTTGCGTATGCGTCCGGAAATAAGAAAAGCTTACTTCCCCCCTTTTTTTAAATTCACAGCTTCTAGAAGGTTTAGATGAATTCTTAAAAAACTTGAGTTTTTAGAAAATGTGATTTATTTCATCAATGGAATCAGCAAAGTATGCACATTCTACGTAATAACGACTTTATATAGTTTGCGCATGCGTCCGGAAATAAGAAAAGCTTACTTCCGCCAGTTTTTTAAAACCGCTGCTTTTAGAAGGTTTACATAATTTCTTAAAAAACATGAGTTTTTAGAAAATGTGATTTATTTCATAAATGGAATCGACAAAGTATGCACATTCTATGTAATAACAACTTTCTAAAATTTGCGCATGCGTCCGGAAATATGAAAAGCTTACTTCCGCCAGTTTTTTAAAATCACAGCTTCTAGATGGTTTACATGATTTCTTAAAAAACACGAGTTTTTAGTAAATGTGATTTATTTCATAAATGTAATCAACAAAGTATGCACATTCTTCGTCATAATGACTTTCTAAAGCTTGCGCATGCGTCCGGAAATAAGAAAAGCTTAATTCCCCCCATTTTTTAAAATCACAGCTTCTAGAAGGTTTACATGATTTCTTAAAAAAGACAAGTTTTTAGAAAATGTGATTTATTTCATAAATGGACTCAACAAAGTATGCACATTCTATGTAATAACGACTTTCTAAAGTTTGCGCATGCGTCCGGAAATATGAAAAGCTTACTTCCGCCAAATTTTTAAAATCACAGCTTCTAAGAAGGTTTACATGATTTCTTAAAAAACACGAGTTTTTAGAAAATGTGATTTATTTCATCAATGGAATCAACAAAGTATGCACATTCTTCGTCATAATGACTTTCTAAAGTTTGCGCATGCATCCGGAAATAAGAAAAGCTTAATTCCCCCCGTTTTTTAAAATCGCAGCTTGTAGAAGGTTTACATGATTTCTTAAAAAACACGAGTTTTTAGGAAATGTGATTTATTTCATAAATGGAATCAAGAAAGTATGCACATTCTATGTCATAACGACTTTCTATAGTTTGCGCCTGCGCAAACTATGCACATTCTACGTAATAACAACTTTGTATAGTTTGCGCATGCGTCCGGAAATAAGAAAAGCTTACTTCCCCCCTTTTTTTAAATTCACAGTAGAAGGTTTAGATGAATTCCTAAAAAACACGAGTTTTTAGAAAATGTGATTTATTTCATAAATGGAATCAACAAAGTATGCACATTCTACGTCATAACGACTTTCTATAGTTTGCGCATGCGTCCGGAAATAAGAAAAGCTTAATTCCCCCCCGTTTTTTAAAATCACAGCTTCTAGAAGGTTTACATAATTTCTTAAAAAACCCGAGTTTTTAGAAAATGTGATTTATTTCAGAAATGGAATCAACAAAGTATGCACATTCTATGTCATAACGACTTTCTATCGTTTGCGCATGCATAAACTATGCACATTCTACGTGATAACGACCTTCTATAGTTTGCGCATGCGTCCGGAAATAAGAAAAGCTTACTTCCCCCCTTTTTTTAAATTAACAGCTTCTAGAAGGTTTAGATGAATTCTTAAAAAACACGAGTTTTTAGAAAATGTGATTCATTTCATAAATGGAATCAACAAGGTATGCACATTCTACGTAGTAACGACTTTCTATAGTTTGTGCATGTGTCCGGAAATAAGAAAAGCTTACTTCCGCCAGTTTGTTAAAACCACAGCTTCTAAAAGTTTTACATGATTTATTAAAAAACACGAGTTTTTAGAAAATGTGATTTATTTCATAAATGTAATCAAAAAAGTATGCACATTCTATGTAATAATGACTTTCTAAAGTTTGCGCATGCGTCCGTAAATAAGAAAAGCTTACTTCCGCCAGTTTTTTAAAATCACAGCTTCTACAAGGTTTACATGATTTCTTAAAAAACACGAGTTTTTAGAAAATGTGATTTATTTCATAAATGGAATCAACAAGGTATGCACATTCTATGCAATAACGACTTTCTATAGTTTGTGCATGCGAAAACTATTCACATTCTACGTAATAACGACTTTCTATAGTTTGCGCATGCGTCCGGAAATAAGAAAAGCTTAATTCCCCCCGTTTTTTAAAATCACAGCTTCTAGAAGGTTTACATGATTTCTTAAAAAACACGAGTTTTTACAAAATGTGATTTATTTCATAAATGGAATCAACAAAGTATGCACATTCTATTTCATAACGACTTTCTATAGTTTGCGCATGCGCAAACTATGCATATTCTACGTGATAACGACTTTATATAGTTTGTGCATGCGTCCGGAAATAAGAAAAGCTTACTTCCCCCCTTTTTTGAAATTCACAGATTCTAGAAAGTTTAGATGAATTCTTAAAAAACACGAATTTTTAGAAAATGCGATTTATTTCATAAATGGAATCAACAAACAATGCACATTCTACGTAATAACGACTTTCTATAGTTTGCGCATGCTTCCGGAAAAAAGAAAAGCTTACTTCCCCCCTTTTTTTAAATTCACAGCTTCTAGAAGGTTTAGATAAATTCTTAAAAAACACGAGTTTTTAGAAAATGTGATTTATTTCATAAATGGAATCAACAAACTATGCACATTCTACATAATAACGAATTTCTATAGTTTGCGCATGCGTCCGGAAGTATGAAAAGCTTCCTTCCGCCAGTTTCTTAAAACCACAGCTTCTAGAAGGTTTACATGATTTCTTAAAAAACATGAGTTTTTAGAAAATGTGATTTATTTCATAAATGGAATCAACAAAGTATGCACATTCTTCGTCATAACGACTTTCTATAGTTTGCGCATGCATCCGGAAATAAGAAAAGCTTAATTCCCCCCATTTTTTAAAATCATAGCTTCTATAAGGTTTACATGATTTTTTTAAAAACACGAGTTTTTAGGAAATGTGATTTATTTCATAAATGGAATGAAAAAAGTATGCACATTCTATGTCATAACGACTTTGTATAGTTTGTTCATGCGCAAGCTATGCGTCCGGAAATAAGAAAAGCTTAATTCCCCCCCGTTTTTTAAAATCACAGCTTCTAGAAGGTTTACATAATTTCTTAAAAAACATGATTTTTTAAAAAATGTGATTTATTTCATAAATGGAATCAACAAAGTATGCACATTCTACGTAGTAACGACTTTCTATAGTTTGCGCATGCGTCCGAAAATAAGAAAAGCTTACTTTCGCCAGTTTTTTAAAACCACAACTTCTAGAAGGTTTAGATGATTTCTTAAAAAACACAAGTTTTTAGAAAATGTGATTTATTTCATAAATGGAATCAACAAACTATGCACATTCTACGTAATAACGACTTTCTATAGTTTGCTAATGCGTCCGGAAATAATAAAAGCTTCCTTCTGCCAATTTTTTGAAACCACAGCTTCTAGAAGGTTAGATGATTTCTTAAAAAACACGAGTTTTTAGAAAATGTGATTTATTTCATAAATGGAATCAACAAAGTATGCACATTCTATATAGTAACGACTTTCTAAAGTTTGCGCATGCGTCCGGAAATATGAAAAGCTTACTTCCGCCAGTTTTTTAAAATCACAGCTTCTAGAACGTTTACATGATTTCTTAAAAAACACGAGTTTTTAGAAAAGGTGATTTATTTCATAAATGGAATCAACAAAGTATGCACATTCTTCGTCATAATGACTTTCTATAGTTTGCGCATGCGTCCGGAAATAAGAAAAGCTTAATTCCCCCCATTTTTTAAAATCACAGCTTCTAGAAGGTTTAGATGATTTCTTAAAAAACACGAGTTTCTAGGAAATGTGATTTATTTCATAAATGGAATCAACAAAGTATGCACATTCTATGTCATAACGACTTTATATAGTTTGCGCATGTGCAAACTATGCACATTCTACGTAATAACGACTTTCTATAGTTTGCGCATGCGTCCGGAAATAAGAAAAGCTTACTTCCCCCCTTTTTTAAAATTCATAGCTTGTAGAAGGTTTAGATGAATTCCTAAAAAACACGAGTTTTTAGAAAATGTGATTTATTTCATAAATGGAATCAACAAAGTATGCACATTCTACGTCATAACGACTTTCTATAGTTTGCTCATGCGTCCGGAAATAAGAAAAGCTTAATTATCCCCGTTTTTTAAAATCACAGCTCCTAGAAGGTTTACATAATTTCTTAGAAAACACGAGTTTTTAGAAAATGTGATTTATTTCATAAATGGAATCAACAAAGTATGCACATTCTATGTAATAACGACTTTCGAAAGTTTGCGCATACGTCCGGAAATATGAAAAGCTTACTTCCGCCAGTTTTTTAAAATCACAGCTTCTAGAAGGTTTACATGATTTCTTAAAAAACACGAGTTTTAGAAAATGTGATTTATTTCATAAATGGAATCAACAAAGTATGCACATCCTACGTCATAACAACTTTCTATAGTTTGTGCATGCGTCCGGAAATAAGAAAAGCTTAATTCCCCCCATTTTTTAAAATCACAGCTTCTAGAAGGTTTACATGATTTCTTAAAAAACACGAGTTTCTAGGAAATGTGATTTATTTCATAAATGGAATCAACAAACTATGCACATTCTACGTCATAACAACTTTCTATAGTTTGCGCATGCGCAAACTATGCACATTCTACGTAATAACAACTTTCTATAGTTTTCGCATGCGTCCGGAAATAAGAAAAGCTTACTTCCCCCCTTTTTTTTAAATTCACAGCTTGTAGAAGGTTTAGATGAATTCTTAAAAAACACAAGTTTTTAGAAAATGTGATTTATTTCATAAATGGAATCAACAAAGTTTCCACATTCTACGTAGTAACGACTTTCTATAGTTTGCGCATGCGTCCGGAAATAAGAAAAATTTACTTCCGCCAGTTTTTTAAAATCACAGCTTCTAGAAGGTTTAGATGATTTCTTAAAAAACACGAGTTTTTCGAAAATGTGATTTATTTCATAAATGGAATCAACAAATTATGCACATTTTATGTCATAACGACTTTCTATAGTTTGCACATGCGCAAACTATGCACATTCTACGTGATAACGACTTTCTATAGTTTGCGCATGCGTCAAGATGTAACAAAAGCTTACTTCCCCCCTTTTTTTTAAATTCACGGCTTCTAGAATGTTTAGATGAACTCTTAAAAAACATGACTTTTTAGAAAATGAAATTTATTTCATAAATGGAATCAACAAACTATGCACATTCTACGTAATAACGACTTTCTATAGTTTGCGCATGCGTCCGGAAATAAGAAAAGCTTACTTCCGCCAGTTTTTTAAAACCACGGCTTCTAGAAGGTTTACATGATTTCATAAAAAACACGAGTTTTTAGAAAATGTGATTTATTTCATAAATGGAATCAACAAAATATGCACATTCTATGTAATAACGACTTTCTAAAGTTTGCGCATGCGTCCGGAAATATGAAAAGCTTAATTCCACCAGTTTTTTAAAATCACAGCTTCTAGAAGGTTTACATGACTTCTTAAAAAACACGAGTTTTTAGAAAATGTGATTTATTTCATAAATGGAATCAACAAAGTATGCACATTCTACATCATAACAACTTTCTATAGTTTGAGCATGCGTCTGGAAATAAGAAAAGCTTAATTCCCCCCGTTTTTTAAAATCACAGCTTCTAGAAGGTTTACATGATTTCTTAAAAAACACGAGTTTTTAGGAAATGTGATTTCTTTGATAAATGGAATCAACAAACTATGCACATTCTACGTAATAACGACTTTCTATAGTTTGCACATGAGTCCGGAAGTAATAAAAGCTTCCTTCCGCCAGTTTTTTAAAACCACAGCTTTTAGAAGGTTACATGATTTCTTAAAAAACACGAGTTTTTAGAAAATGTGATTTATTTCATAACTGGAATCAACAAATTATGCACATTCTACCTCATAACAACTTTCTATAGTTTGCGCATGCGCAAACTATGCACATTCTACGTAATAACAACTTTCTATAGTTTGCGCATGCATCCGGAAATAAGAAAAGCTTACTTCCCCCCTTTTTTTGAATTCACAGCTTGTAGAAGGTTTAGATGAATTCTTAAAAAAAACGAGTTTTTAGAAAATGTGATTTATTTCATAAATGGAATCAACAAACTATGCACATTCTACGTAATAAGGACTTTCTATAGTTTGCGCATGTGTCCCGGAAATAAGAAAAGCTTACTTCGTCCCGTTTTTTAAAACCACAGCTTCTAGAAGGTTTACATGATTTCTTAAAAAACACGAGTTTTTAGAAAATGTGATTTATTTCATAAATGGAATCAACAAACTATGCACATTCTACGTAATAAGGACTTTCTATAGTTTGCGCATGCGTCCGGAAATAAGAAAAGCTTACTTCGTCCCGTTTTTTAAAACCACAGCTTCTAGAAGGTTTAGATGATTTCTTAAAAAACACGAGTTTTTAGAAAATGTGATTAATTTCATAAATGGAATCAACAAAGTATGCACATTCTACGTCATAACGACTTTCTATAGTTTGCGCATGCGTCCGGAAATAGTTAAAGCTTAATTCCCCCCGTTTTTTAAAATCACGGCTTCTAGAAGGCTTACATGATTTCTTAAAAAACACGAGTTTATAGAAAATGTGATTTATTTCATTAATGGAATCAACAAAGTATGCACATTCTATGTCATAACGACTTTCTATAGTTTGTGCATGCGCAAACTATGCACATTCTACGTGATAACGACTTACTATAGTTTGGGCATGCGTCCGGAAATAGGAAAAGCTTACTTCCCCCCTTTTTTAAAATTCACAGCTTCTAGAAGGTTTAGATGAATTCTTAAAAAACATGAGTTTTTAGAAAATGTGATTCATTTCATAAATCGAGTCAACAAGGTATGCACGTTCTACGTAGTAACGACTTTCTATAGTTTGCGCATGCGTCCAGAAATAAGAAAAGCTTACTTCCGCCAGTTTTTTAAAACCACGGCTTCTAGAAGGTTTACATGATTTCTTAAAAAACACGAGTTTTTAGAAAATGTGATTTATTTCAAAAATGGAATCAACAAAGTATGCACATTCTACGTAGTAACGACTTTCTATAGTTTGCGCATGCGTCCGGAAATAAGAAAAGCTAACTTACGCAAGTTTTTTAAATTCACTGCTTCTAGAAGGTTTCGATGAATTCTTAAAAAACACGAGTTTTTAGGAAATGTGATTTATTTCATAAATGGAATCAACAAAGTATGCACATTCTATGTTATAACGACATTCTATAGTTTGCGCATGCGCGAACTATGCACATTCTACGTAATAACAACTTTCTATAGTTTGCGCATGCATCCGGAAATAAGAAAAGCTTACTTCCCCCATTTTTTTAAATTCACAGCTTCTAGAAGGTTTATATGAATTCTTAAAAAACACGAGTTTTTAGAAAATGTGATTTATTTCATAAATGGAATCAACAAACTATGCACATTCTACGTAATAACGACTTTCTATAGTTTGCTAATGCGTCCGGAAATAATAAAAGCTTCCTTCTGCCAGTTTTTTGAAACCACAGCTTCTATAAGGTTAGATGATTTCTTAAAAAACACGAGTTTTTAGAAAATGTGATTTATTTCATAAATGGAATCAACAAAGTATGCACATTCTATATATTAACGACTTTCTAAAGTTTGCGCATGCGTCCGAAATATGAAAAGCTTACTTCCGCCAATTTTTTAAAATCACAGCTTCTAAAACGTTTACATGATTTCTTAAAAAACACGAGTTTTTAGAAAAGGTGATTTATTTCATAAATGGAATCAACAAAGTATGCACATTCTTCGTCATAATGACTTTCTATAGTTTGCGCATGCGTCCGGAAATAAGAAAAGCTTAATTCC
Organism: Larix kaempferi; assembly: GCA_027924585.1. Lineage (NCBI taxonomy): Eukaryota > Viridiplantae > Streptophyta > Pinopsida > Pinales > Pinaceae > Larix > Larix kaempferi. The sequence goes on from BSBM01000217.1 coordinate 39,591,207, forward strand.
CCCCATTTTTTAAAATCACAGCTTCTAGAAGGTTTAGATGATTTCTTAAAAAACACGAGTTTCTAAGAAATGTGATTTATTTCATAAATGGAATCAACAAAGTATGCACATTCTATGTCATAACGACTTTATATAGTTTGCGCATGTGCAAACTATGCACATTCTACGTAATAACAACTTTCTATAGTTTGCGCATGCGTCCGGAAATAAGAAAAGCTTATTTCCCCCCTTTTTTTTAAATTCACAGCTTGTAGAAGGTTTAGATGAATTCCTAAAAAACACGAGTTTTTAGAAAATGTGATTTATTTCATAAATGGAATCAACAAAGTATGCACATTCTACGTCATAACGACTTTCTATAGTTTGCTCATGCGTACGGAAATAAGAAAAGCTTAATTATCCCCGTTTTTTAAAATCACAGCTCCTAGAAGGTTTACATAATTTCTTAGAAAACACGAGTTTTTAGAAAATGTGATTTATTTCATAAATGGAATCAACAAAGTATGCACATTCTATGTAATAACAACTTTCGAAAGTTTGCGCATACGTCCGGAAATATGAAAAGCTTACTTCCGCCAGTTTTTTAAAATCACAGCTTCTAGAAGGTTTACATGATTTCTTAAAAAACACGAGTTTTAGAAAATGTGATTTATTTCATAAATGGAATCAACAAAGTATGCACATTCTACGTCATAACAACTTTCTATAGTTTGTGCATGCATCCGGAAATAAGAAAAGCTTAATTCCCCCTGTTTTTAAAAATCACAGCTTCTCGAAGGTTTACATGATTTCTTAAAAAACACGAGTTTTTAGGAAATGTGATTTCTTTGATAAATGGAATCAACAAACTATGCACATTCTACGTAATAATGACTTTCTATAGTTTGCACATGAGTCCGGAAGTAATAAAAGCTTCCTTCCGCCAGTTTTTTAAAACCACGGCTTTTAGAAGGTTACATGATTTGTTAAAAAACACGAGTTTTTAGAAAATGTGATTTATTTCATAACTGGAATCAACAAATTATGCACATTCTATATAATAATGAATTTCTAAAGTTTGCGCATGCGTCCGGAAATATGAAAAGCTTACTTCTGCCAGTTTTTTAAAATCACAGCTTCTAGAACGTTTACATGATTTCTTAAAAAACACGAGTTTTTAGAAAATGTGATTTATTTCATAAATGGAATCAACAAAGTATGCACATTCTACATCATAACAACTATCTATAGTTTGAGCATGCGTCCGGAAATAAGAAAAGCTTAATCCCCCCCGTTTTTTAAAATCACGGCTTCTAGAAGGTTTACATGATTTCTTAAAAAACACGAGTTTTTAGGAAATGTGATTTATTTCATAAATGGAATCAACAAAGTATCCACATTCTATGTCATAACGAATTTCTAAAGTTTGCGCATGCGCAAACTATGCACATTCTACGTGATAACAACTTTCTATAGTTTGCGCATGCGTCCGGAAATAAGAAAAGCTTAATTCCCCCTGTTTTTTAAAATCACAGCTTCTAGAAGGCTTACATGATTTCTTAAAAAACACGAGTTTTTAGAAAATGTGATTTATTTCATTAATGGAATCAACAAAGTATGCACATTCTATGTCATAACGACTTTCTATTGTTTGCGCATGCGCAAACTGTGCACATTCTACGTGATAACGACTTTCTATAGTTTGGGCATTCGTCCGGAAATAAGAAAAGCTTACTTCCCCCTTTTTTTAAATTCACAGCTTTTAGAAAATGTGATTCATTTCATAAATGGAGTCAACAAGGTATACACATTCTACGTAGTAACGACTTTCTATAGTTTGCGCATGCGTCCGGAAATAATAAAAGCTTCCTTCCGCCAGTTTTTTAAATTCACAGGTTCTAGAAGGTTTAGATGAATTCTTAAAAAAACACGAGTTTTTAAAAAATGTGATTTATTTCATAAATGGAATCAACAAACTATGCACATTCTACGTAATAACGACTTTCTAGAGTTTGCACATGCGTCCGTAAGTAATAAAAGCTTCCTTCCGCCAGTTTTTTAAAACCACAGCTTCTAAAAGGTTACATGATTTCTTAAAAAACAAGAGTTTTTAGCAAATGTGATTTATTTCATAAATGGAATCAAGAAAGTATGCACATTCTATATAATAACGACTTTCTAAAGTTTGCGCATGCATCCGGAAATATGTAAAGCTTACTTCCGCCAGTTTTTTAAAATCACAGCTTCTAGAACGTTTACATGATTTCTTAAAAAACACGAGTTTTTTGAAAAGGTGATTTATTTCATAAATGGAATCAACAAAGTATGCGCATTCTTCGTCATAATGAATTTCTATAGTTTGCGCATGCGTCCGGAAGTAAGAAAAGCTTAATTCCCCCCATTTTTTAAAATCACAGCTTCTAGAAGGTTTACATGATTTCTTAAAAAACACGAGTTTCTAGGAAATGTGATTTATTTCATAAATGGAATCAACAAAGTTTGCACATTCTATGTCATAACGACTTTCTATAATTTGCGCATGTGCAAACTATGCACATTCTACGTAATAACAAATTTCTATAGTTTGCGCATGCGTCCGGAAATAAGAAAAGCTTACTTCCCCCCTTTTTTTAAATTCACAGCTTGTAGAAGGTTTAGATGAATTCTTAAAAAACATGAGTTTTTAGAAAATGTGATTTATTTCATAAATGGAATCAACAAACTATGCACATTCTACGTAATAACGACTTTCTATAGTTTGCGCATGCGTCCGGAAATAAGAAAAGCTTACTTCCGCCACTTTTTTAAAACCACAGCTTCTAGAAAGTTTACATGATTTCTTAAAAAACACGAGTTTTTAGAAAATGTGATTTATCTCATAAATGGAATCAACAAAGTATGCACATTCTACGTCATAATGACTTTCTATAGTTTGCGCATGCGTCTGGAAATATGAAAAGCTTAATTCCCCCCGTTTTTTAAAATCACAGCTTCTAGAAGGTTTACATTATTTCTTAAAAAACTTGAGTTTTTAGAAAATGTTATTTATTTCATAAATGGAATCAACAAAGTATGCACATTCTATGTCATAACGACTTTCTATTGTTTGCACCTGCACAAACTATGCACATTCTACGTAATAACGACTTTCTATAGTTTTGCGCATGTGTTCGGAAATAAGAAAAGCTTACTTCCCCCGTTTTTTTAAATTCACAGCTTCTAGAAGGTTTAGATGAATTCTTAAAAAACACGAGTTTTTAGAAAATGTGATTTATTTCATATATGGAATCAACAAAGTTTCCACATTCTACGTAGTAACGACTTTCTATAGTTTGTGCATGCGTCCCGAAATGAGAAAAGCTTACTTCCGCCAGTTTTTTAAAATCACAGCTTGTAGAAGGTTTAGATGATTTCTTAAAAAACACGAGTTTTTCGAAAATGTGATTTATTTCATAAATGGAATCAACAAAGTATGCACATTCTATGTCATAACGACTTTCTATAGTTTGCGCATGCGCAAACTATGCACATTCTACGTGATAACGACTTTCTATAGTTTGCGCATGCGTCCGGAATTAAGAAAAGCTTACTTCTCCCTTTTTTTAAATTCACAGCTTCTAGAATGTTTAGATGAATTCTTAAAAAACACGAGTTTTTAGAAAATGTGATTTATTTCATAAATGGAATCAACAAACTATGCACATTCTACGTAATAACGACTTTCTATAGTTTGCGCATGCGTCCGGAAATAAGAAAAGCTTACTTCCACCAGTTTTTTAAAACCACGGCTTCTAGAAGGTTTACATGATTTCTTAAAAAACACGAGTTTTTAGAAAATGTGATTTATTTCATAAATGGAATCAACAGAGTATGCACATTCTATGTAATAACGACTTTCTAAAGTTTGCGCATGCGTCCGGAAATATGAAAAGCTTAATTCCACCAGTTTTTTAAAATCATAGCTTCTAGAAGGTTTACATGACTTCTTAAAAAACACGAGCTTTTAGAAAATGTGATTTATTTCATAAATGGAATCAACAAAGTATGCACATTCTACATCATAACAACTTTCTATAGTTTGAGTATGTGGCCGGAAATAAGAAAAGTTTAATTCCCCCCGTTTTTTAAAATCACAGCTTCTAGAAGGTTTACATGATTTCTTAAAAAACACGAGTTTTTTAGGAAATGTGATTTATTTCATAAATGGAATCAACAAAGTATCCACATTCTATGTTATAACAACTTTCTAAAGTTTGCGCATGCGCAAACTATGCACATTCTACGTGATAACAACTTTCTATAGTTTGCGCATGCGTTCGGAAATAAGAAAAGCTTAATTCCCCCCGTTTTTTAAAATCACAGCTTCTAGAAGGCTTACATGATTTCTTAAAAAACCTGAGTTTTTAGAAAATGTGATTTATTTCATTAATGGAATCAACAAAGTATGCACATTCTATGTCATAACGACTTTCTATTGTTTGGGCATGCGTCCGGAAATAAGAAAAGCTTACTTCCCCCCTTTTTTTAAATTCACAGCTTCTAGAAGGTTTAGATGAATTCTTAAAAAACATGAGTTTTTAGAAAATGTGATTCATTTCATAAATGGAGTCAACAGGGTATGCACATTCTATGTAGTAACGACTTTCTATAGTTTGCGCATGCGTCCCGAAATAAGAAAAGCTTACTTCCGCCAGTTTTTTAAAAACAAAGCTTCTAGAAGGTTTACATGATTTCTTAAAAAACATGAGTTTTTAGAAAATGTGATTTACTTCGCAAATGGAATCAACAAAGTATGCACATTCTACATAGTAATGACTTTCTATAGTTTGCGCATGCGTACGGAAATAATAAAAGATTCCTTCCGCCATTTTTTAAATTCACAGCTTCTAGAAGGTTTATATGAATTCTTAAAAACTACGAGTTTTTAAAAAATGTGATTTATTTCATAAATGGAATCAACAAACTATGCACATTCTACGTAATAACGACTTTCTATAGTTTGCACATGCGTCCGGAAGTAATAAAAGCTTCCTTCCGCCAGTTTTTTAAACCACAGCTTCTAGAAGGTTACATGATTTCTTAAAAAACACGAGTTTTTAGAAATGCGATTTATTTCATAAATGGAATCAAGAAAGTATGCACATTCTATATAATAACGACTTTCTAAAGTCTGCGCATGCATCCGGAAATATGAAAAGCTTACTTCCGCCAGTTTTTTAAAATCACAGCTTCTAAAACGTTTACATGATTTCTTAAAAAACACGTTTTTAGAAAAGGTGATTTATTTCATAAATGGAATCAACAAAGTATGCACATTCTTCGTCATAATGACTTTCTATAGTTTGCGCATGCGTCCGGAAATAAGAAAAGCTTAATTCCCACCATTTTTTAAAATCACAGCTTCTAGAAGGTTTACATGATTTCTTAAAAAACACGAGTTTCTAGGAAATGTGATTTATTTCATAAATGAAATCAACAAAGTTTGCACATTCTATGTCATAACGACTTTCTATAGTTTGCGCATGTGCAAACTATGCACATTCTACGTAATAACAACTTTCTATAGTTTGCGCATGCGTCCGGAAATAAGAAAAGCTTACTTCCCCCATTTTTTTAAATTCACAGCTTGTAGAAGGTTTAGATGAATTCTTAAAAAACACAACTTTTTAGAAAATGTGGTTTATTTCATAAATGGAATCAACAAAGTATGCACATTCTATGCCATAATGACTTTCTATATTTTGTGCATGCATAAACTATGCACATTCTACGTGATAACGACTTTCTATAGTTTGCGCATGCGTCCGGAAGTAAGAAAAGCTTACTTCCCCCCTTTTTTTAAATTCACAGCTTCTAGAATGTTTAGATGAATTCTTAAAAAACACGAGTTTTTAGAAAATGTGATTTATTTAATAAATGGAATCAACAAACTATGAACATTCTACGTAATAACGACTTTCTATAGTTTGCGCATGCGTCCGGAAATAAGAAAAGCTTACTTCCGCCAGTTTTTTAAAACCACGGCATCTAGAAGGTTTACCTGATTTCTTAAAAAACATGAGTTTTTAGAAAATGTGATTTATTTCATAAATGGAATCAACAGAGTATGCACATTCTATGTAATAACGACTTTCTAAAGTTTGCGCATGCGTCCGGAAATATGAAAAGCTTACTTCCGCCAGTTTTTTAAAATCACAGCTTCTAGAAGGTTTACATGACTTTTTAAAAAACACGAGTTTTTAGAAAATGTCATTTATTTCATAAATGGAATCAACAAAGTATGCACATTCTACGTCATAACAACTTTCTATAGTTTGCGCATGCGTCCGGAAATAAGAAAAGCTTAATTCCCGCCGTTTTTTAAAATCACAGCTTCTAGAAGGTTTACATGATTTCTTAAAAAACACGAGTTTTTAGAAAATGTGATTTATTTCATAAATGGAATCAACAAACTAAGCGCATTCTATGTAATATCGACTTTCTATAGTTTGCGCATGCGTCCAGAAATAAGAAAAGCTTCCTTCCGCCAATTTTTTAAAACCACAGCTTCTAGAAGGTTTACATTATTTCTTAAAAAACATGAGTTTTTAGAAAATGTGATTTATTTCATAATTGGAATCAACAAAGTATGCACATTCTACGTAGTAACAACATTCTATAGTTTGCGCATGCGTCCGGAAATAAGAAAAGCTTAATTCCCCCCGTTTTTTAAAATCACAGCATCTAGAACGTTTACATGATTTCTTAAAAAACACGAGTTTTTAGAAAATGTGATTTATTTCATAAATGGAATCAACAAAGTATGCACATTCTACGTCATAACAACTTTCTATAGTTTGCGCATCCGTCCGGAAATAAGTAAAGGTTAATTCCCCCCATTTTTAAAATCACAGCTTCTAGAAGTTTTACATGATGTCTTAAAAAACACGAGTTTTTAGGAAATGTGATTTATTTCATAAATGGAATCAACAAAGTATGCACATTCTACGTAGTAACGACTTTCTATAGTATGCGCATGCGTCCGAAAATAAGAAAAGCTTACTTCCGCCAGTTTTTTAAAATCACAGCTTCTAGAAGGCTTACATGATTTCTTAAAAAACACGAGTTTCTAGAAAATGTGATTTATTTCATAAATGGAATCAACAAAGTATGCACATTCTACGTCATAACAACTTTCTATAGTTTGTGCATCCGTCCAGAAATTAGAAAAGCTTAATTCCCCCCATTTTTAAAATCACAGCTTCTAGAAGTTTTACATGATGTCTAAAAAACACGAGTTTTTAGGAAATGTGATTTATTTCATAAATGGAATCAACAAATTATGCACATTGTATGTCATAACGACTTTCTATAGTTTGCGCATGCGCAAACTCTGCACATTCTACGTAATAACGACTTTCTATAGTTTGCGCATGCGTCCGAAAATAAGAAAAGCTTACTTCCCCCATTTTTTTAAATTCACAGCTTCTAGAAGGTTTAGATGAATTCTTAAATAACACGAGTTTTAGAAAATGTGATTTATTTAATAAATGGAATCAACAAAGTTTGCACATTCTACGTCATAACGAATTTCTATAGTTTGCACATGCGTCCAGAAATAAGAAAAGCTTAATTCCCCCGTTTTTTAAAATCACAGCTTCTAGAAGGTTTACATGATTTCTTAAAAAACACGAGTTTTTAGAAAATGTGATTTATTTCATAAATGGAATCAACAAAGTATGCACATTCTATGTCATAACAACTTTCTATAGTTTGCGCATGCGCAAAATATGCACATTCTACGTGGTAACGACTTTCTATAGTTTGCGCATGCGTCCGGAAATAAGAAAAGCTTACTTCCCCCCTTTTTTTAAATACACAGCTTCTAGAAGGTTTAGATGAATTCTTAAAAAACACGAGTTTTTAGAAAATGTGATTTATTTCATAAATGGAATCAACAAACTATGCACATTCTACGTAATAACGACTTTCTATAGTTTGCGCATGCGTCCGGAATAAGAAAAGCTTCTTTCCGCCAGTTTTTTAAAACCACAGGTTCTAGAAGGTTTACATGATTTCTTAAAAAACACGAGTTTTTAGAAAATGTGATTTATTTCATAAATGGAATCAACAAAGTATGCACATTCTACGTAGTAACGACTTTCTATAGTTTGCGCATGCGTCCGGAAATAAGAAAAGCTTACTTCTGCCAGCTTTTTAAAATCACAGCTTCTAGAAGGTTTACATGATTTCTTAAAAAACACGAGTTTTTAGAAAATGTGATTTATTTAATAAATGGAATGAAAAAAGTATGCACATTATATGTCATAACGAATTTCTATAGTTTGTGCATGCACAAACTATGCACATTCTACGTAATAACGACCTTCTATAGTTTGAGCATGCGTCCGGAAATAGGAAAAACTTACTTCCCCGCTTTTTTTAAATTCACAGCTTCTAGAAGGTTTAGATGAATACATAAAAAACACGAGTTTTTAGAAAATGTGATTTATTTCATCAATGGAATCAGAAAAGTATGCACATTCTAAGTCATAACGACTTTCTATAGTTTGCGTATGCGTCTAGAATTAAGAAAACCTTAATTCCCCCCGTTTTTTAAAATCACAGCTTTTAGAAGGTTTACATGATTTCTTAAAAAACACGAGTTTTTAGAAAATGTGATTTATTTCATAAATGGAATCAACAAAGTATGCACATTCTAGATAATAACGAATTTCTAAAGTTTGCGCATGCGTCCGGAAATAAGAAAAGCTTACTTCCGCCAGTTTTTTAAAATCACAGCTTCTAGAAGGTTTAAATGATTTCTTAAAAAACACGAGTTTTTAGAAAATGTGATTTATTTCATAAATGGAATCAACAAAGTATGCACATTCTACGTCATAACAACTTTCTATAGTTTGTGCATGCAGAAACTATGCACATTCTACGTGATAACGACTTTCTATAGTTTGCGCATGCGTAAGGAAATAAGAAAGTCTACGTAGTAATGACTTTCTATAGTTTGCGCATGCGTCCGGAAATAAGAAATGCTTACTTCCGCGAGTTTTTTACAACCACAGCTTCTAGAAGGTTTAGATGATTTCTTAAAAAACACGAGTTTTTACAAAATGTTATTTATTTCATAAATGGAATTAAGAAAGTACGCACATTCTATATAATAACGACTTTCTAAAGTTTTGCGCATGCGACCGGAAATTATAAAAGCTTACTTCCACCAGTTTTTTAAAATCACAACTTCTAGAAGGTTTACATGATTTCTTAAAAAACACGAGTTTTTAGAAAATATGATTTATTTAATAAATGGAATCAACAAAGTATGCACATTCTACGTCATAACGACTTTCTATAGTTTGCGCATGCATCCAGAAATAAGAAAAGCTTAATTCCCCCCGTTTTTTAAAATCGAAGCTTCTAGAAGGTTTACATGATTTCCTAAAAAACAAGAGTTTTTAGAAAATGTGATTTATTTCATAAATGGTATCAGAAAAGTATGCACATTCTACGTCATAACAACTTTCTATAGTTTGCATATGCATCTGGAAATAAGAAAAGCTTAATTCCGCCCGTTTTTTAAAATCACAGCTTCTAGAAGGTTTACATGATTTCTTAAAAAACACGAGTTTTTAGAAAATGTGATTTATTTCATAAATGAAATCAACAAAGTATGCACATTCTATGTCATAACGACTTTCTATAGTTTGCGCATAGCGCAAACTATGCACATTCTACGTGATAACGACTTTCAATAGTTTGCGCATCCGTCCAGAAATAAGAAGAGGTTACTTTCCCCCTTTTTTTAAATTCACAGCTTCTACAAGGATTAGATGAATTCGTAAAAAACATGAGTTTTTAGAAAATGTGATTTATTTCATAAATGGAATCAAGAAACTATGCACATTCTACCTAATAACAATTTTCTATAGCTTGCGCATCCGTCCGGAAATAAGAAAAGCTTACTTCCCCCCTTTTTTTAAATTCACAGCTTCTAGAAGGTTTACATGATTTCTTCAAAAACACGAGTTTTTAGAAAATGTGATTTATTTCATAAATGGAATCAACAAAGTATGCACATTCTATGTCATAACGAATTTCTCTAGTTTGCGCATGCGCAAACTATGTACATTCTACTTGATAACGACTTTCTATAGTTTGCGCATGCGTCCCGAAATAAGAAAAGCTTACTTCCCCCCTTTTTTTAAATTCAGAGCTTCTAGAAGGTTTAGATGAATTCTTAAAAAACACGAGTTTTTAGAAAATGTGTTTTATTTCATAAATGGAATCAACAAACTATGCACATTCTACGTAATAACGACTTTCTGTAGTTTGCGCATGCGTCTGGAAATAAGAAAAGCTTACTTTCGCCAGTTTTTTTAAAACCACAGCTTCTAGAAGGTTTACATGATTTCTTAAAAAACACGAGTTTTTAGAAAATATGATTTATTTCATAAATGGAATCAACAAAGTATGCACATTCTATGTAATAACGACTTTGTAAATTTTGCACATGCGTCCGGAAATATGAAAACCTTACTTCCGCCAGTTTTTTAAAATCACAGCTTCTAGAAGGTTTACATGATTTCTAAAAAACAAGAGTTTTTAGAAAATGTGATTTGTTTCATAAATGGAATCAACAAAGTATACACATTCTACGTCATAACGACTTTCTATAGTTTGCGCATGCATCCGGAAATAAGAAAAGCTTAATTCCCCCCGTTTTTTAAAATCACAGCTTCTAGAAGGTTTACATGATTTCTTAAAAAACACGAGTTTTTAGGAAATGTGATTTATTTCATAAATGGAATCAACAAATTATGCACATTCTATGTCATAACGACTTTCTATAGTTTGCGCATGGGCAAACTACGCGGATTCTACGTAATAACAACATTCTATAGTTTGCGCATGCGTCTACAAATAAGAAAAGCTTACTTCCCCCCTTTTCTTAAATTCACAGCTTCTAGAAGGTTTAGATGAATTCTTAAAAAACACGAGTTTTTAGAAAATGTGATTTATTTCATAAATGGAATCAACAAAGTATTCACATTCTACGTCATAACGACTTTCTATAGTTTGCGCATGCGCAAAATATGCAAATTCTACGTGATAACAACTTTCTATAGTTTGCGCATGCGTCCGGAAATAAGAAAAGCTTACTTCCCCCCCTTTTTTAAATTCACAGCTTCTAGAAGGTTTAGATGAATTCTTAAAAAACACGATTTTTTAGAAAATGTGATTTATTTCATAAATGGAATCAACAAAGTTTGCACATTCTATGTCATAACGACTTTCTAAAGTTTGTGCATGCGTCCGGAAATAAGAAAAGCTTAATTCCCCGCATTTTTTAAAATCACAGCTTCTAGAAGGTTTAGATGATTTCTTTAAAAACACGAGTTTTTAGAAAATGTGATTTATTTCATAAATGGAATCAACAAAGTATGCACATTCTATTTCATAACGACTTTCTATAGTTTGCGCATGCGCAAACTATGCAAATTATACGTGATAACGACTTTCTATAGTTTGCGCATGCATCCGGAAATAAGAAAAGCTTACTTCCCCCCTTTTTTTAAATTCACAGCTTCTAGAAGGTTTAGATGAATTCTGAAAAAACACAAGTTTTTAGAAAATGTTATTTATTTCATTAATGGAATCAACAAAGTATGCACATTCTACGTAGTAACGACTTTCTATCGTTTGCGCATGCGTCCAGAAATAAGAAAAGCCTACTTCCGCCAGTTTTTTAAAATCAAAGCTTCTAGAAGGTTTACATGATTTCATAAAAAAAAAGAGTTTTTAGAAAATGTGATTTATTTCATAAATGGAATCAACAAAGTATGCACATTCTATGTAATAACGACTTTCTAAAGTTTGCGCATGCGTCCGAAAATAAGAAAAGCTTACTTCCACCAGCTTTTTAAAATCACATCTTCTAGAAGGTTTACATGATTTCTTAAAAAACACGAGTTTTTAGAAAATGTGATTTATTTCAAAAATGGAATCAACAAAGTATGCATATTCTTCGTCATAACGACTTTCTATAGTTTGCGCATGCGCCTGGAAATAAGAAAAGCTTAATTCCCCCAGTTTTTTAAAATCACAGCTTCTAGAAGGTTTACATGATTTCTTAAAAAACTTGGGTTTTTAGAAAATGTGATTTATTTCATAGATGGAATCAACAAAGTATGCACATTCTATGTCATAACGACTTTCTATAGTTTGCGCATGCGTCTGGAAATAAGAAAAGCTTACTTCCCCCCTTTTTTAAATTCACAGCTTCTAGAAGGTTTAGATGAATTCTTAAAAAACACGATTTTTTAGAAAATATGATTTATTTGATAAATGGAATCAACAAAGTTTGCACATTCTACATCATAACGACTTTCTATAGTTTTCGCATGCGTCCGGAAATAAGAAAAGCTTAATTCCCCACATTTTTTAAAATCACAGCTTCTAGAAGGTTTACATGATTTCTTTAAAAACACGAGTTTTTAGAAAATGTGATTTATTTCATAAATGGAATCAACAAAGTATGCACATTCTATGTCATAACGACTTTCTATAGTTTGCGCATGCGCAAACTATGCACATTCTATGTGATAACGACTTTCTATAGTTTGCACATGCGTCCAGAAATAAGAAAAGCTTACTTACCCCCTTTTTTTAAATTCACAGCTTCTAGAAGGTTTAGATGAATTCTTATAAAACACGAGTTTTTAGAAAATGTGATTTATTTCATAAATGGAATCAACAAAGTATGCACATTCTACGTCATAACGACTTTCTATAGTTTGCGCATGCACAAACTATGCACATTCTACGTGATAACGACTTTCTATAGTTTGCGCATGCGTACGGAAATAAGAAAAGCTTACTTCCCCCATTTTTTTAAATTCACAGCTTCTTGAAGGTTTAGATGAAATCTTACAAAACACGATTTTTTAGAAAATGTGATTTATTTCATAAATGGAATCAATAAGGTATGCACATTCTACGTAGTAACGACTTTCTATAGTTTGCACATGCGTCCGGAAATAAGAAAAGCTTACTTCCGCGAGTTTTTTAAAACCACAGCTTCTAGAAGGTTTACATGATTTCTTAAAAAACACGAGTTTTTAGAAAATGTGATTTATTTCATAAATGGAATCAACAAAGTATGCACATTCTATATAATAACGACTTTCTAAAGTTTACGCATGCGCAAACTATGCAGACTCTACGTAATAACGACTTTCTATAGTTTGCGCATGCGTCCGGAAATAAGAAAAGCTTACTTCCCCGCTTTTTTTAAATTCACAGCTTCTAGAAGGTTTAGATGAATACTTAAAAAACACGAGTTTTTAGAAAATGTGATTTATTTCATAAATGGTATCAGAAAATTATGCACATTCTACGTCATAACGACTTTCTATAGTTTGCGTATGCATCCGGAAATAAGAAAAGCTTAATTCCTCCCGTTTTTTAAAATCACAACTTCTAGAAGGTTTACATGATTTCCTAAAAAACACGAGTTTTTAGAAAATGTGATTTATTTCATAAATGAAATCAACAAAGTATGCACATTCTATGTCATAACGACTTCCTATAGTTTGCGCATGCGCAAACTATGCACATTCTACGTGATAACGACTTTCTATAGTTTGCGCATGCATCCGGAAATAAGAAAAGGTTACTTCCCCCCTTTTTTTAAATTCACAGCTTCTAGAAGGATTAGATGAATTCTTAAAAAACACGAGTTTTTAGAAAATGTGATTTATTTCATAAATGGAATCAACAAACTATGTACATTCTACCTAATAACAACTTTCTATAGCTTGCGCATCCGTCCGGAAATAAGAAAAGCTTACTTCCCCCCTTTTTTTAAATTCACAGCTTCTAGAAGGTTTACATGATTTCTTAAAAAACTTGAGTTTTTAGAAAATGTGATTTATTTCATCAATGGAATCAACAAACTATGCACATTCTATGTCATAACAACTTTCTATAGTTTGCACATGCGCAAACTATGCACATTCTACGTAATAACGACTTTCCATAGTTTGCGCATGCGTCCGGAAATAAGAAAAGCTTACTTCCCCCCTTTTTTTAAATTCACAGCTTCTAGAAGTTTTAGATGAATTCTAAAAAAACATAATTTTTTAGAAAATGTGATTTATTTCATAAATGGAATCAACAAAGTTTGCACATTCTACGTCATAACGACTTTCTCTTGTTTGCGCATGCGTCCGGAAACAAGAAAAGCTTAATTCCGCCCGTTTTTTAAAATCACAGCTTCTAGAAGGTTTACATGATTTCTTAAAAAACACAAGTTTTTAGAAATGTGATTTATTTAATAAATGGAATGAACAAAGTATGCACATTCTATGTCATAACGACTTTCTATAGTTTGCGCATGCGCAAACTATGCACATTCTACGTAATAACGACTTTCTATAGTTTGCGCATGCGTCCGGAAATAAGAAAAGCTTACTTCCCCCCTTTTTTTAAATTCACAGCTTCTAGAAGGTTTAGATGAATTCTAAAAAAACATGACTTTTTAGAAAATGTGATTTATTTCATAAATGGAATCAACAAAGTTTGCACATTCTATGTCATAACGACTTTCTCTTGTTTGCGCATGCGTCTAGAAACAAGAAAAGCTTAATTCCGCCCGTTTTTTAAAGTCACAGCTTCTAGAAGGTTTACATGATTTCTTAAAAAACACAAGTTTTTAGAAAATGTGATTTATTTAATAAATTGAATGAACAAAGTATGGACATTCTATGCTATAACAACTTTCTATAGTTTGCACATGCGCAAACTATGCACATTCTACGTAATAACGACTTTCTATAGTTTGCGCATGCGTCCGGAAATAAGAAAATCTTACTTCCCCCCTTTTTTTAAATTCACAGCTTCTGGAAGGTTTAGATGAATTCTAAAAAAACATGATTTTTTAGAAAATGTGATTTATTTCATAAATGGAATCAACAAAGTTTGCACATTCTTAGTCATAACGACTTTCTCTTGCTTGCGCATGCGTCCGGAAACAAGAAAAGCTCAATTCCGCCCGTTTTTTAAAATCACAGCTTCTAGAAGGTTTACATGATTTCTTAAAAAACACAAGTTTTTAGAAAATGTGATTTATTTAGTAAATGGAATGAACAAAGTATGCACATTCTATGTCATAATGACTTTCTATAGTTTGTGCATGTGCAAACTATGCACATTCTAAGTAATAACAACTTTCTATAGTTTGCGAATGCGTCCGGAAATAAGAAAAGCTTACTTCCCCCCTTTTTTTAAATTCACAGCTTCTAGAAGGTTTAGATGAATTCTTAAAAAACACGAGTTTTTAGAAAATGTGATTTATTTCATAAATGGAATCGAAAAAGTATGCACATTCTATGTAATAACGACTTTCTAAAGTTTGTGCATGAGTCCGGAAATATATAAAGCTTACTTACGCTAGTTTTTTAAAATCACAACTTCTAGAAGGTTTACATGATTTCTTAAAAAACACGAGTTTTTAGAAACTGTGATTTATTTCATAAATGGAATCAACAAACTATGCACATTCTATGTAATAACGACTTTCTAAAGTTTGCGCATGCGTCCGGAAATAAGAAAAGCTTACCTCCCCCCTTTTTTTAAATTCACAGCTTCTAGAAGTTTTAGATGAATTCTTAAAAAACACGATTATTTAGAAAATGTGATTTATTTCATAAATGGAATCAACAAAGTTTGCACATTCTACGTCATAACGATTTTCTATAGTTTGCACATGCGTTCGGAAAAAAGAAAAGCTTAATTCCCCCCGTTTTTTAAAACCACAGCTTCTAGAAGGTTTACATGATTTCTTAAAAAACACGAGTTTTTAGAAAATGTGATCTATTTCATAAATGGAATCAACAAAGTATGCACATTCTATGTAATAACGACTTTCTAAAGTTTGCGCATGCGTCCGGAAATAAGAAAAGCTTACTTCCCCCCTTTTTTTAAATTCATAGCTTCTAGAAGGTTTAGATGAATTCTTAAAAAACATGAGTTTTTAGAAAATGTGATTTATTTCATAAATGGAATAAACAAAGTATGCACATTCTACGTCATAACAACTTTCTATAGTTTGCGCATGCGTCCGGAAATAAGAAAAGCTTAATTCCCGCTGTTTTTTAAAATCACAGCTTCTAGAAGGTTTACATGATTTCTTAAAAAAGACGAGTTTTTAGAAAATGTGATTTATTTCATAAATGGAATTAACAAACTAAGCGCATTCTATGTAATATCGTCTTTCTATAGTTTGCGCATGCGTCCAGAAATAAGAAAAGCTTCCTTCCGCCAATTTTTTAAAACCACGGCTTCTAGAAGGTTTACATGATTTCTTAAAAAACACGAGTTTTTAGAAAATGTGATTTATTTCATAATTGGAATCAACAAAGTATGCAAATTCTACGTAGTAACAACATTCTATAGTTTGCAGATGCGTCCGGAAATAAGAAAAGCTTAATTCCCCCCGTTTTTTAAAATCACAGCTTCTAGAACGTTTACATGATTTCTTAAAAAGCACGAGTTTTTAGGAAATGTGATTTATTTCATAAATGGAATCAACAAAGTATGCACATTCTACGTAGTAACGACTTTCTATAGTTTGCGCATGCGTCCGGAAATAAGAAAAGCTTACTTCCGCCAGTTTTTTAAAATCACAGCTTCTAGAAGGTTTACATGATTTCTTAAAAAACACGAATTTTTAGACAATGTGATTTATTTCATAAATGGAATCAACAAAGTATGCACATTCTACGTCATAACAACTTTCTATAGTTTGCGCAAGCGTCCGGAAATAAGAAAAGCTTAATTCCCCCCGTTTTTTAAAATCACAGCTTCTAGAAGGTTTACATGATTTCTTAAAAAACTTGAGTTTTTAGAGAATGTGATTTATTTCATAAATGGAATCAACAAACTATGCACATTCTACATAATAACGACTTTCTATAGTTTGCGCATGCGTCCGGAAATAAGAAAAGCTTCTTTCGGCCAGTTTTTTAAAACCACAGGTTATAGAAGGTTTACATGATTTCTTAAAAAACACGAGTTTTTAGAAAATGTGATTTATTTCATAAATCGAATCAACAAAGTATGCAAATTCTATGTAGTAACGACTTTCTATAGTTTGCGCATGCGTCTGGAAATAAGAAAAGCTTACTTCTGCCAGTTTTTTAAAATCACAGCTTCTAGAAGGTTTACATGATTTCTTAAAAAACACGAGTTTTTAGAAAATGTGATTTATTTAATAAATGGAATGAACAAAGTATGCACATTATATGTCATAACGAATTTCTATAGTTTGCGCATGCGCAAACTATGCACATTCTACGTAATAACGACCTTCTATAGTTTGAGCATGCGTCCGGAAATAGGAAAAGCTTACTTCCCCGCTTTTTTTAAATTCACAGCTTCTAGAAGGTTTAGATGAATACTTAAAAAACACGAGTTTTTAGAAAATGTGAATTATTTCATCACTGGAATCAGAAAAGTATGCACATTCTACATCATAACGACTTTCTATATTTTGCGTATGCGTCTGGAATTAAGAAAACCTTAATTCCCCCCATTTTTTAAAATCACAGCTTTTAGAAGGTTTACATGATTTCTTAAAAAACACGAGTTTTTAGAAAATGTGATTTATTTCATAAATGGAATCAACAAACTATGCACATTCTAGATAATAACGACTTTCTATAGTTTGCGCATGCGTCTGGAAATAAGTAAATCTTACTTCCCCCCTTTTTTTAAATTTACAACTTCTAGAAGGTTTAGATGAAATCTTACAAAACACGATTTTTTAGAAAATGTGATTTATTTCATAAATGGAATCAACAAGGTATGCTTACTTCCGCGAGTTTTTTAAAACCACAACTTCTAGAAGGTTTACATGATTTCTTAAAAAACATGAGTTTTTAGAAAATGTTATTTATTTCATAAATGGAATTAAGAAAGTACGCACATTCTATATAATAACGACTTTCTAAAGTTTGCGCATGCGTCCGGAGATTATAAAAGCTTACTTCCGCCATTTTTTTAAAATCACAGCTTCTAGAAGGTTTATATGATTTCTTAAGAAAAACGAGTTTTTAGAAAATGTGACTTATTTCATAAATGGAATCAACAAAGTATGCACATTCTACGTCATAACGACTTTCTATAGTTTGCGCATGCGTCCAGAAAGAAGAAAACCTTAATTCCCCCCGTTTTTTAAAATCGAAGCTTCTAGAAGGTTTACATGATTTCTTAAAAAACAAGAGTTTTTACAAAATGTGATTTATTTCATAAATGAAGTCAACAAGGTATGCACATTCTATGTCATAACGAATTTCTATATTTTGCGCATGCGCAAATTATGCACATTCTACGTAATAACGACTTTCTATAGTTTGCGCATGCGTCCGGAAATAAGAAAAGCTTACTTCCCCGCTTTTTTTAAATTCACAGCTTCCAGAAGGTTTAGATGAATACTTAAAAAACACGAGTTTTTAGAAAATGTGATTTATTTCATAAATGGTATCAGAAAAGTATGCACATTCTACGTCATAACGACTTTCTATAGTTTGCATATGCATCCGGAAATAAGAAAAGCTTCATTCCGCCCGTTTTTTAAAATCACAACTTCTAGAAGGTTTACATGATTTCTTAAAAAACACGAGTTTTTAGAAAATGTGATTTATTTCATAAATCAAATCAACAAAGTATGCACATTCTATGTCATAACGACTTTCTATAGTTTGCGCATGCGCAAACTATGCACATTCTACATGATAACGACTTTCTATAGTTTGCGCATGCGTCCAGAAATAAGAAGAGGTTACTTCCCCCCTTTTTTTAAATTCACAGCTTCTAGAAGGATTAGATGAATTCTTACAAAACACAAGTTTTTAGAAAATGTGATTTATTTCATAAATGGAATCAACAAACTCTGCACATTCTACGTAATAACGACTTTCTGTAGTTTGCGCATGCGTCTGGAAATAAGAAAAGCTTACTTTCGCCAGTTTTTTAAAACCACAGCTTCTAGAAGGTTTACATGATTTCTTAAAAAACACGAGTTTTTAGAAAATTTGATTTAAAATGGAATCAAAAAAGTATGCACATTCTATGTAATAACGACTTTGTAAATTTTGCGCATGCGTCCGGAAATAAGAAAAGCTTAATTCCCCCCCGTTTTTTAAAATCACAGCTTCTAGAAGGTTTACATAATTTCTTAAAAAACACGAGTTTTTAGAAAATGTGATTTATTTCGTAAATGGAATCAACAAAGTATGCACATTCTATGTCATAATGACTTTCTATAGTTTGCGCATGTGCAAACTATGCAGATTCTACATGATAACGACTTTCTATAGTTTGAGCATGCGTCCGGAAATAAGAAAAGCTTACTTCCCCCCTTTTTTTAATTTCACAGCTTCTAGAAGGTTTAGATGAATTCTTAAAAAACATGAGTTTTTAGAAAATGTTATTTATTTCATTAATGGAATCAACAAAGTATGCACATTCTACGTAGTACCGACTTTCTATAGTTTGCGCATGCGTCCGGAAATAAGAAAAGCTTACTTCCGCCAGTTTTTTAAAATCACAGCTTCTAGAAGGTTTACATGATTGCTTAAACAACACGAGTTTTTAGAAAATGTGATTTATTTCATAAATGGAATCAACAATGTATGCACATTCTATATAATAACGACTTTCTAAAGTTTGCACATGCGTCCTTAAATAAGAAAATCTTACTTCCGCCAGTTTTTTAAAATCACAGCTTCTAGAAGGTTTACATGATTTCTTAAAAAACATGAGTTTTTAGAAAATGTGATTTATGTAATAAATGGAATCAACAAAGTATGCACATTCTACGTCATAACGACTTTCTATAGTTTGCGCATGCGTTCGGAAATAAGAAAAGCTTAATTCCCCCCTTTTTTAAAATCACAGCTTCTAGAAGGTTTACATGATTTCTTAAAAAACACGAGTTTTTAGAAAATGTGTTTTATTTCATAAATGGAATCAAAAAAATATGCACATTCTACGTAATAACGACTTTCTATAGTTTCCGCATGCGTCCGGAAATAAGAAAAGCTTACTTCTGCCGGTTTTTTAAAATCACAGCTTCTAGAAGGTTTACATGATTCCTTAAAAAACACGAGCTTTTAGAAAATGTGATTTATTTCATAAATGGAATCAACAAAGTATGCACATTCTACCTCATAACGACTTTCTATAGTTTGCGCATGCGTCCGGAAATAAGAAAAGCTTAATTCCCCCCGTTTTTTCAAATCACAGCTTCCAGAAGGTTTACATGATTTCTTAAAAAACACGAGTTTTTAGGAAATGTGATTTATTTCATAAATGGAATCAACAAAGTATGCACATTCTATGTCATAACGAATTTCTATAGTTTGCGCATGCGCAAACTATACACATTCTAAGTAATAACAACTTTCTATAGTTTGCACATGCGTCCAGAAATAAGAAAAGCTTACTTCCCCCGTTTTTTTAAATTCACAGCTTCTAGAAGGTTTAGATGAATTCTTAAAAAACACGATTTTTTAGAAAATGTGATTTATTTCATAAATGGAATCAATAAAGTATGCACATTCTACGTCATAACGACTTTCTATAGTTTGCGCATGCGCAAACTATGCACATTCTACATGATAACGACTTTCCATAGTTTGCGCATGCGTCCGGAAATAAGAAAAGCTTACTTCCCACCTTTTTTTAAATTCACAGCTTCTAAAAGGTTTAGATGAATTCTTAAAAAACATGATTTTTTAGAAATGTGATTTATTTCATAAATGGAATCAACAAAGTATGCACATTCTACGTCATAACGACTTTCTATAGTTTGCGCATGCATCTGGAAATAAGAAAAGCTTAATTCCCCCCGTTTTTTAAAATCACAGCTTCTAGAAGGTTTACATGATTTCTTAAAAAACTGGAGTTTTTAGAAAATGTGATTTATTTCATAAATGGAATCAACAAAGTATGCACATTCTATGTCATAACGACTTTCTATAGTTTGCGCATGCGCAAACTATGCACATTCTACGTAATAACGACTTTCTATAGTTTGCGCATGCGTCCGGAAATAAGAAAAGCTTACTTCCCCCCTTTTTTTAAATTCACAGCTTCTAGAAGGTTTAGATGAATTCTTAAAAAACACGATTTTTTAGAAAATGTGATTTATTTCATAAATGGAATCAACAAAGTTTGCACATTCTACGTCATAACGACTTTCTATAGTTTGCGCATGCGTCCGGAAATAAGAAAAGCTTAATTCCCCACGTTTTTTAAAATCACAGCTTCTAGAAGGTTTACATGATTTCTTAAAAAACATGAGTTTTTAGAAAATGTGATTTATTTAGTAAATGGAATCAACAAAGTATGCACATTCTATGTCATAACGAATTTCTCTAGTTTCCGCATGCGCAAACTATCACATTCTACTTGATAACGACTTTCTATAGTTTGCGCATGCGTCCGGAATTAAGAAAAGCTTACTTCCCCCCTTTTTTTAAATTCACAGCTTCTAGAAGGTTTAGATGAATTCTTAAAAAACACGAGTTTTTAGAAAATGTGATTTATTTCATAAATGGAATCAACAAACTATGCACATTCTACGCAATATCGACTTTCTGTAGTTTGCACATGCGTCTGGAAATAAGAAAAGCTTACTTTCGACAGTTTTTTAAAACCACAGCTTCTAGAAGGTTTACATGATTTCTTAAAAAACACGAGTTTTTAGAAAATGTGATTTATTTCATAAATGGAATCAACAAAGTATGCACATTCTACGTAGTAACGACTTTCTATAGTTTGCGCATGCGTCCGGAAATAAGAAAAGCCTACTTCCGCAAGTTTTTTAAAATCACATCTTCTAGAAGGTTTACATGATTTCTTAAAAAACACGAGTTTTTAGAAAATGTGATTTATTTCAAAAATGGAATCAACAAAGTATGCATATTCTACGTCATAACAACTTTCTATAGTTTGCGCATGCGCCTGGAAATAAGAAAAGCTTAATTCCCCCAGTTTTTTAAAATCACAGCTTCTAGAAGGTTTACATGATTTCTTAGAAAACTTGAGTTTTTAGAAAATGTGATTTATTTCATAAATGGAATCAACAAAGTATGCACATTATATGTCATAACGACTTTCTATAGTTTTCGCATGCGTCCGGAAATAAGAAAAGCTTAATTCCCCACATTTTTTAAAATCACAGCTTCTAAAAGGTTTACATGATTTCTTTAAAAACAAGAGTTTTTAGAAAATGTGATTTATTTCATAAATGGAATCAAAAAAGTATGCACATTCTATGTCATAACGACTTTCTATAGTTTGCGCATGCACAAACTATGCACATTCTATGTGATAACGACTTTCTATAGTTTGCGCATGCGTCCGGAAATAAGAAAAGCTTACTTCCCCCCTTTTTTTAAATTCACAGCTTCTAGAAGGTTTACATGATTTCGTAAAAAACACGAGTTTTTAGAAAATGTGATTTATTTCATAAATGGAATCAACAAAGTATGCACATTCCACGTCATAACGACTTTCTATAGTTTGCACATGCACAAACTATGCACATTCTACGTGATAACGACTTTCTATAGTTTGCGCATGCGTACGGAAATAAGAAAAGCTTACTTCCCCCCTTTTTTTAAATTCACAACTTCTAGAAGGTTTAGATGAAATATTACAAAACACGATTTTTTAGAAAATGTGATTTATTTCATAAATGGAATCAATAAGGTATGCGCATTCTACGTAGTAACGACTTTCTATAGTTTGCGCATGCATCCGGAAATAAGAAAAGCTTACTTCCGCGAGTTTTTTAAAACCACAGCTTCTAGAAGGTTTACATGATTTCTTAAAAAACACGAGTTTTTAGAAAATGTGATTTATTTTATAAATGGAATCAACAAAGTATGCACATTCTATATAATAACGACTTTCTAAAGTTTACGCATGCGTTCGTAAATAAGAAAAGCTTACTTCCGCCAGTTTTTTAAAATCACAGCTTCTAGAAGGTTTACATGATTTCTTAAAAAACATGAGTTTTGTGAAAATGTGATTTATTTCATAGATGGAGTCAACAAAGTATGCACATTCTATGTCATAACGAATTTCTACAGTTTGTGCATGCGCAAACTATGCACATTCTACGTAATAACGACTTTCTATAGTTTGCGCATGCGTCCGGAAATAAGTAAAGCTTACTTCCCCGCTTTTTTTAAATTTACAGCTTCTAGAAGGTTTAGATGAATACTTTAAAAACACAAGTTTTTAGAAAATGTGATTTATTTCATAAATGGTATCAGAAAATTATGCACATTCTACGTCATAACGACTTTCTATAGTTTGCGTATGCATCCGGAAATAAGAAAAGCTTAATTTCGCCCGTTTTTTAAAATCACAGCTTCTAGAAGGTTTACATGATTTCCTAAAAAACACGAGTTTTTAGAAAATGTGATTTATTTCATAAATGAAATCAACAAAGTATGCACATTCTATGTCATAACGACTTCCTATAGTTTGCGCATGCACAAACTATGCACATTCTACGTGATAACGACTTTCTATAGTTTGCGCATGCGTCCGGAAATAAGAAAAGGTTACTTCCCCCCTTTTTTTAAATTCACAGCTTCTAGAAGGATTAGATGAATTCTTAAAAAACACGAGTTTTTAGAAAATGTGATTTATTTCATAAATGGAATCAACAAACTATGCACATTCTATGTAATAACGACTTTCTATAGTTTGCGCATGCGCAAACTATGCACATTCTACGTGATAACGACTTTCTATAGTTTGCGCATGCGTCCGGAAATGAAAATAGCTTACATCCCCCCTTTTTTTAAATTCACAGCTTCTAGAAGGTTTAGATGAATTCTTAAAAAACACGAGTTTTTAGAAAATGTGATTTATTTCATAAATGGAATCAACAAACTATGCACATTCTATGTAATAACGACTTTCTATAGTTTGCACATGCGTTTGGAAATAAGAAAAGCTTACTTCCGCCAGTTTTTTAAAACCACAGCTTCTAGAAGGTTTACATGATTTCTTAAAAAGCTTGAGTTTTTAGAAAATGTGATTTATTTCATAAATGGAATCAACAAAGTATGCACATTCTATGTCATAAGGACTTTCTATAGTTTGCGCATGCGCAAACTATTCAAATTCTACGTAATAACAACTTTCTATAGTTTGCGCATGCGTCCGCAAATAAGAAAAGCTTACTTCCCCCCTTTTTTTAAATTCACAACTTCTAGAAGGTTTAGATGAATTCTTAAAAAACACGATTTTTTAGAAAATATGATTTATTTAATAAATGGAATCAACAAAGTTTGCACATTCTACGTCATAACGACTTTCTATAGTTTTCGCATGCGTCCGGAAATAAGAAAAGCTTAATTCCCCCCGTTCTTTAAAATCAGAGTTTCAAGAAGGTTTACATGATTTCTTAAAAAACACAAGTTTTTAGGAAATGTGATTTATTTCATAAATGGAATCAACAAAGTATGCACATTCTATGTCATAAAGACTTTCTATAGTTTGCGCATGCGCAAACTATGCACATTCTACGTAATAACAACTTTCTATAGTTTGTGCATGCGTCCAGAAATAAGAAAAGCTTACTTCCCCCCTTTTCTTAAATTCACAGCTTCTAGAAGGTTTAGATGAATTCTTAAAAAACATGAGTTTTTAGAAAATGTGATTTATTTCATAAATGGAATCAACAAAGTATGCACATTCTACATCATAACGACTTTGTATAGTTTGCGCATGCGCAAAATATGCAAATTCTACATGATAACGACTTTCTATAGTTTGCGCATGCGTCCGGAAATAAGAAAAGCTTACTTCCCCCCTTTTTTTAAATTCACAGCTTCTAGAAGGTTTAGATGAATTCTTAAAAAACACGATTTTTTAGAAAATGTGATTTATTTCATAAATGGAATCAACAAAGTTAGCACATTTTATGTCATAACGACTTTCTATAGTTTGCCCATGCGTCCGAAAATAAGAAAAGCTTAATTCCCCACATTTTTTAAAATCACAGCTTCTAGAAGGTTTACATGATTTCTTTAAAAACACGAGTTTTTAGAAAATGTGATTTATTTCATAAATGGAATCAACAAAGTATGCACATTCTATGTCATAACGACTTTGTATAGTTTGCACATGCGCAAACTATGCACATTCTATGTGATAACGACTTTCTATAGTTTGCGCATGCGTCCGGAAATAAGAAAAGCTTACTTCCCCCCTTTTTTTAAATTCACAGCTTCTAGAAGGTTTAGATGAATTCTTAAAAAACATGAGTTTTTAGAAAATATGATTTATTTCATAAATGGAATCAACAAACTATGCACATTCTATGTAATAACGACTTTCTATAGTTTGCGCATGCGCAAACTATGCACATTCTACGTGATAACGACTTTCTATAGTTTGCGCATGCGTCCGGAAATGAAAATAGCTTACATCCCCCCTTTTTTTAAATTCACAGCTTCTAGAAGGTTTAGATGAATTCTAAAAAAACATGATTTTTTAGAAAATGTGATTTATTTCATAAATGGAATCAACAAAGTTTGCACATTCTTCGTCATAACGACTTTCTCTTGTTTGCGCATGCGTCCGGAAACAAGAAAAGCTTAATTCTGCCCGTTTTTTAAAATCACAGCTTCTAGAAGGTTTACATGATTTCTTAAAAAACACAAGTTTTTAGAAAATGTGATTTATTTAATAAATGGAATGAACAAAGTATGCAATTCTATGTCATAACGACTTTCTATAGTTTGCGCATGCGCAAGCTATGCACATTCTACGTAATGACGACTTTCTATAGTTTGCGCATGCGTCCGGAAATAAGAAAAGCTTACTTCCCCCCTTTTTTTAAATTCACAGCTTCTAGAAGGTTTAGATGAATTCTAAAAAAAATGATTTTTTAGAAAATGTGATTTATTTCATAAATGGAATCAACAAAGTTTGCACATTCTACGTCATAACGACTTTGTCTTGTTTGCGCATACGTCTGGAAAAAAGAAAAGCTTAATTCCGCCCGTTTTTTATAGTCACGGCTTCTAGAATGTTTACATGATTTCTTAAAGAACACAAGTTTTCAGAAAATGTGATTTATTTAGTAAATGGAATGAGTAAAGTATGCACATTCTATGTCATAACGACTTTCTATAGTTTTTGCATGTGCAAACTATGCACATTCTAAGTAATAACAACTTTCTATAGTTTGCGAATGCGTCCGGAAATAAGAAAAGCTTACTTCCCCCCTTTTTTTAAATTCACAGCTTCTAGAAGGTTTAGATGAATTCTTAAAAAACACGAGTTTTTAGAAAATGTGATTTATTTCATAAATGGAATCAAAAAAGTATGCACATTCTACGTCACAACGACTTTCTCTTGCTTGCGCATGCGTCCGGAAACAAGAAAAGCTTAATTCCGCCCGTTTTTTAAAATCACAGCTTCTAGAATGTTTACATGATTTCTTAAAGAACACAAGTTTTCAGAAAATGTGATTTATTTAGTAAATGGAATGAGTAAAGTATGCACATTCTATGTCATAACGACTTTCTATAGTTTGTGCATGTGCAAACTATGCACATTCTAAGTAATAACAACTTTCTATAGTTTGCGAATGCGTCCTGAAATAAGAAAAGCTTACTTCCCCCCTTTTTTTAAATTCACAGCTTCTAGAAGGTTTAGATGAATTCTTAAAAAACACGAGTTTTTAGAAAATGTGATTTATTTCATAAATGGAATCAACAAAGTTTGCACATTCTACGTCACAACGAATTTCTCTTGCTTGCGCATGCGTCCGGAAACAAGAAAAGCTTAATTCCGCCCGTTTTTTAAAATCACAGCTTCTAGAATGTTTACATGATTTCTTAAAGAACACAATTTTTCAGAAAATGTGATTTATTTAGAAAATGGAATGAGTAAAGTATGCACATTCTATGTCATAACGAATTTCTATAGTTTGTGCATGTGCAAACTATGCACATTCTAAGTAATAACAACTTTCTATAGTTTGCGAATGCGTCCAGAAATAAGAAAAGCTTACTTCCCCCCTTTTTTTAAATTCACAGCTTCTAGAAGGTTTAGATGAATTCTTAAAAAACACGAGTTTTTAGAAAATGTGATTTATTTCATAAATGGAATTAAAAAAGTATGCACATTCTATGTAATAACGACTTTCTAAAGTTTGCGCATGTGTCCGGAAATATATAAAGCTTACTTATGCCAGTTTTTTAAAATCACAACTTCTAAAAGGTTTACATGTTTTCTTAAAAAACACGAGTTTTTAGAAACTGTGATTTATTTCATAAATGGAATCAACAAACTATGCACATTCTATGTAATAACGACTTTCTAAAGTTTGCGCATGCGTCCGGAAATAAGAAAAGCTTACCTCCCCCCTTTTTTTAAATTCACAGCTTCTAGAAGTTTTAGATGAATTCTTAAAAAACACGATTATTTAGAAAATGTGATTTATTTCATAAATGGAATCAACAAAGTTTGCACATTCTACGTCATAACGATTTTCTATAGTTTGCACATGCGTTCGGAAAAAAGAAAATCTTAATTCCCCCCGTTTTTTAAAACCACAGCTTCTAGAAGGTTTACATGATTTCTTAAAAAACACGAGTTTTTAGAAAATGTGATCTATTTCATAAATGGAATCAACAAAGTATGCACATTCTATGTAATAACGACTTTCTAAAGTTTGCGCATGCGTCCGGAAATAAGAAAAGCTTACTTCCCCCCTTTTTTTAAATTCATAGCTTCTAGAAGGTTTAGATGAATTCTTAAAAAACATGAGTTTTTAGAAAATGTGATTTATTTCATAAATGGAATAAACAAAGTATGCACATTCTACGTCATAACAACTTTCTATAGTTTGCGCATGCGTCCGGAAATAAGAAAAGCTTAATTCCCGCTGTTTTTTAAAATCACAGCTTCTAGAAGGTTTACATGATTTCTTAAAAAAGACGAGTTTTTAGAAAATGTGATTTATTTCATTTATGGAATTAACAAACTAAGCGCATTCTATGTAATATCGTCTTTCTATAGTTTGCGCATGCGTCCAGAAATAAGAAAAGCTTCCTTCCGCCAATTTTTTAAAACCACGGCTTCTAGAAGGTTTACATGATTTCTTAAAAAACACAAGTTTTTAGAAAATGTGATTTATTTCATAATTGGAATCAACAAAGTATGCAAATTCTACGTAGTAACAACATTCTATAGTTTGCACATGCGTCCGGAAATAAGAAAAGCTTAATTCCCCCCGTTTTTTAAAATCACAGCTTCTAGAACGTTTACATGATTTCTTAAAAAACACGAGTTTTTAGAAAATGTGATTTATTTCATAAATGGAATCAACAAAGTATGCACATCCTACGTCATAACAACTTCCTATAGTTTCGCATCCGTCCGGAAATAAGAAAAGGTTAATTCCCCCCATTTTTAAAATCACAGCTTCTAGAAGTTTTACATGATGTCTTAAAAAGCACGAGTTTTTAGGAAATGTGATTTATTTCATAAATGGAATCAACAAAGTATGCACATTCTACGTAGTAACGACTTTCTATAGTTTGCGCATGCGTCCGGAAATAAGAAAAGCTTACTTCCGCCAGTTTTTTAAAATCACAGCTTCTAGAAGGTTTACATGATTTCTTAAAAAACACGAATTTTTAGACAATGTGATTTATTTCATAAATGGAATCAACAAAGTATGCACATTCTACGTCATACCAACTTTCTATAGTTTGCGCAAGCGTCCGGAAATAAGAAAAGCTTAATTCCCCCCGTTTTTTAAAATCACAGCTTCTAGAAGGTTTACATGATTTCTTAAAAAACTTGAGTTTTTAGAAAATGTGATTTATTTCATAAATGGAATCAACAAACTATGCACATTCTACGTAATAACGACTTTCTATAGTTTGCGCATGCGTCCGGAAATAAGAAAAGCTTCTTTCCGCCAGTTTTTTAAAACCACAGGTTATAGAAGGTTTACATGATTTCTTAAAAAACACGAGTTTTTAGAAAATGTGATTTATTTCATAAATCGAATCAACAAAGTATGCAAATTCTACGTAGTAACGACTTTCTATAGTTTGCGCATGCGTCCGGAAATAAGAAAAGCTTACTTCTGCCAGTTTTTTAAAATCACAGCTTCTAGAAGGTTTACATGATTTCTTAAAAAACACGAGTTTTTAGAAAATGTGATTTATTTAATAAATGGAATGAACAAAGTATGCACATTATATGTCATAACGAATTTCTATAGTTTGCGCATGCGCAAACTATGCACATTCTACGTAATAACGACCTTCTATAGTTTGAGCATGCGTCCAGAAATAGGAAAAGCTTACTTCCCCGTTTTTTTTAAATTCACAGCTTCTAGAAGGTTTAGATGAATACTTAAAAAACACGAGTTTTTAGAAAATGTGAATTATTTCATCAATGGAATCAGAAAAGTATGCACATTCTACATCATAACGACTTTCTATATTTTGCGTATGCGTCTGGAATTAAGAAAACCTTAATTCCCCCCATTTTTTAAAATCACAGCTTTTAGAAGGATTACATGATTTCTTAAAAAACACGAGTTTTTAGAAAATGTGATTTATTTCATAAATGTAATCAACAAAGTATGCAAATTCAATGTCATAACGACTTTCTATAGTTTGCGCATGCGCAAACTATGCACATTCTAGGTGATAACAACTTTCTATAGTGTGCGCATGCGTCCGGAAATAAAAAAAGCTTACTTCCCCCCTTTTTTTAAATTCACAGCTTCTAGAAGGTTTAGATGAATTCTTAAAAAACATGATTTTTTCGAAAATGTGATTTATTTGATAAATGGAATCAACAAAGTTTGCACATTCTACGTCCTAACGACTTTCTATAGTTTGCGCATGCGTCCGGAAATATGAAAAGCTTAATTCCCCACATTTTTTAAAATCATAGCTTCTAGAAGGTTTAGATGAATTCTCAAAAAACACGAGTTTTTAGAAAATGTGATTTATTTCATAAATGGAATCAACAAAGTATGCACATTCTACGTCATAACGACTTTCTATAGTTTGCGCATGCATCCGGAAATAAGAAAAGCTTAATTCCCCCCCGTTTTTTAAAATCACAGCTTCTAGAAGGTTTACATAATTTCTTAAAAAACACGAGTTTTTAGAAAATGTGATTTATTTCATAAATGGAATCAAGAAAGTATGCACATTCTATGTCATAACGACTTTCTATAGTTTGCGCATGCGCAAAACATGCACATTCTACATGATAACGACTTTCTATAGTTTGCGCATCCGTCCGGAAATAAGAAAAGCTTACTTCCCACCTTTTTTTAAATTCACAGCTTCTAGAAGGTTTAGATGAATTCTTAAAAAACATGAGTTTTTAGAAAATGTGATTTATTTCATAAATGGAATCAACAAGGTATGCACATTCTACGTAGTAACGACTTTATAGTATGCACATTCTATGTAATAACGACTTGCTAAAGTTTGCGCATGAGTCCGGAAATATATAAAGCTTACTTCCGCCAGTTTTTTAGAATCACAGCTTATAGAAGGTTTACATGATTTCTTAAAAAATACGAGTTTTTAGAAAATGTGATTTATTTCATAAATGGAATCAACCAAGTGTGCACATTCTACGTCATAATGACTATCTATAGTTTGCGCATGCGTCCGGAAATAAGAAAAGCTTAATTCCCCCTGTTTTTTAAAATCACAGCTTCTACAAGGTTTACATGATTTCTTAAAAAACACGAGTTTTTAGGAAATGTGATTTATTTCATAAATGGAATCAACAAAGTATGCACATTCTATGTCATAACGAGTTTCTATAGTTTGCGCATGCGCAAACTATGCACATTCTAAGTAATAACAGCTTTCTATAGTTTGCAAATGAGTCCGGAAATAAGAAAAGCTTACTTCCCCCCTTTTTTTAAATTCACAGCTTCTAGAAGGTTTAAATGAATTCTTAAAAAAAACGAGTTTTTAGAAAATGTGATTTATTTCATAAATGGAATAAAAAACATATGCACATTCTATGTAATAACGGCTTTCTAAAGTTTGCGCATCAGTCCGGAATTATATAAAGCTTACTTACGCCAGTTTTCTAAGATCACAGCATCTAGAAGGTTTACATGATTTCTTAAAAAACACGAGTTTTTGGAAAATGTGATTTATTTCATAAATGGAATCAACAAAGTATGCATATTCTACGTCATAACGACTTTCTATAGTTTGCGCATGCGCAAACTATGCACATTCTACGTGATAACGACTTTCTATAGTTTGCGCATGCGTCCGGAAATAAGAAAAGCTTACTTCCCCCCTTTTTTTAAATTCAAATCTTCTAGAAGGTTTAGATGAATTCTTAAAAAACATGAGTTTTTAGAAAATGTGATTTATTTTATAAATGGAATCAACAAAGTATGCACATTCTACGTCATAACGACTTTCTATAGTTTGCGCATGCATCCGGAAATAAGAAAAGCTTAGTTCCCCCCGTTTTTTAAAATCACAGCTTCTAGAAGGTTTACATGATTTCTTAAAAAGCACGATTTTATAGGAAATGTGATTTAT
The DNA here is from genome assembly GCA_027924585.1 of Larix kaempferi. Taxonomy (NCBI): domain Eukaryota; kingdom Viridiplantae; phylum Streptophyta; class Pinopsida; order Pinales; family Pinaceae; genus Larix; species Larix kaempferi. Next base: position 39,622,838 of record BSBM01000217.1, read on the forward strand.
TTCATAAATGGAATTGACAAAGTATGCACATTCTATGTCATAACGAAGTTCTATAGTTTGCGCATGCGCAAACTATGCACATTCTACGTAATAACAACTTTCTATAGTTTACGCATGCGTCCGGAAATAAGAAAAGCTTACTTCCCCCCTTTTTTTAAATTCATAGCTTCTAGAAGGTTTAGATGAATACTTAAAAAACATGAGTTTTTAGAAAATGTGATTTATTTCATAAATGGTATCAGAAAAGTATGCACATTCTACGTCATAACGACTTTCTAGAGTTTGCGTATGCATCCGGAAATAAGAAAAGCTTAATTCCCCCCGTTTTTTAAAATCACAGCTTCTAGAAGGTTTACATGATTTCTTAAAAAACACGAGTTTTTAGAAAATGTGATTTATTTCATAAATGGAATGAACAAATTATGCAAATTCTACGTCATAACGACCTTCTAGAGATTGCGTATGCGTCCGAAATAAGAAAAGCTTAATTCCCCCCGTTTTTTAAAATCACAGCTTCTAGAAGGTTTACATGATTTCTTAAAAAACACGAGTTTTTAGAAAATGTGATTTATTTCATAAATAGAATGAACAAATTGTGCACATTCTACATCATAACAACTTTCTATAGTTTGCGCATGCGCAAACTATGCAAATACTATGTGATAACGACTTTTTATAGTTTGCGCATGTGTTCGGAAATAAGAAAAGCTTGCTTCCCCCCTTTTTTTAAATTCACAGCTTCTAGAAGGTTTAGATGAATTCTTAAAAAACACAATTTTTTAGAAAATGTGATTTATTTCATAAATGGAATCAACAAAGTTTGCACATTCTATGTCATAACGACTTTCTATAGTTTGCGCATGCGTCCGGAAATAAGAAAGGCTTAATTCCCCACATTTTTTAAAATCACAGCTTCTAGAAGGTTTAGAGGAATTCTTAAAATACACGAGTTTTTAGAAAATGTGATTTATTTCATAAACGGATTCAACAAAGTATGCACATTCTATGTCATAACGACTTTGTATAGTTTGCACATGCGCAAACTATGAACATGCTACGTGATAACGACTTTCTATAGTTTGTGCATGCGTCCGGAAATAAGAAAAGCTTACTTCCCCCCTTTTTTTAAATTCACAGCTTCTAGAAGGTTTAGATGAATTCTTAAAAAACATGAGTTTTTAGAAAATGTTATTTTTTTCATTAATGGAATCAACAAAGTATGCACATTCTACGTAGTAACGACGTTCTATAGTTTGCGCATCCGTCCGGAAATAAGAAAAGCCTACTTCCGCCAGTTTTTTAAAATCAGAGCTTCTAGAAGGTTTACATGATCTCTTAAAAAACAAGAGTTCTTTGAAAATGTGATTTATTTCATAAATGGAATCAACAAAGTATGCATATTCTATGTAATAACGACTTTCTAAAGTTTGCGCATGCGTCCGGAAATAAGAACTGCTTACTTCCGCCAGTTTTTTAAAATCGCCTCTTCTAGAAGGTTTTACATGATTTCTTAAAAAACACGAGTTTTTAGAAAATGTGATTTATTTCATAAATGGAATCAACAAAGTATGCACATTCTATGTCATAATGACTTTCTATAGTTTGCACATGCGCAAACTATGCACATTCTATGTGATAACGACTTTCTATAGTTTGCCCATGCGTCCGGAAATAAGAAAAGCTTACTTCCCCCCTTTTTTTAAATTCACAGCTTCTAGAAGGTTTAGATGAATTCTTAAAAAACATGAGTTTTTAGAAAATGTTATTTTTTTCATTAATTGAATCAACAAAGTATGCACATTCTACGTAGTAACGACTTTCTATAGTTTGCGCATCCGTTCGGAAATAAGAAAAGCCTACTTCCGCCAATTTTTTAAAATCACAGCTTCTAGAAGGTTTACATGATCTCTTAAAAAACAAGAGTTCTTCAAAAATGTGATTTATTTCATAAATGGAATCAACAAAGTATGCATATTCTATGTAATAACGACTTTCTAAAGTTTGCGCATGCGTCCGGAAATAAGAACTCCTTACTTCCACCAGTTTTTTAAAATCACAGCTTCTAGAAGGTTTAGATGAATTCTTAAAAAACACGATTTTTTAGAAAATGTGATTTATTTCATAAATGAAATCAACAAAGTTTTCACATTCTATGTCATAACGACTTTCTATAGTTTGCGCATGTGTCCGGAAATAAGAAAAGCTTAATTCCCCACATTTTTTAAAATCACAGCTTCTAGAAGGTTTACATGATTTCTTTAAAAACACTAGTTTTTAGAAAATGTGATTTATTTCATAAATGGAATCAACAAAGTATACAAATTCTATGTCATAACGACTTTCTATAGTTTGCGCATGTGCAAACTATGCACATTCTACGTGATAACAACTTTCTATAGTTTGCGCATGCGTCCAGAAATAAGAAAAGCTTACTACCCCCCTTTTTTTAAATTCAAAGCTTCTAGAAGGTTCAGATGATTTCTTAAAAAACACGGGTTTTTAGAAAATGTGATTTATTTCATAAATGGAATCAACAAAGTATGCACATTCTACGTCATAACGACTTTCTATAGTTTGCGCATGCGTCAGGAAATAAGAAAAGCTTAATCCCCCCCATTTTTTAAAATCACAGCTTCTAGAAGGTTTACATGATTTCTTAAAAAACATGAGTTTTTAGAAAATGTGATTTATTTCATAAATGGAATCAACAAAGTATGCACATTCAATGTCATAACGACTTTCTATAGTTTGCGCATGCGCAAACTATGCACATTCTACGTGATAACGACTTTCTATAGTTTGCGCATGCTTCCGGAAATAAGAAAAGCCTAGTTCCCCCCTTTTTTTTAATTCACAGCTTCTAGAAGGTTTAGATGAATTCTTAAAAAACATGAGTTTTTAGAAATTCTGATGTATTTCATAAATGGAATCAACAAACTACGCACATTCTATGTAATAATGACTTTCTATAGTTTGTGTTTGCACATTCTATGTCATAATGAATTTCTATAGTTTGCGCATGCACAAACTATGCACATTCTACGTAATAACGACTTTCTATAGTTTGCACATGCGTCCGGAAATAAGAAAAGATTACTTCCCCGCTTTTTTTAAACTCACAGCTTCTAGAAGGTTTAGATGAATACTTAAAAAACACAAGTTTTTAGAAAATGTGATTTATTTCATAAATGGAATCAGAAAAGTATGCACATTTTATGTCATAACGACTTTCTATAGTTTGTGTATGCGTCCAGAAATAAGAAAAGCTTACTTCCGCTAGTTTTTTAAAATCACAGTTTCTAGAAGGTTTACATGATTTCTTAAAAAACACGAGTGTTTAGAAAATGTTATTTATTTCATAAATGGAATCAACAAAGTATGCACATTCTATAGTTTGCGCATGCGTCCGAAAATAAGAAAAGCTTACTTCCCCCCTTTTTTAAATTAACTGCTTCTAGAAGGATTAGATGAATTCTTAAAAAACAAGAGTTTTTAGAAAATGTGATTTATTTCATAAATGGAATCAACAAACTATGCACATTCTACCTAATAACAACCTTCTATAGTTTGCGCATTAATCCGGAAATAAGAAAAGCTTACTTCCCCCCTTTTTTTAAATTCACAGCTTCTAGAAGGTTTAGATGAATGCTTAAAAAACACGAGTTTCTAGAAAAAGTGATTTATTTCATAAATGGAATCAACAAAGTATGCACATTCTACGTCATAACGACTTTCTATAGTTTGCGCATGCGTCCGGAAATAAGAAAAGCTTAATTCCCCCTTGTTTTTTAAAATCACAGCTTCTAGAAGGTTTACATAATTTCTTAAAAAACACGAGTTTTTACAAAATGTGATTTATTTCATAAATGGAATCAACAAAGTATGCACATTATATGTCATAACGACTTTCTATAGTTTGCGCATGTGCAAACTATGCACATTCTACGTGATAACGACTTTCTATAGTTTGCTCATGCGTCTGGAAATAAGAAAAGCTTACTTCCCCCCTTTTTTTAAATTCAAAGCTTCTGGAAGGTTAAGATGATTTCTTAAAAAACACGAGTTTTTAGAAAGTTTGATTTATTTCATAAATGGAATCAACAAAGTTTGCACATTCTACGTGATAAAGACTTTCTATAGTTTGCGCATTCGTCCGGAAATAAGAAAAGCTTACTTCCCCCCTTTTTTAAATTCACAGCTTCTAGAAGTTTTAGATGAATTCTTAAAAAACACGATTTTTTAGAAAATGTGATTTATTTCATAAATGGAATCAACAAAGTTTGCACATTCTACGTCATAACGACTTTCTATAGTTTGCACATGCGTCCGGAAAAAAGAAAAGCTTAATTCCCCCCGTTTTTTAAAATCACAGCTTCTAGAAGGTTTACATGTTTTCTTAAAAAACACGAGTTATTAGAAAATGTGATTTATTTAATAAATTGAATCCACAAAGTATGCACATTCAACGTCATAATGACTTTCTATAGTTTCCGCATGCGCAAACTATGCATATTCTACGTGATAATGACTTTCTATAGTTTGCGCACGCGTCCGGAAAAAAGAAAAGCTTACTTCCCTCCTTTTTTTAAATTCACGGCTTCTAGAAGGTTTAGATGAATTCTTAAAAAACACGAGTTTTTAGAAAATGTGATTTATTTCATAAATGGAATCAACAAAGTATGCACATTCTATGTCATAACGACTTTCTATAGTTTGCGCATGTGCAAACTATACACATTCTACGTGATAACGACTTTCTATAGTTTGCTCATGCGTCTAGAAATAAGAAAAGCTTACTTCCCCCCTTTTTTTAAATTCAAAGCTTCTAGAAGGTTTACATGATGTCCTAAAAAACACGAGTTTTTAGAAAATTTGATTTATTTCATAAATGGAATCAACATAGTTTGCACATTCTACGTGATAACGACTTTCTATAGTTTGCGCATGCGTCTGGAAGTAAGAAAAGCTTACTTCCCCCCTTTTTTTAAATTCACAGCTTCTAGAAGGTTTAGATGAATTCTTAAAAAACATGAGTTTTTAGAAAATGTGATTTATTTCATAAATGGAATCAACAAAGTATGCACATTCGAGGTCATAAGGACTTTGTATAGTTTGCGCATGCGTCTGGAAATAAGAAAAGCTTAATTCCCCCCGTTTTTTAAAATCACAGCTTCTAGAAGGTTTACATGATTTCTTAAAAAACTTGAGTTTTTAGAAAAATGTGATTTATTTCATAAATGGAATCAACAAATTTTGCACATTCTACGTCATAACGACTTTCTATAGTTTGCGCATGCGTCCGGAAATAAGAAAAGCTTAATTCCCCCCGTTTTTTAAAATCACAGCTTCTAGAAGGTTTACATAATTTCAAAAAAAAAAGGAGTTTTTAGAAAAGGTGATTTATTTCATAAATGGAATCAACAAAGTATGCACATTCTATGTCATAACGACTTTCTATAGTTTGCGCATGTGCAAACTATGCACATTCTACGCGTTAACGACTTTCTATAATTTGTGCATGCGCTAGGAAATAAGAAAAGCTTACTTCCCCCCTTTTTTTAAATTCACAGCTTCTAGAAGGTTTAGATGAATTCTTAAAAAACACGAGTTTTTAGAAAATGTGATTTATTTCATAAATGGAATCAACAAACTATGCACATTCTAAATAATAACGACTTTCTATAATTTGCGCATGCGTACGGAAATAAGAAAAGCTTACTTCCGCTAGTTTTTTAAAACCACGGCTTCTAGAAGGTTTACATGATTTCTTAAAAAACACGAGTTTTTAGAAAATGTGATGTATTTCATAAATGGAATCAACAAACTATGCACACTCTATGTAATAACGACTTTCTAAAGTTTGCACATGCGTCCGGAAATATGAAAAGCTTACTTCCTCCAGTTTTTTAAAATCATAGCTTCTAGAAGGTTTACATGATTTCTTAAAAAACACGAGTTTTTAGAAAATGTGATTTATTTCATAAATTGAATCAAACAAATTATGCACATTCTACGTCATAACGACTTTCTATGGTTTGCGCTTGCATCCGGAAATAAGAAAAGCTTAATTCCCCCCGTTTTTTAAAATCACAGCTTCCAGAAGGTTTACATGATTTCTTAAAAAACTTGAGTTTTTAGAAAATGTGATTTATTTCATAAATGGAATCAACAAAGTATCCACATTCTAGATCATAACGACTTCCTATAGTTTTCGCATGCGCAAACTATGCACATTCTACCTAATAATGACTTTCTATAGTTTGCGCATGCGTCCGGAAATAAGAAAAGCTTACTTCCCCCCTTTTTTTAAATTCAAAGCTTCTAGAAGGTTTAGATGAATTCTTAAAAAACACGATTTTTTAGAAAATGTGATTTATTTCATAAATGGAATCAACAAAGTTTGCACATTCTACGTCATAACGACTTTCTATAGTTTGCGCATGCGTCCGGAAATAAGAAAAGCTTTATTCCCCCCGTTTTTTAAAATCACAGCTTCTAGAAGGTTTACATGATTTCTTAAAAAACACGAGTTTTTAGAAAATGTGATTTATTTCATAATTGGAATCGACAAACTATGCACATTCTATTGATAACGACTTTCTATAGTTTTCGCATGCGTACGGAAATAAGAAAAGCTTACTTCCGCCAGTTTTTTAAAACCACAGCTTCTAGAAGGTTTACATGATTTCTTAAAAAACACGAGTTTTTAGAAAATGTGATTTATTTCATAAATGGAATCAACAAAGTATGCACATTCTATATAATAACGAATTTCTAAAGTTTGCGCATGCATCCAGAAATATGAAAAGCTTACTTCCGCCAGTTTTTTAAAATCACAGCTTCTAGAAGGTTTACATCATTTCTTAAAAAACACGAGTTTTTAGAAAATTTGATTTATTTCATAAATTGAATCAACAAAGTATGCACATTCTATGTCATAACGACTTTCTATAGTTTGCGCATGCGTCCGGAAATAAGAAAAGCTTAATTCCCCCCGTTTTTTAAAATCACAGCTTCTAGAAGGTTTACATGATTTCTTAAAAAACACGAGTTTTTAGGAAATGTGATTTATTTCATAAATGGAATGAACAAAGTATGCACATTCTATGTCATAACGACTTTCTATAGTTTGAGCATCCGCAAACTATGCACATTCTACGTAATAACAACTTTCTATAGCTTGCGCATGCGTCCGGAAATAAGAAAAGCTTACTTCCCCCCTTTTTTTAAATTCATAGCTTCTAGAAGGTTTAAATGAATTCTTAAAAAACACAAGTTTCTATAAAATGTGATTTATTTCATAAATGGAATCAACAAAGTATGCACATTCTACGTCATAACGACTTTATATAGTTTGTGCATGCGTCCGGAAATAAGAAAAGCTTAATTCACCCCGTTTTTTAAAATCACAGCTTCTAGAAGGTTTACATAATTTCTTAAAAAACACGAGTTTTTAGAAAATGTGATTTATTTCATAAATGGAATCAACAAAGTATGCACATTCTATGTCAAAATGACTTCTTATAGTTTGCGCATGTGCAAACTATGCACATTCTACGTGATAACGACTTTCTATAGTTTGCACATGCGTCCGGAAATAAATTAAAAAAGCTTACTTGCCCCCTTTTTTTAAATTCACAGCTTCTAGAAGGTTTAGAGGAATTCTTAAAAAACACGAGTTTTTAGAAAATGTGATTTATTTCATAAATGGAATCAACAAAGTTTGCACATTCTACGTGATAACGAATTTCTATAGTTTGTGCATGCGTCCGGAAATAAGAAAAGCTTACTTCCCCCCTTTTTTTAAATTCAGAGCTTCTAGAAGGTTTAGATGAATTCTTAAAAAACATGATTTTTTGGAAAATGTGATTTATTTCATAAATGGAATCAACAAAGTTTGCACATTCTACGTCATAACGACTTTCTATAGTTCGCACATGCGTCCGACAATAAGAAAAGCTTACTTCCACCAGTTTTTTAAAATCATAGCTTCTAGAAAGTTTACATGATTTCTTAAAAAACATGAGTTTTTAGAAAATGTGATTTATTTTATAAATGGAATCAACAAAGTATGCACATTCTATATAATAATGACTTTCTAAAGTTTGCGCATGCGTCTGGAAATAGGAAAAGCTTACTTCCTCCAGTTTTTTAAAATCACAGCTTCAAGAAGGTTTACATGATTTTTTTAAAAACACGAGTTTTTAGAAAATGTGATTTATTTCATAAATGAAATCAACAAATTATGCACATTCTACATCATAACGAATTTCTAGAGTTTGCGCATGTGTCCGGAAATAAGAAAAGCTTAATTCCCCTCGTTTTTTAAAATCACAGCTTCTAGAAGTTTTACATGATTTCTTAAAAAACACGAGTTTCTAGAAAATGTGATTTATTTCATAAATGGAATCAACAAACTATGCACATTCTACGTGATAACGACTTTCTATACTTTGCGCATGCGTCCGGAAATAAGAAAAGCTTACTTCCCCCCTTTTTTTTAAATTCACAGCTTCTAGAAGGTTTAGATGAATTCTTAAAAAACACTAGTTTTTAGAAAATGTTATTTATTTCATAAATGGAATCAACAAAGTATGCACATTCGAGGTCATAACGACTTTCTATAGTTTGCGCATGCGTCTGGAAATAAGAAAAGCTTAATTCCCCCCGTTTTTTGAAATCACAGCTTCTAGAAGGTTTACATGATTTCTTAAAAAACTTGAGTTTTTAGAAAATGTGATTTATGTCATAAATGGAATCAACAAAGTTTGCACATTCTACGTCATAACGACTTTCTATAGTTTGCGCATGCGTCCGGAAATAAGAAAAGCTTAATTCCCCCCGTTTTTTAAAATCACAGCTTCTAGAAGGTTTACATAATTTCTTTAAAAAATGAGTTTTTAGAAAAGGTGATTTATTTCATAAATGGAATCAACAAAGTATGCACATTCTATGTCATAACGACTTTCTATAGTTTGCGCATGTGCAAACTATGCACATTCTACGTGTTAACGACTTTCTATAATTTGCGCATGCGTCAGGAAATAAGAAAAGCTGACTTCCCCCCTTTTTTTAAATTCACAGCTTCTAGAACGTTTAGATGAATTCTTAAAAAACACGAGTTTTTAGAAAATGGATTTATTTCATAAATGGAATCAACAAACTATGCACATTGTAAATAATAATGACTTTCTATAGTTTGCGCATGCGTACGGAAATAAGAAAAGCTTACTTCCGCCAGTTTTTTAAAACCACAGCTTCTAGAAGGTTTACATGATTTCTTAAAAAACACGAGTTTTTAGAAAATGTGATGTATTTCATAAATGGAATCAACAAACTATGCACATTCTATGTAATAACGACTTTCTAAAGTTTGCACATGCGTCCGGAAATATGAAAAGCTTACTTCTGCTAGTTTTTTAAAATCATAGCTTCTAGAAGGTTTACATGATTTCTTAAAAAACACGAGTTTTTAGAAAATGTGATTTATTTCATAAATTGAATCAAACAAATTATGCACATTCTATGTCATAACGACTTTCTATAGTTTGCGCATGCATCCGGAAATAAGAAAAGCTTAATTCCCCCTATTTTTTAAAATCACTGCTTCGAGAAGGTTTACATGATTTCTTAAAAAACACGAGTTTTTAGGAAATGTGATTTATTTCATAAATGGAATCAACAAAGTATGTACATTCTATGTCATAACGACTTTCTATAGTTTGTGCATGTGCAAACTATGCACATTCTACGTAATAACAACTTTCTATAGTTTGCGCATGCGTCCAGAAATAAGAAAAGCTTACTTCCCCCATTTTTTTAAATTCACAGCTTCTAGAAGGTTGAGATGAATTCTTAAAAAACACAAGTTTTTAGAAAATGTTATTTATTTCATTAATGGAATAAAAAAAGTATGCACATTCTACGTAGTAACGACTTTCTATAGTTTGCGCATGCGTCCGGAAATAAGAAAAGCTTACTTCCGCCAGTTTTTTAAAATCACAGCTTCTAGAAGGTTTACATGATTTCTTAAAAAACACGAGTTTTTAGAAAATGTGATTTATTTCATAAATGGAATCAACAAAGTTTGGACATTCTACGTCATAACGACTTTCTATAGTTTGCGCATGTGTCCGGAAATAAGAAAATCTTAATTCTCCCCCGTTTTTTAAAATCACAGCTTCTAGAAGGTTTACATAATTTGTTAAAAAACACGAGTTTTTAGAAAATGTGATTTATTTCATTAATGGAATCAACAAAGTATGCACATTCGACGTAGTAACGACTTTCTATAGTTAGCGCATGCATCCAGAAATAAGAAAGCTTACTTCCGCCAGTTTTTTAAAATCACAGCTTCTAGAAGGTTTACATGATTTCTTAAAAAACACGAGTTTTTAGAAAATGTTATTTATTTCATAAATGGAATCAACAAAGTATGCACATTCTATATAATAACGACTCTCTAAAGTTTGCGCATGCGTCCGGAAATAAGAAAAGCTTACTTCCTCCAGTTTTTTAAAATCACAACTTCTAGAAGGTTTACATGATTTCTTAAAAAACACGAGTTTTTAGAAAATATGATTTATTTCATAAATGGAATCAACAAACTATGCACATTCTACGTAATAACGACTTTCTATAGTTTGCGCATGCGTCCAGAAATAAGAAAAGTTTACTTCCACCAGTTTTTTAAAACCACAGGTTCTAGAAGGTTTGCATGATTGCTTTAAAAACATGAGTTTTTAGAAAATGTGATTTATTTCAGAAATGGAATCAACAAAGTATGGACATTCTATGTCATAACGACTTTCTATAGTTTGCGTATGCGTCTGGAAATAAGAAAAGCTTAATTCCCCCCGTTTTTAAAAATCACAGCTTCTAGAAGGTTTACATGATTTCTTAAAAAACACGAGTTTTTAGAAAATGTGATTTATTTCATAAATGGAATACACAAAGTATGCACATTCTACGTCATAACGACTTTCTATAGTTTGCGCATGCGCAAACTATGCACATTCTATGTAAAAACAACTTTCTATAGTTTGCGCATGCGTCCGGAAATAAGAAAAGCTTACTTCCCCCCTTTTTTTAAATTCACAGCTTCTAGAAGGTTTAGATGAATTCTTAAAAAACATGAGTTTTTAGAAAATGTGATTTATTTCATAAATGGAATCAACAAAGTATGCACATTCTACGTCATAACGACTTTCTGTAGTTTGCGAATCCGTCCGGAAATAAGAAAAGCTTAAGTCCCCCCGTTTTTTAAAATCACAGCTTCTAGAAGGTTTACATGATTTCCTAAAGAACACGAGTTTTTAGAAAATGTGATTTATTTTATAAATGGAATCAAAAAAGTATGCACATGCTATGTCATAACAACTTTCTATAGTTTGCGCATGCGCAAACTATGCACATTCTACGTCATAACGACTTTCTATAGTTTGCGCATGCGTCTGGAAATAAGAAAAGCTTAATTCCCCCGTTTTTTAAAATCACAGCTTCTAGAAGGTTTACAAGATTTCTTAAAAAACTTGAGTTTTTAGAAAATGTGATTTATTTCATAAATGGAATGAACAAAGTTTGCACATTCCACGTCATAATGACTTTCTATAGTTTGCACATGCGTCTGGAAATAAGAAAAGCTTAATTCCCCCCGCTTTTTAAAATCACGGCTTCTAGAAGGTTTACATAATTTCTTTAAAAAAATGAGTTTTTAGAAAAGGTGATTTATTTCATAAATGGAATCAACAAAGTATGCACATTCTATGTCATAACGACTTTCAATAGTTTGCGCATGTGCAAACTATGCACATTCTACGTGTTAACGACCTTCTATAATTTGCGCATGGGTCAGGAAATAAGAAAAGTTTACTTCCCCCCTTTTTTTAAATTCACAGCTTCTAGAAGGTTTAGATGAATTCTTAAAAAACACGAGTTTTTAGAAAATGTGATTTATTTCATAAATGGAATCAACAAACTATGCACATTCTAAATAATAACGACTTTCTATAGTTTGCGCATGCGTACGGAAATAAGAAAAGCTTACTTCCGCCAGTTTTTTAAAACCACAGCTTCTAGAAGGTTTACATGCTTTCTTAAAAAACACGAGTTTTTAGAAAATGTGATGTATTTCATAAATGGAATCAACAAACTATGCACATTCTATGTAATAACGACTTTCTAAAGTTTGCACATGCGTCCGGAAATATGAAAAGCTTACTTCCGCCAGTTTTTTAAAATCATAGCTTCTAGAAGGTTTACATGATTTCTTAAAAAACACGAGTTTTTAGAAAATGTGATTTATTTCATAAATTGAATCAAACAAATTATGCACATTCTATGTCATAACGACTTTCTATTGTTTGCGCATGCATCCGGAAATAAGAAAAGCTTAATTCCCCCTGTTTTTCAAAATCACTGCTTTGAGAAGGTTTACATGATTTCTTAAAAAACACGAGTTTTTAGGAAATGTGATTTATTTCATAAATGGAATCAACAAAGTATGTACATTCTATGTCATAACGACTTCCTATAGTTTGCGCATGTGCAAACTATGCACATTCTACGTCATAACGACTTTCTGTAGTTTGCGCATCCGTCCGGAAATAAGAAAAGCTTAAGTCCCCCCGTTTTTTAAAATCACAGCTTCAAGAAGGTTTACATGATTTCTTAAAAAACACGAGTTTTTAGAAAATGTGATTTATTTCATAAATGGAATCAACAAAGTATGCACATTCTATGTCATAAAGACTTTCTATAGTTTGCTCATGCGCAAACTATGCACATTCTACGTAATAACAACTTTCTATAGTTTGCGCATGCGTCCGGAAATAAGAAAAGCTTACTTCCCCCCTTTTTTTAAATTCACAACTTCTAGAAGGTTTACATGATTTCTTAAAAAACATGAATTTTTAGACAATGTGATTTATTTTATAAATGAAATCAACAAAGTATGCACATTCTACGTATTAACGACTTTCTATAGTTTGTGCATGCGTCCAGAAATAATAAAAGTTTACTTCCCCACGTTTTTTAAAATCACGGCTTTTAGAAGGTTTACATGATTTCTTAAAAAACACAAGTTTTTAGAAAATGTGATTTATTTCATAAATGGAATAAACAAAGTACGCACATTCTACGTAACCACGACTTTCTAAAGTTTGCTCATGCGTCCGGAAATGAGAAAATCTTACTTCCTCCGTTTTTTAAAATCAAATCTTCTAGAAGGTTTACATGTTTTCTTAAAAAACATGAGTTTTTAGAAAATGTGATTTATTTCATAAATGGAATCAACAAAGTATGCACATTCTATGTCATAATGACTTACATTAGTTTGCGCATGCGTCCGGAAATGAGAAAAGCTTACTTCCCCCATTTTTTAAAATCACAGCTTCTAGAACGTTTACATGATTTCTTTAAAAACACGAGTTTTTAGAAAATGTCATTTATTTCATAAATGGAATCAACAAAGTATGCACATTCTACGTCATAATGACTTTCTATAGTTTGCGCATGCGTCCGGAAATATGAAAAGCTTACTTCCCCCGTTTTTTAAAATCACAGCTTCTAGAAGGTTTACATGATCTCTTAAAAAACACGAGTTTTTAGAAAACGTGATTTATTTCATAGATGGAATCAACAAAGTATGCAGATTCTATGTCAGAACGACTTACATTAGTTTTCACATGCGTCCTGAAATAAGAATAGCTTACTTCCCCCATTTTTTTAAATCACAGCTTCTAGAAGGTTTACATGATTTCTTAAAAAAAATGAGTTTTCAGAAAATGTCATTTATTTCATATATGGAATCAACAAAGTATGCACATTATACATCATAATGACTTTCTATAGTTTGCGCATGCGTCCGGAAATAAGAAAACCTTACTTCCCCAATTTTCTAAAATCACAGCTTCTAGAAGGTTTACATGATTTCTTAAAAAGCATGAGTTCTTAGAAAAAGTGTTTTATTTCAATAATGGAATCAACAAAGTATGCAATTTCTACATCATAACGACTTACATTAGTTTGCGCATGCGTCCGGAAATAAGAAAAGCTTACTTCCCCCTTTTTTTAAAATCACAGCTTCTAGAAGGTTTACATGATTTCTTAAAAAACACGAGTTTTTAGAAAATGTGATTTATTTCATAAACCGAATCAACAAAGTATGCACATTCTATGTCATAACGACTTTCTATAGTTTGCACATGCATCCAGAAATACGAAAAGCTTACTTCCGCCATTTTTTAAAATCACAGCTTCTAGAAGGTTTACATGATTTCTTTAAAAACATGAGTTTTTAGAAAATGTGATTTATTTCATAAATGGAATCAACAAAGTATGCACATTCTATGTCATAACGACTTACATTAGTTTGCGCATGCCTCCGGAAATAAGAAAAGCTTACTTCCCCCTATTTTTTAAAATCACAACTTCTAGAAGGTTTACATGATTTCTTAAAAAACACGAGTTTTTACAAAATGTCATTTATTTCATAAATGGAATCAACAAAGTATGCACATTCTACGTAATAACGACTTTCTATAGTTTGTGCATGCGTCCGCATCTGTGAAAAGCTTACTTCCCCCGGTTTTTTAAAATCACAACTTCTAGAAGGTTTACATGATTTCCTAAAAAACACGAGTTTTTAGAAAATGTGATTTATTTCATAAACAGAATAAACAAAGTATGCACATTCTACGTAATAACGACTTTCTATAGTTTGTGCATGCGTCCGCAACTATGAAAAGCTTACTTCCCCCCTTTTTTTAAATTCACAGCTTCTAGAAGGTTTACATGATTTCTTAAAAAACACGAGTTTTTAGAAAATGTGATTTATTTCAAAAATGGAATCAACAAAGTATGCACATTTTATGTCATAACGAATTTCTATAGTTTGCACATGCGCAGAGTATGCACATTCTACGTAATAACGACTTTCTATAGTTTGCGCATGCGTCCGAAAATAAGAAAAGCTTCCTTCCCCCCGTTTTTTAAAATCACAACTTCTAGAAAGTTTACATGATTTCTTAAAAAACACGATTTTTTAGAAAATGTGATTTATTTCATAAATGGAATCAACAAATTATAAACATTCTATGTCATAACGACTTTCGATAGCTTGCGCATTCGATAACTATGCACATTCTACGTAATAACGACTTTCTATACTTTGCGCATGCGTCCGGAAATAATAAAAGCTTACTTCCCCCCTTTTTTTAAATTCACAGCTTCTAGAAGGTTTACATGATTTCTTAAAAAACATGATTTTTAGAAAAGGTGATTTATTTCATAAATGGAATCAACAAAGTATGCACATTCTACGTAATAACGACATTCTATAGTTTGCGCATGCGTCCGGAAATAAGGAAAGCTTACTACCCCCTATTTTTTAAAATCACAGCATCTAGAAGGTTTACATGATTTCTTAAAAAACACGAGTTTTTAGAAAATGTCATTTATTTAATACATGGAATCAACAAAGTATGCACATTCTACGTAATAACGACTTTCTAAAGTTTGCGCATGCATCCGGAAATAAGAAAAGCTTACTTCCCCCCATTTTTTAAAATCACAACTTCTAGAAGGTTTACATGATTTCTTAACAAACACGAGTTTTTAGAAAATGTGATTTATTTCATAAATAGAATCAACAAAGTATGCACATTCTATGTCGTAACGACTTTCTATAGTTTGCACATGCGCAAAGTATGCACATTCTACGTAATAACAACTTTCTATAGTTTGCGCATGCGTCCGGAAATAAGAAAAGGTTGCTTCTCCCCGTTTTTTAAAATCAAAACTTCTAGAAGGTTTACATGATTTCTTAAAAAACACGAGTTTTTAGAAAATGTGATTTATTTCATAAATGGAATCAACAAAGTATGCACATTCTATGTCATAACGAATTTCGATAGTTTGCGTATTTGCAAACTATGCACATTGTACATAATAACGACTTTCTATAGTTTGCGCATGCGTCTGGAAATTATAAAAGCTTACTTCCCCCCTTTTTTTAAATTCACAGCTTCTAGAAGGTTTACATGATTGCTTAAAAAACACGAGTTTTTAGAAAAGGTGATTTATTTCATAAATGGAATCAACAAAGTATACACATTCTACGTCATAACGAGTTTCTATAGTTTGCGCATGCGTCCGGAAATAAGAAAAGCTTAATTCCCCCCATTTTTTAAAATCCAGCTTCTAGAAGATTTACATGATTTCTTAAAAAACACGAGTTTTTAAAAAATGTGATTTATTTCATAAATGAAATCAACAAAGTATGCACATTCTATGTCATAACGACCTTCGATAGTTTGCGCATGTGCAAACTATGCACATTCTACGTAATAATGACTTTCTATAGTTTGCGCATGCGTCCGGAAATAAGAAAAGCTTACTTCCCCCCTTTTTTAAAATTCACAGCTTCTAGAAGATTTACATGATTTCTTAAAAAAACGAGTTTTTAGAAAATGTGATTTATTTCATAAATGGAATCAACAAAGTATGCACATTCTATTTCATAACGACTTTCGATAGTTTGCGCATGCGCAAAGTATGCATATTCTATGTAATAACGACTTTCTATAGTTTGCGTATGCGTCCGGAAAAAACAAAAAGCTTACTTCCCCCCTTTTTTTAAATTCATAGCTTCTAGAAGGTTTACATGATTTCGTAAAAAACACGAGTTGTTAGAAAATGTGATTTATTTCATAAATGGAATCAACAAAGTATGCACATTCTACGTCATAACCACTTTATATAGTTTGCACATGCGTCCGGAAATAAGAAAAGATTACTTCCCCCCGTTTTTTAAAATCACAGCTTCTAGAAGGTTTACATGATTTCTTAAAACACACGAGTTTTTAGAAAATGTGATTTATTTCATAAATGGAATCAACAAAGTATGCACATTCTACGTCATAACGATATTCTAGAGTTTGCGCATGCGTCCAGAAATAAGAAAAGCTTACTTCCGCCCGTTTTTTAAGATCACAGTTTCTAGAAGGTTTACATGATTTCTTAAAAAACACGAGTCTATAGAAAATGTGATTTAATTCATAAATGAAATCAACAAAGTATGCACATTCTATGTAATACCGACTTTCTATAGTTTGTGCATGCGTCCAGAAATAAGAATAGCTTACTTCCGCCAGTTTTTTAAAATCACAGCTTCAAGAAGGTTTACATGATTTCTTAAAAAGAACGAGTTTTTAGAAAATGTGATTTATTTCATAAATGGAATCAACAAAGTATACACATTCTATGTCATAACGACTTTCGATAGTTTGAGCATGCGCAAACTATGCACATTCTATGTAATAACGACTTTCTATAGTTTGCGCATGCGTCCGGAAATAAGAAAAGCTTACTTCCGCAAATTTTATAAAATCACAACTTCTAGAAGGTTTATATGATTTCCTAAAAAACATGAGTTTTTAGAAAATCTGATTTATTTCATAAATGGAATCAACAAAGTATGCACATTCTACGTAATAACGACATTCTATAGTTTGCGCATGCGTCTGGAAATAAGAAAAGCTTACTTCCCCCTGTTTTTTTAAATCACAACATCTAGAAGGATTACATGATTTCTTAAAAAACATGAGTTTTTAGAAAATATCATTTATTTAGTAAATGGAATCAACAAAGTATGCACATTCTACGTAATAACGGCTTTCTAAATTTTGCGCATGCATCCGAAAATAAGAAAAACTTACTTCCACCAGTTTTTTAAAATCACAACTTCTAGAAGGTTTACATGATTGCTTAAAAAACATAAGTTTTTAGAAAATCTGATTTATTTCATCAATGGAATCAACAAAGTATGAAAATTCTACGTCATAACGACTTTCTATATTTTGCGAATGCGTCCATAAATAAGAAATGCTTTCTTCCCCCCGTTTTTTAAAATCACAACTTCTAGAAGGTTTACATGATTTCTTAAAAAACACGAGTTTTTAGAAAATGTCATTTATTTCATAAATGGAATCAACAAAGTATGCACATTCTATGTCATAACGACTTTCTATAGTTTGCACATGCACAAAGTATGCACATTCTACGTAATAACGACTTTCTATAGTTTGCGCATGCGTCCGGAAATAAGAAAAGGTTACTTCCCCCCGTTTTTTAAAATCACAACTTCTAGAAGGCTTACATGATTTCTTAAAAAACACAAGTTTTTAGAAAATGTGATTTATTTCATAAATGGAATCAACAAAGTATGCACATTCTATGTCATAACGAATTTCGATAGTTTGCGCATTTGCAAACTATGCACATTCTACGTAATAATGACTTTCTATCGTTTGCGCATGCGTCTGGAAATAATAAAAGCTTACTTCCCCCCTTTTTTTAAATTCACAGCTTCTAGAAGGTTTACATGATTTCTTAAAAAACACGAGTTTTTAGGAAAGGTGATTTATTTCATAAATGGAATCAACAAAGTATGCAGATTCTACGTCATAACGACTTTTTGTAGTTTGCGCATGTGTCCGGAAATAAGAAAACCTTACTTCCCCCCGTTTTTTAAAATCACAGCTTCTAGAAGATTTATATGATTTCTTAAAAAACACAAGTTTTTAGAAAATGTGATTTATTTCATAAATGGAATCAACAAAGTATGCACATTCTATGTGATAACGACTTTTGTGCAAGCGTCCGGAAACTATGCACATGCGCAAACTATGCACATTCTACGTAATAACGACTTTCTATAGTTTGCGCATGCATCCGGAAGTAAGAAAAGCTTACTTCCGACAGTTTTTTAAAATCACAGCTTCAAGAAGATGTACATGATTTCTTAAAAACACGATTTTTTAGAAAATGTGATTTATTTCATAAATGGAATCAACAAAGTATACACATTCCATGTCATAACGACTTTCGATAGTTTGCGCATGCGCAAACTATGCAAATTCTACGTCATAACGACTTTCTATAGTTCTTGAATGCGTCCGGAAATAAGAAAAGCTTACTTCTCCCCGTTTTTTGAAATCACAACTTCTAGAAGGTTTACATGATTTCTTAAAAAACACGAGTTTTCAGAAAATCTGAATTATTTCATAAATGGAATCAACAAAGTATGCACATTCTACGTAATAACGACTTTCTATTGTTTGTGCATGCGTCCGCAACTATGAAAAGCTTACTTCCCCCCGTTTTTTAAAATCGCAACTTCTAGAAGGTTTACATGATTTCTTAAAAAACACGAGTTTTTAGAAAATGTGAATTATTTCATAAATGGAATCAACAAAGTATGCAGATTCTATGTCATAACGACTTTCGATAGTTTGCGCATGCGCAAACTATGCATATTCTACGAAATAACGAATTTCTATAGTTTGCGCATGCGTCCGGAAATAAGAAAAGCTTACTTCCCCCCTTTTTTTAAATTCACAGTTTCTAGAAGGTTTACATGCTTTCTTAAAAAACACGAGTTTTAAGAAAATGTGATTTATTTCAGAAATGGAATCAACAAAGTATGCACATTCTACGTAATAACAACTTTCTATAGTTTACGCATGCACAAAATATGCATATTCTACGAAATAACGACTTTCTATAGTTTGCGCATGCGTCCGGAAATAAGAAAAGCTTACTTCCCCCCTTTTTTTAAATTCACAGCTTCTAGAAGGTTTACATGCTTTCTTAAAAAAACACGAGTTTTAAGAAAATGTGATTTATTTCAGAAATGGAATAAACAAAGTATGCACATTCTACGTAATAACGACTTTCTATAGTTTGCCCATGCGTCCGGAAATAAGAAAAGCTTACTTCCCCCCGTTTTTTAAAATCGCAGCTTCTAGAAGGTTTACATGATTTCATAAAAAACTTGAGTTTTTAGAAAATGTGATTTATTTCATAAATGGAATCAACAAAGTATGCACATTCTATGTCATAACGACTTTCCATAGTTTGGGCATGCGCAAACTATGCACATTCTACGTAATAACAACTTTCTATAATTTATGCATGCGTTCGGAAATAAGAAAAGCTTACTTCCCCCCTTTTTTTAAATTCACAGCTTCTAGAAAGTTTACATGATTTCTTAAAAAACACGACTTTTTACCAAATGTGATTTATTTCATAAATGGAATCAACAAAGTATGCACATTCTATGTCATAACGACTTTCGATAGTTTGCGCATGCGCAAACTATGCACATTCTACGTAATAACGACTTTCTATAGTTTGCGCATGCGTCCGGAAATAACAAAAGATTACTTTCCCCCTTTTTTTAAATTCACAGCTTCTAGAAGGTTTACATGATTTTTTAAAAAACATGAGTTTTTAGAAAAGGCGATTTATTTCATAAATGGAATCAACCAAGTATGCAAATTCTACGTCATAACGACTTTCTATAGTTTTCGCATGCGTACGGAAATAAGAAAATTTTACTTCCCCCCGTTTTTTAAAATCACAGCTTCTAGAAGGTTTACATGATTTCTTAAAGAACACGAGTTTTTAGAAAATGTGATTTATTTCATAAATGGAATCAACAAAGTATGCACATTCTATGTCATAACGACTTTCAATAGTTTGCGCATGCGCAAACTATGCACATTCTACGTAATAACGACTTTCTATAGTTTGCGCATGCGTCCAGAAATAAGAAAAGCTTACTTCCCCACTTTTTTTAATTCACAGCTTCTAGAAGGTTTACATGATTTTTTTTAAAACACGAGTTTTTAGAAAATGTGATTTATTTCATAAATAGAATCAACAAAGTATGCACATTCTATGTCGTAACGACTTTCCATAGTTTAGGCATGTGCAAACTATGCACATTCTACGTTATAACAACTTTCTATAGTTTGCGCATGCGTCCGGAAATAAGAAAAGCTTACTTCCCCCCTTTTTTTAAATTCACAGCTTCTAGAAGGTTTACATGGTTTCTTAAAAAACACGAGTTTTTAGAAAATGTGATTTATTTTATAAATGGAATCAACAAAGTATGCACATTCTACGTAATAACGACTTTCTATAGTTTCCGCATGCGTCCGGAAATAAGAAAAGCTTACTTCCCCCAGTTTTTTAAAATCACAGCTTCTAGAAGGTTTACATGATTTCTTAAAAAACATGAGTTTTTAGAAAATGTGATTTATTTCATAAATGGAATCAACAAAGTAGGCACATTCCACGTAATAACGACTTTCTATTGTTTGCGTATGCGTCCGGAAATAATAAAAGCTTACTTCCCCCCTTTTTTTAAATTCACGGCTTCTACAAGGTTTATGTAATAACGACTTTCTATAGTTTTTAGAAAATGTGATTTATTTCATAAATGGAATCAACAAAGTATGCACATTCTATGTCATAATGACTTTCGATAGTTTGCGCATGCGCAAAGAATTCATATTCTACGTTATAACAACTTTCTATAGTTTGCGCATGCGTCCGGAAATAAGAAAAGCTTACTTCCCCCCTTTTTTTAAATTCACAGCTTCTAGAAGGTTTACATGGTTTCTTAAAAAACACGAGTTTTTAGAAAATGTGATTTATTTTATAAATGGAATCAACAAAGTATGCACATTCTAAGTAATAACGACTTTCTATAGTTTCCGCATGCGTCCGGAAATAAGAAAAGCTTACTTCCCCCCGTTTTTTAAAATCACAACTTCTAGAAGGTTTACATGATTGCTTAAAAAACATAAGTTTTTAGAAAATCTGATTTACTTCATAAATGGAATGAACAAAGTATGCAAATTCTATGTCATAACGACTTTCTATAGTTTGCGAATGCGTCCGGAAATAAGAAAAGCTTTCTTCCCCCCGTTTTTTAAAATCACAACTTCTAGAAGGTTTACATGATTTCTTAAAAAACACGAGTTTCTAGAAAATGTCATTTATTTCATAAATGGAATCAACAAAGTATGCACATTCTATGTCATAACGACTTTCGATAGTTTGTGCATGCACAAACTTTGCACATTCTACGTAATAACGACTTTCTATAGTTTGCGCATGCGTCCGGAAATAAGAAAAGCTTACTTCCCCCTTTTTTTAAATTCAGAACTTCTAGAAGGTTGACATGATTTCTTAAAAAACACGAGTTTTTAGAAAATGTCATTTATTTGATAAATGGAATCAACAAAGTATGCACATTCTACGTAATAACGACTTTCTAAAGTTTACGCATGCGTCCGGAAATAAGAAAAGCTTACTTCCGCCAGTTTTTTAAAATCACAACTTCGAGAAGGTTTACATGATTTCTTAAAAAACATGAGTTTTTAGAAAATCTAATTTATTTCATAAATGGAATCAACAAAGTATGCAAATTCGACATCATAACGACTTTCTATAGTTTGCGAATGCATCCGGAAATAAGAAAAGCTTACTTCCCCCCGTTTTTTAAAATCACAACTTCTAGAAGGTTTACATGGTTTCTTAACAAACATGAGTTGTTAGAATATGTGATTTATTTCATAAATGGAATCAACAAAGTATGCACATTCTATGTCATAACGAATTTCTATAGTTTGCACATGCGCAAAGTATGCACTTTCTACGTAATAACGACTTTCTATAGTTTGCGCATGCGCTCGGAAATAAGAAAAGCTTACTTCGCCCCGTTTTTTAAAATCACAACTTCTAGAAAGTTTAGATGATTTCTTAAAAAACATGAGTTTTTAGAAAATGTGATTTATTTCATAAATGGAATCAACAAATTATGCACATTCTATGTCATAACGACTTTCGATAGTTTGCGCATTCGCAAACTATGCACATTCTACATAATAACGACTTTCTATAGTTTGCGCATGCGTCCGGAAATAAGAAAAGCTTACTTCCCCCCTTTTTTAAAATTCATAGCTTCTAGAAGATTTACATGATTTCTTATAAAAAACGAGTTTTTAGAAAATGTGATTTATTTCATAAATGGAATCAACAAAGTATGCACATTCTATGTCATAACGACTTTCGATAGTTTGCGCATGCGCAAACTATGCACATTGTACGTAATAACGACTTTCTATAGTTTTGCGCATGCGTGCAGAAATAAGAAAAGCCTACTTCTGCCAGTTTTTTAAAATCACAGCTTCAAAAAGGTTTACATGATTTCTTAAAAATCACAATTTTTTAGAAAATGTTATTTATTTCGTAAATGGAATCAACAAGGTATACACATTCTATGTCATAACGACTTTCGATAGTTTGTGCATGCGCAAACTATGCAAATTCTACGTCATAACGACTTTCTATAGTTTGCGAATGCGTCCAGAAATAAGAAAAGCTTACTTTCCCCCGTTTTTTAAAATCATAACTTCTAGAAGGTTTACATGATTTCTTAAAAAACACGAGTTTTTAGAAAATGTGATTTATTTCATAAATGGAATCAACAAAGTATGCACATTCTACGTCATAACGACGTTCTATAGTTTGTGCATGCATCCGGAAATAAGAAAAGCTTATTTCCCCCCGTTTTTTTAAATCACAGCTACTAGAAGGTTTACATGATTTTTTAAAAAACATGAGTTTTTAGAAAATGCGATTTATTTCATAAACGGAATCAACAAATTATGCACATTCTATGCAATAACAACTTTCGATAGTTTGCACATTCGCAAATTATGCACATTCTATGTCATAACGACTTTCTATAGTTTGCGCATGCGTCTAGAAATAAGAAAAGCTTACTTCCCCCCGGTTTTTAAAATCACAACTTCTAGAAGCTTTACATGATTTCTTAAAAAACACGAGTTTTTAGAAAATGTGATTTATTTCATAAATGGAATCAACAAAGTATGCACATTCTATGTCATAACGACTTTCGATAGTTTGTGCATGTGCAAACTATGCACATTCTACGTAATAATGACTTTTTATAGTTTGCGCATGCGTCCGGAAATAAGAAAAGCTTACTTCCCCCTTTTTTTAAATTCAGAACTTCTAGAAGGTTTACATGATTTCTTAAAAAACACGAGTTTTTAGAAAATGTCATTTATTTGATCAATGGAATCAACAAAGTATGCACATTCTACGTAATAACGACTTTCCAAAGTTTACGCATGCGTCCGGAAACAAGAAAAGCTTACTTCCGCCAGTTTTTTAAAATCACAACTTCGAGAAGGTTTACATGATTTCTTAAAAAACATGAGTTTTTAGAAAATCTAATTTATTTCATAAATAGAATCAACAAAGTACGCAAATTCGACATCATAACGAATATCTATAGTTTGCGAATGCGTCCGGAAATAAGAAAAGCTTACTTCCCCCCGTTTTTTAAAATCACAACTTCTAGAAGGTTTACATGGTTTCTTAACAAACATGAGTTGTTAGAAAATGTGATTTATTTCATAAATGGAATCAACAAAGTATGCACATTCTATGTCATAACGAATTTCTATAGTTTGCACATGCGCAAAGTATGCACATTCTACGTAATAACGACTTTCTATAGTTTGCACATGCGTCCGGAAATAAGAAAAGCTTACTTCCCCCCGTTTTTTAAAATCACAACTTCTAGAAAGTTGACATGATTTCTTATAAAACACGAGTTTTTAGAAAATGTGATTTATTTCATAAATGGAATCAACAAATTATGCACATTCTATGTCATAACGACTTTCATTAGTTTGCGCATTCGCAAACTATGCACATTCTACGTAATAACGACTTTCCACAGTTTGCGCATGCGTCCGGAAATAAGAAAAGCTTACTTCCCCCCGTTTTTTAAAATCACAGCTTCTAGAAGCTTTACATGATTTCTTAAAAAACACGAGTTTTTAGAAAATGTGATTTATTTCATAAATTGAATCAAGAAAGTATGCACATTCTATGTCATAACGACTTTCTATAGTTTGCGCATGCATCCAGAGAAAAGAAAAGCTTACTTGCCCCCATTTTTTAAAATCACAACTTCTAGAAGATTTACATGATTTCTTAAAAAACATGAGTTTTTAGAAAATGTGATTTATTTCATAAATGGAATCAACAAAGTATGCACATTCTATGTCATAACGACTTTCGATAGTTTGCGCATGCGCAAACTATGAACATTCTACGTAATAATGACTTTCTATAGTTTGCGCAAGCATCCGGAAATAAGAAAAGCTTACTTCCCCCCTTTTTTAAAATTCATAGCTTCTAGAAGATTTACATGATTTCTTAAAAAAAACGAGTTTTTAGAAAATGTGATTTATTTCATAAATGGAATCAACAAAGTATGCACATTCTATGTCATAAGGACTTTCGATAGTTTGCGCATGAACAAACTATGCACATTCTACGTAATAACGACTTTCTATAGTTTGCGCATGCGTCCGGAAATAAGAAAAGCTTAATTCCCCCCCTTTTTTAAAATTCACAGCTTCTAGAAGATTTACATGATTTCTTTAAAAAAATGAGTTTTTAGAAAATGTGATTTATTTCTTAAATGGAGTCAGCAAAGTATGCACATTCTATGTCATAACAACTTTCGATAGTTTGCGCATGCGCAAACTATGCACCTTCTACGTATTAACGACTTTCTATAGTTTGTGCATGGGTTCGGAAATAAGAAAAGCTTACTTCCCCCTTTTTTAAAATTCACAACTTCTAGAAGGTTTACATGATTTCTTGAAAAACATGAGTTTTTAGAAAATGTCATTTATTTAATAAATGGAATAAACAAAGTATGCATATTCTACGTAATAACGACTTTCTAAAGTTTGTGCATGCGTCCGGAAATAATAAAAGCTTACTTCCACCAGTTTTTTAAAATCGCAACTTCTAGAAGGTTTACATGATTTCTTAAAAAACATGAGTTTTTAGAAAATCTGACTTATTTCATAAATGGAATCAACAAAGTATGCAAATTCTACATCATAACGACTTTCTACAGTTTGCTAATGCGTCCGGAAATAAGAAAAGCATACTTCCCACCGTTTTTTAAAATCACAACTTCTAGAAGGTTTACATGATTTCTGAAAAAACACGAGTTTTTAGAAAATGTGATTTATTTCATAAATGGAATCAACAAAGTATGCACATTCTATGTAATAACGACTTTCTATAGTTTGTGCATGCGTCCGCAACTATGAAAAGCTTAGTTCCCCGCGTTTTTTAAAATCACAACTTTTAGAAGGTTTACATGATTTCTTAAAAAACACGAGTTTTTAGAAAATGTGATTTATTTCAAAAATGGAATCAACAAAGTATGCACATTCTATGTCATAACGAATTTCTATAGTTTGCACATGCGCAAAGTATGCACATTCTACATAATAACGACTTTCTATAGTTTGCGCATGCGTCCGGAAATAAGAAAAGCTTACTTCCGCCAGTTTTTTAAAATCACAACTTCTAGAAGGTTTATATGATTTCGTAAAAAACATGAGTTTTTAGAAAAACTGATTTATTTCATAACTGGAATCAACAAAGTATGCACATTCTATGTAATAACGACATTCTATAGTTTGTGCATGCGTCCGGAAATAGAAAAGCTTACTTCCCACTGTTTTTTAAAATCACAGTTTCTAGAAGGTTTACATGATTTCTTAAAAAACACGAGTCTGTAGAAAATGTGATTTAATTCATAAATGGAATCAACAAAGTATGCACATTCTACGTCATAACGACTTTCTATAGTTTGCGCATGCGTCCGGAAATAAGAAAATCTTACTTCCCCCATTTTTTAAAATCACAGCTTCTAGAAGGTTTACATGATTTCTTAAAAAACACGAGTTTTTAGAAAATGTAATTTATTTCATAAATGGAATCAACAAAGTATGCACATTCTATGTCATAACGAATTTCTATAGTTTGCGCAGGCGCAAACTATACACATTCTACGTGACAACGACTTTCTATAGTTTGCGCATGCGTCCGGAAATAAGAAAACTTTACTTCCCCCCTCTTTTTAAATTCAAAGCTTCTATAAGGTTTACATGATTTATTAAAAAACACGAGTTTTTAGAAAATGTGATTTATTTCATAAATGGAATCAACAAAGTATGCAAATTCTATGTCATAACGACTTTCGATAGTCTGCGCATACACAAACTATGCACATTCTACATAATAACGACTTTCTATAGTTTGCGCATGCATCCGGAAATAAGAAAAGCTTACTTCCCCCCTTTTTTTAAATTCACAGATTCTAGAAGGTTTACATGATTTCTTAAAAAACACGAGTTTTTAGAAAATGTGATTTATTTCATAAATGGAATCAACAAAGTATGCACATTCTATGTCATAATGACTTTCGAGAGTTTGCGCATGCGCAAACTATTCACATTATACGTAATAACGAATTTCTATAGTTTGCGCATGCGCCCGGAAATAAGAAAAGCTTACTTCCCCCCTTTTTTTAAATTCACGGCTTCTAGAAGGTTTACATGATTTCTTAAAAAACACGAGTTTTTAGAAAATGTGATTTATTTCATGAATGGAATCAACAAAGTAAGCACATTCTATGTCATAACGACTTTCGATATTTTGCACATGCGCAAACTATGCACATTCTACGTAATAACGACTTTCTATAGTTTGCGCATGCTCCCGGAAATAAGAAAAGCTTACTTACCCCCTTTTTTTTAGTTCACAGCTTCTAGAAGGTTTACATGATTTCTTAAACAACACGAGTTTTTAGAAAATGTATTTTATTTCATAAATGGAATCAACATAGTATGCACATTCTATGTCATAACGACTTTCGATAGTTTGTGCATGCGCAAACTATGCACATTCTACGTAATAACGATTTTCTATAGTTTGCACATGCGTCCGGAAATAAGAAAAGAATACTTCCCCCCTGTTTTTGAATTCACAGCTTCTAGAAGGTTTACATGATTTCTTAAAAGACACGAGTTTTTAGAAAATGTGATTTATTTCATAAATGGAATCAACAAAGTATGCACATTCTACATAATAACGACTTTCTATAGTTTGCACATGCGTCCGGAACTAAGAAAACTATACTTCCCCCCGTTTTTTAAAATCATAGCTTCTAGAAGGTTTACATGATTTCTTAAAACACACGAGTTTTTAGAAAATGTGATTTATTTCATAAATGGAATCAACAAAGTATGCACATTCTATGTCATAACGACTTTCGATAGTTTGCGCATGCGCAAACTATGCACATTCTATGTAATAACGACTTTCTATACTTTGCGCATGCGTCCAGAAATAAGAAAAGCTTACTTCCCCCCTTTCTTTAAATTCACAGCTTCTAGAAGGTTTACATGATTTCTTAAAAAACACGAGTTTTTAGAAAATGTAATTTATTTCATAAATGGAATAAACAAAGTATGCACATTCTATGTCATAATGACTTTCGATACTTTGCACATTCGCAAACTATGCACATTCTACGAAATAACAACTTTCTATAGTTTGCGCATGCATCCGAAAATAAGAAGAGCTTACTTCCCCCCTTTTTCTAAATTCACAGCTTCTAGAAGGTTTACATGATTTCTTAAAAAACACGAGTTTTTAGAAAATGTGATTTATTTCATAAATGGAATCAACAAAGTATGGACATTCTACGTAATAATGACTTCCTATAGTTTGCGCATGCGTCCGGAGATAAGAAAAGCTCATTGCCCCCGGTTTTTTAAAATCACAGCTTCTAGAACGTTTACATGATTTCTTAAAAAACACGAGTTTTTGGAAAATGTCATTTATTTAATAAACGGAATCAAAAAAGTATGCACATTCTACGTCATAACGACTTTCTTCAGTTTGCACATACGAACGGAAATAAGAAAAGCTTACTTCCGCCAGTTTTTTAAAATCACAGCTTCTAGAAGGTTTACATGATTTCCTAAAAAACACAAGTACTTAGAAAATCTGATTTATTTCATAAATGGAATCAACAAAGTATGCACACTCTACGTCATAACGACTTTCTATAGTTTGCGCATGCATCCGGAAATAAGAAAAGCTTACTTACCCCCGTTTTCTAAAATCACAGCTTCTAGAAGGTTTACATGATTTCTTAAAAAACACGAGTTTTTAGAAAATGTGATTTATTTCATAAATGGAATCAACAAAGTATGCACATTCTATGTCATAACGACTTTCGATAGTTTGCGCATGCGCAAACTCTGCACATTCTACGTACTAATGAATTTCTATAGTTTGCGCATGCGTCCGGAAATAAGAAAAGCTTACTTCCCCCCTTTTTTTAAATTCACAGCTTCTAAAAGCTTTACATGATTTCTTAAAAAACACGAGTTTTTAGAAAATGTGATTTATTGCATAAATGGAATCAACAAAGTATGCACATTCTATGACATAACGACTTTCGATAGTTTGCGCATGCGCAAACTATGCACATTCTACGTAATAACGACTTTCTATAGTTTGCGCATGCATCCGGAAATAAGAAAAGCTTACTTCCCCCCTTTTTTTAAATTCACAGATTCTAGAAGGTTTACATGATTTCTTAAAAAACACGAGTTTTTAGAAAATGTGATTTATTTCATAAATGGAATCAACAAAGTATGCACATTCTATGTCATAACGACTTTCGATAGTTTGCGCATGTGCAAACTATTCACATTATACGTAATAACGACTTTCTATAGTTTGCGCATGTGCCCGGAAATAATAAAATCTTACTACCCCCCTTTTTTTAAATTCACAGCTTCTAGAAGGTTTACATGATTTCTTAAAAAACACGAGTTTTTAATAAATGTGATTTATTTCATAAATGGAATTAACAAAGTATGCACACTCTATGTCATAACGACTTTCAATATTTTGCGCATGCGCAAACTATGCATATTCTACGTAATAACGACTTTCTATAGTTTGCGCATGCGCCCGGTAATAAGAAAAGCTTACTTCCCCCCTTTTTTTAAATTCACAGCTTCTAGAAGGTTTACATGATTTCTTAAACAACACGAGTTTTTAGAAGATGTATTTTATTTCATAAATGGAATCAACAAAGTATGCACATTCTATGTCATAACGACTTTTGATAGTTTGTGCATGCGCAAACTATGCATATTCTACGTAATAACAACTTTCTATAGTTTGCGCATGTGTCCGGAAATAAGAAAAGCATACTTCCCCCCTTCTTTTGAATTCACAGCTTCTAGAAGGTTTACATGATTTCTTAAAAGACACGAGTTTTTAGAAAATGTGATTTATTTCATAAATGGAATCAACAAAGTATGCACATTCTACGTAATAACGACTTTCTATAGTTTGCACATGCGTCCGGAACTAAGAAAACTATACTTCCCCCCGTTTTTTAAATCACAACTTCTAGAAGTTTTACATGATTTCTTAAAAACCACGAGCTTTTAGAAAATGTGATTTATTTCATAAATGGAATGAACAAATTATGCACATTCTATGTCAAAACGACTTTCGATAGTTTGTGCATGCGCAAACTATGCACATTCTACGTAATAACGACTTTCTATAGTTTGCGCATGCGTCCGAAACTAAGAAAACTATACTTCCCCCCATTTTTTAAATTCACAGCTTCTAGAAGGTTTACATGATTTCTTAAACAACACGAGTTTTTAGAAAATGTGATTTATTTCATAGATGGAATCAACAAAGTATGCATATTCTATGTCATAACGACTTTCGATAGTTTGCGCTTGCGCAAACTATGCACATTCTACGTAACAATGGCTTTCTATAGTTTGAGCATGCATCCGGATATAAGAAAAGCTTAGTTCCCCCCTTTTTTTAAATTCACAGCTTCTAGAAGGTTTACATGATTTCTTTAAAAAACTGAGTTTTTAGAAAATGCGATTTATTTCATAAATGGAATCAACAAAGTATGCACATTCTACGTCACAACCACTTTCTATGATTACGTTCCCCCATTTTTTAAAATCACTGCTTCTAGAAGGTTAACAAGATTTCTTAAAAAACACGATTTTTTAGAAAATGTGATTTATTTCATAAATGGAATCAACAAAGTATGCACATTCTACGTCATAATGATATTCTATAGTTTGCGCATGCGTCCGGAAATAAGAAAAGTCTACTTCCGCCCGTTTTTTAAAATCTTAGTTTCTAGAAGGTTTACATGATTTCTTAAAAAACACGAGTCTGTAGAAAATGTGATTTAATTCATAAATGGAATCAACAAAGTATGCACATTCTATGTAATAACGACTTTCTATACTTTGCGCATGCGTCTGGAAATAAGAAAAACTTACTTCCCCCCTTTTTTTAAATTCACAGCTTCTAGAAGGTTTACATGATTTCTTAAAAAACACGAGTTTTTAGAAAATGTGATTTATTTAATAAATGGAATAAACAAAGTATGCACATTGTACGTAATAATGTCTTTCTATAGTTTGCTCATGCGTACGGAAATAAGAAAAGCTTACTTCCCCCCTTTTTTTAAATTCACAGCTACTAGAAGGTTTACATGATTTCTTAAAAAACACGAGTTTTTAGAAAATGTGATTTATTTCATAAATGGAATCAAAAAAGTATGCACATTCTACGTAATAATGACTTTCTATAGTTTGCGCATGCGTCCGGAAATAAGAATAGCTTACTACCCCCCGTTTTTTAAAATCACAGCTTCTAGAAGGTTTACATGATTTCTTAAAAAACACGAGTTTTTAGAAAATGTGATTTATTTCATAAATGGAATCATCAAAGTATGCACATTCTATGTCATAACGACTTTTGATAGTTTGCGCATGCGCAAACTATGCACATTCTACGTAATAACGACTTTCTATAGTTTGCGCATGCGTCCGGATCTAAGAAAAGCTTACTACCCCCCATTTTTTAAAATCACAACTTCTAGAAGGTTTACATGATTTCTTAAAAAACACAAGTTTTTAGAAAATGTGATTTATTTCATAAATGGAATCAACAAAGTATGCACATTCTATGTCATAACGACTTTCGATATTTTGCGCATGCGCAAACTATGCACATTCTACGTAATAACGACTTTCTATAGTTTGCGCATGCGCTCGGAAATAAGAAAAGCTTACTTCCCCCCTTTTGTTAAATTCACAACTTCTAGAAGGTTTACATGATTTCTTAAAAAAAATGAGTTTTTAGAAAATGCGATTTATTTCATAAATGGAAACAACAAAGTATGCACATTCTATGTCATAACGACTTTCGATAGTTTGCGCATGCGCAAACTATGCACATTCTACGTAATCACGGCTTTCTATAGTTTACGCATGCGTCCGGAAATAAGAAAAGCTTACTTCCCCCCTTTTTTTAAATTCACAGCTTCTAAAAGGTTTACATGATTTCTTAAAAAAAACGAGTTTCTAGAAAATGTGATTTATTTCATAAATGGAATCAACAAAGTATGCACATTCTATGTCATAACGACTTTCGATAGTTTGCGCATGCGCAAACTATGCACATTCTACGTAATAATGACTTTCTATAGTTTGCGCATGAGCTTGGAAATAAGAAAAGCTTACTTCCCCCCTTTTGTTAAATTCACAGCTTCTAGAAGGTTTACATGATTTCTTAAAAAACACGAGTTTTTAGAAAATGTATTTTGTTTCATCAATGGTATCAACAAAGTATGCACATTCTATGTCATAATGAATTTCGATAGTTTGCGCATGTGCAAACTATGCATATTCTACGTAATAACGATTTTCTATAGTTTGCGCATGTGTCCGAAACTAAGAAAAGCATACTTCCCCCTTTTTTTAAATTCACAGCTACTAGAAGGTTACATGATTTCTTAAAAGACACGAGTTTTTAGAAAATGTGATTTATTTCATAAATGGAATCAACAAAGTATGCACATTCTACGTAATAACGACTTTCTATAGTTTGCGCATGCGTCCGGATCTAAGAAAAGCTTACTACCCCCCATTTTTTAAAATCCAACTTCTAGAAGGTTTACATGATTTCTTAAAAAACACGAGTTTTTAGAAAATGTGATTTATTTCATAAATGGAATCAACAAAGTATGCACATTTTTATGTCATAACGACTTTCGATAGTTTTCGCATGCGCAAACTATGCACATTCTACGTAATAACGACTTTCTATAGTTTGCGCATGCGCCCGGAAATAAGAAAAGCTTACTTCCCCCCTTTTTTTAAATTCACAGCTTCTAGAAGGTTTACATGATTTCTTAAAAAACACGAGTTTTTAGAAAATGTGATTTGTTTCATAAATGGAATCAATAAAGTATGCACATTCTATGTCATAACAACTTTCGATAGTTTGCGCATGCGCAAACTATGCACATTCTACGTAATAACGACTTTCTATAGTTTGCGCATGCGCCCGGAAATAAGAAAAGCTTACTTCCCCCGTTTTTTTAAATTCACAGCTTCTAGAAGGTTTACATGATTTCTTAAAAAACACGAGTTTTTAGAAAATGTATTTTATTTCATCAATGGAATCAACAAAGTATGCACATTCTATGTAATAATGACTTTCGATAGTTTGCGTATGCGCAAACTATGCATATTCTACCTAATAACGACTTTCTATAGTTTGCGCATGTGTCCGAAAATAAGAAAAGCATACTTCCCCCCTTTTTTAAAATTCACATCTTCTAGAAGGTTACATGATTTCTTAAAAGACACGAGTTTTTGGAAAATGTGATTTATTTCATAAATGGAATAAACAAAGTATGCACATTCTACGTAATAATGACTTTCTATAGTTTGTGCATGCGCCCGGAAATAAGAAAAGCTTACTTCCCCCCTTTTTTTAAATTCATAGCTTCTAGAAGGTTTACATGATTTCTTAAAAAACACGAGTTTTTAGAAAATGTGATTTATTTCATAAATGGAATCAACAAAGTATGCACATTCTATGTCATAACGGCTTTCGATAGTTTGCGCATGCGCAAACTATGCACATTCTACGTAATTGTAATGCCCCTAAAATGACTGTGGACCTTAAGGGAACCTGTCAATTGACCCTGTTGAACAACTTTGATACAGTGGTCTCTTGAGCCTTGGTATGTCTAAAATGTTTGAGGAAAACCTGAAGATGTGAATGAGGACAGTAATTGGTAAATGAATTAAATTATATGTAGATTCGGATAATTAATTGATTACATCTTGCTTAATGATTAGCCTTAATTGATAAAGTCAAAGTGTAGTGGGACAGTGACAGTCCTAGCTTTACGATTTGGGAGGACGCAATTGAGATGCGTCATAGATTTCTACATTTATTCTAAACTTTGGGACGAAGTTATAAATAAGTAGGGGTGTATGTAGTGCCCCTAGACTACTGTAGACATTGAGAGCACCTGTTGAGTGACCCGACTGTTTGAAACATTAATAAAATAACCCTATGATTTTATTTTGAGTATATTTATGATTACGATTGATTGATATATGTGCATGTGGGTAGTTATTGTGAATGGACGATTTCATGTTGTCTATGATTAACTTTGATATGAATGATGCTTAACGACTAGTTGTTTAATTGATTATGTGATTAGATGAATGAGTAATGATTGAGTAAATTATAGATGCTTAACGAAGCAGCAAAATTATAAATCAAATTGTGATTATTGAGGACAGTGCTACTAATTTACGTTTGTGAGAATAGTGTGTAGCGACAGGTGAAACGGTTCACCGATGGACACACAAAGGAATATGAAGGGTCGTAGAGTATGGGTAAATCACACACAGGGAGAGCGACGATGATGTCGACTTCCGACAGAATACCACGCTTGAGTAGATAAGCACTGATCCGCTTGCTCAAGAAGAAAGCGTGAGGGCGTACGAGGTGGGCCACGACGGAGCTAGTCACGTACGAGTTGGGGGCGCACAGTGAGAACGGACTCACTCCTCAACGCCATTAATCCCTAATAGCATATAGACGGAGGATGGAAGGTAACGGCTCCTGAAATCCCTACATGAAGTTCCCGCAAGTCAAAACGGAAGGATGACGGCAGAAGGGCCCGACGGTGTGGTACCCTACCGAGAACGGAAAGAGTGGACACAAGGACCCAACGATGTGGTACCTTGCCGAGGAATGGAAACTATGGATGACTGGACCCGATGGAGTGGTGCCATGTCGGGAAAATTAAATTAAGGAACAAGGAGGCCCAATGGTGTGGCACCGGAGTCCTAGTAAAAGTTGACTACTAAACTTAACTGCATTGAAACATATAAGTTTGGACCTAGAACATTACTTAGAAATGTATTTCAGTACTTTAGGCATTTGCACATAAATGATTACTTTGGCATTTAAATAATATTAAGTGTTATTTAGGCATTTGCACATGAAAGGATACTCCTGATTATTTAAAAATATTATAAAGATTTATTTAGGAGCAAAATGGAATCCTAGGCATGGACACCTAGTCAACTCCACCTACACCACAAATCTAGGAGTTAAGTGAAATATCTAGGGGACAAACTTTAGCAAACTTAGGGATGTTGGTGCATCTCCTAGAGAAACTGACACATGGATGGGTGAGTTTTATTAATTTATTAATTTAATAAAATGAATATTTTTGCATGAAGCGACATGTGTCGCATGATATTTTCCTTTATAAAGAAGACATTGGGAATGGGTAAAGGACCCAGACCCTAGATGACTATCATAATTTTGAGTTACCTCATGACTTGTTGTTATTGAGGGTTTGGCTGGAAATCTTGGTGGGGGGGAAACCCAAGCTGGGTTTCTGGATTATTGTGTGTGAACTCTACGACCCAAAGCTCGGGGGAGGCCATGCGACTGAAAGCATGAGCCTATGGTTGGGTGGCGAAGCTAACAGTTGCTTCGCCTATGGTTAAACGAGCTTTGCTAGAGGGATCCTACGGAAGACGCGGACGGCAGTGGACAAGATGGTATCAAAGACAGGTTATGGTTTGTTATAATTTGCATAAGTTATTCATTTATTTAGTTTATTTATCTAGTCATTATGTTTTCTAATCTCTTTTGTATCAAGTGGTTGAGTTTCAGGTTAAGCATGAAGGAACCTACAGGAGGGGACCTACAGTAATAACGACTTTCTATAGTTTGCGCATGCACCTGGAAATAACAAAATCTTACTTCCCCACTTTTTTTAAATTCACAGCTTCTAGAAGGCTTACATGATTTCTTAAAATACACGAGTTTTTAGAAAATGTGATTCATTTCATAAATGGAATCAACAAAGTATGCACATTCTATGTCATAACGACTTTCGATAGTTTGCGCATGCGCAAACTATGCACATTCTACGTAATAACGACTTTCTATAGTTTGCGCATGCGACCGGAAATAAGAAAAGCTTACTTCCCCCCTTTTTTTAAATTCACAGCTTCTAGAAGGTTTACATGATTTCTTAAAAAACACGAGTTTTTAGAAAATGTGATTTATTTCATAAATGGAATCAACAAAGTATGCACATTCAATGTCATAACGACTTTCTATAGTTTGTGCATGCGCAAACTATGCACATTCTACTTGATAACGACTTTCTATAGTGTGCGCATGCGTCCAGAAGTAAGAAAAGCTTACTTCCCCCCTTTTTTTAAACTCACAGCTCCTAGAAGGTTTAGATGAATTCTTAAAAAACACGAGTTTTTTTGAAAATGTGATTTATTTCATAAATGGAATCAACAAACTATGCACATTCTACGTAATAACAACTTTCTACAGTTTGCGCATGCGTCCGGAAATAAGAAAACCTTACTTCTGCCAGTTTTTTAAAACCACAGCTTCTAGAAGGTTTACATGATTTCTTAAAAAACACGAGTTTTTAGAAAATGTGATTTATTTCATATATGAAATCAACAAAGTATGCACATTCTATGTCATAACGAATTTCTAAAGTTTGCGCATGCGTCCGGAAATACGAAAAGCTTACTTCCGCCAGTTTTTTAAAATCACATCTTCTAGAAGGTTTACATGATTTCCTAAAAAACATGAGTTTTTAGAAAATGTGATTTATTTCATAAATGGAATCAATAAAGTATGCACATTCTACGTCATAACGACTTTCTATAGTTTGCACATGCGTCTGGAAATAAGAAGAGCTTAATTCCCCCCGTTTTTTAAAATCACAGCTTCTAGAAGGTTTACATGATTTCTTAAAAAACTTGAGTTTTTAGAAAATGTGATTTATTTCATCAATGGAATCAACAAAGTATGCACATTCTATGTCATAACGAATTTCTATAGTTTGCTCATGCGCAAACTATGCACATTCTACGCAATAACGAGTTTCTATAGTTTGCGCATGCGTCCGGAAATAAGAAAAGATTACTTCCCCCCTTTTTTTAAATTCACAGCTTCTAGAAGGTTTAGATGAATTCTAAAAAAACATGATTTTTTAGAAAATGTGATTTATTTCATAAATGGAATCAACAAAGTTTGCACATTCTACGTCATAATGAATTCTCTTATTTGTGCATGCGTCCGGAAATAAGAAAAGCTTAATTCCCCCCCATTTTTTAAAAGCACAGCTTCTAGAAGGTTTACATAATTTCTTAAAAAACACGAGTTTTAGAAAATTTGATTTATTTCATAAATGGAATCAACAAAGTATGCACATTCAATGTCATAACGATTTTCTATAGTTTGCGCATGTGCAAACTAGGCACATTCTACGTGGTAACGACTTTCTATAGGTTGCGCATGTGTCCGGAAATAAAAAAAGCTTACTTCCCCCCTTTTTTTAAATTCACAGCTTCTAGAAGGTTTAGATGAATTCTTAAAAAACATGAGTTTTTAGAAATTCTGATGTATTTCATAAATTGAATCAACAAACTACGCACATTCTATGTAATAACGACTTTCTATAGTTTGTGCATGCGTCCGGAAATAAGAAAAGCTTACTTCCGCTAGTTTTTTAAAACCACAGCTTCTATAAGGTTTACATGATTTCTTAAAAAACACGAGTTTTTAGAAAATGTGATTTATTTCATAAATGGAATCAACAAAGTATGCACATTCTATGTAATAACGACTTTCTAAATTTTGCGCATGCGTCTGGAAATATGAAAAGCTTACTTCCGCCAGTTTTTTAAAATCACAGCTTCTAGAAGGTTTACATGATTTCTTAAAAAACACGAGTTTTTAGAAAATGTGATTTATTTCATAAATGGAATCAACAAAGTATGCACATTCTACGTGATAACGACTTTCTATAGTTTGCGCATCCGTCCGGAGATAAGAAAAGCTTACCACCCCCCTTTTTTTAAATTCAAAGCTTCTAGAAGGTTTACATGATTTCTTAAAAAACACGAGTTTTTAGAAAATGTGATTTGTTTCATAAATGGAATCAACAAAGTATGCACATTCTACATCATAACGACTTTCTATAGTTTGCGCATGCGTCAGGAAATAAGAAAAGCTTAATCCCCCCCATTTTTTAAAATCACAGCTTCTAGAAGGTTTACATGATTTCTTAAAAAACATGATTTTTTAGAAAATGTGATTTATTTCATAAATGGAATCAACAAAGTATGCACATTCAATGTCATAACGACTTTCTATAGTTTGCAAATGCGCAAACTATGCACATTCTACGTGATAACGACTTTCTATAGTTTGCGCATGCGTCCGGAAATAAGAAAAGCCTAGTTCCCCCCTTTTTTTAAATTCACAGCTTCTAGAAGGTTTAGATGAATTCTTAAAAAACATGAGTTTTTAGAAATTCTGATGTATTTCATAAATGGAATCAACAAACTACGCACATTCTATGTAATAACGACTTTCTATAGTTTGTGCATGCGTCCGGAAATAAGAAAAGCTTACTTCCGCTAGTTTTTTAAAACCACAGCTTCTAGAAGGTTTACATGATTTCTTAAAAAACACGAGTTTTTAGAAAATGTGATTTATTTCATAAATGGAATCAACAAAGTATGCACATTCTATGTAATAACGACTTTCTAAATTTTGCGCATTAGTCTGGAAATATGAAAAGCTTACTTCCGCCAGTTTTTTAAAATCACAGCTTCTAGAAGGTTTACATGATTTCTTAAAAAACACGAGTTTTTAGAAAATGTGATTTATTTCATAAATGGAATCAACAAAGTATGCACATTCTACGTCATAACGACTTTCTATAGTTTGCGCATCCGTCCGGAAATAAGAAAAGCTTACTTCCCCGCTTTTTTCAAATTCACATCTTCTAGAAGGTTTAGATGAATACTTGAAAAACACGAGTTTCTAGAAAATGTGATTTATTTCATAAATGGAATCAGAAAAGTATGCACATTCTACGTCATAATGACTTTCTATAGTTTGCGTATGCGTCCGGAAATAAGAAAAGCTTAATTCCCCCCGTTTTTTAAAATCACAGCTTCTAGAAGGTTTACATGATTTCTTAAAAAACTTCAGTTTTTAGAAAATATGATTTATTTCATAAATGGAATCAACAAAGTATGCACATTCTATGTCATAATGACTTTCTATAGTTTGTGCATGCGTCCGGAAATAAGAAAAGCTTAATTCCCCCCCGTTTTTGAAAATCAGAGCTTCTAGAAGGTTTACATGATTTCTTAAAAAACACGAGTTTTTAGAAAATTTTGATTTATTTCATAAATGGAATCAACAAAGTATGCACATTCTACGTCATAACAACTTTCTATAGTTTGCGCATGCGTCCGGAAATAAGAAAACCTTAATTCCCCTCTTTTTTTAAAATCAAAGCTTCTAGAAAGTTTACATGATTTCTTAAAAAACAGGAGATTTTAGAAAATGTGATTTATTTCATAAATGGAGTCAACAAAGTATGCAAATTCTATGTCATAATGAATTTATATAGTTTGCGCATGCACAAACTATGCACATTCTAGGTAATAACGACTTTCTATAGTTTGCACATGCGTCCGGAAATAAGAAAAGATTACTTCCCCGCTTTTTTTAAATTCATAGCTTCTAGAAGGTTTAGATGAATACTTAAAAAACACAAGTTTTTCGAAAATGTGATTTATTTCATAAATGGAATCAGAAAAGTATGCACATTCTATGTCATAACGACTTTCTATAGTTTGTGTATGCGTCCAGAAATAAGAAAAGCTTAATTCCCACCGTTTTTTAAAATCACAGCTTCTAGAAGGTTTACATGATTTCTTAAAAAGACTAGTTTTTAGAAAATGTGATTTATTTCATAAACGGAATCAACAAAGTATGCACATTCTATGTCATAACGACTTTCTATAGTTTGTGCATGCGCAAACTATGCACATTCTATGTGATAACGACTTTCTATAGTTTGCGCATGCGTCCGGAAATAAGAAAAGCTTATTTCCCCCCTTTTTTTAAATTCACAGCTTCTAGAAGGTTTGGATGAATTCTTAAAAAACACGAGTTTTTAGAAAATGTGATTTATTTCATAAATGGAATCAACAAACTATGCACATTCTACCTAATAACAAATTTCTATAGTTTGCGCATGCGTCCGGAAATAAGAAAAGCTTAATTCCACCCGTTTTTTAAAATCACAGCTTCTAGAAGGTTTACATGATTTCTTAAAAAACACGAGTTTTTATAAAATGTGATTTATTTCATAAATGGAATCAACAAAGTATGCACATTATATGTCATAATGACTTTCTATAGTTTACGCATGCGCAAACTATGCACATTCAATGTGATAACGACTTTCTATAGTTTGGGCATGCGTCCGGAAATAAG
Source organism: Larix kaempferi (assembly GCA_027924585.1). Taxonomy (NCBI): domain Eukaryota; kingdom Viridiplantae; phylum Streptophyta; class Pinopsida; order Pinales; family Pinaceae; genus Larix; species Larix kaempferi. Next base: position 39,663,341 of record BSBM01000217.1, read on the forward strand.
AAAAGCTTACTTCCCCCTTTTTTTTAAATTCACAACTTCTAGAAAGTTTAGATGTATTCTTAAAAAACACGAGTTTTTAGAAAATGTGATTTATTTCATAAATGGAATCAACAAACTATGCACATTCTACGTGATAACGAATTTCTATAGTTTGCACATGCGTCCGGAAATAAGAAAAGCTTACTTCCCCCCTTTTTTAAATTCACAACGTCTAGAAGGTTTAGATGAATTCTTAAAAAACATGAATTTTTAGAAAATGTTATTTATTTCATTAATGGAATAAACAAAGTATGCACATTCTACGTAGTAACGTCTTTCTATAGTTTGCGCATGCGTCCGGAAATAAGAAAAGCTTACTTCCGCCAGTTTTTTAAAATCACAGCTTCTAGAAGGTTTACATGATTTCTTAAAAAACACGAGATTTTAGAAAATGTGATTTATTTCATAAATGGAATCAACAAAGTATGCACATTCTATGTAATAAAGACTTTCTAAGGTTTGTGCATGCGTCCGGAAATAAGAAAAGCTTACTTCCGCCAGTTTTTTAAAATCACATCTTCTAGAAGGTTTACATGATTTCTTAAAAAACACAAGTTTTTAGAAAATGTGATTTATTTCATAAATGGAATCAACAAAGTATGCACATTCTAAGTAATAACGACTTTCTAAAGTTTGTGCATGAGTCCGGAAATATATAAAGCTTACTTCCGCCAGTTTTTTAAAATCATAGCTTCTAGAAGGTTTACATGATTTCTTAAAAAACACGAGTTTTTAGAAAATGTGATTTATTTCATACATGGAATCAACAAAGTATGCACATTCAATGTCATAACGACTTTCTATAGTTTGCGCATGCGTCCGGAAATAAGAAAGGCTTAATTCCCCCCGTTTTTTAAAATCCCAGCTTCTAGAAGGTTTACATAATTTCTTAAAAAACACGAGTTTTTAGAAAATGTGATTTATTTCATAAATGGAATCAACAAACTATGCACATTCTACGTAATAACGACTTTCTATACTTTGCGCATGCGTCCGGAAATAAGAAAAGCTTACTTCCGCCAGTTTTTTAAAACCATAGCTTCTAGAAGGTTTACATGATTTCTTAAAAAACACGAGTTTTTAGAAAATGTGATTTATTTGATAAATGGAATCAACAAAGTATGCACATTCTATGTAATAACGACTTTCTAAAGTTTGCACATGAGTCCGGAAATATATAAAGCTTACTTCCGCCAGTTTTTTAAAATCACAGATTCTATAAGGTTTACATGATTTCCTAAAAAACACGAGTTTTTAGAAAATGTGATTTATTTCATAAATCGAATCAACAAAGTATGCACATTCTACGTCATAACGACTTTCTATAGTTTGCGCATGCGTCCGGAAATAAGAAAAGCTTAATTACCCCCGTTTTTTAAAATCACAGCTTCTACAAGGTTTACATGATTTCTTAAAAAACATGAGTTTTTAGGAAATGTGATTTATTTCATAAATGGAATCAACAAAGTATGCACATTCTATGTCATAACGAATTTCTATAGTTTGCGCATGCACAAACTATGCACATTCTAGGTAATAACAACTTTCTATAGTTTGCGCATGCGTCCGGAAATAAGAAGAGCTTACTTCCCCCCGTTTTTTAAAATCACAGCTTCCAGAAGGTTTACATAATTTCTTAAAAAACACGAGTTTTTAGAAAATGTGATTTATTTCATAAATGGAATCAACCAAGTATGAACATTATATGTCATAACGACTTTTGATAGTTTGCGCATGCGCAAACTATGCACATTCTATGTGATAATGACTTTCTACAATTTGCGCATGCGTCCGGAAAAAAGAAAAGCTTACCTCCCCCCTTTTTTTAAATTCACAGCTTCTAGAAGGTTTAGATGAATTCTTAAAAAACACGAGTTTTTAGAAAATGTGATTTATTTCATAATTGGAATCGACAAGGTATGCACATTCTATGTAGTAACGACTTTCTATAGTTTGCACATGCGTCCGAAAATAAGAAAAGCTTACTTCCGCGAGTTTTTTAAAACCATAGCTTCTAGAAGGTTTACATGATTTCTTAAAAAACATGAGTTTTTAGAAAATGTGATTTATTTCGTAAATGGAATCAACAAAGTATGCACATTCTATATAATAACGACTTTCTAAAGTTTGCGCATGCATCCGGAAATAAGAAAAGCTTACATCCGCCAGTTTTTTAAAATCACAGCTTCTAGAAGGTTTACATGATTTCTTAAAAAACATGAGTTTTTTGAAAATGTGATTTATTTCATAAATGGAATCAACAAAGTATGCACATTCTGCGTCATAACAACTTTCTATAGTTTCTGCATGCGTCCAGAAATAAGAAAAGCTTAATTCCCCCAATTTTTTAAAATCAAAGCTTCTAGAAGGTTTACATGATTTCTTAAAAAACACGAGTTTTTAGAAAATGTGATTTATTTCATAAATGGAGTCAAAAAAGTATGCACATTCTATGTCATAACGAATTTCTATAGTTTGCGCATGCGCAAACTATGCACATTCTACGTAATAACGACTTTCTATAGTTTGCGCATGCGTCCGGAAATAAGAAAATCTTACTTCCCCACTTTTTTTAAATTCACAGCTTCAAGAAGGTTTAGATGAATACTTAAAAAACATGAGTTTTTAGAAAATGTGATTTATTTCATAAATGGAATCAGAAAAGTATGCACATTCTACGTCATAACGACTTTCTATAGTTTGCGTATGCGTCCGGAAATAGGAAAAGCTTAATTCCCCCCGTTTTTTAAAATCACAGCTTCTAGAAGGTTTACATGATTTCTTAAAAAACACGTGTTTAGAAAATGTGATTTATTTCATAAATGGAATCAAAAAAGTATGCACATTCAATAGTTTGCGCATGCGTCCGAAAATAAGAAAAGCTTACTTCCCCCCTTTTTTAAATTAACTGCTTCTAGAAGGATTAGATGAATTCTTAAAAAACAAGAGTTTTTAAAAAATGTGATTTATTTCATAAATGGAATCAACAAACTATGCACATTCTACCTAATAACAACCTTCTATAGTTTGCGCATGCGTCCGGAAATAAGAAAAGCTTACTTCCCCCCTTTTTTTAAATTCACAGCTTCTAGAAGGTTTAGATGAATGCTTAAAAAACACGAGTTTCCAGAAAAAGTGATTTATTTCATAAATGGAATCAACAAAGTATGCACATTCTACGTCATAACGACTTTCTATAGTTTGCGCATGCGTCCGGAAATAAGAAAAGCTTAATTCCCCCCTGTTTTTTAAACTCACAGCTTCTAGAAGGTTTACATTATTTCTTAAAAAACACGAGTTTTTAGAAAATGTGATTTATTTCATAAATGGAATCAACAAAGTATGCACATTCTATGTCATAACGACTTTCTATAGTTTGTGCATGTGCAAACTATGCACATTCTACGTGATAACGACTTTCTATAGTTTGCTCATGCGTCTGGAAATAAGAAAAGCTTACTTCCCCCCTTTTTTTAAATTCAAAGCTTCTAGAAGGTTTAGATGATTTCTTAAAAAACACGAGTTTTTAGAAAGTTTGATTTATTTCATAAATGGAATCAACAAAGTTTGCACATTCTACGTGATAACGACTTTCTATAGTTTGCGCATGCGTCCGGAAATAACAAAAGCTTACTTCCCCCCTTTTTTTAAATTCACAGCTTCTAGAAGTTTTAGATGAATTCTTAAAAAACATGATTTTTTAGAAAATGTGATTTATTTCATAAATGGAATCAACAAAGTTTGCACATTCTACGTCATAACGACTTTCTATAGTTTGCACATGCGTCCGGAAAAAAGAAAAGCTTAATTCCCCCCGTTTTTTAAAATCACAGCTTCTAGAAGGTTTACATGTTTTCTTTAAAAACACGAGTTTTTAGAAAATGTGATTTATTTAATAAATGGAATCCACAAAGTATGCACATTCAACGTCATAATGACTTTCTATAGTTTGCGCATGCGCAAACTATGCATATTCTACGTGATAACGACTTTCTATAGTTTGCGCATGCGTCCGGAAATAAGAAAAGCTTACTTCCCTCCTTTTTTTAAATTCACGGCTTCTAGAAGGTTTAGATGAAATCTTAAAAAACACGAGTTTTTAGAAAATGTGATTTAGTTCATAAATGGAATCAACAAAGTATGCACATTCTATGTCATAACGACTTTCTATAGTTTCCGCATGTGCAAACTATGCACATTCTACGTGATAACGACTTTCTATAGTTTGCTCATGCGTCTAGAAATAAGAAAAGCTTACTTCCCCCCTTTTTTTAAATTCAAAGCTTCTAGAAGGTTTACATGATGTCTTAAAAAACACGAGTTTTTAGAAAATTTGATTTATTTCATAAATGGAATCAACATAGTTTGCACATTCTATGTAATAACGACTTTCTATAGTTTGCGCATGCGTCCGTAAATAAGAAAAGCTTACTTCCCCCCTTTTTTTAAATTCACAGCTTCTAGAAGGTTTAGATGAATTCTTAAAAAACACGATTTTTTAGAAAATGTGATTTATTTCATAAATGGAATCAACAAAGTATGCATGTTCTATGTTATAACGACTTTCTATAGTTTTCCCATTCGTCCGGATATAAGAAAAGCTTACTTGACCCCTTCTTTTAAATTCACAGCTTCTAGAAGGTTTAGATGAATTCTTAAAAAACACAAGTTTTTAGAAAATGTGATTTATTTCATAAATGGAATCAACAAAGTATGCACATTCTACGTCATAACGACTCTCTATAGTTTGTGCATGCGCAAACTATGTACATTCTACGTGATAACGACATTCTATAGTTTGCGCATATGTCCGGAAATAAGAAAAGCTTACTTCCCCCCTTTTTTTAAATTCACAGCTTCTAGAAGGTTTAGATGAATTCCTAAAAAACACGAGTTTTTAGAAAATGTGATTTATTTCATAAATGGAATCAACAAACTATGCACATTCTACGTAATAACGACTTTCTATAGTTTGCGCATGCGTCTGGAAATAAGAAAAGCTTACTTCTGCCACTTTTTTAAAACCACAGCTTCTAGAAGGTTTACATGATTTCTTAAAAAACACGAGTTTTTAGAAAATGTGATTTATTTCATAAATGGAATCAACAAAGTATGCAAATTCTATGTTATAACGACTTTCTAATGTTTGCACATGCGTCCGGAAATATGAAAAGCTTATTTCCGCCAGTTTTTTAAAATCACAGCTTCTAGAAGGTTTACATGATTTCTTAAAAAACACGAGTTTTCAGAAAATGTGATTTATTTCATAAATGGAATCAACAAAGTATGCACATTGTACGTCACAACGACTTTCTATAGTTTGCACATGCGTCCGGAAATAAGAAAAGCTTAATTCCCCCCGTTTTTTAAAATCACAGCTTCTGGAAGGTTTACATGATTTCTTAAAAAACACGACTTTTCAGAAAATGTGATTTATTTCATAAATGGAATCAACAAAGTATGCACATTGTACGTCACAACGAATTTCTATAGTTTGCACATGCGTCTGGAAATAACAAAAGCTTAATTCACACCAATTTTTAAAATCACAACTTCTAGAAGGTTTACATGATTCCTTAAAAAACTTGAGTTTTTAGAAAATGTGATTTATTTCATTAATGGAATCAACAAAGTATGCACATTCTATGTCATAACGACATTCTATAGTTTGCGCATGCGCAAACTATGCAACTTCTACGTAATAACGACTTTCTATAGTTTGCGCATGCGTCCGAAAATAAGAAAAGGTTACTTCCTCCCTTTTTTTAAATTCACAGCTTCTAGAAGGTTTAGATGATTTCTTAAAGAACAGGAGTTTATAGAAAATGTGATTTATTTCATAAATGGAATCAACAAAGTATGCACATTCTACGTCATAACGACTTTCTATAGTTTGCGCATGCGTCCGGAAATAAGAAAGGCTTAATTCCCTGATTTTTTTACATTCACAGCTTCTAGAAGGTTTAGATGAATACTTAAAAAACAGGAGTTTTTAGAAAATGTGATTTATTTCATAAATGGAATCAGGAAAGTATGCACATTCTATGTCATAAAGACTTTATATAGTTTGCGCATGCACAAACTATGCACATTCTACGTCATAACGACTTTCTCTTGTTTGCGCATGCGTCCGGAAATAAGAAAAGCTTAATTCCCCCCGTATTTTAAAATCACAGCTTCTAGAAGGTTTACATAATTTCTTAAAAAACATGAGTTTTTAGAAAATGTGATTTATTTCATAAATGGAATCAACAAACTACGCACATTCTACGTAACAACGAGTTTCTATAGTTTGCGCATGCGTCCGGAAATAAGAAAAGCTTAATTCCGCCTGTTTTTTAAAACCACAGCTTCTAGAAGGTTTACATAATTTCTTAAAAAACACGAGTTTTTAGAAAATGTGATTTATTTCATAAATGGAATCAACAAAGTATGCACATTCTATGTAATAACGACTTTCTAAAGTTTGTGCATGCGTCCGGAAATAAGAAAAGCTTACTTCCGCCAGTTTTGTAAAATCACATCTTCTAGAAGGTTTACATGATTTCTTAAAAAACACGAGTTTTTAGAAAATGTGATTTATTTCATAAATGGAATCAACAAAGTTTGCACATTCTACGTCATAACGACTTTCTATAGTTTTCACATGCGTCCGGAAATAAGAAAAGCTTAATTCCCCCCATTTTTTAAAAGCACAGCTTCTAGAAGGTTTACATGATTTCTTAAAAAACACGAGTTTTTAGAAAATGTGATTTATTTCATAAATGGAATCAACAAAGTACGCACATTCAATGTCATAACGATTTTCTATAGTTTGTGCATGCGCAAACTATGCACATTCTACAAGATAACGACTTTCTATAGTTTGCGCATGCGTCCGGAAATAAGAAAAGCTTACTTCCCCACTTTTTTTAAATTTACAGCTTCTAGAAACTTTAGATGAATTCTTATAAAACACGAGTTTTTAGAAAATGTGATTTATTTCATAAATGGAATCAACAAACTATGCACATTCTACATGATAACGACTTTCTATAGTTTGCGCATGCGTCCGGAAATAAGAAAAGCTTACTTCCGCCAGTTTTTTAAAATCACATCTTCTAGAAGGTTTACATGATTTCTTAAAAAACACAACTTTTCAGAAAATGTGATTTATTTCATAAATGGAATCAACAAAGTATGCACATTGTACGTCACAACGACTTTCTATAGTTTGCACATGCGTCTGGAAATAACAAAAGCTTAATTCCCCCCAATTTTTAAAATCACAACTTCTAGAAGGTTTACATGATTTCTTAAAAAACTATGCGTCCGAAAATAAGAAAAGGTTACTTCCTCCCTTTTTTTAAATTCACAGCTTCTAGAAGGTTTAGATGATTTCTTAAAGAACAGGAGTTTTTAGAAAATGTGATTTATTTCATAAATGGAATCAACAAAGTATGCACATTCTACGTCATAACAACTTTCTATAGTTTGCGCATGCGTCTGGAAATAAGAAAAGCTTAATTCCCCGATTTTTTTACATTCACAGCTTCTAGAAGGTTTAGATGAATACTTAAAAAACAGGAGTTTTTAGAAAATGTGATTTATTTCATAAATGGAATCAGGAAAGTATGCAGATTCTGTGTCATAAAGACTTTATATAGTTTGTGCATGCACAAACTATGCACATTCTACGTCATAACGACTTTCTCTTGTTTGCGCATGCGTCCGGAAATAAGAAAAGCTTAATTCCCCCCGTATTTTAAAATCACAGCTTCTAGAAGGTTTACATAATTTCTTAAAAAACATGAGTTTTTAGAAAATGTGATTTATTTCATAAATGGAATCAACAAACTACACACATTCTACGTAACAACGAGTTTCTATACTTTGCGCATGCGTCCGGAAATAAAGGTTACTTCCGCCAGTTTTTTAAAATCACAGCTTCTAGAATGTTACTTCCGCCAGTTTTTTAAAATCACAGCTTCACGACTTTCTAAAGTTTGCGCATGAGTCCGGAAATATATAAAGGTTACTTCCGCCAGTTTTTTAAAATCACAGCTTCTAGAATGTTTACATGATTTCTTAAAAAACACGAGTTTTTAGGAAATCTGATTTATTTCATAAATGGAATCAACAAAGTATGTACATTCTATGTCATAACGACTTTCTATAGTTTGCGCATGCGCAAACTATGCACATTCTAAGTAATAACAACTTTCTATAGTTTGCGCATGCGTCCGGAAATAAGAAAAGCTTACTTCCCCCCTTTTTTTAAATTCACAGCTTCTAGAAGGTTTAGATGAATTCTTAAAAAACAAGAGTTTTTGGAAAATGTGATTTATTTCATAAATGGAATCAGAAAAGTATGCACATTCTACGTAATAACGACATTCTATAGTTTGCGCATGCGTCCGGAAATAAGAAAAGCTTAATTCCACCCCGTTTTTTAAAATCACAGCTTCTAGAAGGTTTACATAATTTCTCAAAAAACACGATTTTTTACAAAATGTGATTTCTTTCATAAATGGAATCAACAAAATTTGCACATACTATGTCATAACGACTTTCTATAGTTTGCGCATGTGCAAACCATGCACATTCTATGTGATAACAACTTTCTATAGTTTGCGCATGCGTCCGGAAATAAGAAAAACTTACTTCCCCCCTTTTTTTAAATTCACAGCTTCTAGAAGGTTTAGATGAATTCTTAAAAAACATGAGTTTTTAGAAAATGTTATTTATTTCATTAATGGAATCAACAAAGTATGCACATTCTACGTAGTAACGACTTTCTATAGTTTGCGCATGCGTCCGGAAATAAGAAAAGCTTACTTCCACCAGTTTTTTAAAATCACAGGTTCTCGAAGGTTTACATGATTTCTTAAGAAACAAAAGTTTTTAGAAAATGTGATTTATTTCATAAATGGAATCAACAAAGTATGCACATTCTATGTAATAACGACTTTCTAAAGTTTGCGCATAAGTCTGGAAATAAGAAAAGCTTACTTCCGCCAGTTTTTTAAAATCACATCTTCTAGAAGGTTTACATGATTTCTTAAAAAACACGAGTTTTTAGAAAATGTGATTTATTTCATAAATGGAATCAACAAAGTATGCACATTCTACGTCATAACGACTTTCTATTGTTTGCGCATGTGTCTGGAAATAAGAAAAGCTTAATTCCCCCCGTTTTTTAAAATCACAGATTCTAAACGGTTTACATGATTTCTTAAAAAACTTGAGTTTTTAGAAAATTTGATTTATTTCATAAATGGAATCAACAAAGTATGCACATTCTATGTCATAACGAATTTCTATAGTTTGCGCATGCACAAACTATGCACATTCTACGTACTAACGACTTTCTATAGTTTGTGCATGCATCCGGAAATAAGAAAAGCTTACTTCCCCCCTTTTTTTAAATTCACAACTTCTAAAAGGTTTAGATGATTTCTTAAAAAACACGATTTTTTAAAAAATGTGATTTATTTCATAAATGGAATCAACAAAGTATGCACGTTCTATGTAATAACGACTTTCTATAGTTTGCGCATGCGTCCGGAAATAAGAAAAGCTTAATTCATCAGCTTTTAAAATGTTTTAATTCATCACGTTTTTTAAAATCGCAGCTTCTAGATAGTTTACATGAATTCTTAAAAAACACGAGTTTTTAGAAAATGTGATTTATTTCATAAATGGAATCAACAAAGTATGCACATTCTATGTCATAACGACTTTCTATAGTTTGCGCATGCGCAAACTATGCACATTCTACGTAATAACGACTTTCTATAGTTTGCACATGCGTCCGGAAATAAGAAAAGCTTACTTCCCCCCTTTTCTTAAATTCACAGCTTCTAGAAGGTTCAGATGAATTCTTAAAAAACACGAGTTTTTAGAAAATGTTATTTATTTCATTAATTGAATCAACAAAGTATGCACATTCTATGTAATAACGACTTTCTAAAGTTTGCGCATGCGTCCGGAAATAAGAAAAGCTTACTTCCACTAGTTTTTTAAAATCACATCTTCTAGAAGGTTTACATGATTTCTTAAAAAACATGAGTTTTTAGAAAATGTAATTTATTTCATAAATGGAATCAACAAAGTATACACATTCTATGTCATAACGACTTTCTATAGTTTGAGCATGCCCAAACTATGCACATTCTATGTAATAACGACTTTCTATAGTTTGCGCGTGCGTCGGGAAATAAGAAAAGCTTACTTCCCCCCTTTTTTTAAATTCACAGCGTCTAGAAGGTTTAGATGAATTCTTAAAAAACACGATTGTTTAGAAAATGTGATTTATTTCATAAATGGAATCAACAAATTTTGCACATTCTACGTCATAACGACTTTCTATAGTTTGCACATGTGTCTGGAAATAACAAAAGCTTAATTCCCCACGTTTTTTAAAATCACAGCTTCTAGAAGGTTTACATGATTTCTTAAAAAACACGATTTTTTAGAAAATGTGATTTATTTCATAAATGGAATCAACAAAGTATGCACATTCAATGTGATAACGACTTTCTATAGCTTGCGCATGCGCAAACTATGCACATTCTACGTGATAACGACTTTCTATAGTTTGCGCATGCGTCCGGAAATAAGAAAAGCTTAATTCCCCCCCTTTTTTTAAAATCACAGCTTCTAGAAGGTTCACATGATTTCTTAAAAAACAGGAGTTTTTAGAAAATGTGATTTATTTCATAAATGGAATCAACAAAGTATGCACATTCTATGTCATAACGACTTTCTATAGTTTGCGCATGCGCAAACTATGCACATTCTACGTAATAACAACTTTCTAAAGTTTGCGCATGCGTCCGGAAATAAGAAAAGCTTACTTGCCCCCGTTTTTTAAAATCACAACTTCTTGAAGGTTTACATGATTTCTTAAAAAACACGAGTTTTTAGAAAATGTGATTTATTTCATAAATGGAATCAACAAAGAATGCACATTCTATGTAATAACGACTTTCTAAAGTTTGAGCATGCGTCCGGAAATAAGAAAAGCTTAATTCCCCCCGTTTTTTAAAATCGGAGCTTCTAGAAGGTTTACATGATTTCTTAAAAAACACGAGTTTTTAGAAAATGTGATTTATTTCATAAATGGAATCAACAAAGTTTGCACATTCTACATCATAACGACTTTCTATAGTTTGCGCATGCGTCCGGAAATAAGAAAAGCTTAATTCCCCCCGTTTTTTAAAATCAGAGCTTCTAGAAGGTTTACATGATTTCTTAAAAAACACGAGTTTTTAGGAAATGTGATTTATTTCATAAATGGAATCAACAAATTATGCACATTCTACGTAATAACGAATTTCTATAGTTTGCGCATGCGTCCGAAAATTAGAAAAGCTTACTTCCGCCAGTTTTTTAAAACCACGGCTTCTAGAAGGTTTACATGATTTCTTAAAAAACACGAGTTTTTAGAAAATGTGATTTATTTCATAAATGGAATCAACAAAAGTATGCACATTCTACGTAATAACGACTTTCTATAGTTTGCGCATGCGTCCGGAAATAAGAAAAGCTTACTTTAGCCAGTTTTTTAAAACCACAGCTTCTAGAAGGTTTACATGATTTCTTAAAAAACAGGAGTTTTTAGAAAATGTGATTTATTTCATAAATGGAATCAACCAAGTATGCACATTCTATGTAATAACCAATTTCTAAAGTTTGCGCATGCGTCCGGAAATATGAAAAGCTTACTTCTGCAAGTTTTTTAAAATCACAGCTTTTAGAAGGTTTACATGATTTCTTAAAAAACACGAGTTTTTAGAAAATGTGATTTATTTCATAAATGGAATCAACAAAATATGCACATTCTACGTCATAACGACTTTCTATAGTTTGCGCATGCGTCCAGAAATATGAAAAGCTTACTTCTGCTAGTTTTTTAAAATCACAGCTTCTAGAAGGTTTACATGATTTCTTAAAAAACGCGAGTTTTTAGAAAATGTGATTTATTTAATAAATGGAATCAACAAAGTTTGCACATTCTACGTCATAACGACTTTCTATAGTTTGCACATGTGTCCGGAAATAACAAAAGCTTAATTCCCCACGTTTTTTAAAATCACAGCTTCTAGAAGGTTTACATGATTTCTTAAAAAACACGAGTTTTTAGAAAATGTGATTTATTTCATGAATGGAATCAACAAAGTATGCACATTCAATGTCATAACGACTTTCTATAGTTTGTGCATGTGTAAACTATGCACATTCTACGTGATAACGACTTTCTATAGTTTGCGCATGCGTCCGGAAATAAGAAAAGCTTACTGCCCCCCTTTTTTTAAATTCATAGCTTCTAGAAGGTTTAGATGAATTCTTAAAAAACACGAGTTTTTAGAAAATGTGATTTATTTCATAAATGGAATCAACAAACTATGCACATTCTACGTAATAATGACTTTCTATAGTTTCGCATGCATCGGGAAATAAGAAAAGCTTACTTCCGCCAGTTTTTTAAAATCACAGATTCTAAAGGGTTTACATGATTTCTTAAAAAACACGAGTTTTTAGAAAATGTGATTTATTTCATAAATGGAATCAACAAAGTATGCACATTCTACGTCACAGCGACTTTCTATAGTTTGCGCATGCGTCCGGAAATAAGAAAAGCTTAATTCCCCCCCTTTTTTAAAATCACAGCTTCTAGAAGGTTCACATGATTTCTTAAAAAACACGAGTTTTTAAAAAATGTGATTTATTTCATAAATGGAATCAAGAAAGTATTCACATTCTATGTCATAACGACTTTCTATTGTTTGCGCATGCGCAAACTATGCACATTCTACGTAATAACAACTTTCTATAGTTTGCGCATGCGTCCGGAAAGAAGAAAAGCTTACTTCCGCCAGTTTTTTAAAATCACAGCTTCTAGAAGGTTTAGATGAATTATTAAAAAACACGAGTTTTTAGAAAATGTGATTTATTTCATAAATGGAATCAACAAAGTCTTCACATTCTATGTCATAACGAATTTCTATAGTTTGCCCATGCGAAAACTATGCACATTCTACTTGATAACGACTTTCTATAGTTTGCGCATGCGTCCGGAAATAAGAAAAGCTTACTTCCCCCCTTTTTTTAAATTCACAGCTTCTAGAAGGTTGAGATGAATTCTTAAAAAACATGAGTTTTTAGAAAATGTGATTTATTTCATAAATGGAATCAACAAAGTATGCACATTCTATGTCATAATGACTTTCTATAGTTTGCGCATGCGCAAACTATGCACATTCTACGTAATAACGACTTTCTATAGTTTGCGCATACATCCGGAAATAAGAAAAGCTTACTTCCCCCCTTCTTTTAAATTCACAGCTTCTAGAATGTTTAGATGAATTCTTAAAAAACATGAGTTTTTAGAAAATGTGATTTATTTCATAAATCGAATCAAAAAAGTATGCACATTCTACGTCATAACGACTTTCTATAGTTTCCGCATGCCTCCGGAAATAAGAAAAGCTTAATTCCCCCCGTTTTTTAAAATCATAGCTTCTAGAAGGTTTACATAATTTCTTTAAAAAAATGAGTTTTTAGAAAAGGTGATTTATTTCATAAACGGAATCAACAAAGTATGCACATTCTATGTCATAACGACTTTCTATAGTTTGCGCATGCGCAAACTATGCACATTCTACGTGTTAACGACTTTCTATAGTTTGCGCATGCGTCCGGAAATAATAAAAAGCTTACTTCCCCCCTTTTTTTAAATTCACAGCTTCTAGAAGGTTTAGATGAATTCTTAAAAAACACGAGTTTTTAGAAAATGTGATTTATTTCATAAATTGAATCAACAAACTATGCATATTCTACGTAATAACGACTTTCTATAGTTTGCGCATGCGTACGGAAATAAGAAAAGCTTACTTCCGCCAGTTTTTTAAAACCACAGCTTCTAGAAGGTTTACATGATTTGTTAAAAAACACGAGTTTTTAGAAAATGTGATTTATTTCATAAATGGAATCAAAAAACTATGCACATTCTATGTAATAACGACTTTCTAAAGTTTGCGCATGCGTCCGGAAATATGAAAAGCTTACTTCCGCCAGTTTTTTAAAATCATAGCTGTTAAATTTTCAGTATTAAATCACAATACTATAGGATCTTTGCTGAGAGAATAACATCTACAGTATATCAATGCATGACAATCATAATATGACAAGCATCACAAGCATCACAAGAATCAAAAGCATAGAGACAAGAGACACGGAGTTTCCATGGGGAAAACCCTAAGGTGAAAAACCCCACAACTTCCTCAGAGATAGAGAGAGCAATGGCTCAACCAAAATACAACCAAATAACACTGAGATAGTCTCCTAGCAGATGATCCTCCTCCTCCTCACTAGTGCGCTACTTTTCGGAGAGAGAGATAGATACTTTTCCGAGTGAGTAAAATAGAGATCTCCTATCTCTATTTATACTCACCTTTTTGCCCAGTGACCTACTGGGGCCGACTTGTCTACTTGAGTACATCCACATTATATTATATATTAATTAGGGCCGACCCCATAAGGTGGTCTAATAACCCATCAGCAAGTACACACACTTGCGACACTTGTCAATCCACATGATGACACTTCCTTATAGAGGAATAACACATCTCTTATAAGGGTACAATAAATATATATATAATATACTGATGAAATACATTCCGAAGTTACATATACATCAACACTCCCTCTTAACTAGGAAGGTATTTCTCGACACAGATTTGCTAGACAAGTCTTCTTCTCTGGATCATCGTCATCGATGCATCGTCATCGTCATCGTCACTGCTGCTGCTATCTCGTCCAATCTCTGTCTCTACTCGTCATAGGAAGTTCTACAGAGCCAGTCCTTTTTCATACTGGCAGTAGGCCCACCACCTGCAGGTCTTCGTCATCACTGGCCATACTGTGGAATCCTCAGGACTTATTACGTGCGTCACAAAACCTCGAAAGAGCATCCCAGGATATTACAGGTACACAACTCCAACCTGTAGGATCTCCCAGGGCGCTATTACATGTGACCCCACCACAAAACCTCGAAAGAGTATCTCAGGATGTTACGGGTACACAACTCCGACCTGAAATCTCCCAGGGCACAAATTACATGTGGTCCACCACAAAACCTAGCAAGAGCATCTCAGGATGTTACGGGTACACAACTCCGTCCTGAAATCTCCCAGGGCACAAATTACATGTGGTCATGGCAAAACCTCGCAAGAGCATCTCAGGATGTTACGGGTACACAACTACGACCTGAAATCTCCCAGGGCACAAATTACATGCCATAGGACAAAACCTCGAAAGAGCATCTGCCAGATATCCCAGGGCACAAATTACATTCCATAGGCAAAACCTCGAAAGACTATCTGCAGATCTCCCAGGGCACAAATTATATGTCCTCCCAAGCAAAACCTCGAAAGAGCATTTTCCAGATGTCCCAGGGCACAAATTACATGCCATAGGCAAAACCTCGAAAGACCATCTGCAAATCTCCCAGGGCACAAATTACATGCTTATCTGCACAACCTAATCCACGGCCACAGAGTATCAACCTGATACTCACCATACATCATCCTGATGTATCCATGATCATCCTGATCCTCATCACTGCAACGTCCTGCTGCATGTCATCTGGAGCAACATCCTGAAGCTCGTCATCTATGATCATCCTGATCATCTCTGCAACATCCTGCTGCATGTCATCTGGAGCAACATCCTGAAGCTCGTCATCTATGATCATCCTGATCATCACTGCAACATCCTGCTGCATGATCCACCTGATCATCAATGCATCTACCTGATGCATACCAAGTATCTACCTGATACATATCATCATACATGATCCTCCTGATCATCAATGTATCCATCTGATACAAATACATGATACATATCATCATACATGATCCTCCTGATCATACAATGTATCTACCTGATGCATACCAAGTATCTACCTGATACATATCATCATACATGATCCTCCTGATCATACAATGTATCCATCTGATACATGATACATATCATCATACATGATCCACCTGATCATATCCAGCATCCAACATGATGCGTACATACATATAAATGATCCAACTGATCATATCCAGCATCCAACATGATGCATACATACATACATATAATGATCCAACTGATCATATCCAAGCAGAAACCAGAACATCATCCTGATGCTCATCATCCAGCGCTTACATCCACAGCCATGTGAAGGATCCCCCTTCCAACATGCTTGGAATGGCTTCAGCAAATGTGTCCATCACTTCTTCCTCGAAGTGTCCTCGATCTGAAGCACGCCAAGCCTCTCTGAAGTACTCGAACTTCACTCTGGCTAGTGGCTTCGTCAGCACATCTGCAATCTGCTCGTCCGTCGCAACATACAGGAGCTTCACAGCTCCTCTCTGCACCATATCCCTGATATAGTGATATTTGATCTCTATGTGTTTCGACCTGTCATGAAACACTGGGTTCTTGAATAGCTTCACACAGCTCTGGTTATCACAGAAGATACCAGTAGCTTCCAACGGGAGATCAAATAACTCAGATAGTAGCTTCCATAGCCATACTTCCTCACAACTAGCTGAACAGGATGCAACATACTCTGCCTCAGCTATACTCAGTGCCACGCAGGACTGCTTCCTGCTAAACCATGAGATCACACCTGATCCCATACTGAAGCAGCACCCAGATGTGTTCTTCCTATCTACATCACTGCCATCCCAATCTGAATCAACATAACCCATGATTTCTTAAAAAACACGAGTTTTTAGGAAATTCGATTTATTTCATAAATGGAATCAACAAAGTATGTACATTCTATGTCATAACGACTTTCCATAGTTTGCGCATTTGCAAACTATGCACATTCTATGTAATAACAACTTTCTATAGTTTGCGCATGCGTCCGGAAATAAGAAAAGCTTACATCCCCCCTTTTTTTAAATTCACAGCTTCTAGAAGGTTTAGATGAATTCTTAAAAAACACGAGTTTTTATAAAATGTTATTTATTTCATTAATGGAATCAACAAAGTATGCACATTCTACGTAGTAACGACTTTCTATAGTTTGCGCATGCGTCCGGAAATATGAAAAGCTTACTTCCGCCAGTTTTTTAAAATCACATCTTCTAGAAGGTTTAGATGATTTCTTAAAAAACACGAGTTTTTAGAAAATGTGATTTATTTCATAAATGGAATCAACAAAGTATGCAAATTCTACGTCATAACGACTTTCTATAGTCTGCGCATGCGTCTAGAAATAAGAAATACTTAATTCCCCCCGTTTTTTAAAATCACAGCTTCCAGAAGGTTTACATGATTTCTTAAAAAACTTGAGTTTTTAGAAAATGTGATTTATTTCATAAATGGAATCAACAAAGTATCCACATTGTATGTCATAACGACTTCCTATAGTTTTCGCATGCGCAAACTATGCACATTCTACCTAATAATGACTTTCTATAGTTTGCGCATGCGTCCGGAAATAAAAAAGCTTACTTCCCCCCTTTTTTTAAATTCACAGCTTCTAGAAGGTTTACATGAATTCTTAAAAAACACGATTTTTTAGAAAATGTGATTTATTTCATAAATGGAATCAACAAAGTTTGCACATTCTACGTCATAACGACTTTCTATAGTTTGCGCATGCGTCCGGAAATAAGAAAAGCTTTATTCCCCCCGTTTTTTAAAATCACAGCTTCTAGAAGGTTTACATGATTTCTTAAAAAACACGAGTTTTTAGAAAATGTGATTTATTTCATAAATGGAATCAACAAAGTATGCACATTCAATGTCATAACGACTTTCTATAGTTTGCGAATGCGCAAACTACGCACATTCTACGTGATAACGACTTTCTATAGTTTGCGCATGCCTCCGGAAATAAGAAAAGCTTACTTCCCCCCTTTTTTTAAATTCACAGTTTAAAGAAGGTTTAGATGAATTCTTAAAAAACATGAGTTTTTAGAAAATGTGATTTATTTCATAGTTGGAATCAACAAACTATGCACATTCTACTGATAACGACTTTCTATAGTTTTCGCATGCGTCCGGAAATAAGAAAAGCTTACTTCCGCCAGTTTTTTAAAACCGCAGCTTCTAGAAGGTTTACACGATTTCCTAAAAAACACGAGTTTTTAGAAAATGTGATTTATTTCATAAATGGAATCAACAAAGTATGCACATTCTATGTAATAACGAATTTCTAAAGTTTGTGCATGCATCCAGAAATATGAAAAGCTTACTACCGCCAGTTTTTTAAAATCACAGCTTCTAGAAGGTTTACATCATTTCTTAAAAAACACGAGTTTTTAGAAAATTTGATTTATTTCATAAAGTGAATCAACAAAGTATGCACATTCTACGTCATAATGACTTTCTATAGTTTGCGCATGTGTCCGGAAATAAGAAAAGCTTAATTCCCCCCTTTTTTTTAAATTCACAGCTTCTAGAAGGTTTAGATGAATTCTTAAAAAACACGATTTTTTAGAAAATGTGATTTATTTCATAAATGGAATCAACAAAGTTTGCACATTCTACGTCATAACGACTTTCTATAGTTTGCACATGCGTCCGACAATAAGAAAAGCTTAATTCCGCCCGTTTTTTAAAATCACAGCTTCTAGAAGGTTTACATGATTTCTTAAAAAACACGAGTTTTTAGAAAATGTGATTTATTTCATAAATGGAATCAACAAACTATGCACATTCTACGTCATAACGACTTTCTATAGTTTGCGCATGTGCAAACTATGCACATTCTACGTGATAACGACTTTCTATAGTTTGCGCATGCGTCCGGAAATAAGAAAAGCTTACTTCCCCCCTTTTTTAAATTCACAGCTTCTAGAAGGTTTAGAAGAATTCTTAAAAACACGAGTTTTTAGAAAATGTCATTTATTTCATAAATGGAATCAACAAACTATGCACATTCTACGTCATAACGACTTTCTATAGTTTGCGCATGCATCCGGAAATAAGAAAAGCTTACTTCCTCCAGTTTTTTAAAATCACAGCTTCTAGAAGGTTTACATGATTTTTTTAAAAACATGAGTTTTTAGAAAATGTGATTTATTTCATAAATGAAATCAACAAAGTATGCACATTCTACGTCATAACAAATTTCTATAGTTTGTGCATGTGTCCGGAAATAAGAAAAGCTTAATTCCCCTCGTTTTTTAAAATCACAGCTTCTAGAAGTTTTACATGATTTCTTAAAAAACATGAGTTTCTCGACAATGTGATTTATTTCATAAATGGAATCAACAAACTATGCACATTCTACGTGATAACGACTTTCTATAGTTTGCGCATGCGTCCGGAAGTAAGAAAAGCTTACTTCCCCCCTTTTTTTTAAATTCACAGCTTCTAGAAGGTTTAGATGAATTCTTAAAAAACACTAGTTTTTAGAAAATGTTATTTATTTCGTAAATGGAATCAACAAAGTATGCACATTCGAGGTCATAACGACTTTCTATAGTTTGCGCATGCGTCTGGAAATAAGAAAAGCTTAATTCCCCCCGTTTTTTAAAATCGCAGCTTCTAGAAGGTTTACATGATTTCTTAAAAAACATGAGTTTTTAGAAAATGTGATTTATGTCATAAATGGAATCAACAAAGTTTGCACATTCTACGTCATAACGACTTTCTATAGTTTGCGCATGCGTCCGGAAATAAGAAAAGCTTAATTCCCCCCGTTTTTTAAAATCACGGCTTCTAAAAGGTTTACATAATTTCTTTAAAAAATGAGTTTTTAGAAAAGGTGATTTATTTCATAAATGGAATCAACAAAGTATGCACATTCTATGTCATAACGACTTTCTATAGTTTGTGCATGTGCAAACTATGCACATTCTACGTGTTAACGACTTTCTATAATTTGCGCATGCATCAGGAAATAAGAAAAGCTGACTTCCCCCCTTTTTTTAAATTCACAGCTTCTAGAAGGTTTAGATGAATTCTTAAAAAACACGAGTTTTTAGAAAATGTGATTTATTTCATAAATGGAATCAAGAAACTATGCACATTGTAAATAATAACGACTTTCTATAGTTTGCGCATGCGTACGGAAATAAGAAAAGCTTACTTCCGCCAGTTTTTTCAAACCACAGCTTCTAGAAGGTTTACATGATTTCTTAAAAAACACGAGTTTTTAGAAAATGTCATGTATTTCATAAATGGAATCAACAAACTATGCACATTCTATGTAATAACGACTTTCTAAAGTTTGCACATGCGTCCGGAAATATGAAAAGCATACTTCTGCCAGTTTTTTAAAATCATAGCTTCTAGAAGGTTTACATGATTTCTTAAAAAACACGAGTTTTTAGAAAATGTGATTTATTTCATAAATTGAATCAAACAAATTATGCACATTCTATGTCATAACGACTTTCTATAGTTTGCGCATGCATCCGGAAATAAGAAAAGCTTAATTCCCCCCGTTTTTTAAAACCACTGCTTCGAGAAGGTTTACATGATTTCTTAAAAAACACGAGTTTTTAGGAAATGTGATTTATTTCATAAATGGAATCAACAAAGTATGTACATTCTATGTCATAACGACTTTCTATAGTTTGCGCATGTGCAAACTATGCACATTCTACGTAATAACAACTTTCTATAGTTTGCGCATGCGTCCAGAAATAAGAAAAGCTTACTTCCCCCCCTTTTTTAAATTCACAGCTTCTAGAAGGTTGAGATGAATTCTTAAAAAACACAAGTTTTTAGAAAATGTTATTTATTTCATTAATAGAATCAAAAAAGTATGCACATTCTACGTAGTAACGAATTTCTATAGTTTGCGCATGCGTCCGGAAATAAGAAAAGCTTACTTCCGCCAGTTTTTTAAAATCACAGCTTCTAGAAGGTTTACATGATTTCTTAAAAAACATGAGTTTTTAGAAAATGTGATTTATTTCATAAATGGAATCAACAACGTATGGACATTCTACGTCATAACGACTTTCTATAGTTTTCGCATGCGTCCGGAAATAAGAAAAGCTTACTTCCGCCAGTTTTTTAAAACCACAGCTTCTAGAAGGTTTACATGATTTCTTAAAAAACACGAGTTTTTAGAAAATGTGATTTATTTCATAAATGGAATCAACAAAGTATGCACATTCTATGTAATAACGAATTTCAAAAGTTTGTGCATGCATCCAGAAATATGAAAAGCTTACTTCCGCCAGTTTTTTAAAATCACAGCTTCTAGAAGGTTTACATCATTTCTTAAAAAACACGAGTTTTTAGAAAATTTGATTTATTTCATAAATTGAATCAACAAAGTATGCACATTCTACGTCATAATGAATTTCTATAGTTTGCGCATGTGTCCGGAAATAAGAAAAGCTTAATTCCCCCCTTTTTTTAAATTCACAGCTTCTAGAAGGTTTAGATGAATTCTTAAAAAACACGATTTTTTAGAAAATGTGATTTATTTCATAAATGGAATCAACAAAGTTTGCACATTCTACGTCATAACGACTTTCTATAGTTTGCACATGCGTCCTACAATAAGAAAAGCTTAATTCCGCCCGTTTTTTAAAATCACAGCTTCTAGAAGGTTTACATGATTTCTTAAAAAACACGAGTTTTTAGAAAATGTGATTTATTTCATAAATGGAATCAACAAACTATGCACATTCTACGTCATAACGACTTTCTATAGTTTGCGCATGTGCAAACTATGCACATTCTACGTGATAACGACTTTCTATAGTTTGCGCATGCGTCCGGAAATAAGAAAAGCTTACTTCCCCCCTTTTTTTAAATTCACAGCTTCTAGAAGGTTTAGATGAATTCTTAAAAAACACGAGTTTTTAGAAAATGTCATTTATTTCATAAATGGAATCTACAAACTATGTACATTCTACGTCATAACGACTTTCTATAGTTTGCGCATGCATCCGGAAATAAGAAAAGCTTACTTCCTCCAGTTTTTTAAAATCACAGCTTCTAGAAGGTTTACATGATTTTTTAAAAAACACGAGTTTTTAGAAAATGTGATTTATTTCATAAATGAAATCAACAAAGTATGCACATTCTACGTAGTAACTAATTTCTATAGTTTGCGCATGCGTCCGGAAATAAGAAAAGCTTACTTCCGCCAGTTTTTTAAAATCACAGCTTCTAGAAGGTTTACATGATTTCTTAAAAAACACGAGTTTTTAGAAAATGTGATTTATTTCATAAATGGAATCAACAAAGTATGGACATTCTACGTCATAACGACTTTCTATAGTTTGCACATGTGTCCGGAAATAAGAAAATCTTAATTCTCCCCCGTTTTTTAAAATCACAGCTTCTAGAAGGTTTACATAATTTGTTAAAAAACACGAGTTTTTAGAAAATGTGATTTATTTCATTAATGGAATCAACAAAGTATGCACATTCGACGTAGTAACAACTTTCTATAGTTTGCGCATGCATCCATAAATAAGAAAGCTTACTTCCGCCAGTTTTTTAAAATCACAGCTTCTAGAAGGTTTACATGATTTCTTAAAAAACACGAGTTTTTAGAAAATGTTATTTATTTCATAAATGGAATCAACAAAGTATGCACATTCTATATAATAATGACTCTCTAAAGTTTGCGCATGCGTCCGGAAATAAGAAAAGCTTACTTCCTCCAGTTTTTTAAAATCACAACTTCTAGAAGGTTTACATGATTTCTTAAAAAACACGAGTTTTTAGAAAATGTGATTTATTTCCTAAATGGAATCAACAAACTATGCACATTCTACGTAATAACGACTTTCTATAGTTTGCGCATGCGTCCGGAAATAAGAAAAGCTTACTTCCGCCAGTTTTTTAAAACCACAAGTTCTAGAAGGTTTGCATGATTGCTTTAAAAACATGAGTTTTTAGAAAATGTGATTTATTTCAGAAATGGAATCAACAAAGTATGGACATTCTACATCATAACGACTTTCTATAGTTTGCGTATGCGTCTGGAAATAAGAAAAGCTTAATTCCCCCCGTTTTTTAAAATCACAGCTTCTAGAAGGTTTACATGATTTCTTAAAAAACACGAGTTTTTAGAAAATGTGATTTATTTCATAAATGGAATCAACAAAGTATGCACATTCTATGTCATAACAACTTTCTATAGTTTGTGCATGCGCAAACTATGCACATTCTACGTAAAAACAACTTTCTATAGTTTGCGCATGCGTCCGGAAATAAGAAGAGCTTACTTCCCCCATTTTTTTAAATTCACAGCTTCTAGAAGGTTTAGATGAATTCTTAAAAAACTTGAGATTTTAGAAAATGTGATTTATTTCATAAATGGAATCAACAAAGTATGCACATTCTACGTCATATCGACTTTCTGTAGTTTGCGCATCCGTCCGGAAATAAGAAAAGCTTAAGTCCCCCCGTTTTTTAAAATCACAGCTTCTAGAAGGTTTACATGATTTCCTAAAAAACACGAGTTTTTAGAAAATGTGATTTATTTCATAAATGGAATCAACAAAGTATGCACATTCTATGTCATAACGACTTTCTATAGTTTGCGCATGCGCAAACTATGCACATTCTACGTCATAATGACTTTCTATAGTTTGCGCATGCGTCTGGAAATAAGAAAAGCTTAAGTCCCCCCGTTTTTTAAAATCACAGCTTTTAGAAGGTTTACATGATTTCTTAAACAACACGAGTTTTTAGAAAATGTGATTTATTTCATAAATGGAATCAACAAAGTATGCACATTCTATGTCATAACGACTTTCTATAGTTTGCGCATGCGCAAACTATGCACATTCTACGTCATAACGACTTTCTATAGTTTGCGCATGCGTCTGGAAATAAGAAAAGCTTAATTCCCCCCGTTTTTTAAAATCACAGCTTCTAGAAGGTTTACATGATTTCTTAAAAAACTTGAGCTTTTAGAAAATGTGATTTATGTCATAAATGGAATCAACAAAGTATGCACATTCTACGTCATATCCACTTTCTGTAGTTTGCGCATCCGTCCGGAAATAAGAAAAGCTTAAGTCCCCCCGTTTTTTAAAATCACAGCTTCTAGAAGGTTTACATGATTTCCTAAAAAACATGAGTTTTTAGAAAATGTGATTTATTTCATAAATGGAATCAACAAAGTATGCACATTCTATGTCATAACGACTTTCTATAGTTTGCGCATGCGCAAACTATGCACATTCTACGTCATAACGACTTTCTATAGTTTGCGCATGCGCAAACTATGCACATTCTACGTCATAACGACTTTCTATAGTTTGCGCATGCGTCTGGAAATAAGAAAAGCTTAAGTCCCCCCGTTTTTTAAAATCACAGCTTCTAGAAGGTTTACATGATTTCTTAAACAACACGAGTTTTTAGAAAATGTGATTTATTTCATAAATGGAATCAACAAAGTATGCACATTCTATGTCATAACGACTTTCTATAGTTTGCGCATGCGCAAACTATGCACATTCTACGTCATAACGACTTTCTATAGTTTGCACATGCGTCCGGAAATATGAAAAGCTTACTTCCGCCAGTTTTTTAAAATCATAGCTTCTAGAAGGTTTACATGATTTCTTAAAAAACACGAGTTTTTAGAAAATGTGATTTATTTCATAAATAGAATCAAACAAATTATGCACATTCTATGTCATAACGACTTTCTATAGTTTGCGCATGCATCTGGAAATAAGAAAAACTTAATTCCCCCCGTTTTTTAAAATCATTGCTCCGAGAAGGTTTACATGATTTCTTAAAAAACACGAGTTTTTAGGAAATGTGATTTATTTCATAAATGGAATCAACAAAGTATGTACATTCTATGTCATAACGAATTCCTATAGTTTGCGCATGTGCAAACTATTCACATTCTACGTAATAACAACTTTCTATAGTTTGCGCATGCGTCCGGAAATAAGAAAAGCTTACTTCCCCCATTTTTGTAAATTCACGGCTTCTAGAAGGTTTAGATGAATTCTTAAAAAACACGAGTTTTTAGAAAATGTGATTTATTTCATAAATGGAATCAACAAAGTATGCACATTCTACGTCATAACGACTTTCTGTAGTTTGCGCATCCGTCCGGAAATAAGAAAAGCTTTAGTCCCCCCGTTTTTTAAAATGACAGCTTCTAGAAGGTTTACATGATTTCTTAAAAAACACGAGTTTTTAGAAAATGTGATTTATTTCATAAATGGAATCAACAAAGTATGCACATTCTATGTCATAACGACTTTCTATAGTTTGCTCATGCGCAAACTATGCACATTCTACGTATTAACAACTTTCTATAGTTTGCGCATGCGTCCGGAAATAAGAAAAGCTTACTTCCCCCCTTTTTTTAAATTCACAGCTTCTAGAAGGTTTAGATGAATTCTTACTTTCGACAGTTTTTTAAAATCACAGCTTCTAGAAGGTTTACATGATTTCTTAAAGAACATGAGTTTTTAGAAAATGTGATTTATTTGATAAATGGAATCAACAAAGCATGCACATTCTACATCATAACGAATTTCTATAGTTTGCGCATGCGTCCGGAAATAAGAAAAGCTTACTTCCCCCCTTTTTTTAAATTCACAACTTCTAGAAGGTTTACATGATTTCTTAAAAAACATGAATTTTTAGACAATGTGATTTATTTCATAAATGAAATCAACAAAGTATGCACATTCTACGTATTAACGACTTTCTATAGTTTGTGCATGCGTCCAGAAATAATAAAAGTTTACTTCCCCACGTTTTTTAAAATCACGGCTTTTAGAAGGTTTACATGATTTCTTAAAAAACACAAGTTTTTAGAAAATGTGATTTATTTCATAAATGGAATAAACAAAGTACGCACATTCTACGTAACCACGACTTTCTAAAGTTTGCTCATGCGTCCGGAAATGAGAAAATCTTACTTCCTCCGTTTTTTAAAATCAAATCTTCTAGAAGGTTTACATGTTTTCTTAAAAAACATGAGTTTTTAGAAAATGTGATTTATTTCATAAATGGAATCAACAAAGTATGCACATTCTATGTCATAATGACTTACATTAGTTTGCGCATGCGTCCGGAAATGAGAAAAGCTTACTTCCCCCGTTTTTTAAAATCACAGCTTCTAGAACGTTTACATGATTTCTTTAAAAACACGAGTTTTTAGAAAATGTCATTTATTTCATAAATGGAATCAACAAAGTATGCACATTCTACGTCATAACGACTTTCTATAGTTTGCGCATGCGTCCGGAAATACAAAAAGCTTACTTCCCCCGTTTTTTAAAATCACAGCTTCTAGAAGGTTTACATGATCTCTTAAAAAACACGAGTTTTTAGAAAACGTGATTTATTTCATACATGGAATCAACAAAGTATGCAGATTCTATGTTAGAACGACTTACATTAGTTTGCGCATGCGTCCTGAAATAAGAAAAGCTTACTTCCCCCATTTTTTTAAATCACAGCTTCTAGAAGGTTTACATGATTTCTTAAAAAAAATGAGTTTTCAGAAAATGTCATTTATTTCATAAATGGAATCAACAAAGTATGCACATTATACGTCATAACGACTTTCTATAGTTTGCGCATGCGTCCGGAAATAAGAAAACCTTACTTCCCCCATTTTCTAAAATCACAGCTTCTAGAAGGTTTACATGATTTCTTAAAAAACATGAGTTCTTAGAAAATGTGATTTATTTCAATAATGGAATCAACAAAGTATGCAATTTCTACATCATAACGACTTACATTAGTTTGCGCATGCGTCCAGAAATAAGAAAAGCTTACTTCCCCCTTTTTTTAAAATCACAGCTTCTAGAAGGTTTACATGATTTCTTAAAAAACATGAGTTTTTAGAAAATGTGATTTATTTCATAAATTGAATCAACAAAGTATGCACATTCTATGTCATAACGACTTTCAATAGTTTGCGCATGCGTCCAGAAATACGAAAAGCTTACTTCCCCCATTTTTTAAAATCACGGCTTCTAGAAGGTTTACATGATTTCTTTAAAAACATGAGTTTTTAGAAAATGTGTTTTATTTCATAAATGGAATCAACAAAGTATGCACATTCTATGTCATAACGACTTACATTAGTTTGCGCATGCCTCCGGAAATAAGAAAAGCTTACTTCCCCCTGTTTTTTAAAATCACAACTTCTAGAAGGTTTACATGATTTCTTAAAAAACACGAGTTTTTAGAAAATGTCATTTATTTCATAAATGGAATCAACAAAGTATGCACTTTCTACGTAATAACGACTTTCTATAGTTTGTGCATGCGTCCGCATCTGTGAAAAGCTTACTTCCCCCCGTTTTTTAAAATCACAACTTCTAGAAGGTTTACATGATTTCCTAAAAAACATGAGTTTTTAGAAAATGTGATTTATTTCATAACCGAAATAAACAAAGTATGCACATTCTACGTAATAACGACTTTCTATAGTTTGTGCATGCGTCCGCAACTATGAAAAGCTTACTTCCCCCCTTTTTTTAAATTCACAGCTTCTAGAAGGTTTACATGATTTCTTAAAAAAAACGAGCTTTTAGAAAATGTGATATATTTCAAAAATGGAATCAAAAAAGTATGCACATTTTATGTCATAACAAATTTCTATAGTTTGCACATGCGCAGAGTATGCACATTCTACGTAATAACGACTTTCTATAGTTTGCGCATGCGTCCGGAAATAAGAAAAGCTTCCTTCCCCCCGTTTTTTAAAATCACAACTTCTAGAAAGTTTACATGATTTCTTAAAAAACACGATTTTTTAGAAAATGTGATTTATTTCATAAATGGAATCAACAAATTATAAACATTCTATGTC
The DNA here is from genome assembly GCA_027924585.1 of Larix kaempferi. NCBI lineage: Eukaryota > Viridiplantae > Streptophyta > Pinopsida > Pinales > Pinaceae > Larix > Larix kaempferi. The sequence goes on from BSBM01000217.1 coordinate 39,691,161, forward strand.
ATAACGACTTTCGATAGCTTGCGCATTCGATAACTATGCACATTCTACGTAATAACGACTTTCTATACTTTGCGCATGCGTCCGGAAATAATAAAAGCTTACTTCCCCCCTTTTTTTAAATTCACAGCTTCTAGAAGGTTTACATGATTTCTTAAAAAACATGAGTTTTTAGAAAAGGTGATTTATTTCATAAATGGAATCAACAAAGTATGCACATTCTACGTAATAACGACATTCTATAGTTTGCGCATGCGTCCGGAAATAAGGAAAGCTTACTTCCCCCTATTTTTTAAAATCACAGCATCTAGAAGGTTTACATGATTTCTTAAAAAACACGAGTTTTTAGAAAATGTCATTTATTTAATACATGGAATCAACAAAGTATGCACATTCTACGTAATAACAACTTTCTAAAGTTTGCGCATGCATCCAGATATAAGAAAAGCTTATTTCCCCCCATTTTTTAAAATCACAACTTCTAGAAGGTTTACATGATTTCTTAACAAACACGAGTTTTTAGAAAATGTGATTTATTTCATAAATGGAATCAACAAAGTATACACATTCTATGTCATAACGACTTTCGATAGTTTGAGCATGCGCAAACTATGCACATTCTATGTAATAACGACTTTCTATAGTTTGCGCATGCGTCCAGAAATAAGAAAAGCTTACTTCCGCAAATTTTATAAAATCACAACTTCTAGAAGGTTTATATGATTTCCTAAAAAAAATGAGTTTTTAGAAAATCTGATTTATTTCATAAATGGAATCAACAAAGTATGCACATTCTACGTAATAAAGACATTCTATAGTTTGCGCATGTGTCCGGAAATAAGAAAAGCTTACTTCCCCCTGTTTTTTTAAATCACAGCATCTAGAAGGATTACATGATTTCTTAAAAAACATGAGTTTTTAGAAAATGTCATTTATTTAGTAAATGGAATCAACAAAGTATGCACATTCTACGTAATAACGACTTTCTAAAGTTTGCGCATGCGTCCGGAAATAAGAAAAACTTACTTCCACCAGTTTTTTAAAATCACAACTTCTAGAAGGTTTACATGATTGCTTAAAAAACATAAGTTTTTAGAAAATCTGATTTATTTCATCAATGGAATCAACAAAGTATGAAAATTCTACGTCATAACGACTTTCTATATTTTGCGAATGCGTCCAGAAATAAGAAAAGCTTTCTTCCCCCCGTTTTTTAAAATCACAACTTCTAGAAGGTTTACACGATTTCTTAAAAAACACGAGTTTTTAGAAAATGTCATTTATTTCATAAATGGAATCAACAAAGTATGCACATTCTATGTCATAACGACTTTCTATAGTTTGCACATGCGCAAAGTATGCACATTCTACGTAATAACGACTTTCTATAGTTTGCGCATGCGTCCGGAAATAAGAAAAGGTTAGTTCCCCCCGTTTTTTAAAATCACAACTTCTAGAAGGCTTACATGATTTCTTAAAAAACACAAGTTTTTAGAAAATGTGATTTATTTCATAAATGGAATCAACAAAGTACGCACATTCTATGTCATAACGAATTTCGATAGTTTGCGCATTCGCAAACTATGCAGATTCTACGTAATAATGACTTTCTATCCTTTGCGCATGCGTCCGGAAATAATAAAAGCTTACTTCCCCCCTTTTTTTAAATTCACAACTTCTAGAAAGTTTACATGATTTCTTAAAAAACACGAGTTTTTAGGAAAGGTGATTTATTTCATAAATGGAATCAACAAAGTATGCAGATTCTACGTCATAACGACTTTTTGTAGTTTGTGCATGTGTCCGGAAATAAGAAAAGCTTACTTCCCCCCGTTTTTTAAAATCACAGCTTCTAGAAGATTTATATGATTTCTTAAAAAACACAAGTTTTTAGAAAATGTGATTTATTTCATAAATGGAATCAACAAAGTATGCACATTCTATGTGATAACGACTTTCAATAGTTTGTGCATGCGTCCGGAAACTATGCACATGCGCAAACTATGCACATTCTACGTAATAACGACTTTCTATAGTTTGTGCATGCGTCCGGAAGTAAGAAAAGCTTACTTCCGACAGTTTTTTAAAATCACAGCTTCAAGAAGATTTACATGATTTCTTAAAAACACGATTTTTTAGAAAATGTGATTTATTTCATAAATAGAATCAACAAAGTATACACATTCCATGTCATAACGACTTTCGATAGTTTGCGCATGCGCAAACTATGCAAATTCTACGTCATAACGACTTTCTATAGTTCGCGAATGCGTCCGGAAATAAGAAAAGCTTACTTCTCCCCGTTTTTTGAAATCACAACTTCTAGAAGGTTTACATGATTCCTTAAAAAACATAAGTTTTCAGAAAATCTGAATTATTTCATAAATGGAATCAACAAAGTATGCACATTCTACGTAATAACGACTTTCTATTGTTTGTGCATGCGTCCGCAACTATGAAAAGCTTACTTCCCCCCGTTTTTTAAAATCGCAACTTCTAGAAGGTTTACATGATTTCTTAAAAAACACGAGTTTTTAGAAAATGTGAATTATTTCATAAATGGAATCAACAAAGTATGCAGATTCTATGTCATAACGACTTTCGATAGTTTGCGCATGCGCAAACTATGCATATTCTACGAAATAACGAATTTCTATAGTTTGCGCATGCGTCCGGAAATAAGAAAAGCTTACTTCCCCTTTTTTTCAAATTCACAGCTTCTAGAAGGTTTACATGCTTTCTTAAAAAACACGAGTTTTAAGAAAATGTGATTTATTTCAGAAATGGAATCAACAAAGTATGCACATTCTACGTAATAACAACTTTCTATAGTTTACGCATGCGCAAAATATGCATATTCTACGAAATAACGACTTTCTATAGTTTGCGCATGCGTCCGGAAATAAGAAAAGCTTACTTCCCCCCTTTTTTTAAATTCACAGCTTCTAGAAGGTTTACATCCTTTCTTAAAAAAGCACGAGTTTTAAGAAAATGTGATTTATTTCAGAAATGGAATAAACAAAGTATGCACATTCTACGTAATAACGACTTTCTATAGTTTGCCCATGCGTCCGGAAATAAGAAAAGCTTACTTCCCCCCGATTTTTAAAATCACAGCTTCTAGAAGGTTTACATGATTTCATAAAAAACTTGAGTTTTTAGAAAATGTGATTTATTTCATAAATGGAATCAACAAAGTATGCATATTCTATGTAATAACGACTTTCCATAGTTTGGGCATGCGCAAACTATGCACATTCTACGTAATAACAACTTTCTATAATTTGTGCATGCGTTCAGAAATAAGAAAAGCTTACTTCCCCCCTTTTTTTAAATTCACAGCTTCTAGAAAGTTTACATGATTTCTTAAAAAACACGACTTTTTACCAAATGTGATTTATTTCATAAATGGAATCAACAAAGTATGCACATTCTATGTAATAACGACTTTCGATAGTTTGCGCATGCACAAACTACGCACATTCTACGTAATAACGACCTTCTATAGTTTGCGCATGCGTCCGGAGATAAGAAAAGCTTACTGCCCCCGGTTTTTTAAAATCACAGCTTCTAGAAGGTTTACATGATTTCTTAAAAAACACGAGTTTTTAGAAAATGTCATTTATTTAAAATATGGAATCAACAAAGTATGCATATTCTACGTAATAACGACTTTCTTCAGTTTGCGCATACATCCGGAAATAAGAAAAGCTTACTTCCCCCCGTTTTCTAAAATCGCAGCTTCTAGAAGGTTTACATGATTTCTTAAAAAACACGAGTTTTTAGAAAATGTGATTTATTTCATAAATGGACTCAACAAAGTATGCACATTCTATGTCATAACGACTTTCGATAGTTTGCGCATGCGCAAACTATGCACATTCTACGTAATAACGAATTTCTATAGTTTGCGCATACGTCCGGAAATAAGAAAAGCTTACTTCCCCCCTTTTTTTAAATTCACAGCTTCTAGAAGGTTTACATGATTTCTTAAAAAACACGAGTTTTTAGAAAATGTGATTTATTTCATAAATGGAATCAACAAAGTATGCACATTCTATGTCATAACGACTTTCGATAGTTTGCGCATGCGCAAACTATGCACATTCTACGTAATAACGGCTTTCTATAGTTTGCGCATGCGTCCGGAAATAAGAAAAGTTTACTTCCCCCGTTTTTTAAATTCACAGCTTCTAGAAGGTTTACATGATTTCTTAGAAAAAATGAGTTTTTAGAAAATGTGATTTATTTCATAAATGGAATCAACAAAGTATGCACATTCGATCTCACAACCACTTTCTATAGTTTGCGCATGCGTCCGGAAATAGGAAAAGCTTACTTCCCCCCTTTTTTTAAATTCACAGCTTCTAGAAGGTTTACATGATTTCTTAAAAAACACGAGTTTTTAGAAAATATTATTTATTTCATAAATGGAAACAACAAAGTATGCACATTCTATGTCATAACGACATTCGATAGTTTGCGCATGCGCAAACTATGCACATTCTACGAAATAACGAATTTCTATAGTTTGCGCATACATCCCCCCTTTTTTTAAATTCACAGCTTCTAGAACATTTACATGATTTCATAAAAAACGAAATTTTTTAGAAAATGTGATTTATTTCATAAATGGAATCAACAAAGTATGCACATTCTATGTCATAACGACTTTTGATAGTTTGGGCATGCTCAAACTATGCACATTCTACGTAATAACGACTTTCTAAATTTTGCGCATGCGTCTAGAAATAAGAAAAGCTTACTTCCCCCCTTTTTTTAAATTCACAGCTACTAGAAGGTTACATGATATCTTAAAAGACATTAGTTTTTAGAAAATGTGATTTATTTCATAAATGCAATCAACAAAGTATGCACATTCTACGTAATAACGACTTTCTTTAGTTTGCGCATCCGTCTGGATCTAAGAAAAGCTTACTACCCCCCATTTTTTAAAATCACAACTTTTAGAAGGTTTACATGATTTCTTAAAAAACACAAGTTTTTAGAAAATGTGATTTATTTCATAAATGGAATCAACAAAGTATGCACATTCTATGTCATAACGACTTTCGATAGTTCGCGCATGCGCAAACTATGCACATTCTATGTCATAACGACTTTCTATAGTTTGCGCATGCGCCCGGAAATAGGAAAAGCTTACTTCCCCCCCTTTTTTAAATTCACAGCTTCTAGAAGGTTTACATGATTTCTTAAAAAACACGAGTTTTTAGAAAATGTGATTTATTTCATGAATGGAATCAACAAAGTAAGCCCATTCTATGTCATAACGACTTTCGATATTTTGCGCATGCGCAAACTATGCACATTCTACGTAATAACAACTTTCTATAGTTTGCGCATGCTCCCGGAAATAAGAAAAGCTTACTTCCCCCCTTTTTTTAAGTTCACGGCTTCTAGAAGGTTTACATGATTTCTTAAACAACACGAGTTTTTAGAAAATGTATTTTATTTCATAAATGGAATCAACATAGTATGCACATTCTATGTCATAACTTCTTTCGATAGTTTGTGCATGCACAAACTATGCACATTCTACATAATAACGACTTTCTATAGTTTGCGCATGCGTCCGGAAATAAGAAAAGCATACTTCCCCCCTTTTTTTGAATTCACAGCTTCTAGAAGGTTTACATGATTTCTTAAAAGACACGAGTTTTTAGAAAATGTGATTTATTTCATAAATGGAATCAACAAAGTATGCACATTCTACGTAATAACGAATTTCTATAGTTTGCACATGCGTCCGGAACTAACAAAACTATACTTCCACCCGTTTTTTAAAATCACAACTTCTAGAAGGTTCACATAATTTCTTAAAAAACACGAGTTTTTAGAAAATGTGATTTATTTCATAAATGGAATGAACAAATTATGCACATTCTATGTCATAACGACTTTCGATAGTTTGCGCATGAGAAAACTATGCACATTCTACGTAATAACGAATTTCTGTAGTTTGCGCATGCGTCCGGAAATAAGAAAAGCTTACTTCCCCCCTTTTTTTAAATTCACAGCTTCTAGAAGAATTACATGATTTCTTAAAAAACACGAGTTTTTAGAAAATGTGATTTATTTCATAAATGGAATCAACAAACTATGCACATTCTATGTCATAACGACTTTCGATAGTTTGCGCATGCGCAAACTATGCACATTCTACTTAATAATGACTTTCTATAGTTTGCGCATGCGTCCGGAAATAAGAAAAGCTTACTTCCCCCCTTTTTTAAAATTCACAGCTTCTAGAAGGTTTACATGATTTCTTAAAAAACACGATTTTTTAGAAAATGTATTTTATTTCATCAATGGAATCACCAAATTATGCACATTCTATGTCATAACGACTTTCAATAGTTTGTGCATGCGCAAACTATGCATATTCTACGTAATAACGACTTTCTATAGTTTGCGCATGTGTCTGAAAATAAGAAAAGCATACCTCCACCCTTTTTTTAAATTCACCGCTTCTAGAACCTTACATGATTTCTTAAAAGACACGAGTTTTTAGAAAATGTGATTTATTTCATAAATGGAATCAACAAAGTATACACATTCTACGTAATAATGACTTTCTATAGTTTGTGCATGCGTCCGGATCTAAGAAAAGCTTACTTCCCCCCGTTTTTTAAAATCAGAACTTCTAGAAGGTTTACATGATTTGTTAAAAAACACGAGTTTTTAGAAAATGTGATTTATTTCATAAATGGAATCAACAAAGTATGCACATTCTATGTCATAATGACTTTCGATAGTTTGCGCATGCGCAAACTATGCACGTTCTACGTAATAACAACTTTCTATAGTTTGCGCATGCGCCCGGAAATGAGGACAGCTTACTACCCCCCTTTTTTTTAAATTCACAGCTTCTAGAAGGTTTACATGATTTCTTAAAAAACATGAGTTTTTAGAAAATGTGATTTATTTCATAAATCGAATCAACAAAGCATGCACATTCTATGTCATAACGACTTTCGATAGTTTGCGCATGCGCAAACTATGCACATTCTATGTAATAATGAATTTCTATAGTTTGCGCATGCGTCCGGAAATAAGAAAGGCTTACTTCCCCCCTTTTTTTAAATTCACAGCTTCTAGAAGGTTTACATGAGTTCTTAAAAAACATGAGTTTTTAAAAAATGTTATTTATTTCATAAATGGAATCAACAAAGTATGCACATTCTATGTCATAACGAATTTCGATAGTTTGCGCATGCGTAAAATATGCACATTCTATGTAATAATGACTTTCTATAGTTTGCGCATGCGTCTGGAAATATGAAAAGCTGACTTCCCCCCTTTTTTTAAATTCACAACTTCTAGAATGTTTACATGATTTCATGAAAAAACATGAGTTTTTAGAAAATGTGATTTATTTCATAAATGGAATCAACAAAGTATGCACATTCTATGTCATAATGACTTTCGATAGTTTGGGCATGCTCAAACTATGCACATTCTACATAATAACGACTTTCTATGGTTTGGGCATTCATCCAGAAATAAGAAAAGCTTACTTCCCCCCTTTTTTTAAATTCACGGCTTCTAGAAGGTTTACATGATTTTTTAAAAAACACGAATTTTTAGAAAATGTAATTTATTTCATAAATGGAATGAACAAACTATGCACATTCTACGTAATAACGACTTTCTATAGTTTGCGCATGCGTCCAGATCTAAGAAAAGCTTACTACCCCCCATTTTTTAAAATCACAACTTCTAGAAGGTTTACATGATTTCTTAAAAAACACAAGTTTTTAGAAAATGTGATTTATTTCATCAATGGAATCAACAAAGTATGCACATTCTATGTCATAATGACTTTCGATAGTTTGCGCATGCGCAAACTATGCACATTCTACCTAATAACGACTTTATATAGTTTGCGCATGCTCCCGGAAATAAGGAAATCTTACTTCCCCCCTTTTTTTTAATTCACGGCTTCTAGAAGGTTTACATGATTTATTAAAAAACACAAGTTTTTAGAAAATGTGATTTATTTCATAAATGGAATCAACAAAGTATGCACATTCTATGTCATAACGACTTTCGATAGTTTGCGCATGCGCAAACTATGCACATTCTACATAATAACGAATTTCTATAGCTTGCGCATGCGTCCGAAAATAAGAAAAGCTTACTTCCCCCCTTTTTTTAAATTCACATCTTCTAGAAGGTTTACATGATTTCTTAAAAAACGCGAGTTTTTAGAAAATGTTATTTATTTCATAAATGTAATCAACAAAGTATGCACATTCTACGTCGTAACGACTTTCGATAGTTTGCGCATGCGCAAACTATGCACATTCTACGTAATAACGACTTTCTATAGTTTGCGCATGCGTCCAGAAATACGAAAAGCTTATTTTCCCCTTTTTTTTAAATTCACAACTTCTAGAACGTTTACATGATTTCATAAAAAAACACGAGTTTTTAGAAAATGTGATTTATTTCATAAATGGAATCAACAAAGTATGCACATTCTATGTCACAACGACTTTTGATAGTTTGGGCATGCTCAATCTATGCACATTCTACGTAATAACGACTTTCTATAGTTTGCGCATGCGTCCGGAAATCAGAAAAGCTTACTTCCCCCTGCTTTTTAAATTCACAGCTTCTAGAAGGTTTACATAATTTCTTAAAAAACACGCTTTTTTAGAAAATGTATTTTGTTTCATTTAATGGAATCAACAAAGTATGCACATTCTATGTCATAACGACTTTCGATAGTTTGTGCATGCGCAAACTATGCATATTCTACGTAATAACGACTTTCTATAGTTTGCGCATGCGTCCGAAACTAAGAAAAGCATACTTCCCCCCTTTTTTTAAATTCACAGCTACTAGAAGTTTACATGATTTCTTAAAAGACACGAGTTTTTAGAAAATGTAATTTATTTCATAAATGGAATCAACAAAGTATGCACTTTCTACGTAAAAACGACTTTCTATAGTTTGTGCATGCGTCCGGATCTAAGAAAAGCTTACTAGCCCACATTTTTTAAAATCACAACGTCTAGAAGGTTTACATGATTTCTTAAAAAACACAAGTTTTTAAAAAATGTCATTTATTTCATAAATGGAGTCAACAAAGTATGCACATTCTATGTCATAACGACTTTCGATAGTTTGCGCATTCGCAAACTATGCACATTCTACTTAATAACAACTTTCTATAGTTTGCGCATGCGTGCGGAAATAAGAAAAGCTTACTTCCGCCCTTTTTTTAAATTCACAGCTTCTAGAGGGTTTACATGATTTCTTACAAGACACGATTTTTTAGAAAATGTGATTTATTTCATAAATGGAATCAACAAAGTATGCACATTCTACGTAATAACAACTTTCTATAGTTTGGGCATGCGTCCAGAACTAAGAAAACTTTACTTCCCCCCATTTTTTGAAATCACAGTTTGTAGAAGATTTACATGATTCCTTACAAAACACGAGTTTTTAGAAAATGTGATTTATTTCATAAATGGAATGAACAAATTATGCACATTCTATGTGGTAACGACTTTCGATAGTTTGCGAATGAGCAAAGTATGCACATTCTACGTAATAACGACTTTCTATAGTTTGAGCATGCGTCCGGAAAAAAGAAAAACTTACTTCCCCCCTTTTTTCAAATTCATAGCTTCTAGAAGGTTTACATGATTTCTTAAAAAACACGAGTTTTTAGAAAATGTCAATTTTTTAATAAATGGAATCAGCAAAGTATGCACATTCTATGTCATAACGACTTTCGATAGTTTGCGCATGCGCAAACTATGCATATTCTACGAAATAACGACTTTCTATAGTTTGCGCATGCGTGCGGAAATAAGAAAAGCTTACTTCCCCCCTTTTTTCAAATTCATAGCTTCTAGAAGGTTTACATGATTTCTTAAAAAACACGAGTTTTTAGAAAATGTCATTTATTTCATAAATGGAATCAACAAAGTATGCACATTCTATGTCATAACGACTTTCGATAGTTTGCGCATGCGCAAACTATGCAAATTCTACGAAATAACGGCTTTCTATAGTTTGCGCATGCGTCCGGAAATAAGAAAAGCTTACTTCCCCCCTTTTTTAAATTCATAGCTTCTAGAAGGTTTACATGATTTCTTACAAAACACGATGTTTTAGAAAATGTGATTCATTTCATAAATGGAATCAACAAAGTATGCACATTCTACGTCATAACCACTTTCTATAGTTTGCGCATGCGTCCGGAAATAAGAAAAGCTTACTTCCCCCCATTTTTTAAAATCACTGCTTCTAGAAGGTTTACATGATTTCTTAAAAAACACGACTTTTTAGAAAATGTGATTTATTTCATAAATGGAATCAACAAAGTATGCACATTCTATGTCATAACGATATTCTATAGTTTGCGCATGCGTCCGGAAATAAGAAAAGCTTACTTTCGCTCGTTTTTTAAAATCACAGTTTCTAGAAGGTTTACTTGATTTCTTAAAAAACATGAGTCTGTAGAAAATGTGATTTAATTCATAAATGGAATCAACAAAGTCTGGACATTCAATGTAATAACGACTTTCTATAGTTTGCGCATGCATCCGGAAATAAAAAAAGCTTACCTCCCCCCGTTTTTTAAAATCACAGCTTCTAGAAGGTTTACATGATTTCCTAAAAAACACAAGTTTTTAGAAAATGTGATTTATTTCATAAATGGAATCAACAAAGTATCCACATTCTACGTAATAATGACTTTCTATAGTTTGCGCATGCGTCTGGAAATAAGAAAAATTACTTCCTCCCGTTTTTTAAAATTATAGCTTCTAGAAGGTTTACATGATTTCTTAAAAAACACGAGCATTTAGAAAATGTTATTTACTTCATAAATGGAATCAATAAAGTACGCACATTCTATGTCATAATGACTTTCGATAGTTTGCGCATGCGCAAACTATGCACATTCTACGTAATAACGACTTTCTATAGTTTGCGCATACGTCCGGAAATAAGAAAAGCATACTTCCCCCCTTTTTTTGAATTCAAAGCTTCTAGAAGGTTTACATGATTTCTTAAAAGACACGAGTTTTTAGAAAATGTGATTTATTTCATAAATGGAATCAACAAAGTATGCACATTCTACGTCATAACGACTTTCTATAGTTTGCGCATGCGTCCGGAAATAAGAATAGCTTACGTCCCCCATTTTTTTAACTTCACAGCTTCTAGAAGGTTTACATGATTTCTTAAAAAACACGAATCTGTAGAAAATGTGATTTAATTCATAAATGGAATCAACAAAGTATGCACATTCTATGTAATAACGACTTTCTATACTTTGCGCGTGCGTCCAGAAATAAGAAAAGCTTACTTCCCCCCTTTTTTTAAATTCACAGCTTCTAGAAGGTTTACATGATTTCTTAAAAAACACGAGTTTCTAGAAAATGTGATTTATTTCATAAATGGAATAAACAAAGTATGCACATTCTATGTCATAACGACTTTCGATATTTTGCGCATTCGCAAACTATGCACATTCTACGGAATAACGACTTTCTATAGTTTGCGCATGCGTCCAGAAATAAGAAAAGCTTACTTCCCCCCTTTTTTAGATTCACAGCTTCTAGAAAGTTTACATGATTTCTTAAAAAATACGAGTTTTTAGAAAATGTGATATATTTCCTAAATGGAATCAACAAAGTATGCACATTCTACGTAATAATGACTTTCTACAGTTTGTGCATGCGTCCGGAGATAAGAAAAGCTTACTACCCCCGGTTTTTTAAAATCACAGCTTCTAGAAGGTTTACATGATTTCTTAAAAAACACGAGTTTTTAGAAAATGTCATTTATTTAATAAATGGAATCAACAAAGTATGCACATTCTACGTAATAACGACTTTCTTCAGTTTGTGCATATGAACGGAAATAAGAAAAGCTTACTTCCACCAGTTTTTAAAAATCACAGCTTCTAGAAGGTTTACATGATTTCCTAAAAAACACAAGTTTTTAGAAAATCTGATTTATTTCATAAATGCAATCAACAAAGTATGCACATTCTACGTCATAATGACTTTCTATAGTTTGCGCATGCATCCGGAAATAAGAAAAGCTTACTTCCCCCAGTTTTCTAAAATCACAGCTTCTAGAAGCTTTACATGATTTCTTAAAAAACACGAGTTTTTAGAAAATGTGATTTATTTCATAAATGGACTCAACAAAGTATGCACATTCTATGTCATAACGACTTTCGATAGTTTGCGCATGCGCAAACTATGCACATTCTACGTAATAACGAATTTCTATAGTTTGCGCATGGGTCCGGAAATAAGAAAAGCTTACTTCCCCCCTTTTTTTAAATTCACAGCTTCTAGAAGGTTTACATGATTTCTTAAAAAACACAAGTTTTTAGAAAATGTGATTTATTTCATAAATGGAATCAACAAAGTATGCACATTCTATGTCATAACGAATTTCGATAGTTTGCACATGCGCAAGCTATGCACATTCTACGTAATAACGGCTTTCTATAGTTTGCGCATGCGTCCGGAAATAAGAAAAGCTTACTTCCTCCCTTTTTTTAAATTCATAGCTTCTAGAAGGTTTACATGATTTCTTAAAAAACACGAGTTTTTAGAAAATGTTATTTATTTCATAAATGGAAACAACAAAGTATGCACATTCTATGTCATAACGACATTCGATAGTTTTCGCATGCGCAAACTATGAACATTCTACGAAATAACGAATTTCTATAGTTTGCGCATCCGTCCGGAAATACGAAAAGCTTACATCCCCCCTTTTTTTAAATTCATAGCTTCTAGAACATTTACATGATTTCATAAAAAACACGAGTTTTTAGAAAATGTGCTTTATTTCATCAATGGAATCAACAAAGTATGCACATTCTATGTCATAACGACTTTTGATAGTTTGGGCATGCTCAAACTATGCACATTCTAGCTAATAACGACTTTCTAAATTTTGCGCATGCGTCCAGAAATAAGAAAAGCTTACTTCCCCCCTTTTTTTAAATTCACAGCTACTAGAAGGTTACATGATATCTTAAAACAAATTAGTTTTTAGAAAATGTGATTTATTTCATAAATGGAATCAACAAAGTATGCACATTCTACGTAATAACGACTTTCTTTAGTTTGCGCATCCGTCCGGATCTAAGAAAAGCTTACTACCCCCCATTTTTTAAAATCACAACTTTTAGAAGGTTTACATGATTTCTTAAAAAACACAATTTTTTAGAAAATGTGATTTATTTCATAAATGGAATCAACAAAGTATGCACATTCTATGTCATAACGACTTTCGATAGTTCGCACATGCGCAAACTATGCACATTCTATGTAATAACGACTTTCTATAGTTTGCGCATGCGCCCGGAAATAAGAAAAGCTTACTTCCCCCCTTTTTTTAAATTCACAGCTTCTAGAAGGTTTACATGATTTCTTTTAAAAAAAGAGTTTTCAGAAAATGTGATTTATTTCATGAATGGAATCAACAAAGTAAGCACATTCTATGTCATAACGACTTTCGATATTTTGCGCATGCGCAAACTATGCACATTCTACGTAATAACGACTTTCTATAGTTTGCGCATGCTCCCGGAAATAAGAAAAGCTTCCTTCCCCCCTTTTTTTAAGTTCACAGCTTCTAGAAGGTTTACATGATTTCTTAAACAACACGAGTTTTTAGAAAATGTATTTTATTTCATCAATGGAATCAACATAGTATGCACAATCTATGTCATAACGACTTTCGATAGTTTGTGCATGCGCAAACTATGCACATTCTACGTAATAACGACTTTCTATAGTTTGCGCATGCGTCCGGAAATAAGAAAAACATACTTCCCCCCTTTTTTTGAATTCACAGCTTTTAGAAGGTTTACATGATTTCTTAAAAGACACGAGTTTTTAGAAAATGTGATTTATTACATAAATGGAATCAACAAAGTATGCACATTCTACGTAATAACGATTTTCTATAGTTTGCACATGCATCCGGAACTAAGAAAACTATACTTCCCCATGTTTTTTAAAATCACAACTTCTAAAAGGTTTACATAATTTCTTAAAAAAAACGAGTTTTTAGAAAATGTGATTTATTTCATAAATGGAATGAACAAATTATGCACATTCTATGTCATAACGACTTTCGATAGTTTGCGCATGAGAAAACTATGCACATTCTACGTAATAACGACATTCTATAGTTTGCGCATGCGTCCGGAAATAAGAAAAGCTTACTTCTCCCATTTTTTTAAATTCACAGCTTCTAGAAGAATTACATGATTTCTTAAAAAACACGAGTTTTTAGAAAATGTGATTTATTTCAAAAATGGAATCAACAAAGTATGCACATTCTATGTCATAACGACTTTCGATAGTTTCCGCATGCGCAAACTATGCATATTCTACGAAATAACGACTTTCTACAGTTTGCGCATGCGTGCGGAAATAAGAAAAGCTTACTTCCCCCCTTTTTTTAAATTCACAGCTTCTAGAAGGGTTACATGATTTCTTAAAACACACGAGTTTTTGGAAAATGTGATTTATTTCATAAATGGAATCAACAAAGTATGCACATTCTACGTAATAATGACTTTCTATAGTTTGCGCATGCGTCCGAAGATAAGAAAAGCTCACTGCCCCCGGTTTTTTAAAATCACGGCTTCTAGAAGGTTTACATGATTTCTTAAAAAACACGAGTTTTTGGAAAATGTCATTTATTTAATAAATGGAATCAAAAAAGTATGCACATTCTACATAATAATGACTTTCTTCAGTTTGCGCATACGAACGGAAATAAGAAAAGCTTACTTCCGCCAGTTTTTTAAAATCACAACTTCTAGAAGGTTTACATGATTTCCAAAAAAACACAAGTTTTTAGAAAATCTGATTGATTTCATAAATGGAATCATGAAAGTATGCACATTCTACGTCATAATGACTTTCTATAGTTTGCGCATGCGTCCGGAAATAAGAAAAGCTTACTTCCCCCCATTTTCTAAAATCACAACTTCTATAAGGTTTACATGATTTCTTAAAAAACACGAGTTTTTAGAAAATGTGATTTATTTCATAAATGGAATCAACAAAGTATGCACATTCTATGTCATAACGACTTTCGATAGTTTGCGCATGCGCAAACTATGCACATTCTACGTAATAACGAATTTCTATAGTTTGCGCATGCGTCCGGAAATAAGAAAAGCTTACTTCCCCCTTTTTTTTAAATTCACAGCTTCTAAAAGGTTTACATGATTTCTTAAAAAACACGAGTTTTTAGAAAATGTGATTTATTGCATAAATGGAATCAACAAAGTATGCACATTCTATGACATAACGACTTTCGATAGTTTGCGCATGCCCAAACTATGCACATTCTACGTAATAACGGCTTTCTATAGTTTGCACATGCGTCCGGAAATAAGAAAAGCTTTCTTCCCCCCTTTTTTAAATTCACAGCTTCTAGAAGGTTTACATGATTTCTTAAAAAAAATGAGTTTTTAGAAAATGCGATTTATTTCATAAATGGAATCAACAAAGTATGCACATTCTACGTCACAACCACTTTCTATAGTTTGCGCATGCGTCTAGAACTAAGAAAAGCTTACTTCCCCCCTTTTTTTAAATTCACAGCTTCTAGAACGTTTACATGATTTCATAAAAAACACGAGTTTTTAGAAAATGTGATTTATTTCATAAATGGAATCAACAAAGTATGCACATTCTATGTCATAACGGCTTTTGAAAGTTTGGGCATGCTCAAACTATGCACATTCTACGTAATAACGACTTTCTATAGTTTGCGCATGCATCCGGAAATAAGAAAAGCTTACTTCCCCCCTTTTTTTAAATTCACAGCTTCTAGAAGGTTTACATGATTTCTTAAAAAACACGAGTTTTTAGAAAATGTGATTTATTTCATAAATTTTTATCAACAAAGTATGCACACTCTATGTCATAATGACTTTCAATATTTTGCGCATGCGCAAACTATGCTCATTCTACGTAATAACGACTTTCTATAGTTTGTGCATGCGCCCGGTAATAAGAAAAGCTTACTTCCCCCCTTTTTTTAAATTCACAGCTTCTAGAAGGTTTACATGATTTCTTAAAAAACACGAGTTTTTAGAAAATGTATTTTGTTTCATCAATGGTATCAACAAAGTATGCACATTCTATGTCATAACGTCTTTCGATATTTTGCGCATGTGCAAACTATGCATATTCTACGTAATAACGATTTTCTATAGTTTGTGCATGCGTCCGAAACTAAGAAAAGCATACTTCCCCCTTTTTTTAAATTCACAGCTACTAGAAGGTTACATGATTTCTTAAAAGACACGAGTTTTTAGAAAATGTGATTTATTTCATAAATGGAATCAACAAAGTATGCACATTCTACGTAATAACGACTTTCTATAGTTTGCGCATACGTCTGGATCTAAGAAAAGCTTACTACCCCCCATTTTTTAAAATCCAACTTCTAGAAGGTTTACATGATTTCTTAAAAAACACGAGTTTTTAGAAAATGTGATTTATTTCATAAATGGAATCAACAAACTATGCACATTTTATGTCATAACGACTTTCGATAGTTTGCGCATGTGCAAACTATGCACATTCTACCTTATAACGACTTTCTATAGTTTGCGCATGCGCCCGGAAATAAGAAAAGCTTGCTACCCCCCTTTTTTTAAATTCACAGCTTCTAGAAGGTTTACATGATTTCTTAAAAAACACGAGTTTTTAGAAAATGTGATTTGTTTCATAAATGGAATCAATAAAGTATGCACATTCTATGTCATAACGACTTTCGATAGTTTGCGCATGCGCAAACTATGCACATTCTACGTAATAACGACTTTCTATAGTTTGCGCATGCGCCCGGAAATAAGAAAAGCTTACTTCCCCCTTTTTTTAAATTCACAGCTTCTAGAATGTTTACATGATTTCTTAAGAAACACGAGTTTTTAGAAAATGTATTTTATTTCATCAATGGAATCAACAAAGTATGCACATTCTATGTCATAACGACTTTCGATAGTTTGCGTATGCGCAAACTATGCATATTCTACCTAATAATGACTTTCTATAGTTTGCGCATGTGTCCGAAAATAAGAAAAGCATACTTCCCCCCTTTTTTTAAATTCACATCTTCTAAAAGGTTACATGATTTCTTAAAAGACACGAGTTTTTAGAAAATGTGATTTATTTCATAAATGGAATCAACAAAGTATGCACATTCTACGTAATAACGACTTTCTATAGTTTGTGCATGCGCCCGGAAATAAGAAAAGCTTACTTCCCCCCTTTTTTTAAATTCACAGCTCCTAGAAGGGTTACATGATTTCTTAAAAAACACGAGTTTTTATAAAATGTGATTTATTTCATAAATGGAATCAACAAAGTATGCACATTCTACGTCATAACGATATTCTAGAGTTTATGCATGCGTCCGGAAATAAGAAAAGCTTACTTCCGCCCGTTTTTTAAAATCACAGATTCTAGAAGGTTTACATGATTTCTTAGAAAACACAAGTCTGTAGAAAATGTGATTTAATTCATAAATGGAATCAACAAAGTATGCACATTCTATGTAATAACGACTTTCTATAGTTTGCGCATGCGTCAGGAAATAAGAAAAGCTTACTTCTGCCAGTTTTTTAAAATCACAGCTTCAAAAAGGTTTACATGATTTCTTAAAAAGCACGATTTTTTAGAAAATGTGATTTATTTCATAAATGGAATCAACAAAGTATACACATTCTATGTCATAACGACTTTCGATAGTTTGTGCATGCACAAACTATGCAAATTCTACGTCATAACAACTTTCTATAGTTTGCGAATGCGTCCGGAAATAAGAAAAGCATACTTCCGCCAATTTTTTAAGATCACAACTTCTAGAAGGTTTACATGATTTCTTAAAAAACATGAGTTTTTAGAAAATATGATTTATTTCATAAATGGAATAAAAAAAGTATGCACATTCTACGTAATAACGACTTTCTAAAGTTTGCGCATGCATCCGCAACTATGAAAAGCTTACTTCCGCCAATTTTTTAAAATCACAACTTCTAGAAGGTTTACATGATTTCTTAAAAAACATGAGTTTTTAGAAAATATGATTTATTTCATAAATGGAATAAAAAAAGTATGCACATTCTACGTAATAACGACTTTCTAAAGTTTGCGCATGCGTCCGCAACTATGAAAAGCTTATTTCATAAATGGAATCAACAAAGTATGCTCATTCTATGTCATAAGGACTTTCGATAGTTTGTGGATGCGCAAACTATGCACATTCTACGTAATAACGACTTTCTATAGTTTGCGCATGCGTCCGGAAATAAGAAAAGCTTACTTCCGCCAATTTTTTAAAATCACAACTTCTAGAAGGTTTACAAGATTTCTTAAAAAACATGAGTTTTTAGAAAATATGATTTATTTCATAAATGGAATAAAAAAAGTATGCACATTCTACATAATAACGACTTTCTAAAGTTTGCGCATGCATCCGCAACTATGAAAAGCTTACTTCCCCCCTTTTTTTAAATTCACAGCTTCTAGAAGGTTTACACGATTTCTTAAAAAACATGAGTTTTTAGAAAATGTGATTTATTTCATAAATGGAATCAACAAATTATGCACATTCTATGCCATAACAACTTTCAATAGTTTGCACATTCGCAAATTATGCACATTCTACGTAATAACGACTTTCTATAGTTTTCGCATGCGTCCGGAAATAACAAAAAGCTTACTTCCCCCCGTTTTTTAAATTCACAGCTTCTAGAAGGTTTACATTATTTCTTAAAAAACATGAGTTTTTAGAAAATGTGATTTATTTCATAAATGGAATAAAGAAAGTATGCACATTCTATGTCATAACGACTTTCTATAGTTTGCGCATGCGTCTGGAAATAAGAAAAGCTTACTTCCCCCCGGTTTTTAAAATCACAACTTCGAGAAGGTTTACATGATTTCTTAAAAAACATGAGTTTTTAGAAAATGTGATTTATTTCATAAATGGAATCAACAAAGTATGCACATTCTATGTCATAACGACTTTCGATAGTTTGTGCATGCGCAAAGTATGCACATTCTGTGTAGTAACGACTTTCTATAGTTTGCGCATGCGTCCGGAAATAAAAAAAGCTTACTTGCGATAGTTTTTTAAAATCACAGCTTCTAGAAGGTTTACATGATTTCTTAAAAAACACGTGTTTTTAGAAAATGTGATTTATTTCATAAATGGAATCAACAAAGTATGCACATTCTACATCATAACGACTTTCTATAGTTTTCGCATGCGTCCGGAAATGAGAAAAACTTACTTCCCCCGTTTTTTAAAATCACAGCTTCTAGAAGGTTTACATGATTTCTTAAAAACACCGAGTTTTTAGAAAATGTGATTTATTTCATAAATGGAATCAACAAAGTATGCACATTCTATGTCATAACGATTTTCGATAGTTTGTGCATGCGCAAAGTATTCATATTCTATGTAATAACGACTTTCTGTAGTTTGTACATGCGTCCGAAAATAAAAAAAAATAAAAAAGCTTACTTCCCCCCTTTTTTTAAATTCACAGCTTCTAGAAGGCTTACATGATTTCTTAAAAAACACGAGTTTTTAGAAAGTTTGATTTATTTCATATATGGAATCAACAAAGTATGCACATTCTACATCATAACGACTTTCTATAGTTTGCGCATGCGTCCGGAAATAAGAAAACATTATTTTCCCCCGTTTTTTAAAATCACAGCTTCTAGAAGGTTCACATGATTTCTTAAAAAACACGAGTTTTTAGAAAATGTGATTTATTTTATAAATGGAATCAACAAAGTATGCACATTCTACATCATAACGATATTCTATAGTTTCCGCATGCGTCTGGAGATAAGAAAAGCTTACTGCACCCGGTTTTTTAAATTCACAGCTTTTAGAAGTTTTACATGATTTCTTAGAAAACACGAGTTTTTAGAAAATGTCATTTATTTAATAAATGGAATCAACAAAGTATGCACATTCTACGTAATAACGACTTTCTTCATTTTGCACATACGAACGGAAATAAGAAAAGCTTACTTCCGCCAGTTTTTTAAAATCACAGCTTCTAGAAGGTTTACATGATTTCCTAAAAAACACAAGTTTTTAGAAAATCTGATTTATTTCACAAATGGAATCAACAGAGTATGCACATTCTACGTCATAACGACTTTCTATAGTTTGCGCATGCATCCGGAAATAAGAAAAGCTTACTTCCCCCCGTTTTCTAAAATCACAGCTTCTAGAACGTTTACATGATTTCTTAAAAAACACGACTTTTGAGAAAATGTGATTTATTTCATAAATGGAATCAACAAAGTATACATATTCTATGTCATAACGACTTTTGATAGTTTGGGCATGCTCAAACTATGCACATTCTACATAATAACGACTTTCTATAGTTTGCGCATGCGTCTGGAAATAAGAAAAGCTTACTTCCCCCCTTTTTTTAAATTCACAGCTTCTAGAAGGTTTACATGATTTCTTAAAAAGCACGAGTTTTTAGAAAATGTGATTTATTTCATAAATGGAATCAACAAAGTATGCACATTCTATGTCATAACGACTTTTGATAGTTTGCGCATGCGCAAACTATGCACATTCTATGTAATAACGACTTTCTATATTTTGCGCATGCGCCCGGAAATAAGAAAAGCTTACTTCCCCCCTTTTTTTAAATTCACAGCTTCTAGAAGGTTTACATAATTTCTTAAAAAACACGAGTTTTTAGAAAATGTGATTTATTTCATAAATGGAATCAACAAAGTATGCACATTCTATGTCATAACGACTTTCGATATTTTGCACATGCGCAAACTATACACATTCCACGTAATAACGAATTTCTATAGTTTGCGCATGCGCTCGGAAATAAGAAAAGCTTACTTCCCCCCTTGTTTTAAATTCACAACTTCTAGAAGGTTTACATGATTTCTTAAAAAACACGAGTTTTTAGAAAATGTCATTTATTTAATAAATGGAATCAACAAAGTATGCACATTCTACCTAATAACGACTTTCTTCATTTTGCACATACGAACGGAAATAAGAAAAGCTTACTTCCGCCAGTTTTTTAAAATCACAGCTTCTAGAAGGTTTACATGATTTCCTAAAAAACACAAGTTTTTAGAAAATCTGATTTATTTCACAAATGGAATCAACAAAGTATGCACATTCTACGTAATAACAACTTTCTATAGTTTGTGCATGCGTCCGCAACTATAAAAAGCTTACTACCCCCCGTTTTCTAAAATCACAACTTCTAGAAGGTTTACATGATTTCTTAAAAAACACGAGTTTTTTAGAAAATGTGATTTATTTCATAAATGGAATAAACAAAGTATGCACATTCTACGTAATAACGACTTTCTATAGTTTCTGCATGCGTCCGCAACTATGAAAAGCTTACTTCCCCGCGTTTTTTAAAATCACAACTTCTAGAAGGTTTACATGATTTCTTAAAAGACACGAGTTTTTAAAAAAGGTGATTTATTTCAAAAATGGAATCAACAAAGTATGCACATTCTATGTCATAACGAATTTCTATAGTTTGCACATGTGCAAAGTATGCACATTCTACATAATAACGACTTTCTATAGTTTGCGCATGCGTCCGGAGATAATAAAAGCTTACTTCCCCCCTTTTTTTAAATTCACAGCTTCTAGAAGGTTTACATGATTTCTTAAAAAACATGAGTTTTTAGAAAAGGTGATTTATCTCATAAATGGAATCAACAAAGTATGCACATTCTATGTCATAACGACTTTCTATAGTTTTTGCATGCATCCGGAAATAAGAAAAGTTTATTTCCCCCCGTTTTTCAAAATCACAGCTTCTAGAAGGTTTACATGATGTCTTAAAGAACACGAGTTTTTAGAAAATGTGATTTATTTCATAAATGGAATCAGCAAAGTATGCACATTCTATGTCATAACGACTTTCGATAGTTTGCGCATGCGCAAAACTATGCACATTCTACGTAATAACGACTTTCTACAGTTTGCGCATGCGTCCGGAAATAAGAAAAGCTTACTTCCCCCTTTTTTTTAATTCACAGCTTCTAGAAGATTTACATTATTTTTTTAAAAACACGAGTTTTTAGATAATGTGATTTATTTCATAAATGGAATCAACAAACTATGCACATTCTATTTCATAACGACTTTCGATAGTTTGCGCATGCGCAAAGTATGCATATTCTATGTAATAACGACTTTCTATAGTTTGCGCATGCGTCCGGAAAAAACAAAAAGCTTACTTCCCCCCTTTTTTAAATTCACAGCTTCTAGAAGGCTTACATGATTTCTTAAAAAACACGAGTTGTTAGAAAATGTGATTTATTTCATAAATGGAATCAACAAAGTATGCACATTCTACGTCATAACGACTTTATATAGTTTGCGCATGCGTCCGGAAATAAGAAAAGATTACTTCCCCCCATTTTTTAAAATCACAGCTTCTAGAAGGTTTACATGATTTCTTAAAAAACATGAGTTTTTAGAAAATGTGATTTATTTCATAAATAGAATCAACAAAGTATGCACATTCTATGTAATAACAACTTTCTATAGTTTGCGCATGTGTCCAGAAATAAGAAAAGCTTACTTCCGCCAGTTTTTTAAAATCACAGCTTCAAGAAGGTTTACATGATTTCTTAAAAAGCACAAGTTTTTAGAAAATGTGATTTATTTCATAAATGGGATCAACAAAGTATGCACATTCTATGTCATAACGACTTTCGATAGTTTGCGCATGCGCAAACTATGCACATTCTATGTAATAACGACATTCTATAGTTTGCGCATGCGTCCGGAAATAAGAAAAGCTTACTTCCGCCAATTTTTTAAAATCACAGCATCTAGAAGGATTACATGATTTCTTGAAAAACATGAGTTTTTAGAAAATGTCATTTATTTAGTAAATGGAATCAACAAAGTATGCACATTCCACGTAATAACGACTTTCTAAAGTTTGCGCATGCGTCCGGAAATAACAAAAGCTTACTTTCTCCAGTTTTTAAAAATCACAACTTCTAGAAGGTTTACATGATTGCTTAAAAAACATAAGTTTTTAGAAAATCTGATTTATTTCATAAATGGAATGAACAAAGTATGCAAATTCTATGTCATAACGACTTTCTATAGTTTGCGAATGCGTCCGGAAATAGGAAAAGCTTTCTTCCCCCCGTTTTTTAAAATCACAACTTCTAGAAGGTTTACATGATTTCTTAAAAAACACGAGTTTCTAGAAAATGTCATTTATTTCATAAATGGAATCAACAAAGTATGCACATTCTATGGAATAACGACTTTCGATAGTTTGTGCATACACAAACTATGCACATTCTACGTAATAACGACTTTCTATAGTTTGCGCATGCGTCCGGAAATAAGAAAAGCTTACTTCCCCCTTTTTTTAAATTCAGAACTTCTAGAAGGTTGACATGATTTCTTAAAAAACATGAGTTTTTAGAAAATGTCATTTATTTGATAAATGGAATCAACAAAGTATGCACATTCTACGTAATAACGACTTTCTAAAGTTTACGCATGTGTCCGGAAATAAGAAAAGCTTACTTCCACCAGTTTTTTAAAATCACAACTTCGAGAAGGTTTACATGATTTCTTAAAAAACATGAGTTTTTAGAAAATCTAATTTATTTCATAAATGGAATCAACAAAGTATGCAAATTCGACGTCATAACGACTTTCTATAGTTTGCGAATGCATCCGGAAATAAGAAAAGCTTACTTCCCCACGTTTTTTAAAATCACAACTTCTAGAAGGTTTACATGGTTTCTTAACAAAGATGAGTTGTTAGAAAATGTGATTTATTTCATAAATGGAATCAACAAAGTATGCACATTCTATGTCATAACGAATTTCTATAGTTTGCACATGCGCAAAGTATGCACTTTCTACGTAATAACGACTTTCTATAGTTTGCGCATGCGCTCGGAAATAAGAAAAGCTTACTTCGCCCCGTTTTTTAAAATCACAACTTCTAGAAAGTTTAGATGATTTCTTAAAAAACATGAGTTTTTAGAAAATGTGATTTATTTCATAAATGGAATCAACAAATTATGCACATTCTATGTCATAACGACTTTCGGTAGTTTGCGCATTCGTAAAGTATGCACATTCTACATAATAACGACTTTCTATAGTTTGCGCATGCGTCCGGAAATAAGAAAAGCTTACTTCCCCCCTTTTTTAAAATTCATAGCTTCTAGAAGATTTACATGATTTCTTAAAAAAAACGAGTTTTTAGAAAATGTGATTTATTTCATAAATGGAATCAACAAAGTATGCACATTCTATGTCATAACGACTTTCGATAGTTTGCGCATGCGCAAACTATGCACATTTTACGTAATAACGACTTTCTATAGTTTGCGCATGCGTGCAGAAATAAGAAAAGTTTACTTTCCCCCCGTTTTTTAAAATCAACAAGGTATACACATTCTATGTCATAACGACTTTTGATAGTTTGTGCATCCGCAAACTATGCAAATTCTACGTCATAACGACTTTCTATAGTTTGCGAATGCGTCCACAAATAAGAAAAGTTTACTTTCCCCCGTTTTTTAAAATCATAACTTCTAGAAGGTTTACATGATTTCTTAAAAAACACAAGTTTTTAGAAAATGTGATTTATTTCATAAATGGAATCAAGAAAGTATGCACATTCTACGTCATAACGACGTTCTATAGTTTGTGCATACGTCCGGAAATAAGAAAAGCTTATTTCCCCCCGTTTTTTTAAATCACAGCTACTAGAAGGTTTACATGATTTCTTAAAAAACATGAGTTTTAAGAAAATGTGATTTATTTCATAAATGGAATCAACAAATTATGCACATTCTATGCCATAACAACTTTCGATAGTTTGCACATTCGCAAATTATGCACATTCTATGTCATAACAACTTTCTATAGTTTGCGCATGCGTCTAGGAATAAGAAAAGCTTACTTCCCCCCGGTTTTTAAAATCACAACTTCTAGAAGCTTTACATGATTTCTTAAAAAACACGAGTTTTTAGAAAATGTGATTTATTTCATAAATGGAATCAACAAAGTATGCACATTCTATGTCATAACGACTTTCGATAGTTTGTGCATGAGCAAACTATGCACATTCTACGTAATAACGACTTTCTATAGTTTGCGCATGCGTCCGGAAATAAGAAAAGCTTACTTCCCCCTTTTTTTAAATTCAGAACTTCTAGAAGGTTTACATGATTTCTTAAAAAACACGAGTTTTTAGAAAATGTCATTTATTTGATCAATGGAATCAACAAAGTATGCACATTCTACGTAATAACGACTTTCCAAAGTTTACGCATGGTCCGGAAATAAGAAAAGCTTACTTCCGCCAGTTTTTTAAAATCAAAACTTCAAGAAGGTTTACATGATTTCTTAGAAAACATGAGTTTTTAGAAAATCTAATTTATTTCATAAATAGAATCAACAAAGTATGCAAATTCGACATCATAACGAATTTCTATAGTTTGCGAATGCGTCCGGAAATAAGAAAAGCTTACTTCCCCCCGTTTTTTAAATCATAACTTCTAGAAGGTTTACATGATTTCTTAAAAAACACGAGTTTTTAGAAAATGTGATTTATTTCATAAATGGAATCAACAAAGTATGCACATTCTATGTCATAACAAATTTCTATAGTTTGCACATGCGCAAAGTATACACATTCTACGTAATAACGACTTTCTATAGTTTGCACATGCGTCCGGAAATAAGAAAAGCTTACTTCCCCCCGTTTTTTAAAATCACAACTTCTAGAAAGTTGACATGATTTCTTATAAAACACGAGTTTTTAGAAAATGTGATTTATTTCATAAATGGAATCAACAAATTATGCACATTCTATGTCATAACGACTTTCGATAGTTTGCGCATTCGCAAACTATGCACATTCTACGTAATAACGACTTTCTACAGTTTGCGCATGCGTCCGGAAATAAGAAAAGCTTACTTCCCCCCGTTTCTTAAAATCACAGCTTCTAGAAGCTTTACATGATTTCTTAAAAAACACGAGTTTTTAGAAAATGTGATTTATTTCATAAATTGAATCAAGAAAGTATGCACATTCTATGTCATAACGACTTTCTATAGTTTGCGCATGCATCCAGAAAAAAGAAAAGCTTACTTGCCCCCATTTTTTAAAATCACAACTTCTAGAAGATTTACATGATTTCTTAAAAAACACGAGTTTTTAGAAAATGTGATTTATTTCATAAATGGAATCAACAAAGTATGCACATTCTATGTCATAACGACTTTCGATGGTTTGCGCATGCGCAAACTATGAACATTCTACGTAATAATGACTTTCTATAGTTTGTGCATGCGTTCGGAAATAAGAAAAGCTTACTTCCCCCCTTTTTTAAAATTCATAGCTTCTAGAAGATTTACATGATTTCTTAAAAAAAACGAGTTTTTAGAAAATGTGATTTATTTCATAAATGGAATCAACAAAGTATGCACATTCTATGTCATAAGGACTTTCGATAGTTTGCGCATGAACAAGCTATGCACATTCTACGTAATAACGACTTTCTATAGTTTGCGCATGCGTCCGGAAATAAGAAAAGCTTAATTCCCCCCTTTTTTAAAATTCACAGCTTCTAGAAGATTTACATGATTTCTTTAAAAAAACGAGTTTTTAGAAAATGTGATTTATTTCTTAAATGGAGTCGGCAAAGTATGCACATTCTATGTCATAACAACTTTCGATAGTTTGCGCATGCGCAAACTATGCACCTTCTACGTATTAACGACTTTCTATAGTTTGCGCATGGGTTCGGAAATAAGAAAAGCTTACTTCCCCCTTTTTTAAAATTCACAACTTCTAGAAGGTTTACATGATTTCTTGGAAAACATGAGTTTTTAGAAAATGTCATTTATTTAATAAATGGAATCAACAAAGTATGCACATTCTACGTAATAACGACTTTCTAAAGTTTGTGCATGCGTCCGGAAATAATAAAAGCTTACTTCCACCAGTTTTTTAAAATCACAACTTCTAGAAGGTTTACATGATTTCTTAAAAAACATGAATTTTTAGAAAATCTGACTTATTTCATAAATGGAATCAACAAAGTATGCAAATTCTACATCATAACGACTTTCTATAGTTTGCTAATGCGTCCGGAAATAAGAAAAGCATACTTCCCCCCGTTTTTTAAAATCACAACTTCTAGAAGCTTTACATGATTTCTGAAAAAACACGAGTTTTTAGAAAATGTGATTTATTTCATAAATGGAATCAACAAAGTATGCACATTCTATGTAATAACGACTTTCTATAGTTTGTGCATGCGTCCGCAACTATGAAAAGCTTACTTCCCCGCGTTTTTTAAAATCACAACTTTTAGAAGGTTTACATGCTTTCTTAAAAACCACGAGTTTTTAGAAAATGTGATTTATTTCAAAAATGGAATCAACAAAGTATGCACATTCTATGTCATAACGAATTTCTATAGTTTGCACATGCGCAAAGTATGCACATTCTACATAATAACGACTTTCTATAGTTTGCGCATGCGTCCGAAAATAAGAAAAGCTTACTTCCGCCAGTTTTTTAAAATCACAACTTCTAGAAGATTTATATGATTTCGTAAAAAACATGAGTTTTTAGAAAAACTGATTTATTTCATAACTGGAATCAACAAAGTATGCACATTCTATGTAATAACGGCATTCTATAGTTTGTGCATGCGTCCGGAAATAAGAAAAGCTTACCTCCCACTGTTTTTTAAAATCACAGTTTCTAGAAGGTTTACATGATTTCTTAAAAAACACGAGTCTGTAGAAAATGTCATTTAATTCATAAATGGAATCAACAAAGTATGCACATTCTCTGTAATAACGAATTTCTATAGTTTGCGCATTCGTCCGGAAAAAAAAAAAAAAAGTTTACTTCTGCCAGTTTTTTAAAATCACAGTTTCAAAAAGGTTTACATGATTTCTTAAAAAGCACGATTTTTTACAAAATGTGATTTATTTCATAAATGGAATCAACAAAGTATACACATTCTATGTCATAACGACATTCGATACTTTGTGCATGCGCAAACTATGCAAATTCTACGTCATAACGACTTTCTATAGTTTACGAATGCTTTTGGAAATAAGAAAAGCTTACTTCTCCCCATTTTTTAAAATCACAACTTCTAGAAGGTTTACATGATTTCTTAAAAAACATGAGTTTTTAGAAAACGTGATTTGTTTCATAAATGGAATCAACAAAGTATCCACATTCTACGTAATAACGACTTTCTATAGTTTGTGCATGTGTCCGCAACTATGAAAAACTTACTTCCCCCCGTTTTTTAAAATCACAACTTCTAGAAGGTTTACACTATTTCTTAAAAAAGAGGCGTTTTTTAGAAAATGTGAATTATTTCATAAATGGAATCAACAAAGTATGCACATTCTATGTCAAAACGACTTTCGATAGTTTGTGCATGCACAAACTATGCACATTCTACGTAATAACGACTTTCTATAGTTTGCGCATGCGTTCGGAAATAAGAAAAGCTTACTTCCGCCAGTTTTTTAAAATCACAACTTCTAAAAGGTTTACATGATTTCTTAAAAAACACAAGTTTTTAGAAAATGTGATTTATTTCATAAATGGAATCAACAAAGTATGCACATTCTATGTCATAACGACTTTCAATAGTTTGCGCATGCGCAAACTATGCATATTCTACGAAATAACAACTTTCTATAGTTTGCGTACACGTCAAGAAATAAGAAAAGCTTACTTCCCCCCTTTTTTTAAATTCACAGCTTCTAGAAGGTTTACATGCTTTCTTAAAAAACACAAGTTTTTAGAAAATGTGATTTCTTTCAGAAATGGAATCAACAAAATATGCACATTCTACGTAATAATGAGTTTCTATATTTTGTGCATGCGTCCGGAAATAAGAAAACCTTACTTCCCCCCATTTTTTAAAATCACAACTTCTAGAAAGTTTACACGATTTCTTAAAAAACACGAGTTTTTAGAAAATGTGATTTATTTCATAAATGGAATCAACAAATTATGCACATTCTATGTCATAACGACTTTCGATAGTCTGCGCATTCGCAAACTATGCACATTCTACGTAATAACGACTTTCTATTGTTTGTGCATGTGTCCGGAAATAACAAAAGCTTACTTTCCCCATTTTTCTAAATTCATAGCTTCTAGAAGGTTTACATGATTTCTTAAAAAACATGAGTTTTTAGAAAAGGTGATTTATTTCATAAATGGAATCAACCAAGTACGCAAATTCTACGTCATAACGACTTTCTATAGTTTTCGCATCGTCCGGAAATAAGAAAAGCTTACTTCCCCCCGTTTTTTAAAATCACAGCTTCTAGAAGGTTTACATGATTTCTTAAAGAACACGAGTTTTTAGAAAATGTGATTTATTTCATAAATGGAATCAACAAAGTATGCACATTCTATGTCATAACAACTTTCGATAGTTTGCGCATGCGCAAACTATGCACATTCTACGTAATAACGACTTTCTATAGTTTGCGCATGCATCCGGAAATTAGAAAAGCTTACTTCCCCACTTTTTTTAAATTCAAAACGTCTTGAAGGTTTACATGATTTCTTAAAAAACATGAGTTTTTAGAAAATGTGATTTATTTCATAAATGGAATCAACAAAGTATGCACATTCTATGTCATAACGACTTTCGATAGTCTGTGCATGCGCAAACTATGCATATTCTACGAAATATTGACTTTCTATAGTTTGCGCATGCGTCTGGAAATAACAAAAGCTTACCTACCCCCTTTTTTTAAATTCACAGCTTCTAGAAGGTTTACATGATTTCTTAAAAAACACGAGTTCTTAGAAAATGTGATTTATTTCATAAATGGAATCAACAAAGTATGCACATTCTACGTCATAACCACTTTCTATGGTTTGCGCATGCGTCCGAAAATAAGAAAAGCTTACTTCCCCCCATGATTTAAAATCACTGCTTCTAGAAGGTTTACATGATTTCTTAAAAAACACGAGTTTTCAGAAAATGTGATTTATTTCATAAATGGAATCAACAAAGTATGCACATTCTACGTCATAAAGATATTCTATAGTTTGCGCATGCGTCCGAAAATAAGAAAAGCTTACTTCCGCCCGTTTTTTAAAATCACAGTTTCTAGAAGGTTTACATCATTTCTTAAAAAACATGAGTCTGTGGAAAATGTTATTTAATTCATAAATGGAATCAACAAAGTATGCACATTCTACGTAATAACGACTTTCTATAGTTTGCACATGCGTCCGGAAACAAGAAAAGCTTACTTCCCCCGTTTTTTAAAATCACAGCTTCTAGAAGGTTTACATGATTTCATAAAAAACCTGAGTTTTTAGAAAATGTGATTTATTTCATAAATGGAATCAACAAAGTATGCACATTATATGTCGTATTGACTTTCCATAGTTTGGGCATGCGCAAACTATGCACATTCTACGTAATAACAACTTTCTATAGTTTGCGCATGCGTCCGGAAATAAGAAAAGCTTACTTCGCCGCTTTTTTTAATTTCAAAACGTCTAGAAGGTTTACATGATTTCTTAAAAAACACGAGTTTTTAGAAAATGTGATTTATTTCATAAATGGAATCAACAAAGTATGCACATTCTATGTCATAACGACTTTCGATAGTTTGGCC
This sequence comes from Larix kaempferi, assembly GCA_027924585.1. Taxonomy (NCBI): domain Eukaryota; kingdom Viridiplantae; phylum Streptophyta; class Pinopsida; order Pinales; family Pinaceae; genus Larix; species Larix kaempferi. The sequence goes on from BSBM01000217.1 coordinate 39,721,926, forward strand.
ATGCGAAAACTATGCACATTCTACGAAATAACGACTTTCTATAGTTTGCGCTTGCGTCCGGAAATAAGAAAAGCTTACTTCCCCCCGTTTTTTAAAATCACAGCTTCTAGAAGGTTTACATGATTTCTTAAAAAACACAAGTTTTTAGAAAATGTGATTTATTTCATCAATGGAATCAACAAAGTATGCACATTCTACGTAATAACGACTTTCTATTGTTTGCGTATGCGTCCGGAAATAATAAAAGCTTATTTCCCCCCTTTTTTTAAATTCACAGCTTCTAGAAGGTTTACATGATTTCATAAAAAACCTGAGTTTTTAGAAAATGTGATTAATTTCATAAATGGAGTTAACAAAGTATGCACATTTTATGTCATAACGACTTTCCATTTCTTGGGCATGCGCAAACTATGCACACTCTACGTAATAACAACTTTCTATAGTTTGTGCATGCGTCTGGAAATAAGAAAAGCTTACTTCCCCCCTTTTTTTAAATTCACAGCTTCTAGAAGGTTTACATGATTTCTTGAAAAACACGAGTTTTTAGAAAATGTGATTTATTTCATAGATGGAATCAACAAAGTATGCACATTCTATGTCATAACAACTTTCGATAGTTTGTGCATGCGCAAACTATGCACATTTTACGAAATAACGACTTTCTATAGTTTGCGCATGCGTCCGAAAATAAGAAAAGCTTTCTTCCTCCCTTTTTTTTAAATTCACAGCTTCTAGAAGGTTTACATGCTTTCTTAAAAAACAAGAGTTTTTAGAAAATGTGATTTATTCTATAAATGGAATCAACAAAGTATGCACATTCTACGTAATAACGACTTTTTATAGTTTCCGCGTGCGTGCGGAAATAAGAAAGGCTTACTTCCCCCCGTTTTTTAAAATCACAGCTTCTAGAAGATGAACATGATTTCTTAAAAAACACGAGTTTTTAGAAAATGTGATTTATTTCATAAATGGAATAAACAAAGTACGCACATTCTACGTAATAACGACTTTCTATTGTTTGCGTATGCGTCCTGAAATAATAAAAGCTTACTTCCCCCCTTTTTTTAAATTCACAGCTTCTAGAAGGTTTACATGATTTCTTAAAAAAAATGAGTTTTTAGAAAATGTGATTTATTTCATAAATAGAATCAACAAAGTATGCACATTCTACGTCATAACGACTTTCTATAGTTTGCGCATGCTTCCGGAAATAAGAAAAGCTTACTTCCCCCCGTTTTTTAAAATCACAGCTTCTAGAAGGTTTACATGAGTTCTTAAAAAACACGAGTTTTTAGAAAATGTGATTTATTTCATAAATGGAATCAACAAAGTATGCACATTCTACGCAATAACAACTTTCTATAGTTTGCGCATGCGTCCGGAAATAAGAAAAGCTTACTTCCCCCCGTTTTTTAAAAAGATAGCTTCTAGAAGGATTACATGATTTCATAAAAAACCTGAGTTTTTAGAAAGTGTCATTTATTTAATAAATGGGATCAACAAAGTATGCACATTCTACGTAATAACGACTTTCTTCAGTTTGCGCATACGTCTAGAAATAAGAAAAGCTTAATTCCACCATTTTTTTAAAATCACAGCTTCTAGAAGGTTTACATGATTTCCTAAAAAACACAAGTTTTTAGAAAATCTGATTTATTTCATAAATGCAATCAACAAGGTATGCACATTCTACATCATAACGACTTTCTATAGTTTGCGCATGCGTCTGGAAATAAGAAAAGCTTACTTCCTCCCATTTTTTAAAATCACAGCTTCTAGAAGGTTTACATGATTTCTTAAAAAACACGAGTTTTTAGAAAATGTGATTTATTTCATAAATGGAATCAACAAAGTATGCACATTCTAGTTCATAACGACGTTCAATAGTTTGCGCATGCGCAGACTTTGCACATTCTACGTAATAAGGACTTTCTATAGTTTGCGCATGCGTCCGGAAATAAGAAAAGCTTAGTTCCCCCCTCTTTTTAAATTCACAGCTTCTATAAGGTTTACATGATTTATTAAAAAACACGAGTTTTTAGAAAATGTGATTTATTTCATAAATGGAATCAACAAAGTATGCAAATTCTATGTCATAACGACTTTCGATAGTTTGCGCATACACAAACTATGCACATTCTACATAATAACGACTTTCTATAGTTTGCGCATGCATCCGGAAAGAAGAAAAGCTTACTTCCCCCCTTTTTTTAAATTCACAGCTTCTAGAAGGTTTACATGATTTCATAAAAAACACGAGTTTTTAGAAAATGTGATTTATTTGATAAATGGAATCAACAAGTATGCACATTCTATGTCATAACGAATTTCGATAGTTTGGGCATGCGCAAACTATTCACATTCTACATAATAACGAATTTCTATAGTTTGCGCATGCGTCCGGAAATAAGAAAAGCTTACTTCCCCCCTTTTTTTAAATTCACAGCTTCTAGAAGGTTTACATGATTTCCTAAAAAACACGAGTTTTTAGAAAATGTGATTTATTTCATAAATGGAATCAACAAAGTATGCACATTCTATGTCATAACGACTTTCGATATTTTGCGCATGCGCAAACTATGCACATTGTACGTAATAACGGCTTTCGATAGTTTGCGCATGCGTCCGGAAATAAGAAAAGCTTACTTCCCCCCTTTTTTTAAATTCACAGCTTCTAGAAGGTTTACATGATTTCTTAAAAAAAACGACTTTTTAGAAAATGCAATTTATTTCATAAATGGAATCAACAAAGTATGCACACTCTACGTCACAATCACTTTCTATAGTTTGCACAGCGTCCAGAAATTAAAAAAAAAGCTTACTTTCCCCCATTTTTTAAAATCACTGCTTCTAGAAGGTAACAAGATTTCTTAAAAAACACGATTTTTTAGAAAATGTGATTTATTTCATAAATGGAATAAACAAAGTATGCACATTCTATGTCATAACGACTTTCGATATTTTGCGCATTCGCAAACTATGCACATTCTACGGAATAACGACTTTCTATAGTTTGTGCATGCGTCCGGAAATAAGAAAAGCTTACTTCCCCCCTTTTTTTAGATTCACAGCTTCTAGAAGGTTTACATGATTTCTTAAAAACACGAGTTTTTAGAAAATGTGATTTACTTCCTAAATGGAATCAACAAAGTATGCACATTCTACGTAATAATGACTTTCTATAGTTTGCGCATGCGTCCGGAGATAAGAAAAGCTTACTGCCCCAGGTTTTTTAAATCACAGCTTCTAGAAGGTTTACATGATTTCTTAAAAAACATGAGTTTTTAGAAAATGTCATTTATTTAATAAATGGAATCAACAAAGTATGCACATTCTACGTAATAACGACTTTCTTCAGTTTGTGCATACGAACGGAAATAAGAAAAGCTTACTTCCGCCAGTTTTTTAAAATCACAGCTTCTAGAAGGTTTACATGATTTCCTAAAAAACACAAGTTTTTAGAAAATCTGATTTATTTCATAAATGGAATCAACAAAGTATGCACATTCTACGTCATAACGACTTTCTATAGTTTGCGCATGCATCCGGAAATAAGAAAAGCTTACTTCCCCCCGTTTTCTAAAATCACATCTTCTAGAAGGTTTACATGATTTCTTAAAAAACACGAGTTTTTAGAAAATGTGATTTATTTCATAAATGGACTCAACAAAGTATGCACATTCTATGTCATAACGAATTTTGATAGTTTGCGCATGCGCAAACTATGAACATTCTACGTAATAACGAATTTCTATAGTTTGCGCATGCATCCGGAAATAAGAAAAGCTTACTTCCCCCCTTTTTTTAAATTCACAGCTTCTAGAAGGTTTACATTATTTCTTAAAAAACACGAGTTTTTAGAAAATGTGATTTATTTCATAAATGGAATCAACAAAGTATGCACATTCTATGTCATAACGACTTTCGATAGTTTGCGCATGTGCAAACTATGCACATTCTACGTAATAACGGCTTTCTATAGTTTGCGCATGCGTCCGGACATAAGAAAAGCTTACTTCCCCCGTTTTTTAAATTCACAGCTTCTAGAAGGTTTACATGATTTCTTAAAAAAAATGAGCTTTTAGAAAATGTGATTTATTTCATAAATGGAATCAACAAAGTATGCACATTCTAACTCACAACCACTTTCTATAGTTTGCGCATGCGTCCGCAAATAGGAAAAGCTTACTTCCCCCCTTTTTTTTAAATTCACAGCTTCTAGAACGTTTACATGATATAATAAAAAACACGAGTTTTTAGAAAATGTGATTCATTTCATAAATGGAATCAACAAAGTATGCACATTCTATGTCATAACGACTTTTGATAGTTTGGGCATGCTCAAACTATGCACATTCTACGTAATAACGACTTTCTATACTTTGCGCATGCGTCCGGAAATAGGAAAAGCTTACTTCCCCCATTTTTTAAATTCACAGCTACTAGAAGGTTACATGATATCTTAAAAGACATTAGTTTTTAGAAAATGTGATTTATTTCATAAATGGAATCAACAAAGTATGCACATTCTACGTAATAACAACTTTCTTTAGTTTGCGCATCAGTCCGGAGCTAAGAAAAGCTTACTACCCCCCATTTTTTAAAATCACAACTTTTAGAAGGTTTACATGATTTCTTAAAAAACACAAGTTTTTAGAAAATGTGATTTATTTCATAAATGGAATCAACAAAGTATGCACATTCTATATCATAACGAATTTCGATAGTTCGCGCATGCGCAAACTATGCACATTCTATGTAATAACGACTTTCTATAGTTTGCGCATGCGCCCGGAAATAAGAAAAGCTTACTTCCCCCCTTTTTTTAAATTCACGGCTTCTAGAAGGTTTACATGATTTCGTAAAAAACACGAGTTTTTAGAAAATGTGATTTATTTCATGAATGGAATCAACAAAGTAAGCACATTCTATGTCATAACGACTTTCGATATTTTGCGCATGCACAAACTATGCACATTCTACGTAATAACGACTTTCTATAGTTTGCGCATGCTCCCCGGAAATAAGAAAAGCTTACTTCCCACCTTTTTTTAAGTTCACAGCTTCTAGAAGGTTTACATGATTTCTTAAACAACACGAGTTTTTATAAACTGTATTTTATTTCATAAATGGAATCAACATAATATGCACATTCTATGTCATAACGACTTTCGATAGTTTGTGCATGCGCAAACTATGCACATTCTACGTAATAACGACTTTCTATAGTTTGTGCATGCGTCCAGAAATAAGAAAGGCATACTTCCCCCTTGTTTTTGAATTCACAGCTTCTAGAAGGTTTACATGATTTCTTAAAAGACACGAGTTTTTACTAAATGTGATTTATTTCATAAATGGAATCAACAAAGTATGCACATTCTACATAATAACGACTTTCTATAGTTTGTGCATCCTTCCGGAAATAAGAAAACTATACTTCCCCCCGTTTTTTAAAATCACAACTTCTAGAAGGGTTACATAATTTCTTAAAAAACATGAGTTTTTAGAAAATGTGATTTATTTCATAAATGGAATGAACAAATTATGCACATTCTATGTCATAACGACTTTCGATAGTTTGCGCATGAGAAAACTATGCACATTCTACGTAATAACGACTTTCTATAGTTTGCGCATGCGTCTGAAAATAAGAAAAGCTTATTTCGCCCCTTTTTTAAAATTCACAGCTTCTAGAAGAATTACATGATTTCTTAAAAAACACGAGTTTTTAGAAAATGTGATTTATTTCATAAATGGAATCAATAAAGTATGCACATTCTATGCAATAACGACTTTCGATAGTTTGCGCATGCGCAAACTATGCATATTCTACGAAATAACGACATTCTACAGTTTGCGCATGCGTGCGGAAATAAGAAAAGCTTACTTCCCCCCTTTGTTTAAATTCACAGCTTCTAAAAGGGTTACATGATTTCTTAAAAAACACGAGTTTTTAGAAAATGTGATTTATTTCATAAATGGAATCAACAAAGTATGCACATTCTACGTAATAACAACTTTCTATAGCTTGCGCATGCGTCCGGAAATAAGAAAAGCTTACTTCCCCCCGATTTTTAAAATCATAGCTTCTAGAAGGTTTACATGATTTCTTAAAACACACGAGTTTTTAGAAAATGCGATTTATTTCATAAATGGAATCAACAAAGTATGCACATTCTATGTCAGATCGACTTTCGATAGTTTACGCATGCGCAAACTATGCACATTCTATGTAATAACGACTTTCTATACTTTGCGCATGCGTCCAGAAATAAGAAAAGCTTACTTCCCCCCTTTCTTTAAATTCACAGCTTCTAGAAGGTTTCCATGATTTCTTAAAAAACACAAGTTTTTAGAAAATGTAATTTATTTCATAAATGGAATAAACAAAGTATGCACATTCTATGTCATAACGACTTTCGATACTTTGCACATTCGCAAACTATGCACATTCTACTGAATAACAACTTTCTATAGTTTGTGCATGCGTCCGAAAATAAGAAGAGCTTACTTCCCCCCTTTTTTTAAATTCACAGCTTCTAGAAGGTTTACATGATTTCTTAAAAAACACGAGTTTTTAGAAAATGTGATTTATTTCATAAATGGAATCAACAAAGTATGGACATTCTACGTAATAATGACTTCCTATAGTTTGCGCATGCGTCCGGAGATAAGAAAAGCTCATTGCCCCCGGTTTTTTAAAATCACAGCTTCTAGAAGGTTTACATGATTTCTTAAAAAACACGAGTTTTTGGAAAATGTCATTTATTTAATAAACGGAATCAAAAAAGTATGCACATTCTATGTAATAACCACTTTCTTCTATTTGCGCATACGAACGGAAATAAGAAAAGCTTACTTCCGCCAGTTTTTTAAAATCACAGCTTCTAGAAGGTTTACATGATTTCCTAAAAAACACAAGTACTTAGAAAATCTGATTTATTTCATAAATGGAATCAACAAAGTATGCACACTCTATGTCATAACGACTTTCTATAGTTTGTGCATGCATCCGGAAATAAGAAAAGCTTACTTCCCCCCATTTTCTAAAATCACAGTTTCTAGAAGGTTTACATGATTTCTTAAAAAACACGAGTTTTTAGAAAATGTGATTTATTTCATAAATGGAATCAACAAAGTATGCACATTCTATGTCATAACGACTTTCGATAGTTTGCGGATGCACAATCTCTGCACATTCTACGTAATAATGAATTTCTATAGTTTGCGCATGCGTCCGGAAATAAGAAAAGCTTACTTCCCCCCTTTTTTTAAATTCACAGCTTCTAAAAGCTTTACGTGATTTCTTAAAAAACATGAGTTTTTAGAAAATGTGATTTATTGCATAAATGGAATCAACAAAATATGCACATTCTATGACATAACGACTTTCGATAGTTTGCGCATGCGCAAATTATGCACATTCTACATAAGAACGACTTTCTATAGTTTGCGCATGCGTCCGAAAATAAGAAAAGCTTACTTACCCCCTTTTTTAAAAATCACAGCTTCTAGAAGGATTAGATGAATTCTTAAAAAACACGAGTTTTTAGAAAATGTGATTTATTTCATAAATGGAATCAACAAAGTATGCACATTCTATGTCATAACGACTTTCGATAGTTTGCGCATGCACAATCTCTGCACATTCTACGTAATAACAACTTTCTATAGTTTGCGCATGCGTCCGGAAATAAGAAAAGCTTACTTCCCCCCGATTTTTAAAATCATAGCTTCTAGAAGGTTTACATGATTTCTTAAAAAACACGAGTTTTTAGAAAATGTGATTTATTTCATAAATGGAATCAACAAAGTATGCACATTCTATGTCATAACGACTTTCGATAGTTTGCGCATGCGCAAACTATTCACATTCTACGTAATAACGACTTTCTATAGTTTGCGCATGCGCCCGGAAATAAGAAAAGCTTACTTCCCCCCTTTTTTTAAATTCACAGCTTCTAGAAGGTTTACATGATTTCTTAAAAAACACGAGTTTTTAGAAAATGTGATTTATTTCATAAATGGAATCAACAAAGTATGCACACTCTATGTCATAACGACTTTCAATATTTTGCGCATGCGCAAACTATGCACATTCTACGTAATAACGACTTTCTATAGTTTGCGCATGTGCCTGGTAATAAGAAAAGCTTACTTCCCCCCTTTTTTTAAATTCACAGCTTCTAGAAGGTTTACATGATTTCTTAAACAACACGAGTTTTTAGAAAATGTATTTTATTTCATAAATGGAATCAACAAAGTATGCACATTCTATGTCATAACGACTTTTGATAGTTTGTGCATGCGCAAACTATGCATATTCTACGTAATAACAACTTTCTATAGTTTGCGCATGCGTCCGGAAATAAGAAAAGCATACTTCCCCCCTTTTTTTGAATTCACGGCTTCTAGAAGGTTTACATGATTTCTTAAAAGACACGAGTTTTTAGAAAATGTGATTTATTTCATAAATGGAATCAACAAAGTATGCACATTCTACATAATAACGACTTTCTATAGTTTGCACATGCGTCCGGAACTAAGAAAACTATACTTCCCCCCGTTTTTTAAAATCACAACTTCTAGAAGTTTTACATGATTTCTTAAAAACCACGAGGTTTTAGAAAATGTGATTTATTTCATAAATGGAATGAACAAATTATGCACATTCTATGTCAAAACGACTTTCGATAGTTTGTGCATGCGCAAACTATGCACATTCTACGTAATAACGAGTTTCTATAGTTTGCGCATGCGTCCGAAACTAAGAAAACTATACTTCCCCCCATTTTTTAAATTCACAGCTTCTAGAAGGTTTACATGATTTCTTAAACAACACGAGTTTTTAGAAACTGTGATTTATTTCATAGATGGAATCAACAAAGTATGCATATTCTATGTCATAACGACTTTCGATAGTTTGCGCTTGCGCAAACTATGCACATTCTAGGTAACAATGGCTTTCTATAGTTTGATCATGCGTCCGGATATAAGAAAAGCTTAGTTCCCCCCTTTTTTTAAATTCACAGCTTCTAGAAGGTTTACATGATTTCTTTAAAAAAACGAGTTTTTAGAAAATGCGATTTATTTCATAAATGGAATCAACAAACTATGCACATTCTACGTCACAACCAATTTCTATAGTTTGCGCATGCGTCTAGAAATAAAAAAAGCTTACTTTCCCCCATTTTTTAAAATCACTGCTTCTAGAAGGTTAACAAGATTTCTTAAAAAACACGATTTTTTAGAAAATGTGATTTATTTCATAAATGGAATCAACAAAGTATGCACATTCTACATCATAACGATATTCTATAGTTTGCGCATGCGTCCGGAAATAAGAAAAGCCTACTTCCGCCCGTTTTTTTAAATCTTAGTTTCTAGAAGGTTTACATGATTTCTTAAAAAACACGAGTCTGTAGAAAATGTGATTTAATTCATAAATGGAATCAACAAAGTATGCACATTCTATGTAATAACGAATTTCTATACTTTGCGCATGCGTCTGGAAATAAGAAAAGCTTACTTCCCCCCTTTTTTTAAATTCACAGCTTCTAGAAGGTTTACATGATTTCTTAAAAAACACGAGTTTTTAGAAAATGTGATTTATTTAATAAATGGAATAAACAAAGTATGCACATTCTATCTCATAACTACTTTCGATAGTTTGCGCATGCGCAAACTATGCACATTGTACGTAATAATGTCTTTCTATAGTTTGCGCATGCGTACGGAAATAAGAAAAGCTTACTTCCCCCCTTTTTTTAAATTCACAGCTACTAGAAGGTTTACATGATTTCTTAAAAAACACGAGTTTTTAGAAAATGTGATTTATTTCATAAATGGAATCAAGAAAGTATGCACATTCTACGTAATAATGACTTTCTATAGTTTGCGCATGCGTCCGGAAATAAGAATAGCTTACTGCCCCCCGTTTTTTAAAATCACAGCTTCTAGAAGGTTTACATGATTTCTTAAAAAACATGAGTTTTTAGAAAATGTGATTTATTTCGTAAATGGAATCAACAAAGTATGCACATTCTATGTCATAATGACTTTTGATAGTTTACGCATGTGCAAACTATGCACATTCTACGTAATAACGACTTTCTATAGTTTGCGCATGCGTCCGGATCTAAGAAAAGCTTACTACCCCCCATTTTTAAAATCACAACTTCTAGAAGGTTTACATGATTTCTTAAAAAACACAAGTTTTTAGAAAATGTGATTTATTTCATAAATGGAATCAACAAAGTATGCACATTCTATGTCATAACGACTTTCGATATTTTGCGCATGCACAAACTATGCACATTCTACGTAATAACGACTTTCTATAGTTTGCGCATGCGCTCAGAAATAAGAAAAGCTTACTTCCCCCCTTTTGTTAAATTCACAACTTCTAGAAGGTTTACCTGATTTCTTAAAAAAAATGAGTTTTTAGAAAATGCGATTTATTTCATAAATGGAATCAACAAAGTATGCACATTCTATGTCATAAAGACTTTCGATAGTTTGCGCATGCGCAAACTATGCACATTCTACGTAATCACGGCTTTCTATAGTTTGCGCATGCATCCGGAAATAAGAAAAGCTTACTTCCCCCCTTTTTTTAAATTCACAGCTTCTAAAAGGTTTACATGATTTCTTAAAAAACACGAGTTTCTAGAAAATGTGATTTATTTCATAAATGGAATCAACAAAGTATGCACATTCTATGTCATAACGACTTTCGATAGTTTGCGCATGCGCAAACTATGCACATTCTACGTAATAACGACTTTCTATAGTTTGCGCATGAGCTCAGAAATAAGAAAAGCTTACTTCCCCCCTTTTGTTAAATTCACAGCTTCTAGAAGGTTTACATGATTTCTTAAAAAACACGAGTTTTTAGAAAATGTATTTTGTTTCATCAATGGTATCAACAAAGTATGCACATTCTATGTCATAATGACTTTCGATAGTTTGCGCATGTGAAAACTATGCATATTCTACGTAATAACGATTTTCTATAGTTTGCGCATGTGTCCGAAACTAAGAAAAGCATACTTCCCCCTTTTTTTAAATTCACAGCTACTAGAAGGTTACATGATTTCTTAAAAGACACGAGTTTTTAGAAAATGTGATTTATTTCATAAATGGAATCAACAAAGTATGCACATTCTACGTAATAACGACTTTCTATAGTTTGCGCATGCGTCCGGATCTAAGAAAAGCTTACTACCCCCCATTTTTTAAAATCCAACTTCTAGAAGGTTTACATGATTTCTTAAAAAACACGAGTTTTTAGAAAATGTGATTTATTTCATAAATGGAATCAACAAAGTATGCACATTTTATGTCATAACGAATTTCGATAGTTTGCGCATGCGCAAACTATGCACATTCTACGTAATAACGACTTTCTATAGTTTGCGCATGGCCCGGAAATAAGAAAAGCTTACTTCCCCCCTTTTTTTAAATTCACAGCTTCTAGAAGGTTTACATGATTTCTTAAAAAACACGAGTTTTTAGAAAATGTGATTTGTTTCATAAATGGAATCAATAAAGTATGCACATTCTATGTCATAACAACTTTCGATAGTTTGTGCATCCGCAAACTATGCACATTCTACGTAATAACGACTTTCTATAGTTTGCGCATGCGCCCGGAAATAAGAAAAGCTTACTTCCCCCGTTTTTTTAAATTCACAGCTTCTAGAAGGTTTACATGATTTCTTAAAAAACACGAGTTTTTAGAAAATGTATTTTATTTCATCAATGGAATCAACAAAGTATGCACATTCTGTGTCATAACGACTTTCTATAGTTTGCATATGCGCAAACTATGCATATTCTACCTAATAACGACTTTCTATACTTTGCGCATGTGTCCGAAAATAAGAAAAGCATACTTCCCCCCTTTTTTAAAATTCACATCTTCTAGAAGGTTACATGATTTCTTAAAAGACACGAGTTTTTAGAAAATGTGATTTATTTCATAAATGGAATCAACAAAGTATGCACATTCTACGTAATAACGACTTTCTATAGTTTGCGCATGCGCCCAGAAATAAGAAAAGCTTACTTCCCCCCTTTTTTTAAATTCATAGCTTCTAGAAGGTTTACATGATTTCTTAAAAAACACGAGTTTTTAGAAAATGTGATTTATTTCATAAATGGAATCAACAAAGTATGCACATTCTATGTCATAACGGCTTTCGATAGTTTGCGCATGCGCAAACTATGCACATTCTACGTAATTGTGATGCCCCTAAAATGACTGTGGACCTTAAGGGAACCTGTCAATTGACCCGGTTGAACAACTTTGATACTGTGGTCTCTTGAGCCTTGGTATGTCTAAAATGATTGAGGAAAACCTGAAGATGTGAATGAGGACAGTAATTGGTAAATGAATTAAATTATATGTAGATTCGGATAATTAATTGATTACATCTTGCTTAATGATTAGCCTTAATTGATCAAGTCAAAGTGTAGTGGGACAGTGACAGTCCTAGCTTTACGATTTGGGAGGACGCAATTGAGATGCGTCATAGATTTCTACATTTATTCTAAACTTTGGGATGAAGTTATAAATAAGTAGGGGTGTATGTAGTGCCCCTAGACTACTGTAGACATTGAGAGCACCTGTTGAGTGACCCGACTGTTTGAAACATTAATAAAATAACCCTATGATTTTATTTTGAGTATATTTATGATTACGATTGATTGATATATGTGCATGTGGGTAGTTATTGTGAATGGACGATTTCATGTTGTCTATGATTAACTTTGATATGAATGATGCTTAACGACTAGTTGTTCAATTGATTATGTGATTAGACGAATGAGTAATGATTGAGTAAATTATAGATGCTTAACGAAGCAGCTGAATTATAAATCAAATTGTGATTATTGAGGACAGTGCTACTAATTTACGTTTGTGAGAATAGTGTGTAGCGACAGGTGAAACGGTTCACCGATGGACACACAAAGGAATATGAAGGGTCGTAGAGTATGGGTAAATCACACACAGGGAGAGCGACGATGATGTCGACTTCCGACAGAATACCACGCTTGAGTAGATAAGCACTGATCCGCTTGCTCAAGAAGAAAGCGTGAGGGCGTAGGAGGTGGGCCACGACGGAGCTAGTCACGTACGAGTTGGGGGCGCACAGTGAGAACGGACTCACTCCTCAACGCCATTAATCCCTAATAGCATGTAGACGGAGGATGGAAGGTAACGGCTCCTGAAATCCCTACATGAAGTTCCCGCAAGTCAAAACGGAAGGATGACGGCAGAAGGGCCCGACGGTGTGGTACCCTGCCGAGAACGGAAAGAGTGGACACAAGGACCCAACGATGTGGTACCTTTCCGAGGAATGGAAACTACGGATGACTGGACCCGATGGAGTGGTGCCATGTCGGGAAAATTAAATTAAGGAACAAGGAGGCCCAATGGTGTGGCACCGGAGTCCTAGTAAAAGTTGACTACTAAACTTAACTGCATTGAAACATATAAGTTTGGACCTAGAACATTACTTAGAAATGTATTCAGTACTTTAGGCATTTGCACATAAATGATTACTTTGGCATTTAAATAATATTAAGTGTTATTTAGGCATTTGCACATGAAAGGATACTCCCGATTATTTAAAAATATTATAAAGATTTATTTAGGAGCAAAATGGAATCCTAGGCATGGACACCTAGTCAACTCCACCTACACCACAAATCTAGGAGTTAAGTGAAATATCTAGGGGACAAACTTTAGCAAACTTAGGGATGTTGGTGCATCTCCTAGAGAAACTGACACATGGATGGGTGAGTTTTATTAATTCATTAATTTAATAAAATGAATATTTTTGCATGAAGCGACATGTGTCGCATGATATTTTCCTTTATAAAGAAGACATTGGGAATGGGTAAAGGACCCAGACCCTAGATGACTATCATAATTTTGAGTTACCTCATGACTTGTTGTTATTGAGGGTTTGGCTGGAAATCTTGGTGGGGGGGAAACCCAAGCTGGGTTTCTGGATTATTGTGTGTGAGCTCTACGACCCAAAGCTCGGGGGAGGCCATGCGACTGAAAGCATGAGCCTATGGTTGGGTGGCGAAGCTAACGGTTGCTTCGCCTATGGTTAAACGAGCTTTGCTAGAGGGATCCTACGGAAGACGCGGACGGCAGTGGACAAGATGGTATCAAAGACAGGTTATGGTTTGTTATAATTTGCATAAGTTATTCATTTATTTAGTTTATTTATCTAGTCATTATGTTTTCTAATCTCTTTTGTATCAAGTGGTTGAGTTTCAGGTTAAGCATGAAGGAACCTACAGGAGGGGCCCTACAGTAATAACGACTTTCTATAGTTTGCGCATGCACCTGGAAATAACAAAAGCTTACTTCCCCACTTTTTTTAAATTCACAGCTTCTAGAAGGCTTACATGATTTCTTAAACAACACGAGTTTTTAGAAAATGTGATTCATTTCATAAATGGAATCAACAAAGTATGCATATTCTATGTCATAACGACTTTCGATAGTTTGCGCATGCGCAAACTATGCACATTCTACGTAATAATGACTTTCTATAGTTTGCGCATGCGACCCGAAATAAGAAAATCTTACTTCCCCCCTTTTTTTAAATTCACAGCTTCTAGAAGGTTTACATGATTTCTTAAAAAACATGAGTTTTTAGAAAATGTGATTTATTTCATAAATGGAATCAACAAAGTCTGCACATTCTATGTCATAACAACTCTCGATAGTTTGCGAATGCGCAAACTATGCACATTCTACGTAATAACGACTTTCTATAGTTTGCGCATGCGCCCGGAAATAAGAAAAGCTTACTTCCCCCCTTTTTTTAAATTCACAGCTTCTAGAAGGTTTACATGATTTCTTAAAAAACACGAGTTTTTAGAAAATGTATTTTATTTCATAAATGCAATCAACAAAGTATGCACATTCTATGTCATAACAACTTTCGATAGTTTGCGCATGCACAAACTATGCACATTCTACGAAATAACGACTTTCTATAGTTTGCGCATGCATCCGAAAATAAGAAAAGCTTACTTCCCCCCTTTTTTTAAATTCAAAGCTTCTAGAAGGTTTACATGATTTCTTAAAAAACGCGAGTTTGTAGAAAATGTGATTTATTTCATAAATGGAATCAACAAAGTATGCACATTCTAAGTAATAACGACTTTCTATAGTTTGCGCATGCGTCCGGAAATACGAAAAGCTTACTTCCCCCCGTTTTTTAAAATCACAGCTTCTAGAAGGTTTACATGATTTCTTGAAAAACACGAGTATTTAGAAAATGTGATTTATATCATAAATGGAATCAACAAAGTATGCACATTCTATGTCATAACGACTTTCGATAGTTTGCGCATGCGCAAACTATGCACATTCTACGTATTAACGGCTTTCTATAGTTTTTGCATGCGTCCGGAAATAAGAAAAGCTTACTTCCCCCCTTTTTTTAAATTCACAGCTTCTAGAAGGTTTACATGATTTCTTAAAAAAAATGAGTTTTTAGAAAATGCGATTTATTTCATAAATGGAATCAACAAAGTATGCACATTCTACGTCACAACCACTTTCTATAGTTTGCGCATGCGTCCAGAAATAAAAAAAAAAGCTTACTTCCCCCCATTTTTTAAAATCACTGCTTCTAAAAGGTTTACATGATTTCTTAAAAAACACGAGTTTTTAGAAAATGTGATTTATTTCATAAATGGAATCAACAAAGTATGCACATTCTACGTCATAACTATATTCTATAGTTTGCGCATGCGTCCGGAAATAAGAAAAGCTTACTTCCGCCAGTTTTTTAAAATCACAATTTCTAGAAGGTTTACATGATTTCTTAAAAAACACGAGTCTGTAGAAAATGTGATTTAATTCATAAATGGAATCAACAAAGTATGCACATTCTATGTAATAACGACTTTCTATAGTTTGCGCATGCATCCGGAAATAAGAAAAGCCTACTTCCCCCCTTTTTTAAATTCACAGCTTCTAGAAGGTTTACATGATTTCTTAAAAAACACAAGTTTTTAGAAAATGTGATTTATTTCATAAATGGAATAAACAAAGTATGCACATTCTATGTCATAACGACTTTCGATAGTTTGCACATTCGCAAACTATGCACATTCTACGTAATAACGACTTTCTATAGTTTGCGCATGCGTCCGGAAATAAGAAAAGCTTACTTCCCCCCTTTTTTTAAATTCACAGCTTGTAGAAGGTTTACATGATTTCTTAAAAAACACGAGTTTTTAGAAAATGTGATTTATTTCATATATGGAATCAACAAAGTATGCACATTCTATGTCATAACGATATTCTATAGTTTGCGCATGCGTCCGGAAATAAGAAAAGCTTACTTCCCCCCATTTTTTAAAATCACAACTTCTAGAAGGTTTACATGATTTCTTAAAAAACACGAGTTTTTAGAAAATGTGATTTATTTCATAAATGGAATCAACAAAGTATGCACATTCTATGTCATAACTACTTTCGATAGTTTGCGCATGCGCAAACTATGCACATTCTACGTAATAACAACTTTCTATAGTTTGCGCATGCGCCCGGAAATAAGAAAAGCTTACTTTCCCCCTTTTTTTAAATTCACAGCTTCTAGAAGGTTTACATGATTTCTTAAAAAACACGAGTTTTTAGAAAATGTGATTTATTTCATAAATGAAATCAACAAAGTATGCACATTCTATGTCATAACGACTTTCGATAGTTTGCGCATTCGCAAACAATGCACATTCTACGTAATAACGACTTTCTATAGTTTGCGCATGTGTCCGGAAATAAGAAAAGCTTGCTTCCCCCCTTTTTTTAAATTCACAGCTTCTAGAAGGTTTACATGATTTCTTAAAAAACATGAGTTTTTAGAAAATGTATTTTATTTCATCAATGGAATCAACAAAGTATGCACATTCTTTGTCATAACGACTTTTGATAGTTTGCGCATGCGCAAACTATGCATATTCTACGTAATAACGACTTTCTATAGTTTGCGTATGCGTCCGAAAATAAGAAAAACATACTTCCCCCCTTTTTTTAAGTTCACAGCTTCTAGAAGGTTACATGATTTCTTAAAAGACACGAGTTTTTAGAAAATGTGATTTATTTCATAAATGGAATAAACAAAGTATGCACATTCTATGTCATAACGACTTTCGATAGTTTGCACATTCGCAAACTATGCACATTCTACGTAATAACGACTTTCTATAGTTTGCGCATGCGTCCGGAAATAAGAAAAGCTTACTTCCCCCCTTTTTTTAAATTCACAGCTTGTAGAAGGTTTACATGATTTCTTAAAAAACACGAGTTTTTAGAAAATGTGATTTATTTCATATATGGAATCAACAAAGTATGCACATTCTATGTCATAACGATATTCTATAGTTTGCGCATGCGTCCGGAAATAAGAAAAGCTTACTTCCCCCCATTTTTTAAAATCACAACTTCTAGAAGGTTTACATGATTTCTTAAAAAACACGAGTTTTTAGAAAATGTGATTTATTTCATAAATGGAATCAACAAAGTATGCACATTCTATGTCATAACTACTTTCGATAGTTTGCGCATGCGCAAACTATGCACATTCTACGTAATAACAACTTTCTATAGTTTGCGCATGCGCCCGGAAATAAGAAAAGCTTACTTTCCCCCTTTTTTTAAATTCACAGCTTCTAGAAGGTTTACATGATTTCTTAAAAAAAATGAGTTTTTAGAAAATGTGATTTATTTCATAAATGAAATCAACAAAGTATGCACATTCTATGTCATAACGACTTTCGATAGTTTGCGCATTCGCAAACAATGCACATTCTACGTAATAACGACTTTCTAAAGTTTGCGCATGTGTCTGGAAATAAGAAAAGCTTGCTTCCCCCCTTTTTTTAAATTCACAGCTTCTAGAAGGTTTACATGATTTCTTAAAAAACATGAGTTTTTAGAAAATGTATTTTATTTCATCAATGGAATCAACAAAGTATGCACATTCTTTGTCATAACGACTTTTGATAGTTTGCGCATGCGCAAACTATGCATATTCTACGTAATAACGACTTTCTATAGTTTGCGTATGTGTCCGAAAATAAGAAAAACATACTTCCCCCCTTTTTTTAAGTTCACAGCTTCTAGAAGGTTACATGATTTCTTAAAAGACACGAGTTTTTAGAAAATGTGATTTATTTCATAAATGGAATCAACAAAGTATGCACATTCTACGTAATAACGACTTTCTATAGTTTGCGCATGCGTCCGGATCTAAGAAAAGCTTACTTCCCCCCGTTTTTTAAAATCACAACTTCTAGAAAGTTTACATGATTTCTTAAAAAACACGAGTTTTTAGACAATGTGATTTATTTCATCAATGGATTCAACAAAGTATGCACATTTTATGTCATAACGACTTTCGATAGTTTGCGCATGCGCAAACTATGCACATTCTACGTAATAACGACTTTCTATAGTTTGCGCATGCGCCCGGAAATAAGAAAAGCTTACTTCCCCCCTTTTTTTAAATTCATAGCTTCTAGAAGGTTTACATGATTTCTTAAAAAACATGAGTTTTTAGAAAATGTGATTTATTTCATAAATGGAATCAACAAAGTATGCACATTCTATGTCATAACAACTTTCGATAGTTTGCGCATGCGCAAACTACGCACATTCTACATAATAACGACTTTCTGTAGTTTGCGCATGCGTCTAGAAATAAGAAAAGCTTACTTCCCCCCTTTTTTTAAATTCACAGCTTCTAGAAGGTTTACATGATTTCTTTAAAAACATGAGTTTTTAGAAAATGTGATTTATTTCACAAATGGAATCAACAAAGTATGCACATTCTATGTCATAACGACTTTCGATAGTTTGCGCATGCACAAAATATGCACATTCTACGTAATAACGGCTTTCTATAGTTTGTGCATGCGTCCGGAAATAAGAAAAGCTTACTTCCCACCTTTTTTAAATTCACAGCTTCTAGAAGGTTTACATGATTTCTTAAAAAACATGAGTTTTTAGAAAATGTGATTCATTTCATAAATGGAATCAACAAAGTATGCACATTCTACGTCATAACCACATTCTATAGTTTGCGCACGCGTCCAGAAATAAGAAAAGCTTACTTCCCCCCATTTTTTAAAATCACTGCTTTTAGAAGGTTTACATGATTTCTTAAAAAGCACGAGTTTTTAGAAAATGTGATTTATTTCATAAATGGAATCAACAAAGTATGCAGATACTACGTCATAACGATATTCTATAGTTTGCGCATGCGTCCGGCAATAAGAAATGCTTACTTCCGCCCGTTTTTTAAAATCACAGTTTCTAGAAGGTTTACATGATTTCTTAAAAAACACGAGTCTGTAGAAAATGTGATTTACTTCATAAATGGAATCAACAAAGTATGCACATTCTATGTAATAACGACTTTCTATAGTTTGCGCATGCGTCTGGAAATAAGAAAAGCTTACTTCCCCCCGTTTTTTAAAATCACAGCTTCTAGAAGGTTTACATGATTTCTTAAAAAACACGAGTTTTTAGACGATGTGATTTATTTCATAAATGGAATCAACAAAGTATCCACATTCTACGTAATAACGAATTTCTATAGTTTGCGCATGCGTTAGGAAATTAGAAAAGCTTACTTCCCCCCGTTTTTTAAAATCATAGCTTCTAGAAGGGTTACATGATTTCTTAAAAATTACGAGTTTTATAAAATGTGATTTACTTCATTAATGGAATCAACAAAGTATGCACATTCTATGTCATAACGACTTTCGATAGTTTGCACATGCACAAACTATGCACATTCTACGTAATAAGGACTTTCTATAGTTTGCGAATGCGTCCGGAAATAAGAAAAGCTTACTTCCCCCCTTTTTTTAAATTCACAGCTTCTAGAAGGTTTACATGATTTCTTAAAAACCACAAGTTTTTAGAAAATGTGATTTATTTCATAAATGGAATCAACAAAGTATGCACATTCTATGTCATAACGAATTTCGATAGTTTGCGCATGCGCAAACTATGCATATTCTACGAAATAATGACTTTCTATAGTTTTGCGCATGCATCCAGAAATAAGAAAAGCTTACTTCCCCCCTTTTTTTAAATTCAAAGCTTCTAGAAGGTTGACATGATTTCTTAAAAAACATGAGTTTTTAGAAAATGTGACTTATTTCATAAATGGAATCAACAACGTATGCACATTCTACGTAATAACGACTTTCTATAGTTTGCGCATGCGTCCGGAAATAAGAAAAGCGTACTTACCCCGTTTTTTAAAATCACAGCTTCTAGAAGGTTTACATGATTTCTTAAAAAACACGAGTTTTTAGAAAATGTGATTCATTTCATAAATGGAATCAACAAAGTATGAACATTCTACGTCATAACCACTTTCTATAGTTTGCGCACGCGTCCGGAAATAAGAAAAGCTTACTTCCCCCCTTTTTTTAAATTCACCGCTTCTAGAAGGTTTACATGATTTCTTAAAAAACACGAGTCTGTAGAAAATGTGATTTAATTCATAAATGGAATCAACAAAGTATGCACATTCTATGTAATAACGACTTTCTATAGTTTGTGCATGCGTCCGGAAATAAGAAAAGCTTACTTCCCCCCATTTTTTAAAATCACAGCTTCTAGAAGGTTTACATGATTTCTTAAAAAACACGAGTTTTTAGAAAATGTATTTTATTTCATAAATGGAATCAACAAAGTATGCACATTCTATGTCATAACGACTTTCGATAGTTTGTGCATGCGCAAACTATGCATATTCTACGTAATAACAACTTTCTATAGTTTGCGCATGCGTCCGGAAATAAGAAAAGCATACTTCCCCCCTTTTTTTGAATTCACAGCTTCTTGAAGGTTTACATGATTTCTTAAAAGACACGAGTTTTTAGAAAA
The DNA here is from genome assembly GCA_027924585.1 of Larix kaempferi. Classification (NCBI taxonomy): domain Eukaryota; kingdom Viridiplantae; phylum Streptophyta; class Pinopsida; order Pinales; family Pinaceae; genus Larix; species Larix kaempferi. Next base: position 39,742,873 of record BSBM01000217.1, read on the forward strand.
TGTGATTTATTTCATAAATGGAATCAACAAAGTATGCACATTCTACGTAATAACGACTTTCTATAGTTTGCGCATGCGTCCGGAACTAAGAAAACTATACTTCCCCCCGTTTTTTAAAATCACAACTTCTAAAAGGTTTACATGATTTCTTAAAAACCACGAGCTTTTAAAAAATGTGATTTATTTCATAAATGGAATGAACAAATTATGCACATTCTATGTCATAACGACTTTCGATAGTTTGCGCATGCGCAAACTATGCACATTCTACGTAATAATGACTTTCTATAGTTTGCACATGCGTCCGGAACTAAGAAAACTATACTTCCCCCCGTTTTTTAAATTCACAGCTTCTAGAAGGTTTACATGATTTCTTAAACAACACGAGTTTTTAGAAAATATATTTTATTTCATAAATGGAATCAACAAAGTATGCACATTCTATGTCATAACGACTTTCGATATTTTGCGCATGCGCAAACTATGCACATTCTACGTAATAACGACTTTCTATAGTTTGCCCATGCGCCCGGAAATAAGAAAAGCTTACTTCCCCCCTTTTTTTAAATTCACAGCTTCTAGAAGGTTTACATGATTTCTTAAACAACATGAGTTTTTAGAAAATGTATTTTATTTCATAAATGGAATCAACAAAGTATGCACATTCTATGTCATAACGACTTTCAATAGTTTGTGCATGCGCAAACTATGCATATTCTACGTAATAACGACTTTCTATAGTTTGCTCATGCGTCCGGAAATAAGAGAAGCATACTTCCCCCCTTTTTTGAATTCACAGCTTCTAGAAGGTTTACATGATTTCTTAAAAGACACGAGTTTTTAGAAAATGTGATTTATTTCATAAATGGAATCAACAAAGTATGCACATTCTACGTAATAACGACTTTCTATAGTTTGCACATGCGTCCGGAACTAGGAAAACTATACTCCCCCCCGTTTTTTAAAATCACAACTTCTAGAAGGTTTACATGATTTCTTAAAAACCAAGAACTTTTAGAAAATGTGATTTATTTCATAAATGGAATGAACAAATTATGCACATTCTATGTCATAACGACTTTTGATAGTTTGCGCATGCGCAAACTATGCACATTCTACGTAATAACGACTTTATATAGTTTGCGCATCCGTCCGGAACTAAGAAAACTATACTTCCCCCCGTTTTTTAAATTCACAGCTTCTAGAAGGTTTACATGATTTCTTAAACAACACGAGTTTTTAGAAAATGTATTTTATTTCATAAATGGAATCAACAAAGTATGCACATTCTATGTCATAACGACTTTCGATAGTTTGCGCATGCGCAAACTATGCACATTCTACGTAATAACGACTTTCTATAGTTTGCGCATGCGTCCAGAAATAAGAAAAACTTACTTCCCCCCTTTTTTTAAATTCACGTCTTCTAGAAGGTTTACATGATTTCTTAAAAAACACGAGTTTTTAGAAAATGTGATTTATTTCATAAATGGAATCAACAAAGTATGCACATTCTATGTCGTAACGACTTTCGATAGTTTGCGCATGCGCAAACTATGCACATTCTACGTAATAACGGCTTTCTATAGTTTGCACATGCATCCGGATATAAGAAAAGCTTAGTTCCCCCCTTTTTTTAAATTCACAGCTTCTAGAAGGTTTACATGATTTCTTAAAAAAAATGAGTTTTTAGAAAATGCGATTTATTTCATAAATGGAATCAACAAAGTATGCACATTCTATGTCACAACCACTTTCTATAGTTTGCGCATGCGTCCAGAAATAAAAAAAAGCTTACTTTACCCCATTTTTTAAAATCACTGCTTCTAGAAGGTTTAGCATTATTCAGTAAAGCTTTAAGAGACTCAAAATTGAAGTACAATATGATGGAGAAGCAAGCCTATGCCATGGTGAAAGCATTGAAATCCTTTATATTTTACTTGTTACATTCACATGTGATTGCTTATGTGCCACACAATACTTTACAAGACATACTCATCCAAACAGACAAAGAAGGAAGGAGAGGTAAATGGATTGCCAAAATACAAGAATATGACTTGCAAATCAAACCTACCAAATTGGTCAAGGGAAAAGGATTGGATAAACTATTGATTGAATCAAGTTGTGAAGCAATAGATAAAAATATGGTGGCAAAACTGACAGAGGAAGGAAAGCATAGAAATGAAGAAGATTTGCAAGGAAATACAGTAAAAGTAAACTCAAAATTTGTTGAATCTCTATGGTATAAAGATATTGTTTTTTCTTTGATGCATCTTGAATGTCCAGAGCATATGAGAAAGTCACATGCTAGATATTAGAAGTTGCAAAATGTTAAATATTGCATATTAGAGGAATATCTCTACTTTAAGAACCCTCAAGGCATATTGCTAAATTGTTTGATAGAGGAGGAGACAGAAGGAATTATTACAAAACTCCATAAAGGCATATGTGGAGGAACCCATGCTCGAAGAGCCACATCATATAAAGTTTTAAGAGTTGGTTACTATTGGCCCAAATTGTTTCCTGATACTAATCATATGATAAGGTCATGTACTGAGTGTCAAATGTTTGTTGGAAAGCAGAAACTAAAACCTTTTCCTTTGAATCTAATCAAGACAACTGCACCTTTCCAACAATGGGGTTTAGAATTTATTGGGGAAATAAATCCAAAATATAGTGGCCAACATAGATGGATATTAACATCAACTTATTACTTCACAAACTAGGTTGAGACTATTCCAACAAGGTCAACAAATGACACAGTGATCATAAAATTCCTAGAGGAAAATATCCTGTCAAAATTTGGATTCCCAAGAAATATCATAGATGATAATGCTCAAGCATTCAGGTCAGTTAAAATGATAGGATACTACCAAGGTATAATACTGAGTTGGGTAACTCCACCCCATACTATCCTCAGGGAAATGGATTAGCGTAATCATCCAACAAAATCCTACTCGTGATAATTAAGAAATTGTTGTCTATAAATAAGAAAGCCTGGGATGTAAATTTAAGATATGCTTTGTGGGATGACAAGATAAGTGAAAATGTCAATTGGAACCTCTGCTTTCTAGCTGTTAAATGGAAAGAAAGCAGTTCTACCAATTCAATTAGGACTTCCTGTGCTAAAACTAATCCAAAATGAATTGGAGAAGAAAAATGACATGGTCAGGAGAATATATTAGTTGATAGAGATGCAATAGGAAAGAGAGAAAATCAATGTTAAATTGCAAGAAAATCATAGAAAGATGAAGATGAATTTTGACAAAAAAGTTATAGAAAGAGACCTCCATCCAGGAGATATAGTGTTGGAATGGGATGCCAGAAGAGAAGATAAAGGAAAGCATGGGAAGTTTGATAACATTTGGATGGGGCCCTATACCATATCAACAACACAATGAAACAATACCTACATTCTTGTTGAACTAAATGGTGAAATCATGGAGGTTGTTTTCAATGGCAAGCTACTCAATCGTTTCTTTCTGTACTGAAATCTAAAAGGAGCACCTTCTAGATTCGTACATAGAAGAATAGAAGCATTTGACATTCTGCTTTTTTTTCCTTTAGTTTATTTCTAGCATTTCCATTTTTAGTTTTACATTACCAAGATTGTAAATATGTTGCAAATCAAATACCTTAGCTCAATGTGTAAATTTATTTGAGAGAAAAAGGCTCCATAACCCAACAATGAATGCAGTAATCTGTAGTTCTCGGTAGTTTGTGAAACAAACAAATGTCCCCATTGGAGTCGATGTTATCATTAATAAATTTTGTTCGATATGGAAGAGGTTCATTAGCCTCAAAATATCATCTAAGGCTAATGAATGTTATGTTTATCCCTCGAGAGCGAAGGCAGAGGTTCCTCAAGCGAGCGCGGCGGTAGAAAAACTGTGGTCCGATTACCAAGAACTAAGGAATGGGGCGTTGAATGGAAAGAGCAAAACACCATCATATCTTATCAGATCTACAGTTAATATCAATGGCACTCCCATAAACTACGAGAGAGATAAGTAAATGCGCTAACGAGCTAATTGACTAAAAGTGGATGGAAGATCAGTGGTTATAATTGATAGTGCACCAATAAAGTGCACACCTGCTAAATTTGGTCTAAGGACACGCTGCCCCAAAAAACATCAGAGACACGTGGACCAATTTGATTAAATGCACCTCCCCATAACATTTTTTCAATACCACCAGGTCTTTTGGGTATTACCACTTATCGAAAACGGGGTGGTTTCTGCCCGAATTCAATTTCACAAAGTCTCCACACATGTAAAGGGTGACCACTTGGCATCCAAGTCAACCCACTTCTAGTTGACATGTGTTTAAGAGGCCCCCACTGAGATCATCCTATCATCAGTCAGTGTCAAATAAAAATCCACCAAGTGTAAAATTTTCAAATATATTTAGCCATTAACTGTAAGTTCTCCATTTCAAAGCCATTGTTGTTTATCCAAAGAGGAATCCAGTGCCCAGCTCCATCATACCTAACCAGTCGATGTCAATGACCAACAGTCCCATAGCACTCTCGAATTTAACCATTGGGTATTTAGTAGTCTAAGAATCACTCCTTTTACCTGTTGATAAAAGTGTTAAAGTTTTACTTTCCATTGCTCAGTAAAAGACCTTTTAACCGCACCTATAAATAAACCTAGTCAAAATGTCTTAGAAGTCCAAAGACAAGCTCCCCAAACCCAGTTTTGTTGGAAATGAACATGACTATGATCACCATGATAACATTTTTTATATAGTGGTCAACAATTATGACCTAAATTCAACCCTTCGAGAAGCCCATGCCCTATCCTTTGCATATCAGGACCCATGTCACTTATGGGACTCTAACCTAGAAAAAATTGTTTTCCATGCATAGTGTACTTCCTTGAGTTTGTATCATGGTGCTATACCCATTATTCACCTAGAAAAAGGGCCATCCTATCCTTTGACCATTCCAAAACCATGTGCACCATAGATGTTGACACCCTATAGAAAATGTTTTGCATCCCAAACTTCTTATCCCTTCAACCCTTTAATGAGAAAATCCTTGCTAATTCCTATCAAATTTTGCAACCCTTTTTCATACACCAATTCTTGTCCCAACACCTCGAGAAGGAAATGGCCATCCCTACAATTTCACCTCCTTATAATACATCAATTTTCTTTAACAGTACCAAGAAATTTATCTCAGTAATATGCACCATAATAGGTCTTGAGAATAGTAACATAGTGGATGATTTAATCTTAGGCATCATGCTCAGCTTAACCCCTACTCCTGGGCTCAGTCCTCCAAAGTTTAACCTATGCATCTTCTTAAGTAAGGAAATTCATTAACAATTAGAAGAATTCCTAGGTATAGGGTGGTTTAGATATCCTTCATACTTTTTCTTCATGTTCATATACCATAATTTTGAGCACTTCAAATTCCTAAACTTAAAGATTTCTCATGAAAAGGGGAATCATCTCCCTGCATATGATTGGCAAGATTTGTTTTTTAAGAAGATCTGGTAAATCTAATTACATGGAATTCACCATTGAATTCATGAAGAGAATTTGTATGCTGATATATGAGGCCACGCCCCTAAGAATGTTTTCACAAGGAAAAATTTGGTACAATTTATCCCTGATATGAGAGTGGGCGATGTTCTTGTATGAAAAATACACATTCATAAGAGTATATGGATTTGAGGAAGAACCTTACAAAATCCCAGTATTCCCTACACTTAGAATGTTGGCCATGGAATATATAAGATAGAGATTCATATCAAATGATATGTATTTCATACATTTCAGGAAGCACAAGACATTCCTCTTATCCAAAGAAGTAGGATCCTTCCAAATACGAGGGATAAATACATTGTAGTACAGGGTTTCCTCGGCCAAATTAATCTTGAGAAAGCAGAGAAAGGGGCCTATGAACCTCACCCGGTCATATCCAAGCAAATAGTATCCAATAAGAATTATCTCTATGAATATGTTCCTAAACAATAGTGGGAGAAGATTGCAAACAAAGAGAGCTGTAAGGAGGTCTAGGAAATTCATAAAAGTTTGGAAGATCAGAGTACCACATAACAGTTAGCAAGACAAAAGAGAGGAGCATAATAACTCCAGACAGATATGGAGGTAGATGATCCTGAGAAAGGTCCCTAACCAAAGAAAGTTAGAACAAAGGTTGAAGGGGAAAACCAAAGAGTGGTAGAGAAGGGTGAAAGTGAAAAGCTCCCTGGAGAGATGGAATAATTGATACCACAACCATCAACCAACATGGGAGGGCCACCAATTAAATATACACATTACTCCGCTTTTGAGTTTACAATACCTCGAGGTTTGCAAGCATCCCCTTTAGGAGGCCCTATACCAGTCAAAACAGATCTGTAGACAAAGTATAGAGGGAATAAAGAAAAGACTATGAAATTAATTAATGATACCAAGAAACATATGCCAGCATTAGAAAGAATGCTCCTCACTATGGAATACCATCAAGAGGACACTTTTAGATTTTATGTCATAGAGCCTAAAGTGCCAATTCCTTCAAATATTAGTGAATGGAGGGCAGAAGAGCATACGGTAGATTTTAAGAAATTTGGGAAGATCAACAAGCTAGATTTCTACAAGCAGTCTAGTGATATGATATACTCAAAAGTGGTAAAGTTAGCCAAATAAGATAGGAAGTTGAGGTCAGCCTTGGAAAAGGTCGAGCAACTCTAAAAGTAGAAAAGTGGACTACTAGGACAAAGCAGGTCATTGTAAATGAGCTTGGATACAAAATCATATCCCTAGGGGATAATCCAACAGATGAAACTCATATTAAATCATTGTTAAAGAAGAAGGATAGTAAGATAGCCCACCTAAAAATCAATTAAAAATACCCACCACCCAACCAGTTCAAACTCCTGAACTAAGGCAAGTTCAAACAAAAAATGAGCAGCGTTATTCCTAGATGCTACATTAAAAAAATCTTGTTGAAGAAAAATAAAAATGGATAACTGAGCTTCAGATGCAGATAGAAACCTTAAAATTTCAAAAGACAATCCTGACTACTAAGAAGACTTCCCAAGCAAAAACTCCTAAAACACAAGAATAAAATAAGCTTCCAACCAAGGTAAGGCAAACTAAAAAGGAGGCAGAAAATCCAGTAGAGTATTAGGTAGTGATTGATCTAATGGAAGAAGAAGATACTCCAGTCTAGCAGCCAGCTCAACAACCAGCTCGGGAGCTAGATGACAGAGATAGTAAGATCAAGGAATTGGAAGACTTAGAAATGGAAGTAAAGGAAACCAAAAGTCAAATTACTAAACTTAATTTGGATGTTGAATGGGAATACCTGCTTAGGAGGACAAATCAATATTTGTGAGACAAAATAACACAACTATTCATGAAGAAATGGGACCACTGTGAGGTAGTGTAAGATGAGTTAGAAGTGGCAAGGTTAGCTCAAGAAGAGACAAGAAGAGTTGAAAAGGAACTTGGAGAAAATCCCAAGGAAGCAGAGCAAATAATTATGTACCTGAACAACAAAACAAAGAGACAATTGGAGGGGTTGAAAATCACAAATAGAACCCAACTTATAAATGTATCTAGGCAAATGAAAATGAAGCAAGTATTACAAAAGAGAACTCAAGGCCATATAAAGCCACTGACAGATGATGTAGCAGCATTTAAAGGCATGTTCAATGATCTTAAAAAGTTAGAATTGCCATATCCTTGGGATGGGAATGGTGAAATATATACCAAATAAGAGTATAAAGCCCAGTTGATGAAGAAATGAGATGAAGAGATCCAAGATGATCCCTTGGAAGGGGTGAAAGATTAAAACCTCAATTTGAAATTTGGATAAAATTGATGAATTTACTTAAAGGATTAGGGTCAATATATTATGAGAAGACCACAGAAGTTAAGATAGCATTGGAGGCCCTAAAAGTACATCATATCCTAATGGGAAAAGAGTGGTATGTTGTAGAAAAGTATCACAAAATAATAATTCCACCTCAAGGGAAAACTGTAGGGAAAACATCGGCACAAGCTCCAAGGGTCTGCAGGTCATCCCACTCCTTTGGCTTTCATGCCACCAGGAGGACAAATTAACATTCATATGATGGGACAAACAAGAATACCCCCAGTAAACCAACTAGAAGGTCAATAAATTGGGAATCCAGGGGTATAATCGAATGTATACATGAGGGGGAAAGCATCTCCAGCTAAAGGAAAAAAGAAAGGCTTAAGAAAGAAAATTCAAAATAGTAAAAGGTTGTTAAAACGGGTGTAAAGTTAAATGAAAGTGATAGGTCTAAACGTAGTTACAAGACAGTTGAAGCAAATAGAATTCAATTACAAATTCAAGGCTCTAAGAGACAAATTGAACTCATAACTCAAGGTTGGCAATTTTTAGAGGTCCTCGAGGGATTCTTGAGTCGATGAACTCTTTTACATGTAATAGAATTTCATGAGATAAATATTGCTAAGCATTTCAGAGATGTTTTCCTCTGTAAATTATCCATCTTCATTTTTTCCACACCTATTCCAGTCCATGTAACTTTTTCATAAGATAATACAAAGCTTTGAGCAACAGATTCAATCCTACTTGTGTTTCTAATGTAGACAGTGTTGAATGTTGAAATTGTTAGCAAATATTTCCTTTTTCTTTGACCTATGGTCCAGTTTCAGGATGTGTATGTGAACTAGTTGCATTTGAAGATTTCATTTAATGTGGTATCTGTGCATGTTATGATACCAAGAAATTCATACAAATTCATGAGATATTTGCATTTTTGTTACAAATTGTTGAATTCTTTTAATAAACATCAGTATGTTTATTCTTCCATTAAACATTAGAGAATATCCCTACATGCACCTCTGTTGTTTTCATTTGTTTCCATCTGCTAATTCCACCTTCATTCATATTCAAAGCATTGTAATACTCTACAAGATTCCTCTGAAATGATGTTATTTGTTCAAACCTAGTTCATAATGTTTCAGTCATATATATATTCAAGAAAACAATCAATTCATATCATAATCCACACAGATCGAGCTCTATAATCTATAAAATTTGAGCCTCATCATGCCCTGGCATATTATCTTCAACCTAGTATGCCTCAGGGACTAACACCACTCATGTTGTTCCAATCCATCTAGAAATGCAAATATCATCTCCGGGACCTTTTTTCCGTAGTTAGTGCTTTATCATTTCCTTCAGGAAGCATATTATCCAATCCTTTCCCTTTCACTAATGTTATTGATTGGATTTCCATGTCCTACAATTGGATACTAGATACCCACTTTCTTCTAATCCCTAAACAATCCTACATGTCACATAACCGACAACCTCTTTGCATTATGACAACCACAAGGTACTCAATTTCACTTGGATACACAATTTAATAGTGGAAATAAAAATACAACATCCTAATTAATTCAATACCCATCCAGAAATATAATGCATTCCTACAATGAAATTATCCAAATTATGACAATTAAATACATGCACACAAACATTTACATAAATAGTAAATTAAATAAACACATAATAAAAATGTAAACCATGGAATTCATAACACAATTGATAAACTTATCTTATTGAAAATTATTCCTCCAACTAATTTCAAATGAAGGATATTTCTCATAGTCATAGACACTTTATCACACTTATTCTTTCTATGACATAGTCCACCCCTAAGTTGGGGGCTTTAATACACAAGGGTGGAAATCCTATGCATTCTACTCAAACATACTCAAACAAACTTCAGGTGCCAAAACCCCTCTACAACATTCCCAATTAACAACATGTTTTCTCAATCCCGTTATCTACATGCAATTCCTTGAGCTATCCCAATTCCCTTCTTGTGCTCCAACACAGGCTATCCAAGGAATCTCATTGCAAGGATTACAGGTAATCTTATCTATAAGTTAGGTTTCCTTTCATAATGGAACAACATCCATTACCACATATTTTCCCCAAATAATTCACAACAATAGCTATGCAAGTTTAGGTTTCCCAACTTTTTCAATCTCTAAGGTACTAGCATGAAGGATGATGAAAATGATTGGTAGAATAATGATTCTCGAAACTCAATTCCAAACCTTTTATGTTCATGTTCAGAACTTTCCATGTGGAACTCATGAGGAGCCCACTTTTATCCTTTAATACCAACTTAGGATAATTAATATGTAAAGGTTAATTAAAACACTCTCATGAACATGGATTTGGGAAATTTCGGTAATTTCACTATTATGATTTAGAATAAGGATAAGGGCATAGTTTGTATAACTCACTAAGGCCCTCTCCCCTTTGTGCCCCTTTCATTTCCCCCACTTGTAGAATCATAACCCTCCCTCTCTTCCTCATCCTTAGTCATTTCCAACTGTCAGGTATTTTCCTATTATATTCAAACGTACATATTTAAAACATCTTCGGTAATCCTTGACCATTTGTGTTTGGATTGTAGCCTTTGCATCATTACATACATAATAACATAATGGGGTCAAAAATGAGAAGTTACACTACTATGTGGGACTATCCTTCATGACTACATGAGGTGCATATGTGATTATTCTAGAATATCTCACATAACTCCTGAAATGTTTCAAAGATTGGACCAAAGAATATGCTTGTTTCTCCATAATTGTGTACTTAAGCTCTTATTCCTCAAGATCCTTTATCAAAAAGGTAATGCATTGTTCCATGTTTTGGTCATTTTTCTCAACATTACCCCCGCTATCGTATCCTCAGATGCAAATGAGAATATGTGGGAGTCCTTCACATAACTTGGGTTGACTAACACCAATACCAATATTATGGCTTCTTTGATCATATTGAAATCCTTCTTACTTTAATCGAACCATTTAAATTCATGATCCTTTTTAAAACTTTGTATATTGGCTTAGTAATTTCTACAAAAATTTGGAATGAATCTCTTGATGAAGTTGGTCTTCCCAAGGAAATATTGTATGACCTTCTTGCTTCCCAACAATGGAATCTACTAGATGGTCTCTATTATTTCTAGTTACACTCTAATACCTTCCTTTGAAATAATATTCCTAAGGAACTTTCCTTCATCTACCCCAAATATTGATTTCTACAGGTTTAGTGATATAACATATTTATTGCACCTTTCAAACACTAGCCTCAAATGTTGTGCATGATCACTTCTTTCCTTATAGAATATTTCCAGGTCATCCTAATATATCTCTATTATTTTTCCAATTAGATCCCTAAAATAGAAATCCATAGCCCTTTAGAATGTGGACCTTTCATTTAACAACCTAAATTGCATATATAAGTACTCATACATTTCTCATCGGGTAGCGAATGTTGTTTTGTGTTGATTGTATTTCCTAACAAATGCATGGTCGTATCTTGAAAACCCATGTAACATGGACAACACTCTTGACCTAGTGACCATTTATAATAACATCTCCATGTTCTAGTGCAAGTAATTGTCCTTCAAATATAGTTGGTTGAAGTTCCTAAAATCCACACATGTCCTTATTTCAACATTTTTCTTTCTTACTACCATCAAATTTTCCACCCATGATGAATGACTTGTGAGTACGATACTATTTTCCACCAACATCTTTGTAGCTCCTTCTGAATAAGAGGGGAAATATTTTGATTTATTCGTCTCAACTTTTTCTTGAATGGCTTTGCATCTAGATTTAGAGGTATAGTATTCTAAATATTTTCCCCCTTATACACATGCAGGTCATTATATGACTAGGAGAATACATTTCTATGTATTCCCTATTCAAAATTTATGATTTTCCTTCTTTCTTCCATTGAGGCAATCTTTTCTATTTAGATGAGTTTAGGACTTGCTTCACACCCTCTATTGACTTTGTTATCCTTTATTCTTTCTTTTACTTATACATATCATGCATGTCGAAGATCTTCACCAAAGGAGATAAACCCTTGGGGAATTTTTTATCCCTTAGTTGTTGGATACCATCAATATCTACATTCACATCATCCTATCTTTGCTAAATATACTTCATACTGTGCAAACTCCTGCAAATTGTTTATAACCCTCACAATCTAAGCATCATCGTTGAATACCTAGGAGTTCTCAAAATTATGTGGGACTAATGGATGAAAAATAATCTCCATCCCACTTTCTCTTCTAGAAAGGCTACCACAAGGTTGAAGATTCAAGGAAATTATAGACAACACATATGCCTACATGTTATGATCTCTTCAAATAACTTTGATCGAAAAGGCATCAAATAATTCAATAACATCACAAAATGTGTGTCTATAGCACTTAAACCTATCATTGTTTGTTGCAAATGGATTCTTTGTAGTACCACAAGATTTGCATCTCCAACAACTTCTAGCACTTTAATTCCCATATCTCTAGCTAGATTGAGTCCAAGAAGCAATGCTTTGTATTTAGCTACATTATTCACAGTCTCAAACTCTTAGCCTATAAGAAAATCTTGTGATATTACACTAAAAAAAGTGAAGACAACACTTGCTCCTTCACATGGATAAGACTAAGCTCTATCGAAATGTATCTTCTAATCTTTTACATTCCTTGTTTCAACTTCTTCCTTAATTTTAAGAGCTACGGAATGTGACAACATAGCACAGCTCCTGAAATCGTCATCTATTGTACACATTGTTGATGTATTTGTAACTTCAGAATGTATTCACTTGTATATTGTATTTGTATTTTATTATTCTACCTCCGACGGAGATGTTTATTCCTCTGGTCGGAGAAGTCATTATTGTACTTGGGTCATGTATAGTCATTGAGTTCAATCCTCCCATGTAAGTCGGGGCATTAGTCCCCTAGTCATTTGTATTGGGGTGTTTAAATCCCCTAAAGGAGTCGGCCCAGTGAACTTTAGTTGAGGCTGACTTGTCAAGTGGTAAAGGCAAAGTGAAAGGTAAAGTATAAATAGAGAGGGTGCTCCTCTATATTTGATAATTCACACACTCTCTCACTTCGCATTAGTGAGAGAAAGGAGTAGTTAGCACAAGTGGAGGAGGAGGAAGCTACTGGAGATCATCTACTTGTTTTGGGGTTTTGTATTATTGCTCATTCTATCTCTGAGGAAGTTGCGGGGTTTTCTCCTTTATGGTTTCCACAATGAAATGCTTTGTCTTTGGTCTCTTGTGTTTGATTTTCTATGCATATTATTCTCTTAGTTAAGATCCTATATCATATTGAATTAAATGATGAAAAACTAACATGGTATCAGAGCTATCCTAAAGGAAGGCATGTATGGAATTTACGACACTTGTCTCACTTGCGACAATTTGAAAGATAGGGCTTTGTATATAAAAACCTAGTCATCGTGGAACTTTCGCTATAAATCAAATTTGGTGAAGTTTCAAGATCTAAAAATTTGACAGGCCGAAGATGAAATTTTCCTGTACCTTGTGTCCAAATTTCAGCTTCAGATTCATTGTACTTTCTGAGATATGATCCGTACAAGTTAGGGTTTCTGCCTCTTCCAGAATGAAGCCCTAAACGGGTGACCTAGGAAAAAAGGTCATATCTCGGGATAGGAAGCTCCAAATAGAATTCTGTAAAACGTGATAATTAGGGAATAGACTGTAATTTCGCAGGTCCGATTTTCAGAGGCCGAAGTTGAAACAATGACACGTGCCACTCTGTACAAGTTCGCTATGTTGTTTAATCCCTTAAACAGGGCATGTTGGGAAACTGAGAATATCTCCCTAATGGAGAATCGAATGAAGCTAGAACCTGTGGGGTTGGAAATATGACAGGTATGGATACCACAGGCCGAAGTTTCAGACCCTGCAGATCCACAATTTCAGAGATACACCAGAAACAATACGGCACATCTAAAATGGCTCAACGGAGGAAATCAAAGAAGAGGAGGAAAAAGCTCTCACTTAGGGTTTTCAGTTTTTTAGGTATGGCATGACCTAATACAATGTTGGAGACACCTGATGCAACATTGGAAACTTTGAAAATGGATTTGGAATCCATTCATCATAGATATTAATCCTCCATCAAAATGTTGTGGGAGGAAGGAGATTGAAAAATTAGGGTTTCCAAGTAAGAAGAAACCTTAGCAAGGTTAGGAGACTCATAGGGTAGCAATGAACGAGGTTTAAAAGGAACTAATATTATATCATCCTAGCACCAAGAACCTATATAAGATGTTTACAAGTGATCTACCTTGTATGGTTAGGGTTTTACCCTTATAGAGAAGACTACAAGCAATCTCGACAGGTATGACTTGAGGAGATACAGGTATGTCTTGAAATTTGTTTCATGATTAAGTTCATGATATGTTTGTCTTCATATTATTGAGGTTAGTACAATCATGATTGTCTGATCACCTTAGTAAAAGTATGAATATGTGAATAATAGAAGACATTCATTCATTAGGGTTATGACACTTATGATTATACTAATGCACTGTGGTGTTGTATGAGGATGATGTTGTCCGCTAACATGAAAGGTACATCAAGAAAGACAAATCAAGTTCTAGATCAAGAATATATGACCATGGTGACATGAAGACAAAGACTCATCCATAGTAGTTGATCACATAGAAGCTCTACTTACGAGGTATGTATGATTTGGTTCTGCAATGCTCAACTTATGAAGATATGCAGGTTACTAGCACAAGGTCTCTAAATCATTGAAGAGAACAAAGAAGACATTGTTTGGGTATCTTAGACATAACTAGCAAACATAATAATCCAAGTATGTTTTCCTATATCGAGTTATAATCCTACCTCGTGTTAGGATATTATATAAGCATACTTTTGTATGATTGATAATGATTATTCATGAAGTTATAAGTTTGAATAATCATGGGTTTATGCATATTATGCTTCTTAGTTTGATTAATGATATGACAAACTAGAAGAGTCCTATGGTCAAATAAGAATATGCATGAGTAAAAGAAGTACTCCCTGAAACCTTGAATACTAACGCTTGTGATAAATTACCTGTGTATGAAATGATCATGACCATACATGTTAAGATTATAGGATTATAATGTTTTGATAGTATTGAGATTATACTAATGAATGTATGATTATGTATGAGATATTGAGTATGACGCAATGATTACACTAGTGCACACTTAAGCATGCATAATGGTCCAGGATGGATAGAAGTTCAAAGACATATAATCATGATGATATCATAAAGGGAAGCAAAGATCAAGAGGGAGCACACTCCATTAGTTCTTGCAAGGAAGCAAAGATCAAAAGGGAGCACACTCCAGTAGTTCCTGCAAGGAAGCAAAGATTGAGAGGGAGTCCACCCAACAACCAAACAAAGATAAGTATTTGAATTGTCATTTCTTGTGTATATGATTACTTAAATGATGTTGTTCAGTCATGTACGTACTTATGTTCCTAGATTTAGGATGTATATTATGCATATTAGAAAAGTTGCATTAATGAACAAGATACTACTAATATGCAAGAATGGGTAAGTGGCCTATGGTACTGTACAACACTCCATTGCTACTTATCTAGATTAAAACCTCTTTGCTGACATGTTGGAGTAGTGCACACTCTTAACAATGTTCTGGTAGAGATGGAAGGCATCTAGAAAGTTATGGGATATGGATAAATGTTGCATTGAAGCATTGGCTAAGATAATTGCATGACTGTATGACTTATGTTTTTTATGCGCAAGAATTTGTTCTGAAAAACTATGAGATGTTTCTAATAATGCAATTGAACTTAACTTGTAGGAAATATCGTATGCATAATAAGTTATCATTGAAATGTCAACATAATTTGATAATTATGAAGTGTTACTAATCATGTAATTAAATTTGATTTGTAGGAAATATCATGTGCTATGATCTACAAAAGAAGGATGATGAACACCCTTTCCAAAGAACAAGTGATGGATGTTCAACAAGAAGACTTACAAATCAAATGTACTATAGAAGGCTCGTGGCTAGAGGATTCTCTTAGAAAGAGGGAGAGGATCATGGCGAGATGTTTGCTCCAATGGCTAGACACACTTCCAGAGATAGATTACACCCATGGATGACAAGACCGTTCTCTTGAATGGTGTAAATGAAGAAGAAGTGCATATCCAGCAAACTCCCAAGATTTGATAGAGAATCACATGATTGAAGAAAGCTTTGTACGGGTTCAACAAGTACCCAGGATCGATAGTCATTTGATGAGCTTGATGATCACCATGGGTGATGCGGATTTCAACCTTTGCTACAAGGTTGAAGATGGTTTGTATATATAGATGGATGCAAGAAGGAACTCACCATAGAGTTCGAGTGATCTTGAGGCTCATATCAGTAGACCCATCTGACGGGAGATGGCATGGATAGATATGCAGAAGATCACTCAAAGCAAAGTGTGAATGATGTTCAGTCACAGAGGGATGACAATAATCAGATATAGAAAACTCCACTTCAGAGGGAGTAGATCTTGGCATGATTCTTGTGATTAGATATGTGGCTGAGATCAGATGAGATTTTTCTTTAGCCAAGGAAAATGTGAAGTAGAGATCTGGGTATGATGCACTATTTTCTAGGCATGGAGGTGTGGCAAACTACGGATGGAATCTTCCTTGGACAAAGGAAGTATGCAGTAGAGATATTGAAGAGGTTCAGGATGATGGACTACAAGGCCATGGCCACACCTATGGCATCGAACCTGAAGCTATTGAGTGATGCTTCATCAGAGTTGGTTGATGCCACAACGTATAGTCAGATGATTGGGTCCTTGATGTACCTGACAAATACGAGACCAGATATTTGCTTTGTTGTGAACACATTGATCCAGTTCCTGACGGATCCGGGATATGTTCACTTGATTGCTGCAAATCATATTCTGAGGTACCTGAAGGGTACGGTTGATTATGGGCTCAAGTATGATGCGAATCAGAAGATTAACCTAGAGGGTTATGTTGATTCTGATTGGGAAGGCAGTTCCATTGATAGGAAGAGCACTTCGGGGTGCTGCTTCAGTATGGGATCATGTGTGATCTCTTGGTTTAGCAGGAAGCAGTCCTGTGTGGCACTGAGTACAGCCGAAGCAGAGTATGTTGCAGCTTGTTTGGCTAGTTTTGAGGCAGTATGGCTAAGGAAGCTACTGTCTGATTTGTTTGATCTCCAGTTGGATGTGAGTTGTATATATTGCGACAACCAGAGTTGTGTGAAGTTATTTGAGAACCTGGTGTTCCATGACAAGTCGAAGCACATCGAGATAAAGTATCACTATATCAGGGATATGGTGCAGAGAGGAGCAGTGAATCTCCAGTATGTTGCGACGGACGAGCAAATAGCCGATGTATTGACCAAGCCGCTAGCCAGAGTGAAGTTTGAGTACTTCAAAGAGAAGCTTGGTGTACTTCAGATCGAGGTTCCTTCCAAGGGGAAGTGATGAGTCTGGAAGACGCAGATGCACACGGGCCATTCTCACATAGTGGTAGGAAAGTTCTCCTATGGTGTAGATGTAAGGGCTGGGTCATTCTCACACGGTGGTAGGAAAGTCCTCCCATGGTGCATATGTAAGGCCTAGGCGTGGATTTTCCAACATGGTCAGAGGTTATTCCTTCCATGGTCATTGATGTAATCACTGATGCTTTTCCGACATGGTTAGCAGAAAGTCCTTCCATGGTCGTTGATGTAATTGTCGAGCTTTTCTGACATGGTCAAAGGAAAGTCCTTCCATGGTCATTGATGTAATTGTTGTAGCCTTTTCGACATGGTCAAAGGTTAGTCCTTCCATGGTTGTTGATGTAAGTGTTGAGCCTTTCCCGGATGGTCAGAGGAAAGTCCTTCCATGCTGGTGATTGTAAGTGTTGTGTTGTGTGCATCTGGGATGTGCTCCGTTGATGACGAGATGATCTGAAGATGATGAGGTAACTGTATGGTACACAGGTTTTTCATAGGCATATAATTAGTCCTGGGATGCTCCTTCAGGTTTTACTGTGGCATATAATCAGTCCTGGGAGATCTTGCAGGTTTTGCAAGTGGCATATAATCCGTCCTGGGATGCTCCTTCAGGTTTTGCAATGACATATAATCAGTCCTGGGAGATCTTGTAGGTTTTGCAGAGGCATATAATAAGTACTGAGATGTACATAATTGATGTCTTGCTCCCAGAGATGATGAAGACCTACATGGAGGCTAGGCCTACATCCAGCATGAAAAAGGGCTGGCTCTGTAGAAATTCCTATGACGAATAGATTGAAGATTGATGGTCGAGATAGCAGCAACAGTGACGATGATGATCCAGCTTTGATGATGATCCAGTGACGAAGACTTGTGTTTATGAACTGTGTCAAGAGAATACCTTCCTAGTTAAGAGGGAGTGTTGATGTATTTGTAACTTCAGAATGTATTCACTTGTATATTGTATTTGTATTTTATTATTATACCTCCACCGGAGATGTTTATTCCTCTAGTCGGAGAAGTCATTATTGCACTTGGGTCATGTAAAGTCATTGAGGTCAATCCTCCCATGTAAGTCAGAGCATTAGTCCCCTAGATTCATTTGTATTGGGGTGTTTAAGTCCCCTAAAGGAGTCGGCCCAGTCAACTTTAGTTGAGGCCGACTTGTCAAGTGGTAAATGTAAAGTGAAAGATAAAGTATAAATAGAGAGGGTGGTCCTTTCTATTTGATAATTCACACACTCACTCACTTCGCATTAGTGAGAGAGAGGAGTTAGCACTAGTGGAGGAGGAGGAAGTTGCTCGAGATCATCTACTTGTTTTGGGGTTTTGTATTATTGCTCATTCTATCTCTGAGGAATTTGCGGGGTTTTCTCCTTTATGGTTTCCCCGATGAAATGCTTTGTGTCTCTTGTCTCTTGTGTTTGATTTTATATGCATGTTATTCTCTCAGTTAAGATCCTAAATCATATTGAATTAAATGATGAAAAACTAACACACATGAACTCGTTCATTGGTTCATTTGAGTCCTCTACATGAATCTTTCTTGGTTGTCCTATGTACAGGTAGCAAAGGTACGTTCATAGGTCGAGATAGTGGCGTAAGATAAGTCCATTTGTATGCTACCTTCTAGAATTGCATCCTAATTTATTGACAAAAGGATTCCCCAAGACTCTTGGACATCAATATCCATCATATAGAGTTGTATGTGTTTATAGCCAAATTGACTTTCAAATATTTAATCAAACCCAATGCCTTGATCTCCCTCGAGTCCATTGCACATACATTATTGTATGTCCTCAAACCCAACCTATTAATGACTGTGAGTGGCATGACATTAGTTGATGCCTCTTAAGTATATCATAAAATTGAGTGGCATCAGTCCATTCACCAACAAAGAAATGAAAATTAGGTTATGGCTATCATTCTTTCTTCTCTGGTTCATTGTCTGCAATATAATGGGATCATATTCTGGAGCTTTATCAAAACCAAGAAACTTCATAATATTTTCCTTACGTGCAAGTATATTCATCAATTCCATCAAAGGAACATAAAAAATTTCTTTAGATAGAATCTAGGTGGAATCCACATTCAAATCATTACACATACTCACTGAAGGTCCTGATAACGAAAGTTCACTTGAGGTTCCAACTATTTCAAAAGGTTGCAAAATCATCTAGGTCTCTTGTGGGATCTACTTCTCTATTTCAAGTGTCTACATATTTTTCCTCTAATAAGTGATCCATTTCTTGTTCCATGTTCTTCTTTTTTCCTCTTAGGAAGGCTTCTCACTCATTCGAGCAATGATCTCTGCACTTCTGTTTTTCCCTTAAGTTGGTGTATTTGGTCCTGTCGCACATCAAATGGTTTTTCCATTACATTATTGGCATAATCCCTTCTTTCATCCACAAAGTTTAGAGTTTCCATGCCACCTAATCCTTAATTATTTCCTTCTTTATCATGTCTTATCAAATCTCCAGCAATTTACCATGTATCTTGATCATGTAAATTGTCACCAGCGTTACACCATGTTATCTAGTCATGATCAAATACATTATAATTATTATTCAAAGGATCCCTAATTCTTTGGTTATGATTTCAGATTTGATTTTAAGGACCTCTCTACCTATCCCATCAAACATTACCCCTTTCATAAAACATGTTATGGTAATACCTTTCCAATCACAATTATCAAGTATGGAACAAGCTCAATCGTGTTCACGGCTTTGGCTCTTGCTCCATTTCTTATTTGGTTTGATCTATAGGAACTTGGTTTATTTGTTTCGCCAACAACAAACTTATTCCTCTCAATATTTACCATGGACTCTTAGGCTGACTGCAAATATTTGAGATCCTTTTGTCTAAATTGAAAACCTAGTTCTATATTAACTAAACCCATATAATAGATCAATATGGTTCCCTTGAGAGGCTTAATGTCTTTACACAACTTCTAAACTAAATTATTAAACCTCTTGTTAAATTCTTCAATGGTTTCACTCTCATTTATGTTGGCACAATGTAGGGAAACCAATAAAAACTAGTTGCCAATCTTTTCTACTAAATTTTCAAGGAATTCACCTTTAAGAGGCTCCCAAACATTGAAGTTGTTATCTAGTAGCCCAATCCACCATTTAGGAGTATTAACTTCCAAATCCAATGTGAAAAGTTCCATGCAAACATCTAAATGGGTTACTGCCTTTGTTATGTAGGGTCATGTTTTTAAATTTGGATAAATGATTATATGTTGATATTGCGTTATTCCCTTCAAAGGTACACAAAGTATCAATTTCCCTTTCTGTTAGTTTTTGTACAATTCTAGCAATATAATTTAATTGCAGATAATAAAACAGGATCAATAAAAGAATAACCAAGCACAGAAACAATAGACACATAATTTTATCCTGGGAAACCTAACATGGAGAAAACCCAACAACCTTCATATAGAGATAATCAATTCAGATATCAGAGTACATCCAAATATCAAGAATGAGAGAGAGAAAGAGAAACTTCTCCAAGTGTAGCAACCCCAAAAAGACTTATCCTAGCTGCAATATCGAACTTCTTCCTCTCTAGAGTGAACTTGCTTGTGTTGAGTGTGTGACCAAATGAGAGGAGCGCATCCTCTATTTATACTCATAAAAAAGTGACTTTCTCCTCACCTGTGCCAACTTCTCTAGCTGACTAGGCCTACTTGTCTTGGAGGAATATAAAATTACATTTATTATTTATTTCCTTTGGGTAATTCTAACCCAAGGTTTACATTGATTTCTTTCATGATCTTTTACATGATCAATTACATCAATAATTTCTCTCGAAGGAGGTACAACAATAATCTAATAAAGGGCAATAAAAAATATAATAAGAATAAATTCTCTAGTTACATTATTTTCAACGCTCCCTCTTAACAAGGAAGGTATTCTTCAAACACGGTCATCATCAGCATCACTAGACACGATCATCTGGATCTCAACTGTACATCACAACTATCTCGAACATATCTATACATACAGAAGGTATTCAACACAGTCTCAGTCCATAGAGAAGTGTAATCATCCATCCACTCCACTCAGTCCATCGATGGATCCATACATCAGCTCAACAACTCTGCACAGTCCATTGGAGATTCCATCATGCATTATCTCAACCTAGTCTATCGGGGAATATGCACCAACTCAACCAGCCCATCGGTGACTCCATACAAGAGTACTAGTGTGCGCCAATGTGCATTAGCCTCTCCATCCCATCTCAGGATGTCTAGGATATCTCCTCACTCTTTTCAGAGTGATCGGGAGAATGCACTAAATCTCTCCATGAGAGATCTCCTCAGCTCTTTTAGAGTGATCGGGAGTGTGCACTGGCCTCTCCATCCTTTTCAGGACATCTGATAGATCTCCTCCCTCCATCTCGGAGTGATCCGGATAATGTAGTGGCTCCTCCATCCCATCTCAGAATGTCTGAGACATATCCTCACTCCATCACAGAGTGATTGGGAGAATGCAGTGGCCTCTCCATCCCATCTCAGGATGTCCGATAGATCTCCTCACTCCTTTCGGAGTGATCGGGAGAATGCATTGGTCTCTATATAATCATCTTTCCCTCTCAAGGAGGGACACATTCTCTCACACATCAAGCCTTTCACGAAAGTATGCAAACTTTATTCTGAGAAGAGGCTTGGTAAGAATGTCTATAGTCTGGTCATCTGTCTGGACATATTGTAGCTTAACTGCACATTTCTGCACCATATCACGAATGTAGTGATATCAAACTTGATATGCTTCGACTTTCCATGGAATACTGGATTCACATACATCTGCACACAGCTCTTGTTATCATAGTGAATCAATGTTGGCTCTAGAGTCTGGCCAAACAAACCCGCAAGGATTTTCCGAAGCCACACAGCTTCTTGAGTTGTGGTGCATGAGGCCATATACTCAACCTCTATAGTACTAAGTGCTACTGAGGTCTGCTTCCTGCTACACCAGGAAATCACTGCAGATCCCAAGTTGAAGCAACACCCGGAGGTGCTCTTCCTATCCACAACACTCCCAACCCAATCAAAATCAAATTATCCCTACAATTTTAGTTTACAATCTGAGGCATATCTCAGGCCATATCCCATAGTGCCACGCAAGTATCTCAACACATATTTTGCAACAACCCAATGAATCTATCTCAGCTCGCACATAAACTGGATAAGGGAACCTATTGCAAAACATATATCCGGTCTAATGTTGACCAGATACATCAATGATCCAATCAACTGGCGGTACATGGTGGGATCTATCAAATATGAATTGGAAGCAGAGTCTCTCAGCTTCTTCAGATTCGCATCCATCGGTATGGCCATGGACTTACAGTCCAACATTCTGAATCACTTCAGTATGTCAATGGTGTATTTTCCTTGGCTCAGTAAAATCTCACCGTTCCTCTACCATACTTCTAATCCCAATAAGTAATGCATCAATACAATAAGTTTCTCATTTCCGGTGAGAAACAGATCATCAACATGTACCAAAATCAGTGGCTCACCATCCACAACCTTGTAGTAAAGGTTGGGGTCTACATCACTGTTGGTGAATCCCAAGCTCACCAAGTATCCATCTACCCGACCATACCAAGCACATGGTGCTTTCTTTAGTCCATATAAGGCCTTTTTCAGCGTGCATACATGGGAATCCTTTCCATGGATCACAAAACCCTCTAGTTGTTCAATATATACTTCTTCCTCGATTACACCATTGAGGAAGGCGGTTTTGACATCCATCTGATGCAACTTCCATCCCATAGCTTAAGTAATAGCAATAATCATCCCGATGGAAGTATATCGAGCCACGAGAACAAATGTCTCATCATAATCAACTCCCTCTTTCTGAGAGAATCCTCTAGCAACAAATCTATCCTTGTGTTTCTCAACACTACCATATGCTCCATGCTTGATTATTTTGTAAATCCACCTAGAAGTCACTATTGACTTCCCCTCGGGTCTCGGCACAACCTACCACACATCAATATTCATGATGGATTGATATTCTTCCATCACGGCATCCTTCCATACTTGGTGTCTGTAGGCATCCTCATAGGTGGAGGATTCTGAGTCAATAATGTGACTCATCAATGTTATATAACTCGAGAATCTCGGAGGACTCTTACTTTCTCGGAAAGTACCATGTGGAGCTCCATGCCCCTCTGCATCCTGCAATTTCTGTTGTGCCCATCTAGGCCTCTTTCGGTCTACTGCAACATATTTGGTAACATCAACTAGATCAATGGGATCAATCAGTTCATCCTTCTCTACTAACTCCCTTTGAACTGCTTTGGGGGGGGGCGATGATTCTATCTCCTTTGGATCTATCAGCTCCTCATCATTGATCTCCATATTGGATCCTCTAGTTCTTCTTATATCCATCTTTTCTTCAAAGGACACATCCTTGCTAACCTCGATCTATCTCGATCCTAGGATGTAGATTCTATAATCCTTTGAAGACTCAGTGTATCCCACAAATACTCCCTTCTTTCCTGAAGGCTCTAACTTTGTCCTCTTTTCCTTGGGAAATGTAATGTCCCCATTTTTTACCCTTATAATATTTGGGCTATAATGTAAATATTGTATGCATATTTTGTATGATTCTAGCATGGAGCTCAAGGCCAAGGCCCCGCTAGTGAACGCTCGGTCTTGAAGAGGAAAGTATGTTGGTATTAATTAACCCATGTGCTAGTGAGCCATGGGAATTGTAAATATGCATTTTAATATAAATGCCCACAGCTAGCTATGCAATGCAACAAGAGATGGGGGCATGATATTGCAAGGGATTGGGAGGGAAATATTCAAACCCTTGAGCCAATCAAGTCAAGCCAAGTGTCAATGAGAGAACCCATGAACCATCAACTACCCATGTTGACTTTGGTGCCCAATCATTCATTTCTCCCAAGAGGTGGGTGAAGAAGTTAATGCCTTGGGGATTGGGGAGGTATGGCTGTCCAAAATTCGAGTATGGGAAAGCCACCCTCATGGAAAAACGTGTTTTTCCTTCTTGGGCAAGAAAACACCCACGAATTGCCTTTCCAAGCCATTATTCATGAACAGACTTCACTCTCTCACGTTTTTGGGAACTTGCTGGGCATTTTTGTTGAAGCTTGCTGGGCATTTTTGGCTTGCTGGGCATTTTATTTTGAAGTTTGCTGAACATTTGGGAGCTTGTTGGGCGTTTTTAGCTTGCTAGGCATTTTTGTTGAAGCCTGCTGGGCATTTTTTTCATTGTTGGGAACTCGTTTTTGTGTTGCAGACCTGTTGCGAAGGAGAGAGCACGATTTGGGGGTTTGTAGAGACCATTGCTGCTCTTTGAATGCCCATTGACATTTTCTGAAAACGAAATTGCCTTCCAGGATCGTTTTCCCATTTTCCACTTCGGTTTTGGGTTGCCCACATTTTCCATTCCTACCCAACACTTGGGGTTTTGCTGTTATGTGTACCCATGCCAAGTTCATGAGTTTTCTGTGTGTAGGAGATTGTTTAGATTGAAATGGGTTTCCATTGTTTTGGCTTGAACTTGAGTGGAAGCATCCACAATTGAAGAGGGTTCAAATTAAGCCTGATAAACCCAGTAGTGGTCTGGCTTTGCTTAGATCCAAATGACTATTTGGCTATTTGGTTGCGTATGAGTTTGAAATCCCCTTTTTCCTTGTAGATATCATGCCCAGCTCGGGGGTGGCCTTCAGACGGACTCAGTATATGCTGTCGAAGAGCCTACGGTTGGGTGGAACGTTGCAGTGACATAGCTAGTTGCTTGGGGCAATTGCGAAAGGAAGATAAGTATACAATGTCTCTGTATTTTACTTCTGCAATGTCTAATTTTATGTTTATATTGATATGTTGTATGCATATAAAAAGTGTGTGGATGATTTGTTTATTTTCGCTGTGCATATTCAATTGAGTTGCATCTACACACAATGAATTTTAATTGTATAAAATTTTGAATGGGTTGAGTCTTTTAGGAACAACCCCATAGATTGGTAGCATATTCCCTTCCAGGATTTGGGTCCGCGGGAGGGGACATTACATTTTGGTATCAAAGCCCATGGTTACCCTTTTTTATGTATTGTCCCCATTTTTTACCCTTATAATATTTGGGCTATAATGTAAATATTATATGCATATTTTGTATGATTCCTACCATGGAGCTTAAGGCCAAGGCCTCGCTAGTGAACGCTCAATCTTGAAGAGGAAAGTATGTTGGTATTAATTAACCCATGTGCTAGTGAGCCATGGGAATTGTAAATATGCATTTTAATATAAATGCCCACAACTAGCTATGCAATGCAACAAGAGATGGGGGCATGATATTGCAAGGGATTGGGAGGGAAATATTCAAACCCTTGAGCCAATCAAGTCAAGCCAAGTGTCAATGAGAGAACCCAGGAACCATCAACTACCCATGTTGACTTTGGTGCCCAATCATTCATTTCTCCCAAGAGGTGGGTGAAGAAGTTAATGCCTTGGGGATTGGGGAGGTATGGCTATCCAAAATTTGAGTATGCGAAAGCCACCCTCATGGAAAAACGTGTTTTTCCTTCTTGGGCAAGAAAACACGCACGAATTGCCTTTCCAAGCCATTATTCATGAGCAGACTTCACTCTCTCACATTTTTGGGAACTTGCTGGGCGATTTTAGCTTGCTGGGCGTTTTTGTTGAAGCTTGTTGGGCATTTTTAGCTTGCTGGGCGTTTTATTTTGAAGCTTGCTGGGTGTTTGGGAGATTGCTGGACGTTTTTGGAACTTGATGGGCGTTTTTAGCTTGCTGGGCGTTTTGGTTGAAGCCTGGTGGGCATTTTTGTCATTGCTGGGAACTCGTTTTTGTGTTGCAGAACTGTTGGAAAGGAGAGAGCACGATTTGGGGGTTTGTAGAGACCATTGCTTCTCTTTGAATTCCCATGGACGTTTTCTGAAAATGAAATTGCCTTCCTGGGTCGTTTTCCCATTTTCCACTTCGTTTTTGGCTTGCCCACATTTTCCATTCCTACCCAACACTTGGGGTTTTGCTGTTATGTGTACCCATGCCCAGTTTATGAGTTTTCTGTGTGTAGGATATTGTTGGGGTTGAAATGGGTTCCATTGTTTTGGCTTGAACTTGAGTGGAAGCATCCATAATTGAAGAGGGTTCAGATTAAGCCTGATAAACCCAGCAGTGGTCTGGCTTGGCTTAGATCCAAATGACTATTTGGCTGTTTGGCTGTGTATGAGTTTGAAATCCCCTTTTTCCTTGTAGATATCATGCCCATCTCAAGGGTGGCCTTCGGACGGACTCAGTATATGCTGTCGAAGAGCCTACAGTTGGGTGGAACGTTGCAGCAACATAGCTAGTTGCTTGGGGCAATTGCGAAAGGAAGATAAGTGGTACTATGTCTCTGTGTTTTACTTCTGCAATGTCTAATTTGATGTTTATATTGATATGTTGTATGCATATAAAATGTGTGTGGATGATTTGTTTATTTCCACTGTGCATATTCAATTGAGTTGCATCTGCACACAATGAATTTTAATTGTATAAAATTTTGAATGGGTTGAGTCTTTTAGTAACAGCACCATAGATTGGTAGCATATTCCCTTCCAGGATTTGGGTCCGCGGGAGGGGACATTACATTTTGGTATCAAAGCCCATGGTTACAACACTGAGGCTGTTGGGCCGACATCCACACAACAAATTAGGAAAATATGATTTTTGTGTGTGTTGTGCAGGAGGTATGTTGTTGTGTTTTGGTTTTTGTTTGTTGCTAATTGCTGTGCATATGAGATAATGCATCATACGCTTGAGACATTGAGTAATTATGACTCCTTGTCCCTTGAATGTCCATGATGTTTTGAATGCATGAAATTGAATGTTGGGCATGGTTGGCATGAGTTTTCCTTGCCCATGCTTGTTCGATGCTTGAAGATTGATTGTGAATCCATTGGTTTGATTGTTGAATTTGAAATGAAGAGAAAATCCATTTTCAGAGATGCAAGTTCTTGGCATTCTTTTACTATTTTAATGCAAGTTTGATATATAGGAACTCACCTCTGTAAATAAACGAAGGGCACATTCTAGAAAAATTTCTAACTATCTGTGAAAATTTGCAATTTTTCTACGTAATTTTGAATTCTGTTAACAGCTTTGTCGGCGATTTTAGCGTTAAGTTCTACACGCGCGGCGGCATAATTAATGCTAATTTTTGCGCCACAAGCGCAGCGGCAGAGTTAAGCATAACTCTGCGCGTGCGGCGTGCACAGCAAAGTTAGCGTTAATTTTTGCGCGGGCCTGGCGGCAAAGTTAGCGTTAATTTTTGCGCGGCGTTGGAAACAAAGTTAATGGTAAGTTTTGCGCATGGCGCTGGCGGCAAAGTTAGCGTTAATTTTTGCGTGGCGCTGGCGGCAAGGTTAATGGTAAGACTCGCCCAGCGCGCGATGGCGGAGATAAGGCCAGGATTGGCAAAATGGGCGCAGAAGTTAAGGATAAAACCTGCGCTATGGCGGCAATTTTAGAGTTAAATCCTGCGCCAGGGGCGGCAATGGTAAGGATAAAGCCTGCGCTGCGACGGTGGAGTTAGGGTCAAATTCAGCGATGGTCGCAGAGGTTGAGTCGAGACCAGCGATGGGAGGAGCGATGAAAAACAAAAGTATAGAGCCAAAAACTTGATTTTTGGATAGAAGGAGTAGTCGAGCTCAAAATGGGATGATTCATGTGGGGTTCAGAGGCCATTAACGAAGGCCATGAAAGACACAGAGAGGGTCCCAAACACAGTATGTTCCAATTTGACAGAAAATGGAGAATAGTGACTTTTGTAAGACAGGGTCCCGAGGCTTGACGGAAGGTCGGTTTGAGCTGAAATTGATATGGCACGGCCATGGAGCAGGCACAGTGTTAAGTTTGGAATCTTGGAGCTGAACTCTAAAGGATGTGGAGTCGGAGTGAACCAGAAGGCCAAAAAGCACTGTTCCAGGCCACTTTTTCGGGATTTTGAAAAGCTTGTGGATAGTAAAAGTGACACTAGATGTTGGAATCAAAAATTTTACTGAACTAGACATTTCATCTTCTCATTAATACGGACAGTTTCCGTTAGAGGAATATTTTCTAGAAATGCATAGTTTGGGAGAGCCATTTTTTGCCAAATTTTAAGATTTTGGGGAAAAAGTGAAAAGTGAGAAGTAGCCAAACCCCGAATTTTATAGAAGTTGAATGGTGCATCGGAATATGGATCTGAAGGTTGCTGAGTGTTCCTTGTTATATGGACTACCTTCGCCCCGTAGATAAGTTTTCATGATTCTTCCTAAGATTGCTTCTACAAGCAGCTGAAGTTGGTCTTTCAGAATAAATTGCAGCTATGTAAAAATGCCGAATTTCGAGCAAAATTTGCGCAAAGTTTGCATTTTCGGAAGAATGTAAATTCCATGTCCTGGGTCGGAATGGAGCATGGGGATAGGCGTTGGAAATCTTATCCAGAGGAGGACAGGGATGCATGACCAAAGTTTGAATGGGGTCCACAGGTATCATAGATATTTGGTGCAGAAGAGTGCCAGTTGTTGTTTTGACACAAAAAAAAATTGTTGTCAATATGGGCAATTTTCTATAATTGCATGAATGGAAGGAACCAAACCAACTATGACATGGAAGAGGGATTCCATTATACGATGAGGGATTGGAAAGGGAGAATTCTTTAACCCCTTGTTTTGAGATCGTATTTATAATTATAAAATTGCCATGCATATAAACTATGGCATAGGAATGTGAAAATGTAAGAGATCACATAGATGCATATGTACTAGATGGCATATTAACAAACATTGCATAATGCATGTAGAAATTTTGTGCATGAATAGGATATTGCATATTGGTAAAATAGTGAATTTTTACATGTGCAATGAGCCACTTAAGACAATGATTGTGGTTGCTAATCATTAGTTGTGTTCGCATTGGTTATAGGGCCAAAGGCAACTGAGGCATGGCTAAAGACGAGGATGATGTTGTTGCATATGATCGACAACCGTATGAGGAAGGGATGGTGCAACAAATCTATGATCATGAGGTTGGAAAAAGGACTGTGTAGCCTTGGTAAGAGGCCAACTGATCAGGTAACATCAAGTGATGTTAATATCAGCCATGTAGGTAATGGTTATTAGTGCATAAATTGCATGAATGTTGAAAGTAGATTTGGTAAGATCCCTTCAACTATGTCTGAATTATGTTGAACACATAGTACTCATAACTTAATGCAGGGTAGCATTGAGGAAACGTGCATTAAAATATTATGCACAATCTTGTGGTTATGCATTAAGTGAATGCACATTAAAAGATTATGTGAGTGATGTAAATGTGCATGCATAGGTATAGGTGCACATGATGAGATGCATTGTGAGAATGCATGATTGTAATATAGGTTTCATTGCAATTAGATAATAGATGGAATGGTGAACTATTATCAATCTTAAGAGCAAGAGAATAATTGCATACAATGATGAAATCGAACCATGCAACTCCAGTATGGTAATGATTCACATGAAGTGAATGATTTTGATAATATTATCAATGCCATTGACTAATTAGAGAAATCAGATTTGAATTCTATTGATAAATGTTGTTCACTGTTTGGCTATTTGATAAATGTGCCAGGAAGACACATTGCAGGAAGACCAGGAGTGATGGCCCGCAAAAGCCAAACTAGATGGGAAAGACCCCATGCTTTGGAAATGGGTTTTGAGGGAAACATCATTGATAATGTTTCAGCCAAACCGCATGTCGGTAAACCATGAGAGTGAGATGGTAAAGCTATGCCAAGAAGGCATGTGAGACACACCTGCAAATGAATGAGTATTCTGTGACCCTAGACAAGAACATGCATTTCTAAATTATTAGGGTTAATATGCAGAGCATGCTCTATCTTATTTATATCATTGCAGACTACTTGAGTATGATTAGGGCCTACATGGCGCACATCGAAAAGGGGGTGCACACATTTTCTGTTGATGGGTCATGATAAGGTTTTCAATATTGACTACACCCTAAGGGAATGGACGCATTCCTGGTGTTTCAATACTTGATAGTGAATGATATGGAATGTGGTTAAAGAAATTGAACAGCAATACTAATGAGCTTGCTTATCCTTCTTGTGTTGTCAGCCTATACAGATGCAGATTGATACTGCACATTAAGAGGCAAAGTAAAGAAGGGTACGCAAAGGGACTCTATAGGAATTGGCAACCTTTCTATGCTCACGTGAAATATTACCAGAAGGGATGGACAGGCCCAAAGAGCTGTGTAATAAGAAGGGGTATCATCCTTATCTGAGTGGGGCCATGTTAACCTGCAGTCAAGAAAGTCACCTATAAAGTTCCTAAAAGGAACCATCGATTTGCACAAGAGAAGGAGTGGCGTCCTTGTATGAATGAAGAGTTGATGTGTGTGAAGGGTAACGGTGCAAGAAGGTGTGGTGACATTGGTAAAGGCATAAAATCTCTACTGGGACAGCAGTGGGAGGGCGGGCGCCGAGGACTGACTGAAAACCCTGAGATGCCAATGGCTCCATAGTAGAGCCTTGACCTATAATGGTCAGATGGTACAAGAAGGTGTGGTGACATTGGTAAAAGCATAAAATCTCTACTGGGACAGTAGTGGGAGGGCGGGCGCCGAGGACTAACTGAAAACCCTGAGATGCCTATGGCTCCATAGTAGAGCCTTGACCTATAATGGTCAAGTGGTGCAGTTTCCTTCCATTGGTCAATGACCCAGAAGAATGTGTTGGCTCGACAATGGAGAGGGCCAACTAGGTTTGGGACTGGTTGGGCACCACTAAATGCTTGGTAAATCCAGCCAATGGGGAGGTGTACTGGTTAAGCATTAATTACATCAAAGTCCATAGGCGATCACAAGGCTTGCAAAGCGAAGCAGGATCCTGTGGACCAGAGGGGAAATGCACAATACATATAAGTATTCGTTTTCATTTATGTCTTGTTTGGAATAATGAAGATTTCAGGTATAAATATTTTAATAGCTAACCTGATACACTGTTGTTCCTTTGTTGGAAACCTTGGCCATTGCAGGAAGTAAGGACCCTGAAAGAGCCACAAACGCTTGGTAAGCTAGAGAGTAACTAGTTGTGCACTATGAAATCCTTGATAAAGCCAAGGAGTAGCTGGTTGAACGCTATAAAGTTATTGATAAATCTAGAGAGTAACTGGTTGGGCATTAATCACATAATATTGTGAAATAGCGTATATGCTGGCCCAATACCCCTTAAACAATTGATAAAACCAGTCAATGTATTGGCCTGGCATTGCCTATTCGAATGATTGTGGAGTAGCCTACGTGTTGGCCCAACATTCATAATTGTGTCCACGGGAAATCCAAGGCTCGTAAAGCAGAGAAGGATCCCGTGGAATAAAGTGAAGACATCCAATACAGATAAGTATTTGGTTACCTTGCAGCTTCTTGCTTATGAATATACATGTGTATATGATTTGGTTTTGAATTCCTAAACTCTTGTTTAGAGATAAACCCTATGAAAATGAACTAAACATGTGAATTGATTCAATGTTTGAGTGTAGGTATTGCTGGAAGCAAGGATTATGAAGGCATCCTAGAGATGCATGTGGACATGTGACCATCCTAAAGAGCTCAGTATGAACAGTAATGAAAGATGGTGCTAGCGGACGTAAGTGGGTCCTAGCAGCCAAAGGTTCTATAAGCAACAATGGGAAGGGGTACCCAAGTTGAAAATCATTAGACAAACCTTAGACACTAAGTGTCATAGCCAATAAAGGGAAATTCAAGCATTCACATTAAAGTGAAAGAGACTAAGGAGCATGAAACCACAATGATGGCATAGCTCCGTAATAAAACAAGACTAGAGGGAGAAAACTCTTACTCTTCTCTTTCCTTTCTTGATGCATTTATAAAACAAAAAATTGTTGAATGCATGTCATGACTAGAAGAAGAATGTGTTTATTTGCATGAAATAAATTGTGAATGCTAAAATAGTTATTTCACTGTAAAAATATGAACATAAAAGAAATCATGTGTATGTTGGGAAAGCATGAAAAATTTAGAAGTCGCATGAGTGAAGCATGGACGTTCCATGTCAATTGGAAAATAATTCACTAATTTTAATGTTTATATTATGCTTGTCCTAACAAAGAGTTTCCATGATAAATTTCACAGGTGAGAAATTGAAACAATTGGTTGCAGTCGACACAAGCAAGTGTTGCTAGTAAGTAAAGTGTGGTCAACTATGTACATTGACCATGGCGGCAGACCAAGGGCTACTAGAATTGGCTGAAAGTCTTCTTCAAACAATTGCAAAAACCCAAGAAAATCTAGAGGAGATGCTCAAGCTACAGAGGCAACAGAATGAGATGAACCACGAGGTTCTGCAGGACTCTATTCGTCTGCAAAAAGAGGTAAAAAGCATTATGGGAGCAATCAGTAAGGGAAAGGAAAGTAGAACCATGAAGAAGCATTCATCCAATCGATCGACTAAGAAACGTTCCAGGTGGGAAGACTCAAAGGAATTTGAGCAGGAAAGGGTAAAGCAACCAATGAAATGTAGGGGATGTGGAGGAAATCATTGCCTCCGTGATTTCCCAACAATGGAGCATCAAGAGGGTATCTGCCATAAAGTTTCCAGACTTGTAGATCAGCAGGAAGGTGAAGAAAGGAAATGGATTGTTTTGGAACGATGCCCTCATGCACAGCTAGAAGGTCCAAGCCAATAGGAGCAATTTGTAAAGACCAAAGGACTTGGTCCTGGAAACCCAAATAAAGGATGAGATGCAGGATAGACCTGCCATATTTGTGAATTTTGGATATGTATATAACGTGTATGTATTCCTAGGTATTGGAACACCGAGGACGTTGTTATTCCAAGGGGAGGGGAATGTAATGTCTT
Source organism: Larix kaempferi (assembly GCA_027924585.1). Lineage (NCBI taxonomy): Eukaryota > Viridiplantae > Streptophyta > Pinopsida > Pinales > Pinaceae > Larix > Larix kaempferi. The sequence goes on from BSBM01000217.1 coordinate 39,776,145, forward strand.
CATTTTTTACCCTTATAATATTTGGGCTATAATGTAAATATTGTATGCATATTTTGTATGATTCCTAGCGTGGAGCTCAAGGCCAAGGCCCCGCTAGTGAACGCTCGATCTTGAAGAGGAAAGTATGTTGGTATTAATTAACCCATGTGCTAGTGAGCCATGGGAATTGTAAATATGCATTTTAATATAAATGCCCAAACTAGCTATGCAATGCAACAAGAGATGGAGGCATGACATTACAAGGGATTGAGAGGGAAATATTCAAACCCTTGAGCCAATAAAGTCAAGCCAAGTGTCAATGAGAGAACCCATGAACCATGAACTACCCATATTGACTTTGGTGCCCAATCATTCATTTCTCCCAAGAGGTGGGTGAAGAAGTTAATGCCTTGGGGAGTGGGGAGGTATGGCCGTCCAAAATTCGAGTATGGGCAAGCCACCCTCATGGAAAAACGTGTTTTTCCTTCTTTGGCAAGAAAACACCCACGAATTGCCTTTCCAAGCCATTATTCATGAGCAGACTTCACTCTCTCACATTTTTGGGAACTTGCTGGGGGTTTTTAGCTTGCTGGGCGTTTTTGTTGAAGCTTGTTGGGCACTTTTAACTTGCTGGGCATTTTATTTTGAAGCTTGCTGGGCGTTTGAGAGATTGCTAGACGTTTTTGGAACTTGCTAGGCGTTTTTAGCTTGCTAGGAATTTTTCTTGAAGCCTGCTGGGCATTTTTGTCATTGCTAGGAACTCGTTTTTGTGTTTCAGACCTGTTGGAAAGGAGAGAGCACGATTTGGGGGTTTGTAGAGACCATTCCTGCTCTTTGAATTCCCATGGACATTTTCTGAAAATGAAATTGCCTTCCAGGGTCATTTTCCCATTTTCCACTTCGTTTTTGGGTTGCCCACCTTTTCCATTCCTACCCAACACTTGGGGTTTTGTTGTTATATGTACCCATGCTCAGTTTATGAGTTTTCTGTGTGTAGGATATTGTTGGGGTTGAAATGGGTTCCATTGTTTTGGCTTGAACTTGAGTGGAAGCATCCACAATTGAAGAGGGTTCAGATTAAGCCTGATAAACCCAGCAGTGGTCTGAATTGGCTTAGATCCAAATGACTATTTGGCTGTTTGGTTGTGTATGAGTTTGAAATCCCCTTTTTCCTTGTAGATATCATGCCCAACTCGGAGGTGGCCTTCGGACGGACTTAGTATATGCCGTCGAAGAGCCTACGGTGGGGTGGAACGTTGCAGCGACATAGCTAGTTGCTTGGGGCAATTGCGAAAGGAAGATACGTGTACTATGTCTCTGTATTTTACTTCTGCAATGTCTAATTTGATGTTTATATTGATATGATGTATGCATATAAAATGTGTGTGGATGATTTGTATATTTCCGCTGTGCATATTCAATTGAGTTGCATCTGCACACAATGAATTTTAATTGTATAAAATTTTGAATGGGTTGAGTCTTTTAGGAACAACCCCATAGATTGGTAGCATATTCCCTTCCAGGATTTGGGTCCGCGGGAGGGGACATTACATGGGCGCATGAATGTAGACTGGACAACCAAAGATACGAAGATGGCCCACTTATGGTTACACTCCTGTGAAAGCTTATTCTGGTGTCATGTTCTTCAAACTTTTATGAGGGAATCTATTTTGCACAGAGACAGTTGTTCTGGAAACTTATGCCCATAAGGACATAGGCAGACTTTGGTCATGTATCATGGATTTGGATGCCTCAACAGTCGTCCTGTTCTTCCTTTCCGCAACCCCATTTTGTTGAGGTTTGTAAGGAACTATGTACTCCCTCTTAATTCCTGCTTCCTTGCAGAAATCACTAAAATATGTGGAAGTGTATTCTCCACCATTGTCCGACCTCAATATTTTAATCCTCTTTCTCGTGAAGTTCTCGACTTGTGCCTTGAATTCTTTGAATCTGCATAGCACTTCGGATTCCTTGGTCTTGAAAAAGTATATCCAAGTCTTTCGAGAGTAATCATCAATAAATGTCACATATTAGTAATAACCACCCAATGAGGCAACCGTCATGGGTCTGCACAAGTCAGAATGTACTAGATCCAAAATCCCTTTGGATCTGCTTTCACTGTTTGGGAAAGAGCCCTTGGCATTCTTACCAAGTGCACATCCTCTACATATGCCATCATGATCGACATGGAGTACTGGTACACCTGTCACCATATTCCTTAATGAAGGAATAGCTCTATAGTTAAGATGAGCAAGTCTTCTATGCGATAGCTCACCCATACTGGTAGAGTCATGTAGCAGTGCCTAAGATGGTGGTGTGCTCAACCTATATAAGCTCTTTTCTCGTACACCAATCACTTGTGCTGAAGTCATGCTTGAGTTCTTGTGCCATGCAAGAACCTTCCCATCAAACAAATGCAGCTTTATGACCTTTGTCCTCCAAAGCTAATATGGAGACAAGATTCCTTTTCATTTCAGGCACATATAATACATCACTTAGGTGTAAGGTATCACTAGATTCCAACTAAAGGGAGGTAGTCCCAAATCCATTCACAGTGTAATTAGCATCATCCCCAAGTACAACACGTAGAAGGGATTCTTTCTCAACCAATTCTGAAATATTTTCTTTATAACCAGTCATATGTCTAAACGAACCACTATTTATTAATCAACTATCACTAGTGGTGGGAACAATACCTGATAGAGATGATATGAAGAAGAATTATGTAGGATCATCATTCATTGGCTTCTTGTGAGGGGTGCCTTCATCAACATCAACGGTTGAGGCTTCATGCTTCCTTTTGTTTGAACTTTGATAATATCTGGCATAGTGGCCATACTTATTGCATTTGAAGCATTGAATATGAGAGAGATCTTTCTTCTTCTTCCGATTTGGCGGCGGGCTTGATTTTCAATCTTTGTTCTTATTGTTATGGAACTTTCTTCCTTTTCCTTTCTTGGTGTGAGATGTAAATGCTTGATTCTCTTCGGATTGAGTTCCATGTAGTTTATTATGTGTTGCAATTCTTGTTTCTTCCTGGATGCAATCTTCCCATAATCGATCAAATTTGGGAAACTTGGTTCGTCCACTTAGACTTTGGATGAATGGTTCCCAACAGGGAGAATTTGTTATAACAAGTTCTCTATCTTCAAGAGATTCTCCACTACTGCTTAGTTTGTCCCTTAGCTCAGAGATCCTCATGAAGTAAGAAGCAATTGATTCTGACTTTGACATCTTGAGATATGATAGTTGATTCCTCAATGCAAGAGTACGTTTGATGCAACTATGTTCAAATAAATTCTTCAGGTTTTTGAACATCTTTTTGGATGTCTTCTTCTGTGAGATCTCTGGAACCAAATGATCTTTTATTGAAACTACCAAGATTCTTCTTGCTTTGGCATCATTCTTTCTCCATTGAGTCTTGTCATCTTCCGCTTCTGCTTTTGGAACATTCTCATTGACGAACTTCAAGATATCATTTTATTCTAATATAAGAAGAACTATAGACTTCCAAGAGATGGATTTGGAAGCCCCGTCAAGTCTATCTTCAACCTTCATTTCAATCATCTTGTCTGTATTGTTGGACCAGAAACCCTAGTAGAAGCTAGGTCAAAATTGAAGTTGGTATTTTTGCAAAACTAATTCCACAGATAGATGTGCCCTATCAAGGCAAGTTGAGAAGAGGTAAAATCGAGTCAAATCTATGGACATAAGGGCTTGATCTAGGAAGCCCTAGTTTTGACCCCGGCACAGTATTAGGTCAAAAAATGAAAATTGACCATCTAAATTTAGCCTCCACAGAAAGATGTGCCTTCCCTAGGGCGAGATTTCCAATGCTCTTTTCAAACCAAACTGGGGTGGGAAGGCTTCGGAATATGGAACCCTGGTTTCCGGCAATGGCTTCTTTTAGCACTACTCTGATACCATGTTAGTTTTTGTACAATTATAGTAATATAATTTAATTGCAAATAATAAAAGCGGATCACTAAAAGAATAACCAAGCACATAAGCAATAGACACATAATTTTATCCTGGGAAACCCAACAGTGAGAAAACCCAACAACCTTCCTATACAAATAATTAGTTCATAGATTAGAGTACATCCAAATATCAAGAATGAGAGAGAAAAAGAGAAACTTCTCCAAGTGTAGCAACCCCCAAAAGACTTCTCCTAGCTGCAATATCGAACTTCTTCCTCTCTAGAGTGAACTTGCTTGTGTTGACTGTGTGACCAAATAAGAGGAGCGCACCATCTATTTATACTCATCAAAAAGTGACTTTTTCCTCAACTAGGCCGACTTCTCTAACTGACTGGGTCGACTTGTCTTGGAGGAATATAAAATTACATTTATTATTTATTTCCTTTGGGTAATTCTAACCCAAGGTTTACATTGATTCTTTCATGATCTTTTACATGATCAATTACATCAATAATTTCTCCCGAGGGAGGTACAACAATAATCTAATAAGGTACAACAAAAAATATAATAAGAATAACTTCCGAAGTTACATTATTTCCAACACTTTCAGGATTGTCATGAGGGTCGCCATTAATTTGAGTTATGTCCAAGGGTTTATAGATATCATTCAACAATAAGGAGCTTACTTCAATTACTTTCAAACAAACACCTTATGTCTTCCACAATTATTTTTTGGTGTTGGGATCAAGTGAACTAGGCCCTGTGAAGGTGTTCTTGTAGAATACATCCTAAGCACAAGTTCTTAAGGTAGAGTCGTCAAATGAGCTTATACAAATAGCCTTAACTCTAATGTTTTAAACTTGTCTCATGGACAAATGAATATCTATTATTCAATACACGAGTAGACATTATCCCCAACAATGACACCAAAATGTTACCTCCTGGGATTTCACTCAAATGTGAGAGTCCCAACCATGCACATGAGAACCCATAGGTGACTTTCAATGAACTCCCACTGTCACATCTATAGTTTTATATTTCCTTTTAAAGAATAGCTCTCCTCTCGCTTGAGTGGAATGTCCCTATGGCAATCTAAGTGCAATGACCAATGGGTGGAAAGGGTGCTTTATGACTTTGGGTAAATCTATCTTTGGGGTTTACTAATACTATAATTATTTCCATATTTATTCATCTAATAGTTCAACCGATAGAGAGGAATGAATCACAATATTTAGTGGCTAAGAAACAAATCTGAAGTCATGACCAATTGGAACAATGTAGATACATACAACAAAAAAATTAAGTCAACTTAAAATGGGTAAAATAAGGGTTTTAAGTCTTAAATGACAATCTTAAACTTTCTTTTATATATTAATAAGTTCCATATTGCTTGAACCCAAAATAAATTCCTATTTATGATGGTTGAATGAAGATTTCTAGGACTTTAAATACAATATGAGATGATTTTATTATTGGTAATTTTCAAATCATACCAAAAAAAAAGTATTTTATGAGCTTTTTATGGTGCTCGAAAGGAGTGAAACCAATGCCTAGTTTCCAAATTAATCCAATGGTATCAAAAGGGTTTCTAAGAGGTCCTTTTTCATCAAATATTAAGTTGAGGATGAAAACCAATACCATATTATTCAAAACCCAATGTTAGCAAATACCATCAAGAATTTGCAAAAGGAAAGTCTTAAGATTTACTTTCAAACTAAGATTCAATAGGCTATTTAATTAGAAAATTCACTAAGCAAAAAAACTATTTGTTATTACAAAGCAAAAATATTTTCCATAAGAAAATAAAAAGTAATATAAGTAGAGAGGAACATTCACACCTATATCACTTCAATGGTGACACTACACCTTGGATTTGAGCCTTTACTCAATCACAAGCATTATACATGAAACCAACTATTATCTCTACAAGTTCATCTCACACCCATGAAGGACCTTTATTCATTCATCAAAATTAAAAAGACCTTTGAGTATAGTATCTCCATAGATTAATATGAGCACTTTCAACAAGTAAAAGTCAAAGAGTCTCAAATATATAGAGTCTAGACTCAACAAACTCCACAATAACATAATAATTCTTCTCAAATCCACCAAAAGGAAACATAAACTAAGATTATATTCTAACTAACTAGAGAGGACTATACAAATAGATAATAAAAAATGTGGACTAATCCAATATGTAACAACTCAATGAGAGAGGGCGCCCTCTTCAAAATCGATGCTAGAATGTGTCAAACCATCCCACAAATGAATACAATATTGTAATACCCCTAGTTTTGACATGGAATGTATTTAACCAAAATTATGTAAATTATGTAAATATGCTAGTGCGGGACTCAAGGACAAGGCCTGACTAGTGAATAACTAAGCATGTATGATGTATATATTTTATTTGGACTGTGGGGTTGGCTTGTTATGCTGATTGAGAATATATGTAAATGTTATGTGCATAAATAATAAAATGGGTCAAGAATCACTGTGTAAAGAGCACCAAAGGGGCTATGATTCCATCAGAGGGGAAGAGGAAAGGGGGTCTATGGGAGACTAAATCCTTGCTGCCAAGTGTCAACCTTAAAACTCACCCAACATTCTGTCATGTGATGTGGATAAGCCAATTATCTCATTTTTTACTATTTTCTAATCATTGAATGCATATGTGAGGTTGTTGGAAAAAGTCACCTCATGTAGTTATTTCAGCATGGGGCTAACTGCACTTTGTGACAGTTCTATCATGACAAAAGTCAATCTGCAGCTGTCAAGAGTCCTTTCTTCTACTGTCAGAAGATATGTCAATTGTCTTTTAACCATTTTATCATATCCCTTGGAGTCAACCCTCATTCTCTCATTCTTTAAGGCAGATTTTGCACTAGGCAAAGCTTGCCATTGCTATCCATGAACTTACCATGTTGTGTTTAACCCAGAAATTCGAATTTGGAGACCCTACTTCAGATTTGGAGGTGAAAATTGTAAATTTTAATCTAGAGATCACTACTCCCTCTAGATAGCCCTAAGATCTCAAGCGGTTTGAGTCTATGTATATCAGTAATACTCTAAAGACATAACACTCAAAGATTGTAGATCTCTTTACAACATAAACACAATCAATCACACATGACACTGCATATACCCTGGGAAACCCAAACGGGGAAAACCAACAACCCTGTGGGGCTTTCTTTTATCTCGATCCCAGAGCAATATATAAAATAAGAAAATAGAACAATGTTACCTCAGATGTAACACTCAATCCTGAACGAGTCAGAACCCTAGATTTGCATGCATCAGTTGATGCATGCACTGGGGATATGTGCCCTAACTGTCAATCTGGATCTAAGTCTCTCTGCAGGTAGATCTAACTATACTGCCTCTCTCAATCCTCTGCTCTGATACGCTCTGCAACGGAAGAAGACCAATTTCTCAATTGAAGAATGTGCCCTTCCTCTGCATGGAAAAGTGTGCCCTCCCCTTTGGATGTCAAATGCTTGTACTGGGTCAGATCTGAGCTCTGATCATCACAGACCTTCCTCAAACACTGAGGCAATGCTAGTCTAAAAGTCTCAGACGCTCAATCGATCGATCGGACTCTGAATGAGCTCCTCTCTCCTCAGGTAATGCGCTCCTCCCTCTCTGGAAGACGTCCTCCTCTACCTTTGTAGAAACCACTCAGTGAACTATCTCAGTCCACAGATCTAGGCGCCAAGTGCCTCTGTAGCAAGTGGTCTTTGATCCAGCAAAAATACGCACTTGCTGCAGAGGTATCTGAATCATGGAGGGCATCCCGAGATACTACAAAATCTAACACTCCCTCTTATCGAGGGAAGTCCAACCACTGGTGCCTGGATCCAACAAGTCCCCTGCTGTTGACATTGGCCCAACTATCCTGCCTGTCACTGCTGCCCTATGACCTGAAGTACCCTGATCTAGCTCCATCAAGGTGGCTCCAGAAGAAGCCCCCTGATCAACCACTGACTCTGCTACTGAACTCTGATTCAGACTCCCTTTGAATCTCTGATGTAATCAATCCCAAAGACTATTGTTAAGTGGATCCACTAGTCTGTACGTGGACTCCTTTTGTCGCTAAACTGACTCAGCTCTCTCCTAAGCTAAGTCCATCTCTACCATCTCATACCAACTCAGTCTCTGACTGGTGCATGTATGAGCATCATGCTCATCCATCTGATCTAAGTCCAAAGGCTCAATCTCCTGAGACTCATCAACATCATGAGACTCTCACTCATCCATCGGATACCCAGAATCACTCCTTTGATCCTCATCATCATGGTGAGCATCTCGCTCACCCATTTGCTGACAGGACTCACTCCTGTGAGCACCATCTCTGTTGTGAGTGTCTCACTCATCATCCCCCTAAGACTCTGAAGAGGAAGCACTCAACCAACCTGATGTGCCAAAAATGGGATGTCCCCGAATCAAGTACTCACCGTTGATCCTGTGACCCATCAAGACTGGATCAACTCCTCTAGGATAGATGAAAATCAAATCTCGCTGGAACACCACTGAGTAACCTGCAGCTCCCAAAGCTACCACTGAGAGTATACTCCCTCTCAGTCCTGGAATAAATAGCACTCCTGATACCTCCAGGAGCTCTCCAAGGTCAAGTAGGAACCGCACTCTACCCACTCTTGTGACCAAGTGATCAGTCCCATGCACATCCCGAATCATCTACATAGGTGTGTGCTCTAAGATGAGGAATGCATCTCGCATCCTTGTCATGTGACTGCTCTGCATGCAGTCAACTCTCCATCTCTGATTGTTGATGTATATGTAACTTTGGAATGTATTTCATCTATGTATTTCATATATATTTATTGTACCCTTATTAGAGATGTGTTATTCCTCTATAAGGAAGTGTCGTCATGTGGATTGACAAGTGTCGCAAGTGTGTGTACTTGCCGATGGGTTATTAGACCACCATGTGTGGGGTCGGCCCTGAAATATATTTATTGTTGTGGATGTATCTAGATAGACAAGTCAGCCCAATAGTGTAACTGGGCAAACAGGTTAGTATAAATAGAGATCGGGAGATCTCTATTTTCATCATTCGAAAAGTCACACTTCTCTCATTCAAAAAGTGGCGCACTAGTGCAGAGGAGGATCATCTGCTACTAGGAGACTATCTCAAGTGTATTTTGGTTGTACTTTGGTTGAGCCATTGCTCTCTCTATCTCTGAAGAAGTTGTGGGGTTTTTTCCCTTAGGGTTTTCCCCACGGAAACTCTGTGTCTCTTGTCCCTCATGCTTTTGATTCTTGTGATGATTGGCATGCTTGTTATGATTGATATGCATTGATATACTGTACATGTTATTCTCTCAGTAAAGATCCTACAGTATTGTGAATTAATGCTCAAAATTTAACATGGTATCAGAGCTAACCTGAAAAGAAGACATTTTGCAGTGACGGAAACTTGAGTTTCTTGTTTATTGGGTTTCTCTCCACAGATTTTGGAAAAGCAGTATAGTAAATTAACTCTACTCATCAAGGAGAATCCATCTATCCAATCAGAATTCAATTCTGAGCATTTTCAAATTTGGCCCTAAAAATTAGGGTTTCCACAAAAATAGGAATTTCTGAAATCTGAAGACATAGCTAGAAGCTCCTTGCAAAAATCGAAGTTTAGAGCTTTGGATCGAGATTTTTGGCTGGGTAGATCTCCAGGAAACTCAAACCCTAATTCAGGGCTCTCCCTAGTGAACCCGGGAAGACAAAAAGGCAAATCTAAAGGGTAAAGCTTTGTTGATCTCAAATTATGAATACACCAGGCTGATCATCTCATCAAGGCGCATCTTTCTATCCTTTCAGAAAGTTGAAATTCACATTTTGAATTTATAGGGTTTTTTCGACAAACCCTAATCCGGGACCAAATCTAGTTTTCAGCATTTCAAGTGGTAAGACCTAAATATTTTATATTTCCATTTGAAGTACTCTTTAAGATGTCTCACCACACCAAGCTTGAGGATAAGCTTGAAGAGGCTAATAACTTCCGAGCTTAGAAGTATAGGATTGGGTTAATCCTGGAAGAAAATGAGTTGGACTCATATATAAAACAAGACATCCCTATCCCAGAGGATGAAGAGGCTAAAGTATTGCATAAAAAGAACTTGGTCAAGGCAAAGAGAATCATTGTTGATTCTATCAAAGACCATCTCATACCCCATGTGTCTTCTCTAAAGACACCCAAAGAGATGTTTGACTCTTTGACCAAGCTATTTGAAGGGAAGAACATAAATCGGAAGATGACCCTGCGGAACCAATTGAAAGGAGTAAAGTTTCAAAATGAAGAAACCATTCAATCTTATTTTTCAAGGGTCTCCCAAATCAAGGAACAACTAGAAGCAGTGGATGAAATGGTGGAGAATGGTGAAGTTGTCATGACTACTCTGAATGGCTTACCTAGGTCATGGGACTCCTTCATTCAAAGAATCTGTGCAAGAAAGAAGTTGATTTCCTTCAGTAAACTACAAGAAGAAGCAAGGCTTGTGGCACGAGAAGAAAAGATGGAGAATGAAGATCAAGCTCTCACAGCTCACACCAAGAAAGGGAAGTCCAAGAGAGAGCCATCTCACTCCAATAAATCTTCACATCACTTCAAAGAAAGAAGAATATGCTTTACCTGTAATGAGAAATGACATATTGCCATAAATTGTCCCAAGAACAAGAAGGACAACAGCAACTTCAACAACAAGAAGAAGGGCAGCAAAAGAAGGTTTCATGCTCATGCTGCCGAGGATGATGAACCACCCAAGAAGAAGGCTAGGGCAGAAAGTGATGATAGTAATGATGACTCATCAAGTGAAGAAGAGTATGTTCTAATCTCTGCTCTCACAGATACTATCTCCCATGGTTGTAATGATTGGTTAATTGACAGTGGGGCTTCCAAACACATGACTGGGTTTAAGGAATCTTTTGTGAACATATCTGAACATGAATCACCCCATAAGGTGAAACTTGGGGATGATTATCAATACTCAATCAAAGGAAGTGGTGAAGCCTCCTACAACCTAGATTCTGGAAAGTCTTTGAAGATGAAAGAAGTCCTTTATGTACCTGGGCTCACCTGGGCTCAAGAAGAACTTACTCTTCATCTCTGCATTAGATGCAAAAGGTATGAGGGTTGCATTTGTGGATGGCCAAGTCCTAATGTGGCCAAAGGGAAAGACCATAGATGATGCATTAGTGATTGGAGAGCAAGAGGGAGGTTTGTATAAATTGAAGGGACAACCTGAACATACCATGGTGCATGAATCCATGGAGCCAAGTGAACTTTGGCATGGAAGACTTGCTCGTATGCACTATAGAGAACTTCCAATTGCAAGCAAGGCTGTAGAGGGTCTTCCCGAAATCAAGACCAAACATGAAGGTGTTTTGCAAAGGATGTGCAAAAGGTAAGAACATTAAGAAAGCTTTCCCAAGCAGTGAAAGCAAGGCAAAGGATATACTGGGAATCATCCACTCAGATGTATGTGGTCCTATGTCATCCAGTTCTCTAAGTGGGTATGTTTACTATGTCTCATTTATTGATGACTTCTCCAGGAAGACTTAGGTCTACTTCTTGAAGAACAAAGATGAGGTACTTGATAAGTTCAAGGAATTCAAAACCTTGATGGAGAATCAAACTGACAAGAAGATCAAAACATTCAGATCCGACAATGGTGGAGAATTCACCTCAGGTGACTCCAAGAAGCTTTGCAGTGATTCAGGGATTAAGAGGGAGTTGACTGCTCCTTATAATCCTCAATAGAATGGAGTTGCAGAAAGGAAGAACAGAACAATCATGGAAGCAGCAAGGGCAATGCTGCATGACCAGGATCTACCTATGCATCTATGGGAAGAAACAGCTAGAACAGCTGTATATGTGCAGAACAGAACACCCCACAAGATATTGGACATCAAGATACCAGAAGAAGTCCTTTCTGGTAAGAAACCTGAAGTCAGCGATCTCAGAATATTTGGTTGTCCATCCTTCAGGAAATAAGGGTATCTTTGTGGGTTACAGTGAAAGCTCAAAGGCTTACAGATTATACTTTCCAGGGTTCAAGAAGATTGATGTCAACAAGGATGAATATAAGTTCAAGGACAGGTAATCCAGGAAGCAAAGATCAAGAGGAAGCACACTCCAGCAGCTCCTGCAAGGATTCAGATTTTCAGAGGGAGTTGACCATCTTCCTACATTCCACAACAGAAAGGTGTAGAAGAAGCTACTTCAGCAGCTCCTGCCAAGAAGCAAAGACTCGGAGGGAGTCCACCCAACAAACAAACAAAGATAAGTATTTCAATTATCATTTCTTACATATTTTTGTTTAAATAGTATTATGCTTAGGAGATGTATTGTGCATATTAGAATGATTACATTAATGAACAGCATACTACTAATATGCATGTGATGGGTAAGTGGCCTATGGCACTGTACAACATTCCAGTGCTACTTATCTAGAATGAAACCTCTTTGCTGACATGTTGGGAGTAGTGCAAACTCTTAACAATGTTCTGGTAGAGACTGGAAGGCATCTAGAAAGCTGTGGAACATGGATAAATGTTGTATTGAAACATTGGCTAAGATAACTGCATGACTGCATGAGATATTTCTTTATGTGTAAAGAATTTGTTCTGAAAATTATGAGACGTTTCTAATCATGCAATTTAACTTGTTTTGTAGGAAAGACCGTATATCTTCACCTACAAAAAAAGGACTACAACATTTGTTCCAGCAACAAAGATATCTATTGAAGATATTGAAGTTCCCAGGATCTGGGATGAAGAAATGGAATGCCATGATCCGTCGATCATGAAGAAGATGTTTGGGATGCAGTCCCAAGACCTGACAGGGAGTCACATGTGTGCAGATTAAAGAAAGCCTTGTATGGCTTGTAGCAAGCTCCCAGAACTTGGTGTGATACAAAGAGGAAGCTTGCTGCTGAGTTCGATATGAAAGATTTGGGAATGATGCATTATTTCTTAGGTATGGAGGTGTGGCAGAGTGCAGGTGGGATATTCCTTGGTCAAGGGAAGTACACAGTAGATATCCTGAAGAGATTCGAGATGATGGATTGCAAGGCCATGGCCACACCTATGGCATCGAATTTGAAGCTTCTATGTGATGCTTCATTTGAGCCGGTTGATGTCTCTATGTATCGTCAGATGATTGGGTCCTTGATGTACCTGACGAACACGAAACCGGATATTTGCTTTGCTATGAACACATTGAGCCAGTTCCTGATGGATCCGAGGAGTGTTCACCTAGTTGCAGTAAAGCATGTTCTGAGGTACCTGAAGGGTACAGTGGATTATGGGCTCAAGTATGAAGCGAATCAAAAGTTTAACCTACAGGGTTATGTTAATTCAGATTGGGCTGGCAGTGCTACAGATAGGAAGAGCACATCTGGATGTCGTTTCAGTATGGGATCAGATGTGATCTCTTGTTTTAGCAGGAAGCAGTCCTGCGTAGCACTGAGTACAGCTGAGGTAGAGTATGTTGCAACCTGTTCAGCTAGTTGTGAGGCAGTATGGCTACGGAAGCTACTGTCTGAGTTATTTGATCTCCCATTAGATGCTACTGGTATCTTCTGCGATAACCAGAGTTGTGTGAAGCTGTCTGAGAACCCAGTGTTTCATGACAAGTCGAAACACATAGAGATCAAATATCACTATATCAGGGATATGGTGCAGAGAGGAGCTGTGAAGCTATTGTATGTTGCGACGGACGAGCAGATTGCAGATGTGCTGATGAAGCCACTAGCCAGGGTGAAGTTCGAATACTTCAGGGAGAGGCTTGGTGTTCTTCAGATCGAGGACACTTCGAGGAAGAAGTGATGGACACATTTGTTGAAGCCATTCCAAGCATGTTGGAAGGAGGATCCTTCACATGGCTGTGGATGTAAGCGCTAGATGATGAGCATCAGGATGATGTTCTAGTTTCTGCTTTGTATGATCAGTTGGATCATTTATATGTATATGTATGTACGCATCATGTTGGATGTTGGATATGATCAGTTGGATCATTTATATGTATGTATGCATCATGGTGGATGTTGGATATGATCGGTTGGATCATTTGTATGTATTTTGTATATGCATCATGTTGGATGCTTGGACCATGTATCTGTATATGTATCAGGTGGATACATTGTATGATCAGGTAAACCATGTATATTGATATGTATCAGGTATGATCAGGTAGATCATGTATGTTGATGGATACATTGTGTGGATCATGTATCTATGTATCAGGTGGATACACTGTGTATGATGATATGTATCAGGTAGATGCTTGGTGTGCATCAGATGGATGCATTGTATGATTAGGGTGATCGTGGATGACGAGCTTCTCCAGATGACATGTAGCAGGATGTTGCAGTGATGATGATCAGGATGATCATGTGTACATCAGGATGATGTATGGTGAGTATTAGATGATACTTTGTGGTCGTGGATCAGGTTGTGCAGATGAGCATGTCTGGGAGATCCTATAGGTCGGAGTTGCGTACCCATAACAGCCTGGGATGCTCTTTCGAGACATTGCTCTGGGAGAACATGTAATTTGTGCCCTGGGAGATCTTCAGGTCGGAGTTGTGTACTCGTAACATCCTGAGATGCTCTTGCGAGGTTTTGTCCTATGGCATGTAATTTGCTCCTGGGAGATCTGGACAAGATGAAAAAGGCCTCAGATGCTTCAGCCAGGTTTTGCCATGACCACATGTAATTTGCTCCTCGAAAATCTGGACAGGATGAAAAAGTCCTCAGATGCTTCAGCCAGGTTTTGTGGTGGACCACATGTAATGTGCTCCTGGGAGATCTGGACAGGATGAAAATGGCCTCAGATGCTTCAGCCAGGTTTTGTGGTGGACCACATGTAATGTGCTCCTGGGAGATCTGATAGGTAGAGTTGTGTGCTCGTAACAGCCTGGGATGCTTCAGCCAGGTTTTGTGGTGAGATCACATGTAATGTGCTCCTGGGGGATCCGACAGGTAGAGCTGTGTGCTCGTAACAGCCTGGGATGCTTCAGCCAGGTTTTGTGATGGGTCACATGTAATGTGCTCCTGGGAGATCCGACAGGTAGAGTTATGTGCTTGTAATAGCCTGGGATGTTGCAGCCAGGTTTTGTGACGCACGTAATAAGTCCTGAGGATTCCACAGTATGGCCAGCGATGATGAAGACCTGCAGGTGGTGGGCGATGATGAAGACCTGTAGGTGGTGGGCCTACATCCAGTATGAAAAAGGACTGGCTCTGTAGAACTTCCTATGACGAGTAGAGTCAGAGATTGGTTGAGATAGCAGTAGCAGTGACAATGATGATGACGATGATCCCGAGAAGAAGACTTGTCTAGCAAAACTGTGTCGAGAAATACCTTCCTAGTTAAGAGGGAGTGTTGATGTATATGTAACTTCGGAATGTATTTCATATATATCTATTGTACCCTTATTAGATATGTGTTATTCCTCTATAAGGAAGTGTTGTCATGTGGATTGACAAGTGTCGCAAGTGTGTGTACTTGCCGATGGGTTATTAGACCACCATGTGTGGGGTCGGCCCTTAAATATATATATTATTGTGGATGTATCTAGATAGACAAGTCGGACCCATAGTGTAACTGGGCAAACAGGTTAGTATAAATAGAGATCGGGAGATCTCTATTTTCATCATTCGAAAAGTCACACTTCTCTCACTCAGAAAGTGGCGCACTAGTGAGGAGGAGGATCATCTGCTACTAGGAGACTATCTCAAGTGTATTTTGGTTGTACTTTGGTTGAGCCATTGCTCTCTCTATCTCTGAGGAAGTTGTGGGGTTTTTCACCTTAGGGTTTTCCCCACGGAAACTCTGTGTCTCTTGTCTCTCATGCTTTTGATTCTTGTGATGATTGACATGCTTGTTATGATTGATATGCATTGATATACTGTACATGTTATTCTCTCAGTAAAGATCCTAGAGTATTGTGAATTAATGCTCAAAATTTAACACTGATCAACCTAAATCTCTTGATGACTACTATCATGCCTTGACTGAAATGAAGCTAATCAGAACTCCCTCTCAAACCGAGAGGTAAACTCATCCACCTCCTCTGATGCTACTAATTGTTCTTCCTTTGCCTGCTTACCTTTCTTCTTATGTGGACATTGTCATGCATAGTGTCCATAATCATTGCAAGCATAGCACTTGATCTTTTGCTCAGATCCTTCTTCTGTTTGAACCTATGTTTCCCTTTTGCTTCAAGTGCCCACATCCTCCTCTGGAATGGCTAAAGCGGATCCCTGAATATAGCCTCTCTGGATCTCCTCTTGGGTGAAGTCGTCCCACAGACGATACCACTTGGGAAGGTTCTCTCTAACAATAATGGACTGGACAAATACTTCCCATGGCACAGTCACGCCATTCAGGGCTTACCTTACCAACTCGCTATCCTCAATCTTTTCACCCACAGCTCCCAACTCATCCCTCACCTGAGTGATATTGGTGAGATATGTAGACATGCTCTCATCCTTGCCCATCTTGATGCTTCTCAGCTTCTCTCTGAGAACCATCTTCTTGTTGGCGTTAGAACTCTGGTACAAACAGGTCAATGCATCCCACATCTCATATACATTGTCTTTGGCTGAGACATGTGGAATGACATGATCCTTGATAGCATCAAGTAGAATCCTCTGAGCCTTTACATTCTTTTTCTCATATACTGCTTTGGCAGTTTCATCTAATGGAACTCTAACTGGATTTGCAATTGTGTTGTCACAACATCCCGCAGTTCGTACTCTTTCAACAAGAGTACAATACGTGCCCTCCAAGCATTATAGTTGGAGGCACCATCCAACCGATCCTCCACTCTCAAGCTAGTACCCATACTCTCTGAACTGAAAAACTAGAACACACAGTAATACAAGAATCTCTCCTAATCACAAATCTAGCAGATCTATCCTCCGAACACAGAGATCTGATAGATCTGACCTCTACAACCTCATATTTGAGCTCCGCCCTTCAGATCTGGTCTCTATCTTCACTGATCTACTAGATCTATCTCAGATCTAGTCTCCAACACCACAGATCTAAGTGTGATTGATCTCCCTGACCCTTACCAAGGCTCTGATACCATGTAAATTTGAATCCAGAGATCACTACTCCCTCTAGATAGCCCTGAGATCTCAAGCGGTTTGAGTCTTTGTATATCAATAATACTCTAAAGACATGAAACTCAACAACTGTAGATCTCTTTACAACATAAACACAATCAATCACATATGACACTGCATATACCCTAGAAACCCCAAATGGGAAAAACCAACAATCCTGTGGGGCTTTCTTCTATCTCGAGCCCAGAGCAATATATAAAATAAGCCAATACAACAATGTTACCTCATATGTAACACTCAATCCTGAACGAGTCAGAACCCTAGATATGCATGCATCAGTTGATGCATGCACTGGGGAAATGTTTCCTAACTGTCAATTTGGATCTAAGTCTCTCTGCAGGTAGCTCTGACTATACTACCTCTCTCAATCCTCTGCTCTGATATGCTCTGCAACGGAAGAAGGCCAGCTGCTCAACTGAAGAATGTGCCCTTCCTCTGCATGGAAAAGTGCACCCTCCCCTCTGGATGTCAAATGCTCGTACTGGGTCAGATCTCAACAGATCCGAGCTCTAATCGTCACAAACCTTCCTCAAACACTGAGGCAAGGCTATTCTGAAAGTCTCAAACGTTCAACCGGTGGATCGTACTCTGAATGAGCTCCTCTCTCCTCAGGTAATGCGCCCCTCCCTCTCTAGAAGACGTCTTCCTCTATCTCTACAGAAACCACTCTAGTGAACTATCTCAGTCCACAGATCTAGGCGCCAAGTGCCTCTGGAGCAAGAGGTCTCTGATCCAGCACAGATCTGACCACTCTCCCTCCTACTCTCTCTCCCAGAAAGTCGCCCTGCATGCACTGGTGCGCCCTCCTCACTCTTGATCTATCACTCTCTGATAAGTCAACTGAGCAACCTCATCCGAGGACCTCTTGCCTCTATATATATCTCACTGATCAATTAGGTTTACCAAAAACCTAATATCTGTGCATGCAAAAATTCCTTTTTGCACGCATCTCATAATCACTAACTGGTCATGCAAATCTCATGCATGCAAGAGGCAAAACACCCCGAAAGGTCTGCAAGCATCCACTGTTGGATTCATGCCACTGAGTAGAGTGCATCTCACCCTCTACTCCATACTGATGCCTCTACTGTTGATGTACCTCCATGCAAGACATCTGAATCACGAAGGACATCCCGAGATACCAAAAAATCTAACAAAAATTGATGGTTGTAGGTGAGCAAAGAGGTTGGGCAAGCTTAGAACACTTACCCGCTGAGTTATGTTTCTCATACGTGCTTGAGAAGCCATTAATTGAAGCTACATGTGGTTCTATAGCATCACATAGCAGATTGGACTTCTTTTATGCACACACAAGAAGCACCAGGCAAGATGGATCACCCAAGAGAACCGTGGATCGATGAAGTGGATGCCTGAGCCAAGAAGGGTGTTGTGTGGAACAGGTATTATGGAAGCCAAGGCTGTGAGGACTGAGTGAGACCCATGTAGAGCTCTGTATGAGCATTTGGCTAAGCATAGAGAGCAGAACGAGTTGTGGGATGAAAGAGAGAAACCTGTAGTTGTTTCCTTTGCCCTGGTGGCCTCATAGCCCAGCTTGGGGGTTGCCTCTCAGCAGAAATAATATATTCTTGACAGAGTGCCTATGGTTGGGTGGAAAATCGCTCTTACATAGCCAGTTGCTTGGATATGCATTGGATAAAAATAAGTATTCTCATGCATATGAATTTGAAATGTTTTTATTTGATGCTTGTACCGTTTATGTTTGTATTGGCATGCTAGATGTGTGGATAGAATTTAATTCCGTTGTGCATGTTTACTTACGTTTCTGCACACATTTTACTTGTTGAAATTTGTATTATGGCTTTGGGGCAAAATTTGAGAGCCCAAATTTAGTAAATGTCCCCTCCCGATGGTTGGATTGGCTGAAGGGGATGTTACAAATACTCCTTTAGATACTCCATTAGAAACATGGTTTTATCCGTACACAATAGGCTCACACATGTGAGAGTCAACAAATATAAGGGTTGTCCCATCAAAATCCTCCAAGAATAACTCTAATATCAAGAACAACCTCCAATATCATTGCAAGCAAGTGAAGGTCAACATGTGTAATCACTCATATGAAACGCGTGCCATTGAAGGTAGCATATCCTCTCAAGAATGCAACCAAATCCTCATTTCATGTGCTAATAGGTGGATCACAGGAATAGAATGTCCATGTGTCAAGTCAAGCACACATCATCTCTATCCAAGAATAAAAAGGGACAACCTCCTCAAAAACATTAATAATAAATAGAGGAGTACATCAATATAAGTGCCCACTAGATGAGTACTCCCCCAAATAAGTCTAATCCAAGCACCACAAACCATATCCAAGTGTGAATAGATGCTAAGAAAGCAAGGAACTCAAGAGACAAGGCCTCCAAGTCATCACAAGGGAGTCAAACTACCCCTAGATAATCAAATAAACATGATAATGTGTACCCAAAAGGTAGTACTCCACCTAAGACCAAGTAATGTGTCATAACAATGTGAAGTAAATCCCATTTGGATCACCAAGAGCTAGATAACTCTCTCTAGAAAGTGTAACCATATATTACATCAATAAAACCCATAAACACACTTAGAACATCTTAAAATGGATCAATAAGTTAGGCATTATAATAACAATGTAGGAATACCATATGAATGTGCCAACATAAGAGAAAACAATTGGCCCAATGCACTGAGAAAATGGCATCTCCTCGATGAAACTACATCATATCATCAAATACATCATGTAGACTCTAAAAAAAACATCTGGGAATGGAAGATGTGCCAACTACTCTATACATAACGCCTGCCAATCATGCTAAGATGATGTCCCAAAAAGTAATGATGAAGTGCTATAGAACAAATCATCTCAACAAGATCTATCATCGACTGCATCTAACCATATCTTATGTAGGAATAATCATCCATAATGTTGATACCAAGTATCAAGTATACCAACATATTGCATCAAGTAACAAACATTGCTATGCATCGCTGGTCAATCAATAGTGCTCATGTTGAACTCTAGGGACATCCAATTAACTTTGCACTATACATTGCCCTCTTCGACATCAAAACACCAAGTTGTTGAGGCGGTAAATAAAGACTTCCCTAGCCGTTGAGGAAGTTAGTAGGTCAAACTAGAAGTGTAATGCTAGGGAGAGTGTATCAATAAATATCCCTAGAGTATATCCAATTATCAATAAATATAATCACATATGAACAACCTATGCAACATAATTGTGATAAAATATCATGAATGTGACCTCATGCAATATGAGGGGTAATATGTTGCATTTGTATTTATGTGGAAATGCCATTCTAAAGTTATAATCAATGAGGTTCCTCTCCCCCTTACTCTAGGGGATGTGAAAAGCTTCAAGGAAGAGATGCATTTGCTCTTGAGAGTTAATCTTGGTGCATTTCATCACAACCATTGAGTCTCTCTCTATGGCAATCCTAGCTCATATTTTGGTCTTTTCGGCTTTCATAGAACAAGACTTTTTTAGCACCCTTGTGTGCACGTTGTAGCCAGCTAGAAACCTAATGTACTTATTTTCTTCCGGAAGTAACATATGAAGCAACCGCCTAGAAACCTAATGTCCTTATTAGTTCCCCTAAGTAATATATATGAAGCGTTTTCCATCATAAAACAAAGAAATCAACTATTGTCCATCCATAAAAATGGCTATGTACTGGAACCAATTTGTTTACGACTTGAAATGTTCCATGTGGAGATTAGGCCAAGATATCATGATGTAACTAGTCCATGGAATGGTCTTGAAAATGAATAAGAAAACATTCTTACATTCTTTTAATTTTAACCAATGCACATAATTCATAGTAATAACTATTAAAAACAGAAAACTCGCAACTTCAACATAGACAAAGACACATTACCTACACAATGAAATTTGTAGCACTACCTTTCTTACACAAACAATATATATATATACCAACTTTTATCCATCCATAACAATGGATATGGATAGGAACTAGTTTGTTTACAACATGAAATGTTCCCCATGGAAAAGAGGAAAAGATTTCATCAAGAAACTACTGCATGGAATGGTAGAAAACAACATGAAATGTTCCCCATGGAAAAGAGGAAAAGATTTCATCAAGAAACTACTGCATGGAATGGTAGAAAACATTCTTTTAATTTTAACCAATGCACATAATTCATAGTAATAAAAATACTTAAAACCACAACATAGACAAAGACACATTAGCTACACAAAATAAAATTTGTAGAAGTACCTTTATTATACACCAAAAAAGAAAAAAGAAAAAAGAAAAAAAAAAAAAATATATATATATATATATATATATATAACACAAAGGCTATCAACAACTTGAAGGTCAATAATCATTTTTTTCTCAAGATAAAAGCAAATGCTATCAACAACTTGAAAGTGTTTTTTTTCCAAGATAAAAGCATTGTATTGATATTTTAAAATTTCGAATCAAATACTAGACAAGCCATGATGGTCTCGAGAAACAAGTTATTCAAAAAGCCTTCGTCCTATCTACCTCAGCACCTCTACTAAAAATATAAACAAATTCTTTTTACATCTAGTAGTATCATATGCATCAACATCATAATTAAATGCATACTTGAAATATAGACATTAACAAATCTTCATTACATCCATAAATCCTTATGCTCTACACCAAAACAACCTCAAAAATTAACATAAGGCTAATCTGTAGGTGAAAATAGCGAACCTCCCCTGAAAGCATGTCCAGTGAAGGGTCCCTGGAGCACTCCCCTTTCTTCCCTGGAATTTCTGAATGGAACATGGATGAACCACCAATGTCAGGGTTAGTGACAGTAGGTGAAAATAGAGCGCCTCCCCCGAAAGCATGTCCAGTGACGGGTTCCCTGGAGCACTCCCCTTTCTTCCCTGAAATTTCTGAATGGAACATGGATGAACCACCAATGTTCGGGTTAGTGACACCGTGGGACTCAAACCTATGACCTCATTTGCAACATGCCTTTGGTGGATGGTCCAACCGATTGAGCTAGCTCTTATGTGTGTAAAATCTTGTGGGACCCCTTCCTCAAAATATCTAAAAGGAGGGTGGCTCAACTACTAACCGCAATTATAGTTGGTTACCCAATGAGACTTGAACCAAAGACCTCATGGCTAACTGTGACCTGAAAATTTTCATTAAAATAGATTGAGTTGATACATTAGGATTCACATATGTGTGCATGTGTGTTTTGGGGGTACCGCTGCAAAGTTCAACATTCCAAGGAATATGAACCAGTAGAATATTTACAAACCAAATAAAAATAATAAAATGTTTGCTGGTTGGATGTCCAACTGTAATATTTTTAGCACTCGCCTACAATGAAAATCTAACCAATGAGATATCTCTCACAGCAACCAAAAAATACCAATATATCTAAACAGTGACCAAGTCTCCAACACTATACACAACCTCAATCACATGGTTCAAGATCATGTTCAAATTCGGTAACCACGAGTTTCGACAAAATTTGGAAATGCAAAACCGTGAAGTAAAATTCAACATTAAGTTCAAAATTTAAATAGATGTATTCATTTAGTATAAAATATAAATAGATGTATAGTAAAATTTCAGGCACTCGTTAAACATTTATGATAAAAATGAAAATTGCATGTGGATATTAAACATATATACTTCAAAAAGATGATCTTGTTAGAATTTTAAGGGTTAAGGGTGTTTTATGAATTAGGATTTCATTCCTTTTAAAACTTGAACTTAATAAATTCACCCTGAACTTTGAAATTGGTTTAAGTTTAATAAAATTCAAATTTCAAGCTTGGTATTCACAAAACGTGGTGACTAAGTTGACAACATTGAAAAATATGCACCTCCTCCTCCGACGAGAACCCACATATGTAATCCACAACAAGCTCGTCATTTCTTCTACCGAAAAAGGATCACGATTCATGAATCGACCACCACTGTAAAATTCAACTCAGAAAAACCTTCAAGCACCCAAAAACATTCTCATACTTGGACCTAAACCGTAGTCCGCTTTTCTAATTTGCATCACTTCATTCTTCGCTCTTCATTACCTTAGACGCAATGCCTGTCCTTGTGATCACTTTAAATCCCTCTGCACAAACAAAATTTGTATGCACATTAGTGTTCGATTCACTCATGGATTACAAAAAAAAGTTGATCAACCAAAACCTATTGGGATAATACTAATCCTTTGTGAGCAAAAATGTAAACAAGAGAAAAATTGCTGTTTGTAAAACTTTGTATCCCCAAAATAGTCATTTCACATTCTCCCAACAATAAATCAAATAGTTGCAACATATTTCAAACAATAAATCAAATGAATGATCTTGCTTCAACACAACTTCGAACTCTTCATTGAACACTTCTCTCTTTAGTATCACCACAATCTCTTCCTCTACATACACAGTGAATTCAAGTCGAAAACACTTGAAAAAAAAAGCTTCTTGTCTACACTATATAATTCTCTAATATACAAGGATTAAGATTACAAGAAAGTCATGCTCGTTACACAAAGACAATATAAACAATGAACTTCTCTAGTATACAAGGATTAAGATTGCGAGAATCTCATAACCATAGACCCCTCCAATAAGTGAGCAATGCCCGTTACAAAGAGAATATAAACTATGAACTTTGCAGTATCACCTTTATTGCACACATTCTGCATAAAGACAATAACTGAAATGTTCAACTTCCTACTAAATATGAACCACCACCTTATTTAGAAGCAATAAAAGAAAGTAAATGCTAGTTGGCTAGATGTCCAATTGTACCATTTTTTACAATAACTACACATGCATACAAGGAACATTTCATCCAAGATTAGCATTGATCATATTTGTTACAGTGAACTTGTTCCAACGGATAGTTGATGACATGATTAATTATGAGCATAAATTCATTAATGGGATATGCATAGGTAGATCCCCTTGATCTGATCCAATTACATTTACAACTAAAAGAGCATAGTCAAAAGTGATACATGTGCTATTCCCATATGCTGTCCTTCCATGCAACTAATTTGTGTCTAAAACAAGGATTTCAATAGATTCACAGATTTCAACTTCTCCTTTGGAACATGAAATATCAAAGTTCTACTCAGATGGAATGTCCCTTCAAGGAAAATGATGTTTTAAACCAGTAGTAAAGCTGCACGCAATTTACCTAAATCCATGAGCATGAAAAATCTATATCTGAATGAAGAGTTGAACCTGAAAAGCTACCATCCCTCAAGCTTGAAGTTCTACATGATCTTTCAACACTTCACCCACAATCTTTAAAAAGAAACCCATAATTGAGTTGAAGTGGAATTCAACAATATGATCTACTTATTACAGTGATTCTCTAAGCAAGTATGTGTCCTATATAATGAGGCATCTCTTATACTCTATATTAAAAAATCACTCCAGGATACATAGAAAGCAGCGAACTCCATATAGAAACAAATTTAAAACTAACCCTGTGAGAGGGTATCAAATATTTGAGATATTGCAGGAAATCTCAAACAAGTTGCAATAAAATGTTTTACTGTCCAACATGAAAGAAAATCATCTCTACCACAAGCTTTTAATGATATTTACCAACATATAAGATTAACTGTAAACCAGAAGGTCAACCAAGAAGATATATTCAAATGTGAAAGGAACAATAAGGAACCATGAGAATCAAATTTGCATCTCTACAAAATAAAAAACCTGAGTTCAATAATTATTTATCTTCAAGCAGCGCTTGTTGGCATATTATGCCTAGATTACTAGCAGAAAGAAACATTTTGTGAAAAATGCCAAATGTAAGTTATATCAAATCACAACTAGGCTATCAACCACAACAAACTTATAGGAACCCCTAATCATTCAATTTGGTTTCACTATAATTTCAATTGCATCAAACTACTTTATAGCCCAAGGGGTTAGCTCTGATCAGTTGCATCAAATTTTGCTTTCCCAAGATTGTTGTTCTGATTATCTAGCATGGAATTGTTTCCTCGAGTACAAATCTTGAATTCCATAGCTTCAACAATCAGAGTTCTTTATTAGCTAAAACATTTACAAGATCTCAAATGTGCAAAAATTTGGCAACAATCACACTCCCTTTGCTTTACGAGATTGTAGATCCATGTTGAAAACCATAATTACATGTTTTCTCAGTTTCCATTAGGTTCTTGACCAGAAGAATAAATATGGAAATATGTTTCCCATGCAAAAAAAAGAAAAACATCACACAAACACAAAGGCAATTAATAAACGCTGAAACAAACACATCTTAGAGTTACAGCCAATACATGAAATATTTTCCTCGTATGAACCTGAGGTAAGTAAAATACCACTGTACAGAGCTCTCTCAACTGTTTGGGTATATTTTAAGAGTAAAATAGAACACTATACAATGCTCTTTGAACTATTCTGGTATGTATGAGGAGTAAAATAGAAATGGCTACATCTGAACTGCCAATTCTACATAACACTTATATCCAGAATCCAATGCAGAGATTACGTCAAGAACATCTTTGCAGGCATTTTCAAAAAACAGATGGGGAAAGGAACTGAGAAAAAAGTCAAGCTGCCAAAAGGCATCAATTTCTACTAATTCTTTAGCTTAGCCTTGTCATACAATGACATAGACGCCCCTTTAATTAGGTGGTAATGCAACTCATGAAATTCGAAGCAGCCTTACCTTAGCCCTGGGGGAACTGTCAACATGACACTTTTCAGAGGGGACTTTTTGGAAATTGGAACACTTAGGGCCAAGTTCTCATCTATTATCCACAGGCTAATATTCACCATCGAGTGCAAGTTGTTAAATGGGAACCTGGAAGGTTGCCTGTCTTATATGTTTTTATCGACTTTGTTGGATCTTTGAAGAAATCTCATCTATCAATTTCCTGAACATAAAAATGAGCTATGGATCAAAAAAAGCCTAAGTTGCCAGGAAACGTGGGTACGGGGACGGGTAATGGTACAGGGACGGGGACGGGGACAGGGCGCCACTTTTTGAAACATGGTACTTGGGTACGTCGTGGGTACTGTAGACATATATATCTATCTATCTATCTATATATAGATATATAGATATAGATATATATATATATATATATATATATATATATATATATATATATATATATATATATATATATATATTAAAATTTATAAAAATAAAACATGTCACAGTCAGATCATACATGCATATTTATAAATTCAATGATTCATATGAACATTCACATTGAAAATTTGAAACATAAAATAATAAATTTGATAAATCATAGACTCGTAGTAGATATCAAGTGGAAGACTGGAAGTTATATAATTAATAATAATATATGTCCATGACTCCATGAGTTCAAACTTCGTTGTCATACTACATTCAAAATTTGCCTAATGGCATTTCCAAACATGAAAGAGAAAGTTCAAAACAGTAAACAATGAACAAGATAGCTGATTTGGCTTCCTCAAGCCATGTCATCAACATCCTCAAGATCAATGTCATCAGCATCACTAAGGTCCTCTGTCAGCAAGCTCTCTAGATAGGCATCACTCTCGAGTTGGGACGTCGCTTGTGCAATGAAATGTTAAAACTTAGGTTTGGGACCCTGGTTTAAGGGCCCACTTCTTATTTGTTTTAATAATATTTATTAAATTATTTATTAAAGTTTTAATTTTTTAAACATTGCAAATCGACCCCCTAACATTGGCGGATTCCAACCTTGAACAAAACTGATCTGGACGTACCCTTGGCATACCCAAACACAGGGTATGGCATACCGAAATGCATGCAAGTACCTGAATTTCATGAATGACGTCTCGGGTACGTGAGATCTGATTTGGGTACGGCTGGGTACGGCAGGGGACATACCTTTGAAGTACCCAAGTACTTGGTACGTGTACCTGGTATGGGTTCGTGTACCCAACCCCCCGGTACGGGTACCCATGCAACACTGAAGAAAGCCAAGGCTTAAATCATCTTATAAATGTTGCATTCCGACTGGTTTTTTAATCTAATCCGCATGAGAGTCGTAGGAGAGATGTTATTAGGATCTAAAATCTAAATCAAGGTACCAATACAAAAGGATACTCAAGGATAGTGCAGGGTATAAATATTGGGCAGAAGCAAAACGTATGACCTGTACTTTGACAGTGTAATAATACTAGAATCTGTATGGTGAGACTTGACATGTCACACTGGCGTTATGACATGTGGTGCAAGTAGGACTGTTATGCCACATACTGTATTGGCATGCTACTACTTATTTTTGCTTCATTTTTTATGACATATCCCAGATCCTTATGGTCTCTTTTTACTGCTGCTGGGACCTTCCATATGATATGAGTGATGAGATGAGATGAGATGAGATGATGCTACTATGATGCCATTTTACTGCTATGTCATATTTCATTGATGATGATATACTCGTGGATGTTGTACTTCACTGCTATTGTATGATGTATTTGATTGTTTTGATGAGTATAGCTAGTAATACCAGTCATAGGATGACAGAGGTGAAGGGGTTTTGATTTATTTGTATACCATGAACCAAGATGATTCTCGTCTTTGCAACGATTATTCCCCCTTCTTCGGTTTCATTTCTGTCCTTATCCATATCATCCATATCACTTCACCTTGTATTTACATCCCAATGGTTTAAAAATTAAAGTTGACATGATTGACTCTTGCTCTCTGCCTTTGTGGGTATGTCACCTTTTGTTCTTCTTGCTGTCTTTGCTATGTGTCTTGCGTTGTTGTGTTGTAGTGAATCCTCAGTTTAAGATGCTTTCAGGTAGATGCCCATGGCCGATTGTCAATAGTCAAGAAGAACTATAATTGAGTAATGCCTTTTTCTCCTGAAATCCAAAACAGTCCTTGTGCTATCAAAAATAAAATGGTTAACAGTTGGAGGAATAGGTAATCCCTGTTGGGGCTATGGATGCTCGATTGGCAGCAGGGAAAGGCCCATTTGCATGAAAATTCCTTACTGTGGCAACTCCATCAGGGTTATTGACACTCGTTGGCATCGAAGCTAAGGCCGTGTCATCACTAGTATCGGATAGGAATAAAACTAGGGTCGATATCCTTCAAACCATTAATCCTATGTAAAAAGGAAAAAGTGAAAAGAAAAAAAAAAGAGAAAGAAAAGGGAAATGTTACTATTGAGATCAAACAGAAAGGTATCTCATAACACACTCCCTATGATAAGACACTTATCGTTCTCTGTTATTTGCATGTTTGGTTAAACTACAAAGGACCCCTTACTTCTTTATCATGAGTCATCCAGTCAACCTAAGCCAATTCACATTCTAACCTGGATCATCATCCACATCCACTCCGAAGAAGAACTAGTCCTTGCAAATGCTTTGATGTTAACATGGTAATGATATATTCCTAAATCAGTCATCCGAGGAACTCATTGAAAAAACTTATGTGGTATATTATCATGTTTCTCATGACTATGCTATCTGATGAATCATAATAAACAGTGAATGCATTATGATTATCATGTACATTGATTTTGCACATGTACATTACTATTGCTGGTCCATTTGGGACTGTTGTCCACTAAATGTTTTGGCCCTTTGTAAAATTTGCATGTCCAAACCCCTGCGAGGGAATTGTAATAAGTTGGTCTAGCATGAGTTCTTTTGTAAAGAGGCTTGGTCTACCTTAGGTTTGCCATCAAGGGGATACTCTAGAGTGTTTTTTTCTTAGGAATTATGCATTGCGCTTCAGTGATGTATAATTCCTGAGTTTTTCACTCATACCTCCAAAGCTGCAGTATTTTCCATGGTGGTCGAACCTAGGGAGATTATTAAAGCCTATATGTATGTATTTTTTAAACATG
Organism: Larix kaempferi; assembly: GCA_027924585.1. Classification (NCBI taxonomy): domain Eukaryota; kingdom Viridiplantae; phylum Streptophyta; class Pinopsida; order Pinales; family Pinaceae; genus Larix; species Larix kaempferi. Next base: position 39,805,038 of record BSBM01000217.1, read on the forward strand.
TTAGCCATCAGTATTGAGTCATATGGACATGCACTAGGTCACCTAGTATTTTTGTCTCATTTGAGAAAATTATTTTTTTTCATTTTTTGAGATTTTTTTTTAATATTTTAATTAAAAAACCCAAAAAGTGATAAAAGTGTGGTTAGGAGGTGAAGTGTGGCATGGGGGGCTCATGTTTTAACCCATAGCACCCATAAAACCCCTAAACCCACTTTTCCTAAGTTCTAAGTGATTATTTTTCACTTAAATAAAAAATCTCTCAAAATTAATTTTGAGGAATTATTTAATTAAAAAATAATTTTGAGGAATTATTTAATTAAAAAATAATAAATATGAGAGAAAATCAAATTCTTAAATCAATGGAATTTGTCCCAGATAGAGGCCCAGTTGAGTTGGCAGTTGCATTTAAGGAAAAATCCTAACCCCACAGATCAATGAAATGTGTTGGAATCAAATCTCCTTTGATTGCCAATCAAATCAAGGAGAATATTGAGGAAATAAATGATGATTTGACTGAAGATTGGAGATCCACAAAAGGGGGGGGCGGATTTGTGGTTGGAGAGGTGTCAAGTGGAGGTCGAAAAGTGTCAAATGGTTGGAGAAATGTGTCATTAACCTCCCCAAACCCCTCACGTGTGTCAACAAGCCTTTTCCAAGTGTATCAATCCATTTCTCCAAGTGTCAAAGAGGATCTATCTTGGGAAGTGCACCTCCCCCTCTCTCATTTTTCTAAATAAGCAAGGTATCTCATGCTCATTTCTTCATGATGGATGCATTGAACCTTTGCCATTTTGAACATTGTTGCTATTGAGTAATATATTTCAAGACTTTGGAGGTCCATCGGGTGCATCTTGTGTTGGAGTTTCTACATCTGAGGTGATATTGTTGCTTTACATATGCTTTTTCATGCTTTCATTGTGTAGATTTAGTCTATTGGGTATAGAAGCAAACATTTACTGTTGTTAATTTGTTTGTTTATGCATAGACAATAGCAGATTCGAATGTAATCAACTATATTCGGTTATACTTAGATTCATTTGGTCTCATTTTATTCTAACATACTAAGTCTCGTTTTGTATTGCAAGTTTTGGCATTGTTTAGCTGCAGATCTAAAGCTCAAGGGGATTGAGAACTCGGTTGTTCTTCCTTTTCTTGGGCAGCCATCTTTCTTCTAACACATTTGTATTTCAGAGATTCTCCAAACGCATTTGCAAGAAACAAGAGCATTGGAAAACCAAAGCCTCATCCATCTTCATTTCTACAAACTTTCTCTCCTTGCATTTTCTTGGTTTCATGCTTAAAAGATTAGATCTAAGAGCTTTTAATTTCCTATATATTTCAGATCTGATTATTTTATGCATTTCAATTAGATCTACAATCAGAAATCATATTCATAAGTAGATCTAGTATCAATTTTTATAATTGCATGCTTTGAAATTTCAAAAAAAATTCTAAGTATAATTTTATTTTTTTCTTTTAAATTCATTTCCATCACATTCTAATAACTTTTGTTTGTTGGTTTTTAACAGGTCCATCAGAAAAGAGGAGGAAACTCTACCCATTGTTCACCAGAAAACCTCAAAAAGGCACTTTTCGAGGACCTCTTTCTTCTAATCTCTCAAATACATCACTGTAAGCTCTTAGATCCAAGTTTACTAGACTAAGAAGCACTTCTTTACTTTCAGTACTTTGTAAAATTAATAAACGAGAGCAGTGGGATATTCAGCGCCCACACTCCATCCCCCCTGGGGGGATTTGAGTTTTTGTCTTTTTCGTGAGATTGATTTTTCCTAACTCCACAAGTTCACACACTCATTGTTAAAGTGCAAGGTGTATACTTTTAACTTGTATTTCATATTTTAATCACTTCCTTTTTTGAAAAAGTAACTTAGAGATAAAACCATCCTTCGTCACCATGAATTATGCTCTCACCTTCACCTAAAGGCATTGCCAGTTAGTGAAGGTTGACCAGAAAAGTGACGCATAAGTTTGGACATTCATATATTTTCCATAAGTTTTGTCTTTTACTTTCATAACTTAATTGTTTAATAAAAAGAACCTAATGTCTCTTGAACTTAGCTGAAAAGCAAGTCAAGAGCACTCTCTATGGAAGAGCACAATGGTCTTTGTTCACAAACTTGAATAAACTATTTTTCCTACACTGTGTATGCTCTGCCCACCTGTGGGATACCCAGAAATAGTTGGAAGCACTATTTTTAACATTCCACACTTAACTTAACAAGTCATTTAATAAAATTAACATCCATTTAAGATAAGTAAAAATCCGGCACTTCGATTAGACTTTGTGTGGGGAAATTCTGCCTAGGGACGCTAGAACCACTGTATTGAGACCTTAAGGGCACCGTTAGACTACATCCCTGGTTGGTGTAGTGTTGAACACGCTCTCGAGACTCCGGACAGCCAACATGTCCTTATACGAAACCACCAATTTCTAAATTTCCGGACACTCCTCCCTGTACCTCACGGTATATCGAGAGTTTTCCCCTTTTCCCTTAATCAAGTTTCACACTTAATAAATCTAAAATCAACCAAGAGACAATTGCACAACATTTCCCTTTTTCAGCACTTATCATTTACACTGTATCGACTCCATAAGGCACTGATCCTTGCACTCTTTATTTGCTTATTATCAATATCAAGTATCGTGCATCTGCTTTTTTTTTTTACAGTGATATTTAATTCATGCTGGTAAAAGACTATTTGAACCTTGTTGCAATCATCTTGGAACCTTTTAATCACTACCCTAAAAACAACTCCTAAAAAACATCAAAACACTTTAATCATTTACACAGGAACTCTTAACAACCTTAGAAACATTCCTTAGGGACTACCCCCCTTGGCTTCGTTGGGAGTTTTGCCTAAACGGAGGAGTCCAGATCAAGTGTTAGCCTTGACTCGAGACTTGCCCCCAAGGGCACACCGAGCAGTAGCATAGATTTCTGCTACGTTAACCAGGTGTGCTAACCCGGCGGCAACAGGGACATTATCTACTGTTGGTCCATCTAGGACATCTTCTGATTATAGTACAACATCATCCTACTGCTACAGAGATATCATCGTTCCTTCTACAGAGCTATTGGATTCAGTTCCAGTTGATCAATGTTATATGGTGGCCAGTCTCATTCACTTAGGAACTAATATGATATTTTATGTTGTACATGGAATCTGTGTATTTTGAGCACATATTTGGATAGCCATTTGGCGACTTACTCAGGTATATGCCATCAAATTGATCACTACTTCCATAGATCAATCACTTCTACAAGGTAGTGGGGATACATTGTTGAATGTTTTGCAATCCTTATTTGCATGACCGTGCATGGATTTGATCCACTTAGTATTTTCCAAATCTATTGATGGATTTGGATACCGATTTGGCCCTACTTTCAACCTACAAGGTTGCATGGAAGAATGCTCCTCCAATTTGGTCAGATTTACAAGGTTGCATGGAAGAATGCTCCTCCAATTTGGTCAGATCTACAAGGTTGCATGGAAGAATGCTCCTCCAATTTGGTCAGATCTACCAGGATCACTCAGATAGTATCAACGAGCAACCTACCAGGCTTCATCATCATGCATGGATTTGATCCAACCTTCAGATGCAAAACGACTTGGTCTTTTTGGGCACCCATTTGGCTCTTATGTCCAGCCATACCCTCATTTTGCCCAACAACTTAGTCTTTCAATGATTTTCAACCATCTGAGGGTTTTACACGCATATTTCAACAAGTTGACGAGTTATTACAGGTTACTATTGTGGTTTCTCAAATTATTTGCCTAAGTTGAGGCAAATATTATTACTATGTTACACGAGTTTCCGGAACTTGGGAACATGGGTACGACTACCAAATACCTCTAGAAATTTCCCCCAGATTTGGAGGAAACGACAGGTTGGGAATGACAATAATATATATTAAAAAAAATATAAAAATAAAATAATTAAATAAACATGAAAAGAGAAGAAACATAGAGAAAAATGAAACATTAACACAAACCAGATGACTCAGCTTATCCCTTATATTACGATTCTATCTAGAACCTCTTAGAAAATGGAAATGGCAATAAAATCAAGATTACCATCCACGTCATTGATTATATACAGTAGACTCTCTCTAAAGTGGGAAAATTCAGAAGTTATAGTCCCTATATTTGTGGCTATATGTATAGAGTAAGTTTTCAGTTTTGTGTCAACTCTGATTAAAATGTATTAGAATATTATAAGTTTACAAGACATTCTATGCTAGGGTATTTGCAAAGGTGTATAAATAATCAAATTTAAATTATTATAAAATAAAAATCAAGATAATTTTTATTTAAATGTAATGTTTAAATTTAGTTTCAAAGTGATATGTTTTTATTTTTTATTCATAAAGTAAATAGTAAAATATATAAATTTGTTTTATTTTATTTAGTATATAAAAAGTCAATAAATTTACATTTATTATTGATTAGCGGTAACTGCAATTCAATGTAGGGACAAATGAATACTTTAGCACGGATGGTAAATAAAGATCAATGCACCAACTCAACAAGGTAGCACGAAATAGACTTTTATTGCAAATGAGATTTCTAGAGAAAAAATTATGAGTCAATCATGTATATGTATGGTCGCAAGGCAATAGAAATGTCGAAAACAACCCACGTGGCGATCATGAATACATGAAAAACTCCCAGCGAAAGAACGCGCAAGAAATGTTAATTTTATTTAGAGCTTATAATCTTATTGCAACTTCCGATAAATTAACACAGATGCATGCATGGAATAAAATTCCTAAACTTGGTTTTATGAACAACGATACATAAGCTCATTAACACTGGAACAAAAAACTGATCACACAATATACGTAGTAATTTTTACATAGTGGAACAAAAAACCAATCACACAATATACACAGTTATTTTTACCCTGGAAACCCAATTGGGAAAACAAACAAAAATGGAGCTTTCTTGACAATCATGCCAATGAGAAAACAAAATTATTATAGTAGAAATTTCTCATACTAAAAGGAACCTATTGCCTTCGAAATCGTTTCAAATCTCTTGGCCAAAACATCACTGCAAAACAATCTGCAAATTTAGCGCCTTGGGAAGTGCACCTCTGCTAACATGTGTCCCAACTTTGCTAGTTGTACAACTGTTGTACGACCTGCCTTGAGATGTGTGCACCCTCTCTCTGATTTGAAATATCCTACTGAAACCAGCCCTCAAGACTGTCTCAAAATTTGTGCCCTCATTTCTTCATCAGGACTAAAGAAGTGTGCCTTCTCTTCTCGTTCCTCACGCCCAGTGAAGTGTGCCCTCTCTCAGGGATTCATGCCCTTCTTCTGCTCTTGGTTGCTCAAGAAAAATCACTCCCTCTTCATCAATATCTGAATGACTGAATGCATTGTGTCGAACCTTTACCCCCTGCCTCTCTTTTATAACCTTTCAGTGACTTTTAGGGTTCCAAAACCCTATTTCTCTTTTTCCAAACCCACTATAGAAAAATAAAGTTAAATTTAATTAACAAATTAATTAATTTACTTTTTCACTGAAAAATAATAAAAGTCACTTGCATGGAGTCTAGACATCTCATGCATGCTTCCAACACTGAAGCCATGCAGAGCACTTGTCCTTAGTTACTCCAAAAATTAATACTCCCTCTTAGCGAGGAAACTGTTCTACACTACTCCCAGCTTATCTCTGAAGAAGAGAAACTTCGCCTTCGCCAAGGCCTTCGTAAGAATGTCTGCAGTCTATAGATATGTACTTAAGTTTCACAGCTCCCCTCTAAACATAATCTCGGATGAAATGATACCCAATCTCTATGTGCTTTGACCTGTCATGAAACATTAGATTCTCAATAAGTTTAATGCAACTCTGATTATCATAGTGAATGATGGTCGACTACAACCTCTAACCAAATAAACACACGAGTAACTAGCGAAGCCAAATGGCCTCACAACTAGCCTAACTGGATACCATATACTCTACCTCTGCTAAGCTCAATGCCATAGATTTCTGCTTCCGGCTAAACCATGACACTATTGCCAAACCCAAGCTGAAGCAAACACCCTGAGGTGCTCTTTCTGTCCATTGCACTGCTTTCCCAATCTTAGTTTGTATTACCTGTCAATCTGACTCCATACCCCTGCTCATAACTCAAACCATACTCTACTGTACCCCGTAGGTAAATAAGCACATGTTTTGTTGCAACCCAATGCACTCTATTTGGTTCCACCACGAACTAACTGAGTGTTGACAACAAAACAAATATCCAACCTAGTGTTGACCAAATACATCAAGGACCCGATCAATTGACTATATAACGTAGGATCAACCAACTCTGACTCATAAGCATCCAGCTTCTTCAAGTAAGTCGTCATAGGCATAGCCATAGGGCTGCACTTTGTCATCTCGAATCTCCTCAGGATGTCTACAACATACTTTCCCTGCCCCTAGAAAATATAACATATCCTCTACCATACCTCCAATCCCAAGAAGTAATGCATCAACCCGATGTCCTTCATCTCAAACTTTGAAGCAAGATCTCTCTTGCACCCCTCGATGAGCCTCTCTGATCCCATCAAGAACAGATCATCTACGTATAGAACAAGAATGAGAGGATCCTCGCCAACAACAATGAAGTAAAGATTTGGATCCACCTCACTCTTCTCAAATCCTATCTATTGCAAGTAACTATCGATCCTGGAATACCAAGCTCTAGGAGCTTGCTTGAGTCCATACAACACTTTCTTCAAGCGACACACATGAGACTCTCTACCGTGCATCTCAAATCCCTAAGGCTGCTCAATGTACACCTCCTCCTCAATGACCCCATTCACAAATGCGGTCTTCACATCCATATGATGTATCCTCCAACCCATCTATACTGCAATATAGATCACTGATCTGATGGAAGTATATCTTCCACTACTGCAAAGGTCTCCTCTCGAATCCCTCCATCTTCGAAAACCCCTACGACACAAACCTCACCTTGTACTTCTCCACACTGCCATCTGTTGCATGATTGATCTTATAGATCTACTTCAAACTCACCATAGACTTCCCCTCCGACCTTGGGACTATATCCCACACATCATTCTTCATGATGGAGGCATACTCCTCCACCATGGCATCCTTCCATACCTGCCTCTTTGAGGCCTCCTCAAAATGAGTAAGGTCCTTCCATACCTATCTCTTTGAGGCCTCCTCAAAACAGGTAAGGTCGATATCAATGATATCACACATCAATGCCATGTAGCTCAAAAATTTCTGTGGTGACCTACTCTCCTTGAACAATTTCCTAGGAGCCTCTACAAGATCTTGAGCATCCTTAAAGGTCTGCTGCAGCCATCTCAACGTCTTCTTCCCTGAAGTGGAAGTGCCAAATTGTGCCGTAGGAACCTCTTGCTCCTACTGTCTGGTAAGAGCCTCTCGCTCCTTCTCCTCATCTGAAAACTAATGAACAACTTGTTCCTCCTCAACCTTCGGAGCCTATTAGTCCCCTATCTCTGCTGGAAGTGACTCATGTGACTTTTGAAAGGCTATATCCTTCTCGAAATTTATATCCTGCCTCAAAATTGTTTTCCCCAGTGCGAGAATGTAAAACTTGTAGCCCTTCAAAGTCCCACTATACCAGACAAAGATGCCCTTCTCTGTCGTGGGTTCTAACTTCGTTTTCTTCTCTGAAGGGACGTGGGAATAAGTAAGACACCTGAAAATTCGCAAGTGCCAAATCTCAGGCTTCTTCCCCCTAAAAGCCTCCTCAAGAGTTTTGTTCCCCAAATCCTTACAAGGACTCCTCTGTATGAGGACTGTCGTGCTGCATGCGTTTGCCCACGTAAACAAAGGAATGTCTTGATCATGAAGCATGGCTTTAGCGGCCCCAATGATGGCCCTGTTCTTCTACTCTTCAACCTCATTTTGCTGCGGATTTTATGGAATTGTCAACTCTTTCTTGATCCCTGCATGTGCACAGAGATGCTTGAAATAATTGGAGGTATAGTCATCCCCACCATCTAATCTCAACACCTTGATCTTCTTCCCCATCTGATTCTCCACAAGAGCTTTGAACTTTTGGAATCTGTCGAAGAGCTCATTTTGGTCTTCAAGAAGTAGATCCAAGTTTTCTTGATATCCACTCAGCGACATTGCTGACATCGACCAACATAAATTTGAATGTATCAAATCCAAGATCCCCCTGGATCTGTTGTCACTACTCGGAAAAGCAATCTTGGCATACTTGCCAAGTGCACAGCCTTTACACACATTATGGCGCCCCACACTGAACTCTAGCAACCCAATCACTATCTCTCTCAGAACGTTAAATGCTCAATGATCCAAATGTGCCATCCTCCTATGCCATAGCTCACGCAAATCACTTCTACTGCAGTGAACCAAAGCCTGTGCTGGCTGAAACATAAGCTTATAAAGCTGACCCTATCTAACCCCAATCACCTTCATTGAATCAATGCTCGATCCTTTAGGATGTATGAGTACTTTTCCATTTCGGAAAAACACCCCATATCCTTTATCCTCTATTGTTGAGGCTGAGATCGGGTTCTTTTTCAAAGCTGGTACATTGAATGCTTCCTTCACACTCATCGATAATTGAGACTCCCTCTGAAACTGAATTGTTCCACGACCAACTGCTTTGACCTTGGAATCATCACGAAGCTCAATGTCCAGATCTAGATCCCTCTCGAATAGATCTGAGAAATACTCTCGTACTCCTATCAAGTGGCTGGAAGCGCCACTGTCAATGTACCAAATATTGGGTGGAGATGACTTGGAAGTGAAACAAGCCGCTAATGAGAACACCTTATCAAATTTGGCAAAAAAACTCATCCACCTCTGCAGAAGCTGTTACCTGTGACCTACCCCCTTCTTCTTGTTAGGACACTGACCAACATAGTGTCTTGTCTTCTGACATGCATATCATTTCACATTACTTAGGTCCTTCTCCTTCTCACCCTTAGAAGTAGCTCCAGCTCCGGAGCTCTTCTTCCCCTTGCCCTTGCCATTGATCGCAAGAGCAATGTTCTTCTCATCATCACCATGTTGATGGCCTAACTAACTGGATCCCACTTTCATATCCTCCTAAGTGAAGTCATCCCATAATCTATCCCAGTTAGAAAGTTTCTCTCTCGCAACAATGCCACGGACGAAAGTATCCCATGGTTTGGAAAAGCCTTTCAACGCTGACCGAACCAACTCCAGATCTGCAATCTTCTCCCCAACAGCAGCAAGTTCATCTCGAACTTTTGTAACTCTGGTGAGATAAGTTGTAATAGACTCACCTCTGGACATCTTCAGGATGTGAAGCTTCTCCGATAGCACTATCTTTCTGTTCTTGTTGCAACTCTTGAAAAGTTTAGTCAATGCTCCCCACATCTCATAGGCATGCGTTTTTTCTAGTTATATGCGAAATCATGTGATCCTTCACAACATCTAGACGGATCCTCTTGACCTTTATCTTTTTCTTGTTATAAGCGGCCAAGTCTATTGGATTTGTAGAAATAGTAACCGTTTCTTTGACAATGTCCCAAAGCTCATTCTCTTCCACCAGTAGAGTAATCCTCTCCTTCCAGGGACTAAAGTTAGTTATGCCTCCTCCAACTGATCTTCAAATCTCAAACCTGTCGCCATGTCCCTGTAAATCTGATAACCTGTGTTTCAAACCATCTGGATCAAAACAACCTGTAGATCACTATGCAAACTATCTTGGTCTCTTTCAAAGACTAGTCCTATCATACCTATTATCACCTAGATTGTAGCTGCAGCTAAAAGGGATCCTATTCAGAATGGTAGAGTGCAGGCAGCGAAACCAAGTGACACCTCAAAGGCCTCGTCCACTACTGATGAAGTAGTTGTCACACCAAACAGGATCTTGTCACTTTAGATCAAGCTAAAAGCAAGACCAAGGGGGAGACCCTAACTAGTCTGAAGAGACTAACTTGAAAGACAAGATACACTGATGAAGATAAATGATAGAGATGTTTAAGTGATATCTTGAATTAGTATCTCAGTTCTATGAGGGGTTATTGGGATAGGATGCTAAGGGATGGGTTGAAAGGCTTTAATGATTAATAATGTTTTCAACCAATATGATTTATCCCAATGATTATGATTATAAACTAGATTTAAAACAAACCAAGGGCCAAAGTAGAGATACCCAATTCACTCCACCTACGGTTTAAGCAATTAAAATAGTGAAGAGCTATGAATTGGTAGATTAATTAATTCAATGGAAACCGAAATGGTTGCTTGATACTAGATATGACAATTTGTGAAGGTTCAAACAACACCTAGATCACTGAAATGAGAAAATGAAAGTACCCAAGGAGGGTGAATTGCCCCAAAGAGGACCAATGCTACAGGTAGGGCAGATCGATCCAGATTAAAGCCAAATTTGGTCTCTTAGGGTTTTATATCAATTCCAACTTGGGTTTTTAACCATGAAATCAAAAAGGTGACCAGAACTACTTTTCCTAAAAGGCGAGTGGTTTAAATAGTTAAAATGTATGACAAATGGAATAGAAATTTGAAACAAAAGATAATAGAGTAGATCTTACCCGAAAAGTCTTGTATATGCCTTGCAAATGATGATCTATCCTGTCTCGATCAAAGTTGGAGCAAGTTGTATGAGTTTTCAAGTGAAATCGATTTGCCCAATGGAGGTAGTGCGCCCCTCTTCCCTGCACAAGCAAATTTCCAAAGTGAGATTTGATATACGGAGAAAAGAAACTGTAGATGCAAGAGAAATACAAAGCATATCAAAGATAAAACGATGCTATTGAAAACCCCTTTGATTATATCACGTCTTCAACTGAAACGAGTTAGGGAAGCCCACAAAAATGCCCAAGTGAAGTCGCCCTCCTGCATGCAAACACTATCTCTTCCAAAATATTTTTTGAAACCACAAGCAATCACTCCAATTAAGAGAAATAGACTTTCCAATCAAGTACAAGGACATCCCACAAAGAAGAACCAAGAATTTCTGCAAAAATTCCTTTTATTCCAATTCTCTAAGAGCCAAAAGTCCCTTTACAATGAGAAGTTCTCTCTTAAGTAGATTCGAGAGAGACCAAATCCCTAACCAACTTTTGAATGAGTGGTTGAGGTTAAAAGATAGATAAATGATCATCAGCAGTGGTGATATTTTCTTTTTTTACCTCACATGGATCAAGTTGACTAAACCAAAGGGGGGTGCACTTTTGCACAATGACGCCTAAGAAAAGGAAAATACAACATAACAATATGATGGCATGTGATATCATGGTGAGGGGGTCAACTAGGGGCTCAATTCACCCTAGGCACCCCCAATCACAAAAATACAAAAGTATAATCTGATAACACATCCAAGACCATGGTAGAGTGCGCCCCCAAGGAAGACGTCCACCCTAGGACAAGGATATGACATGTGAAATCATCCTCTGAAAGATATAATGCATGACTCAAGTGTGTAGAGCCTCACCATATCATAAAATATCATCCCCAAGTCATTTCCTATCCCACATTAGCCAAATCGATTTTTTTGGAGTAACCATGGTCATTTTTAAAGGGAATAAAATGTCGTTTCATCATGCTTAAGAATAAAAGTACCAATAAGTCCTTTTCCGAAAATCAATATCTGAGTGCACCAAATGAATCAGAGACGTCAAATCCATCAATAGTAACTACAAATACCTTATATATCCATCAAGATATGCGTATGAAACCCAACACCACATCCAGTAATAGAAATATGGCCATAATAATAATAATAATAAACCATGAAACCGTTGTATGATGGCCAACAACCACCAATTGAATATGTAAATGGTGTATTAGATGGACAATGACAATGAAAAGGTGGTATCACCATAGCATGAATAAGGGTAAGTCTATGTAAGGTAGGTATTACTAGTGAACATATACAACCGCCTTACTCTAGGGACTCTCTAACCACTCAAGATACAAGTTTCATTCATAACCAATATAGTTCAAAATGCCACTGCCAGCTAATCATGCAGTCCCAGTTATTAAAATAAACTATACAGACAAATACAACATCCATATGCAATACATAATTATATCTCCTCAAACATATGCCTTTCTCTAGAATCACCTATAACTGAGTATGGGTAAAAGAACAACACCAACCAACTGCTCTGCTCATTTGTAAAATGAACCATGACTAAACCAGAATCATCTCAATGGGGTCATGCAGGATCAGTCATGACATAGGGGGAAACTGCTGCTACTAACTCTAAAATAATTGTACCACTGATGATCATAATGCTCATTTCAACCAAGAGACTGGCTCATAGATCTAACAAGTTTGATCTGCATCATGGTAGCCTTGCTACTACGGATGTGACAACAATACCATGTTAATTTTCTTTAGAGCTTATAATCTAATTGCAACTTCCGATAAATTAACACGGATGCATACATGGAATAAAATTCCTAAATCTGATTTTATGAACAACAATACATAAGCTCATTAACACTGATAAAATATGCAGCAGGACAAGAAACCAATCACACAATGTACATAGTAATTTTTGCCCTAAAAAACCAATTGGGAAAACCAACAAAAATGGAGCTTTCTTAAAAGTCGTGCCAGTGAGAAAAATGAATTATTAGAGTAGAAATTTCTCGGATTAAAAGGAACCTTTTACCTTGGAAATCATGCTAAATCTCTTGGCCGAAACCTCGCTACAAATAAAACGCCTTGAGAAGTGCAACTCTGCTCACATGTGTCACAGCTCTGCCAGCTGTACAAATGCTTTATGGCTTGCCTTGGGATGTGTGCACCCTCTTTGATATGAAATATCATGCTGAAATCATCCATCAAGACTGTCTCAAAATTTGTGACCTCCTTTCTTCTTCAAGACTAAGGAAGTGCACCTTTTCTTCTTTGTCCTCGCACCCAGAGAAGTGCGCCCTCTCTCAAGAATTCACTCCCTTCTTCTTTTGCTCTTGGCTGCTCAAGAAAAATCACTCCCTCTCAATCAATCTCTAAATGAGTGAATGTATTACCCCCTGCCTCTCTTTTATAACCTTTTGATGACTTTTAGGGTTCCAAAACCCTAATTCTCTTTTTCCAAACTCTTTAGAAAAATAAACTTAAAATTAATTAATAAATTAATTAGTTTACTTTTTCACTGAAAAATAATAAAAGTGACTTGCATGGAATCTAGACATCTCATGCATGCTTTTGACACTAAAGCCATCTAGAGCATTTTTCCTCAGTTACTCCAAAAATCAACAAGAAACAGTGTAATGTCCTCTTCTGCTTAAGCACAAGGGACCATCCCGCTAACCTATCTAATTCCCATAGGTTCGAGCGGGTACTGACATTCAAGGAATTGACTGAGGATTGATGCCATTTATACCATAAGAAGATCTTAATCATGGTTATTAGATCATCAGTAGGTAAATGAGGGCCACAGGAACTCGGGGCCACCTGCATGCATTACATGCGGTCCTATTGAGGGGGCCGCAAGGCCTTTCCTTAGTCATCAAGTTAATGTTTAATGTATTTTACTAAAAGAGTAGTTGGAGTGGGTGTAACCGCTCCAACCTCTTCATTGATGTATAAAATATCAACTCAAGATGAATAACAAACAGTTGAATGCATTCGACTCATTTATGTCTTCTTGATTCCTGTGTTGATTATATTCTCTACTTGAATGACTGTGTAACCTGTTAGATTACAACATTGGCGTCGTTTCCACCTGTTATCACATATATAGTAGCCAAGCTACCATACTCTATTTTTCAGATTCCAGTACACTTTTCAGCCAGTTCCCTTACATTGAGATGCTGAGATGAGCATTTATTATGGATCATGATTATTATATGGACAGCAGTTTTGTTCCCCATGCCATGACTGAGTTTCAGGACACTCAGAGAGATGACCGATGTAGTCATTTAGCTATTTATGCAGAGCAGTCAGTATTGCCAAGAGTTACAGCAGCAGTTTCAGAGGACAGATATTGGTTCATATTATGAGCATTCAAGTATATGACTCAGCAAGTATATTTTGGTGTTATGGTTATATTGCTTTTATATTCATTCTTGTAGCATGTCTTAGCATTTAGTATCATGATCTCGCGATCATATAGATATGTGGACTTGGTTATACTTTTATATATATTATATTGTCCCCACTCAGACTTAGAAGTTCACTACCCATACTCATTGGTTTTACCATCCCTAGGGAGAATAGAGGTGATCATTCCCACCATACTTTGGCTTGCTAGTGTTGGTCTCATTATTCACTGTCTTCATCCATCCATTACCTCCCAGTTTGTTTATTACCCCGACTTACTACTTGATTAGTGGCATGGAGCACCTTCCCCCACTTTAGACTCTGTGTTGGATAAGCTTCCCTGTTTCTTGTGTCTCGGCTCTGAGTTGGTGACAAAACTTAACTTTGGTGAGTTGGATTGAAGTCCTAAATCATTTTGGTCGGTTGTCCCAGTGTTTGGCACTAGTACGGAGTCCCCCTAGTCACTTAAGATGTGTTGGCTAAAACTGAAAGCTCATGTACTACTTATGGAAACTTATGTAAATTCGCCCAGGAAACTGTAAACTCTGGAATGTGTTTATCAAAACACGTGAGTAAAGGGCAAGAGCAATGAAAAGCTAAAAATTCTCCTTGAAGAGTATAATGAAAGGTCCAAAAAAGCAATGGTTCTTAAACTCTATATCTAAACGATTGTTGACCTTATGTATATGTATGAACATGCCCTGGATGCAAGCTGCGATTAGTTGTGCTTCTTAGCACACCTGAGATACGAAGGGTTATGTAGGCCAAAAAGGCCATAGAATGAAATCAATTGATCCTAATGAACCTGGATCATCTTTTATAAAAGTAGACATGGTGCCTAAGTTGAATAAACACTCTTTAAACAACTTACCCATCTGTGAGACACTGCCATCCCCCGTGTTACTGCTTGTCCAGCATATGTTATAGTGTGTATTCCCTTTCCATTTCCAAAGTGTCACAATGTCAAGTCAGTAGTCAACCCTTACCCTAGCCTTTTATCTTTTAGCCTTCACCCTTCACTAGCAAATTGATCACAACTATGAAGTGAGTATGGTCCTGAAAGTCTTGTATGAGTCATAAATAATATTGAAGACCTTTTATAAATTGGATTTAGATCGCCAGTGACATGATTACTTCTTGCTATAATTGTTACTTGAATGAATTGTAGAGCATGCTTTAACCTATGACACTTGCAGCAGTTTGATGATAGCCTGAGTTATATTTTGGGTCATGTTGACTTGGTCAAACCTAGTTTGACCAAAAGTCAACCACAGGACATGAGGTGGCAGACCTCAGATGATGCAGAGAAATGGTATATGGTCTAGTAGAGGTCACCAGTTGGTTCTATGCAGTGGTTTCTGTAACAACGAAATAATAATAAATTAATATTAAATATTAATATTAATTTATTAATTAAACAAATATAAATAGTCATGACCTTTTGTATCAAAGCTTGTTGATCCGGGCTTGTGGCCAAATTGTCAAAGTTTCTTTGAGATTTAGGTTTTTAACCTTACATTGGGTTTTTAGCCATCCTTATTGAAGAAAAAAAAATTATTAAAAGAGAGGAAAAGAAAAGAGAAGGGAATAAAAGAGAAGTTAAAAAAAAAAAAAAGAACAAAAAAGAAGACCGCATAAAAAAGGAGAAGAATAAAACCACACATTGTCTTGGTTTTATAAAACCACACATTGCCTTGGTTTTATAAAATCAACCTTGGTTTTATAAAACTAGGAAACCATTATTTAAAACAACTCATACCTTAATTAGGATGGGTTTAGTTATTATATAACTATAGTAATAATACATATTATTATTATCTCAAAGGCTTGAACTATTAGTAATCCAACAAAAAAATTAGTTTTTTGGAAGGAAAAATATATATATATATATATATAATAGTTATTATTATTTTATTAAAATAATAATTATTTGGGAAAAAAAAAAAGTTAATTGACATAATAAAAAAGGGGTCAAGGAAAGTTCTTTCCAAGATAGACATATTGGGAATTATTACATCTTTTTAATCCACCCTTGTCGAAGAAATTGAAGACCAATTAAAGACCATCTATAGTCCCGAACAAGCATAAAGACCATTTATAGTCCAGAACAAGCATCTAACGTCGAAGAAATCAGAGACCATGGAAGTCGGTTTGCGACTACACATAGAGAAATTAGACGCCAAGTTAAAGCGCTATCAAAGAGACAATGAAGATTTACACGACAAGATTACAAAATTTGAAGCAGTAATTGCAATACGTAAGCTACAAGAAAAGTTCGATGAACAAAAAATCTCCGACCAAGAAAGTCGTATAGAAAAATTGTATGTGCAAATTGATGAATTAAGAGCCAAAAATGAACTCAATCAGAGGTTAGAAGATCAAGATATAAAGAATAAAATAATTAAATACGAAGCAGAAATAAAACGCTTGAACAAGATCCCTAATGACAAGGATGAAGATCTGAAGAAAATACAACATAAATTAGGAGATCACGAATCAAAGGTCGCCCAATGTCGACAACAGATACAAGATCTTCAAACACAAAACGACGACTCTAAAAAGGCACACAAATTGGAGATCGCAAAGAATAATAAAGCATTATCCAACAATGCTGAAGAAATTTTCAGACTAAGAAATCATAAAAAGATACTAGTCACAAAAATTAAGAAATTGAAAAATAGTCGAAAGATAAAACAATCTACGGAAGACATTGAAGGGAAACTTCTAAACAAGCAGGAAGAAAATAGTTGCATCAGAAGTCATAACGAGGATCTTAAAGAACAACTTAAGAAGTTGGAAGAAGTTAGGAAATCACAAGTAGAAGTGATTAAGAAGCTTCAAAAGGATAAGATACAGTTAGAGAACAAGTTGAAAAAAATACAAGACGAAACCTTAAAACCTCAAGGG
Organism: Larix kaempferi; assembly: GCA_027924585.1. Classification (NCBI taxonomy): domain Eukaryota; kingdom Viridiplantae; phylum Streptophyta; class Pinopsida; order Pinales; family Pinaceae; genus Larix; species Larix kaempferi. The sequence goes on from BSBM01000217.1 coordinate 39,821,989, forward strand.
ACGAAAATACAACTTCCAACTCAGAGCAATGATCAAAAGACGACTTTCGTAAAGGAAATTTACAGTGTGAAAATTCCCTATCGACACCCCAACCATAACTGATACCCTAAAAAGGCGGAAATGTTGGAAGATAAAGGTACTAAGGTGATCAAAACTCCCGATGACATATCAATACGGAATCCCGACAATCATCGACAAATCAACTTGGGATGGATTGATCCCTCCACATATCAGAAGTTATGCTCGACGCTTAAAAGTTCGTATCGACATGTGTCGTCAACTACGAAACCACAAAAAGCAATACATAAAAATTATAAGGCTTTGAGGACAAAGCCTTTCTAAGAGAGTGGCAATGTAACAACAAAATAATAATAAATTAATATTAAATGATAATATTAATTTATTAATTAAACAAATATCAATAGTCATGACCTTTTGTCGAAAAGGTACATGACGGGCCTATAAAAGCCCCAACACTATGTAACTATTAATCATCTATCATACAATACATTTTTACATTACTATTGATCCATTTATGGACCACTTACGTTACTTACATTGGGTTTTTCCATAAGAACAGTGTTTTATTGTTCCAGTTTCAGGCTTATGATGATGTTTTGTGCTTTTCAACACTTTTACAGATTATTATTATTTGGTCTATCGGATATGATGGATATTTATTTTTGATCATGCAGAGATCTATATGGTGTATGAGTACACATCTTGGATAGATTTGGGCTCTCTGAGTCCAATGAGACAGTCTGTTTTCAGTTCCGGGCAGTTACAATGACTTTTAGCCTCAGTTGACTATCCTAGTGCAGTTTTGGCCTGTCAGATGGCCTGTCAAAGCAGTGATGAGTTTTGATTGGTTCACCTAGGGCGCTGTGCATGGAGGGGGTGGTCCAGCCACTTGATGTTACCATATTACCCCCCTCCCAGAGAGCCTGGTGGCCTCACCTTGATAGCGCAAGCACTCAAAGAGGTAGTTTGGGCAGTTTCACACTTCCCAACGTACATCAGAAATGGTGAAAATGACTATTGAGGGATTCAATTTGGGCTACTGAGGCAAGGGATTGGAATGGGATGATGTTTGATGATAAGAGTGATGTCCTCCACACCTTCTCCAACAATTTCAGCTTCCAGTAGGACCCACACCCATCACTCCGGCATTTTATATGATTTTCTGGAGCCTCCTAAGGCTCACGACTTTCCCAGAGAGGCATGATTTGGTGCTTAGAGCACTATTTTATTGTTATTGTGCCATGGGGATTGACCAAGGGTGTTAGAAATTACCCCTTGGACTTACCATGAGCTAGATCTTATATTTTATCATTGAGATTTGGTGGGACCCCCTCTCCTAGGGCGATTTGGTCCATTGATGTATTGTATTGTTATATTGATCCATGTACTTTTATGTTGAGCTCATCTCAACCATTGATTAGATCACTTTGATCTTTTAATCTTAGCCATCCATTCAAAAGGTGGTTAGGGTTTTGGTATCTCTCCATCCTATTTAAAGGAGAGAGCTTCTCATTGTAAAGGGTCTTTGGCTCTTGGGATCTTGATAATAGAAAAACATTCTTGTGGAAATTCTTGGGTCTTCTTTGCATCTGGTGTTCGTAGATGGTGATTGGAAAGTCTATTGCATCCTAGCATTTGGAAATTTGTGGTAAGATCTATCTTTGTGAAAACTTTGTCTTGTCTACACGAGGGCGACTTCAACTTGGGCTTTTTTGAAAGGCTTCTTCAACTCGCTCACTTGGCATTCGCTTGTATCAGGGGGTTACCATTAGTATCATTGTGATCTATGCTATCTTTCTGTTATTTCTCTTGTGGCATTAGTCTTATCTCTTGATTGCATCAAATCTGATATTCTTGACGTTTGTTGTGCAGGAGAGAGGGCACACTGGCTTCCTTGGGAAAATCGATCTCATAGAAAACTACCTCAAATCTTCTCAAATTGATCGGGTTTGCATAGATCATCATTATCAAGGCATCTACAAGGTTATCCAGGTAAGATCCACAGGTTTGTTTACTATTTCTTGATCCCAATCCATTGGCACAAGCATTTAACTGTTAAAACCCTCATTTTACATTTTCTCAGATCTACTTGGATCTAGTAAGCTTTTGGGTAAGATATTGAAAACCCACCTCTATAGCATCCACGGCAATTCGGATCTATAGTTTGGTGTGGATTGGCGTCCATTTGACCCTCTTCCCAAGGCACATTAACCTCTCCAAGTGAGGTCACACTCCTTGGTTGGGTGATGTCTGCTAGTTCCAAGACCTGGGTAGGTGAGATCCCACTTGATTTGAACTCCTCTCACTTGATAACCTAACCCTAGTGCTTCACCTTGTTGATTTTCACATTGTGAGCCCCATTCCTCATTTTGAGGGTTGTGCCCCACTTGGGTCACTTGGTGATGCATTTTGAATCTCAGATCTACTGAGATCTATCCATTGGATGACCTTGATCTTCAAAACCCACCTTGCTTTACACCTAGACAACCCTGATCTATATTTTGGTGGACATCCGACTCCATTTGGCCCAATTCCCAAGGCACTAATCTTCCCCAAGCCCTCATGACATTCCTAGGTTGTCTGGTTTCTCTATGGGTTGATCTCTGTCTGGTTGCTTGTGTACTCGAATACTGTCATATCCTCTCATCAAGCATAGCTAGAAAGCCCTAACTGTCAAATCTCTGGTTTGGGACACTTTCCCTATTTTAAGGGTCACATTTCCCAAGGAAGTAGATTTTGACCATTTGAAACTAGCTTTGAATCCCGGAATCATACTTAATCCTAGAATCACTGTGTGTTATCTTTCCTTATCACACCTTTCTTAAGCCTCCACAGTGGTCCTACTTCCTTAATTCTAGGGTTCCATACCTGTCACCCTACGTACTTCATTAGATTGATTTGATCTGGTGATTGGGTTGATCTCTCCTATCGAGATTAGATCTGGGTCTCCTCTTGCTATCTTGGCTTTGAGAGCTAAAGCGAAGAGTGCCTTGGTTGGCATGACAACCATCCTTTTGGGAACCAAGGCTCTGTTGGTTCACCACTTTAGTTGCCTATCCCCTCTACCATCCACCTTGGATCCATTTGTAGGGGCAACTACAAGATTGGTGATAACACCGCCTTCACTTGGCTGGGTGACAACAGCAACAAGTGGGGCTAGCTCAAACCCGTCGAAGAAAGCCAAAAAGAAACCCTGCAGGAAACGTTCGAAAATGGTGATGCTGCAATGTTGTGGGAGTGATTCGAACCTGGAAGAGAACTAAAAATAACTGGAATCCCGCAAGAAACCATGAAACACTGTCTACATGTTGTTGTTGTGAGGGTGCGTTGGTGAAGATTCTCTTCAAAACTCCCGCACATAACGATCATAAGAAGCTACAACAACAATATTTGTAACTTTTTTTAAATTCTACGGTCTCTCGCTTCACATATAAAAGACAGGCTTCACAAGAAAAAATAATTTTAGTTGAAGAAGCTACAAATGTTGATATTGAGCAACCACCATATAAAATACCATCGACTAGAAGAATACGGCTATGAGAGAGTATAAGTTGAAGGATCGACGGTTGAGTAGCCACTGGTGGCTGGTCAATGAATAATACAATTTCAATACCAATGACTTCAAACAACTGCAGATCTATGAACATTAAAAATTATGTTGTATTGTCGAACTGCTCGGCGTTGTCCATGATCACAACCATTAGTCGAGGGCCAACCACCACGACGGAGCTGTGCCTGCATTTCAGACTTATGTTGACTCAAGTCGACATGTGCAAGTTGAGCCATGTCAAGTTATATCCTCCACGTCTCCATTTGACACTCCAATGTATTGATTAAAATTGAAGACATCTTACATCTCCACGATGAAGTGAAGCATAAAGAAAACATACATGAATCCAACCATACGCAGTCGACCACGACCAATCACATGATCTTGCATAGTAAGCAGGTAGCATAATCAAGCTTGCAGGCATTTTAAATCCTCATGGCAGAAGAATATATAGAAGGCATTCAAGTAGAAGACTTCAAACAAACACACAGAATGATATTAATGATAAAGATGATGGTACCTAGAACGCTGGAAATGACCAAGCCCCGGTGCTGAAATACAGAAGCATCTCTTGAGTGCGATTTCAAAAGTTTGAAGGCAGTTGGTTAAACGATGTAAAAGGTAGAGCGTGCAAGCCCTCGTAGTTCCTGGACCGATGGGCATGAATGCCGATAGGAAGGTGAAAGGGTGAGGCTCGATTGACCACTACCAGATTGCTAACGAAGGATAAAGAAATCACAATTCATGGTTGTTCCTGTTTTCTTCGGGATGAAGAAAGGCTTTGTTGGTGGGGGAGATGTTGAGGGGGTCGCAAGGCCTTTCATTACTCATCAACATTAGTTAATGTTTAATGTATTTTACTAAAAGAGTAGTTGGAGCAGGTGTAACCGCTCCAACCTCTTCATTGATGTATAAAACATCAACTCAAGATGAATAAGAAACAGTTGAGTGCATTCGACTCATTTATATCTTCATGATTCCTGTGTTGATTATATTCTTTGCTTGAATGACTGTGTAACCTGTTAGATTACAATGAGGCCATATTTCATGTTGCATGCACTGAAACGCCTTTATTGAACTTTCATACACACAGAAAGCAATCCATGCAAGTCAACTGGAAATTAGAAGAGAAAAGCGACCTAGTCATGCAAAAGTTAGGTAGGCCATGTCAAAGTTATTAAATAAAGGTAAAGCGAATGATTAAGGTTTGCTTATTGATTATTGATTTGAGAAGTCAACTTGGAGAGCTCAAAGAGCCAGTTTAGGGTTGAGGGCACACCACTCAACCATCAAAGTGTATTTCTGCAATAAAATCTATCTTCCCTAGTCACTACCAGGGTTGGATCATCTAGATTCAACATTACTACTACCATCATACAGTATTCTTCAGCATTCTTCAGGGATCTGGCCCTATTCTAGATTAGGACTCGCCCTCACTTCATGGGCGACTTGGGCAAAGAAAGGCATCTTTATATCTCAATATAGCGTCACTCTTTTGCCTGCATGCAGCTTCCATCCTTCCAAGAACCCCACTATTAGCGTAGTTACTGAATACATGTTTATTCGGACTTTGGAGCAAGTTATCATCAGAAACAATCTTTGAGGGGCACCTTCTCATGCATGGGCGACTTTCCTTGAGGATCTCCACGCTTTATGCATTAGGGTTATCGCATCGCTTGCATGCAGCTACCATATTGATCAGATAGGGGTTCTCACCCTGGTGCACACCTTCTGGAATCTATCTCACATATATGGATCACTCATCACTCATTCAGAAGACTAAAAGGAGGCGCATTTAATATAAGGGCACATTGTTGGAGGAAGATCCCTTCATATCTTACCCGATCTTTGGCACATATCTTGCATGTTGGTTTCATATTTATCTACATCCACCACATCAGCTATTTGGTAGATACATGAATCTCTTCTATCCTTATTTTATAACATATCTGAATATTTGGGCTATTTAGGGTTTTTTGGCAAACCCTTGCACTTGCATGCATGATCAAGCGATCATAGAAAAATACTTGCATTCATATTTCATCATAGTATTGAGTTACAAGACCTCAAACAAGCCAGAAACTATATCAGAGAATTACAAAGACAACAAAATATCAGTTGGAATATTACAAAAAGTCCCCAAGTTCCCAATTTTAGAGGTTAAAAGTTCCCAGTAAGTTCTCAACCATCTAAAACAGTTCACACTAGATTTGGAACGTCGGAACTTCGAGAACGATAGTTTCCTAAAAGCCAGGAGCGGTTACCGTGCTACATAGTATTATTACTATTGTGGTTCTTTAAATGCACTATATGTTATATTTTGACGTTGAGATGCGCTTTACTATTTTTCATGAGGTTTTACTATATTACTACTATTGAGGTTGATTTGCCTATGTGGCACTTCGACGCACATGTTGAGGCATTACTTGATGATTAGGCACTTGTGCACATATGTTGGTTAATTTGCCTAGGTTGCACTTGGGCACACATGTTGGGCACTACTTGATGATTTGGCACTTGTGCACATATGTTGGGGCTTATTGGAATCATCATGCCTCTATCTAACTTTTTTATTAGATCTCAGCGCTTGATCTACTTCGCATTATTTGGATCAACCCCTCTCAAGCATGGATTGACTTGCTCAACGACTTGGCTCATGGTGGACAGTTTGGCCAACGATTTGCCTTGGGATGCTAGCTCATGGTATTGGCACATGGTTTCAACTATGCTCATGGTTTTAGCTCATGGTTTTGAGAAGGCACGTGGTATTTGGCATTATTTTATTATTCTCGACATGGCCTCGAGAGATTCATCCTTTTAGAGGCAACGACTCGACATCTTCTTCATTGTTTTGGTTGGATCTTGCACATGGATCAACGATCCTAGCCATTGATTTGTATTTGCTCATCTCTTGAGATTTCCACTCATTATTCTACTTGTGGACATGGTCCAAACCCTATTCTCCCTCCATAACCTATAAAAGGAGAGGGTGATTTCATTGTAACTTGTTTGGAGACACTATACTAAAATAACATTTTGATTTGGGATTACTACTAGAAATTTAGTGTTCTTATGTGCTTAATAGTAGTATCTTAGGGATTTCCAAGTTTTCTTTCCATAGTATCTAAGTCTCTGTTCAACAAAGCTGAGGTAACATTAGTTTAATTTGTTTTATTAAAGTAAACAAATAGTAGGGATTGCCAAGAAACCTCCTTACATGGTTAATATTTTAACTAAGTTTTGGATTGCCAAGAAGCCTCCTTTTGTTTATTTATATACTAATCTTGCTTTAATTAGTCTGACCTTCTTGTGTAACTTGTTTTAGGATTGGATTGCTAGGAAGCCTCCTTTTCATTGCAGGTTTACAAGATAAATGGAGCAAATAGGCTGGTTGAGCCTCAAGTGGAACCAAGATTGGATTACCAAGAAGCCTCCTGTTGCCAGCTAAGTTGTACTTAGTTGGACTATCAAGTAAGCGGACAAAGTTGAACATGTTACATGTTCGTTTTCGATGATTTGATGTCCAGTAGGCCTTTTAAAGGCCCCCTTTTTAATTTTTTTCTACATGTCCATGCCCCTGCGGGGTTTGTAATAAAATGTACTAGCATGGTTTTTTGTAAAGGACTTGGTTCCCTAGGAGTTTTTGGCTAAGTCAGGTATTCCAGGGAGTTTTTTCACCTATTAATTATGTCTTGCATTAGTGCATAACATAATTTTTTACTTTTTCTCCTGCTCCTCCAAAGCTGGAATGCCTAGAGAGGCTAACCGGCCTTAGGGGATTGTTGAATTCCATGGATCAATGTATATGAACATGCTAGACATTATTTTTGAGTCATATGGACATGTGCTAAGTCCCTCTAGGTAGTTTTTTATTTTTCGGCAAAGTTTATTTTTTTCGTAAATGAGCCATTTTTTAATGGTTTCATTAAAAAATATTGTAATTGGCCTAGAAGTGGCATCTAGGGGTCTTTTTTGCCTTTAGGGGTGCTCGTTTTCTAACTCAGAGCACCCCCTTAACCCCTAAACCCACTTTTCCTAATGTTTGGGTGCAAATTTTTACCTATGGCCAAAAAAAAACCAAAAAAGTCAAAAAGTCATAAAAAAATAAAAATAAAAAGTGAAAAATGACTTAAAAAATATTTCTAGTTTTGGAGGAGTTAGTGGCCTGAAATATTTCAGCTATGTTTTAAGAGTTGTAAGAGTTGATTTTGGAAAGATTCCGGGCAGCTATATTAGTGGGATTACTTCCCCATTTAAGGGGGGCATATTTCCCAAAATTGGGCCCCTTCAATCATGGAATTTGCAGCTATGTTTATGGGCTGTCACATGGCTGATTTTTAGCTGATTTGGGGCTGATTTTGGCAGCCCATCACATGGGAGTGGGCAGCCCCATTTTCTCCACGAGTTATGCCACTCATTCCACCCATTTCTCTCCATCTTTGGCTATTTAAGCATGGCTGCCCACTCCATTTTCTCTAGTTGGAGTTTGGGAGTTAGAGCTAGCACTTGTAATTCGATTTTGTACTTGTCATTTTGCTTAATGAATAAAGAGACTTTGGAGGTCAAGCTTGGTGTAGTGTTTTTGATGAGTGGGTGAATGTCATGGTTTTCATTGAGGTAACATGTATTTGAGCTACTTGTTTTCTTTTGCATCTAAATCTAGCTTTGGGAAGGATCAGTATTGATTTATAAGGAGGATTAGATAATTTGTCTATTATTTAGTCTTTTATCTATGTAAGTGTAGAGATCTGATTTAAATGTGTCATTTGTTTATGAGCATTTCCTTTATGATTTCTCATATGTATATTTCTAGATTTGATCATTTGGTTTCAAGTTGATGTGATTTGCAGGTTATTTCAAGTGGATGAGTGGAGGATCTTGTTTGTTTCCTTTACTTTTCTAACATCTTTTTGCAGACGTAGCCCCTCAGTTCTCCACCAAGAAGGCTCCAAGGCTTCTTCAAGGAAAAAATTGATAAATTGATAAAAACTCTCCATATCTCCTCTTCTACTTCATACTTTCACCTTGGTTACTAGTTACTTTTTGAAAGAGTAATAGTGGTTTGCAATCTGAACTTTACATTCTGATTTATTACTCTAAATGTTTGATCCATTCCATTTAGAAAGTGTTCATCTTTATTAGATTAGATCTTTCATTATCTATCATTACTTAATTTTTAAACTGGTTAATAACTGTTAAAGTCTTGAAAAGTTTAAAAGTAGTGTTAGATCTGATATAAAAGTTTATTTGGCTGTGCAAGAGCATATAATTTGCAGCTCATAAAGCCTGCAAAGACCCCAAGCAAACAAGTATCATTGCTTGTTTTACTTGGTTAAAATTTGCATTTTTTAAGTAGTCTTAACACTTAGATTTTTTTGGGGGTTTTTAGGAGGTGTTCCAAAGACACTCTTAAAGTGTTTTTGGGCATTTTATACTAATATTTGCTTGCTGGTTTGCAGCAAAAGACGAACAGGTAGGAGGAGGTGCTACCGAAATTTCAAGGATCCAAGCAATCCAGAAGACCAAATCTAAATTTTTGTAAAACCGGTTATTTTTTCATTGAAAAATTGTAAACCGCCAAGTCACTTTAAGTAGACTGGGGCACTTCTCTGATCATTGTAAAAGATTATTAAACAAGAGCAAGTGTGCTAGCCAACGCCCACACCCCATCCCCCCAGGGGTGGCCTGCGTCGTCTCTTTTCATGGTGTGATTTTTTAGAGTAGTTTAATTCTTTTATTTTCGGCATTTAATAAAACTAACTAGGGTTAAAATCAACCTTGTAGGTCCATTCCACTGGCGAGCCACAAGTTCACTCAAAACGTAGTTTTACCATTTTTTTTACAAATTCAAAACGCCCCCCTTGCTTTCCCGAAGTAGGGTTTCTGTACAAGGGCTTGCCCGAGTACGTGCATGAAAAGAGACTCCTGGGGTTTAAAAAAGATAAAATTTTGGTTCATAAAAATTTTCTAAAAATACCAAGGTCTTCTCCCGTATGCTCTGTGGCCGACTTGCAGCTCAGTCTGATCCAGTTGGTACACATCAGAAAGGGGGAGATGGCTAGTAATAGGAGCTAACACCGCCCCAAATAAAAAACCCTTTATGTGAAAATCTGGCACATCACAAACATTTTGTTGTCGTGGGGAAATTTCTCAGAAGGCTTGGGACAAAACTGAGTAGTGACCTCTTGGAAACCGTTAGGCTTGCCCTCGTTGGTACAGCATCTGAACACCTCCTTGAGACTCCGATTCAGCCCAAGCCTGAGAGGGAAGCCACACATCAAAATTCTGGACATGTTCCCCCGTACCTTGCGTATATTAGGAACCCACCTGCCATAATAAAAAGATCACTTTCACATTAATCTTAAAATACACCAAAAACATTCGCACTACATTTACTTTTCTGCTCATGCATTTATTTGACTCCATTACAAGGCACTGGTCTATATTAATGTTATTTCATGCTATTATGATGCAAATGAATGATAATGATAATGAATGAGAGCAAATGATGTATTGATAAATGATTGCTTAGCTTTACAAAAGTATATGCTGCTTTGTCTTGGCTATAAAAAATATTTTTCTAACTCCTAGATTAGACGCCTTAGTTTTGTTTTCATTCTTAGGGTCCACCCCCCTTGGCTTCGCTAGGAAATCCTAGACGGAGGAGTCGAGTCCCAAGTGACAGCATTTGACTCTGACTTGCCCCCAAGGCCACACCAGCAGCTTGAAGACTTCTGCTGCGTTTTCCCAGGTGTGGAACCAGGCGGCAACACCTCCTTTCTTTTGAGGATTCACAAGGGTGCTACAGTGAGGGGTGCTATAGACTCTACTTTCCCTCTAAATATTTTCTTCAATGCAATGGTTTATCCCCTCTTCTTATGTTGTCATATCCATTCCTTTCACCTCACCTACTACCCTTTTTTTGAAATTTCTTCACTATTGTAACTAGCCTTGAGATCTAGAATCTAGATCCAACTTCCTAGGAAAGTGCTACACATGCCTTTCCTCATTGTACTTAATCATAACGTCTAAAAAAGGTAAAAAAACTAAACACCAAAAACACCTAAGAAAATAACAACTAAGAATAAATCAAATGGGATGTGTATCTTGTGTTGGTTATCATAGTGAATTTTTTTTAGTTTGCTGTTATTTTTTTTATCTCTGCATATTGTATTTTACAGCAAGCTATTTTATGTGTTGAATGCCTTTAAATTGTTCCAGCATTGTGTAATGTAAGTTTCAATGGCTTCTTACTTTATTTCAGCCATATATCAAGTTATTTTTACTCATATTGCATTACTATTGCTTGAAAATACACACATAACCTCAACACTAATTCAACACAAATTCTAATTCAATAAGGGTTCTTCAAATCTTGGCCTTTAACAAAGACTCTCTATGCTCAAGACCAACACTTACCTTATTGAAATTAAGACAACTCTCTTCAAGTGAAATTGTTGTAATCAAAGATTAATATTTCATACATTTTACTTTCAGCTGTCAACATTTCTTCAAATATCATACTTGAATAATACCTTTGTAAAGTGTGTAAATTTTAATCCAGAGATCACTACTTCCTCTGGATAGCCCTAAGATCTCAAGCGGTTTCAGTCTCGTATATCAATAATGCTCATAAAGACATAAAAAATTCAACAACTAGATCTCTTTACAACATTAAACACATGCAATCACACATATAACACTGCATATACCCTGGAAACCCCAAACAGTGAAAACCAACAATCCTGTGGGGATATCTTCTCTCTCGAGCCCAGAGCAATATATCAAATAAGCAAATACAACAATGTTACCTCAGATGTAATACTCAATTCTAAACAGGTCAAACCCTAGATCTGCATGCATCAGTTGATGCATGCACTAGGAGAATGTGCCCTAACTGTCAATCTGGATCTGAGTCTCTCTGCAGGTAGCCCTGACTGTATTGTCTCTCTCAATCCTCTACTCTGATCTGCTCTAATCCTGAAGAAAGCCAACTGCTCAACTGAAGAATGCACCATTCCTCTGCATGGAAAAGTGCGCCCTACCCTCCGGATGCCTGATGCTCGTACTGGGCCATATCTCAACAAATCTAAGCTCTGATCGTCACAGACCTTCCTCAAACACTGAGACAAAGCTATCCTGAATGTCTCAGACTCTCAATCGGTTGATCGGACTCTAAATGAGCTCCTCTCTCCTCAGGTAATGCGCCCCTCCTCTGGAAGACGTCCTCCTCTAACACAGCAGAAAGCCACACTGATGAACTATCTCAGTCCACAAATCTGGGCACCAAGTGCCTCTGGAGCTAGTAGTCTCTAATCCAACTCGGATCTGACCACTCTCCCTCTTGCAGCAGCTCCTCTCTCTCTCAGAAAGTCGCCTTGCATCCACTGGTGCGCCCTCCTCATTCCTAATCTATCACTCTCTGATAAGTGAACTGAGCAACCTCATCCGAGGAACCCCTGCCTCTATATATAATCTCACCAATGAATTAGGTTTACCAAAACCTAATCTCGGTGCATGCAAAAAGTCACTTTTGCATGCATCTTTTAATCACTCACAAGTCATGCAAATCTCATGCATGCAAAAGGGCAAAACACCCCGGATGGTCCAAATGCAGCCACCAATGGACTCATGCCACTGAGTAGAGTGTATCTCACCCTCTACTCCATCCCGATGCCTATACTGCTGCTGTACCTCCATGCAAGGCATCTGAATCATGGAGGACTTCCCGAGATACCACAAAATCTAACAAAGTGCAATCCTTAATAATCATTGGTAACTTGTTTATTTCAGCACTTTGATGTTCACTTTATATTGTTCAAATAACCTATGTGTTGGTAGTATATTGGGCAAGATTTCTTTATGAGTGAATTTAATGACTAAACACTTCCTCAAAGATTGATTTGATCAATCTTGATTTCATAACATTGATTCAATCCATTAACATCATAAGGTATATGTTGTGAATTAGTCAAATTCTAGTGTTGCAAGGAATTACACCAATCATCTTTCCCTTAACCATTGTGCGATACATGAACTTATACTTATACCCTCAAAGATCTCCTAATCATCCAAGTAGTCATCATAAATAAATTAAACTAGTACATGAGAAAGCTAGGCCACGTTATTGTGCCTTTTGACATTGCATGTGGAAACCCCTAGTTAGTACCTTGGAAAGTTTAGTTGAGTTCACCTCCCGTGGTTAGTTTCACTAAATTACACTAGCCACCAATACATTTCAAGATCCTGATTAACCACTAGTTACCTCCAGCATTTCAAGAATGAAGGCTCAGTTGTGATCAAGTTTAGACTTAAATTAATTTCAGTATTTAGTTTTTTAGATCATATATTTTCTGTAAGAAATTGACCTTCGGGCTCTTAGATGAGGGTTCAGCTCTCAAGTATTTTGAAAAATCAGACACAACGCTTTTGTTACAGGTTTTGCCTTGTTATACATTTCTGAAGTTATGAGGATTTAATCAGTTTCCTGTTCCTTGCATTTCGTGTGTGCTTAGTTTCTTTCACTCTCGTGTTGCTTTGGGGAAGGGCCCCCTCATCACAATAACGAGAGTTCTTGATTCGTTAAAATAGCTTACATTATTCATGTTCATGCTCTGTTCCATTTCAGTCATTTTCAGCCATAACTTATGTTTCGTTTTCTGTAGTGTAGATCAGTTGATGCTGTAGTGTTGTTCATTCATTACTGTAGTTTCCTGTAGAATTGTTTTCCTGCAAAATAAATCAGTTTCATAGATAGCCATGAGTCCCCCGTATTTAGTTATGCGAGTTAGGGTAGCTAGATCAATTTACATGCTTTCCTAGATTTGCTTTCATCGATTCAACTTAGTTTTACTTTGCTTGCTTGCATAGATTCACTTCATTCAAATTAATTAAATGCTTTCATAGAGTTACTTTTCCAGTCTACAGTAGTTAGTTTAAATGCTTTCAAGGAGTTACTTTTCGTTTTGCAGTAGTAAGGTTGCTGATGTTTTCTCGAATTGTTATTTGCTTCTGAATTAAGTAGTTCTTCTCTTTGCTTTGTAGTTAAAATGTTCTGCAATTTATGCCTTAAATTAGTTATTTTGATAGATGCTCTTTCATATGTGGCTGTTGATAATTACCAGGATATTGCTGATTCTGATGGTACTGTTGATAGGGCCGAGGATAAGGAGGAGCATAAGGATTCTAAGCATTCTGTCATTGAGGAAGTACCTGTCTGCAACAAGTTCATTAAAGACACTTGCATTAAAAAGCCTGGAAGAAGGAAAAAGGATCCAACCACAATCAATGTTATAGGGCAGCTTGCAGATTTAATGCTAGGAAAGATTGTTAACCCCAAGTATTTGGATCTAGGAAGCCCTATGGTTAAAGTCCATATTAAGGGAGCTCCGATCCAAAACACCCTGATAGATCTAGGGGTAGTAATCAATGTAATGACCTTAAACACCATGATGGATTTAATATTACATGCTTCACTTAGGCAAACACCCACAATTCTGTAGTTAACAGATACTTCCACTGTGCAACCAGAAGGGATATTGGAGGATGTCATCATCACTATTCACTCATGGGAATATCCTGCGGACTTTGTGGTCTTGAAGGTCAAAACCAAACTAAGTGGATATCCTCTTATCCTTGGTAGGTCGTGGTTAGCAACAGCAAATGCATAAATTGCCTGCAAAACAGGGGATATGACCATTACTAGTGAACAGTCCAAAAAGAGAATCACCATTTATCCCCCTGCTAAACCCTTTGTCGATATAGAAGATCCTCTCTGGATAGAATATGACGACAATTATGATCAAAAAGTTTGCCCTGTTCTAAGCATAAATGCAGCCTTGGCATTGATAAATGACGATGAAGACACAGTACTATCTAATTTTCTGCAAAATGTTTATCCTAACACTGACATACTTGAAGAGATTTTTGCAGTGGGTGAAGAAGAAAAAATGATAGGTGCTCCATAGGATCCAGAGGCAATGTGGCAAAGAGTATTCTTTGTGGAACAAAAGCCTACTGTTATTACATCCATAGTAGCTGGGCTATCATGATTGCAGAGCAGTTTCTTGTACATTTTTGAGCCAGTCCTTTACACAGTGTCGATGAAATCAGCCTATGATGAGCAGTATTTTGATGATCACTCACTGATATCAGAGGATCCAGAGTTTGCACAGTTACAGTCTCATGCCAGGACTGAGCCCCATGACGCCAGGTCGGTGACTGAGATAGCCATTCCTCTATCATCCAAAGCAAATTGATGACAGTGCCCATGTTATATTCAGGTGCAGTGCTTCAGTATGAATCAAGTTGTTCGGATCAGGGACTCAGATGCATGATCCGGAAGGTATATTTTGGTACATGTGGGATGTTGATGTGCTCTTCCTTCTATCTAGGTAGTTTATGACTGAGTATATTGTGATGGTTGTTGGCTCTATCCTATTTGATGCTTACTTGATGTCTAGATTAAAAGTGGTCGGTTACTATTAACAGGAGGTTCTTGAATATACTCGTTGGTCTTACCCTTAATCCATGAAGTATTGACTAGTTCATTCCCTTACTTTACGGCCTTTGCTATCCATGGCTTCATCAGCCATTCTCTCCATCCATCCGTTATCTTCTAGTTTTGTTTTTTATCCTGACCCACACCTTAGCTGGTGATCTTGAGAACTTCTCCCACCTAGACCTCTATGTTGGATAGATTCCCAGTTTGTATTGTGTCTCGGCTCTGGATTGTGTGACTTTAGTCACAGTGGTTGTTCTCCTCTAGTCCTCGAAACCAAGTATTCCTACAAACAGTGTTGCTAAACACTAGAGCATCGGATCTTAAATGCTATATCTAACGGATGCTTAGTCAACATAAACAGTGTTGTTAAACACTAACCGTATATATCTAAATTAGCTAGTCAGTGGCCAAGGGACGCGCACTCACTCTTTGTATGGTGTAAGGTTGTTTTCCCCTACAGGGCAACAGGGTGGTCACTCCATCACACCTATGGACGGTGGCGGGCAATGGAGGTCATACCGAGTCATTATCTAAGGCCCGCCAGGCTATTCAGGGCACCTGCTCTTGGAGGCTGGCTAGTGAAAATCTATAAAGTGAAATAAAAGTGAAATCTTAAATGAAAAAGATGACAAATAATAAATTGCTAAAAGGTTGCTTGTCTAGAGTCTATTGGACGCATTCTCATCATTCAACCCATTTGTGAGGCACCTCCTTTCCTCATGTTATTTTCTATCCAGTATATGTCTAGGTGGTCTCCGTGGTTCCTACATCCGAAAGATTGCAATGTTGAGGTTGTTGAGTCCTTCCCCTAGCCTAGCCTTTGTTTTTTCACCGCCACCCATGGTTAGCAAACTGTTCAAGTCAGTAAACGAGTATACACTTGAAAATCCTGTTTTTAGTAGCTGGTTACTTTGATCTAGACTTGTCTTATTTATATATTTGCATACTTACGCTAGTTAAACATCACTCTATGCTTTGGTCTAGCTACTAATACAATTGAAGGACCATATTATAACCACTTGTACTTGCGGAAGCAGTTATTCATGGTCTAGATCACTACTTTGATCATTCTTGACTAGGTCAACCCAGTTTGACCGGGTCAACCGCAGAGTCAAGGATAAGTTTGGGTGACAGTGTTTGAGATGCATTATTCATGGCACATATGTGTCCAATGTCCATTAGATGGTTCCACGCCTCAGACAGCAGTTTCAGATGATGGTTTGATGGATTTTTTATGATTATTATTATTTACAGACCATTATTTTTATTATTTTGGGCATGGATGAGCTTACAGACGTATCTTTTGATGGTCAAACTTTGTATGAGTACTCATTCCAAGTAGATTTGATCATTCTGAGCTCATTGGTGCATTCGGTTATGAGTTTCGGGCACTTACAGCTAAGGATATGGTCATATTGCCACTTTTCTCCAGTTTGGCATGCAGAAATGGCCCATCCAACACTTGCATGGAGCTAGCACGTTCTCCTAGGGCGCTCCTGAGGGGATGGGGGGTCCACCCAGTCGTTGTTACCATATTATTCCATCTCCAGACATTTTGGTGCAGTCATATTTGTGTCAGGAACACTTGGCAGTGAGATACAGGCATTTTTGTACTTTTAGAGGTGATTTTCCGACAGAGAAATGGCTTATTGAGGAAATCGATTTGGCTTAGTGGGGCAAGGAAATGGCGTGAGATTGGTCCGGGATACTTTGATGATGATGTCCACACCTTCTAGTACTTGTTCTGACATCAGTGGGGTCCACATGTCCTAGTATTCGTCATTTTGGATATTTTATTGTGTCTTGGAGGGGGCCACGATTTGGTATTATGGTCACTTTATGATGTTATATGGTCCTATTATTTGTCATTATTCCATGGGGCCATGCTAGTGAAGGATATAATTACCTCCTAGCCCCACCATGTGCTTTTATCATGTATCTTAGTCACCTGTCATGGGGACGTTTTAGTGAGTGCGCCCCCCTCTATTTGTGAGTTGATCCATGTATTGTATTTTCTGATCATCTTTAGCCATTGATTATTATTGTTATATATTTTGATCTCCACCACTCATTTAAAAAGTGGTTAGGGTTTTGGTCTCTCTCATTCCTATTTAACGAAGACACCCCCCTCATTGTAAAGTGACTTTTGGCTCTTGATCTCTTGGATAATAAAAAATTTTGCAAAAACTCTTGGAAGCTTTGTCGAATGTTTTGCGTGGAGATTGTAAAGTCTTTTTCTTTATAGCATTCTTGCGGATCTATGCTTTGCTAAACCATTTTTGCAGGAGGCTAGACCATTGGTGGACATAGCGATTTGATGGGGGCGCTATTGTCATTGAGATCCATATCTCTTCCTCGAGTCGTTATTGGTTCAGGGAGTATCTTTACTGTATCTTTGGATCATCTTGATGCTTCTTGAGTCTTTCTTCATTGATTATCATCTTTCTCTTTGTAAATCGATTCTTACTTTGTAGATCTCGTTTGCAGGAGGAGGGCGACTTGGTCTCTTGGAAGGAACAGCGATTTCACTTGGCATGGCATGGAAAACGCTCTTAATTGATCGGAAAGGGAAGATAATCACCACACAAGGCTAGTAGCAAGTATTTCCAGGTACGTTTACATCTTATTTTATTAATCTGGGGTTTAATCCAATTGTCACCATTAAAACCCTCATTGTTAAAACCCTCATTTTCTAGATCTGATAGAATGGGTACTTATTTGAGTACGGACATCAAAACCCACTTTGGAATAAATATAAAAACACTGGATCTAAAGTTTCAACTCAATCCGACTCCATTTACCCCCGGATCTAGCACTAGTCTCCTCTAGGTGGGACGCCATCCTTGGGTTTTTCGTCTACTTTTCAGATCTATTAGTTGGGTATGCTTGAACCCTCCTAAATTTCACAAATCTACTCTTCAAGCACCTAGATCTAGTCTTTGAACAACTGGATCTACTATTTTGCGTCCATTCTGGTCTCATTTTACTCAAACCCTAACTAGCAAAATCTTATAAAAATTCCCTAGCTCTTTCAACTTGGAATTTGGGCGAGTAATTTCTGGGTTTTTCACTTAAGGCCTAGCCCCAAGTGGGTCCTCAAAGGCGTCACCCTTGGGAGACTCCATACACCCTAACCCCCTAGGAACTGGTCTCTAGCTATTGCGTCCTCCTTGATTTTGCCCCTTTTCTCGGTTGTTTGAGTCTCATTTTTGGCTTGTGCGCTTAAACACTGTTAGATCTATCCTCAAGCAGTGCTAGGAAGCCCCAATTCTTTCAGATATACTCCTTGGGACCATTTTTCCATCTTTTAAGTACATGTTTCCCAAGGCAGTTGATTTTGATCATTTACCCTAGCATCTCTTTCCGAGATTCATTCTTAATCTTGAGTTACTGTAACTGATATGAGTGATGAAGAATCCCTCATGACTAACATAGATGTTGAGGATGATAACTGGACATTTATAGAGAACCCCATCTATGCCATGTCTGAAGAAGAGAATGTTGAACCATCATCTTTTGAGAACATAATTGAAAATCCCATATATGACATATCTGAGGAAAGGAAGCTTGAATCAAAAACTCTTGATGATTTTGTTGAAAAACCCATTTATAAGATTTTCACAGAAAGCATGGACATTAAGACCTTAGGATATCTTTGCATGGAAAAGGAACATGAAATCTTTTCACATGATCAGTTTGAGCCATGCATGAGCATCAGCGAGGAAGACCTGAAGAAGCAGTGTAGTAAAGAATCAAATCAGATACACCTAATTGAAGAGCAGTCTCAGCCATTATCTCCGCATATAGAGGTTCCTTTTGATGTGGAGGATCTTGGGGTTCATGTTTTCATAGAAAGTTATTATCAAAAGAGCCCTTCGGATCATTATGATGAGGTAGTTGGTCTTCCTTATCATTCAGAATTTTTTCTCAGCCCTATCCAATCATGGATAAAAGAAGCCTGCAGGAGGACTTACCATTTGGGGAAGCACTTCAAAGATCTATCACATGCCCTTGATTTCCCATCCATCCCTCCCATCCAGAATATCCATGCAGGTTTGCACTTTCTAATAAACGTGTCCTTGCTTTGGTTGGTAACCAAAGACAAGGCAAAAATGTGTTATATTAATGAAATGTTAAGATGGTTACATTGGATTTTTCATTTTACTCAGCATTTTATTATATTATGTTTAGAGTAGGAAAATAAGCTCCTCAAAGAGAGCATTTCCTTTACGCATTTAATTTTAGTACACTTAGGAATAATAACTTTTTTCCTTAGCTATTTTTTAGTTTTTATGAATAAATGCAATTTAAGATTCATTGGTTTCTTCATAAAACTTGTGTCGTTGAAGGTTTTTCTTGTCAAGTTGAGATGTTTTTACAGGTTATATAAAACCGGAGATTCTGGTGTTCTCGCATCCTCTCCTTACTTGAAGGCTGATCGAGCACACGTCCCGCAATTGGAGCCAAATGTTATCCACTAAATTGCACTTAGTGAATTCCGAGTGAACCGTTGAAGTTGTGAAAATGTTCAATGTTCATTGTCAGTGTTCCAAGATCCATCAAGCCAAAAAAAATTGGCCCTTTGTAAATTTTGCATGTCAAGACCCCTATTGGGGAATTGCAATAAGTTGGTCTAAGCATGATTATTTTGCAAAAGACGTGGCCTACCGTACGGTTTGCCGTCAAGGGGATACACTAGAGTGTTTTTTCCTTAGGAATTATGCGCTATTCTTCAATGGCGTATAATTCCTGAGTTTTTTACTCATACCTCCAAAGTTGAAGTATTTCCCATGGTGCTCGATCTTAGGGGGGTTATTAAAGCCTATGTGTCTATGTATTTTTACATGCTAGCCATCAATTTTGAGTCGTATGGACATGCACTAGGTCCCCTAGGAGTTTGAGTCGATGATTGAAATAATTATAAATTTGAAAATGCAATCACCAATGCAAAATACCTTATGCGATAAGATAAGAGATAGCGCACGGACACTCGCAGACACTGAAGGTAAGCCTCTACCTCCTCGGCAAAGGCACCAAAATGTTATCACCAAACTTGTAGATGCCCCAAAAGATAGATCCAACACTGGATGGCAGAGGGAAAGGGCAACCAAAGAGGTGAACCACAAGAACCTCGATTCCCAAGGGATTGGTTGTCATGCCAATCAAAGAACCCTTCACTTTAAATTCTCTAATCCCAAGACAACAATGGGGGAGACCCAAATCAACTCCCGACAAGACAGATCAAACCAAGACACCAGATCAAATCAATAAGAATGAAGTACGTAAGGTGTTAGGTGTAGTAAACCCTAGATCTATTGATGAAGTCACAAGATTAGTTAGGGGTTGGATCAAGAGGCTTGAAAGGATATAATTTAGATCCAACATGGAATTACAAGTGACTTATAAGCTTATGTGAAAGATACAGGTGACTTCCCTATTTCTACCTCTGTGTTGGATCGCATCCATGTTTGTTAGTGTCTCGGCTCTGAGTTGGTGACAGAACTTGCCTTTGGTGAGTTGGATTCTAGGCCTAAATCATTCCGGTCGGCTGTCCCGATGTTTGGCACTGGTCGAAGTACCCTTAGTCACTTGAGATGTTGCTGGCTAAAACTAAAAGCTCATGTACTACCTATTGGAAATCTTTATAAATTCACCCATGAAAACTGTAAACTCTAGAATGTGTTTCTTAACACATGTGAGTAAAGGGCAAGAGTAATGAAACGCCAAAAATACTCCTCAAAGAGTATACGAAAGGTCCAAAAAGCAAATGTTACTCAAAAGTTATATCTTTTATTGCTGAACTTGTATATGTATAAACATGGCCTGGATGCAAGCTGCAATTAGTTGTGCTTCTTAGCACATCTGAAATCCGAAGGGTTATGTAGGCCAAAAAGGCCATGAAATGAAATTGAATGATCCTAATGAACCTGGATCAGCTTGATGTAGACACGATGCCTAAGTTGTATATGTATAAACATGCCCTGGATGCAAGCTACAATTAGTTGTGCTTCGTAGCACATATGAAATCCGAAGGGTTATGTACGCCAGAAAGGCCATGAAATGAAATTGAATGATCCTAATGAACCTGGATCAACTTGATATAGACATGGTGCCTAAGTTGAATAAGCACTCTCTAAACAACTTATCCATTTGTGAGGCACAGCCCTTCCCCGTGTTATTTGTCCAGCACAGAGTGTGGCTTCCCCCTCTCCCAGTCCAAAATGTCTTTTAGTTGAATTTAGGCAAGTCATCCCCTTTGCCCAGCCTTGATTCTTAGCTTTCATCCTAAGCTAGCAGTTAGACCATGTCCAATGGTGAATCTATCATTTAAGCTATTGTGCAAGTAAATAAAAATAACAACGGAATATGCAAACATGATAAATGCGACTGAATGATGTTTATACTTGAGTTAAGCTGTGAGTATGATTAGAGGAACATGTCTTAGTCTATTGATATGATTTGTCCTTGGTTGTATACTAACCTAATCAAACCTATTTTGACTATCGTCATTCTTGGGATCCGTGATGATGTGGGCCATGTATGCTTATTGATGATGATTGATGGTCCCACATACTCTTTTTATTGGTACTATATGGTGGACATATGATTCATATGGTGATTGATGCAGATCAGCAGGTATTATTATTATTTCAGATCATCAGATTATGCATTGTCCATATATGGTGGACCCTACAGTTGGCCCATCAAGGCAACCCAAGGTGTATGAGTACACATTCAGAGTAGTTTTGGGTCTTATGGATCCAATGAGACACTTATCATTCAGTTCTGGGCATTTCTGACAGTGATAGATGCAGTTTTCCACTTGTTGACCAGATTTAGGGCTGTTTTCCCAGCCTGTCCAGCAGGGGCCATGAGAGGCCAGTTCACCTAGGGCACTGTATGAGGAGGTGGTGGTCAAGCCACTTGATGTTACCATTATACCCCCCTTCTGGAGAGCCTGGTGGGCTCAGTTTGATAGCGCAGGTGCCCTAGGTGGCAGTTTCAGCAACTTCACAATTACCGAGGCAGATTAAAAATGGAATAAAAGGGTCACTGAGGAATTCGATTTGGGCAATTGAGGATGGGTTTTGGCACTTGGTCTTCACAGAGGTCTTCCAAGGTGATCCCCCCATCTTCCAGCCAGTTCTCATCAGTTAGTGGGGTCCACAGAGGCCACAGGAGGCGTTTTACTGCATGTCTCTCACAGATTTTGAGGACAAGATTTGATCAATTGTATTATTTGGACATATTATTTTATATTATTGTGCCATGGGGATGAGATAGTAAGGATTGATGCCTCCTAGCCCCACCATGAACTTTATGAGTCTTGCCCATGTCATATGAGGTGGGCCCATGTACGTTTGCCCCCTCTAAAGGATGACGTGACCCTCACTTAGTCTCTCCTAGCTATGACGTCACCTTTATGTTGAGTGATCCATGTGATATATTGTTAGGGTCATCTTAGCCATTGATTTGACTATGAGATCTTTTAATCTCAACCACTCAACTTCATGTATTGTAAAGAGGTTTTGAGATCTAGGGTTTTGGTCTTTATTATCCTATCTAAGTAGGAGACCCCCTATTGTATAGCTTACCTTTGGAGCTCTTGAATATTGGAATAGAATACTTCTTTGTGGAGCATACTTCTCTTGTCTTGTAGATTCTTTTGCACTTTGAATATACAGTGTCTCTTCTATGTATCATTGTGGATCTTGGGGCTACACGTTGTTTTCTTGCAGGGAGGCCGAATTGGTGGAGAGGAGGACGATTTGAAGAGGGTTATTGTTGGAGGGATCCACATATTCTCTCTTGGGTTGATCTTGGTGATAGGGAGTATCATTATTGTATCTTTGTGACATAGTTGATGCTTTATATTACATCTCTTCATCATTTTCATAGTTTTCTTACTTGGCTTGTTTCACTTGATCTTGTCTTCTAGGAGGAGGACGATTTGGCTTCTTTGGAAGAGGACGTTTGGCTTGGAGCACTAAGATCTCACTCTTGAATATACACATAGGGGAATGCTATCAATTTGCAGAGTGGCCACAAACAATTGAGGTAAGTTCTTCAAGGTATGTACCTAGATCCATCCATTCTTCTTCATTGGTCATAAAACCCTTAAAATCAAAACCCTCATTTTCTATTTTCTTAGATCTACTTGGATCTAGCTCGGCTTTGGGTAAGATATTGAAAACCACCTCTATAGCATCCACGGCAATTCGGATCTGTAGTTTGGTGTGGATTGGGCTTCATTTGACACACTTTCCAAGGCACTTAGCCTTCCTTGGGTGAGGTAGCACTCCTTGGGAGGGTGAGTTTTGCTACTTCCAAGACATGGGTAGGTGAGATCCCACTCGATTTGCACTCCTCTCACTTGATAACCTACCCCTAGTGCTTCACTTCTTTGATTTTTTCCTTGTGGACCCCATTCCTCATTTTGAGGGTTGTGACCCACTTGGGTCATTGGGTGATGCATTTTCAACCTTAGATCTATGGAGATCTAGCCTACCTTGGGGCATGCCACTTAAAACCCACCTTGATAATTGCCTTGACCATCCCAATCTACAATTTGGCATACTTTGGACTCCATTTACCCCTTCATCTTAAGGCACTAGTCTCCTTGGGTCAATTCGCACTCCTTGGGGATTGTGTCATTTGCTAGATCCCATATGTGGGTGTGTCTAAATCTACCTTGGATCCATAGATCCACATCATCAAACACCCCTTAGTGCCATTTCACTCCTAACTTCACCTTGTGGGTCCCATTTGGGTCATTTCCATACTTTAAAGAAGTGGGTCTCACTTGTGTATTTCATGGTACTAGATCTATCTCTTTGACCTCCCTAGGTGGCCTAACTCATTCATTGGTTGAAACACTTGTCACTTCTTAAGCCTCTTCAACCATATCATAAACTCTTGGGTCCACCTAAGCTTGCATTGGTTTCCGTAACTTCACTTTCACGTCTCCCTAGGAACCTTTGCTTTGGGCTAATCACCTTCGATTGGCTATAAGGTCTCCCACTTGGTCTTGACTTGTCTAGATCTAAAGTGAAGAGTGCCTCTGTTGTCGTGACTCCCATCTTACATTGGGAACCATGGCATCTCTGTTGATTAAGTTGTCATTGATGCCAACAGTGCCTGGTCATTGATGCCAACAGTTGAGTCTTGGTGCCCCTTGTGGAGCCCCTGAGGGTTAGTATTTGTTTAGTGATTGTCTGTGTCAGTGGAGACCTTTTGGCATTGTCCCAAGGCCTCCAAGGGCTTCAAGCTTGGGCTTGGACAAGGTCAAAAGGTCTCCTCTGACACGGACAATCACTAAACAAATACTAACCCTCAGGGGCTCCACAAGGGGCACCAAGACTCAATTGTTGGCATCAATGACCAGGCACTGTTGGCATCAATGACAACTTAATCAACAATCTCCCCCTTTGTCATTGATGACAACGCTCAGGCTCCCCCTGAGAATAGGCTCCCCCTAGCCACAACTTCTCTCCCCCTTTGGCATCAATGGCAAAGGGTATTACCTTGAAGTAACACTTCCCCTCAGAGCATGATTTCCCAAGCACCAGGCACTTCTGTGTGAAGAATTAATTTAGTGGGAAGAAGGAATGACCCCCAATTTTTCTCGGAGGTACTCAAATGTCCCTTTAGGAAGTGGCTTGGTGAATATATCTGCTATCTGTACCTTTGTCTCGATATATTCCAACTTGATGTTCTTTTCTGTGACCTGTTCACGAAGAAAGTGAAATTTGATAGGGATGTGCTTTGTCTTGGAGTGCATGACCGGATTCTTGGAGATGCTGATGGCACTTGTGTTGTCACATAGAATTGGAATCGACTCATCATATGTTACTTGTAGGTCTTGCAGGTTCTGTTTCATCCAAAGGATTTGAGTACAACATGCTGCTGCTGCTATATATTCTGCTTCTGCTGTTGACAAGGATACTGAGGATTGCTTTTTGCTAGACCATGATACCAGACAGTTTCCTAAGAAAAATGCTGCACCACTTGTGCTTCTTCTGTCATCCACACATCCTGCCCAATCCGCGTCTGAGTAAGCTAATAAGTCCAACTCATTTCCTTTTGAATACCATAACCCAAAGTCCATAGTTCCTTTAAGATATCTGAAGATTCTTTTGACTGCAATAACATGAGTTTCCTTCGGAGCTGCTTGAAATCTTGCAACCTGTCCAACAGCTTGCATCACATCTGGCCTTGAAGCTGTCACATACAGTAGGCTACCAATCATTGACCTGTAATGTTTTTGATCCACTGCATTTGATTCATCGTCTTTGCTTAACTTGCAGCTAGTAGTCATAGGAGTGCTCACAGGCTTACAATCTTCCATCTTGAACCTCTTCAACATTTCTTTAATGTACTTGGTCTGAGAGATGAAGATGTCGTCTTCATATTGTGATATCTGAAGTCC
Organism: Larix kaempferi; assembly: GCA_027924585.1. Lineage (NCBI taxonomy): Eukaryota > Viridiplantae > Streptophyta > Pinopsida > Pinales > Pinaceae > Larix > Larix kaempferi. Next base: position 39,847,492 of record BSBM01000217.1, read on the forward strand.
CAAGAAGAAGGTCAGTTCACCAAGTAGTGACATCTCAAATTCGTTTTGCATAACCTTGGCAAATTGTTGGCTCAAAGTATCATCATCACTACCAAAGATAATGTCATCAACATACACTTCAACAATAATTATGTTGTCACGATCAGTCTTGATATACATATTGTTGTCTACAGTTCCCCTTTTGAAACCTTGTTTTTGCAAGTAACTGTCCAATCTGGAGTACCAAGCTCTAGGAGCTTGCTTTAACCCATATAGGGCTCTTTTTAATCTGCACACATGATCCTTATTTGCTGATAGTTGGAATCCTTCTGGCTGTTCAATGTAGACTTCTTCTTCTAGTTTGCCATTCAAAAAGGCTGATTTGACATCCATTTGATATACTTTGATGTTTTTAGCACAAGCATGGGCCAATATCATTCTTATAGCTTCCATTCTGGCTACTGGAGCAAATGTTTCTGCAAAGTCTATCCCTTCGATTTGAGCATATCCTTTGCAAACCAATCTTGCCTTGTTTCTGATTACCTGTCACTCTTCATTCAGCTTATTTCTGAAAATCCATTTTGTGCCAATCACATTTTTGTCCTTGGGTCTGGGAACTAGTTCCCAAGTTTCATTTTTCTCGATTTGATCAAGTTTTTCTCCCATGGCTTTGACCCAATGTTCATCTGCACTGGCTTCCGCAAAGTTACTCGGCTCAACTGTAGATAGTAGTGAGAAATGTACTTGTTCTGGTCTTCGGACTTGTCTTCGATCTTTTCTGGTTTCTATGCCGGCATTTTTGTCACCAATAATCAATTCCTGTGGATGATTCTTTTGATACCAATTCTTAGGAGATTTTTGTTGTTCTTGTTGTTGATCATGTACTTGTTGATCCTGTGTAACTGTTGGCTGAATTTTTCTCTGTTCTTCTTCTTCTACTTCATCATCATCATCTTCTTCTTCATGGTCTTTTGAGTCTTCCTGACATTTTGGCAAGCTCGATTCATCAATCTTTACATTGATGCTTTCCACTATCTTACCTAATCTCAGGTTGTAACACTTGTAGGCCTTTCTTGTGGAGGAGTACCCAACAAATATTCCTTCGTCTGCACGAGATTCGAATTTTCTAATCTTCTTATCATCTCTTCTGATGTAGCACCTGCTTCCGAACACTCTGAAGTGCTGTTCTTCCCGTCCATAACTCATAAGGAGTTTTATCAGTGTTGCTTCTGAGCAATCCTCTGTTCATAATGTGGACTACTGTATGTACTGCTTGAGCCCAAAAATTTTCGCTTAGTTTAGCTTCATTCAACATAGTTCTGGCCATTTCTAACACTGATCTGTTCTTCCTTTCTGCTACTCCATTCTGCTGAGGTGTTCTGGCAACTGAAAATTGTCTTTTTATACCATTTTCTTCACAATACTGATAGAATTCATTTGATGTGAATTCTCCGCCATTATCGGATCTGAGACACTTGATTCGTTTACCTGTTTCATTTTCAACCCGTTCTTTAAAGATCTTGAAGCATTCAAAGGCTTCTGATTTCCTGTTAAGAAGACATACCCATGTCATCCTGGAGTAGTCATCAATGAGCAGCATGAAGTATTCTTCACCATCCAATCCTTTATTCTTGGTTGGCCCACATAGATCAGTGTGAACAAGCTCTAAGGGTTTTGTAGAAGAGTATTCTTTTGTCTTGAAATTGGCTTTCGTAAGTTTCCCATGCTGACAGTGCTTGCAGATAGTATCAGTAGGCTTGGTAATCTGTGGCATGTTCCTTACGGCTAGCTTTTTGCTAATCTTGACGAGATTATCAAAATGTACGTGTCCCATTCTTCTATGCCATAACCAATTTTCATCTTCTTTTGCTAGGTGACATTTCTCTTCCGTGATTTCGTCTAGAACATATATGTTGTTTGGAGTCCTGGTAGCAGTGGCCACTAACTTTCCTGATCCTTCTTTTCTTATTTTGCAAGACTTTGAGTTGAATGTAAGTTCATGTCCTTGATCACACATCTGGCTGACAATCAACAGATTATGCTTCATACTATCGACAAACAACACATTTTCTGCTACTGTATCTTTGCCGCCAAGATTTACTGTACCTTTTCCAACAACTTTTGCTGATTTATTGTTCCCAAAAGAGACAGATCCTTTATCTTTTTCAAGAAACATGAAAGCATCTTTGTTACCAGTCATATACCTAGAACAACCACTGTCAACATACCATTTGTTGCTACCAGTTTGGGCTTGAGCTTGAAGAGCTATCCCACATTCATGAATATTCAGGTTGTTCTTCTGTCTGATCCATACCTTTTGCTGGTCACCTGTTTGATTGGTTGATACTTGTTTAATGCCTGTAGGAGAGATTGTCATTCTGCAATTTTTGGCTGTATGCCCAAAGTTGTTGCATTTCTGACATTCAACTTCAGAATCCAAGAGAGAAAAACTGTTGTTGTTGTTTCGTTGCCATCTAGAATTTTCATACCTGTTTCTGTTTTCTACATATCTTCCTTTTGTACAATACATTGCTTTATGCCCAAATATTCCACAAGAAAAACAATAACCATAAAATGAATATTCATACCTGGGAACAAATGGTCTTCTTGGAGGTGCTGCCCATCTGAAACTTCGATTTTCAACTGGAGTCCATTCTGAGGTTGGTTGTCTAGGTTGAAATGGTCTTCTTAGAGGTGCTGTCAGATTAACCTGTTGATTTTCAACTGGAGCCTGTTCTGGTTGTTGTTTTGGCTGATATATGGGAACTTCCTGGATGACGGAGTCTTTGATAGCTTTTGGTTTATCCTCAGCTGTCTTGGAGCTTGAACCTTCATCATTGTGCTTCTTATAACCAAGACCTGTTCTGTCGAGATATGGCTTTTGATTATTGATGATCTGATCAAGTATCTTGGAACTGTTGTCATAGCCTTAACTCACATTTTTCTTTTGTAGTTGAGTTCTTAGAGTCACTATCTCCCCCATTAGTTTCTCACCTTCATTCAAACTTTCTTCTAGTTGTTTTCTGAGATTGTCTTGAATTCTTTTGGCTTCTTCTAATTGAATAGTTAGACTTTGAATGAGTTGATCTGCTTCTTCAGATATCTGAGGTCTTTCCCGTAACTCCTGTATCTCCTCTTTAAATAGTTTATTCTTTTTCCTTTCTCTTCTCAGCTCTTTCAAAGCACTTATCAATTCTTCCTCCAGGTCTACTTCACCTTCTGAATCAGATTCTTCTTTGTTTTCGGTGATCTCATCTGAGTCTTTTGAATCAACAGCCATGAAGAGTACCCTTTTTGATTCGTTATCACTGTCGCTGTCTGAATCACTATCACTATCTGAGTCATTGTCAGAATCTTCATCTGATGAGCTGGGGTTTCTTTTAGAGTAGAGACTTTTCTTCTTTGCAAACCTTCCATTTTTCTTTCCTTTGAAGTTCCTGTATTTCTTGTGTTTCTTGAAACTGCCATCACTATCAAAGTCTTTTGCATAGGGACATTTTGAAGAAAAGTGACCTATTTTACCACATGAAAAACACTTAAGAGGTAACTTACCTTTGTACTTACCTGTGCCTCTTTTGAACTTTCTTACGAAGTTTGCTATCTACTCATCATCTGAATCATCACTACAGTTGAAGTGGTATGCTGTCTTTGATTTGGATTTTATTTCTGAATTGTCCTTCTTGGCTTGTTTGTCTTACATTGCTTGCTTGGAGGAAACTTTAAAGGCTGCTTCTTTTCTAGGTGAGTCTTCATCTTCTAATCTCATTTCATAAGCCACAAGTGTCCCATGTAGCTGGTCTACTGTCATAGTATCCAAGTCAGTCCTTTCTTCCAAAGCTGAGATTTTAGGATTGAATCTGTTGGGAAGCGTTCTTAGTATCTTTTGAACAACAACTGATTCTTCAACCCTTTCACCCGGGCCTCTGATAGTATTTACAAGTTCATCAATTCGAAAAAAATAGGTTGCAATATTCTCGTCATCCTTCATCTTTAGATGTTCGAATTGTCCTCTGTAGGTTTGGAGTTTGGCTTCTTTAACCTTTTTGTCCCCTTCATAGATGGTCTTGAGTTTGTCCCACATTTCTTTAGCAGATGTACAATGCATGACTTTGATGAAGACCGATTCATCCAATGCACTTGAAATATGATTCGTGGCTTTAGAATTTGTATCATAACGAACTAAGTCATCTGGATCTGTTGGTGGGGGTGTTGGTACTTTATATCCATTTTCAACTATTTGCCATACCTGTACTCCTTGAGCTAGCAGAAAGGATTTCATTCGTATACTCCAAAAGGTATAGCCAGTCCCATCAAACATGGGTATTCCATTTTTACTGTGCCTGGCAAACTTGCCCATAATTTCCTTCCAGTGATTAGACTGTTCTTGAAGGAACCCGCTCTGATACCAATTGTTGAAATACTGAGAGGGGGGTGAATCAGTATTTGCCAATCATTAAATTTTTAATAGAGAGCAAGTTGCTAATCACCAATCATAGCAGTATATCATCAACAATAAAACAAGATGCACAGTACACAAGATTTTTACGTGGAAACCCAAGTCTTGGGGGTAAAACCACGGAAGCCTTTTATAATAAAATTTGACCCAGCAACAACTGGGGTTACAAATTTAATACAACTTCTCCAGCTACAACTGGAAGGGGCTACAACCCCTAGGCTTCGTCAGCCACAACTGACAAGCTGATACAACAGCTCAGCTCACAAGATTGTGAGCCCTAGCACCACCCTACCACCCTGTAGAAAAATATTGCCGAACCTGTGGACCTATCAAATACCAAAACCTGTACTCTCTGCTGATATGCCGAACCTGTGAACCTGTCAAATATCAAAACCTGTACTCTCTGCTGATAACCACTACACTCTGATCACTGCCAAACTGTCACGTCAATTCTCTGCTCATGTCATCACGGTCATGCTGGACAAGCTATCACTTCAAACTGCTGTCTAGTATACTGTAATATGGTTCAACGAATATAGGAAATTGGGCTACAAAAATTTCTGCTGCAAAAGAACCTCTTACTGCTGCCACTTGAATGCATCAACATTATAAAATCACAACACAGAGTGTATCATGTAGCATGTATGTAGTGTAAGCATCATAAACATCGAGTGAACATCATCAGATCATATGACATTGTTCACACTTTTGACTGAATACTGAATATGCATTCCCTTATCTACCTTTTGTAAATTCATAACCATTGCCACATCATTGACTAAGCATTCATATCATTACTGCTATATCATCACGTATCAATATACCATCATAGCTCATCACTGCTGTACTTTACACAATCATGTACCTCACTATACCAATGCATAACACTGTATATACTGCTGTATACATACCTTTGACTGTAGATGATGATAAGAACGGACTGTGTATATGTCCAAGATGAAGACCAAACTGTGTACCTGTGTGTGCTTAAAAATGAGACTCAAACTCAGACTGCAAAAATGGAGCTGTAAAGGTCTGTGTAAAGACCAAAACAGATCTGCAAAAAGTCACCCCTATGCTCAAACAAATTGCTGCTTTTTGTATCCCATCAAATATCAGTACACTGCTAAAAGAAGTTTCCTCAATCACCCCAGAAATGTTAGTTTACTGCTGTTGAAATATGACTGTTTACTAAATCTTCAGTCCACAGGCTCAGTCCAAACAATTGCTGATTTGAACAAAAAAAAAAATTCAGTCATAAAAATTACCACAGTTAAACCACCACGAATTTACCTCAGTCCAAAAACTTAACCCAGCGAAGATGTTAAGGCTGCTAATTGCACAAGAAATTCAATGTCATAAAGGTTGGAGGTCACTCAATTCGCTGCCAATGATAACAAACTCGAGCTTGCCAAGGATTTGAACGCTGATTTCTAAACACGCCTTCTCTCAATAATTAATATGCTGTAACTAATATCAGTTAGGCCTCACGACTTTCAAACATGAACTTTTATGCCCTAACCACTTCCACGTTGTCCAAGAAGCTCCAGCAATGATGTAAACCCAAAAATTAGAGCAAAACAAGAAAAGAAAAATTGTTTACTGTAGCTGCTACAGTACCCGCGAAAATTTCAGAGCTCCACCAAAAATAAATTTAGAGCATCATCTCCAGATTTGTCTTCACCAAAAACATTTAGAGCATCATCTCCAGATTTGTCTTCACCAAAAACATTTAGAGCATCATCTCCAGATTTGTAAGAAGCTCCAGCAATGATGTAAACCCAAAAATCAGAGCAAAACAAGAAAAGAAAAGTTGTTTACTGTAGCTGCTACAGTACCAGCGAAAATTTCAGAGCTCCCCAAAAACCCAGCGAAAACACTACTCAAAAATGAGATCGTGGAGGTGTATTTATACTAGTTTTTTTTTTTTTTTAACCTAAACTTATGGAGCCGACCTTTAATTATGTAATTATTAATTTGAAATTTTAATTTAAATTATGGGGCCGACCTTGCAAAGCATTTATATTGTTTATTATTTTTTTTAATAATCAAATTAATTTGAATTTGAATTTTTGTTTAATTTATGGGACCGTCCTCTAATTAAATTTGTTTAAATACCATTAATTTTATTCCAGCATTTTCATTAATAAAAAATCAATAAAAAATGTATAATTAAAGTTGGTCTTCATTAAGCTCGTGGTTATGTTGAGAGGGATGCCCCCAATATGTTCGCAAGGGTTTGCAATCTTCTGAATGGTGGGGTATCATTATTCCATAAATATATTGTTTATTATTTTCAATGTTCCCCCAAGGTTCCGAGACGGCGGGACGCGGGTGCGGGGAGACGCACATTCGGGACGTGTGGAGACCACCCCCAAATTTTAGAGAATTTCGGGGGGACGGCGGGACGCGAGAGTTATAAATTTTTTTTAAAATATTAAAAATATGCAAAATATAAATCCCAACAATAACAAACCATCCCATGCAAATTAGTGGATTACTAAACACTACATTTATCATTGTGCAATCATGCAATGTAAATGCAAAGTTCAAACAAATTACACGATTCATCATAATTATATTAATATATGAATCTATGATTAACATGAACATCATATTTCATGTTTGTCACTTTTGAGTCTTTGTCATTTGATATTTCAGTTTTGAGTCTCGCCGGAGTTTCGGAGTTTCGGGGGGGACGCCCACAAGTCTCGGAGTTTCGGGGGGGACGCCCACAAGTCTCGCCGCCCACCGAAACGTTTCGCTGTGCGTTTCGCCAAGTTTCGCCCAAAGCGGGATGTCCCGAAACGTTTCGCATGGAGTTTCGGAGTCCCTGGGACGCAAGAAACGCCGAAACGCGTCCCCGACCCTTCGGGACGCGTCCCCGTGGAACACTGATTATTTTTAATAATTGAAAAATAATTTTACCAATAATTTTATTTACAAGATGGGGTTTCAAGCTTTTGAGTGGTGGGGTTTCCTCATTCTTTTTATGATCTCCATAGGCTCCTTAACAAGGGTAAGGGTTTCAATGAGCTTCTTCAAGGGTAAAAATACAATATGTTATTATTACCACCCACCAATAAGCATGTGGGCTTAAAGAGCACTTGTGGGTTTAATGAACTCTTAAAAGGCTTCTTCACCATACCTTCATGCAAGTTCAAAGCCATCCATCACAATCAAAGACAAGGGGCTCCAAGGGCTTCATGGCTTACAAACAACCATAAGTATGGATTCCAAGACCCAAAACAGTTCAAAATAAACCATCGATGATCATATAATGTCCAAGGGCCATCATGCCACCATTTATGTGGGTGCCAGACCTTCTCCTGGGGTACCATGACCTCAATAAACACAAATGACCACTGAAAGGGTCATTTTGAACTCTTGCAACTTCTTCAACATTTTTGTGGCATATTTGGACATAAGTTGTGGTACTGGGGAACCAAGAAACAACTGGGGAAACGCAAAACATCTTTGGGGTACTTAAACAAGTTAATGGGTAGCCAGGGCTTTTGGCATTGTCGTGACTCCCATCTTACATTGAGAACCATGGCATCTCTTGGGTCACCTCTTTAGTTGTCCATCTCCTCTACCATCCCAGATGGAATACCATTAGGGACAACTACAAGTTGTGTGATAACAAGACCAAAACCCTAACCACCTTTTTAATGAGTGGCTAAGATTAGAAGATCCAATAGTGATAATCTACGGTTAAGATGAGCTCAACATAAAGTACATGGATCAACTCAAAAATATAACAAACCCACTAGTCAAATCGCCCTAGGGAGGACGTCCTCATAAAGTGACTCTGAAAATATAACATAAAGCTCATGGTGGGTCTAGGGGTGATATAATTCCCTCCTAGTGTGTCCCCATGGCACAATAACATCAAATATATCATCTAAGTACAAAATCATGCCCACTAGGGAAAGTCGTGAGCCTCCAAAGGCACCTTGAAACCATAAAAACGTGCCGGAGAATGATGTGAGGGCCCCACTGACTGATGACATTGCTCTGGAGGGTGTGGGAGACATCATACACATGATCAAAACCATTCCTATGCCATTTCCTTTCCTCAGTAGCCCAAATTGAATTCCTCTAAAGCCAAATTTTACCATTTTTAGGGCTCTGTAAATCGCCTGTAAAAGATAAAAATGCATGTATCTATTTGCCTGGTCACCGAAGGCCAAAATGGACTGCATCAACATGTCTGGGAGTATGGAAATAAAGTAAAAACAAGTGGTTGGACCCCATACTCCCTCTATAGCATCCTAGGTGAACCAATCAAACCATGAAATTGCTCTGACAGGCCATTTTTAATGGCGAGTCTGCACTGGAATGATAAACTGAGACATACACCAACTAAAACTACCTGGAACTGAAAACTAATTGTCCCAACGAACTGAGAGAGCCCAAATGCACTAGATATGCATACTCATACACCATATGGATGACTGGATAATCATATAATATCAATACCATGCCCGGACATAATAAAAATAATAATAATCTGCAGATGATCAAAATCCTTAAAAATCCATAGATCACTATTTGAGCCTGTAAACGCTGCATGGAACCATCTGGTGACCAATAATAGACCACATATCATCAATAGCTATCATCTAGGGTCTAACTCATCTCATGTCCTGTAGTTGACTTTGGTCAAACTGACCCATAATATCATCCAAGCAAAAACATCAAAGCGCTGCAAGTGTAACTGGTTAGGGCATGCTTCATAAGTCATTCCAATAGAAATATAAACATAAAGTAATCATTTCACTAGCGATCTACAACAAGATATTCAACATTTTCCAATAACAATGGCTCAGACTAGAACCTCAAGGCTATACTTACTTTATGGTTGTGATCAATTTGCTAGTGATGGGTGAGGGTGGAAATATGCAAGACTAGGCTAAGGGATGACTGTACTGACTTAACACTGTGACAGTTTGGATGTAGGAAAGGGGATACACACTAAAGCATATGTTGGACAAGCAATAACACAGGGGATGGCAGTGTCTCACAAATGGGTAAGTTTTTTGGGAAGTGCTTATTCAACCTTGACAGATGCCTAGACTAGAACCTCAAGGCTATATTCACTTTATGGCTGTGATCAATTCGCTAGTGATGGGTGAGGGTGGAAATATTCAAGACTAGGCTAAGGGATGACTGTATTGACTTAACACTGTGACACTTTGGATGTAGGAAAGGGGATACACACTAAAGCATATGTTGGACAAGCAATAACACAGGGGATGGCAGTGTCTCACAAATGGGTAAGTTGTTTGGGAAGTGCTTATTCAACCTTGATAGATGCCTACAACTCACATCCAAGCTGATACAGCTCCGTGAGGATCTTTTCTAGAGCCGCCATGATTAGGTGCCCGACAAACTGTAACTCAAGACTCTAGGGGACACTTAGAATTAACTGTCCCTTACTCCATCTCATATCATAACCAGCAGGCTAATGAGGAATAATCATTACATGTATATAAGGTCAACAATCATTAGATATATCATTTATTAAACCATTGCTTTAATTAGACCTTTTCATTTCCATAGCCTTTGTCCGTGTGTGTTGAAAAACACATTCTTGGATTTACATTTCATTAGGCTTTTTGATTTGTGTGTGTTGAAAAACACATTCTTGGATTTATAATTTCACATGCTTTTCATTCACGTGTGTTGAAAAACACATTCTAGAATGGGCTTTCATTTAGATATACAATAAAGTTTCCAGATACAGTGTAATGATGGTAGCACTATATGTTTCAGGTCTAGCCAACACAACTTAGGCAACTCAGAGCCAAGACACAAGTTAAACAGGGAAGCTCATCCAACAAAGAGGTTAAAGTGGTGAAGTCCTCCGTATCACAAGTTAAGTAGTAAGTCAAGGTAACAACAATAACTGGAAGGTAGCAGATGGATGGAGATAGTGAAAATGATGCCAACACTAGCAAGCCAAATGATGGTGGGAATGATCACCTCCATTCTCCTAAGGAAGGTAAAACCAATGAGTATAGACAAGAACTTCTAAAACATGAGCAGGACACTAGATAGATACATAATAACAACCAAGTCCAATACTATATATATGATCGCCATATCATGATACTAAATGCTAGAACATGCCACTAGAATGACTACAAAAGCAATATAACCAAGAACATAATACTTGTTGGATCATATACCTGTGTAATGCATCTGAAACATCATCTATACACTGAGAACCTGCTGCTGCATCTCTGGGCACTGCATACTGCTCTGTAATGGAAAAATGGCTACATCGGTCATCAAATCTGAGTTTCCTGAGACTCGGTCATGGCAAAGGAATATACTGCTGCTCATCATCATAGGAGTGATCCAAAAATAGATGCTCATATCAAGCATCTCAGTGTAAAGGACTGGCTGAAAAACATACTGGCATCTGGAAAAAATATATGGTAGCCCCAGCTACTATAAATGTGATAACAGGATGTATCTTCAAATTGTCAATGGATTTGAGGTAATAAAGAATAGACTCCCTATCATTTATGTGGGTTGCTATCAGTTGGAAGTGTAGTTTAGGTGCCCATTTTGTGCTCTACATTATGTGTTTTCCGATGCCTTCCATGCTAGTCTTCCTCCTTTATTTGCATTTGAAATTTCTGCTCTAGAAATTCCCCTTTGATTGATCTTAAAATCAGACCTAGCCCTTTCTAATCTTTCCTAAGAAACCCTCATTGAATCCTTGGTTGACCCCATTTTCCCATTTGATAAGACACTGGTCTCCATTGTCCAATCCCTTCATCACCTTTAACTTTTCTAAAACAACAAGACATTTTGTTTTGCTATAGTTATTCTTCAATTTCACCTTGTGCTTCCTTGTTAAACTCTAATAATCCTATTTAGGGACTCCTCCCTTGAGCTAGTGAAGAGCTAACCTAAAGAGCAGGAGAGGATTAGGTGTGGTAACATTGGCCTCCCTCTTAATTATCCATAAGCTATTATTGATTTTAGGGCTTGAATCTTAAGATGCTAGTTTGTGTGGTAACAGTACTCAACTTTTCTTTCAAATAGTGGTTACACAATATATCATACTTAATAACTGGAATATAAAGATGTTTAAGAACCTACTAACCATGCAAATGATATTTCCTCCAACGGAACAAACGTAAACATTACCCCCTGCAGGTTTTCCCTGTTCTTTTTTAAGAACTAAAAAAAAATGAAATTGCACAAGACAAGAGATGAGTAGCAAGAACACTATGAGAAGAACATTTTTTGAAAAAATCTATAAAAGTTATGGAAGGCACATCATACCTTCTCTGGTTCTTCCTTTTGCTCACACCCTTGTCTCCTTTCCTGCCATTTTTATTTTTCTTCAGATTCACCTCCTGTGGAATTTGTTGCTCATGTTGAAGCTTCTCACATACCTCTTCTTCTGCTTGAATTGGAACTTCCCCCTCCACTTGGTATTTGTCTGGATGCATTTCAGAAGACTCTTGTTGGAAACTTTTCTCAGGTTCTTTCAAGGGTGCCAACTGTGAATCCTCCACAGTTAACAGTGCTTGACTGTTTTCATCTTTCCTGGAGTTATTTTCTTCTGGCATTTCATACTTACCAGTGGAATTACTGCTATTTTTCTCCTGTTTTGTTTTAACACTCTCATGCTCTTCAGACAACATTTCCACGTCCCTGTCCCTTTTTCTTGGATAAAATTCAAGCTGCGAAGATAGGGCAGCTTCAGAGGCAGAAATATTTGCAACAGCGACCTCGTTATTAGAATCACCTGAAATACGATTGCCATAATTTAGTATACCGGCCTATGTATTACCTGTAAGAAACTATGTTATCATCAAAGAAGCATGCAAGAAAAACTAATTCAAATAACAGAAATATGATTCAATTTTCTGTAACTCACAAGCCTGTGCTTGAAGTGCCAGTAATGCTGTTCGAGCAGCCTTAATTTCTGCCTCTTTTCTACTGTGTGCAACACCACCTGTATATTGAACCCCAGAAACTTCAACAGTACATATAAAAGTTGGCAAATGTATCTTTCCTGAGCTTTTACAGCAATAACTAGGGAGTGGCAGGCTCATTTTTTGTGCATACTCCTGAAGGAGATTTTTACATAGTCCCGTATCGTGCTGGAAAAAATAAAATCAGAGCACTAACATTACCACATTTTAACAAAGCAGGGATAGTTGTGCCCAAAGCTACAACTAAAATAATTGAGCGTAAGGAAAAAACATAACTGCATTTCATTTGTTTGAACAGAGATTTACATTTCCATGTAAGCCTTGTATTTGAGACATTCATGACTGCCAATGCATCAGTTAAAATGTTTTTAAGCAATGTTGATTTACACGAGGAATGACACGAACAAATTTACTTTGTTGTCTAAAAGACCACAGGAAATCCAAACCTTGCCCTTACAACATATCTCCATTAAATAACAAAGATAAAATGACCACTTTTTAACAGCAAACAGTAGCATATTAAGAAAATCCAAAACTAACCACTTTGGAAAATCCTGGGGGAATCATGACAGATTTCAAAACCAGTGTCAGGACTCGGAACTAAACAGTACAGACTTTAGAATCAAAACCTTTATGAACTGCTTATAAATGCTTAGATAGATGAATAGCAGAGGAGCTACCTAAGGCCTGGATTTAAAGGATCGACGATAATTCAAGCTTCAACAGTACTGAAGAGCTCAGAAGAAGAGTCACCTAAAGGAAAGAAACCAATGCGAACAAAAGAAATCCGACCCTACAAAACACCACTCACAAGTAGAATAAGGCCTAGAAAAATGTATGTCCACTGACAACCAAAGGAGATAACCTGGGAGATTGAAACAAAAGCTTAGTGAATACAGTAAATATTAGTGTCAAACTAGCTTTTCTCCATGGTCAACAAGTTCGTAATATATTGCAGTATTAGCGGGAGTTTCATTAATCAGAGCAAAAACAATAATCATAATAATTCTCGTCTTACATCACAATAAAAGTTCTTGTTCTGGGTACCAAATCTTGTAAGTGATGCAGCTTATCTGTGACTGTGGCACTGACAAATTGGAATGCAATTTGATCAATAGGTTACATATAACTGATACAGTTCACATTTGCTGCTTGCAGCCAGTAATCAAAGTTTCAAACTACTAAAACTGATTTTCTTCTTACCAATAATTAAGGAATACTCTACTCTAAAGAGCGAACGATCAATCTGGACCATGCTTGCAGTCACTTTATATGTAGTGAGTCGTGACCAATATCATAAAATACATGAAGTAGATATACTCGAAATATACTTTTTTAAGCAAGCCTTGATGCCCTTGAATTTCACTGATCACGAGGAGATTGGAGATACATATGCAAAAAAATCCTACCTCTGCGTGTGTGTGTGTATAACTCTTAACACTTTACACTCAGTTCCATGCAAGGGGATTTACAAAAGCACAAATAATTCATAAAATTCTATGGACAACTCCATTTATATTCCTTCTTTGATAAGTAATCTTACAAGTATCAAAACCTACCTAAAGTCATGAGTAAAATTGATTTTAGACTTTATTAGATTATCTTTCAGAATCCACAGACAAAACTCTACAGATGTGGATTTACTATGGAGTGATCAAAATCGGTGATGCATATATCCTAACAAGGTTAATGGTCTGGAATTTGCAGAGTATGGGTGCAGGTCTGAAGAGAATGGTACAGAGAACTTACTAATGGATTGAGGGCAAATTCCTTTCCATTTGTCTTTTTGAGCAAGTCCTCAAGAGCAACTTGTGCTGCAGCATGCTCTGCAGCTTTGAGGTTATGGAAATTTGAAGGTGAGTCATATCTGACCCCATTAACTATAACAGCTGCCTTGTATTTTGGACTATGTGAAGCCCCTTCTCTTGTAATTTCATAAGCAGGCATTGGAATAGATGCTTTCTGTGCATACTCCTGCAGCCGACTCTTAAACATTACAATATTTGACATACCTAAAACAAGAACGAAAACCAGTAAGAAAATAGTTCCACACTTGAAGAATTCAAATTTCTAGTTTAACAAGTCCTACAATTTCCTTTAATAAAATGCCTCCAAAACAATACTATAATAAGAAAAAATGGTGCATCACTCTACAATCTGGTTTTACATCATATTCTTGATGTAATGAAAGGAAAATATTGAACTTCGCAACACATTTTCATTACAAGCCGACACTCTTATGTTCTTAATTATGAACTTCGCAGAACATTTTTATCACAAGCCAGTACTCTTATGCTCTTAAATTCATATAAGCTACTTGAACATATCAATAAGATACTTGAACAAAATCTAGAAATAATCTGTAAAAATATTCATTTGTATTCACTCGTACACAGATACATAATATATGTACACCACTTTATTTAGATCACATCTAGTCTATCAAAGAATACTGATGTATTGGTTTTCTTCTACATACAGTATCCTATTTAATCAATGTATTAAAAAACTCTGTTGTGAAATTCAAGCAGAACATTTGTGCAATCTGAACTACATGGTTAGGCTGTGATGTCTCAATCTGGGCTGCATGGTCCTTTTATAAAAGACTTGGCTTTCCTTAGGGTTTGCCATCAAGGGGATACTCTAGAGTGTTTTCTCCTTAGGAATCATGCGTTACGCATCAGTGATGTATAATTCCTGAGTTTTTCACTCATACCTCCAAAGTTGGAGTATTGTCCATGGTGGTCGATCTTAGGGGGGTTATTAAAGTCTCAGTGTCTAGGATTTTTTACATGCTAGCCATTCTAGATTGAGTCGTATGGACATGCACTAGGTCCCCTAGGAGTTTGAGTCGATTCCGAAGAAAATAATTGTTTTTGTAAATTAGACCATTTTTAATGGTTTAATTGGAAAAGTTCAAAATGTAATAAATGCTTCATCTAGAGGCAGAATTTGGCATGGGGAGGCTCGTTTTGACGCTCAGAGCGTCCTCTTTATCCTAGAGCCGATTTTCTTCAGGTTCCGGGCAATTACGTCGCCTCTGGGAGCAGTTTTGGCTAAAGATGCATCAAATTAGCATTTAATTGCTACAAAGAGCAAATTGCACCATATGGACAAAAATCAAAAAAGAGTAAAAAATGATTAAAAAATCATTGGAAAAGGGGTGGCATGGTTTCTAATCAGATGTACGACTACATTAAGTAATAAAGCACATGCCAAATTTGAAACTTAGGATAGCGAAATGAAGATTCAAGTTTGGAAAGCGTGGGTCTCTCCCTCACGTGGGCAGCCATGTGCGTGACTACTCCAATGAGGTGGGCGTGAGTTACAAGGAAGAGGGGTGCCCCTCTCATGAGGTGGCAGCCACCTCATCCCCCACCAACTCCACCTACCACAAAACTCCAAACTAATCCTCACATGAATCTCTCCACAATTTGTGAGATCTGCCCTCTCCTTCAAGCTTTCGTCCTTCTCTTCATGCATTCGCTTGCCTTCTGTATTCATCTATAAAAGCAAGGCTTTGCTCCATCATTCAGGTGGATTAGCATCGGACCTTTGCTCATGTATTTCATATTTTTGCAATAAGAATTTGTTGAGACTTTGGAGGTCAAGGATGTGTGCAAGATCCACATTGTGTTGCATGTCTATGTTTGAGGTATAATCTTGTCATGCTTTCATATGCTTATTATTGTGAATTTGTGGATTGTTTAGCTAAGAAGGCCTTTGAGCCCATAGAAGCATTCATTCATAGTCTTTGACTTGTTTGCTTTTGATATGTTAGTGAAAGAATAGGGAGTAGTATGCGTAGTTAGATGTACAATTACTCTTCATGTTTTCTTAGTATCTATATCTTCTAGATTTAATCCATTTGTTCTTGTAAGTGTACGAGAGTTTGATGCAGGATCTAGGTTGATTTGGAAACGAACGTAAGTTGGATTCTCTTCCTCTCCAACAGTATGAACCAAGTGATCACATGCTAATAAATTGTTTCTTGCAGATCTTCATAAGCCTCCACAATCTTCAAGCTTGGGATTGGTTCCACTTTTCTCACCTCTTTTAAATTTTAAAACTCAAACCTTCTCCCTTTTAGTTGGTTACCTTAAGCGAATCTCCATTTCAAAGCACATTCTTTCAAGTTTTCGCTTTTCAAAGTGTATTAGATTGTTAGCTTGCAAGTTCTATCTCCCTCATCTTTTCGCTTTGGGCATGCAATAGGTCTTTTGTCAGTTTTCAAAGGTCTCATCTTGCTGGCCTATTTGCATTTACTATCCCTAAAAGTGCAGCTGCTGTCCCTAAATTGCAGCCACTGTCCCTAAATTGCAGCTACTGTCCTAAGTGCATTCACTGCCCCTAAAAGTGCTTTTGCTCATCTTGAAAAACCCTCATCTTTGAGTGCATTCGTCTTCCTTGAAAGCCTTCATCCCTTGATCCATTTGTCCTAGCCTTCAAGTGCATTCGCTCTCCTTGAGCATTCGCTCATCTACATGCAAGTAGATTAAAAGTTCAAGTTGTCAAAGTTTTATATATCATTGTTGCTTGCTTGTTACTAGATCTTAGTCATTTCTCAAAGTCTGCACTCTTGCTTTGATCTAGTTTGTATGTGCTTATTGTTAATAAACTAACCATACTAATCATTCTTTGTCTTGAGCTCTTACTTACAGGAAAACAAGAAGGTCAAACCAAAGAAGCCCAAAGGCTAAAGGCAAAAACCAAAGAAGAGCAAAAAGCAAACCTTAGAAGTCACACAAAAACTCTTTTTTCCCTTCTCCTTCATTCCCCCTTCTACCTTTGTGCCTTCAAAGGGTCAACTCCAATTCTTTGTACAAAATATCAATAAAAATCAAGTGGAATAAAGGCTCCCACACCCTACTTCTTCCATTTGGGGGAAGCTCGTATTGTTTTGAGTTCTTCATTTTCTTTTTACCTGCAAGTAGGATAGAAAAAGTTAGATTGGTTTCAATTTGATAAGTTGCTAGATCGTGAATTTGTAGCTTTAGCTTAGTTTCTTTCAAGTTTTTATTTAATTGTCTTTTGATATAAATTGATTAAAAGGAACATAAAGTCTCTTGAATCTCACCGCAAGGTGGATCAAGAGCACTCTCTGTCGAAGAGCTTTTTCATTTGTATCTTAGCTGCTTAGTTTTTTCATTTCATATAAATTGCTAAAAAGAACATAAAGACTCTTGAATCTCACTGAAAAGTGGATCAAGAGCACTCTTTGTCGGAGAGCTTTTCACTTTAAGTAGTTTGGTTTTATTTTAGCACTTTTTTGTTCATAAATCTCTTGAATCTCGTCATAAGGCGGATCAAGAGTGCTCTCTATCGGAGGGTCAATGGTTCTTAATTTCATCATTTAAATAAAATTGGAACGAACACATTTATCTACACTATGTATTCTCTTTCCACTTGTGGGATACCCAAAAGCAGTGTAGCTTGTTAATTCCTCACATCTAAATCCACTTCAACCTTAATAAAATCAATTCCCAAGAAAACCAACGAAAATCTGGCGTTGATCACTACAATCAAAAGTGGGCAAATTTTGCCTGGGGACACAAGAACCACTGGGACGAGACCTCAGAGCACCAATTAGACTACATCCTTGTTGTTGTAGTGTTGAACACCGCTCTAAAGACTTCGGCCAGCCCACATGTCCTTGTACGGGACCACTTAGATTGTAAATCGGACATATCTCCTATACCGCAAGATATATCTTGGAGATCCCCTTTCCCATAATAATCCACCTCACCTCAAAAATTTACAATAAAATTCACCAAGAGACATTTGCAAAACATCTACAAGCACTCCCAGCATTTCAAGACATTGACTCCATTTTGGCACTAGTCATTCTATAAAGAAACAATTGTTAAGTATTTCATTTGCTTATTATCTATCTGAGAGTTGTTGTTATTAGTTATCATATTATGCTGTGGATGTTTCATTTATAAGTTATCATCATATTGTGGATGTAATCTATTTTGCAAAAGTTATACTTGGACACAACGTTATTGCAAATTAGTAATTACTAAAAACTCCTAAAACAACACCCATCCTAATCCATTAAAACATTTAAAACACTTAAGAGCCTTAGAAACTCTTTGTTAGGGTCTATTACCAACTTATTTGTACCATAGTTGAATTATCTGAAGAGCCGCCATTTGACAAACATGATGAATGTTTGTACTCCAGTGTATCAAATGATCCAGCATTTATGCCTAGCCAGTTTTGGCTAGTCAGTTTTGTTTTTCAGTTGACATGACCATGGCCCCATGGGGGTTTGTAATAAAGTGTGCTAGTAGGATTTGAATGTCTCAGTCCCCCATGACTTGATTAAGCAACTAAGGTATTCCAGGGAGTTTTTTCCTTTGTTAATTATACTTTGCCTATAGCCGAGCTATAATCGATGAGGTTTTCTCCCGCTTCCTCCAAAGCTGGAATGCTCGATTTTGAAAATTTTAGCCATGGGGGGTTATTAGAGTCCAACTGATGTATATAAGCCTACTAGACACTATTAGAATAGGTGTTGGTCATGTCCTAGGTCTCTAGGACCCTCCGAAGAAAAAAAAAATCGACAAAATTTTACCGGGGCCGTCGAATTTGGGTTTTTAATTATTTTTAAATTTTAATAAATTTCTCTATAGTTTAAATAGAGAAATTTCAATTTGTAATATGTCAGTCATCCGAGATCCGAATTCGATGATTGAAGGCTCCAGACTTAAGCCAAAAATCATTCATGATCCCCGGACCAGTTTATCCTAAGTTTCGGATGCCAATTAGGCCTCATAATTAATAATTTCTCAAAAACCCAGTTACAGAGAAATTATTAATTAAAATAATAAAAATGATTATTTTGGAGATAATCCAAATCTCTCAAAAATAATCCAAATGGAATAAAGTAAAACGCTAATTGACATGGCACTGGACATTAATGAAGATTCCAATCATCTCAATCATCATTGAGTTGAGTATACAGTCAGCACAAGCTCATCTTCACCAAGCAATTCGCCCTCCATGCATGCAAAGTCGAGTTTGGTGATGTGGATAAAGATTATTGGTTGTTGAGTTAAGATTTGGTTGCATTAAATGGAAGTGGGGGCGCCTTGCCTAGGTGGAGGCCACCTCCCACTCTCACCCACCAAGAATCTCATTCCATTTTGAGTTAAACTCCAAGCTTTCCATCACTAAAGCTCACGCATTCCTTCATCCTCACGTCAATCTCTTGGTTGGAGGTCGAGTTTGTCACATGGCAATAAGTGTGTGGTATGGTGGAGTTTCCTATGGAGAGTGGGGGGCGCCTTGCCTAGGTGGAGGCCACCTCCCCACTCCCAACCAATAAGACTCGACTTGTTTGGTGAAGCTTGGCTCTCAAACTTGTGGTGATTGGGATTTAGACTTAGAGTTCGATTTTTGTCAAGTGCCATTGGCTCCCTTCTCAAGCCAATTCGAATTAGGGGTTTGGTAGCTAGTTTTGTTATATAAGGAAGCCATTTTGGCTCTTCTCTCATGGGATTTTTTGCAAAGAAACTCTGAGGAATTGTAATTCGATTTAAGATCAATAAAATTGTGACTTTGGAGGTCAATTCGTGGGGGCTCTTGGTGTCCATGCTTCATCACTATCCTAAGGTGATATTGTGTGAATTTTTATATGCTTAGGAATATTTAGATTTGATTTATATGTTTAGAGGGCTAACAATCTAGCACATGCATATATGTCTTTTCTTTTCGCTTGAGCTTTATGTGGTTTGCAGGTATCTTCCAAAGTTTTGTGAGTTTTTGCAGGTTCTCCTTCACTCCACTTGTGGCCAAAGAATTCTCACTTTTATGAGCATAAGCAAATAGGAGTCTCTTGCTTCACCATCAACCATTTAAAACACTCTTGGTTACTTGTCCTTAAGCTTATCTCTTCAAGCCCATCTCCATTAGACTAGCCTCATTCACCCATTTCGTTTTGCCCATTCTTTCATTGCCATTCGTTTTCCCCTTTCTTTCATTGCCATTTCGTTTTGCCCATCTCTTTTTATTGCCATTCGTCTCCCTTCCACCATTCTACAAAGAAGCAAAACATCAAAAAGAGGTTTGAGTATTAGTATTAGTTTAATTTTATCTTTAGGAGTTCAGATCTCATATTGTAGATCTAATTTAGGGCTTTTCACTTAGTTTATTTTTGCACTTTTGTTATCATTCAAAAGTAGCCTTATATACCAAAAATATTTCAAAAAAAATTTACATATTAGATCTCTTTCCATCACATTTTAGAAGTAGTTTGTTTGCTGGTTCGTTTTATCTTTTTCAATAAATTCGAATTTAAAATCTCATGCTTTTACATTTTAGATCCTATTTCCCAAGCTTAAACTTAGTTAGTTTCAAGTATGCATTCGTTTTATCTTACTAATGTCTAAAGGGTGCCTTGTTGAGTGAATTGTTTATGTAGGTTTTTCTAGGAGAAAAGAATCTTGAAAAGTTTTGAAACAAGAAGATCCATTCCAAGCAAAGTGAAGAAACCATGGCGATGACCGATGATCCAAACCAAGAAGACATAACCAAAATTATTCTCCTTTGTAATAGCTCTTAAGAGCTTGTTTCAGGTATACTTTTCAATTTATTTCCCTTAAAGACCTTTCAAGGGATTTTTCCAAAGGCATTTGTAAGAGTTTAATAAAAGTGAGTTAAGTGGAGGAGTCCTCCACTTTTTGGGGTTTCTTCTCCATTTGGGGAAGTGTGTTGTGTCTTGTTAGTTTGTATCTATTTGTTTCATGATTTAGATTAGTCATTTCATTTCTGTAATTCTCTTCCAAGTTTTGACCAGAGCAAGCTAACTTTGGGATTTGCATCCCAAGGGCCACATAGCTTTGTGGTAACTTCTCGTTCCCCCGTTAGCCTCCTTGTCGAAGTTTCAGCTAGCTAGAAAGTCTCAAGGAATAGCGGTTCTAGTGATCGACCTTGTTCGGAGGAAGATCCCACCTTAGATTAAATATTGTTTGGTAGAATACTAAGTCTTTGCTTTCAGTTATTTTTATGCATATCAAGTATCTTGTTATCATTTCTTTAGTTTCAATAAATTTAAGTTTCATTTTTGTTCTTTAGTACACAACCGCTTCTATTTTATAAAAAGAACCAAAGTCTCTTAAACTTGGCCAAATCCAAGTCAAGAGCACTCTCTGTTGGAGATCATTCTAGCTTGCATTTTTCCCTTGCATTAGGCATTTTAGATTAATTAAAGTCTCTTGAACTTTGGTCTTAAGACTAAGTCAAGAGCGCTCTCTATCGGAGAGTTGAATTGTGCTCTTTAATAATAAAATATTTCAACTCACACTCCCTCTTTAATTAATTTACTTTGGTCAATTATCCAACACCCGTATGCTCTGCCAACCTGAAAAGCTTGGGCTAGTACTCAGAAAGGTGTTGGACTTGCTAATTCTACAAGTGATAATCTAAATAAAATATTACCCCAACAAAACAAACCGACGTTAAATACTGAGGTTGCTTCCTGAAACAGGTGGTGCCGAGAATCCATTGGTCAGAATTAGGCGCGGTTCAAACATTGGACACCTATCCTCTTGAATCTGGGTGCTCTCGACCTATCATCTAAGAGGTTGCCAGTATCTTTCCTGGTTGGTTTTTTTTACTTTTGATATCCTTGGTCTTAGCCTAATAAACAAGATCACTAAAACATTCAATAAACCAAGATTAATTCGCAGGACGATCTCACGAACATCACCACTATGAACTCTTGTATCAAGCAACCCAAGCACTCAAGACTATCTTCGACTCCATAAGGCACTGGTCCTTGTCATCTATGCTTTTTTATCTATTTTGGATCATTTACATTTTCGTGGCTGTATTGCTTTAATTTACAAAGTGGTTGTTTCTTCAATCATACTATGTGGTCGCAACGTGGATTGCTTTATCTTGTGTTTATTTCATATCTCATTCTAAAAAAATCCTTAACAACACTCATCCGCATCACCCCATACAAAAAACACTTAAAACATTGAGCCATAGTTAAACTCTTTGTCGGGACTACCCCCCTTGGCTTCGTTAGGAGTTAACCTAAACGGAGGAGCTGGGATTAAAGTGACAGTACCTGGCTCATTGCTTGCCCCCAAGGCCACACTTCTCCCCACTTCCAGTGAGGGAGACAGCTTTCAAAATATTTTTGCTGTTGGTGTGCAATTTGGCGGTCAACAGGGTCTACCCCCCTTGGCTTCATTAGGAGTTTGCCTAAACAGAGGAGTAGGGATCAGGTGGACAGCACCTAACTCTTTGCTTGCCCCAAAGGCCACACATTCCCAAAGCAGCTTCGAAAGATTTCTGTTGTTGTGTGCACATCGACGAGCAACAGTGAGTTCAGTTTTTTATTTTGAGAAATTTTAATTTTTGGTTATTCTTTGCTCTCCTGGTTAAGATGGCACCAAGCACTAAAAGCTTGATGACAAGTTGGAAGGCATAGAGAACTTCTGTGCTTGGAAGTATACGATTGGACTCATTCTAGAAGAGAATGATCTTTTAAACTCTGTTAAAGAAGTTGTACTAGAACCCGAAGAAGCTGAAGCTAAGGAAAAGCATAAGAAGGACATCATTAGGATTGTGAGGATCATAGCAAAGTCCATAAAAGATCACTTAATTCCTCAATTGTCCTCCAAGAAAACTCCAAAGGAGATGTTTGATGCCCTAACAAGAATGTATGAAGGAAGAAACATAAATCGGAAGATGAATTTGAGAGCTAAACTCAAAAGTACAAAGATGAGCAAAGGAGAATCTATCCAGGAATATTTTACAAGGGTCTCCCAATTCAAAGAACAACTAGAAGCGATTGGAGACACCCTTGATGAAGATGAGTTGGTGATGACTGCTCTCAATGGTCTTACTAGACCTTGGGACTCCTTTATCAAGACCATGTGTTCAAGAAAGGTAAGGTTACCATTTGAAGTTGATTGGGAAGAATGTGTCCAAGAGGAGGCTAGAGTGCAAACCGAGAAGCAGTACTCAGAGATGACGATCAAGCTCTAGCTACCCATACTAATAGAGGAAAGGGAAAGCCTCATTTCAAGAAGGAAAATCATAAAGAATCTCATCCTCCAAAGAAGTTTCAAAAGTATAAGAAGGGAAACTACAAGCGAAGAGACTTCTCTTCTTATCAATGTTTCTGTTGTGATAAGATGGGAAATATTGCAAAAGATTGTCCAGAAAGAAAAGAATTCACGAAAAAGAACAACAAAAGACATCATGCTCATTTTGCCAAAGATGAAGAAGAAGAACCTCCCAGGAAGCAAGCAAACGAAGAAATCGAAGAATATGTTTTGTAATAGTGGTGCTTCAAAGCACTCTCTCCAATCTTGAAGAAAAGGACTCCCCTCAAAAAGTTTCACTAGGAGAATAGGAGAAGCAACATACAAACTTGATTCAGGAACTATGATGATGGAGTGGAGTTCACCATCAAACATTCCAGTAATCCCTGCAAGAAGACCAGGATCGAAAGAGATCCTACCAAACAAACAAAGATAAGTATTTGAATTGTCATTTTTTGTTTAAATGATAGTATCCAGTCGTATACACATTTACTTAGGATGTGTGCAGTGATATGCATGTGATGGGTAAGTAGCCTATGGTGCTATACAACATTCCATTGCTACTTATCTAGAGTGAAACCTCTTTGCTGACATATTGGGAGTAGTGCATGCTCTTAATAATGTCATGGTAGAGATGGAGCACATCTAGAAAGTTACGATATGAATGTGGGATATGGATGAATGTTGTAGCATTGGCTAAGATAGTGTGACTTATGTTTTTATGCATATATTTGGAAACTATGAAATGTTTCTAACCATGCTATTGAATTTGACTGGTAGGAAGTATCGTACACGATCACCAACAAATGAAGAATGATGAGACTTGTTCCATAGAACAAGTGACGATGGTTCAACCATAAACAAGACTTATAGAGGAAGTCGACTATGACGAGATGTTGCTCTAGTAGCCAGACTCATGGTGTAATCAAAGTAGAAGAAGATGCAGATTGAAGAAGACTTTGTATGAGCTCAGAAGACACCCATGGATAGAATGATGAGATCAAGGATCACCTAGAGTGATGAGACATCAACCTTTGCTGTGAGGTTGAAGATAAAAAAATCTCATAGATGGGTGCAAGAGAGAACTTGCAACAGAATTCAAGATATTTGGTTGTCAAGTTTTTGTTCATGTTCCAAAAGAGAAAAGGACCAAGTTGGATCCTTCCGGAAAGAAAGGAATCTTTGTTGGATACTGTGAGGTTTCCAAGGCCTTCAGGATCTATATACCAGGCTATCATCACATGGAGATTAGTAGGGATGTGACATTTGATGAAGATGCAACCCTCAAGAAGTCCAGAAATTGCCAGCATGAAGAAGTATATGAAGAAGATGTAGCTCCCAAAGTTACAGAAATGGCACCCTCTCCCGCTGATGAGACTTCGGAAGATCATGATATATTGGAACCCCAAGAACCTCCATCCATGCCCATCTCTCGCAAGATAAAACCAGCTTGGGCTCGAGAAATTCAAGATGCAGAGAGGTATGGAGCTCCAGAAGGCTCCACAAGAGAAAGCAAGAGGCCAAAGCCATTTTCCAATTATGTGGCTTTGATGTGTGATCTTGTAGACAAAGAACCTACTTGCTTTGAAGAGGCCATTCAAAAGAAAGAATGGGTAAAAGCTATGACGGAAGAATACCAATCTATAATGCAGAATGATGTGTGGGACATAGTTCCCAAACCAGAAGGTAAAAGTATGTATCTTCCAAATGGATATACAAGATAAAACATGTTGCGGATGGAAGTATTGAGAATACAAAGCTAGGTTTGTGGCTCGTGGACTCTCTCAAAAGGAAGGAATCGATTATGAGGAAACATTTGTTCCTGTAGAAAGGTACACTACAATTAGAACCATCGTGGCACTGGCAGCCACGATGAAGTGGAAGTTACACCAGATGGATGTGAAAACAACTTTTCTGAATGGTGTTATTGAGGAGGAAGTGTACATAGAACAACCACAAGGTTTTGAGGTTGAAAACAAAGAGACACATGTCTGTAATTTGAAGAAGGCTATGTATGGATTGAAGCAAGCTCCAAGAGCTTGGTATGGAAGAATTGATAGTTTTCTGACGAGCTTGGGCTTTACAAAAAGTAAAGCTAATCCTAACATTTACTTCAAGGTTATGGATGATAAACCAGTCATATTATTGCTATATGTGGATGACTTGTTCCTGACGGGTAATGAGAAGCAAATCTCAGAGTGCAAGAAGAAGCTCGCTGCAAAATTCGAGATGAAAGACCTTGGCTTAATGCATTATTTTCTAGGTCTCGAGGTATGGCAGAGCCCAGAGGGAATCTTCCTTGACCAAGGGAAGTATGCAGTAGAAATCTTGAAAAGATTTGATATGTTGGAGTGTAAAGCCATGGCCACACCAATGGATACCAACTTGAAGTTATTATCTGATACTTCGTCAGAATTAGTGGATGTGACTCTATACAGGCAGATTATTGGGTCGTTGATTTATCTGACGAATACAAGGCCAAATATATGCTTTGCTGTGAACACCTTGAGTCAGTATCTGGTTGAGCCCAGACGTGTTCACATTGTAGCTGCAGAGCATGTGATGAGGTACCTAAAAGGTACAATAGATTATTGTCTCAATTATTTCTAGAGATCATGAGTTCAAACTGTATGGTTATACAGATTCCGAATGGGCAGGAAGTGTCTCAAACAGGAAGAGCACTTCAGGTGGATGTTACAGTCTAGGGTCAGCCATGATGTCATGGATAAGCAGGAAGCAATCCAGTGTTACTCTCAGCGCTGCAGAGGCAGAGTATATTGCAACCTGTTCTACAAGTTGTGAAGCTATATGGCTTCGGAAGTTGTTATCAAGTCTGTTTGATCTGAAGTTGGATACCACAGTGATTCTATGTGATAACCAAAGTTGTATAAAGATGACAGAGAACCCTGTGTTCCATGAGAAGTCAAAACACATAGAAATACCATATTTCTACATCCGTGATATGGTGCAGAAGGGAGCTATAAAGCTCCAATATGTGAGCACGGATGAGCAGGTTGCAGATGTGTTGACTAAGCCTCTGTCTCATGTGAAGTTTGGGCACTTCCATTACAAGCTTGGTGTTGTCCGTAAGGACTTCCCTTGAAAGGGGGAGTAGTGCTCATGATATTGTGGTGTAGTGGGATTGATCATCCCTAAACAGTGATCCCGTAATTCCGAAAGGAAGGATAGTCTTAAATGTTGATGTTGAGTTGTGATGGGATTGATCATCCCTAGACAGTCATCCCGTAATTCCGAAAGGAGGGATAGTTTTAAATGTTGATCCTAAGTTGCAGTGGGATTGATCATCCTTAAACAGTGATCTCGTAATTCTAAAAGGAAGGATAGTCTAGTCTTAAATGTTGATCTTTAGATTGAATCCCTAGTTCCAAAAGGAAGGATTGTCTAAGATGTGAGTGTTGGATTGAATCCCTAGTTCTGAAAGGAAGGATTGTCCATGATCCTTGTTCTGAAAGGAAGGATCACCAGAGTTGTTGGACTGAATCCCTGGTTCCGAAAGGAAGGATTGTCCATGATCTCTGTTCTGAAAGGAAGGATCACCATAGTTCCGAAAGGAAGGATTGTCTAAGATGTGAGTGCTGGATTGAATCCCTACTTCCGAAAGGAAGGATTGTCCATGATCCTTGTTCTGAAAGGAAGGATCACCAGAGTTGTTGGACTGAATCCCTGGTTCTAAAAGGAAGGATTGTCCATGATCCCTGTTCCGAAAGGAAGGATCACCATAGTTGTTGGACTAAATCCCTGGTTCCTAAAGGAAGGATTGTCCAAGGACCTGGTTCCGAAAGGAAGGATTGTCCAAGGCCCTAGTTCCGAAAGGAAGGATTGTCCATGATCCCTGTTTCGAAAGGAAGGATCACCAGTGTTGTTGGACTGATTCCCTGGTTCCGAAAGGAAGGATTGTCCATGATCCATGTTCCAAAAGGAAGGATCACCAGTGTTGTTGGACTAAATCCTTGGTTCCGAGAGGAAGGATTGTCCATGATCCCTGTTTCGAAAGGAATGATCACCAGAGTTGTTGGACTGAATCCTTGGTTCCGAAAGGAAGGATTGTCCATGATCCCTGTTCCGAAAGCAAGGATCACCAGAGTTGTTGGATTGAATCCCTGGTTCCGAAAGGAAGGATTGTCCACGATCCCTAGTTTTGAAAGGAAGGATCATGTGTGTTGCAGGTGATGCTCCTGATTATGTTCTAGTACTGCAAATGATGATATGGTCCAGTACTGTAGATGAGGATGCTCCAGTGCTGCAGATGATGATGTTCCAAGACTGTAGATGAGGATGCTCTAGTGCTGCAGATGATGATGTTCCAGTATTGTAGATGAGGATGCTCCAGTGCTGCAAATGATGATGCTCCAATACTGTAGATGAGGATGCTTCAGTGCTGCAAATGATGTTACTTCAGCCTTGTTCTGAAGATGATGATGATGATGTTACTTCAATTCTACATTGAAGATGATGATGAGGTTCCAGCTCTATGCTGCTGATGCTGATGTTGAAGAACTTCCAATGATTTATACATGTATCAACCAATGTTCTAGTTGATGTTGATGATGCCCCTCCTCCCTCTGATGATGTTGTGTAGAGTTACACCTACAGGTGCTTTTGTCAGTAGAATACCCTTCTTGTTAAGGGGTAGTGTTAAATTAATGTAACTTCAAAGTATATTCTACTTGTACTTTATTATTATAACTCCGTCGGGGTGTTTTACCTTTGTTCGGGGATGTCATTATTACATTTGGTTATGTAAAGGTCATGAGGCTAACCCTCCATTGTAAGTCGGGTTGTTAACAACCAAAAGAATATAATATAATGTTATATTGAGTCTTCCTAGAGAGGTCGACCCAGATAGGTTATTGGGGCCGACCTAGTTGGATTAAAAGTTAAGTGAAAAGTAAAGTATAAATAGAGGGAGAGCTTCCCTCATTTATTCACTCACTCAATTGTGCAATTCACATTAGAGGAGAGAGAGAGGTATCTGCGAAGGAGGAGGAGGCTTGGCTTGGGTCTAGAGTTTGATCTTTTTGTCTCTCTTATTTGTGAAACATATTTTGGGCATTGTACTTTGATCATCTATATTGAGGAAGTTCTTGTTGGGTTTTCTTCCCCTTGAGGATTTCCCAAGGTATATTGTTTTGTGCTTTGTGACTGTGTATCTTTCAGAGATCCTTATTATGCTGCTATTGTGAATAATGGATTGAATGCTAATGAATTTGCAATCTCGTCTATGGTAGAATATAGTTTGTTACATCATACCTTACCAGGATTTCACAAGTACGTGACGAGTTGGGTATTGTTGGTGAGAAAGTGAATGGTGCAGAGTTGGTTAGAACTCCCTTGAATGGTTTCTCACAACCATGGCAAGACTTTGTGTGTGCGATCGTTGCTAGAGAGAACATGCCTACATGGACTAGACTTTGGGACAATTTCATATAGGAGGAGTTGAGAGTTAGCTCCAACCACACAGGCCAACAACATGGGAATGATGAGGGCAATGTTGCCCATACAGGGAAGATCAAGCAAAGGCCCAAGAAAGGCCCCGGTGGTGGGTCTAGCTCGAAAGGTGAACAAAAGGACATGAGCAAAGTTAAAAGCTTTGCTTGCCACAAGACTGGCCATTATGCAAGTCAATGTCCAAACAAAAAGAAGAAGGGAAAGGATGAGACACAGACAGTAGAATCAGCTCAGATTCATAACATTGCGAAGAAGTTTGAGAAGGAATTTTCTCTGGTTTCTTTCCTTTCAAGCAATGGTAGTTGTTGGGCCCCAAAATAGCCCTTTTTGCCTATACTTATCAACACCTTTTTTCCCCTGTTTTTCCTTACTTTTCCATAACCCAAGCATAAATCTTCCCAAGTCAAGCATGGATCTTAACAGGTATAATCTATTATTGCTTTATCTCATTAATGCCTAATATTGTTTATGGTTATGAACTTTATCTTTTGATTTGTGCTAACATGTATTGATTTGATAAAGATAGTTCAGAGCTTTGAAATATCACAGGTGTAGCAGCTCGCTGAACCTATGGAGGAAAAGAATATGTGGCGCCAGTTGTCCCTTCCTAGATCTGGTTCCATACATCGCTGTGACAGTTTGAGCATCCTTCCACGAGGCCAGTTGCGACTGGGTCACGCTAAACATCCAAGCATCTTCTCTCCCAATCAGTTGGAGTCTGTTCGGTCCATTGACAGCTTAGAGTAATAGCGCAGGTGTGAAAGCAAACAACTTCATTCAATTATATTCATGGTTGCAACTGTTTCTGTTTCAATTCGACAGCCTGAAGATCGTAGATCTTCATGGCTGCCCGATATCAGAGGGACGGAATTGTGTCACCTATGTAAAAATATGAGAAGGCGTTCTGAGCCTGGGATTGGCTAGTTAGCATTTGATTGTAAGAGCTGTAACAGATATACTGTAATTGTGATTCTACTATTTTAATACAAGGAGCAGCAATTCTTCATATTTCTGAGTTTTAATTAAGTGTTAGTTTCCACAGCATCTCTGTTAGACGGCCAGGGCCAACCTTCTCACAGATATCGTCGAGTTAAGTAGATGCTTAAGTTTTGTTTTTGTTATTTTGGTGTAAAATAACAGTAGGCATATTTACAGTGTGTTGCAACAGTAGTTGTTAATGATTGCGTTTTCCTTTGGCGTGCTGCAACAGTGTACTGTGACAGTCGATTGTGTAGAATACTTTTCCTTTTGATGCAAGTGTGTTAATTCATTGTTACAGTCAAGCTCAATTCTGATTCTTTCCTGTTATTTATCTTTCTTAGAATTTGCCAATTTAGTCAGATTATGGTTCAAGCTTAGTTCTGGTTCATTACTGTTATTTATCTTTCGTAGAATTTGTTGAATTAGACAGGTTATGGTTTGAGTTACTTGTGGTTTGATATCTTTAGGATTTAACTTCTTGCAAAAGCAATTCTAGTTCATTTATTCTTAGATCAGTTACTATTGGAATGATGTTGTAGGAAAGTATAAGTCCCCTGAATTCTTAGATGGATAATTTAGATTAGCTCTAGCAATGAGTTGAGTTTGATTGAGCAGATAGGTAGGATAATTGATCTTTATTCATTCAATCAGCTACTTGGGTGTTTATGCATATATTTTTCTAGTTGCCTTTGAAATAATAAGACTTCCCTGGGTTGACAATTTATATTGAGCATTCTATCTATTGATTAGAATTGATTAGCATATGGAGTGACCAACATTTTGGCGTCATTGCCAGGGAAGGCAATTAAAAGACATAAATGGTAGTTGGTTAATTGTTTTCATTTAGCTATGAATATTTGAAGCTTGCATGAATATGAGAAGAAAAATTTGGGAACCCCCCCCAAAATACTAATCCTGCAGGTGGAAGAGGTCGTGGTGGTAACCAAGGTTTAGGAAGACAGACATTCATTAATGAATTGATCGCCAAAGCTAATTCCTCTACCAGACTACAGCGAACATCTTTAGGAAGAGGAGGCTCCATTCTCCCTAACCTTGGAATTTCTGTATCAACTGTGGAGAACATAATTGGACCTTCAACTCCCATTCTGGAGAAGCGACCTCTTGAAGATAAGGGAAGTGTTGCGGGTGCAGTGGCTCGAGAAGAGATTTATAGAATCAACGGACACAGAGTCACTAAGGAGGAGTGGTTAGATCACCATCAGGAACTGGAGGAAGAAAGAAGGAGAGAGGAAGAGAGAAGGAGAGAAGAAGAAAGAAGAGAAGAGGAGGAAGGAAGAAAGGAAGAACCAGAAAACCAAGGAAATATGGATATTGAAGAACATGGGAACACCACGAACGTCCCAATAATAACGAAGAGGAAGTGGGGGATAACCATCATGGAGACACTGTTGTCACACTTGAGTTCCCTATCCTACAAGCACCAGGGGCGGCCCCCATGAAGAATATTTCACCTTCGGTTCTGCCGAACTTCCATGGTAAGTCCTCCAAAGATCCAGATGAATTCCTTTTCGAATTCGATATCCTCTGTCGGACCTATGATTATACCTCCAGTGTACAGAATTTGAAGCTATTTCCTACTAATCTAAAGGGAAATGCCCTGCGTTGGTTCATGAGTTTGGGTCGTGAGACTATTACTACTTGGGATTAAATGAAACAAACTTTCCTTTCTAAATATCAAGAGTATTGTAGAACTAGAGATAAGAAGGAAGAGTTGTTTAAGATGGTCCAGAAAGAAGAGGAGAGTTTGAAGGACTTTGTTGAGAGATTGTTATACAATTTGCAGAGGTCTGGTCATGCCGATATTGGTAAAGATGTCCTCAAAATTATTTTACTGCATGGAATCAGAGAAGATTGCCTATACATGCTTAATTTGTTGGGAAAGGGAGATATTTCAAAAGAACCCTTTGAACACATCATCGACTTATGTCAAAGATACTCGAGGGCATCCTCCAGAACCAACACTCGAGACAGAGATCGAGATTGAGATGTCCTCACCAGGACACAGAAGTTAGCCAGTGGAGGGGCTACTCGGGTAGAAATAGGTAACCTTCTTGAGAACTTTAAAACTGACATGATGACTTCCATCTCCTCGCAGTTGGACATTTTGAGAGCTAAACAGAGGCAAGCAGAAGAAGATCTAGCACTTGGTATATTTTGTGCTAAATGTAGGAAGAAGCACCCATTGAAGGAGTGCTCACTTGACAAGGTGGAGGTATGTCGATTATGTGAATTGGATCATGACACTAAAGAATGTCCTTCACTACCTAAAGTCAAAGCAGTCCTTCAAACATCTACTTCAGATGTGGAGCAAGCTTATTTCATCACTCAGAAGAAGCCTTGGCAGCCTCGAAATCAAGGTATGAATCCAGACCCCTCACTTTTTAATTCTTGGAATAATATGAATAACATGAATAATCCTTCACACTATTCCTATTCTAATAACCAATGGCATCCACCTAAATCTTCAATGCAATATCCTGCTCCCTAGACGCCATGGGCACAACAATCAAATCAACAAGCTCCTTGATCTCTTGGCTGGAGAAATCATTACCCAGGAAATCAGTTTCCTCACAACCAAACTCCTCGTCAACAGTATCAGCAGTCACAGCTGCAACTCCAAAATAATGTTGCACCAATGAACAGACCACTTCGACCACAGCTGCCTGCTCAACCTAACCCCAATCCCAACAATAAGGCAGTATAGCAATTCGAAACTGCCAACATGCCAGCTTACTCCATTTCCCTAATTCCCTGCAATGACATACACCTACGATCAAGGAGGGTAGCGGAACCCATTGTCATTGAGGATGTTCCATCCGCTGTGACTGAAGCGAGAATGAATCAACAATTCAAGAATTCAGTTAATACAGCAATCCCCATTATTGAGGATGATGAAACTCCTACTGAAACACAGGAAGAAACACACATTGAGAACCAGCCTACACAAATTTTGAGAGAATCACCATATCCTGAACGTTTGGCCTTACAAAAGTCAGTGGAACAACCTCGTTTCAATCTCTTAGGAGAATTGAAGAATCTTTATGTGAAAATTCCACTATTACAAGCCCTTCATGATGTACCTATCTACGCCAAGACCGTTAGGGATTTGTGCATGAAAAAGCCAGGAAGGAAGCCTAGGGACCCTCCTACAGTCCATGTAGTGGGGAAACTGTCTAAATTAATAATGGGAAGGGCTCCACTGGCTAATTATGACGACCCAGGTAACCCTACTATTACAATATACATTGGGCATTCTCAGATACCCAACATCTTGGTAGATTTAGGTGCAGCTATAAACGACATGACCATAGAGACTGTAAGGAAGCTGGGACTCACTAATATCAGGCCTACCGCTACCATATTAGAAATGGCTGATAGGTCCACAATCAAAACTAAAGGAATCTTAGATGCCGTGGTGGTCGTCGTCAATTCATGGGAATACCCTGCAGACTTTTTGCTTTTGCAACCTAAGTCGCAACTGGGGGGACACCCGTTAATCCTAGGACGACCATGGTTAGCTACAGCAGACGCATGTATCAGTTGTAGATCAGGGTCCATGACAATTTCGGATGGGACTGATATCAAAAACGTGACCCTATATCCTCCAGCCAGACCAAGTTCTAATGCTGAATCTCCATTTTGGATGGATTTGGAGGAAGAGGAAGGAATTCAGCCGTTGTTAACAATCTGGAAGGCCTTGACTTTCAAGACTAAAACTGAAGATGATGCCATCAGCAGTTTCATCAGTGAGCCAACGTCTGTCACTAGACACGCATATCAAATTTTAAACAACACTTTAAGTGAAAAGGAACAAGAAGATCTGACCGAAGAAACCCTAGAAAGTGATGCCGAAAGAATCCCAGTAATTAAAAACTCGAAAAGTACTCCAGTGGAAATCGAACCTGGAAAGACTCTACACATTAGCCTGAATCTTGCACCCAATGAACTGGAATGTCTGATCACACTATTGAAAAAACATAAGGGAGCCTTTGCATGGGAGTATACAAATATGAGGGGTATTCCCTCAAATTTGTGTACTCACCACATTTATATCAAAAGTGACTCCAGGCCAATGTGCCAACCTCAACGTAGAATGAACCCAAATTTAAGGGATGTTGTGAATGAAGAAATCCAAAAACTATTGGAGGTTGGGTTTATCTAACCAATTTCAGACAGCGAGTGGGTTTCCCCACTGGTGATCGTACCAAAGGAGAATGGGAAGTGGAGAGTCTGTGTAGATTACAGAGAACTAAACAAAGCAACATAGAAAGACCATTTTCCCTTACCTTTTATTGATCAGCTTTTAGACACCTTGTCTGGAAAGAAATTCTTTTCCTTTCTGGATGGATTTAGTGGTTATGATCAGATCCAGATCGCCCCCAAAGACCAAGATAAAACCACCATTACTTGTCCCTGGGGCACCTTTGTATACAGAGTGCTTCCTTTTGGGTTATGTAATGCACCGGCCACATTTCAGCGAGCTGTGATTGGGATCTTTTCGGAGATGGTTAACAATTGCATGGAGATCTTTATGGATGATTTCACTCCATATGGTAGTGGTTTTGATGAAGCATTGAGAAATTTGGAAAGAGTTTTAAAACGCTGTGAACAAACTCATCTATCTCTGAGCACTGAAAAGTGTCATATGATGATGGACGAGAGTATAGTTCAGGGGCACTTTATCTCTGCAGCAGGTATCCAGGTAGATCCAGCTAAAATTAGAGTAATTGTAAACATTCCTACTCCTGGAACACAGAAAGAGGTACGTAGCTTCCTCAGGCATGCTGGTTATTATAGAAGATTTATAGAAAAAATTTCCAAGCTAGCTTCTCCTTTATTTACTTTGTTAATGAAGGATGTACAGTTTGATTGGACCGATGCATGTTAAACAGCGTTTCCAGAGCTCAAGCGAAGGTTGTCCACAGCGCCTATTCTACGAGGGCCTAACTGGGAAGGTTGTCCTCTAATGATTCAGACACTGCTATTGGAGCAGTGTTGGGATAGCAGGAAGATCATAGTCCATATGCAATTTATTATATCAGTAAGAACTTGGCCCTTGCTGAACTAAACTACACAGTTACAGAAAAAGAATTCCTTGCTATTGTTTATGCCATCAATAAGTTTAGACATTACATCACTGGGTATTCTACTTTCGTGCACACTGATCACTCAGCCATTAAGTATTTAATGAATAAACCTATCACTAATGCTAGAGTAACTAGATGGTTGTTACTGTTACAAGAATTTGATATTACTATTGTAGACAGACCAGGAAAAGAAAATGTTGTTGTTGATTTTCTTTCTAGACTTACTAACAATGATGATGATTCACCAGTCAAAGATTCTTTTCCTGATGAGCATTTGTTTGCAGTCTCAGCTCATTCCCCGTGGTATGCAGATGTCGCTAACTATTTGGCTGCAGGCAAGCTTCCAGCGCACTTATCGAAAAGAGAAAAAAGAAAAATCATATAGCAGAGTGCTAGATACTGCTAGATAGATGGACACCTCTTTTATACAGGTCCAGATTTGGAAATCAGAAGGTGTGCAAGGGAGGATGAAATTTACAATACCTTGAAGGCTTGCCACGATGAGCCTTGTGGGGGGCATTTTGTTGATAAACGAACTGGTCATAAGGCATTAAGAATGGGGTATTTTTGGCCAGCAATGTTCCAGGATGCGAAGAAGTATGTTCAGGCTTGTGACAGCTGCCAAAGGATGGGCCAGCCAAATAGACTATATGATATGTTGCTTCAGCCACAACTGGTGGTTGAACCTTTTGATAGATGGGCCCCGAATTTTGTTGGGCCTATCAACCCTCTTTCAAAACAAAAGGCTTATATCTTGGTTTGCACAAATTATATGACCAAGTGGGTGGAGGCTGTGGCTCTGATAAGAGCCAATCATCAAGCTGTAATAGATTTCTTATATGAGGAGATCTTCACCCGCTTTGGAATACCAAAATAAATCGTAACAGACGGAGGACCGCAGTTTGTGCCCCATAAGTTCGAAGCACTATTGCATAAATATCATATTCAGCATCGAATAACCTCACCATATCATACACAGGCTAATGGCCACGTCGAGAGTACTAATAAGGTAATCGAGGCCATCCTTACAAAAACAGTCAAGAGTCATCGCAGAGATTAGGCTGAAAGACTTCCAGAAGCATTATGGGCATATCTGACTACATGGCGCAATACTACAGGTTTCTCTCCATACGAATTGGTATACGGTAAGAACGCTGTCTTTCCCATTGAATTCAAGATCGAAACCCTGAAGACAGCCATAGAAGCAAACCTGGATTTAACAGAGGATCAGAGGAACCGATTGAATCAACTGAATGAATTAGATGAGAAGCGCACAGTTGTCGTGCATCAGACAGCATTAATTCAACAACAACGCTCCAAATGGCATGATAGATTCATAAAGAAGAAAGTCTTCTGCAAAGGAGACTGGGCTTTATTGTATGATTCACGGTTCAAGAAAGATTTTAAAGGCAAATTGCGCACAAGATGGATGTGACCCTACAGAATAGATAAGGTATTTGACAATGGAACAGTCTACTTGAACACTATTGACGAAAACAAGACACCATTATTTGCCAATTGTCATCGGCTGCGACTGTATCATAAACCAATTTCAAAGATTGCATTCATTTCGCATGTTGCAGCTGATCCATATTATCAACTGATGCAAGAGCAGGGATTTTCCCCTGTCCCCGATAATTCTTAAAAAGAACTACTGCAATTCCGCACAAGAAAATTGTACATAAATAAATCATTGTTTTCTTTTTCATTTTTAAGCTTTGATTGGTTTGTTTTTTTTAGATTTGTGCAGATATATGCATGAAGGTTCACTCGAATAGAAGCAATCGCGATTTGGGCCAAGCGATTGCGGGAATTCTAGTTGATCTTCCTATCTCTGGACAACTCCTTCGAAGAAAAGTGAACGACGTTGCAGCGCCAATTACTCAGCTAAAGCTTTGCCAACTTTCTTTTTATCTCCCAGCTGCAACTATGCTAAATCCTGCCAAATTTCCCTATTTTTGCAGCTGCAACTCTGCTAAATCCTGTCGAATTTCCCTATTTCCGCAGCTGCAACTCTGCTAAATCCTGCTGAATTTCCCTATTCCGCAGCTGCAACTCCGCTAAATCTTGTCGAATTTCCCTATCTTCGCAGCTACGACTCCGCTAAATCTTGTCGAATTTCCCTATTTTCGCAGCTGCAACTCGGCTAAATCTTGCCGAATTTCCCTATTTTTGCAACTGCATCTTCGCTAAATCCTGCCGAATTTTCCTATTTAGCAGCTGCGACTCCGCCAGATCTTTCCAATTTGTGGCTATGACTCCGCTAATTCTCCAGCTAAAAGATCGTTATATCTCTGCCAATTTCTACCATCTTGCTCCAGTCTTCACGAGGAACATTAAAGCTCGCATGTTCGCCATGAACTCTTGTGATTTATGCCAGCATGGATGTACTTTACCCGCACAGTCGACGACGGCCAACTCATGGAAGCATGTGCGCAATTATGTCTTCACTAGTGATACGACCATGAAATGGCGCCACCATGGAAAAATGACGGCTCAGTATTATATTGAAAGGTACGAGTTTTAATCATAAGCATAATTAGGCATGAATTGATAACCGCTGTAATGATTATACCTTGTCGTTAGTCCTCGTCAGCAGACCTTAATTAAGTTCACTGCAAGGGAAACATGTCAAAAACTATTGCCCATACTCACGATATGACCATCGTTTTACCCAACTCGTGCGATATCCTGCCAACGGATTTTATTCCAAAAATAACCGTGCCAATTCCCCACAATAACCGTGCCAAATTTCCAAAATTACCCGGTTGAACTTCGGTTATCCATCGCCTGTTAGTGCATGCTGTAACTCCAACGACCGAATCTGGTAATTTTTGCATTCACTCACAGAGCTTGCAGAGGGGAAGCAATATGGGTATTCCAGTGAGACACAAACATAAGAACATAACGTCTTTGCGCAAAAATGGGGAAGTCTTCACCAATCTTTCAGGAAGCCGGGTGGATAGAGTACTTCCAAAGATTAAATGGCTTCCATGTGGAGACAACACTGCAATTCGCTCTAAACTTGACCGATACTCACTTAGAAGTTAAAGGGTTGCGAATAGACGTTACAAAGGCAATTGTGGCGGAAGTTACTGGATTGCCCCAGATTGGGTTGAGGTGGTTTGGTCGAAAGGCACACAATTTGACCGCAGTGGGAGATTTTCTTGTAGCAGGTGAACATGTTCAGCCAAGAGGAAGGGGAACAACACTGGAATCGCCGCCAAGACCCTGGGATTAGGTTGCCATCTTTTTAAAGTAGATCACTTGTGAAGGAAGGTACAAAGTCGTTTATATCTCTGAATTTTTCCTACTGTCCCATTTATGCCATGGCAGATTGCTCAATATGCGATTTTATCTCCTAAGAACCCTACAAAACATGGCTCACTATGTAAAAGCATCTCGGCATCCCTTATCTTCCCTAACGAATCATGGATTAATCAAATTGTTAGTTTTAAGGGCCCTTGCACATCAAAATTTAACATGGAAACAATTTGTTGTTGGGCCGAGGGTACACCGAGAAACTACATTAGAAATAGGGGGCATTGAGGTAGGAGGTGATAAGCGGAGCTCCTCAGATTCAGCTGGGGGGAGGGATAGAGTGTCAGCAAACCAATTAGAGGATGTTCAGGAGAATGTGGGGGAAGCTGCAACAACAGCAAACCCTGTCGAAGAGGAAGTTACAGTGGGGGTTGTAGCAAATGAACCTGTAATATTAGAAGCTGCAGCAGCAGTATATGTTGCGACAGTGGAAGTTGTAGCTGCGGAAGCTACAATGGCAGAGGCAGGACATTATGCAGAGGCAACGGCAGAAGGAGATACAGAAGTCCTGAACGTTGAATCTTCCCCTGAAATAAAGGGATCTACAATTCAGGAATTTCTCATTGAGACAAGGAAAGTTAGTGAATTCAGACCCGAATCTTCCATCCCTGTTTCTAAAAATGTGGAGAATTATGTGTCACACAGAAGGAGGAAAAGATTAAGTGATAAAGGCCAGTCATCTGGGCATGTGAGGAGGAAAACTAGAGCAGCTACTGTGGCAGAAGCGGTACATGCAATAGGGGCAAAAGTTGAAATTCCTATTTTGAAACCTCAATCATCCGCTGTTACACAAGAACCTACTACAAGTGAACCCCAAATTGAAAATTTATGTTTTGAGAATGAGTTGTTAAAGGAAGAAGTACAAATGCTCCGAGATGAACTACAGAAGTTGAAAGAAGCAAGCAAAAAGCAGGCGGAGTGGAGTTTGAATACTTTGGCTGAGGCTGCATATCATTTGGAGAATCCATCTCCTGATT
The DNA here is from genome assembly GCA_027924585.1 of Larix kaempferi. Lineage (NCBI taxonomy): Eukaryota > Viridiplantae > Streptophyta > Pinopsida > Pinales > Pinaceae > Larix > Larix kaempferi. The sequence continues at coordinate 39,886,813 of BSBM01000217.1, forward strand.
CAAGGGTTAGAGAATATGATGAGCTACTATGCCCAGAATGTGGGGATCGATTTAAGCTCGCAGGGTATAAAGTCACAATGGTGGAAGTAACAGCATGGAAATTGACACAAGCAATACAAGGAAGAGAAGAAATACCTACAGTAGAGTTAATGGAAGAGAATGAGCCAGAAGTGGATGTAATCCCTAATCATGAGCTACAAGAGGATGAAGAAATACAATCCCAGCCATCGGGGGATACTGAACTACTTTCAGGTCAGTCTCAGCATTCAGGAGACATTGAAATGATTCAAGAGCAATCTCAGATGTCTGAAGGTATTGAAATTTTGGAACAGGAGGTTGTTACACAAGAACCAACACTCAAGGAATGTGTCATTGAAGCAGACGCTCAAGTAGTATGTACTTTGAGTAAATCACAAGAATTGGAGGTTGTTACACAAGAACCAACATCCTTAAAACTATTTGTTGAGGCTGCAACTCAAACAGAAGATGTTGAGATTGGAATACAAGAAAAGAATGTTGTTACACAAGAACCAACATCCTTAAAATTGTTTGTTGAAGCTGCGACTCAAACTGAAGTTGCTGGGATTGAAACACAGAAAAGGGATGCTGCTACACAAGAACCAACAACCCCAAAATTGTTTGTTGAGGCAATAACACAGACTGAAGCAACTGGGGATGGAATACATAAGAGGGATGCTACTACACAAGAACGAGCATTCCCGAAATTGATTGTTGAAGCTACCACACAAACAGAGGTTGTTGTAACACTGCTTGAGAAAGAAGCTGCTAAGTTGTCGATGCAGGATGAGAAGGCTAAGATACCTGATGATGAGGTAAAAATGCAAACATTTCAGGAGATTATTGAATTAGATAATGATGATGAGGAGGATGCAAATGATAGAAGAATTCAAGGATTGGAGAAGGAGCTCTCATTGTTGAAGCTCGAAGTAAAGAAATGGAAGGATCATGCTGATCAGTGTAAGGAAGGGATGGTTCCCCTTTACAAGCACAGAAAGACCATTAGAGAATTGAGGGAAAAATGGGCAAAAGAATTGATCTTTCAGAAATTCCAATGGGAAAGCGTGCAAAAAGAATTAGAGGAGTTGAGGAAATTCAAGTCCATGCAGGAGGAAAAAGAACAATGTACACTTTCTCTCAGGAATTGTTGAGTTTTAGATCCCCATCTCCTTCCTATTCGGTGTTCCTTTATGAACAGATGACTCTATTTAAATTGAAAGCCTTGAAGGATGGAAGACCTCATCAGTCGATAAGCTCTCCTCAGTTTCTGGAGACCTTTTTGTAAAGCAGTTTCATTGAGTAAAACTTGTTGTGCGAATTGTATTTACATGAGATGGCATGCTTCATGGATTCTCGCTCTAACCCTATTCCTTATTTGGGTGATGTTCAGTTGAGGGCCTTTACCTCTTTTGTTACTAATCACATGCAGTGGTGGAATGCCTTTCAGACCATTACTAAGAATGAGGATAACTCTAATATTTGGATCATAAGTGAACCTCAATCCCCTCGGGTCCTTATTGCAAAACAAGAGAGGAGTCTTTCATCCCCTATGAAGACTCAACAGCTGATAGATTTGCAGAAGAAGGTCACCTCCACTTGTGTTCAATTGATTTCCAAGCAGAAGCTTCATGCCCTGGAAGGCAACAAGCAGAGATGGCAAGTCTCTTCTCCATCTTTGAAGGAAAGGGACCCCTAATGTTTTAAGAACTTCAAGCAGGCTCTTCTTAGGGTGACTGGATATGTCAAGTGTATGGAGATATGTGGCCCACGTTGGTTGGGGCTAAAATTTAAGTTTCCACTTATATGGATGCCAGAGAAGCAATAGAGAGGCAATTATACATTGACCAAGACAGAGGAGAAACGATGCTAGGAAAAGTGGGTTTCCTGTAATGGATTTTTGGACTTGGGTGAGAAGCCTGAGCTTTCTTTCAATTTTATTAATCTACATAAACAGAGCTTAGAATCAGACTCAGACTAGTTGGTTGTATTGCATGAGAACATGCAAATGGATAGTTGGGGGAGATGTTGGGCCCCAAAATAGCCCTTTTTGCCTATACTTATCAACACTTTTTTTCCCCTGTTTTGCCTTACTTTTCCATAACCCAAGCATAAATCTTCCCAAGTCAAGCATGGATCTTAACAGGTATAATCTATTATTGCTTTATCTCATGAATTCCTAATATTGTTTATGGTTATGAACTTTATCTTTTGATTTGCGCTAACATGTATTGATTTGGTAAAGATAGTTCAGAGCTTTGAAAGATCACAGGTGTAGCAGCTCGTTGAACCTATGGAGGAAAAGAATACGTGGCGCCAGCTAACCCTTCCTGGATCTGGTTCCATACATCGCTGTGACAGTTTGAGCATCCTTCCATGAGGCTAGCTCCAACTGGGTCACGCTAAACATCCAAGCATCTTCTCTCCCAATCAGTTGGAGTCTGTTCAGTCCATTGACAGCTCAGAGTAACAGTGCAAGCCTGAACGCAAACAACTTCATTCAATTATATTCATGGTTGTAACTGTTTCTGTTTCAATTCGACAACCTGGAGATCGTAGATCTTCATGGTTGCTTGATATCAAAGGGATAGAATTGTGTCACCTATGTATAAATATGAGAAGGCGTTTTGAGCCTGTAACAGAGATACTGTAACTGTGATTCTACTATTTTAATACAAGGACCAGCAATTTCATATTTCTGAGTTTTAATTAAGTGTTAGTTTCCACGGCATCTTTGTTAGAAGGTCAGGGCCCGCCTTCTCACAGAGATCGCCGAGTTAAGTCGATGCTTAGGTTTTATTTCTGTTATTTTGGTGTGGAATCACAGTAGGCATATTTACAGTGTGTTGCAACAGTAGTTGTTAATGATTGTGTTTTGCTTTGGCGTGCTGCAACAGTGTGGTGTGACAGTCGATTGTGTAGAATAGTTTTCCTTTTGATGCAAGTGTGTTAATTCGTTGTTACAGTCAAGCTCAGCGCTGATTCCTTCTTGTTATTTATCTTTCTTAGAATTTGCCATAGTCAGATTATGGTTCAATCTTAGTTCTGGTTCATTACTGTTATTATCTTTCGTAGAATTTGTTGAATTAGACAGGTTATGGTTTGAGTTACTTGTAGTATGATATCTTTTGGATTTAACTTCTTGCAAAAGCAATTCTAGTTCATTTATTCTTAGATCAGTTTCTGTTATATTGATGTTGTAGAAAAGTAGAAGTCCCCTGAATTCTTAGATGTATAATTTAGATTAGCTCTAGCAATGAGTTGAGTCTGGCTTAGCAGTTAGGTAGGATAATTGATCTTTATTCATCCAATCAGCTACTTGAGTGTTTATGCATATATTTTGCTAGTTGACTTTGAAATAATAAGACTTCCCTGGGTTGACAATTTATATTGAGCATTCTATCTGTTGATTAGAATTGATTAGCATATGGAATGACCAATAGTAGTGCAGGGCTTGAGAACATTGGAGCACGGGTTAAGGGCAGTGGTTCATCTCACCATATGACAGGAATGAGGTTGGTGTTCCTTAGTGTTTCAGAGATGTTGCCCGCCGAATGTGCACACCAGCAGCAGAAATCTTTCGAAAGTTGTTTCCCAAGTGAGAAAGGTGTGGCCTTGGGGGCAAGCAAAGAGTCAGGTGCTATCACTTGATCCCGACTCCTTCGTTTAGTAAAACTCCTAACAAAGCCAAGGGGGGTAGTCCCTAAAAGAGTTTCTAAGGCTCTTTGTGTTTTAAAGTTAATGGTATGTATGATGCGGATGGATGTTGTTTAGGAGTTTTTTGTGAGGTTTACAATATTTGAATTAGATAGTACCAAGCATATACTTGCAAAAATATTTGAAAGATACACAACCAATTGACAATTTATAAATAAGGCATCCACAACATGATAATAACAATATGTGCTCCAGATAATAAGCAGAAAAATAAATGAATACAAGGACCAGTGCCTTATAGAGTCAAAAGATGTGCTTGGGATGTTGAATATAAGTCTTGGTGTGCCTGAGATCGTTTTGCAAGTGTTCTTGGTAAATTTTATTGTAAACTTTTAAATGGTGAGTTGATTATTATGGGTGAGGGAATTTCCAAGATATACCTTGCGGTACCGGAAATATGTCTGGAAAATACTCTAAGTGGCTCTGTACAAGGACATGTTGGCTATCCAAGTCTCCAATGCGGTGTTCAACACTACACCAACCAGGGATGTAACCTAACAATGCTTTTAAGATCGAGGTATAGTGGTTCCAGCTTCTCCAGGCAGAATTTGCCCACTTTCGAGTATTGACGATCAACGCCGGATTTTCGTTGGTTTTGCAGGAGAGTGTTTTATTATGGTTAAAGTTGGAATTATATGTGAGAATTAAAGAACCTATACCATTTCTGAGTATCCCAAAATTGGGTAGAGCATACACGGCATAGAAAATAATGAATTCCAATTTTAAGGGGATGTGTGAAAAGAACCACCAAGAAACTCTCCGACAGAGAGCACTCTTGATCCGCCTTATGGCGAAATTCAATATGTTTATGAGATGCAAAAAACAAATACTGAAATGAAATCTAATCTACCCAAGAGTCTCTTTCAAGTCTTAAGACCGTACTCGGGAGAGCAAGGGGGTTAGCAATAAAACAAAATGAAAATGAACTCTCCGACAGAGAGCACTCTTGATCCACCTTTCGGTGAGATTCAAGAGATTTTGGATTTTTTTTAAACAATTTATATCAAGATGAAAAATATTGAAGCAAAGCTAAACTAGCAAATTACTTCAAGCAAAACTAATCTAAGAGCAATAAATGAGCTAAACAATTAATTCTAAGATCTACAATTTATCAAAATTGAAATCTAAGTTACTACAAAGAGAGACAAGAAACACTACAAGCTTCCCCCAAAAGGGGGAAGTGGGGTGTGGGAATCGTAATCCCACTTGCTCTTTATTAAGTTTACAATGCTTTTTGGTTTTTTGATCACTTGAAAGCACGAGGGGATGGGGGAATGAAGAGTGGGGAAGTGTTTTTCAAGGAGTTTTTATTGCTTGCTTGCTTGCTATTAGCCTTTGGGCTTTTTGCTTGTTTTGATCTTCTTATTCACCTATGCATAAGATCTTAAGACAAAGGCTTGTTATGATGATAGCAAAATCAAATGCACTTGAGATCTATGACTAAGAACTTTTGGATGAACTAAGTGCAAAATGGAAACTAGGCTAATGCAAATGAAATTAAAATTTAAACTAATGTGCAATCTCAAACTAGATGCAAGCTAAACAAATGAAACTAGATGCAACTACAAGTCTTAAATGCTTCACACCAAACTAGCATGCAAGTGCTAATCAAAGTGAGAAAAGTAATCTAAGTATGAAATTGAAACTAAATGCAAACTAGAAATGGAGAAGAAGACGATCAAGATAGTGGAGAAAAAGACCAAAAAGGAGTGAGAAAAAGTCAACAAAGAAGACTAGGCAAAAAAGAGAATAATGAAAGGTCAAAAGAGGATGGAAAAAGAGTGAAAAAAGTCAAAAATTATTAAGTTTGGCATAAATTCACAACAAGAGCATAATAAGGATCACTGAAAGAAACATAATCACAAGATAGACACAGATTTATCCTGGGAAACCCTCATGGGGTAGAAAACCCAGCAAAACTTCCTCAATATAGATGATCAAAAGTACAAAGATGAAATCCCAAAAACAAGAGCTCCTTCTCCTCCTTTGCAGATCTCTCTCTCTCATATGCGAGTTCACAAGTGAGTGAGTGTGTGTTCAAATGAGGAACACACCTCCTCTATTTATACTTTAATTCACTTGACGGGTCGGCCTCAATAATTTATTCTCTTTACTGACTGGGCCGACCCCTCTAGGGGACTTAAACACCCCATTACGAATGACTCTTAGGGGATCTATTGCCCCGACTTACAAGGGAGGATTTACCTCAATGACTTTACATTATTAAATATAATAATAACATCCCGACGGAGGAATAAAACATCTCCGAATAAATAATAATAAAGTACAAATAGAATATTCTTTGAAGTTACAATATTTCAACAAAAATCAGACCTTAAAGAAGGCTGGAAATTGACAAAAAAGTGCAAAAATCAGACCTCTAAAAGAGGCTGAAAATGCACAAAAATCAAACCTTTCAATTGAGCAAAAAAGTGCAAAAATCGGACCTCGAAAAGAGGCTGAAAATTGACAAAAAAAGTGCAAAAATCAGACCTTAAAGAAGGCTGAAAATGCACAAAAAATAACAAATTTCAGACCTCTAAAAGAGGCTAAAAATGACCAACAAATAAGAAAAATCAAAGGAGAAGAAGGGCAATAAAACAAGACAAGAGAAGGCAAGAAAACTAGAAGCAAAGCAAGAGATGAAAAAGAAGACAATGGAAGCTAGAAGTAGAAGAAAAAGAAGAAGAATAAGAACAAAGAAACAAAAGGAGAGAAATGGGCAAGGTAGGGCAACCAAACAAACAAGGAAGGAAGCCTACTAGAGAAGAGCTAAGGTTTGGAAAAAATAAAACTTTGAAAGCCAAAACCCTTGCTTGGTAACCAAGTAACCGATTTGATAAAATTTAATTTGAAGAGGAGGATAAGAAGAGAATACTTAGCTCTTTGAATCTTTATATGGCTCTTGGATTTCCACTTGGTGATTGTTTGTTGAATCCTTTTGCTTGGCTTCAAGAGGAAGGGATGCAAACTAGCTCCACACCCTACTTGATTGAATGGAATGATCTATAAACACAAACACTCAAATACTTGCAAACAATGGAGTTAGAACATGTATCATCTATTGATTGAAAACAAAAGGGATGAATTACAAACTAGTAAAACGATACACTTTTAGATCTCTAAAAATAAATATATAAACAAGCAACTTGAAACTACAAATGCTTGATCTTATGTGCTTGAATAAGCCCTTTAAAGCATGAACTATTTAACCAAAATTTGACAAGAAGAAGAGAGTATGGAATAATATCACCTCATTCACCAAGAAAATTGATCCAATCACAACACAAGATGAACCTCCAAAGCCTATATTTTATTCGACAATATGCATTAAAAGCATTACACTAATCGAGCAGAGTTAATTTACAAAAATTATCCACCCTGAGAGAGCAAAGAGGCCTCTTATTTATACACAAACTGAGAGAGAGCAATAGGCTACGTCGAATTGCATGAGAGAGGCCAAGTAGGGCGCATTCACCAACAATCACTGAGTGCCAAGCTTTGATTTGGAGTTAACTGAGCCATCAGGTAGGTGTGAGTGGTGAGGTGGCCTCCACCTAGGCAAGGTGCCCACCACTCCATCATTGTAAACTCCTCCAACCAACAACCACATGCCACTTCACCAATTCACCCAAGCATGCAAAGGAGGGTGCAAATCCCAAGAGAGATGAGCTTGCAGTGACTGGTTAGTTAACTGAAGTCGATAGGTGATGACTGGAATCAACTACGATGCTCAATGCCATGTCATTTAGCCTCTTTATTTATTCAATTTGGTCTTTTTTGGAGAGATTTGGATTTTCTCCAAAATAATATTTTCTGATTATTTTAATAAAATATTCCTCATTTATTGATTTTGAGGAAATATTTAATTACAAGGCCAAATAAATGTCTAAAACTTAGGATAAGTGGGTTTAGGGGGTTAACTGGATACTTTGGCTTAGAAAATGAGTCTTTATTTGCCAAAATCCACCTCCAAACCACTTAATTATTACAACTTGAAATTTTTCAATTAAACCATAGGAAAAATGGTTTAATTAATTGAAAATTTTAATTATTAAAATACAAACAAAACAAAAAATCCAACGCGTCTGGTAAAATATTTTCGGACGAAGTTTTTAACACACCTAGGGACCTAGGATATGACCATAGAACATACAAATAGTGTCTAGTAGGTTCATATTTTACAGTTGGGCTCTAATAACCTCCCATGGCCTAACTGCCAAATTCGGGCATTCCAGCTTTGGAGGTTGTAGGAGAAAAACTCATCGATTATTACTCGGCTAAAGGCAAAGCATAATCGACAAGGGAAAAAACTCCTTGGAATACCTTGGTTGACTGTCAAGTCTTAGGGAACCAAGCCACTCAGACCCCCCTACTAGCACACTTTATTACAAACCCCATGGGGCATGGTCATTTCAACACAAAAAATAAAAAGTCTAGCCAGAATTGGCTAATTCTTAACACACTGAACCTCTAAACTCTGGAAATGAACATGAATCATGTTCAATAACTGGCGGCTCGATAGAAGTTCAACTATTGTACAAAATAGTTGGTAACAAGAGACAAACTCAAACTGCTATGCGGATAGTGGAGTCAACACCATCCATGCAGTGAAGGGGGTTGGATGTGTAAGATTCCAACTAGAGTTAGGAGGCTCTCTGGAGGTGGCGGAGATGTTGTTTGTATCGGAACTGAAGGTTAGCTCGCTCTCAATATCAGCTTTAGAGAATGAGGGATATATTGTGGTGTTCCAGAGTGGACGGGTGCTTATATATCCAAAGGGAGCTACCTTGGACACAATGCGAGTGCTTGGTGTCAGACAGGGGAGATTGTACAGGTTGTTGGGACACCCTGTGGTTGGGTGCAAGGGGATCTTGGATTCAGGGTCCGTGCCCATGTTAGGGACAGATGGTTGTGTGGGTTCTTCCAATACTGTCAGGAGACTAAGTTGTTACGAGATAACTCGATTGGATGCTCAAAAGTGTGAGAAGATTCCTCTAAGCATGTCTTGCAAGAACCGATCTTCATCACAAGATCCAGTGCAGGTGGCAGAAAGGCCTTCTGGTTCAGAGGGAGCAGCTACAGCAACGGATGGAGTGATGGTGTTGGAGACAAATCCAGGTGGAAGTTCCAGAAGTACCTTCCTCGCTAAGAGAGAATGTTAGTTTTTGTAGCTCGGACAGGTACTTCTACATAGGCTATGTGTCTAGAATGTAGAAGTGGTCTGAAAAGTGACTCTCTAGGTGAGCACTTTATAAAGTGAGTTTATAATGTGACTTTTATTATTTTAATGACTAAAGTGACTTTTTATAAAGTTTGGGTGACTTAAGTGATTTAAGTCATCTCAATGAAAGATTAAGTCACAACCGTAGATCTAGTGGGGCCAAGATCTAATCTTGACCAATGAGATCTAGAGGTAGTTGAAGAGTCACTAGAGAAATTATAAAAGAGACCCGAGGAAAATGGAGAGGCAAACTTTTGAAGAGAGAGTTTTGGGGAGCTAAGGAGAAGAAAGGGAGAGAGCTTGCAGCAAGGAAAAAGGGCATAAATCCCAAGGAGAGGAGAGAGGGCACACTTCCGAAGAAATTCATCCAGCAAAGTTTCTGCATAGAATTCGAGGTAGCAGACCGTATAGGCTAACTGTTCACAGCACGAATTTGAAGGCAGCCCTTACAGCACAAAATTAAGGGACAAGCCGTACAGACAAGGCACAAAAATCGAGGTACAAATTTTCTGGTTTTGGGATAGTCTGTACGGATGTTCGTACAGGTCATACGACTTTGTTGGGCACGAAATTCTAGGTGGTTGTACAAGTCGTACTATTGGTTGGCACAATTTTTTTAGTTTGGCACGTTTTCCTAAGTGCATTAAATGTTGTGATTTATTGTTGTAAAATTCCAAAATTTCTCTATGGGCTATGTTGCTGCCTGATACACACCTCAGGTCTTGTGGCTAAAATCTTCAAGCCACTGGGTGCGTCCTTGGGGGCAAGCCAAAGTGAAGTGTTGTCACTTAAAACTTGACTCCTCCGTCTAGGCCAACTCCTAGTGAATCCAAGGTGGGTGGTCCCTAATAAACTAATCTATGGTTATTAATCTAGAAAAGCAAAATTATTCTAGAGCTTAGAGATTTAAGCACAAGAGCATAAATAATGGATTAGTTTACAGCGTTCTTAAGATATCATCACCATGAAAGTAAAGCTTAACTTGAGATAATAAGCAAATAGACCAATGCCCAATAATTGAAAAGCTGAAAGAAATGTAGTGTGAGTGCACTTGGAAAATTTTATTATTAGATGATGATTGTTAGTGGGTTTGTTCTTGTTTGGCCCACTAAAAACTTATCCCTATGAACTGATCACGATTGCAACTACATCAAGTGTCCAACAGGGCAAGGCATAACCTGCTTAAAGTAGCCCCCTGACTCTATAGTGTTGTTCAACGCGACCTCTCAAGTTCTTAAAGATTAATTATTTGTGGATTTCCCTATTAAGCTAGTCAACTTAGTCCCTTTCTGATTGTAAAACCACCAACTCAAGCAGGCCCTTTCAGTGGATACGAGAGCATACACGGATTTCAGGTCTAATTCGTTACAAGAACAACAAATAAAATGTGATGTAATTAATTTAAGGACTAAGAATCTCTTTTCACTTACTCGAGTAAGCTCTTTCAGTATACTTCGGGGATACACAGTCAGAAGTTCGTTACTTTGCAAACAAAACAAATTATTGAAACAAAAACTAAATAAGTGGAAGGTGTGTGGAAAACTGATCTAATCTATTGTTATTATCTAAAGCAAAACTAAAGCAGAAATCGGAAAAATGCACACCACGAAAGAGACCACTTAGATCCCCCATGGGGGGATGGGGTGTGGGCACTGGGTAGCCCACTTGCTCTCTTTATTATTTTTATTACAATCTCTTTTTTGGGGGGGAATGCCTCTGGTCCTTTATAACTGCGGATCCAGACGGCTTACAATGGTTTAAAATTAGCTCAAGTTGGAAAAAGAGGAAAAACGATTGCTTCGAATGCCTTAGATACTCAGAAATTTTGGCAACATTTCAACATACCTGTCAACAAAAATGAAAAATCAGCAAACTAAAGAATGTAAAAAATACTCAAAGACACTTTGAAAGTATCTTTGAGTAGTGTTAGTAAAACTCAAAAATTATTCTAAGTTAAACTACACAAAGGAGAAAATAAAAGAACTAAGGGAAACAAGCTCCCTTAGGATCTTGGCAAGCCCTTTTGGGGCAGCCAACAAGAAGCACTAAGACTTGCCAGATAACCTTTTAAACCACAAACAATTTACTCTCTTAAAGTCTTTTACATCTACCAAAATTATCTTATAGAAAATAGTACTTGCTTATACTAGATCCATATTTGAAATGAAAATTTATTGCATACTAACATTTGGTATTAAATCAGATATACTTATACTATGACTTTCACTTATAAATCTGAAAGAAAAAATCAAAATTGTAACCAAGAAAAGATTTAGAAATTTTGCATCAAAAAGCAAAACCAAGGATAGGCCAAAATATCAGTCAGATGGAGTCTTCTTCTTAGTGGGACCATGAGGGACTATGCTCTTCTCTGGATCTGCTTGAGGAAAGACAATGCTAACATGCTCATTCAATCCTCCAAATTAGATAACCTGCAAACACTTCACGAAACTGGCAAAAGGGAGTTAAAAGTATTAGTGTTAAAAATAAGAGAGACTTAGAACAACATGCATTCAAACAAGAAATTACATATGTTTCTAAGCATTCTCATACAACTAACAATAAGAAGCAAACTAACAAGTCTTACTTCTTACCCTATTGGAATGTAACTCACTTCAAAATCCAAGCTAACTTCAACAATAAACAAATTAGCATAATACACAGGTTACCTCATTAGCTTAGAGAGCATTAAGCATCCAAACACCCAATGATCACACCAAACTAGCCTCCAAAGAATTTTATTAAATGCTAAACTAAAAAATATTACAATGGAATGCAAGCAGAGGTTCCACCTTCTGATGCCAAACAATGAAGCATTCATTTGCTTAAATAGATAACCAAAGACCCAGGGGGACACATTTCCCAAGGAGGGGTGCACTTCCTGACTGACAGCTGACTGGTGATGAAGAGGAGTGGACTCGTGCTAATCGAGGTTGCTTGGAGTGACTTGGAGTTATATTTGGGCCACATCACACCTGGTATATGCGCCCCCTATTGATTAGAGCCACTTCATCAATCAAAGATGCGCCCTCTCTATGAATGTGCCCTCATTATCCTCAAATGCGCCACCTCTGATTGAGAGGTTCAACCACTAAATATTCAGTCTAGTTAACTTGCCATCTACTCCTGATGAACTCGCCTTCACTGAGATTCTGCCCCCGACATGTTCCCATGAATTTAGGAATGCCAATTTAGACTTTATTTTGTCTTTTTTGGCCAATTATTATGTCTCTTTGGCCATTTTCGAGAGAAAATTAATTTCAGTGATAAATAATCACTCAAATTATTCTCAATGTTGGTTTAGGGGTATAGTGGGTGCTTTGAGTTAGAAAACGACACCCCCATGGCAAATTCCACCTCCTAACTATTTTTTTATGACTTTTTTATTTTTTACAACTAAAACATTAAACAATTGTCCGTTTTACAGGAAAAAATTTTATTTGCAAAAAACTGAAAAAAAAACCTATGGGGGACCTAACACATGTTCATATGACTCTAAAATAATGCCTAGCATGGTAATATACATTGAAACTAGACTTTAATAACCTCCTAAGGCCTAACCACCAAGACGACCACCCCAGCTTTGGAGGTTTGAGCGAAAAACTCGAAAATTATAAGTCATTGAAGAGCAACCTATAATTAACAAGGAAAAAACACTCTGGGCTAGTCGGATGTCAAAGTCCTAGGAAGGAAAGTTTGTTACATTATTTCATCATGCTATGACATTTTATCACAACTCCCCCAAGTGGGTATGAACATAGGGGAAAAAGATAAAGGACCATAGAAGGCCTGCATGGACTTTTGAACTTTGATTATGCACAAGGAACTTGTCCATACTTTAGCGGCTCGCTTGTAAGTCCAACTGAGTGCAACCTAGTTGGTAACAAGCTGTATAATAAAAATTCTCTCTCGTTGACTGGTTTTCCCTTCGGGGTTTTTCCACGGGCATTGCCCAGAAAATCACTATGTCAAATGTGTGGTTGAATGGTTGTTTACTGTTCGTTTTCCACTGCTATTTTCAGTTCATATCTCAATGTATTTCTGCTCATAAATTTCAGATTTGAATGCTTTCAAATTAATGTGCATTAACTTGTGGTAAATCATTTATTGGAGACAGAAATCAGTTGTTGGGTTATTGTGAAATTTCAACATTAACCTATATGCAAAGTCTAGAAATTCCACTACAAGAACCATTGTATTATGAGCTTAAAATTAAAGTTACTTAGTAAGTAAAACAGGCTAAGACTTGAAATTGCCTCAACCTTGTCATACATAGTTCATCATTTGAAGAAATATTCCACACTCAGAGATTAAACACTTCTATCTTCAATCTACTTCTGCAATATTTCCCAATTACACTAACACAAAAGAAATAGACGAGTAGCAACTTTATTCTCCAAGTTCTAGCAAAACACTACAATGAGAGGAGGTTCTCTTCAATAGAATATATTAAAATATCCTCATGACAAAAACGTGGTTGCAAATGTTTTATCCCAACAAAATGAATCACTCACCTTCAATACCATTTCCATCAATTAGCCAACTTGGGTATAAGACCTCCTCGAAGAATACAACATTAATCTTAGTATAGTTCAACTTCAATGAGACATTAGCGATGACAAGGAAATTTGGCCTTTGACTATCAAGAATTTGTCAACCTCTTTAAAAATTGCAAAGATTTACTAAAGCAAAATTTACGGCAATTTAAATTCACATTTCAAGAGGATCTAAATTTAAATTTTGCTGTAAAAATTGATTAGATCCTCTTTAAAAAGAAGAGTAGCAATCAATTTTTACGGCAAAATTGACTAAATCAAGAGAAGAGTAGCAAACTTCAATGAAGAAATCTCCTTGGTAAGATACTCTATTGACTTTTATCCACAAGTATTCAAAGTATCTAATAATTGTAATCAAAGAGAGAACTAAATAATGGTGATCATTGTATGTACATATTTTGTTAAGTATATCCCACTACTAATCATTCCTTAATCTCAACTCTATGTACTCTAAACCTTATTTCCTTAAATTGTGACCAACCATGTCAAGTCTTCATCTAGTTATAATTTGTCAAAAAGTGTGTATATTTTCATCTTCATTCTAATATACATACTCTCACCTATATTCTAACTACCATCAATTTGTTCTTCATAAGAAAATCAAATAATTACAGTAACATCTATGGTGATTGCATACTTTTTTTAAGATAATCTCTACTTGGCAAGTTGAATCCAAGCATTAAAATACCCAAACATATTAACACTACTTTGATTAAAAAATGTGAATCTAAGATATGGATCAAACTATACATATGTCTAACTAAACACTAAAGAAAATTACCAAATTTCAATGATGAAATATGCTTAGGGAGATCCTCTAGTAATTTTTATCCACTAGAAACAAGAAATTCCAATAGTCGCAAGCAAGAAGTAAATGAAGAAAGGTGGTCAATAATGAGAGAAACTACAACTATGGACCCCAAATTCCACCAAATTTTATGTCCTCTTACTTGAAGTTGTACGAAAGAAGCAATTATATTATGATTCGCAATCTACAACACAAATAATTTTGAGCTCTCAACAAAACTTATACTGAATTTGAGGCCATTCCCACTTATAACATTTAAAGTGCTCGATAATTGTCTATATCATACCATTGCAATTCTAACATATAGTATCAATACCCTTGTACTTGTCCTCATAGCTACCAGTGTCAATTTCAAAATCATGTAAATCCTTAACTAGTCATGTATTGTCTAAGTGCCATCAATTTTCTTCCATGTGACAAGGGCAAATAATTTGAGTAACATCTAAGCTGATGCAAGACCTTGTTTAAAAAAATCTTCATCGATGTGCAATAAGTTCCAATATAAGCTTTAACATCCCAAAAAAGACATTACTCTAGGAAGAAAAATGTAAAAATTTAAATAAAGATAGAACATAAGGTTCTAATCTATGTCTATTGTAAAGTTTAGAAAAAAAAGTGGAAAACTTGAAGAAAAATATCTCCTTCAGAAAATCTTCTACAAACTTCTATCCATTAGAATATGAATTGTTCTACAATTGCAATCAAGGAGAGAAATGAAGAAAGATCAACAACGATGGAACAAACTATGACTTTGTATCCTCAAACACCAAAAAATTTCTAGCCTCGTGTTTAAAGGTCGATATGTAAAGTACCTAAAGATTGGTAGCACAAATCAATTTGAGCTCCAATGTGTGCCTATAACCAAGATGAGATATTCATACTTACCACATATATAAGTGTCTCGATAGGTATCCATTTCTTAACATTGGAATTCCAACATCTCTTAATGATATCCCTATATTTGTCCTTGTATTGTTGTGGTGGCAATTTCAAAGCCATCGAAGATTCCAACCAACAAAAGGATAATCTAGGATTCATATCATGCCACTATCTATCTAATTAAAAAAGATACATATACATGCTATGCCACTATCTATGTCATCTATCTAAATATATGTACAATATACAATATACACATATAGTGAAGCGCAGCTCACTCTTGAACTTTCGTTGTCCCTTCCTCGACCTTCGACCGACCATGTCAAGTCAAGTCTTGACTCCTCATTCAACTACATTTTGTTAAGAAGTGTCTATAACCTCGTCTCCATTCTAGTACACATACTCCCATCTCTATTTTAAAGGCCATCAATTTGTTCCCCACGGGACAAAAGAAAATAAATAGAATAATATACATGGTGATCCAAGACTTTGCTTAGGAAAATATCCACTAGCATATATTAATTACTATGAGCATCAATATCCCAAATAAAATAATATTTTCTTGAGGAAAAACTTGTAAGATTTTTAGATAAAAAAACTAGATAAATATCCCATCATCATTTTTTGCAAGGAAAACCTTGTGGGATCCTCCTCCCTTCCCCTGAATATCTAGATGGAGAGTAGCTCAACCACCAACTACAGTATCGGTCGATAACCCAGCAAAACCTAGACTCGAACCTCAGTCAAACTAGCATCAAAGACCTCATGGCGAACCGACCTTGAAATAGTCCATTAGAGTCGATTGTGCTAACCCACTAGGCTAGAGAAATAAATAAATATTACATCTATATGTATGGAAAAATTTAATAAATATAAAGAAAATTGCAAAATTCCATAAAGGAACCTCCTTGGGGAGCTGCTCTACTACTTTGTGTCCACGAGAAAACACAATGTTTAACAATTGCAATTAAGGACGAAACTGAATAAAGGTGATCGTCATGAAACACACTTCTTTCAAATTTTTGAAATCCACCATATTCTAGTCACTTGCCTAAAGGTTCATGTCTAAGACTAACTTATAATAGCTAGCACAAAGCATTCAAGCTCTCACAGATGCCACTAACAAAGATGAGGTCATGCCCACTTACCACAAATCTCCACCAATTTTTCTAGTCTCTTATTAAAAAGTTGATGTCAAAGACTACCTGACCATTTGGTAAGCACAAAATCGTTTCAAACTCTCATGGTACCTGTTACAAAGATGGGGTCATGCCCACTTCCCACATCTTACAGTGCGTCCAAATCTTTCTATATCACACAATTGGAAGTTAGCATATATACTAGTAATACCCCTTGTATTTATCCTCGTATTCCTATAGTAAAACTTGAAGAGGAATCTAGCATCCATGTCATGAAGCTAATGTGAATCATTGCCCACCATATACAAACCATCCCAGTTATACTAAGTTAGATTCATACGCATGTAAATGTTCATACACAATGCAACATGTACGATGCATAAAATTACAAAGAACCATGCCTGCAATCAGAACTGTGCCATAAAAAGCAAGCATTACCATATAAAAATAAGATACCCGAGCCTATATAATCTACCGATGAAAACAGAAGCGCAATGAAGAACGCACAGAAAAAATTTCATCCAGAAATCTGTCTGGACTTCTACTCTCCTCTTAAGAGCAAGAATCCTATAAGCTCTGGTTCAGCATGAGTTAATTCTCAGTTAACCTATCAACTTGCCATCACCAGCACTACAGTGCAGTGTGTATGATTGGCCCCAGGTTATATAACCATCAAACATAAGAACACTGAAAATATATTCCTCAGTGTTGGCCATGGAGTTAATGTTGGATGTGGGTCATGGAAGAAAAGCCAGCCACTCATATCTTGAATGAGTATTTCAGAAGGGTATTCTAAGGAAATGAAAAATGCACCAAATTTGGAATACCAGCAGTCTTCAGCATTTCTCCATTCCCACCCATGACTATAGCTAAACCCTCACCCTCCTGTTAAAATAAAGGTAGTGTATGCTTCACATTAGTCAGTTGGGTACTCTTTCAAGTTGCTTCATGGTTTATTGTACCTCAACACCTTACATAATCTACTCTAGGTATCATAACCCTACCATACATTTCTTCAGCTACGGCAATATGTCACTAGGCTCTGTTGTTAACAGAATAATGTTCTTGTTTATGTGATCAAAATTCTACTACTATTTATCTTTGCCATACTTCCACAAAATTTTGAACCTTGCATGCATACATAAGCTTCCTAGTATTTACAAAGCCAAAGGCATGCATAGGAACTTCTGTTAAACACAAAATACTGCAGTTTACATGCTTACAGAAGCTTACAGAAGCAATGTCATAGAGAGGAGGCCATGATAAAAATATTACCTGCTCAAACAGAAGTTGGGAACTAAAATTCGAAGTTAATTTGAATTTCTACCTCCGTTCGCCAAGAGATGGTAGCTGTGAATATGAATTCCGCAGGTTCACCTCCCTGTTCAACGTACCTCTCTATCGCTCTGCTGTCACCGTAGGTGATGATAATGGCCCACAGTTTACCAAGTGTATATGACTAGAGTATGGGTTATGGGCGATGATAATGGGACACAGTTTACCAAGTGTGTATGAGTAGAGTTTGGGTTACGGGCGAGTTTGGTTAAAACCCACATGCGTTCTCACGTGTAAAATGTCACCAATCTTATATTGGTGCCATTTTTTTTCTTGCGTCTAGTTCAAGTTTCGTAGCTGCCCGTGTTGGTTATGAAAAATGTCTTATGGCGGCAATGTTACAGGGAGGAATTGCAAATTGGGCGGCGATAATTAAAGGTAAAATGCAAATTGAAGCGGCGATAAAAAGTGTCTTTGTCGGCAATAATACGAAGGGAAATGCAAAAAAAGGTATACAAGTATAATGTGTTTCAAAATCCTATGTTGGTTATGGTAGGGAATGGTAAATTTTCCTCTTTAAGGGTGGTCTCAGACCTAAGAAGTTGTTTTGTCTTAGTGCTGGACTCTATAGCTCAATGGCATCTTGCCTAATAGGCTTGTCTGGAATTGGCTTTCTTTTCAAGTGTTAGGAAGTAATATCAGTGATCATGTATGTTTCGCAAGGGAGATATACATGAATTTGGTCCATGGTCTGCAAGAAAGTTTCAAGTTTTCAAAGGTGCTTCTATATTTGGTCCAAGGTTATATGTTGGGCTTTGAAGTTAATGTTTAACCTCGTTATGTTAATTTAACAAATTTTACTTTATTTTTAGTTTATTATGTTAAGTAAATTTAACCTTTGATTTTTATTAAGTAAATGTTTTAAATTTAATAGTTTAAACAATTTTTTTTTCTAATAAATGATTTTATTTTTATTAAATAAATGTTTTAAATGCGGTAGTTTAAACATTTTCTATGACAATAGACATTTTTAATATGTTAATAGTATTTAAAAAAAAAAAAACAATATGAACAATGCATTTTCACATGTTAAAATATAACTAATTCAAGTTCAATTTTAGTATGAGCAATTTCTTATTAAAAAAAACCTTTTTCAATGTGAAAAATGCATTTTCACATTTTAAAATATAATAACTAGTTCAAGTTCAATTTTAATATGAGCAATTTCTTATTATCCAATTGTGTGTATATTTTAAATTGTATTAAATGTATAAGAATATAAAATTTAGATGTACAAGAAAACAAAATGGTGGAGAAACTAAATTTCTTAAATATACAAATACAATAATGAAAAAAATAGAAAATATAATTCCATATTCTCAAAATGTACATGTGTCATATACTTATATTAAATGTGTAAGAGTATAAAATTGGAGAGATCTTTGTCCAAGTTTCATAAATATACAAGATTAAAATGAAAAAGATAAGCAAGTTACCAATTTTGACCAAATCATATTAAAAAAAGCTTAAAAGAAAAGATAAAGACAAAGAGTACATGTTTAGACAATCTTTAATATAATAAGTTTTATAAATTCCTAAGAAATTGGGTACAATTTCATTGGAGATATTGGTTTGAGTGGGTGAAGTGCATATGTGGCTCACCAATTAAGTTGGGATTTGATGTTGCTTAGTAGATTTGGAGCAAACATTATAGGTGTATCTTAAAACAAAATACTCTAAAATTTTTGAAATGGTTGTCTCTTGGTAAAAAGGAGTCTCATGCGGCTTGAGTTGATTGGCATTCACCACAACATGGATACTAATTAAAGATAAAATATGAAGTTTTAACACACTGAAATGAAATGGTTGTCTCTTGGTAAAAAAAGGAGTCTCATGTGGCTTGAGTTGACTAGCATTCACCACAATATGGATACCAATTAGAGATAGAATATGAATTTTTAAGGCATTAAAGCCACTCTATTGTGTGATAGTATACGGCTTATATTAAATTGGCTTGAGCTTATGATGTTGTTGATTTTTGAATATGTATTTGTTTAAATGAAGCCAAGCTTTGACAACAACATAAGGTGCACAATGTTTAGCATATAATGCCTTGTGTTCATTTATGTTTTGTAAACATCAATGCATGAACTCTATTGTGAATTTTAGCCAAATTGGTGGAATGTGGATGGAATACACTTCCTGATGTTTAGAAGTGAGGGAGTGTTAGTGTTATTCTAAAAAGAAATCAATTGTATTGCATATATTTCCACACGAATAACTTTCACTATGACTTGGTAGTTAATTGGTGTAATTTTTACATATTTTTAAGTGATTCTTATAAGCACATTCTAAGGAGTTGCAGGAGTTGCACGACATAATACAAAGTTCCTTTAACTTTAATGTTAGGTTCTAAAGGGTATCATTCATGCCAAAATCACCCAAGATTTACACTCAATCTCAAGAGTTTGTATAACAACATGCTATTCAAGTGAGGCAAGGCATAACAAGAATGGAAATGTGGTGGATAACTTATAACTTTATAGCCTTACCAATGAATGAAAGCCCCATTGATATGCATTTTATTTTTTTCATTAATATAACAAAATTTATTGTTGTATGTTTTTACAGTGTTATTGATTCGTGCATTATTGCGCTTTTGGTTTGTGCAGATTCTCCTTTTGCCATGAGCACACCTAAACCAACACAAACTCAACGAACTGACTCCTTTCAACCCTTGTCGCGCTCGACCCCTATCACACAACCAATACTTAGATCTTTTCACACTTACACTTACATATGAGATTACTACCAATATTAAATTTAAACATAATTAAACCTATATTAACATTTGATCTACATCACAATTATATCATACCACTTCAACTTCACAACTTTAATTCTTATCCATGACATCATACAATTTGCAACATCATACAATTTGAAATATATCTATGTCCAACTTTCTAATAATCAACTGATCACAACCAACCTGATATCATATAACTCCAACGTAACCAAGCAACACTCACTGATCACTGAGCTCCCATACTTTTTGATCTGGGAGGTTTGGAAAGCCCGCAATTCTCGAATATTTGAAAACTTGACACCACACCGTGCTGGGTTATGCTATAGAACCATTGCTGCACACAAGGAATATATATCAACTTATGGAGCTGTTGTTGGCATAAAGGATCGGAATCTGGAATACCGATTGGCTCCTCCAATCCTCGTATTTCCATGTGGATTCTTTGATGGTGTTGCTGTGTGTCGGAATGGGTCGGGTGGGGCCGGTGCAACCATTCACGTATCCAACACTGTCTCTATTCATATCTGGCTTAATCTGGGTAATGGATCCAAAACAAGGAGTGAGATATGTGCTCTTTGGCTCTTACTATTTTGGGCCCGCCGGAGAAAGATCTCATCACTTGTAATATTTGGTGACTCATTAACTATCATCTCTTGGGCTAGGGGCACTTCTCCACTCAATGTTCTACAACTTACTCACTGGATGGAAGCGGCTCGCAAACTTATTCTTGAATTCAAGCACATACATTTTGAACATATCTTCAGAGAGGTGAATTTGGAGGCGGATATGCTCTCAAAACGGGCTCTCCACTCTCAGGAAGGGGTCATCATGTGGTAGGAATGGCGGGAAGATATACTTTTTACACATGGTTCTTATCAGTTACATTGGACATGTTGATTATAGCCATTATTGTTTACACTCTTTTGTTTTTTCCTATTTATACGGCTTTTTTATCTTATATGGCTTGTAGTTCTGTGTGCAGATCCTTAAAATTCTCTGAGTCCAACTACTGGTTGGGCGTTTATTTATACTCTATTTTTGCGGCCTATATTACAGCCTCATGCAGATGCTGCATGGCATTTTCAGATCGGATGTATTCCCATCTTCACTTTCTCACTATATGCTGGTGTTTATGGGTTGATTATCTGCTACTCTATGGATGGCGATACCATTGGTGATTGGTATTTGCGGCTGTCTATACTTTGGACCTATTATTTTCGATATGTACATATTTGTTGATATGGCATACAGCTACTGTTATGCTACAGGATATATTTCTGTATTGACATTTGGATGATGGTGGGACATATGGCACTATTTGATGACATTTTCTGAACTACTTTGATGGCACATGCTGCTGCTGTGACCAATTTTTTCCCTGGTCCTTCCTTTGACAGGGTTTGTTTGCTTTTGCTATATAGTCTGACAGTTGGACACATTTACTATTTCGTATATTAATAGTAAGTTGAATTTTTCTATGAAAAAAAAAACCAAACAACACATTTCCATTAATGTCCTCATAAATTGAAAGACAACATACAACCAAAGACCTTCATCCTAACCTTGGCCGTATTCATACACATACTAGAAAGGAATGATTGATGTGATGTATCTTAGAGTATATGACAAATTTAAGATAATGAATGGCAATGTGAAAATGACATTTCGAGTACACTAGATTCTCAATTCTCACGATAATAGTATATATCATTAAAATTTGTGCATATTATGGTCAAATGTTTACACAAAGTACCCAACATCACATGTTATTATAGTACACGTGTACAATAAATATATCCATTCCAAATATGTGTACAGTAAATAAATAAATATTAAACTCATTTGATAATTACCGATGGTACTTGAAAGATACACTAGTCCGTTAGAAAATTTGAAAATGCATTATATTTTATTTCCCCGCCATTCTTACTACAATTTTTTTTACTTTTTTAAGATTATATGTTCTTTCAAGCGTACATACGAGTAAATCGATTAGACTTATTGCCCATAGATTCTTATGGACGTGGAGAGGTAAAATGCCATGTTTAATGGTATTTAATGGGAGAGAGGAATTTAAGACTTTTTATTATTTAAGAAAATTATTTACTACGTTGAGTCGAACTTATTCATGTGTTTAGACAATATTTGAGACTTGGTAAAAAACATGGGACTAGAATTTAGGGGTCTCGTTACATATTGATAAGTAATGTGCATTGCTTGAGTGGTGATGCATAGTTTTTTTTATTATCTAGAAAAGTAATTATACTTTCATTATAAAAATATATGTATTTTAACAGTATAGAGGGGCTTTTTCATAATCCACAGAGCTCAATAAACATCTGATCACAAGAGGTCAAGTCTAGAGATAGCAAAAGCATGACACAAGAACCAACAGAAATAATGAGCCCGAACTCCAAGGGCGAGATATAACAACACAAGCCACTACCAGTCGAGGAGGCAAGTTCCATAAATAAATTGTCTCAAGAAAGTTAAGATGAACAAAGACATAGGCAAAAATAAAAAGATGTGGTAGAGGATTGCTCCCATGCGAAAACAATAAAGGAAAAAAAAGACGCATGTAATCTCATGAGGAGGAAAACACCGGCATGTGTCCAGAGGAAGAAAGTATGCCATCACACCATAACTCAAAATGGATGAAACCCTCCGAGGCTGAGAGAGCCCACCCTAGACAAAGTGTCCGCAATCGAGTTGAACTCTCTGTAGATATGGATGATAGACACTAGTGGGAGGTCCAATAGCATCGTCTCCACCTCAGACATCCAAGGAATGAGAGCCATCGAGCGAAGAGAACCATGACCCTTATCCCACTCGATAATTGACAAAGAGTCACCAGCAATATGTTGTAGAGGAATTTGTCGAGACTTAGCGAAAAAAAGAGCTAGCCATAGAGCCAAGAGTTCACCATGGGCGTTGGTACCCATGTTAAAATTATATGCTACCATAGACTATATTGCAAATTCATTAGCATTCAATACATTATTCACAATAGCAGCATAATAAGGATCTCTGAAAGATGCACAATCACAAAGCACAAAACAATTTATCCTGGGAAACCCTCAAGGGAAAGAAAACCCAATAAGAACTTCCTCAGTATAAATTTTCAAGTACAATGCCCCAAAAACATGTCTCACAAATAAGAGAGACAAAAAGACCAAAATCTGGACTCAAGCCACTCCTCCTTCTCGTTCGCAAATCTCTCTCTTTCTCCTCTAATATGAATTGCACAAGTGAGTGAATGAATAAATGAAGGAGTCTCTCCTTCTATTTATACATTTCTTTTGACCTAACCTTTAACTCAGCTAGGTCGGCCCCAGTAATCCTAACTGGACCGACTTCTCTAAAGAGACTCAATTACCACTTATATTACATTTACTTGGGTGCTAACGACCTGACTTACAATGGAGGGTTAACCTCGTGACCTTTACATGACCAAATGTAATAATGACATCCCCGACAGAGGTAAAACATCCCCGACGGAGTTACAATAATAAAATACAAGTAGAATATACTTCAAAGTTACATTAAAGTTAACACTCCCCCTTAACAAGAAGGGTATTCTACTGACAACAACATATGAATGTGTAACTCTACACAACATCATCGGAGAGAGGATGGAATCAACAAAAACATCATTTGATACATCTATAAATCATTGGAAGTTCTTCAACATCATCATCTTCAGTATTGGAGCATCCTCATCTTCAGCATTGGAACATCACCTGCAGCACTGGAGCATCCTCATCTTCAATACTAGAACATCATCATCTGTAGCACTGGAGCATCCTGGCATCTCATCATCTACAGCACTGGAGCATCCTCATCTACAGTACTGGAATATCATCAGGAGCATCACCTGTAGTACACATATGATCCTTCCTTTCAGAACTAGGGATCAAGTCAACACTAGATTAATATTTAATACTATCCTTCCTTTCGGAACTCGGGACCTCTATCTAGGGATGATCAATCCTACCACAATCATTTAAGACTATCTCAGTCTAGGTATGATCAGACCCAACACCATCATTTAAGACTATCTCAGTCTAGGGATGATCGGACCCAACACAATCATTTAAGGCTATCTTGGTCTAGGGATGATCGGACCCAATACAATAATTTAAGACTATCTCTGTCTAGGGATGATCGAACCCAACACAATTATTTAATACATCTTTGTCTAGGGACAATCGAACCCGCGCAGTTATTTAAGACATCTCTGTCTAGGGACAATCGAACCCAACACAATTATTTAAGACATCTTTGTCTAGGGACAATCAAACCCAACACAATTATTTAAGACATCTCTATCTAGAAACAATCGAACCCAACACAATTATTTAAGACATCTCTGTCTAGGGACAATCGAACCTAACACAATTATTTAAGACATCTATATCTAGGGACAATCGAACCCAATACAATTATTTAATACATCTATGTCTAGGGACAATTGAACCCAACACAATTATTTAAGACATCTCTGTTTAGGGACAATCGAACCCAACACAACTCAAGATCAACATTTAAGACAATCTCTGTCTAGGGATGATCAATCCCACTGCACCACGGTATCATCAACACTACTCCCCCTTTCTTGGGAAGTCCTTTCGGACTATACCAAGCTTGTCACGGAAGTGCTCAAACCTCACTTGAGACAAAGGCTTAGTCAACACATCTACAACTTGTTCATCCATGCTCACGTACTGGAGCTTTATAGCTCCCCTTTGCACCATATCATGGATGTAGAAATACCGTATTTCTATGTGTTTTGACCTCTCATGGAACACAGGGTTCTCTGTCATTTTTATACAACTCTGGTTATCACATAGAATCATTGTGGTATCCAACTCTAGATCAAACAGATCTGATAACAACTTCTGAAGCCATATGGCTTCACAACTTGCAGAGCAAGCTGCAATATGCTCTGCCTCTGCAGTGCTAAGAGCCACACTGGATTGCTTCTTGCTTAGCCATGAGATCATGGCTGACCCTAGACTGTAACATCCACCTGAAGTGCTCTTCCTGTCCGAGACACTTCCATCGCAATCGGAATATGTATAACCATACAATCTAAACTAAGGGTCTCGAGTATAATTGAGACCATAGTCTATTGTACATTTTAGGTACCTCATCACATTCTTTGCAGCTACAATATGCACATGTCTGGGCTCAACCAAATATTGACTCAAGGTGTTTACAACAAAGCATATATCTGGCCTCGTATTCGTTAGATACATCAGCGACCCAATAATTTGCCTGTATAGAGTCACATCCACTAATTTTGACGAAGTATCGGATAATAACTTCAAGTTGGTATCCATGGGTGTGGCCATGGCTTTGCACTCCAACATATAAAATATTTTCAAGATTTCCATTGCATACTTCCCTTGGTTAAGGAAGATTCCCTCTGGGATCCACCATACCTTGAGACCTAGAAAATAATGCATTAAGACAAGGTCTTTCATCTCAAATTCCGCAGCGAGCTTCTCTTTGCACTATGAGATTCTCTTCTCATTACCTGTCAGGAACAAGTCATCCACATATAGCAATAATATGATTGGTTCATCATCCATAACCTTGAAGTAAAGGTTAGGATCAACTTTACTCTTAGTAAATCCCAAGCTCGTCATAAAACTGTCAATCCTTCCATACCAAGCTCTTGGAGCTTGCTTTAACCCATACAGAGCCTTCTTCAATTTGTAGACATGTGTCTCTTTGTTTTCAACCTCAAAACCTTGTGGTTGTTCTATGTACACTTCCTCCTCAATAACACCATTCAGGAAAGTTGTTTTCACATCCATCTGATGTAACTTCAACTTCATCATGGCTGCCAGTGCCATGATGGTTCTAATTGAAGTGTAACTTGCTACAGGAGCAAATGTTTCCTCATAATCGATTCCTTCCTTTTGAGAGAATCCTTGAGCCACAAACCTAGCTTTGTATTTCTCAATACTTCCATCCGCGACATGTTTTATCTTGTATATCCATTTAGAAGATACCACACTTTTACCTTCTGGTTTGGGAACTATGTCCCATCCATCATTCTTCATTATTGATTGGTATTCTTTCGTCGTAGCTTCTACCCATTCTTTCTTTTGAATGGCCTCTTCGAAGCAGTTAGGTTCTTTATCTACAAGTTCACACATCAAAGCCACATAACTGGAAAATGGCTTTAGCCTCTTGCTTTCTCTTGTGGAGCCTTCGGGAGCTCCATACTTCTCAGCATCTTGAATAATTTCACGAGCCCAAGATGGTTTTCTCTTGCGAGATATAGCCATGGATGGAAGTTCTTGGGGCTCCAACATATCGTGATCTTCCGGAGTCTCATCATCGGGAGAGGGTGCAACCTCTGCAATTCTAGGAGGTATATCTTCTTCATATACTTCTTCATGCTGGCATTTTATGGATCTCTTAAGAGCTGCATCTTCATCAAATGTCACATCTCTGCTAATCTCCATGTGATGATAGCTTGGTATATAGATCCTGAAGGCCTTGGAGACCTCACAGTATCCAACAAAGATTCCTTTCTTTCTGGAAGGATCCAACTTGATCCTTTTCTCTTTTGGAATATGCACAAACACTGGACAACCAAATATTTTGAGATGACTTACCTCTAGTTTCTTTCCTGTGAACATCTCTTCTGGGGTTTTGAACCCAAGTGCACTATGGGATACTCTATTTTGGACATATAATGTTGTCTGTGTTGCTTCAGTCCATAGATGCATAGGAAGATCTTGATCATGGATCATTGTCTTCACTGCTTCCATAATGGATCGATTCTTTCTTTCGGCAACACTATTTTGTTGAGGGTTGTAGGTAGTGGTAAGCTCCCTCTTAATCCCAGCATTCTTGCAAGGCTTCAAAATATTTTGAAGTATATTCTCCTCCATTATCTGACCTGAGTATCTTGATCTTTCTCTCTGAAATATTTTCATCAAGGCTTTGAACTCCTTGAGCTTCTCGAACACTCCACCTTTTGCTTTCAAAAAGTAAACCCAAGTATTTATGGAATAATCATCAATGAAAGTATAACATAATATTCATACCCACTTAATGATGTTGAAGGCATTGGACCACATACATCTGAGTGAATGAGTTCCAATACTCCTTTCGTCTTGGTGTCACTCTTTGGAAATGGGTTCTTTATGCTCTTTCCCTTTGCACATCCTTTGCAAATTCCATCATGATCAATCTTTAGATCGGGTAAACCTGTTACTACCTTACTTACATGTGGTAGTGCTTTGTAGCTTATGTGAGCAAGTCTTCTATGCCATAGTTCGCATGGAATTTTAGTTTCATGAATCAAAGCTGCTTTTGGATGTCCTTTGAGTTTTTATAGACCTCCTTCTATCCCAATAACAACAGCATCCTTTATAGATTTACCTTTGGGCCACATGAGAACTTCTCCATCTATAAAGGAAACCCTAAATCCTTTCTTATCCAAAGCTGAGATAGAAAGTAGGTTCTTCTTTAGGCCTGGTACATATAGTACATCCTTCATCGTCATCGGGGTTCCTGAATCAAGCTTGTAGGTAGCTTATCTTATTCCCTTAATAGGATATTGATAATTATCCCCTAATGACACCTTCTGATGGGAGTTCTTCTCTTCTAAACTCGAGAGATTCTTCTTCTGACCTGTCATGTGATTTGAAGCACCACTATCAATTAACCATGTATCATCTCCAGGTGTCACGGACCCAGAGAGAGCAGAGAATAAAACATATTCTTCTATTTCTTCCTTTGCTTGCTTCCTAGGAGGTTCTTCATCTTTCGATTCTTCTTCTTCATCTTCGGCAAGGTGAGCATGATTTCTTTTATTGCTCTTCCTCTTGTAATCTTCTTTTCTATCTTTTCTTTCTCGACAATCTTTGGCAATAAGCCCCATCTTATCACAATGGAAACATTGGACATAAGAGTAGTCTCTTCGCTTGTAGTTTCCTTTCTTATATTTTTTAAACTTCTTTGGAGGATGTAAATCCTTATGATTTTCCTTCTTGAAATGAGGATTTCCTTTTCCTCTCTTTGTATGGGTAGCTAGAGCTTGATCATCATCCTTGAGTAGTGCTTCTCGATTTTCTACTCTAGCTTCCTCCTGGATACATTCTTCCCATACAACTTCGAATAGTAGACTTTCCTTTCTTGCACACATGGTATGGATAAAGGAGTCCCAAGGTCTAGTAAGACCATTGAGAGCAGCCATTACCAACTCATCTTCGTCAAGGGTGTCTCCAATAAATTATATTTGTTCCTTGAATTGGGAAACCCTTGTAAAGTATTCTTGAATGGATTCTCCGTGGCCCATCTTTGTGCTCTTGAGTTGAGCTCTCAAATTCGTCTTCTGATTTATGTTTTTCCCTTCATACATTCTGGTTAGGGCATCAAACATCTCTTTTGGAGTCTTCTTAGAGGACACTTGAGGAATCAAGCGATCTTTAATGGAGTCTGCTATGATCCTCATAGCCCTAATCATATCCTTCTTCTGCTTCTCCTTAGCTTCAGCTTCTCCTTAACTTCAGCTTCTTCAGGTTCAGGTACAAATTCTTTAACAAACTTGGTAAGTTCATTCTCTTCTAGAATGAGACCAATCCTATAATTCCAAGCATGAAAGTTCTCTATGCCTTCCAACTTGTAATCAAGCTTGGTGCCATCACAACCCGTGGAGCATAAAATAATCAAAAATCAAAATTTCTCAAAATGAAAAACTGAACTCACCAAAAGATGCACTTGACTGAGGCGAGTTTGCTGGTGTAATTGGATTTTGAAAATTCCAAAATTTCACCCTTCAAAATTGACTTGCGAATTTCATATCTGCAGTTTTCTAGCTTTTTCTGGTCCAAAGTCAAACTAGGGTTTGACTTTTTCGAGAGTTTTACCCACTCAAAAATTTTGATCTTGGTACCAAAATTTTGCTTTTGGAGAGGCGCACTTCCCTATGCCAATAGCATTAAAAAATTCCACTTCTGTGAAAAGCCCTAATTTTTCACTTCCAGAGAGAGAGAGAGAGAGTTTTACTTTGTGAAAGTTGCTTTTTTCAGGAAATTTCTGATAGCATGTCAAAATTATATGCTACCATAGAATATTGCAAATTCATTAGCATTCAATACATTAATCACAATAGCAGCATAATAAGGATCTTTGAAAGATGCACAATCACAAAGCACAAAATAATTTATCTTGGGAAACCCTCAAGGGGAAGAAAACCCAGTAAGAACCTCCTCAATATAGATGATCAAGTACAATGCCCCAAAAAAATGTCTCACAAATAAGAGAGACAAAAAGACCAAATTCTGGACTCAAGCCACTCCTCCTTCACCTTCGCAAATCTCTCTCTTTCTCCTCTAATGCAAATTGCACAAGTGAGTAAATGAATAAATGAATGAATCTCTCCTTCTATTTATACATTACTTTTGACCTAACCTTTAACTGAGTTAGGTCGGCCCCAGTAATCCTAATTGGGCCGACTTCTCTAGAGAGACTCAATTACCACTTATATTACATTTACTTCGGCGCTAACAACTTGACTTACAATGGAGGGTTAACCTCATGACCTTTACATGACCAAATCTAATATTGACATCCCCGATAGAGGTAAAACATCCACGACGGAGTTACAATAATAAAATACAAGTAGAATATACTTCGAAGTTACATTAATTTAAGAACCCATACCAATATTCATCCAAACAAAAAAATGTTGAGATTGATCCAAAATTATTTATGCACCTGCCCCACATAAGTGAGCCCTATGTTGAGAAGAACCGACAAAAAATGCACTGCTTCCTTACATAGGAGGAGGTACAGGCTTAGGGGACGAGCGCACACAAATAGAGGAAAGTCTAGAGGAATTAGATGACTCCAGAAAGGCATCCACCGCTTTCCTAGCAAGCCACTCAAGAGATGTGAATTTATCTTCAAAAATACATAAATTCCTAGCATGGCAAATTTTCCATATAATAAAACAAGCGAGAGCACCATGTTTGAGATTAAATCTGAACCAGTGCTGCAAGCTCTCCAAAATAGTGTCGCTATCCCAGGCCCCAATTGGGGATATAATGCTGCTGATTGAAATCCAGAGATGAGCAGTGACGTATGAGCACGAAAGAAATAGATGAGAAATACATTCTGCATCCCTCTTACATAATGATAAAATATTGGGACCGATGAAACCCTGCTTCAAAAGATTGTCCCATGTTAAAGTTTTATTTTCCATAATGAGCCAGATGAATATCTTAATCTTGTGCAGAATGTGCCATTTCCTGCAATCCGAGTACCACCATCGAACCTCCATAGGATGAGAAGACATAATAGAATCATATGCATGTTTTGCAGTAAGTGTACCATCTTGGGTGTTCCAATACCACTTAAATTGGTCATCCTATACACTGATCCTCACATAGCCATGGTGGAGACAATAGACATAATCCGACCATTCCTTTGACAGACCACCTGATAAACCAAGTTGTGTAGCAGTTAACCAGGTCGGGGGACCATTGGAAGAGGGAATAGCTTTCACAATGTGATGGAGAGTTCTGTAACCTTTTGATCTAAGGAAAACAATCAATTCCCATGACAACTTGTGGGGAAAAGGTCCCCCAATGATCGGATCCCCACCAAGTACAATATGACGGCCATTTTTAGGCATCCAAGCAATCCAATTGGTCACAATAGGGACCGCATATATAAGTGCATCCCAGATGTTGGATATAACCTTTTGTATCTTTTTTGACGAGCGAATCCATTCAATGATGGATTTCTTTATGAAGTATTTGCTTTTGATTATTGCGCTCCAAGGACTCTCAACAGTGAGAGGACGCCACAAGCTCTTTGCTAATAGAGCATCAACAAACCCAAATATTTCTTTTAGTGACCATCCACCAAGTGCTTTGGGGGAAGCAATATGTTTCCAGTCCATCAGATGATATTTCCTCTTGTCAGTCCTGGACCATATAAAATTGATAATTTTTCTCCTGATACCTGTGAGAATAGTCTTTGGGATTTTACTTAAGGAGAGCCAGTATACCGCTAGGTTTTGTGGAATCGAAGTGGCCAAAGTGACCTTGCCTCCGATAGACAACCATTTCTAGCACCATGAATGAATCCTTTTGTCAAATCTCTAGAGAATCCAATGCCAATCCGAAATCCTGTAATCATTGGGTTTTAAGTAATAACCCAAATATTTGGTTCCTTGATTGATATTTGTTACTCGAAAAGGTAATATCTAAGTTATCTCAGTGATAGTATCTTTCTCAATATTATGCTCGAGTATAATGGATTTGGAAGTATTAATCACCATTCCTGAATACTTGCAAAATAAATCAATCAAGTTTTTAATGTACCTCCATTCACCAGGCTTGTTGATGCCAAAAAGCATCACATCATCAACAAATAGTTGATGTGTATTGTTATATTGGGAGTAATATTTATGCCTCGGATTTCCGCTTTCTCTTTGGATTTGATTATCAATCTGATTAGAGCTTTGATTACGATAAGGAATAGGAGTGGCGACAAGGGGCACCCCTATCTAAGGCCACGAGAGCTAGCAATGAAATCTGTAGGAGTACCAGTGATCAGGATCCCATAACTAACCAAGGATACGCACACCCAATGTACATTAGGGAAAGTCCAAGGAAACCCCAGTGAACTTTGTCATATGCTCGTGTTAGATCTAACTGAAGAATGAGTCCTGTGATATTTTTTACTTGAATGTTGTGTATAGATTCCTGAGTCACCCATATGGCATATAGTATCTGCCTGTTATCTAGAAAGTCGAATTGTTCCTTTGATATATATCTCAAGAGGACTGGCTTCATCCTTTTTACGATGATTTTGGAAATCACTTCATAGACTAGGTTACAAAGAGAGATAGGGAGAAAATCATCAAAAGTTTTCGGCATAGATACTTTCGGGATTGGAGCTATGAATGTAGTATTTAAAGCCATTGATACCTGACCTGTGAGCCTGGATTCCTAGACCATATCCAAGATATATGCACCCATTATGTTGAATAATTCAACGAAGAGCTCCGTAGTCCATCTATCTGAACTAGGTCTCTTGTATTTTGCAAACCCCTTGAGAGTCTTATGAATTTCATCAAGGGTAACCATATTGAGTATTTCATTCCCCTACATATCTGAAAATAAGTGAGGGTATTACCTTATCACTTGAAATTGTTCTTGAATAGGGAAGTTGTCACTATCACTGAAGTAGTTTTGAAAATGTATAATATCTTCAATAGAGAGTTCCTTTTGTGTCGAGATCCATGAGCCATTAGCCCGTTTAATAGACCATATTGAGTTGTTTACCCTTCTGCAATCAACAAATATATGGAAAAAATTGTTGTTTTGATCCCCCAACGCAATCCATAAAGCTATACTCTTTAACTTCCATCTCTCCTCTTCACCTCTTAAGATTTGTAATATGCTTTTTTCCAGCGTTTGGAATGTTAGTAGGTCTTGTTCACTTAGAGATCCTGACAAACTAGTTCTATGAAGAGCCTCCATATGCGTACTGATATAGTCGAGATCAACCCTATTTTGTTTCTTCCTGGCTTACTCCCAATGTAGGACAACCCTCTTCAAATGTTTTAATTTTTGAACTAGCTTGTGTGATCGAGAGTCCAATGAATTAGAATTAAAACTTAGCCATTCCTTCCTAATCATGGATTTGAAATCATCTTCCTTCAATCAGGAGTGGTTGAATTTAAAGGGGTAGGTATTTTTATGACCATCAAATTCAACTTGAAGGAAGATGGGATTTTATTCCACCCATGACCGATAACTGTGAACAGTGTCCCGGAAATGATCCTCAAGCATGAACCTATGAAGATGTTTAGAGACTCCATCACCCCCAGTTCTTCCATTATTCCATGTTGGTTCCATAGTCACCGGAGCAATGTCGTTCAAACCCACATCCGAGAATATATGTTGGAAATAATTGCTGAGGGGGTCCAATTTAGCCAAGTTGCCCCATAATTATGAAGCATTAAGTATAAGGTTTAGGTTACCAGCAAGTAAAAGGTTAGGACGATGAAGATATCCGTCATCCAAGGCATGTTCCCAGAACAATTTCCTATTAACAATGGAGCATAGCACTTTATCATATTAACATCCTTGGAGAAACCCAAAATGTTCCCCTTTAGTAGAATCCCCAACGAAACTTGGTAAGCCTCCAGGGATAAGCATATTGGGTTCTAGGCACAAAGAAAGCCTCTCGATTGTCCCAAAGCATCTGCTGAGCATACAACCCAATCCTTCATGATGCCCTTGAAAAAGAGACAGGCCTTTTCAGCCGAAGACATGGTCTCTTGTAAAAAAATAACATCACTCTTCCATTTTTTTATAATACACTTGAGGGCATATCTTTTATGAGGGCCCCCAATCCCTCTGATGTTTAGGGATAAAAGATCATTTTTTAACCCTTGTGAGGGCTTTCAAATATCTAAGGGCCCTTGAGGATGTGGATGGTATATTGTCAGTTTCTTCAAATTGAAAAGAGGATGATTGTTCTGCACCCCAAAGCTTCTGCTTCTCCTTTCTGGAGCTTCTTGTTTTGATGGGGGAGAATTCTTGCCCCAGACCCCCTTGTCTACCACCCTTAGGAATTTTCCAATCGAGAAAAGTAATAGTTTCAGGGGAAGAATTGACCGCCGACTCAAAAGGGGTAATGGCCACACTGTTTAGGCTTTACTAGACAATACTAGCAGGATGGTGGACTTTGTGGAGGGAAGGTATCATGGGATAAACCATCTGTCGCTATTGCTGGGGGACAACATGCCACGTGGCTTCCACTACCAGCATAATGTTTAATCTATTTAATCTAACATATATTGGTACTAAATATATTTATGTATTTGTATATTGAAAAGAAATGTGTGCTCTACTTACCTTAGCCTTCGATTTCCCCTTATTGCTTCCTTTGTTGTATCATCCCTTTTGGACATGGCTCCAAGGGGTCCCTTGCTTTGCCCCTATCCTTTAATGTGGTTGCATTTGATTTCTTGTAGTCATTCAAAAAGGCCTCCAAGTTAGTGTATGACCTATCTCAATTTGTCAAGCAATCCACTTAAACCCCTAATGTCAAACTTTCCTTAGTTGCATCTCGACACAAAGCTCTTGTCCCTAGTTGAGCATGGGATCATAGGCCAATTTACTAGGTTATGACCCTCTCCAAGACCAATGGAAATTTAGGTATCATAGAACCAAAAACCTATGATCCAACAAAATTTGTTTCATTGCTTCTGTGATAGAGGATATTATGCATTTCTCTTCGACAAAAAAGGAGGACATAGATCTCATTTTTAGGAATGGCTCATATTTCATGGGCCCAAGAGGAATGTATCTAAACAAGTGGATTCCTGCATTTGGCCCATAGGTCGATGTCGCTTCAACTATGGAAATATGGGTCTATCTTTGTCGTTTCCTCCTCCATTATTGGAGTGATGAGGATATCGCGGCCATTGGGAAATCAATTGGTTGTTATATAGACAGATCAGAACCCAAATCATGAATGGCCATTTGCTTCAAGATTTGTGTGGAAGTATATTGGAGAAAGGGATTCATGAGACCATAAATATTTTATTTGACAATTAGACTCATACTCAAAAGTTGGATTACAAGGAACTTCCCTTTAAATGCAAAACATGTCATGAATATGGACACTTAAAATTGCAAGCAGACCACTCCCTAGAATAACACAATTGAAAAGGAATCAAACAGTATCAACAAGATAAAAAGGGATCCAAATCAACCAGAAACACAAGTCCCTTGACTCCCAAAGCCTTAACCTCTTACACTCCTTCAACCAAAAATATCATTGGTCTCTCGCATGTAGACCCAAATCTGCCTCTAAAAGCCCAAACACCACCCATATATGAAGTTGGAGCCCCTACTTAGCCTCAATACACCTCTATTTCATCCAATTATTGAAGAAATCTCTCTAAGAATGGAATCCCTGGAAACACATGTCACGGTTCCTAATGTTGAAGTGAAATATTCCCAAGTAACTAGTGCAGTAGTTACTGGGAAGAAAGAAAAGCAAGAAGAAGAAGAATCAAAAGAAAAGCAAGTCCCTAAAAAACTTGGAAGAAAATTGCTAAAAGATAAAAAGGAGGAAATAGCGATGAGAAAAAGCTTGCAAACTTCAAGAGAAATCTCTTTCGGGTTTGATACTAAAAACTATCCTGCTAAGTGCCTTGGAATGCAGAAGTCAGTAGATCTCTTCGGTAGTGATTCACAACCTTCTTTGGGCAAATGATGATTGTGTTCTCCTGGAACTATAGATGGTTAGGTAGTAGAAATAAAATGGATGCATTGAAATATCTTATAAGAATTGAAAGACATGTTGTCCTTGTACTCCATAGGCAAAACTAAAGGAGAAAGAAATGTTGGAAATAGGTAAAAAGTGTTAGTGGATAAGTTCTTGCATAGTAGTAAGAGCTAGGGGAGCATCTAGGGGTTTGTGCACTCTATGGGACTCAAATTTTCTTTATGTTCCCATCAACCCAATTGGGATTAAACTTTGGTGAACCTGGTAAACAAGGATTCTAGGCAACAACCCATGTTTTTTAATGTATGTGCCCCCATGTAGTATGGAGAAAAGATGGATTCTTGGAAAACTTTAATAGAAATAAAGGAGAAAGGAGAGCACAAGCAAATAATTGTGGCAGGTGATTTCAATGTAATTTTGTCACAAACAAAGAAAAGGATGGTACTACAATGAGGGATTAATTTAGGGGAAAATGGAAGATTTTATAAGAGAGTAGGATTTGATAAAGATTGTCCCAAATAAATGAAATACACATGGACCAATTGAAGGGTGGGTCTAGGTCACATCCTTGCTTGCTCAAACTTATTTTTAATACATAATAACTTTTTATGGATAGCGCCCTTACTAGTTCAATATCATCCCCTATGCACCTTTAGAGCATGAGCTCATATCTCTTGTTTTCCAATCCACTATGGCTATAAGGGAATACAATTTGGGAAATCATTCAACAGACTTGGAAAATGAGGATCCAAGACTCAACAAATTTTGTATGGGAATTAAAGTTAAGATTGGTAAAGGGAGCGTTGAAGACATGGGAAAAGGATCAATATCAAAGCCTTGACAAAGATAAACTAGACATACAAGAGCAACTAACTATATTATATTAGTCCACAATGGAAGATAATGAAGTCTCAAAATAAGACATTCAGGAGGAAAGAGAGCTAAATACAAAGCTTCAACGTGAATGCAAGCTAGAGAAGGAACATTGGAGGCTTAAATCAAGAAGTTTACGGATTCAATTGGAGACAAAAACACTACCTTTTTTCATGAGAAAACCAAGGCTAGGTAGTTAAGGAATAATGTTAGAGAAATAGAAAGGAGAGATGGTACTAGATTGATAAATTTTGAAGCAATTAAAGAGAAGGCTGCATTTCTAAGAGTTTTAAACTGTTAGATTTTTAAGTGCAATAACAATATGGATCATTGAAATATAAACAAGCACAACATGAAAACAAATACACAACAAATTTATCTTGGGAAAACCCTCTCGGGGCAGAAAAACCCAGGAAACTTCTTCTATATAGATTCTTCAGAATATACAATAATATCTCTTGTGCAAATACCCAAAAACAAGAAGACTCCAAAAGCAGCTACTTTATCTCTCCTAATCATGCGAAATCAATGTGTGAATGAGTTGACCAAATGAAGAGTTCGACCTCCTCAATTATACTAGACAAAACACATGAACTTTTTACTAATTAGGTCGGCTCGACTCACATAACTAGGTCGACCTGTACACTTTACAATACAATATTCTTTTCTAGATCTTTCCAGGCTGACCTAACAGTTAGGGTTTACATTGACTCTTTTAATGACTTTTACATGATCAATTACATTAATAATAATCCCCGTAGGATGTACAATACAAATAATACAAATGAGAATATATTATGAAGTTACATTCTTCAACACTCCCTCTTAACATGGTAGGTATTCTTCAGTCTTCGTCACCATCATCTTCCAGCTCCTGCACTTCTTGTACACTAACTATTGACATCTAACATCTCCCGAATCTATATATCATAAGTAGTTCCACATAGCTAGCCCTTTTTCATGCTGGATGTGACCTAGACCATGTCTAGGACTTTCACACATAGAGCCAACCCTCTTTCATGTTGGATGTGACCTAGACCGATTCTAGGACTTTCCCACACAGAGCCAGCCCTCTTTCATGTTGGATGTGACCTAGACCGATTCTAGGACTTTTCTACCTGTAAATGATCACCCGCCGCTAAGCATACCAGGAGCATCATTACAGGACCTGCGAATTATCTTCTGCAGTTAAGCAGACTAGAATCATCATTCCAGGAATTTCACCACAGTGCTAGTCCTTTTTCATACTGGATGTGAGTGATTGATCCCATTTATAGGTAATAAAAGGTATCTAAATCCTTTTCTCAATCAATCAGATTGGTTCAAAAAGAAGGTATTATGGTATCAAGTTGGTAAACGATGAATGCATCCTAGTTAGATTTATAGGAGATTTCAATTTACATATTATGGATGATATAGTCTTCCTTTCTAGCTTAAAAGTACACACATGACACTAATATGATTGGTTGTTAGCAGCACCCTTTTTGACACAGGTTTAGAGCAAAGACATTGACGCATTTTTTCTAGGAGAGCATGAAAGAAGAGCAATTTTATTTCAATTAGTTGGCACAGTTTTATGGAATGTGAAATACTAGTGCGCAAGACAAGCGAGATCCAAAAGAGAAGATGTAGTTACTAAGAACAAATCCAGTGTTCGACGATTCTAAAGACAAATCTGATTGAGGCCTAGTCCCCGAGGAATGGATTGAGCTTAGTTGGATTGCTAGTATGAGCCATCCTCTATAAAGCGCCACAAGTAGTTACGATTGAAATACTAGTAGTTGATAACATTATAATAGGCCTATTTAAAAGACATCGCTTGGCTCACAAGCAAGGCCCGATTTTGTATAAGCACAGTTATATTTTCATCATTTGGAGCATCATAACAATTTTGAGACTTATTATGTTTAACGGTGATTTTTAAGTAATGAAGACTTCTTTCATCCTATCTTATTAAGTAAATTAGTGTTCATGTGTTTCCATGGGTAAGGGCCCATCCATAGGCAATAATGGGGGCATGTGAGTTATATTAGATCTATTTGCTTTCGAATGAATGAGATAGGTTAAAAACAGAACAATGTAGATTCATTACAGTTTGTAGCCAATTTACAGTATGTTGACAAAGTAGCGCTAAATAGATTATTTCTGCAATTTGAATTCAGTTTGAATGCTTTTTATTATTTATGCAATTTCTCAATCCAACATTTATTTTATGAGACATGGCATTTGATTATATGAGTTTGGTCAAACTTAATATTTCCGAGATTGCTTAATTACTCACTCGGATCTTGATGTCACCTAAAATTCCCAGACTTAATGTGTAAATGAGAAGGTAGATCAGGACTCACTCCTCAAAAGGCATGTCTAAAGCTCGGCGAGGAGATCATCCTGAAATTGGTTCATAAACCATTGATAAAGGGATTGGTACCTAACCATATAATGGGATCCATGTCCCTTGCAACCCCTAAATCATATATTAGAATTCCCTTTTTCTTTTTATCTGCATTTTTCCTGCTTTAGAATACTACTAGGCATCATTAGAAGTTTCTTTGTAGTTGCACATATTGTGTAGGACCCTCATAAGTTTTTACGAATCCTTGGGTTGATGATTAAAGGGAAGGTTCAAATACAATACCTTTGTTGGTGTCTTGTCTCGATAGGATACAATATTGATTGTTGATTAATTAAGCCCGTCACCTTTTTGGCGCCGTTGTCGGGGAGGCGTGCCAAAACACAAGGAAACTGACAATATTAGCTAGTTGTTTTTATGAGTATATATAGGTTACATTTGGAGCAATAAAGTGAGCAAGGAGTAGACGTGCTACTTCAAGTAAGTTTCCTAATAAACTAGCTACCAATTTTTTCATTATTTGGCGTACAAGAGTAACAATAAACAGAAAAAATCCTAAAAACTCTTC
This sequence comes from Larix kaempferi, assembly GCA_027924585.1. NCBI lineage: Eukaryota > Viridiplantae > Streptophyta > Pinopsida > Pinales > Pinaceae > Larix > Larix kaempferi. Next base: position 39,926,311 of record BSBM01000217.1, read on the forward strand.
TAAATTCTCCTAAAAAATCTGCAATTTTTTTTTAATGACAAAGGGGGAGATTGTTGGAAATATCATTGTCATTGATGTCAAAGGTAGGGGAGATTGTTGATGTCCAAGCTAAATATTAATATTGTTGAATATTGTTTTCATTGATGTCAAAGACAAAGGAATATTGCAGATAATGATGATGGAAAAATGAAGATAATGATGTGCACCTCACTTACCCACTTGTGGAGGCAAGTAAACCAAAGAAATATAAATAAACTACACAATGAGACCATCTTGAGGGAAAAGGAGTACACCTTGCAATAATGAGGAGGTAGCATAAACATGATGTCCAAATGAATACTCCACTTGCCCACTTGTTGGAGGTAAGAAATCCAAAGAAATATGAACAAACCACACAATGAGACCACTTTGTGGGAAAATGAGGACACCTTGCAATCACGAGGAGGAAATATAACTATGCCCTTGACAAAGGTAGGGATTGATTGGACTTAAAGGCATTGAATATAAGGTATATTTCCACCTTGTAAAGAAACAAAGGGGAATGAAGGGGTAAACAACCTCTTGTGGCTCCTTGAAAGAGGTCCACCCTAAAAGAAGAAGGATCCCCTAAAAGTGCCTTAGAAAGGTATAAATAAGAAAAGCATCATTCTCATTTCATCATCTCATCATCACCTGAGCTGCTCTCTTAAGTGGTACGCAATTCTAGAGATAAGAGAGATAATGAAGAGAGGAGAGAGAAGGAGCAATTGTAAGTATCCTTTTGAAGATGTTCTCTTGAGATTTTTCTGGGATATTTGAAGATTCTTTTTCTAAGGGTTTTCTAAGGTTCTATAACGAGGAGGAGACACACTTATGGAAAAGGAAGGCTTGAATATGTATCTATTCTTCTTGGATGGAACTTTCATTCATGGATAATTTTAGGGGCTATATATACCCCATGGGCTATATTAAGGGGGTTACAAAAATCTAGTGGGCTATTTTTTTATATGGAAAGGGTTTTTTCAGCTAAAATATATTCGCCCAATGTTTATTAGAAAAAAAGATAAATCCAAAATGAATAGCCTCCCGTATATTAATGAGGAAAATGAAAAAAACTATTTTTTCCCTAGAAAAATCTCCTCCAATCTATCTTTCGCCCCTAATTTCTAGAGAAATTCTAGTGAAATCATTCCTTCGCCCCCAATTTTCAGTAACAGAGGCTCCCAAGGGTTATTTCGCCCTCCATTTTCCTTGTAATGCATGAATATGGTTTCATTCGCCTGTATTTTTAGTCAATTTCATGTGATACCTTCTTTGAGCCCTCGATCTCCAGTATTGAAGGGAAAATCAAGGGCTATTTTGTTTTATATAAAGGCTATAGTGATTCATGGTTCACCCACATCGAATTGCGCTTGGAGGGTGAAGGTTCTGGTTGATGCGATTCCACTTTTCATTCTTAGTTTTCTCAATATTTTAATCTCCGCATAACATCTCCATTTCTGAAAGCTCGGGTCTTGAAGGGGCATGTCGCACATGCAATTTATCAAAGACTACAAACCCGCATCATGCTTTTTATCCAATCATTAAGGTGGTATGAATTTTATGCTTTTTATCCACAGTTACAGTAGATTATTATATTGTAAATTTACCTTTTATCATGATTTTTATCATGCGTGCTTTTTTAGGCCCGTTGAATTCAAGGGCACTCTTGATTCTTAGGGCTCATTTGGTGTTATTAGGGTTTTAATCTATCTTAGGATTATTAGTTTCATGAAAGTGCTTTTTTTTTTCCTTGGAAAAAGTCGTAATTTTATTTCAAATAGATTGAACAAAATTACATTCTGCACATGTAATAGAATCACAGAGATCCCTACGTTATCGCATATAAACGGTTCAAGTTTCTGACTTGTCTAGTGACCCATACAAACCCAATATTGTGAAAATGGCTGTCCATACAACACTCATATATCCGGTTACAAATAACAATAATTGTCTCAAAATGAAAAAGTTCCTATCAAATGATATTCTGTCCAAACAACCCAAAAGCACCAAACAGAACAGATGTAAACAACAGGAGCCAAATGCTCCATCCTGGTCCTCCAAAGCCTCATTGAAAGGCCTATGATAATACCAATATACAAAAACCAAAACAGAACTGTTGTAAAGTCTGATCAACAGAAGCCAATCATGCTCCCTCCCGGTCCTCCAAGGCCTCGTTGAAAGGCCTATGGTAATAACTGTATGTTCCAGCAGTAGAATGTAATGTAATCCGCCATGTGCCGAAATTTAGATGTTGCTGCGACGCTTCTTTGGAAAGAAGGTTGGCCATGCCATTTCTCTCCCTGTAGACATGTGTAAATGTTATAAGATTAAAATTCTGCTTTAACCGTAAAACATATTCCAGTATAGGTGAGAGAACCATCACATTACATTGAGTATGCTCATTGGCCCAGTCAATAACTATCAGTGAGTCACCAAAAATCTGTAGTGAAAGACAACCCTGTTCTAGAGCAAATAACATCAACAGTGTAAGTGACATGATTTCAGCATAGTTATTTGTACCGCTCCCCAATCCAGCCACGATGTGGAAATAATGAGATTCAGATTTGTGAAGAACGACCCCCCCACCACACACCAATTGATGGTCAAGTGACGCGCCATCGAAAAAAGCCCACGGTATGGATTTATCAATCGTTTCTGCGATCACAGGACGAGTTCTAATCGCTTTGGGAGTAGTCTTGTAATGTAAAATGAGAGCCACAGCTTGAGCCACTACTTGCTCCATCAGGACTCTACAGTCCTGAAAAATGATCCTGTTACGTGTGATCCAAATGCCCCAGGCAAAAATACATGGGGCTGCACAGATGGTTGAATTCTTTTGTTCTGACCACCAAATTTGGAATGCGTCAATAACACTCTCTCCCCACCAGCGCGCATTGAGATCCAAATAGTTGCAGATATTTGTCCAAACCGCCTGAGAGAACCGGCAGTGAACAAAAAGGTGTGAAATAGTCTCGTCCGCCTCCCTACAGAGTGGAAAAAAACCCGGGCCCTGTAGAAATCGTCTCTTCAGAATGTCCCAGGTAGGTGCCTTTTGTTCCAAAATCGCCCAGAAGAGTAATTTTGCTTTGCCTGGGCATTTAAACTTCCATAGAGATTTCCACCACCACACCAATGCCTTATTATGCACTTCCACATTTAGCTGAATATATCCAAGTTTTGGTGTGTATTTCCCTGAGGGATGGTGATCCCAGAGAAGTTCATCAGGCCTATTTGTTAGGCGAATATTAGTAAATCTTAAGTTCCGAATATAATCCTCCCAAACTCCGATCATGTCCTCAGGAACCTCAAGACGCTGGGCAGAGATCCACCCCTGGTGCCATAGAGTGGATAATCCCGGTTTTGCAATATCAGCCAGGAAATGACAGCCTCTAGCTGCCAGATAAGTCCTTAATTCCACAGGCAGTACATGTCCCCCCCGACATCCTACCCAAGGGTCCAGTCCAATACGAAGTAAATGCCCATTTCCAATTCTCCATACTAATCCCGATCCCACCAGATGAAAATGCTGAACCACCGCTTTCCAAACCACAGAGCAATTTGCCCTCGACTTATTGCCCTGCCTAATTCAATCAAGTAGGGTTAAGGGAGCAATGTATTTGTGATATACCACACTAGTCCAGAGGCTCCGTGTATGGATAATTCGCCATGCCACCTTTGCCCCCAACGCTTTGGCAAAAAGAAAGATATTCTTTAAGCCCCATCCTCCCAGTGCTTTGGGGATCGCAATCAATTCCCATCTAACCCACACCAAGGCTCAATTCGCGCCCTTACCCTTCCAAAGGAAGGCAAAAACCAACCGACGGATCTGCTCCAAGACTCCTTTGGGAATCCAAGCAAGTGACATCCAATAAACCGGTATTGCTTCCAAAACTGATTTAACCAGAACCAGTCTCCCAGCCCGCGAGAGCCATTTATGACTCCATCCATGTAGTCTCTGCTCCAATTTAGCAATTAACCAGTGCCAATCTGCCTTCATATATGCATTGGGTTTTAAGTGAAATCCTAGGTACTTTAAGCCATCATCAATATCCATAGTCCTATAGGGGAGTTTGATGGCCAATCTGTGTATCTCCTGCTCATTTAAATGAGAGCATGTGATTGTTGATTTATCAATATTCACTAGCATACCCGCGGCATCTTGCAGTAAATTGAGTCCTTCGACCACCTTATCAATATCCTGTCTCGAGCCATCACAAAATATGAGAATATCATCAACAAATAGGAGATGTGTGATATACAATACCTGAGAAATGGAGATGCCACGAAAGGAGCCATCAGCTTTTGCTTTCAGGATAAAACGACTGAGGCCTTCATCAACAAGGAGAAATAACAGCGGTGAAAGTGGGCAACCTTGTCATAGCCCCCTGCCAGCATGGAAGAATGGACTAGCAGAACCATTTATCAGAACAGCAAAACTCACCGTGGTGATGCAGGCCATAATCCATCGAATAAATTCATAGCAGAAGCCCAGGTGTGTGAGAAGCATCCGGATATAGAGCCAGCTAACCCTGTCAAATGCTTTAGAGAGGTCAATCTTAATCACTGCACCCTTCTGCTTCTGCACCTTCATAGTGTGTATACCTTCTTGTGCAACTCCAATGGCCTCATGTATTTGACGACCTTCCAAGAATCCAAATTGTTCACATGATATATGCTGAGACAGGATATTCTTTAGTCTCCTTGACATAACCTTAGAGATGATCTTATATATGCAATTGCAGAGAGAAATAGGTCTGAATTCATCAAAACTATCAGGCTTGTCCGATTTGGGGATGAGAGCAATAAAGGTCGAGTTAAAGGGACCATGTACAAAACCAGCCTTTCTTGAATCTTCCACCACATCCAATAATTCCTCCCCAAAGAAGTCAAAGAATCCCAAGAAAAATTCAATAGGCCAGCCATCAGGCCCCGGGCTTTTATCTTTCTAGAAGGATTGCATAACCTGCGAGAGCTCAATCGGCAGCACCTCCACCATCAATAGTTTGTTCTCTTCCTCCCCCACAAAACGTGGGAAGAGCTGAGCCATCCTGATAACCTCAGCTATAGAGGCCCCAGGTTGAGCGGTGAATAAGTCTTCGAAGTGTCGAACACCCATCTCAGCCAAACCATCAAAGCTGGAGACCCGTTCCCCTTCAGGTGAAGATAATTCCCAGATGGAGTTTGTGAATTTTCTCCCCTTTGCATATGCTTGAAAAAATTTTGTGTTCTCATCCCCACACTGTAACCAAATCGCCCTACTTTTCATTCTCCACATCTCTTCTCGCTCACACAGTAACACATTCCTGCTACTTTCCCAGTCCAGCAACTCACCTTTCTGCAGTTCATCCAGATAACCCATGCCCTGACAATGTAGAAGTCTATCAATATTCATCTCAGCAGCCCTCAGATTTTGATCATCTTTTACCCTTTTTTCAGTGGCCCAGAGAATAGTGGCCTCTTTAATACGCTTGAGATTGAGTTGAAAGTGTGCGCCCGCATGCTCCTGTGACTCCATAGGTCGATGAACCCACTGATTCTGAACTAATTTAAGATAATCCTCCTCCTTCAACCAGCTAGGATTGAACTTGAAAGGACTAGGGGGTTTGTTTCTACTGCCTCTTAACTCCAGTAGGATGGGACAGTGGTCAGAAACCCCCCCTGACCCAACCCATTGCTTTACAACATCAACCCCTAGTGCCAACACATCAGCCACCAGAAACCTATCCAGTCTTTTGGCCACCCTTTGATCCCCTGTTCTCTTATTCCTCCAAGTAGGGGTTAACCTGGTTGGCAGTATGTCAAGTAGATCCTTCCCGGCGAAAGCTTGTATGAAAAAGTTAGCTAATGGATCCGGAGTAGCCCGAGGCCCCCAAACTTCAGAAGATCCCAGAGAAAGGTTGAGATCCCCACCCAAGATCACATCCCTTCCGGCAAAGAGATCCATGCTTAGCAAGGAGTCCCAGAATCCATCCCTATTTAAATAGGGTCCATAGATATTGAGAATCGTTATCATCCTACCAATCTATGCATCCCATACTTCCAACCCGATACCAGAAGAGATACCCCAAGAGCTATCATATCTGCAGCTCTTCACCTTCCACCCCGTAGCCAGCCCTCCAGAGCGTCCACGAGCATCCACACCCACGAACTTCCAGCCAGGTAGCAAAGTTTCCAATACCCTAACAATCTCCACACTGCCGCCCAGTGTTTCTTGTAATAGTAAAATATCAGGTTGATTTAAATCCACCAACCTCCGGAGTGACGATTTTTTAATGGGACTCGCCAACCCACGACAGTTGAATGACAATAGTTTCATATGAAACCCCCTTCCAGGGCTTTTGCTACTCTAAGTGCCCATTCAATAGAGGATTGTGTGCCCATTACCAAATCAACTTTTGCCCGGTCTTGTGCTTTTGACAGATGAGATTTACGTCCCCGACCTTTCCCCATAGCACTAGTAGCCAATTCAGGAAGTCCCCTACCCCCCGATCCTTCATGAAAGTGCTATAGAGCTTAAAATATATGATTTATTTTATGCCTTGTCATGTTTAAAATATCGACTGACATTTATATGTTGTTAGTGGATGCTACTCTTGATGGAGAGACGCCACATGGTTTTTATATATTCAAACTGAATTTGACGTAGTTGTTTAAAATGTAATTTTATTAGGATCTTCCTCTGCAATTATTATTGGATCTAAATCGTTAATAATAGTGTATATGTTCATATTTTATGTCTGTTATTGTTGATGTTTGGGATGTTTGTAATATAAATGAATGCACAGTGATTATAATGGCAGGGCTATAGTGGAATGGTCATTATTTTGACTATCTTCTTGTAGAGTTGTCCAAAGCGTTCTGGTAGATTCTTTTATTTGTATCGAGAAGTTCATGACTAGTAGATTTTTTTATTCGTATTGCCAAGTTCATCAATTTTATTTGTGACCTAAATTTATTGGGTTCAATACTTGTTTTGCAATATTTTATTTTTAGTAAGGGTCATTCAGAAGTAAAATGTTTTTTGGTGATTTGTTTTGATGTGTAATTGCTATCATCATCCAGAAATGGATCTAGTTACGTATGATAAATATATGATTTAGTTGGAACATGATACTTCATTTCCATCATGATTGTATATAATATGTACAGGGCATGTTTGACTTGAGATGTAGACATTATGCTATTTGACATCTAGTCTTTTGCATTCAATGAGGGTGCTAAAACAATTTTACCACATTTTGCATGCTTTCAAAAATTTCAAGGACATGGATACAAACACCTCATCAATTTATCTAAGAAAAAGTGGTCTTTAATAGAGTAGTTCTAATGATATGTGTGATGATTCATTAATGTGCTTTCTATTCTTTTTAGTCCATGTTCTTATTTCTAATAACCATTGCAAGTTTCTAACTAACTCTAATAATTCTAAATCAAATGACATAATTCATGTTTTGATTGTCAACAAAAGAAAGGAAAAAGTGGCATTCGTATCTATAAACATATAAGCATCTTATTTTTTTCTTAAAGGGTAGCTTAAAAATGAGAGATTTGGAAAATAAGCTAATTGGGGATTCATACATTATATTAGGGTTGTGGGTCTCGATAATACCTTCTGTTGTAATAATGGTTCGTGGGTGCCATAATCACTCCACAATGTAAAGTGTTCAATTCTATCAGATTGTCAGTATGTCAAGATTTGGGTCCCCACATGTCCGTTGGACCATTAAGGGACAAGATAAAAAGTGGAGTCCTTACTTTCCCTAAATCTAGTTAGTGTAGTTGTGTTTAACCAACACCTCCAATTGTGAGTGACCCAATACTGCTTGTGAAATGTATAAATAAATCCCTCCTCTCCTCATTCATGCATTTGTTCATTTGAGGGTCCAGGAGTCGAGAGAGTCAAGCTTTGGTATATTCTCTTCTATTGCACTACCTTAGTAATCTGCATAATCAAAAGCGTAGTCTTCCTGGCAAAAGATTCACCGAGACGTTAGAAGGTTTTATAATTTGATGAAAGATTCACCAAGTTTTTACAATATTTTATAATTCAGTGAAATATTTGCCAAGATTTGACAATATCTTATAATTTAGTGAAAGATTCGCCAAGATTTTACAAGATTCTATAACAGAATGAAATATTAGTCAAAAAATTATATATACATATTATATCATTGATAAAATAGCCTTCATTTTTTCCTATATATTAGGGAGATTCACCCATTTATTGTACATATAAATTTTGGGGGTGTTCTTAAAATTATCCTTGCTTTCATTGTTGGAACTTTCACTGCAGGGAACTTTCACTGTTGGGAAGAGTTGTTTATGGTTTACTTTGAGATGTGATATGAGAATATTTTATAAGGTTTATTCTCTAGATGAGGCTCATGTAGAAGGCGACCATACCATATTTTGAAACAGGTTTGAATATGATCTTACGACAGATTATGGATCAGAATTGAGGCTAATTGTGAAGCAGATCTGAGTAAGGTTATGAAGTAGATATAAGGATGGTTATGAAGCATATTTGAAGCATATTATGGAGCAACTTTCAGGCGGGTTATGAAGTAGATTTGAAGCTAATTATGAGGTAATCTTAGAGGTGGTTATGTGAAGATTATTGTTCCTGATTCTTTAGTAGTTTGGTGCCTACATCTTCCTAAGTTGGTGCTCAGTTGAGGAGATTGGTGTCTCCAGTAGGTTAGTGCCTATATGTTGCTGATTTGGTGCTCAATTGAGGATATTGGTGTCTCCAATAGGTTAGTTCCTACATATTGTTCAGTTGGTGCTTAGTTGACGAGGTTGATGTCTCCAGTAAGTTGGTGCATATATTTTGTTAAGCTGGTGCTCATTTGAGGGGATTGATGTCTGTAGCAAGTTGGTGCCTACAATTTTTTTTAATAATAGGTTGGTGCCTACATGAATTTGTAAAAATAAGCTTTTGTGGTTTTCTCCTGAAAGGGTTTCCATCTTAAATTCTTTGTACGGTAACTTGAGTTTACGGGTATTTACTATTTTAAAGAAAATGAATGATTGATGAATGTTCAAAGTAAGAAAAAATATCTTATATTGATTCACCCCCCCTGTCAGTCTAAGCATAAGTTGAACAATTGGTATCAGAGCAAGTTCCTTTAGAAACAATTTAATCACTTGAAGGTAGATCTTGAGCACATATGGAAAGACAAGAAGGTTTCCCTACAAACGTGGCTCCATTGATTGATGGAACAAATTATGCATTCTGGAGCATAAGGATGCAAACATATCTAATATCTCTTTGGTTTGAAATTTGGAAATCAATGGTAACTTGTTATACAGCACCAACACCACCACCAACATATGCGGTTGGACATAAGCTTAATGAAAATACTACAAAAGATTTGAATGCCATTTTATGCGGTCTATCAGAATCTAAGTTTGTCAAAGTGATGCATTGCGAATCAACAAAATAAATATGGGAGAAGCTTAAAAGTATTTATGAAGGTGATGACAAGGTTAAGAAAGAAAAAGCTCCAAACTCATAGAGGACAATTCGAGGGTTTGAAAATGAAAGAAGAAGAAAATGCCGCATCCTATCTCTTAATTGTGGATGAAATTGTCAACACGATCAAAGGACTTGGTGAAACAATTGAAGAACCGATGATTGTACAAAAGGTTTTAAGGTCACTCCCATTAAGTTTTGATGCCAAAGTCTCTTCCATTGAAGAAATGACGGATCTTGATAATATTACAATGGATGAATTACATGGGATCCTTACAATCTCAGAGATGAGGACAAAATAAGAAAGGCCAGCATAGAAGGAAGCAACTTTCAAATCATCGAGAATACATAAGGATACAAATTCTATGGTTATTCTAGCTATGAATTAGATACAGAGGAATCACAATTTGTGAGAAAGCTAAAAATGGGATTGGTGTATCTAGTAATTTAGTTGCTACATATTATTGAGTTGGATCTCATTTGAGGGAATTGGTGTCTCTAGTAGGTTGGTGCGTACTGAATTTATAATAGTAGGTTGGTGCACACATGAATTTGTAAAGATAACCTTTTCCAATTTTCTACAGACAGGGTTTCCATGTCAAATTATGTGTACTGTGAATGATTTGAGTTTATTTGTAGTTACTGTTTCAAAGTAAATGAATGACTGACAAACGTTTAAAGTAAGAAAAAGTATCTTATACTGATTCACCCCCCCATCTGAATATAAGCATAAGTTCAACAATGCATAGGAGCTAGAGAAAAGTCTATCAGATCTACACCAACAAGGATATACATCAAAGGACATCACTAAGGCCAAGGTTTGTTACATTCCTATCTTCTCTTTCTATGTTCTATGCTATTAAGATTGGATCTAGTGTGAAAATCATATAAGTCTACCCTTGATCTATCTTGGATCCAAGGGAAATCCAATCTGTCGGCAGAAAGGGAAATTTCCTACAACATAACTAGCGACTTTGTTGGGGTTGAGCTTATGTTCTTTCCTAGTTTTGTTTGCCTAAATCCTTGCTTTTTTTGTTCTTGATTGAACATTGAACATTCATTAGAAATGTGTCCTATAATATACCATAGGAAATCTTGGAAAATAATATTTCCAATGACGCCAACCTTGATTCAATTGCATCTCCCTATCAAAAGATGTGACATTATAAATATTTCCATGGTCGTCACCCAAAACCCTAAAAAAACATAGATTTGAAATGCTTGTATCTACCTCTCTCAGACTCGGACCGCAATGTTTTTTTTCAATTGGGTGTTTTTCGAAGGGGAATCCAAATCTAAAACTATATTTAGGAAATTCAACATACAATAACTTAGAAATTATTTGAGTGTCGCAGAACACTAGAGAAAATTTGAGGCAGATTATGAAGTAGATTTGAAGCTAATTATGAGGTAATCTTAGAGGTGATTATGTCAACATTCTTGTTCCTGATTATTTAGTAGGTTGGTGCCTGCATCTTGCTAAGTTGGTTCTCTGTTGAGGATATTGGTGTCTCTAGTAGGTTGGTGCCTACATGTTGCTGAGTTGGTGCTCAATTAAGGAGATCAGTGTCTCCAATAGGTTAGTGCCTGCATATTGTTGAGTTGGCGCTCGGTTAAGGAGGTTGGTGTCTCCAGTAAGTTGGTGCCTATATATTGTTGAGTTGGTGCTCATTTGAGGGGATTGGTGTCTCTAGCAAGTTGGTGCCTACAAATGTTTTAATAGTAGGTTGGTGCCTACATGAATTTGTAAAGATAAGATTTTGTGGTTTTCTCCTGAAAGGGGTTCCATGTTAAATTTATTATTTGTACGATAATTTGAGTTTATGTGTATTTACTATTTTAAAGTGATTGAATGATTGAAGAATGTTTAAAGCAAGAAAAAAAAATCTTATATTGATTCACCTCCTTGCTAGTATAAGCATAAGTTAAACAATTGGTATTAGAGCAAGTTCCTTTAGAAACAATTTAATCACTTGAAGGTAGATCTCAAGCACATGGCTTGCCAAGAAAGTTTCCCTACAAATAGGGCTCCATTATTTGATGGAAAAAATTATGCATTCTGGAGCATAAGGATGCGAACATATCTAATATCTCTTTGGTTTGATATTTGGAAATCAATGGTAACTTGTTATGCAGCTCCAACAACACCACCAACAGATGTGGTTGGACATAATCTTAGTGAAAATAATGCAAAAGATTTGAATGTCATTTTATGTGGTCTATGCGAATCCATGTTTGTTAAAGTGATGCATTGTGAATCAACAAAATAAATATGGGACAAGCTTAAAAGTATTTATGAAGGTGACGGCAAGGTTAAGAAATAAAATCTCCAAACTCATAGAGGACAATTTGAGGGTTTGAAAATGAAAGAAGAAGAAAATGTTGCAGTCTATCTTCTCCGTGTGGATGAAATTGTCAACACCATCAGAGGACTTGGTGAAACAGTTGTAGAAACAATGATTGTACAAAAGGTGTTAAGGTCACTCCAATTAAGGTTTGATTCCAAAGTCTTTTCCATTGAAGACATGAAGGATCTTGATAGTCTTACAATGGATGAATTACATGGGATCCTTACAACCTAAGAGATGAGGACAGAAAAAAAAAGAAGCCAGCACATAAGGAAGCAACTTTCAAAGCATCAAAAATACAAAAGGACACAAATTCTATGGTTATTCCAACTATGAATTAGATACATAGGAAGCACAATTTGTGAGAAAGCTAAAAATGATATTGGTGTCTCCAATAATTTGGTTCCTACATATTATTGAATCGGAGCTCATTTGAGGGAATTGGTGTCTCTAGTAGGTTGGTGCCTACAAAATTTATAATAGTAGGTTGGTGCCTACATGAATTTGTAAAGATAAGCTTTTGTGGTTTTCTCCCGAAAGGGTTTCCACATTAAATTATGTGTACTATGATTTGAGTTTATGTGTATTTACTGTTTCAAAGTAAATGAATGATTGATGAATGTTTAAAGTAAGAAAAAATATCTTATACTGATTTACCCCCCCCCCGCCCATTTAAGTACAAGCATAAGTTCAACAGTGCATAGGAGCCAGAGAAAAGTCTAACAAATCTACACCAGCAAGGATCTAAATCAAAGGACATCACTAATGCCAAGGTGTGTTACATTCCTATCTTCTCTTTCTATGTTATATGCTATCAAAATTGGATCTAGAGTGAAACCCATATTGGTCTACCCCCGATCTGTCTAGGATCCAAGGGAAATCCAATCTGCCAGTAGAAGGGGAAATTTCCTACAACATAACAGGTGACTTTGTTGGGGTTGAGCTTGTGTTCTTTCCTAGTTTTTTTTGCCTAAATCCTTGCTTGTTTTTGTTCTTGATTGAACATTGAACATTCATTAGAAATATGTCATATAATATACCGTAGGAAAGCTTGGAAAATAATATTTCCAATGACGTCAACCTTGCTTCGATTGTATATCCCTATCAAAATATATGACATTATAAATATTGTCGTAGTCGTAACCCAAAACCATGAAAAAACATAGATTTGGAATGCTTGTATCTAGCTCTCTTGGACTCAGATCGCAACGATTTTTTTAAATTGGGTGTTTCGAAGGGGAATCCAACTCTAAAACTATATTTAGGAAATTCAAAATACAATAACTTAGAACTTATTTGAGTGTCGCAGCTGTAACACCCCATTTTTGACCCTAGAATACAATAATGTAAATATGGATGATATGAATAGAAGACAGCCATAAATGATGTAATTATGTACATTTTATATTTAATACAAAGCACATGACTACTGCAGACCAAGAAGGACGATGATGAGACGGGGGGCTATCCTTCCACAAGGGGAAGATGATCATCCTAAGCTTGGGGATTAGAGGGGGAAAACATGTCCAATTCCAAATATGCCACTTGTCCAACTCTCCTTAGAAAAGGGGGAAAAGTGTCCAACAACATGGATGCCAAGTGGCCAGTTCCTATCAACCTTGGTTCCACTTGGCTAGTCTCAACCATGCATATAAAAAGAAATAGCTAGCCCATAATTCCATTCATTCCTTCCTATCAAAGACACCCATTTGACTACTAGATGATTGTTTCATCATTCTTCCATGGAAAAACCATCATTGTTGTCACATCTAAACCACCAATGGCTGTAATACCATCACAAGGATAGGGAATTAGATCTAGACCGAGAATAGAGGATTGGGTAGTTGTAGCAGAAACTTGAAACCTTCTTGTGGATGGGTAGCCCCAACACGAGGGTAGCTCTGTCAAAGAAAGATATGGATTGATAGAGCCTACGACTGGGAAGAACGTCCTCGGTTTTCCATTAGTTGGCCATATTTCAGATAAGTTCATTATGTGAATAAATGTATGGTATTTATTTCTGATTGTATTACTCACTGCCATCATATGAATTATGGAACCCAAATAATGGCTATGTGAATGCATTCTTATCGAAACAATTATATATGTTCTACGAGTAATTATACACATTATTATTTTGCTGTAAATGTATAATTGAAATAATTATAAAAATAAAATTGCATATCAGAGGCAAATTCAACTAGAAAATTTCAGTATCCAGGTCCATAAAGTCACTGTGAGGTCACCGGGTATGTGACAATTTGGTATTAGATCCCAAGTTTCAACATTGGGCCTGCATGGGCCGAAATTTGAATTCTATAGGTAGAATTTCAGGTTGCACATGAAGTGTTTGATAAAATGCACTAGGAAAAGATTAAAAAAAAAGGTTTTGTCCAATTGAAAGATGGAATTGAAACATGGAATGGGTGTTTAAATGTTTGGTTGAATTCAGAAAGACTTATTGTGGAAAATTCATGAGTTTTAACAAAATTTGGGTGAGGTTACAATTTAGAAACAAATTGTTTGATAATTTCTTAAAGATTCTTATCTTAAGGTGCTTAGATTTGGTTTTCAGAACTAGCAGGGGAGCCCGTGATAGCTTTAAAAAAAGGAATGCAAGATTCAAGTTTGCACAATCTACCAGTAAGAGGAAAGAGCTAGAATGTACAGGTCGGTTTGTTTATAGAATGCTTATACAATGTTGGAAATGGCCAGGTGTCATTTCAAGGTGGCCACTTGACTATAAGAATATGACAAGAGTACTGTCCAAGAGCTACTTTTCAAGAATTTGAATTTTTGAAATTTAAAAAATGTGAAATTTTTTATATGAACCCCACCCATGCCACGTGGGCAGATGACGTGGAAGTGCCACATGGGTAGGAGGAATGACGTGGAGGATCCACGTAAGAAGAGGGTGTGATGTGGACTAACCACATCAAATTCACGTGCATGGGTTTTCCGTGTGTGATAGGGTCCAAAGGCACAGGAGATCCGATCATCGGGCAAAGGTGTAGATCAACTACTCATAATGCTTCATGCTCATGAACATGTGCAAATTTTAATTTAATTAGCACGAGCCTGAAGGGAAAACCACCCCATCGACATGTCACCCACTTGTGCGTTTAGGCTCGCAAAAGCGGTTTTAGAAAACCACTTTTCGAGGAGCCTGAAACCACTTTTGGTCTGCGTGTTTGATGTGATGTGGAGAGATATGACATGGGGTGATGTCAGGATGATGGGACCCCTGTCAGTCATGTCAGACTTAGGATATCGTGTAGATATGATCAACGGCCAACATACTTTTAGGACTGTGAACTTGCATGAAGTTTGAACTAAATAACACAAGCCTGAATGGGAAACTGCCCTATTGACATGTCACCCTCTCATGCATTTAGACCCGGAAAAACAATTTTCGAAAACCATTGTCCCACGGAGCCTGAAACCACTTGTCTGATAAGTGGTAGTATGATGAGGGTGACCTGGATGCATCATAGGATGACACGTGGGATGGTATGACACATCGACAGACACGTATGATGACATGTTATCACCTTGCCACATCAGCACAATGCCATGGCAGCAAAAATAAAAAAAAAAGTCGGGAGCCAAAATTTTATTTTAGCCATAACAGGAGCATATTAACTCATAATTTGATGAGACTTGCACAATTTTGATGCCATTTACAAAGGATACAAAATTTCATGTGAGGGGCACAGGCCTATTCTGCATAATTTTTACAGAAATTTGGATTTAGTGAGTTTTAAAGGTGCATAGCACGAGGATGGACCAGGGGTCGGTTGAGGCCCAAATTGTTATGGCGTAGTCCTGATCCAAGAACATAAATAAATCTGGATCCTTGAGTCCAAATCCAAAAGGAAGTGAATCTGGGAGATGAAACAAGGCCAAAATCCACTATCTGGGTGCGCGAAAGGTCAATTTTTGAAAACTTGAACGGCACAAAAGTGGCGTAAGAACTCAAAACCAAAAAATTTACAAATTTCGACATTTTGTCTATTCATCAAGACGAACAAATTTTCTTAGAGTCTGTTTTTCCAGAAATGCTTAGTTGTGAGATAACAGTTTTCAGTAAAAAATTCTCAGTCTGGAAGAAAGGTAGAAAATAAAAATTGGCGATTTTAAAATTTTATAAAAATTGACGGGAGCATTAGATTTAAATGATGAATGCTTTTGTGTTCTCACCATTATATGGGATATCATCCCTTGATATAATTTTTTTTTGAATTCCTTACCGATTTTCTTCTACAGATCTCAGAAGTTGGTCTTTCAAAATAAGTATAGTTAGAAGAACATTGTAAAATTGGTTGAAATTGTTGATTTTGGAGAGTTGTAAATTTCAACTCTAAATTCACTAAGGTGCAGTTATCGAAAAGAGTATCAAAAGGAGATTAATAATAGTGAACTTGATTATTAATCGACGTCTTTTATCTTTCCATGAAATTTATCAAAAAAGAGGCTTGCAGCCCAATTTGATAAATAAAAAAAGGCAGAAAAAGAAATTATTGTCAAAATGGGTATTTTCTAGAATTTATCATTTGCACATGAAATTGTTATGAAATTTTGGAAAATGGTTTACCTAACAAATTGGTTGTAGGATCAATTTGTAGATATCAAGTATAGGTCTCAAGAGTTATTTTGAGATTCAGAACTAACTACAGGAAATAAGTAGTACTGGGCAAAAGTGCTAACTTGAGAAAATGGAATATGATGATAATGGAGTATAACAGAAGTAAAGGACTTAGTATGAATGTATGAAATTCAATTCATCTGAGAATATATATCACAAGAGTAAACCATGGATGTGGTATACACTCAAGCAAGGATTTTAATTGTCAAGAAGTCGTTGTTGGCTTAGACACTCTACTAAAACCAGTATAGATCCATCTTAAACCCGTATCTATCAAGCACCGAGAGGGATCCAATTTCTTGAGGTGTATTTCTTTTTTTAAATTTAAACTCAATAAATTTGATCTCTCTTGATTTATAGGTCCGGGTTTAAGTTTTAAGTTTTTATTTTATAAATGAACATCTATTTTTTAATTATTTTTCATAGTATTTTATTTTATGAACCAACATGGGTTTTTTTTAAATACTTTCCATAATTTTTTATTTTATGAGCCGACATGAATTTTTTTAATCTAAAAAATTACTTTTTTTGTTTTATTAGATGTAACGCTACATGTAATGTTACATACACGTTACAACATCTCCCCCATACTGAGCTGTAGAGCACCTCGTTTCACTTGGTGCAATTATTGTGTGTGTGTGTGTGTAGCTCGGTGGGATAGCTCAAGTGGTTGAGTGCTGTAAGTTGTAAGCAGAAGGTCTCGGGGTCAAATCCCTGGGTGGATATACATTTCTATATAAGGGCCTCACTTGATGTCCCCACTGAGTTAGGTCTCGTAATCAGGGCCGATGGTTTACCTTGGGTACCATCCTCAAAATGAGGGGAAGTACCTGAGGGTTTCCCATGACATGTTCCAATATATATATATACATATATATATATATATTCCATAGAAAAAGATATTTTTATTGATACTGAATAAACATAGACTGCCCTTGTCGGGCTTACATCCTCTTTGTTATGCCTTTAAGGCTACATTATATTCATTTGGCATATAGCCCTACATACATACAAAATAAGGCCCACGACCTTCCAAAACAGTTTCTTGCTTTTCAAGCTTCATTACATCTGTTATAACCACAGTTCATCTATCATTCCTTATCCATAACCTGTTTACTGAAATGGTTCTACTTTTAAAACATCATAAAATGATCTGTGACCTGCCCATTTCTCTGCTCCTCTACTTCGATGACCCCTGGTTGCAAAGCTAGTCATTTTGGATAATGAATCTGCCTCCATATTTAATACTCTGTATATGTGTGCAAAATACAAAGTATCAAAGGAAGAGACCAACTCACGAATAGCAGACATAACATATTGAAGAGTGGAGCTTTGATCTGAATCTTCCCTTTGGCCCAATCAACTACCATTTTTGAGTCGCCAAACAGTTGAATCTTTGACACTGTAGGGACCCCCGTTTGTGGGGTCGTCCCTAAAACTAATATGAAACTCATCAACATAATATGGCACAGATTAGAACATATCAAAGATAGAAAACTGAATTACAGTAAACAAATTTACCTTAAGAAGATACAAGTGGAACCTCATACCTGTCATTCGTCGGTCGATCCCGCTATCTGAGGAGTAGTCGTCATCAATCCGATCCATCTAGCCCATTGTCGTCCGCATCTTTCATAGGATCCCTCCAGAAAAAGCTCGTATAACCATAGGCGAAGCAACCGTTAGCTCCGCCACCCAACCATAGGCTCATGCGTTCAGTCGCATGGCCTCCCCCGAGCTTTGGGTCGTAGAGCTCACACACGTTTTTCAGAAATCCAGCTTGGGTTTCCCCTCCCCCCAGGATTTCTTAGCCAAACCCTTTAAATAGCAGCAAGTCTTTGAGGTACTCGAAAATTACGACAATCGTCCAAATTATGGGCCCTTTTCCCCTTCCCAATGTCTTCCTTATAAAGGAAAACCTCCTGTGACACATGTCGCTTCATGCACAATTATATAATTATTTTAAAATTTTAAAAGAAAACATTCACCCATCCAAGTGTCATCTTTTCTAGGAGATGCACCTAAATCCCTAGGTTTCCTCAAGTCTGTCCCCCAGATACTTTAGTTAACTCCTAGCTTTTAGTTGACTAGGTGTCTAATCTTAGAATTCTATTTTGCACCTAAATAATGATTTCTATTATTTTAAATGCTCAACAAAAATAACTATTCATGTGCAAATGCCTAAAATATTTTTATGCATTTGCCAAGTAATAATCTAGAGTTAATCTTATAAGTTTTTAAGCAGTTAAATTTAACAATCAAACTCACTAAGATCACGGTGCCACGCCGTTGGGCTCCTGGTTCCTTAATTTTAATTCTCTGACATGGCACCACTCTGTCGGGTCCAGTCATCCATGGTTTCCATTCCTTGGCATGGTACCTAATCGTTGGGTCCTTGCGTCCATTCTTTCCATTCTCGACAGGGTACCGCATCGTCGGGCCCTTCTGCCACCATCTTTCCGTTTTGACTTGCGGGAACTCTTGTAGGGATTTTAGGAATCCTTACCATCCATCCTCCGTCTACATGCTATCTAGGGACTAATGGCGCTGAGGAGTGAGTTCGTTCTCAATGCGCGCCCCTCAACTCGTACCTGACCAGCTTCGTCGTGGCCTACCTCGTACGCCCTCACGCATTCCTCTTGAGCAAGCGGATCAGTGCTTATCTGCTCATGCGTGGTATTCTTGTCGGAAGCCGACATCGTCGTCGCTCCCCCTGTGTGTGATTTACCCGTACTCTACGACCCTTCATATTCCTTTGTGTGTCCTTCGGTGAACCATTTCACCTGTCGCTACACACATTTCTCACAAACATATATCATTATTTTATTGATTTACAATCAATCGCAATCATAAATATACTCAAAATAAAATCAAAGGATTATTTTATTAATGTTTCAAACAGTCGGGTCACTAAGCAAGTGCCCTCAATGTCTACAGTAGTCTAGGGGCACTACAGACACTTGCTTGTGTTGTGCTACCCTGAGGACTACCCATAAAGCCGTGAGCTCCGCTCTACTGTTCAAATCTTGAACCGGGGCATAATTAATGCAAAGTATATCCTTGCTTGAGTGTATACCACATCCATATAAAGCATACATCTACCATTAAAAAAATCAATTTAAGCATTAGCAATATCTTGAAATATCAAGCAAGAATTTCTAGCTATGTACAAACCAATTTATGCATTCAAACAAACAAGTGCTAGGGTAAACATTTTATGTTTTCAACTTTTTCCAATTTGACATCGCTAAAATCTCGCTAGAAAATCTTTGCCAAAATTACAATTTTGGACTAATGAAATTGTTATTTTTAATGTAGAAATGGGTTCAATGCTCTCGAATACTCCTACTGCAATAAATTGTGCAATTTTAACACCTGATAACTGCAATTCCATCAATGCATAATTATTCTTGTCAAAATTCAAACCAATTTTTTTTGTTTACCTTCCCTTTAGTTTGAGTGAGCAAAGAGGGTCAATTCATAGCACATTTGGACTACAAGACTTGCATTGTGCACCAATATTATATGATAAAAGCCTCTATACAATAATAAAATGGCAAAGTAACATAACTTGGGGTATGAAGAGCTCAATAGAAATGGTACAATGGAAATAGCTTGAAAAGCCACAATAAAGGAGATTTATTTCATGTGCAAGCTCCAACCTATAGAACCCTCCCTAATATTCTTAGCCTTCTCCTAATCTAACTTAAATAGTGGCTCAATAGGGAAGGCAGTTATTTATACTACCAAATCTGTAGTTGAAAGATTGTCAAATAGAGTCCTAACATCGTTACAACACTATCTCTTTGTGGACATTCATCCTTTCACTTTGGCAAGAAACATATGCATAAAGGTAGTCAAACTGAATTTTCTTTTAAAGATCAATCATCATTGGGCACTTTAACTTACACAAGCAATGATAATTTTATGGGCGAAATTTAGCCCATGGGCTATTTTTCCATGTATTTTTCCAAAAAAGATTCGCCAATTTGCATTTTTTGAAGCCCCGTTTAGCCCAATTTTGATGGGGTAAACTTTTTTCACTCTGAAAATCGCCAAATTATTATTATAAAGTATATAAAATACTTAGAAATTGAAAAAAAATTAGAAAAATATTGTCAAATATTTTATAGTTGACATTTTAAGAACGGGTAATATTCGTCAAGGTTTATACACTTTTAAATAAGTACGGGTCCTTAAAATTTTCCCTGTACACAAGAGATTGATTAGCATCCTTCATTGTGAAATATAGTGTCCCTAAAGGTATCATAATCCAATAAAAGAGAAGGAATGGCCTTAATAAGTCATGACCCTCTAGCTTCAATGGAGAGTTCCCTATGGTGTACCATGTTATTTAATATGTTGATGACCCTCTAGTTTCAATGGAGAGTGCTCTATGTTGTAACATGTCATTTACTCAATTTTATTTTGGTTATCAATTACTTGGGTTTTGATAGTGTAGTGTACATATCAAGTACATTACTATTTTCCTAGATGGTCTAAAATGCACATTAAATCTCTAGGAAAATGTGTTGCATGATTTAATTATAAATCCAACTTTAGAATAATGTATTACAACAATCTAAATTGTATATAAAATATTGGAAAATGGTTGCATAGTTTTATGCTAACACATAAGAAAATATGCCCAAACAGTTCACACAACAAATTGCATTGAATCCAAGGGAAAAAATGCATCAAGGAAATGTGTACAAGAGTTGGTGCTTGTATGCCAAAAATATGTCCAAATTAGCTGCTCAAATATTCCAAAGTTATAGAAAAACCATCTCAAAGTTCCAAAATGCATGTCAAGTCCAAGTATATCTAAAATAGAAATGCATGCGTATTAAGTCAAAGAAAAACTGCACAAATGATGCATATCAATTTCAAAATTCTAAATAGTTCCAAGTTACAAATGCATATCAAGGCTATTTAGAAAAGAAAGCTAAAAAAATAAAAAAATAAATTTGATAGAGGAAATCAATTTTGAACTTAAACTAATCCTTGAGAATTACATAAACTACTAACCTGTTATGCATATTAAGCAAAAAAAAACATGTACTTTGAAATTGTTAGACATAACTTATAATGTCCAAATGTATCAACTCGGACCGTTCTCATCTTAGATGTCCAAATAATTCTATAAATCATAAATAATTCTATAAATCATATTTAATAAAATGCAAAATGCCTAAATTATTATGTGCTATTATGAAATGTAAAACGTTGTATGTACAAAATATTATGTGCTAGTATGAAGTTGAAAGAGACCTCATAGGAATCATATTCACAAGCCATTTGGAGGGCATCCATTTCACATCGCCCACACCTACAACAAAGCACCATAAGTTTCCAACTTCACTCATGATAAAAACAAATAAACAACTTCAAGATAAAATGAACACCAGTAAGATAGAACCAACACCTAAAAACTTTTGCATTGTGTAATGATTAAATGGATTTTTTGAAGAATGAGATTGAAGATGAATGATATTTAATTGTTCATTTTTTTATATAAAAAATACAATAATATAGATATATAATATGCATTTTCTAGCACCCTTGATGCCTTGGGGAGTTCTCCAAATCACTACCCCAACAAACAAACAAAAGAGTGGGGTTGAATGATAAGAGGACAAGTGTACACTCTTGCCATGAAAGGAAACTACACATACAGGCCTTTGAAACTTAATTAGGGGAAAACTTAGTATAGGACAATCCAAAGAATTTTAGAAACTCACCAACTAAAAAATTTGTCTCAAACGTGATTCCCACCTTGAGGAATGTTCAGAAAAGGTAGGCATGTCCAACTCATAAGATCAATTAAAAAAATTGTCTGAGATGTCAAGGGAGAGACATCCAACTCATAAGATGAGATCAATTAGTACACAAGAGAAGCTCATGCCACTCCTCTTGATCTATTTGCCTCCTTTCTTTTCAGGATTAGTACACTTCAAAGGATACAAGTTCGAACACCCACAAAAACATAAACTGATTCAAGTACATATGCTGCAACAGGTTGCAAACATTGACGAATATCTCAAATTCATTAGCCTAGTCATGAAAAAGGCTTGAGAATCACTTACATATCTCCATCACTGTCCATGCTTCCAAGATTCACTGCCTCACTTTCGTATCTGAACCACAATTTTAATAAATATTTGTTTTTACCCGGCCCCAACCACAATTTTAATAAATATTTGTTTTTACCCGGCCCCAACCACAATTTTAATAAATATTTGCTTTTACCCGGCCCCAAAAGGCAGCTGTGAAAAGCCAACAGGGTATCTGAACCACAATTTTAATAAATATTTGTTTTTACCCGGCCCCAAAGGTAGCTGTGAAAAGCCAACAGGGCGACACCCTGATGACTATGGTTGTTCACTAGGCACAGAATGGACCGTCCAAGTGATCATTCCAGGTTCCAAAGCTTGACTAATATAAGTTTATAAAAAGAGTAATTTGCACATTTATGTTTCTGAGGAGACAGGGCAGCTTGTAAAATAAAATAATTTGCATATTTATGTTTACGAGGACACAGCACAGCTGGTTGGGCAGAACAATGTTTAGAAGGTCACCATGAATCAATTCTCTGGCCTTCCCTTGATTTCAAAGTGAATATCAAGACTCACATATTTCAATTCAAAAAAAAAATACATCCATATTATTAAATTTTTGCCCAATTTATAATTTATTTTTATGAATTTCAAAGTGGCTTTTAAAATATTATGTGGGTTGATCATTATTTGGTGAATTATACATGAGAATTCAAATTAATTGTATGTGAAATGATTTATACCATGTTTGGCATAGAGCATAAATCAGTTAAATAAAATATACAATCCATATTCATTTCTATATTTAAAACTCACATTAAATTCTAATATTACATAGTTGTATATTTTAATGTTATTCCTAAATCATAAAAAAAAATTGTATATGTATATTTATTTCTACATTTAAAATTGCATTATATTTTGGTATTGAGTTGTTAAAAGTTATAGTTGAAATTATTGATGCTTATATCAACATTCTTTTATTCCCATGTGATATTATGGAAATCTGAAGACCGTTGCTCATCTTAAAACTATGTATATAAGACCCTTCAATATATTATTGATGCTTTATACCAACATTCTTTTCTTCCCATATGATATTATGGAAATGTCTACACTGATGTTCGTCGTAAAACAATGTTTACGAGGCCCTTAAGTCTTTGCATATGCCATAAATGAGTTATCATGGGACCTTGAATAGCTGTGTATATTGCCACCAAGCACTTGAAATTTTGTACACTAAAAATACACATCCTAATTTCCAAAAACTGAGGCCAAATGCAACTGTGACAATGTGGTAAGGACAGTGTATGCATAGCATTGTAAGCCTCAATTTGGCAAGGTCTGGGAGCCCTAATCAATATAGGCAGAAGTCCATGGAATGTAAGAAGAGTGGTCCAATTGATCTTGCAACAATCTGGTGTTTCCATATAACCTTAGATAAACCATGAGTTGGTGAGAAGAGTAATCAAGTGAGTCTGAGGAGTGGATCGTATTCCTTGTGATGTTGAAGCTTACCCGATCCCTCTTCTTCTGCTTGAATTGCAACTTATTTCTCCACCGTTACTTGGTCTTGCTGCAACTGAGAAGACTCTTGTTGGGAATGTTTTTCTGGTTCTTTTACAGGTGCTAACTGTTGATCCCCCACCATTGACAATCCCTGACCATTTTCCACTTGCACAGAATTGATATCTATTGGCATTATATCCTTGGGAGTGGAATTACTGGCAGTTGTCTTCTGTTTTGTTTTAACAATCTCATTCTCTTCGAACTCTGTTTGTACTCCTCGGTCCCTTTTCCTTGGAGGAACCTCAACTAGGGCGGTCAAAACAATAGAAACAGCATCTTGAGAGGGAGAAATGTTTGGGACAGTGCCCTGAGAGCCATAATCATCTGCAATATGAGTCATGACTCATAAATTAGTATTCTGGTAAGAAACTAGCAATGTTATCATCAAAGAAACATGCAAGAAAAATCAATTCACATAACAGAATATGCAGCAACTCACGAGCATGTGCTTCAAGTGCCTGTAATGCTACTAGAGCAGCCTTCATTTCTGACTCCTTTTTAGTGCTTGCAGTACCCCCTGTATATTGAATCCTGCAGACTTCAACAGTAGATACATACGATAGTGAATGTAACTCTCCAGAAACTTTGCAGCGGTAGATAGGAAGTGGCAAGCTCCTCTTTTGTATATACTCCTGAAGCAGATTCTTATTTCGTCCCCTCCCATGCTGGATGACAGAAAATAAAATGTCTGAACATTAATAATACAGCATTTTAAAGCAGGAGCTATGGTCAAAGTTCCAATCACAAAGAATGAGCACACATCAACTCAAGAAAAAACTTTAATGAAAAAAAGATAACTGCATTTCACTTATTGAGCAGACTCAGCAGAGATTTCCACCTAAGCCTGGCATTTGAGACAGAGATCGTTGAACATGCATCATTTATAGTGTCACTGAAACAAAAGTGTTGCACTAGAGGAAAGGAATGAACAAGCTTACCTTCTTGTCTAGAAGACGACAAAGAAAATTGTACTTTGTCCTTGCAAAACATTTACAAAGATAGAATAGCTACTTTATTAAATGACAAAGAGAATGATTCTTTTTGTTGCAAGAGTTTCCGGAAACATTCCCATAGGAATGGCAACTCATAACAAGGACTTTCAAGTTTAGATACCATGTCGAAGGAGTATTTATTCAGCCAGATTTACCTGGACTTGCACACAGTCCTGTCCATTTGTAGCTTGCCATTTGTAGCTTGCCATTGGGGTAGTTAGAATGGTATGAACCCTAGTAGTCGATAGCTCAACACTCCATCAATCTCACCAACGATCCAAGGCCCCATGACTACTTAAAAGCAATCAGGCATATTAAAAAAAATCTAGCCACCCAGGAGAATCCTGGAGAAACAGGACAGCTTTTTAAGGTCAGGATAAAAACAGAATAGCATAGTCTTTCGAACCAAACCTTTATGAACTGCATATGCATGCTTAGATAGATGAATCAGAGAACAGAAGCAGCAAGGTAAAGATTAGAGT
This sequence comes from Larix kaempferi, assembly GCA_027924585.1. Lineage (NCBI taxonomy): Eukaryota > Viridiplantae > Streptophyta > Pinopsida > Pinales > Pinaceae > Larix > Larix kaempferi. Next base: position 39,951,899 of record BSBM01000217.1, read on the forward strand.
TTGAGGAACAAGGATAATTCAGTCTTCAGCAGTATCAGAGAGCTGCGAAGGAGCCACCTCAAGAGAAGAAACCAACAGTTACAAAAGGAACTCAATCTTAACAAACATAAAGCCTAAAACGATGTATGCCCGCTGATAATTAAGAGAGTTAAACTGGGAGGTTAAAACAAAAATCAATGGAAAAGCCGAAACGATTCTAATTTCTAATATCCTAAAGGTGCATGTAACCTTTCAAAATGCAAAAGAAAAAACAGAAAATTTCACGCAGAAGTCAAACTCAAGAAACAAATCTGCAAAAAGCTTCCATTGTAAATGACCTTAATGTCAGACGTAAAATGCTACCAAAATACACATGCAACCCAAAATTGAAGCTATTGTTAACATGAATGTCAACTGCTTCCCAGTTGTGAAATTTAACAAAGAAAAACACTATGCAAGAGAAAAGAGAATTAAAAAAAACATGTACCAAAAAACCAAGATAACTTCGCGACAATTTTTATTGCATCTAGATTCTAAAATTGCCAGGCACATTCTAGGGTATGATCCAACACTCTTCACATGGGCATATATGCGCCTGTATAAGATTTTATTGAATGTAGACATTGCATTGGGTATATAGAAGGACATAAACCCATCATAAACTTTCCTCTAAGGCTCCAATGTCCACCTCGAGGTTGTGAAGATGGAGGATGTGTACATCGACTCCACGAGTTTGCACAAATGGCCACTGTCAAATAGTAAAACCCAACTCATGCAACTTTGAGCTTCACAGCCTCAAGGTGCAAATGAGACCCGAGTTTATATGTGTCTGTGCTAGTATTCAAAATAAAAGGAAACCCTAGGCGATTTGGAGGCTTGATTCCTTAGACATATTGCATCTCTATTCTCATATCTATGCATTCTACACAAGAGCATCCATAAAGCATTGGCATTTCTTGATGATCTTTTACTACAGAAGATTTTGGCAAACTATGACCAGTGGGATTGAATTCATGAAACATAATAGACCAATGCAAGTTATTTTAAGAGTCCAGTGGGCCTGTGGTTAGACTGTGGTTAGTGGAAAATCGGAGCGATTGGTGCGAAAGCCCTTGTCTTCGCACAGGACGAAAGCCCTTGAAATCCCACAAACCAGGCAGCTGTATTCGCAGGGCTGAGGAGCGTTAGTAATGAGGAATTTGCAGAGCAATAGTGCAAGTCTAAAGAAGTGGGTGCAAAGAACTTACCACTGGATTAGCGACGATACCCAAGTTCTGTAAGGCAACTTGAGCGGCAGCATGCTCTGCAGCCCTACGGTTCCTGGAACCTGGAGGACAAACATAGCTGACCCCCTTAATAGTAACAGTTGATTTGAATTTGGGATCGTGGATAGTTCCTTCTTGTGTAGTCACATAAACAGGCGTGGGCATAGATTCTTTCTGCACATACTCATGCAGTTGGCTCTTGTACATTTTAATGTCCGACATACCTGCAAAAGGGGGAAAGAAATCCCGGTAAGTGAATAGAAACAAATTTATACATAAAAAGGCACCAAATTTATACAATATGCTAAACTAGGAAAACAAAATCAAAACTCCATATGTTCACCTCCGTTGGCCATAGGAATTTGATAAGATTTCTGGCTCTTCAGCCTCCCTGAGTGGTATGAGTGTTGTGACAGTGAATGATAAGAGTGTTGGACAGTGAATGATAAGAGTGCCTGCCTGCCTTTCCTGAGAATAAGGATGACAGGGTCAATTCATCGTTGGGCTGGGTTAGGTAACTTGGGTTAACCCCATTTCTTGTAATTGGGGTTACAGTACCATCACAGATTGTTTGTTGTTCACTGGGTCATGGTTTGGACAAGTTCTACTGGCTCGGGTCAGAGGGCAAGTAGAGGAAGGGCTGCATTTTTCTTCTGTTAATAGCGAACTTTCTTTTTTATATAGTGTACATGGCCAGTGCATTTCCTATGTTAAGTAATCATAGTTTTGTAATTTTTTAATAATATTTGTATATATATTTAGAGCTTAAATGGTAAGGTCTTGGGTTTTATATATATATATATATATATATATTTTCAGGTAAAAAGGTTAAATGCAAAACATGGCAAAAGAGGTTTGTATTAATTTAAAAAGAGTTTGTATTAGTAATTTTTAATTATATATATATATATATAATTTTATTTTATTTTATTGTGAAAGGGGTTTGTGTTATTAGTTCATGTCAAGGCACGGATTATAGCAATGGGTCCATTGTCAAAATTAATTTGACTTTTTCTTAATTTTATCAATTCAATGGTTGTTTTGCAATGTTGTGCAAAAAATAATTATTAATTTTAATTTTTTTAAATAATAAAATGTATTTTTAATTTTTGAAATTAGAAAATATTTTTTTGTTATTGGTTGTAAGGGTTGATTTGACTAAATACCCCTCCTTGGAGGTGACAATTTGTTTTTAAAAAATATTTTATTTTAAATTTTTTATTATTATGTCCACACAATGATATCAAATTTTGTTATGGGCAAAGTTTTTTGCAAAGTCATGGTTTAATAAGAAGCTTTGAAGTTTGTAGTGGGCAAACCAAATGACAAGTGTCCCAGATTACGTCACTCGTCACTCCTGCTGGTACCATCCGAGTTTTTTTTATTTTTTTTAATTAATAATCTTGGTATCTATTGGCTCAGCACATATGATGTCAGTCTTGAAACCTGGGGCAGGGTTCGACGGCACCCTGGGTATGTTCCTGCAGTTGCAATGCTGGGGTGGATTTTTACGCTGTTGTGCACATTCAATTTGTAATGGTGAAGCTTTCCATCTGGATGATTCCCAATCTACGGTGATCCTGAACCCCGAATAAGTGTCATTGTTGTACATTGCTTTCAGTACTGTTGTATGCAGTGAACGTATCCGTTCACTAAGTTAACCGTGTCCCGTTAAGGGTTAAGAAGCGAGACCGTCTTCCATATTTGAGATAAATGATAATAATATATTGATTGATGGTGATAAAGTTACAATAAGCTCGCCTTTATAGGGCTTGAGCAAGAATAGCGAAGGGTTACACCCTTTCGCTTATTAACCTAATAATCTATTTAACATATAAATAATAATATTAATTAAATATTCACAGCATTGCCTTCCCCTTTTGGAAAGCTTTGTCCTCAAAGCTTGAGTATTTTCCTAATGTCGTCCTTCATTCAGATTCAGTGTCGGTATTAGAATCGGACATGATTTCTTGTGTAGAGACTTGCACTTCCTTTCCATTGATGATTTTGCACTGTATTGTCTGATTGTTCCTACATTTATGGCCTGGGATCCAGTCATCACCGTATCGACGACATATGTTTTTCTTCTTTTTTCTATTATCAGAGTAACTGTTAGATGACTTTGATCTATTTTCCATTTCATAGGCATATGATTGAGGTTTGTGGCATTGATGGCCGGGTGACCAAGTATCTGCATAGTACCTACATTGTGTCTCTTTTTCTTGTCGATAATGGTTATCACCTCTTGTTTTTATTCCTTCCAATTTGCATTCTGCGGCTTTTGCTTTATGTCTTGCTACCTCTACGTTAGGTATGTCATGTAACTTTAACTCTTTTTGGAGGTACGGTTTAAGACCTCCTAAATAGGTTTTGAGTCTTTGTTTGTCAGACAACCCAAATACTCGTGTCGATAAGGATTCCCACTGATGAGTGAATTCCTCAACGCTTCCAACTTGTTGTAATCTGGTAAGTTTACTGAAAAATTCATCTTCTTTGATACCTTGAAACCTATTAAAAAAATCATTTTTGAACAAGTTCCAGGTGTAGGCAAAATTGTCTCTCTTCCACCATAAGTACCAATTATAGGCGTACCCTTCCATATGCATTGATGCATATTTCACCTTCTCCTCGTCAGATTGAATATTGTAAATGTCGAAGTATTCTTCTGCTTTGTTTAGCCAAGCAATGTATTGGTCTTCACTTCCATTGTATTTCGACAACTCTATTTTTGCCTTAGGTGGGTACACTATGTAAGGGTGATATTGATTCCCTTTTGCTTTATGGTTTGATGATGGATCAGAACTACTAGACGATGTAAATGACATATTTGAACTGCTTCGTTGTTGGTGGTGATTTTTAGCTTTTTTATTCTCTACTATCTTACCGATAGCATCTATTTTGTTGTTTAATCGTGCCTCCATATCTGGCAGTACATTTGTTTCTATCTCTTGCTTAAGCGTCGTATTGTTAATCTTTATTTCTTTTTGCAATTCTTCTTGATTCTTAGCAAGTGCTTCCTGTATAGAAATATGAAATGAGGCATCTAGCATGTCTGGACTGCCGACTTGGTCTTTTTTTTGCATTAGTCTTTGTAACACCTCCATTAATGTATTATGGTTTTGCGTCATTTTTTGGTCTAACATTTTTTGTTCCTTGCTCATAATGTCGAACTTGTCGTCCATTTTCTGCTCCATTACTTGAATGACTTCCTCTTTAATTTCTTTCTTAAGTGCTTCTTGGCTCTTGGTGGTCATTTCCTTGAAAGTTTGGAAATCCTTCTCTATTTTCGCAATTTGAGCTTTTAACTCCATCGTCATGCTTCTTAGTAAACTTGATTTAATTAATAATAATTATTATAATTATTGAATATGATTAAATAAAATAATAAATATAATAATAACTATATTTAAATATTTTATTTTTAATTTTAAAATTTCAATAAACAAATATTGATATAATTATGATAATTATATAATATTTTTTTTTTATGAAATTTAGGGTTTGTGTGGAAGGTCTTGGGAAGGAGCGTGGCTGGCAGGGCGAGCAGGTGGAAGAGAGAAGGCAGGAGGGCCGACTGGCGGGGTGAGCAAGAGTTGAATGGAAGCTGCGGGGGAGGCGAGCAGGTCGGAGATGGAGTGCAGCGGACGAAGGGAGCTACGGAGCGTGGGTGCAGAAGAGCACACAGAGGGAGGACGTTCGGTGGAAGCAGGTGGTAGAAGTTGGCGTGACAATGATGGAATTTTATGGGTGAAGGGGGGAAGAGCGGAAGTGTGGAGTTGGACAGAGGAGGGTGGCGCGAAGGGATGGCCTGGCGTGGAGTGGTGGTGACGGGGGACGAGGGGAACGTAGAGCGCAGGGTGGAGTTGGGGGTAGAGGGGAACGCAAAGCGCGGGGGGGGGCCTGCGCAGGGGCTGCGTGGGAAGGTCATGAGGGAAGGCAGAGTGGAGGAGGGAGGGAAGAGATGGGTAGCAGGTCGCGTGGAGGAGGAGGGAAGGCGGAGTGGGAGCTGCAGAAGCGGATGGTGGAGGTGGCGGGAGCGTGGGTGCACAAAGGAGAGCAGAGATGGACGAAAGGAGAGCAGAGATGGACGAGTGCGGAAGGGAGATGGGGATGGTGTTGGGCAGTGGAGTGTTGCAGTGTGGGCAGGAGTGGTATGTTGGGCGAGCAAGAGTGGTATGCTGCGCGAGCAGGAGTGGAGTGGAGATGGAAATGGCTGGTGGAGATCGCTCGTGTGGAATGGAGAACCCTAGAACAGATTTTCAACTTCACGCAGTGAGTACTGGAGTGAAAACGTGCCGAGAGCCGAAACCGAGCTCTGATACCAAATGCAGTGAACGTATCCGTTCACTAAGTTAACCGTGTCCCGTTAAGGGTTAAGAAGCGAGACCATCTTCCATATTTGAGATAAATGATAATAATATATTGATTGATGGTGATAAAGTTACAATAAGCTCGCCTTTATAGGGCTTAAGCAAGAATAGCGAAGGGTTACACCCTTTCGCTTATTAACCTAATAATCTATTTAACATATAAATAATAATATTAATTAAATATTCACAGCATTGTACCGCTCTTTTTACATTTCACATATTTCTACGGAGTAAAAAAATGATGTCCTGGCATACGTTGTTGGCAGTTTGCTCTCCATTCTTTACTGCTATATATACAGCAATTAACAAGTCATCATAGAAGTGCAGAATCATTAATCACGCTTCTCCTACTACTATAATACCCATTTTGTGCTATTGCTTCTGTAAATTATATTAACATAGTTGGCACCTATTATACATATTATCTTCATTCTAACACACAAAACGCAATGTTATCCGAGATTCAGAGCCATACAGAAATGGCAGTTCCAAGGCTTCTTTTGACAATCTCAGCCCTTATTTCACTTATAAGTCTACAAGTTGTTTACGGTATGTCCAATTCATTTCATTTTATTTTATTTTGGGCATGTTCATTCACAATCTGTTTATGCATTTCTGATCATAGATCATAGTAATATACAAAATCAAAACGTTATTATCATATACTCCACATTACATAATAATTACATGCTTGCTCACACGGTATATAATAATATTTTTGGTTTGACACTCTATATAATAATAATTTTGGTTATTATTAATTGATGAGAATGAATCTTCAATTTTAAAATTAAAAATAAAGATTGTGATTTAATTACGCCGAAGGCGTATTATAAGGGGACGGTTCCTATCAGGCTTTCGTCGTCTGTCGACGGCCTATGAGGAGCCGCCCCCTGTCCCTTGTCAAACAGGAAATAAATTTAAAATTCGGTGACTGAATCCACTTGGTCAACAAATGAATCAATAAATTTAAAATTCGGTGACTGAATCCACTCGGTCAACAAATGAATCAACTCGATCTTTATATGCTGCGAGCTTTGATGCCTCTCCGCCTCTGTTCCTAGTGCCCTAGCTCCCTTTATATATGCCTCTTACCACGCTGAGGGTGGGTCTTGATCCCTAATTGGCTCTACTGCTAATGTAGGATGATGGGCCTGTTATCCATTCTTGCATCCATTTTTTTTTCTTTTGATACCGTGCTTTCAAGTGCGTGCTTGGCATGTGTGATTCCTTTAGGCGGTGTATTGGCCCAAAGAATTAGTTTGGATGTTTGAACCTTTTATTATTATATTTTTCGATTTGACGAAGCGAATTACAGGGAAGTGGGAACTTTTTCCCGCCCACCTAGTGTAAATGCGCAGTGAGTTATCAATTCTCCACCGAGCCGTGCATTGAAGTGCGGAGTTCGTACACATGCTCCACAAGACTGTATTGACATTCTTATCCATGTTGAAGGTAAATTCCTTTTTATTCTGAGGCTTCTTCAGTTTTAATCTCTTTGCAGCTGAAGACGACCTTACACTCAGGTAAGTCTGTACTACCTCATAAACTTCGCTCACCTTCATGCCATCGTTTTCCTCTATCACAACTGAGATGTAAGAAGAAACTATCCATATTACCCTATGTATCCATTTAGAAAACAAACTGCAGAATTATGGGGGCAGGTATTCCTTAGCTATAGTCCGTATGAATAACACGAAAGTCATGATCGACCCCAAATTCGACCAGATCTCCATTTTCCTGAAACCAAGAAACCCCGAAAGAAATATTCAACTGGAAATAAACAAACCAGGAAACCCCGAAAGAAATATTCAACCAAAAATAAACTCGTTCCTCCTACTCAGATGAAGTCGGCCCGGCTATTTGATGGGAATTTTATACGAGCAAACAAGGAAAATTTAATCTTAGGCGGTAGGTTCATTTTCATTCGTTGACTACGATCATTGTGGGATCCCCTGCGGTTGAAAGAAGAGCATAGTGATGTGATGCTTGGCCCCGCAAAGCGTAGGGACCATTCTATGACACAAATACAACAATAACACCAAGGCCAAAGTTATGAATAATCAACAATTATAAGAACCATCTCGGTAATGAAATTTGAGTCTACGAACATTTAATTACGCCCGGGCTCTCTTTTGAACCACAGGCTCTCTTTTGAATGAAACACTGCTAGATTCTTCTGGTAGAACGCCCAGTGGGGGGATTCGCAGATGCATATAATGGTAGAAGGTCCTTTGACTATGAATGAGGCCACGTTTGTGAATTGAAGGAAGGCTCTTGGAAACAGACGATGAGCTACTACTATATAACTGTTGCAACTTGTATGAAATTGCTAAATCGATGTGGGATTAGAGGTGACAGTAGCAACACCCCATCACCTACCAAGAGTAATCTCAAACCCAAATTTTTATGTTTATATCTCTCCATTCATGTTTTATGTGCGTTGAAGTATATTTTTTTTGGGACTGAGATGTATGTTGAGAACCGTTGAATCCGTGAGAGTTCACACTTGTAACGAAAGAGTATTGAAGACAACTTGCACATGAAGACACACAGAACGATCATGTCTCTTTACCTGTGGAGATTGAGATGAAGACGTGTGATTGAGTGAAGACCTTCGAACCTCCTTGTGTTTACGCATGTCTCTTGTTTTTGGCTTACACGCTCTTCTCTGCAAGCGGCCTCCTTTCTGTTGGAAACGCTAGGCGAGCGGGGCGCACACTCTGTCCAAGATAGTTGAGCTATGGTCGGGTGCTCTTAGAAGAGCTTCCAAGTATGGAAACATTGGTATCTGAAGGAGAATTCCAAGCAGGTAGGGTGTTTTGGTTTGTTGCCCACGGCTCTTAGGGATTTCAGGTATCCACATGGCATGCATCTTATATGTAGGGAGGTGGTCACTTGTTTGTTTAGGTGTGGTGGTAGGCAAAAATCGGTGCACATGTCTCACATGCAGGAGGTGGTCGCATGTTCGTTCAGGCGTGGTGATAGGCAACATAAATTTAAATTGGATTATAAAATTATTTTTTTATAATGTTTGGCCATTCTTGGGAAATACATTTTCAGGTTCAAGAAAACCCACTGCCAATTGCGTGTGCGAGTATTTAAGTGCATTGGAAATTCGCACGGGAGAAGATCAACGTCTGACAAAATGAGGCCTTGCAAAACAGCTGTTACTGGAAAGAATCCAGTCATTCGGCTGCTGGGAGCGCCGTCCAGGTCAGGGGCGGGCATCAGGTCAGATTGCGAGGAAGAAGAAGTGCCAACGTGACTTTTCGTATGCAAACCCTAAGGGCACTGTCATGCTCATGATTGAATAATTTCATAGAAAAATTGAATAAAATTTTGGTGATGCAGACTACAATTTTGTTATGTGGAGATATAGCAAAGAACCGATAAATGACATAGAGCATGCTCAATGTATAATATTGAGAAAACCAGATTTGAGGCTTTCAAAACCCAACCATTGATTCGGTAGTGAGCTTTAGTCATGAGCTTAGTTTTGTTCATAATATCTAGGGTAGGATGCGGGATGGAAGAAATGTATTTTCATCATTAGATACAAGTGGACTTCAAGTTAGGGAAACAATGATAAATGATATAGAATTAGTGGAAAGACAAATATACGCTTTGCTCTCAGCATGCTTGAGTTAGACCAAGTACCAATGAAGGGGAACTTATTATGAGGAAGGGATAAAAAACCTAGATAAGATCACGCAAAGTGATGAACAATCTCATGAGATACTTGCCTAAGAAACATTTGAGGAGAATGGCTAGTAGGATGAGATGAAGGAGCAGAAGACAAAACAATATTAATGCTCAATAGCAATAAAATGTAATAATGCTCATACACATCTAACTGGAATAGGTATTAAGTAAGCGGTTGTCATTTTTCCAAACTTGACCAATTTTACCACCCATTCCCCATCTTGGACATGGTAATCCTTCAAACTTGAGGACTATACAAGAACCCAAACAATATTGTTGATACATAGCTTACAGCAAAGCATGAGAAAAGTGACAGTAAACTCAAGAAAAACAAGCTAGGAAATTACAAGTTGTCGGTGATGAGGTACAAGTGTTATACAATACACACCGTATGTCAAACAACAATCCCAAAAAGCATAAACATTAAATTGCACAACTAATTAATATATAGCTTTCATCTAATTGTTGTTTATTGTTTAACCATGCATTCATCACTATGTATTAACCGCAGGATGCAACCTGGCTATAATGTGTAACGATGAATAGGTAGTGAAATAAATGAAACACGGGAAAGGGATCATAAATATCCTGAATACAATAATCCAATGAATCATATCATTTACTACCAAGATCAATTGATAAAGTCATGTATCTGGCAGGTATTCAAAACATTATATGATCAAATCAATGCTGGGACAAGTCTAATTCACATCAGCCCTTGCCATACACGTTAGAATAGGAAACCAAACAAGGTTAACATTTTCCAATCAAACATCACATTAACCAATGCACGTAGGATAACCAAGGTGAAGGTTAAACAAGTCAACTAGTGACGCAGGCATATGAGTATCATATGTTCTTGGTACAATATTGCGATGCATTAATACTTACAATATAGCTATATTGTCACACGCATATTTACCACAAAACATGTGACATGGAATTTGTATTTAAATATTTCACATCATAAATTTATCAACCAAACCCTCTGTCATATAAACTATACAAGATCCATAATGCCACAAGCTTATGTGGTTGAGTCAATTAATGATAAAGAACATGTGCCACGATGGTGGAATACATTTGAATTCAAATATTAAACACATCAAACATGTCTGCATCATAAAACATATTTTATGCACGATTCTTGCACAAAGTCTTTCAATTCAAATGTTATACATATATTATAAAACGAGACCAAACATGCACTTCCAACCGTAAACATCGCATGACCAACAATATGATAATTATTTGCGTGAGATCATTTTATTAAAAACAAGATTTAGATGCACAACAAGATTATGATCATCAACTAGAAAAACAAATATTGTTATGTGTAGGGAAGCAGGTAATGTTATCCTATCCATAAATCCCAAGAATTGACATTAACAAGGTCAACCATTGACATTGGTAACAATAAACCTCAAGGATTGATCTTCACAACAATGTTATGTACTACAACAATAGAAGGTATATGAATTACATCATCATTCTCCTTCAAATGCTATACAAAGATGAAAGACAGTTCATATTTGCCATTGATTACATGGATTTATATTTATTGCTTATTAGTACTTGCAACAAATTTTTCCTTTCAATTTGATCTACTATCCCTACCATAAATTAACTAGACTTGCTTTCAAACACATAACTTACACACAACTTTCTCTCCTTTTACAACATATTGAAATTCTTCTTAGCGTTCCATTTCCCCCGCTTTGGGGGTATGCTAATTTATTTTAAAAATAATTCATTAGTTACAATAAGACAAATATGAAAATTACTTTTTAGTTACAATAAAGCAAATACGAAAATTACTTTTGCTTATAATAATGAAAGTGATTGATTTATAAATATAAAAGTGATTCCATTAATTATAAACGATGGCAGCCATTAAATCTATGAGGCAACTCAAGTAAAGATAATTTTTTTTAATAAATTATAATTAGTTTTTTAAATATAATTTTTTTTTTTAAATTTTAAAATATATATAATACAAGTTTTAAATCAAATTGATTTAGCATAACATTTAATAAGTTGTTATGGTGAAAAAAACATTAAACAAATTATTAATTTTTTTTTTTTCAAAGAAAAAAAAGCGTAATTTCATTCATCATTAGAGATCAAAATTACATTCTGTATTCACTGTGACAGTGAATTATCATAGGCCTATAGTTCATAGGTATCATGATGAGACTCTTACGTCTGCTTTCAATCAAAAAACATTTCTGTTTTCCACAAAAAAAGAAGTACAGTCCCACTGGACTCTTTTGCTGTTACAATTTCAACTATAAATGCCGAAACAGTGACATTAATTTCATATAAATATAAAAAGCATACTGTTATATAACAAGTATTCTAGATCAATCTATAAAAGTTCTGTGGTAATATGCAGAGCTCTGTCCATCCCTTATTTCAATAATTATCCATTTACCGTTTGCCAAGTCGCAGCCCATCTTTGGATAAACAGCAATTTTATGTAATGAAAGGTCTGAGCATGCTCTCAGTTTTCTGTCCATCCATTTCTTCAACTACTTTCCAAATGCCAAAAGCCAATTTCTGCCCTTCTTTGGATGCCTGGTCCGCTTTTTGGTTATTTTCCCTGTATACATGCCGGCATATGAAAGTGTCAAAAGTTTGTTTAAGCCTCTGTACAATGTGAAGAATATTTGCAAGTCTAACAACTCTGCAATCCTGTGTTTGATTGGTCCAGTTTATAGTATTCATGGAGTCGCCAAATACCGCCAGTCTATTGATGCCTCTCGCAGCAGCAAAGATAAGCAGCAGTTTCAAACTCATAACTTCAGCATAATTGTTTGTACCCAAACCCAGTCCCATGGTGATAATATAGAAGTGTGAATCCGTTAAATATAAAACAGCGCCCCCTCCACAGACCTCATTGCTAGCAGCTCCGTCGAAAAAACCCCACGGGTAGGTTCTGTCGATCTCCACTTCCATAATGCGTCTCTGATGAGAAGCCCTAATATGTTCGGGATATGCCATGTAGAGACCCACCGTCATAGTGCCAATAACCTCAAGTGTGTAAGGTTTATCCAGGAATATAACTCCGTTCCTAGCCAACCATATCCCCCACATGATAAGTAAAGGTAGGACCTTCAGTTTCTGAGTGCGCGCCCAGCTCCACCAGCGCTCCCATGCTTCGCTTACAGTGTTACCATCCCAACGACAATCTAAGTTCAGCAATCTTGAACATTCATGCCAGACCGCCGCCGTGAATGGACACTTGATAAAGAGATGTGTAATAGTTTCCATATCCTTCTTACACAGGGCACACCACCCCGGGCCCTGAAAGCATCTGTTCTGCAAAATATCCCAAGTCGGGACCCGATTTTCCAATGCACACCACATGAAGATTCTGTTTTTCGATGGGCATTTTAGTTTCCATAATGATCTCCACCACCAGGCCCCATCCCGTGCAGCCTCACCAGCACTAAGTACATTATAACCCGCCTTAGGTGTATAAATCCCCGCCGGATCAAGTTCCCAAATCAATACATCCTCCTCCTCCGTGAGATGTATACCAGCCCGATTCAGACCATGAATGTAATTTCCCAGGAAACCAGCCTCCGGTTCCCCCAAGCCCAGCATCTCAGCAGTTTTCCAGTATTGAATCCACGGTTCATCAGGACGCAGATCAGCCAGATGATTAAGAGTGTAGATACCCCGATTTTCCAGCGTATGGATAACATGAGCAGGCATGATATGCAGTTGTTCACTCCCATTCCATGGATCTCTGCCAATTCTAACCTTTTCTCCGTTGCCAACATTCCAAGCCAGAAAATTTTCCACCAATGTGAAAGACTTAACCACAGCCTTCCATATCACCGAGCCCCCAGCATGAGTTTTCCGAGGGCTCCGAATCCAATCCTCCAGTGTAGTATCAGATAAATATTTACAAATAATAACCCTGGTCCAAAGACTATTCGTCTTGATAAGTCGCCAGCCTCCCTTAGCTGCCAATGCCTGGGAGAACAGAAAAATATTCTTTAATCCCCAGCCCCCAAGACCTTTAGGGACAGCAATCCGCTTCCAATTGACCCAGGGTGTGACCTGACCCTCCTTCTTACCACTCCACAGGAATCTAAAGCAAATTCGCCTGATCTGTTCCAGGATTCCTTTGGGTATCCAGGACAGGGACATCCAATATACAGGGATGGCTTCTAAGACAGCCTTAACCAGAACCAGCCTACCAGCACGCGACATCCACTTATGACTCCACACATTCAACCTTTTTTCCACCTTGCCGATAAGCCACCTCCAATCCTTCTTAAGATAAGTATTAGCTTTAAGTGTGAATCCCAGGTATTTTAATCCTTCATCAAGAGTAGAAACCTTAAAAGGAAAGTATTCAACAAGTGCCCGTTCCTCCTCCTGTCGAAGCAGATGAGTGGTAAGTGTGGACTTATCATCATTAATGTCCATCCCTGTTGCCAAAGAGTACAAATCCAGGATCTCCTTCAAGGTCCGAGTATCTCTTCGATCTCCTGAACAGAAGATGATGATATCGTCCACAAATAAGAGATGAGTAACAAATAACCGATCCCCAATGTTAATGCCCCGAAACCGCCCCTGTAATTTAGCATCAAGAATAGCCCTGCTCAAGCCTTCAGCCACCAGCAAAAAGAGAAGTGGGGAGAGCGGGCAGCCTTGTCTAAGGCCTCTTTCCGCATGGAAAAAGGAGGTGGCAGCACCATTCAATAACACAGAAAATGAAACAGTAGTTATGCATGACATGATCCATCTAATAAAATCAATACCATAACCCAAGTGGGTTAGAAGGAGCGGATGTATATCCAACTTACCTTATCGTATGCTTTGGACAGATCGATTTTAAGAATAGCACCTTTGATGTGCCGCGTCTTCATGCTGTGCATTCCTTCCTGTGCCACCCCTATAGCCTCATGTATCTGTCGACCCTCAAGAAAGCCAAACTGTTCGGCAGTGATATGTTCTGAAAGTGAAACCTTGAGTCTCCGAGCAATGACCTTCGACACAATCTTGTAAATGCAGTTGCACAAAGAAATAGGTCTGAATTCAGAGAGGGTAATCGGGTTATCGTTCTTAGGTATGAGGGCTATAAAGGTAGAGTTGAAACAGGCAGGAAGCCTCCCATTCAAACGTGAATCCTCCACCACCTGCAGTAGATCCAGTCCCACAATCTCATACAGCTCAATAAAAAATTCCACAGACCAGCCATCCGGCCCAGGGCTCTTGTCTTTCTGAAAGCTGCCAAGAACCTCCTTCAACTCCTCCTCAGTAACAGGTCTCATCAAACGCCTATTGTCTTCCTCCTCAGCAAAACGTGGGAAAAGTTGAGCAATCCTGATAACTTCAGCAATGGAGGCCTGTGCAGGAGCCTTGAACAGTTGCTGAAAATGACCCACCCCACATCTAGCTTTGCCTTCAAAGTCAAAATTTTCATTACCATCTGCATCTTTCAGGCTCCAAATAGTATTGACCGCCTTCCTTCCCCTAGCAAATGCATGAAAAAATTTAGTATTCTCATCCCCACATTCCAGCCATACCGCCCTGCTCTTGAGTCTCCAGGTTTCCTCCTTTTCCATCAATAGTTTATTTCTGAGACCTTCCATCCTGGCCAATTCAGCCTTAGTTTCCTCGGTCAGAAAGCCCCCACCATCCCCCTCATAAATCTGTAGAAGTTCAGCCTCAATTGATTTCAGTTCAACTTCGTCTCTAATTTTCTTATCAAAGGCCCATTTTTTAACAGCTCCTTTTAACCGTTGAATATTCTCAGCGAACTGGAAAGCCCCAGTACGAGCATGTTCCACATCAAACGCCCGCCAAGTGTCCTGAAAGAGCTCTTTAAATGATTCATCTCTAAGCCAGTTCTTGTTAAATTTAAGAGAGCTAGGTGGATTATCAGGTCCATGCCTGATCTCAATAAAGATAGGGAAATGATCAGAATCCCCACCGTTCCCCACCCACTGTCGGATTTGTAAAAATCTGTCCACCATCTGTTCAGCCACCAAGAAACGATCAAGTCTTTTTGCCACCCGAGCCTCACCACTCCTGTTGTTCCTCCACGTGGGTTTCAACTTGATAGGTTCAAGATCCAGCAAGTTTTTAAGAACCAATTTCTGCTGAAAATACCCAGCCATAGGATCCACAAGTGCCCGAGGTCCCCAAACTTCTGAATTTCCCAAAGTGAAATTTAGGTCACCTCCCACCACAACCGATTCACCTTCAAATAAAGGATCCTGCAGCAAAGAATCCCAGAAAAGGGCCCTATTTACATAAGGCCCGTAGACATTAACCACAGTGAAGCAGGTGCCCAAGTCTACAGAGAGAAATTCAGCTCCTAGCACAGAAACCCTTCCCCAAGCATTAACCAGTTGAATCGCACAATTCCTCCAGCCCACCGCTAACCCCCCAGAGCGACCCCTCGCATCCAGGGTCAAGAAAGACCAACCTGCCAACCATAGTTCCAATTTCTCCTTGATGATAGTACCTAAACCTAGAGTCTCTTGTAACAGAATCACATCAGGATGTTCAAGAGTAAGCACCCTCATGAAGGCTGATTTCTTTTTAGGCCCAGCCAGACCCCGGCAATTGAAGGACATAATCTTCATAACCGCACCTTCGTCCGGGCATTCACTGCTCTAAGTGCCCTTTCAATTGAAACCTGTTTCCCATCCCGGAGATCCAAACGGGCCCTGCTCTGTGCCTTTGATAAGTGTGATCTCCGGCCCCTGCCCCTCCGGGCCATCACCACCGTCTTACCCAAACCCCCCCCAGAAATTTTGGTGCAAGAACGGAGATTGTACCCAGAAGCAGAAGATTCTGGTGAAGACCCTGGTGTAGGGGGCTCAGGTGTTAAGGAGCCAGGATCCGGTCCCAAAGGAGTCAATATGTTCTCCAGAGGAGTCGTTGACAAAGTAGTGTTGGGTTCAACAGGTTCTTCCACCGGACAGATACAATTCCCATAAGAAGGCTCAACAATAGAAAGAGGGGTAGTTTCAGGCAGACCCGACAAAGTTAAATTCTTCAAACCAGCAACCCAATCAAACCCGACCACAGAACACCGATTGATAAAAAGATGTACAGAAGGTGTAAAAGAGAGCGAAGAAATACCCGACAAGATAGGTCCCGGCACAGCATCCTCATCAATCAGAACAGAGCCATGAAAATCCTCAGTTGTATCGTTGAGGTCTCCAGCAATAATGTCCAGTGCCGCATCCGAGTCCGGTCCAGCAACAACCGAAACACCCAAATCCTGGTCCCCATCCACCTCCATCCGTTTAGTCACCGGCTCGTTGTGCATCAAAACCGTGGGTTCAACCCCAGTCTCCAACCCCACAGGATTATACAGCCCCTCGTCCATGGCGCGAGCCGAAAGCTGACATGCAGACTCCGGGTGTCCATACACATGACACCGTCGACACCGAAAGGGTAAATTCTCATAATCCAGCATTTGGGTGATACCAACAGGCCCCCATTCCAGCTTGATATGCTCCGGCAGCCCCTCCCGGACATTCAAATTGACCAGTATACGTGCAACCTGCTTGTAGTGTGTCTTCAAGAAGGAGAGGTCGGCTTCCAGAAAATTCCCCAAAATATCCCCAATCTGACGGAAATGGCGGATATCCCAGAAATGAAGCGGAAGACCCGGTAGTCTTACCCATACCGGAGACGAATCGATTCTCTCCCGGCTCGCATCGAACAGGGGGTGCCAAGGCTTCAATAGAACCGGCTTCTGTTTAAGGTGCCAATTCCTGTTCAAAATTTTGTGCATATCATCCTTATCACGGAGTACCACCGCAAACCAGCCGCGAAGGAGCATGTCCACCTCAGGAATGTATCCCAGAACCCCGCTCCACTGTGATTCCACCCATGCCATCACCGTGGGCCGAGCAAAAATCCTGCCCAAAACCCTCCCAACCAGCGTAACACAAGACATCTCAAGGACACGTTCCCAAGCAATGTCCTCTCCTACCGCATAGCTTCCCACCGAGCGGGTTTTGACCCAACTCCTCTTCCTTCGCCGTCTAGAACCTTTAAAAGCAGTCCCAGTCCCCAGACCGTTCCCAGCGCAATCCTTCTGAAACCCTGCACCCGTCACAGGACTACCACACCCCCGTAGCTCATGAAGAGTCAAAGGCACACGAAGATCTCCGCCATTTTCCCCAAAAACCGACCCAGCCAGTTGTTCAGCCTGACGGGTCACACCAGTATCGTCAAGCCCATTACAACCTTCCTCAGCTACCAAACCCACCTGAAACCCTGGCACCGGATAAACCAGGTTCTCAGCAAAAAAACCGTCCGTCGCTCTCCAGTCCGGGCTCCCCAAGAGCGCTCCAGGTAAGCCAAACGGTTCCAAACTGTCCGGCAGAAGGTACCCAGGGACGCAAGGCGAATATACCGGTGACGAAAAACCAAAATCCGGGCTCACCAGCCCCACCCCGGTCGCTGCAGTGTCGTCAGGCCCCAGCTGAGGGTAGACCTCCAAACCCCTCCTCAACACACCAACTGGCGCCCCCCTGTCAACAGATGCCTCCATCTGTCCACCATCACATGAATCCAAATCCATATCCTACACCAAAACCAAAGCCCAAGAACCACCCGAAACCTGCAAGACCCCACAACTCCGGCACATACCTCAGAACCCTGACGCCTCCTCAGAAAATAACAACGAATCTCGAAAAAAATAACTCAGGTATTCTCCCACGGCCATCGTAATCAGAGAACAGGTCGACAAGGACGTGTGTGATGCCGTCATCTCCAAAGTCCAGCCAACAAATTATTAATTTTAAATTTATAAACAATTTTATTAATTTCAAATTCTAAATCAAATATGTAAAATATAAATATTAATTTTGATAAAAAAACATTTAACAAATTATTAATTTTAAATTAAAAAAAATGTAAATATGATTAGTAATAGTCTTTTTAAGAAGAGTTTGATGAAAAATGTTTTAATATATTAAATTCCTACATAACTTAAAAGTAAGGAAAATCAAAGAAGACTCATTCAAAGCAAATATATAAAACAGGAGGTCCATATCTGGATTAGAAATCCAAAATTGGGAAAATTGGAATTTTTTCCCTATTTGGAGGGGCTTTATGAAAATATTTAAATGGATCAAATCTGACCTCGGCTGGCAGGTGGGATCAGGTGTGAAGATACGAGTTGGTGTGGATCCCATTATTGGGATGGAAGACTCTTTTATGCTTCCAGCTATCATTCCCCAGTATCTACAGGTTATTGGTATGAATACTTTGAATAGGATTCATATTTGCAGTGCTGGTGGTGTTGGGCCAGTTGTGTGGATGACAACGAGAGATCTTAGACTCTCTGGTTACTTGGCTCGGATTTGGGACACTTATATAAAATATTTAAACTCTACGGGTGTCGGGTGTCAAACTTAATCATGAGAGTGATCAATTAGTTTGGGGAGGGAATCCTTCCACTGGTATAGTCACAGCAAAAAATGCATTCAATAGAATCATTCAAGAAAATTTAATCTTCCCTCCAGACTGGTGGTACAAGCTCTTATGGAAATGGCCAATTCCATTAAAAATAAAATGTTTCTTATGGCTTGCCCTACAGGATAAGTTGAAGACATGGGAAAATTTGAACAAGAGGGGTTGGATTGGCCCTAGCATTTGTGTTCTTTGTCACAATGAAGCAGAAACATCTCAGCACTTATTTGTCAAATGCATATTCACACAAAAAATTTGGGAGTTTGTTGCAGCAAGCTTGAATTTTTCCTATCTGTGGGATGTTGGTGTTTTCAGCATTTGTCTCTTGACTTGGTACAGGAAAAGCAAGGAATTTTTTTCTATTGCTATTTTCATTTCATGGGCTATTTGGTATACAAGAAATTGTGCAGTCTTTCAGAATGAGACTCCTGATGTAGTGAAGTGCAGCATGATTGTCATGAAAATGTTTTCAACTTATAAATCTGATGATCATAGGCAGAAGATAGACAAAGTTGGTCTTTTTACTCTCAAAGTGGATCAGCCAGTACTTTTCTTCGATGGTGTTGCACAAAATGGGATATGTGCAGTGGGAGGTGTGCTTTATCTGAATGATTCACACTATTTCACAGTTAGGTTAAATTGTGGTGTTGGTAGTAACATGAAAGCAGAGCTTATGGCTCTCTGGTGTGTATTGAAAGTGGAAAATATTTTTGGCTTGGTCAACATCAAAGTGTACGGAGACTCCCGTGTTACAATTAAGTGGGCGGATGGCAAGTTCAAATTGAATGTAACAAGCTTGAGACATTGGTGTCTTTGTACACAACATGAAATAGCTCAGCAACAAAATATTAGCTTTGAACATATTTTTAGAGCTCATAACTCTTTGGCGCATAAAATATCTAAGCAGGCACTGGCAGGTTTGGAAGGTAAGCTTCTATGGGAGGAGTGGTGGGACAATTCCATCCTTGATAGTGGTGATACATATTTCTATGATTAAGGTCTGCGTGGTGATCATTTTTCAGCTGGCTGATCTTATGGATATTCTGCATCTTTTTGTTGTTTTGTTACATTGGGAAAGTTTGTTTTTTTGAGTTTGTTTGGGATTCGGAAGCTCTTGAGCTTATATGTGCTCTTCAGACCTTTGAAGTTTTGTTGATAGATTCAGATATCAATTCAAGTTTATCTTTGTACTATTTGATTCTTATGAATACCAATAGTAGTTTTTTTTCGCTGGAAAAAAGGAAAATCAAAGAAGAACACATGCCTAGTTAATGCTTTGCTACTCTTTGGATTAGGAGTCAGCAACTATTATTAATAAAATGTTGAATCTACCAATACTAGTAAGTAGGTCACTATACTTCATAGGGATTATGATTTGTTGGTTAACCTTTTCTAAAATATTTAATATTCATGTTACAAAATCAAATAAAATTAATAACTTTTTTTTTATAAATTTTAAATTAGAGAAGTCAATGTTATTAATTTCATTTATTTTAGGAGGTGGATACTAAGCAACAACTTTGCTGCTAAATCCAACCAATGCTATTAATTGTAGGGGCACAGTCTCTTAGGCTCTCCTAGAAGGTGCAGACATCATCTTATGATCGGAGCTAGGCATAAGGATTTGATGTTGGAGCATTCTCTTCATTATCATATTCTTCCTCATCTTCATCTATCTTCTTCCTATGTGAACCCAAATTTTTGGAGACATAATCAAAATAAAATAGAATCACAATTTAAATTAAGATTTTGGATTTTGGATTTCTAAAGAGGTTCCGAGTTAACCATCATCATCATCACTAAGTAGCCTTGATGCTAAATCCACTTAGTATCTTTATTAAGATTACAAGGTTTGTTATTTTTACTAGTAAATTTGCATTAATTTACACCTACTTCAATACAAAAACTCTTATGCACTGTGTAATATTGATCAATATTTTTGTATGAATATGTTTAATAATAAAATTAAGATAGATTTTTATGTTTTTACAAAGTGTATTTTGATTATACTATATTAAGTACATAAAGTTATATTAACTTCTTATTAACATGGTTAAGTGTCTCCCTTACACATACATGGGGCTTTTAATATTATGCACCACTTCATTTTCATAATTTTAAATGTCAATATCATATTCTTATCAACATGTTATTTCTTATTCAACTAATTTTGATCAAACTAAGTTGACTCTTTTTATTTAAAGTTATTTTTCAATGTTTTGGAAAAATAATTATTAATTTTAATAGGTCAATAAAACAAAAAAACATAGTCCCAAGGCAGGGGCTAGCAACTTTGCAGCTATTGTGCTTGTTTATAAATATATTTTGTAGGGAAAGTTAAATGGAAAAAGGGATTTATATTAATTTAAAAATTTAATGTTAAAAGATTAAAATATAAAAGGGACGTGTATTTGTGTTTATGTATGGGACATGTATTTTGAGGGACCACGTTTGTAAAAAAGGTGGAAGAACTGATGGTGGGCTCTGATACGATGTGGTTTTTCTGGTTATGGGGTTTAGTGGCTTGTTCTGTCACTGCAGATGGATGAGTTTTATACAGGGTTGGGAGTCCAGTCAGCTTGTGTGAGCTGACTCTAGTACCAACCAAACCTTAAACAAAAAGTGGGAACTTATCTATAGTATTTTATTTTTCTCTGGGGTTTGGGGGTCTTGTCATTCAGTGGACAAATCTTTGTCTTCTACCTGCTTTGTTTGGTGGCTAGCTGTCGTTTTCATCAGTGACTTACTGCTGATTTTTGTTCATTTTTTATTGTCCTTACTGATTTCACTGGACAGCTGCCGGTTGTCTTTCGATCGGGAGGGTTTGGTTTTCTTTCATACCTCTCACTAGTATGTCTAGGTCCTTCGTTGTTTTACGACCGATGGAGGATATTTCCTTGGCTGGAGACTCGCAAGTATGGGGGGATAAGTGGGCTAGGCTTACCGATGCTAGGGCTAGACGTCGTCGCAGACAGAAGGCGCTCAAGGCCCGTGATGGATTAGAACAATATTTTATTGAGGTGGACTCAAACCTGGATAGGGTTGAGATGTTGGCTTGCAGGGCCATAGTGGGTCGTTTGGAGTTCACGTCGGGCTCGAAGGAGGATATTTTAGAGTGGGTTAATAAACATTGGACCCCTATATTGGGTCTTTCTCCTCGGATAAACCTGTTACTCAATGGATGGATTTTATTTATTTTGCCCTTGATGGAACATGTTGGGACCAAACTTTCTAGCAACTGGGCTTTTAAAGATGGCTCTCTAATCTTGAAGAAATGACACCTGGATTTTGACCCATTGAAGGAGGTTCAATCTAAGCGTCATTTATGGATGCTACTACCTGGTTTTCCCCTGGTTCTCTGGACTGAGAGTATTTTGATCGGGCTGGACAACAAAGTGGGTAAGTTTTTTTAGGTTTGATAAGAACTCTGTATATGGGATGGAGAAGAAGGTTGCCCGGGTCATGGTTGAGTTTGATCTTAACAAGGGTTTACCGGCTGAAGTAGAAATTATTTGGGGCAATGTTACCTTCAGGCAGAGGTTGGACTATTTTGGGGTGCCCTTTCAATGTTTCAAGTGTCGTGGTGCTGGTCATATTATGGTTGTTTTTCCACTTTTGATGCGCCCTGGTTCGTCATCAGAGAAGGTTGGGGTTTCGGCTACAATGACTTGTGCTGCTGCTGTGAAGGAGTCATCACCTTTACATGATTCTTCGGGTAAGTTTGCTTCCTCATTTCCTTTAGCTGAGAAGGAATTACCTAAAGAGGAGTTAGACTTCATTTTAGATATTGAGAAGTCCTTCGACAGACGTATTGTGGAGGAAAATATCAGACTTAACCCTAAGGGTTTCTTTGAAAAAATACCCTGTACTCCTCTTGTGGCGGCTAATTGTCCTGATTCAGGGCCTCTCTCTCTGGTGGTGCTCCCTTGTCTTGATAGTCCTGCTACCATAAACCCTGTTCCGGTTACTGAGTGTTCGTCTTCCCATGGGGGTTTACTGTCAAGGGGGTTCCCGTCGGCTTCTGAGATGGATCCTACAACACTTTCCACGTTGGGCACAAACCTGAACTCCTCTTCTCCTCTAGCTGGGTCTGTTTATGGTCGAGATGGACCAGTGCATATTGTTGACCATTTGGACCTGATGAGTTCTGATCCGGGGTCTACATCTCTATTGGAGAGCTTTGTGTTGTTGTCTATATTTTTGAAAAAACCCTCATCAAACCCTCTTGTCAAACCTATCACTCTGGATAAATTTATGAATGTTACCATTCGAAAGAATAGAAGGAAGGCTTTGGGTAAGGGGGGAACTGGTATTGAGGAGTTTTTTACCCCACTTTCTTCTAGACTTGCTTCTTTTGAGGCTACCTGTGATGGCTCCATTCCTACTATACTTTCTGAGGCTCTTAGAGATGTTTTGCCTCCACCCGTGGTTCCTTAATGTTATTTCTCACATTAAACGTTCGAGGATTGGGAAAGGGCACCAGGACTAGCGCCTTAACCCATTTATTCATGTCTACTAGTCCTCAACTTATTTTGCTTCAAGAAACTATGTGCTCAGACCTAGCGGTTGTTCGTAAACTTTCCACTATCTTTCCTGGTTGGGAATTCTCCGCTATTGATGCTGTGGGACAGTTGGGGGGGTCTACTCGTGGGTTGGAATCCTTGCCTTTTCAATTTTCTTGCATATAAAACACAGTGGGGTTTGTTACTAAAAGGACACTGTCTGAGCATAAATTTGCCACTCACTGTTTTTAATATATATGGTCCTTATAAAGACCGTGGCAGTTTTTGGGAGTCTTTGTGTGCCTTGGGTATACTTAATACCCAAAATCTTATTATCGCAGGTGATCTCAACTTCACTTGTAGCGCTAGAGATATTTGGGGCACTCATGCTCGTCTGATGACATGGCTGACTTTTTTAATGGGATGCTGAATTCTTTTGACCTTATTGATGTGATTCCTTGTGCACTTGGTCCTACTTGGACTAATGGTAGGGAGGGATCGGCAGGGATGCATAAGAGACTTGATAAATTTTTAGTCAAATTTGGTCTTATCTATGGATGGGAGAGGCACAGATCTTGGGTTGGAGATAACAAGTTTTCTGATCACTGGCCGGTCTTTTTTGAGATTGACATGACATTATGTAAAGTGCATTATCCTTTTAAGTTCTATTCTTCATGGTTGTGTAATGAGGATTTCTACTCTGTTATCAAGCAGTTCTGGTTAAATTATTGTAGTGAGGTTGAACTAAATCTTATTGATGCTTTTGTCCAGAAGTTACTTAAGCTCAAAGGTATTTGTTCTAAGTGGATTCACAATAAATAGAAGGATGATGTGTCGAAACTTAACTCCCTGGAGGTGCTGTTACAAGAGTTACATAGCCGGAACTTCAATGCTGGGCTAATGGATGAAGAGTTTGATATGATCAAACTCATTGAAAAAAAAGAGAGGATCTTTTGACACAGGAAACAAAAGATTGGAGACTCAAAAGTCGCGCCACTTGGATTAGTCACGGTGATGCCAACACAATTTTTTTTCATTCCTATGCTTCGCATAGAAGGAATATGAATGTTGTTTGGGACCTTCAATATAATTTGGGGAATTTGATATCTGGTCAAGATGCTCTTCATAATTTAGCACTTGATTACTTTGGTAAATTGTACTCTGATTCTGGTCAGAATGACTTAATCAATCAAATTAATGTTTCTAGATATTATCCTGCCTTCATCACAAAACAAGATGTTGAAGTTTTAGGTAGAGAAGTAAATCTTGATGAGATTGAAGCTGCACTCAAGATTTTTGAAAAGGAGAAGAGCCCAGGCCCGGATGGCTGGACTGTTGAGTTATTTCTACATTTTTATGAAATTATGGGACCTGATATATTAAAGATGGTGGAATTCTCTCGTACTGAGGGGTACATTTCCGGTGGGCTTAATTCTACTTTCCTCACACTTATTCCAAAGAAGGGGAAGCCCACTTCTTTTGGTGATTTTCATCCAATTGCATTATGCAACTTGGCTTACAAGATGATTACTAAAATTATCTCTATTCGATTGAAACCTATTTTATCTGCCCATATCTCCGTGGAACAATTTTGGTTTCTGCAAGATTGCCAGATACTTGATGTCATGTGAATTACATAAGATATTATGCATATTATTAAATCAAAGAAGATGAAGGCTATGTTTCTTAAGATGGAACTTGAAAAGGCATATGATAGAGTTGATTGGTCTTTTCTAAGGTTGGTTCTCATACAGATTGGAATGCCACCACCGGTCATACGCTGGATTATGGCTTGTGTTACCTCTACTAGTATCTTTGTTCTTATAAATGGCGCACCTTTCAGTTTCTTCAGCATGCACAGGGGAATCCGTCAGGGATGTCCACTTTCTCCTTTGCTATTCTTATTAACCATTGAAGGACTGAGTAGAATGATCACTGCAGCAAAAGTGGATGGGAGTATTTCTGGTATCAAACTTTCTCAGGAGCTGGTTTTCACACATGTTTTATTTGTCGATGATGTTTTAATTGCTGGGCTAAACACTGATCGCGAATGGAAGAGATATAAGGATATCATTTCTATGTTCTGTGCGGCTTCAGGTATCAAGGTAAGTATAAGAAAATCTTGTATTCACCACTTTAGACTTTCTGACCAGTGGATTGAGGAAATAAAAAATATCTTACCTTATAACTTTCAGCAACTTGAGGAAGGATTCATGTATCTCGGCTATTTTTTGAAGCCGAATGGCTATAGAACTGTTGACTGGCTATGGTTATTGAGGAAAGTTGAGAAGAGGATTTCTCACTATACATTTAGACTGTTGTCAATTGGGGGTTGGTTGATCCTTGTAGAGGTTGTTCTTACCGACATTCCGGTGTATTGGCTCTCTCTTCTCCAAATTCCCGTGTCTATCCTTACTAGACTGAGAAGGTTATACTTCAATTTCTTATGGACATGTGGTTTAGATTGTAAAAAGATGGTTTTGACCAGATGGGAAACTATTGCACTTCCTACTTGTCATGGTGGTTGGGGCATCTGCAACATTTCCTTCTTCAGTATTGCGTTGAGAATGAAGTGTTTATGGAGATCTCTCTTTGGGACCACCCTATGGTCTAAGGTGATCTTTGTAAAGTATTTGAATGGAGATGTGATTAGATGGTTGAGACATCCGGTGAGGAGATTTCACAGCGTGTCCAAAATCTGGAGCGGTTTTTTAAAGATATACAATTGGATGGTAAGGGACCTAGCGTGGAAGGTTGGAAACGGACATGATATACTGGTTGGAATCGATCCAATCCTTGGCTTGGAGGATGGCTTCAGATTGTCTAATGAGATATTGCTCACCCTCCATTTCTTTGACTACAAGACCCTTAATAAGATCCGAAATATGAACCAAAATTCGAGCCAAAACTATTGGTTGAGTGCATTCGAATTGGGGTTTGAAGATGATTGTGCAGCTGAATGGAGTCATTATGTTCAGAGATTAAATGTGATTGGGTACAGACTTTCTGCTGATATGGATAAGGTGATTTGGCTGAATAATAATAAACATGGCACTATTATGGCAAGTTTGGCATATCAAGCTGTTATCAGTAAACATTGTATATTTCCTGTGAACTGGTGGTTCAAGGCACTATGGAATTGGAAAATCCAAATGTTTTATGTGGCGGTCACTGAGGGGTGAACTTCCTACTTGGGATATTTTGGTAATTAGAGGTTGGGAAGGCCCGAATATCTGTTTTATCTTCTGGCACAAATCCGAATCCGTCGACCACATCTTTGTGGACTGTATTTTCACGAAGGAACTCTGGTTGGCAATTCAACAACATTTTAAAACAAAATGTCAGTGGGGTGTTGATTCCTTTGCTCAGAATTCATTGTCATGGTATAGGTCACTTGATGAGCTCCCTTATCTGCCTGCTGTGACTGCGTGGGCGGTTTGGAGGACTCGTAATCTAGTCATATTTGAGGATCAACATGCTAGTATTGACTAGACACTTAAGTGTGTTATTAGGATGATTTCTGAGCAGTGTACTGATTGCAAGAAGGTGAAAACTAAAAAGCTATCTACTTTCTGTCCCCCAGACCAAAAAGCTGTGATCTATTTTGATGGTGCTGCGGATGGTAGTAAGTGTGCTTCTGGTGGGGTCATCTACATCAACTTGGACCATTACTATACTCTGAAATTGAATTGTGGACATGGCACTAATATGAAAGCAGAGATTCTTGGACTTTGGTGTGTCCTTACTGTCCCATATAAATTTGGTTTATCAAATGTGGTGATTTTTGGAGACTCCAGAGTGACAATTAAATGGGCTCACGTAGATTATAATCTGAACAACCTACCTTTATATCATTGGTGCAAAAGGATAAAAGAATTATTGCGGCACTTTGAACATATATCTCTTGATCATATTTATAAGCAGTTTAATTCATTGGTTGATACACTATCCAAGGAAGCTTATGCTAGAGATGAAGGAGTTATCTGCTTGGAGGAACACTTTGAATCTTCGATGATAGACTCTGGGATGATCCAGATCTATGACATCTGATCGGATTTCTATTTTGGCTCATTGATCGAAAGCATGGAGCAATGTTTTTTCAAAATAGTTTTGAGCAGGGTTTTATGTTTTTGAAGTTATGTTTTGAAAACGTATACAATCTTTTTGGACCATTTGATAAGTCTATTTATAGACTTATGCACATTTGTACTATTTGATTCATGTTTGAATAGCAATAGTATGGTTTTTTTCGCTAAAAAAAAGTATGGAATTAGTTAAATATTATTAAAAATATAGTTTTGGGTTGTTAGCTTAATTTTTTTTAATGCAAGAAGACAACAAGATTTTAACCTGGAAGTTTTAATTTTTAATTTTTTTTATGCTAGAAGACAACAAGATTTTAACCCGGGAGTTTTAATTCTTTTGTTTAGAAAGAACTTTCCTTTTTATTAGTGCATTTCTCATGTTAAGTATTTATAGTTTTTGAATTATATTTTTTTTTAAATAATATAGAGAGTGCATTTAAATTGTAAAAGTGACTTGTGTTAATTTAAAATTATATTTTTGATAAAGGTTAAATAGTAAAAGGAGTTTGTATTAATTTAAAAATGTAATATTAAGAATTAAATTAAAAGGGCTTGTATTCTAAATTTTTAATATATATATATATATTATATTGTAAAAGGGATTTATGTTAATTTAAAAAGATACTTTCAAAGTCAAGGATATGGTGGTTTGTTGGTGGGGATTGATGGATTTCATTCCATTCACCTGGGTTCAATTTTGTTGAGACATCTTCTAACTTGGATGATAGGAGGAAGTTTGTTGAGATTTCTAATTTCATACATAAACGGAAATATAAGCCTTTTTTATAATAGAATCTCTCAAAAATATGTTTTTAAATTAATACAAAGCCTTTTGCCATTTAACCTCTTAAGAAAAAATCAATAAAACTTTTAATACCAATTGATTTTAATTGTATTTTTATCAAATTTAATTTGATTTAAAAAAATAAAATAAAACAAAACAAAAGATTTAATGAAAATGACCTACATACTAGCCCTTGAAATTTTAAACACCTATAGAAGAGATACATTTAAGTAATTGTATTTTTTACTATTTTCAAGTGTGTATTTTATAATGATATATGTTTATGTTAATTAAATTTATATATATATATATATATATTTTGTATATTTTATTCTTGAATAAATGTAAAATATATATATATTTTGTAATACTATACCATTGTTTATTTTCCTCAAGTCCTTCCATTGGTGGCTAACTCAATTTTTTTTGTCTAATTTGGACCCACAACTTTGTGGAGTAGGGTTTATGCAAATCCTAGTTGTAGTTCAATGAGTTTTAGTGGGGGGTCCTTAGATATACAAGTTTTGGAGAATTTGAGAGTTACTATTGATAAGGAGGTGTGTGAAAGGATCCCCCTTCTAGGACAAGGAAAATGAAAAAGGTTATAAAGAAGACAAATGATAAGGTGAAAATGATTGTTGGGGAGGATTTACAGGTAGATCAAATAATGAAATATGCAAGGAAGACACTCGTTGGTCATGTTTTTGGTATGCAATTGTTTGAATCTTGCATTGGTTCTTGGATATCAAATAATTGGTCATGGGTTTTGGGATACAATCTCTCTTTCCTTATACTAACTATAGGTTGGCTCAGCTTCAAATTTGCATCGGGGGAGGATGTGGTCAAATTATGAGTTGACACTGGTTCTAGGGTTCATGTCTCTTGAGTTTAAAATTATGGCACCCCTGTTTTGATCCCAGACATGAAGTGATGAAGTTGGTCCTTGTCTAAGTCAAGATCTTGGGCTCCCGATTGAACCGTGACACAATAAATTCTTATGGGATCTAGGAAATACCTTGGGAAAGTCTATGATGGTGGACCCATCTTATAAATATAGTGTTTTCCACTCACTAGTGAATGTAGATATTTAAAGATCCTTGCAAAGAGTATAGACATTGAAGTGGGTGATAACATGTTCACACAGGACCTGGACTATTGCAATGTCCCTTTTCATTGTGTAAGATATCATTTTCAAGGACATGTCGTAGAAGATTGCACAAAGCCCTTCATGAAGAAATTCTAGTAGTTGAAAAGAGATTCCCCCCCCCAAGAATGCCACCACCAAAGGAATTTTGAATGGAAATTTATCTAATTGTTTGGATATTTTCGGCGCAAGTTTGGAGGTAATCACTTTTAGGGTTCTTGTTGAGCATAGCAAGGAAAATCTTGTTAATCAAGGCCACAAGTGTCACACTACAAATTTTTTGAGGATGGGAGACCTTGTCCAAGAGGGAATTTGGAAGATAAGAGGGAATTTGGAAGATAATATATGGGTTCAAATAGGAAAAGACTCTAGACTTAAATCATTTAGAAAATCCCAAGGATGGAGGTTGTTTTGATAATGTCATGACTCTAGTTTTGAAGCCAGACCATGAGGAGAACTAAATTAATGAGGCACACAAGGAGAGCAAGGAGTTACTTGAACAAACTAGTCCGCCAGAAAAAATTCCTATGACGAATAGTGCAGAGGTCAAGGCTATTAAGGTTAGGAAGTCTCAAAGAAGTGAAGGATAAGAGACATCTTACACATCATGACACTCACATCAAGCTTCGGGTAATTTAATCTCCGATGTCTTTATTAACTCCTCCTCATTATGTCGGGTGAGTGAAGTCGATATGTGGCTAATATTGAATGAGGGAGGTGGTGACTGAAAAAATTGCACTATGGTGAACAAAGGGGTAACAACTCGATTCAGGGGTGTTTGACAACCCCTATTCGTTTGGGATGGTTGTGCCCGATGGGTTTAACGACTCCATTGGCCCACTAAACACTAAACTAACCTAAAACTGACTAAATAAAAAAAAGAAAAAAGAAAATAACCTGTGCTAAAAAGTATATACAAAATTAAATATAAACAAAGTATTCAAACTTATAGTGTGTTATCTGGTAAGTCACGGGAAAGACCTAAAATTTTATAGAAAATAATAGATTAAAAGGTTAAACAAAAGATATGAACTTTTTAAAACATAAGACCATTTACTGAATTCTTAGTAAACATACATCAAAATTCATAAAACAGTGAGCAAAAAACTATGAATGATAAGTGAATAAAATATGAAAAAAACTTTTAGTCTTCTAGTACTAAAACACACCAATCATACACTACAATGCTAAAGACATCAAACAAACCATATAAACTACTAAATAAAAGAAAAACTTGGCCAAGATCCTACCTAACTTAATGACATATTAATCTACCAATTAATTAACTGCAGAGTATTTTTCTGTTTCTTGATATAGCAAAAACATTCACTAATACAGAAGCACAAACATACTCTTAACAAAATTTAGACTTATTTCAAAACAAGTTGGAACACAGTCTGACCTTCCTTTGAAAACAATCATAGTTAATATAAAAGCTAGACTAATTTAATTCAATTTCGTATGACATAATATATGTGATTAAACAGAAACCAATGAAGCACAATTTATTTATCTAGAACCACACATATCATAAAGTAAGAGAGTTGTCTTTGATATTTTTGCAGAATACAATCAGACGAAATTCAAGTTGACCCACTCATATAATGGAAAAAGGAATTGTATTGAATTTGCTAGATGGTGCGTTGGTTCATAAACAAAAGATTCTAAACTGGGATCTTAGAGACATTAAGCCCCTCTTGAGGGTGCCTTGATGAAAATTCTCTCCATAAATGTTAGGGTCCTAGGAATCCTTACAAAACGTTTATCCCTCTTTAGGTTAGTACAGAAATAAAGACTGAATATCTTCCGTGTGCAAGAAACAATGTGAAGTGGGGGGGCTATTTGTTGGTAATATTAAGTCTCTCTTCAAAGGATGGGACTTTATGTGGCTTGACTCTAATGGTTTGTCAATGGACTGCTCATTGGATGGAAGACCAGTATTACTTTACTAAATAAATTTTTTGTACATTCAAGCATATGCACGGTCTTCATGTGTGAAATATTGGATCGACAAGTTTCCATATTGAATGTGTATGGGCCTTACGACTACAAGCAGGTTTTCTAGGATCGGGTATTTTCACTCTAATTAAGAATAAGAATGTGATAGTTGGTGGGGGTTTGAATTTCATGATGAGCATGTTAGAGATATGGGGTTCAAGTACTCGATGAGATGTACTTGCATATCACTTTCAACACCATCTAAGGGAATCCGAGTTGATATATGTGGAGCCAGTTAAATTGAATCTAACATGGAGGAATAAGAGATCAAGAGTAGCAAGTGTCTCGAAACACCTTGATAGGTTTTTGGTCTCGGAGTAACTTATTACTAATATTGATTTGCATCGGAGTTGGGTGGGGACCGGTGGTGGATCAAGCCATAAATCTACCATACTTATGTTATCCAAGTCTGAGGACAAACCTCCTTCTCCATTTAAGTTCAACCCAAGTTAGAATGAGGAGGATGACTTTTAAGAGTTGGATAGAGCATCTTGGCAACCTTATGTTTTGGATTTGATAGTCCCAACTTGTAAACAATTTGTAGATTCTTTAATGAATCTCAAGGAAAGGGTTGTGGAGTGGTCAATGAATAAATACAAGAATAGGGATAAGTCCCTAAAGGAGATAGAGGACACCGTATCCACACTTTTTGAAACCAACTCAGCAGGGAATTTTACAGAACAAGATTAAAAGTCTCTAATAGATCTAGAGACATGAAGGACAAAGCTACTCATAGAAAGAGAATTAGACTAGAAAATTAAAAGCCAAGTGGTTGAAATGGATATCGAAGACAAGAATACAAAAAAAATTCACTGATTCACCAACCAGCGGAAATGCATAAATACTATTTGGGAGATTTAGTCCATAGAGGGACACACCACCAAAGGGTTTAAGAATTTTTTTGAGTTGGGGGTGCAACACTTCTCCAACATAAAGAACCTGACATCGTAGAGATTGTGAAGGTTTACTCATTCTTTCCTAGACTGGTTTCTCCCAAAGTCAATGAAGCATTATAGGAAGATGTGAGTATCCACGAGCTACTAGAAGTTTTGATAACCTTTCAAAAGGGTAATTTTCCACAACCCGATGGGTGGGTGGTTTGTGAAATTCCACAGCTAAGGATCTAAGCACTCAATGTAATCTTCACTAAGAAATGCTACATATATTTAGCAAAATTTGAGATAAGAAGAGTAAATCAAAACACATATAAGAGACTTCAATTGCTTAAAAATGCATCATCATATTAATGAATGATAATATTACATTAAATAATTCATCTCACAAGAGAGATTCGAATGCCTAAGAGGCAATTCGAAATTATCACTAACGACAAGCTTAGACTTAGTAAAAATCTCCCATCTAAGCAAAAGAAGATTCCAAATATATGCTAGAGGTCACGAATTGGCTAAAGCAGCCTTGGTAGGCCATGAGTGACTCAGAAGAACATGTTGGAGGATTTTCAAGAGTAAAACATGGAAGTGGTTGGTGGAAAAATCTAACAACTTGCCTAAAGACACCCTAGTCCAACTTAGGCAACTCAATCCAAGAGAAAAGTTTCCAAAATCAATCTTTGTCTCATAAAAGTAGGATAAAATAATAATAAATTTATCTAGGGCGCATTAGCTCAAAAAATCAAATTAAAGCAAGTATGAGGGTACATCACTAGTCTAAAATGGTCAAAACGTGGATAAAGTGGTCTCATGACACTAGACTAGGTGCTAGGTTGCTATATTATGCAAAATAAACGTGGAACGAGGTTCTAAACACTAAGTAAATTAATTAAATGATTAATCTACCCAAGGTCTAGATGGTTTTATGTTCCAAAACCCCACCTTAAGCCTGACTTAGAGTGATTAAAGTATGTGTAGAGTTCAAGAAACATAGGCTTATGGTCACCCTATTACATTTATTATCCATGTAACATGAGGAAAGAAGGAAAACCCTATGGAAACAAAACCCCCCCTCAAACTGAACATGGAGTGTATCAAAAAGTTTACTTTAGACTACAACATGAACTTAATAGTCCAAAGAAGGCCTATGAGGGCAATGATTGGTAAATTGAATGCCAGGAGGTAATTTCCTCTTTGCAAGAAGAGATATTTGCTCCCAATTGTCCCAATGTTGATCTTGAAACTAGCAAATTGAACCATGAGCAGCTCCAAAAATGTATTGATGGTTCCTTGAGATCTCCTTTGAACTAGTAGGGGTAATATCAGAACCAAATGTACCATGACATGATGGTGGTGGCTTGGAATTCAAATAAGCTCCAAGTGTGAGGAGCAAATGTCCAATCGAATGCAGAAAATATCCAACTTCTTTTCCACTTTGAGGAAGTGTGCATGTGACCATTCTAGAATAGGAAGGAGGCATGGGAACAAGGAGAGCATATGCAATAGCTACAAATATTTATATAGCCTTCAAAATATCCATTGAACCATAATCTTGCACATCAACAAACTCATGAGAAGAGAGATAATCTTCTAGACCATTAGTTGATATAGAATCCTCACTAACAGAAGTATGATAGGATATGATATGTTGTTGCTCATTATAATTTAACATTGAACGATAAAAGGTGATATCAGGTCCAAATGAAGCATGATCAACTTGAAAATTGAACTTCAAATAAGAGGAAGTTAATTCAACTCCAAGCAAAAGGTGGTGTCCTCCATCTTCAATGAAACTCTGAGAACATGTGCCAATGATCAAGTTGAAGCACATAGGAAGCATGTGATAAAGTAGGGAGAATGTAGAAGCTCCAAAATATGATCTAACTTCCAAAACCTTCAGTATATCATCATTCTGCATAGCAGCAGACTCGTGTGAAAGAGAGGATTAAAAATCCTCTTCTGCTTCTAGAACATGAACTGGCTTATCTTGCTTAGAATCCACGATAGAAGAATTGTATGAGAACTGAATGGAGAGTTCTTCTCCAACAAAGAGGGTTTGAATGTCTTATTTTGGATCAGCTGCATATGAAGATGATAAATCATCATTCTCTTGAACTTCTTCAACAACAAGAGAAGTGGTCTCTTCAAGGAGACTATCACCAATTCGAACTTTGGAGGGAGTTGAGTCCTTTTACAACAATGACAACTTCATCAATCACTTCTTATCATCAGCTTCATAGGATGAGGATCCATGATCTTCATCATCTTCTAGAGTAATAGAAGAAGATTCTTCTGATTCTATTTCATGACATGTGGATGAAGCATTCAAATCATGGAGATCATCTTGACCGGAACTGTATGTGTTGAAATTTCTGCACAAGCTTCTTCTTCATCTTGAACAACTTCTTCAGAGAGGGTTGAGGCCGAGACTTCAAAAGGGAGAACACACGAGGATGTTCCAGATTCCCTCTCCATATTGTTGATATGAACCTCATTATGCTTTCCAAAATCTCTATATAAATTGGTCCAGAGATCCTTTGGGTATTCGACAGAATCAATAAGGTAGCGCATGCTTGGAGAAATAGCTAGACACGTGGCTCCAAATGCTCTGCCACAATCATTCAGCCAACCATATTTCTCTTCAAAGGATTCAAGATTAGCAACATCTCACATAGACACATCAAAGAGCTCCAGTCTCTTTAGATGCTTAGACATCTCCAATTTCCAAACAGAATAATTTGAAGAAGATAGAGGAGGAGCTGATTTCGAATCCATGAAGTTGTACTTGCACAAAAACACCTGCAAAAAATGCTCTAAAGATCTATATGGAATATTAATTGATCTAATGATCTTTGCAAGATGACAGTAGGCACTTTCAAGAGTCCTTCATGCCTAGGTAGACCCCTTGAGCTAAACCCAAGGGTACAAGGTAATTTCCCATGGGACTTTTAGGGAAACTCAATAACTTATGGTGCATTACTGTTTGCAACTATGCTCCCTAGGCTTCCTAAGCTGTGATACCATGTGAAATTCCACATCTAAGGATCTAAGCACTCAATGCAATCTTCACTAAGAAATGCTATAGAGATTTAGTAAATATTGAGACAAGAAGAGTGAATCAAAAACACATAGAAGAGACTTCAATTGCATAAAAATGCATCATCATATTAAGGAATGATAATATTACATTAAATAATACATCTCCCAAGAGAGATTCAAATGCCTAAGAGGTAATTTTAAATTATCACTATTGGCAGGCTTAGACTTACCAAAAATATCCCATCCAGGAAAAAGCAGATTCCAAATCTATGCTAGAGGTCACGAATTGGCTAAAGTAGCCTTGGTAGGCCACGAGTGACTCAAAATCAACATGTTGGATGCTTTTCAGGAGTAAAACATGGAAGTGGTTGGTGGAAAAAGCTAACAACTTGCCTAAAGACACCCTAGTGTAACTGTCATGTCCCAAAATCTTTCATTGGGTCACAATGGCCTAAGCCCCTTGGCCATACTCATGATAGTTTGTCAAATTGATGCCAAGGGTCAAATAATTGCCAAGAATGATGTCCAAGTTATTAATAAAGTGAAATTAGATCCAAATGTACAAAATGGGTCACATAAATAATAAATGTTGAGAAAATAATGTGGCATTGGGTCATGAAGACAATTAGAGGCTTATGGAGTCCTTAAGTGGCTAGATTCCCTCCACACACTTGGCATGCACTTCATCCAATTCGAATCTATGGGTAAGTATTTGGAGGTTGGTGAGGTTTCATATGGCAGTTCATGAGCTAAGGAAGTTGAATTGGTGAAGAGGAGTAACTCCCATGGGAAGAGGAAGAGGTTAGGAAGACAATGTGTGCCACTTGGAAGGAGATTCCCTATACTCTATGACAACTAATGATAAAGATTCTATGAAATATTCAGACCTGATTGTAGACTATGAAAAATTTGACATGTCAGGGATAAATATAGCCACAAAGAGGGCGCATTAGGGAGTTAGAGGCAGCCCTTCTACTTGGGGGAAGATTTGGAGCATGAAGAGGCAAGACAAGTGTCATATGAGTTACTAAACCACAAAGATGAGTTGGAGGAAGCCCATGGAGGGAAATTCGACCTTAGGAGGCCTCATGAAGTTAATAAAAGGATGTCATGAGGAAGAAGAATAACTTTTGATCATTTTAGAATTTGAATTTTGTATTTGGGAGATGAGAGCTAGTGGAGTGCTACTCTACTTTCCTTAGCACCAATTTTGAGGGTGAAAGATTCCCATCCTAGTTGGTATGTGGAAAGACCATTCATACCTTTCATGGGAGATTTAATGGAGTCTTTATTTGTAGGTGTAAGCTACAGGACAAATCCTGGTTTCTTCTAGTGCAACTCATTCCTCCAACCATTTCCAGTTTTCTTTGCATATTCTTGATCCTTGAGGAAGGGCGCTTTTGGTGAGCTATTGTTCTCTTTGGGGGAGATTCTAATGCCCCATTTATTTTGTAATAAGATGTATATGCTCTGTTCTTCACATTCAAAACTCTATCAGGTCGAGATTCCAAGTGGATATATGTAGAATTGATCATTAATGAGTAAATAGTGACCATTTCCCCACTATATTGATGTGTACCAATGAAATGTTGATGAATTCGAATGGATTGTTGGTTGTGGAGCTAGATCTTCTAGTCTCATGGATGATATTGTCTCATCCGTGTACCGCATCTTTATATGATATGCAAAAGGACTGTACATTCGTTCCCCAACCTTGGGGTTTGGGGGTGAAGCCCCCAAGAAAATGTTTTGGGATGTTTGTTGGCCAACAGTTTTGCGGACCCATGGTTTTGGGTATCCTGTGGTATTTTCCCATTTCATTCCCCCTATAAAAGAAAGACATTGTAATACGGCCAGTTGAAGATGTATTAGGTATTATGCATTGTAAAGATCTCTGAGATCGTGAAGAGAGATTGTGAGACAGTGAAGAGCATGTGCAGTGGATGTGTTGCAG
Source organism: Larix kaempferi (assembly GCA_027924585.1). Classification (NCBI taxonomy): domain Eukaryota; kingdom Viridiplantae; phylum Streptophyta; class Pinopsida; order Pinales; family Pinaceae; genus Larix; species Larix kaempferi. The sequence goes on from BSBM01000217.1 coordinate 39,989,076, forward strand.
GTTGTATTCCTTCATTTTCTGGATGGTATAATAATAAGGACTAGCAATTTCAGTGTGGACGTAGCCCATCTTGGGTGAACCACGATATATTGGTGTCTCTCTTGTAATGTGCCTGTGTGATTATATTTGCATTTCTGTTATTGTTATTGCTCCGCGATCCCGTTTTTCTAACATGGACAAGTGTTTCACTGATGTATTTATGGTGAATGGACTGTTATTAATGAGTTTCACAAGTTTCATGTTCATTACTTAAGATTTTGGAGTCATCTTGCTCAGTTTTATATCATTTGGAGAGGATTTAATGCCATTTTCCCCAAGGTCGAAACTAGTAATTTTGTAGCTGTTTGGAGAGGGGTGTAACAGGATTAACAAACTGAATAAAGATGGACATGAGACCTTAAAATTGTCCCTGATATGTCCTATACCTCTGTTCAGAAATTAGAGAGGGTTTGAGAGCTATTGGAGAGCCATATTCAGCATTTTCCCTTGAGGGATTTGAACCCCAAATTGCTAGTAAAAACTCCTATCTTGGCCAAAATCTTAAAGGGGTTTTCAGAAGTCTTTTGATGGTCCTAAATCATCCATGAACATCATAATCAAGTCCTAATATCATTCATACACCTTCTCTGAAGATTTGGGAGCATTTGGAGCAATTTGGAGACCTAGACCTCAAAACTAGTCAAAGGTTGAACTAGGGGAAAAAGTTGAAAATTTCACCATATTAATAAATTTCAAAAAAAGGGACATTACAGTAACTTAGGCAACTCAATCCAAGAGAAAAGTTTCCAAAAGCAGTATTTGTCTCATAAAAGTAGGATAAAAGCAGAATAAAGCTATCTAGGGTGCATTAGCTCAAAAAAGAAGATCAAAGCAAGTAAGAGGGCACATCACTAGTCTAAAATGGTCAAAACGTGGATAAGGTGGTCTCATGACACTACACTAGGTGCTAGGTTGCTATATTATTCCAAATAAACGTGGAACAAGGTTCTAAACACTAAGTAAATTAATTAAATGATTAATCTACCCAAGGTCTAGATGGTTTTATGTTCCAACATGGTTGGGTTCTTCTTTGACTTATTTTTGTTGGGTTCTGATCTTCTTCAGGTCCTTGAAGAGGTAAGAAGGATAGGGAGGATGTTGCTATCATTTAACTCGACCTTCACAACATTGATCCTTAAAGTTGAAAATCAATTAAACTATGGGGACTTCAAAATGACCTCGCTATTCAACTGTGTTACAAAATCATAGCAAAGCAGTTAGACTAAAAAAGTTACTCTCAAAATTCATCACTCATAAACAATTTGGTTTCTTAGATGGCCAACATATACACGATGCGATCGAGGAATCTTAAAAAAGTCTCCATAACATAATAAATAATTTGAGAGCAATGATAATCAAGCTAGACCTCTCAAAAGCCTATGATCAAGCTTGTTGGCTATATCTTTGACACCTCTTTATCCAACTTGGATTTTCTATCAATATGGTGAACTGGATTATGAATTGTGTGGAAAATCTAATATATAGTGTTAGTAAATGGTTTGAGTTCCTCTTTTTTCACCCCAACCAAGGGACTTCGACAAGGCTTCCCACTCTCTAAAAGGTTGTAAGGAATTAAGGTGGGACTTGATTTTTAAGACATTTATTATTTGTATATGATGTTTTGTTATTCACCAGTAGCTCACTATCCAAGGGAAAAGTTTTACAAGACATATCAAATTTGTTTGTAATACCATAAGCATGGAAGTAAATGCTGAAAAATCACTTACATGTTTTAGCGAAGTCACGGAAATGGTGGAACTAGAACTTATGAATATGTTACAATTTCAGGAATCATGGTTTATTGAAGGCTTCAAGTATTTAGGATTTTTACTAAAACCAAATTCATATGATAAACAAGACTAGAGCTACTTGATTGAAAGGATAGAGAAGAATATAAACTTATGGTGTAATCATTGGATGTCTCGCGGTGGAAGATTGACCTTAGTGAAGTCTATGCTAGAAGTGATTTTTGTCTATTAGCTTCAATTGACACACATTCCTAAGGGAATCCCTAAAATAATATGCAAGTTGTGCTTTAATTTTTTGAGAAGTGGGAGAGTAGGTCAAGATAGCACATATTGGACTAGTTGGAGGTCAATCACAAAGCCTAAAAGGAAAGAAGGGTGGGGTTTGAAAAATCTAAATTTGTTTGGCTCCTCCCTAACGAGTAGAACTCTTTGGAATTTGACCACAAATGATAACTTGTGGAACAAGCTTATAATCAAAATATTTAGCTATGGAATCCATTATGAGTTGGATTGGGAAGGAGGACAAGTCCTCAAAGAATGGCTCATTACATTGGAAGCTTCTTGTTCATTCCTTCCCAATAATTCATATATTGTTGGAAGGGGAAGTGGGAAGTGTATCAAAGATAAGAGTAGGAGAAGATGCCATCATGGGTTGTGGAAATCAGATCTACCACCCACAAGATATGTCCAATTCTTTCATACTCAGATTCTGAGGTTTTTAAATGATTTTGTTGGTCATAAAGGAACAAACCTATGGACTCAAGCTTGTAAATATGTAGGTACCATGGGTTTGCAGGGAGATAGTGCCAGAGAATGGGAATATTTTGTGATGTGATTATGTTGAGCTTATATTCACCTTCGTGAGGATCCAAATCATCTAATTTGGTTGGGAAGTAAGATGGGAGGGTATTTTTCAACAAATCCATTTTATCAATATTTGATGTCAAGGGATTTTCAACCTACTTTCCAAACAAAATAATTTGAAGAAGATAGAGGAGGAGCTGAATTCGAATCCATGAAGTTGTACTTGCAAAAAAAGACTTGCAAAAAACACTCTAAATATCTATATGGAATATTAATTTATCTAATGAGCTCTGCAAGATGACAGTAGGCACTTTCGGGAGTCCGTCATGCCCGGGTAGACACCTTGAGCTAAACCCAAGGGTACAAGGTAATTGCCCACATGACTTCTGGGGAAAATCCATAACTTATGGTTCACTACTGCTTGCAACTATGCTCCCTAGGCTCCCTAAGTTGTGATACCATGTGAAATTCCACATCTAAGGATCTAAGCACTCAATGTAATCTTCACTAAGAAATGCTATAGAGATTTAGCAAATATTGAGATAAGAAGAGTGAATCAGAAACACATAGAAGAGACTTCAATTGCATAAAAATACATCATCATATTAAGGAATGATAATATTACATTAAATAATACATCTCCCAAGAGAGATTCGAATGCCTAAGAGGTAATTCGAAATTATCACTATTGGCATGCTTAGACTTAGTAAAAATCTCCCATCTAGGACAAAGCTGATTCCAAATCTATGATAGAGGTCACGAATTGGATAAAGTAGCCTTGGTAGGCCATGAGTGACTCAAAAGAAACATGTTGGATGCTTTTCAGGAGTAAAACAAGGAAGTGGTTGGTGGAAAAAGCTAACAACTTGCCTAAAGACACCCTAGTGTAACTTAGGCAACTCAATCGAAGAGAAAAGTTTCCAAAAGCAGTCTTTGTTTCATAAAAGTAGGATAAAAGCAGAATAAAGCTTTCTAGGGTGAATTAGATCAGAAAAGAAGAGCAAAGCAAGTATGAGGGTGCACCACTAGTCTAAAATGGTCAAAACGTGGATAAGGTGGTCTCATGACACTAGACTAGGTGCTAGGTTGCTATATTATGCCAAATAAACATGGAACAAGGTTCTAAACACTAAGTAAATTAATTAAATGATTAATCTACCCAAGGTCTAGATGGTTTTATGTTCCAACATGGTTGAGTTCTTCTTTGACTTGTTTTTGTTGAGTTCTAATCTTCTTCATGTCCTTGAAGAGGTAAGAAGGATAGGGAGGATGTTGCTATCATTTAACTCGACCTTCACAACATTGATCCTTAAAGTTAAAAATCAAGTAAACTATGGGGACTTCAAAATGAGCTCACTATTCAACTGCGTTACAAAATCATAGCAAAGTAGTTAGAATAAAAAATTTACTCTCAAAATTCATCACTCAGAAACAATTTGGTTTCTTAGATGGCCAACATATACACAATGTGATCGAGGCATCTCAAAAAAGTCTCCATAACATAATAAAGAAGTTGAGAGCAAAGATAATCAAGCTAGACCTCTCAAAAGTGTATGATCAAGCTTGTTGGCTATATCTTTGACACCTCTTTATCGAACTTGAATTTTCTATCAATATGGTGAACTGGATTATGAATTGTGTGGAGAATCTAATATATAGTGTTAGTAAATGGTTCGAGTTCCTCTTTTTTCACCCCAACCAAGGGACTTCGACAAGGCTTTCCACTCTCTAAAAGGTTGCAAGTAATTAAGGTGGGACTTGATTTTTAAGACATTTATTATTTGTAGATGATGTTTTGTTATTCACCAATAGCTCACTATCCGAGGGAAAAGTTTTACAAGACATACCGGCTTTGTTTGTAATACCATAGGCATGGAAGTAAATGCTGAAAAAATCACTTACATGTTTTAGAGAAGTCGTGAAAAGGGTGGAACTAGAACTTATGAATATGTTACAATTTCAGGAATCAGGGTTTTATTGAAGGCTTCAAGTATTTAAGATTTTTACTAAAACCAATTTCATATGATAAACAAGACTAGATCTACTTGATTGAAAGTATAGAGAAGAGGATAAACTTGTGGTGTAATCATTGGATGTCTTGCGGTGTAATATTGACCTTAGTGAAGTCTATGCTACAAGTAATTTTTGTCTACTAGCTTCAATTGACACATATTCCTAAGGGAATCCCTAAAATAATATGCAAGTTGTGCTTTAATTTTTTGAGAAGTGGGAGAGTAGGTCAAGATAACACATATTGGACTAGTTGGAGTTCAATCACAAAGCCTAAAGGGGAAGAAGGGTGGGGATTGAAAAATCTACATGTGTTTGGCTCCTCCCTAGCGAGTAGAACTCTTTGGAATTTGACTACAAATGATAACTTATGGAACAAGATTATAATCAAAATATTTAGCTATGGACTCTATTATGAGTTGGATTGGGAAGGAGGACAAGTCCTCAAAGAATGGCTCATTATATTGGAAGCTTCTTGTTCATTCCTTCCCAATAATTCATATATTGTTGGAAGGTGAAGTAGGAAGTGTATCAAAGATAAGAGTCGGAGAAGATATCATGAGTTGTGGAAATCGGATCTACCACCCACAAGATATGTCCAGTTCTTTCATACTCAGATTCTGAGGTTTTAAAATGATTTTGTTGGTCATAAAGGAAAAAACCTATGGACTCAATCTTGGAAATATGTAGGTACCACGGGTTTGCAGGGAGACAGGTCCAGAGAATGGGAATATTTTGTGATGTGATTGTGTTGATCCTATACTCACCTTCGTGAGGATCCAAATCATCTAATTTGGTTGGGAAGTAAGATGGGAGGGTATTGTTCAACAAATCCATGTTATCAATATCTGATGTCAAGGGATTTTCAACCTACTTCCCAGTGGTGGTCACACATTTGGAAGGTGAAAGTCCTGAAGAAAAACAAACTATTTATGTGGCTAGCACTTCATAACAAGGTATATACATGGGAAGCTAGACAAAAAATGAACTTTAAGGATCTTGGGATTTGTTTACTTTGTAGGCAGGAGGAAGAAACCACCACACATATGTTTCTTGATTGTGCATATTCAATACAAACCTGGAAGGATATAAGTAACTAGTTGAATATCCATAACTTATGGGCCAAAGTTAGTATAGAAGGCAATTTAAAATCAGGGTTCACTAAATGTGAGTTCAAGCCTTATAGGAATGTCCCTTTCTTGGCACTCTAGGGATTATGTTTAGTGCATAATAAGTGTTTATTTGAGGATACACACTTATAATCCTTTCAATTTTTTGCGCAGATAACATTAGTGTTCCAATATTTCAAGGAGGATCCAAAATTTCACATTCTAAGGTAGATAGGAGACTTATTGATTGATGAACAAAGGTGCTATAGTTTATTTGACGGTGCTTGTCAAGGACACGCATAGTGTTGTGGCCTTGGAGGGCTAATTTATTTCAATGATATTCATTTCATCTCCTTTAATTCAAATCTAGGTAAGGGTACAAATAACATGGCCTAACATATGGCCCTAAAGACTATCCTCAAGTGTGCTTATGATTCTAGAATAAGAGACCTTCAAGTATTTGGGGACTCAACATTAGTAGTTAATTGGATGCATGGGACTCACCAAATGCATAATACCAATCTAATAGGCCTTTCCAAACATCTGAAGGACGTTGCAGATGCTTTTGATACATTCACAATCAACTATATCTTCAGAGAACATAATCAGAAAGCAAATAAATGATGTAAAGGAGGACTTGATCTTCCTATAAGGGAGATTCCCATAGTGACTATATATGGGGCCTCAATTCTTGAGCCTAGACATCCACTTTGATAACTTCAAGTTCCTCATCCATTTTTTTAGGAACATTGCAGTTAATAAGGAGTCTAATTCTATTTAAACAATGTTGAACTATATATTTTATCATAGCATAATACTAGTTGGAGAGGCAGGGCAATTTTGCATAGGCTAGAATAGTAAAAGACTATTATCATTTTTTAAAATAGTGTCTACAAATTTTGTTGGAGAAACATGTGGAAAAATAAAATTTATATTGTGCAATAGCACCTAAAGAATGCTCTTTTATGTTGAAAAGTGATAAAATAGCACTTTTTTTTCTTGGAAAAAAATATTTTGCAATAGTATATATTTATTTAATTCCAATTTTATTAAATGAGAAGTTTATCTTTTTATATATCTACATTTAATATATCTAGCTTGATATGAATTTATATGAATAATCACGCTTTTAATTGTGATTACAAATACCATATAAGCATATATACTATCATTGTATAACTAGCATTTTAAAATGAAATGAGCTTTGTCTTCAATCTCGTCTACTCTAAGTTGCATAGAATACAAATTGTTTTCCCACATAAATGTCCATTTGTCAATTTCGCTATGCAACTCATACGGGTTAGTTCTTAGCTTAAAGATATCATCATTTTTTTCTTTAGACTTGCAAACTTAGTATGGTAATGTTTAATAAATCTAAATTAATATGAATATATTAATATGAATATATTTTTATTGCTATTATTATTATTATTCACATTATTGTAAAAATAAATGATTAAAAAAAGACATTGCATTTTCATTTTAGTTTATTAGGGTTAACTATAATTATAACACATTTGATTAGGTTTTGGAGTGCATTTCACTTGATTTGGTGCAAAAACCATTTTGGTTAATGTATGAATTTGTTTGTCTATTCACTCTCCCTTTCTTCCTCTATGGGATATGTTTTCATGATGACACATCCCACTAGGTTGTAGAGTGCACCTTACTTCTCCAATGCAAAAAATCATTTTGGTACTCAGTTTCCTCTTCTTCCAATTTGGGACATGTTTTCATCATAACACATTTGGCTATGTTGTAGAGTGCAACTTACTTCTCTTGGTGCAAAAATCATTCAGTTGTGGGTTGAATATGTGTGTTTACTTGGTCTCCCCTTCTTCCTCTATTGGATGTGTTGTCATCAAGACAAATCCAACTAAATTGTAGAGCTAATAAATAAGATAATAAACAGTGAAATGTATCATATTTTGACATCTTGGAATAGTTTCTACGAACTCAAAATTTCCTCCCCTCTTGTGTACTATCCTATAATGGTTATGAGATTTGCTTTGCGATGCTGTAAAAGTCCATACCATGATCCTTATCCCAATAAGAGTGTATACAAAATTAGTGGCTCTCCTACTAACACAATAGTTGATTGGTTGTGGGATGTGGGACATGTTATATGGATATGGGATGTAGGATGCATTATCAGAAACTTTCCTAGTGATACTCATCACTCTCCAAGATTTTCTCATGCTCATCTTAGAAAGACACAAAAGCTTATTAAATCATTACAAAACACTTGTTATACCTACACAAGATGGAAACTCTATCACAAGTCATGTGATAACCACACAACAAGTTAGCCCCAAGGGTTAGCTTAAGCTATCATTAGCTAGATGTGAGATCTATCTCCTTGAAGTAGGGAAGGTCATGCGTATGACACTCGTAATCTCATCGAGGTTGTGATTTATAAGTAGGATCAGTGGTTTACAATAGTCACCACCCATTGATAGTGGCAAAGTCTTTGGGTATTTCCTATGCATAGTTATATGGGGAAAAAAAACACCAAACAAGCAAGTGTTATTTCTAACAAGAATAACATTAAACCTCCCAAAAAAACAAAACAAATCCAAGCACAAAGATGATACTATTTTATATAAAAAGAAGGTGATAGTAAAATAAATTGGAAGAGGTTGTCATCAGGGAAAATTTTAAGAACCCACCCTAAATTTCTATATATAATAAATGGGCGAATCCCCATGATATATAAGAAAATATGAAGGCTATTTTTTCAATGTTATATTATGTATATATAATTTGTGTCGAATCACTCATTGAATTATATAATATTGCAAAATCTTGGTGAACCTTTCACTAAATTATAAATCCTTGTAAAATCTTGGTGATTCTTTCACTAAATTATAAAACCTTATGAAGTCTTAGCCCAATATTACGACAAGTTTCTCCTTGGAAAGTCATGGCCCCATGCTTTCCCAAATACATGGATATGAATGAAGTCCCAAACCCGAGACATGATTCCCCAAACAACTACATAAGAATTATTTCCGCATCACCGATAAGAAGCTTCACAATCCCCATGTTTATTAGGGAAACTTTGGATATGAGGTGATGGGATTTAGAACTCTCCTAGATGCAAATGGGTCGCTGTAAGACTTGGTAGTAAATGTCATATGCACTTCTCATGTGGACATTAAGTAACTCTCAAAATGATATTCAACCCATAAAATCTAGACAAATGTAACTCCGACTTCAATTTCTATGATCGATAGAAGGCGAAAGAGCCTCTAGAAACTGTCATTTCTGGAAATAGGGTGTGAATGGGCGATTTCTAGCGATTTTCGTGAGAGAATAGAAGTTCAAATCCATTTATAGAAGGGAGAAATTGTTTTATCTTGGACCCCCTTTTTAAATTTGATGGGGATAACCTTGTATTCATTAAAAATAAATAAATAAAATGTGGGCTAATCATACATAATAGGTTTTTAATAAAAAAATTAGCCCATTAAAAATTTAAAACCCTGAATTTATCCCATGGGATAAGATTAGCCCCTAAAATTTTCCATGGTTGTCATTCTAGTAAAAGGGATTGCCATCAACATGATATGAACATAGTGAAAAAAATGTTGTAAAACAAAGATGCCAAGCTTCCAAAACCATAATAATGTGAGAGCCCATGTACACTAAAGCATGAAAGAATGTTGATTACTGTGAATACATTGTAAAACATCTATGAAGCTTTGTGGATTTCCAACTACCAATTGATATACCAAGGCAACAATGAAATCACTAAAGGACATAATCTTGTTGGGAAGCCAAAAGTTGAATACTTTGACTTAAATCATAGTCTAGAGTTTTGACCTCATGCACCTCCTAAATTAGAATAAACTAGTGCTACAATAGAAGGGAGAATGTACTAGTTTGATGTGATTGTCACTCAACAAATAAATATTGACCATTTGATAGAAATTAGTTATTTTAATAAAACAAAGTCAAGAAGTGGAGGCTTAGTGAAGTGGCAGAGGCATTAAAATTGAAATTACCAACACATAAGTACAATCCTCGAAGTTGAGATAATCTAACTAGACCAAATGCGAGTGCAACAATATACATTGCAAAAAGGTTGTTGGAGAGGATCAAGAATCAAATTCCAAGGGGTTTGTGTCCATGGAAGTAGGGAAAGGAAAATTATACACAAAGATATGACAACTCAAATTATGGGAAGATGGATATATAAATAGATTTTAAACTAACCACAAGACCAAATGGCCATCTGGGACAACAATTTTACACTTTTTGTGTGCCATTTTCTAATATATTAAAACAATAAATTATGGTATCTACATCTACCAATGTAATTCCAAGTCCTAAATCATGGAATTTTCTAACTCAACTAAGTTTTGTCCCCTTCACTATACATTAAAGGCTAGCTAGATGCATTGCTGACTGTTCTCTCAACCATATGATTCTTTCCCACATCATTTTCTTATTTAACTTTGGTGTACCTCTCAACATATCCTTTTGAAGCAATGATTCTTGGTTTCTAATATGCAAATTTGGCATTTCCTTGATTTGCAAGTAAGTTGCATAGTATAGGAGATTGTGTTGCTCAATTTATACCTTGCCATTTCCACATACCCAACATAATCTTTCCTCCCATGGTTCCTTTAGTTGTTCCCATCTTCATGTTTCATATCTCAACCTATGTGAGTTGCTTCTTTGTAATGTTATTACATATTTTCATGGCATGGAATGTTAAGCTTCAAGTACTCATGGGAACAGTAAAGGTAGGGATGTAGTGAAATAACACATTATGTTATATTGTAGATATAACATCACTACTAAAATTATATGAGATCATTACCTTTCTATTATTTTAGTGATGGAGAAATTCTACTAGGAATAGACACTCCACAAAGCCATGAAAATGATCTATGACACCTCCTCATGTCTATTGAAGTTTCCTATGTAGCATTATTGTTTTATTTTTGTGTGTTTTTTTCCATTTTCCCTTCTTGTAGCATTCTTGCACATGACTTTCAACATCTTTTTATCTAATGGGAAACTTTCTTTTTCTATATCCCACTCTTCAAACCATTTCCTTCATTAATGATCCCATGCTTTCTTCCTCCTTTTTAGTTCTTCTTGGTTGATTTTAACTGGGAGCCTATTATTAAAATTATTTTTGGGCATGACAAGAGAAATAATAAAAATAAGAAGAAGCAAACAAATAAATAAATCTCAATAGACAAGAGATTTACCTTGGAAATGCTTTATTGGGAAAACCAACAACCAATAAATATCTATTATTACCTTGGCCAATCTAGCCAAGTCGTCCAAATAGCAACACTTGAGATATTTTACAATGGAGTCCCCCCTTTAAACTTGACTTGGGATAATCACCTACCCCACTCAAATTTTATAACTGAGTATCTTGAAATACAACATACTCCCCTTTCATTGTCACCTAGTTCTACACCTAAACTTGACACCAATGATCCAATAAACCAGGTTTACACATGCCTAAATAGGTCTTATAGTTGTGCCCATTTACATATGTGATTAACTTACAACTATACAATGATTTCTTTACAATTGTATTCCCAAGCATGTGATGTTTGAAGTATATATCTACTTCATTACCCACAACCCTCGTGTTCCAAATACAATAAAATAAACCAAGTACTTCTTTATCCTTTCCCTACAATTTGTTGTGCCATTCACCATAGTTCATTAATTCATGAACCACTACTTCATTTTTCAAGTGATTAAATATGCCAATTTAGCTACACAATGTTTTATAAGCAACACCATGAATCCATGAATATCCCAATATGAGAATGGAATTTGTAATACACATAAACTCGACCAATGGGAGATAGGGATAACACTAGTTCTATCATCCAAAAGTTACAAACCATTCTAGCTCTTATTTCCATGATATACACTCTAATATATGCAAACCCTTCCATGATTCATGAGGGGGGAATTCCTTGCACTAGACTTCAAATGTGGCCCATCTAAACTATCCATGGATTACCCCTCTCAAGCAACTTTACATAAACAACACATCAATAATACTTGCATTGTTATGATTAGTTCACAACATCATACATGACACAATCATGACAAATGTATTCAATTTTATGCATTGGTATAGACATCACATTTGTAGTTTGTACCAAAAAAGGAATGCACCCAATCATTGTGCTTCACTAATCCAACTACCACAATTAAAAAATATAGTTACAAATTTGATAACATACTCCTACCAATCAGACAATTGCCATTACACTCATAGATCGTACCATATAAATCTTCCACAAAGCCCTAGGAATTGTTTCTTTGATATCAACACAAACAACTGAGGCCACTCTTGTGAGAGAGTCCAGGCTTATCGGGATTTCATACCAAATTAAAATTATTTTTGAGCATGGCAAGAGAAACAATGCAAATAAGAAGCAAAGATATAAATCTCAATAGACAAGATATTTACCATGGAAACCCTATACCGAGAAAACCAACACCCAATAGATATCTATTATTACTTGTCCAATCTATCCAAGTTGGCCAAATAACAACCCGCTTGAGGTAGTTTGTGATTATTTATGTTCTCTTGCTATGCTCATTTTTACATTTGGTATCAAAGCTACCATTTTTTTATCTGTATCGAATCAATTTTCTCAATGCCTCCAATTCTATTGGGTATAATCTTGTTTCATTTAAGAGTATCTCATAAGGGTGGTTTTTTTAGTTTTAAACAACTTTTTATTATGTACTTTTGTACTCACTCAATCTAGTTCCATTTGTTTATGGATATACTTGGTATTCGTACCACATCCATAAGGAGTATTGGGGTTTTGTGCATTTGTAAGAGGGAACACATCATTTTATTATCCCAAATATCAAGTGTATTGCATCTATTTTGCACTAGGAAAAATGCATTCCACCCTTCTTGTAGTGTTTTCCTCTTGCATGCTTGCCAACTTAGCTTCTCATTGAAATCTAGTCCCAAATATTTAGAGTGTTAGGGTATATCTAGTGAGTCACCTCTAAAGTTGATTTGTGGTTGTCTTGTTCTCCTTTTTATATAGAATATTACCATCATATTTTTCCTTGTGTTCACTTTCATCCTAAATTCAATGGAAAAGGAATCTATGCATGCCTCAAGGTGATCTTGTAGCTATGTAGTGTCTTAATTGTTAGTATCACATCCTCTGCATAGTGATATGACCCAAGGGGGCAATATATGGAAGCAAATGTATATGATATGACCCCAAGGGGGGCATACATGGGGTAAAATGTATATTTAATAGGGTCAACCTAATAAAGGGGCCACTTGTGCAATGAGTTGGAATATGTATATATATATGACATGTAGGCATTATTGAGGGGAACATGTGAATGGAATATATGAATGTATTCGGGTATTTGGATGAGGTTTTCCTATTATTTAAGGAGTTATTGTATAACTTGTCTCTCTTATCTAATTTAGAGCTTTGATCCATGTTTACATTTATGTACATTGTCTGTACTTAGTTATATTATGCATTCCACATTCATACATTCAGTTCACATACTCCCCCACTAATGATTGCATGTCTTCTATATATACATATTCCAACCCAATACATATGTGGCCCATTTATTAGGCCAACCCTATTACATATACATTTACTTATATTTACCCCCATATATGCTCCCATTCAGGTCATATAATATACATTTGACCCCATATATGGCCCCCTTGGGTCCTAACACACAGAATAAGATCTTTATGATAATCCCCACTATGTTCACACTTTCCCCAAATTTGTTTTTTATCCATTCCTATATTTTATATATGTAAATATTTAACAATGTGGAGGAGAGGGGAAAACGCCATTTCACTCTGATGTCATTGTTGAAGCTCTCCGAAAGACACTCCAAATTTCTAATTTTATCTTTTACATGCTCAATGCTCATATAAATTGTGTACCATTTCTGTCTAGCAATTTAATCCCCTATTTATGTCAACTTATCCCATAGTTTCTCCCTTGAGATGGTGTCAAGGGTCTTTTTGAAACCAACAAACAACACCATAGTTCTTTGCCTTTGTTGTCCTAAGGGTTTTTTATTATGTGCCTAAGTGTGAGGTAATTATTGGCGGTGGAGTGATTTAGTCAGAAACTATTCTTCCCTTTGGTTCTTTTGTCCTTTTCCTTTACCCATTTTCTCACTTTTATTTCCTTAATACCTCTAATGAATTTGGAAAACACTATGTTGATCTTGATGGTTTTGTAGTTTCGAGGAAGTTTTTACCTCCCCCATTGAATATGTATAAAATGGGGCCCATTGCCCAGTTTCCTAAGAACCATCTTTGACCATATTATTGAGTAGGGTTGTGATGTGTTGGTTGAGGTAAAACTTCACCCTTTTCAAGTATTCTAATTGCATCCATTTGATTTCTTTGACTCTTGCTAAATTCAATAATTTCTTTATACCCTCTTGCACACCTTCTTTTGTGAAAATTTCTTCCTATATGGTGATTCCATTGGTTGCTTTCTCTCCACAATATTTTCATTGGAGATATCCATTGGGATAATGCAATGTCATCTCTCACTTATTTTTAGGTTTGCAATTCCTTCCAAAAGGATTTTAGGTATTCCTTTGCCATGTTCAACATATCTTGTTCTTGAAAAGTAGTGGAAATATCGTGCATGAGTGTTGATTTCAACGTTTCGAGTTGTAAATCATAGCCCATCCTCAGGAGTAGAGACCAAGGCGACACTGTGGAGACTCCTTAGTGTCTAATCCTGAGGACGGGATATTCTTTATAGCTCGAAACGTCGATATTAACACTTATGCATAGGATTTACACTACTTTAATGAATGCCTATGAAAACACATGAAACATATCATGTTCTCTTAACTGCACAAATTTACCCTTTTGTTTATTCAGAATCAACTTATATAGAGTGAGAATATCTTTTCTCTTGTATATCATGTACATTTCCCTTATCACCTTACACTCTTATTGAAGCATGGGTTCACTGGGAAATTGTTAGGTGTTTCCCTTCCTTTCCCTAGTTTCTTAGCTTTGCAAAGTTCTTGTGTTGTTTAGATTTTCTCCATTAGATCCTTGCATAGATCCATTGTTTTGTTACTTTCATTTATGAAACCTAATTGGGAGGTGATTCTTTTAATTTATTCTATGAATATTTATACATTAAAATAGCTATTTCTTTTGTGGTACATGTGTGTGGGTATGTTATCTCCCAAACCTCATTTTTGTCAATTTAATATTTACAAACAATGGGTCATGATACAATGACATCTCCTCATAGGAATTGCAGAGCATGAAACTTGTTATCTTGTCTATTATGTTTGATGAAATCATAATTTTTACCACACTTTAACAATTATGTGTGTGACATGTGGCCTCCCCTAAACCTTTCCATTGGTTAAGTCCATTGCATATACTAATCTCACGTGCATTGCACAAGTGTACAATCTATTTTCCAAAGCGTGACTTCCTTGTTGCCATCCGTAAATTCCCTTTTCCAAATCCTCTCATCTTGGGTTAGCCATAAGATGTGTGTGATTTTTGTAAAACTCACTATATGGAGGTTCCATGTTCTCCCATTAAAGTTCCCTACTAGCATTATGTGCCCCTTTTCTTTAAATTTTGTTATGTTCCTTGGTAGGTGGTGGTATGACTCTTCATTATTTATTCCTCTTTTCCTATATAATTCTGATTTTGGGGGGTTTAAATATCATGTTGCCAAGAAGGTGCTAGTGCTTCCCTCCTATGTTTTGAGCGAGACATATATATATATATTTTTTCTTGGTTTTCTACAACGTTATGTTGTCTTGCATCTTCTTCTTTATGATGCATGTAATCCTCTCCATATCCTTTATGATTACTTTATCTATTGTTTTGCATTGACCATATATTGTGTCCTTGAATTTACTGGATTCTACAACCTCCATGTTCAAGAGTTTCAACTAGTACTATGATGTGTTGTCCATATGCTAGTGACCTCAAACTGTGACCCCTCTTCTAAGGGTAGCCCCTACAATTCCATAACTTTATATTTAGTTTATATTAGGTCACCTATGTCAAGTCACCCTATTTTTTGAATCATACCTCTGAAATTTTCAGTTTTTCCTTTATCATTCCAAAGGATGACCCATTTGGCTTGGCTCCTTACTTTGTTCACCAAGGACAACTCTTTCATTCTTTTCTCTAGATGGAAAAGTGTGAGATCCTCACCAATCAAGCATTTGGATCTATCACATCCCCGGATGCCTTGGTTCCCTTCAGAGGCAATGGGAGACAAACTGATACATTTTTTTTTCAACAATTCTTTTAGTTTTTACATGCAACCATAATGGCCTCCGATCCGCAATCTGCAATCCACCTTGCCGCAATCCACATGTGGAACTCGGAATTCGGATTGCCAAATTTACCCTTCCGAAGAAATCACACTCCCGAATTCCACAATCCGCAACCCTCATGCAGAACTCGAAAGTCGGAACCTCAAATCGTTGTCCTGGGAAATTTACTCCTCGACTTCTGCAATCCGCAACCCGCATTGCGAAAGTCGGGAATCAGAAACCTCAATTCGTAATCCTGAGAAAAACCACCTTCCGCAATCCACTTGCAGATGCGGAAAGTAGGAAATCCAATGTGCCAACTTCATGGAAATCGCCCTTTCGACTTCCGCAATCCGCAATCCGCATTGCGGATGCGAAATGTTGGAATTCCAACGCACCAACCCCGTGTAAATCGACCTTCTGATTTCTGCAATCTGCAATCCGCTTTGCGGATGCGGAAAGTCGGAAATCCAATGCACCAACCTCATGGAAATCGACCTTCCGACTTTCGCTATCCGCAATCCGCTTTGTGGATGCAGAAATTCGAAAGTATAACCATGCAATTCCAAAGGTCGATCCCCGACCTCTGCAATCCGCAATCCGTATTGTGGATTCAGAAAGTCGGGACCACATACCCTTGCACCTGCAAACTTCTTAGGCTGATATCTTCTTCATCCTTGGGTCAAATTGGGAAAAATCGGTACCATTGAAATATCTTGAAGAGCTATATGCAATGGTGTGGACCCCTTCCACACCTGAGGACTCTAACCTTGCCTCTTTTCCAATCAAAAATTTGTCCTGAAGTCCATCAAGACCTCTTTACCCCACTGCCAAAAGCCCTGGAATTTACCTGCCAAGGTCCCGTCCTTCATCTGATCACTAATGGGTGCATGAACACATCAGGGGGTTTTCTAACTCATGTCCCCCAAGCTTATATGATGAAGTACAAACCCTCTAATGAGATGTGCAATGCATAGCAACAAACATAGTGGAAATAGTTCTAATGAATGCATCTACCACATGCAGGGTTAACAACATGTTATCACAAGCAAAGTGATGAAACCAACAACAATTGGATCATCCTCCTAGTTAATTTCATTATACATAGAATTCCTACTAATTATTTCCCTATGATCATTTCATTCATTTTGGCTTAAATAACACATAAACATACATAGGAAATTAACATCATTTAACACCATAGAGAACACTTATATTATAGGATGAACAGTCCAAGCAACTGGCTATGTGAGAGAAACATTCTACCCAACCATAGGTATCTGTACAGCCTATACTCTTTCAGCTGAGAGACCACCCCCGAGCTGGGTTGTGTATCCACTAAGGAGGGCTAAACAGGCTCACTCACAACCATGGATTCTTCCAAACACACATGTTAAGACAACACTCACAGTTGGGTTTATCAAGCATTCAAGGGATAATAGAGAGGATGCTAATCTAGTGAGCTCAACCTCAGAGTTGCAAGCCTCTCAATTCACACTCAGACAATCTTGGCACCCACAATACCTACCACACCCAACACAAGGAAGTATTCCCTTCACTGCTGCACAGTCCCTCAGGCCATACCATCCCTCCAGTGCTCTTCAAGGTGGGCATAGAAAGGTCAAATCTACTGGATCCTTGAGACTCTAGCCTTCACTGGGTTTATCAAGCAACCATACCCTGTGTCCCATCCTTTCTCTGTCCTTTCCACTTGGGTTTTTCTTTCACTTCTGTGATCAATCAAATCAATCCCGTAGCTGGTTTCTCGGCTAACAACAGAGGGTTTTCTTCATAGTTTTTTGAGCATCTTACACTCAGAAATTTTCCCTAGGCTATAGACCGATGGATCCCCTGCTGGATTAATCTCCCCATGCGAATCTATGGACCAGTTCGACACTCTAAATCAGGGTTTTTCAAAGAAATCGTGATTTTCTTCTTTCTCAACGTTCGGCTCTCTCTGTTCTCTGGGTTCAACCCTGGTTTCCTCTGCCTAATGGAATGGGGATCAGGGAATACGAATTCCCAGGGGTAGAGTGGCGTGCAGGTCAAGCAAAATCAAAGCCATACCCTTCCATATGGATTTTTAGGGTTGCTCCATACTCCATCGACCTCATGAACATGTTTTCTCAACCACCTTCTTACATCAGAATTAAATGTCAGCAAGGGAGTCAAATGGGTTCACAAATTGACATGTGGAAGCATGTTTTTCAATCCCACAACCCCCTTATCTCTCCCTAGTGGATACACATGGACCCCTCTTATTGGTTGCCTCCATAGCCAGTTTTCTTGGTATTTTATTGCAATATTTAATATTTACATCATTTACAATGCCTCATGGCTTAATTGCACATGGATAATTAGAATGTCAAACACTTTCCTTTTAAATAAAACCTGAGCATACTCTAGTGGGGCCTTGGCCTTGATCTCCACACTAGGGAAAAACACATTGCATGTATACAATATTTACATTGGATCCAAATATGTTGATGTATATGTAACTTCAGAATGTATTTCATCTATGTATTTCATATATATTTATTGTACCCTTATTAGAGATGTGTTATTCCTCTATAAGGAAGTGTCGTCATGTGGATTGACAAGTGTCACAAGTGTGTGTACTTGCTGATGGGTTATTAGACCACCATGTGTGGGGTCGGCCTTGAAATATATATATTATATTGTGAATGTACCTAGCTAGACAAGTCGGCCCCATAAGGTCACTGGGCAAACAGGTTAGTATAAATAGAGATCAGGAGATCTCTATTTAGATCATTCGGAAAGTCATCTCTCTCTCACTCAAAAAGTGGAGCACTAGTGAGGAGGAGTATCATCTGCTTCTAGGAGACTATCTCAAGTGTATTTTGATTGTACTTTGGTTGAGCCATTTCTCTCTCTATCTCTGAGGAAGTTGTGGGGTTTTTCACCTTAGGGTTTTCCCCACGGAAACTCTGTGTCTCTTGTCTCTCATGCTTTTGATTCTTGTGATGCTTGTCATGCTTATTGTGATTGTTATGCATTTATATATTGTATATGTTATTCTCTCAGTGAAGATCCTAGAGTATTGTGAATTAATGCTCAAAATTTAACATGGTATCAGAGCTAACTTGAGAAGAAGACATTTTGCAGTGACGAAAACTTGAGTTTCTTGTTTATTGGGTTTCTCTCCACAGATTTTGGCAAAGAAGTATAGTAGATTGACTCTACTCATCAAGGAGAATCTATCTGTCCAATCAGAATTCAATTCTAAGCATTTTCAGATTTGGCCCTAAAAATTAGGGTTTCCACAAAATAGGAATTTCTGAAATCTGAAGACATAGCTGGAAGATCCTTGCAAAAATCGAAGTTTAGAGCTTTGGATCGAGATTTTTGGCTGGAAAGATCTCCGGGAAACTCAAACCCTAATTCAGGGCTCTCCCTAGTGAACCCGAGAGGACAAAAAGGAAAATCTAAAGGGTAAATATTTGCTGATCTCAAATTATGAATACACCAAGCTGATCAACGCATAAAGGCGCATCTTTCTATCCTTTTAGAAAATTGAAATTCACATTTTGAATTTTTAGGGTTTTTTCGACAAACCCTAATCCGAGACCAGATCCAGTTTTCAGCATTTCAAGTGGTAAGACCTAAATATTTTCTATTTCCATTTGAAGTACTCTTTAATATGTCTCACCACACCAAGCTTGAGGATAAGCTTGAAGGAGCTGATAACTTCCGAGCTTGGAAGTATAGGATTGGGTTAATCCTGGAAGAGAATGAGTTGGACTCATATGTAAAAGAAGACATCCCTATCCCAGAGGATGAAGAGGCTAAGGTATTGCATAAGAAAAACTTGGTCAAGGGAAAGAGAATCATTGCTGATTCTATCAAAGACCATCTCATACCCCATGTGTCTTCTCTAAAGACACCCAAGGAGATGTTTGACTCTTTGACCAAGCTATTTGAAGGGAAGAACATAAATCGGAAGATGACCCTGCGGAACCAATTGAAAGGAGTAAAGTTTCAGAATGGAGAAACCATTCAATCTTATTTTTCAAGGGTCTCCCAGATCAAGGAACAACTAGAAGCAGTGGATGAAATGGTGGAGAATGGTGAAGTGGTGATGACCACTCTAAATGGCCTACCCAGGTCATGGGATTCCTTTATTCAAGAAATCTGTGCAAGGAAGAAGTTGATCTCCTTCAACAGATTGCGGGAATAATGCTCTCAAGAAGAAGCTAGGCTTGTGGCCTGAGAAGAAAAGATGGGAAATGAAGATCAAGCTCTCACAACACATGCCAGGAAAGGCAAGTCCAAGAAGGAATCATCTCATAACAGAAGATTCTCACACCACCATTATCATAAAGATAAGAAAGATCTCAGATGCTTCAATTGCAATGAGAAGGGACACTTTGCTTTAGATTGTCCCAAGAAGAAGAAAGACAACAATAACAACTTCAATAAGAAGAAGAAGAATAACAAAATAAGATATCATGCTCATGCTGCCGAAGATGATGAACCCCCCAAAGAAGAAGGCTAGGGAAGAAAGTGATAGTGATGATGACTCATCAAGTGAAGAAGAGTATGTTCTAATTTCTGCTCTCACAGGTACTATCTCCCATGGTTGTAATGATTGGTTGATTGACAGTGGGGCTTCCAAACACATGACTGGGTTTAAGGAATCTTTTGTGAATCTATCTGAACATGAATCACCCCATAAGGTGAAACTTGGGGATGATTATCAATACCCAATCAAAGGAAGTGGTGAAGCCTCCTACAACCTATATTCTGGAAAATCTTTGAAGATGAAATAAGTCCTTTATGTACCTGGGATCTAGAAGAACTTACTCTCCATCTCTGCATTAGATGCAAAAGGTATGAGGGTTGCATTTGTGGATGGCCAAGTCCTAATGTGGCCAAAGGGAAAGAACATAGATGATGCAGTAGTGATTGGAGAGCAAGAGGGAGGTTTGTATAAATTGAAGGGACAACCTGAACATGCCATGGTACATGAATCCATGGAGCCAAGTGAACTTTGGCATAGAAGACTTGCTCATATGCACTATAGAGAACTTCCAATTGCAAGCAAGGTTGTAGAGGGTCTTCCTGAGATCAAGACCAAACATGAAGGTGTTTGCAAAGGATGTGCAAAAGGTAAGAACATTAAGAAGGCTTTCCCAAGCAGTGAAAGCAAGGCAAAAGATATCCTGGAAATCATCCAGTCAGATGTATGTGGTCCTATGTCATCCAACTCTTTGAGTGGGTATGTTTACTATGTCTCATTTATGGATGACTTCTCCAGGAAGACTTGGGTATACTTCTTGAAGAGCAAAGATGAGGTGTTTGATAAATTCAAGGAATTCAAAACCTTGATGGAGAATCAAACTGACAAGAAGATCAAAACATTCAGATCCGACAATGGTGGAGAATTCACCTCAGGTAACTTCAAGAAGCTTTGTAGTGATTTAGGGATTAAGAGGGAGTTGACTGCTCCTTATAATCCTCAACAGAATGGAGTTGCAGAAAGGAAGAACAGAACAATCATGGAAGCAGGAAGGGCAATGCTGCATGACCAGGATCTACCTATGCATCTATGGGCAGAAGCAGCTAGAACAACTGTATATGTCCAGAACAAAACACCCCACAAGATATTGGACAACAAAACTCCAGAAGAGGTCTTTTCTGGTAAGAAACCTGAAGTCAACCATCTCAAAATATTTGGTTTTCCAGTATGTTAAGTCAGTAAATTTTTCTGCATTTTTAGTTTTTTTCCCCTCCAAAATTTTGGTTTGATTTTTGATTTTACCTTAGTTAATTGTTGGTTTTTAGTTTTGGTTTTCTGCCTTTTTAATAAATTTATGTATGCTTAAATAAAGTTTGAGCCCAGTCTTCACTTTTCATTTGATTTTGGTCATTTTTATGTTGGAAGTGGGTCAATATGAGTTATATATTCAAAAGAAGAATCAATTTTGACTTTAGAGAGTAGCTAAAGTCGTGGCCTAAACCAAAAGCTGCTAAAATCTCCGATAAATTTGGCAAAAGTTAGAAAATCCGCTAAAAATTTGGTTTAAAGATATTCTTGTAGCGCTACATCAAAGTTTTACACAGAGTGCGCTACAGGAATATCGTGGCATGAGTTTTTCGCAAAATCTTGATCTGATTTCAATCATCATGAAGAGTGTGAGAGTCTAATCGCATTTTGTGAAGTGTCTAACACGTGTATGCAGCATTTTAGCAAGATGTTTGTGGTTTGATAATCACGAAGAGAGGCAAGGCCATCATTACAGGTAATGCGGGTTTCAGTTGCACAGATACCAGCCAGTTCCGGGTTTCGCTGTCAAATCGCCCTTGTCACACGCATAATCACTAAGGATTTAGTGTTTGAGGAGGAGTCTTCATCGTTCAACATTGGATTACGTTGCTGAGGAAGAAGACACCTGTGATTCCGGCGCCAGCTGAAATTAGGGCTTTGAATTCGTTTCACCTGCAGCCAAGAAAATGTTAGGAGGACACCTGTGCTCGAAGAGGAACGTTATTGACACCTCAATTAGAAGACATCACGCCACGATGCATGAGTAATTGACAGGTATTACGTAAACCCTCATAACTGAAGAATTTGGGGTTTTTGCTGCTGCGTTTCCTTCTGAAAAAATTGGTCGCTGAGAAAGGTGTAATAGAATGAAAGGATGAAGAATTCATCACTGGAATGGTTAGCTGAAGCATGATAGCAGGAATTAGCATGACTGTTCCTTTATGACCTAATCTGAATAGGGCGTTGAAAAACTCACAGAATTGCCTGTAGAATTCATTTAGTTTAAACAGAGGGAAGTCTGCTAGTTTGATATGGGTGTTACACAGGGAGAATTGTAGATTTGTCCATGAGTTAAATTGGTTAACCTGCAGTACTATTTGCCCAGAGAGCAGCTTATAAAACACTTCTGAAACCTAAAACCATATTGTTCCAGTTCCTTGACAAGAAAGAGATGGGAAAAAACAGTAAAAGTGGCAAGATTAATAGGGCTGAACCCACAGATTTGACTTGGATCCAAAAGCTTCCAGATTGTGCAGAGCTGTTCCAACAGGCAGGATGGTTGAAATTCTTCAAGAAGATAGATGGATTTAATGCCCAAGTATCATGCAATTTTGCCAAAGGACTGAAGAATGAGATGATCATAATAGGTCCTTTAAAATTCAAATTGACTGTTGATTTAATTTCAGAAGCCACTGAAATTGATAATGAAGGCGAGCTCTGGTTTAAGAAATCTCCTTTTGAGTTTGATCCTCAAAGATATTTATTGCCCAATGTTGTTCCTGACTGGAACAAAGGTATCATCATTCATAATTTCAAAAGGGAATGGATTGAACCTTTAAGAATTCTTCAGAGCTATATAACTTGTGAAGGGAGGTACTCATTAGTTTTCAAATACCATCTCAGGTTCTTGCAGCACATGGCAGGAGTGTCAAAAATGAATTTGCCATTCTTTTTCTTCAAAAGCTTGCAGAAGATGTCTAGCAAAATTAAACAGCAGGATGATCATACCTCCCAATCATTGTTTCATCATGGTCTCATCAAGTTGATCATCTCTACAGTGTTGCAGAAGGAAGAAAAAACTTGGGACTTTTTTCTATTTTGGTCAGGGATTCATCCCAAAGGAGAAGAACAGCAGCCCAAAAGGAAAACTGATAAGGGAAGAGTAATGGTACAAAAATTGGGTTATTCAGCTAAACCTGCAAACAAACATGGCATTAAAATTAAAAAGGAAACAAAGCAGGTATCAGATGAAGGAGAGACTAACAGTCAGCCTCAGGAAATTCCACAGCACAGTGAAGTCAAATTTTCATTATTTGATGACAAAAAGGAAAAGGAAATTCCTGAAAATAGACCATCATCTATAACAGTGGTTCATGAAGAAAGGAAATTTGATATCAGGGATATTCCTGTAGCAAAAGAGGAAGTCCAAAATTTGCCCAAAAGCCCTATCACAGTCCTCTCGGATGATGAGGGCTATATGTTAGAGGATGAGCAGTTCATTCCAGAAATCAGGGTTAAAGCTGAGACTAAAGAAAATCAAGCCATAGAGGACAAAACTACCAAGCCTAAAAAGAAGATAAAAAAGCTAGAAGTGGTAGAATTATCATCTGTCCAGTATCAAGGGAAGACACTTAAAATGATGGGAGAGCCAGCTTCTTTATGGAGACCTAAAACTAGGTCTAAAAACAAATTAAGATTAAATATGAAAAAATTGTTGAATCCGAAATTGAGGACTGATAAGGTAGACATTTCTGATGAAGAATCAATGGAGGAGCAGTCAAAGAAAAATGAATTGCATGCAGTTAAAAAAGAGGATGTTGGTTCTGTAAATACAACAGGTGAAGGAAGCTCTAAATCCATCGTTGAAAACAATTCTGGAAAATTGTTAACAGATGATATTAAATCAGCACAGGTAATAGGTGTTTCAAATCCCATCATTGAAGATATTGCTGTAAGACCATTGACAGAAGAATTGATGTTTAAGAAGTATAACATGTTTTGGAAACCAAGTGAAGATTCGGATGCTGCCATAGAAAAGCTGGTAAATTCTGATCAGGATAATTTGAAGAAGACTGTGAAACAGTACAAGCATCAAATGAACTATATGCAAGAAGTAAATGATGGTTTAATGCTAGCAAATAGAAGATTGAGGGAAGACCTTCAGGACACTCATGACAATTTTCAGGAGCTGGTGATTGATGCAAAGGAGGCACTCAGAAGGAAAAGGATGGCTGACAGGAATTGCTCAGATTTAGAAAGGACAGTTCAGACCTTGCAGCATGAAAATGAACACCTACACAGAAGGATAGCTCAGCTGGAGCAAAAGCACAAAAGGGTGAAGAAAAGATCCTCAAGTCCAGATGGCATAGCTTTGCTAGTGGAGGCATCGAAAGAGATCTAGGGCAGTTAGGTTCATTTAAAGCTTTTTGTTAAGGATTTGCTATTTTTAGCAAAATTGTAATTTGTAAAAATGTAAATGTTATTTTGCCTAGTCTAGCCATTCGATGGAGGATTAATAGGAGAAACCCTAACTGTTTTGGGGAATGAAAAACTATTTAGAGAGGTAAAAAAGAGATTGTAAGGGTTCGAATTTTTGGAGAGCTAGAGGAGGTCTGCAAACTGTGCTTCATCCAGACTTGTTCACTGCTAAGTATTGCAAACTCTCATATTGCATTTTTGATGAAACTATGAATATATGACTCCTTATTCCACTTCTGATATGTGTTGGCTTCATTTTAAACTTATACAGTTTCTTTATTGACAATTTCATTTCTGGTTTTATGTATGATTTCCAGTAAGTGCTTGTCTTTTATTGAATGAATTTCAGTGCAATCTTTTGGTGAATTTCTGAGATATATGGACATCTTCATGGATAAATGTATGTGATTTAGTTTTTACTTATTGTTGAATGTATTCCCTTATGCTCTTGAAGTTTTCTTACCAAAACCTACAAAACAAAACCCTAAAAACCTAGTTTGGATTGATTTTATTCTTGAGATTGTGTTGGCTTGTTACCTTAGCCTTAGTAACAATTTCTGACACAAACATCTTTGGCGCCGTTGCCGGGGACGAAGCTGAAGCATATCTTCCCTGGGATACTCATCATTTTTCCTGGTTTAAGAGGTGAACTTGAACCAGCACTTTGAAGGCTATATTTTCACCAAAAAAGTCACACTGGCTTCTAAAGGTATTGGGACCAGGAATAAGCCTGTTTCTCCAATAAATCTGGGTGTGACAGACCCTGAGCAGATTCTGAAAACAGCTAATAAACTCAGAAAATCCAAATCTTTGCCAATTTGTGGTGATTCTCATCAGTTAGACGAATCACTAGACCCAGCTGACATTTTACCGTGTATAAAACCTACCCTCTCTGAGAGCAGTTTTCAGGTTTTCACTAATCCCAAAATTTTCTTGAAGGCTAAAACCTCTTCTCCTGATAGAATACCAATATTTCAGCTGAAGCTAGGAAAGAATACCTTTCAAAAAGGACCCAGTCAAACTCCTTCCTTTTCAAACCCTAATTTGAAACTTCAATCTACACTTCAGTCCACAATGGCAGCTCAAAATCCACCTATGGATATGATGGACAGAATGGTAGCAGCTAGGTATGCACCATTAGTTCTACCTCAGCCTCTACATCCTTTGCCCGGAGGTGATTATCAGAAGTATATGCCTAGATTTAATGGTCAAGGGGAAAATACTGCTGAGGAACATTGGGAAGCTTTTATGAGTTATGCTGACAATCAGAATATTGAAATGAAAGATGTGTGGATGAGGGTTTTTGTTCAGAGTTTAGATGGGGATGTAAGAAAATGGTTTAGGGAGTTGCCTGCTAACTCCATTACTATTATTGAAGAACTCCATCAGCTTTTCATGAGACAGTGGGGAGACACTAAAGATCACACATACTACATAACTGAGTTTGGAGCTCTCAGAAGAAAGAAAGATGAGACTGTTGCAGATTTTTCCAAGAGGTTTAATAAGATGTACAGTAGAATTCCAGCAGAAATTAAACCTACTGAAACATCAGCTAAGTTGACATATGCCAATTCCTTTGATCATGAATTTTCCTTATTACTCAGAGAAAGGAGACCTATCACCCTGCTGAACATGCAAGATGCAGCCCTAGAGGTAGAGTCTAATTTGTTAGCTTCAAATAGACTTAAAAATGAAACATCTCAGCAGCTTTATGAAAGAAAAGGAAAGAAAGAAGCTGTCACAGCAGGCTCTGCTTCTCAAACTGCTGAAGCCAAAATAGATGAGATGGCCAAAATGGTTAAAATCCTCACTGCAAAGTTAAATAAACTCGAGCTTGAAAAGAATTCTGCTAAACCCGCTCCAGAAGCTCAGAGGAATCCAAATAACCAAAATCAGTTTAGAAGACAATTTGCCCCTAGATTCATGCCAAGGGAAAGAAGAAATAATGACATTCAGCAAGAAAGGAGAGAAAATGAAGATCAAAAAGTGCCCCCACCTTTTCAAAATAATCTAGTTGATGAAGAAGAAATTGATCAGCAGTTGCTTTTTGAAGAAACTGAGACTGATCAGGACATGAACCACATTGGAGATAAAATGTTTACAGGCTTCGTTACTGAAGAGGATTTTCTAAATTCTGAATATTATGATGCTGATTTATATGAGGTTGAAGATGATTTGGAATGTGAAAAGACTGCTATAAATGCTGCTACCAATCAGAATGGAGTCAAGAAAGTTATTAATCTCAGAACTGGACCAAAACAAGTAGTTCAAGCTCCTAAGAAGAAAACTGCTGTTCCTGCTCCAGTTATTCGTGATAAACCAACTGTTGATCCTGTAGCAGAAAAGAAACAACCTGCAGAAAAACCCAAGAAAAGTTCAGAAATTGAAGAGGTAAACAAGTCAAGTCAACATTTTAGTTTGGAAAATGAATTAGGAAAGCTCAAAATTCCTGTGCCATTTTCTGAGCTTATAAAAAATCCATCATACAAGAATACAGTCTTGAAAGTAATGAATATGCAAAATAATCAACCAGTTTCAGATACAGTGAACCTTCAGGAAGAAAACCCTAGAATTTTTATTGGATCAGCTTTAGCTGAGAAGACTGAAAATGAGGCTGGTGCTTCTCCTCCATTTTATATAACTCTGACTGTGCATGAACAGATGATTCATAACTGCCTACTAGATTCAGGAGCATCCCATAATTTGATGCCAAAATCTGTGATGGAAGCCCTGGGCCTTAATGTCACTAAACCTTACCATGATCTATATGCCTTTGACTCCCGAGCTGTAAAATGTTTAGGAGTGATAAAAGATATGGTTGTCAATCTTACTCAGTTACCCATGAAAAGTGTAATAATGGATGTTGTGGTAGCTGACATCACACCAAAGTTTGGTTTACTTCTGTCTAGGTCATGGGCTAAGAAAGTTGGAGGAACATTACAGATGGATCTCTCTTATGCAACTATTCCTGTTTTTGGTGGGGAAAACAGGAGACTTTATAGAGAGTTACAGTTGGCTTACATAGTCACAGATGAGAAAAACCCTACAAATCACCCAATGTATTCTGTGGATAAAGACCTTGGTTCATGCATACTACAATTCAGTGAAGAAGAGAATTCTGCTGGTGTGTTACAAGTACAAAAAGATCAGCCTGTAAAACACAGTCAAGAAGAACAAGATGTATTATGGCAGTTGTATTTTGATGGGTCTTCATGTAAAGAAGGTGCTGGAGCTGGAGTTTTATTGATTTCTCCTGGAGGTGAAATGGTGAAACTTATGTATAAGTTAGAATTTGCTACCACCAACAATACTGCTGAGTATGAGGCCCTGCTATTGGGATTGAAGGCTGCAAAAGATTTAGGAATTCAACAGATTTCTGCATTTGGCGACTCCGAACTAATTGTTCAACAGGTGAAGAACAAATATCAAGTAAAGCAGGGTCTGTTGAAAGTATATCGAAATGAGGTATGGGATATGCTTGAAAATTATTTTATTGCATTTAATATCACTCATATTCCCAGAAATCAAAATGAAACTGCAGATTCATTAGCCCTGGCTGCCACACATTTCAGAATTCCAAAAACCACTCAATTAAGGTATCCCATAGAAGTGAGATATAGGCCATGTGTCCCAGATAATGTGAAACATTGGAGGGTTTTTGAAGATGACCTTGAAATAAAAAATTTTCTTGAGTTGGTAGATGAATTTTCAAACAATCAAATTGATCAAGAAATTGATGAAAAGGATGAACAGTTAGATGAATTTACTGCAGAAGAGATTGCTGGACATAAGATTATTGAACTGAAGAGTAATTTCATTCCGAAAGGCCTAGTACCTTTGGAGAGAATATTTACTAAGGATGATACACCTTCCAGACCAGTAATCCAGTCTTCAGAAGAAAATGTAGAGGATTACAATATTGGCTCAGCAGAACAGCCCAGAATGGTAAAATTGTCTAAAAACCTAACAGCTGAACAAAGGAGTAGATACATTAAACTGTTGAAGAAATATGTAGATACATTTGCTTGGTCTTACAAGGAGCTGAAAACCTATGACACAGCAGTTATTCAGCATAAAGTTCCTTTGAAACCTAATGTTAAACCTTTCAGGCAGAAATTAAGAAGAATCAATCCAGCACTGTTCCCTGTTATTGAAAAAGAATTGAAGAAGTTGTTGGATGCAAAAATAATAGTGCCTCTTAGGTATTCTTCTTGGGTTGCAAATTTGGTTCCTGTTAGAAAGAAGAATGTAGAGATTCGATTATGTGTTGATTTCAGGAATTTGAATCGATCCTCATTAAAGGACAATTATCCCCTCCCCAAGATTGAACAGGTTTTGCAGCAGGTGGTTGGAGCTCAAAGGATTTCAATGCTAGATGGCTTCTCAGGGTATAATCAGATTGCTATGCACCCTGATGATAAAGAAAAAACAGCTTTTACAACCCCCTGGGGGACATTTATGTATGACAAGATGCCTTTTGGCTTAATGAATGCTGGAGCAACCTTTCAAAGAGCCATGGATATTGCATTTGTGGGTGAAAAAGATAAGTTTGTGGTGATTTATCTGGATGATATTACAGTTTTCTCCAAATCTGATGATGAACATTTGAAACATTTGGAGCAAACCTTTATAAAGTGCAGAAAGTTTGGCTTATCCTTGAACCCTAAAAAATCACATTTTGCTGTACAGGAAGGTAAGTTGCTTGGTCACTTGGTATCAGCTGATGGTATCAGGATTGACCCTGAGAGAGTCAAAGCAATACTGAAAATTAGTTTGCCCAGGAGTAAAAAGGATGTGCAATCATTTATTGGCAAAATCAATTTTCTGCGATGGTTTATTCCTAATTTTGCTGAGACCATTAAGCAGATTACAGGCATGTTAAAGAAGGATCAAGAAGTCAAGTGGACTATGGAAGCAAAGACAGCTTTTGAAAAGATTAAAGTAGCTCTAACTGAGGCACCTGTTCTGGTGAGTCCAAATTTTGACAAAGAATTTCTTACATTCTCTTTTGCCTCAGAAGACACTATTGCTGCTGTATTACTTCAGAAGAATGAAGAAGGATTGGAACAACCAATTGCCTTTTTTAGCAAAATACTTAGAGATTCCGAGCTAAAATACAGTATTTTGGAGAAACAAGCCTATGCCCTAGTAAAAGCTTTAAAATTTTTCAGAATTTATATTTTACACTCCAAGGTTGTTTCATTTGTTCCAAATGCTGCAGTGAAGGATGTTTTGACACAGCCTGATAGTGAAGGAAAGAGGGGAAGGTGGATTGCCAAAATTATGGAATATGAAGTGGAAATCAGACCTACCAAGCTGGTCAAAGGACAAGGATTGGCCAAACTGCTGGCTGACTCAAATTGTCAGGCATTAGGGTTACATGCTATGACAGAAGAATTAGCACCTGAAGAAAATCAAGTAATCTTGGAAAAAGAAAGAATCATGGATTCTTATTCATCTTCAGATTGGTATGCTGACATTGTTCATTTCCTGCTATTTTTGCAATGTCCAGAACATTTAGACAGGAAAGCTGCCAGGTCCTTGAAATTGAAAACTACTAAATATTGTCTGATAGAGGGTCAATTGTTTTGGAAAGATCCAGCAGGAATCTTATTAAGATGTTTAGATCAAGCTGAAATAAAGGAAGTAATTGCAAAATCTCATGAAGGAGCCTGTGGAGGACATAAATATTGGAAAACAACAGCTTATAAAATTTTAAGAGCTGGTTACTATTGGCCTTCACTTTTCACAGATGTTTATCAGACTGTAAGAACTTGTATACCTTGTCAAAAGTTTGCAGGAAAACAGAAGTTGCTGTCTTTACCTTTGAAGCCTATTGTAGTCAATGCCCCTTTTCAGCAGTGGGGCCTGGATTTTATTGGAGAAATAAACCCAGCATCTTCAGGCCAACATCATTGGATTTTGACTGCCACAGATTTCTTTACAAAGTGGGTGGAGGCTATCCCCACAAGGAATGCCACAGATAAGGTAATTATGGATTTCATAGAAAATAATATTCTGAGTAGGTTTGGTTGTCCACAGAGATTGATTACTGATAATGCCAAAACATTCAAATCCAAGGCAATGGTGGCCTTTTGTGAAAAAAATGGTATTATGCTCAAACATTCAACTCCATATTATCCTCAGGGAAATGGTCAGGCTGAATCATCTAACAAAAATATCATTCAATGCATCAAAAAATTGCTCAAACAAAATAAAAAATCTTGGGATTCAATGTTGAAATACGCATTATGGGCAGATAGGATTACTGTAAAACAGGCCATTGGAACTTCACCTTTTCAGCTGGTTTATGGAACAGAAGCAGTATTTCCAGTACAATTGGGAATCCCAGTAATGAAGTTCCTCCAAAATTCTCAAGAGGAACCAGATGACTTGCAAAGGAGAATTTTTGAGATGATTGAGTTACAGCAGAACAGAGAAAAAGTAGACAAAGAAGCCCAGCTGTATAGAGCTAAAATGAAAACTAGGTTTGACAGAAATATCAAGGATCATATTTTTTCAGAAGGGGAAATGGTTTTAAGATGGGATGCAAGAAAGGAACAGAAGGGGAAACATGGAAAATTTGATAATTTATGGTTTGGCCCTTTTCTGATAGCTAAGGTTTTGGAAAATAATACTTTCATATTGCAGTCTTTGGAAGGAGAGGAATTGCTCAGCCCTGTTAATGGGCGATTCCTCAAACATTTCTACAGTTAAATGAAGATCATAATCACTTTTCATTGTATATACCGGTGTGAGTGAGATTGAATAAAGACTCCATAGCCCAATGGAAGACTGAAGGCACTAGTCTACAGGCTCTTGAAGCCTCACAGGGAGGACTTCATCCCGCAGCTGGAGCCAGATGTTAAGTCAGTAAATTTTTCTGCATTTTTAGTTTTTTTCCCCTCCAAAATTTTGGTTTGATTTTTGATTTTACCTTAGTTAATTGTTGGTTTTTAGTTTTGGTTTTCTGCCTTTTTAATAAATTTATGTATGCTTAAATAAAGTTTGAGCCCAGTCTTCACTTTTCATTTGATTTTGGTCATTTTTATGTTGGAAGTGGGTCAATATGAGTTATATATTCAAAAGAAGAATCAATTTTGACTTTAGAGAGTAGCTAAAGTCGTGGCCTAAACCAAAAGCTGCTAAAATCTCCGATAAATTTGGCAAAAGTTAGAAAATCCGCTAAAAATTTGGTTTAAAGATATTCTTGTAGCGCTACATCAAAGTTTTACACAGAGTGCGCTACAGGAATATCGTGGCATGAGTTTTTCGCAAAATCTTGATCTGATTTCAATCATCATGAAGAGTGTGAGAGTCTAATCGCATTTTGTGAAGTGTCTAACACGTGTATGCAGCATTTTAGCAAGATGTTTGTGGTTTGATAATCACGAAGAGAGGCAAGGCCATCATTACAGGTAATGCGGGTTTCAGTTGCACAGATACCAGCCAGTTCCGGGTTTCGCTGTCAAATCGCCCTTGTCACACGCATAATCACTAAGGATTTAGTGTTTGAGGAGGAGTCTTCATCGTTCAACATTGGATTACGTTGCTGAGGAAGAAGACACCTGTGATTCCGGCGCCAGCTGAAATTAGGGCTTTGAATTCGTTTCACCTGCAGCCAAGAAAATGTTAGGAGGACACCTGTGCTCGAAGAGGAACGTTATTGACACCTCAATTAGAAGACATCACGCCACGATGCATGAGTAATTGACAGGTATTACGTAAACCCTCATAACTGAAGAATTTGGGGTTTTTGCTGCTGCGTTTCCTTCTGAAAAAATTGGTCGCTGAGAAAGGTGTAATAGAATGAAAGGATGAAGAATTCATCACTGGAATGGTTAGCTGAAGCATGATAGCAGGAATTAGCATGACTGTTCCTTTATGACCTAATCTGAATAGGGCGTTGAAAAACTCACAGAATTGCCTGTAGAATTCATTTAGTTTAAACAGAGGGAAGTCTGCTAGTTTGATATGGGTGTTACACAGGGAGAATTGTAGATTTGTCCATGAGTTAAATTGGTTAACCTGCAGTACTATTTGCCCAGAGAGCAGCTTATAAAACACTTCTGAAACCTAAAACCATATTGTTCCAGTTCCTTGACAAGAAAGAGATGGGAAAAAACAGTAAAAGTGGCAAGATTAATAGGGCTGAACCCACAGATTTGACTTGGATCCAAAAGCTTCCAGATTGTGCAGAGCTGTTCCAACAGGCAGGATGGTTGAAATTCTTCAAGAAGATAGATGGATTTAATGCCCAAGTATCATGCAATTTTGCCAAAGGACTGAAGAATGAGATGATCATAATAGGTCCTTTAAAATTCAAATTGACTGTTGATTTAATTTCAGAAGCCACTGAAATTGATAATGAAGGCGAGCTCTGGTTTAAGAAATCTCCTTTTGAGTTTGATCCTCAAAGATATTTATTGCCCAATGTTGTTCCTGACTGGAACAAAGGTATCATCATTCATAATTTCAAAAGGGAATGGATTGAACCTTTAAGAATTCTTCAGAGCTATATAACTTGTGAAGGGAGGTACTCATTAGTTTTCAAATACCATCTCAGGTTCTTGCAGCACATGGCAGGAGTGTCAAAAATGAATTTGCCATTCTTTTTCTTCAAAAGCTTGCAGAAGATGTCTAGCAAAATTAAACAGCAGGATGATCATACCTCCCAATCATTGTTTCATCATGGTCTCATCAAGTTGATCATCTCTACAGTGTTGCAGAAGGAAGAAAAAACTTGGGACTTTTTTCTATTTTGGTCAGGGATTCATCCCAAAGGAGAAGAACAGCAGCCCAAAAGGAAAACTGATAAGGGAAGAGTAATGGTACAAAAATTGGGTTATTCAGCTAAACCTGCAAACAAACATGGCATTAAAATTAAAAAGGAAACAAAGCAGGTATCAGATGAAGGAGAGACTAACAGTCAGCCTCAGGAAATTCCACAGCACAGTGAAGTCAAATTTTCATTATTTGATGACAAAAAGGAAAAGGAAATTCCTGAAAATAGACCATCATCTATAACAGTGGTTCATGAAGAAAGGAAATTTGATATCAGGGATATTCCTGTAGCAAAAGAGGAAGTCCAAAATTTGCCCAAAAGCCCTATCACAGTCCTCTCGGATGATGAGGGCTATATGTTAGAGGATGAGCAGTTCATTCCAGAAATCAGGGTTAAAGCTGAGACTAAAGAAAATCAAGCCATAGAGGACAAAACTACCAAGCCTAAAAAGAAGATAAAAAAGCTAGAAGTGGTAGAATTATCATCTGTCCAGTATCAAGGGAAGACACTTAAAATGATGGGAGAGCCAGCTTCTTTATGGAGACCTAAAACTAGGTCTAAAAACAAATTAAGATTAAATATGAAAAAATTGTTGAATCCGAAATTGAGGACTGATAAGGTAGACATTTCTGATGAAGAATCAATGGAGGAGCAGTCAAAGAAAAATGAATTGCATGCAGTTAAAAAAGAGGATGTTGGTTCTGTAAATACAACAGGTGAAGGAAGCTCTAAATCCATCGTTGAAAACAATTCTGGAAAATTGTTAACAGATGATATTAAATCAGCACAGGTAATAGGTGTTTCAAATCCCATCATTGAAGATATTGCTGTAAGACCATTGACAGAAGAATTGATGTTTAAGAAGTATAACATGTTTTGGAAACCAAGTGAAGATTCGGATGCTGCCATAGAAAAGCTGGTAAATTCTGATCAGGATAATTTGAAGAAGACTGTGAAACAGTACAAGCATCAAATGAACTATATGCAAGAAGTAAATGATGGTTTAATGCTAGCAAATAGAAGATTGAGGGAAGACCTTCAGGACACTCATGACAATTTTCAGGAGCTGGTGATTGATGCAAAGGAGGCACTCAGAAGGAAAAGGATGGCTGACAGGAATTGCTCAGATTTAGAAAGGACAGTTCAGACCTTGCAGCATGAAAATGAACACCTACACAGAAGGATAGCTCAGCTGGAGCAAAAGCACAAAAGGGTGAAGAAAAGATCCTCAAGTCCAGATGGCATAGCTTTGCTAGTGGAGGCATCGAAAGAGATCTAGGGCAGTTAGGTTCATTTAAAGCTTTTTGTTAAGGATTTGCTATTTTTAGCAAAATTGTAATTTGTAAAAATGTAAATGTTATTTTGCCTAGTCTAGCCATTCGATGGAGGATTAATAGGAGAAACCCTAACTGTTTTGGGGAATGAAAAACTATTTAGAGAGGTAAAAAAGAGATTGTAAGGGTTCGAATTTTTGGAGAGCTAGAGGAGGTCTGCAAACTGTGCTTCATCCAGACTTGTTCACTGCTAAGTATTGCAAACTCTCATATTGCATTTTTGATGAAACTATGAATATATGACTCCTTATTCCACTTCTGATATGTGTTGGCTTCATTTTAAACTTATACAGTTTCTTTATTGACAATTTCATTTCTGGTTTTATGTATGATTTCCAGTAAGTGCTTGTCTTTTATTGAATGAATTTCAGTGCAATCTTTTGGTGAATTTCTGAGATATATGGACATCTTCATGGATAAATGTATGTGATTTAGTTTTTACTTATTGTTGAATGTATTCCCTTATGCTCTTGAAGTTTTCTTACCAAAACCTACAAAACAAAACCCTAAAAACCTAGTTTGGATTGATTTTATTCTTGAGATTGTGTTGGCTTGTTACCTTAGCCTTAGTAACAATTTCTGACACAAACACAGTATACACTCATGTCCCAAAGGAAAAGAGGACCAAACTAGATCCTTCAGGAAAGAAGGGTATCTTTGTGGGTTACAGTGAAAGCTCGAAGGCTTACAGAATATACTTTCCAGGGTTCAAGAAGATTGATGTCAGCAAGGATGAATATAAGTTCAAGGACAGGTAATCCAGGAAGCAAAGATCAAGAGGGAGCACACTCCAGCAGCTCCTGCAAGGATGCATATTTTCAGAGGGAGTTGACCATCTTCCTACATTCCATAACAGAAAGGTGTAGAAGAAGCTACTTCAGCAGCTCCTGCCAGGAAGCAAAGACTCAGAGGGAGTCCACCCAAGAAACAAACAAAGATAAGTATTTCAATTATCATTTCTTTCCTATTTTGTTTGTTTAAATAATATTATGCTTATGTTCCTAGACTTAGGAGATGTATTGTGCATATTAGAATGATTGCATTAATGAACAGTATACTACTAATATGCATGTGATGGGTAAGTGTCCTATGGCACTGTACAACATTCCAGTGCTACTTATCTAGAATGAAACCTCTTTGCTGACATGTTGGGAGTAGTGCAAACTCTTAACAATGTTCTGGTAGAGACTGGAAGGCATCTAGAAAGTTGTGGAACATGGATAAATGTTGTATTGAAGCATTGGCTAAGATAACTGCATGACTGCATGACTGCATGACATATTTCTTTATGTGTAAAGAATTTGTTCTGAAAATTATGAGATGTTTCTAATCATGCAATTTAACTTGTTTTGTAGGAAAGATCGTATATCTTCACATACAAAAGGAGTACAACATTTGTTCCAGCAACAAAGATATCTATTGAAGATATTGAAGTTCCCAGGATCTGGGATGAAGAAATGGAATGCCATGATCCATCGATCATGGAGAAGATGTTTGGGATGCAGTCCCAAGACCTGACAGGGAGTCACATGTGTGCAGATTGAAGAAAGCCTTGTATGGCTTGTAGCAAGATCCTAGAACTTTGTGTGATACAAAGAGAAAGCTTGCTGCTAAGTTCGATATGAAAGATTTGGGAATGATGCATTATTTACTAGGTATGGAGGTGTGGCAGAGTACAGGTGGGATCTTCCTTGGTCAAGGGAAGTACACAGTAGATATTCTGAAGAGATTTGGGATGATGGATTGCAAGGCCATGGCCACACCCATGGAATCGAATCTAAAGCTTCTATGTGAGCCGGTTGATGTCTCTAGGTATCGTCAGATGATTGGGTCCTTGATGTACCCGACGAACACGAGACCACATATTTGCTTTGCAGTGAACACATTGAGCCAGTTCCTGACAGATCCAAGGAGTGTTCATCTGGTTGTTGTAAAGCATGTTCTGAGGTACCTGAAGGGTACAGTGGATTATGGGCTCAAGTATGAAGCGAATCAAAAGTTTAACCTGCCGGGTTATGTTGATTCAGATTGGGTTGGCAGTGCTGCAGATAGGAAGAGCACATCTGGGTGCTGCTTCAGTATGGGATCAGGTGCGATCTCTTGGTTTAGCAGGAAGCAGTCTTGCGTAGCACTGAGTACAGCTGAGGCAGAGTATGTTGCAGCCTGTTCAGCTAGTTGTGAGGCAGTATGGCTACAGAAGCTACTGTTTAATTTATTTGATCTCCCGTTGGATGCTACTAGTATATTTTGTGATAACCAGAGTTGTGTGAAGTTGTCCGAGAACCCAGTGTTTCATGACAGGTCAAAACACATAGAGATCAAATATCACTATATCAGGGATATGGTGCAGAGAGGAGCTGTGAAGCTCCTGTATGTTCCAACGGACGAGCAGATTGCAGATGTGCTGACGAAGCCACTAGCCAGGGTGAAGTTCGAGTACTTCAGAGAGAGGCTTGGTGTTCTTCGGATTGATGACACTTCGAGGAAGAAGTGATGGACACATTTGCTGAAGCCATTCCAAGCATGTTGGAAGGAGGATCCTTCACATGGCTGTGGATGTAAGCGCTGGATGATGAGCATCAGGATGATGTTCTGGTTTCTGCTTTGTATGATCAGTTGGATCATTTTTATATGTATGTATGTATGCATCATGTTGGATGCTGGATATGATCAGTTGGATCATTTATATGTATATGTATGTACGCATCATGTTGGATGCTGGATATGATCGGTTGGATCATTTATATGTATGTATGCATCATGTTGGATGCTGGATATGATCGGTTGGATCATGTGTATGTATTTTGTATAAGCATCATGTTGGATGCTTGGACCATGTATCTGTATATGTATCAAGTGGATACATTGTATGATCAGGTAGATCATGTATGTTGATATGTATCATGTATTTGTATTTGTATCAGGTGGATACACTGTATGATCAGGTGGATCATGTATGATGATATGTATTAGGTAGATACTTGGTATGCATCAGGTAGATGCATTGTTTGATCAGGATGATCATGGATGACGAGCTTCAGGATGTTGCTCCAGATGATATGCAGCAGGATGTTGCAGTGATGATGATCAGGATGATCATGTGTACATTAGGATGATGTATGGTGAGTATCAAGTTGATACTCTGTGGCCGTGGAACAGGTTGTGCAGATAAGCATGTAATTTGTGCCATGGGAGATTTGCAGATAGTCTTTCGAGGTTTTGCCTATGGCATGTAATTTGTACCCTGGGATATCTGGAAAATGTTCTTTCGAGGTTTTGCTTGGGAGGACATATAATTTGTGCCCTGGGAGATCCGATAGGTTGAGCTGTGTGCTCGTAATCAGTCCTGGGATGCTCTTTCGAGGTTTTGCCATGACCACATGTAATTTGTGCCCTAGGAGATCCGATAGGTTGAGCCTTGTGCTCGTAATCAGTCCTGGGATGCTCTTTCGAGGTTTTTTGGTGACCACATGTAATTTGTGCCCTAGGAGATCCGATAGGTTGAGCCTTGTGCTCGTAATCAGTCCTGAGATTCTCTTTCGAGGTTTTGTGGTGGGGTCACATGTAGTAAGTCCTGGAGATCTGGACAGGATGAAAAAGGCCTCAGATGCTCTTTAGGGTTGTTGCTAGTCAAGAGACTCTTTTAAGTTTTTGTGACGCACGTAATAAGTCCTGAGATTTCCATAGTATGGCCAGTGATGATGAAGACCTGCAGGTGGTGGGCCTACATCTAGTATGAAAAAGGACTGGCTCTGTAGAACTTCCTATGACGAGTAGAGTCAGAGATTGGTTGAGATAGCAGCAGCAGTGACGATGATGATGACGATGATCCTGAGAAGAAGACTTGTCTAGCAGATCTGTGTCGAGAAATACCTTCCTAGTTAAGAGGGAGTGTTGATGTATATGTAATTTCGGAATGTATTTCATCTATGTATTTCATATATATTTATTGTACCCTTATTAGAGATGTGTTATTCCTCTATAAGGAAGTGTCGTCATGTGGATTGACAAGTGTCGCAAGTGTGTGTACTTGCTGATGGGTTATTAGACCACCATGTGTGGGGTCGGGCCTGAAATATATATATTATATTTTGGATGTACCTAGCTAGACAAGTCGGCCCCATAAGGTCACTAGGCAAACAGGTTAGTATAAATAGAGATCAGGAGATCTCTATTTAGATCATTCGGAAAGTCATCTCTCTCTCACTCAGAAAGCGGTGCACTAGCGAGGAGGAGGATCATCTGCTTCTAGGAGACTATCTCAAGTGTATTTTGGTTGTACTTTGGTTGAGCCATTGCTCTCTCTATCTCTGAGGAAGTTGTGGGGTTTTTCACCTTAGGGTTTTCCCCACGGAAACTCTGTGTCTCTTGTCTCTCATGCTTTTGATTCTTGTCATGCTTATTGTGATTGTTATGCATTGATATACTGTATATGTTATTGTCTCAGTGAAGATCCTAGAGTATTGTGAATTAATGCTCAAAATTTAACAAAATATGTTCCAAGGGTCAAACTGGGGTATTAAAGGACCCCTTCAACCATCTAATTTATTAAAATATTTAAGCTTTATCCCATTCATTCTATAGTGCGACCTTTAATAATGTTTCTCAAACTTCATGTTTCTATCATTTTCCCATCATTTCAATTGCTTGCATTGGGATTACCCACCCCATGATATCGCTCAAGAAGCCTATTGTTGTCCCTTTAAGCATCCAGTGATCATATTGTAGACACAAAGATCAAGGGCACTCGACATCAAAGGATCCAGCTTTATCGAGTTGTCAAAGCAGGGCAGCTCCTGCACCAAGGCAAGTGGCTCACCCGAGGCCAAATTCAGCAGAAATTTCCTCATCTGATGGGGGAACTCAACGCAATGGAGACCATTGCTTCCTAAGGAGGGAGGATTGATCTAGGTGGATATTGGTGGCCACCCACCTTTCCAACTGGCTCAAAACAGTTTTATGGCAACTTTGGTATTGTACTATTTTTAACAGTTTTTCGGGTCCTGAACTTCCGGGGCCATTTTGAGGCCCTAAACGACCTTTTTTTGACAATTTGGGGGGACAAATGGTTGTGTCTAGCATGCATTTGGCCCCATTCAAAAGTTGTA
Organism: Larix kaempferi; assembly: GCA_027924585.1. Lineage (NCBI taxonomy): Eukaryota > Viridiplantae > Streptophyta > Pinopsida > Pinales > Pinaceae > Larix > Larix kaempferi. Next base: position 40,029,322 of record BSBM01000217.1, read on the forward strand.
AATCTCGGATAGACCTTTCCAACGGGCTACCGAGCGCCCCAAACGGAGATCGTATGCAAAAGTTACGACCCCGGGAAGTTGATGTACTAACTTACCCAAACGGGGCCCACATGACTTTTGGCGCTTCATCTCCTAGGGTTAGGTTTTTGGATGTCTAGGGTTTTTTACATTCCTGTTTATTGTAAAAGGCCTTGAGAGCCTCATTGTAACCATCTTCTTGCGAAATGAGCGCAGCCGTCACATCTCTTCTCAGAGATAAGCCGCCACCATTCCAGCAAGCTTGTTTTCCGCTGCATTTTACAGTTCTAGCTTATTTCTTTATTGAATAGAAAACCGGTTTTACTGTATCTCTGTTATTTTGTGTTAAGTATCTGATAATAATCTGTATTCATTTTGTTCTGCTCATAAAATCCGGATCAATGATCCGAATTTTAGGGGGCATATGGTCTAAATTCGGATGTGTAAGCCATAAAAGTATTAAATTGAGAGGCCACCCTCTCTCATCCATGGTATTTGGTAGCACATAGTTTTGGCCCATGGTATGGTCTCAAGACACATTGTAATAATGCTATATAAAGGCCTAGCAAGCCTTCTCATGATAACAGGTTACTCATTTGGGTTCTCTCCTATTTTCTATTGTTCATTGTGAGATTATTTAGATCTGAGTGAGTTATTGGTAATTAGTTTCAGAGGTGGGGCTCCTCTTTGAGCCTCACCTCCCATTCAATTCATGTGTTTTTGTTCATGCTTATTCTTATGCAATATTAGGATTTTCATGTGAATTTTATGACAGATTTGCATGCTTAATCTCCTCCTCTCTTGGCATTCAAGCATTCTGGTTCTCAGCTCCCAAGATCCGGATCAGTGGTATCAGAGCGGGTACGCTCTCCCTCGGGACAAGATTTTGAAGCATTATGTGGGTTCAACGGAGGATCCACAGCCTCTACAACAATCCATGCTTCTCTACAAACCCTTGGCATCTCTATACTCAACGCTCTCACATTCAGCAAACTTTGAACAGGTGCCATGGGCTTCACAGGACGTTTTAGAGGCTCTACCATAGCTCATCAGAAAGGTATTTTCGTCAGCTCAAATGGGTATTTCATGGAATTTCCTTTCGTTTCCTGGTTTGTGAGATATGCTTGTTTGAAGTAACACGTGTTTGTGCATAATGTGACCGGACGTACAAAAACTTTAAACAAGCACTACAGACTCCACACAATGTTTCAAAGGCTCTTCCATAGATCATTGGAAATCTCTTTCCGTCGTCTAAAATGGGTATTTCATGGAATTTCATTTCGTTTTCCGGTTTGTGAGATATGTTTGTTTGAAGTAGTACATATTTGTACACAATGCGGCCGGACGTACAACAATTTTAAACAAGTGCTACAGACTCCACAAAGTGTCTTTGAGGCTCTACCATAGCTCATTGGAAAGCTCTTTCCATCAGCTAAAATGGGTATTTCGTGGTTTTCCATTTGGCTTTCTGGTTTGAGAGATATCATCGACTGAAGCAACGTATGTCTGAAAAATAGTGTCCGCGCATCTCTTAAACTTCAACAAACATTTTCTCAATCTCTGGGCCACCCCAGAGCAAGTATGTTATATGGATGGAAAGGTCTCTTCGAGTATCAAATGGGTATTCAATGGAATTCAATTTTAGTACATGGATAAGAAGCTATGAATGGATTTGCAGCAAGACATCAATTGCACCAATGATCATGAATTTTTGATTTTTTAAAAATCTTAATGTAATCACGGTTATGGGTCAACCACACAAAACCCATGGTTATGGGTTAACCACACAAAACCTATGGTTATGGGTCAACCACACAAAACCCATAGTTATGTATTGTAATCATGGTTGTGGGTCAACCACACAAAACCCACGGTTATGGGTTAACCACACAAAACCCTTCTCTTCAGTGGAAACAAGCTTGTCATTGCCACCATGGTTATGGGTCAACCACATAAAACCCACGGTTATGGGTCAACCACACAAAACCCATGGTTTTGAGTCAACCACACAAAACTCTTCTCTTCATTGGAATCAAGCTTGTCATTGCCAACATGGTTATGGGTCACCCTTGAAAAACCCACGGTTATGGGTCAACCTCGCAAAACCCATGGTTATGGGTCAACCTCGCAAAACCCACGGTTATGGGTCAACCACACAAAACCCTTCTCTTCATTGGTAACTAGCACATTGTAATCATGGGTTTCTTTTTAGCATGAAATGATGGGGACCATCATTTTCTAAGGGGGGAGGAATGATCCGAATTTTAGGGGGCATATGGTCTAAATTCGGATGTATAAGCCATAAAAGTATTAAATTGAGAGGCCACCCTCTCTCATCCATGGTATTTGGTAGCACATAGTTTTGGTCCATGGTATGGTCTCAAGACACATTGTAATAATGCTATATAAAGGCCTAGCAAGCCTTCTCATGATAACAAGTTATTCATTTGGTTTCTCTCCTATTTTCTATTGTTCATTGTGAGATTATTTAGATCTGAGTGAGTTATTGGTAATTAGTTTCAGAGGTGGGGCTCCTCTTTGAGCCTCACCTCCCATTCACTTCATGTGTTTTTGTTCATGCTTATTCTTATGCAATATTAGGGTTTTCATGTGAATTTTATGACATATTTGCATGCTTAATCTCCTCCTCTCTCGGCATTCAAGCATTCCGGTTCTCAGCTCCCAAGATCCGGATCAATATGTTCCAAGGGTCAAAATGGGGTATTACAGGACCCCTTCAACCATCTAATTTATTAAAATATTTAAGCTCTATCCCATTCATTCTATAGTGCGACCTTTAATAATGTTTCTCAAACTTCATGTTTCTATCATTTTCCCATCATTTCAATTGCTTACATTGGGATTACCCACCCCATGATATCGCTCAAGAAGCCTATTGTTGTCCCTTTGATGTATTAATCATCCTAATTTTTTTTCTTCACACCTTTGATTATAATGTTCTTGGCCATGCTTTCTCAATCATGTTATTCCATGGTAATTAACCTCACTTACTTGGGTGTAACCAACTTATTTTCCCTATCCTCTTCCAGATGAATCCCTACTATATTTACCTAATATTTGGTAATTTCAAGTTATTCCTTGAACTCAATTTCTACTTAACTTTGGTCCTAACCAATGGTGTCATCATTTCTCCAATAACTGTAGTTTCTTGTTTGATCTCTCCATCCTACAGAGATTCCCCACCTCTTCTTGAGAGTAATTTTTTTCCAATAGTTTTATGTGTTGGTAAAGTGATTGTTTTCTAGCTTAATTATTTCGAGATGTATTTCCAAGGTTTAGATGGATTTTTGTTTGTCTTGGCCTTATGTTACAAGAAATAGATTATTTATGTTGGGTCCCTTGTTTTAAATTTTGGAGACAAACATGCTGTGGTAGCAATAAGGGATAAGGTGGCACAAATTCAACAAACATAACAAATAGGAGTTACACTACATGGACTAGAGACCGTTAATAGCACCAAGGAGCCTTGATGCTAAAGGAAGAATATAATTAGAATAGTTGGTGGGATTATAGATGATCAAATAATGGAGTGGAGAAAGGATGAAGACACATGGATAAAATAAAAGTAGATAATAGTGATTTCATAAATCTAAGATTGGAAGAACACTGACAACCTTTGACATTGTCAGGCGCAATAATATATAATGTAAAGGATTAGGAATCAAAGAGGGTTAGTTGTTGGTTTGGTTATCACTAGTGTGTTGTAGTTCATTATTGAGAGTTGTTTACAATATGGGGTTGCAACTATTGTAATGGTTTTTTGGGTCACTATTGGCACTATCCTATATAATGCATTCTGTATAATTGAAACCCTAACCCACTAATGGATGATGTATTGGTTCATGTTGAAGATTAATGGAATGAACTCCACTTTAATTTTTGTGTTGTCTTTCCTTTATATGGTGATGATGTATTCTATTATTGTTCCTTACGTTTGTTGTTGAATGACTACATTTTACTTGAATTATGTTGTGTGCTTATGTAATACACCAATTATTAAGCCCCAGACATATGTAATCATTTTGTATATTATTGGGAACTAGGTGCTGGGACTATGGACTTTGGACATTATTATTATTATTATTCAATTAATAACTGGCTCAACACGGACAACTAACGAGAATGGGGGGTCATGGATTCCACATGTGAGGGGGTTGGGGACTAGGAGTTGTGTCTCTCCCTAACAACACTAATTGTTTCCTATTTTTTATTATTTTAGCCTATGTTAGTACTATTGAGCCTAATTAATGATTTAGTGATCCTTCCTTGTTGAATGTACCCCCTTTGGTGGTTTTGTAACTCCTTTTTGGAGGTTACACTTGGTTTTGTAGCCCCCACTTGCACAAGTGCACCCTCATTGATTATTCTTAGCCAAGACATTTGAAAAGTGTAACTCCCATATCTATTTCACCTTTTTCTATTATGGGAAAGGGAATATCTAATTGTAACCTCCCTCTCATGAATTGAGTAACCCCTAGTAAATTTGAGTTACCTCTCTTGGAATTGGAGTTACTTCCTTGGGATTTTGAATGGCTATAGAAGGATTGGAAAGGGGCTCTCTTTCATTCTTATTATTTATCTCTCGAGCTCTCTAGTGTAGTGGGATTCTCTCTTGTGTTTGGTAATACATGCTCTCTAGGATGATATGCATTGTATTGCAGAAGATTGCAAGCCTTGTAATGAGGTTTGAAGACCCTGTAATGGGGATTGAAGATTGAATGTTCATAACACAACATGAGTCCTTATCCCATTGCTTGTCCCTATCCAAATATCTGCATGTGAATCTTGATAGTGGATGGTGATGTCTTGAGGTACCTTTGTGGTGAAGGGAACCCCATTGCACCAGGTAGTGTAGATGGAAGGGAAAGTTTAGATGAAGAAAGGTGTAGTTATGGTTTATGACAATGTGAAAAGGACCATTACTTGTCTCTGCTTTTGTCTTGCACGTGAAGCCCGATGGTGGATGGTGATATATCAAGGGACTATAGTGAATGGAATACCAATGGACTAGGTAGTGAATATGTAGAGAAAGTAAGTGGTGAGGGAAGGTATTGAGATTTCTCAGGTTGTATACTGGTTTTTTTGTGAAGGGCGTAGCCCGAGTGTTCTATTTCATCTATTTCTAAGAATTTTTGGATCATGATACATACACCATTGCGTCTAGAGTGATTTTTCCAGTAAGTAACACTTTTTTTTTCATTGAAAAAGGTTTCTATATGACTAAGATATGGTCATTTTGGTGTGGTGTCGTTTTCTCATGGTGTTGAGAAGGGCGCAACCATACCTTATGGTTCAAATGTTTATGAGAATTTATGGGTTGTTATACCTATTCCATTATGTCTGGAATGTCGTTTCTAGTAAGGAAAACTTTTTTTTCACTGAAAAATATTTTTGTATGACTTAGATACAGTTGTTTTTGTATGGTAGTGTTCATGGTGTTGAGATGAGAGCACCATACCTTGTGGTTTGAGAGAACCTCTTCTGTGGATCTATGGCCCCAGCTCGGGGGTGAATGTTGTTAAGATTCAATATGCTAAGACAGAAAATATCAGCATTGCATTTCATTTCACAACAATAGCATATATAGGATCACTGAAAGAACAAAAAGCACAACATAAATACAAGAGACACAGATTTATCCTGGGAAACCCTCATGGGGTAGAAAACCCAACAAAGCTTCCTCAATATAGATGACCAGCAAATACAAAGATGTAAACCACAAACATGATCTCCTTCTCCTCCATAGCAGATCTCTCTCTCACCTATGCGCCAATCACAAGTGAGTGAATGTGTGTTAAATGAGGAACACTCCTCCTCTATTTATACACAACTCCGACTTGACTTTTACACTAACTAGATCGGCCCCAACTTTAACCACTGGGTTAAACACCCCATTACAACCGACTCTGGGCCGACCCCACTAGGGAAGTCTAATAACCCAAGTTACCACATTCTGACGGAGGAATAAACATCTCCAGATATACAATAAGGTCTTCACGGAGGAATGAAACATCTCCGGAATAATAAAGTACAAATATAATATTCTTAGAAGTTACAATATTTCAACACTCCCCCTTAACGAGAAGGATATTATAACAACATCTGCAGGAGCAAGGAGTCATCAACTACATGATACATGATACATCTATAAACCATTGGAATCTTTCTCAACATCATCAGTAACTCAACCAGTTACTGGAATATCTTTAGGTCTTCAATACTAGAGTATCAGCATCGTCAGTATTGAGTCTTCACCTTCTGCAGCACCTGATCAGCTACAGTAACATCGTCATATGGATCTCTCGATCAACATCATCAACATCTGGATCTCTTGATCATCATCATTTGGATCATCTTGATCTACAACATCATCTGGATCATCTCGATCTACAACATCATCTAGATCATCTTGATCAACATCTCGATCATCATCATCTGGATCATCTCGATCAACAGTATCATCTTCTGGATCATCTCGATCAACATCATTTGGATCATCTCGATCAACAATATCATCATCTGGATCATCTCGATCAACATCATCTGAATCATCTCGATCAACAGTATCATCATCTAGATCATCTCGATCAACATCATCTGGATCATCTCGATCAACAGTATCATCATCTGGATTATCTCGATCAACATCATCTGGATCATCTTGATCAACAGTATCATCATCTGGATCATCTCGATCAACATCCTCTGGATCATCTTAATCAACAGTATCATCATCTCGATCATCTCGATCATCATCATCTGGATCATCTCGATCAACAGTATCAACATAGAAGCATACCCTGCAACACACATGATCCTTCCTTTCAGAATTATGGGATCATGGATAATCCTTCCTCTCGGAATTACGGGATTCTAGTCCAACAACTCTGGTGATCCTTCCTTTCGGAATTACGGGATCATGGACAATCCTTCCTTTCGGAATTACAGGATTCTAGTCCATCAACTCTAGTGATCCTTCCTTCCGGAATTACGGGATCATGGACAGTCCTTCCTTTCGGAATTACGGGACTCTAGTCCATCAACTTTGGTGATCCTTCCTTTCGGAATTACGGGATCATGGATAGTCCTTCCTTTCGGAATTACAGGACTCTAGTCCATCAACCCTGGTGGTGCTCAGACAATCCTTCCTTTTAGAATTACAGGACCCAGTCTTTATGGAGCTACCACACTTGGACGGTCCTTCCTTTTGGAATTACGGGATCCTTGTCCATTACTCACATCTTAGACAATCCTTCTTTTCAGAATTACGGGATTCTAGTCTAAGGATCAATATTTAAGACTATCCTTCCTTTCTGAATTACGGGATCATTGTCTAGGGATGATCAATCCCACCACAATCCAAGGATCAACATCGAAGACTATCCTTCCTTTCGGAATTACGGGATCACTGTCTAAGGATGATCAATCCTGATCCATTTAAGACACCTCTCATGTCTATGGATGATGCAGTCCTATCACATACATTTTGAACTAAACGTTAAGGGATGATGCAATCCTATCACGTACATTTTGAACTCAATGTTCAGGGACGATGCAGTCCTATCATGTACATTTTGAACTAAACGTTCAGGGACGATGCAGTCCTATCACGTACATTTTGAACTCAACGTTCAGGGACGATGCAGTCCTATCACGTACATTTTGAACTCAACGTTCAGGGACGATGCAGTCCTATCACGTACATTTTGAACTCAACGTTCAGGGATGATGCAGTCCTATCACGTCCACTAGGGACTACTTTCTCGGAGACATATGTCTACGGATCTCTTTTAGGACATGTGTCTAGGGATGATACAATCCCCCTCGTCCATTAGGGACCATTTCTCGGAGACATATGTCTACGGATCAATTCAGGGACTGAAGTCCAGGGATGATACAATCCCTCCTCATCCACTTAGACAAAGTCTAAGGACCATATATCGACCTCATCATCGGAACCGGTAACCTCATCATCGACCTCATCGTCGGAACAGGTAACCTCATCATCGATAGAAGTATCCTCATCATTGATACAAGTATACACATCATCAATACAAGTATCCTCATCATCGATACAAGTATCCTCATCATCGATACAAGTATCCACATCATCGACCTTACCGTTGATGCAGGCAATCTCATCATCAACGACCATATCACTCCCCCTTTCAAGGAGGGTCCTTCTAAACTACACCAAGCTTGTCTCGGAAATACTCAAACTTTACTCGAGACAGAGGTTTGGTCAATACATCAGCAACTTGTTCGTCAGTGCTCACATACTCGAGCTTTGTAGCTCATTTCTGCACCATATCCCGTATATAGAAATATCGGATGTCTATGTGCTTCGACTTTATCATGGAACACTAAATTCTCAGTCATCTTGATACAACTCTGGTTGTCACACAAGATCACAGTGGGATCCATCTCTAATTCAAACAGTCTTGATAACAAATTTCGAAGCCATATCGCAAGCAGCTATATATATATTCCACTTCGGTTGTGCTGAGAGCTACACTAGACTGCTTCCTGCTAAACCACGAGATCATGGTAGATCCCAAACAATAACATCCTCCCGATGTGCTATTCATGTCTGATACACTTCCTTCCCAATTAGCATTTGTGTAGCCATACAATCTGAAGTCATGATCTCCAAGATAAGATAGATCAAATTCTATCGTACCCTTTAGGTACCTCATCACATGCTTTGCATCTATCAGGTGAACACGCCTAGGTTCCACTAGATACTGACTCAAGGTGTTCATAGCAAAGCATATATCTGGCCTGGTATTCGTCAGATACATCAATGACCCAATAATCTGTCTATACAGAGTCATATCCACAAACTCTGATGAGTCATCAGCTAACAACTTCAAGTTGGAATCCATGGAGTGGCCATGGTTGTACATTCCAACATATCAAATATTCTCAAGATTTCCACAGCATACTTTCCCTGGTTGAGAAAGATTCCTTCTGAGTCTTTCCATACTTCCATACCTAGGAAGTAATGCATCAATCTGAGATCTTTCATCTCAAATTCGGTAGCTAGCTTCTTCTTCCTTTCCATGATCTGTTTCTCATTCCCTGTCAGAAAGAGATCATCCACATACAGTAATAGTATGACAGGTTCATCATCCATAACCTTAAGGTAAAGGTTAGGATCAGCTTTACTTTGGTAAAGCCCAAACTTGTCAAGAAGCTATCAATTCTTCCTCTGTGACTGGACACCATTCACACTTTGCATTGAGTCACCTTCTGCATATCTATCCGTGCAATCTCTCGTTAGATGGGTCTACTGATATATGCCTCAATATCATTCGAACTTTATGGTGAGTTCCTTCTTGAATGTCATCTGTATATAGATACCATCTCCAACCTTGTAACAAAGGTTGAAATCCGCATCACCCATGGTGATCATTAAGCTCATCAAATGACTATCGATCCTGGGTACCTGTTGAACCCATACAGAGCTTTCTTCAATTGAATCCTGGTATTTTTCTCGATTTGCACTTCTTCTTCAATTACACCATTAAGAGAATGGTCTAGCCACTTGGAGCAAACATCTCGTCATGATCCTCTTCCTCTTTCTAAGAGAATCTTCTAGCCACGAGCCTTCTATAGTATGTTTGATTTGTAAGTCTTCTTGTTGAACATCCATCACTTGTTCGGTGTTCATCATTCTTCATGATCTTTCCTACAAATCAAAGTTACTTACATGATTAGTAATACTTCATAATCATCAAATCATGTTGACATGATAACCTATTATGCATACAGATATGCTTCACATAGTTATGCAACTATCTTGAACAATACTTTGGCACAACACTTTTCCATATCCTGTATGCATATAGTGGCTATCTAGATGCCTTCCATATCTACCAGAACATACTATCAAGAGCGTGCACAACTCTCAGCATGTCAGCAAAGAGGTTTCATTCAAGATAAACAACAATGGAAAGTTTGTCCAACTTACCCATCATATGCATATTAGTAGTATACTGTTCAATGCCATATGAATGCTTACACTCAGCATGATATATTCTAGGAATGCATACAACTACTACGAGCAATATCATTTACTATTCATAGATTCAAGAAGTAATTCAAATGAAAACTTAAACACTTATCTTTTATGTTTGTGTGGTTGCTTCCTGCTTGATCTCTATTTTGAACTTCTATCCATCCTGGACCACTATGCATGCTTAATTGTGCACTAGTGTCATCATCATTATCTCATACATAATCATACATTCATCAGTATAGTCTTAATACTATCAAAACATTATGTATGGTCATGATCATTTCAGACACAGGTATACTTACCTAAGATCCTAACACAAAGTAGGATTCTAATTGATATAGGAAAACATACCTGGATTATCAAGCTTGGTTATGTCTTAACATACCCAAACAATATCTTCTTTGTTCTCTTCAATGATTTAGAGACCTTGTGCTAGAACCTGCATATCTCATGGGTTAAGCATAGTAGAACAAGGTCAGACATACCTCATAACTAGATCTTCTATGTGGTCAAAGACTATGGATGAGTCTTTGTCCCTATGTCATCATGGTCATAGAACTTGATTTGTCTTTCTTGAAGTACCTGCATCTTGTTAGCAGACAACATCATCCTCATACAACACCACAAGTGCATTAGTACAATCATAAGTGTCATAACCTTAATCAATGAATGCCTTCTATCATTCACATGCATTCATTATCAAACAATCATAATTGTACTAATCTCAATAACATGAAGGCAAACATATCATAAACTTAACCATGAACAGATTTCAACACATACCTGTATCTCCTCAAGTCATACCTATCAGGATTTCTTTTAGCCCAATTCACTTTGATTTGCTGAAACTGGATCTGGAGCTAGATTAGGGTTTGTCAAAGAAACCCTAAAAATTCAAACTTTGAATTTCAAACTTCTGAATGGATGGAAAGATGCGCCTTGCTGAGCTGATCAAGCTAGCATACTTCAATTTTGAAATCTCCAAAATTTGACCCCTCAAAATTGCCTTTGAAACTTTTGGATCTTCTAGACAGATCCCGAACTAGGGTTTGGTGAAGCCCACCCTTCTGCCCAATCAAAAGGTTTGATCCAAAGCTCTAAACTTCCATTTTTCTAAGGAGCTTCCATCCATGGTCATAGACTTAAAAAATTCCAACTTTTGTAGAAGCCCTAATTTTCCACCTTTCCGATCAAAATCCTGAGTTAGGGTTTGATCAAGCCCGACCTTTTGTCCAACAAAAAAATTCAATCTTGGTCTCTAAATTTTGATTTTGATGAGGAGAATTCAGCCATGGACTCTGATCCTAAAAATTCCAACTTTCTCCGAAGCCCTAAATTCCCACAGCAGTCACAAGCCAAGAATGAAGGTGCTCAAAATCCAATTCTGTTTTGACAGAATTATGCACCTGATTGTTTCTGATGCATGTCCGAAATTACGACTCCAAAGGGTCTGAAAATTCTACCTGTGGTAGCCTGACCTATCGTATTTCCATCCCCATAGGTTTGAACTCAATTGGATTCTCTGAGAGATATTTATGCCACGTGTCGCAACATGACCTGTTTATGGGATAAAATATGAGAGCGAACTTGTACGGAGTGACATGTGTCACTGGTTGAACTTCTGCCTTTGAACATCGTACCTGTGAAAGTATAGTCCATTCCCTACCTGTCAATTTTTACAAATTTTCATTTGGAGCTTCCTAGCCCAAGTTGTGACCTTTTTTCCTAGGTCACCTGTTTATGACTGAGATCTGGAAGAGGCAGAAACCCTAACTTGTACTGATCATAAATCACAAAGCACAATGAATTAGAGGCTTTCCTTTGGACACAAGGTACATCGGGATGTTTTATACTACCTATAAAGGTTTCAGATCTTGAACCTTCTCCAAAATGGATTTATAGCGAAAGTTCCACGATGACTGGTTTTTGCTATACAAAACCCTAACCTTCAAATTGTCGTAAGTGAAGCAAGTGTCGTAAGTGCCATACATTGCCTTCCTTCAGGTTAGCTCTGATACCATGTGAAGATTCAATATGCTAAGATAGAAAATATCAGCATTGCATTTCATTCTACAACAATAGCATATACAAGATCACTGAAAGAACAACAAGCACAACATAAATATAAGAGACAGATTTATCTTGGGAAACCCTCATGGGGAAGAAAACCCATCAAAGCTTCCTCAATATAGATGACCAAAAAATACAAATATATAAACCACAAACATGATCTCCTTCTCCTCCATATCATATCTCTTTCTCACCTATGCGCCAATCACAAGTGAGTGAATGTGTGTTAAATGAGGAACACACCTCCTCTATTTATACACAACTCCGACTTGACTTTTACACTAACTAGGTTGGCCCCAACTTTAATCACTGGGTTAAACACCCCATTACAACTGACTCTGGGCCGACCCCACTAGGGAAGTCTAATAACCCAAGTTACCACATTCCGACGGAGGAATAAACATCTCCGGATATACAATAAGGTCTTCACGGAGGAATGAAACATCTCCGGAATAATAAAGTACAAATATAATATTCTTATAAGTTACAATATTTCAACAAATGTCACTTTGAAATATGCATGAGAATGGAATGTCTATAGTAGTGTGGAACATTTTCCTATTGAAGCTAGTTTCCCATGATTGAGATGAGTATTTCTTATTATGTTGTTTACTGCATTTCAAAAAATATATGTGCTTATAGATTTGATTTGCTTATGGATTGTATGGTTATAGGAGACATCCATGAGATATGATTTTATATGAATGTAGACGACATATTTAATCTATAAGGGAAGCATGTTTCTATAGGTGTGTACTCGGTGTTGATTTATTTTTCCTAAAGTTTGATATGCACTTGAAGAAATGACCGTAGATGACATATTTCATCTATAAGGGAAGCATGAATCTTCCATGAGTTACTGTAGATGGTTGTAGGATAATCATATATGTTTTTTAAGAGCTATGATATATTTAATTAATTTAATTGAAATTAATAAAATGAAATTAATAAATAGGAATCTATAAAGGAAGCAAAATGAGGTTGTAAAATGGAAGCAAAATGTGGCACTAAAGTGGAAGAAAAACTTCGCATGAAAATGAAAGCCATACTTGGTGCTATTTTTGGCTCTAAAAAGGAGGCTATATTGGGTGCTACATAGGAAGAAAAACTTGGTGCTAATTAGCAAGCAAACCCCGACACTAAAAGGAATCAAACCCTGTTGCTAAAAACAAAGTAAAACTAGACGCTAAAAAGGAAGCGAAATTTAGTGCCAAATAAGGAGAAAAAACAAACGTCACATAAGAAGAAAAAAATGAAGCAATCATGGAAGCAAAAATGGAAGATATAAATGAATCAATAATAGAAGTAAAAAAGAAATCTATAAGGGAAGCAATACTAGAAGCAAAAAAGGAAGCAATAATGGAAGACATATTGGAAGCAAAACCTGGCATTAAAAAGGAAGCAAAACCCAACACTAAAAGGTGTTGAAGTTTGTAATGAGGATATGTGCTTCTACGTTAGCTTGTGACTAGCGCATGGAAGTTTCCTCAAATTGTAACTCTCTTTGTAAAGGTGACCTTTATAATACTTTAGGTAAAAGGTCAATTAGACCATGGTATTGAAGGGCCCATGGTATTGGAGGGTCCATGGTATTTGAAGGTTCATGGTATTGATACCATGGTATTTGCATAAAGTGAATGTTATAAAAGAGTTTGAGGGAGATTTAGTGAGACATATTGAGGGTGTTTGATCAGTGAGTGATTAGATCTAAGAGAGGGATTCTCTTAGAGGATTTGGAGAGAGTAATTATCTCAATATGGGGTTATCTTCAGTGATTGAGTGTTTGAGCCACAAGAAGAGAGTGAGGGTTTGAGTCTATCTCTGGTTGACTGTTAGTGTTGAATAATTCCTTTGAATCACAAATAATAAAGAAAATTTGTTGCTGGTTTTCCCCAGGGATTGGGGTTTCCAGGGTATATCTTATGCAAATGTGCATGCCATTATTTATTTTTATTCCGTTGTGCATTAATAATCTGTGTGTTGTAATTTCTGATTTAGTTTTTATCTGCATTATAAATCTGGGTATAGAAATTAGTGAATAAATTGCAATCAGATTTGGTTATTAAAAATTTAACATGGTATCAGATCCGAGATCGCTTTGAGGATAAATCAATCTAGTTTGATAGATATTTAGGAAAAAAATAGAGAAGTATTGTACAACCACAGTATGGGTCATACGATCTCTGTACAATCATACGGCTAAGTGAATCAGCTGAGTAATGGTTATGTCGACCCGGAGAGCTAGAGCCGCATGTGGGTAGGGTGCGGCGTGTTGTAGTAGGAAACCGCCAGCTAGTAGGAAGCAGTGTGCAGGAATCCATTGAATAGGAAAAGTCAAAGGCTAAAAGGTGAGGATATCGGGACTTGGTGAATGAGGTTCTATGAAGAATAAACACAGTGTTATAGCACAAGTTGACAACAAGATACCATTGAAATTCAGTGTAGAATTGTAGATCATCGAAGTAAGGATTTCAACACACAGACATTTTCTGCAATCTAGTCATGAGGGTTCCATATGGATTTGTACAGATGAATGTACAAGCTACATAAGAGGAGCATTGGATGAGCATAAGGATTATTTGGAAGCACCAAGATCTGATCAGGAATATGTTGGGACAAATTTGGTGAGAATCATGGCTAAGTTATGGAAATTTTTCTGTAAGAATTGGTTGTAGGTTCTACAGGGATTGCAGAAGGTTATGTTGTCATGTAGGTTTCTAGATTTGGACAGGATGTCTACCGATTTAAGAGTAGAGGACCGGTTGGATGGGACATCCACCAGTGATAGGGCCATCTCACAAGACTAGAAGAAACATCTGGATGATATGGATGATTTTTCACTCATTGCATGCCTCTTTAGCTCAATGTCTACCATTGTGTGGTACATTGATAGTGGTGCTTCATGTCATATGACTGGAGTACAAGACTATTTCACCAGTCTAGAGGAGAACAAATATGACTTCTAGATTGAACTTAGTGATAACACCAAGTACAATCCAGCAAGAACAAGGACTGTGAAGTTTTAGAGGGAATACGGGAAGGCATTACTAGCGAAGGATGTACTATATGCACCAGGGATACAGAAGAACCTGATTTTAGTTTTGACCTTGGAGGACAAAGGGTTTGAGGTAAATTTTTAAGGTGGGAAAGTATACCATCCCAAGGGATCCAATTTCAACTTGGGGAAGGTAATTGGATTCAGGAGTAAAAATTTGTACGAACCAGGGTATTTTTTAAGGATTCTAATATTATACTTAAGTATAGTATTCTAGGCGATTATTTTGGATTCAAAAAATCATATATATAAATAGGTAGGCGAATATTAAAAGTGAAATGTACAAGTTACTAGTGAAACATGTAAATTTTGGCGAATGTTATGATAAAAAACATATTTTATGTAAATATGGACGATATTAGAAAGTAAAAATGACAAAATAACGATTTTTTTTTTTTTTTAAAGGTCCAAAAAATAGACAATTGGTGAAATTTTGCCCCTAAAAGTTACCCTGGTATGAACATGCTGATGCATTGGTGAGCACCAAAAGCAGTTATGATGATGATTTATGGAATGGACGTATGGCACATTTGCATCATGGATCACTCAAAGTGCTCAGGGAGATAGTGACTGGTTTTCTTCTTTCAGTACAAACCATCATAGTGTATGCAAAGGGTGTGCCATGGGAAAGTATGCCAAGACTGCAATCCCCATGAGTGATAATAGGTCCAAAGGGATCTTGGATCTAATCCATCCAGATATTTGCAGGCCCATGTTAGTCATATATATTGGAGGGTTCAACCATTATGTAAGCTTCATAGATGACCATTCCAGGAAGACCTGGATCTATTTCTTGAAGAGCAGGGAATCTAGAAAGGTTTTCATATGGTTCCAAGAGTTCAAAGCTATTCTTGACAACTAGACTAGGAAGAGGATCAAGGTGATCATAACAGATAATGGAGGTGAGTACACCTTGAATTCCTTCAAGGAGTTATGTGCATATGTCGAGATGAAGAGGGAGTTGACAATACCATATAACCCACAATACAATGGAGTCTTTGAGAGGAAGAATAGAGAAATCATTTGAGAAACAAAGGCTATGTTGCATGATCAGGATCTGCCTATTTTTTATGGGAAAAAGCTTGCAATAATGCATTTTTTCTGTAGAAAAGGAGAACATACAAAATATTGGGGAAGGTGACTCTTGAAGAGGAATTCACATGGGAGCAACTAGAGATTTGACACTGCCACATATTTGGGTGCTTAGTATAATGTCATGCCCCTATTGAAAAGAGGACGAAGATTGAGCCAATAGATGATAAGGGAGTTTTCATTGGGTACAACGAAACCTAAAAATCCTATAAGGTGTACATTCCAACACTGAAGAATATAGTGGTGCGAAGGGATGTGATATTTGAGGAGGATAGAGATTTCAAGAAGTCTTGTGGATCCATGCAAGTTGAAGCAGAAACTCGAGAGTAGGAAGCACCAAAGGAAGAGGTTAGACCACCATCATAGGTTATAGGTATCTCGACAAGTGTGCAAGGTGAGCAACATGATCATGAGGAGGAGTAGGATGTTCAATTCACCCCGACCGAATCTTCTAGGAAGAATAAGAAGCCAAAGTGGCCGAAGCAAACCTTAAAGGAGGTAAAAGAGATAGTAGATACTCCAAGGACTTTAGTCAGGACAAGAAGACCACCACATATATTTTCTAGTTATATGGCACTAGTAAGCAACATTATTGATTTTGAGCGTTCCAGCTTTGAGGAGGTTGCAGACCAGTAGGTCTGGAAGGATGCAATGGTGGGGGAGTATTATTCCATCATGAAGAATGATGTGTGGGACATAGTGCCTAGACTAGAGGGAAATTCAATGGTGAGCTCCAAGTGGATCTATAAGATCAAGAATATTGTAGATGGAAGTGTGGATAATTTCGAGGCAAGATTTTTGGCAAGGGGGTTCTCCCAGAAAGAGGGAGTTGATTACGGGGAGACCTTTGCTCCTATTGCCAGATATACTTCCATTAGAGTTTTCATGTCTATTGCCTCAAAGATGGGGTGTAGGATACATAAGATGGATGTGAAGACAATGTTCCTCAATGGGGTGATTGAGGAGGAAGTGTATATAGATAATCCTTAGGGTTTTGAGTTCCATGGGAGGGATTCTCATGTCTGCAG
The DNA here is from genome assembly GCA_027924585.1 of Larix kaempferi. Taxonomy (NCBI): domain Eukaryota; kingdom Viridiplantae; phylum Streptophyta; class Pinopsida; order Pinales; family Pinaceae; genus Larix; species Larix kaempferi. Next base: position 40,046,627 of record BSBM01000217.1, read on the forward strand.
GTTGAAGAAGGCTTTGTATGGACTCAAGCAAGCACCTAGAGCTTGGTATTCTAGGATTGACAATTATCTATTGAGTATGGTATTTGTCAAGAGTGAGGTAGATTCCAACCAGTACTTCCTGTTGGTTGGTGATGGTCCACTCATTCTTGTACTATACGTGGATGACCTGTCTTTGATAGGATTTGAGAAGCTCATAGCAAGATTCAAGAGGGACCTTATGGAGGAGTTTGAGATGAAGGAACTGATGCACTATTTTCTGGTATTGGAGGTGTGGCAATGTGAAGGTGAGATTTTCCTTGGTGAAGGAAAATATGCAATTGAGATTCCAAGGAGATTCAGGATGGAGGACTGCAAACCTATGACTGTGCCCATTATCACCAACTTGAAGAAGCTGAATGATTCTGATTCAGAGTTGGTGGATTCTATGGTGTATAGACAGTTGATTGGTTCTTTGATGTATCTGGTCAACACTCGATTGGATATTTGTTTTGCTATGAACACCCTCATCTAGTACATGGTGGAACCGAGGATGGTGCACTAGATAGTAGTAAAGCATGTTCTTAGGTATCTGAGAGGTACAATGGAGTATGAACATAGGTATGTTCGAGGTGATAGAGTGCACTTGGTGGGATACACAGATTTTGACTGGGTAGATAGTGTAATGGGAAAGAAAATCACCTCAGGGTGTTGTTTTAGCTTGGGGTGAGGAGTTGTTTCTTGGTTCAGTAGGAAGCATAAGTCAATGGCACTTAGTTTTGTAGGGGTTGACTACATGGCAGCTAGTTTGGAAATTTGTGAGGCCATATGCCTTCACAAGATGATCGTAGGTTTATTTGGTCTAGAATTGGACCCGACAGTCATCTACTATGATAATCAGAGTTGCATCAAGCTCTCTGAGAATCCAATATTTCATGACTGGTCAAAGCACATCGAGATCAAGTATCATTTCATCAGGGATAGAGTTCAGAGAGGAGATGTGAAGCTCCAGTACAATTTCACATATGAGTAGATTACGAACATCCTCACTAAAGGATTTCCTTAGGGCAAGTTTGAGTTCTTCATGCACAGGTTAGGGGTGGTGCATAACACCTTCCTGACTAAGAGGAAGTGTTGAAGTTTGTAGTGGGGATAGGTGCTTCTACATTGGCTTGTGTATAGCATGTGGAAGTATCCTCAAATTGTAACTCTCTTTGTAAAAGTGACCTTTATAATACTTTATCTAAAATTTCAATTAGCCCATAGTATTGATCCCAAGGTATTTACATAAAATAAATGTTATAAAAGAGTTTGAGGGAGATTTAGTGAGACATATTGAGGGAGTTTGACCAGTGAATGATTAGATCTAAGAGAGGGATTCTCTTAGAGGCTTTAGGGAGAGTAATTGCCTCAAACTGGGGTTGTCTTTAGTGATTGAGGGTTTGAGCCATAATTAAAGAGTGAGGGTTTGAGTTTATCTTTGGTTGAATGTAAGTGATGAGTAATTCTTGTGAATCCCATAATAATAAACATAACATGTTGCTTGTTTTCCCTAGGGATTGGGGTTTCTACGGTATATTTTGTGAAATTGTGTATGATACAGTTATTTTTATTCCATTGTGCATTAGCAATCAGTGTGTTGTAATTCCTAATTCAGTTTTTATCTGCATTATAAATTTGTTTATAAAAATCAATGAATAAATTTCCATCAGATATGTTTATTAAAAAATTAACAAAAGGAAGCAAAACTCGGTGCTACAAGAGAAGCAACAACCAACACTAACAAGGAAGCTAAATTGGAAGCAACACTAGAAGCAAAATTGGAAGCAAAATAATGAGCAATATTGAAAGCCAAACTGGAAGCATATATCAGAGCTAAACTTGGTGCAAACATCAGTGTTCAACCCAATGCCAAAGTCGATGCTAAACCCAATGTTAACCAAATCCGGCACTAATGTTGGTGCTACATCCAACGCTACAATCGGCTAAAAAATTGGCGCAAAGATCGACACAATTCAAAAATGTAGCATCGGGAGTTGAACCCAAACTAGAGAAAAATTACACACAAAGTCGGTGCTGATCACGACACTATTGTCCTATGATGATGATGATTATAATAATGATGACTTAGTGCTAGAGATACTAGATGTTTTTATGGACAATCCTTACAATGATTCTGAAGGGTTGGATACAAATTATGATCTTCATGAGTCAGAAATAGAATTGGATGAAGTCCAAGATGAAACTGCTATGGGTATACAATAGATCTTATTTAATGAATTAATTAGTTGAATAATATGTGGGTGATATATAGTTCCCTTTATTGTTTAAATATTGTTTTTTTTATAAAATAATTATGCACTATTTCTATCATATGAAGTTTTTTATCGATACTAACCTAATCCATGCATGTAATACACCTAAGATACTAACTTAAATCCATGTAATCCACACACTTACATAACCACCTAAAGCGGTTTATTTGACATCACATTAATGACACGAAGTGCAAGTGGTGAAGGAATAGCACATCAATGTTGGTGCATAGAGAAAACATGTCAATTTGCATTGGGAAAGATGCTGGTGATTTAGAAATTATAGGGGATTGCATGGTAAGTTTTCAAATTAAGTACACTATTTTGTTTCATTTATGTAATTACAATGGTATATTTTTCACTTCACATTTATTTTATGTAGTTCTTCAGGGTTATTTTGTACTGTTGATTTTATCATCTTCACAAGCACCATTCATACATTATGGCCATTCACATAATCATCCTCTAACACCCTATGACCATGAACATACTATGACCCAATGACTATGTCCTCTGAAGTGATAATCCCCTAAAACTTTATTAACTTGAAAATACTAACCCTCTTAATACACTATGGCCCTCCCCCAAATACACTATGACTCACAATATATTAAACCCATTAATACACTATGGCCCTTAACTTATAAATATGATTTGATTGCCTAATAGTTTGATAAGTTATGAATTATATGATTTGTAAAAAGAAACATTTCCCTTTACCTCTAGTATTTTTGATGTAATCACCCCTCTTTATCACCTATAGGGAATCTCCAAAGATCATCACATTCTTGATGCAACAATTTCTGAGCAATTATGTCCCTATATGTAAAGAATAAGTCTCTATCTGGTTAATTGTGGTGATTCCTATGCCTCCCCCCTGGGACTCCTACCACCCCTATTGATTAACATAGTTACTAGTAGTTGTATTAGTTAATTAACACCCATCATTAAGAAGGGTGTTATGAATTTTTATTTAGAATCTATTATGTCATGGAACCTCTCTATTCTCTCTTATACAAAAATGCAAATAATATTGTGTTTCAATGAGATTTAATGGGCCTTTAAATAATTAAAGTTGAAACTTTGCTCAACACTAGTCCTAAATATACCTAATATACCTAATATAGCTCAACCCTTTCAAATCCATACCAAATCCTTAGAGTATGCACTTGATAATATTCCTTACAAACATGGAAGTCCCATCACATATAAATGTGAATGATATGATACAAAAAACAAGTTACAAATTTTATACTAAATGAAGTGGATAACCTATCTCTAGAAGGTTAATATAGTGGATCATCATGATCAAATTTTCATATGTGGGACCTCTTATTGTTTTTCCTTGTAAAATTGTGTTCCAATTGGAAATGAGAATGATAAAATTATACGGGAGGCACATTATTGCAAGACAACAATTCATTCTAGAGTCCATAAAAATCAATATATTTATACTAGTTGTATATCTATTAGAAACAACTCTATATTGACATAGATAAATATATCAGGAATTCATTCCTTGCATGATAATAAAAAATGGGCAATATGAACAAAGGGTTGTATACACCTTTTCATATTCCTTACACCCACAAAATTTCATCTTAATGCAATTTCTAATAATATTATGACCACACATTGCAATCTTGATGTATCATTTGTTGTATTTCAATGATTATCAAATACCACAGTTACTTTGCCTTGCAAGAATATTAAATCAACACATGACACTATGAAGCACTTATTCCATCATGTCTGGGCCAATTTCAAAATGCACACTTATATTTTCAATAACAAATATCCAAGTTCATGTCCATATTTTTGAATATATTTGAAGAGTGCTCAACAAAAAGGATCCACATGTCTACAAACTTTCATTTGTTGACCAATTGGAACATAACCCTTACTCACGTGCTTCACACATACAATCAAAAGTACTTGTGAGCCTTTAATTTGAATTAAAAAAATTAAAAAATAAAAATTTTCTGTCTCATAAGTGACTCTATTTTGATGTTTAATCTATGGTATCAACATTAATTTGATGTCAAAAATGCATCAAAAAACAAATTATTCATTGATGTTACATCGCTTACAAATTATACCGCGGGCTACAAATTTGTACATTAGAATTGGGAGAGGATCCGATATGGACCATTGATTTCTCCTATGATCAAAGGTGCAAATTCATTCTGGTGGAAGAAAGAGAAATATGTTTAAAACCTTGAGTGGGTGTTAGATCATATCCCACCATCCATTCCCATCATTATCAACATTGATTAAGAGGTTTAGGGTAGATAAATTGTGGGCCTGTTAGTTGAAGGAAATGTGAAGCAAGCAGATCCAGCCATTGATCATCGCCATAGGTCAACTCTTGGATGCGATTTTGGGGCTTGAAGTGACCATGCATTAACACAAGAGGGATCCCTTGAAATCAAAATCACAAGATATGGGTGGTTTGTTCCTTATTATTTTTGGAGACACAAATGTGGTTTGCAAAACCACCACGAGGTGCCCTTGAAACCACTTCTTTTCTCCCCCGAAATCGTACTGCCAGCTCATATGGAAACATGAAGACAATAATGCCACGGGGATGGATGGAAACGAGACAAGTGTCCTGGGAAAATGACGAATCAACACATGATGAGGCAATCAACAAATGACATGGCCAATAAATGGCCAACTGAAGGTCGACACGTGCAAAGAGGAGATATAAGTGGGTGTCAGAAAGTGCAAGCGCCAACATGACATGGGATGCCACCAAGACATGAGGAGGACATGAAAGCATCAAGTGGACCAGTCGAGAGTTTCCACATGGACATGGGACCATAATGATGTAGTGATGACATCATGCTAACATCATCTGAATTTTTTAAGCATGTCATCCCCAGTAAAATTTTGACATGTGGAGCCTCAATTTCAAAGTGTTTTAAAAATCTTTTCAAAGGCTTTTTGAATAAAATATTTGTTTGGATAAAGAACCCATCGTCGTCCGGGCTCCAGAAGACAATAATCCTGGAGAAAGCACTCGTCATCATCCGAGATCCTGAATCTAGTAAGCCCAGAGAAAGCACCCGTTGTCATCTGGTCTCTTGAAGCTAGTAATCTTGAAGAAAGCACCTGTAGTCGTTCAGAGAAAGCACCTGTCAACATTGTTTCCTACCAGTGATTCACAAACACTACCTATCAAGGCCTTATTCACACAGGTAGGTACTGTTACTTCCACATGGTTACTTTTTTACTGTTCCCAATTACTTTTCTATTACAAAATGACCACCCCCATTAAAACTAGGGCACCTAGAAACCCTAACCCCATCGACGAGCCCTTAGTTGATTGTGATAACCAAGTTTTCAACCCTAAATTGTCTTTCCTTAACCCACCCTGGCTGATAAAATATGCCAAAGTCAATTTCATGGCCGCACAAGATCGTTTCCATCTGCAGGAATTGAACCTTGTTTGTGCGGCAATACCCCAAACCTACCATTTCCCAGAAATAGTGCCTTGGTTCTCAACTAATTATGCAATTTAGAACATAGTGGTCTTGTCAGCAAATGGATCCAATGTCATCTGCTTGATTTCTAGAGAATCAATTTTCAAAATGCTTTATTTTCTCTTGTTTCAAAAGCTTCTTCCTTTTATTGATGATTTTCTTGCAGTTCAGTACTATAGTTTCTCACAGGAGGACAAGGATCAATTAATCATCAAATGTTTACCATAGAAAACCCCCGCCTACAAAGACCCTGCCCTACAAGTCCTCCATATTCATTGAGCCTATTAGACGAACCTTTTTCTATCATGTGTCAAGTCCCGATGGAGGATAATGATGAATTGATTGAAGACATGCACCTTAGTTTTTTTATCACTTTTGTTGTCATGTATGCCCTAAATTTGGCTATTGCCAATGCTTGTCAGATTCAATGCATCAATAATTGGTAGATTTTCATGCTACTAAATGTTTCAGATATTAATCATACCTAGTATACATGATTTTATCTCAAAATCATGCCTTCTTCAATGACCTTGGTGTTCACCCTGTAAATGTCTTAGGAAATCCTTGGCTAGTTTATGAGTGGACCCATGTCCCCATGAGGAGGCCAAATAAACAAGGTTTCAGCTTCTGTATAAACCAGTTCATGTCAATCATATACTATGTGCTCAATGGTGCTCCTCCTCCTAGAATCTTCCCTGAGTAAAAAACACCAATGCAACTATGTATAGAGTCCAAGTTTGGTGATTGGTTCATTTTTGAAGATCATATTGTTCTTAGAGTCTATGGTTTTGAAGGGGAACCATATCTACTACCTTTTTTCCTCACCCCAAGATTGTTTGCTTTTGACTATATAAGAAAATATTCAGTTCATAATGAATTCATTTTGTACAATTTATGAAACCTCATTATTCAAGCTACAATAATAAGTAGGTCCATTTTTAACAAAACTAACACATTATACAACTTGACGAGAACTCTAAATAGTTTTCATTTTTTATAGGTTGCAATTTGTGGCTAATTTTACCCTCGAATTGAAAAATGGTGTTATTGATAGCACACCATTTATTTCAAGGATAAAATCACAACACTTTTAAAACCTGTTGGATGATTTTTTTTAATCACATCAAAAGACCAATTTTTAAAAATAAACAAAAATAACAATTTCAATTTGAAATTATTTATTAAAATTTGAAAAAATAATAATAATGTTAAAAGATTAAAAAAAATCAAATAAAAAATTAATAAATTAAAAACACTTAAAAAATACATTACTTAAAATAATTAAAATGAAATTAATAATTAAAAAGAAATTAAAAATTAAAAAAAATATAAATATAAATAAAAATGATTTAAAACAAAACAAATTTATATAAAATAAAAGAATAAATTAAAAAGGGAATTCTTTTTATTAAAATGAAATTTTATTAATAAAAAAAGTATTAAAAAATGATTTTTTTATTAAAAATATGAAATTTTTATTAAAAAATAATTTTTTTATTAAAATTAAAAAAAAAACATATTAAAATTTTTAAAAATGAAAAAAAATCAAATAAAATTTAAAAGACAAAAATAAAATTAAAAACATTAAAATAAAAAAAGCTATTAAAAAATAATTAAAAAAATGAAAAACATAAACATGCCCCCCCTCCCCACCCACTTCCGCTCTCTTTCCCTCCCCTTCCCCTTTCCTGCCTCCCTCCCCCAACCCCCTTTCCTGCAGCGCCCATCGAGCCACAAGCGAGAGAGGGGTTGGGGCAGGGGGGAGAGAAGGGGAAGGGGGATGGGATGAGAGGGGAGAGGAAGGGGTGGGAGCAAGGGGATGGGAGGGGAGAGGAGGGGGGGCAAGGGGGCGGGGGAAATCCAGGGCTTTTAAAAAAATCTTTTTTTTTTTAAATTTTAATAGAATTTTAAAAATTGTAATGTTTTTAAAATTTTTTAATAGTTTTTTTTTTTAATTTTTAATGTTTTGTTCTATTTTTTTTGTTTGATTTAAAAAAAATTAGTATGTTTTTTTATTATAAAATTTAATAAATTTATTTTTTTTAATAATTTTTTTTTAATAAAAAATTTATTTTTAAATAATTTTTTTAATAGAAAATCCATTTTTAATAAAATATTTCTTTTATTTTTTATTTTTTATTTATAATTGTTTTAAAAATAATTATAAAAAAATTTAAAAAGTAGGGAGAGGGAAGTGATGGCCATGAAGAGGCGAGGCCTTATTTTTCAAGGCCATGGTTTTAAAAATGTTGCAATGTTAGCACTACTTATTGATTTAGAGGTTGATTTTAAGATTTTTCTGCCAATGATACTAATTGTTAAGTCCATGCTTTCAAACAAGTTATAATTTTAGCCTTGAAAAAATCAATTTGCTAACAATAGCATTAGTTTTCTATTCAAGGGTTGATTTAATGCTATTGTTAGCAACAATATTGGTTTTTAAGGCAATGGTTGTATTTTTAACCTTGAAACAAAAAAATAGTGCTACTGGTAGCACCACTTTTCGATTTGAAGGTTGATTTTGGTGTTTTTGACACAAAAAATGGATTTTTAGGGCTAGCGTTCTCATTGTGAGTATAGAGCCCTCGTCAGGTTGTATAATGTGTTAACTCAGACAACCTCAAGTAGTAGTATAAGACACAATGGCTCAACTAGATTTAAAAAAAGGGAGAAGCTTGGATCTATGAACCTCATCATATTATTTCAAAGTAGAGGAAGGACAATAAGGCTGTTGAGTATGTCCATCGATCGAAAGGATTCATGGAGAAGACTGCCAACTTGGACTCTTGGGAGCAGGTCAAAGAAGTTCTATTAGATGAAGGATTGCTAGTGGGAGTTGCATAAAGCAGCCAATAGGAACAGGTTCAACATGCATCAAACATGGAAATTATCCAGCAAATTTACATGTTCCTAACATCATTGATGTGGATTAGTTGGATGAGAGATTGGCCCAATCATCTCTATTGAATACTCTTGTAGTTGATGAAAGAGCTAGTAAAAGAACCATGTTAGAAACACAAGATGATAAGGAGGTGGATGAAGATGACAGAACAACAAAGAGGCTCAAAATGGAAGAAGTATTGAGCCAAGGTCTAGCTTTGACAACAACCATTGATAAGGTTGTTAGGAACATACCACCATCAATCGATCTCGAGGAGAATCCTAGTGAGACTACCAACACTAAGCCATATTTGTTGACAATTCAATGACTAGACACAACATGGATTCCAAGAGAAGCTTCAGCAGGAAGGCAATCCACCATATTCTCAATGTGAGGAACCTCCAGCAATTAAATGATGAAAATGCACTATATATAAGAAATAACAGAACACATAAGTGACTTATTGATCGCGGGCCACTTCGAGGGGGAAACCTCCTTTGAGAAAGCTCAATACAAATAACTCGTGGATGCCTTCCTTGGCCTCAACACGTAGTTATATACTAAGTCTAATATAAACAAATATTAATCCCCATGAATGTGGTATAATACAATATAATCATGGGACAACTTACAAAGCATATGCGTCCAACAACAATATACTAACAAAGTAAAGAGAAGGGCTGACATGGGTTCCTAACATCCCCTCCCCCTTAAAAAAAAGCTTTGTTCTCAAAGCTTTAGATGTGGAAATTGTTGCTGAATCTGAAGGAGTGGTTCCCATGTAGCATCCTCTGGTTGCATTCTGTGCCACTGAATTGATGGATCGAGAGAGAAGCCGATGAGTGCACCTATTGAGGATGGCGTCCGACTCCAAAATGATGGATCCTTCATTATCCAGTTCTGGTAAAACATTTTTTTCTCTGATGTTGGTGCCACGAACTTTCTTTAGACAAGAGACATGAAATACTGGATGATTGCGGGAAGAAGGAGGAAGTTCCAAATTGTATGCAACGGACCCAATCTTCTGAAGAACCTTATATGGCCCATAGAACTTTGGAACAAGCTTATGGCGTCCTTTGGGTTTCAGGGCAGATATCTTGTAAGGATGTAGACGAAGAAAAACCATATCACCTGCTTGAAAAGTGCGCTCGAAACGGTGTTGATCGACTTGTTGTTTCATTCGATTTCTTTCCATGTGAATATTGTCCTGCAAAATGCAAAGAATCTGATCTCGGGTTCGAAGAACTGTGTCAACTGCCTGAACTGGTGAACTGTTGGGGGTGTATGGAAGAAGCACTGGCGACGCCGGACCATAGAATTATTCATATGGAGTCATGTTATATGTAGTGTGGTAGGAGGTATTGTACCACCATTCAGCGAGAGGGAGCCACTTTTCCCACTGATGTTGTTGTTCGGAGGTGAAGCAACGAAGAGAAGTTTCCAAACATTTGTTAATAACAACAGTATGGCCATCTGTCTGTGGGTGATACCCTAAACTCATCTTCAGTTTGGTGCCAGTGTGGCGAAATAGTTCTGTCCAAAAATGACTGGTGAAAGTTGCATTACGATCTGAGACCATGGAAAAAGGGATTCCATGAAGATGGAAGATCTAGTCTAGGAAAATCTGTGCGACTGAGGAGACGGTATAGGGATGGATGAGGGCACAAAAATGACTATATTTGGAGAGGTGATCAACCACAACCAAAATCGCTGTCTTCCCTCCATATTTAGGGATCCCTTAAATGAAATCCATAGAAATATTTGTCCAAATCCATGTAGGGATGGGAAAGGGTTCGAGCAATCTCGGAAGGAGCATCGTTTCACCCTTGTTGCACTTGTAGTTATCACATTCAACCACCATCTGTTGAATTGTACTTTTCATTCCCTTCCAAAAGAAGTTACGTTGTGCCCGCTCATACATTTTGAGAAACCCAGAGTGCCCTGCCGATGGAGAAGCATGGAGTTCTTAGAACATAGCCTGTTGAAGATCTGTGCTTTGGGGAAGCACCATACAACCCTTGTATCTCAGGGAAACACCATCCCAAGAGTAATGCGGTACAATAGAAGGGTTGTTGGCCAACCATTGGATGATTTGAGATAATGAGGAGTCATTGACATAGCCCTATTGAACATATTGCAACCAATTTGGAACATGCATAGAAATAGATGAAAGAGAAACTTGGTCATCAAATGTGCAAGAAAAAGCATCCGCCACAAGATTGTCCTTACCCTTCTTGTAAGTGATCTCATAATTATAACCCATGAGTTTTCTAACCCATTTTTGTTGTGCTTGGGAGGAGACCCGTTGTTCCAAGAAATATTTCAGACTACGATGATCAGTCTTGATGAAGGATTTATTCCCTAATAGGTATGGCCGCCACTTCTGTATTGCATGCAAAATAGCCATCATTTCCTTCTCATATGTAGAGGTGACTAAATTCATATCGGAAAGGGCCTTGTTAGTGAATACAACAGGATTTTCATCTTGAAGGATAATAGCACCAAGTCCATTGTTGCAAGCATCACTCTCAATAGTGAAGGGCTTGGAAAAATCAGGCATAGCTAGAACGGGTGTAGTACAGATAGCTTGTTTCAGTTTGTCAAATGCACACTCAGTAGCATGTGTCCATGCAAAAGCATAATTTTTCAAGAGAGTGGTTAATGGAGATGCAATCTTCCCGTAACCCTTGAAAAACTTACAGTAGTAGCCAACCAATCCCACTGGTTCAACAAATACACATGCATATCTATCCAAAATTTGTTGTAGATCCAAAGGAGTAGTAGAGATCGTTGATGGTTGCATATGAATGGAATCGAGCTGAGCAATGACACCATGTGAATTCTTATTAAGGATATTTTCTAGGCAATGTGAACTAATGATGTTGAGAGACCCTTGTTGTAAGTCGTTCAATGTGTGTTTTTTCCCATTGACTGAAAACTACATCCAAAGTTCAACAAAATCCCATAAAATAGGTCCAAGTGTGCGTAACCATTGAGCACCCAAAAACACATCACATCCGCCTAAGGGCAAGGCAAACATGTTGGAGCGCAGGTTCTAATCTCCAATAGAGATACGCACATTGCGACAGTTCCCCTTGCAAGGTAAGGTGCCCCCATTGGAAATCATGACTTCAAAGCTAGAGCAAGGATGGACAAAACAATCAGCCTGTTTGGCGCTCCGAGGGTCATTGAATTTATGAGTGCTACCAGAATCAATGAGTACTATAAGAGGGAGCTTCTTGAAGTAACCCTTGACCTGCATTGTTTGTGGGGTGGTGACTCCAGATAAAGCATGGAGAGATATCTCTGGATGGTCGTCCTAAGAAGGAGGGTCAACAGGTGGTTGTTGAATGTAGACCTGATCATCTACTGTATCTTGAGCTTCTTCACAAATTTCGGCTGCAGGCGGAGAATCCACATCCAAGAGATAGAGCTTTTGCTCAACACATCTATGTCCCCGAGTGAATTTCTCATCACAATTATACCAAATCCCTTTTTCTCTATGTGCCCGCATCTCTGCTTCAGACAAATGTTTGATAGGAGTTGCTCTAGGAGCTGGCGTGATGTGAGGTTGTTGTTAAACCATATTTATGAATGGAACAAAAGTGGATTTGGAGCATTGTTGGGCTATGATCTGGTCCTCTGACAACTTATCCAACCCTAGGAATTCTGTCATTGTGTTGGGAAAGAACATTTTAACCTCATATCAGATTGCATCCTTTAGATCATTGACAAAACAACTCCTGTAGAATTCATCAGACAATCCTTCTATGTGATTGGTCAGTTTCTCAAAATATGTCTGATACTCTCTCACAGTGCCAATTTGGAGAAGTTTAGTGAGTGCTCCTATGAAGTCATCAAAAGCATTAGGGACAAATCGTTGCAAAATGAGTTAGCAAAAATATGTCCATTTTGGCTTTGCATGAGCCTTGATGTACCAACGGAACAATTGAAGGGCTTCATTTTCCAAATGAATGGATTCAAGTGGAACTTTGTTGACATCAAAAGGATTATGCAAATTGAAATATTGTTCTTCCCGGTATATCCATCCAATCGGATCATCGCCATTGAAGCGAGGAAAATCAAGCTTCGGCCCACGAAAAGTGCTGGAAGAAGAGAACCCAGTGTTTGTAGGAGACTCTGGATGTCGTCTATTGTTCATGTCTGAAGGTTGAAGATGGAGGCCGATAATTTCATCCAGATCTTGGATTTTGGTCTTGAGGGCTACAAGTTCTTCCTCCATGTTTTTTGCTCATGCGCAGGTGACAACCATAACCGAGATTTTTTTTTTTTGGAATGGGTAGAAAAACAAAAACAAAAACTTCTTTAGTAAAGGAAAATTTGGATTTGGAAAAAACTCTGATGGCTAATTTGGGTTTGACTAGGTTTTGGACACTTTCTGATGGACATGGAAGCGAAAAATGGGGATTTCAGAAGCGGGGTGAAAGAATGGGAAAATTTGTTAGGGACAAAGAAGCAGAAATAGGAAATGAACACTGTGGCAAAATTTGAAGGCGATTGGGTGAAAATCGAAAAATTTATGGCAAACCCTAAAAATAGACAGATGTGGGATTTCTGGCTTCGGGAAGTGGAATTTAGGATAGGTTCGTCAGGAAGGAAATATGCAGAATGGGATTGCAGGGGTGTTAGTGAATTTTAAAGGGAAATGGAGTTAAAGCAAAGAAGATATGGCGAAAAACATTTTTTCTTTTCTTTTCGGAATTGATCTGCAACGACTTTGGACATATGCAATCTGTTATTTATCAGCTGTCAATAGATATGGACCCCAGGTATGCTCGGATTCCTAAAGGTTCAGGGGTTTCACTCGGCTACTAATGTTGTCTAACAACTTGTGTATTGGGGCAGTACCCCTCACTCCATGACTCATGTAAAACTGATAATCGATTTGCCACGAACGACATCTCTTGGTTTACCTCGCGGGTGGAAACTAGTCAATCAGGTAGGGGTCGTTACCCTTTTCGCTAGAAGGTCCTCTCAATGGCCCAACTAATTCGGGTTTCCTATGGTACTCCTCACAATGAGTTTTAGGGCTATGCCCAGGTACTTCCCACAATTAAGTAGATAGGGATTATTCCTGGATCCGAACCTGCAATTTGAAGGAACAATACAAATGCGAAAAAAAAATTGGCATAAATTCCACCCAGCGAGCCCAAGAAAGTGCTATGATACCAGATGTGAGGAACCTCCAACAATTAAATGATGAAAATGCACGATATATCAGAAATAATAGAACAAAGAAGTGATTTGTTGATTGTGGACCACTTTGAGGGGGAAACCTACTTTGAGCAAGCTCAATACAAATAACTTGTGGATGCCTTCCTTGGCTTCAACACGTACTTATATACTAAGTCTAAGATAAACAACTATTAATCCCCATGAATGTGGGATAATGCAATATAATCATGGGACGACTTACAAAGCATATGCGTCCAACAACAATATACTAACAATGTGGGATAATACAATATACTAACAAAGTAAAGAGAAGGGTTGACATGGGTTCCTAACACTCAAAATATGTGGATATAAAAAGAGATGGCATAAAAAAAGAGGAAAGCTACCACAATTGAAGCTTGGGGCATAGGAGAGGGTCAAACTAAATTGCTTATAGCTACTAAATTTAAAACAAAAACCCTCAACTTGGAACTTTTGGAATCCACAACATCTGAATCAATCTCATCAGAATATTACAAAGGGACAAAGGCCAAAGTTCCTTTAAAATATATCAACCCCTTGGATTTGGTGGAAATGCATAGGAAAAATAGTGAGGTTTTGTACAAAGATGTAATATTGTCCACATCCAATGCCAAGAAGGCACAAATAACCATCATCTCGATTTGGATAGGAAACTAAAATAAGAGAAAATAGAAAATGTGGGAAGATTTAATAAGATAAAGGAGTTGGAACAAGAGGTGATTCAATTGTCATCAAAATAAATTGAAGGCATCCCTGTTGTCAAGCTCATAAAAGACAAAGATCAAGATGTCACATCCCTTCAGAAGAAAATGAAGCTCCTAGAAGTTGCAAATGTCCAAATTTCTGAAATTGCTACTCTAGAAGAAGAAAATCTCAAGCTACAAAGTGAAGTGAGGGAATATAAGCCTACTATGGAGGCCTGGAAATGAAAGACATTAGAGTTTGAGCTTCAAGTTTCTACAATGCAGAAGGAAAAGGCTCTAGCAACTAAACAACCAAAGGTGGTCCAAACACAATCATCCACTTCTCAATTAGAGGTTCATATAGATTTACCGAAGCAGACCAAACTGAAAGCTAATTTGGACATAGCCCAAAGTCAACTCTCATCCCTTCAAGTAGAATTGACAAAGTCATAAGAAAAGGTCGGTATTGTTGAGGACATGTAATGCAGGGGCATCAGGGCCTAGGTGAAACAGTCGAAGTTGATCGACGGAAGGAGGTTGACTAGGGGGATTGTCGATGACCACTGGTGCGAGAAGGCTGGCAGTTGAAGCCAGGTAGTAGAGCAGGAAGCTGTCGAAGTAAAGATCGACATAAGAGGAAGTCGATGAAGTCGAAGGTCAAACATCGACATCGACAAGGAGGAGCATCAACATCAACAAAGAAGCATCAAAGGCCAAGCATGGGGGATGGGGCGAATCGAAAGCCATGGAGATTAAGTGAAGTCGATAGAATAAGTCTAGGATCGACGAGGTTAAGGTTAATTGAAGTGCAAAGTACGAACTGGTCGAAAGAGGATATCGATAGGAATGACCACTACAGAGAATTCAAAGGGGCACAGAGGTCGAGAGGTGCGAAAGTCGAGGCAACAGACATGCAGCCGTTGTGGGTTGTTGGGGAAGTTAATGATAGTTAAGATGGTGGCTGGATCCAAGCCAGGTGTCACCACAGGAGGAGTTTGTGTAGGATGCTCAGGGGCCGCTAACAACTGCAGGATTTGGCGGATCAGGAGTAGAGCAGCAGACAGAGTAAGGAAGCCTTGGGGAAGCCAGCAAGGTGGACCTCGGGAACAACAACAGAACAAAGTAGAAGACTAGTGCGAAGCCACAAAAGAGAGGGATCACGAGATCACTAGATCAAAGGATCACACTCAGGAAGGAGAAACACACTGAGTAGAATAGAGATTTACTTATGTACATTGTAATAGGCTAAGGCCGACTTGTTAATTTGTTTAGATGTAACTTTGTAATCAATTCAAGTAATATAGAAGCCAACTTCTTAGCATTTCAAGTTCGCATCCAGTTTATGTGAGCATTTGTGTGTTGATTGTGTGTTATTGATAAGCAAGAGGGTCTGATCGACCTGCCTTTCATCAAGTGGTATCATAGAAGGAGAGGAACCGATACTGGCTTGCGTAGTGTCAAGTGGTATTGAGCAAAAGAATCCTGAGAGAAGGAAGAGCCTATGTATGCGTGAACAACTCCAGCTGCGGTTGGCTAGAGTTGTGTGCGTGTGGTGAAAGTCTAGTTGCGATTGGACGGGTGGATATTTCAGCTGTGGTTGAAAGAATGGAACAAAGAGGTGTAAATGTCCGTCATGTGGGATGAAGAGCGCGAGGTGCAAGAGTTACAATAGATCGTGAAATGTTCGATGACTGCATGCGAACAATGAGAAGTTTGACCAATGAGGCCGCAGCAATCAAAGAAACCCAGAGACGTGGATGCATTCCCGACGCACTTGACCATAGCGATGAAGAAGTCAAGGAAGTGGAAGCTCGGGAAGCAGTAGAAGAAGAACCAGAATATAAACTCATCAAGTTGTTGACATAGATGAGGGGTAAGACAAAAATGGATGTAGCTACCTACTCAGGAAGTCTAGATCCAGAAGACTTGATAGACTGGATCAGAGAGATGGATAAATACTTCGACATAGAGCATCTAAAGGATCCTAGGAGGATTAAAACTGCATGTCTGAAGTTGAAGGGTCATGCCTCATTGTGGTGGGACATTGTGCAGGCTGACAGAGTCAAGAAAGGAAAGGAGAAGATCAAGTCTTGGGACATAATGGTTGGCAAGTTGAAAGGGAAGTTCTTTCCCAGCGACTATGTGATCTCCTTGTTTAGGAAGTTACAAAACTTTCGACAGAAAGAGACGACTATGAAGGAATATATGGAAGAGTTCTACAAACTGTCAATTAGGTACGGTCAAACCGATGAAGGCGAGGAAGCGGTCGCAAGATATGTAAATAGTTTGAAGTATGTCATACAAAATGAGCTGAGCCTGTCGAAGTTCAAAATGGTTGGTGAAGCCTACTAGTTAGCTCTGAAGGCGGAAGAAAATATGTTGAGGAGAACTGCATCGACCAGAGGAAGGATGATGGTCGAGGTGTGAAGACTGTTTCTGCGAAGCGACAAAGTAGTGGAACTAGGAGAGAAGCTGTCAAAGATAACCGACGTGTGGAAGGGACAGCGACCAGAGAAAAGGCACAAAAAAACCAATGGGAAGGTCGAGAGACGCGTGGTCGAGTTGCGTTTGGTCGAAGTGGCCCAACAGGAAGACGAGGTGCTGATAGACTAGCTATAGTTTGTTATAAGTGTCGAGGAGTGGGATACAAAGCTTATGAATGACCAGAGAATTTACACGTGGAAGAAGAGTCAAAACCCAGACGTCAACGAGATGAAAAAAGGTACGGGAAGACGGATTCGACATCCGACAGTGGCGAAGAAGATAGAGGAAAAGGTTGAAACACGAAAACTAGGAGAACGTTGGTCCAGAATGACCAACAAGACGAGAAGGATCCGGCACAGTGAAATGCCATCTTCCAGACCAAAGCGCTGATCGCCGACAGATACTGTAAGACCATTGTTGATGGTGGTAGTACATGAAACTTAGTGTCGTTGGAGGTCATCGACAAGTTGGGCTTGAGATGCCAAAAGCACCCAAATCCCTACAAGATGTCTTGGTTATAGAAGGGACATTATGTGAAGGTAACCAGACAGCGCATGATCAAATTTAAAGTTGGAAAACTCGAAGACAGTGTATTGTGCGATGTAATCCCAATGGACGCTTGTCACCTGTTGTTAGGAAGGCCATGGCAGTATGATTGGAATATGATCTATGATGGTCGAGCCAACACAGTCACAGTGTGGAAAAATGGCATGCGTAGGATGCTAAAGCCAAAGCAAGAGGATCGCGCCGACTGCAAGGAGGGCGAGAGCAACTACTGGTAGAAAAGAGTGCTGATGTGCTCAATGAAGGAATTCCTAGCAAAGGAAGAGAAACAGTCGGGATGTTTCTCCATCATTTAGAAAGGACCAAGTGTCGAAAGGACGATGACGGAGAGGATTCCAGTCGAAGTGGAGAAAATGATCAACAATTTTAAGAGAATACTGTTCGACAAGGCACTAGCAGGATTGCCATCGCTGAGAAGAATATCTCATCAGATCGACTTGATTCCAGGGTCGAGTTTTCCAAACAAGGCACCACATAGAAGAATTCGACAGAGAGTGAATAACTCAATCGACATGTCCAGGAGTTGTTGGACAAAGGATTGATGCACGAAATTCTGAGCTCGTGTGCGGTACCAGTTGTACTAGCGCCGAAGAAAGGAGGAGAATGGAGGATGTGAATAAACTCCATAGCCATTAACAAGATCATGATCAAGTATAGATTTCCATTGCTGAGGCTGGACAACTTGATGGATTGTTTGAGTGGATCTAGATATTTCACCAAGATTGACCTGAAGAGTGGATACCACTAGATCAGGGTCAGAGAAGGCGATGAATGGAAGACAGTCTTCAAGACGAAGGAAGGACTATATGAGTGGTTAGTCATGCCCTTTGGATTGACTAATGCACCCAGTATGTTCATGAGGCTGATGAACGAGGTATTGAAGCCATTTTTAGGAAAGTTCGTCGTGGTATACCTTGACGACATCTTGATATTCAGTAGAACCAAGGTCGAACATTTGGAACACATTCGACACGTGTTGCAGAAGCTACAAGAATAAAAGCTGATGGTGAATCTGTAGAAATGCTTCTTCACGAAGGAAGAATTGTACTTGGGATTCGTAATCTTGGGTAAAGGGTTAGTAATGGACCTAGAAAAGATAAAGGCTATATTGGAGTGTCCAGAAACCATGAGCACGATAGGAGTGCGGATTTTTCATGGACTTGCTAGTTTCTACAAGAAGTTCATAAGAGGATTCAGTTGAATATGTGCGTCATTAACAGAGTGCATGAGGAAAGGGGAGTTTAAAAGCTTCCCAGAAATCCTTCACCAAGTTGAAGCAGAAGGTGACCGAGAGCCTAGTGTTAGCTCTCCCAGATTTCGACAAATTGTTTCAAGTCAACTGCGACGCGAGTGGAATGGAAATTGGAGCAGTGTTGAGCCAGGAAGGATGACCAATTGCATTCTTCAATGAAAAGTTGGATGAAGCGAAGCAAAGGTATTCGGTCTACGACCAAGAGTTTTATGCTATCGTGCAAGCATTGAAGAAATGGAGGCATTATTTGCTTCCCAATGAGTTTGTGTTATATATAGACCACCAAGCATTGAGGTACTTGAACACTCATGAGAAGTTGAATCAACAACACATGAAATGGGTTGAATTATTGCAAGGATATACTTTCATGTTGTGACATAAGTTGGGCAAGTCGAACAAAGTTTCTGATGCACTGAGTTGAAGAGTTGCACTAATGAACACGAAAACAGTTCAATCAAAGGGAATAGAGTCGGTGAAGACGAAGTATGAGATCAATGAGGATTTTGCGAAAGCATGGAAGGCTAGCCGCGAACCATGGAGTGTCGACATAACTCCATACTTGGATTATTTTATCCATGAGGGATACCTCTTCAAGGGACAATAGTTATGTATTCCCAGGGGATCTGTAAGAGAGAACCTAATTCGAGAATTTCATAGTGGTGGATTAGTAGGACATTTTGGCATCGACAAGACCAAGGCGTCGATTGAGGAAAAGTACTATTGGCCAGGGATGTTGATAGAAGTCGGTAAGTGGGAAAACTGGTATGTAAATTTTCCTGAGTGCTATACCGTACCAAATAGACTACTCTCATGATTTCCAAATGTGAACACTGCTACCTTCAAAAGTACGTCTCCCCCCGATGCGATGATGTGTTGATGTCGAGCATAGGGGAAACCACTTAGTTAGGGAGCACCAATGGCTCTCCCTACTAAGTTCGAGGCGATCCCTTATAGTGATTGAAAGGGATCCCAAGATACAACTGCAACTACTGCAACTCTCGGAATGTAGTGTTTTTTCGTCAACGAGAGCTGAAGTATATGATAGGACGAGAGTCCCATCCTGAGAACTAGGATCATATTGTAACCAACTGGTGGATGGATAGACCTGACACAAGATTGGTTGATAAGTGTGAGGCTCATAACTCCCTTTGATCGATGTAAACATGGGGAGTGGGGGCGACAACATTTCTTTCAGGACAATGCAGGTTGAAACAGATGGAGACAAACTGCAAATGAAAGGGTTTTGATGGAGACGCAAAACGAAGGGTAATGGTGACCGAAAAAACAAATATTGCTGAACATATGGAGACCTAAATACATCGATCAAAGGAGACCATGTTTTGTTGCCAAAATAATATGGTGTTCCCGCAATGTGTGGTTATTGGGGAACTGTATGTACATAAATAATGTTGGTGGGGTCCCGATAGTTTTTTGTGTTGGGAGACTGATTTGATGATGGGCGGAGTCCCTGTGGTTTTGAGTGGATCGGGGGAACACTTTCCAATGATGAAGTGAGGGGTAACTTGCATACACAAATATGGGTGCCCCATGAAATGATGCCATGCAATGTAGTCGTGCGGGATAAATGGAAGAACGGGTTGTTTCTGAGGGTCACTATTAGAGGAAATTTGGATGAAAAATGGGCCTCCTAAGGAAAATGCTAAAAAAAGCCATGTAGGCAATTTTTTATACTATTTTGCTTTTATCGAAGCTGCCCGGGGTTATTTCATTTTATTGAAGCTACTTTAGATATATATTTTATATTAAAATCAATTTATGAGGACAAAATTCGATGTAGTGTTTTCACTCAAAATAAGGAAAGAAAAATAAATACACAATGCCAACTTAAAAGTTATTGGGTCATGTATTACCTAAAATAAGGATGGATATATTAGTTCCGATATTAGTTATTATTATATTTATTTTATATTATATATTAGTTATGATGTTAATTAAAAGTTATTGGACCTTTTTTTTACGGTTAATATAAAATATTAATTATAATATAATATTATTACATATTAGTTGTCATATTAATTACTATTACTATTATATATTGGTCATGTATTATCTAAAAGATGGATGGGTATATTAGTTATGATATTAGTTAAAAATTATTAGACTGATTATTATACAATATTAATTATAATATTATATTATTGTATATTAGTTGTAATATTAATTACTATTACTATTATATATTGGTCACGTATTATCTAAAAGATGAATGGGTAAATTAGTTAAAAGTTATTGGACTTAAATTTTAATGGTTATTATAAAATATTAATTATAAAATATTATTATTATATATTAGTTATAATATTAATTACTATTACTATGGTAAAATATTACCTAAAATATTGATGGGTATGTTAGTTATGATATTAGTTAAAAGTTATAAAATATTAATTATAATATTATATTATTATATATTAATTGTAATATTAATTACTATTACTATTATATATTGGTCATGTATTATCTAAAATATGGATAGGTATATTAGTTACGGTATTAGTTAAAAGTTATAAAATATTAATTATAATATAATATTATTATATATTATATATTAGTTGTAATACTAATTACTATTGTTATTATAGATGGGTCACGTATTATCTAAAATATGGATAGGTATATTAGTTATGATATTAGTTAAGTTATTGGACTTGACGGTTATTATAAAACATTAATTATAATATAATATTATTATATATTAATTGTAATATTAATTACTATTACTATGGTCAAATATTACCTAAAAGATTGATGGGTATGTTAGTTATTATATTAATTAAAAGTTATTGGACCTAACTTTTGATAGTTATTATAAAATATAAAATATAAAATATAAATTATAATATAATATTATTATATATCAGTTATAATATTAATTACTATTACTATTATATATTTTTATATATTGGTCAAATATTACATAAAATATTGATTGATATTTTAGTTAGTATTATATGTTATATATTAGTTATGATAATAATAAAAGTTATTTGACCCAATAATATTATTATATATTAGTTATAATATTAATTATTATTATTGTTATATATTATCTTTGGATCACCTATTACTTAAAATTAGTTAGCATATTAATTTCATTATCAATATCCAAGATAATTTCGGGCACATTGGCAGACAAATTATATTATTAAAAAAGTCCACTTATCCCCAAATTATATATATATATATTTTTTAAGAGGTGCTCTTTTTTTTGAATTTTAAAGCATTTTGATTGGCTAATACATGATGACATGGAATTTGAATTAGGATTGAAAGGCTCATTTTCATCCAAATTTCCTCTAATCGGCGGTGGCAATAAGTGTCTTTGTGGGGGTGATGATACGAGAGGGATTGAGGATGGTAAAGTGCTCATGGAGGTATGAGGGAGGCTTTGTGAATCATTCTCGTAATCGGTGTCGAGAGATCTGACGAGTGTCTACTTGGTGGAATAAATGCACAATTATGAAATGATACTCGAAGGGAGGGTCTTTTAAAGTTGGGTCATATTCCTCGTACTTGTGGGGGGTCGACATCATGGGTGCCAATTGATGACAATGATGGAATTGGTGCACACACCCATGGGGGAACATGCTATTCATGGTAATGATGTTGATGGCACATCAAGGCCATGAATGAGGGCCCTACAGTTATCAACGGGAATACTGGGATATGCATTATAAACAAAGTGTAAATAGTGTCTATATGCTAGTTTTAGAATGATACCTGTGGTAGGGTGCATGAACCCTCTTGTTAGAGCTTGGAGTCTTACTCTTATAATGAACAAGAGGCTTCATATTGGCCTGATCATGGTCCTACACATATGGCACACATACCCAAATGTAGTAAAAGACATAACCAAGGTATTGACAATGCAAAAATAATATAACCAAAACATTGCGTACTTGTGGGGTACTTGGATAGGAAAATAGTGTCCCAGTGACATTGGTGGGCATATATATTTGTTGGTCATATGTCAAAGAGCTCGAAGCATTGGTCTCCGTGGTACAAACAATTTTAGAAACAGAGTTACGGTTTGTCTGTGGAATCAGTTGGAAGTTTGGGTCAAATGAGTATGAAATAGGGGTGGGGCCCACTATTGGAAATCATTTTTACTTTGTGCCATCAACATCCTAGAGTGCATTTTGAGTGTTTCTAGGAAATCCGGTGAACCATTCGTCGAGCCTTGAGTTCCAGGTATGCCTCACCCTTGTACGTTTTAATTTTATCTTGGTAGACTTAGGTTTGGGGGTCCCATGGGTGGGCAAAGGTCCTTTTTTGTGTTTTAGGGCTAACAAGATTTCTTAAAAAACACGATTTTTTAGAAAATGTGATTTATTTCATAAATGGAATCAACAAAGTATGCACATTCTACGTCATAACGATATTCTATAGTTTGCGCATGCGTCCGGAAATAAGAAAAGCCTACTTCCGCCCTTTTTTAAAATCTTAGTTTCTAGAAGGTTTACATGATTTCTTAAAAAACACGAGTCTATAGAAAATGTGATTTAATTCATAAATGGAATCAACAAAGTATGCACATTCTATGTAATAACGACTTTCTATACTTTGCGCATGCGTCCGGAAATAAGAAAAGCTTACTTCCCCCCCTTTTTTTAAATTCACAGCTTCTAGAAGGTTTACATGATTTCTTAAAAAACACGAGTTTTTAGAAAATGTGATTTATTTCATAAATGGAATAAACAAAGTATGCACATTCTATGTCATAATGACTTTCGATAGTTTGCGCATTCGAAAACTATGCACATTCTACGTAATAATGACTTTCTATAGTTTATGCATGCGTCCGGAAATAAGAAAAGCTTACTTCCCCCCATTTTTTTAAATTCACAGCTTCTAGAAGGTTTACATGATTTCTTAAAAAACACGAGTTTTTGGAAAATGTGATTTATTTCATAAATGGAATCAAGAAAGTATGCACATTCTACGTAATAATGACTTTCTATAGTTTGTGCATGCGTCCGGAAATAAGAATAGCTTACTGCCCCCCATTTTTTAAAATCACAGCTTCGAGAAGGTTTACATGATTTCTTAAAAAACACGAGTTTTTAGAAAATGTGATTTATTTCATAAATAGAATCAACAAAGTATGCACATTCTATGTAGTAATGACTTTCGATAGTTTGCGCATGCACAAACTATGCGCATTCTAAGTAATAACGACTTTCTATAGTTTGCGCATGCGTCCGGAAATAAGAAAAGCTTACTTCCCCCCTTTTTTTAAATTCACAGCTACTAGAAGGTTGACATGATTTCTTAAAAAACACGAGTTTTTAGAAAATGTGATTTATTTCATAAATGGAATGAAGAAAGTATGCACATTCTACGTAATAATGACTTTCTATAGTTTGCGCATGCGTCCGGAAAAAAAAATAGCTTACTGCCCCCCGTTTTTTAAAATCACAGCTTCTAGAAGGTTTACATGATTTCTTAAAAAACAATAGTTTTTAGAAAATGTGATTTATTTCATAAATGGAATCAACAAAGTATGCACATTCTATGTCATAACGACTTTCGATAGTTTGCGCATGCGCAAACTATGCACATTCTACGTAATAACGACTTTCTATAGTTTGCGCATGCGTCCAGATCTAAGAAAAGCTTACTACCCACCATTTTTTAAAATCACAACTTCTAGAAGGTTTACATGATTTCTTAAAAAACACAAGTTTTTAGAAAATGTGGTTTATTTCATAAATGGAATCAACAAAGTATGCACATTCTATGTCATAACGACTTTCGATAGTTTGCGCATTTGCAAACTATGCACATTCTACGTAATAACGACTTTCTATAGTTTGCTCATACGCACGGAAATAAGAAAAGCTTACTTCCCCCCTTTTTTTAAATTCACAGCTTCTAGAAGGTTTACATGATTTCTTAAAAAACACGAGTTTTTAGAAAATGTGATTTATTTCATAAATGGAATCAACAAAGTATGCACATTCTATGTCATAACGACTTTGGATAGTTTGCGCATATGCAAACTATGCACATTCTACTTAATAACGACCTTCTATAGTTTGCGCATGCTTCCGGAAATAAGAAAAGCTTACTTCCCCCCTTTTTTAAAATTCACAGCTTCTAGAAGGTTTACATGATTTCTTAAAAAACACGATTTTTTAGAAAATGTATTTTATTTCATCAATGGAATCAACAAAGTATGCACATTCTATGTCATAACGACTTTCAATAGTTTGTGCATGCGCAAACTATGCATATTCTACGTAATAACGACTTTCTATAGTTTGCGCATGTGTCTGAAAATAAGAAAAGCATACCTCCCCCCTTTTTTTAAATTCACAGCTTCTAGAAGGTTACATGATTTCTTAAAAGACACGAGTTTTTAGAAAATGTGATTTATTTCATAAATGGAATCAACAAAGTATACACATTCTACGTAATAACGACTTTCTATAGTTTGAGCATGCGTCCGGATCTAAGAAAAGCTTACTTCCCCCCGTTTTTTAAAATCAGAACTTCTAGAAGGTTTACATGATTTCTTAAAAAACACGAGTTTTTAGAAAATGTGATTTATTTCATAAATGGAATCAACAAAGTATGCACATTCTATGTCATAAGGACTTTCGATAGTTTGCGCATGTGCAAACTATGCACATTCTACGTAATAACGACTTTCTATAGTTTGCACATGCGCTCGGAAATAAGAAAAGCTTACTTCCCCCCTTTTTTTAAATTCACAGCTTCTAGAAGGTTTACATGATTTCTTAAAAAACATGAGTTTTTAGAAAATGTGATTTATTTCATAAATGGAATCAACAAAGTATGCACATTCTATGTCATAACGACTTTCGATAGTTTGCGCATGCGCAAACTATGCACATTCTACGTAATAACGAATTTCTATAGTTTGCGCACGCGTCCGGAAATAAGAAAAGCTTACTTCCCCCCTTTTTTTAAATTCACAGCTTCTAGAAGGTTTACATGATTTCTTAGAAAAAACGAGTTTTTAGAAAATGTTATTTATTTCATAAATGGAATCAACAAAGTATGCACATTCTATGTCATAACGACTTTCGATAGTTTGCGGATGCGCAAAATATGCACATTCTACGTAATAACGACTTTCTATAGTTTGCGCATGCGTCCGGAAATATGAAAAGCTGACTTCCCCCCTTTTTTTAAATTCACAACTTCTAGAATGTTTACATGATTTCGTAAAAAAACATGAATTTTTAGAAAATGTGATTTATTTCATAAATGGAATCAACAAAGTATGAACATTCTATGTAATAATAACTTTCGATAGTTTGGGCATGCTCAAACTATGCACATTCTACGTAATAATGACTTTCTATAGTTTGGGCATGCGTCCAAAAATAAGAAAAGCTTACTTCCCCCCTTTTTTTAAATTCACAGCTTCTAGAAGGTTTACATGATTTCTTAAAAAACACGAGTTTTTAGAAAATGTATTTTGTTTCATCAATGGAATCAACAAAGTATGCACATTCTATGTCATAACGACTTTCGATAGTTTGCGCATGCGCAAACTATGCATATTCTACGTAATAACAACTTTCTATATTTTGCGCATGCGTCCGAAACTAAGAAAAGCATACTTCGTCCCTTTTTTTAAATTCACAGCTACTAGAAGGTTACATGATTTCTTAAAAGACACGAGTTTTTAGAAAATGTAATTTATTTCATAAATGGAATGAACAAAGTGTGCACATTCTACATAATAACGACTTTCTATAGTTTGCGCATGCGTCCGGATCTAAGAAAAGCTTACTACCCCCCCATTTTTTAAAATCACAACTTCTAGAAGGTTTTTATGATTTCTTAAAAAACACAAGTTTTTAGAAAATGTGATTTATTTCATAAATGGAATCAACAAAGTATGCACATTCTATGTAATAACGACTTTCGATAGTTTGCGCATGCGCAAACTATGCACATTCTACGTAATATTGACTTTCTATAGTTTGCGCATGCGCCCGGAAATAAGAAAAGCTTACTTCCCCCCTTTTTTTAAATTCACAGCTTCTAGAAGGTTTACATGATTTCTTAAAAGAATACGAGTTTTTAGAAAATGTGATTTATTTCATAAATGGAATCAACAAAGTATGCACATTCTATGTCATAACGACTTTCGATAGTTTGCACATTCGCAAACTATGCACATTCTACTTAATAACGACTTTCTATAGTTTGCGTATGCGTCTGGAAATAAGAAAAGCTTACTTCCCCCCTTTTTTTAAATTCACAGCTTCTAGAAGGTTTACATGATTTCCTAAAAAGCACGATTTTTTAGAAAATGTATTTTATTTCATCAATGGAATCAACAAAGTATGCACATTCTATGTCATAACCACTTTCGATAGTTTGCGCATGCGCAAACTATGCATATCCTACGTAATAACGACTTTCTATAGTTTGTGCATGTGTCCGAAAATAAGAAAAGCATACTTCCCCCCTTTTTTTAAATTCACAGCTTCTAGAAGGTTACATGATTTCTTAAAAGACACGAGTTTTTAGAAAATGTGATTTATTTCATAAATGGAATCAACAAAGTATACACATTCTACGTAATAACGACTTTCTATAGTTTGCGCATGCGTTCGGATGTAAGAAAAGCTTACTTCCCCTCGTTTTTTAAAATCACAACTTCTAGAAGGTTTACATGATTTCTTAAAAAACACGAGTTTTTAGAAAATGTGATTTATTTCATAAATGGAATCAACAAAGTATGCACATTCTATGTCATAACGACTTTCGATAGTTTGCGCATGCGCAAACTATGCACATTCTATGTAATAACGACTTTCTATAGTTTGCGCATGCTTCCGGAAATAAGGAAAGCTTACTTCCCCCCTTTTTTTAAATTCACAGCTTCTAGAAGGTTTACATGATTTCTTAAAAAACACAAGTTTTTAGAAAATGTGATTTATTTCATAAATGGAATCAACAAAGTATGCACATTCTATGTCATAACGACTTTCGATAGTTTGCGCAAGCGCAAACTATGCACATTCTACGTAATAATGAATTTCTATTATTTGCGCATGCGTCCGGAAATAAGAAAAGCTTACTTCCCCCCTTTTTTTAAATTCACAGCTTCTATCAGGTTTACATGATTTCTTAAAAAACGTTAGTTTTTAGAAAATGTTATTTATTTCATAAATGGAATCAACAAAGTATGCACATTCTATGTCATAACGACTTTTGATAGTTTGCGCACGCGCAAACTATGCACATTCTACGTAATAATGACTTTCTATAGTTTGCGCATGCGTCCGGAAATAAGAAAAGCTTACTTGCCCCCTTTTTTTAAATTCACAACTTCTAGAACGTTTACATGATTTCATAAAAAAACACGAGTTTTTAGAAAATGTGATTTATTTCATAAATGGAATCAACAGAGTATGCACATTCTATGTCATAACGACTTTCGATAGTTTGGGCATGCTCAAACTATGCACATTCTACGTAAAAACGACTTTCTATAGTTTGCGCATGCGTCCGGAAATAAGAAAAGCTTACTTCCCCTCTTTTTTAAATTCACAGCTTCTAGAAGGTTTACATGATTTCTTAAAAAACACGCTTTTTTAGAAAATATATTTTGTTTCATCAATGGAATCAACAAAGTATGCACATTCTATGTCATAACGACTTTCGATAGTTTGCGCATGCGCAAACTATGCATATTCTACGTAATAACGACTTACTATAGTTTGCGCATGCGTCCGAAACTAATAAAAGCATACTTCCCCCCTTTTTTTATATTCACAGCTACTAGAAGTTTACATGATTTCTTAAAAGACACGAGTTTTTAGAAAATGTAATTTATTTCATAAATGGAATCAACAAAGTATGCACTTTCTACGTAATAACGACTTTCTATAGTTTGCGCATGCGTCCGGATCCAAGAAAAGCTTACTACCCCACATTTTTTAAAATCACAACTTCTAGAAGGTTTACATGATTTCTTAAAAAACACAAGTTTTTAGAAAATGTGATTTATTTCATAAATGGAATCAACAAAGTATGCACATTCTATGTCATAACGCTTTTCGATAGTTTGCGCATGCGCAAACTATGCACATTCTACGTATAACGACTTTCTATAGTTTGCGCGTGCGCCCGGAAATAAGAAAAGCTTACTTTCCCCCTTTTTTTAAATTCACAGCTTCTATAAGGTTTACATGATTTCTTAAAAAAGACGAGTTTTTAGAAAATGTGATTTATTTCATAAATGGAATCAACAAAGTATGCACATTCTATGTCATAACGACTTTCGATAGTTTGCGCATTCACAAACTATGCACATTCTACTTAATAACGACTTTCTATAGTTTGCGCATGCGTCTGGAAATAAGAAAAGCTTACTTCCCCTCTTTTTTTTAAACTCACAGCTTCTAGAAGGTTTACATGATTTCTTAAGAAACACGAGTTTTTAGAAAATGTATTTTATTTCATCAATGGAATCAACAAAGTTGCACATTCTATGTCATAACGACTTTCGATAGTTTGCACATGCGCAAACTATGCATATTCTACGTAATAACGACTTTCTTTAGTTTGCGCATGTGTCCGAAAATGAGAAAAGCATACTTCCCCCCTTTTTATAAATTCATAGCTTCTAGAATGTTACATGATTTCTTAAAAGACACAAGTTTTCAGAAAATGTGATTTATTTCATAAATGGAATCAACAAAATATGCACATTCTACGTAATAACGACGTTCTATAGTTTGCGCATGCGTCCGGATCTAAGAAAAGCGTACTTCACCCCGTTTTTTAAAATCAAAACTTCTAGAAGGTTTACATGATTTCTTAAAAAACACGAGTTTTTAGAAAATGTGATTTATTTCATAAATGGAATAAACAAAGTATGCACATTCTATGTCATGACGACTTTCGATAGTTTACGCATGCGCAAACTATGCACATTCTACGTAATAACGACTTTCTGTAGTTTGCGCATGCGTCCAGAAATAAGAAAAGGTTACTTCCCCCAT
Source organism: Larix kaempferi (assembly GCA_027924585.1). Classification (NCBI taxonomy): domain Eukaryota; kingdom Viridiplantae; phylum Streptophyta; class Pinopsida; order Pinales; family Pinaceae; genus Larix; species Larix kaempferi. The sequence goes on from BSBM01000217.1 coordinate 40,076,502, forward strand.
TTTTTTTAATTCACAGCTTCTAGAAGGTTTACATGATTTCTTAAAAAACACGAGTTTTTAGAAAATGTGATTTATTTCATAAATGGAATGAACAAAGTATGCACATTCTATGTCATAACGACTTTCGATAGTTTGCGCATGCACAAACTACGCACATTCTACGTAATAACGACTTTCTATAGTTTGCGCATGCGTCCGGAAATAAGAAAAGCTTACTTCCCCCCTTTTTTTAAATTCACAGCTTCTAGAAGGTTTACATGATTTCTTAAAAAACACGAGGTTTTAGAAAATGTATTTTGTTTCATCAATGGTATCAACAAAGTATGCACATTCTATGTCATAACGACTTTCGATAGTTTGCGCATGCGCAAACTATGCACATTCTATGTAATAACGACTTTCTATAGTTTGCACATGCGCCCGGAAATAAGAAAACCTTACTTCCCCCCTTTTTTTAAATTCACAGCTTCTAGAAGGTTTACATTATTTCCTAAAAAACACAAGTTTTTAGAAAATCTGATTTATTTCATAAATGGAATCAACAAAGTATGCACATTCTACGTCATAACGACTTTCTATAGTTTGCGCTTGCGTCCGGAAATAAGAAAAGCTTACTTCCTCCTGTTTTTTAAAATCACAGCTTCTAGAAGGTTTACATGATTTCTTAAAAAACATGAGTTTTTAGAAAATGTGATTTATTTCATAAATGGAATCAACAAAGTATGCACATTCTATGTCATAACGACTTTCGATAGTTTGCGCATGCGCAAACTATGCACATTCTACGTAATAACGACTTTCTATAGTTTGCGCATGCGTTCGGAAATAAGAAAAGCTTACTTCCCCCCTTTTTTTAAATTCACAGCTTCTAGAAGGTTTACATGATTTCTTAAAAAACACGAGTTTTTAGAAAATGTTATTTATTTCATAAATGGAATCAACAAAGTATGCACATTCTATGTCATAACGACTTTCGATAGTTTGCGCATGCGCAAACTATGCACATTCTATGTAATAACGACTTTCTATAGTTTGCGCATGCGCCCGGAAATAAGAAAAGCTTACTTCCCCCCTTTTTTTAAATTCACAGCTTCTAGAAGGTTTACATGATTTCTTAAAAAACACGAGGTTTTAGAAAATGTATTTTGTTTCATCAATGGTATCAACAAAGTATGCACATTCTATGTCATAACGACTTTCGATAGTTTGCGCATGTGCAAACTATGCATATTCTACGTAATAACGATTTTCTATAGTTTGCGCATGCGTCCGAAACTAAGAAAAGCATACTTCCCCCCTTTTTTTAAATTCACAGCTACTAGAAGGTTACATGATTTCTTAAAAGACACGAGTTTTTAGAAAATGTGATTTATTTCATAAATGGAATCAACAAAGTATGCACATTCTACGTAATAACGACTTTCTACAGTTTGCGCATGCGTCCGGATCTAAGAAAAGCTTACTACCCCCCATTTTTTAAAATCGAACTTCTAGAAGGTTTACATGATTTCTTAAAAAACACGAGTTTTTAGAAAATGTGATTTATTTCATAAATGGAATCAACAAAGTATGCACATTCTATGTCATAACGACTTTCGATAGTTTGCGCATGCACAAACTATGCACATTCTACGTAATAACGACTTTCTATAGTTTGCGTATGCGCCCGGAAATAAGAAAAGCTTACTTCCCCCCTTTTTTTAAATTCATAGCTTCTAGAAGGTTTACATGATTTCTTAAAAAACACGAGTTTTTAGAAAATGTGATTTATTTCATAAATGGATTCAATAAAGTATGCACATTCTATGTCATAACGACTTTCGATAGTTTGCACATGCGCAAACTATGCACATTCTACGTAATAACGACTTTCTATAGTTTGCGCATGCGCCCGGAAATAAGAAAAGCTTACTTCCCCCTTTTTTTAAATTCACAGCTTCTAGAAGGTTTACATGATTTCTTAAAAAACACGAGTTTTTAGAAAATGTATTTTATTTCATCAATGGAATCAACAAAGTATGCACATTCTATGTCATAACGACTTTCGATAGTTTGCGTATGCGCAAACTATGCATATTCTACCTAATAACGACATTCTATAGTTTGCGCATGTGTCCGAAAATAAGAAAAGCATACTTCCCCCCTTTTTTTAAATTCACATCTTCTAGAAGGTTACATGATTTCTTAAAAGACACGAGTTTTTAGAAAATGTGATTTATTTCATAAATGGAATCAACAAAGTATGCACATTCTATGTAATAACGACTTTCTATAGTTTGTGCATGCGCCCGGAAATAAGAAAAGCTTACTTCCCCCCTTTTTTTAAATTCACAGCTTCTAGAAGGTTTACATGATTTCTTAAAAAACACGAGTTTGTAGAAAATGTGATTTATTTCATAAATGGAATCAACAAAGTATGCACATTCTATGTCATAACGACTTTCGATAGTTTGCGCATGCGCAAACTATGCACATTCTACGTAATTGTAATGCCCCTAAAATGACTGTGGACCTTAAGGGAACCTGTCAAGTGACCCGGTTGAACAACTTTGATACAGTGGTCGCTTGAGCCTTGGTATGTCTAAAATGATTGAGGAAAACCTTAAGATGTGAATGATGACAATAATTGATAAATGAATTAAATTATATTTAGATTGGGATAATTAATTGATTACATCTTGCTTAATGATTAGCCTTAATTGATCAAGTCAAAGTGTAGTGGGACAGTGACAGTCCTAGCTTTACGATTTGGGAGGATGCAATTGAGATGCGTCATAGATTTCTACATTTATTCTGAACTTCGGGACGAAGTTCTAAATAAGTAGGGGTGTATGTAGTGCCCCTAGACTACTGTAGACATTGAGAGCACCTGTTGAGTGACTCGACTGTTTGAAACATTAATAAAATAACCCTATGATTTTATTTTGAGTATATTTATGATTACGATTGATTGATATATGTGCATGTGGGTAGTTATTGTGAATGGACGATTTCATGTTGTCTAATGATTAACTTTGATATGAATGATGCTTAACGACTAGTTGTTCAATTGATTATGTGATTAGACGAATGAGTAATGATTGAGTAAATTATAGATGCTTAACGAAGCAGCATATTTATAAATCAAATTGTGATTATTGACGACAGTGCTACTAATTTACGTTTGTGAGAATAGTGTGTAGCGATAGGTGAAACGGTTCACCGATGGACACACAAAGGAATATGAAGGGTCGTAGAGTATGGGTAAATCACACACAGGGAGAGCGACGATGATGTCGACTTCCGACAGAATACCACGCTTGAGCAGATAAGCACTGATTCGCTTGCTCAAGAGGAAAGCGTGAGGGCGTACGAGGTGGGCCACGGCGGAGCTGGTCACGTACGAGTTGGGGAGCGCATAGTGAGAATGGACTCACTCCTCAACGCCATTAGTCCCTAATAGCATGTAGACGGAGGATGGAAGGTAATGGCTCCTGAAATCCCTACATGAAGTTCGCGCAAGTCAAAACGGAAGGATGACGGAAGAAGGGCCCGACGGTGCGGTACCCTGCTGAGAACGGAAAGAGTGGACACAAGGAACCAACGATGTGGTACCTTGCCAAGGAATGGAAACTACAGATGACTGGACCCGATGGAGTGGTGCCATGTTGGGAAAATTAAATTAAGGAACAAGGAGGCCCAATGGTGTGGCACCGGAGTCCTAGTAAAAGTTGACTACTAAACTTAACTGCATTGAAACATATAAGTTTGGACCTAGAACATTACTTAGAAATGTATTTCAGTACTCTAGGCATTTGCACATAAATGATTACTTTGGCATTTAAATAATATTAAGTGTTATTTAGGCATTTGCACATGAAAGGATACTCCTGATTATTTAAAAATATTATAAAGATTTATTTAGGAGCAAAATGGAATCCTAGGCATGGACACCTAGTCAACTCCACCTACACCACAAATATAGGAGTTAAGTGAAATATCTAGGGGACAAACTTGAGCAAACTTAGGGATGTTGGTGCATCTCCTAGAGAAACTGACACATGGATGGGTGAGTTTTATTAATTTATTAATTTAATAAAATGAATATTTTTGCATGAAGCGACATGTGTCGCATGAGATTTTCCTTTATAAAGAAGACATTGGGAATGGGTAAAGGTCCCAGAACCTAGATGACTATCATAATTTTGAGTTACCTCATGACTTGTTGCTATTGAGGGTTTGGCTGGAAATCTTGGTGGGGGGGAAACCTAAGATGGGTTTCTGGATTATTGTGTGTGAGCTCTACGACCCAAAGCTCTGGGGAGGCCATGCGACTGAAAGCATGAGCCTATGGTTGGGTGGCAAAGCTAATGGTTGCTTCGCCTATGGTTAAACGAGCTTTGCTGGAGGGATCCTACAGAATACGCGGACGGCAGTGGACAAGATGGTATCAAAGACAGGTTATGGTTTGTTATAATTTGCATAAGTTATTCATTTATTTAGTTTATTTATCTAGTCATTATGTTTTCTAATCTCTTTTGTATCAAGTGGTTGAGTTTCAGGTTAAGCATGAAGGAACCTACACGAGGGGCCCTACAGTAATAACGACTTTCTATAGTTTGCGCATGCGCCTGGAAATAAGAAAAGCTTACTTCCCCCCTTTTTTAAAATTCACAGCTTCTAGAAGGCTTACATGATTTCTTAAAAAACACGAGTTTTTAGAAAATGTGATTTATTTCATAAATGGAATCAACAAAGTATGCACATTCTATGTCATAACGACTTTCGATAGTTTGCGCATGCGCAAACTATGCACATTCAACGTAATAACGACTTTCTATAGTTTGCGCATGTGCCCGAAAATATGAAAAGCTTACTTCCCCCCTTTTTTTAAATTCACAGCTTCTAGAAGGTTTACATGATTTCTTAAAAAACACAAGTTTTTAGAAAATGTGATTTATTTCATAAATGGAATCAACAAACTATGCACATTCTATGTCATAACGACTTTCGATAGTTTGCGCATGTGAAAACTATGCACATTCTACATAATAACGACTTTCTATAGTTTGCGCATGCGCCCGGAAATAAGAAAAGCTTACTTCCCCCCTTTTTTTAAATTCACAGCTTCTAGAAGGTTTACATGATTTCTTAAAAAACACGAGTTTTTAGAAAATGTATTTTATTTCATAAATGGAATCAACAAAGTATGCACATTCTATGTCATAACGACTTTCGATATTTTACGCATGCACAAACTATGCACATTCTACGAAATAACGACTTTCTATAGTTTGCGCATGCATCCGGAAATAAGAAAAGCTTACTTCCCCCCTTTTTTTAAATTCAAAGCTTCTAGAAGGTTTACATGATTTCTTAAAAAACACGAGTTTTTAGAAAATGTGATTTATTTCATAAATGGAATCAACAAAGTATGCACATTCTACGTAATAACGACTTTCTATAGTTTGCGCATGCGTCCGGAAATACAAAAAGCTTACTTCCCCCCGTTTTTTAAAATTACAGCTTCTAGAAGGTTTACATGATTTCTTCAAAAACACGAGTTTTTAGAAAATGTGATTTATTTCATAAATGAAATCAACAAAGTATGCACATTCTATTCCATAACGACTTTCGATAGTTTGCGCATGCGCAAACTATGCACATTCTACGTATTAATGGCTTTCTATAGTTTGCGCATGCGTCCGGAAATAAGAAAAGCTTACTTCCCCCCTTTTTTTAAATTCACAGCTTCTAGAATGTTTACATGATTTCTTAAAAAAAATGCGATTTTAGAAAATGCGATTTATTTCATAAATGGAATAAACAAAGTATGCACATTCTACATCACAACCACTTTCTATAGTTTGCGCATGCGTCCAGAAATAAAAAAAGCTTACTTCCCCCCATTTTTTAAAATCACTGCTTCTAAAAGGTTTACATGATTTCTTAAAAAACACGAGTTTTTAGAAAATGTGATTTATTTCATAAATGGAATCAACAAAGTATGCACATTCTACGTCATAACGATATTCTATAGTTTGCGCATGCGTACGGAAATAAGAAAAGCTTACTTCCGCCCGTTTTTTAAAATCACAGTTTCTAGTAGGATTACATGATTTCTTAAAAAACACGAGTATGTAGAAAATGTGATTTAACTCATAAATGGAATCAACAAAGTATGCACATTCTATGTAATAACGACTTTCTATAGTTTGCGCATGCGTCCGGAAATAAGAAACGTCTACTTCCCCCCTTTTTTTAAATTCACAGCTTCTAGAAGGTTTACATGATTTCTTAAAAAACACGAGTTTTTAGAAAATGTGATTTATTTCATAAATGGAATAAACAAAGTATGCACATTCTATGTCATAACGACTTTCGATAGTTTGCGCATTCGCAAACTATGCACATTCTACGTAATAACGACTTTCTATAGTTTGCGCATGCGTCCGGAAATAAGAAAAGCTTACTTCCCCCATTTTTTTAAATTCACAGCTTGTAGAAGGTTTACATGATTTCTTAAAAAACACGAGTTTTTAGAAAATGTGATTTATTTCATAAATGGAATCAACAAAGTATGCACATTCTATGTCATAACGATATTCTATAGTTTGCGCATGCGTCCGGAAATAAGAAAAGCTTACTTCCCCCCGTTTTTTAAAATCACAACTTCTAGAAGGTTTACATGATTTCTTAAAAAACACGAGTTTTTAGAAAATGTGATTTACTTCATAAATGGAATCAACAAAGTATGCACATTCTATGTCATAACTACTTTCGATAGTTTGCGCATGCACAAACTATGCACATTCTACGTAATAACAACCTTCTATAGTTTGCACATGCGCCCAGAAATAAGAAAAGCTTACTTCCCCCCTTTTTTTAAATTCACAGCTTCTAGAAGGTTTACATGATTTCTTAAAAAACACGAGTTTTTAGAAAATGTGATTTATTTCATAAATGGAATCAACAAAGTATGCACATTCTATGTCATAACGACTTTCGATAGTTTGCGCATTCGCAAACTATGCATATTCTACGTAATAACGAATTTCTATAGTTTGCGCATGCGTCCGGAAATAAGAAAGCTTGCTTCCCCCCTTCTTTTAAATTCATAGCTTCAAGAAGGTTTACATGATTTCTTAAAAAACACGAGTTTTTAGAAAATGTATTTTATTTCATCAATGGAATCAACAAAGTATGCGCATTCTTTGTCATAACGACTTTCGATAGTTTGCGCATGCGCAAACTATGCATATTCTACGTAATAACGACTTTCTATAGTTTGCGCATGCGGCCGAAAATAAGAAAAGCATACTTCCCCCCTTTTTTTAAATTCACAGCTTCTAGAAGGTTACATGATTTCTTAAAAGACACGAGTTTTTAGAAAATGTGATTTATTTCATAAATGGAATCAACAAAGTATGCACATTCTACGTAACAACGACTTTCTGTAGTTTGCGCATGCGTCCGGAAATAAGAAAAGCTTACTTCCCCCCTTTTTTTAAATTCACAGCTTCTAGAAGGTTTACATGATTTCTTTAAAAACAAGAGTTTTTAGAAAATGTGATTTATTTCATAAATGGAATCAACAAAGTATGCACATTCTATGTCATAACGACTTTCGATAGTTTGTGCATGCACAAACTATGCACATTCTACGTAATAACGGCTTTCTATAGTTTGTGCATGCGTCCGGAAATAAGAAAAGCTTACTTCCCACCTTTTTTAAATTCACAACTTCTAGAAGGTTTACATGATTTCTTAAAAAACACGAGTTTTTAGAAAATGTGATTCATTTCATAAATGGAATCAACAAAGTATGCACATTCTACGTCATAACCACTTTCTATAGTTTGCGCACGTGTCCGGAAATAAGAAAAGCTTACTTCCCCCCATTTTTTAAAATCACTGCTTCTAGAAGGTTTACATGATTTCTTAAAAAACACGAGTTTTTAGAAAATCTGATTTATTTCATAAATGGAATCAACAAAGTATGCAGATACTACGTCATAACGATATTCTATAGTTTGCGCATGCGTCCGGAAATAAGAAATGCTTACTTCCGCCCGTTTTTTAAAATCACAGTTTCTAGAAGGTTTACATGATTTCTTAAAAAACACAAGTCTGTAGAAAATGTGATTTAATTCATAAATGGAATCAACAAAGTATGCACATTCTATGTAATAACGACTTTCTATAGTTTGCGCATGCGTCCGGAAATAAGAAAAGGTTACTTCCCCCCGTTTTTTAAAATCACAACTTCTAGAAGGTTTACATGATTTCTTAAAAAAAACGAGTTTTTAGATAATGTGATTTATTTCATAAATGGAATCAACAAAGTATCTACATTCTACGTAATAACGACTTTCTATAGTTTGCGCATGCGTTAGGAAATAAGAAAAGCTTACTTCCCCCCGTTTTTTAAAATCATAGCTTCTAGAAGGTTTACATGATTTCTTAAAAAACACGAGTTTTTATAAAATGTGATTTACTTCATAAATGGAATCAACAAAGTATGCACATTCTATGTCATAACGACTTTCGATAGTTTGCACATGCGCAAACTATGCACATTCTACGTAATAACGACTTTCTATAGTTTGCGAATGCGTCCAGAAATAAGGAAAGCTTACTTCCCCCCTTTTTTTAAATTGACAGCTTCTAGAAGGTTTACATGATTTCTTAAAAAACACGAGTTTTTAGAAAATGTGATTTATTTCATAAATGGAATCAACAAAGTCTGCACATTCTATGTCATAACGCATTTCGATAGTTTGCGCATGCGCAAACTATGCATATTCTACGAAATAATGATTTTCTATAGTTTTGCGCATGCATCCGGAAATAAGAAAAGCTTACTTCCCCCCTTTTTTTAAATTCAAAGCTTCTAGAAGGTTTACATGATTTCTTAAAACACATGAGTTTTTAGAAAATGTGACTTATTTCATAAATGGAATCAACAAAGTATGCACGTTCTACGTAATAACGACTTTCTATAGTTTGCGCATGCGTCCGCAAATAAGAAAAGCGTACTTCGCCTGTTTTTTAAAATCACAGCTTCTAGAAGGTTTACACGATTTCTTAAAAAAAATGACTTTTTAGAAAATGTGATTCATTTCATAAATGGAATCAACAAAGTATGAACATTCTACGTCATAACCACTTTCTATATTTTGCGCACGCGTCCGGAAATAAGAAAAGCTTACTTTCCCCCATTTTTTAAAATCACTGCTTCTAGAAGGTTTACATGATTTATTAAAAAACACGAGTTTTTAGAAAATAGGATTTATTTCATAAATGGAATCAACAAAGTATGTAGATACTACGTCATAACGATATTCTATAGTTTGCGCATGCGTCCAGAAATAAGAAAAGCTTACTATCCCCCTTTTTTTAAATTCACAGCTTCTAGAAGGTTTACATGATTTCTTAAAAAACATGAGTTTTTAGAAAATGTGATTTATTTCATAAATGGAATCAACAAAGTATGCACATTCTATGTCATAACGAATTTCGATAGTTTGCGCATGCACAAACTATGCACATTCTACGTAATAATGGCTTTCTATAGTTTGCGCATGCGTCCGGAAATAAGAAAAGCTTACTTGCCACCTTTTTTAAATTCACAGCTTCTAGAAGGTTTACATGATTTCTTAAAAAACACGAGTTTTTAGAAAATGTGATTCATTTCATAAATGGAATCAACAAAGTATGCACATTCTACGTCATAACCACTTTCTATAGTTTGCGCACGCGTCCGAAAATAAGAAAAGCTTACTTCCCCCCATTTTTTAAAATCACTGCTTCTAGAAGGTTTACATGATTTCTCAAAAAACACGAGTTTTTAGAAAATCTGATTTATTTCATAAATGGAATCAACAAAGTATGCAGATACTACGTCATAACGATATTCTATAGTTTGCGCATGCGTCCGGAAATAAGAAATGCTTACTTCTGCCCGTTTTTTAAAATCACAGTTTCTAGAAGGTTTACATGATTTCTTAAAAAACACGAGTCTATAGAAAATGTGTTTTAATTCATAAATGGAATCAACAAAGTATGCACATTCTATGTAATAACGACTTTCTATAGTTTGCGCATGTGTCCGGAAATAAGAAAAGCTTACTTCCCCCCATTTTTTAAAATCACAGCTTCTAGAAGGTTTACATGATTTCTTAAAAAACACGAGTTTTTAGATAATGTGATTTATTTCATAAATGGAATCAACAAAGTATCTACATTCTACGTAATAACGACATTCTATAGTTTGCGCATGCGTTAGGAAATAAGAAAAGCTTACTTCCCCCCGTTTTTGAAAATCATAGCTTCTAGAAGGTTTACATGATTTCTTAAAAAACACGAGTTTTTATAAAATGTGATTTACTTCATAAATGGAATCAACAAAGTATGCACATTCTATGTGATAACGACTTTCGATAGTTTGCACATGTGCAAATTATGCACATTCTATGTAATAACGACTTTCTATAGTTTGCGCATGCATTCAGAAATAAGAAAAGCTTACTTCCCCCGTTTTTTAAAATCACAGCTTCTAGAAGGTTTACATGATTTCTTAAAAAACACAAATTTTTGGAAAATGTGATTTATTTCATAAATGGAACCAAAAAAGTATGCACATTCTAAGTCATAACGAATTTCGATAGTTTGCGCATGCGCAAACTATGCACATTCTACGTAATAATGGCTTTCTATAGTTTGCCCATGCGTCCGGAAATAAAAAAAGCTTACTTCGCCCCTTTTTTTAAATTCACAGCTTCAAGAAGGTTTACATGATTTCTTAAAAAAAACGAGTTTTTAGAAAATGCGATTTATTTCATAAATGGAATCAACAAAGTATGCACATTCTACGTCACAACCACTTTCTATAGTTTGCGCATGCGTCTAGAAATTTAAAAAGCTTACTTCCCCCCATTTTTAAAATCACTGCTTCTAGAAGGTTTACATGATTTCTTAAAAAACATGAGTTTTTAGAAAATGTGATTTATTTCATAAATGGAATCAACAAAGTATGCACATTCTACGTCATAACGATATTCTATAGTTTGCGCATGCGTCCGGAAATAAGAAAAGCTTACTTCCGCCCGTTTTTTAAAATCACAGTTTCTAGAAGGTTTACATGATTTCTTAAAAAACACGAGTCTCTAGAAAATGTGATTTATTTCATAAATGGAATCAACAAAGTATGCACATTCTATGTAATAATGACTTTCTATAGTTTGCGCATGTGTCCGAAAATAAGAAAAGCTTACTTCCCCACATTTTTTAAAATCACAATTTCTAGAAGGTTTAAATGATTTCTTAAAAAACACGATTTTTTAGAAAATGTGATTTATTTCATAAATGTTTTCAACAAAGTATGCACATTCTATGTAATAACGACTTTCGATAGTTTGCGCATGCGTCCAGAAATAAGAAAAGCTTACTTCCCCCCGTTTTTTAAAATCATAGCTTCTAGAAGGTTTACATGATTTCTTAAAAAACACGAGTTTTTAGAAAGTAAGATTTATTTCATAAATGGAATCAACAAAGTATGCACATTCTATGTCATAACGACTTTCGATAGTTTGCGCATGCGCAAACTATGCACATTCTATGTAATAACGACTTTCTATAGTTTGCGCATGCGTCCGGAAATAAGAAAAGCTTACTTCCCCCCTTTTTTTAAATTCACAGCTTCTAGAAGGTTTACATGATTTCATAAAAAACACGATTTTTTAGAAAATGTGATTTATTTTATAAATGGAATCAACAAAGTATGCACATTCTATGTCATAACGAATTTCGATAGTTTGGGCATGCGCAAACTATGCACATTCTACGTAATAATGACTTTCTATAGTTTGCGCATGCGTCCGGAAATAAGAAAAGCTTACTTCCCCCCTTTTTTTAAATTCACAACTTCCAGAAGGTTTACATGATTTCTTAAAAACCACGAGTTTTTAGAAAATGTATTTTATTTCATAAATGGAATCAACAATGTATGCACATTCTATGTCATAACGACTTTCGATAGTTTGCGCATGCGCAAACTATGCATATTCTACGTAATAATGACTTTCTATAGATTGCGCATGCGTCCAAAAATAAGAAAAGCATGCCTCGCCCCTTTTTTTTAATTCACAGCTTCTAGAAGGTTTACATGATTTCTTAAAAGACACGAGTTATTAGAAAATGTGATTTATTTCATAAATGGAATCAATAAAGTATGCACATTCTACGTAATAACGACTTTCTATAGTTCGCGCATGTGTCCGGAACTGAGAAAAGATTACCTCCCCCCCTTTTTTAAAATCACAACTTCCAGAAGGTTTACATGATTTCTTAAAAAACACGAGTTTTTAGAAAATGTGATTTATTTCATAAATTGAATGAAAAAAGTATGCACAATCTATGTCATAACGACTTTCGATAGTTTTCGCATGCGCAAACTATGCACATTCTACGTAATAACGACTTTCTATAGTTGGTGCATGCATCCGGAAATAAGAAAAGCTTAGTTCCGCCCTTTTTTGAAATTCACAGCTTCTAGAAGGTTTACATGATTTCTTAAAAAACACAAGTTTTTAGAAAATGTGATTTATTTCATAAATGGAATCAACAAAGTATGCACATTCTATGTCATAATGAGTTTCGATAGTTTGCGCATGCGCAAACTATGCATATTCTACGAAATAACGACTTTCTATAGTTTGCGCATGCATCTGGAAATAAGAAAAGCTTACTTCCCCCTTATTTTTAAATTCACAGCTTCTAGAAGGTTTACATGATTTCTTAAAAAACACGAGTTTTTAGAAAATGTGATTTATTTCATAAATGGAATCAACAAAGTATGCAGATTCTATGTCAGAACGACTTTCTATAGTTTGCGCATGCGTCCGTAAATAAGAAAAGCTTACTTCCGCCCGTTTTTTAAAATCACAGTTTCTAGAAGGTTTACATGATTTCTTAAAAAACACGAGTCTGTAGAAAATGTGATTTAATTCAGAACTGGAATCAACAAAGTATGCACATTCTATGTAATAACGACTTTCTATAGTTGGCGCATGCATCCTGAAATAAGAAAAGCTTAGTTCCGCCCTTTTTTTAAATTCACAGCTTCTAGAAGGTTTACATGATTTCTTAAAAAACACGAGTTTTTAGAAAATGTGATTTATTTCATAAATGGAATCAACAAAGTATGCACATTCTATGTCATAACGAGTTTCGATAGGTTGCGCATGCGCAGACTATGCATATTCTACGAAATAACGACTTTCTATAGTTTGCGCATGCGTCCGGAAATAAGAAAAGCTTACTTCCCCCCTATTTTTAAATTCACAGCTTCTAGAAGGTTTACATGATTTCTTAAAAAACATGAGTTTTTAGAAAATGTGATTTATTTCATAAATGGAATCAACAAAGTATGCACATTCTACGTCATAATGACTTTCTATAGTTTCGCATGCGTCCGTAAATAAGAAAAGCTTACTTCCTTCCGTTTTTTAAAATCACAGTTTCTAGAAGGTTTACATGATTTCTTAAAAAACACGAGTCTGTAGAAAATGTGATTTAATTCATAACTGGAATCAACAAAGTATGCACATTCTATGTAATAACGACTTTCTATAGTTTGTGCATGCGTCCGGAAATAAGAAAATGTTACTTCCCCCCGTTTTTTAAAATCACAGCTTCTAGAAGGTTTACATGATTTCTTAAAAAACACGAGTTTTTAGAAAATGTGATTTATTTCATAAATGGAATCAACAAAGTATGCACATTCTACATAATAACGACTTTCTATAGTTTGCGCATGCGTCTGGAAAGAAGAAAAGCTTACTTCCCCCTGTTTTTTAAAATCATAGCTTCTAGAAGGTTTACATGATTTCTTAAAAAACACGAGTTTTTAGAAAATGTGATTTACTTCATAAATGGAATCAACAAAGTATGCACATTCTACGTCATAACGAATTTCTATAGTTTGCGCATGCATCTGGAAATAAGAAAAGGTTACTTCCCCCCATTTTTTAAAATCACAGCTTCTAGAAGGTTTACATGATTTCCTAAAAAACACGAGTTTTTAGAAAATGTGATTTATTTCATAAATGGAATTAACAAAGTATGCACATTCTACGTCATAACGAATTTCTATAGTTTGCGCATGCATCCGTAAATAAGAAAAGCTTACTTCCCCCCGTTTTTTAAAATCACAGCTTCTAGTGTTAAATTTTCGGAATTTACTTCAATCTGATCTAGGATCTTAACTGAGAGAACAACATGTACATCATATCTATAGTATATCAATCATGGAGACAATAATGCAAGCACACAAGAGACACAAAGATTTACTTGGGGAAAACCATAAAGGTGAAAAACCGCAATAACTTCCTCAGAGATAGATAGAGCAATGATACAACCATGAGAGATAGACATAACCTAGCAGCAGATCTTCCTCCTCCATAAGTGCGCCACTCCTCCTTGAGTGCATGAGTGAGAAGTGAGTGAGTAAATAGAGTGCCTCCCGCACTCTATTTATTCTTGACTTGACTTTCCTTTTTACCTAACTCATGTAGGCTCGAACTTAACCACATAACATAATGCTGACTGGGTCGACCCCCAATAGGGTGGTCTAATAACCCTTTGACCCACATGACTTATACAGGGCCGACCCCAAACAAGGTGGTCTAACAACCCATCAAGTATAAGTTACGAGACTTACAATATAAATGACGACACTTCCGTATAGAGGAATAATAACATCTCTATAGGAATACAATATACATATATGTGAAATACATTCCGAAGTTATATATACATCAACACTCCCTCTTAACTAGGAAGGTATTTCGCAGCACAGTTCTTCTAGCACAAGTCATCTTCTCTGGATCATCGTCACTGCTGCTGCTATCTCAATCAATCTCTGAATCTACTCGTCATAGGAAGTTCTACAGAGCCAGTCCTTTTTCATACTGGATGTAGGCACACCACCTGCAGGTCTTCGTCATCACTGGCCATACTGTGGAATCCTCAGGACTTATTACGTGCGTCACAAAACCTCGAAAGAGCATCCCAGGATATTACGGGTACACAACTCCGACCTGTAGGATCTCCCAGGAGCACATTACATGTGACCCATCACAAAACCTGGCTGAAGCATCCCAGGCTGTTACGAGCATGCGGTTCTACCTGTCGGATCTCCCAGGAGCACATTACATGTGATCTCACCACAAAACCTGGCTGAAGCATTTGAGGCCTTTTTCATCCTGTCCAGATCTCCTAGGAGCAAATTACATGTGGTCATGGCAAAACCTAGCTGAAGCATTTGAGGCCTTTTTCATCCTGTCCAGATCTCCCAGGAGCAAATTACATGCCATAGGACAAAACCTCGCAAGAGCATCTGCTAGATATCCTAGGGCACCGAATTACATGCCATAGGCAAAACCTCGAAAGACTATCTGCAGATCTCCCAGGGCACAAATTACATGTCCTTCCAAGCAAAACCTCGCAAGAGCATTTTCCAGATGTCCCAGGGCACCGATTTACATGCCATAGGAAAAACCTCGAAAGACCATCTGCAAATCTCCCAGGGCACAAATTACATGCTTTCCTGCACAACCTGATCCACAGCCACAAAGTATCATCTGATACTCATCAAACATCATCCTGATGTACACATGATCATCCTGATCATCATCACTGCAACATCCTGCTGCATGTCATCTGGAGAAGCTCGTCATCCACGATCATCCTGATCATACAATGCATCCATCTGATGCACACCAAGTATCCACCTGATACATACATAGATACATGATCCACACAATGTATCCATCAGCATACATGATCTACCCGATCATACAAAGATACATGATCCACACAATGTATCCATCAACATACATGATCTACCTGATCATACAAAGATACATGATCTGCTTGATCATACAAAGATACATGATCCACACAATGTATACATCAGCATCCAACATGATGCGTACATACAAAATACATACACATGATCCATCCGATCATATCCAACATCCAACATGATGCATACATACATACATATAATGATCCAACTGATCATATCCAGCATCCAACATGATGCATACATACATACATATAATGATCCAACTGATCATATCCAAGCAGAAACCAGAACATCATCCTGATGCTCATCATCTAGCGCTTACATCCACAGCCATGTGAAGGATCCCCCTTCCAACAACCATGTGAAGCACGCCAAGCCTCTCTCTGAAGTACTCGAACTTCACCCTGGCTAGTGGCTTCGTCAGCACATCTGCAATCTGCTCGTCTGTCGCAACATACAGGAGCTTCATAGCTCCTCTCTGCACTATATCCCTGATATAGTGATATTTGATCTCTATGTGTTTCGACTTGTCATGAAACACTGGGTTCTCGGACAGCTTCACACAACTCTGGTTATCACAGAAGATACCAGTAGCATCCAACGGGAGATCAAATAACTCAGACAGTAGCTTCCGTAGCCATACTGCCTCACAACTAGCTGAACATGCTGCAACATACTCAGCCTCAGCTGTACTTAGTGCTACGCAGGACTGCTTCCTGCTAAACCAAGAGATCACACCTGATCCCATACTGAAGCAACACCCAGATGTGCTCTTCCTATCTGCAGCACTGCCAGCCCAATCTGAATCAACATAACCCTGCAGGTTAAACTTTTGATTCGCTTCATACTTGATCCCATAATCCACTGTACCCTTCAGGTACCTCAGAACATGCTTTACAGCAACCAGGTGAACACTCCTCGGATCCGTCAAGAACTGGCTCAATGTGTTCACAACAAAGCAAATGTCTGGTCTCATGTTCGTCAGGTACATCAAGGACCCAATCATCTGACGATACATGGAGACATCAACCAGCTCAGATGAAGCATCACATAGAAGTTTTAGATTTGATGTCATAGGTGTGGCCATATCCTTACAGTCCATCATCCCGAACC
Source organism: Larix kaempferi (assembly GCA_027924585.1). Classification (NCBI taxonomy): domain Eukaryota; kingdom Viridiplantae; phylum Streptophyta; class Pinopsida; order Pinales; family Pinaceae; genus Larix; species Larix kaempferi. The sequence continues at coordinate 40,093,465 of BSBM01000217.1, forward strand.
TCTTCATGATCTCTACTACATACTTCCCTTGTCCAAGGAAGATTCCATCTGCACTCTGCCACACCTCCATGCCAAAACAAATAGTGCATCATCCCCAAGTTCTTCAACTCGAACTCAGCAGCAAGCTTTCGCTGCGTGTCGGCAATCAATCTATCATCTCTTGTTACAAACAGGTCATGCACATACAACTATTCAAGAAAGCTGTCTTGAAATCCATCTAATCACTTTCATATTTCTCTATGCTGCCATCTGCAACATGCTTGATCTTGATAGATCCATATGGAAGTCATAACAAACTTCCCTTCAGGTCTTGGGACTACATCCCAAACATCATTCTTCATGATCGACGGATCATGGCATTCCATTTCTTCATCCCACACCCTGGGAACTTCAATATTTTCAATAGATATCTTTGTTGCTGGAACAAATGTTGAAGTCCTTTTGTAGGTGTAGATATACGGTCTTTCCTACAAAACAAGCTAAATTGCATGATTAGAAACATCTCATAGTTTTCAGAACAAATTCTTACACATAAAGAAATATGTCATACAGTCATGCAATTATTTTAGCCAATGCTTCAATACAACATTTATCCATATCCCATAACTTTCTAGATGCCTTCCAATCTCTACCAGAACATTGTTAAGAGTGTGCACAACTCCCAACATGTCGGCAAAGAGGTTTCATTCTAGATAAGTAGCAATGGAATGTTGTACAGTGCCATAGGCCACTTACCCATGTATATTAGTAGTATACTGTTCATCAATGCAGCTATTCTAATATGCACAATACATATCCTAAGTCTAGGAACATGAGCATATACATCATTGAACAATTTTTTTAAACAGACAAATATGCAAGAAATGATGATTAAAATACTTATCTTTCTTTGTTCGTTGGGTGGACTCCCTCTGAGTCTTTGCTTCCTTGCAGGAGCTGTTGGAGTCCTAATCTAAAGTAGCTTCTTCTACACCTTTCTGTTGTGGAAAGATGGTCAACTCCTTCTGAATATTTGCATCCTTGCAAAAACTACTGAAGTGTGTTCCTTTGCTTTCTTGCAGGAACAACTGGAGTGTGCTCCCTCTTGATCTTTGCTTCCTGGATTACCTGTTCTTGAACTCATATTCATCCTTGGTCCCTATGCATGCTTATTAGTATCATGATTGTGTTATCCTTGTGATCTCATAAAAAATCATACATTCATTAGTATACTATTAAAACACAATAATCTCAAGCATGTATAGTCATGATCATTTCAAACAGAAAATAATAAGCATTAGCATTCAAGGTTTATGTAGGATTCTTATGGTTAGTCAAATCATAAGAAACATAACATGTCTAAACTTGTAATTACTCAAACCTATGACTCTTCAGGTTAGTTGAATCATCAATCAAGATAAGAGATATAATATGCATAAAACCTGTGATTATTCAAACCTATACCTTCATGATTCTTCTGGTTAGTCATATCATCAATTATGGTAAGAAACATAATATGCATACAACCATGATTATTCAAACCTATGACTTCATGAATAATCATTATCAACAACAGTATAAGATCCTAACACAAGGTAGGATTCTAGCTTGATATAGGAAAAACATACCTGGATTAGCATGCTAGATATTTATGTCTAACATACTCACATGATGTCTTCTTGTTCTTCTTCAATGACTTGTGCTAGTAACCTGTATATCTCATAGGTTAACTATTACAAAACCAAGTTATACATACCTCGTAAATGGATCTTCTATGAGATCCATGACAATGGATGAATCTTTGTCCTCATGTTATCATGATCATATGTTCTTGGACCAGAACCTGATTTGTCTTTCTTGGTGTACCTTTCATGTTAGTAGACAACATAAACCTCATACAACACCATAATGCATTAGTACAATCATAAGTGTCAACACCCTAATCAATGAATATCTTCTATCATGCATTCATAATTTTGTTAAGGTGATATGACAAATCTAAAATCAAGATTGTACTAACCGTAATAACATGAAGACAAACATACCATAAACTTAATCATGAAAAAATCTCAAAACATACCTCAATGAGTCATACCTGTCGAGATCGCTTGTAATCTCCTTATGTAAAGCCTTAGCCTCATCTCCCTCTGAAACAGGAACTCCTTCACTTATGCAGGTGACCAATCCATCTTCTTCTAGGATTAACCCTATCCACTTGATTTGCAAGAATTGGAACTGGAGCTGGATATGGGTTTGTCAGAGAAACCCCAAAAATTCAAACTTTGAATTTCAAACTTCCAAAAGGATAGAAATATGCGCCTTGATGAGCTGATCAAACTGGTATATTCAGAATTTGAAAACTGCAAAGTTTCACTCCTCAATTTTGCCTTTGAAACTTTCGGATTCACTAGACGTGACCCTAAACTGGGGTTTGATGAAGCCCACTCTTCTACCCAATCAAAAATTTTGAACCAAATCTCTAAGCTTCTATTTTCTGAGGAGCTTCCAGCCGTGATCACAGATTTCAAAAATTCCCATTTTTACAGAAGCCCTAATTTTCCACTTTTCTAATCAAAGTCCCGAACTAGGGTTTGATCAAGCCCGGCCTTCTTCCCAGCCAAAAATTATGATCTTGGTCTCTAAATTTCTATTTTGATGAGTAGCATCCAGCCGTGGTCTCCGATTACAAAAATTCCAACTTTCTCGAAAGCCCTAAATTCCGGAAGCCATGAATGAAGGTACTCAAAAATAATTCTGTTTTGACAGAAATATGTACTTGATTGTTTCTGGTGTAACTCTGAACTTTTCAATCCACAGGGTCTGAAAAAGTTTTCTAATATATCCTGACCTGTTATCTTTCCATCCTGACAGGTCTGACCTCAATTGGATTCTCTGAGAGAGAGTTATGCCAAATGTCGTAACGTGACCTGTTTTGGGATAATACAGGAGAGCGAACTTGTACGGAGTTCCACGTGTCACTGTTTCAACTTCGGCCTCTGAAAACTTTTCTTGAGATAGCTCGGCCTGTTATCTTTCCATCCTGATAGGTCTGACCTCAATTGGATTATTTGAGAGAGAGTTATGCCAAGTGTTGCAACGTGACCTATTTATGGGATAATACAGGAGAGCAAACGTGTACGGCGTGCCACGTGTCACTGGTTCAACTTCGGCCTCTGCAAAATTTTTCTGAGATAGTACAGTTTGTTTACTACCTGTCACTTTTTACGAAATTTCATTTGGATCTTCCTAGCCCAAGTTATGATCTTTTTCCCAAGGTCACCTGATTTTGACTCAGATCAGGAAGAGGCAGAAACCCTATATTGCACAGATCATAAATCACAAAGTACAACGAATTAGAGGCTGTCCTTTGGACACAAGGTACCTGGAGATTTAATCTTCATCCTGTAACAATTTCAGATGCAAAAACTTCTCCAAAATGGATTTATAGCAAAAGTGCTACGATGACTGGTTTTTGCTATATCAAGCCCTAGCATCGTAAGTACAACAAGTGTCATGCATGCCATATCATGCCTTCTTTCAGGCTAGCTCTGATACCATGTTAAATTTTCAGAATTTACTTCAATCTGATCTAGGATCTTAACTGAGAGAACAACATGTACAGCATATCTACAGTATATCAATCATGGAGACAATAATGCAAGCACACAAGAGACACAAAGATTTACTTGGGGAAAACCATAAAGGTGAAAAACCCCAATAACTTCCTCAGAGATAGATAGAGCAATGATACAACCATGAGAGATAGACATAACCTAGCAGCAGATTCTCCTCCTCCATAAGTGCGCCACTCCTCCTTGAGTGCATGAGTGAGAAGTGAGTGAGTAAATAGAGTGCCTCCCGCACTCTATTTATACTTGACTTGACTTGCCTTTTTACCTAACTCATGTAGGCTCGAACTTAACCACATAACATAATGATGACTGGGCCGACCCCCAATAGGGTGGTCTAATAACCCTTTGACCCACATGGCCGACCCCCAATAGGGTGGTCTAATAACCCTTTGACCCACATGACTTATACAGGGCCGACCCCAAACAAGGTGGTCTAATAACCCATCAAGTATAAGTTACGACACTTACAATATAAATGACGACACTTCTGTATAGAGGAATAATAACATCTCTATAGGAATACAATATACATATATGTGAAATACATTCCGAATTTATATATACATCAACATCTAGAAGGTTTACATGATTTCTTAAAAAACACGAGTTTTTAGAAAATGTGATTTATTTCATAAATGGAATAAACAAAGTATGAACATTCTATGTCATAACGATATTCTATAGTTTGCGCATGCGTCCGGAAATAAGGAAAGCTTACTTTCCCCCATTTTTTAAAATCACAACTTCTAGAAGGTTTACATGATTTCTTAAAAAACACGAGTTTTTAGAAAATGTGATTTATTTCATAAATGGAATCAACAAAGTATGCACATTCTATGTCATAACTACTTTCGATAGTTTGCGCATGCGCAAACTATGCACATTCTACGTAATAACGACTTTCTATAGTTTGCGCATGCGCCCGGAAATAAGAAAAGCTTACTTCCCTCCTTTTTTTAAATTCACAGCTTCTAGAAGGTTTACATGATTTCTTAAAAGACACGATTTATTAGAAAATGTGATTTATTTCATAAATGGAATCAACAAAGTATACACATTCTACGTCATAACGACTTTCTATAGTTTGCACATGCGTCTGAAAAAACAAAAGCTTACTTCCCCCCGTTTTTTAAATTCATAGCTTCTAGAAGGTTTACATGATTTCTTAAAAAACATGAGTTTTTAGAAAATGTGATTTATTTCATAAATGAAATCAACAAAGTATGCACATCCTATGTCATAATGATATTTTATAGTTTGTGCATGCATCCGGATATAAGAAAAGCTTACTTCCCCCCATTTTTTAAAATCACAACTTCTAGAAGGTTTACATGCTTTCTTAAAACACACAAGTTTTTAGAAAATGTGATTTATTTCATCAATGGAATCAACAAAGTATGCACATTCTATGTCATAACTACTTTCGATAGTTTGCGCATGCGCAAACTATGCACATTCTACGTAATAACGACTTTCTATAGTTTGCGCATGCGCCCGGAAATAAGAAAAGCTTACTTCCCTCCTTTTTTTAAATTCACAGCTTCTAGAAGGTTTACATGATTTCTTAAAAAACACGAGTTTTTAGAAAATGTGATTTATTTCATAAATGGAATCAACAAAGTATGCACATTCTATGTCATAATGACTTTCGATAGTTTGCACATTCGCAAACTATGCACATTCTACGTAATAACGACTTTCTATAGTTTGCGCATGCGTCCGGAAATAAGAAAAGCTTGCTTCCCCCCATTTTTTAAATTCACAGCTTCTAGAAGGTTTACATGATTTCTTAAAAAACACGAGTTTTTAGAAAATGTATTTTATTTCATCAATGGAATCAACAAATGATGCATATTCTTTGTCATAATGACTTTCGATAGTTTGCGCATGCGCAAACTATGCATATTCTACGTAATAACGACTTTCTATAGTTTGCGCATGTGTCCGAAAATAAGAAAAGCATACTTCCCCCCCTTTTTTAAATTCACAACTTCTAGAAGGTTACATGATTTCTTAAAAGACACGAGTTTTTAGAAAATGTGATTTATTTCATAAATGGAATCAACAAAGTATGCACATTCTACGTAATAACGACTTTCAATAGTTTGCGCATGCGTCCGGATCTAAGAAAAGCTTACTTCCCCCCGTTTTTTAAAATCACAACTTCTAGAAGGTTTACATGATTTCTTAAAAAACATGAGTTTTTAGAAAATGTGATTTATTTCATAAATGGAATCAACAAAGTATGCACATTCTATGTCATATGACTTTCGATAGTTTGCGCATGCGCAAACTATGCACATTCTACGTAATAACGACTTTCTATAGTTTGCGCATGCGCCCGGAAATAAGAAAAGCTTACTTCCCCCCTTTTTTTAAATTCACAGCTTCTAGAAGGTTTACATGATTTCTTAAAAAACACGAGTTTTTAGAAAATGTGATTTATTTCATAAAAGGAATCAACAAAATATGCACATTCTATGTCATAACGACTTTCGATAGTTTGCGCATGCGCAAACTATGCACATTCTACGTAATAACAACTTTCTGTAGTTTGCGCATGCGTCCAGAAATAAGAAAAGCTTACTTCCCCCCTTTTTTTAAATTCACAGCTTCTAGAAGGTTTACATGATTTCTTAAAAAACATGAGTTTTTAGAAAATGTGATTTATTTCATAAATGGAATCAACAAAGTATGCACATTCTATGTCATAACGACTTTCGATAGTTTGCGCATGCACAAACTATGCACATTCTACGTAATAACGACTTTCTATAGTTTGTGCATGCGTTTGGAAATAAGAAAAGCTTACTTCCCGCCTTTTTTAAATTCACAGCTTCTAGAAGGTTTACATGATCCCTTAAAAAACACGAGTTTTTAGAAAATTTGATTCATTTCATAAATGGAATCAACAAAGTATGCACATTCTACGTCATAACAACTTTCTATAGTTTGCGCATGCGTCCGGAAATAAGAAAAGCTTACTTCCCCCCATTTTTTAAAATCACTTCTTCTAGAAGGTTTACACGATTTCTTAAAAAACATGAGTTTTTAGAAAATGTGATTTATTTCATAAATGGAATCAACAAAGTATGCACATTCTACGTCATAACGATATTCTATAGTTTGCGCATGCGTCCAGAAATAAGAAAAGCTTACTTCCGCTCGTTTTTTAAAATCACAGTTTCTAGAAGGTTTACATGATTTCTTAAAAAACACGAGTCTGTAGAAAATGTGATTTAATTCATAAATGAAATCAACAAAGTATGCACATTCTATGTAATAACGACTTTCTATAGTTTGCGCATGCGTCCGGAAATAAGAAAAGCTTACTTCCCCCCGTTTTTTAAAATCACAGCTTCTAGAAGGTTTACATGATTTCTTAAAAAACACAAGTTTTTAGACAATGTGATTTATTTCATAAATGGAATCAACAAAGTATCCACATTCTATGTAATAACGACTTTCTATAGTTTGCGTATGCGTTAGGAAATAAGAAAAGCTTACTTTCCCCCCGTTTTTTAAAATCATAGCTTCTAGAAGGTTTACATGATTTCTTAAAAAACACGAGTTTTTAGAAAATGTGATTTACTTCATAAATGGAATCAACAAAGCATGCACATTCTATGTCATAACGACTTTCGATAGTTTGCGCATTTGCAAACTATGCACATTCTATGTAATAACGACTTTCTATAGTTTGCGAATGCATCCGGAAATAAGAAAAGCTTACTTCTGTTGATGTATATGTAACTTCGGAATGTATTTCATCTGTGTATTTTATATATATTTATTGTACCCTTATAAGAGATGTATCATTCCTCTATAAGGAAGTGTCGTCATGTGGATTGACAAGTGTCGCAAGTGTGTGTACTTGCCGATGGGTTATTAGACCACCATTTGGGGTCGGCCCGGAATTATATATAATATAATGTGGATGTATCTAAGAAGACAAGTCGGCCCCAGTAGGTCACTGGGAAAAAAGGTAAGTATAAATAGAGATAGGAGATCTCTATTTTACTCACTCGAAAAAAATAACTCACTCTCTCTCTGGAAAGTGGCGCACTTGTGAGGAGGAGGAGGATCATCTGCTAGGAGACTATCTCAGTGTTATTTGGTTTTATTTTGGTTGAGCCATTGCTCTCTCTATCTCTGAGGAAGTTGTGGGGTTTTTCACCTTACGGTTTTCCCCACGGAAACTCTGTGTCTCTTGTCTCTATGCTTTTGATTCTTGTGATGCTTGTGATGCTTGTCATATTATGATTGTCATGCATTGATACACTGTAGATGTTATTCTCTCAGCAAAGATCCTAGAGTATAATGAATTAATGCTCAAAATTTAACATGGTATCAGAGCTAACCTGAGAAGAAGACATTTTGCAGTGACGGAAGCTTGTGTTCTTTGTTTATTGGGTTTCTCTCCACAGATTTTTGAAATTCAGTATAGTAGATTGGATCTACTCATCAAGGCGCATCTATCTGTCCAATCAGAATTCAGTTCTGAGCATTTTCAGATTTGGCCCTAAAAATTAGGGTTTCCACAAAAATAGGAATTTCTGGAAACTGAAGGCACAGCTGGAAGCTCCTTGCAAAAATCGAAGGTTAGAGCTTTGGATCGAGATTTTTGGCTGGGTAGATCTCCGGGAAACTCAAACCCTAATTCAGGGCTCTCCCTAGTGAACCCGGGAGGACAAAAAGGCAATTTTGAAGGGCAAGACTTTGCTGATCTCAAATTCTGAATGTACTAGGCTGATCAGCTCTCCAAGGCGCATTTTTCTATCCTTTCGGAATTTTGAAATTCACATTTTGAATTTATAGGGTTTCTCTAACAAACCCTAATCCGGGACCAGATCCAGTTTTTAGCACTTCAAGTGGTAAGTCCTAAATCTTTTCTATTTCCATTTGAAGTACTCTTAAAGATGTCTCTCCACACTAAGCTTGAGGATAAGCTTGAAGGGGCTGATAACTTCCGAGCCTGGAAGTATAGGATTGGGTTAATCCTGGAAGAGAATGAGTTGGACTCATATGTGAAAGAAGACATCCCTATCCCAGAGGATGAAGAATCCAAGGCATTACACAAGAAGAACTTGGTCAAGGCAAAGAGAATCATTGCTGATTCTATCAAAGACCATCTCATACCCCATGTGTATTCTCTTAAGACACCCAAGGAGATGTTTGAATCTTTGACCAAGCTATTTGAAGGAAAGAACATAAATCGGAAGATGACCCTGCGGAACCAATTGAAAGCAGTGGAGTTTCAGAATGGAGAAACCATTCAATCTTACTTTTCAAGGGTCTCCCAGATCAAGGAACAATTAGAAGCAGTAGATGAAATGGTGGAGAATGGTGAAGTGGTGATGACCACTCTAAATGGCCTACCCAGGTCATGGGATTCCTTTATTCAAGGAATTTGTGCAAGGAAGAAGTTGATCTCCTTCAGTAGACTTCGGGAAGAATGCTCTCAAGAAGAAGCTAGACTTATAGCTCGTGAAGAAAAGATGGGAGGTGAAGATCAAGCTCTTGCAGCCCACACCAGGAAAGGAAAGTTCAAGAAAGAGCCATCTCACTCCAAGAGATCTTCACATCAATTCAAAGAAAGAAGAGTATGCTTCACCTGTAATGAGAAAGGACATATTGCCATAAATTGTCCCAAGAACAAGAAGGGCAACAACATCTCAAATAAGAAGAAGAAGGGTGGCAAAAGAAGGTTTCATGCTCATGCTGCTGAAGATGATGAACCTCCAAAGAAGAAGGCTAGGGCAGAAAGTGATAGTAATGATGAATCATCAAGTGAAGAATAGTATGTTCTGATCTCTGCTCTCACAGGTACCATCTCCCATGGTTGTAATGATTGGTTGATTGATAGTGGGGCTTCCAAACACATGACTGGGTTCAAAGAATCTTTTGTGAACCTATCTGAACATGAATCACCCCATAAGGTGAAACTTGGGGATGATTATCAATACCCAATCAAAGGAAGTGGTGAAGCCTCCTACAACCTAGATTCTGGAAAATATCTGAAGATGAAGGAAGTACTTTATGTACCTGGGCTCAAGAAGAACTTACTCTCCATTTCTGCATTAGATGCAAAAGGTATGAGGGTTGCATTTGTGGATGGCCAAGTCCTAATGTGGCCAAAGGGAAAGACCATAGATGATGCAGTAGTAATTGGAGAGCAATAGGGAGGCTTGTATAAATTGAAGGGACAACCTGAACATGCCATGGTGCATGAATCCATGGAGCCAAGTGAACTTTGGCATAGAAGACTTGCTCACATGCACTATAGAGCACTTCCAATTGCAAGCAAGGCAGTAGAGGGTCTTCCTGAAATCAAGACCAAAAATGAAGGTGTTTGCAAAGGATGTGCAAAAGGTAAGAACATTAAGAAGGCTTTCCCAAGCAGTGAAAGCAAGGAAAAAGACATCCTGGAAATCATCCACTCAGATGTATGTGGTCCTATGTCATCCAGTTCCCTAAGTGGGTATGTTTACTATGTCTCATTTATTGATGAATTCTCCAGGAAGACTTGGGTATACTTCTTGAAGGGAAAAGATGAGGTGCTTGATAAATTCAAGGAATTCAAAACCTTGATGGAGAACCAAACTGACAAGAAGATCAAAACATTCAGATCCGACAATGGTGGAGAATTCACCTCAAATGACTTCAAGAAGCTTTGCAGTGATTCAGGGATTAAGAGGGAGTTGACTGCTCCCTATAATCCTCAACAGAATGGTGTTGCAGAAAAGAAGAACATAACTATCATGGAAGCAGCAAGGGCAATGTTGCATGACCAGGATCTTCCTATGCATCTATGGGCAGAAGCAGCTAGAACAGCTGTATATGTGCAGAACAGAACACCCCACAAGATATTGGACAACAAGACACCAGAAGAGGTCTTTTCTGGTAAGAAACCTGAAGTCAGTCATCTCAGAATATTTGGTTGTCCAGTGTACACTCATGTCCCAAAGGAAAAGAGGACTAAACTAGATCCTTCAGGAAAGAAGGGTATTTTTGTGGGATACAGTGAAAGATCAAAGGCTTACAGAATATACTTTCCAGGGTTCAAGAAGATTGATGTCAGCAGGGATGTAACATTTGATGAAAACTCAGCATTCATCAAATCAAGGAAGGCACCTACTGAAGTTTATGAAGAACCTAAGGAAACAAGATTTCAAGACACTCCCATGACTGAAGCAATTCCAGAAACTGTTCGTGAGTTTGAAGATCCACAAGAACCTGTAGATCCACCCCGTGAGGATAACTCTCACAAGAGGAAACATGTATGGGCTAGAGAGCTCATTCATGATGCAGAAAGATTTGGCATTCCAGAAGAAGAACACAGAGCAAAGAAAAGAACCAGATCACAAACCAGCTATATTGCTTTACTCTGTGACATTATGAACAAAGAACCTTCCAGTTATGAAGAAGCAGCAGAAAAGAAAGAATGGAAGGATGCCATGGTTGAGTAATACCAATCAATAATGAAAAATGATGTTTGGGATGTTGTCCCAAGACCTAAAGAGAAGTCTGTTGTGACTTCTAAATGGATCTTCAAAATCAAACATGCTGCAGATGGCAGTGTGGAGAAATACAAAGCAAGATTCGTAGCTCGTGGATTCTCTCAGAAAGAGGGAATAGATTATGAAGAAACTTTTGCACCTGTAGCCAGGTATACTTCCATCAGAACAGTACTTGCCCTGGCTGTAGCTATGAAATGGAAAATACACCAGATGGATGTCAAGACCACTTTCCTGAATGGTATAGTTGAAGAGGAAGTATATGTGGAACAACCACTTGGTTTTGAAATACATGACAGGGAGTCATATGTGTGCAGATTGAAGAAAGCCTTGTATGGCTTGAAGCAAGCTCCCAGAACTTGGTATGGTAGGATGGACAGTTTCCTATCTAGTTTGGGCTTTACCAAGAGTAAAGCGGATTCCAACCTTTACTACAAGGTTGAGGAAGGGAATCCTGTGATTCTACTCCTGTATGTGGATGACTTATTTGTAATAGGAGATGACAGACTTATTGCAGATACTAAAAGGAAGCTTGCCACAGAATCAAGTATTATGGGCTCAAGTATGAAGCGAATCAAAAGTTTAATCTGCAGGGTTATGTTGATTCAGATTGGGCTGGCAGTGCTGCAGATAGGAAGAGCACATCTGGGTGTTGCTTCAATATGGGATCAGGTGTGATCTCTTGGTTTAGCAGGAAGCAGTCCTGTGTAGCACTGAGTACAGCAGAGGCTGAGTATGTTGCAGCCTGTTCAGCTAGTTGTGAGGCAGTATGGCTACGGAAGCTACTGTCTGAGTTATTTGATCTCCCGCTGGATGCTACTGGTATCTTCTGTGATAACCAGAGTTGTGTGAAGCTATCCGAGAACCCAGTGTTTCATGACAGGTCGAAACACATAGAGATCAAATATCACTATATCAGGGATATGGTGCAGAGAGGAGCTGTGAAGCTCCTGTATGTTGCGACGGACGAGCAGATTGCAGATGTGCTGACGAAGCCACTAGCCAGGGTGAAGTTTGAGTACTTCAGAGAGAGGCTTGGCGTGCTTCAGATCGAGGACACTTCAAGGAAGAAGTGATGAACACATTTGCTGAAGCCATTCCAAGCATGTTGGAAGGGGGATCCTTCACATGGCTGTGGATGTAAGCGCTGAATGATGAACATCAGGAGGATGTTCTGGTTTCTGCTTGGATATGATCAGTTGGATCATTATATGTATTTTGTGTATGCATCATGTAGGATGCTGGATATGATCGGTTGAATCATGTGTATGTATTTTGTATATGCATCATGTTGGATGCTGGATATGATCGGTTGGATCATGTGTATGTATTTTGTATATGCATCATGTTGGATGCTGGATATGATCGGATGGATCATGTGTATGTATTTTGTATGAACGCATCATGTTGGATGCTGATGGATACATTGTGTGGATCATGTATCTTTGTATGATCAGGTAGATCATGTATGCTGATGGATACATTGTGTGGATCATGTATCTTTGTATGATCAGGTATATCATGTATGCTGATGGATACATTGTGTGGATCATGTATCTTTGTATGATCAGGTAGATCATGTATGCTGATGGATACATTGTGTGGATCATGTATCTTTGTATGATCAGGTGGATCATGTATGTTGATGGATACATTGTGTGGATCATGTATCTATGTATGTATTAGATGGATACTTGGATGATCGTGGATGACGAGCTTCTCCAGATGACATGCAGCAGAATGTTGCAGTGATGATGATCAGGATGATCATGTGTACATAAGGATGATGTTTGATGAGTATCAGATGATACTTTGTGGCCGTGGATAAGGTTGTGTAGGAAAGCATGTAATTTGTGCCCTGGGAGATTTGTAGATGGTCTTTTGAGGTTTTGCCTATGGAATGTAATTCGGTGCCCCTGAGACATATGGCAAATGCTCTTGCGAGGTTTTGCTTGGGAGGAAATGTAATTTGTGCCCTGGGAGATTTCAGGTCAGAGTTGTGTACCCGTAACATCCTGAGATGCTCTTGCGAGGTTTTGTCCTATGGCATGTAATTTGCTCCTGGGAGATCTGGACAGGATGAAAAAGGCCTCAGATGCTTCAGCCAGGTTTTTCCATGACCACATGTAATTTGCTCCTGGGAGATTTGGACAGGATGAAAAAGGCCTCAGATGCTTCAGCCAGGTTTTGTGGTGAGATCACATGTAATGTGCTCCTGAGAGATCCGACAGGTAGAGCCACGTGCTCGTAACAGCCTGGGATGCTTCAGCCAGGTTTTGTGATGGGTCACATGTAATGTGCTCCTGGGAGATCCTATAGGTAGAGCTGTGTGCTCGTAATAGCCTGGGATGCTGCAGCCAGGTTTTGTGACGCACGTAATGAGTCCTGAGGATTCCACAGTATGGCCAGTGATGATGAAGACCTGCAGATGGCGGGCCTACATCCAGTATAAAAAAGGACTGGCTCTGTAGAACTTCCTATGAGGAGTAGAGTCAGAGATTGGTTGAGATAGCAGCAGCAGTGACGATGATGATGACGATGCATCGATGATGATGATCCAGAGAAGAAGACTTGTCTAGCAGATCTGTGTCGAGAAATACCTTCCTAGTTAAGAGGGAGTGTTGATGTATATGTAACTTCGGAATGTATTTCATCTGTATATTTTATATATATTTATTGTACCCTTATAAGAGATGTGTCATTCCTCTATAAGGAAGTGTCGTCATGTGGATTGACAAGTGTCGCAAGTGTGTGTACTTGCCGATGGGTTATTAGACCACCATTTGGGGTCGGCCCGGAATTATATATAATATAATGTGGATGTATCTAAGAAGACAAGTCGGCCCCAGTAGGTCACTGGGCAAAAAGGTAGGTATAAATAGAGATAGGAGATCTCTATTTTACTCACTCGAAAAAAATAACTCACTCTCTCTCTGGAAAGTGGCGCACTTGTGAGGAGGAGGAGGATCATCTGCTAGGAGACTATCTCAGTGTTATTTGGTTGTATTTTGGTTGAGCCATTGCTCTCTCTATCTCTGAGGAAGTTGTGGGGTTTTTCACCTTAGGGTTTTCCCCACGGAAACTCTGTGTCTCTTGTCTCTATGCTTTTGATTCTTGTGATGCTTGTGATGCTTGTCATATTATGATTGTCATGCATTGATATACTGTAGATGTTATTCTCTCAGCAAAGATCCTAGAGTATAATGAATTAATGCTGAAAATTTAACAACATCCCCCCTTTTTTTCAATTCACAACTTCTAGAAGGTTTACATGATTTCATAAAAAACACGAGTTTTTAGAAAATGTTATTTATTTCATAAATGGAATCAACAAAGTATGCACATTCTATGTCATAACGATTTACGATAGTTTGGGCATGCGCAAACTATTCATATTCTAAGTAATAACGACTTTCTATAGTTCGCGCGTCCGGAAATAAGAAAAGCACACTTCCCCCCTTTTTTTGAATTCACAGCTTCTAGAAGGTTTACATGTTTTCTTAATAGACACGATTTTTTAGAAAATGTGATTTAATTCATAAATGGAATCAACAAAGTATGCACATTCTACGTAATAACGACTTTCTATAGTTTTCGCATGCGTCCGGAACTAAGAAAACTTTACTTCCCCCCATTTTTTAAAAGCACAACTTCTAGAAGGTTTACATGATTTCTTAAAAAACATGAGTTTTTAGAAAATGTGATTTATTTCATAAATGGAATGAACTAATTATGCACATTCTATGTCATAACGACTTTCGATAGTTTGCGCATGAGCAAACTATGCACATTCTACGTAATAACGACTTTCTATAGTTTGCGCATGCGTCCGGAAATAAGAAAAGCTTATTTCCCCCCTTTTTTCAAATTCACAGCTTCTAGAAGGTTTACAGGATTTCTTAAAAAACATGAGTTTTTAGAAAATGTGATTTATTTCATAAATGGAATCAACAAAGTATGCACATTCTACGTAATAACGACTTTCTATAGTTTGCGCATGCGTCCGGATCTAAGAAAAGCTTACTTCCCCCCGTTTTTTAAAAACACAACTTCGAGAAGGTTTACATGATTTCATAAAAAACACGAGTTTTTAGAAAATGTGATTTATTTCATAAATGGAATCAACAAAGTATGCACATTCTATGTCATAACGATTTTCGATAGTTTGGGCATGCGCAAACTATTCATATTCTAAGTAATAACGACTTTCTATAGTTTGCACATGCGTCCGAAAATAAGAAAAGCACACTTCCCCCCTTTTTTTGAATTCACAGCTTCTAGAAGGTTTACATGTTTTCTTAATAGACACGAGTTTTTAGAAAATGTGATTTAATTCATAAATGGAATCAACAAAGTATGCACATTCTACGTAATAACGACTTTCTATAGTTTTCGCATGCGTCCGGAACTAAGAAAACTTTACTTCCCAACATTTTTTAAAAGCACAACTTCTAGAAGGTTTACATGATTTCTTAAAAAACATGAGTTTTTAGAAAATGTGATTTATTTCATAAATGGAATCAACAAAGTATGCACATTCTATGTCATAACGACTTTCGATAGTTTGCGCATGCGCAAACTATGCACATTCTACGTAATAACGACTTTCTGTAGTTTGCGCATGCACCTGGAAATAAGAAAAGCTTACTTCCCCCCTTTTTTTAAATTCACAGCTTCTAGAAGGTTTACATGATTTCTTAAAAAACACGAGTTTTTAGAAAATGTGATTTATTTCATAAATGGAATCAACAAAGTATGCACATTCTATGTCATAACGACTCTCGATAGTTTGCGCATGCGCAAACTATGCACAATCTACGTAATAACGACTTTCTGTAGTTTGCGCATGCGTCCGGAAATAAGAAAAGCTTACTTCGCCCCTTTTTTTAAATTCACAGCTTCTAGAAGGTTTACATGATTTCTTAAAAAACACGAGTTTTTAGAAAATGTGATTTATTTCGTAAATGGAATCAACAAAGTATGCACATTCTACGTCATAACGACTTTCTATAGTTTGTGCATGCGTCCGTAAATAAGAAAAGCTTACTTCCCCCCTTTTTTTAAAATCACAGCTTCTAGAAGGTTTACATGATTTCTTAAAAAACACGAGTTTCTAGAAAATGTGATTTATTTCATAAATGGAATCAACAAAGTATGCACATTCTATGTCATAACAATATTCCATAGTTTGCGCAGGCGTCTGGAAATAAGAAAAGCTTAATTGCCCCCTTTTTTTAAATTCACAGCTTCTAGAATGTTTACATGATTTCTTAAAAAACACGAGTTTTTAGAAAATGTGATTTATTTCATAAATGGAATCAACAAAGTATGCACATTCTATGTCATAACTACTTTCGATAGTTTGCGCATGCGCAAACTATGCACATTCTACGTAATAACGACTTTCTATAGTTTGCGCATGCACCCGGAAATAAGAAAAGCTTACTTCCCTCCTTTTTTTAAATTCACAGCTTCTAGAAGGTTTACATGATTTCGTAAAAAACACGAGTTTTTAGAAAATGTGATTTATTTCATAAATGGAATCAACAAAGTATGCACATTCTATGTCATAACGACTTTCGATAGTTTGCACATTGGCAAACTATGCACATTCTACGTAATAACGACCTTCTATAGTTTGCGCATGCATCCCGAAGTGAGAAAAGCTTGCTTCCCCCCATTTTTTAAATTCACAGCTTCTAGAAGGTTTACATGATTTCTTAAAAAACATGAGTTTTAGAAAAATGTATTTTATTTCATCAATGGAATCAACAAAGTATGCATATTCTTTGTCATAACGACTTTCGATAGTTTGCGCATGCGCAAACTATGCATATTCTATGTAATAACGACTTTCTATAGTTTGCGCATGCGTCCGTATCTAAGAAAAGCTTACTTCCCCCCGTTTTCCAAAATCACAACTTCTAGAAGGTTTACATGATTTCTTAAAAAACACGAGTTTTTAGAAAATGTGATTTATTTCACAAATGGAATCAACAAAGTATGCACATTCTATGTCATAACGACTTTCGATAGTTTGCGCATGCGCAAACTATGTACATTCTACGTAATAACGGCTTTCTGTAGTTTGCGCATGCACCCGGAAATAAGAAAAGCTTACTTCCCCCGTTTTTTTTAAATTCACAGCTTCTAGAAGGTTTACATGATTTATGAAAAAACACAAATTTTTAGAAAATGTGATTTAATTAATAAATGGAATCAACAAAGTATGCACATTCTATGTCATAACGACTTTCGATAGTTTGCGCATGCGCAAACTATGCACATTCTATGTAATAACGAATTTCTGTAGTTTGCGCATGTGTCCGGAAATAAGAAAAGCTTACTTCCCCCCTTTTTTTAAATTCACAGCTTCTAGGAGGTTTACATGATTTCTTAAAAAACACGAGTTTTTAGAAAATGTGATTTATTTCATAAATGGAATCAACAAAGTATGTACATTCTATGTCATAACGACTTTCGATAGTTTGCGCATGCACAAACTATGCACATTCTATGTAATAACGGCTTTCTATAGTTTGCGCATGCGTTCGAAAATAAGAAAAGCTTACTTCCCACCTTTTTTAAATTCACAGCTTCTAGAAGGTTTACATGATTTCTTAAAAAACACGAGTTTTTAGAAAATGTGATTCATTTCATAAATGGAATCAACAAAGTATGCAAATTCTACGTCATAACCACTTTCTATAGTTTGCGCATGCGTCCAGAAATAAGAAAAGCTTACTTCCCCCCATTTTTTAAAATCACTTCTTCTAGAAGGTTTACATGATTTCTTAAAAAACACGAGTTTTTAGAAAATGTGATTTATTTCAGAAATGGAATCAACAAAGTATGGACATTCTACATAATAACGACTTTCTATAGTTTGCGCATGCGTTTGGAAATTAGAAAAGCTTACTTCCCCCGTTTTTTAAAATCACAGCTTGTAGAAGGTTCACTTGATTTCTTAAAAAACACGAGTTTTTAGAAAATGTGATTTATTTCATAAATGGAATCAAAAAGTATGCACATTCTATGTCATAATGACTTTCGATAGTTTGCGCATGCGCAAACTATGCACATTCTACGTAATAACGGCTTTCTATAGTTTGCGCATGCGTCCGAAAATAAGAAAAGCTTACTTCCCCCATTTTTTTAAAATCACAGTTTCTAGAAGGTTTACATGATTTCTTAAAAAACACGAGTCTTTAGAAAATGTGATTTAATTCATAAATGGAATCAAGAAAGTATGCACATTCTATGTAATAACGACTTTCTATAGTTTGCACATGCGTCCGGAAATAAGAAAAGCTTACTTCCTCCCGTTTTTTAAAATCACAGCTTCTAGAAGGTTTACATGATTTCTTAAAAAACACGAGTTTTTAGACAATGTGATTTATTTCATAAATGGAATCAACAAAGTATCCACATTCTACGTAATAAAAAATTTCTATAGTTTGCGCATGCGTTAGGAAATAAGAAAACCTTAATTCCCGCTGTTTTTTAAAATCAAAGCTTCTAGAAGGTTTACATGATTTCTTAAAAAACACGAGTTTTTAGAAAATGTGATTTACTTCATAAATGGAATCAACAAAGTATGCACATTCTATGTGATAACGAATTTCGATAGTTTGCGCATGCGCAAACTATGCACATTCTACGTAATAACGACTTTCTATAGTTTGCGAATGCGTCCAGAAATAAGAAAAGCTTACTTCCCCCCTTCTTTTAAATTCACAGCTTCTAGAAGGTTTACATGATTTCATAAAAAACATGAGTTTTTGGAAAATGTATTGTATTTCATAAATGGATTCAACAAAGTATGCACATTCTATGTCATAACGACTTTCGATAGTTTTTGCATGCACAAACTATTCTTATTCTACGTAATAACGACTTTCTATAGTTTGCGCATGCGTCGGGAAATAAGAAAAGTATACTTCCCCCCTTTTTTTTGAATTCACAGCTTCTAGAAGGTTTACATGTTTTCTTAATAGACACGAGTTTTTAGAAAATGTTATTTAATTCATAAATGGAATCAACAAAGTATGCACATTCTACGTAATAACGACTTTCTATAGTTTGCGCATGTGTCCGGAACTAAGAAAACTTTACTTCCCCCCATTTTCTAAAAGCACAACTTCTAGAAGGTTTACATGATTTATTAAAAAACATGAATTTTTAGAAAATGTGATTTATTTCATAAATGGAATCAACAAATTATGCACATTCTATGTCATAACGACTTTCGATAGTTTGCGCATGAGAAAACTATCCACATTCTACGTAATAACGACTTTCTATAGTTTGTGCATGCGTCCGGAAATAAGAAAAGCTTACTTCCCCCCCGTTTTTAAATTCACAGCTTCTAGAAGGTTTACATGATTTCTTAAAAAACATGAGTTTTTAGAAAATGTGATTTATTTCATAAATGGAATCAACAAATTATGCACATTCTATGTCATAACGACTTTCGATAGTTTGAGCATGCGCAAACTGTGCACAATCTACGTAATAACGACTTTCTGTAGTTTGCACATGCGTCGGCAAATAGGAAAAGCTTACTGCCCCCCCTTTTTTTAAATTCACAGCTTCTAGAAGGCTTACATGATTTCTTAAAAAACACGAGTTTTTAGAAAATGTGATTTATTTCATAAATGGAATCAACAAAGTATGCACATTCTACGTCATAACGACTTTCTATAATTTGCGCATGCGTCCGTAAATAAGAAAAGCTTACTTCCCCCCGTTTTTTAAAATCACAGCTTCTAGAAGGTTTACATGATTTCTTAAAAAACACGAGTTTTTAGAAAATGTGATTTATTTCATAAATGGAATCAACAAATTATGCACATTCTATGTGATAACGATATTCCATAGTTTGCGTATGCGTATAGAAATAACAAAAGCTTACTTCCCACCATTTTTTAAAATCACAACTTCTAGAAGGTTTACATGATTTCTTAAAAAACACGAGTTTTTAGAAAATGTGATTTATTTCATAAATGGAATCAAAAAAGTATGCACATTCTATGTCATAACTACTTTCGATAGTTTGTGCATGCGCAAACTATGCGCATTCTACGTAATAACGACTTTCTATACTTTGCGCATGCGCCCGGAAATAAGAAAAGCTTACTTCCCTCCTTAGCTTCTAGAAGGTTTACATGATTTCTTAAAAGACACGATTTATTAGAAAATGTGATTTATTTCATAAATGGAATCAACAAAGTATGCACATTCTATGTCATAACGACTTTCTATAGGTTGCGCATGCGTCCGTAAATAAGAAAAGTTTACTTCCCCCCGTTTTTTAAAATCACAACTTCTAGAAGGTTTACATGATTTCTTAAAAAACACGAGTTTTTAGAAAATATGATTTATTTCATAAAGTGAATCAACAAAGTATGCACATTCTATGTCATAACGATATTATATAGTTTGCGCATGCGTCCGGAAATAAGAAAAGTTTACTTCCCCCCGTTTTTTAAAATCACAACTTCTAGAAGGTTTACATGATTTCTTAAAAAACACGATTTTTTAGAAAATGTGATTTATTTCATAAATGGAATCAACAAAGTATGCACATTCTATGTCATAACTACTTTCAATAGTTTGTGCATGCGCAAACTATGCACATTCTACGTAATAACGACTTTCTATGGTTTGCGCATGCGCCCAGAAATAAGAAAAGCTTACTTCCCTCCTTTTTTAAATTCACAGCTTCTAGAAGGTTTACATGATTTCTTAAAAAACACAAGTTTTTAGAAAATGTGATTTATTTCATAAATGGAATCAACAAAGTATGCACATTCTATTTCATAACGACTTTCGATAGTTTGCACATTCGCAAACTATGCAAATTCTACGTAATAACGACTATCTATAGTTTGCGCATGCGTCCGGAAATAAGAAAAGCTTGCTTCCCCCCATTTTTTTAAATTCACAGCTTCTAGAAGGTTTACATGATTTCTTAAAAAACACGAGTTTTTAGAAAATGTGATTTATTTCATAAATGGAATCAACAAAGTATGCACATTCTATGTCATAACGACTTTGATAGTTTGCGCATGCGCAAACTATGCACATTCTACGTAATAACGACTCTCTATAGTTTGCGCATGCGTCCGAAAATAAGAAAAGCATACCTCGCCCCTTTTTTTGAATTCACATCTTCTAGAAGGTTTACATGATTTCTTAAAAGACACGATTTATTAGAAAATGTGATTTATTTCATAAATGGAATCAACAAAGTATGCACATTCTACGTCATAACGACTTTCTATAGTTTGCGCATGCGTCCGTAAATAAGAAAAGCTTACTTCCCCCCGTTTTTTAAAATCACAGCTTCTAAAAGGTTTACATGATTTCTTAAAAAACACGAGTTTTTAGAAAATGTGATTTATTTCATAAATGGAATCAACAAAGTATGCACATTCTATGTCATAACGCTATTCGATAGTTTGCGCATGCGTCCGGAAATAAGAAAAGCTTACTTCCCCTCGTTTTTTAAAATCACAACTTATAGAAGGTTTACATGATTTCTTAAAAAAGACGAGTTTTTAGAAAATGTGATTTACTTCATAAATGGAATCAACAAAGTATGCACATTCTATGTCATAACTACTTTCGATAGTTTGCGCATGCGCAAACTATGCACATTCTACGTAATAACGACTTTCTATAGTTTGCGCATGCACCCGGAGATAAGAAAAGCTTACTTCCCTCCTTTTTTTAAATTCAGAGCTTCTAGAAGGTTTACATGATTTCTTAAAAAACAAGAGTTTTTAGAAAATGTGATTTATTTCATATATGGAATCAACAAAGTATGCACATTCTATGTCATAACGACTTTCGATAGTTTGCACATTCGCAAACTATGCACATTCTACGTAATAAGGACCTTCTATAGTTTGCGCATGCGTCCGAAAATAAGAAAAGCTTGCTTCCCCCCATTTTTTAAATTCACAGCTTCTAGAAGGTTTACATGATTTCGTAAAAAACATGAGCTTTTAGAAAATGTATTTTATTTCATCAATGGAATCAACAAAGTATGCATATTCTTTGTCATAACGACTTTCGATAGTTTGCACATGTGCAAACTATGCATATTCTACATAATAACGACTTTTCTATAGTTTGCGCATGCGTTCGTATCTAAGAAAAGCTTACTTCACCCCGTTTTTTAAAATCACAACTTCTAGAAGGTTTACATGATTTCTTAAAAAACACGAGTTTTTAGAAAATGTGATTTATTTCATAAATGGAATCAACAAAGTATGTACATTCTATGTCATAACGACTTTCGATAGTTTGCGCATGCACAAACTATGCACATTCTACGTAATAACGGCTTTCTATAGTTTGCGCATGCATCCGGAAATAAGAAAAGCTTACTTCCCACCTTTTTTTAAAATCACAGTTTCTAGAAGGTTTACATGATTTCTTAAAAAACACGAGTCTATAGAAAATGTGATTTAATTCATAAATGGAATCAACAAAGTATGCACGTTCTATGTAATAACGACTTTCTATAGTTTGCGCATGCGTCCGGAAATAAGAAAAGCTTACTTCCACCCGTTTTTTAAAATCACAGCTTCTAGAAGGTTTACATGATTTCTTAAAAAACATGAGTTTTTAGACAATGTGATTTATTTCATAAATGGAATCAACAAAGTATCCACATTCTACGTAATAACGACTTTCTATAGTTTGCGCATGAACCCGGAAATAAGAAAAGCTTACTTCCCCCCTTTTTTTAAATTCACAGCTTCTAGAAGGTTTACATGATTTCTTAAAAAACACGAGTTTTTAGAAAATGTGATTTAATTAATAAATGGAATCAACAAAGTATGCACATTCTATGTCATAACGACTTTCGATAGTTTGCGCATGCGCAAACTATGCACATTCAACGTAATAACGACGTTATGTAGTTTTCGCATGCGTCCGGAAATAAGAGAAGCTTACTTCCCCCCTTTTTTTAAATTCACAGCTTCTAGAAGGTTTACATGATTTCTTAAAAAACATGAGTTTTTAGAAAATGTGATTTATTTCATAAATGGAATCAACAAAGTATGCACATTCTATGTCATAACGACTTTCGATAGTTTGCGCATGCGCTAACTATGTGCATTCTACGTAATAACGAATTTCTATAGTTTGCGCTTGCGTTCGAAAGTAAGAAAAGCTTACTTCCCCCCCTTTTTTAAATTCACAGCTTCTAGAAGGTTTACATGATTTCTTAAAAAACACGAGTTTTTAGAAAATGTGATTTCTTTGATAAATGGAATCAACAAATTATGCACATTCTATGTCATAACGAATTTCGATAGTTTGCGCATGCGCAAACTATGCATATTCTACGAAATAACGAATTTCTATAGTTTGCGCATGCATCTGGAAATAAGAAAAGCTTACTTCCCCCGTTTTTCAAAATCACAGCTTCTAGAAGGTTGACATGATTTCTTAAAAAACACGAGTTTTTAGAAAATGTGATTTATTTCATCTATGGAATCAACAAAGTATGCACATTCTACGTAAGAACGACTTTCTATAGTTTGCGCATGCGTCCGGAAATAAGAAAAGCTTACTTCCCCTGCTTTTTAAAATCACAGCTTCTAGAAGGTTCACATGATTTCTTAAAAAACACGAGTTTTTAGAAAATGTAATTTATTTCATAAATGGAATCAACAAAGTATGCACATTCTATTTCATAATGACTTTCGATAGTTTGCGCATGCGTAAATTATGCACATTCTACGTAATAACGGCTTTCTATAGTTTGCGCATGCGTCCGGAAATAAGAAAATCTTACTTCCCCCCTTTTTTTAAATTCACAGCTTCTAGAAGGTTTACATGATTTCTTAAAAAAACGAGTTTTTAGAAAATGTGATTTATATCATAAATGGAATAAAAAAAGTATGCACCTTCTACGTAATAACGACTTTCGATAGTTTGCGCATGCGTCCGGAAATAAGAAAAGCTTACTTCCCCCCGTTTGTTAAAATCATAGCTTCTAGAAGGTTTACATGATTTCTTAAAAAACACGAGCTTTTAGAAAATGTGATTTATTTCATAAATGGAATCAACAAAGTATGCACATTCTATGTCATAACGACTTTTGATAGTTTGTGCATGCGCTAACTATGCACATTCTACGTAATAACGACTTTCTATAGTTTGCGCATGCGTCCAGAAGTAAGAAAAGCTTACTTCCCCTCTTTTTTTAAATTCACAGCTTCTAGAAGGTTTACATGATTTCTTAAAAAACATGAGTTTTTAGAAAATGTGATTTATTTCATAAATGGAATCAACAAAGTATGCACATTCTATGTCATAACGAATTTCGATAGTTTGCGCATGCGCAAACTATGCATATTCTACGAAATAACGACTTCCTATAGTTTGCGCATGCATCCGGAAATAAGAAAAGCTTACTTCCCCCCTTTTTTTAAATTCAAAGCTTCTAGAAGGTTTACATGATTTATTAAAAAACATGAGTTTTCAGAAAATGTGATTTATTTCATAAATGGAATCAACAAAGTATGCACATTCTACGTAATAACGACTTTCTATAGTTTGAAATAAGAAAAGCTTACTTCCCCCCGTTTTTTAAAATCACAACTTCTAGAAGGTTTACATGATTTCTTAAAAAACACGAGTTTTTAGAAAATGTGATTTATTTCATAAATGGAATCAACAACGTATGCACATTCTATGTCATAATGACTTTCGATAGTTTGCGCATGCGCAAACTATGAACATTCTACGTAATAACGGCTTTCTATAGTTTGCGCATGCGTCCGGAAATAAGAAAAGCTTACTTCCCCCCTTTTTTTAAATTCACAGCTTCTAGAAGGTTTACATGATTTCTTAAAAAAATGAGTTTTTAGAAAATTCGATTTATTTCATAAATGGAATCAACAAAGTATGCACATTCTACGTCACAACCACTTTCTATAGTTTGCGCATGCGTCCATAAATTAAAAAAGCTTACTTCCCCCCATTTTTTAAAATCACTGCTTCTAGAAGGTTTACATGATTTCTTAAAAAACACGAGTTTTTAGAAAATGTGATTTATTTCATAAATGGAATCAACAAAGTATGCACATTCTACGTCATAACGATATTCTATAGTTTTGCGCATGCGTCCGGAAATAGGAAAAGCTTACTTCTGCCCGTTTTTTAAAATCACATTTTCTAGAAGGTTTACATGATTTCTTAAAAGACACGAGTCTGTAGAAAATGTGATTTAATTCGTAAATGCAATCAACAAAGTATGCACAGTCTATGTAATAACGACTTTCTAGAGTTTGCGCATGCGTCCGGAAAATAAGAAAAGCTTAGTTCCCCCCTGTTTTTTAAAATCACAGCTTCTAGAAGGTTTTACATGATTTCTTAAAAAACACGAGTTTTTAGAAAATGTGATTTTTTTAATACAAGGGAATCAACAAAGTATGCACATTCTACGTCATAACGACTTTCTATAGTTTCCGCATGCGTCCGGAAATAAGAAAAGCTTACTTCCCCCAGTTTTTTTAAAACCATAGCTTCTAGAAGGTTTACATGATTTCCTTAAAAAGACAAGTTTTTAGAAAATGTGATTTATTTCATAAATGAAATCAGCAAAGTATGCACATTCTATGCCATAACGAATTTCTATAGTTTGCGCATCCCTCGGGAAATAAGAAAATCTTACTTCCCCCGTTTTTAAAAATCAAAGCTTCTAGGAGGTTTACATGATTTCTTAAAAAACACGAGTTTTTAGAAAATGTCATTTATTTCATAATGGAATCAACAAAGTATGCACATTCTACATCATAACGACTTTCTATTGTTTGCGCATGCGTCCGAAAATAGGAAAAGCTTACTTCCCCCATTTTTCAAAATCACAGATCCTAGAAGGTTTACATGATTTCTTAAAAAACACGAGTTTTTAGAAAATGTCATTTATTTCATAAATGGAATCAACAAAGTATGCACATTCTACATCATAACGACTTTCTATAGTTTGCGCATGCGTCCATAAATAAGAAAAGCTTACTTCCCCTGTTTTTTAAAATCACAGCTTTCTAGAAAATTTACATGATTTCTTAAAAAACACGAGTTTTTAGAAAATCTGATTTATTTCATAAATGGAATCAACAAAGTATGCACATTCTACGTCATAACAACTTACATTAGTTTGCGCATGGGTCCAGAAATAATAAAAGCTTACTTCACCCTTTTTTTAAAATGACAGCTTCTAGAAGGTATACATGAATTCTTAAAAAAACATGAGGTTTTTAGAAAATGTGATTTATTTCATAAATGGAATCAACAAAGTATGCACATTGTACGTCATAACGACTTTCTATAGTTTGCGCATGCGTCCGGAAATAAGAAAAGCTTCTTTCCCCCCGTTTTTTAAAATCACATCTTCTAGAAGGTTTACATGATTTCTTAAAAAACACGAGTTTTAGAAAATGTGATTTATTTAATAAATGGAATCAACAAAGTATGCACATTCTACGTCATACAGACTTTCTATAGTTTGCGCATGCGTTTGGAAATACGAAAAGCTTACTTCCCCCGTTTTTTAAAATCACAGCTTCTAGAAGGTTTACATGATTTCTTTAAAAACACAAGTTTTTAGAAAATGTGATTTATTTCATAAATGAAATCAGCAAAGTATGCACATTCTACATCATAACGAATTTCTATAGTTTGTGCATCCCTCCGGAAATAAGAAAATCTTACTTCCCCCGTTTTTAAAAATCAAAGCTTCTAGAAGGTTTACATGATTTCTTAAAAAACACGAGTTTTTAGAAAATGTCATTTATTTCATAAATGGAATCAACAAAGTATAGCACATTCTACATCATAACAACTTTCTATAGTTTGCGCATGCGTCCGGAAATAGGAAAAGCTTACTTCCCCCATTTTTTAAAATCACAGCTTCTAGAAGGTTTACATGATTTCCTAAAAAACACAAGTTTTTAGTAAATATGATTTATTTCATAAATGGAATCAACAAAGTATGCACATTCTACGTCATAACGACTTTCTATAGTTTGCGCATGCGTCCGGAAATAAAAGAAGCTTACTTTCCCCCGTTTATTCAAATCACAGCTTCTAGAAGGTTTACATGACTTCTTAAAAGACACGAGTTTTTTAGAAAATGTGATTTATTTCATCAATGGAATCAACAAAGTATGCACATTCTATGTCATAACGACTTTCGATAGTTTGTGCATGCACAAACTATGCACATTCTACGTAATAACGACTTTCTATAGTTTGCGCATGCGTCCTGGAAATAAGAAAAGCTTATTTTCCCCCTTTTTTTAAATTCACAGCTTCTAGAAGGCTTACATGATTTCTTAAAAACACGAGTTTTTAGAAAATGTATTTTATTTCATAAATGGAATCAACAATGTATGCACATTCTATGTCATAACGACTTTCGATAGTTTGTGCATGCGCAAACTATGCATATTCTACGTAATAACGACTTTCTATAGTTTGCGAATGCGTCCGTAAATAAGAAAAGCTTACTTCCCCCCGATTTTTAAAATCACAGCTTCTAGAAGGTTTACATGATTTCTTAAAAAACACGAGTTTTTAGAAAATGTGATTTGTTTCATAAATGGAATCAACAAAGTATGCACATTCTATGTCATAACGATATTCTATAGTTTGTGCATGCGTCCGAAAATAAGAAAAAGCTTACTTCCGCCCGTTTTTTTAAAATCACAGTTTCTAGAAGGTTTACATGATTTCTTAAAAAACACGAGTCTGTAGAAAATGTAATTTATTCATAACTGGAATCAACAAAGTATTCACATTCTATGTAATAACGACTTTCTATAGTTTGCGCATGCGTCCGGAAATAAGAAAAGCTTACTTCCCCTCGTTTTTTAAAATCACAGCTTCTAGAAGGTTTACAAGACTTCTTAAAAAACACGAGTTTTTAGAAAATGTGATTTATTTTATAAATGGAATCAACAAAGTATGCACATTCTACATCATAACGACTTTCTATAGTTTGCGCATGCGTCCGAAAATGAGAAAAGCTTACTTCCCCCGTTTTTTAAAATCACAGCTTCTAGAAGGTTTACATGATTTCTTAAAAACACGAGTTTTTTGAAAATGTGATTTATTTCATTAATGGAATCAACAAAGTATGCAAATTCTACGTCATAACGACTTTCTATAGTTTGCGCATGCACAAACTATGCACATTCTACGTAACAACGAATTTCTATAGTTTGCGCATGCGTCCGGAAATAAGAAAAGCTTACTTACCCCCTTTTTTTAAATTCACAGCTTCTAGAAGGTTTACATGGTTTCATAAAAAACATGAGTTTTTTAGAAAATGTAATTTATTTAATAAATGGAATCAACAAAGTATGCACATTCTACGTAATAACTATTTTCTTCAGTTTGCGCATACGAACGGAAATAAGAAAAGCTTGCTTCCCCCCATTTTTTTAAATTCACAGCTTCTAGAAGGTTTACATGATTTCTTAAAAAACACGAGTTTTAGAAAATGTGATTTATTTAATAAATGGAATCAACAAAGTATGCACATTCTACGTCATACAGACTTTCTATAGTTTGCGCATGCGTTTGGAAATACGAAAAGCTTACTTCCCCCGTTTTTTAAAATCACAGCTTCTAGAAGGTTTACATGATTTCTTAAAAAACACGAAGTTTTAGAAAATGTGATTTATTTCATAAATGGAATCAACAAAGTATGCACATTGTACGTAATAACGACTTTGTATAGTTTGCTTATGCATCCAGAAATATGAAAAGCTTACTTCCGCCAATTTTTTAAAACCACAGCTTCTAGAAGGTTACATGATTTCTTAAAAAAAACGAGTTTTTAGAAAATGTGATTTATTTCATAAATGGAATCAACAAAGTATGCACATTCTACGTAGTAACGACTTTCTATAGTTTGTGCATGCGTCCGGAAATAAGAAAAGCTTACTTCTGCCAGTTTTTTAAAACCACAGCTTCTAGAAGTTTTACATGATTTCTTAAAAAACATGAGTTTTTAGAAAATGTGATTTATTTCATAAATGGAATCAAAAAAAGTATGCACATTCTATGTCATAACGACTTTCTATAGTTTGCGCATGCGAACGGAAATATGAAAAGCTTACTTCCGCCAGTTTTTTAAAATCACAGCTTCTAGAAGGTTTACATGATTTTTTAAAAAACACGAGGTTTTAGAAAATGTGATTTATTTCATAAATTGAATCAACAAACTATGCACATTCTACGTAATAACGACTTTCTATAGTTTGTGCATGCGTCCGGAAATAAGAAAAGCTTACTTCCGCCAGTTTTTTAAAATCACAGCTTCTAGAAGGTTTACATGAATTCTTAAAAAACACGAGTTTTTAGAGAAATGTGATTTATTTCATAAATGGAATAAACAAGGTATGCACATTCTACGTAGTAACGACTTTCTATAGTTTGTGCATGCGTCGAAAATAAGAAAAGCTTACTTCCGCCAGTTTTTTAAAACCACAGCTTCTAGAAGGTTTACAATATTTCTTAAAAAACACGAGTTTTTAGAAAATGTGATTTATTTCATAAATGGAATCAACAAAGTATGCACATTCTATATAATAACGACTTTCTAAAGTTTTGCGGATGCGTCCGGAAATAAGAAAAGCTTACTTCCGTCAGTTTTTTAAAATCACAGCTTTTGGAAGGTTTACATGATTTCTTAAAAAACACGAGTTTTTAGAAAATGTGATTTATTTCATAAATGGAATCAACAATGTATGCACATTCTATGTCATAACAAATTTCTAAAGTTTGCGCATGCGCAAACTATGCACATTCTACGTGATAACGACTTTCTATAAGTTTGCGCATGCATCCGGAAATAAGAAAAAGCTTACTTCCCCCCTTTTTTTAAATTCACAGCTTCTAGAAGGTTTAGATGAATTCTTAAAAATAAAGGGTTTTTAGAAAATGTGATTTATTTCATAAATGGAATCAACAAACTATGCACATTCTACGTAATAACGACTTTCTATAGTTTGTGCATGCGTCCGGAAATAAGAAAAGCTTACTTCCCCCCTTTTTTTAAATTCACATCTCTAGAAGGTTTAGAAGAATTCTTAAAAAACACGAGTTTTTAGAAAATGTGATTTATTTCATAAATGGAATCAACAAAGTATGCACATTCTATGTCATAACAACTTTCTAAAGTTTGCGCATGCGCAAACTATGCACATTCTACGTGATAACGACTTTCTATAGTTTGCGCATGCGTCCGGGAAATAAGAAAAATTTACTTCCCCCCTTTTTTTAAATTCACAGCTTCTAGAAGGTTTAGAAGAATTCTTAAAAAACAGGAGTTTTTAGAAAATGTGATTTATTTCATAAATGGAATCAACAAACTATGCACATTTTACGTAATGACGACTTTCTATAGTTTGCGCATGCGTCCGGAAATAAGAAAAGCTTCCTTCTACCAGTTTTTAAAAACCACAGCTTCTAGAAGGTTTACATGATTTCTTAAAAAACACGAGTTTTTAGAAAATGTGATTTATTTCATAAATGGAATCAACAAAGTATGCACATTCTATGTAATAACTACTTTCTAAAGTTTGTGCATGTGTCCGGAAATATGAAAAGCTTACTTCTGCCAGTTTTTTAAAATCACAACTTCTAGAAGGTTTACATGATTTCTTAAAAAACACGAGTTTTTAGAAAATGTGATTTATTTCATAAATGACATCAACAAAGTCTGCACATTCTACTTCATAACAACTTTATATAGTTTGCGCATGCGTCCGGAAATAAGAAAAGCTTCCTTCCGCTAGTTTTTTAAAACCACAGCTTCTAGAAGGTTTACATGATTTCTTAAAAAACACGAGTTTTTTAGAAAATGTGATTTATTTCATAAATGGAATCAACAAAGTATGCACATACTATGTAATAATGACTTTCTAAAGTTTGCACATGCGTCCGGAAATAAGAAAAGCTTACTTCCGCCAGTTTTTTAAAATCATAGCTTCTAGAAGGTTTACATGATTTCTTAAAAAACACGAGTTTTTAGAAAATGTGATTTATTTCATAAATGGAATCAACAAAGTATGCACATTCTATGTCATAACGACTTTCTATATTTTGCGCATGCGCAAACTATGCACATTCTACGTAATAACGACTTTCTATATTTTCCGCATGCGTCCGGAAATAAGAAAAGCTTACTTCCCCCCTTTTTTTAAATTCACAACTTCTAGAAGGTTTAGATGAATACTTAAAAAACACGAGTTTTTAGAAAATGTGATTTATTTCATAAATGGAATCAACAAAACATGCACATTCTACGTAATAACGACATTCTATAGTTTGCGCATGCGTCCGAAAATAAGAAAAGCTTCCTTCCGCCAGTTTTTTAAAACCACAGCTTCTCGAAGGTTTACATGATTTCTTAAAAAACACCAGTTTCTAGAAAATGTGATTTATTTCATAAATGGAACCAACAAAGTATGCACATTCTACGTCATAACAACTTTCTATAGTTTGCGCATGCGTCCGGAAATAAGAAAAGCTTAATTCCCCAGGTTTTTTAAAATCACAGCTTCTAGAAGGTTTACATGATTTCCCGAAAAACACGAGTTTTTAAAAAATGTGATTTATTTCATAAATGGAATCAACAAACTAAGCACATTCTATGTAATAACGACTTTCTATAGTTTACGCATGCATCCGGAAATAAGAAAAGCTTCCTTATGCCAGTTTTTTAAAACCACAGCTTCTAGAAGGTTTACATGATTTCTTAAAAAACATGAGTTTTTAGAAAATGTGATTTATTTCATCAATGGAATCAACAAAGTATGCACATTCTATGTAGTAACGACTTTCTATAGTTTGTGCATGCGTCCAGAAATAAGAAAAGCTTACTTCCACCAGTTTTTTAAAATCACAGCTTCTAGAAGGTTTACATGATTTCTTAAAAAACACGAGTTTTTAGAAAATGTGATTTATTTCATAAATGGAATCAACAAAGTATGCACATTATACGTCATAACAACTTTCTATAGTTTGCGCATCCGTCTGGAAATAAGAAAAGCTTAATTCCCCCCGTTTTTTAAAATCACAGCTTCTAGAAGGATTACATGATGTCTTAAAAAACACGAGTTTTTAGGAAATGTGATTTATTTCATAAATGGAATCAACAAAGTATGCACATTCTTTGTCATAACGACTTTCTATAGTTTGCGCATGCGCAAACTATGCACATTCTACGTAATAACTACATTCTATAGTTTGCGCATGCGTCCGGAAATAAGAAAAGCTTACTTCCCCCCTTTTTTTAAATTCACGGCTTCTAGAAGGTTTAGATGAATTCTTAAAAAACACGAGTTTTTAGAAAATGTGATTTATTTCATAAATGGAATCAACAAAGTCTGCACATTCTACGTCATAACAACTTTCTATAGATTGCAAATGTGTCCGGAAATAAGAAAAGCTTAATTCCCCCCGTTTTTCAAAATCACAGCTTCTAGAAGGTTTACATGATTTCTTAAAAAACACGAAATTTTAGAAAATATGATTTATTTCATAAATGGAATCAACAAACTATGCACATTCTACGTAATAACGACTTTCTATAGTTTGCGCATGCGTCCGGAAATAAGAAAAGCTTCCTTCCGCGAGTTTTTTAAAATCACAGCTTCTAGAAGGTTTTCATGATTTCTTAAAAAACACGAGTTTTTAGAAAATGTCATTTATTTCATAAATGGAATCAACAAAGTATGCACATTCTATGTCATAACGACTTTCTATAGAATGTGCATGCGCAAACTATGCACATATTACGTGATAACGAATTTCTATAGTTTGCGCATCCATCCGGAAATAAGAAAAGCTTACTTCCCCCCTTTTTTTAAATTCAAAGCTTCTAGAAGGTTTAGATGATTTCTTAAAAAACACGAGTTTTTAGAAAATGTGATTTATTTCATAAATGGAATCAACAAGCTATGCACATTCTACGTAATAACGACTTTCTATAGTTTGCGCATGCGTCCGGAAATAAGAAAAGCTTACTTCCCCCGTTTTTTTAAATTCACAGCGTCTAGAAGGTTTAGAAGAATTCCTAAAAAACACGAGTTTTTTGAAAATGTGGTTTATTTCATAAATGGAATTAACAAACTATGCACATTTTACGTAATAACGACTTTCTATAGTTTGCGCATGCGTCCGGAAATAAGAAAAGCTTCCTTCCGCCAGTTTTTTAAAACCACAGCTTGTAGAAGGTTTACATGATTTCTTCAAAAACACGAGTTTTTCGAAAATGTGATTTATTTCATAAATGGAATCAACAAAGTATGCACATTCTATGTAATAACGACTTTCTAAATTTTGCGCATGCGTCCGGAAATATCAAAAGCTTACTTCCGCCAGTTTTTTAAAATCACAGCTTTTAGAAGGTTTACATGATTTCTTAAAAAACACGAGTTTTTAGAAAATGTGATTTATTTCATAAATGGAATCAACAAAGTATGCACATTCTACATCATAACAACTTTCTATAGTTTTCCCATGCGTCCGGCAGTAAGAAAAGCTTAATTCCGCCCATTTTTTAAAATCACAGCTTCTAGAAGGTATACACGATATCTTAAAAAACACAAGTTTTTAGGAAATGTGATTTATTTCAGAAATGGAATCAACAAAGTATACACATTCTATGTAGTAACGACTTTCTATAGTTTGCGCATGCGTCCGGAAATAAGAAAAGCTTACTTCCGCCAGTTTTTAAAAATCACGGCTTCTAGAAGGTTTACATGATTTCTTAAAAAACACGAGTTTTTAGAAAATGTGATTTATTTCATAAATGGAATCAACAAAGTATGCACATTCTATGTAATAATGACTTTCTAAAGTTTGCGCATGTGTCCGGAAATAAGAAAAGCATACTTCCGCCAGTTTTTTAAAATCACAACTTCTAGAAGGTTTACATGATTTCTTAAAAAACACAAGTTTTTAGAAAATGTGATTTATTTCATAAATGGAATCAACAAAGTATGCACATTCTATGTCATAACGACTTTCTATAGTTTGCGCATGCACAAACTATGCAAATTCTACGTAATAACGAATTTCTATAGTCTGCGCATGCGTCTGGCAATAAAAAAAGCTTACTTCCCCCCTTTTTTTAAATTCACTGCTTCTAGAAGGTTTAGATGAATTCTTAAAAAACACGAGTTTTTAGAAAATGTTATTTATTTCATAAATGGAATCAAAAAAGTTTGCACATTCTACGTCATAATGACTTTCTATAGTTTGCGCAAGCGTCCGGAAATAAGAAAAGCTTAATTCCCCCCGTTTTTTAAAATCACAGCTTCTAGAGGTTTACATGATTTCTTAAAATACACGAGTTTTTAGAAAATGTGATTTATTTCATAAATGGAATCAACAAAGTATGCACATTCTATGTCATAACGACTTTCTAAAGTTTGCTCATGCATCCGGATATATGAAAAGCTTACTTCCGCAAGTTTTTTTAAAATCACAACTTCTAGAAGATTTACATGATTTCTTAAAAAACAAGAGTTTTTATAAAATGTGATTTATTTCATAAATGGAATCAACAAAGTATGCACATTCTACGTCATAACGTCTTTCTATAGTTTGCGCATCTGTCCGGAATTAAGAAAAGCTTAATTCCCCCCGTTTTTTTAAAATCATAGCTTCTACAAGGTTTACATGATTTCTTAAAAAACACGAGTTTTTAGGAAATGTGATTTATTTCATAAATGGAATTATAAAAGTATGCACATTCTATGTCATAACGACTTTCTATGGCTTGCGCATGCGCAAACTATGCACATTCTACATAATAACAACTTTCTATAGTTTGGCGTGCGTCAGGAAATAAGAAAAGCTTACTTCCCCCCTTTTTTTAAATTCACAGCTTCTAGAAGGTTTAGCTGAATTCTTAAAAAACACGAGTTTTTAGAAAATGTGATTTATTTCATAAATTGAATCAACAAAGTATGCACATTCTACGTCATAACAACTTTCTATCGTTTGCGCATGCGTCCGGAAATAAGAAAAGCTTAATTCCCCCCGTTTTTTAAAATCACAGCTTCTAGAAGGTTTACATGATTTCTTAAAAAACACGAGTTTTTAGGAAATGTGATTTATTTCATAAATGGAATCAACAAAGTATGCACATTCTATGTCATAACGACTTTCTATGGTTTGCGCATTCGCAAACTATGCACATTCTACGTAATAACAACTTTCTATAGTTTGCGCATGCGTCCAGAAATAAGAGAAGCTTACTTCCCCCCTTTTTTTAAATTCACAGCTTCTAGAAGGTTTAGATGAATTCTTAAAAAACACGAGTTTTTAGAAAATGTGATTTATTTCGTAAATGTAATCAACAAAGTATCCACATTCTACGTAATAACGACTTTCTATAGTTTGCGCATGCGTCCGGAAATAAGAAAAGCTTCCTTTCGCCAGTTTTTTAAAACCACAGCTTCTAGAAGGTTTACATGATTTCTTAAAAAACACGAGTTTTTAGAAAATGTATTTTATTTCAGAAATGGAATCAACAAAGTATGCACATTCTATGTAGTAACGACTTTCTATAGTTTTCGCATGCGTTCGAAATAAGAAAAACTTACTTCCGCAAGTTTTTAAAAATCACAGCTTCTAGAAGGTTTACATGATTTCTTAAAAAACATGAGTTTTTAGAAAATGTGATTTATTTGATAAATGGAATCAACAAAGTATGCACATTCTATGTAATAATGACTTTCTAAAATTTGCGCATGCGTCCGGAAATAAGAAAATCTTACTTCCGTCTGTTTTTTAAAATCACAGCTTCTAGAAGGTTTACATGGTTTCTTAAAAAACACGGTTTTTTAGAAAATGTGATTTATTTCATAAATGGAATCAACAAATTATGCACATTCTATGTCATAACGACTTTCTATAGTTTGCGCATGCGCAAACTATGCACATTCTACGTAATAACGAATTTCTATAGTCTGCGCATGCGTACGGAAATAAGAAAAGCTTACTTCCCCCCTTTTTTTAAATTCACAGCTTCTAGAAGGTTTAGATGAATTCTTAAAAAACATGAGTTTTTAGAAAATGTGATTTATTTCATCAATGGAATTAAAAAAGTTTGCACATTCTACGTCATAACGACTTTCTATAGTTTGCTCAAGCGTCCGGAAATAAGAAAAGCTTAATTCCCCCTGTTTTTTTTAAATCACAGCTTCTAGAGGTTTACATGATTTCTTAAAAAACACGAGTTTTTAGAAAATGTGATTTATTTCATAAATGGAATCAACAAAGTATGCACATTCTATGTCATAACGACTTTCTATAGTTTGCGCATGTGTAAACTATGCACATTCTACGTGATAACGACTTTTTATAGTTTGCGCATGCGTCCGGAAATAAGAAAAGCTTACTTCCCCCCCTTTTTTAAATTCACAGCTTCTAGAAGGTTTAGATGAATTCTTAAAAAATACGAGTGTTTAGAAAATGTGATTTATTTCATAAATGGAATCAACAAACTATGCACATTCTACGTAGTAACGACTTTGTATAGTTTGCGCATGCAACCGGAAATAAGAAAATCTTACTTCCGCCAGTTTTTTAAAACCACAGCTTCTAGAAGGTTTACATGATTTCTTAAAAAACACGGGTTTTTAGAAAATGTGATTTATTTCATAAATGGAATCAACAAAGTATGCACATTCTATGTAATAACGACTTTCTAAAGTTTGCGAATGTGTCCAGAAATATGAAAAGCTTACTTCCGCCAGTTTTTTAAAATGACAGGTTCTAGAAGGTTTACATGATTTCTTAAAAAACACGAGTTTTTAGAAAATGTGATTTATTTCATAAATGGAATCAACAAAGTATGCACATTCTACGTCATAACGACTTTCTATAGTTTGCGCATCCGTCCGGAAAAAAGAAAAGCTTAATTCCCCTCATTTTTTAAAATCACAGCTTCTAGAAGGTTTACATGATTTCTTAAAAAACACGAGTTTTTAGGAAATGTGATTTATTTCATAAATGGAATCAACAAAGTATGCACATTGTATGTCATAACGACTTTCTATGGTTTGCGCATGCGCAAACTATTCACATTCTACGTAATAACAACTTTCTATAGTTTGCGCATGCGTCCAGAAATAAGAAAAGCTTACTTCCCCC
The DNA here is from genome assembly GCA_027924585.1 of Larix kaempferi. Classification (NCBI taxonomy): domain Eukaryota; kingdom Viridiplantae; phylum Streptophyta; class Pinopsida; order Pinales; family Pinaceae; genus Larix; species Larix kaempferi. The sequence goes on from BSBM01000217.1 coordinate 40,130,801, forward strand.
CTTTTTTTAAATTCACAGCTTCTAGAAGGTTTAGCTGAATTCTTAAAAAACACGAGTTTTTAAAAAATGTGACTTATTTCATAAATGGAATCAACAAAGGATGCACATTCTACGTCATAACAACTTTCTATCGTTTGCGCATGCGTCCGGAAATAAGAAAAGCTTAATTCCCCCCGTTTTTTAAAGTCACAGCTTCTAGAAGGTTTACATGATTTCTTAAAAACAACGAGTTTTTAGAAAATGTGATTTATTTCATAAATGGAATCAACAAAGTATGCACATTCTATGTCATAACGACTTTCTATAGTTTGTGCATGCACAAACTATGCACATTCTACGTGATAACGACTTTCTATAGTTTGCGCATGCGTCCGGAAATAAGAAAAGCTTACTTCCCCCCTTTTTTTAAATTCACAGCTTCTAGAAGGTTTAGATGAATTCTTAAAAAAGACGAGTTTTTAGAAAATGTGATTTATTTCAAAAATGGAATCAACAAGGTATGCACATTCTACGTAGTAACGACTTTCTTTAGTTTGCGCATGCGTCCGGAAATAAGAAAAGCTTACCTCCCCCCTTTTTTTAAATTCACAGCTTCTAGAAGGTTTAGATGAATTCTTAAAAAACACGAGTTTTGAGAAAATGTGATTTATTTCATAAATGGAATCAACAAACTATGCACATTCTATGTAATAACAACTTTCTTTAGTTTGCGCATGCGTCCGGAAATAAGAAAAGCTTACTTCCGCCAGTTTTTTAAAACCACAACTTCTAGAAGGTTTACATGGTTTCGAAAAAAGCACGACATTTTAGAGAATGTGATTTATTTCATAATTGGAATCTACAAAGTATGCACCTTCTATGTAATAACCACTTTCTAAAGTTGGCGCATGCGTCCGGAAATATGAAAAGCTTACATCCGCGAGGTTTTTAAAATCACATCTTCTAGAAGGTTTACATGATTTCTTAAAAAACACGAGTTTTTAGAAAATGTGATTTATTTCATAAATGGAATGAACAAAGTATGCACATTCTATGTCATAACGATTTTCAATAGTTTTCCCATGCACAAACTATGCACATTCTACGTGATAACGACTTTCTATAGTTTGCGCATGCGTCCGGAAATAAGAAAAGCTTACTTCCCCCCTTTTTTTAAATTCACAGCTTCTAGAAGGTTTAGATGAATTCTTAAAAAACATGAGTTTTTAGAAAATTTGATTTATTTCATAAATGGAATCAAAAAAGTATCCACATTCTACGTAATAACGACTTTCTATAGTATGCGCATGCGTCCGGAAATAAGAAAAAGCTTCCTTCCGCCAGTTTTTTAAAACCACAGCTTCTAGAAGGTTTACATGATTTCTTAAAAAACATGAGTTTTTAGAAAATGTGATTTATTTCAGAAATGGAATCAACAAAGTATACACATTCTATGTAGTAACGACTTTCTATAGTTTGCGCATGCGTCCGAAATAAGAAAAGCTTACTTCCGCCAGTTTTTAAAAATCACGGCTTCTAGAAGGTTTACATGATTTCTTAAAAAACACGAGTTTTTTAGAAAATGTGATTTATTTCATAAATGGAATTTACAAAGTATGCACATTCTATGTAATAATGACTTTCTAAAGTTTGCGCATGCGTCCCGGAAATAAGAAAAGCATACTTCCGCCAGTTTTTTAAAATCACAACTTCTAGAAGGTTTACATGATTTCTTAAAAAACACGAGTTTTTAGAAAATGTGATTTATTTCATAAATGGAATCAACAAAGTATGCACATTCTATGTCATAACGACTTTCTATAGTTTGCGCATGCGCAAACTATGCAAATTCCTACGTAATAACGAATTTCTATAGTCTGCGCATGCGTCTGGAAATAAAAAAAGCTTAATTCCCCCCTTTTTTTAAATTCACTGCTTCTAGAAGGTTTAGATGAATTCTTAAAAAACATGAGTTTTTAGAAAATGTGATTTATTTCATAAATGGAATCAAAAAAGTTTGCGCATTCTATGTCATAATGACTTTCTATAGTTTGCGCAAGCGTCCGAAAATAAGAAAAGCTTAATTCCCCCCGTTTTTTAAATCACAGCTTCTAGAGGTTTACATGATTTCTTAAAATACACGAGTTTTTAGAAAATGTGATTTATTTCATAAATGGAATCAACAAAGTATGCACATTCTATGTCATAACGACTTTCTATAGTTTGTGCATGCGTAAAACTATGCACATTCTATGTGATAACGACTTTCTATAGTTTGCGGATGCGTCCGGAAATAAGAAAAGCTTACTTCTCCCCTTTTTTTAAATTCACAGCTTCTTGAAGGTTTAGATTTATTCTTAAAAAACACGAGTTTTTAGAAAATGTGATTTATTTCATAAATGGAATCAACAAACTATGCACATTCCACGTAGTAATGACTTTGTATAGTTTGCGCATGCATCCGGAAATAAGAAAAGCTTACTTCTGCTAGTTTTTTAAAACCACAGCTTCTAGAAGGTTTACATGATTTCTTAAAAAACACGAGTTTTTAGAAAATGTGATTTATTTCATAAATGGAATCAACAAAGTATGCACATTCTATGTAATAACGACTTTCTAAAGTTTGCTCATGCATCCGGAAATATGGAAAAGCTTACTTCCGCAAGTTTTTTAAAATCACAGCTTCTAGAAGATTTACATGATTTCTTAAAAAACACGAGTTTTTTAGAAAATGTGATTTATTTCATAAATGGAATCAACAAAGTATGCACATTCTACGTCATAACGACTTTCTATAGTTTGCGCATCTGTCCGGAATTAAGAAAAGCTTAATTCCCCCCGTTTTTTAAAATCATAGCTTCTACAAGGTTTACATGATTTCTTAAAAAACACGAGTTTTTAGGAAATGTGATTTATTTCATAAATGGAATTAACAAAGTATGCACATTCTATGTCATAACGACTTTCTATGGCTTGCGGATGCGCAAACTATGCACATTCTACATAAGAACAACTTTCTATAGTTTGCGCATGCGTCCAGAAATAAGAAAAGCTTACTTCCCCCCTTTTTTTAAATTCACAGCTTCTAGGAAGGTTTAGCTGAGTTCTTAAAAAACACGAGTTTTCAGAAAATGTTGATTTATTTCATAAATGGAATCAACAAAGTATGCACATTCTACGTCATAACAACTTTCTATCGTTTGCGCATGCGTCCGGAAATAAGAAAAGCTTAATTCCCCCCGTTTTTTTAAAATCACAGCTTCTAGAAGGTTTACATGATTTCTTAAAAAACACGAGTTTTTAGGAAATGTGATTTATTTCATAAATGGAATCAACAATGTATGCACATTCTATGTCATAACAACTTTCTAGGGTTTGCGCATTCGCAAACTATGCACATTCTACGTAATAACAACTTTCTATAGTTTGCGCATGCGTCCAGAAATAAGATAAGCTTACTTCCCCCCTTTTTTTAAATTCACAGCTTCTAGAAGGTTTTAGATGAATTCTTAAAAAACACGAGTTTTTAGAAAATGTGATTTATTTCATAAATGTAATCAACAAAGTATCCACATTCTACGTAATAACGACTTTCTATAGTTTGCGCATGCATCCGGAAATAAGAAAAGCTTCCTTCCGCCAGTTTTTTAAAACCACAGCTTCTAGAAGGTTACATGATTTCTTAAAAAACACGAGTTTTTAGAAAATGTATTTTATTTCAGAAATGGAATCAACAAAGTATGCACATTCTATGTAGTAACGACTTTCTATAGTTTTCGCATGCGTTCGAAATAAGAAAAGCTTACTTCCGCAAGTTTTTAAAATCACAGCTTCTAGAAGGTTTACATGATTTCTTAAAAAACATGAGTTTTTAGAAAATGTGATTTATTTGATAAATGGAATCAACAAGTATGCACATTCTATGTAATAATGACTTACTAAAATTTGCGCATGCGTCCGGAAATAAGAAAATCTTACTTCCGTCTGTTTTTTAAAATCACAGCTTCTAGAAGGTTTACATGATTTCTTAAAAAGCACGGTTTTTTAGAAAATGTGATTTATTTCATCAATGGAATCAACAAATTATGCACATTCTATGTCATAACGACTTTCTATAGTTTTGCGCATGCGCAAGCTATGCACATTCTACATAATAACGAATTTCTATAGTCTGCGCATGCGTACAGAAATAAGAAAAGTTACTTCCCCCCTTTTTTTAAATTCACAGCTTCTAGAAGGTTTAGATGAATTCTTAAAAAACATGAGCTTTTAGAAAATGTGATTTATTTCATCAATCGAATCAAAAAAGTTTGCACATTCTACGTCATAACGACTTTCTATAGTTTGCGGGAAGCGTCCGGAAATAAGAAAAGCTTAATTCCCCCCGTTTTTTAAAATCACAGCTTCTAGAGGTTTACACGATTTCTTAAAAAACACGAGTTTTTAGAAAATGTGATTTATTTCATAAATGGAATCAACAAAGTATGCACATTCTATGTCATAACGACTTTCTATAGTTTGCGCATGCGTAAACTATGCACATTCCTACGTGATAACGAATCTCTATAGTTTGCGCATGCGTCCGGAAATAAGAAAAGCTTACTTCCCCCCTTTTTTTAAATTCACAGCTTCTAGAAGGTTTAGATGAATTCTTAAAAAACACGAGTGTTTAGAAAATGTGATTTATTTCATAAATGGAATCAACAAAATATGCACATTCTACGTAGTAACGACTTTGTATAGTCTGCGCATGCAACCGAAATAAGAAAGCTTATTTCCGCCAGTTTTTTTAAAACCACAGCTTCTAGAAGGTTTACATGATTTCTTAAAAAAACACGAGTTTTTAGAAAATGTGATTTATTTCATAAATGGAATCAACAAATTATGCACATTCTATGTAATAACGACTTTCTAAAGTTTGCGAATGCGTCCAGAAATATGAAAAGCTTACTTCCGCCAGTTTTTTAAAATCACAGGTTGTAGAAGGTTTACATGATTCTTAAAAAACACGAGTTTTTAGAAAAATGTGATTTTTTTCATAAATGGAATCAACAAAGTATGCACATTCTACGTCATAACGACTTTCTATAGTTTGCGCATCCGTCCGGAAATAAGAAAAGCTTAATTCCCATCGTTTTTTAAAATCACAGCTTCTAGAAGGTTTACATGATTTCTTAAAAAACACGAGTTTTTAGGAAATGTGATTTATTTCATAAATGGAATCAACAAAGTATGCACATTGTATGTCATAACGACTTTCTATGGTTTGCGCATGCGCAAAATATGCACATTATACGTAATAACAACTTTCTATAGTTTGCGCATGCGTCCAGAAATAAGAAAAGCTTACTTCCCCCCTTTTTCTAAATTCACAGCTTCTAGAAGGTTTAGCTGAATTCTTAAAAACATGAGTTTTTAGAAATTGTGACTTATTTCATAAATGGAATCAACAAAGTATGCACATTCTACGTCATAACCACTTTCTATCGTTTGCGCATGCGTCCGGAAATAAGAAAAGCTTAATTCCCCCATTTTTTAAAGTCACAGCTTCTAGAAGGTTTACATGATTTCTTAAAAACAACGAGTTTTTAGAAAATGTGATTTATTTCATAAATGGAATCAACAAAAGTATGCACATTCTATGTCATAACGACTTTCTAGTTGCGCATGCACAAACTATGCACATTCTACGTGATAACGACTTTCTATAGTTTGCGCATGCGTCCGGAAATAAGAAAAGCTTACTTCCCCCCTTTTTTTAAATTCACAGCTTCTAGAAGGGTTTAGATGAATTCTTAAAAAAGACGAGTTTTTAGAAAATGTGATTTATTTCAAAAATGGAATCAACAAGGTATGCACATTCTACGTAGTAACGACTTTCTTTAGTTTGCGCATGCGTCCGGAAATAAGAAAAGCTTACTTCCCCCCTTTTTTTAAATTCACAGTTTCTAGAAGGTTTAGATGAATTCTTAAAAACACGAGTTTTGAGAAATGTGATTTATTTCATAAATGGAATCAACAAACTATGCACATTCTATGTAATAACAACTTTCTTAAGTTTGCGCATGCGTCCGAAATAAGAAAAGCCTACTTCCGCCAGTTTTTTCAAACCACAACTTCTAGAAGGTTTACATGGTTTCGAAAAAAGCACGACATTTTAGAGAATGTGATTTATTTCATAATTGGAATCTACAAAGTATGCACCTTCTATGTAATAACCACTTTCTAAAGTTTGCGCATGCGTCCGAAATATGAAAATCTTACATCCGGCAGGTTTTTAAAATCACATCTTCTAGAAGGTTTACATGATTTCTTAAAAAACACGAGTTTTTAGAAAATGTGATTTATTTCATAAATGGAATCAACAAAGTATGCACATTCTATGTCATAACGATTTTCAATAGTTTTCCCATGCACAAACTATGCACATTCTACGTGATAACGACTTTCTATAGTTTGCGCATGCGTCCGGAAATAAGAAAAGCTTACTTCCCCCCTTTTTTTAAATTCACAACTTCTAGAAGGTTTAGATGAATTCTTAAAAAACACGAGTTTTTAGAAAATGTGATTTATTTCATAAATGGAATCAACAAACTATGGACATTCTACGTAATAACGATTTTCTATAGTTTGCGCATGCGTCCGGAAGTAAGAAAAGCTTACTTCCACAAGTTTTTTAAAACCACAGCTTCTAAAAGGTTTACATGATTTCTTAAAAAACACGAGTTTTTAGAAAATGTGATTTATTTCATAAATGGAATCAACAAAGTATGCACATTCTATGTAATAACGACTTTCTAAAGTTTACGCATGCGTCCCGAAATATGAAAAGCTTACTTCCGCCAGTTTTTTAAAATCACAGCTTCTAGAAGGTTTACATGATTTCTTAAAAAACACGTGTTTTTAGAAAATGTGATTTATTTCATAATTGGAATCAACAATGTATGCATATTCTATGCCATAACGACTTTCTATAGTTTGCGCATGCGCAAAATATGCACATTCTACGTGATAACGACTTTCTATAGTTTGCACATGCGTCCGGAAATAAGAAAAGCTTACTTCCCCCCTTTTTTTAAATTCACAGTTTCTAGAAGGTTTAGATGAATTCTTAAAAAACACGAGTTTTTAGAAAATGTTATTTATTTCATTAATGGAATCAACAAAGTATGCACATTCGACGTAGTAACGAATTTCTATAGTTTGCGCATGCGTCCGGAAATAAGAAAAGCTTAATTACCCCCGTTTTTTATAAAATCACATCTTCTAGAAGGTTTACATGATTTCTTAGAAAACACGAGTTTTTAGAAAATGTGATTTATTTCATAAATGGAATAAACAAAGTATGCAAATTCTATGTCATAACGACTTTCTATAGTTTGCGCATGCGTCCGGAAATAAGAAAAGCTTAATTCTCCCCATTTTTTTAAAATCACAGCTTCTAGAAGGTTTAGATGAATTCTTAAAAAACACGAGTTTTTAGAAAATGTGATTTATTTCATAAATGCAATCAACAGAGTATGCATATTCTATGTCATAACGACTTTCTATAGTTTGCTTATGCGTAGGGAAACAAGAAAAGCTTAATTCCCCTCGTTTTTTAAAATCACAGCTTCTAGAAGGTTTACATGATATCTTAAAAAACACGAGTTTTTAGAAAATCTGATTTATTTCATAATTGGAATCAACAAAGTATGCACATTCTATGTCATAACGACTTTCTATAGTTTGCGCATGCGTAAACTATGCACATTCTACGTGATAACGACTTTCTATAGTTTGCGCATGCGTCCGGAAAGAAGAAAAGCTTACTTCCCCCCTTTTTTTTAAATTCACAGCTTCTAGAAGGTTTTAGATGAATTCTTAAAAAACACGAGTTTTTAGAAAATGTTATTTATTTCATTAATGGAATCAACAAAGTATGCACCTTCGACGTAGTAACGAATTTCTATAGTTTGCGCATGGGTCCGGAAATAAGAAAAGATTACTTCCGCCAGTTTTTTAAAATCACAGCTTCTAGAAGGTTTACATGATTTCAAAAAAACATGAGTTTTTAGAAAATGTGATTTATTTCATAAATGGAATCAACAAAGTATGCACATTCTACGTCATAATAACTTTCTATAGTTTGCGCATGCATCCGAAAATAAGAAAAGCTGAATCCCCCTCGTTTTTAAAAATCACAGCTTCTAGAAGGTTTACATGATTTCTTAGAAAACACGAGTTTTTAGAAAATGTGATTTATTTCATAAATGGAATCAACAAAGTATGCACATTCTATGTCATAACGACTTTCTATAGTTTGCGCATGCGTCCGGAAATAAGAAAAGCTTAATTCCCCGCATTTTTTAAAATCACAGCTACTAGAAGGTTTATATGATTTCTTAAAAAACTTGAGTTTTTAGAAAATGTGATTTATTTCATCAATGGAATCAACAAAGTATGCACATTCTATGTCATAAAAAATTTCTATAGTTTGCGCATGCGCAAACTATGCACATTTTATGTCATAACGACTTTCTATAGTTTGTGCATGCGTCCGGAAATAAGGAAAAGCTTACTTCCACCCTTTTTTTAAATTCACAGCTTCTAGAAGGTTTAGATGAATTCTTAAAAAACATGAGTTTTTAGAAAATGTGATTTATTTCATAAATGGAATCAACAAAGTATGCATATTCTACGTCATAACGACTTTCTATAGTTTGTGCATGCGTCCGGAAATAAGAAAAGCTTAATTCCCCCCGTTTTTGAAAATCACAGCTTCTAGAAGGTTTACATGATATCTTAAAAAACACGAGTTTTTAGAAAATGTGATTTATTTCATAATTGGAATCAACAAAGTATGCACATTCTCCATAGTAACGACTTTCTATAGTTTTATGCATGCGTCCGAAAATAAGAAAAGCTTACTTCCGTTAGGTTTTTAAAATCACAGCTTCTAGAAGGTTTACATGATTTCTTAAAAAACACGAGTTTTTAGAAAATGTGATTTATTTCATAAATGGAATCAACAAAGTATGCACATTCTACGTCATAACAACTTTCTGTAGTTTGCGCATGCGTCCGGAAATAAGAAAAGCTTAATTCCCGCCGTTTTTAAAATCTCAGCTTCTAGAAGGTTTACATGATTTCTTAAAAAACATGAGTTTTTAGAAAATGTGATTAATTTCATAAATGGAATCAACAAATATGCACATTCTATGTCATAACGACTTTCTATAGTTTGCGCATGCAAAAACTATGCACATTCTACGTGATAACGACTTTCTATAGTTTGCGCATGCGTCCAGAAATCAGAAAAGCTTACTTCCCCCCTTTTTTTATATTCACAGCTTGTAGAAGGTTTAGATGAATTCTTAAAAAACACGAGTATTTAGAAAATGTGATTTATTTCATAAATGGATTCAACAAACTATGCACATTCTACGTAATAACGACTTCCTATAGTTTGCGCATGCGTCCGGAAATAGGAAAAGCTTACTTCCGCCAGTTTTTTAAAACCATAGCTTATAGAAGGTTTACATGATTTCTTAAAAAAAACGAGGTTTTAGAAAATGTGATTTATTTCATAAATGGAATCAACAAATTATGCACATTCTATGTAATAACGACTTTATAGAGTTTGCGCATGCGTCCGAAATTATGAAAAGCTTACTTCCGCCGGTTTTTTAAAATCACAGCTTCTAGAAGGTTTACATGATTTCTTAAAAAACACAAGTTTTTAGAAAATGTGATTTATTTTATAAATGAAATCAACAAGGTATGCACATTCTACGTAGCAACGACTTTCTAAAGTTTGCGCATGCGTCCGAAATAAGAAAAGCTTACTTCCGCCAGTTTTTTAAAACCACAGCTTCTAGAAGGGTTACATGATTTCTTAAAAAATAGGAGTTTTTAGAAAATGTGATTTATTTCATAAATGGAATCAACAAAGTATGCACATTCTACGTCATAACGACTTTCGATAGTTTGCGCATGCCTCTGGAAATAAGAAAAGCTTAATTCCCCCCTGTTTTTTAAAATCACAGCTTCTAGAAGGTTTTAAATGATTTCTTAAAAAACACGAGTTTTTAGAAAATGTGATTTATTTAATAAATGGAATCAACAAAGTATGCACATTCTATGTCATAACAACTTTCTATAGTTTGCGCATGTGCAAACTATGCACATTCTATGTGATAACGACTTTCTATAGTTTGCGCATGCGTCCAGAAATTAGAAAATCTTACTTCCCCCGTTTTTTTAAATTCACAGCTTCTAGAAGGTTTAGATGAATTCTTAAAAAACACGAGTATTTAGAAAATGTGATTTATTTCTTAAATGGAATCAACAAAGTATGCACATTCTATGTAATAACGACTTTCTAGAGTTTGCGCATGCGTCCGAAATTATGAAAAGCTTACTTCTGCCAGTTTTTTAAAATCACAGCTTCTAGAAGGTTTACATGATTTCTTAAAAAACACGAGTTTTTAGAAAATGTGATTTATTTCATAAATTCAATCAATAAGGTATGCACATTCTACGTAGCAACGACTTTCTAAAGTTTGCGCATGCGTCCAGAAATAAGAAAAACTTACTTCCGCCAGTTTTTTAAAACCACAGCTTGTAGAAGGCTTACATGATTTCTTAAAAAACACGAGTTTTTAAAAAATGTGATTTATTTCATAAATGGAATCAACAAAGTATGCACATTCTACGTCATAACGACTTTCTATAATTTGCGCATGCGTCTGGAAATAAGAAAAGCTTAATTCCCCCTGTTTTTTAAAATCACAGCTTCTAGAAGGTTTACATGATTTCTTTAAAAACATGATTTTTTAGAAAATGTGATTTATTTCATAAATGGAATCAACAAAGTATGCACATTCTATTTCATAACAACTTTCTATAGATTGCGCATGCGCAAACTATGCACATTCTACGTAATAACGACTTTCTATAGTTTGCTTATGCGTCCGGAAATAAGAAAAGCTTACTTCCCTCCTTTTCTTAAATTCACAGCTTCTAGAAGGTTTAGATGAATTCTTAAAAAACACGAGTTTTTAGAAAATGTGATTTATTTCATAAATGGAATCAACAAAGTTTGCACATTCTACGTCATAACGACATTCTATAGTTTGCGCATGCGTCCGAAAATAAGAAAAGCTTAATTCCCCCCGTTTTTTATAACCACAGCTTCTAGAAGGTTTACATGATTTCTTAAAAAACACGAGTTTTTAGAAAATGTGATTTATTTCATCAATGGAATCAACAAAGTATGCACATTCTATATAATAACGACTTTGTAAAGTTTGCGCATGCGTTCGGAAATAAGAAAAGCTTACCTCTGCCAGTTTTTTAAAATCACAGCTTCTAGAAGGTTTACATGATTTCTTAAAAAACACGAGTTTTTAGAAAATGTGATTTATTTCATAAATGGAATCAACAAAGTATGCACATTCTATGTCATAACGACTTTCTATAGTTTGCGCAGCGCAAACTAGGCACATTCTACGTAATAACGACTTTCTATAGTTTGCACATGCGTCCGGAAATAAGAAAAAGCTTACTTCCCGCCTTTTTTTAAATTCACAGCTTCTAGAAGGTTTAGATGAATTCTTATAAAACACGATTTTTTAGAAAAATGTGATTTATTTCATAAATGGAATCAACAAAGCATGCACATTCTACGTAATAACGACTTTCTATAGTTTGCGCAGGCGTCCGGAAAAAAGAAAAGCTTACTTCCGCCAGTTTTTTAAAACCACAGCTTCTAGAAGGTTTGCATGATTTCTTAAAAAACACGAGTTTTTAGAAAATGTGGTTTATTTCATAAATGGAATCAACAAAGTATGCACATTCTATGTAATAACGACTTTATAAAGTTTGCGCATGCGTCCAGAAATATGAAAAGCTTACTTCCGCCAGTTTTTTAAAATCACAGCTTCTGGAAGGTTTACATGATTTCTTAAAAAACACGAGTTTTTAGAAAATGTGATTTATTTCATAAATGGAATCAACAAAGTATGCACATTCTTCGTCATAACGACTTTCTATAGTTTGCGCATGCATCCGGAAATAAGAATAGCTTAATTCCCTCCATTTATTAAAATCACAGCTTCTAGAAGGTTTACATGATTTCTTAAAAAACACAAGTTTTTTGGGAAATGTGATTTATTTCATAAATGGAATCAACAAAGTATGCACATTCTATGTCATAACGACTTTCTATAGTTTGTGCATGCGCCCGGGAAATAAGAAAAGCTTACTTCCCCCCTTTTTTTAAATTCACAGCTTCTAGAAGGTTTAGATTAATTCTTAAAAAACATGAGTTTTTAGAAAATGTCATTTATTTGATAAATGGAATCAACAAAGTTTGCACATTCTACATCATAACGACATTCTATAGTTTCCCCATACGTCCGGAAATAAGAAAAGCTTAATTCCCCCCGTTTTTTAAAATCACAGCTTCCAGAAGGTTTACATGATTTCTTAAAAAACACGAGTTTTTAGAAAATGTGATTTAATTCATAAATGGAATCAACAAAGTATGCACATTCTATGTCATAACGACTTTCTAAAGTTTGCGCATGCGTCTGGAAATATGAAAAGCTTAATTCCCCTCGTTTTTTAAAATCACAGCTTCTAGAAGGTTTACATGATTTCTTAAAAAACATGAGTTTTTAGAAAATGTGATTTATTTCATAAATGGAATCAACAAAGTATGCACATTCTATGTCAAAACGACTTACTATAGTTTCCGCATGCGCAAACTATGCACATTCTAGGTAATAACGACTTTCTATAGTTTGCGCATGCGCAAACTATGCACATTCTACGTAATAACGACTTTCTATAGTTTGCGCATGCGTCCGGAAATAAGAAAAGCTTACTTCCGCCAGCTTTTTAAAACCACAGCTTCTAGAAGGTTTACATGATTTCTTAAAAAACACGAGTTTTTAGAAAATGTGATTTATTTCATAAATGGAATCAACAAAGTATGCACATTCTATGTAATAACGACTTTATAAAGTTTGCACATGCATCCCGAAATATGAAAAGCTTACTTCCGCCAGTTTTTTAAAATCACAGCTTCTAGAAGGTTTACATGATTTCTTAAAAAACACGAGTTTTTAGAAAAATCTGATTTATTTCATAAATGGAATCAACAAAATATGCACATTCTACGTCATAACGACTTTCTATAGTTTGCGCATGCGTCCGGAAATAATAAAAGCTTACTTCTGCCAGTTCTTTAAAACCACAGCTTCTAGAAGGTTTACATGATTTCTTAAAAAACACAAGTTTTTAGAAAATGTGATTTATTTCATAAATGGAATCATCAAAGTATGCACATTCTATGTAATAACGACTTTCTAAAGTTTGCGCATGCGTCCAGAAATATGAAAAGCTTACTTCTGCCAGTTTTTTAAAATCACAGATTCTAGAAGGTTTACATGATTTCTTAAAAAACACGAATTTCTAGAAAATGTGATTTATTTCATCAATGGAATCAACAAAGTTTGCACATTCTACGTCATAACGACTTTCTATAGTTTGCGCATGCGTCTGGAAATAAGAAAAGCTTAATTCGCCCCGTTTTTTAAAATTACATCTTCTAGAAGGTTTACATGATTTCTTAAAAAACACGAGTTTTTAGAAAATGTGATTTATTTCATAAATGGAATCAACAAAGTATGAAGATTCTATGTCAAAACGACTTTGTATAGTTTGTGCATGCGCAAAACTATGCACATTCTACGTAATAACGACTTTCTATAGTTTGCGCATGCGCAAACTATGCACATTCTACGTAATAACGACTTTTTATAGTTTGCGCATGCGTCGGAAATAAGAAAAGCTTACTTCCCGCCTTTTTTTAAATTCACAGCTTCTAGAAGGTTTAGATGAATTCTTAAAAAACAAAAGTTTTTAGAAAATGTGATTTATTTCATAAATGGAATCAACAAACCATGCACATTCTACGTAATAACGACTTTCTATAGTTTGCGCATGCGTCCGGAAATAAGAAAAGCTTACTTCCGCCAGTTTTTTAAAACCACAGCTTCTAGAAGGTTTACAGATTTCATAAAAAACACGAGTTTTTAGAAAATGTGATTTATTTCATAAATGGAATCAACAAAGTATGCACATTCTATGTAATAACGACTTTATAAAGTTTGCGCATGCGCCCCGAAAAAATGAAAAGCTTACTTCTGCCAGTTTTTTAAAATCACTGCTTCTAGAAGGTTTACAAGAATTCTTAAAAAACACGAGTTTTTAGAAAATGTGATTTATTTCATAAATGGAATCAACAAAGTATGGCTATTCTATGTCATAACGACTTTCTATAGTTTGCGCATGCGCAAACTATGCACATTCTACGTGATAACGACTTTCTATAGTTTGCGCATACGTCCGGAAATAAGAAAAGCTTACTTCCCCCCTTTTTTTAAATTCGAAGCTTCTAGAAGGTTTACATGATTTCTTAAAAAACACGAGTTTTTAGAAAATATGATTTATTTCATCAATGGAATCAACAAAGTATGCACATTCTATATAATAACGACTTTCGAAAGTTTTCGCATGCGTTCCGAAATAAGAAAAGATTACTTCCGCCAGTTTTTTAAAATCACAGCTTCGAGAAGGTTTACATGATTTCTTAAAAAACACGAGTTTTTAGAAAATGTGATTTATTTCATAAATGGAATCAACAAAGTATGCACATTCTACATCATAACGACTTTCTATAGTTTGCGCATGCATCCGGAAATAAGAAAATCTTAGTTCCCCCGCGTTTTTTAAAATCACAGCTTCTAGAAGGTTTACATGATTTCTTAAAAAACACGAGTTTTTAGAAAATGTGATTTATTTTATATATGGAATCAACAAAGTATGCACATTCTACGTCATAACAACTTTCTATAGTTTGCGCATGCGCAAACTATGCACATTCTACGTAATAACGACTTTCTATATTTTGCGCATGCTAACGGAAATAAGAAAAGCTTACTTCCCCCCTTTTTTTAAATTCACCGCTTCTAGAAAGTTTCGATGAATTCTTAAAAAACACGAGTTTTTAGAAAATGTGATTTATTTCATAAATGGAAACAAGAAATTTTGCACATTCTACGTCATAACGACTTTCTATAGTTTGCGCATGCGTCCGGAAATAAGAAAAGCTTAATTCCCCCCTTTTTTAAAATCACAGCTTCTAGAAGGTTAACATGATTTCTTAAAAGACACGAGTTTTTAGAAAATGTTATTTATTTCATAAAGAGAATCAACAAAGTATGCACATTCTATGTCATAACGACTTTCTAAAGTTTGCGCATGCATCCGGAAATATGAATAGCTTACTTCCGCCAGTTTTTTAAAATCACAGCTTCTAGAAGGTTTACACGATTTCTTAAAAAACACGAGTTTTTAGAAAATGTGATTTATTTCATAAATGGAATCAACCAAGTATGCACATTCTATGTAATAACGACTTTCTATAGTTTTCGCATGCGTCCGGAAATAAGAAAAGCTTACTTCCCCACTTTTTTAAATTCACAGCTTCTAGAAGGTTTAGATGAATTCTTAAAAAACATGAGTTTTTAGAAAATGTGATTTATTTCATAAATGGAATCATCAAAGTATGCACATTCTACGTCATAACAACTTTCTATAGTTTGCGCATGCGTCCGGAAATAAGAAAAGCTTAATTCCCCCCGTTTTTTAAAATCACAGCTTCTAAAAGGTTTACATGATTTCTTAAAAAACACGAGTTTTTAGAAAATGTGATTTATTTTATAAATGGAATCAACAAAGTATGCACATTCTATGTCATAACGACTTTCTATAGTTTGCGCATGCGCAAACTAGGCACATTCTACGTTATAACGATTTTCTATAGTTTGCGCGTGCGTCCGGAAATAAGAAAAGCTTACTTCCCCCCTTTTTTTAAATTCTCAGCTTCTAGAAGGCTTAGATGAATTCTTAGAAAACACGAGTTTTTAGAAAATGTGATTTATTTCATAAATGGAATCAACAAACTATGCACATTCTACGTAATAACGACTCTCTATAGTTTGCGCATGCGTCAAAAAATAAGAAAAGCTTCCTTCTGCTAGTTTTTTAAAACCACAGCTTCTACAAGGTTTACATGATTTCTTAAAAAACATGAGTTTTTAGAAAATGTGATTTATTTCATAAATGGAATCAACAAAGTATGCACATTCTATGTAACAACGACTTTTGAAAGTTTGCGCATGCGTCCGGAAATATGAAAAGCTTACTTCCACTAGTTTTTTTAAATCACAGCTTCTAGAAGGTTTACATGATTTCTTAAAAAAATCGAGTTTTTAGAAAATGTGATTTATTTCATAAATGGAATCAACAAAGTATGCACATTCTATGTCATAACGAATTTATATAGTTTGCGCATGCGCAAACTATGCACATTCTACGTAATAACAACTTTTTATAGTTTGCGCATGTGTCCGGAAATAAGAAAACCTTACTTCCCCCCTTTTTTTAAATTCACAGCTTCTAGAAGGTTTAGACGAATTCTTAAAAAACACGAGTTTTTAGAAAATGTGATTTATTTCATAAATGGAATCAACAAAGTATGCACATTCTACGTCATAATGACTTTCTATAGTTTGAGCATGCAACTGGAAATAAGAAAAGCTTAATTCCCCCCGTTTTTTAAAATCACAGCTTCTAGAATGTTTACATGATTTCTTAAAAAACTTGAGTTTTTAGAAAATGTGATTTATTTCATAAATGGAATCAACAAAGTATGCACATTCTATGTCATAACGACTTTCTATATTTTGCGCATGCGCAAACTATGCACATTCTACGTAATAACGACATTCTATAGTTTGCGCATGCGTCCGGAAATAAGAAAAGCTTACTTCCCCCGTATTTTTAAATTCACAGCTTCTAGAAGGTTTAGATAAATTCTTAAAAAACATGAGTTTTTGGAAAATGTGATTTATTTCATAAATGGAATCAACAAACTATGCACATTCTACGTAATAACGACTTTCTATAGTTTGCACACGCGTCCGGAAATAAGAAAAGGTTACTTCCGCCAGTTTTTTAAAACCACAGCTTCTAGAAGGTTTACATGAATTCTTAAAAAAACATGAGTTTTTAGAAAATTTAATTTATTTCATTAATGGAATCAACAAAGTCTTCACATTCTACGTAGTAACGACTTTCTATAGTTTGCGCATGCATCCGGAAATATGAAAAGCTTACTTCCACCAGTTTTTTAAAATCACAGCTTCTAGAAGGTTTACATGATTTCTTAAAAAACACAAGTTTTTAGAAAATGTGATTTATTTCATAAATGGAATCAACAAAGTATGCACATTCTACGTCATAACAACTTTCTATAGTTTGCGTATGCGTCCGGAAATAAGAAAAGCTTACTTCCGCCAGTTTTTTAAAATCACAGCTTCTAGAAGGTTTACTTGATTTCTTAAGAAACACGAGTTTTTAGAAAATGTGATTTATTTCATAAATGGAATCAACAAAGTATGCACATTCTATGTCATAACGACTTTCTATAGTTTGCGCATGCGCAAACTATGCACATTCTATATAATAACGACTTTCTATAGTTTGCGCATTCTAACGGAAATAAGAAAAGCTTACTTCCCCCCTTTTTTTAAATTCACCGCTTCTAGGAGGTTTAGATGAATTCTTAAAAAACACGAGTTTTTAGAAAATGTGATTTATTTCATAAATGGAATCAACAAAGTTTGCACATTCTACGTCATAACGACTTTCTATAGTTTGCGCATGCGTCCGGAAATAAGAAAAGCTTAATTCCCCCCGTTTTTTAAAATCACAGCTTCTAGAAGGTTTACATGATTTCTTAAAAAACACGAGTTTTTAGAAAATGTGATTTATTTCATAAATAAAATCAACAAAGTATGCACATTCTATGTCATAACGACTTTCTAAAGTTTGCGCATGCGTCCCGGAAATATGAATAGCTTACTTCTGCCAGTTTTTTAAAATCACAGCTTCTAGAAGGTTTACATGATTTCTTAAAAAACATGAGTTTTTAGAAAATGTGATTTATTTCATAAATGGAATCAACAAAGTATGCACATTCTATGTAATAACGACTTTCTATAGTTTTCGCATGCGTCCGGAAATAAGAAAAGCTTACTTCCCCCCTTTTTTAAATTCACAGCTTCTAGAAGGTTTAGATGAATTCTTAAAAAACATGAGTTTTTAGAAAATTTGATTTATTTCATAAATGGAATCATCAAAGTATGCACATTCTACGTCATAACAACTTTCTATAGTTTGCGCATGTGTCCAGAAAATAAGAAAAGCTTAATTCCCCCCGTTTTTTAAAATCACAGCTTCTAGAAGGTTTACATGATTTCTTAAAAAACACGAGTTTTTAAAAAATGTGATTTATTTCATAAATGGAATCAACAAAGTATGGAAATTCTATGTCATAACGACTTTCTATAGTTTGCGCATGCGCAAACTATGCACATTCTACATGATAACGACTTTCTATAGTTTGCGCATGCGTCCGGAAATAAGAAAAGCTTACTTCCCCCCTTTTTTTAAATTCACAGCTTCTAGAAGGCTTAGATGAATTCTTAAAAAACACGAGTTTTTAGAAAATATGATTTATTTCATAAATGGAATCAACAAACCATGCACATTCTATGTAATAAGGACTTTCTATAGTTTGCGCATGCGTCTGGAAATAAGAAAAGCTTACTTCCGCCAGTTTTTTAAAACCATAGCTTCTAGAAATATTTTTCATTTCTCAAAGGCCCTGGGAGGATGGGGCCTCAAAAATATTTTTTATTTCTCAAAGGCCCTGGCTGCCAAGTGTGGCTGGCGTCTAATTAAGTCGGAAGGTTTCTGGGCCAAGGTTATGCTGCAGAAATATGTGGAACCTGACTCGGTGGAAGATTGGATAAGATCTCCTAACAAGAGGCATTATGGAGGCTCTGTCATCTGGAAAGCACTGGTAAAATCATTCGATATCATAGAGCACAATCTCGCCTGGGATGTTGGCAATGGACAAAGGTTTCAGATCGGCCGCGACCCCTGGGTCGGATGCGTCGATCAGCACATCCTGTCTGGTGATCTGATGGAAGCACTGAGACAACAAGGTATTATAACTCTCTGTCATTTAGCGGATTTGGAAAATATTTGGATGGGCAGACCTCTTTGGAGGAGGCCGGACTCACTCGGATTAAGAGCGGAGCTTGTGGATGAATTAAGACTTTACTGTAGAGCTCTTAGTAGGGATCAGGTTTTTCTGAACAATGATGAAGATGCTCTAATCTGGGATGGAGATCCATCGGGAAACTACACCCCTAAAAGTGGTTATCTGTGGATTTCTGAAAACCATGAGCCACGAGAATTGGCTTGGTGGTGGAAAATGGTTTGGAAGCTCCATTGTCCCCCCAAAGCCAGACTCTTCCTGTGGTGTACCTTGGCTAATCGGATACCAACGTGGGAAATTCTGCAGAAGCGCAGTTTCCATGGGCCTAGTCGCTGTTTTTTGTGCAACCTGTGCGAGGAAACTACACCACACCTGTTCCTTCAGTGCCACTTCACCAAGGAGGTTTGGAACATTACTTCTCGCATCTTAAAAACACCCCCCCCCTGGGCCGGGAAACTCTATTGACGAAGCATGGAGGAGTAGGACTAACAATGTAGCTCTGAAACCTTTTAAAGCTCTCCCTCCAGTGGTGAACTGGGGACTTTCGATCATGCGCAACAGTGGATTGTTTAAAGACAAATTGGGCACTCCGGCTCAAGTGGCAATAAATAGCTGTGGGATCTTTCTAGCCCTCCGACGGGCCCGACAGCCATCCTCTCCCCGTACTATTCTACCTGTTGATATTGATAGATCTCAGCCTTGGGGATTCTTCGACGGGGCCTGTCAATATGACTCATGTGGGGGAGGAGCAGTTCTTTTCATCTCCCCTGTTCATTTCTATGTGATGGCCTTTGGTTTCGGAAGAGGAACCAACAACTGGGCTGAAATACTTAGCCTCAAGCTGCTGCTTTCTTATGCTTTGGAACTTTCATTACTGAATTTGAACGTCTTTGGGGACTCATTGAATGTGGTTAATTGGGTTAATGGCACATATCTCTGCCACAACCGGAGGATTGCCTCTGTTTTGGAAAAAATTCAGAATGCCACTCTCACAATGGATACTTTTACTTGCAGGCATATCTTCCGTGAGAACAATGCTGAGGCGGATGCGGCCTCCAAGGAGGGACTCACCTTGGGGGATGGAATTTGTAATATTACTAAATCGTTGAATGGGAATGTGCAGGTTTTCTATCATCGACCATTTATTGAATGAACAGGACTTTGGGTCCTTGGGTCCTTGGCACCGGATCTGTCACTGGTGATATTCTCTTGTGGAGACTGAACTGAACTTTTAGCTACTTTAACTGTTTTGTATATAGGCATAGAAACATTCTGTATCTGTTTATATGGAACCGATGAAGTATATTCTTCGTGTTTTGTAAAAGATGTTACTGCTCACATAGTGAGAACATCATAGTTTTTTTTGGGGGGAACATTATTGGATAACTGTCTCTGCAGTACTATACTCCACTCTAGATGAGTGAGCTGATCAATGTAATTTCATACTCTTTGGATGAAATGAAATTACGCTTTTTTTTCGAGGAAAAAAAAAAACAACGTATCCACATTCTATATAATAACGACTTTCTAAAGTTTGCGCATGCGTCCGGAAATAAGAAAAGCTTACATCCGCCAGTTTTTTAAAATCACAGCTTCTAGAAGGCTTACATGATTTCTTTAAAAACACGAGTTTTTAGAAAATGTGATTTATTTCATAAATGGAATCAACAAATTATGCACATTCTATGTAATAACGACTTTCTAAAGTTTGCGCATGCATCGGGAAATAAGAAAACCTTACTTCCGCCAGTTTTTTAAAATCACAGCTTCTGGACGGTTTACATGATTTCTTAAAAAACACGAGTTTTTAGAAAATGTGATTTATTTCATAAATGGAATCATCAAATTATGCACATTCTATGTCATAACGACTTTCTATAGTTTGCGAATGCATCTGGAAATAAGAAATGCTTAATTCCCCCCGTTTTTTAAAATCACAGCTTCTAGAACGTTTACATGATTTCTTAAAAAACTTGAGTTTTTAGAAAATGTGATTTATTTCATAAATGGAATCAACAAAGTATGCACATTCTATGTCATAATGACTTTCTATAGTTTGCGCATGCGCAAACTATGCACATTCTTGTAATAACGACTTTCTATAGTTTGCGCATGCGTCCGGAAATATGAAAAGCTTAATTCCCCCCATTTTTTAAAATCACAGCTTCTAGAAGGTTTACATGATATCTTAAAAAACACAAGCTTTTAGGAAATGTGATTTTTTTCATAAATGGAATCAACAAAGTATGCACATTCTATGTCATAACGAATTTCTATAGTTTGCGCATGCGCAAACTATGCACATTCTACATAATAAAAACTTTCTATAGTTTGCGCATGCGTCCGGAAATAAGAAAAGCTTACTTCCCCCCTTTTTCTAAATTCATAGCTTATAGAAGGTTTAGATGAATTCTTAAAAAACACGAGTTTTTCGAAAATGTGATTTATTTCATAAATGGAATCAACAAAGTATGCACAGTCTACGTCATAACGACTTTCTATAGTTTGCGCATGCGTCCGGAAAGAAGAAAAGCTTACTTCCGCCAGTTTTTTAAAATCACAGCTTCTAGAAGGTTTACATGATTTCTTAAAAAACACGAGTTTTTAGAAAATGTGATTTATTTCATAAATGGAATCAACAAAGTATGCACATTCTACGTCATAACGACTTTTTATAGTTTGCGCATGCGTCTGGAAAGAAGAAAACCTTACTTCCCCCCTTTTTTTAAATTCACAGCTTCTAGAAGGTTTAGACGAATTCTTAAAAAACACGAGTTTTTAGAAAATGTGATTTATTTCATAAATGGAATCAACAAAGTATGCACATTCTATGTAATAAGGACTTTCTATAGTTTTCGCATGCGTCTGGAAATAAGAAAAGCTTACTTCCCCCTTTTTTAAATTCACAGCTTATAGAAGGTTTAGATGAATTCTTAAAAAACAGGAGTTTTTAGTAAATATGATTTATTTCATAAATGGAATCATCAAAGTATGCACATTCTACGTCATAAATACTTTATATAGTTTGCGCATGCGTCCGGAAATAAGAAAAGCTTAATTCTCCCCGTTTTTTAAAATCACAGCTTCTAGAAGGTTTACATGATTTCTTAAAAAACACGAGTTTTTAGAAAATGTGATTTATTTCATAAATGGAATAAAAAAACTATGCACATTCTACGTAATACCGACTTTTTATAGTTTGCGCATGCCTCCAAAAATAAGAAAAGCATACTTCCGCCAGTTTTTTAAAATCACAGCTTCTAGAAGGTTTACATGATTTCTTAAAAAACTCGAGTTTTTAGAAAATGTGATTTATTTCATAAATGGAATCAACAAAGTATGCACATTCTATGTCATAACGAATTTATATAGTTTGCGCATGCGGAAACTATGCACATTCTACGTAGTAACAACTTTTTATAGTTTGCGCATGCGTCCGGAAATAAGAAAAGCTTACTTCCCCCCTTTTTTTAAATTCACAGCTTCTAGAAGGTTTAGACGAATTCTTAAAAAGCACGAGTTTTTAGAAAATGTGATTTATTTCATAAATGGAATCAAGAAAGTATGCACATTCTACGTCATAACAATGTTCTATAGTTTGCGCATGCATCCGGAAATAAGAAAAGCTAAATTCCCCCCGTTTTTAAAAATCACAACTTCTAGAAGGTTTACATGATTTCTTAAAAAACACGAGTTTTTAGAAAATGTGATTTATTTCATAAATGGAATCAACAAAGTATGCACATTCTATGTCATAAGGACTTTCTATAGTTTGCGCATGCGCAAACTATGTACATTCTACGTGATAATGACTTTCTATAGTTTGCGGATGCGTCCAGAAATAAGAAAAGCTTACTTCCCCCCTTTTTTTAAATTCACAGCTTCTAGAAGGTTTAGATGAATTCTTAAAAAACACGAGTTTTTAGAAAATGTGATTTATTTCATAAATGGAATCAACAAAGTATGCATATTCTACGTCATAATGACTTTCTATAGTTTGTGCATGCGTCCGGAAATAAGAAAAGCTTAATTCCCCGCCATTTTTTAAAATCATAGCTTCTAGAAGGTTTACATGATTTCTTAAAAAACAGGTGTTTTTAGAAAATGTGATTTATTTCATATATCGAATCAACAAAGTATGCACATTCTATGTCATAACGACTTTCTATAGTTTGCGCATGCGCAAACTATGCACATTCTACGTGATAACGACTTTCTATAGTTTGCGCATGCGTCTGGAAATAAGAAAAGCTTACTTCCCCCCTTTTTTTAAATTCACAGCTTCTAGAAGGTTTACGTGAATTCTTAAAAAACATGAGTTTTTAGAAAATGTTATTTATTTCATTAATGGAATCAACAAAGTATGCACATTCTAGGTAGTAACGACTTTCTATAGTTTGCGCATGCGTTTGGAAATAAGAAAAGATTACTTCCCCCGTTTTTTAAAATCACAGCTTCTAGAAGGTTTACATGATTTCTTAAAAAACATGAGTTTTTAGAAAATGTGATTTATTTCATAAATGGAATCAACAAAGTATGCACATTCTACGTCATAACGACTTTCTATACTTTGCGCATGTGTCTGGAAATAAGAAAAGCTTAATTCCCCCCGTTTTTTAAAATCACAGCTTCTAGAAGGTTTACATGATTTCTTAAAAAACTTGAGTTTTTAGAAAATGTGATTTATTTCATAAATGGAATCAACAAAGTATGCACATTCTATGTCATAACGAATTTATATAGTTTGCGCATGCGCAAACTATGCACATTCTACGTAATAACAACTTTTTATAGTTTGCGCATGCGTCCGGAAATAAGAAAACCTTACTTCCCCCCTTTTTTTAAATTCACAGCTTCTAGAAGGTTTAGACGAATTCTTAAAAAACACGAGTTTTTAGAAAATGTGATTTATTTCATAAATGGAATCAACAAAGTATGCACATTCTACGTCATAATGACTTTCTATAGTTTGAGCATGCAACTGGAAATAAGAAAAGCTTAATTCCCCCGGTTTTTTAAAATCACAGCTTCTAGAATGTTTACATGATTTCTTAAAAAACTTGAGTTTTTAGAAAATGTGATTTATTTCATAAATGGAATCAACAAAGTATGCACATTCTATGTCATAACGAATTTCTATAGTTTGCGCATGCGCAAACTATGCACATTCTACGTAATAACGACTTTCTATAGTTTGCGCATGCGTCTGGAAATAAGAAAAGCTTACTTCCCCCCTTTTTTTAAATTCACAGCTTCTAGAAGGTTTACGTGAATTCTTAAAAAACATGAGTTTTTAGAAAATGTTATTTATCTCACTAATGGAATAAACAAAGTATGCACATTCTACGTAGTAACGACTTTCTATAGTTTGCGCATGCGTCCGGAAATAAGAAAAACTTACTTCCGCCAGTTTTTTAAAATCACACCTTCTAGAATGTTTACATGATTTCTTAAAAAACACGAGGTTTTAGGAAATGTGATTTATTTCATAAATGGAATCAACAAAGTATGCACATTCTATGTCATAACGACTTTCTATAGTTTGCGCATGCGCAAACTATGCACATTCTACGTAATAACAACTTTTTATAGTTTGCGCATGCGTCTAGAAATAAGAAAACCTTACTTCCCCCCTTTTTTTAAATTCACAGCTTCTAGAAGGTTTAGATGAATTCTTAGAAAACACAAGTTTTTAGAAAATGAGATTTATTTCATAAATGATATCAACAAAGTATGCACATTCTACGTCATAACGACTTTCTATAGTTTGCGCATGCGTCCGGAAATAAGAAAATCTTTATTCCCCCTCGTTTTTTAAAATCACTGCTTCTAGAAGGTTTACATGATTTCTTAAAAAACACGAGTTTTTAGAAAATGTGATTTATTTAATATATTGAATCAACAAAGTATGCACATTCTATGTCATAACGACTTTGTATAGTTTGTGCATGCGCAAACTATGCACATTCTACATGATAACGACTTTCTATAGTTTGCGCATGCGTCCGGAAATAAGAAAAGCTTACTTCCCCCCCTTTTTTAAATTCACAGCTTCTAGAAGGTTTACGTGAATTCTTAAAAAACATGAGTTTTTAGAAAATGTTATTTATTTCACTAATGGAATAAACAAAGTATGTGAATTCTATGTAATAACGACTTTCTAAAGTTTGCGCATGCGTCCGGAAATAAACAAAGCTTACTTCATAAATAAAATCAACAAATTATGCACATTCTATGTCATAACGACTTTCTAAAGTTTGGGCATGCATCCGGAAATATGAATAGCTTACTTCTGCCAGTTTTTTAAAATCACAGCTTCTAGAAGGTTTACATGATTTCTTAAAAAACATGAGTTTTTAGAAAATGTGCTTTATTTCATAAATGGAATCAACAAAGTATGCACATTCTATGTAATAACGACTTTCTATACTTTGCGCATGCGTCTGGAAATAAGAAAAGCTTAATTCCCCCCGTTTTTTAAAATCACAGCTTCTAGAAGGTTTACATGATTTCTTAAAAAACTTGAGTTTTTAGAAAATGTGATTTATTTCATAAATGGAATCAACAAAGTATGCACATTCTATGTCATAACGACTTTCTATAGTTTGCACATGCGCAAACTATGCACATTCTACGTAATAACGACTTTCTGTAGTTTGCGCATGCGTCCGGAAATAGGAAAAGCTTACTTACCCCCTTTTTTTAAAATCACAGCTTCTAGAAGGTTTAGATGAATTCTTAGAAAACACGAGATTTTAGAAAATGTTATTTATTTCATAAATGGAATCAACAAACTATGGACATTCTATGTAATAACGACTTTCTATAGTTTGCGCATGCGTTCGGAAATAAGAAAAGCTTCCTTCCGCCAGTTTTTTAAAACCACAGCTGCTAGAAGGTTTACATGATTTCTTAAAAAA
Source organism: Larix kaempferi (assembly GCA_027924585.1). Classification (NCBI taxonomy): domain Eukaryota; kingdom Viridiplantae; phylum Streptophyta; class Pinopsida; order Pinales; family Pinaceae; genus Larix; species Larix kaempferi. The sequence continues at coordinate 40,156,883 of BSBM01000217.1, forward strand.
CATGAGTTTTTAGAAAATGTGATTTATTTCATAAATGGAATCAACAAAGTATACGCATTTTATGTAATAACGACTTTCGAAAGTTTGCGCATGCGTCCGGAAATATGAAAAGCTTACTTCCGCTAGTTTTTTAAAATCACAGCTTCTAGAAGGTTTACATGATTTCTTAAAAAACTCGAGTTTTTAGAAAATGTGATTTATTTCATAAATGGAATCAACAAAGTATGCACATTCTATGTCATATCAACTTTCTATAGTTTGCGCATGCGTTTGGAAATAAGAAAAGCTTAATTCCCCCCGTTTTTTAAAATCACAGCTTCTAGAAAGTTTACATGATTTCTTAAAAAACACGAGTTTTAAGGAAATGTGATTTATTTCATAAATGGAATCAACAAAGTATGCACATTCTATGTCAAAATGACTTTCTATAGTTTACGCATGCGCAAACTATGCACATTCTACGTAATAACAACTTTTTATAGTTTGCACATGCGCCGGAAATAAGAAAAGCTTACTTCCCCCCTTTTTTTAAATTCACAGCTTCTAGAAGGTTTAAATGAATTCTTAAAAAACACGAGTTGTTAGAAAATGTGATTTATTTCATAAATAGTATCAACAAAGTATGCACATTCTATCTCATAACGACTTTCTATAGTTTGCGCATGCGTTCGGAAATATTAAAAGCTTACTTCCCCCCTTTTTTTAAATTCACAGCTTCTAGAAGGTTTAGATGAATTCTTAAAAAACATGAGATTTTAGAAAATGTGATTTATTTCATAAATAGAATCAACAAACTATGCACATTCTACGTAATAACGACTTTCTATAGTTTGCGCATGCGTCCGGAAATAAGAAAAGCTTCCTTCCGTCAGTTTTTTAAAACCACAGCTTCTAGAAGATTTACATGATTTCTTAAAAAAACGAGTTTTTAGAAAATGTGATTTATTTCATAAATGGAATCAACAAAGTATGCACATTCTATGTAATAAAGACTTTCGAAAGTTTGCGCATGCGTCCGGAAATATGAAAAGCTTACTTCCGCGAGTTTTTTAAAATCATAGCTTCTAGAAGGTTTACATGATTTCTTAAAAAACACGAGTTTTTAGGAAACGTGATTTATTTCATAAATGGAATCAACAAAGTATGCACATTCTATGTCATAACGACTTTCTATAGTTTTCGCATGCGCAAACTATGCACATTCTACGTAATAACAACTTTCTATAGTTTGCGCATGCGTCTGGAAATAAGAAAAGCTTACTTCCCCCCTTTTTTTAAATTCACAGCTTCTAGAAGGTTTAGATGAATTCTTAAAAAACATGAGTTTTTAGAAAATGTGATTTATTTCATAAATGGAATCAACAAAGTATGCACATTCTATGTCATAACGAATTTCGATGGTTTGCGCATGCGGCCAGAAATAAGGAAAGCTTAATTCGCCCCCGTTTTTTTAAATCACAGCTTCTAGAAGGTTTACATAATTTCTTAAAAAACATGAGTTTTTGGAAAATGTGATTTATTTCATAAATGGAATCAACAAAGTATGCACATTCTATGTCATAACGACTTTCTATAGGTGGCGCATGCGCAATTTCTGCACATTCCTACGTGATAACGACTTTCTATAGTTTGCGCATGCGTCCGGAAATAAGAAAAGCTTACTTCCCCATTTTTTTAAATTCACAGCTTCTAGAAGGTTTGGATGAATTCTTAAAAAACACGAGTTTTTAGAAAATGTGATTTATTTCATAAATGGAATCAACAAGGTATGCACATTCTACGTAGTAACGATTTTCTATAGTTTGCGCATCCGTACGGAAATAAGAAAAGCTTACTTCCACCAGGTTTTTAAAATCACAGCTTCTAGAAGGTTTACATGATTTCTTAAAAAACACGAGTTTTTAGAAAATCTGATTTATTTCATAAATGGAATCAACAAAGTATGCACATTCTACGTCATAATGAATTTCTATAGTTTGTGAATGCGTCCGGAAATAAGAAAAGCTTAATCCCCCCCGTTTTTTAAAATCACAGCTTCTAGAAGGTTTACATGATTTCTTAAAAAACACGAGTTTTTAGAAAATGTGATTTATTTCATAAATGGAATCAACAAAGTATGCACATTCTATGTCATAAGGAATTTCTATAGTTTGTGCATGCGCAAACTATGCACATTCTACGTGATAACGACTTTCTATAGTTTGCGCATGCGTCGGGAAATAAGAAAAGCTTAATTCCCCCCGTTTTTTAAAATCACAGCTTCTAGAAGGTTTATTGATTTCTTAAAAAACTTGAGTTTTTAGAAAATGTGATTTATTTCATAAATGGAATCAACAAAGTATGCACATTCTATGTCATAACGACTTTCTATAGTTTGCGCATGCGCAAACTATGCCCATTCTACGTAATAACGACTTTCTATAGTTTGCGCATGCGTCCGAAAATATTAAAAGCTTAATTCCCCCAATTTTTAAAATCACAGCTTCTAGAAGGTTTACATGATTTCTTAAAAAACACGAGTTTTTAGGAAATGTGATCTATTTCATAAATGGAATCAATAAAGCATGCACATTCTATGTCATAACGACTTTCTATAGTTTGCGCATGCGCAAACTATGCACATTCTATGTAATAACCACTTTCTATAGTTTGCGCATGCGTCCGGAAATAAGAAAAGCTTACTTCCCCCCTTTTTTTAAATTCACAGCTTCTAGAAGGCTTAGATGAATTCTTAAAAAACACGAGTTTTTAGAAAATGTGATTTATTTCATAAATAGAATCAACAAACTATGCACATTCTACGTCATAATAACTTTCTATAGTTCGCGCATGCGTCCGGAAATAAGAAAAGCTTACTTCCGCCAGTTTTTTAAAATCACAGCTTCTAGAAAGTTTACATGATTTCTTAAAAAACACGAGTTTTTAGAAAATGTGATTTATTTCATAAATGGAATCAAAAAAGTATGCACATTCTACGTCATAACGAATTTTTATAGTTTGCGCATGCATCCGGAAATAAGAAAAGCTTAATTCCCCCCGTTTTTTAAAATCACGGCTTCTAGAAGGTTTACATGATTTCTTAAAAAACACGAGTTTTTAGAAAATGTGGTTTATTTCATAAATGGAATCAACAAAGTATGCACATTCTATGTCATAACGACTTTCTATAGTTTACGCATCTGCAAACTATGCACATTCTACGTAATAACGACTTTCTATAGTTTGCGCATGCGTCCGGAAATATGAAAAGCTTAATTCGCCCCATTTTTTAAAATCACAGCTTCTAAAAGGTTTACATGATTTCTTAAAAAACATGAGTTTTTAGGAAATGTGATCTATTTCATAAATGTAATCAACAAAGTATGCACATTCTACGTAATAACAAGTTTCTATAGTTTGCGCATGCGTCCGGAAATAAGAAAAGCTTACTTCCCCCCTTTTTTTAAATTCACAGCTTCTAGAAGGTTTAGATGAATTCTTAAAAAACACGAGTTTTTCGAAAATGTGATTTATTTCATAAATGGAATCAACAAAGTATGCACATTCTCTGTCATAACGACTTTCTAAAGTTTGCGCATTGTTCGGAAATAAGAAAAGCTTACTTCCAGCCAGTTTTTTAAAATCACAGCTTCTAGAAGGTTTACATGATTTTTTAAAAAACATGAGTTTTTAGAAAATGTTATTTATTTCATTAATGGAGTCAACAAAGTATGCACATTATACGTAGTAACGACATTCTATACTTTGCGCATGCGTCCAGAAATAAGAAAAGCTTACTTCCGCCAGTTTTTTAAAATCACACCTTTTAGAAGGTTTACATGATTTCTTAAAAAACACGAGTTTCTAGAAAATGTGATTTATTTCATAAATGGAATCAACAAAGTATGCACATTCTATGTCATAATGACTTTCTATAGTTTGCGCATGTGCAAACTATGCACATTCTACGTGATAACGACTTTCTATAGTTTGCGCATGCGTCTAGAAATAATAAAAGCTTACTTCCCCCCTTTTTTTAAATTCACAGCTTCTAGAAGGTTTAGATGAATTCTTAAAAAACACGAGTTTTTAGAAAATGTGATTTATTTCATAAATGGAATCAACAAACTATGCACATTCTACGTAATAACGACTTTCTATAGTTTGCGCATGCGTCCGGAAATAAGAAAGGCTTACTTCCGCCAGTTTTTTAAAACCACAGCTTCTAGAAGGTTTACATGATTTCTCAAAAAACATGAGTTTTTAGAAAATGTGATTTATTTCATAAATTGAATCAACAAAGTATGCACATTGTATGTAATAACGACTTTCTAAAGTTTGCGCATGCGTCCGGAAAGATGAAAAGCTTACTTCCGCCAGTTTTTTAAAATCACCGCTTCTAGAAGGTTTACATGATTTCTTAAAAAAGACGAGTTTTCAGAAAATGCGATTTATATCAAAAATGGAATCAACAAAGTATGCAAATTCTATGTCATAACGACATTCTATAGTTTGCGCATGCGTCCGGAAATAAGAAAAGCTTAATTCCCCCCCTTTTTTAAAATCACAGCCTCTACAAGGTTTACACGATTTCTTAAAAAACACAAGTTTTTAGGAAATGTGATTTATTTCATAAATGGAATCAACAAAGTATGCACATTCTATGTCATAACGACTTTCTATAGTTTGTGCATGCACAAACTATGCACATTCTACGTAATAACAACTTTCTAAAGTTTGCGCATGCGTCCGGAAAGAAGAAAAGCTTACTTCCCCCCTTTTTTTAAATTCACAGCTTCTAGAAGGTTTAGATGAATTCTTAAAAAACACGAGTTTTTAGAAAATGTGATTTATTTCATAAATGAAATCAACAAATTATGCACATTCTACGTCATAACGACTTTCTATAGTTTGCACATGCGTCCGGAAATAAGAAAAGCTTAAATCCCCCCGTTTTTTAAAATCACAGCTTCTAGAAGGTTTACATAATTTCTTAGAAAACACGAGTTTTTAGAAAATGTGATTTATTTCATAAATGGAATCAACAAAGTATGCACATTCTATGTCATAACGACTTTCTATAGTTGGCGCATGCGCAAACTATGCACATTCTACGTGATAACGACTTTCTATAGTTTGCGGATGTGTCCGGAAATAAGAAAAGCTTACTTCCCCCCTTTTTTTAAATTCACAGCTTCTAGAAGGTTTAGATGAATTCATAAAAAACACGAGTTTTTAGAAAATGTGATTTATTTCATAAATGGAATCAACAATGTATGCACATTCTATGTCATAACGACTTTCTATAGTTGGCGCATTCCCAAACTATGAACATTCTACGTGATAACGACTTTCTATAATTTGCGCATGTGTTCGGAAATAAGAAAAGCTTACTTTCCCCCTTTTTTTTAATTCACAGCTTCTAGAAGGTTTAGATGAATTCTTAAAAAACATGAGTTTTTAGAAAATGTGATTTATTTAATAAATGGAATCAACAAGGTATGCACATTCTACGTAGTAACGACTTTCTATTGTTTGCACATGCGTCCGGAAATAAGAAAAGCTTACTTCCGCCAGTTTTTTAAAACCACAGCATCTAGAAGGTTTACATGATTTCTTAAAAAATACGAGTTTTTAGAAAATGTGATTTATTTCATAAATGGAATCAACAAAGTATGGAAATTCTATATAATAACGACTTTCTAAAGTTTGCGCATGCGTCCGGAAATAAGAAAAGCTTACTTCCGCCAGTTTTTTAAAATCACAGCTTCTACAAGGTTTACATGATTTCTTAAAAAACACGAGTTTTTAGAAAATGTGATTTATTTCATAAATGGAATCAACAAAGTATGCACATTATACGTCATAACGAATTTCTATAGTTTGCGCATGCGTCCGGAAATAAGAAAAGCTTAATTCCCCCCATTTTTTAAAATCACAGCTTCTAGAAGGTTTACATGATTTCTTAAAAAACACGAGTTTTTAGAAAATGTGATTTATTTCATAAATGGAATCAATAAAGTATGCACATTCTATGTCATAACGACTTTCTATAGTTTACGTAGGCGCAAACTATGCACATTCTACGTGATAATGACTTTCTATAGTTTGCGCATGCGTCCGTAAAGAAGAAAAGCTTACTTCCCCCCTTTTTTTAAATTCACAGCTTCTAGAAGGTTTACATGAATTCTTAAAAAACATGAGTTTTTAGAAAATGTTATTTATTTCATTAATGGAATCAACAAAGTATGCACATTCTACGTAGTAACGACATTCTATACTTTGCGCATGCCTCCGAAAATAAGAAAAGCTTACTTCCGGCAGTTTTTTAAAATCACACTTTCTAGAAGGTTTACATGATTTCTTAAAAAACACGAGTTTTTGGAAAATATGATTTATTTCATAAATGGAATCAACAAAGTATGCATATTCTATGTAATAAGGACTTTCTAAAGTTTGTGCATGCATCCGGAAAGAAGAAAAGCTTACTTCCGCCACTTTTTTAAAATCACAGCTTCTAGAAGGTTCACATGATTTCATAAAAAACACGAGTTTTTAGAAAATGTGATTTACTTCATAAATGGAATCAGAAAAGTATGCACATTCTACGTCATAATGACTTTCTATAGTTTGCGCATGCGTCTAGAAATAAGAAAAGCTTAATTCCCCCCATTTTTTAAAATCACAGCGTCTAGAAGGTTTACATGATTTCTTAAAAAACTTGAGTTTTTAGAAAATGTGATATATTTCATAAATGGAATCAACAAAGTATGCACATTCTATGTCATAACGAATTTCTATAGTTTGCGCATGCGCAAACTATGCACATTCTACGTAATAACGACTTTCTATAGTTTGCGCATGCGTCCGGAAATAAGAAAAGCTTACTTCCCCCCTTTTTTTAAATTCACAGCTTCTAGAAGGTTTAAATGAATTCTTAAAAAACACGAGTTTTTAGAAAATGTGATTTATTTCATAAATGGAACCAACAAATTATGCACATTCTACGTCATAACGACTTTCTATATTTTGTGCATGCGTCCGGAAAGAAGAAAAGCTTATGTCCGCCAGTTTTTTAAAATCACAGCTTCTAGAAGGTTTACATGATTTCTTAAAAAACACGAGTTTTTAGAAAATGTGATTTATTTCATAAATGGAATCAACAAAGTATGCACATTCTACGTCATAACGACTTTCTATACTTTGCGCATGCGTCTGGAAATAAGAAAAGCTTAATTCCCCCCGTTTTTTCAAATCACAGCTTCTAGAAGGTTTACATGATTTCTTAAAAAACTTGAGTTCTTAGAAAATGTGATTTATTTCATAAATGGAATCAACAAAGTATGCACATTCTATGTCATAACGACTTTCTATAGTTTGCGTATGCGCAAACTATGCACATTCTACGTAATAACGACTTTCTATAGTTTGCGCATGCGTCCAGATTTAAGAAAAGCTTACTTCACCCCTTTTTTTAAATTCACAGCTTCTAGAAGGTTTAGATGAATTCTTAAAAAACACGAGTTTTTAGAAAATGTGATTTATTTCATAAATGGAATCAACAAAGTTTGCACATTCTACGTCATAACGACTTTCTATATTTTGCGCATGACTCCGGAAATAAGAAAAGCTTACTTCCCCTCTTTTTTTAAATTCACAGCTTCTAGAAGGTTTAGATGAATTCTTAAAAAATATGAGTTTTTCGAAAATGTGATTTATTTCATAAATGAAATACACAAAGTATGCACATTCTATGTCATAACGACTTTCTAAAGTTTGCGCATGCGTCCGGAAATATGAAAAGCTTACTTCCGCCAGCTTTTTAAAATCACAGCTTCTAGAAGGTTTACATGATTTCTTAAAAAACTTGAGTTTTTAGAAAATGTGATTTATTTCATAAATGGAATCAACAAAGTATGCACATTCTATGTCATAACGACTTTCTATAGTTTGTGCATGCCTAAACTATGCACATTCTGATTAATAACGAATTTCTATAGTTTGCGCATGCGTCCGGAAATAAGAAAAGCTTACTTCCCCCCTTTTTTTAAATTCACAGCTTCTAGAAGGTTTATATGAATTCTTAAAAAACATGAGTTTTTAGAAAATGTGATTTATTTCATAAATGGAATCAACAAACTATGCACATTCTACGTAATAACGACTCTCTATAGTTTGCCCATGCGTCAAAAAATAAGAAAAGCTTCCTTCTGCCCGTTTTTTAAAATCACAGCTTCTAGAAGGTTTACATGATTTCTTAAACAACTCGAGTTTTAAGAAAATGTGATTTATTTCATAAATGGAATCAACAAAGTATGCACATTCTATGTCATAACGAATTTATATAGTTTGCGCATGCACAAACTATGCACATTCTACGTAATAACAACTTTTTATAGTTTGCGCATGCGTTCGGAAATAAGAAAACCTTACTTCCCCCCTTTTTTTAAATTCACAGCTTCTAGAAGCTTTAGACGAATTCTTAAAAAAAATGAGTTTTTAGAAAATGTGATTTATTTCATAAATGGAATTAACAAAGTATGCACATTCTACGTCATAATGACTTTCTATAGTTTGAGCATGCAACTGGAAATAAGAAAAGTTTAATTCCCCCCGTTTTTTAAAATCACAGCTTCTAGAATGTTTACATGATTTCTTAAAAAACTTGAGTTTTTAGAAAATGTGATTTATTTCATAAATGGAATCAACAAAGTATGCACATTCTATGTCATAACGACTTTCTATAGTTTGCGCATGCGCAAACTTTGCACATTCTACGTAATAACGACTTTCTATAGTTTGCGCATGCGTCCGGAAATAAGAAAACCTTACTTCCCCCCTTTTTTTAAATTCACAGCTTCTAGAAGGTTTACATGAATTCCTAAAAAACAAGAGTTTTTAGAAAATGTTATTTATTTCATTAATGGAATAAACAAAGTATGCACATTCTACGTAGTAACGACTTTCTATAGTTTGCGCATGCGTCCGGAAATAAGAAAAGCTTACTTCCGCCAGTTTTTTAAAATCACACCTTCTAGAAGGTTTACATGATTTCTTAAAAAACACGAGGTTTTAGGAAATGTGATTTATTTCATAAATGGAATCAACAAAGTATGCACATTCTATGTCAAAACGACTTTCTATAGTTTACGCATGCGCAAACTATGCACATTCTACGTAATAACAACTTTCTATAGTTTGCACATGCGTCGGAAATAAGAAAAGCTTACTTCCCCCCTTTTTTTAAATTCACAGCTTCTAGAAGGTTTAAATGAATTCTTAAAAAACATGAATTTTTAGAAAATGTGATTTATTTCATAAATGGTATCAACAAAGTATGCACATTCTACGTGATAACGACTTTCTATAGTTTGCGCATGCGTTCGGAAATATGAAAAGCTTACTTCCCCCATTTTTTTAAATTCACAACTTCTAGAAGGTTTAGATGAATTCTTAAAAAACATGAGATTTTAGAAAATGTGATTTATTTCATAAATGGAATCAAAAAACTATGCACATTCTACGTAATAACGACTTTCTATAGTTTGCGCATGCGTCCGGAAATAAGAAAAGCTTCTTTCCGCCAGTTTTTTAAAACCACAGCTTCTAGAAGGTTTACATGATTTCTTAAAAAACACGAGTTTCTAGAAAATGTCATTTATTTCATAAATGGAATCAACAACGTATGCACATTCTTTGTAATAACGACTTTCGAAAGTTTGCGCATGCGTCCGGAAATATGAAAAGATTACTTCCGCCAGTTTTTTAAAACCACAGCTTCTAGAAGGTTTACATGATTTCTTAAAAAACATAAATTTTTAGGAAATGTGATTTATTTCATAAATGGAATCAACAAAGTATGCACATTCTATGTCAAAACGACTTTCGATAGTTTACGCATGCGCAAACTATGCACATTCTACGTAATAACAATTTTCTATAGTTTGCGCATGCGTCGGAAATAAGAAAAGCTTACTTCCCCCCTTTTTTTAAATTCACAGCTTCTAGAAGGTTTAGATGAATTCTTAAAAAACATGAGTTTTTAGAAAATGTGATTTATTTCATAAATGGAATTAACAAAGGGTGCACATTCTACGTCATAACGACTTTCTATAGTTTGCGCATGCGTCCGGAAATAAAAAAAGCTTAATTCCCCGCATTTTTTAAAATCGCAGCTTCTAGAAGGTTTACATGATGTCTTAAAAAACACGAGTTTTTAGGAAATGTGATTTATTTCATAAATGGAATCAACAAAGTATGCACATTCTATGTCATAACGACTTTCTATAGTTTGCGCAGGCGCAAACTATGCACATTCTACGTGATAATGACTTTCTATAGTTTGCGCATGCGTCCGGAAAGAAGAAAAGCTTACTTCCCCCCTTTTTTTAAATTCACAGCTTCTAGAAGGTTTAGATGAATTCTTAAAAACCAAGAGTTTTTAAAACATGTGATTTATTTAATAAATGGAATCAACAAAGTATGCACATTCTACGACATAACAACTTTCTATTGTTTGCGCAAGCGTCCGGAAATAAGAAAAGCTTAATTCCCCCCGTTTTTTAAAATCACAGCTTCTAGAAGGTTTACATGATTTCTTAAAAAACTTGAGTTTTTAGAAAATGTGATTTATTTCATAAATGCAATCAACAAACTATGCACATTCTACGTAATAACGACTTTCTATAGTTTGCGTATGCGTCCGGAAATAAGAAAAGCTTCTTTCCGCCAGTTTTTTAAAACCACAGCTTCTAGAAGGTTTACATGATTTCTTAAAAAACACGAGTTTTTAGAAAATGTGATTTATTTCATAAATGGAATCAAAAAACTATGCACATTATACGTCATAACGAATTTCTATAGTTTGCGCATGCGTCCGGAAATAAGAAAAGCTTAATTCCCCCCGTTTTTTAAAATCACAGCTTCTAGAAGGTTTACATGATTTCTTAAAAAACACGAGTTTTTAGAAAATGTGATTTATTTCATAAATGGAATCATCAAAGTATGCACATTCTATGTCATAACGACTTTCTATAGTTTGCGCAGGCGCAAACTATGCACATTCTACGTGATAATGGCTTTCTATAGTTTGCGCATGCGTCCGGAAAGAAGAAAAGCTTACTTCCCCCCTTTTTTTAAATTCACAGCTTCTAGAAGGTTTACATGAATTCTTAAAAAACATGAGTTTTTAGAGAATGTTATTTATTTCATTAATGGAATCAACAAAGTATGCACATTCCACGTAGTAACGACATTCTATACTTTGCGCATGCGTCCGAAAGTAAGAAAAGCTTACTTCCGACAGTTTTTTAAAATCACAGCTTCTAGAAGGTTTACATGATTTCTTAAAAAACACGAGTTTTTAGAAAATGTGATTTATTTCATAAATGGAATCAAAAAACTATGCACATTATACGTCATAACGAATTTCTATAGTTTGCGCATGCGTCCGGAAATAAGAAAAGCTTAATTCCCCCCGTTTTTTAAAATCACAGCTTCTAGAAGGTTTACATGATTTCTTAAAAAACACGAGTTTTTAGAAAATGTGATTTATTTCATAAATGGAATCATCAAAGTATGCACATTCTATGTCATAACGACTTTCTATAGTTTGCGCAGGCGCAAACTATGCACATTCTACGTGATAATGGCTTTCTATAGTTTGCGCATGCGTCCGGAAAGAAGAAAAGCTTACTTCCCCCCTTTTTTTAAATTCACAGCTTCTAGAAGGTTTACATGAATTCTTAAAAAACATGAGTTTTTAGAGAATGTTATTTATTTCATTAATGGAATCAACAAAGTATGCACATTCCACGTAGTAACGACATTCTATACTTTGCGCATGCGTCCGAAAGTAAGAAAAGCTTACTTCCGACAGTTTTTTAAAATCACACCTTCTAGAAGGTTTAGATGATTTCTTAAAAAACACGAGTTTTTGGAAAATATGATTTATTTCATAAATGGAATCAACAAAGTATGCACATTCTATGTAATAAGGACTTTCTAAAGTTTGCGCATGCGTCCGGAAATAAGAAAACCTTACTTCCGCCAGTTTTTTAAAATCACAACTTCTAGAAGGTTCACATGATTTCATAAAAAACATGAGTTTTTAGAAAATGTGATTTATTTCATAAATGGAATCAGCAAAGTATGCACATTCTATGTCATAACGACTTTCTATAATTTGCGCATGCGTCTGGAAATAAGAAAAGCTTAATTCCCCCCGTTTTTTAAAATCACAGCTTCTAGAAGGTTTACATGATTTCTTAAAAAACTTGAGTTTTTAGAAAATGTGATTTATTTCATAAATGGAATCAACAAAGTATGCACATTATATGTCATAACGAATTTCTATAGTTTGCGCATGCGCAAACTATGCACATTCTACGTAATAAGGACTTTCTATAGTTTGCGCATCCGTCCAGAAATAAGAAAAGCTTACTTCCCCCCCTTTTTTAAATTCACAGCTTCTAGAAGGTTTACATGAATTCTTAAAAAACACGAGTTTTTGGAAAACGTTATTTATTTCATTAATGGAATCAACAAAGTATGCACATTCTACGTATTAACGACATTCTATAGTTTGCGCATGCGTCCGAAAATAAGAAAAGTTTACTTCCGCCAGTTTTTTAAAATCACAGCTTCTAGAAGGTTTACATGATTTCTTAAAAAACACATGTTTTTAGAAAATGTGATTTATTTCATAAATGGAATCAAAAAACTATGCACATTCTACGTCATAACGACTTTCTATAGTTTGCGAATGCGTCTGGAAATAAGAAAAGCTTAATTCCACCCATTTTTTAAAATCACAGCTTCTAGAAGGTTTACATGATTTCTTAAAAAACATGAGTTTTTAGAAAATGTGATTTATTTCATAAATGGAATCAACAAAGTATGCACATTCTATGTAATAACGACTCTCTAAATCTTGCGCATGCGTCTGGAAATAAGAAAAGCTTACTTCCGCCAGTTTTTTAAAATCACAGCTTCTAGAAGGTTTACATTATTTCTTAAAAAACTTGAGTTTTTAGAAAATGTGATTTATTTCATAAATGTAATCAACAAATTATGCACATTCTATGTCATAACGACTTTCTATAGTTTGCGCATGTGCAAACTCTGCACATTCTACGTAATAACGACTTTCTATAGTTTGCGCATGCATCCGGAAATAAGAAAAGCTTACTTCCCCCCTTTTTTTAAATTCACAGCTTCTAGAAGGTTTAGATGAATTCTTAAAAAACACGAGATTTTAGAAAATGTGATTTAATTGATAAATGGAATCAAACAACTATGCACATTGTACGTAATAACGACTTTCTATAGTTTGCGCATGCGTCCGGAAATAAGAAAAGCTTACTTCCGCCAGTTTTTTAAAATCACAGCTTCTAGAAGGTTTACATGATTTCTTAAAAAACATGAGTTTTTAGAAAATGTGATTTATTTCATAAATGGAATCAACAAAGTATGCACATTATACGTCATAACGAATTTCTATAGTTTGCGCATGCGTCCGGAAATAAGAAAAGCTTAATTCCCCCCGTTTTTTAAAATCACAGCTTCTAGAAGGTTTACATGATTTCTTAAAAAACATGAGTTTTTTGAAAATGTGATTTATTTCATAAATGGAATCAACAAAGTATGCACATTCTATGTAATAACGACTTTCGAAAGTTTCCGCATGCGTCCGGAAATATGAAAAGCTTACTTCCTCCAGTTTTTTAAAATCACAGCTTCTAGAAGGTTTACATGATTTCTTAAAAAACACGAGTTTTTAGAAAATGTGATTTATTTCATAAATGGAATCAACAAAGTATAAACATTTTATGTAATAACGACTTTCGAAAGTTTGCGCATGTGTCCGGAAATATGAAAAGCTTACTTCCGCCAGTTTTTTAAAATCACAGCTTCTAGAAGGTTTACATGATTTCTTAAAAAACTCGAGTTTTTAGAAAATGTGATTTATTTCATAAATTAAATCAACAAAGTATGCACATTCTATGTCATATCAACTTTCTATAGTTTGCGCATGCGTCCAGAAATAAGAAAAGCTCAATTCCCCCCGTTTTTTAAAATCACAGCTTCTAGAAGGTTTACATGATTTCTTAAAAAACACGAGTTTTTAGAAAATGTGATTTATTTCATAAATGGAATCAACAAAGTATGGACATTCTATGTCATAACGACTTTCTATAGTTTGCGCATGCGCAAACTATGCACATTCTACGTGATAACGACTTTCTATAGTTTGCGCATGCGTCCGGAAATAAGAAAAGCTTACTTCCCCCTTTTTTTTAAATTCACAGCTTCTAGAAGGCTTAGATGAATTCTTAAAAAACATGAGTTTTTAGAAAATGTGATTTATTTCATAAATGGAATCAACAAACCATGCACATTCTATGTAATAAGGACTTTCTATAGTTTGCGCATGCGTCTAGAAATAAGAAAAGCTTACTTCCGCCAGTTTTTTAAAACCACAGCTTCTAGAAATATTTTTCATTTCTCAAATGCCCTGGGAGGATGGGGCCTCAAAAATATTTTTTATTTCTCAAAGGCCCTGGCTACCAAGTGTGGCTGGCATCTAATTAAGTCGGAAGGTTTCTGGGCCAAGGTTATGCTGCAGAAATATGTGGAACCTGACTCGGTGGAAGATTGGATAAGATCTCCTAACAAGAGGCATTATGGAGGCTCTGTCATCTGGAAAGCACTGGTAAAATCATTCGATATCATAGAGCACAGTTTCGCCTGGGATGTTGGCAATGGACAAAGGTTTCGGATCGGCCGCGACCCCTGGGTAGGATGCGTCGATCAGCACATCCTGTCTGATGATCTGATGGAAGCACTGAGACAACGAGGTATTATAACTCTCTGTCATTTAGCGGATTTGGAAAATCTTTGGATGGGCAGACCTCTTTGGAGGAGGACGGAATCACTCAGATTAAGAGCGGAGCTTGTGGATGAATTAAGACTTTACTGTAGAGCTCTTAGTAGGGATCAGGTTTTTCTGAACAATGATGAAGATACTCTAATCTGGGATGGAGATCCATCGGGAAACTACACCCCTAAAAGTGGTTATCTGTGGATTTCTGAAAACCATGAGCCACGAGAATTGGCTTGGTGGTGGAAAATGGTTTGGAAGCTCCATTGTCCCCCCAAAGCCAGACTCTTCCTGTGGTGTACCTTGGCTAATCGGATACCAACGTGGGAAATTCTGCAGAAGCGTAGTTTCCATTGACCTAGTCGCTGTTTTTTGTGCAACCTGTGCGAGGAAACTACACCACACCTGTTCCTTCAGTGCCACTTCACCAAGGAGGTTTGGAAAATTACTTATCGCATCTTAAAAACACCCCTCCCCTGGGCCGGCAACTCTATTGACGAAGCATGGAGGAGTTGGACTAACAATGTAGCTCTGAAACCTTTTAAAGCTCTCCCTCCGGTGGTGAACTGGGGACTTTGGCTGATGCGCAACAGTGGATTGTTTAAAGACAAATTGGGCACTCCGGATCAAGTGGCAATAAATAGATGTGGGATCTTTCTAGCCCTTCGACGGGCCCGGCAGCCATCCTCTCCCTCTGTTTTGGATCAAATTCAGAATGCCACTCTCACACTGGATACTTTTACTTGCAGGCACATCTTCCGTGAGAACAATGCTGAGGCGGATGCGGCCTCCAAGGAGGGACTCACCTTGGGGGACGGCATTTGGAAGATTACTGAATCGTTGAATGGGAATGTGCAGGTTTTCTATCATCGACCATTTACTGAATGAACGGGACTTTGGGTCCTTGGGTCCTTGGCACCGGATCTGTCACTGGTGATATTCTCTTGTGGAGACTGAACTGAACTTTTAGCTACTTTAACTGTTTTGTATATAGGCATAGAAACATTCTGTATCTGTTTATATGGCACCGATGAAGTATATTCTTCGTGTTTTGTAAAAGATGTTACTGCTCACATAGTGAGAACATCATAGTTTTTTTTTTGGGGAACATTATTGGATAATTGTCTCTGCAGTACTATACTCCACTCTAGATGAGTGAGCTGATCAATGTAATTTCGTACTCTTTGGATGAAATGAAATTACGCTTTTTTTTGGGGGAAAAAAAAAAACAACGTATCCACATTCTATATAATAACGACTTTCTAAAGTTTGCGCATGCGTCCAGAAATAAGAAAAGCTTACTTCCGCAAGTTTTTTAAAATCACAGCTTCTAGAAGGCTTACATGATTTCTTAAAAAACACGAGTTTTTAGAAAATGTGATTTATTTCATAAATGGAATCAACAAATTATGCACATTCTATGTAATCACGACTTTCTAAAGTTTGCGCATGCATCGGGAAATAAGAAAACCTTACTTCCGCCAGTTTTTTAAAATCACAGCTTCTGGACGGTTTACATGATTTCTTAAAAAACACGAGTTTTTAGAAAATGTGATTTATTTCATAAATGGAATCATCAAATTATGCACATTCTATGTCATAACGACTTTCTATAGTTTGCGAATGCGTCTGGAAATAAGAAATGCTTAATTCCCCCCGTTTTTTAAAATCACAGCTTCTAGAAGGTTTACATGATTTCTTAAAAAACTTGAGTTTTTAGAAAATGTGATTTATTTCATAAATGGAATCAACAAAGTATCCACATTCTATGTCATAATGACTTTCTATAGTTTGCGCATGCGCAAACTATGCACATTCTTGTAATAACGACTTTCTATAGTTTGCGCATGCGTCCGGAAATATGAAAAGCTTAATTCCCCCATTTTTTAAAATCACAGCTTCTAGAAGGTTTACATGATATCTTAAAAAACACGAGTTTTTAGGAAATGTTATTTATTTCATAAATGGAATCAACAAAGTATGCACATTCTATGTCATAACGACTTTCTATAGTTTGCGCATGCGCAAACTATGCACATTCTACATAATAAAAACTTTCTATAGTTTGCGCATGCGTCCGGAAATAAGAAAAGCTTACTTCCCCCCTTTTTTTAAATTCATAGCTTCTAGAAGGTTTAGATGAATTCTTAAAAAACACGAGTTTTTCGAAAATGTGATTTATTTCATAAATGGAATCAACAAAGTATGCACATTCTACGTCATAACGACTTTCTATAGTTTGCGCATGCGTCCGGAATGAAGAAAAGCTTACTTCCGCCAGTTTTTTAAAATCACAGCTTCTAGAAGGTTTACATGATTTCTTAAAAAACACGAGTTTTTAGAAAATGTGATTTATTTCATAAATGGAATCAACAAAGTATGCACATTCTACGTCATAATGACTTTCTATAGTTTGCGCATGCGTCTGGAAATAAGAAAAGCTTAATTCCCCCCGTTTTTTAAAATCACAGCTTCAAGAAGGTTTACATGATTTCTTAAAAAACACGAGTTTTTAGAAAATGTGATTTATTTCATAAATGGAATCAACAAAGTATGCACATTCTATGTAATGACGACTTTCTATAGTTTTCGCGTGCGTCTGGAAATAAGAAAAGCTTACTTCCCCCTTTTTTAAATTCACAGCTTCTAGAAGGTTTAGATGAATTCTTAAAAAACACGAGTTTTTAGAAAATATGATTTATTTCATAAATGGAATCATCAAAGTATGCACATTCTACGTCATAACAACTTTCTATAGTTTGCGCATGCGTCCAAAAATAAGAAAAGCTTAATTCCCCCCGTTTTTTAAAATCACAGCTTCTAGAAGGTTTACATGATTTCTTAAAAAACACGAGTTTTTAGAAAATGTGATTTATTTCATAAATGGAATAAAAAAACTATGCACATTCTACGTAATAACGACTTTCTATAGTTTGTGCATGTGTCCAAAAATAAGAAAAGCTTACCTCCGCCAGTTTTTTAAAATCACAGCTTCTAGAAGGTTTACATGATTTCTTAAAAAACTTGAGTTTTTAGAAAATGTGATTTATTTCATAAATGGAATCAACAAAGTATCCACATTCTCTGTCATAACGAATTTATATACTTTGCGCATGCGGAAACTATGCACATTCTACGTAATAACAACTTTTTATAGTTTGCCCATGCGTCCGAAAATAAGAAAAGCTTACTTCCCTCCTTTTTTTAAATTCACAGCTTCTAGAAGGTTTAGACGAATTCTTAAAAAACACGAGTTTTTAGAAAATGTGATTTATTTCATAAATGGAATCAAGAAAGTATGCACATTCTACGTCATAACAACGTTCTATAGTTTGCGCATGCATCCGGGAATAAGAAAAGCTAAATTCCCCCCGTTTTTAAAAATCACAACTTCTAGAAGGTTTACATGATTTCTTAAAAAACACGAGTTTTTAGAAAATGTGATTTATTTCATAAATGGAATCAACAAAGTATGCACATTCTATGTCATAAGGACTTTCTATAGTTTGCGCATGCGCAAACTATGTACATTCTAGGTGATAACGACTTTCTATAGTTTGCGGATGTGTCCAGAAATAAGAAAAGCTTACTTCCCCCCTTTTTTTAAATTCACAGCTTCTAGAAGGTTTAGATGAATTCTTAAAAAACACGAGTTTTTAGAAAATGTGATTTATTTCATAAATGGAATCAAGAAAGTATGCACATTCTACGTCATAACAACGTTCTATAGTTTGCGCATGCATCCGGAAATAAGAAAAGCTAAATTCCCCCCGTTTTTAAAAATCACAACTTCTAGAAGGTTTACATGATTTCTTAAAAAACACGAGTTTTTAGAAAATGTGATTTATTTCATAAATGGAATCAACAAAGTATGCACATTCTATGTCATAAGGACTTTCTATAGTTTGCGCATGCGCAAACTATGTACATTCTAGGTGATAACGACTTTCTATAGTTTGCGGATGTGTCCAGAAATAAGAAAAGCTTACTTCCCCCCTTTTTTTAAATTCACAGCTTCTAGAAGGTTTAGATGAATTCTTAAAAAACACGAGTTTTTAGAAAATGTGATTTATTTCATAAATGGAATCAAGAAAGTATGCACATTCTACGTCATAACAACGTTCTATAGTTTGCGCATGCATCCGGAAATAAGAAAAGCTAAATTCCCCCCGTTTTTAAAAATCACAACTTCTAGAAGGTTTACATGATTTCTTAAATAGCAGGAGTTTTTAGAAAATGTGATTTATTTCATATATCGAATCAACAAGGTATGCACAATCTATGTCATAACGACTTTCTATAGTTTGCGCATGCGCAAACTATGCACATTCTACGTGATAACGACTTTCTATAGTTTGCGCATGCGTCTGGAAATAAGAAAAGCTTACTTCCCCCCTTTTTTTAAATTCACAGCTTCTAGAAGGTTTACGTGAATTCTTAAAAAACATGAGTTTTTAGAAAATGTTTTTTATTTCATTAATGGAATCAACAAAGTATGCACATTCTAGGTAGTAACGACTTTCTATAGTTTGCGCATGCGTCTGAAAATAAGAAAAGCTTACTTCTGCCAGTTTTTTAAAATCACACCTTCTAGAAGGTTTACATGATTTCTTAGGAAACACGAGTTTTTAGAAAATGTGATTTATTTCATAAATGGAATAAACAAAGTATGCGAATTCTATGTAATAACGACTTTCTAAAGTTTGCGCATGCGTCCGGAAATAAACAAAGCTTACTTCCGCTAGTTTTTTAAAATCACAGCTTCTAGAAGGTTTACATGATTTCTTAAAAAACAAGAGTTTTTAAAAAAATTGATTTATTTCATAAATGGAATCAACAAAGTATGCACATTCTACGTCATAACGACTTTCTATACTTTGCGCATGCGTCTGGAAATAAGAAAAGCTTAATTCCCCCCGTTTTTTAAAATCACAGCTTCTAGAAGGTTTACATGATTTCTTAAAAAACTTGAGTTTTTAGAAAATGTGATTTATTTCATAAATGGAATCAACAAAGTATGCACATTCTATGTCATAACGAATTTCAATAGTTTGCGCATGCGCAAACTATGCACATTCTACGTAATAACGACTTTCTATAGTTTGCGCATGCGTCCGGAAATAAGAAAAGCTTACTTCCCCCCTTTTTTTAAATTCACAGCTTCTAGAAGGTTTAGATGAATTCTTAAAAAACACGATTTTTTAGAAAATGTGATTTATTTCATAAATGGAATCAACAAATTTTGCACATTCTACGTCATAACGACTTTCTATATTTTGCGCATGACTCCGGAAATAAGAAAAGCCTACTTCCCCTCTTTTTTTAAATTCACAGCTTCTAGAAGGTTTAGATGAATTCTTAAAAAACATGAGTTTTTCGAAAATGTGATTTATTTCATAAATTAAATACACAAAGTATGCACATTCTATGTCATAACGACTTTCTAAAGTTTGCGCATGCATCCTAAAATATGAAAAACTTACTTCCGCCAGTTTTTTAAAATCACAGCTTCTAGAAGGTTTACATGATTTCTTAAAAGCTTGAGTTTTTAGAAAATGTGATTTATTTCATAAATGGAATCAACAAAGTATGCACATTCTATGTCATAACGACTTTCTATATTTTCCGCATGCGCAAACTATGCACATTCTACGTAATAAGGACTTTCTATAATTTGGGCATGCGTCCGGAAATAAGAAAAGCTTACTTCCCCCCTTTTTTTAAATTCACAGCTTCTAGAAGGTTTATATGAATTCTTAAAAAACACGAGTTTTTAGAAAATGTGATTTATTTCATAAATGGAATCAACAAACTATTCACATTCTACGTAATAACGACTCTCTATAGTTTCCGCATGCGTCAAAAAATAAGAAAAGCTTCCTTCTGCTAGTTTTTTAAAACCACAGCTTCTACAAGGTTTACACGATTTCTTAAAAAACATGAGTTTTTAGAAAATGTGATTTATTTCATAAATGGAATCAACAAAGTATGCTCATTCTATGTAACAACGACTTTTGAAAGTTTGCGCATGCGTCCGGAAATATGAAAAGCTTACTTCCGCCAGTTTTTTAAAATCACAGCTTCTAGAAGGTTTACATGATTTCTTAAAAAACTCGAGTTTTTAGAAAATGTGATTTATTTCATAAATGGAATCAACAAAGTATGCACATTCTATGTCATAACGAATTTATATAGTTTGCGCATGCGCAAACTATGCACATTCTACGTAATAACAACTTTTTATAGTTTGCGCATGCGTCCGGAAATAAGAAAACCTTACTTCCCCCCTTTTTTTAAATTCACAGCTTCTAGAAGGTTTAGACGAATTCTTAAAAAACACGAGTTTTTAGAAAATGTGATTTATTTCATAAATGGAATCAACAAAGTATGCACATTCTATGTCATAATGACTTTCTATAGTTTGAGCATGCAACTGGAAATAAGAAAAGCTCAATTCCCCCCGTTGTTTAAAATCACAGCTTCTAGAATGTTTACATGATTTCTTAAAAAACTTGAGTTTTAGAAAATGTGATTTATTTCATAAATGGAATCAACAAAGTATGTACATTCTATGTCATAATGACTTTCTATAGTTTGCGCATGCCCAAACTATGCACATTCTACGTAATAACGACTTTCTATAGTTTGCGCATGCGTCTGGAAATAAGAAAAGCTTACTTCCCCCCTTTTTTTAAATTCACAGCTTCTAGAAGGTTTACATGAATTCCTAAAAAACACGAGTTTTTAGAAAATGTGTTTTATTTCATTAATGGAATAAACAAAGTACGCACATTCTACGTAGTAACGACTTTCTATAGTTTGCGCATGCGTCCGGAAATAAGAAAAGCTTACTTCCACCAGTTTTTTAAAATCACACCTTCTAGAAGGTTTACATGATTTCTTAAAAAACACGAGGTTTTAGGAAATGTGATTTATTTCATAAATGGAATCAACAAAGTATGCACATTCTATGTCATAACGACTTTCTATAGTTTGCGCATGCACAAACTATGCACATTCTACGTAATAACAACTTTTTACAGTTTGTGCATGCGTCCGGAAATAAGAAAACCTTACTTCCCCCCTTTTTTTAAATTCACAGCTTCTAGAAGGTTTACGTGAATTCTTAAAAAACATGAGTTTTTAGAAAATGTTATTTCTTTCACTAATGGAATAAACAAAGTATGTGAATTCTATGTAATAACGACTTTCTAAAGTTTGCGCATGCGTCCGGAAATAAGCAAAGCTTACTTCCACTAGTTTTTTAAAATCACAGCTTCTAGAAGGTTTACATGATTTCTTAAAAAACAAGAGTTTTTAAAAAATTTGATTTATTTCATAAATGGAATCAACAAAGTATGCACATTCTACGTCATAACGACTTTCTATACTTTGCGCATGCGTCTGGAAATAAGAAAAGCTTAATTCCCCCCGTTTTTTAAAATCACAGCTTCTAGAAGGTTTACATGATTTCTTAAAAAACTTGAGTTTTTAGAAAATGTGATTTATTTCATAAATGGAATCAAAAAAGTATGCACATTCTATGTCATAACGACTTTCTATAGTTTGCGCATGCGTAAACTATGCACATTCTACGTTATAACGACTTTCTGTAGTTTGCGCATGCGTCCGGAAATAAGAAAAGTTTACTTCCCCCCTTTTTTTAAATTCACAGCTTCTAGAAGGTTTAGATGAATTCTTAGAAAACACGAGATTTTAGAAAATGTGATTTATTTCATAAATGGAATCAACAAACTATGGACATTCTATGTAATAACGACTTTCTATAGTTTGCGCATGCGTCCGGAAATAAGAAAAGCTTCCTTCCGCCAGTTTTTTAAAACCACAGCTTCTAGAAGGTTTACATGATTTCTTTAAAAACATGAGTTTTTAGAAAATGTGATTTATTTCATAAATGGAATCAACAAAGTATACACATTTTATGTAATAACGACTTTCGAAAGTTTGTGCATGCGTCCGGAAATATGAAAAGCTTACTTCCACCAGTTTTTTAAAATCACAGCTTCTAGAAGGTTTACATGATTTCTTAAAAAACTCGAGTTTTTAGAAAATGTGATTTATTTCATGAATGGAATCAACAAAGTATGCACATTCTATGTCATATCAACTTTCTATAGTTTGTGCATGCGTTTGGAAATAAGAAAAGCTTAATTCCCCCCGTTTTTTAAAATCACAGCTTCTCGAAAGTTTACATGATTTCTTAAAAAACACGAGTTTTTAGGAAATGTGATTTATTTCATAAATGGAATCAACAAAGTATGCACATTATATGTCAGAACGACTTTCTAAAGTTTACGCATGCGCAAACTATGCACATTGTACGTAATAACAACTTTCTATAGTTTGCGCATGCGTCAGAAATAAGAAAAGCTTACTTCCCCCCTTTTTTTAAATTCACAGCTTCTAGAAGGATTAGATGAATTCTTAAAAAACATGAGATTTTAGAAAATGTGATTTATTTCATAAATAGAATCAACAAAATATGCACATTCTATGTCATAACGACTTTCTATAGTTTGCGCATGCGGCCAGAAATAAGAAAAGCTTAATTCCCCCCCCCGTTTATTAAAATCACAGCTTCTAGAAGGTTTAGATGAATTCTTAAAAAACATGAGATTTTAGAAAATGTGATTTATTTCATAAATAGAATCAACAAACTATGCACATTCTACATAATAACGACTTTCTATCTCATAACGACTTTCTATCTCATAACGACCTTCTATAGTTTGCGCATGCGTTCGGAAATATGAAAAGCTTACTTCCCCCCTTTTTTTAAATTCACAGCTTCTAGAAGGTTTAGATGAATTCTTAAAAAACATGAGATTTTAGAAAATGTGATTTATTTCATAAATAGAATCAACAAACTTAGCACATTCTACGTAATAAGGACTTTCTATAGTTTGCGCATGCGTCCGGAAATAAGAAAAGCTTCCTTCCGCCAGTTTTTTAAAACCACAGCTTTTAGAAGATTTACATGATTTCTTAAAAAAAACGAGTTTTTAGAAAATGTGATTTATTTCATAAATGGAATCAACAAAGTATGCACATTCTATGTAATAACGACTTCCGAAAGTTTGCGCATGCGTCCGGAAATATGAAAAGCTTACTTCCGCGAGTTTTTTAAAATCACAGCTTCTAGAAGGTTTACATGATTTCTTAAAAAACACGAGTTTTTAGGAAACATGATTTATTTCATAAATGGAATCAACAAAGTATGCACGTTCTATGTCATAACGACTTTCTATAGTTTTTGCATGCGCAAACTATGCACATTCTACGTAATAACAACTTTCTATAGTTTGCGCAGGCGTCCGGAGATAAGAAAAGCTTTCTTCCCCCCTTTTTCTAAATTCACAATTTCTAGAAGGTTTAGATGAATTCTTAAAAAACATGAGTTTCTAGAAAATGTGATTTATTTCATAAATGGAATCAACAAAGTATGCACATTCTATGTCATAACGACTTTCTATAGTTTGCGCATGCGGCCAGAAATAAGAAAAGCTTAATTCCCCACCCGTTTTTTAAAATCACAGCTTCTAGAAGGTTTACATAATTTCTTAAAAAACATGAGTTTTTAGAAAATGTGATTTATTTCATAAATGGAATCAACAAAGTATGCACATTCTATGTGATAACGACTTTCTATAGTTGGCGCATGCGCAATTTATCCACATTCCTACGTGATAACGACTTTCTATAGTTTGCGCATGCGTCCGGAAATAAGAAAAGCTTACTTCCCCATTTTTTTAAATTCACAGCTTCTAGAAGGTTTAGATGAATTCTTAAAAAACACGAGTTTTTAGAAAATGTGATTTATTTCATAAATGGAATCAACAAGGTATGCACATTCTACGTAGTAACGACTTTCTATAGTTTGCGCATCCATCCGGAAATAAGAAAAGCTTACTTCCACCAGGTTTTTAAAATCACAGCTTCTAGAAGTTTTACATGATTTCTTAAAAAACATGAGTTTTTAGAAAATCTGATTTATTTCATAAATGCAATCAACAAAGTATGCACATTCTACGTCATAATGAATTTCTATAGTTTGTGAATGCGTCCGGAAATAAGAAAAGCTTAATCCCCCCCGTTTTTTAAAATCACAGCTTCTAGAAGGTTTACATGTTTTCTTAAAAAACACGAGTTTTTAGAAAATGTGATTTATTTCATAAATGGAATCAACAAAGTATGCACATTCTATGTCATAAGGAATTTCTATAGTTTGTGCATGCGCAAACTATGCACATTCTACGTGATAACGACTTTCTATAGTTTTCGCATGCGTCGGGAAATAAGAAAAGCTTACTTCCCCCCTTTTTTTAAATTCACAGCTTCTAGAAGGTTTACATGGTTTCTTAAAAAACACGAGTTTTTAGAAAATGAGATTTATTTCATAAATGGAATCAACAAAGTATGCACATTATATGTCATAACAACTTTCTATAGTTTGCGAATGCCTCTGGAAATAACAAAAGCTTAATTCCCCCCGTTTTTTAAAATCACAGCTTCTAGAAGGTTTATTGATTTCTTAAAAAACTTGAGTTTTTAGAAAATGTGATTTATTTCATAAATGGAATCAACAAAGTATGCACATTCTATGTCATAACGACTTTCTATAGTTTGCGCATGCGTCCGGAAATATTAAAAGCTTAATTCCCCCAATTTTTTAAAATCACAGCTTCTAGAAGGTTTACATGATTTCTTAAAAAACACGAGTTTTTAGGAAATGTGATCTATTTCATAAATGGAATCAACAAAGCATGCACATTCTATGTCATAACGAATTTCTATAGTTTGTGCATGCGCAAACTATGCACATTCTACGTAATAACAACTTTCTATAGTTTGCGCATGCGTCCGGAAATAAGAAAAGCTTACTTCCCCCCTTTTTTTAAATTCACAGCTTCTAGAAGGTTTAGATGAATTCTTAAAAAACACGAGTTTTTAGAAAATGTGATTTATTTCATAAATGGAATCAACAAACTATGCACATTCTACGTCATAACAACTTTCTATAGTTTGCGCATGCGTCCGGAAATAAGAAAAGCTTACTTCCGCCAGTTTTTTAAAATCACAGCTTCTAGAACGTTTACATGATTTCTTAAAAAACACGAGTTTTTAGAAAATGTGATTTATTTCATAAATGGAATCAACAAAGTATGCACATTTTACGTCATAACGAATTTCTATAGTTTGCGCATGCGTCTGGAAATAAGAAAAGCTTAATTCCCCCCGTTTTTTAAAATCACGGCTTCTAGAAGGTTTACATGATTTCTTAGAAAACACGAGTTTTTAGAAAATGTGGTTTATTTCATAAATGGAATAAAAAAAGTATGCACATTCTATGTCATAACGATTTTCTATAGTTTGCGCATTTGCAAACTATGCACATTCTATGTAATAACGACTTTCTATACTTTGCGCATGCGTCCGGAAATATGAAAAGCTTAATTCGCCCCATTTTTTAAAATCACAGCTTCTAAAAGGTTTACATGATTTCTTAAAAAACATGAGTTTTTAGGAAATGTGATCTATTTCATAAATGGAATCAACAAAGTATGCACATTCTACGTAATAACAAGTTTCTATAGTTTGCGCATGCGTCCGGAAATAAGAAAAGCTTACTTCCCCCCTTTTTTTAAATTCACAGCTTCTAGAAGGTTTAGATGAATTCTTAAAAAACACGAGTTTTCCGAAAAGGTTATTTATTTCATAAATGGAATCAACAAAGTATGCACATTCTATGTCATAACGACTTTCTAAAGTTTGCGCATTGTTCGGAAATAAGAAAAGCTTACTTCCAGCCAGTTTTTTAAAATCACAGCTTCTAGAAGGTTTACATGATTTCTTAAAAAACATGAGTTTTTAGAAAATTTTATTTATTTCATTAATGGAGTCAACAAAGTATGCACATTATACGTAGTAACGACATTCTATACTTTGTCCATGCGTCCAGAAATAAGAAAAGCTTACTTCCGCCAGTTTTTTAAAATCACACCTTTAGGAAGGTTTACATGATTTCTTAAAAAACACGAGTTTTTAGAAAATGTGATTTATTTCATAAATGGAATCAACAAAGTATGCACATTCTATGTCATAATGACTTTCTATAGTTTGCGCATGTGCAAACTATGCACATTCTACGTGATAACGACTTTCTATAGTTTGCGCATGCGTCTGGAAATAAGAAAAGCTTACTTCCCCCCTTTTTTTAAATTCACAGCTTCCAGAAGGTTTAGATGAATTCTTAAAAAACAGGAGTTTTTAGAAAATGTGATTTGTTTCATAAATGGAATCAACAAAGTATGCACATTCTATGTAATAACGACTTTCTAAAGTTTGCGCATGTGTCCGGAAACATGAAAAGCTTACTTCCACCAGTTTTTTAAAATCACAGCTTCTAGAAGGTTTACATGATTTCTTAAAAAAGACGAGTTTTTAGAAAATGCGATTTATATCACAAATGGAATCAACAATGTATGCAAATTATATGTCATAACGACATTCTATAGTTTGCGCATGCGTCCGGAAATAAGAAAAGCTTAATTCCCCCCCTTTTTTAAAATCACAGCCTCTAGAAGGTTTACATGATTTCTTAAAAAACACAAGTATTTAGGAAATGTGATTTATTTCATAAATGGAATCAACAAAGTATGCACATTCTATGTAATAATGAATTTCTATAGTTTGCACATGCACAAACTATGCACATTCTACGTAATAACAACTTTCTAAAGTTTGCGCATGCGTCCGGAAATAAGAAAAGCTTACTTCCCCCCTTTTTTTAAATTCACAGCTTCTAGAAGGTTTAGATGAATTCTTAAAAAACACGAGTTTTTAGAAAATGTGATTTATTTCATAAATGAAATCAACAAATTATGCACATTCTACGTCATAACGACTTTCTATAGTTTGCGCATGCGTCCGGAAATAAGAAAAGCTTAATTCCCCACGTTTTTTAAAGTCACAGCTTCTAGAAGGTTTACATGATTTCTTAAAAAATAGGAGTTTTTAGAAAATGTGATTTATTTCATAAATGGAATCAACAAAGTATGCACATTCTATATAATAACGACTTTATTTATTGTTTGCGCATGCATCCGGAAATAAGAAAAGCTTAGTTCCGCCAGTTTTTTAAAATCACAGCTTCTAGAAGGTTTACATGATTTCTTAAAAAACACGAGTTTTTAGAAAATGTGATTTATTTCATAAATGGAATCAACAAAGTATGCACATTATACGTCATAACGAATTTCTATAGTTTGCGCATGCGTCTGGAAATAAGAAAAGCTTAATTCCCGCCATTTTTTAAAATCACAGCTTCTAGAAGGTTTACATGATTTCTTAAAAAACACGAGTTTTTAGAAAATGTGATTTATTTCATAAATGGAATCAACAAAGTATTCACATTATATGTCATAACAACTCTCTATAGTTGGCGCAGGCGCAAACTATGCACATTCTACGTGATAATGACTTTCTATAGTTTGCGCATGCGTCCGGAAAGAAGAAAAGCTTACTTCCCCCCTTTTTTTAAATTCACAGCTTCTAGAAGGTTTACATGAATTCTTAAAAAACATGATTTTTTAGAAAATGTTATTTATTTCATTAATGGAATCAACAAAGTATGCACATTCTACGTAGTAACGACATTCTATACTTTGCGCATGCCTCCGAAAATAAGAAAAGCTTACTTCCGGCAGTTTTTTAAAATCACTCCTTCTAGAAGGTTTACATGACTTCTTAAAAAACACGAGTTTTTGGAAAATATGATTTATTTCATAAATGGAATCAACAAAGTATGCACATTCTATGTAATAAGGACTTTCTAAAGTTTGCGCATGCATTTGGAAATAAGAAAAGCTTACTTCCGCCAGTTTTTTAAAATCACAGCTTCTAGAATGTTCACATGATTTCATAAAAAACACGAGTTTTTAGAAAATGTGATTTATTTCATAAATGGAATCAGCAAAGTATGCACATTATACGTCATAACGACTTTCTATAGTTTGCGCATGCGTCTGGAAATAAGAAAAGCTTAATTCCCCCCATTTTTTAAAATCATAGCGTCTAGAAGGTTTACATGATTTCTTAAAAAACTTGAGTTTTTAGAAAATGTGATTTATTTCATAAATGGAATCAACAAAGTATGCACATTCTATGTCATAACGAATTTCTATAGTTTGCGCATGCGCAAACTATGCACATTCTACGTAATAACGACTTTCTATAGTTTGCGCATCCGTCCGGAAATAAGAAAAGCTTACTTCCCCCCTTTTTTTAAATTCACAGCTTCTAGAAGGTTTACATGAATTCTTAAAAAACATGAGTTTTTACAAAATGTGATTTATTTCACTAATGGAATAAACAAAGTATGTGAATTCTATGTAATAACGACTTTCTAAAGTTTGCGCATGCGTCCGGAAATAAGCAAAGCTTACTTCCGCCAGTTTTTTAAAATCACAGCTTCTAGAAGGTTTACATGATTTCTTAAAAAACACAAGTTTTTAGAAAATGTGATTTATTTAATAAATGGAATCAACAAAGTATGCACATTCTACGTCATAACGACTTTCTATAGTTTGCGAATGGGTCTGGAAAATAAGAAAAGCTTAATTCCACCCGTTTTTTAAAATCACAGCTTCTAGAAGGTTTACATGATTTCTTAAAAAACTTGAGTTTTTAGAAAATGTGATTTATTTCATAAATGGAATCAAAAAATTATGCACATTCTATGTCATAACGACTTTCTATAGTTTGCGTATGCGCAAACTATGCACATTCTACGTAATAACGACTTTCTATAGTTTGCGCATGCGTCCGGAAATAAGAAAAGCTTACTTCCCCCCTTTTTTTAAATTCACAGCTTCTAGAAGGTTTAAATGAATTCTTAAAAAACACGAGTTTTTAGAAAATGTGATTTATTTCATAAATGGAATCAACAAAGTATGCACATTCTACGTCATAACGACTTTCTATAGTTTGCGCATGCGTCCGGAAAGAAGAAAAGCTTATTTCCGCCAGTTTTTTAAAATCACAGCTTCTAGAAGGTTTACATGATTTCTTAAAAAACACGAGTTTTTAGAAAATGTGATTTATTTCATAAATTGAATCATCAAAGTATGCACATTCTACATCATAACAACTTTCTATAGTTTGCGCATGCGTCCGGAAATAAGAAAAGCTTAATTCCCCCCGTTTTTTAAAATCACAGCTTCTAGAAGGTTTACACGATTTCTTAAAAAACACGAGTTTTTAGAAAATATGATTTATTTCATAAATGGAATAAAAAAACTATGCACATTCTACGTAATAACGACTTTCTATAGTTTGCGCATGCATCCCAAAATAAGAAAAGCTTCCTTCTGCCAGTTTTTTAAAACCACAGCTTCTACAAGGCTTACATGATTTCTTAAAAAACACGAGTTTTTAGAAAATGTGATTTATTTCATAAATGGAATCAACAAAGTATGCACATTCTATGTAATAACGACTTTCGAAAGTTTGCGCATGCGTCCGGAAATATGAAAAGCTTACTTCCGCCAGTTTTTTAAAATCACAGCTTCTATGTCATAACGAATTTATATAGTTTGCGCATGCGGAAACTATGCACATTCTACGTAATAACAACTTTTTATAGTTTGCGCATGCGTCCGGAAATAAGAAAAGCTTACTTCCCCCCTTTTTTTAAAGTCACAGTTTCTAGAAGGTTTAGACGAATTCTTAAAAAACACGAGTTTTTAGAAAATGTGATTTATTTCATAAATGGAATCAAGAAAGTGTGCACATTCTACGTCATAACAACGTTCTATAGTTTGCACATGCATCTGGAAATAAGAAAAGCTAAATTCCCCCCGTTTTTAAAAATCACAACTTCTAGAAGGTTTACATGATTTCTTAAAAAACACGAGTTTTTAGAAAATGTGATTTATTTCATAAATGGAATCAACAAAGTATGCACATTCTATGTCATAAGGACTTTCTATAGTTTGCGCATGCACAAACTATGTACATTCTACGTGATAACGACTTTCTATAGTTTGCGGATGCGTCCAGAAATAAGAAAAGCTTACTTCCCCCCTTTTTTTAAATTCACAGCTTCTAGAAGGTTTAGATGAATTCTTAAAAACCATGAGTTTTTAGAAAATGTGATTTATTTCATAAATGGAATCAACAAAGTATGTACATTCTATGTAATAACTACTTTCTATAGTTTGCGCATGCGTCCGAAATAACAAAAGCTTACTTCCGCCAGTTTTTTAATATCACAGCTTGAAGAAGGTTTACATGATTTCTTAAAAAACACGAGTTTTTAGAAAATGGATTTATTTCATAAATGGAATCAACAAAGTATGTACATTCTACGTCATAACGACTTTCTATAGTTTGCGCATGCGTCCGGAAATAAGAAAAGCTTAATTCCCCCCCATTTTTTAAAACCACAGCTTCAAGAAGGTTTACATGATTTCTTAAAAAACAGGAGTTTTTAGAAAATGTGATTTATTTCATATATCGAATCAACAAAGTATACACATTCTATGTCATAACGAATTTCAATAGTTTGCGCATGCGCAAACTATGCACATTCTACGTAATAACGACTTTCTATAGTTTGCGCATGCGTCCGGAAATAAGAAAAGCTTACTTCCCTCCTTTTTTTAAATTCACAGCTTCTAGAAGGTTTAGATGAATTCTTAAAAAACACGAGTTTTTAGAAAATGTGATTTATTTCATAAATGGAATCAACAAAGTTTGCACATTCTACGTCATAACGACCTTCTATATTTTGCGCATGACTACGAAAATAAGAAAAGCTTACTTCCCCTCTTTTTTTAACTTCACAGCTTCTAGAAGGTTTAGATGAATTCTTAAAAAACATGATTTTTTCGAAAATGTGATTTATTTCATAAATGAAATACACAAAGTATGTACATTCTATGTCATAACGACTTTCTAAGGTTTGCGCATCCGTCCGGAAATATGAAAAACTTACTTCCGCCAGTTTTTTAAAATCACAGCTTCTAGAAGGTTTACATGATTTCTTAAAAAACTTGAGTTTTTATAAAATGTGATTTATTTCATAAATGGAATCAACAAAGTATGCACATTTTATGTCATAACGACTTTCTATAGTTTGCGCATGCGTCCAGAAATAAGAAAAGCTTACTTCCCCCCTTTTTTTAAATTCACAGCTTCTAGAAGGTTTATATGAATTCTTAAAAAACACAAGTTTTTAGAAAATGTGATTTATTTCATAAATGGAATCAACAAACTATGGACATTCTAAGTAATAACGACTCTCTATAGTTTGCGCATGCGTCAAAGTTTAAGAAAAGCTTCCTTCTGCTAGTTTTTTAAAACCACAGCTTCTACAAGGTTTACATGATTTCTTAAAAAACATGAGTTTTTAGAAAATGTGATTTATTTCATAAATGGAATCAACAAAGTATGCACATTCTATGTAACAACGACTTTTGAAAGTTTGCGCATGCGTTCGGAAATATGAAAAGCTTACTTCCGCCAGTTTTTTAAAATCACAGCTTCTAGAAGGTTTACATGATTTCTTAAAAAACTCGAGTTTTTAGAAAATGTGATTTATTTCATAAATGGAATCAACAAAGTATGCACATTCTATGTCATAACGAATTTATATAGTTTGCGCATGCGTAAACTATGCACATTCTACGTAATAACAACTTTTTATAGTTTGCGCATGCGTCCGGAAATAAGAAAACCTTACTTCCCCCCTTTTTTAAAATTCACAGCTTCTAGAAGGTTTAGACGAATTCTTAAAAAACACGAGTTTTTAGAAAATGTGATTTATTTCATAAATGGAATCAACAAAGTATGCACATTCTACGTCATAATGACTTTCTATAGTTTGAGCATGCAACTGGAAATAAGAAAAGCTTAATTCCCCCCGTTTCTTAAAATCACAGCTTCTAGAATGTTTACATGATTTCTTAAAAAACTTGAGTTTGTAGAAAATGTGATTTATTTCATAAATGGAATCAACAAAGTATGCACATTCTATGTCATAATGACTTTCTATAGTTTGCGCATGCGCAAACTATGCACATTCTACGTAATAACGACTTTCTATAGTTTGCGCATGCGTCCGGAAATAAGAAAAGCTTACTTCCCCCCTTTTTTTAAATTCACAGCTTCTAGAAGGTTTACATGAATTCCTAAAAAACACGAGTTTTTAGAAAATGTTATTTATTTCATTAATGGAATAAACAACGTATGCACATTCTACGTAGTAACGACTTTCTATAGTTTGCGCATGCGTCCGGAAATAAGAAAAGCTTACTTCCGCCAGTTTTTTAAAATCACACCTTCTAGAAGGTTTACATGATTTCTTAAAAAACACGAGGTTTTAGGAAATGTGATTTATTTCATAAATGGAATCAACAAAGTATGCATATTCTATGTCATAACGACTTTCTATAGTTTGCGCATGCGCAAACTATGCACATTCTACGTAATAACAACTTTTTATAGTTTGCGCATGCGTCCGGAAATAAGAAAACCTTACTTCCCCCATTTTTTTAAATTCATAGCTTCTAGAAGGTTTAGATGAATTGTTAGAAAACACAAGTTTTTAGAAAATGAGATTTATTTCATAAATGATATCAACAAAGTATGCACATTCTACATCATAACGACTTTCTATAGTTTGCGCATGCGTCCGGAAATAAGAAAATCTTGATTCCCCCTCGTTTTTTAAAATCACAGCTTCTAGAAGGTTTACATGATGTCTTAAAAAACACGAGTTTTTAGAAAATGTGATTTATTTCATATATCGAATCAACAAAGTATGCACATTCTATGTCATAACGACTTTCTATAGTTTGCGCATGCACAAAGTATGCACATTCTACGCGATAACGACTTTCTATAGTTTGCGCATGCGTCCGGAAATAAGAAAAGCTTACTTCCCCCCTTTTTTTAAATTCACAGCTTCTAGAGGGTTTACGTGAATTCTTAAAAAAGATGAGTTTTTAGAAAATGTTATTTATTTCACTAATGGAATAAACAAAGTATGTGAATTCTATGTAATAACGACTTTCTAAAGTTTGCGCATGCGTCCGGAAATAAGCAAAGCTTAATTCCACTAGTTTTTTAAAATCACAGCTTCTAGAAGGTTTACATGATTTCTTAAAAAACAAGAGTTTTTAAAAAATTTGATTTATTTCATAAATGGAATCGAAAAAGTATGCACATTCTACGTCATAACGACTTTCTATAATTTGTGCATGCGTCTGGAAATAAGAAAATCTTAATTCCCCCCGTTTTTTAAAATCACAGCTTCTAGAAGGTTTAGATGAATTCTTAAAAAACACGAGATTTTAGAAAATGTGATTTGTTTCATAAATGGAATCAACAAACTATGGACATTCTATGTAATAATGACTTTCTATAGTTTGCGCATGCGTCCGGAAATAAGAAAAGCTTCCTTCCGCCAGTTTTTTAAAACCACAGCTTCTAGAAGGTTTACATGATTTCTTAAAAAACACGAGTTTTTAGAAAATGTGATTTATTTCATAAATGGAATCAACAAAGTATGCACATTTTATGTAATAACGACTTTCGAAAGTTTGCGCATGCGCCCGGAAATATGAAAAGCTTATTTCCGCCAGTTTTTTAAAATCACAACTTCTAGAAGGTTTACATGATTTCTTAAAAAACTCAAGTTTTTAGAAAATGTGATTTATTTCATAAATGGAATCAACAAAGTATGCACATTCTATGTCATATCAACTTTCTATAGTTTGCGCATGCGTTTGGAAATAAGAAAAGCTTACTTCCCCCCTTTTTTAAATTCACAGCTTCTAGAAGGTTTAGACAAATTCTTAAAAAACACGAGTTTTTAGAAAATGTGATTTATTTCATAAATGGAATCAAGAAAGTGTGCATATTCTACGTCATAATGACTTTCTATAGTTTGCGCATGCGTCCGGAAATAAGAAAAGCTTCCTTCCGCCAGTTTTTTAAAACCACAACTTCTAGAAGGTTTACATGATTTCTTAAAAAACACGAGTTTTTAGAAAATGTGATTTATTTCATAAATGGAATCAACAAAGTATGCACATTCTATGTCAAAACGACTTTCTATAGTTTACACATGCGCAAACTATGCACATTCTACATAATAACAACTTTCTATAGTTTGCGCATGCGTCGAAAATAAGAAAAGCTTACTTCCCCCCTTTTTTTAAATTCACAGCTTCTAGAAGGTTTAAATGAATTCTTAAAAAACGTGAATTTTTAGAAAATGTGATTTATTTCATAAATGGTATCAACAAAGTATGCACATTCTACGTCATAACGACTTTCTATAGTTTGCGCATGCGTTCGGAAATATGAAAAGCTTACTTCCCCCCTTTTTTTAAATTCACAGCTTCTCGAAGGTTTAGATGAATTCTTAAAAAACATGAGATTTTAGAAAATCTGATTTATTTCATAAATAGAATCAACAAACTATGCACATTCTACGTAATAACGACTTTCTATAGTTTGCGCATGCGTCCGGAAATAAGAAAACCTTCCTTCCGCCAGTTTTTTAAAACCATAGCTTCTAGAAGGTTTACATGATTTCTTAAAAAACACGAGTTTTTAGAAAATGTGATTTATTTCATAAATGGAATCAACAAAGTACATTCTATGTAATAACGACTTTCGAAAGTTTGCGCATGCGTCCGGAATTATGAAAAGCTTACTTCCGCCTGTTTTTTAAAATCACAGCTTCTAGAAGGTTTACATGATTTCTTAAAAAACATAAGTTTTTAGAAAATGTGATTTATTTCATAAATGGAATCAACAAAGTATGCACATTCTATGTCAAAACGACTTTCTATAGTTTACGCATGCGCAAACTATGCAGATTATACGTAATAACAATTTTCTATAGTTTGCGCATGCATCGGAAATAAGAAAAGCTTACTTCCCCCCCTTTTTTAAATTCACAGCTTCAAGAAGGTTTAAATGAATTCTTAAAAAACACGAGTTTTTAGAAAATGTGATTTATTTCATAAATGGAATCAACAAAGTATGCACATTCTACGTCATAACGACTTTCTATGGTTTGCGCATGCGTCCGAAAATAAGAAAAGCTTAATTCCCCTCGTTTCTTAAAATCACGGCTTCTAGAAGGTTTACATGATTTCTTAAAAAACGCGAGTGTTTAGAAAATGTGATATATTTCATAAATGGAATCAACAAAGTATGCACATTCTATGTCATAACGACTTTCGATAGTTTGGGTATGCGCAAACCATGCACATTCTACGTGATAACGACTTTCTATAGTTTGCGCATGCGTCTGGAAATAAGAAAAGCTTACTTCCCCCCTATTTTTAAATTCACAACTTCAAGAAGGTTTAGATAAATTCTTAAAAAACACGAGTTTTTAGAAAATGTGATTTATTTCATAAATGGAATCAACAAACTATGCACATTCTACGTAATAACGACTTTCTATAGTGTCCGCATGCGTTCGGAAATAAGAAAAGCTTCCTTCCGCCAGTTTTTTAAAACCACAGCTTCTAGAAGGTTTACATGATTTCTTAAAAAACACGAGTTTTTAGGAAATGTGATTTATTTCATAAATGGAATCAACAAAGTATGCACATTCTATGTCAAAACGACTTTCTATAGTTTGCGCATGCGCAAACTATGCACATTCTACGTAATAACAACTTTCTATAGTTTGCGCATGCGTCAGAAATAAGAAAAGGTTACTTCCCCCCTTTTTTTAAATTCACAGCTTCTAGAAGGTTTAGATGAATTCTTAAAAAACATGAGTTTTTAGAAAATGTGATTTATTTCATAAATGGAATTAACAAAGTGTGCACATTCTACGTCATAACGACTTTCTATAGTTTGTGCATGCGTCCGGAAATAAGAAAAGCTTACTTCGCCCCTTTTTTTAAATTCACAGCTTCTAGAAGGTTTAGATGAATTCTTAAAAAACACGAGATTTTAGAAAATGTGATTTATTTCACAAATGGAATCAACAAACTATGCACATTCTAAGTCATAACGACTTTCTATAGTTTGCGCACGCATCCTGAAACAAGAAAAGCTTAATTCCCCCCGTTTTTTAAAATCACAGCTTCTAGAAGGTTTACATGATTTCTTAAAAAACACAAGTTTTTAGAAAATGTGATTTATTTCATAAATGGAATCAACAAGGTATGCAAATTCTACGTAATAACTACTTTCTAAAGTTTGTGCATGCATCCGGAAATAAGAAAAGCTTACTTCCGCCAGTTTTTTAAAATCACAGCTTCTAGAAGGTTTACATGATTTCTAAAAAAACTTGAGTTTTTAGAAAATGTGATTTATTTCATAAATGGAATCAACAAAGTATGCACATTCTATGTCATAACGAATTTCTATAGTTTGCGCATGCTCAAACTATGCACATTCTACGTAATAACGACTTTCTTTAGTTTGCGCATGTGTCCGGAAATAAGAAAAGCTTACTTCTCCCCTTTTTTTAAATTCACAGCTTCTAGAAGGTTTAGATGAATTCTTAAAAAACACGAGATTTTAGAAAATGTGATTTATTTCATAAATAGAATCAACAAACTATGCACGTTCTATGTAATAATGACTTTCTATAGTTTGCGCATGCGTCCGGAAATAAGAAAAGCTTCCTTCCACTAGTTTTTTAAGACCACAGCTTCTAGAAGGTTTACATGATTTCTTAAAAAACACGATTTTTTAGAAAATGTGATTTATTTCATAAATGGAATCAACAAAGTATGCACATTCTAGGTAATAACGACTTTCGAAAGTTTGCGCATGCGTCCGGAAATATGAAAAGCTTACTTCTGCCAGTTTTTTAAAATCACAGCTTCTAGAAGGTTTACATGATTTCTTTAAAAAAACGGGTTTTTAGAAAATGTGATTTATTTCATAGATGGAATCAACAAAGTATGCACATTCTACGTCATAACAACTTTTTATAGTTTGCACATGCATCCAGAAATAAGAAAAGCTTAATTCCCCCCGTTTTTTAAAATCACACCTTCTAGAAGGTTTACATGATTTCTTAAAAAACACGAGTTTTTAGGAAATGTGATTTATTTCATAAATGGAATCAACAAAGTATGCACATTCTATGTCAAAATGACTTTCTATAGTTTACGCATGCGCAAACTATGCACATTCTAAGGAATAACAACTTCCTATAGTTTGCGCATGTGTCGGAAATAAGAAAAGCTTACTTCCCCCTTTTTTTAAATTCACAGCTTCTAGAAGGTTTAAATGAATTCTTGAAAAACACGAGTTTTTAGAAAATGTGATTTATTTCATAAATGGAATCAACAAAGTATGCACATTCTATGTCATAACGACTTTCTATAGTTTGCGCATGCGTCCGGAAATATGAAAAGCTTACTTCCCCCCTTTTTTTAAATTCACAGCTTCTAGAAGGTTAGATGAATTCTTAAAAAACACAAGATTTTAGAAAAGGTGATTTATTTCATAAATGGAATCAACAAACTATGCACATTCTATGTAATAACGACTTTCTATAGTTTGCGCATGCGTCCGGAAATAAGAAAAGCTTCCTTTCGCCAGTTTTTTAAAACCGCAGCTTCTAGAAGGTTTACATGATTTCTTAAAAAACATGAGTTTTTAGAAAATGTGATTTATTTCATAAATGGAATCAACAAAGTATGCACATTCTACGTAATAACGACTTTCTAAAGTTTGTGCATGCGTCCGGAAATAAGAAAAGCTTACTTCCGCCAGTTTTTTAAAATCACAGCTTCTAGAAGGTTTACATGATTTCTAAAAAAACTTGAGTTTTTAGAAAATGTGATTTATTTCATAAATGGAATCAACAAAGTATGCACATTCTATTAAATAACGACTTTCTAAGGTTTGCGCATGCGTCCGGATATATGAAAAGCTTACTTCCGCCTGTTTTTTAAAATCACAACTTCTAGAAGGTTTACATGATTTCTTAAAAAACATGAGTTTTTTGAAAATGTGATTTATTTCATAAATGGAATCAACAAAGTATGCACATTCTACGTCATAACGACTTTCTATAGTTTGCGAATGCGTCCGGAAATAAGAAAAGCTTAATTCCCCCCGTTTTTTAAAATCACAGCTTCTAGAAGGTTTAGATGAATTCTTAAAAAACACGAGTTTTTAGAAAATGTGATTTAGTTCATAAATGGAATCAACAAAGTTTGCACATTCTATGTCATAACGACTTTCTATAGTTTGCGCACGCATCCGGAAACAAGAAAAGCTTAATTCCCCCCGTTTTTTAAAATCACAGCTTCTAGAAGGTTTACATAATTTCTTAAAAAACATGAGTTTTTAGAAAATATGATTTATTTCATAAATGGAATCAACAAATTATGCACATTCTATGTAATAACAACTTTCGAAAGTTTTCGCATGCGTCCGGAAATAAGAAAAGCTTACTTCCTCCAGTTTTTTTAAATCACAGCTTCTAGAAGGTTTACATGATTTCTTAAAAAACTCGAGTTTTTAGAAAATGTGATTTCTTTCATAAATGGAATCAACAAAGTATGCACATTCTATGTCATATCAACTTTCTATAGTTTGCGCATGCGTTTGGAAATAAGAAAAGCTTAATTCCCCCCGTTTTTTAAAATCACAGCTTCTAGAAAGTTTACATGATTTCTTAAAAAACACGAGTTTTTAGGAAATGTGATTTATTTCATAAATGGAATCAACAAAGTATGCACATTCTATGTCAAAACGACTTTCTATAGTTTACGCATGCGCAAACTATGCGCATTCTACATAATAACAACTTTCTATAGTTTGCGCATGCGTCGGAAATAAGAAAAAC
The DNA here is from genome assembly GCA_027924585.1 of Larix kaempferi. NCBI lineage: Eukaryota > Viridiplantae > Streptophyta > Pinopsida > Pinales > Pinaceae > Larix > Larix kaempferi. Next base: position 40,196,614 of record BSBM01000217.1, read on the forward strand.
TTACTTCCCCCCCTTTTTTAAATTCACAGCTTCTAGAAGTTTTAAATGAATTCTTAAAAAACACGAGTTTTTAGAAAATGTGATTTATTTCATCAATGGAATCAACAAAGTATGCACATTCTACATCATAACGACTTTCAATAGTTTGCGCATGCGTCCGGAAATATGAAAAGCTTACTTCCCCCCTTTTTTTAAATTCACAGCTTCTAGAAGGTTTAGATGAATTCTTAAAAAACATGAGATTTTAGAAAATGTGATTTATTTCATAAATAGAATCAGCAAACTATGCACATTCTACGTAATAACGACTTTCTATAGTTTGCGGATGCGTCCGGAAATAAGAAAAGCTTCCTTACGCCAGTTTTTTAAAACCACAGCTTTTGGAAGGTTTACATGATTTCTTAAAAAACACGAGTTTTTAGAAAATGTGATTTATTTCATAAATGGAATCAACAAAGTATGCACATTCTATGTAATAACAACTTTCGAAAGTTTGCGCATGCGTCCGGAAATATGAAAAGCTTACTTCCGCCAGTTTTTTAAAATCATAGCTTCTAGAAGGTTTACATGATTTCTTAAAAAACAATAGTTTTTAGGAAATGTGATTTATTTCATAAATGGAATCAACAAAGTATGCACATTCTATGTCAAAATGACTTTCTATAGTTTACGCATGCGCAAACTATGCAAATTCTACGTAATAACAACTTCCTATAGTTTGCGCATGTGTCGGAAATAAGAAAAGCTTACTTCCCCCTTTTTTTAAATTCACAGCTTCTAGAAGGTTTAAATGAATTCTTAAAAAACACAAGTTTTTAGAAAATGTGATTTATTTCATAAATGGAATCAACAAAGTATGCACATTCTACGTCATAATGAATTTCTATAGTTTGCGCATGCTTCTGGAAATAAGAAAAGCTTAATTCCCCCCGTTTTTTAAAATCAAAGCTTCTAGAAGGTTTACATGATTTTTTAAAAAACTTGAGTTTTTAGAAAATGTGATTTATTTCATAAACGGAATCAACAAAGTATGCACATTCTATGTCATAACGACTTTCTATAGTTTGCGCATGCGCTAACTATGCACATTCTACGTAATAACAACTTTCTATAGTTTTTGCATGCGTCCGGAAATAAGAAAATCTTACTTCCGCAAGTTTTTTAAAATCACAGCTTCTAGAAGGTTTACAAGATTTATTAAAAGACACGAGTTTTTAGAAAATGTGATTTATTTCATAAATAGAATCAACAAATTATGCACATTCTATGTCATAACGACTTTCTAAAGTTTGCGCATGCGTCCGTAAAAAAGAAAAGCTTAATTCCCCCTGCTTTTTAAAATCACAGCTTCTAGAAGGTTTACATGATTTCTTAAAAAACACGAGTTTTTAGAAAATGTGATTTATTTCATAAATGGAATCAACAAAGTATGCACATTCTATGTCAAAACGACTTTCTATAGTTTACACATGCGCAAACTATGCACATTCTACATAATAACAACTTTCTATAGTTTGCGCATGCGTCGAAAATAAGAAAAGCTTACTTCCCCCCTTTTTTTAAATTCACAGCTTCTAGAAGGTTTAAATGAATTCTTAAAAAACGTGAATTTTTAGAAAATGTGATTTATTTCATAAATGGTATCAACAAAGTATGCACATTCTACGTCATAACGACTTTCTATAGTTTGCGCATGCGTTCGGAAATATGAAAAGCTTACTTCCCCCCTTTTTTTAAATTCACAGCTTCTCGAAGGTTTAGATGAATTCTTAAAAAACATGAGATTTTAGAAAATCTGATTTATTTCATAAATAGAATCAACAAACTATGCACATTCTACGTAATAACGACTTTCTATAGTTTGCGCATGCGTCCGGAAATAAGAAAACCTTCCTTCCGCCAGTTTTTTAAAACCATAGCTTCTAGAAGGTTTACATGATTTCTTAAAAAACACGAGTTTTTAGAAAATGTGATTTATTTCATAAATGGAATCAACAAAGTACATTCTATGTAATAACGACTTTCGAAAGTTTGCGCATGCGTCCGGAATTATGAAAAGCTTACTTCCGCCTGTTTTTTAAAATCACAGCTTCTAGAAGGTTTACATGATTTCTTAAAAAACATAAGTTTTTAGAAAATGTGATTTATTTCATAAATGGAATCAACAAAGTATGCACATTCTATGTCAAAACGACTTTCTATAGTTTACGCATGCGCAAACTATGCAGATTATACGTAATAACAATTTTCTATAGTTTGCGCATGCATCGGAAATAAGAAAAGCTTACTTCCCCCCCTTTTTTAAATTCACAGCTTCAAGAAGGTTTAAATGAATTCTTAAAAAACACGAGTTTTTAGAAAATGTGATTTATTTCATAAATGGAATCAACAAAGTATGCACATTCTACGTCATAACGACTTTCTATGGTTTGCGCATGCGTCCGAAAATAAGAAAAGCTTAATTCCCCTCGTTTCTTAAAATCACGGCTTCTAGAAGGTTTACATGATTTCTTAAAAAACGCGAGTGTTTAGAAAATGTGATATATTTCATAAATGGAATCAACAAAGTATGCACATTCTATGTCATAACGACTTTCGATAGTTTGGGTATGCGCAAACCATGCACATTCTACGTGATAACGACTTTCTATAGTTTGCGCATGCGTCTGGAAATAAGAAAAGCTTACTTCCCCCCTATTTTTAAATTCACAACTTCAAGAAGGTTTAGATAAATTCTTAAAAAACACGAGTTTTTAGAAAATGTGATTTATTTCATAAATGGAATCAACAAACTATGCACATTCTACGTAATAACGACTTTCTATAGTGTCCGCATGCGTTCGGAAATAAGAAAAGCTTCCTTCCGCCAGTTTTTTAAAACCACAGCTTCTAGAAGGTTTACATGATTTCTTAAAAAACACGAGTTTTTAGGAAATGTGATTTATTTCATAAATGGAATCAACAAAGTATGCACATTCTATGTCAAAACGACTTTCTATAGTTTGCGCATGCGCAAACTATGCACATTCTACGTAATAACAACTTTCTATAGTTTGCGCATGCGTCAGAAATAAGAAAAGGTTACTTCCCCCCTTTTTTTAAATTCACAGCTTCTAGAAGGTTTAGATGAATTCTTAAAAAACATGAGTTTTTAGAAAATGTGATTTATTTCATAAATGGAATTAACAAAGTGTGCACATTCTACGTCATAACGACTTTCTATAGTTTGTGCATGCGTCCGGAAATAAGAAAAGCTTACTTCGCCCCTTTTTTTAAATTCACAGCTTCTAGAAGGTTTAGATGAATTCTTAAAAAACACGAGATTTTAGAAAATGTGATTTATTTCACAAATGGAATCAACAAACTATGCACATTCTAAGTCATAACGACTTTCTATAGTTTGCGCACGCATCCTGAAACAAGAAAAGCTTAATTCCCCCCGTTTTTTAAAATCACAGCTTCTAGAAGGTTTACATGATTTCTTAAAAAACACAAGTTTTTAGAAAATGTGATTTATTTCATAAATGGAATCAACAAGGTATGCAAATTCTACGTAATAACTACTTTCTAAAGTTTGTGCATGCATCCGGAAATAAGAAAAGCTTACTTCCGCCAGTTTTTTAAAATCACAGCTTCTAGAAGGTTTACATGATTTCTAAAAAAACTTGAGTTTTTAGAAAATGTGATTTATTTCATAAATGGAATCAACAAAGTATGCACATTCTATGTCATAACGAATTTCTATAGTTTGCGCATGCTCAAACTATGCACATTCTACGTAATAACGACTTTCTTTAGTTTGCGCATGTGTCCGGAAATAAGAAAAGCTTACTTCTCCCCTTTTTTTAAATTCACAGCTTCTAGAAGGTTTAGATGAATTCTTAAAAAACACGAGATTTTAGAAAATGTGATTTATTTCATAAATAGAATCAACAAACTATGCACGTTCTATGTAATAATGACTTTCTATAGTTTGCGCATGCGTCCGGAAATAAGAAAAGCTTCCTTCCACTAGTTTTTTAAGACCACAGCTTCTAGAAGGTTTACATGATTTCTTAAAAAACACGATTTTTTAGAAAATGTGATTTATTTCATAAATGGAATCAACAAAGTATGCACATTCTAGGTAATAACGACTTTCGAAAGTTTGCGCATGCGTCCGGAAATATGAAAAGCTTACTTCTGCCAGTTTTTTAAAATCACAGCTTCTAGAAGGTTTACATGATTTCTTTAAAAAAACGGGTTTTTAGAAAATGTGATTTATTTCATAGATGGAATCAACAAAGTATGCACATTCTACGTCATAACAACTTTTTATAGTTTGCACATGCATCCAGAAATAAGAAAAGCTTAATTCCCCCCGTTTTTTAAAATCACACCTTCTAGAAGGTTTACATGATTTCTTAAAAAACACGAGTTTTTAGGAAATGTGATTTATTTCATAAATGGAATCAACAAAGTATGCACATTCTATGTCAAAATGACTTTCTATAGTTTACGCATGCGCAAACTATGCACATTCTAAGGAATAACAACTTCCTATAGTTTGCGCATGTGTCGGAAATAAGAAAAGCTTACTTCCCCCTTTTTTTAAATTCACAGCTTCTAGAAGGTTTAAATGAATTCTTGAAAAACACGAGTTTTTAGAAAATGTGATTTATTTCATAAATGGAATCAACAAAGTATGCACATTCTATGTCATAACGACTTTCTATAGTTTGCGCATGCGTCCGGAAATATGAAAAGCTTACTTCCCCCCTTTTTTTAAATTCACAGCTTCTAGAAGGTTAGATGAATTCTTAAAAAACACAAGATTTTAGAAAAGGTGATTTATTTCATAAATGGAATCAACAAACTATGCACATTCTATGTAATAACGACTTTCTATAGTTTGCGCATGCGTCCGGAAATAAGAAAAGCTTCCTTTCGCCAGTTTTTTAAAACCGCAGCTTCTAGAAGGTTTACATGATTTCTTAAAAAACATGAGTTTTTAGAAAATGTGATTTATTTCATAAATGGAATCAACAAAGTATGCACATTCTACGTAATAACGACTTTCTAAAGTTTGTGCATGCGTCCGGAAATAAGAAAAGCTTACTTCCGCCAGTTTTTTAAAATCACAGCTTCTAGAAGGTTTACATGATTTCTAAAAAAACTTGAGTTTTTAGAAAATGTGATTTATTTCATAAATGGAATCAACAAAGTATGCACATTCTATTAAATAACGACTTTCTAAGGTTTGCGCATGCGTCCGGATATATGAAAAGCTTACTTCCGCCTGTTTTTTAAAATCACAACTTCTAGAAGGTTTACATGATTTCTTAAAAAACATGAGTTTTTTGAAAATGTGATTTATTTCATAAATGGAATCAACAAAGTATGCACATTCTACGTCATAACGACTTTCTATAGTTTGCGAATGCGTCCGGAAATAAGAAAAGCTTAATTCCCCCCGTTTTTTAAAATCACAGCTTCTAGAAGGTTTAGATGAATTCTTAAAAAACACGAGTTTTTAGAAAATGTGATTTAGTTCATAAATGGAATCAACAAAGTTTGCACATTCTATGTCATAACGACTTTCTATAGTTTGCGCACGCATCCGGAAACAAGAAAAGCTTAATTCCCCCCGTTTTTTAAAATCACAGCTTCTAGAAGGTTTACATAATTTCTTAAAAAACATGAGTTTTTAGAAAATATGATTTATTTCATAAATGGAATCAACAAATTATGCACATTCTATGTAATAACAACTTTCGAAAGTTTTCGCATGCGTCCGGAAATAAGAAAAGCTTACTTCCTCCAGTTTTTTTAAATCACAGCTTCTAGAAGGTTTACATGATTTCTTAAAAAACTCGAGTTTTTAGAAAATGTGATTTCTTTCATAAATGGAATCAACAAAGTATGCACATTCTATGTCATATCAACTTTCTATAGTTTGCGCATGCGTTTGGAAATAAGAAAAGCTTAATTCCCCCCGTTTTTTAAAATCACAGCTTCTAGAAAGTTTACATGATTTCTTAAAAAACACGAGTTTTTAGGAAATGTGATTTATTTCATAAATGGAATCAACAAAGTATGCACATTCTATGTCAAAACGACTTTCTATAGTTTACGCATGCGCAAACTATGCGCATTCTACATAATAACAACTTTCTATAGTTTGCGCATGCGTCGGAAATAAGAAAAACTTACTTCCCCCCCTTTTTTAAATTCACAGCTTCTAGAAGTTTTAAATGAATTCTTAAAAAACACGAGTTTTTAGAAAATGTGATTTATTTCATCAATGGAATCAACAAAGTATGCACATTCTACATCATAACGACTTTCAATAGTTTGCGCATGCGTCCGGAAATATGAAAAGCTTACTTCCCCCCTTTTTTTAAATTCACAGCTTCTAGAAGGTTTAGATGAATTCTTAAAAAACATGAGATTTTAGAAAATGTGATTTATTTCATAAATAGAATCAGCAAACTATGCACATTCTACGTAATAACGACTTTCTATAGTTTGCGGATGCGTCCGGAAATAAGAAAAGCTTCCTTACGCCAGTTTTTTAAAACCACAGCTTTTGGAAGGTTTACATGATTTCTTAAAAAACACGAGTTTTTAGAAAATGTGATTTATTTCATAAATGGAATCAACAAAGTATGCACATTCTATGTAATAACAACTTTCGAAAGTTTGCGCATGCGTCCGGAAATATGAAAAGCTTACTTCCGCCAGTTTTTTAAAATCATAGCTTCTAGAAGGTTTACATGATTTCTTAAAAAACAATAGTTTTTAGGAAATGTGATTTATTTCATAAATGGAATCAACAAAGTATGCACATTCTATGTCAAAATGACTTTCTATAGTTTACGCATGCGCAAACTATGCAAATTCTACGTAATAACAACTTCCTATAGTTTGCGCATGTGTCGGAAATAAGAAAAGCTTACTTCCCCCTTTTTTTAAATTCACAGCTTCTAGAAGGTTTAAATGAATTCTTAAAAAACACAAGTTTTTAGAAAATGTGATTTATTTCATAAATGGAATCAACAAAGTATGCACATTCTACGTCATAATGAATTTCTATAGTTTGCGCATGCTTCTGGAAATAAGAAAAGCTTAATTCCCCCCGTTTTTTAAAATCAAAGCTTCTAGAAGGTTTACATGATTTTTTAAAAAACTTGAGTTTTTAGAAAATGTGATTTATTTCATAAACGGAATCAACAAAGTATGCACATTCTATGTCATAACGACTTTCTATAGTTTGCGCATGCGCTAACTATGCACATTCTACGTAATAACAACTTTCTATAGTTTTTGCATGCGTCCGGAAATAAGAAAATCTTACTTCCGCAAGTTTTTTAAAATCACAGCTTCTAGAAGGTTTACAAGATTTATTAAAAGACACGAGTTTTTAGAAAATGTGATTTATTTCATAAATAGAATCAACAAATTATGCACATTCTATGTCATAACGACTTTCTAAAGTTTGCGCATGCGTCCGTAAAAAAGAAAAGCTTAATTCCCCCTGCTTTTTAAAATCACAGCTTCTAGAAGGTTTACATGATTTCTTAAAAAACACGAGTTTTTAGAAAATGTGATTTATTTCATAAATGGAATCAACAAAGTATGCACATTCTATATCATAACGACTTTCTAAAGTTTGGGCATGCGCAAACTGTGCACATTCTACGTGATAACGACTTTCTATAGTTTGCGCATGCGTCCGGAAATAAGAAAAGCTTACTTCCCCCCTTTTTTTAAATTCACAGCTTCTAGAAGGTTTAGATGAATTCTTAAAAAACACGAGTTTTTAGAAAATGTTATTTATTTCATAAATGCAATCAACAAACTATGCACATTCTACGTAATAACGACTTTCTATAGTTTGCACATGCGTCCGGAAATAAGAAAAGCTTACTTCCGCCAGTTTTTTAAAACCACAGCTTCTAGATGGTTTACATGATTTCTTAAAAAACACGAGTCTTTAGAAAATGTGATTTATTTCATAAATAGAATCAACAAAGTATGCACATTCTATGTAATAACGACTTTCTAAAGCTTCCGCATGCGTCCGGAAATATGAAAAACTTACTTCCGCGAGTTTTTTAAAATCACAGCTTCTAGAAGGTTGACATGATTTCTTAAAAAACACGAGTTTTTAGGAAACGTGATTTATTTCATAAATGGAATCAACAAAGTATGCACATTCTATGTCATAAGGACTTTCTATAGTTTTCGCATGCGCAAACTATGCACATTCTACGTAATAACAACTTTCTATAGTTTGCGCATGCGTCAAGAAATAAGAAAAGTTTACTTCCCCCCTTTTTTAAAATTCACAGCTTCTAGAAGGTTTAGATGAATTCTTAAAAAACATGAGTTTTTAGAAAATGTGATTTATTTCATAAATGGAATCAACAAAGTATGCACATTCTATGTCATAACGACTTTCTATAGTTTGCGCATGCGGCCAGAAATAAGAAAAGCTTAATTCCCCCCAGTTTTTTAAAATCACAGCTTCTAGAAGGTTTACATAATTTCTTAAAAAACATGAGTTTTTAGAAAATGTGATTTATTTCATAAATGGAATCAACAAAGTATGCACATTCTATGTCATAACGACTTTCTATAGTTGGCGCATGCGCAATTTATGCACATTCTACGTGATAACGACTTTCTATAGTTTGCGCATGCGTCCGGAAATAAGAAAAGCTTACTTCCCCATTTTTTTAAATTCACAGCTTCTAGAAGGTTTAGATGAATTCATAAAAAACACGAGTTTTTAGAAAATGTGATTTATTTCATAAATGGAATCAACAAAGTATGCACATTCTATGTCATAACGACTTTCTATAGTTTGCGCATGCGTCCGGAAATATGAAAAGCTTACTTCCCCCCTTTTTTTAAATTCACAGCTTCTAGAAGGTTTAGATGAATTCTTAAAAAACACAAGATTTTAGAAAAGGTGATTTATTTCATAAATGGAATCAACAAACTATGCACATTCTATGTAATAACGACTTTCTATAGTTTGCGCATCCGTCCGGAAATAAGAAAAGCTTACTTCCACCAGGTTTTTAAAATCACAGCTTCTAAAAGGTTTACATGATTTCTTAAAAAACATGAGTTTTTAGAAAATGTGATTTATTTCATAAATGGAATCGACAAAGTATGCACATTCTATGTAATAACGACTTTCTAAAGCTTGCGCATGCGTCCGGAAATAAGAAAAGCTTACTTCCGCCAGTTTTTTAAAATCACAACTTCTAGAAGGTTTACATGATTTCTTAAAAAACTTGAGTTTTTAGAAAATGTGATTTATTTCATAAATGGAATCAACAAAGTATGCACATTCTATGTCATAATGACTTTCTATAGTTTGCGCATGTGCAAACTATGCACATTCTACGTAATAACGACTTTCTATAGTTTGCGCATGCATCCGGAAATAAGAAAAGCTTACTTCCCCCCTTTTTTTAAATTCACAGCTTCTAGAAGGTTTAGATGAATTTTTAAAAAACAAGAGATTTTAGAAAATGTGATTTATTTCATAAATGGAATCAAACAACTATGTACATTGTATGTAATAACGTCTTTCTATAGTTTGCGCATGCGTCCGGAAATAAGAAAAGATTCCTTCTGCCAGTTTTTTAAAACCACGGGTTCTAGAAGGTTTACATGATTTCTTAAAAAACACGAGGATTTAGAAAATGTGATTTATTTCATAAATGTAATCATCAAAGTATGCACATTCTACGTCATAACAACTTTCTATAGTTTGCGCATGCGTCTGGAAATAAGGAATGCTTAATTCCCCTCGTTTTTTAAAATCACCGCTTCTAGAAGGTTTACATGATTTCTTAAAAAACACGAGTTTTTAGAAAATGTGATTTATTTCATAAATGGAAAAAACAAAGTATGCACATTCTATGTCATAACGACTTTCTATAGTTTACGTAGGCGCAAACTATGCACATTCTACGTGATAACGACTTTCTATAGTTCGCGCATGCGTCCAAAAATAAGAAAAGCTTACTTCCCCCCTTTTTTTAAATTCACAGCTTCTAGAAGGTTTACATGAATTCTTAAAAAACATGAGTTTTTAGAAAATGTTATTTATTTCATTAATGGAATCAACAAAGTATGCACATTCTAAGTAGTAACGACATTCTATACTTTGCGCATGCGTCCGGAAATAAGAAAAGCTTACTTCCGCCAGTTTTTTAAAATCACACCTTCTAGAAGGTTTACATGATTTCTTAAAAAACACGAGTTTTTAGAAAATGTCATTTATTTCATAAATGGAATCAACAAAGTATGCACATTGTATGTAATAACGATTTCTAAAGTTTGCGCATGCGTCCGGAAATATGAAAAGCTTACTTCCGCCAGTTTTTTAAAATCAGAGCTTCTAGAAGGTTTACATGATTTCTTAAAAAATACGAGTTTTTAGAAAATGCAATTTATTTCATAAATGGAATCAAAAAAGTATGCAAATTCTACGTCATAATGACTTTCTATAGTTTGCGCATGCGTTCGGAAATAAGAAAAGCTTAATTCCCCCCGTTTTTTAAAATCACAGCTTCTAGAAGGTTTACATGATTTCTTAAAAAACACGAGTTTTTAGGAAATGTGATTTATTTCATAAATGGAATCAACAAAGTATGCATATTCTATGTTATAACGACTTTTTATAGTTTGCGCATGCGCAAACTATGCACATTCTACGTAATAACGACTTTCTATAGTTTGCGCATGCGTCCGGAAATAAGAAAAGCTTACTTCCCCCCTTTTTTTAAATTCACAGCTTCTAGAAGGTTTAGATGAATTCTTGAATAACACGAGTTTTTAGAAAATGTGATTTATTTCATAAATGGAATCAACAAATTATGCACATTCTACGTCACAACGACTTTCTATAGTTTGCGCATGCGTCTGGAAATAAGAAAAGCTTAATTCCCCCTGTTTTTTAAAATCACAGCTTCTAGAAGGTTTACATAATTTCTTAAAAAACACGAGTTTTTAGAAAATGTGATTTATTTCATAAATGGAATCAACAAAGTATGCACATTCTATGTCATAATGACTTTCTATAGTTGGCGCATGCGCAAAATATGCACATTCTACGTGATAACGACTTTCTATAGTTTTTGCATGCGTCCGGAAATAAGAAAAGCTTACTTCACGTTTTTTTTTAAATTCACAGCTTCTAGAAGGTTTAGATGAATTCTTAAAAAACACGAGTTTTTAGAAAATGTGATTTATTTCATAAATGGAATCAACAAGGTATGCACATTCTACGTGTTAACGACTTTCTATAGTTTGCGCATGCGTCCGGAAATAAGGAAAGCTTACTTCCCCCAGTTTTTTAAAACCACAGCTTCTAGAAGGTTTACATGATTTCTTAAAAAACACGAGTTTTTAGAAAATGTGATTTATTTCATAAATGGAATCAACAAACTATGCACATTCTACGTAATAACGATTTTCTATAGTTTGCTCATGCGTCCAGAAATAAGAAAAGCTTCCTTCTGCCAGTTTTTTAAAACCACAGCTTCTAGAAGGTTTACATGATTTCTTAAAAAACATGAGTTTTTAGAAAATGTGATATATTTCATAAATGGAATCATCAAAGTATACACATTCTACGTCATAACAAATTTCTATAGTTTGCGCATGCGTCTAGAAATAAGAAATGCTTATTTCCCCCCATTTTTTAAAATCACAGCTTCTAGAAGGTTTACATGATTTCTTAAAACACACGAGTTTTTAGAAAATGTGATTTATTTCATAAATGGAATAAACAAAGTATGCAAATTCTATGTCATAACGAATTTCAATAGTTTGCGCAGGCGCAAACTATGCACATTCTTCGTGATAACAACTTTCTATAGTTTGCGCATGTGTCCGGAAATAAGAAAAGCTTACTTCCCCCCTTTTTTTAAATTCTCAGCTTCTAGAAGGTTTACATGAATTCTTCAAAAACATGAGTTTTTAGAAAATGTTATTTATTTCATTAATGGAATCAATAAAGTATGCACATTCTACGTAGTAACGACATTCTATACTTTGCACATGCGTCCGGAAATAAGAAAAGTTTACTTCCGCCAGTTTTTTAAAATCACACCTTCAAGAAGGTTTACATGATTTCTTAAAAAACACGAGTTTTTAGAAAATGTGATTTATATCATAAATGGAATCAACAAAGTATGCACATTCTACGTCATAACGACTCTCTATAGTTTGCGCATGTGCAAACTATGCACATTCTTGGTAATAACGACTTTCTATAGTTTACGCATGCGTCCGGAAATAAGAAAAGTTTACTTCCCCCCTTTTTTTAAATTCACAGCTTCTAGAAGGTTGACATGAATTCTTAAAAAACACTAGTTTTTAGAAAACGTTATTTATTTCATTAATGGAATCAACAATGTATGCACATTCTACGTAGTAACGACTTTCTATAGTTTGCGCATGTGTCCGGAAATAAGAAAAGCTTACTTCCGCCAGTTTTTTAAAATCACAGCTTCTAGAAGGTTTACATGATTTCTTAAAAAACACGAGTTTTTAGAAAATGTGATTTATTTCATAAATGGAATAAACAAAGTATGCACATTCTATGTAATAAGGACTTTCTAAAGTTTGTGCATGCATCAGGAAATAAGAAAAGCTTACTTCCGCCAGTTTTTTAAAATCACAGCTTCTAAAAGGTTTACATGATTTCTTAAAAAACACAAGTTTTTAGAAAATGTGATTTATTTCATAAATGGAATCAACAAAGTATGCACATTCTACGTTAGAACGACTTTCTAAAGTTTGTGCATGCATCCGGAAATAAGAAAAGCTTACTTCCGCCAGTTTTTTAAAATCACAGCTTCTAGAAGGTTTACATGATTTCTTAAAAAACACAAGTTTTTAGAAAATGTGATTTATTTCATAAATGGAATCAACAAAGTATGCACATTCTCGGTCATAACGAATCTCTATAGTTTGCGCATGCGCAAACTATGCACATTCTACGTAATAACAACTTTATATAGTTTGCGCATGCGTCTGGAAATAAGAAAAGCTTACTTCCCCCCTTTTTTTAAATTCACAGCTTCTAGAAGGTTTACATGAATTCTTAAAAAACACTAGTTTTTAGAAAATGTTATTTATTTCATTAATGGAATCAACAAAGTATGCACATTCTATGAAGTAACGACTTTCTATAGTTTGCGCATGCGTCCGGAAATAAGAAAAGCTTACTTCCGCCAGTTTTTTAAAATCACAGCTTCTAGAAGGTTTACATGATTTCTTAAAAAACACTAGTTTTTAGAAAACGTTATTTATTTCATTAATGGAATCGACAAAGTATGCACATTCTATGAAGTAACGACTTTCTATAGTTTGCGCATGCGTCCGGAAATAAGAAAAACTTACCTCCGCCAGTTTTTTAAAATCACAGCTTCTAGAAGGTTTACATGATTTTTTAAAAAACACAAGTTTTTAGAAAATGTGATTTATTTCATAAATGGAATCAACAAAGTATGCACATTCTATGTAATAACGACTTTCTAAAGTTTGCGCATGCATCCGGAAATAATAAAAGCTTACTTCCCCACATTTTTTAAAATCACAGCTTCTAGAATGTTTACATTATTTCTTAAAAAACACGAGTTTTTAGAAAATGTGATTTATTTCTTAAATGGTATCAACAAAGTATGGACATTCTATGTCATAACGAATTTCTATAGTTTGCGCATGCGCAAACTATGCACATTCTACGTAATAACGACTTTCTATAGTTTGCGCATGCGTCCAGAAATAAGAAAAGCTTACTTCCTCTCTTTTTTTAAATTCACAGCTTCTAGAAGGTTTAGATGAATTCTTAAAAAACACGAGTTTTTAGAAAATGTGATTTATTTCATAAATGGAATCAACAAAGTTTGCACATTCTACGTCAAAACGACTTTCTATAGTTTGCACATGCGTCCGGAAACAAGAAAAGCTTAATTCCCCCCGTTTTTTAAAATCACAGCTTCTAGAAGGTTTACATAATTTCTTAAAAAACACTAGTTTTTAGAAAATGTGATTTATTTCATAAATAGAATCAACAAAGTATGCACATTCTATGTAATAACGACTTTCTAAAGTTTGCGCATGCGTCCGGAAATAAGAAAAGCTTACTTCCGCCAGTTTTTTAAAATCACAGCTTCTAGAAGGTTTACATGATTTCTTAAAATACTTGAGTTTTTAGAAAATGTGATTTATTTCATAAATGGAATCAACAAAGTATGCACATTCTAAGTCATAACGACTTTCTATAGTTTGCGCATGCGCAAACTTAGCACATTCTACGTAATAACGAATTTCTATAGTTTGCGCATGCGTCCGGAAATAAGAAAAGCTTACTTCCCCCCTTTTTTTAAATTCACAGCTTCTAGAAGGATTACATGAATTCTTAAATAACACGAGATTTTAGAAAATGTGATTTATTTCATAAATGGAATCAACAAACTATGCACATTTTAAGTTATAACGACTTTCTATAGTTTGCGCATGCGTGCAGAAATAAGAAAAGCTTCCTTCCGCCAGTTTTTTAAAACCACAGCTTCTAGAAGGTTTACATGATTTCTTAAAAAACACGAGTTTTTAGAAAATGTGATTTATTTCAGAAATGGAATCATCAAAGTATGCACATTCTACGTCATAACAACTTTCTATAGTTTGCGCATGCGTCCGGAAATAAGAAAAGCTTAATTCCCCCCGTTTTTTAAAATCACAGCTTCTAGAAGGTTTACATGATTTCTTAAAAAATACGAGTTTTTAGAAAATGTGATTTATTTCATAAATGGAATCAACAAAGTATGCACATTCTATGTCATAACGACTTTCTATAGTTTGCGCAGACGCAAACTATGCACATTCTACATGATAACGACTTTCTATAGTTTGCGCATGCGTCCGGAAATAAGAAAAGCTTACTTCCCCCCTTTATTTAAATTCACAACTTCTAGAAGGTTTACATGAATTCTTAAAAAACATGAGTTTTTAGAAAACGTTATTTATTTCATTAGTGGAATCAACAAATTATGCACATTCTACGTAGTAACGACTTTCTATAGTTTGCACATGCGTCCAGAAATAAGAAAAGCTTACTTCCGCTAGTTTTTTAAAATCACAACTTCTAGAAGGTTTACATGATTTCTTAAAAAACACGAGTTTTTAGAAAATGTGATTTATTTCATAAAGGGAATCAACAAAGTATCCACATTCTACGTCATAACGAATTTCTATAGTTTGCGAATGCGTCTAGAAATCAGAAAAGCTTAATTCCCCCCGATTTTTAAAATCACAGCTTCTAGAAGGTTTACATGATTTCTTAAAAAACTTGAATTTTTAGAAAATGTGATTTATTTCATAAATGGAATCAACAAAGTATGCACATTCTATGTCATAACGAATTTCTATAGTTTGCACATGCGCAAACTATGCACTTTCTACGTAATAACGACTTTCTATAGTTTGAGCATGCGTCCGGAAATAAGAAAAGCTTACTTCCCCCCTTTTTTTAAATTCACAGCTTCTAGAAGGTTTAGATGAATTCATAAAAAACACGAGTTTTTAGAAAATGTGATTTATTTCATAAATGGAATCAACAAAGTATGCACATTCTATGTCATAACGACTTTCTATAGTTGGCGCATGCCCAAACTATGAACATTCTACGTGATAACGACTTTCTATAATTTGCGCATGTGTCCGGAAATAAGAAAAGCTTACTTTCCCCCTTTTTTTAAATTCACAGCTTCTAGAAGGTTTAGATGAATTCTTAAAAAACACGAGCTTTTAGAAAATGTGATTTATTTCATAAATGGAATCAACAAGGTATGCACATTCTAAGTAGTAACGACTTTCTATTGTTTGCGCACGCGTCCGGAAATAAGAAAAGCTTACTTCTGCCAGTTTTTTAACACCACAGCATCTAGAAGGTTTACATGATTTCTCAAAAAACACGAGTTTTTAGAAAATGTGATTTATTTCATAAATGGAATCAACAAAGTATGCACATTCTATATAATAACGACTTTCTAAAGTTTGCACATGCGTCCGGAAATAAGAAAAGCTTACTTCCGCCGGTTTTTTAAAATCACAGCTTCTAGAAGGTTTACATGATTTCTTAAAAACCACGAGTTTTTAGAAAATGTGATTTATTTCATAAATGGAATAAACAAAGTATGCACATTAACCGTCATAACGAATTTCTATAGTTTGCGCATGCGTCCGGAAATAAGAAAAGCTTACTTCCGCCAGTTTTTTAAAATCACAGCTTCTAGAAGGTTTACATGATTTCTTAAAAAACACGAGTTTTTAGAAAATGTGATTTATTTCATAAATGGAATCAACAAAGTATGCACATTCTATGTCATAACGAATTTGTATAGTTTGCGCATGCGCAAACTATGCACATTCTACGTAATAACTACTTTCTATAGTTTGCGCATCCGTTCAGAAATAAGAAAAGCTTACTTCCCCCCTTTTTTTAAATTCACAACTTCAAGAAGGTTTACATGAATTCTTAAAAAAAACGAGTTTTTGGAAAAATTTATTTATTTCATTAATGGAATCAACAAAGTATGCATATTCTACGTAGTAACGATTTTCTATAGTTTGCGCATGCGTCCGGAAATAAGAAAAGTTTACTTCCGCCAGTTTTTTAAAATCACAGCTTCTAGAAGGTTTACATGATTTCTTAAAAAGCACAAGTTTTTAGAAAATGTGATTTATTTCATAAATGGAATCAACAAAGTATGCACATTCTATGTCATAACGACTTTCTATAGTTTTCTCATGCGCAAACTATGCACATTCTACGTAATAATGACTTTCTATAGTTTGCGCATGATTCCCGAAATAAGAAAAGCTTACTTCCTCCCTTTTTTTAAATTCACAGCTTCTAGAAGGTTTACATGAATTCTTAAAAAACACGAGGTTTTAGAAAACGTTATTTATTTCATTAATGGAATCAACAAAGTATGCACATTCTACGTAGTAACGACTTTTTATAGTTTGCACATGCGTCCGGAAATAAGAAAAGCTTACTTCTGCCAGTGTTTTAAAATCACAGCTTCTAGAAGGTTTACATGATTTCTTAAAAAACATGACTTTTTAAAAAATGTGATTTATTTCATAAATGGAATCAACAAAGTATGCACATTCTACGTCATAACGAATTTCTATAGTTTGCGCATGCGTCTGGAAATAAGAAAAACTTACTTGCGCCAGTTTTTTAAAATCACAGCTTCTAGAAGGTTTACATGGTTTCTTAAAAAACATGAGTTTTTAGAAAATGTGATTTATTTCATAAATGGAATCAACAAAGTATGCAAATTCTACGTCATAACAACTTTCTATAGTTTGCCAATGCGTCTAGAAATAAGGAAAGCTTAATTCCCCCCATTTTTTAAAATCACAGCTTCTAGAAGGTTTACGTGATTTCTTAAAAAACTTGAGTTTTTTGAAAATGTGATTTATTTCATAAATGGAATCAACAAAATATGCACATTCTATGTCATAACGACTTTCTATAGTTTGTGCATGCACAAACTATGCACATTCTATGCAATAATGACTTTCTATAGTTTGCGCATGCGTCCGGAATTATGTAAAGATTAATTCCCCCCATTTTTTAAAATCACAGCTTCTAGAAGGTTTACATGATTTGTTAAAAAACCCGAGTTTTTAGGAAATGTGATTTATTTCATCAATGCAATCAACAAAGTATGCACATTCTATGTCATAATGACTTTCTATAGTTGGCGCATGCCCAAACTATGAACATTCTACCTGATAACGACTTTCTATAGTTTGCGCATGCGTCCGGAAATAAGAAAAGCTTACTTCCCCCCTTTTTTTAAATTCACAGCTTCTAGAAGGTTTAGATGAATTCTTAAAAAAGACGAGTTTTTAGAAAATGTGATTTATTTCATAAATGGAATCAACAAGGTATGCACATTCTACGTGTTAACGACTTTCTATAGTTTGCACATGCGTCAGGAAATAAGAAAAGCTTACTTCCGCCAGTTTTTTAAAACCACAGCTTCAAGAAGGTTTACATGATTTCTTAAAAAACACGAGTTTTTAGAAAATGTGATTTATTTCATAAATGGAATCATCAAAGTATGCACATTCTATTTAATAACGACTTTCTAAAGTTTGCGCATGCGTCCGGAAATAAGAAAAGCTTACTTCCGCCAGTTTTTTAAAATCACAGCCTCTAGAAGGTTTACATGATTTCTTAAAAAACACGAGTTTTTAGAAAATGTGATTTATTTCATAAATGGAATCAACAAAGTATGCACATTCTATGTCATAACGACTTTCTATAGTTTGCGCATGCGTATGGAAATAAGGAAAGCTTAATTCCCACCGTTTTTTAAAATCACCGCTTCTAGAAGGTTTACATGATTTCTTAAAAAACTTGAGTTTTTAGAAAATGCGATTTATTTCATAAATGGAATCAACAAAGTATGCACATTCTAGGTAATAACGACTCTCTATAGTTTGCGCATGCGCAAACTATGCACATTCTAGGTAATAACGACTTTCTATAGTTTGCGCATGCGTCCGGAAATAAGAAAAGCTTACTTCCCCCCTTTTTTTAAATTCACAGCTTCTAGAAGGTTTACATGAATTCTTAAAAAATACTAGTTTTTAGAAAACGTTATTTATTTCATTAATGGAATCAACAAAGTATGCACATTCTACGTAGTAACGACTTTCTATTGTTTGCGCATGCGTCCCGAAATAAGAAAAGCTTACTTTCGCAAGTTTTTTAAAATCACATCTTCTAGAAGGTTTACATAATTTCTTAAAAAACATGAGTTTTTAGAAAATGCGATTTATTTCATAAATGGAATAAAAAAAGTATGCACATTCTATGTAATAACGACTTTCTAAAGTTTGCGCATGCGTCAAGAAATAAGAAAAGCTTACTTCCGCTAGTTTTTTAAAATCACAGCTTCTAGAAGGTTTACATGATTTCTTTAAAAACTTGAGTTTTTAGAAAATGTGATTTATTTCATAAATGGAATCAACAAAGTATGCACATTCTATGTCATAAAGACTTTCTATAGTTTGCGCATGCGCAAACTATGCACATTCTACGTAATAACGACTTTCTATAGTTTGCGCATGCGTCCGGAAATAAGAAAAGCTTACTTCCCCCCTTTTTTTAAATTCACAGCTTCTAGAAGGTTTAGATGAATTCTTAAAAAACACGAGATTTTAGAAAATGTGATTTATTTCATAAATGGAATCAACAAACTATGCACATTCTACGTAATAACGACTTTCTATAGTTTTTGCATGCGTTCGGAAATAAGAAAAGCTTCCTTCTGCCAGTTTTTTAAAACCACAGCTTCTAGAAGGTTTACACGATTTCTTAAAAAACACGAGTTTTTAGAAAATATGATATATTTCATAAATGGAATCATCAAAGTATGCACATTCTACGTCATAAAAAATTTATATAGTTTGCGCATGCGTCTGGAAATAAGAAATGCTTATTTCCCCCCGTTTTTTAAAATCACAGCTTCTAGAAGGTTTACATGTTTTCTTAAAAAACACGAGTTTTTAGAAAATGTGATTTATTTCATAATTGGAATAAAAAAAGTATGCACATTCTATGTCATAACGACTTGCAATAGTTTGCGCAGGCCCAAACTGTGCACATTCTTCGTGATAACGACTTTCTATAGTTTGCGCATGCGTCCGGAAATAAGAAAAGCTTACTTCCCGCCTTTTTTTAAATTCACAGCTTCTAGAAGGTTTACATGAATTCTTCAAAAACATGAGTTTTTAGAAAATGTTATTTATTTCATTAACGGAATCAACAAAGTACGCACATTCTACGTAGTAACGACATTCTATACTTTGCGCATGCGTCCGGAAATAACAAAAGCTTACTTCCGCCAGTTTTTTAAAATCACACCTTCAAGAAGGTTTACATGATTTCTTAAAAAATACGAGTTTTTAGAAAATGTGATTTATATTATAAATGGAATAAACAAAGTATGCACATTCTATGTAATAAGGACTTTCTAAAGTTTGCGCATGCATCCGGAAATAAGAAAAGGTATCTTCCGCCAGTTTTTTAAAATCACAGCTTCTAGAAGGTTTACATGATTTCTTCAAAAACACAATTTTTTAGAAAATGTGATTTATTTCATAAATGGAATCAACAAAGTATGCACATTCTATGTCATAATGACTTTCTATAGTTTGCGCATGCGTCTGGAAATAAGGAAAGCTTAATTCCCCCCGATTTTTAAAATCACCGCTTCTAGAAGGTTTACATGATTTCTTAAAAAACTTGAGTTTTTAGAAAATGTGATTTATTTCATAAATGGAATCAACAAAGTATGCAAATTCTATGTCATAACGACTCTCTATAGTTTGCGCATGCGCAAACTATGCACATACTACGTAATAACGACTTTCTATAGTTTGCGCATGCGTCTGAAAATAAGAAAAGCTTACTTCCCCCCTTTTTTTAAATTCACAGCTTCTAGAAGGTTTAGATGAATTCTTAAAAAACACGAGTTTTTAGAAAATGTGATTTATTTCATAAATGGAATCAACAAAGTTTGCACATTCTACGTCATAACGACTTTCTATAGTTTGCGCATGCGTCCGGAAACAAGAAAAGCTTAATTCTCCCCGTTTTTTAAAATCACAACTTCTAGAAGGTTTACATAATTTCTTAAAAAACACAAGTTTTTAGAAAATGTGATTTATTTCATAAATGGAATCAACAAAGTATGCACATTTTATGTAATAACGACTTTCTAAAGTTTGCGTATGCGTCCGCAAATAAGAAAAGCTTACTTGCGCCAGTTTTTTAAAATCACAGCTTCTAGAAGGTTTACATGATTTCTTAAAACACTTGAGTTTTTAGAAAATGTGATTTATTTCATAAATGGAATCAACAAAGTATGCACATTCTATGTCATAACGACTTTCTATAGTTTGCGCATGCGCAAACTATGCACATTCTACGTAATAACGACTTTCTATAGTTTGCGCATGCGTCTAGAAATAAGAAAAGCTTACTTCCCCCCTTTTTTTAAATTCACATCTTCTAGAAGGTTTAGATGAATTTTTAAAAAACACGATATTTTAGAAAATGTGATTTATTTGATAAATGGAATCAACAAAATTCGCACATTCTACGTAATAACGACTTTCTATAGTTTGCGCATGCGTCCGGAAATAAGAAAAGCTTCCTTCCGCCAGTTTTTTAAAACCACAGCTTCTAGAAGGTTTACATCAATTCTTAAAAAACACGAGTTTTTAGAAAATGTGATTTATTTCATAAATGGAATCAACAAAGTATGCACATTCTATGTCATAAAGACTTTCTATAGTTTGCGCATGCGCAAACTATGCACATTCTACGTAATAACGACTTTCTATAGTTTGCGCATGCGTCCGGAAATAAGAAAAGCTTACTTCCCCCCTTTTTTTAAATTCACAGCTTCTAGAAGGTTTAGATGAATTCTTAAAAAACACGAGATTTTCGAAAATGTGATTTATTTCATAAATGGAATCAACAAACTATGCACATTCTACGTAATAACGACTTTCTATAGTTTGCGCATGCGTTCGGAAATAAGAAAAGCTTCCTTCTGCCAGTTTTTTAAAACCACAGCTTCTAGAAGGTTTACATGATTTCTTAAAAAACACGAGTTTTTAGAAAATATGATATATTTCATAAATGGAATCATCAAAGTATGCACATTCTACGTCATAAAAAATTTCTATAGTTTGCGCATGCGTCTGGAAATAAGAAATGCTTATTTCCCCCCGTTTTTTAAAATCACAGCTTCTAGAAGGTTTACATGTTTTCTTAAAAAACACGAGTTTTTAGAAAATGTGATTTATTTCATAATTGGAATAAAAAAAGTATGCACATTCTATGTCATAACGACTTGCAGTAGTTTGCGCAGGCCCAAACTATGCACATTCTTCGTGATAACGACTTTCTATAGTTTGCGCATGCGTCCGGAAATAAGAAATGCTTACTTCCCGCCTTTTTTTAAATTCACAGCTTCTAAAAGGTTTACATGAATTCTTCAAAAACACGAGTTTTTAGAAAATGTTATTTATTTCATTAACGGAATCAACAAAGTACGCACATTCTACGTAGTAACGACATTCTATACTTTGCGCATGCGTCCGGAAATAAGAAAAGCTTACTTCCGCCAGTTTTTTAAAATCACACCTTCAAGAAGGTTTACATGATTTCTTAAAAAATACGAGTTTTTAGAAAATGTGATTTATATTATAAATGAAATCAACAAAGTATGCACATTCTATGTAATAAGGACTTTCTAAAGTTTGCGCATGCATCCGGAAATAAGAAAAGGTAACTTCCGCCAGTTTTTTAAAATCACAGCTTCTAGAAGGTTTACATGATTTCTTCAAAAACACGAGTTTTTAGAAAATGTGATTTATTTCATAAATGGAATCAACAAAGTATGCACATTCTATGTCATAATGACTTTCTATAGTTTGCGCATGCGTCTGGAAATAAGGAAAGCTTAATTCCCCCCGTTTTTTAAAATCACCGCTTCTAGAAGGTTTACATGATTTCTTAAAAAACTTGAGTTTTTAGAAAATGTGATTTATTTCATAAATGGAATCAACAAAGTATGCAAATTCTATGTCATAACGACTCTCTATAGTTTGCGCATGCGCAAACTATGCACATACTACGTAATAACGACTTTCTATAGTTTGCGCATGCGTCTGAAAATAAGAAAAGCTTACTTCCCCCCTTTTTTTAAATTCACAGCTTCTAGAAGGTTTAGATGAATTCTTAAAAAACACGAGTTTTTAGAAAATGTGATTTATTTCATAAATGGAATCAACAAAGTTTGCACATTCTACGTCATAACGACTTTCTATAGTTTGCGCATGCGTCCGGAAACAGGAAAAGTTTAATTCTCCCCGTTTTTTAAAATCACAACTTCTAGAAGGTTTACATAATTTCTTAAAAAACACAAGTTTTTAGAAAATGTGATTTATTTCATAAATGGAATCAACAAAGTATGCACATTTTATGTAATAACGACTTTCTAAAGTTTGCGTATGCGTCCGCAAATAAGAAAAGCTTACTTGCGCCAGTTTTTTAAAATCACAGCTTCTAGAAGGTTTACATGATTTCTTAAAACACTTGAGTTTTTAGAAAATGTGATTTATTTCATAAATGGAATCAACAAATTATGCACATTCTATGTCATAACGACTTTCTATAGTTTGCGCATGCGCAAACTATGCACATTCTACGTAATAACGACTTTCTATAGTTTGCGCATGCGTCTAGAAATAAGATAAGCTTACTTCCCCCCTTTTTTTAAATTCACAGCTTCTAGAAGGTTTAGATGAATTTTTAAAAAACACGAGATTTTAGAAAATGTGATTTATTTCATAAATGGAATCAACAAAATTCGCACATTCTACGTAATAACGACTTTCTATAGTTTGCGCATGCGTCCGGAAATAAGAAAAGCTTCCTTCCGCCAGTTTTTTAAAACCACAGCTTCTAGAAGGTTTACATCAATTCTTAAAAAACACGAGTTTTTAGAAAATGTGATTTATTTCATAAATGGAATCAACAAAGTATGCACATTCTATGTAATAACGACTTTCTAAAGTTTGCGCATGCGTCCGGAGATATGAAAAGCTTACATCGGCCAGTTTTTTAAAATCACAGCTTCTAGAAGGTTTACATGATTTGTTAAAAAACACGAGTTTTTAGAAAATGTGATTTATTTCATAAATGGAATCAACAAAGTATGCACATTCTACGTCATAACAACTTTCTATAGTTTGCGCATGCGTCCGGAAATAAGAAAAGCTTAATTCCCCCCGTTTTTTAAAATCACATCTTCTTGAAGGTTTACATGATTTCTTAAAAAACACGAGTTTTTAGGAAATGTGATTTATTTTATAAATGGAATCAACAAAGTATGCACATTCTATTTCATAACAACTTTCTATAGTTTGCGCATGCGCAAACTATGCACATTCTACGTAACAACAACTTTCTGTAGTTTGCGCTTGCGTCCGGAAATAAGAAAAGCTTACTTCCCCCATTTTTTTAAATTCACAGCTTCTAGAAGGTTTAGATGAATTCTTAAAAAACACAAGTTTTTAGAAAATGTGATTTATTTCATAAATGGAATCATCAAAGTATGCACATTCTACGTCATAACGACTTTCTATAGTTTGCGCATGCGTCCGGAAATAAGAGAAGCTTAATTCCCCCCATTTTTTAAAATCACAGCTTCTAGAAGGTTTACATGATTCCTTAAAAAACACGAGTTTTTAGGATATGTGATTTATTTCATAAATGGAATCAACAAAGTATGCACATTCTATGTCATAACGAGTTTCTCTAGTTTGTGCATGCGCAAACTGTGCACATTCTACGTAATAACAACTTTCAATAGTTTGCGCATGCGTCCGGAAATAACAAAAGCTTACTTCCCCCCTTTTTTTAAATTCACAGCTTCTAGAAGGTTTAGTTGAATTCTTAAAAAACTTGAGTTTTTAGAAAATGTGATTTATTTCATAAATGGAATCAACAAAGTATTCACATTCTACGTCATAACGACTTTTTATAGTTTGCGCATGCGTCCGGAAATAAGAAAAGCTTAATTCCCCCCCGTTTTTTAAAATCACAACTTCTAGAAGGTTTACATAATTTCTTAAAAAACACGAGTTTTTAGGAAATGTGATTTATTTCATAAATGGAATCAACAAAGTATGCACATTCTATGTCATAACGACTTTCAATAGTTGGCGCATGCGCAAACTATGCACATTCTACGTGATAACGACTTTCTATAGTTTGCACATGCGTTCGGAAATAAGAAAAGCTTACTTCCCCCCTTTTTTTTGTTGAAATATTGTAACTTCAAAGAATATTATATTTGTATATTATTTATTCCGGAGATGTTCCATACCTCCGATGTGATTATACTATAAATCCAGAGATGTTTATTCCTCCGAGTTGGGTGTGGTAACTAGGGTTATTAGACCCACCATGTGGGGGTCGGCCCAGTCAGTTATAATGGGGTATTTAACCTAATGGTTAAATACGAGCCTACATGTACTTGTGTAAAATACATATCAGAGTAGTGTATAAATAGAGGAGGTGTGTTCCTCATTTGATACACACACACACTTGAGGATAGCGCACTTGTGGAGGAGAGGTCTGCTATTGTGGAGGAGGAGATCATGTCTCAGGGTTTCATCTTTGTATATTGCTGGTCATCTATATTGAGGAAGCTTTGCTGGGTTTTCTACCCCATGAGGGTTTCCCAGGATAAATCTCTGTCTCTTGTGTTTATGCTGTGCTTGTTGTTTCTTCAGTGATCCTGTATATACTATTAGTGTGAAATGGAATGTAATGCTGCTATTTTCTGTCTTAGCATATTGAATTTTAACATGGTATCAGAGCTAACCTGAAGGAAGACAAGGTATGGCACTAACGACACTTCCTTTACTTATGACAATTTGAAGGTTAGGGTTTTACATAGCAAAAACCCGTCATCGTAGAACTTTCGCTATAAATCCGTTTTGGAGAAGTGTTCAGATCTGAAATTGTTACAGGACGAATATTAAATCTCCAGGTACCTTGTGTCCAAAGGACAACCTCTAATTCGTTGTACTTTGTGATTTATGATCTGTACAATATAGGGTTTCTGCCTCTTCCAGATCTGAGTCAAAATCAGGTGACCTTGGGAAAAAGGTCATATCTTGGGCTAGGAAGCTCCAAATGAAATTTTGTAAAAGGTGACAGGTATTACACAGTCTATACTATCTCAGAAAACTTTTTTAGAGGCCGAAGTTGAACCAGTAACACGTGGCACTCCGTACAAGTTCGCCCTCCTATATTATCCCATAAACAGGTCATGTTGCGACACTTGGCATAACTATCTCTCAGAGAGTCCAATTGAGGTCAGACCTATCACGATGGAAAGATAACAGGCCGATCTATCTCAGGAAAGGTTTTCAGAGGCCGAAGTTCAAACAGTGACACGTGGAACGTCGTACAAGTTCGCTCTTCTGTTTTATCCCAAAACAGGTCATGTTGCGACATTTGACATAACTCTCTCTCAGAGAATCCAATTGAGGTCAGACCTGTCAAGATGGAAAGATAACAGGTCAGGCTATCTCATAAAACTTTTTCAGACCCTGTGGATTGAAAAGTTTGGAGTTACACCAGAAACAATCAGGTACATATTTCTGTCAAAACAGAATTATTTTTGAGTACCTTCATTCATGGCTTCCGGAATTTAGGGCTTTGAAGAAAGTTGCAATTTTTGTAAACGGAGACCACGGCTGAATGCTACTCATCAAAATAGAAATTTAGAGACCAAGATCATATTTTTTGGTTGGGCAGAAGGCCGGGCTTGATCAAACCCTAGTTCGGGACTTTGATCAGAAAAGTGGAAAATTAAGGCTTCTGTAAAAATGAGAATTTTTGAAATCTGTGACCATGGCTGGAAGCTCCTCAGAAAAATAGAAGCTTAGAGCTTTGGATCAAACATTTTGATTGGGAAGAAGAGTGGGATTCACCAAACCCCAGTTCAGGGTCACGTCCAGTGAATCCGGAAGTTTCAAAGGCAAAATTGAGGAGTGAAACTTTGCAGTTTTCAAATTCTGAATATATCAGTTTGATCAGCTCATCAAGGCGCATATTTCTATCCTTTCGGAAGTTTGAAATTCAAAGTTTGAATTTTTGGGGTTTCTCTGACAAACCCATATCCATCTCTAGGTCCAGTTCTTGCAAATCAAGTGGATAGGGTTAATCCTAGAAGAAGATGGATTGGTCACCTGCATAAGTGAAGGAGTTCCTGTCTCAGAGGGAGATGAGGCTAAGGCTTTACATAAGGAGATTACAAGCGATCTCGATAGGTATGACTCATCGAGGTATGTTTTGAGATTTGTTCATGATTAAGTTTATGGTATGTTTGTCTTCATGTTATTACGGTTAGTACAATCTTGATTTTAGATTTGTTGTATCACCTTAACAAAATTATGAATGCATGATAGAAGATATCCATTGGTTAGGGTGTTGACACTTATGATTGTACTAATGCATTATGATGTTGTGTGAGGTTGATGTTGTCTGCTAACAAGATACAGGTACATCACAAAAGACAAATCAGGCTCCATGACCATGAAAACATGAAGACAAAGACTCATCCATAATATTTGTTCTACTTACGAGGTATGTATGACTTTGTTATATTATGCTTAACCTATGAGACATGCAGGTTCTAGCTTAGGATCTCTAAATCATTGAAGAGATTGTTTAGGTATGTTGTACATAACCAAGTAGGTATACTAATCCAGGTATGTTTCCCATGAATCTTACCTTGTGTTAGGATCCCTTATATAAGTATACTTGGAATGATTGGTTATGCTTATTCATAAAGTTAGTAATCAAGGGATTATGCATATTATATCTTTTATCTTGATTGATGATATGCATGAATAAAAGAAGACTTCCCTGAAATCTTGAATACTAATGTTTATTAACTATAATCATGACTATACATTTTCAAGATTATTTAGTACTATAATGTTTTGATAGCATTTAGAATATACTAATGAGTGTATGTTTGTGTATGAGATCATGAGGATGACTCTTGAGCATGCACAGTGGTACAGAATGAATAGAAGTTCAAAAGACATACAGAAGATCAAGCGGGAGGCAGCCACACAAACATAAAAGGAAAGGTCATGAAGAATGATGGACACCGTACAAGTGGTGGATGTTCAAACAAGAAGATTTACAAATCAAACAAAATATAGAAGGCTCATGGCTAGAAGATTCTCTTAGAAAGGGGAAGAGAATCACGACAAGATGTTTGCTCCAAGTATGGTGTAATTAAAGAAGATGTGTGAATCAGGTTCTGTATAGGTACCTAGGATCGATAATAAATTGATAAGCTTAATGATCACCATGGGTGATGTGGATCTCAACCTTTGCTACAAGGTTGAATATGATTTCTATACACAAATGACATGGATGCAAGAAGGAACTCACCACAGAGTTCGAATGATATTAAGGCTCATATTAGTAGACCCATCTAACGAGAGATGGCACAGATAGATATGCAGAAGATCATTCAATGCAGAAATGAAAATGAAAGATCTCAAATTGACGCTTTACTTCCTAGGTTTGGAAGTATGGCAAGGCTCAGAAGGAATATTTCTCAACCAGGAAAAGTATGATGAGAAATATGACTTGAGGTGTTGGAATGGCCACTCTTATGGATTCCAACTTGAAGCTGTTAGGGGATAACTCATCAGAGTTAGTGGATATAACTCTGTACAGTCAAATTATTGGGTCATTGATGTTTCTAACATATACTAGATTAGATATATGCTTTGTTGTGAATACCTTGAGTCAGTATCTAGTGGAAACTAGATGTTTTCACCTTATAGTTGCAAAGCATGTGATGAGGCACCTAAAGGATACGATAGACTTTGATCTGTGCTATCTTGGAGATCATGACTTCAGATGGCTACTCAGATGCTGATTGGGCAGAAAGTGTATCAGACAAGAAGAACACATCAAGAGGATGTTATTGTCTAGGATTATCCATGATCTCGTGGTTTAGCTGGAAGCAGTCCAGTGTGGATCTCAGCACAAGCAGAATATATGGTTGTTTGCTCTGCTAGTTGTGAAGAAGTTTGGCTTCAGGATTGTTTGACTTAGAGATAGAACCAACTGTGATCCTATGTGACAAATAGAGTTGTATCAAGATGACATAGAATCTAGTGTTCCATGATAAGTCAAATATCATAGGGATCTAACAAGATATGACACAGAAAGGAACTATAAAGTTTGAATTCGTAACAGGTTACCGATGTACTAACCAAACCTCTACCTCGAGTGAAGAAGTTACCAACATACTAACCAAGCCTCTGTCTCGAGTGAAATTTGAATACTTTCGAGACAAGCTTGGTGTAGCTCAAAAGGACCCTCCTCGAAAGGGGGAGTAGTATAGTCACTGATGATGAGATTGTCTCATCAAACAACAAGGTCGATGATGAGGTAACCTGTTCTCTACACCTAGATACTTAGAAATATTTAGATTTAGGACTCGTATACTTAGAATACTTAGTTTTACTTATACATGCTTTTGATGTTATATGTATTAGTAAGAATACATGCTTTTGATGATAGATGTATTGGTGAGAATACATGCTTTTGATGATAAGATGTATTGGTAAGAATACATACTTTTGATGACACATGTATTGATTAATGTACGTGTATGGTTGAGGATACTTGTACTTGTATTGATGAGAATACATGTGGGGATTGTATCATCCTTGAACACATGTTCTAAAGTGAGCCGTAGACGTATGGTCTCCGAAAATGAAGTCCTTAGTGGACAGGTAGGGATTGTATCATCCCTGGACTTTGGTACCTGAATAGATCCATAGACGTATGGCCTCCGAAAATGAAGTCCTTAGTGGACATGTAGGGGATTGGATCATCCCTGGACTTTCAGTCCT
This sequence comes from Larix kaempferi, assembly GCA_027924585.1. NCBI lineage: Eukaryota > Viridiplantae > Streptophyta > Pinopsida > Pinales > Pinaceae > Larix > Larix kaempferi. The sequence continues at coordinate 40,226,197 of BSBM01000217.1, forward strand.
AAAGAGAGCCGTAGACGTGAGGTCTCCGAGAATGAAGTCCTTAGTGGACAGTTGAGGGGATTGGATCATCCCTGGACTTTCAGTCCTAAAGAGAGCCGTAGACGTGAGGTCTCCGAGAATGAAGTCCTTAGTGGACAGTTGAGGGGATTGGATCATCCCTGGACTTTCAGTCCTAAAGAGAGCCGTAGACGTGAGGTCTCCGAGAATGAAGTCCTTAGTGGACAGTTGAGGGGATTGGATCATCCCTGGACTTTCAGTCCTAAAGAGAGCCGTAGACGTGAGGTCTCCGAGAATGAAGTCCTTAGTGGACAGTTGAGGGGATTGGATCATCCCTGGACTTTCAGTCCTAAAGAGAGTCGTAGACGTGAGGTCTCCGAGAATGAAGTCCTTAGTGGACAGTTGAGGGGATTGGATCATCCCTGGACTTTCAGTCCTAAAGAGAGCCGTAGACGTATGGTCTCCGAAAAGTGGGGATTGTATCATCCCCGGACTTAGGTCCCTGAATTGATCCGTAGACGTGAGGTCTCTGAGAAGTGGGGATTGTATCATCCCCGGACTTAGGTCCCTGAATTGATCCGTAGACGTGAGGTCTCCGAGAAGTGGGGATTGTATCATCCCCGGACTTAGGTCCCTGAATTGATCCGTAGACGTGAGGTCTCCGAGAAGTGGGGATTGTATCATCCCCGGACTTAGGTCCCTGAATTGATCCGTAGACGTGAGGTCTCCGAGAAGTGGGGATTGTAACATCCCTGGACTTAGGTCCCTGAATTGATCCGTAGACGTGAGGTCTCCGAGAAGTGGGGATTGTATCATCCCCGGACTGCGGTCCCTGAATTGATCCGTAGACGTATGGTCTCCGAGAAGTGGGGATTGTATCATCCCCAGACTTCGGTCCCTGAATTGATCCGTAGACGTATGGTATCCGAGAAAGTGATTTTTGATGTGGTTACTTGTATCGGTAGGATACTTGTATTGATGATGTGGTTACTTGTATCGGTAGGATACTTGTATTAATGATGTGGTTACTTGTATCGGTAGGATACTTGTATTGATGATGTGGTTACTTGTATCGGTAGGATACTTGTATTGATGATGTGGTTACTTGTATCGGTAGGATACTTGTATTGATGATGTGGTTACTTGTATCGGTAGGATACTAGTATTGATGACGTGGTTACTTGTATCGGTATGGATACTTGTATTGATGATGTGGTTACTTGTATCGGTAGGATACATGTATTGATGACATGATTACTTGTATCAGTATGGATACTTGTATTGATGATATGTATACTTGTATTGGCATGAATACTTGTACTAATGATGTGGATACTTGTATTGTTATGGATACCTATGTTGATGATGATGCTGACGATCGTGAGATGACGATACTGATGATCGTGTGATGATGATGCTGATGATCGTGTGATGACGATGCTGATGATCGTGAGATGATGATGCTGATGATCGTGTGATGACGATGCTGATGATCGTGTGATGACGATGCTGATGATCGTGAGATGATGATGCTGATGATTGTGTGATGACGATGCTGATGATCGTGAGATGACGATGCTGATGATCGTGTGATGACGATGTTGATGATCGTGTGATGACGATGCTGATGATCGTGTGATGACGATGCTAATGATCGTGAGATGACGATACTGATGATTGTGAGGATCCAGATGTTGATGTTGTTGTAGTTGTTCGAGTGCTGCAGAAGATAAAGACTCAGTACTGAAGATGTTGATGTTCCAGTATTGAAGATGTTCCAGTAACTGCTTGAGTTACTGATGATGTTGAGAAAGCTTCCAATGATTTATAGATGTATCATGTATGATGTTGATGACTCCTTGCTCATGCAGATACTGTTATAATATCCTTCTCGTTAAGGGGGAGTGTTGAAATATTGTAACTTCAAAGAATATTATATTTGTATATTATTTATTCCGGAGATGTTCCATACCTCCGATGTGATTATACTATAAATCCAGAGATGTTTATTCCTCCGAGTTGGGTGTGGTAACTAGGGTTATTAGACCCACCATGTGGGGGTCGGCCCAGTCAGTTATAATGGGGTATTTAACCTAATGGTTAAATACGAGCCTACATGTACTTGTGTAAAATACATATCAGAGTAGTGTATAAATAGAGGAGGTGTGTTCCTCATTTGATACACACACACACTTGAGGATAGCGCACTTGTGGAGGAGAGGTCTGCTATTGTGGAGGAGGAGATCATGTCTTAGGGTTTCATCTTTGTATATTGCTGGTCATCTATATTGAGGAAGCTTTGCTGGGTTTTCTACCCCATGAGGGTTTCCCAGGATAAATCTCTGTCTCTTGTGTTTATGCTGTGCTTGTTGTTTCTTCAGTGATCCTGTATATGCTATTATTGTGAAATGGAATGTAATGCTGCTATTTTCTGTCTTAGCATATTGAATTTTAACATTTTTAAATTCACAGCTTCTAGAAGGTTTAGATGAATTCTTAAAAAACTTGAGTTTTTAGAAAATGTGATTTATTTCATAAATGGAACTAACAAAGTATGCACATTCTATGTCATAACGACTTTCTATAGTTTACACATGCGCAAACTATGCACATTCTACATAATAACGACTTTCTATAGTTTGCGCATGCGTCCGGAAATAAGAAAAGCTTAGTTCCCCCGTTTTTTTAAATTCACAACTTCTAGAAGGTTTCGATGAATTCTTAAAAAACACGAGTTTTTAGAAAATGTGATTTATTTCATAAATGGAATCAACAAAGTATCCACATTCTACGTCATAACGACTTTCTATAGTTTGCGCATATGGCCAGAAATAAGAAAAGCTTACTTCCGCCAGTTTTTTAAAATCACAGCTTCTAGAAGGGTTACATCAATTCTTAAAAAACACGTGTTTTTAGAAAATGTTATTTATTTCATTAATGGAATCAACAAAGTATGCACATTCTACGTAGTAACGACTTTCTATAGTTTGCGCATGCATCTGGAAATAAGAAAAGCTTACTTCCGCCAATTTTTTAAAATCACAGCTTTTAGAAGGTTTACATGATTTCTTAAAAAACACGAGTTTTTAGGAAATGTGATTTATTTCATAAATGGAATCAACAAAGTATGCACATTCTATGTCATAACGACTTTCTATAGTTTGCGCATGCGCAAACTATGCACATTCTACGTAATAACAACTTTCTTTGGTTTGCGCATGCGTCCGGAAATAAGAAAACCTTACTTCCCCCCTTTTTTTAAATTCACAGCTTCTAGAAGGTTTAGATGAATTCTTAGAAAACACGAGTTTTTAGAAAATGTGATTTATTTCATAAATGGAATCAACAAAGTATGCACATTCTACATCATAACGACTTTCTATAGTTTGCGCATGCGCAAACTATGCACATTCTACATAATAACAACTTTCTTTAGTTTGCACATGCGTGCAGAAATAAGAAAACCTTACTTCCCCCCTTTTTTTAAATTCACAGCTTCTAGAAGGTTTAGATGAATTTTTAGAAAACACGAGTTTTTAGAAAATGTTATTTATTTCATATATGGAATCAAAAAAGTATGCACATTCTATGTCATAACGACTTTCTATAGTTTCCGCATGCGCAAACTATGCACATTCTACGTGATAACGACTTTCTATAGTTTGCGCATGCGCAAACTATGCACATTCTATGTAATAACAACTTTCTTTAGTTTGCGCATGCATCCGGAAATAAGAAAACCTTACTTCCCCCCTTTTTTTAAATTCACAGCTTCTAGAAGGTTTAGATGAATTCTTAGAAAACACGAGTTTTTAGAAAATGTGATTTATTTCATAAATGGAATCAACAAAGTATGCACATTCTACATCATAACGACTTTCTATAGTTTGCGCATGCGCAAACTATGCACATTCTACATAATAACAACTTTCTTTAGTTTGCGCATGCGTCCGGAAATAAGAAAACCTTACTTCCCCCCTTTTTTTAAATTCACAGCTTCTAGAAGGTTTAGATGAATTCTTAGAAAACACGAGTTTTTAGAAAATGTGATTTATTTCATAAATGGAATCAACAAAGTATGCACATTCTATGTCATAACGACTTTCTATAGTTTCCGCATGCGCAAACTATGCACATTCTACGTGATAACGTCTTTCTATAGTTTGTGCATGCGTCCGAAAATAAGAAAAGCTTAGTTCCCCCCTTTTTTTAAATTCACAGCTTCTAGAAGCTTTAGATGAATTCTTAGAAAACACGAGTTTTTAGAAAATGTGATTTATTTCATAAATGGAATCAACAAAGTATGCACATTCTACGTCATAACGACTTTCTATAGTTTGCACATGCGCAAACTATGCACATTCTACGTAATAATAACTTTCTTTAGTTTGCGCATGCGTCCGGAAATAAGAAAACCTTACTTCCCCCCTTTTTTTAAATTCACAGCTTCTAGAAGGTTTAGATGAATTCTTAGAAAACACGAGTTTTTAGAAAATGTGATTTATTTCATATATGGAATCAACAAAGTATGCACATTCTATGTCATAACGACTTTCTATAGTTTCGGCATGCGCAAACTATGCACATTCTACGTGATAACAACTTTCTATAGTTTGCGCATGCGTCCGGAAATAAGAAAAGCTTACTTCCCCCCTTTTTTTAAATTCACAGCTTCTAGAAGGTTTAGATGAATACTTAAAAAACACGAGTTTTTAGAAAATGTGATTTATTTCATAAATCGAATTAACAAGGTATGCACATTCTACGTAGTAACGACTTTCTATAGTTTGCGCATGCATCCAGAAATAAGAAAAGCTTCCTTCCGCCAGTTTTTTAAAACCACAGCTTCTAGAAGGTTTACATGATTTCTTAAAAAACACGAGTTTTTAGAAAATGTGATTTATTTCATAAATGGAATCAACAAATTATGCACATTCTATATAATAACGACTTTCTATAGTTTGCATATGCGTCTGGAAATAAGAAAAGCTTACTTCCACCAGTTTTTTAAAACCACAGCTTCTAGAAGGTTTACATGATTTCTTAAAATACACGAGTTTTTAAAAAATGTGATTTATTTCATAAATGAAATCAACAAAGTATGCACATTCTACGTCATAATGACTTTCTATAGTTTGCGCATGCGTCCGGAAATAAGAAAAGCTTAATCCCCCCCGTTTTTTAAAATCACAGCTACTAGAAGGTTTACATGATCTCTTAAGAAACACGAGTTTTTAGAAAATGTGATTTATTTCATAAATAGAATCAACAAAGTATGCATATTCTATGTCATAACGACTTTCTATAGTTTGCGCATGCGCAAACTATGCACATTCTAGGTGATAACAACTTTCTATAGTTTGTGCATGCATCCGCAAATAAGAAAAGCTTACTTCCCCCATTTTTCTAAATTCACAGCTTCTAGAAGGTTTAGATGAATTCTTAAAAAACACGAGTTTTTAGAAAATGTGATTTATTTCATAAATGGAATCAACAAACTATGCACATTCTACGTAATAACGAATTTATAAAGTTTGTGCATGCATCCGGAAATTTGAAAAGCTTTCTTCCGCCAGTATTTTAAAATCACAGCTTCTAGAAGGTTTACATCATTTCTTAAAAAACACGAGTTTTTAGAAAATGTGATTTATTTCATAAATGGAATCAACAAAGTATGCACATTCTACGTGATAACGACTTTCTATAGTTTGTGCATGCGTTTGGAAATAAGAAAAGCTTACTTCCCCCCTTTTTTTAAATTCACAGCTTCTAGAAGGTTTAGATGAATTCTTAAAAAACACGAGTTTTTAGAAAATGTCATTTATTTAATAATTGGAATCAACAAACTATGCACATTCTACGTAATAACGACTTTCTATAGTTTGCGCATGCGTCCGGAAATAAGAAAAGCGTACTTCCGCCAGTTTTTTTAAACCACAGCTTCTAGAAGGTTTACATGATTTCTTAAAACACACGAGTTTTTAGAAAATGTGATTTATTTCATAAAGGGAATCAACAAAGTATGCACATTCTATGTAATAACGACTTTCTAAAGTTTGCGCATGCATCCGGAAATATGAAAAGCTTGCTTCCGCCAGTTTTTTAAAATCACAGCTTCTAGAAGGTTTACATGATTTCTTAAAAAACACGAGTTTTTGAAAATGTAATTTATTTCATAAATCAAATCAACAAAGTATGCACATTCTTCGTCATAACGACTTTATATAGTTTGCGCATGCGCAAACTATGCACATTCTACATAATAACAACTTTTTATAGTTTGCGCATGCGTCCGGAAATAAGAAAAGCTTACTTCCCCCCTTTCTTTAAATTCACAGCTTCTAGAAGGTTTAGATAAATTCTTAAAAAAAATGAGTTTTTAGAAAATGTGATTTATTTCATAAATGGAATCAACAAAGTATGCACATTCTTCATCATAATGACTTTCTATAGTTTGCGCATGCGTCTGGAAATAAGAAAAGCTTAATTAACAACGTTTTTTAAAATCACAGCTTCTAGAAGGTTTACATGATTTCTCAAAAAACACGAGTTTTTAGGAAATGTGATTTATTTCATAAATGGAATCAACAAAGTATGCACATTCTATGTCATAACGACTTTCTATAGTTTGCGCATGCGCAAACTATGCACATTCTACATAATAACAACTTTCTATAGTATGCTCATGCGTCCGGAAATAAGAAAAGCTTACTTCCCCCCTTTTTTTAAATTCACAGCTTCTAGAAGGTTTAGATGAATTCTTAAAAAACACGAGTTTTTAGAAAATGTGATTTATTTAATAAATGGAATCAACAAACTATGCACATTCAACGTAATAACGACTTTCTATAGTTTGCGCATGCGTCCGGAAATAAGAAAAGCGTACTTCCGCCAGTTTTTTGAAACAACAGCTTCTAGAAGGTTTACATGATTTCTTAAAAAACATGAGTTTTTAGAAAATGTGATTTATTTCATAAATGGAATCAACAAAGTATGCACATTCTATGTAATAACGACTTTCTAAAGTTTGCGCATGCGTCCGGAAATATGAAAAGCTTACTTCTGCCAGTTTTCTAAAATCACAGCTTCTAGAAGGTTTACATGATATCTTAAAAAACACAAGTTTTTAGAAAATGCGATTTATTTCATAAATGGAATCAACAAAGTATGCACATTCTACGTAGTAACGACTTTATAAAGTTTGTGCATGCGTCCGGAAATATGAAAAGCTTACTTCCGCCAGTTTTTTAAAATCACAACTTCTAGAAGGTTTACATGATTTCTTAAAAAACACGAGTTTTTAGAAAATGTGATTTATTTCATAAATGGAATCAACAAAGTATGCACATTCTTCATCATAACGACTTTCTATAGTTTGCGCATGCGTCTGGAAATAAGAAAAGCTTAATTCCCAACGTTTTTTATCATCACAGCTTCTAGAAGGTTTACGTGATTTCTTAGAAAACACGAGTTTTTAGGAAATGTGATTTATTTCATAAATGGAATCAACAAACTATGCACATTCTACGTAATAACGAATTTATAAAATTTGTGCATGCGTCAGGAAATATGAAAAGCTTTCTTCCGCCAGTTTTTTAAAATCACAGCTTCTTGAAGGTTTACATGATTTCTTAAAAAACACGAGTTTTTAGAAAATGTGATTTATTTCATAAATGGAATCAACAAAGTATGCACATTCTACGTGATAACGACTTTCTATAGTTTGCACATGCGTCTGGAAATAAGAAAAGCTTACTTCCCCCGTTTTTTTAAATTCAAAGCTTCTAGAAGGTTTAAATGAATTCTTAAAAAACACGAGTTTTTAGAAAATATGATTTATTTAATAAATGGAATCAACAAACTATGCACATTCTACGTAATAACGACTTTCTATAGTTTGCGCATGCGTCCGGAAATAAGAAAAGCTTACTTCCGTCAGTTTTTTGAAACCACAGCTTCTAGAAGGTTTACATGATTTCTTAAAAAACAAATTTTTTTAGAAAATGTGATTTATTTCATAAATGGAATCAACAAAGTATGCAGATTCTATGTAATAACGACTTTTTAAAGTTTGCGCATGCATCCGAAAATATGAAAAGCTTACTTCCGCCAGTTTTTTAAAATCACAGCTTCTAGAAGGTTTACATGATTTCTTAAAAAACACGACTTTTTAGAAAATGTGATTTATTTCATAAATGGAATAAACAAAGTATGCACATTCTTCGTCATAACGACTTTCTATAGTTTGCGCATGCGTCTGGAAATAAGAAAAGCTTAATTCCCAACGTTTTTTAAAATCAAAGCTTCTAGTAGGTTTACATGATTTCTTAAAAAACATGAGTTTCTAGGAAATGTGATTTATTTCATAAATGGAATCAACAAACTATGCACATTCTACGTAATAACGAATTTATAAAGTTTGTGCATGCATCCGGAAATATGAAAAGCTTTCTTCTGCCAGTTTTTTAAAATCACAGCTTCTAGAAGGTTTACATGATTTCTTAAAAAACACGATTTTTTAGGAAATGTGAGTTATTTCATAAATGGAATCAACAAAGTTTGCAAATTCTACGTCATAACGACTTTCTATAGTTTGCGCATGCGTCCGGAAACAAGAAAAGCTTAATTGCCCCCGTTTTTTAAAATCACAGCTTCTAGAAGGTTTACATAATTTCTTAAAAAGCACGAGTTTTTAGAAAATGTGATTTATTTCATAAATGGAATCAACAAAGTATGCACATTCTATGTAATAACGAATTTCTAAAGTTTGCGCATGCGTCCGGAAATAAGAAAAGCTTATTTCCGCCAGTTTTTTAAAACCACAGCTTCTTGAAGGTTTACATGATTTATTAAAAAACACGAGTTTTTAGAAAATGTGATTTATTTCATAAATGGAATCAACACAGTATGCACATTCTATGTAATAACGACTTTCTAAAGTTTGCGCATGCGTCCGAAAATATGAAAAGCTTACTTCCGCCAGTTTTTTAAAATCACAGCTTCTAGAAGGTTTACATGATTTCTTAAAAAACACGACTTTTTAGAAAATGTGATTTATTTCATAAATGGAATCAACAAAGTATGCACATTCTATGTCATAACAACTTTCTATAGTTTGCGCATGCGTCCGGAAATAAGAAAAGCTTAATTCCACCCGTTTTTTAAAATCACAGCTTCTAGAAGGTTTACATGATTTCTTAAAAAAAACGAGTTTTTAGGAAATGTGATTTATGTCATAAATGGAATCAACAAAGTATGCACATTCTATGTCATAACAAATTTCTATAGTTTGCGCATGCGTCCGGAAATAAGAAAAGCTTAATTCTCCCCGTTTTTTAAAATCACAACTTCTAGAAGGTTTACATAATTTCTTAAAAAACACGAGCTTTTAGAAAATGTGATTTATTTCATAAATGGAATCAACAAGGTATGCACATTCTATGTCATAACGACTTTCTAAAGTTTGCACATGCGCAAACTATGCACATTCTACGCGATAACGACTTTGTATAGTTTGCTAAAGCGTCCGGAAATAAGAAAAGATTACTTCCCCCCTTTTTTTAAATTCACAGCTTCTAGAAGGTTTAGATGAATTCTTTAAAAACACGAGTTTTTAGAAAATGTGATTTATTTCATAAATGGAATCAACAAAGTATGCACATTCTACGTGATAACGACTTTCTATAGTTTGCGCATGCGTCCGGAAATAAGAAAAGCTTACTTCCCCCCTTTTTTTAAATTCACAGCTTCTAGAAGGTTTAGATGAATTCTTAAAAAACACAAGTTCTTATAAAATGTTATTTATTTCATAAATGGAATCAACAAACTATGCACATTCTACGTAATAACGACTTTCTATAGTTTGCGCATGGGTCCGGAAATAAGAAAAGCTTACTTCGACCAGTTTTTTAAAACCACAGCTTCTAAAAGGTTTACATGATTTCTTAAAAAACACGTGTTTTTCGAAAATGTGATTTATTTCATAAATGGAATCAACAAAGTATGCACATTCCTCGTCATAACGACTTTCTATAGTTTGTGCATGCGTCCGAAAATAAAAATAGCTTCATTCCCCCCATTTTTTAAAATCACAGCTTCTAGAAGGTTTACATGATTTCTTAAAAAACACGAGATTTTAGAAAATGTGATTTATTTCATAAATGGAATCAACAAAGTATGCACATTCTATGTCATAACAACTTTCTATAGTTTGTGCATGCGCAAACTATGCACATTCTACGTGACAACGACTTTCTATAACTTGCGCATGCGTCCGGAAATAAGAAAAGCTTACTTCCCCCCTTTTTTTAAATTCACAGCTTCTAGGAGGTTTAGATGAATTCTTAAAAAAGACGAGTTTTTTGAAAATGTGATTTATTTCATAAATGGAATCAACAAACTATGCACATTCTATGTAATAACGACTTTCTATAGTTTGCGCATGTGTCCGGAAATAAGAAAAGCTTACTTCGGCCACTTTTTTAAAACCACAGCTTCTAGAATGTTTAGATGAATTCTTAAAAAACACGAGTTCTTAGAAAATGTGATTTATTTCATAAATGGAATCAACAAATTATGCACATTCTATATAATAACGACTTTCTATAGTTTGCATATGCGTCCGGAAATAAGAAAAGCTTACTTCCGCCAGTTTTTTAAAACCACAGCTTCTAGAAGGTTTACATGATTTCTTAAAAAACACGAATTTTTAGAAAATGTGATTTATTTCATAAATGGAATCAACAAAGTATGCACATTCTACGTGATAACGACTTTCTATAGTTTGCACATGCGTCTGGAAATAAGAAAAGCTTACTTCCCCCCTTTTTTTAAATTCACAGCTTCTAGAAGGTTTAGATGAATTCTTAAAAAACATGAGTTTTTAGAAAATTTCATTTATTTAATAAATGGAATCAACAAACTATGCACATTCTACGTAATAACGACTTTCTATAGTTTGCGCATGCGTCCGGAAATAAGAAAAGCGTACTTCCGCCAGTTTTTTTAAACCACAGCTTCTAGAAGGTTTACATGATTTCTTAAAACACACGAGTTTTTAGAAAATGTGATTTATTTCATAAATGGAATCAACAAATTATGCACATTCTATGTAATAACGACTTTCTAAAGTTTGCGCATGCGTCCGGAAATATGAAAAGCTTGCTTCCGCCAGTTTTTTAAAATCACAGCTTCTAGAAGGTTTACATGATTTCTTAAAAAACACGAGTTTTTAGAAAATGTGATTTATTTCATAAATGAAATCAACAAAGTATGCACATTCTTCGTCATAACGACTTTATATAGTTTGCGCATGCGCAAACTATGCACATTCTACATAATAACAACTTTTTATAGTTTGCGCATGCGTCCGGAAATAAGAAAAGCTTACTTCCCCCCTTTTTTTAAATTCACAGCTTCTAGAAGGTTTAGATTTATTCTTAAAAAAAATGAGTTTTTAGAAAATGTGATTTATTTCATAAATGGAATCAACAAAGTATGCACATTCTTCGTCATAATGACTTTCTATAGTTTGCGCATGCGTCTGGAAATAAGAAAAGCTTAATTCCCAACGTTTTTTAAAATCACAGCTTCTAGAAGGTTTACATGATTTCTCAAAAAACACGAGTTTTTAGGAAATGTGATTTATTTCATAAATGGAATCAACAAAGTATGCACATTCTATGTCATAACGACTTTCTATAGTTTGCGCATGCGCAAACTATGCACATTCTACATAATAACAACTTTCTATAGTATGCTCATGCGTCCGGAAATAAGAAAAGCTTACTTCCCCCCTTTTTTTAAATTCACAGCTTCTAGAAGGTTTAGATGAATTCTTAAAAAACACGAGTTTTTAGAAAATGTGATTTATTTAATAAATGGAATCAACAAACTATGCACATTCAACGTAATAACGACTTTCTATAGCTTGCGCATGCGTCTGGAAATAAGAAAAGCGTACTTCCGCCAGTTTTTTGAAACCACATCTTCTAGAAGGTTTACATGATTTCTTAAAAAACATGAGTTTTTAGAAAATGTGATTTATTTCATAAATGGAATCAACAAAGTATGCACATTCTATGTAATAACGACTTTCTAAAGTTTGCGCATGCGTCCGGAAATATGAAAAGCTTACTTCTTCCAGTTTTCTAAAATCACAACTTCTAGAAGGTTTACATGATATCTTAAAAAACACAAGTTTTTAGAAAATGCGATTTATTTCATAAATGGAATCAACAAAGTATGCACATTCGACATAGTAACGACTTTATAAAGTTTGTGCATGCGTCCGGAAATATGAAAAGCTTACTTCCGCCAGTTTTTTAAAATCACAACTTCTAAAAGGTTTACATGATTTCTTAAAAAACACGAGTTTTTAGAAAATGTGATTTATTTCATAAATGGAATCAAGAAAGTATGCACATTCTTTGTCATAACAACTTTCTATAGTTTGTGCATGCGCAAACTATGCACATTCTACGTGACAACGACTTTCTATAACTTGCGCATGCGTCCGGAAATAAGAAAAGCTTACTTCCCCCCTTTTTTTAAATTCACAGCTTCTAGGAGGTTTAGATGAATTCTTAAAAAAGACGAGTTTTTTGAAAATGTGATTTATTTCATAAATGGAATCAACAAACTATGCACATTCTATGTAATAACGACTTTCTATAGTTTGCGCATGTGTCCGGAAATAAGAAAAGCTTACTTCGGCCAGTTTTTTAAAACCACAGCTTCTAGAATGTTTAGATGAATTCTTAAAAAACACGAGTTCTTAGAAAATGTGATTTATTTCATAAATGGAATCAACAAATTATGCACATTCTATATAATAACGACTTTCTATAGTTTGCATATGCGTCCGGAAATAAGAAAAGCTTACTTCCGCCAGTTTTTTAAAACCACAGCTTCTAGAAGGTTTACATGATTTCTTAAAAAACACGAATTTTTAGAAAATGTGATTTATTTCATAAATGGAATCAACAAAGTATGCACATTCTACGTGATAACGACTTTCTATAGTTTGCACATGCGTCTGGAAATAAGAAAAGCTTACTTCCCCCCTTTTTTTAAATTCACAGCTTCTAGAAGGTTTAGATGAATTCTTAAAAAACACGAGTTTTTAGAAAATGTCATTTATTTAATAAATGGAATCAACAAACTATGCACATTCTACGTAATAACGACTTTCTATAGTTTGCGCATGCGTCCGGAAATAAGAAAAGCGTACTTCCGCCAGTTTTTTTAAACCACAGCTTCTAGAAGGTTTACATGATTTCTTAAAACACACGAGTTTTTAGAAAATGTGATTTATTTTATAAATGCAATCAACAAAGTATGCACATTCTATGTAATAACAACTTTCTAAAGTTTGCGCATGCGTCCGGAAATATGAAAAGCTTGCTTCCGCCAGTTTTTTAAAATCACAGCTTCTAGAAGGTTTACATGATTTCTTAAAAAACACGAGTTTTTAGAAAATGTGATTTATTTCATAAATGAAATCAACAAAGTATGCACATTCTTTGTCATAACGACTTTATATAGTTTGCGCATGCGCAAACTATGCACATTCTACATAATAACAAATTTTTATAGTTTGCGCATGCGTCCGGAAATAAGAAAAGCTTACTTCCCCCCTTTTTTTAAATTCACAGCTTCTAGAAGGTTTAGATAAATTCTTTAAAAAAATGAGTTTTTAGAAAATGTGATTGATTTCATAAATGGAATCAACAAAGTATGCACATTCTTCGTCATAATGACTTTCTATAGTTTGCGCATGCGTCTGGAAATAAGAAAAGCTTAATTCCCAACGTTTTTTAAAATCACAGCTTCTAGAAGGTTTACATGTTTTCTCAAAAAACACGAGTTTTTAGGAAATGTGATTTATTTCATAAATGGAATCAACAACGTATGCACATTCTATGTCATAACGACTTTCTATAGTTTGCGCATGCGCAAACTATGCACATTCTACATAATAACAACTTTCTATAGTATACTCATGCGTCCGGAAATAAGAAAAGCTTACTTCCCCCCTTTTTTTAAATTCACAGCTTCTAGAAGGTTTAGATGAATTCTTAAAAAACACGAGTTTTTAGAAAATGTGATTGATTTCATAAATGGAATCAACAAAGTATGCACATTCTTCGTCATAATGACTTTCTATAGTTTGCGCATGCGTCTGGAAATAAGAAAAGCTTAATTCCCAACGTTTTTTAAAATCACAGCTTCTAGAAGGTTTACATGTTTTCTCAAAAAACACGAGTTTTTAGGAAATGTGATTTATTTCATAAATGGAATCAACAGCGTATGCACATTCTATGTCATAACGACTTTCTATAGTTTGCGCATGCGCAAACTATGCACATTCTACATAATAACAACTTTCTATAGTATACTCATGCGTCCGGAAATAAGAAAAGCTTACTTCCCCCCTTTTTTTAAATTCACAGCTTCTAGAAGGTTTAGATGAATTCTTAAAAAACACGAGTTTTTAGAAAATGTGATTTATTTAATAAATGGAATCAACAAACTATGCACATTCAACGTAATAACGACTTTCTATAGTTTGCGCATGCGTCCGGAAATAAGAAAAGCGTACTTCCGCCAGGTTTTTGAAACCACAGCTTCTAGAAGGTTTACATGATTTCTTAAAAAACATGAGTTTTTAGAAAATGTGATTTATTTCATAAATGGAATGAACAAAGTATGCACATTCTATGTAATAATGACTTTCTAAAGTTTGCGCATGCGTCCGGAAATATGAAAAGCTTACTTCTGCCAGTTTTCTAAAATCACAGCTTCTAGAAGGTTTACATGATATCTTAAAAAACACAAGTTTTTAGAAAATGCGATTTATTTCATAAATGGAATCAACAAAGTATGCACATTCTACGTAGTAACGACTTTATAAAGTTTGTGCATGCGTCCGGAAATATGAAAAGCTTACTTCCGCCAGTTTTTTAAAATCACAACTTCTAGAAGGTTTACATGATTTCTTAAAAAACACGAGTTTTTAGAAAATGTGATTTATTTCATAAATGGAATCAACAAAGTATGCACATTCTTCGTCATAACGACTTTCTATAGTTTGCGCATGCGTCTGGAAATAAGAAAAGCTTAATTCCCAACGTTTTTTGAAATCACAGCTTCTAGAAGGTTTACATGATTTCTTAGAAAACACGAGTTTTTAGGAAATGTGATTTATTTCATAAATAGAATCAACAAACTATGCACATTCTACGTAATAACGAATTTATAAAATTTGTGCATGCGTCCGGAAATATGAAAAGCTTTCTTCCGCTAGTTTTTTAAAATCACAGCTTCTAGAAGGTTTACATGATTTCTTAAAAAACACGAGTTTTTAGAAAATGTGATTTATTTCATAAATGGAATCAACAAAGTATGCACATTCTACGTGATAACGACTTTCTATAGTTTGCACATGCGTCTGGAAATAAGAAAAGCTTACTTCCCCCAGTTTTTTGAAACCACAGCTTCTAGAAGGTTTACATGATTTCTTAAAAAACACGATTTTTTAGAAAATGTGATTTATTTCATAAATGGAATCAACAAAGTATGCACATTCTATGTAATAACGACTTTTTAAAGTTTGCGCATGCATCCGAAACTATGAAAAGCTTACTTCCGCCAGTTTTTTAAAATCACAGCTTCTAGAAGGTTTACATGATTTCTTAAAAAACACGACTTTTTAGAAAATGTGATTTATTTCATAAATGGAATAAACAAAGTATGCACATTCTTCGTCATAACGACTTTCTATAGTTTGCGCATGCGTCTGGAAATAAGAAAAGCTTAATTCCCAACGTTTTTTAAAATCACAGCTTCTAGAAGGTTTACATGATTTCTTAAAAAACATGAGTTTCTAGGAAATGTGATTTATTTCATAAATGGAATCAACAAACTATGCACATTCTACGTAATAACGAATTTATAAAGTTTGTGCATGCATCCGGAAATATGAAAATCTTTCTTCCGCCAGTTTTTTAAAATCACAGCTTCTAGAAGGTTTACATGATTTCTTAAAAAACACGATTTTTTAGGAAATGTGATTTATTTCATAAATGGAATCAACAAAGTTTGCAAATTCTACGTCATAACGACTTTCTATAGTTTGCGCATGCGTCCGGAAACAAGAAAAGCTTAATTGCCCCCGTTTTTTAAAATCACAGCTTCTAGAAGGTTTACATAATTTCTTAAAAAGCACGAGTTTTTAGAAAATGTGATTTATTTCATAAATGGAATCAACAAAGTATGCACATTCTATGTAATAACGAATTTCTAAAGTTTGCGCATGCGTCCGGAAATAAGAAAAGCTTATTTCCGCCAATTTTTTAAAACCACAGCTTCTTGAAGGTTTACATGATTTATTAAAAAACACGAGTTTTTAGAAAATGTGATTTATTTCATAAATGGAATCAACACAGTATGCACATTCTATGTAATAACGACTTTCTAAAGTTTGTGCATGCGTCCGAAAATATGAAATGCTTACTTCCGCCAGTTTTTTAAAATCACAGCTTCTAGAAGGTTTACATGATTTCTTAAAAAACACGACTTTTTAGAAAATGTGATTTATTTCATAAATGGAATAAACAAAGTATGCACATTCTTCGTCATAACGACTTTCTATAGTTTGCGCATGCGTCTGGAAATAAGAAAAGCCTAATTCTTAACGTTTTTTAAAATCACAGCTTCTAGAAGGTTTACATGATTTCTTAAAAACCATGAGTTTTTAGGAAATGTGATTTATTTCATAAATGGAATCAACAAAATATGCACATTCTACGTAATAACGAATTTATAAAGTTTGTGCATGCGTCCGGAAATATGAAAAGCTTTCTTCCGCCAGTTTTTTAAAATCACAGCTTCTAGAAGGTTTACATGATTTCTTGAAAAACACATGCATGCGCATTCTACATAATAACAACTTTCTATTTTATGCGCATGCATCCGGAAATAAGAAAAGCTTACTTCCCCCCTTTTTTTAAATTGACAGCTTCTAGAAGGTTTAGATAAATTCTTAAAAAAAATGAGTTTTTAGAAAATGTGATTTATTTCATAAATGGAATCAACAAAGTATCCACATTCTACGTCATAACGACTTTCTATAGTTTGCGCATGCGGACGGAAATAAGAAAAGCTTACTTCCGTCAGATTTTTAAAATCACAGCTTCTGGAAGGTTTACATCAATTCTTAAAAAAAACGAGTTTTTAGAAAATGTTATTTACTTCATTAATGGAATCAACAAAGTATGCACATTCTACGTAGTAACGACTTTCTATAGTTTGCGCATGCATCCGGAAATAAGAAAAGCTTACTTCTGCCAGTTTTTTAAAATCACAGCTTCTAGAAGGTTTACATGATTTCTTAAAAAACACGAGTTTTTAGGAAATGTGATTTATTTCATAAATGGAATCAACAAAGTATGCACATTCTATGTCGTAACAACTTTCTATAGTTTGCGAATGCGCAAACTATGCACATTCTACGTAATAACAACTTTCTTTATTTTGCGCATGCGTCCGGAAATAAGAAAACCTTAGTTCCCCCCTTTTTTTAAATTCACAGCTTCTAGAAGGTTTAAATGAATTCTTAGAAAACACGAGTTTTTAGAAAATGTGATTTATTTCATAAATGGAATTAACAAAGTATGCACACTCTACGTCATAACGACTTTCTATAGTTTGCGCATGCGTCCGGAAATAAGAAAAGCTTAATCCCCCCCGTTTTTTAAAATCACAGCTTGTAGAATGTTTAGATGAAATCTTAAAAAACACGAGTTTTTAGAAAATGTGATTTATTTCATAAATGGAATCAACAAATTATGCACATTCTATATAATAACGACTTTCTATAGTTTGCATATGCGTCCGGAAATAAGAAAAGCTTACTTCCGCCAGTTTTTTAAAACCACAGCTTCTAGAAGGTTTACATGATTTCTTAAAATACACGAGTTTTTAAAAAATGTTATTTATTTCATAAATGGAATCAACAAAGTATGCACATTCTACATCATAACGACTTTCTATAGTTTGTGCATGCGTCCGGAAATAAGGAAAGCTTAATCCCCCCCGTTTTTTAAAATCACAGCTTCTAGAAGGTTTAGATGAATTCTTAAAAAACACGAGTTTTTAGAAAATGTGATTTATTTCATAAATGGAATCAACAAAGTATGCATATTCTATGTCATAACAACTTTCTATAGTTTGCGCATGCGCAAACTATGCACATTCTACGTGATAACGACTTTCTATAGTTTGCGCATGCATCCGCAAATAAGAAAAGCTTACTTCCCCCCTTTTTTTAAATTCACAGCTTCTAGAAGGTTTAGATGAATTCTTAAAAAACACGAGTTTTTATAAAATGTGATTTATTTCATAAATGGAATCAACAAACTATGCACATTCTACGTAATAACGAATTTATAAAGTTTGTGCATGCGTCTGGAAATATGAAAAGCTTTCTTCCTCCAGTTTTTTAAAATCACAGCTTCTAGAAGGTTTACATGATTTCTTAAAAAACACGAGTTTTTAGAAAATGTGATTTATTTCATAAATGGAATCAACAAAGTATGCACATTCTACGTGATAACGACTTTCTATAGTTTGCGCATGCGTCTGGAAATAAGAAAAGCTTACTTCCCCCCTTTTTTTAAATTCACAGCTTCTAGAAGGTTTAGATGAATTCTTAAAAAACACGAGTTTTTAGAAAATGTGATTTATTTAATAAGTGGAATCAACAAACTATGCACATTCTATGTAATAACAACTTTCTAAAGTTTGCGCATGCGTCCGGAAATATGAAAAGCTTACTTCCGCCAGTTTTTTAAAATCACAGCTTCTAGAAGGTTTACATGATTTCTTAAAAAACACGAGTTTATAGAAAATGTGATTTATTTCATAAATGGAATCAACAAAGTATGCACATTCTTCGTCCTAACGACTTTCTACAGTTTGCGCATGCATCTGGAAGTAAGAAAAGCTTAATTCCCAATGTTTTTTAAAATCACATCTTCTAGAAGGTTTACATGATTTCTTAAAAAACACGAGTTTTTAGGAAATATGATTTATTTCATAAATGGAATCAACAAACTATGCACATTCTACGTAATAACGAATTTATAAAATTTGTGCATGCGTCCGGAAATATGAAAAGCTTTCTTTCGCCAGTTTTTTAAAATCACAGCTTCTAGAAGGTTTACATGATTTCTTAAAAAACACGAGTTTTTAGAAAATGTGATTTATTTCATAAATGGAATCAACAAAGTATGCACATTCTACGTGATAACGACTTTCTATAGTTCGCGCATGCGTCTGGAAATAAGAAAAGCTTACTTCCCCCCTTTTTTTAAATTCACAGCTTCTAGAAGGTTTAGATGAATTCTTAAAAAACATGACTTTTTAGAAAATGTGATTTATTTAATAAATGGAATCAACAAACTATGCACATTCTACGTAATAACGACTTTCTATAGTTTGCGCATGCGTCCGGAAATAAGAAAAGCTTACTTCCGCCAGTTTTTTGAAACCACAGTTTCTAGAAGGTTTACATGATTTCTTAAAAAACACGATTTTTTAGAAAATGTGATTTATTTCATAAATGGAATCAACAAAGTATGCACATTCTATGTAATAACGACTTTTTAAAGTTTGCGCATGCATCCGAAAATATGAAAAGCTTACTTCCGCCAGTTTGTTAAAATCACAGCTTCTAGAAGGTTTACATGATTTCTTAAAAAACACGACTTTTTAGAAAATGTGATTGATTTCATAAATGGAATAAACAAAGTATGCACATTCTTCGTCATAACGACTTTCTATAGTTTGCGCATGCGTCTGGAAATAAGAAAAGCTTAATTCCCAACGTTTCTTAAAATCACAGCTTCTAGAAGGTTTACATGATTTCTTAAAAAACATGAGTTTCTAGGAAATGTGATTTATTTCTTAAATGGAATCAACAAACTATGCACATTCTACGTAATAACGAATTTATAAAGTTGTGCATGCGTCCGGAAATATGAAAATCTTTCTTCCGCCAGTTTTTTAAAATCACAGCTTCTAGAAGGTTTACATGATTTCTTAAAAAACACGAGTTTTTAGGAAATTTGATTTATTTCATAAATGGAATCAACAAAGTTTGCAAATTCTACGTCATAACGACTTTCTAAAGTTTGCGCATGCGTCCGGAAATAAGAAAAGCTTACTTCTGCCAATTTTTTAAAATCACAGCTTCTAGAAGGTTTACATGATTTCTTAAAAAACTTGAGTTTTTAGAAAATGTGATTTATTTCATCAATGGAATCAACAAAGTATGCACATTCTATGTCATAACGACTTTCTATAGTTTTCGCATGCGCAAACTATGCACATTCTACGTAATAACGACTTTCTATAGTTTGCGCATGCGTCCGGAAATAAGAAAAGCTTACTACCCCCCTTTTTTTAAATTCACAGCTTCTAGAAGGTTTAGATGAATTCTTAAAAAACACGAGATTTTAGAAAATGTGATTTATTTCATAAATGGAATCAACAAACTATGCACATTCTACGTAATAACGACTTTCTATAGTTTGCGCACGCGTCCGGAAATAAGTAAAGCTTCCTTCTGCCAGTTTTTTAAAACCACAGCTTCTAGAAGGTTTACATGATTTCTTAAAAAACACGAGTTTTTAGAAAATGTGATTTATTTCATCAATGGAATCATCAAAGTATGCACATTCTACGTCATAACAAATTTCTATAGTTTGCGCATGCGTCTGGAAATAAGAAATGCTTAATTCCCCTCGTTTTTTAAAATCACAGCTTCTAGAAGGTTTACATAATTTCTTAAAAAACACGAGTTTTTAGAAAATGTGATTTATTTCATAAATGGAATCAACAAAGTATGCACATTCTATGTAATAACAACTTTCTAAAGTTTGCGCATGCGTCCGGAAATATGAAAAGCTTACTTCCGCCAGTTTTTTAAAATCACAGCTTCTAGACAGTTTACATGATTTCTTAAAAAACTTGAGTTTTTAGAAAATCTGATTTATTTCATAAATGGAATCAACAAAGTATGCACATTCTATGTCATAACGACTATCTATAGTTTGCGCATGCGCAAACTATGCACATTCTACCTAATAACGACTTTCTATAGTTTGCGCATGCGTCCGGAAATAAGAAAAGCTTACTTCCCCCCTTTTTTTAAAATCACAGCTTCTAGAAGGTTTAGATGAATTCTTAAAAAACACGAGATTTTAGAAAATCTGATTTATTTCATAAATGGAATCAACAAACTATGCACATTCTACGTAATAACGACTTTCTATAGTTTGCGCACGCGTCCGGAAATAAGAAAATCTTCCTTCTGCCAGTTTTTTAAAACCACAGCTTCTAGAAGGTTTACATGATTTCTTAAAAAACACGAGTTTTTAGAAAATGTGAATTATTTCATAAATGGAATCAACAAAATATGCACATTCTATGTCATAACGACTTTCTATAGTTTGTGCATGCGCAAACTATGCACATTCTACATAATAACAACTTTCTATAGTTTGCGCATGCGTCCGGAAATAACAAAAGCGTATTTCCCCCCTTTTTTTAAATTCACAACTTCTAGAAGGTTTAGATGAATTCTTAAAAAAAACGAGTTTTTAAAAAATGTGATTTATTTCATAAATGGAATCAACAAAGTATGCACATTCTACCTCATAACGAATTTCTATAGTTTGCGCATGCGTCCGGAAATAAGAAAAGCTTACTTCCGCCAGTTTTTTAAAATCACAGCTTCAAGAAGGTTTACATGATTTCTTAAAAAACAAGAGTTTTTAGAAAATGTGATTTATTTCATAAATGGAATCAACAAAGTATTCACATTCTACGTAATAACGACTATCTATAGTTTGTGCATGCGTCTAGAAATAAGAAAAGCTTAATTCCCCCCGTTTTTTAAAATCACAGCTTCTAGAAGGTTTACATGATTTCTTAAAAAAAACGAGTTTTTAGAAAATGTTATTTATTTCATAAATGGAATCAACAAACTATGCACATTCTATGTCATAACGATTTTCTATAGTTTGCGCATGCGGAAACTATGCACATTCTACGTGATAACGACTTTCTATAGTTTACGCATGCATCTGGAAATAAGAAAAGCTTACTTCCCCGCTTTTTTTAAATTCACAGCTTCTAGAAGGTTTAGATGAATTCTTAAAAAAAACGAGTTTTTAGAAAATGTTATTTATTTCATAAATGGAGTCAACAAACTATGCATATTCTACAGAATAACGACTTTCTATAGTTTGCGCATGCGTCCGGAAATAAGAAAAGCTTACTTCCGCTACTTTTTTAAAACCACAGCTTCTAGAAGGTTTACATGAGTTCTTAAAAAACACGAGTTTTTAGAAAATGTGATTTATTTCATAAATGGAATCAACAAAGTATGCACATTCTATGTAATAACGACTTTCTAAAGTTTGCGCATGCGTCCGGAAACATGAAAAGCTTACTTCCGCCAGTTTTTTAAAATCACAGCTTCTAGACGGTTTACATGATTTCTTAAAAAACACGAGTTTTTAGAAAATGCGATTTATTTCATAAATGGAATCAACAAAGTATGCACATTCTACGTCATAACGAATTTCTATAGTTTGCGCATGCGTCCGGAAACAAGGAAAGCTTAATTCCCCCCGTTTTTTAAAATCACAGCTTCTAGAAGGTTTACATGATTTCTTAAAAAAGACGAGTTTTTAGGAAATTTGATTTATTTCACAAATGGAATCAACAAAGTATGCACATTCTATGTCATAGCGACTTTCTATAGCTTGCGCATGTGCAAACTATGCACATTCTACGTAATAACAAATTTCTATAGTTTGCGCATGCTTCCGGAAATAAGAAAAGCTTACTTCCCCCCTTTTTTTAAATTCACACCTTCTAGAAGGTTTAGATGAATTCTTAAAAAATGCGAGTTTTTGGAAAATGTGATTTATTTCATCAATGGAATCAACAAAGTGTGCACATTCTACGTCATAACTACTTTCTATAGTTTGCGCATGCGTCCGGAAATAAGAAAAGCTTAATTCCGCCCATTTTTTAAAATCACAGCTTCTAGAAGGTTTACATAATTTCTTAAAAAACACGAGTTTTTAGAAAATGTTATTTATTTCATAAATGGAATCAACAAAGTATGCACATTCTATGTCATAACGACTTTCTATAGTTGGCACATGCGCAAACTATGCACATTCTTCGTGATAACGACTTTCTATAGTTTGCGCATGCGTCCGGAAATAAGAAAAGCTTACTTCCCCCCTTTTTTTAAATTCACAGCTTCTGGAAGGTTTAGATGAATTCTTAAAAAACATGAGTTCTTATAAAATGTGATTTATTTCATAAATGGAATCAACAAACTATGCACATTGTACGTAATAATGACTTTCTATAGTTTGCGCATGCGTCCGGAAATAAGAAAAGCTTACTTCCGCAAGTTTTTTAAAACCACAGCTTCTAGAAGGTTTACATGATTTCTTAAAAAACACGAGTTTTTAGAAAATGTGATTTATTTCATAAATGGAATCAACAAAGTATGCACATTCTATATAATAATGACTTTCTATAGTTTGTGCATGTGTCCGGAAATAAGAAAAGCTTAATTCCCCCCATTTTTTAAAATTACATCTTCTAGAAGGTTTATATAATTTCTTAAAAAACACGAGTTTTTAGAAAATGATATTATTTCATAAATGGAATCAACAAAGTATACACATTCTATTTCATAACGACTTTCTATAGTTGGCGCATGCGCAAACTATGCACATTCTACGTGATAACGACCTTCTATAGTTTGCGCATGCGTCCGGAAATAAGAAAAGCTTACTTCCCCCCTTTTTTTAAATTCACAGCTTCTAGAAGGTTTAGATGAATTCTTAAAAAACATGAGTTCTTATAAAATGTGATTTATTTCATAAATGGAATCAACAAACTATGCATATTCTACGTAGTAACGACTTTCTATATTTTGCGCCTTCGTCCGGAAATAAGAAAAGCTTACTTCCGCCAGTTTTTTAAAACCACAGCTTCTAAAAGGTTTACATGATTTCTTAAAAAACACGAGTTTTTAGAAAATGTGATTTATTTCATAAATGGAATCAACAAAGTATGCACATTCTACGTCATAACGAATTTCTATAGTTTGCGCATACGTCTGAAAATAAGAAAAGCTTAATTCCCCCGGTTTTTTAAAATCACAGCTTCTAAAAAGTTTACATGGTTTCTTAAAAAACACGAGTTTTTAGAAAATGTGATTTATTTCATAAATGGAATCAACAAAGTAAGCACATTCTATGTCATAACAACTTTCTATAGTTTGCGCATGCGCAAACTATGCACATTGTACGTGATAACGACTTTCTATAGTTTGCGCATACGTCCAGAAATAAGAAAAGCTTACTTCCCCCCTTTTTTTAAATTCACAGCTTCTAGAAGGTTTAGATGAATTCTTAAAAAACACGAGTTTTTAGAAAATGTGATTTATTTTATAAATGGAATCAATAAACTATGCACATTCTAAGTAATAACGACTTTCTATAGTTTGCGCATGCGTCCGGAAATAAGAAAAGCTTACTTTCACCAGTTTTTTAAAAGCACAGCTTCTAGAAGGTTTACATAATTTCTTAAAAAACACGAGTTTTTAGAAAATGTGATTTATTTCATAAATGGAATCAACAAAGTATGCACATTGTATGTAATAACGACTTTCTAAAGTTTGCGCATGCGTCCGGAAATATGAAAAGCTTACTTCCGCCAGTTTTTTAAAATCATAGCTTCTAGACGGTTTACAAGATTTCTTATAAAACACGAGTTTTTAGAAAATGTGATTTATTTAATAAATGGAATCAACAAAGTATGCACATTCTTCGTCATAACGAATTTCTATAGTTTGCGCATCCGTCCGGAAATAAGAATAGCTTAATTCCCACCATTTTTTAAAATCACAGCTTCTAGAAGGTTTACATGATTTCTTAAAAAACACGAGTTTTTAGGAAATGTGATTTATTTCATAAATGGAAACAACAAAGTATGCACATTCTATGTCATAACGACTTTCTATAGTTGGCGCATGCGTAAACTATGCACATTCTATGTGATAACGACTTTCTATAGTTTGCGCATGCGTCCGGAAATCAGAAAAGCTTACTTCCCCCCTTTTTTTAAATTCACAGCTTCTAGAAGGTTTAGATGAATTCTTAAAAAACACGAGTTTTTTGAAAATGTGATTTATT
This sequence comes from Larix kaempferi, assembly GCA_027924585.1. Taxonomy (NCBI): domain Eukaryota; kingdom Viridiplantae; phylum Streptophyta; class Pinopsida; order Pinales; family Pinaceae; genus Larix; species Larix kaempferi. The sequence goes on from BSBM01000217.1 coordinate 40,251,489, forward strand.
TCATAAATGGAATCAACGAAGTATGCAGATTCTACGTCATAACGACTTTCTATAGTTTGCGCATGCATCCAGAAATAAGAAAAGCTTAATTCCCCCCGTTTTTTAAAATCACAGCTTCTATAAGGTTTACATAATTTCTTAAAAAACACGAGTTTTTAGAAAAAGTGATTTATTTCATATATGGAATCAACAAAGTATGCACATTCTATGTCATAACGACTTTCTATAGTTGGCGCATGCGCAAACTATGCACATTCTACGTGATAACGACTTTCTATAGTTTGCGCATGCGTCCGGAAATAAGAAAAGCTTAGTTCCCCCCTTTTTTTAAATTCACAGCTTCTAGAAGGTTTAGATGAATTCTTAAAAAACACGAGTTTTTAAAAAATGTGATTTATTTTATAAATGGAATCAACAAGGTATGCACATTCTACATAGTAACTACTTTCTATAGCTTGTGCATGCGTCCGGAAATAAGAAAAGCTTACTTTCGCCAGTTTTTTAAAACCACAGCTTTCTAGAAGGTTTACATGATTTCTTAAAAAACATGAGTTTTTAGAAAATGTGATTTATTGCATAAATGGAATCAACAAAGTATGCACATTCTACGTAGTAACGACTTTTTGTAGTTTGCGCATGCGTCCGGATATAAGAAAAGCTTACTTCCGCCAGTTTTTTAAAATCATAGCTTCCTGAAGGTTTACATGATTTCTTAAAAAACACGAGTTTTTAGAAAATGTGATTTATTTCATAAATGGAATCAATAAAGTATGCACATTCTATGTCATAACGACTTTCTAAAGTTTGCGCATGCGCAAACTATGCACATTCTACGTGATAACGACTTTGTAGAGTTTGCTAAAGCGTCCGGAAATAAGAAAAGATTACTTCCCCTCTTTTTTTAAATTCACAGCTTCTAGAAGGTTTAGATGAATTCTTTAAAAACACGAGTTTTTAGAGAATGTGATTTATTTCATGAATGGAATAAACAAACTATGCACATTCTACATAATAACGACTTTCTATAGTTTGCGCATGCATCCAGAAATAAGAAAAGCTTACTTCCCCCCGTTTTTAAAATCACAGCTTCTAGAAGGTTTACATGATTTCTTCAAAAACACGAGTTTTTAGAAAATGTGATTTATTTCATAAATGGAATCAACAAAGTATGGACATTCTATTTCATAACAACTTTCTATAGTTTGCGCATGCACAAACTATGCACATTCTACGTGATAACGACTTTCTATAGTTTGCGCATGCGTCCGGAAATAAGAAAAGCTTACTTCCCCCCTTTTTTGAAATTCACAGCTTCTAGAAGGTTTAGATGAATTCTTAAAAAACACAAGTTTTTAGAAAATGTGATTTATTTCATCAATGGAATGAACAAAGTATGCACATTCTACATGATAACGACTTTCTATAGTTTGCGCATGCATCTGGAAATAAGAAAAGCTTACTTCCCCCCTTTTTTTAAATTCACAGCTTCTAGAAGGTTTAGATGAATTCTTAAAAAACACGAGTTCTTATAGTTTGCGCATGCGTCCGGAAATAAGAAAAGCTTACTTCCGCAAGTTTTTTAAAACCACGGCTTCTAGAAGGTTTACATGATTTCTTAAAAAACACGAGTTTTTAGAAAATGTGATTTATTTCATAAATGGAATCAACAAAGTATGCACATTCTACGTCATAACAACTTTCTATAGTTTGCGCATGCGTCCGGAAATAAGAAAAGCTTAATTCCACCCGTTTTTTAAAATCACAGCTTCTAGAAGGTTTACATGATTTCTTAAAAAACACGAGTTTTTAGGAAATGTGATTTATGTCATAAATGGAATCAACAAAGTATGCACATTCTATGTCATAACAAATTTCTATAGTTTGCGCATGCGTCCGGAAATAAGAAAAGCTTAATTCTCCCCGTTTTTTAAAATCACAACTACTAGAAGGTTTACATAATTTCTTAAAAAACACGAGTTTTTAGAAAATGTGATTTATTTCATAAATGGAATCAACAAGGTATGCACATTCTATGTCATAACGACTTTGTAAAGTTTGCACATGCGCAAACTATGCACATTCTACGTGATAACGACTTTGTATAGTTTGCTAAAGCGTCCGGAAATAAGAAAAGATTACTTACACCCTTTTTTTAAATTCACAGCTTCTAGAAGGTTTAGATGAATTCTTTAAAAACACGAGTTTTTAGAAAATGTGATTTATTTCATAAATGGAATCAACAAAGTATGCACATTCTACGTGATAACGACTTTCTATAGTTTGCGCATGCGTCCGAAAATAAGAAAAGCTTACTTCCCCCCTTTTTTTAAATTCACAGCTTCTAGAAGGTTTAGATGAATTCTTAAAAAACACGAGTTCTTATAAAATGTGATTTATTTCATAAATGGAATCAACAAACTATGCAAATTCTACGTAATAACGACTTTCTATAGTTTGCGCATGGGTCCGGAAATAAGAAAAGCTTACTTCGACCAGTTTTTTAAAACCACAGCTTCTAAAAGGTTTACATGATTTCTTAAAAAACACGTGTTTTTAGAAAATGTGATTTATTTCATAAATGGAATCAACAAAGTATGCACATTCCTTGTCATAACGACTTTCTATAGTTTGTGCATGCGTCCGGAAATAAAAATAGCTTCATTCCCCCCATTTTTTAAAATCACAGCTTCTAGAAGGTTTACATGATTTCTTAAAAAACACGAGTTTTTAGAAAATGTGATTTATTTCATAAATGGAATCAACAAAGTATGCACATTCTATGTCATAACAACTTTCTATAGTTTGCGCATGCGCAAACTATGCACATTCTACGTGACAACAACTTTCTATAACTTGCGCATGCGTCCGGAAATAAGAAAAGCTTACTTCCCCCCTTTTTTTAAATTCACAGCTTCTAGGAGGTTTAGATGAATTCTTAAAAAAGACGAGTTTTTTGAAAATGTGATTTATTTCATAAATGGAATCAACAAACTATGCACATTCTACGTCATAACGACTTTCTATAGTTTGCGCATGCGTCCGGAAAAAAGAAAAGCTTACTTCCCCCCTTTTTTTAAATTCACAGCTTCTAGGAGGTTTAGATGAATTCTTAAAAAAGATAAGATTTTTGAAAATGTGATTTATTTCATAAATGGAATCAACAAGCTATGCACATTCTATGTAATAACGACTTTCTATAGTTTTCGCATGCGTCCGGAAATAAGAAAAGCTTACTTCGGCCAGTTTTTTAAAACCACGGCTTCTAGAAGGTTTACATGATTTCTTAAAAAACACGAGTTTTTAGAAAATTTGATTTATTTCATGAATGGAATCAACAAAGTATGCACATTCTATGTAATAATGACTTTCTAAAGTTTGGGTACGCGTCTGGCAATATGAATAGCTTACTTCTGCCAGTTTTTTAAAATCACAGCTTCTAGAAGGTTTACATGATTTCTTAAAAAACACGAGTTTTTAGAAAATGTGGTTTATTTCATAAATGGAATAAACAAAGTATGCACATTCCTCGTCATAACGACCTTCTATAGTTTGCGCATGCATCCGGAAATAAAAATAGCTTCATTCCCCCCATTTCTTAAAATCACAGCTTCTAGAAGGTTTACATGATTTCTTAAAAAACACGAGTTTTTAGAAAATGTGATTTAATTCATAAATGGAATCAACAAAGTATGCACATTCTATGTCATAACGACTTTCTATAGTTTGCGCATGCGCAAACTATGCACATTCTACGTGACAACGACTTTCTATAACTTGCGCGTGCGTCTGGAAATAAGAGAAGCTTACTTCCCCCCCTTTTTTTAATTCACAGCTTCTAGGAGGTTTAGATGAATTCTTAAAAAAGACGAGTTTTTTTAAAATGTGATTTATTTCATAAATGGAATCGACAAAGTATGCACATTCTACGTAATAATGACTTTCTATAGTTTGCGCATGCGTCCGGAAATAAGAAAAGCTTACTTCGTCCAGTTTTTTAAAACCACAACTTCTAGAAGGTTTACATGATTTCGTAAAAAACACGTGTTTTAAGAAAATGTGATTTATTTCATAAATGGAATCATCAAAGTATGCACATTCTACGTCATAATGACTTTCAATAGTTTGCGCATGCGTCCGGAAATAAGAAAAGCTTACTTCCGCCAGTTTTTTAAAATCACAGCTTCTAGAAGGTTTACATGATTTCTTAAAAAACACGAGTTTTTAGAAAATGTGATTTATTTCATAAATGGAATCAACAAAGTATGCACATTCTACGTCATAATGACTTTCTATAGTTTGCGCATGCGTCCAGAAATAATTAAAGCTTAATTCCCCCCGTTTTTTAAAATCACAGCTTCTAGAACATTTACATAATTTCTTAAAAAACACGAGTTTTTAGAAAATGTGATTTATTTCATAAATGGAATCAACAAAGTATGGACATTTTATGTCATAACAACTTTCTATAGTTAGCGCATGCGCAAACTATGCACATTCTACGTGATAACGACTTTCTATAGTTTGCGCATGCATCCAGAAATAAGAAAAGCTTACTTCCCCCCTTTTTTTAAATTCACAGCTTCTAGAAGGTTTAGATGAATTCTTAAAAAACACGAGTTTTTAGAATATGTGATTTATTTTATAGATGGAATCAACAAGGTATGCACATTCTACGTAGTAACGAATTTCTATAGCTTGCGCATGCGTCCGGAAATAAGAAAAGCTTACTTCCGCCAGTTTTTTAAAACCACAGCTTTCTAGAAGGTTTACATGATTTCTTAAAAAACACGAGTTTTTAGAAAATGTGATTTATTACATAAATGGAATCAACAAAGTATGCACATTCTACGTAGTAACGATTTTCTGTAGTTTGTGCATGCGTCCGGATATAAGAAAAGCTTACTTCCGCCATTTTTTTAAAATCACAGCTTCCTGAAAGTTTACATGATTTCTTAAAAAACACGAGTTTTTAGAAAATGTGATTTATTTCATAAATGGAATCAACAAAGTATGGACATTCTATGTCATAACGACTTTCTATAGTTTGCGCATGCGCAAACTATGCACATTCTACGTGATAACGACTTTCTATAGTTTGCGCATGCGTCCGGAAATAAGAAAAGCATACTTCCCCCCTTTTTCTAAATTCACAGCTTCTAGAAGGTTTAGATAAATTCTTAAAAACCACAAGTTTTTAGAATATGTGATTTATTTCATAAATGGAATCAACAAAGTTTGCACATTCTAAGTCATAATGACTTTCTATACATTGCGCATGCGTCCGGAAATAAGAAAAGCTTAATTTCCCCCGTTTTTTAAAATCACAGCTTCTATAAGGTTTACATGATTTCTTAAAAAACACGAGTTTTTAGAAAATGTGATTTATTTCATAAATGGAATCAACAAACTATGCACATTCTACGTGATAACGACTTTCTATAGTTTGCGCATGCGTCCGGAAATAAGAAAAGCTTACTTCCGCCAGTTTTTCAAAATCACGGCTTCTAGAAGGTTTACATGATTTCTTAAAAAACACGAGTTTTTAGAAAATGTGATTTATTTCATAAATGGAATCAACAAAGTATGCACATTCTATGTCATAACGACTTTCTAAAGTTTGCACATGCGCAAACTATGCACATTCTACGTGATAACGACTTTCTATAGTTTGCGCATGCGTCCGGAAATAAGAAAAGCTTACTTCCCCCCTTTTTTTAAATTCACAGCTTCTAGAAGGTTTAGATGAATTCTTAAAAAACAAGAGTTTTTAGAAAATGTGATTTATTTTATAAATGGAATCAACAAATTATGCACATTCTACGTAATAACGACTCTCTATAGTTTGCGCATGCGTCTGGAAATAAGAAAAACTTACTTCCCCCCTTTTTTTAAATTCACAGCTTCTAGAAGGTTTAGATGAATTCTTAAAAAACACGAGTTTTTAGAAAATGTGATTTATTTCATTAATGGAATAAACAAAGTATGCACATTCTATGTAATAACGACATTCTAAAGTTTGCGAATGCGTCCGGAAATAAGAAAAGCTTACTTCCGCCAGTTTTTTAAAACCACAGCTTCGAGAAGGTTTACATGATTTCTTAAAAAACACGAGTTTTTCGAAAATGTGATTTATTTCATAAATGGAATCAACAAAGTATGCACATTCTATGTAATAACGACTTTCTAAAGTTTGCGCATGCGTCCGGAAATATGAAAAGCTTACTTCCCCCCGTTTTTTAAAATCACAGCTTCTAGAAGGTTTACATGATTTCTTAAAAAACACGAGTTTTTAGAAAATGTGATTTATTTCATAAATGGAATCGAAAAACTATGCACATTCTACATAATAACGACGTTCTATAGTTTGCGCATGCGTCCGGAAATAAGAAAAGCTTCCTTCCACCAGTTTTTTAAAACCACAGCTTCTAGAAGGTTTACATGATTTCTTAAAAAACACGAGTTTTTAGAAAATGTGATTTATTTCATTAATGGAATCAACAAATTATGCACATTCTATGTAATAACAACTTTCTAAAGTTTGCGCATGCGTCCGGAAATATGAAAAGCTTAGTTTCGCCAGTTTTTTAAAATCAGAGCTTCTAGAATGTTTACATGATTTCTTAAAAAACACGAGTTTTTAGAAGATGTGCTTTATTTCATAAATGGAATCAACAAAGTATGCACATTCTACATCATAACGACTTTCTATAGTTTGAGCATGCGTCCGGAAATAACAAAAGCTTAATTCCCCCCATTTTTTAAAATCACAGCTTCTAGAAGGTTTACATGATTTTTTAAAAAAAACGAGTTTTTAGGAAATGTGATTTATTTCATAAATGGAATCAACAAAGTATGCACATTCTATGTCATAATGAATTTCTATAGTTTGCACATGCGCAAACTATGCACATTCTACATGATAATGACTTTCTATAGTTTGCGCATGCGTTCAGAAATAAGAAAAGCTTACTTCCCCCCTTTTTTTAAATTCACAGCTTCTAGAAGGTTTAGATGAATTCTTAAAAAACACGAGTTTTTAGAAAATGTGATTTATTTCATAAATGGAATCAACAAACTATGCACATTCTACATAATAACGACTTTTTATAATTTGTGCATGCGTCCGGAAATAAAAAAAAGCTTACTTCCTCCCTTTTTTTAAATTCATAGCTTCTAGAAGGTTTAGATGAATTCTTAAAAAACATGAGTTTTTAGAAAATGTGATTTATTTTATCAATGGAATCAACAAACTATGCACATTCTACGTAATAACGACTTTCTATAGTTTGCGCACGCGTCCGGAAATAAGAAAAGCTTCCTTCCGCCAGTTTTTTAAAACCACAGCTTCAAGAAGGTTTAGACGATTTCTTAAAAAACACGAGTTTTTAGAAAATGTGATTTATTTCATTAATGGAATCAACAAAGTATACACACTCTATGTAATAACGACTTTCTAAAGTTTGCGCATGCGTCTGGAAATGAGAAAAGCTTACTTCCGCCAGTTTTTTAAAATCACAGCTTGTAGAAGGTTTACATGATTTCTTAAAAAACACGAGTTTTTAGAAAATGTGATTTATTTCATAAATGGAATCAACAAAGTATGCACATTCTATGTCATAACGACTTTCTATAGTTTGTGCATGCGCAAACTATGAGCATTCTACGTGATAACGACTTTCTATAGTTTGCGCATGCGTCCGGAAATAAGAAAAGCTTACTTCCCCTCTTTTTTTAAATTCACATCTTCTAGAAGGTATAGATGAATTCTGAAAAAACACGATTTTTTAGAAAATGTGATTTGTTTCATAATGGAATCAACAAACTATGCACATTCTACGTAATAACGACTTTCTATAGTTTGCGCATGCATCCGGAAATAAGAAAATCTTACTTCCCCCCTCTTTTTAAATTCACAGCTTCTAGAAGGTTTAGATGAATTCTTAAAAAACACGACTTTTTAGAAAATGTGATTTATTTCAGAAATGGAATCAATAAACTATGCACATTCTATGTGATAACGACTTTCTATAGTTTGCGCATGCGTTCGGAAATAACAAAAGCTTACTTCCCCCCTTTTTTTAAATTCACAGCTTCTAGACGGTTTAGATGAATTCTTAAAAAACACGAGTTTTTAGAAAATGTGATTTATTTCATAAATGGAATCAACAAAGTATGCACATTCTACGTAGCAACGACTTTCTATAGTTTGCGCATGCGTCCGGAAATAAGAAAAGCTTACTTCCGCTAGTTTTTTAAAATCACAGCTTCTAGAAGGTTTACTTGATTTCTTAAAAAACACGAATTTTTAGAAAATGTGATTTATTTCATTAATGGAATCAACAAAGTATACACACTCTATGTAATAACGACTTTCTAAAGTTTGCGCATGCGTCCGGAAAATATGAAAAGCTTACTTCCGCCAGTTTTTTAAAATCACAACTTGTAGAAGGTTTACATGATTTCTTAAAAAACACGAGTTTTTAGAAAATGTGATTTATTTCATAAATGGAATCAACAAAGTATGCAAATTCTACATGATAACGAATTTCTATAGTTTGCGCATGCGTCCGGAAATAAGAAAAGCTTACTTCCCCCCTTTTTTTAAATTCACAGCTTCTAGAAGGTTTAGATGAATTCTTAAAAAACACGAGTTTTTAGAAAATGTGATTTATTTCATAAATGGAATCAACAAACTATGCACATTCTAGATAATAACGACTTTCTATAGTTTGCGCATCCGTCCGGAAATAAGAAAAGCTTACTTCCGCTAGTTTTTTAAAACCACAGCTTCTAGAAGGTTTACATGTTTTCTAAAAAAACACGAGTTTTTAGAAAATGTGATTTATTTCATAAATGGAATCAACAAAGTATGCACATTCTACATCATAACGACTTTCTATAGTTTGAGCATGCATTTGGAAATAAGAAAAGCTTAATTCCCCCAATTTTTTAAAATCACGGCTTCTAGAAGGTTTACATGATTTCTTAAAAAACACGAGTTTTTAGGAAATGTGATTTATTTCATAAATGGAATCAACAAAGTATGCACATTGTATGTCATAATTACTTTCTATAGTTTTCGCATGCGCAAACTATGCACATTCTACGTAATAACAACTTTCTATAGTTTGCGCATGCGTCCGGAAATAAGAAAAGCTAACTTCACACCTTTTTTTAAATTCACAGCTTCTAGAAGGTTTAGATGAATTCTTAAAAAACACGAGTTTTTACAAAATGTAATTTATTTCATAAATGGAATCAACAAAGTATGCACATTCTACGTAATAACGACTTTCTTTAGTTTGCGCATGCGTCTGGAAATAAGAAAAGCTTACTTCCGCCAGTTTTTTAAAACCACAGCTTCTAGAAGGTTTACATGATTTCTTAAAAAACACGAATTTTTAGAAAATGTGATTTATTTCATAAATGGAATCAACAAAGTATGCACATTCTATGCCATAACGAATTTCTATAGTTTGTGCATGCACAAACTATGGACATTCTACGTGATAACGACTTTCTATAGTTTGCTCAAGCGTCCGGAAATAAGAAAAGCTTACTTCCCCCCTTTTTCTAAATTCACAACTTCTAGAAGGTTTAGATGAATTCTTAAAAACACGAGTTTTTACAAAATGTAATTTATTTCATAAATGGAATCAACAAAGTATGCACATTCTACGTAATAACGACTTTCTATAGTTTGCGCATGCGTCTCGAAATAAGATAAGCTTACTTCCGCCAGTTTTTTAAAACCACAGCTTCTAGAAGGTTTACATGATTTCTTAAAAAACACAAGTTTTTAGAAAATGTGATTTATTTCATAAATGGAATCAACAAAGTATGCACATTCTACATAGAAACGACTTTCTATAATTTGCGCATGCGTCCGGAAATAAGAAAAGCTTACTTCTGCCAGTTTTTTAAAACCATAGCTTCTAGAAGGTTTACATGATTTCTTAAAAAACATGAGTTTTTAGAAAATGTGATTTATTTCATAAATGGAATCAACAAATTATGCACATTCTACATCATAAAGACTTTCTATAGTTTGAGCATGCATCCGGAAATAAGAAAAGCTTAATTCCCCCCGTTTTTTAAAATCACAGCTTCTAGAAGGTTTACATGATTTCTTAAAAAACATGAGTTTTTAGGAAATGTGATTTATTTCATAAATGGAATCAACAAAGTATGCACATTCTATGTCATAACGACTTTCTATAGTTTGCGCATGCACAAACTATGCACATTCTACATAATAACAACTTTCTATAGTTTGCGCATGCGTTCGGAAATAAGAAAAGCTTACTTCCCCTCTTTTTTTAAATTCACAGCTTCTAGAAGGTTTAGATGAATTCTTAAAAAACATGAGTTTTTAGAAAATGTGATTTATTTCATTAATCGAATCAACAAAGTATGGACATTCTACGTCATAACGACTTTCTATAGTTTGTGCATGCGTTCGGAAATAAGAAAAGCTTGATTCCCCTGGTTTTTTAAATCACAGCTTCTAGAAGGTTTACATGATTTCTTAAAAAACATGAATTTTTAGAAAATGTGATTTATTTCATAAATGGAATCAACAAAGTATGCACATTCTATGTCATAACGAATTTCTATAGTTTGTGCATGCGCAAACTATGCACATTCTACGTCATAACGACTTTCTATAATTTGCGCAAGCGTCCGGAAATAAGAAAAGCTTACTTCCCCCCTTTTTTTAAATTCACAGCTTCTAGAAGGTTTGGATGAATTCTTAAAAAACACGAGTTTTTAGAAAATGTGATTTATTTCGTAAATGGAATCAACAAAGTATGCACATTCTACGTGATAACGACTTTCTATAGTTTGCGCATGCGTCCGTAAATAAGAAAAGCTTACTTCCCCCCTTTTTTTAAATTCACAGCTTCTAGAAGGTTTAGATGAATTCTTAAAAAACATGAGTTTTTAGAAAATGTGATTTATTTCATAAATGGAATCAACAAAGTATGCACATTCTATGTCATAACGACTTTCTATAGTTTGTGCATGCGCAAACTATGCACATTCTACGTAATAACAACTTTCTATAGTTTGCGCATGCGTCCAGAAATAAGAAAAGGTTATTTCCCCCCTTTTTTTAAATTCACAGCCTCTAGAAGGTTTAGATGAATTCTTAAAAAACACGAGTTTTTAGAAAATGTGATTTATTTCATAAATGGCATCAACAAAGTATGCACATTCTACGTAGTAACGACTTTCTATAGATTGCGCATCTGTCCGGAAATAAGAAAAGCTTACTTCCGCCAGTTTTTTAAAATCACAGCTTCTAGAAGGTTTACATGATTTCTTAAAAAACACGAGGTTTTAGAAAATGTGATTTATTTCATAAGTGGAATCAACAAAGTATGCACATTCTATGTCATAATGACTTTCTAAAGTTTGCGCATGCGCAAACTATGAGCATTCTACGTGATAACGACTTTCTATAGTTTGCGCATGCGTCCGGAAATAAGAAAAGCTTACTTCCCCCGTTTTTTTAAATTCACGGCTTCTAGAAGGTTTAGATGAATTCTTAAAAAACATGAGTTTTTAGAAAATGTGATTTATTTCATCGATGGAATCAACAAACTATGCACATTCTACATAATAAGGACTTTCTATAATTTGCACATGCGTCCGGAAATAAGAAAAGCTTACTTCCACCCTTTTTTGAAATTCACAGCTTCTAGAAGGTTTAGATGAATTCTAAAAAAACACAAGTTTTTAGAAAATGTGATTTATTTCTTAAATGGAATCAACAAAGTATGCACATTCTACATCATAACGACTTTCTATAGTTTGAGCATGCGTCCGGAAATAAGAAAAGCTTAATTTCCCCCGTTTTTTAAAATCACACCTTGTAGAAGGTTTACATGATTTCTTAAAAAAAACGAGTTTTTAGGAAATGTGATTTATTTCATAAATGGAATCAACAAAGTATGCACATTCTATGTCATAACGAATTTCTATAGTTTGTGCATGCGCAAACTATGCACATGCTACGTGATAACGACTTTCTATAGTTTGCGCATGCGTCCGGAAATGAGAAAAGCTTAATTCCCCCCTTTTTCTAAATTCATAGCTTCTAGAAGGTTTAGATGATTTCTTAAAAAACACGAGTTTTAAGAAAATGTGATTTATTTCATGAATGGAATCAACAAGGTATGCACATTCTACGTAATAACGACTTTCTATAGTTTGCGCATGCGTCCGAAAATAAGAAAATCTTACTTCCGCCACTTTTTTAAAACCACAGGTTCTAGAAGGTTTACATGATTTCTTAAAAAACACGAGTTTTTAGAAAATGTGATTTATTTCATAAATGGAATCAACAAAGTATGCACATTCTATGTCATAACGACTTTCTATAGTTTGCGTATGCGTCCGGAAATAAGAAAAGCTTAATTCCCCCTGTTTTTTAAAATCACAACTTCTAGAAGGTTTACATGATTTCTTAAAAAACACGAATTTTTAGAAAATGTGATTTATTTCATAAATGGAATCAACAAAGTATGCACATTCTATGTCATAACGAATATCTATAGTTTTTGCATGCGCAAACTATGCACATTCTATGTCATAACGACTTTCTCTAGCTTGCGCATTTGCATACTATGCACATTCTATGTAATAACAAATTTCTATAGTTTGGACATGCATCCGGAAATAAGAAAAGCTTACTTCCCCCCTTTTTTTAAATTCACAGCTTGTTGAAGGTTTAGATGAATTTTTAAAATACATGAGTTTTTAGAAAATGTGATTTATTTCATAAATGGAATCAACAAACTATGCACATTTTACGTAATAACGACTTTCTATACTTTGCGTATGCGTCCGGAAATAAGAAAAGCTTACTTCCGCCAGTTTTTTAAAACCACAGCTTCTAGAAGGTTTACATGATTTCTTAAAAAACATGAGTTTTTAGAAAATGTGATTTATTTCATAAATGGAATCAACAAAGTATGCACATTCTACGTAGAAACGACTTTCTATAGTTTGCGCATGCGTCCAGAAATAAGAAAAGCCTACTTCCGCCAATTTTTTAAAACCACGGCTTCTAGAAGGTTTACATGATTTCTTAAAAAACACGAGTTTTAGAAAATGCGATTTATTTCTTAAATGGAACGATCAAAGTATGCACATTCTATGTAATAACGACTTCCTAAAGTTTGCGCATGCGTCCGGAAATAAGAAAAGCTTAATTCCCCCCGTTTTTTAAAATCACAGCTTCTTGAAGGTTTACATGATTTCTTAAAAAACACGAGTTTTTAGGAAATGTGATTTATTTCACAAATGGAATAAACAAAGTATGCACATTCTATGTCATAACGACTTTCTATAGTTTGCGCATGCGCAAACTATGCACATTCTACGTAATAACGACTTTCTATAATTTGCGCATGCGTCCGGAAATAAAAAAAGCTTACTTCCCCCCTTTTTTTAAATTCACGGCTTCTAGAAGGTTTAGATGAATTCTTAAAAAACACGAGTTTTTAGAAAATGTGATTTATTTTATAAATGGAATCAGCAAAATATGCACATTCTACTTCATAACAACTTTCTATAGTTTGTGCATGCGTCCGGAAATAAGAAAAGCTTAATTCCCCTCGTTTTTTAAAATCACAGCTTCTAGAAGGTTTACATGATTTCTTAAAAAACACAAGTTTTTAGAAAATGTGATTTATTTCATAACAGGAATCAACAAAATATGCACATTCTTCGTCATAACGACTTTCTCTAGTTTGCGCATGCGTTCGGAAATAAGAAAAGCTTAATTCCCCCCATTTTTTAAAATCAGAGCTTCTAGAAGGTTTACATGATTTCTTAAAAAACTTGAGGTTTTAGAAAATGTGATTTATTTCATAAATGCAATCAACAAAGTATGCATATTCTATGTCATAACGACTTTCTATAGTTTGCGCATGCCCAAACTATGCACATTCTATGTAATAACGACTTTCTATAGTTTGCGCATGCGTCCGGAAATAAGAAAAGCTTACTTCCGCCAGTTTTTTAAAATCACAGCTTCTAGAAGTTTTACATGATTTCTTAAAAAACTTGAGTTTTTAGAAAATGTGATTTATTTCATAAATGGAATCAACAAAGTATGCACATTCTATGTAGAAACGACTTTCTATAGTTTGCGCATGCGTCCGGAAATAAGAAAAGCCTACTTCCACTAGTTTTTTAAAACGACCGCTTCTAGAAGGTTTACATGATTTCTTAAAAAACACGAGTTTTTAGAAAATGTGATTTATTTCATAAATGAAATCGACAAAGTATGCACATTCTACGTAATAACAACTTTCTATAGTTTGCGCATGCGTCCGAAAATAAGAAAAGCTTACTTCGCCCCTTTTTTTAAGTTCACAGCTTCTAGAAGGTTTAGATGAATTCTTAAAAAACACGAGTTTTTAGAAAATGTGATTTATTTCATAAATGGAATCAACAAAGTATGCACATTCTACGTCATAACGACTTTCTAAAGTTTGCACATGCGTCCGGAAATAAGAAAAGCTTAATTCCCCCCGTTTTTTAAAATCACAGCTTCTAGAAGGCTTACATGATTTCTTAAAAAACATGAGTTTTTAGAAAATGTGATTTATTTCATAAATGGAATCAACAAAGTATGCACATTCTATGTCATAACGACTTTCTATAGTTTGCGCATGCGCAAACTATGCACATTCTACGTGATAACGACTTTCTATAGTTTGCACATTCGTCCGGAAATAAGAAAAGCTTACTTCCCCCCTTTTTTTAAATTCACAGCTTCTAGAAGGTTTAGATGAATTCTTAAAAAACACGAGTTTTTAGAAAATGTGATTTATTTCATAAATGGAATCGACAAACTATGCACATTCTTGATAATAACGACGTTCTATAGTTTGCGCATGCGTCCGGAAATAAGAAAAGCTTCCTTCCGCCAGTTTTTTAAAACCACAGCTTCTAATGGGTTTACATGATTTCTTAAAAAACACGAGTTTTTAGAAAATGTGATTTATTTTATAAATTGAATCAAGAAAGTATGCACATTCTACGTCATAATGACTTTCTATAGTTTGCCCATGCGTCTGCAAATAAGAAAAGCTTAATTCCCCCTGCTTTTTAAAATCACAGCTTCTAGAAGGTTTACATGATTTCTTAAAAAATTTGAGTTTTTAGAAAATTTGATTTATTTCATAAATGGAATCAGCAAAGTATGCACATTCTACATCATAACGACTTTCTATAGTTTGAGCACGCGTCCGGAAATAAGAAAAGCTTGATTCCCCTCGTTTTTTAAAATCACAGCTTCCAGAAGGTTTACATGATTTCTTAAAAAACACGAGTTTTTAGGAAATGTGATTTTGTTTCATAAATGGAATCAACAAAGTATGCACATTCTATGTCATAACGACTTTCTATAGTTTGCGCATGCGCAAACTATGCACATTCTACGTGATAACGAGTTTCTATAGTTTGCGCATGCGTTCAGAAATAAGAAAAGCTTACTTCCCCCCTTTTTTTAAATTCACAGCTTCGAGACGGTTTAGATGAATTCTTAAAAAACACGAGTTTTTAGAAAATGTGATTTATTTCATAAATGGAATCAACAAATTATGCACATTCTACGTAGTAACGACTTTCTATAGTTTGCGCATGCGTCCGGAAATAAGAAAAGCTTACTGTCGCCAGTTTTTTAAAATCACAGCTTCTAGAAGGTTTACATGATTTCTTAAAAAACACGAGCATTTAGAAAATGTGATTTATTTCATAAATGGAATCAACAAAGTATGCACATTCTACGTCATAACGACTTTCTATAGTTTGCGCATGCGCAAACTATCCACATTCTACGTGATAACGACTTTCTATAGTTTGCGCATGCACAAACTATGCACATTCTATGTGATAACGACTTTCTATAGTTTGCGCATGCATCCGGAAATAAGAAAAGCTTACTTCCCCCCTTTTTTTAAATTCACAGCTTCTAGAACGTTTAGATGAATTCTTAAAAAACACGAGTTTTTAGAAAATGTGATTTATTTCATAAATGGAATCGACAAACTATGCACATTCTTGATAATAACGACGTTCTATAGTTTGCGCATGCGTCCGGAAATAAGAAAAGCTTCCTTCCGCTAGTTTTTTAAAACCACAGCTTCTAGAATGTTTACATGATTTCTTAAAAAACACGAGTTTTTAGAAAATGTGATTTATTTCATAAATCGAATCAACAAAGTATGCACATTCTACGTCATAACAACTTTCTATAGTTTGCGCATCCGTCCGGAAATAAGAAAAGCTTAATTCCCCCCGTTTTTTAAAATCACAGCTTCTAGAATGTTTACATGATGTCTTAAAAAACACGAGTTTTTCGGAAATGTGATTTATTTGATAAATAAAATCAACAAAGTATGCACATTCTACGTAATAACAAATTTCTATAGTTTGCGCATGCGTCCAGAAATAAGAAAAACTTACTTCCGCCAGTTTTTTAAAACCACAGCTGCTAGAAGGTTTAAATGATTTCTTAAAAAACAAGAGTTTTTAGAAAATGTGATTTATTTCATAAATGGAATCAACAAAGTATGCACATTCTATGTCATAACGACTTTCTATAGTTTGCGCATGCGCAAACTATGCATATTCTACGTGATAACGACTTTCTATAGTTTGCGCATGCGTCCGGAAATAAGAAAAGCTTACTTCGCCCCTTTTTTTAAATTCACAGCTTCTAGAAGGTTTAGATGAATTCTTAAAAAACATGAGTTTTTAAAAAATGTGATTTATTTCATAAATGGAATCAATAAACTATGCACATTCTACGTAATAACGACTTTCTAGAGTTTGCGCATGCGTCCAGAAATAAGAAAATCTTACTTCCGCCAGTTTTTTAAAACCACAGCTTCTAGAAGGTTTGCATGATTTCTTAAAAAACACGAGTTTTTAGAAAATGTGATTTATTTCATAAATGGAATCAACAAAGTATGCACATTCTATGTAATAACGACTTTCTAAAGTTTGCGCATGCGTCCGGAAATATGAAAAGCTTACTTCCACACGTTTTTTAAAATCACAGCTTCTAGAAGGTTTACATGATTTCTTAAAAAACACGAGTTTTTAGAAATGTGATTTATTTCATAAATGGAATCAACAAAGTATGCACATTCTATATAATAAAGACTTTCTAAAGTTTGCGCATGCGTCCGGAAATATGAAAAGCATACTTCCGCCAGTTTTTTAAAATCGCAGCTTCTAGAAGGTTTACATGATTTCTTAAAAAATTTGAGTTTTTAGAAAATGTGATTTATTTCATAAATGGAACCAACAAAGTATGCACATTCTACATCATAACGACTTTCTATAGTTTGAGCATGCGTCCGGAAATAAGAAAAGCTTGATTCCCCCCGTTTTTTAAAATCACAGCTTCTAGAAGGTTTAAATGATTTCTTAGAAAACACGAATTTTTAGAAAATGTGATTTATTTCATAAATGGAATCAACAAAGTATGCACATTCTATGTCATAATGAATATCTATAGTTTGTGCATGCGCAAACTATGCACATTCTATGTGATAATGACTTTCTATAGTTTGCGCAAGCGTCCGGAAATAAGAAAAGCTTACTTCCCCCCTTTTTTTAAATTCACAGCTTCTAGAAGGTTTAGATGAATTCTTAAAAAACACGAGTTTTTAGAAAATATGATTTATTTCATAAATGGAATCAACAAGGTATGCACATTCTACGTAATAACGATTTTCTATAGTTTGCGCATGCGTCCAGAAATAAGAAAAGCTTACTTCTGCCAGTTTTTTAAAACCACAGCTTCTAGAAGGTTTACTTGATTTCTTAAGAAACACGAGTTTTTAGAAAATGTGATTTATTTCATAAATGGAATCAACAAAGTATGCACATTCTATGTGATAACGACTTTCTATAATTTGCGCATGCGTCTGGAAATAAGAAAATCTTACTTCCCCCCTTTTTTTAAATTCACAACTTCTAGAAGGTTTAGATGAATTCTTAAAAAACACGAGTTTTTAGAAAATGTGATTTATTTCATAAATGGAATCAACAAACTATGCACATTCTACGTTATAACGACTTTCTATAGTTTGCGCATGCGTCCGGAAATAAGAAAAGCTTACTTCCGCCAGCTTTTTAAAACCACAGCTGCTAGAAGGTTTACATGATTTCTTAAAAAACACGCGTTTTTAGAAAATGTGATTTATTTCATAAATGGAATCAACAAAGTATGCACATTCTACATAGAAATGACTTTCTGTAGTTTGCGCATGCATCCGGAAATAAAAAAGCTTACTCCCGCCAGTTTTTTAAAACCACAGCTTCTAGAAGGTTTACATGATTTCTTAAAAAACACGAGTTTTTATAAAATGTGATTTATTTCATAAATGGACTCAACAAACTATGCACATTCTACGTAATAACGACTTTCTATAGTTTGCGCATGCATCCGGAAATAAGAAAAGCTTACTCCCGCCAGTTTTTTAAAACCACAACTTCTAGAAGGTTTACATGATTTCTTAAAAAACACGAGTTTTTAGAAAATGTGATTTATTTCATAAATGGAATCAACAAAGTTTGCACATTCTAAGTAGAAACGACTTTCTGTAGTTTGCGCATGCATCCGGAATTAAGAAGAGCTTACTCCCGCCAGTTTTTTAAAACCACAGCTTCTAGAAGGTTTACATGATTTCTTAAAAAACACGAGTTTTTAGAAAATGTGATTTATTTCATAAATGGAATCAATAAGGTATGCACATTCTACATAATAACGACTTTCTATAGTTTGCGCATGCGTCCGGAAATAAGAAAAGCTTACTTCCGCCAGTTTTTTAAAACCACAGCTTCTAGAAGGTTTACACGATTTCATAAAAAACACTAGTTTTTAGAAAATGTGATTTATTTCATAAATGGAATCAACAAAGCATGCACATTTTTCGTAGAAACGACTTTCTGTAGTTTGCGCATGCATCCGGAAATAAGAAAAGCTTACTCCCGCCAGTTTTTTAAAACCACAGCTTCTAGAAGGTTTACATGATACCTTAAAAAACACGAGTTTTTAGAAAATGTGATTTATTTCATAAATGGAATCAACAAATTTTGCACATTCTACGTAGAAACGACTTTCTGTAGTTCGCGCATGCATCTGGAAATAAGAAAAGCTTACTCCCGCCAGTTTTTTAAAACCACAGCTTCTAGAAGGTTTACATGATTTCTTAAAAAACACGAGTTTTTAGAAAATGTGATTTATTTCATAAATGGAATCAACAAAGTATGCACATTCTATATAATAATGACTTTCTATAGTTTGTGCATGTGTCCGGAAATAAGAAAAGCTTAATTCCCCCCATTTTTTAAAATCACATCTTCTAGAAGGTTTATATAATTTCTTAAAAAACACGAGTTTTTAGAAAATGATATTATTTCATAAATGGAATCAACAAAGTATGCACATTCTATTTCATAACGACTTTCTATAGTTGGCGCATGCGCAAACTATGCACATTCTACGTGATAACGACTTTCTATAGTTTGCGCATGCGTCCGGAAATAAGAAAAGCTTACTTCCCCCCTTTTTTTAAATTCACAGCTTCTAGAAGGTTTAGATGAATTCTTAAAAAACATGAGTTCTTATAAAATGTGATTTATTTCATAAATGGAATCAACAAACTATGCATATTCTACGTAGTAACGACTTTCTATATTTTGCGCCTTCGTCCGGAAATAAGAAAAGCTTACTTCCGCCAGTTTTTTAAAACCACAGCTTCTAAAAGGTTTACATGATTTCTTAAAAAACACGAGTTTTTAGAAAATGTGATTTATTTCATAAATGGAATCAACAAAGTATGCACATTCTATGTCATAACGAATTTCTATAGTTTGTGCATGCACAAACTATGCATATTCTACGTGATAACGACTTTCTATAGTTTGCGCATGCGTCCGGAAATAAGAAAAGCTTACTTCGCCCCTTTTTTTAAATTCACAGCTTCTAGAAAGTTTAGATGAATTCTTAAAAAACACGAGTTTTTACAAAATGTAGTTGATTTCATAAATGGAATCAAAAAAGTATGCACATTCTACGTAATAACGACTTTCTATAGTTTGCGCATGCGTCTGGAAATAAGAAAAGCTTACCTCCGCCAGTTTTTTAAAACGACAGCTTCTAGAAGGTTTACATGATTTCTTAAAAAACAAGAGTTTTTAGAAAATGTGATTTATTTCATAAATGGAATCAACAAAGTATGCACATTCTATGTCATAACGAATTTCTATAGTTTGCGCATGCGTCCGGAAATAAGAAAAGCTTAATTCCCCACGTTTTTTAAAATCACAGCTTCTAGAAGGTTTACATGATTTCTTAAAAAACACGAATTTTTAGAAAATGTGATTTATTTCATAAATGGAATCAACAAAGTATGCACATTCTATGTCATAACGAATTTCTATAGCTTGTGCATGCGCAAACTATGCACATTCTACGTGATAACGACTTTCTATAGTTTGCACAAGCGTCCGGAAATAAGAAAAGCTTACTTCCCCCCTTTTTTTAAATTCACAGCTTCTAGAAGGTTTAGACGAATTCTAAAAAAACACGAGTTTTTAGAAAATATGATTTATTTCATAAATGGAATCAACAAGGTATGCACATTCTACGTAATAACGACTTTCTATAGTTTGCGCATGCGTCCGGAAATAAGAAAAGCTTACTTCCCCCCTTTTTTTAAATTCACAGCTTCTAGAAGGTTTAGATGAATTTTTAAAAAACACGAGTTTTTAGAAAATGTGATTTATTTCATAAATGGAATCAACAAACTATGCACATTCTACATAATAACGACTTTCTATAGTTTGCGCATGCGTCCGGAAATAAGAAAAGCTTAATTCCGCTAGTTTTTTAAAACCACAGCTTCTAGAAGGTTTACATGATTTCTTAAAAAACACGAAATTTTACAAAATGTGTTTTATTTCATAAATGGAATCAACAAAGTATGCACATTCTACATCATAACGACTTTCTATAGTTTGAGCATGCATCCGGAAATAAGAAAAGCTTAATTCCCCCCGTTTTTTAAAATCACAACTTCTAGAAGGTTTACATGATTTCTTAAAAAACACGAGTTTTTAGGAAATGTGATTTATTTCATAAATGGAATCAACAAAGTATGCACATTCTATGTCATAATTACTTTCTATAGTTTTCGCATGCGCAAACTATGCACATTATACGTAATAACAACTTTCTATAGTTTGCGCATGCGTTCGGAAATAAGAAAAGCTTACTTCACCCCTTTTTCTAAATTCACAGCTTCTAGAAGGTTTAGATGAATTCTTAAAAAACACGAGTTTTTACAAAATGTAATTTATTTCATAAATGGAATCAACAAAGTATGCACATTCTACGTAATAACGACTTTCTTTAGTTTGCGCATGCGTCTGGAAATAAGAAAAGCTTACTTCCGCCAGTTTTTTAAAACCACAGCTTCTAGAAGGTTTACATGATTTCTTAAAAAACACGGATTTTTAGAAAATGTGATTTATTTCATAAATGGAATCAACAAAGTATGCACATTCTATGTCATAACGAATTTCTATAGTTTGTGCATGCGCAAACTATGGACATTCTATGTGATAACGACTTTCTATAGTTTGCGCAAGCGTCCGGAAATAAGAAAAGCTTACTTCCCCCCTTTTTTTAAATTCACAGCTTCTAGAAGGTTTAGATGAATTCTTAAAAAACACGAGTTTTTACAAAATGTAATTTATTTCATAAATGGAATCAACAAAGTATGCACATTCTACGTAATAACGACTTTCTATAGTTTGCGCATGCGTCTCGAAATAAGATAAGCTTACTTCCGCCAGTTTTTTAAAACCACAGCTTCTAGAAGGTTTACATGATTTCTTAAAAAACACAAGTTTTTAGAAAATGTGATTTATTTCATAAATGGAATCAACAAAGTATGCACATTCTACGTAGAAACGACTTTCTGTAGTTTGCGCATGCGTCCGGAAATAAGAAAAGCTTACTTCCGCCAGTTTTTTAAAACCACAGCTTCTAGGAGGTTTACATGATTTCTTAAAAAACACGAGTTTTTAGAAAATGTGATTTATTTCATAAATGGAATCAACAAAGTATGCACATTCTAGGTCATAACGACTTTCTATAGTTTGCGCATGCGCAAACTATGCACATTCTACGTGATAACGACTTTCTATAGTTTGCGCATGCGCAAACTATCCACATTCTAGATGATAAAGACTTTCTATAGTTTGCGCATGCGTCTGGAAATATGAAAAGCTTACTTCCCCCCTTTTTTTAAATTCACAGCTTCTAGAAGGTTTAGATGAATTCTTAAAAAACACAATTTTTTAGGAAATGTGATTTCTTTCATAAATGGAATCAACAAACTATGCACATTCTACATAATAACGACTTTCTATAGTTTGCGCATGCGTCCGGAAAGAAGAAAAGCTTACTTCCACCAGTTTTTTAAAACCACGGCTTCTAGAAGGTTAACATGATTTCTTAAAAAACACGAGTTTTTAGAAAATGTGATTTATTTCATAAATGGAATCAACAAAGTATGCACATTCTACGTCATAACGACTTTCTATAGTGTGCGCATGCGTCTGGAAATAAGAAAAGCTTAATTCACCCTGTTTTTTAAAATCACAGCTTCTAGAAGGTTTACATGATTTCTTAAAAAATTTGAGTGTTTAGAAAATGTGATTTATTTCATAAATGGAATCAACAAAGTATGCACATTTTACATCATAACGACTTTCTATAGTTTGAGCATGCGTCCGGAAATGAGAAAAGCTTAATTCCCCCCATTTTTTAAAATCACAGATTCCAGAAGGTTTACACGATTTCTTAAAAAACACGAGTTTTTAGGAAATGTGATTTATTTCATAAATGGAATCAACAAAGTATGCAAATTCTATGTCATAACGACTTTCTATAGTTTGCGCATGCGCAAACTATGCACATTCTACGTGATAACGACTTTCTATGGTTTGCGCATGCGTTCGGAAATAAGAAAAGCTTACTTCCCTCCTTTTTTTAAATTCACAGCTTCTAGACGGTTTAGATGAATTCTTAAAAAACACGAGTTTTTAGAAAATGTGATTTATTTCATATATGGATTCAACAAAGTATGCACATTCTATGTCATAACGACTTTCTATAGTTTGCGCATGCGCAAACTATGCACATTCTACGTGATAACGACTTTCTATAGTTTGCGCATCCGTTCGGAAATAAGAAAAGCTTACTTCCGCCAGTTTTTTAAAATCACAGCTTCTAGAAGGTTTACATGATTTCTTAAAAAACACGAGTTTTTTGAAAATGTGATTTATTTCATAAATGGAATCAACAAAGTATGCACATTCTATGTCATAACGACTTTCTATAGTTTGCGCATGGGAAAACTATGCACATTCTACGTGATAACGACTTTCTATAGTTTGCGCATGCCCAAACTATGCACATTCTACGGGATAACGACTTTCTATAGTTTGCGCATGCGTCCGGACATAAGAAAAGCTTACTTCCCCACTTTTTTTAAATTCACAACTTCTAGAAGGTTTAGATGAATTCTTAAAAAACATGAGTTTGTAGAAAATGTGATTTATTTCATAAATAATAACGACTTTCTATAGTTTGTGCATGTGTCCGGAAATAAGAAAAGCTTAATTCCCCCCATTTTTTAAAATCACATCTTCTAGAAGGTTTACATAATTTCTTAAAAAACACGAGTTTTTAGAAAATGTTATTATTTCATAAATGGAATCAACAAAGTATGCACATTCTATTTCATAACGACTTTCTATAGTTGGCACATGCGCAAACTATGCACATTCTACGTGATAACGACTTTCTATAGTTTGTGCATGCGTCCGGAAATAAGAAAAGCTTACTTCCCCCCTTTTTTTAAATTCACAGCTTCTAGAAGGTTTAGATGAATTCTTAAAAAACATGAGTTCTTATAAAATGTGATTTATTTCATAAATGGAATCAACAAACTATGCATATTCTACGTAGTAACGACTTTCTATATTTTGCGCTTTTGTCCGGAAATAAGAAAAGCTTAATTCCACCAGTTTTTTAAAACCACAGCTTCTAAAAGGTTTACATGATTTCTTAAAAAACACGAGTTTTTAGAAAATGTGATTTATTTCATAAATGGAATCAACAAAGTATGCACATTCTACGTCATAACGAATTTCTATAGTTTGCGCATACGTCTGAAAATAAGAAAAGCTTAATTCCCCCGGTTTTTTAAAATCACAGCTTCTAAAAAGTTTACATGGTTTCTTAAAAAACACGAGTTTTTAGAAAATGTGATTTATTTCATAAATGGAATCAACAAAGTAAGCACATTCTATGTCATAACAACTTTCTATAGTTTGCGCATGCGCAAACTATGCACATTGTACGTGATAACGACTTTCTATAGTTTGCGCATACGTCCAGAAATAAGAAAAGCTTACTTCCCCCCTTTTTTTAAATTCACAGCTTCTAGAAGGTTTAGATGAATTCTTAAAAAACATGAGTTTTTAGAAAATGTGATTTATTTTATAAATGGAATCAATAAACTATGCACATTCTAAGTAATAACGACTTTCTATAGTTTGCGCATGCGTTCGGAAATAAGAAAAGCTTACTTTCACCAGTTTTTTAAAAGCACAGCTTCTAGAAGGTTTACATAATTTCTTAAAAAACACGACTTTTTACAAAATGTGATTTATTTCATAAATGGAATCAAAAAAGTATGCACATTATGTGTAATAACGACTTTCTAAATTTTGCGCATGCGTCCGGAAATATGAAAAGCTTACTTCCGCCAGTTTTTTAAAATCACAGCTTCTAGACGGTTTACAAGATTTCTTATAAAACACGAGTTTTTAGAAAATGTGATTTATTTTATAAATGGAATCAACAAAGTATGCACATTCTTCGTCATAACGAATTTCTATAGTTTGCGCATCCGTCCGGAAATAAGAATAGCTTAATTCCCACCATTTTTTAAAATCACAGCTTCTAGAAGGTTTACATGATTTCTTAAAAAACACGAGTTTTTAGGAAATGTGATTTATTTCATAAATGGAATCAACAAAGTATGCACATTCTATGTCATAACGACTTTCTATAGTTGGCGCATGCGTAAACTATGCACATTCTATGTGATAACGACTTTCTATAGTTTGTGCATGCGTCCGGAAATCAGAAAAGCTTACTTCCCCCCTTTTTTTAAATTCACAGCTTCTAGAAGGTTTAGATGAATTCTTAAAAAACACGAGTTTTTTGAAAATGTGATTTATTTCATAAATGGAATCAACGAAGTATGCAGATTCTACGTCATAACGACTTTCTATAGTTTGCGCATGCATCCAGAAATAAGAAAAGCTTAATTCCCCCCGTTTTTTAAAATCACAGCTTCTAGAAGGTTTACATAATTTCTTAAAAAACACGAGTTTTTAGAAAAAGTGATTTATTTCATAAATGGAATCAACAAAGTATGCACATTCTATGTCATAACAACTTTCTATAGTTGGCGCATGCGCAAACTATGCACATTCTACGTGATAACGACTTTCTATAGTTTGCGCATGCGTCCGGAAATAAGAAAAGCTTAGTTCCCCCCTTTTTTTAAATTCACAGCTTCTAGAAGGTTTAGATGAATTCTTAAAAACACAAGTTTTTAAAAAATGTGATTTATTTTATAAATGGAATCAACAAGGTATGCACATTCTACATAGTAACGACTTTCTATAGCTTGTGCATGCGTCCGGAAATAAGAAAAGCTTACTTTCGCCAGTTTTTTAAAACCACAGCTTTCTAGAAGGTTTACATGATTTCTTAAAAAACATGAGTTTTTAGAAAATGTGATTTATTGCATAAATGGAATCAACAAAGTATGCACATTCTACGTAGTAACGACTTTTTGTAGTTTGCGCATGCGTCCGGATATAAGAAAAGCTTACTTCCGCCAGTTTTTTAAAATCATAGCTTCCTGAAGGTTTACATGATTTCTTAAAAAACACGAGTTTTTAGAAAATGTTATTTATTTCATAAATGGAATCAATAAAGTATGCACATTCTATGTCATAACGACTTTCTAAAGTTTGCGCATGCGCAAACTATGCACATTCTACGTGATAACGACTTTGTAGAGTTTGCTAAAGCGTCCGGATATAAGAAAAGATTACTTCCCCTCTTTTTTTAAATTCACAGCTTCTAGAAGGTTTAGATGAATTCTTTAAAAACACGAGTTTTTAGAGAATGTGATTTATTTCATGAATGGAATAAACAAACTATGCACATTCTACATAATAACGACTTTCTATAGTTTGCGCATGCATCCAGAAATAAGAAAAGCTTACTTCCCCCCGTTTTTAAAATCACAGCTTCTAGAAGGTTTACATGATTTCTTTAAAAACACGAGTTTTTAGAAAATGTGATTTATTTCATAAATGCAATCAACAAAGTATGGACATTCTATTTCATAACAACTTTCTATAGTTTGCGCATGCACAAACTATGCACATTCTACGTGATAACGACTTTCTATAGTTTGCGCATGCGTCCGGAAATAAGAAAAGCTTACTTCCCCCCTTTTTTTAAATTCACAGCTTCTAGAAGGTTTAGATGAATTCTTAAAAAACACAAGTTTTGAGAAAATGTGATTTATT
Organism: Larix kaempferi; assembly: GCA_027924585.1. NCBI lineage: Eukaryota > Viridiplantae > Streptophyta > Pinopsida > Pinales > Pinaceae > Larix > Larix kaempferi. The sequence goes on from BSBM01000217.1 coordinate 40,278,216, forward strand.
TCATCAATGGAATCAACAAAGTATGCACATTCTACATGATAACGACTTTCTATAGTTTGCGCATGCATCTGAAAATAAGAAAAGCTTACTTCCCCCCTTTTTTTAAATTCACAGCTTCTAGAAGGTTTAGATGAATTCTTAAAAAACACGAGTTCTTATAAAATGTGATTTATTTCATAAATGGAATCAACAAACTATGCACATTCTTCGTAATAACGACTTTCTATAGTTTGCGCATGCGTCCGGAAATAAGAAAAGCTTACTTCCGCAAGTTTTTTAAAACCACGGCTTCTAGAAGGTTTACATGATTTCTTAAAAAACATGAGTTTTTAGAAAATGTGATTTATTTCATAAATGGAATCAACAAAGTATGCACATTCTACGTCATAACAACTTTCTATAGTTTGCGCATGCGTCCGGAAATAAGAAAAGCTTAATTCCACCCGTTTTTTAAAATCACAGCTTCTAGAAGGTTTACATGATTTCTTAAAAAACACGAGTTTTTAGGAAATGTGATTTATGTCATAAATGGAATCAACAAAGTATGCACATTCTATGTCATAACAAATTGCTATAGTTTGCGCATGCGTCCGGAAATAAGAAAAGCTTAATTCTCCCCGTTTTTTAAAATCACAACTTCTAGAATGTTTACATAATTTCTTAAAAAACACGAGTTTTTAGAAAATGTGATTTATTTCATAAATGGAATCAACAAGGTATGTACATTCTATGTCATAACGACTTTCTAAAGTTTGCACATGCGCAAACTATGCACATTCAACGTGATAACGACTTTGTATAGTTTGCTAAAGCGTCCGGAAATAAGAAAAGATTACTTGCCCCCTTTTTTTAAATTCACAGCTTCTAGAAGGTTTAGATGAATTCTTTAAAAACACGAGTTTTTAGAAAATGTGATTTATTTCATAAATGGAATCAACAAAGTATGCACATTCTACGTGATAACGACTTTCTATAGTTTGCGCATGCGTCCGAAAATAAGAAAAGCTTACTTCCCCCCTTTTTTTAAATTCACAGCTTCTAGAAGGTTTAGATGAATTCTTAAAAAACACGAGTTCTTATAAAATGTGATTTATTTCATAAATGGAATCAACAAACTATGCACATTCTACGTAATAACGACTTTCTATAGTTTGGGCATGGGTCCGGAAATAAGAAAAGCTTACTTCGGCCAGTTTTTTAAAACCACAGCTTCTAAAAGGTTTACATGATTTCTTAAAAAACACGTGTTTTTAGAAAATGTGATTTATTTCATAAATGGAATCAACAAAGTATGCACATTCCTCGTCATAACGACTTTCTATAGTTTGTGCATGCGTCCGGAAATAAAAATAGCTTCATTCCCCCCATTTTTTAAAATCACAGCTTCTAGAAGGTTTACATGATTTCTTAAAAAACACGAGTTTTTAGAAAATGTGATTTATTTCATAAATGGAATCAACAAAGTATGCACATTCTATGTCATAACAACTTTCTATAGTTTACGCATGCGCAAACTATGCACATTCTACGTGACAACAACTTTCTATAACTTGCGCATGCGTCCGGAAATAAGAAAAGCTTAGTTCCCCCCTTTTTTTAAATTCACAGCTTCTAAGAGGTTTAGATGAATTCTTAAAAAAGACGAGTTTTTTGAAAATGTGATTTATTTCATAAATGGAATCAACAAACTATGCACATTCTACGTCATAACGACTTTCTATAGTTTGCGCATGCGTCCGGAAAAAAGAAAAGCTTACTTCCCCCCTTTTTTTAAATTCACAGCTTCTAGGAGGTTTAGATGAATTCTTAAAAAAGATAAGATTTTTGAAAATGTGATTTATTTCATAAATGGAATCAACAAGCTATGCACATGCTATATACTAACGACTTTCTATAGTTTTCGCATGCGTCCGGAAATAAGAAAAGCTTACTTCGGCCAGTTTTTTAAAACCACAGCTTCTAGAAAGTTTACATGATTTCTTAAAAAACACGAGTTTTTAGAAAATTTGATTTATTTCATGAATGGAATCAACAAAGTATGCACATTCTATGTAATAATGACTTTCTAAAGTTTGTGTACGCGTCTGGCAATATGAATAGCTTACTTCTGCCAGTTTTTTAAAATCACAGCTTCTAGAAGGTTTACATGATTTCTTAAAAAACACGAGTTTTTAGAAAATGTGGTTTATTTCATAAATGGAATCAACAAAGTATGCACATTCCTCGTCATAACGACCTTCTATAGTTTGCGCATGCATCCGGAAATAAAAATAGCTTCATTCCCCCCATTTCTTAAAATCACAGCTTCTAGAAGGTTTACATGATTTCTTAAAAAACACGAGTTTTTAGAAAATGTGATTTATTTCATAAATGGAATCAACAAAGTATGCACATTCTATGTCATAACGACTTTCTATAGTTTGCGCATGCGCAAACTATGCACATTCTACGTGACAACGACTTTCTATAACTTGCGCGTGCGTCCGGAAATAAGAGAAGCTTACTTCCCCCCTTTTTTTTAATTCACAGCTTCTAGGAGGTTTAGATGAATTCTTAAAAAAGACGAGTTTTTTTAAAATGTGATTTATTTCATAAATGGAATCGACAAAGTATGCACATTCTACGTAATAATGACTTTCTATAGTTTGCGCATGCGTCCGGAAATAAGAAAAGCTTACTTCGGCCAGTTTTTTAAAACCACAACTTCTAGAAGGTTTACATGATTTCGTAAAAAACACGTGTTTTTAGAAAATGTGATTTATTTCATAAATGGAATCATCAAAGTATGCACATTCTACGTCATAACGACTTTCTATAGTTTGCGCATGCGTCCGGAAATAAGAAAAGCTTACTTCCGCCAGTTTTTTAAAATCACAGCTTCTAGAAGGTTTACATGATTTCTTAAAAAACACGAGTTTTTAGAAAATGTGATTTATTTCATAAATGGAATCAACAAAGTATGCACATTCTACGTCATAATGACTTTCTATAGTTTGCGCATGCGTCCAGAAATAATTAAAGCTTAATTCCCCCCGTTTTTTAAAATCACAGCTTCTAGAACATTTACATAATTTCTTAAAAAACACGAGTTTTTAGAAAATGTGATTTATTTCATAAATGGAATCAACAAAGTATGGACATTTTATGTCATAACGACTTTCTATAGTTAGCGCATGCGCAAACTATGCACATTCTACGTGATAACGACTTTCTATAGTTTGCGCATGCATCCGGAAATAAGAAAAGCTTACTTCCCCCCTTTTTTTAAATTCACAGCTTCTAGAAGGTTTAGATGAATTCTTAAAAAACACGAGTTTTTAGAATATGTGATTTATTTTATAAATGGAATCAACAAGGTATGCACATTCTACGTAGTAACGAATTTCTATAGCTTGCGCATGCGTCCGGAAATAAGAAAAGCTTACTTCCGCCAGTTTTTTAAAACCACAGCTTTCTAGAAGGTTTACATGATTTCTTAAAAAACACGAGTTTTTAGAAAATGTGATTTATTACATAAATGGAATCAACAAAGTATGCACATTCTACGTAGTAACAACTTTCTGTAGTTTGCGCATGCGTCCGGATATAAGAAAAGCTTACTTCCGCCATTTTTTTAAAATCACAGCTTCCTGAAAGTTTACATGATTTCTTAAAAAACACGAGTTTTTAGAAAATTTGATTTATTTCATAAATGGAATCAACAAAGTATGGACATTCTATGTCATAACGACTTTCTATATTTTGCGCATGCGCAAACTATGCACATTCTACGTGATAACGACTTTCTATAGTTTGCGCATACGTCCGGAAATAAGAAAAGCATACTTCCCCCCTTTTTTTAAATTCACAGCTTCTAGAAGGTTTAGATAAATTCTTAAAAACCACAAGTTTTTAGAATATGTGATTTATTTCATAAATGGAATCAACAAAGTTTGGACATTCTAAGTCATAATGACTTTCTATACATTGCGCATGCGTCCGGAAATAAGAAAAGCTTAATTCCCCCCGTTTTTTAAAATCACAGCTTCTAGAAGGTTTACATGATTTCTTAAAAAACACGAGTTTTTAGAAAATGTGATTTATTTCATAAATGGAATCAACAAACTATGCACATTCTACGTGATAACGACTTTCTATAGTTTGCGCATGCGTCCGGAAATAAGAAAAGCTTACTTCCGCCAGTTTTTCAAAATCACAGCTTCTAGAAGGTTTACATGATTTCTTAAAAAACACGAGTTTTTAGAAAATGTGATTTATTTCATAAATGGAATCAACAAAGTATGTGTTGGCCCGGTTTTGCAACCAGGCTTAGTGCTATGGGCACCTGCTAACTAGTAGCAGCAGTTTCAATAGAAATAAAAACAATAAACTAAATAAACAATACTATTCATGGATCTAAGCAAGAATCTAAGCAAATAATGTAAACATTTCAAAATCAAGAACAAGAAACATAAGAAATAATTTTTTATATTGAAAAGTGGGGGGCAAGCAAGTGCTTGCGATATTACCTTCAATGGTGAAGGTTGATGTTGAGCAACTCCCAAGATGAGTAGCTCCAAACTCCAAGAGGTCTCCTTCTCCAAGGTTGCTTCAATGGCTAAAAGTGCTTAGGGGAGATTTCAGCGGCATAAGGATGAGATAATGGAAGGATGTGAAATGAGGAGCCCCTACCACCTTTTTATAGGTTTTGGTGGTGAGGAATACCATTTGTGGTTTTGTGGAAACCAAATGGTATTGACCAACATGGTTTAGGTACTTTTCCCTCCTTTTTCCTTTTTTGAATAAAAATAATATTTTAATTCCCTTTTTAATATTTTTGGGAATTTGGACCCTTTTTGAGGGTTTTTTATGATTTTCTTGGAAAAATAATCTTTTTTAATGGAAAAAGGGGTGTACTAAGGTCTTTTGGTGACCTTTTGTTGGTTTCGGAGGCTCAGATGGTGAAAAAGTGGACAAATGGGTCATGTGAATAGGGAAATGAGCTAGTGAGCACTTTTTGGGTGTTAACAGATTGCCCCCTGATGTGTGAGGGCAGGAGCTCATCGTATGGCCGATAGACATCATAGTTCTTTTGTCCTTTTTTCTGGGGTTTAGGGGAGAGAAGAGACCGGTTGGATACTGGAGCCACGGCCCTTGGAAGCTGCAAAAACAAAAAATATTACATGGCCTCAATATGAATGAGGTATAATCTCTGATAAAGGACGAGGCGGGAATTCCCATGCTCGTATCAAGACATATACAAAACAATTAGTCCCAAGAAGGGGGATCTAATACGTAAAGAAATATACTGGTACATCATAATGGTCCAGAGGGGACATGATTGTGGGATATACTCATGATCATGACTGATCTCAATAATTGATACACTGGAATAACTGTGGAACTGCTGAAACTGAAGGTGTCCAACATCTGTAGGGACTCAAAGACTATGAGCCATCTCTGAGAAATAATGTAACTGTATACTCAAGGGAGTATGAAACATGGGTAAATCTGAATACTGTCGCCATGCGCAACCCGGATATCTATAGAAAGAGTGTAACTGGTTGTATCCATAGGGAGACTCTCATATGTGGAGGAGTTAGGTGGTATCCAGGGTCTTCGACTAATAACTGAACGTACCAATACCATGTGCGAGTCTCAACGATGCGATCAAGGTGTTGAAGTCGAGCATGTGAGAAACAACCATTCGGAGAGGCACTGGGGATTCCTCTCGAAATGATTCGTAGGAACTCATCATAAATGGTAATGAGTCCAAGACACAGGGACCTCTAGGTCTATCCTCTGGAATCAATGTGGTTATCGTCGACAGAGGGAGACCAACAACTAACAAGGCAATGATGTTTCCTTGATAGGAGCACGAGGTGTATAACTGAAGTGATGTAGTACTGCTGGTAGGACTGACATACTTGTGGGGATGGGAAATAACTAGGTCAAAAAATGGGTAGACTCAAACTTCCTTTGTTCAGAGCATGATGACATGGTTGACCTAACAGCGTAGGGAACTGACTTGTAGGTGTGGGGATCAACTTTTAGGGACTTGAAGGGTATGTACTGACTCTGGGGGGGTGAAGCTGATGGTAGCTGTCGAGGGAGTTTCAGGGTGACATACTGCAGAATACTCTGAACAAAGGCGACCAAAATGGGGAAGCTGCTATGTGAGTAGACATGATGTGTTGTAGCACCAAGAGGCACCATTGATTCCTTCTTCGTAGTTTTAATGAGCTCCAAGAAGGGATAAAAGTGTGCTCTGAAATGGTACGGTCCTGTGGATTTTGTGAGCCCAGGACGGTGCATGCTCATGGTTGCTTTCATGTTTAGAGAGTTTGAAAACGGTAAGTGGACTCTATTGGTGTTTCTTTTTCGTAAGTTTAGTCTCCCAGGCCCGAAAAAGTATAAAATGATGCGAATGGAGAACTCTTCTAGCCGATGTGACTAGAGTATACCTTTTTCGTAATTAGTCTACAAGGTCCGGAAAAGGGGTAAACTTATACCAGGTAGACGCCCTTTCAGATACGTTTAGCGAGCATGAAAGGAAGCAAGATTGCTCGGCGATCTTTTCATTGTTTTAGGAGTCAGAAAAGAGCTTAACAGAAACTCCCTAAGTGCCTTTTTCGTAAAAGGGGTTGCTCGGCCCGAAAAAGGGATAAACTTATACCGAACAAAAATGGATTGATGAGGGCGAGAAAAGGTTTCAAGCATCGTCATCTGTGCGGAAAACTGGATCCGGTGACATAAGGATTGTCGAAAACGGAGAACGGTCGATGTGGCACGTAAATCGAGGTGACGAGGGGGCGTGGAAAAAATGCCCGGAAAATCTAAAGGTGAGAGCGAGAAATGATCTCAAGCATCATCACGAGCGCGGAAAACTGAATCCGGTGATATAAGACACATCGAAAACGGAGAACGACCGATGTGGCACGCAAACCGAGTCGACGAGGGGGCGTGGAAAAAATGCCCAAAAAATCTAAAGGTGAGAGTGAGAAATGGTCTCAAGCATCATCATGAGCGCGGAAAACTGAATCCGACGATATAAGACACATCGAAAACGGAGAACGACCGATGTGGCACGCAAACCAAGGCGACGAGGGGGCGTGGAAAAAATGCCCGAAAAATCTAAAGGTGAGAGCGAGAAATGGTCTCAAGCATCATCACGAGCGCGGAAAACTGAATCCGGCGATATAAGACACATCGAAAACGGAGAATGGCCGATGTGGCACGCAAACCGAGGCGACGAGGGGGCGTGGAAAAAATGCCCAAAAAATCTAAAGGTGAGAGCGATAACTGGTCTCAAGCATCATCACGGGCGCGGAAAACTGAATCCGGCGATATAAGACGCATCGAAAACGGAGAACGGCCGATGTGGCACGCAAATCGAGGCGACGAGAGGGGCTAAAAAATGGTCAAAAAATGGACCCCGTGAAAACGGGAAACGGAAGGAACCTCTATGAATTTCTCGCTGTGCTAATCGCAACGGTACCAACGGTTTGAGAAATGGACTTCGTATGCTACCGCAATGGTTGTTTGAAATTTGTGGAATTTCTATAAATAGGACGTGGGGCCCAATATGACTTGTCATTGTTACGTGCGAGTTTGATAGAGCTGTCAGAGCTATTTCTCGATTTCCGGGAGATTTCACCGTTGGTTTTCGATTTAGCGAATTGCAGGTAACTCTATTCGCCTTAGCCTAGTCAATTATGTCTTTTTTGTTTGGCAGTGGGCCCCCGAAGGCCGCGAAACTCCACGTTGACTATCCAACGTGGAACCGCGCGGGTTTCGGGGTTGAACCCGCGATGAACCGCGCGGGTTTTAGGCTTACAGTCGCAATGTTCATCGCGACTGTGAAGTCGGAACCCGCGATGTTCATCGCGTGTTCATGGGTGATAGTCGCGATGTTCATCGCGACTGTCTGGAAAAAACTCGCGATGTTCATCGCGGGTTTTTGCATGGATCTCGCGATGGTCATCGCGGCTTTTTGTGGAAAAGCCGCGATGGGCATCGCGGCTTTTTGTGTAAAAGCCGCGATGGGATTTTTCTAAAATTTTTATGCTGGGGCTAAAAAATTTTCTGTGTTTTCTTGGCAGGATGTTGCGGAGAGCTCAGTCCGTGTGGCGGGAGAGAGAGATTGATGGTGAGTTGATGCTGAGGATTGAGACTGATGGAGGGGTGAGACAGACCCTAGCCATGAGCGGACTCTTGAAGTTCGCTCAGATTCCTCCTATCCGTTCAGTGAGGCGACTCCTGAACAAGCTCGTGCAGTGGTGGGTGCCGGCAGAGGGTGCCTTCACTATTGGTGGTGAGAGGTTAGAGATTACTCTCACTGATGTATATTTTTTGACCGGTTTGCCTCGCTTGGGTGAGGTGGGTGATATTTCTCCTAGGTTGCCTCCGGGTGTGGATATGGAGGACCTCTTACAGACCTTCTGTGTGGATGACGTTGTTTTGGTAAACAGCTCTATTAGTCTGAAGTTCCTACCTGAGTGGGATATGCGGGCTGTTGGTGCCTGTGTTCTGAGGATTTTGGGTGCTGCTGCACCACATCGTATGTCTGGGGGGCAGACGATGATGGTGGATTCCGTTCTACGGGGGTACTTATTACGCCTGGGCGCAGATGTTCTTGGCCGGTGTCCGGAGAGATCTGGACAAGGCCGTGAGAGAGGGAGGCAAGTTTTGTTACGCCTCTTTTTTATGCTGTTTTTTCTTCGAGTGGGTGCCGACCTTGCGGCCACATGTACCCGTTCGTGCTGGTCTTCCGAGCGAGCCTCGTATGATGAGGTGGGGGCAGATGATGCCCCGTGCTGGCGGTGGTATCCGTGGCTACTTCACAGAGGACTTTTATCAGTAGTGGGAGCAGATGCCTCTGGTGATCGAGGACTATCCCTACGCCGGCATGGACTACCAGGGTGATCCAGAGATGCCACGTGCCCCAGGACAGGCCTGGAGCTTAGACGGTATGTTTTTGTGTATTATGTGATATTATATCATATGTAGTTTGATTTATCATGATGATATCTATTGTATAGTATTTGATGGTTTTACTTGCTTTGTGCAGATATGGGTCCAGTACCACCACCTGACTATGTGGTTCGGCAGGGGCGGGCGATGGTGGTCGCTCGTCCCCCTGTACCTGTACGTCCTCCTCGCGGTGGAGGATATGCAGCCCGTGGGCGAGGGGTTGGCCCTCACGACGACGCTATAGATGGTGTCCGACGGACTTTAGCCCGGATCGTAGATGGGCTCCCTGAGGATGGCTGGAGGGACCTTGATCGGGACATTTTGCAGGGATGTCTAGGTGCGCCGCCTGAGTGGCAGTCACTTCTGTTGAGGGCAGCGGTGTTCGTTGCGAGACACGGGGGTGGTATAGGAGATGCTCCGGCAGGGCCGGCTCAGGGGAGGATACGTTTGAGGGACGATCCAGCGGGGCCAGCAGAGCGGCGAGTCCGGGGTCGTCTTGACCCGGCTGGGCCGGCGGAGGTGGAGTCGGAGGAGGAGCCGGAGGAGGAGCCCGAGGATCCTCAGGATCCAGATGAGTAGACGACATTGTACTTGCCCCCAAATGCTCATGAGCATATGGGGAAGCATTTTTTGTATGACAGATGTATTTTTTGTATATTGAGTGCTGAGGGCACTTATGACATGTTGACTATTTGATTTGTATATATATGTGGATATATATTTTAGATATATTGTCGTGTATGCACGTGGATGCACATTTGTCTTTTGTATATGCCCGTGGAGGCACATGTTATGCACGTGGATGCAGTGTGTTTGTTGATTTATATATGCCCGTGGAGGCACATGTTATGCACATGGATGCATTATTTTGGTTGTTTTTATGCCTGTGGAGGCACATGTTATGCACGTGGATGCAATATTGGTTTTTGTATATGCCCATGGAGGCACATGTTTTGCACATGGATGCATTTTTGTTTATGGATATGACATGATGTGATTGGTGTGCCATTCGAGGACATTGTTGGCCATATTGTCTGCTACACTATTGAGGTGTCTTGGGACATGTGTGAATGTAATGGATTCAAACTGTCTAACCATTTGTTTAGTGCGCAGGAATTTTTTGAAAAGACACGGATCGCGTACCTGGTAATCATTGTTGAGCTGGGAAACTAGGAGCTGTGAGTCCAAGAAAACGTTGAGGTGACGTATGCTCATCTGGAGAGCAGCGGCCAGGAGACCGGTCACGGCATCGTATTCAGCTTGATTATTGGTGGCGGCACCTAAACATACTCCATCAATGTGAATTAACTCATGTGAAGGGGAGTATATTACCCAAGCTGCGGAGGCGAGATTGGGAGACCAACGGCTTGCACCATCAGCGAAACCGACATGGCAGAGTGGAAGAGGCTCCATCTGTGGTCATGCAGAGAAAAACAAATATTTAGGTTTTTTTTTTTTTTTTTTTTTTTTTTTTTTTTTGAAATTTTTTGTGAACGAAAAATGTATGCCTATACTAAAATGGACGATGGTGTCCATCAGATTTTCTATGGGTAAAATCGTTTAAGGTACAACCCGTTGCGTGGGTTGCGTAGGGTGTTGCCTTCTGAATCGGTCAGAATGTATGCCCCCTGCCCGAGGCAGGTGTGTATGATGTAGGGGCCTTGCCACATAGACACGAATTTTCCTTTTCCGGTTTTATCATGAGCTTGATCGTAAGCGAGGACAGGGTCTCCCTCCGAAAAGGTTCTTGGGTGGACGCGTTTGTCGTAACTTAGTTTCGATCGTTGTTTAGCAGCTTCCATGTTTTGAATGGTTGTGCGCCGATCTTCATCGGCCTGCTCTAGGAGCAGTAAACGTTGCTCGATCGGGGAAGTATCCGGTAGGAGCTCAACGGCGATATGTAAGGCTGGGATCTGGCACTCAATAGGGAGGACAGATTCGACGCCGTGAACTAAATGGAAAGGGGTAAAACCGGTGGCAGTTTTGGTTGAGGTGCGGTAGGCCCATAGTGCCGGGAAAAGCATGTGATGCCAATTGGATTTGTGCTTGTCTACAGTGCGTTGGAGAATGGTCTTCAAGATTTTATTGATCGCTTCGACTTGGCCGTTTCCTTGGGGATAGTAAGCGGAAGAGAAATGGTGTTCAAATTTCAACATGGTTGATAATTCCTTCCAGACGGCATCTTCGAAGTGAGAGCCGTGGTCAGAGACTAGCTGTTGTGGTACTCCGAAACGAGCGATAACATGGTTGAAGAAAAACCGTGCTGCAGTGTCGGCTTTGCAATTATAGGTCGGCATGGCTTCTGCCCACTTGGTGAAATAATCTACAGCCACAATGATGTGTTTGTGACCGTCGGCTGACGGGGGGTTGCAGTCGAGGAAATCTATGGCCCATTTGCAGAATGGTCCAACAGTGATGACTGGATGAAGGGGGGCAGGGGGGGTTCTTGCTTTGGGGGCAAATAGTTGGAAGTTCTGGCAATGCTTGACTGCGGTGATGCAATCAGTAAACAATGATGGCCAAAAATAACCTGCCCGAATGATTTTCTGGGCGGTAGCCATACCGGAGAAATGGCCTCCACAGGCACCGCTATGACAATCATTAAGGACTTGTTCTGCCTCACTATGGGATAGGCAGTGGCGTAAGATAGTATCCATGCCGCGTCGGTAAAGTACATCCCCAATTAGTAGGTATCGGGGGGCGTGGTGTCGTATGCGACGGCGGCTATCACGATCGATGTGTGGTCGGAATTTTTGCGTACGAAGGTAAGTCAATATGTCTCCATACAAAGGGTCGTCAGACGAAATAATGAAGATCTGCTCGTCAATCAGGTCCGTTTGGATCACGGGTGATGTTGAGGAGGATGGGAGGTCCGTGATTAGGTGAGCTAGCGCGAGGGCTTTGGTGCTTTTGGGAGTTTTGAAAGTGAGGTCATACTCCTGGAGGATAATGACCCATTTAGCAACACGACCTTGTAGGAGCCGTCGGGTGAGGAGGTACACCATGGGGTTGGAGTCGGCGACAACCGTGGTATGACTTAGCAAAATATAGTGTCGCAGTTTTTGTACGGAAAAGACTACAGCTAGGGCTAATCTTTCCTCGTATGGGTAACGTAGAGGTGGGCCGGACAAGGTCTGGCTGACGTAATAAATCACATGCTCTTTGTGGGAGGCATCTTCTTGGACCAAAACTCCGGAGACGGCATGTTCAGACGCCGAGACGTAAAGGGTGAAGTTTTGAGAGAAATCCGGTGGGGATATCAAGGGGGCTTGTGTGAGAGCTTTCTTGAGGGATTCGAATGCCGTGTCTGCTTGCTCATCCCAAACAAAGGGTATGTGGGTACGAAGTAAGCGTAAGAATCCATGGACTTTGGTGGCGTAATCCGGAACAAAGCGCCTAAGAAAATTGGACCGCCCTTGCAAGCTCTGAAGCTGCCGAAGCGTGCGAGGAGGGGGAAGTTCTAAGATGGCTTTGACTTTGAGGGGATCGACAGTGATTTCGTCTTGGGAAACAATGAAACCCAACAACCGGCCCGCCGGGACGCAAAAGACACACTTGTGTGGGTTCAAGCGGATTTTATATTTGCGACAACGCAGGAAAACTTGCCGGAGGTCGTTAAGGTGGTCTGATCGTTTTCGGGAACGAGCTGTGAGGTCGTCGAGATAGACTCGCAAGATATGGACCAAATCGTGAAAGCAATAGGTCATGGCTCGCTGGAAAGTGGCACCAACATTTTTAAGGCCAAATGGCATGACGCGATAGGCAAAGGTGCCCCAAGGGGTGGTAAAGGCAGTCTTGTATTGATCCTCCTTGCGGATGTGAATCTGGTTATATCCGGAAAACCCGTCCATGAAGGATAGGACCTCATGGCCGGCACACTCATCAATGAGTTGGTCAATGAATGGCGTGGGGAAATTGTCTTTTGGACAAGCGTGGTTTAGATCGCGGAATTCAGTGCATACTCTAAGGGTTCCTTGCTTTTTGTTGACAGGAATGGGGTTCGACACCCAGGTGGTGTACGGAATAGGGTAGATGAACCCTGCTTTTCGAAGTTTCTCGACTTCAGCCTTAACAACGGGGAGCTTGGCAGGGTGAATAGGTCGTTGTTTCTGACGAACAGGGGGTACTTCCGGCCATGTATCGATGTGGTGTTCAATAATGGCGGGGTCGAGACCAGGCATCTCGGTATAGGACCAGGCAAAGACATCACGGAACTCTTGAAAGAGATTTTTGTACGCCTGAGTTTCTGCTTGAGTGCAAGATGCGCCCAGCGAGATGAGCTCAGGTTTCCCTGGTGTTGTGGAAATGTCTATCTGTATAGTGGGGGAAATGTTTGACATGTTCCCTTCTTCAAAGGCATCCGGTGTTGGGATGGGGTCCTTTAACCAATCGACCTTAGCGGGTATGAAGTCTTTCGACTCGATTGATAGCTGGTTGGATGCGGTGGAGGTAGATGCTTCCGGGAGGAAGTACGAGCGATGATGCATATCATCCCAAGGGTAGTCGGGTGCAGTGAGTGTCTCCAAAATCTGCTCATCAGTATTGAAGTAGTCAGACCATAAATCAAGGGGTTCTGGTTTGAAAGTTGTTGAAATCATATATATCGTATTGACTTCTTCCGACGAGGATGATGGCGGGGGGTGGATCTCCTCGATGAGGGGAGGAGATATCTCTAAGTCGACGTTGTTTAACTCGTACAACGCTGCTCTATAGTCAGGTAGATCAGGACAATGGTGAGAGTAGTGGCCGTAAACACTGCATATAGCACAAGGATGATTAGTGCGCAGTGATTTGTCGTGAGGCTGTAGAGGTGGCTCTAATCTGACTACTGGGATGCCGATGTCATCGTCCAACATATTCATATGCTCTTGGAGTGCCGGTAAGTGTGGGCATTGATGAGTTGGATGGCCAATTTCATCGCATAATGAACATTTGGGGGGAGCTCGAAACACCGGTGGGGGTTTGACTGCCTTAGGAGGTGGTATAGCAGTGTATGGTTGTGGACCTCTGCCCCCAGTGGGCTTAGCAAGAAGAGGGGGATCCTTTGACGTCGAAGCAATCGTGAGACCAGGAGGAGGTTTCAATGACGACGAAGGGATATTGAGGTTAGGACGAGGTGTCGTTGACGACGGAGGGATTGCGACACCAGGAGGAGGCTGATTTGTGGTAACAATAGGTTGTACCGGTTGGAGGATGACGTCTGGTGTCGGTGGTCGAACGGGAGGCGGAATATACCACACGGGTAATCCCAATGTTAGCCCGGGTAGGCTAAGGGTAGCCATAACCGGGGCGCTTACTACACCCGAAGGAGGAAATAGGAAGGGGATGGTGTGGATGGGTGTAACACCAATGTGACTGGGGATCAATGGTGGTGGACCACCGGACGTTTGCGTATTCTGCGAAAGAGTACAGAGGTTTGCGACTTGGGTCTCCGGTGACGGTGGTGGAATGGCCTGGAATGTAGAGGTCATTGGTGTATCCGAATAAAGTCCGGGTGCCACAGAAGACATAAAGGAGGTAACTGCACTAGAAGCGGGTTGTTCAATCATGGGAAGAACATTCTCCGGTGCTGCAGGGGCGTTGGGATCATAGTAGGTGAGTTGGTCAATTTTGACCACGCGTCCCTCGTGGGGGAACATCATGGTGCGGAAGACGGAGGAGGCGACCGCTTTCAGGGCGTACATGTAACTGCGGCCAAGTAAAAGGTTATAGTCGAGCTGGGCGTTAATGACCTCTATGTCGATGAGCACAGTTTTCCCACCTAATTGGACGGGTACCTTGGGTAATAAACCTTGAGGTTGAGCTGACCGGCCGTCGTAGGCCCGCAATGCAGTGGTGGATTGCTGGAGAGCAGGGGATCCCAACTTCTGCCAAACAAAAGTGGACATGACGCATGTGGAGGCACCCTCGTCGATGATACATCGATGGATGACAAGATTCCGAATAGAAACGAAAACTTGGACTGCTATGGTAGAAGGCAGCCGTGGTTCAGATTGGTCTAAATCAAAGGTCATCAATTTCGAATCATTTGGGTCAATTGCCCCAATGGCGGAAAGTAAAGTCTTGCGCTGTGTAGGACAGTTCTTCAAGACTTCTAACGCAGACATGGCTGCGGGAGATTGAGCTAGGTCATCTACGATGTTGTAATTGGACGCAGCCCGTGCATTGGGGTTGTTGTTGATTCGGCGAAGGGGGAAGCGAGGTGCTTTCGAAGTGCCATCGAGTGGAACCTGAGGTATACGCAATGTTTGATCAGTGGGATTAGCATTAGTATCCTTTTCGGCGGGGGGGGCTTCAGAAGTCGGTCCGTATTGATTCCGACGGGTTTGGATATTGACGTCGGCGGTGGACATCATCAATAAGTGGTGGGTGCCTGAATCAAACATGGGTTGGTCAGGAGCTGCGTAAGTAATTTGTTGTGGTTGCATGTTGCCCTGTTGGGGGGCTAACGGCTGAGTGTTTACCACTCCTTGTGTTGGAAAAGGGTTTTGGAGGACCAAAGGTTGTTGTGGAGGTGGTGGGGGGTTGGGTGGTGGCTGAGGAGCCGCCTGCCCTTGACGATGGGCGTCATTTGTCCATAGTTGTCGAGCTCGCTCCAGATGTGGGCAAGCGTGGGTGTAGTGACCATAGACACCGCAAATGGAACAAGGATGGTTTGTTCGTAAATTAGCATTTTTGGGTTGCTTAGGTGGCCGATCAGGATTTTGATGAGCAGGCGCCGCGTTATTGTCTTGCGGAGGATGGGTAGGTTGTGGAGCTTGGTTACGGTTTTGATTGTTTCCACGGTTGCGTCCTCTTCCGCGGTTTGGTTGCCCACCCTGGTTGCGTTGGTTATTTTGGTATTGGGGCTGATGTTGTTGTGCGTACACATGCCCTTGAGCATTGGGGGGATTTTGAGGAGCCGCAGGTGCGGGAGCAGGTTGCGGTGGATAGTATGCAGGTGGAGCTGGAGGTGGTCCAGTTACCTGTTGGGGTTGTTGGTACCCCTGAGCTGGTGGAGGTGTGAGGTTAGCTGGTGCAACCGGTTGTGGGTAATGCATGGGCTGTTGTGGGAACTGCATGGGGTTTTGTACCGTAGGTTCAGCATAGTATGTAGGAGGTACATATGCTGATGGTGCTTGACCATAACAATCTTGTGGACAAGAGGGTCCATGAACATGATGGGTCTGGTTTGTTGGAGCATAAGAAGTTGTCGCTCCGGAACTAGATGTAGCCCTAGAAAGGTCTGGGGCGGGCATGGTGCTCACCATACTGAAAGGTTTTGCTTGCGGTGTAATTTGGCCAATAATGCCATCAGCGGCATGTGATGCCCCCGGTGTGTCACCGCGTGCAGAGTCACCTCGTGGGGCATCCGGGATGATCGTGTATAAGTAACCCGACTGGGCGTAGATGAGATCAAACTGTTGGGCCTTAAGGATGGCCTCTTCCTCAGACTGGGGTCTTTCAGATGCTACATCCTTCGCAATGAGAGGAAGGAGGGATTTAAGGAACCAGTCTAAAAAGATTCGGTCGTCTAATTTGATCTTGCATAGGCTTCGGCGCCGACGCCAATCATGGATATGGTCAGTGATATGCGTGGCCGTGTTCTGTCTGCAAGACAGTAGGATTTCGACGCCTGCATCATAGCGGACCGGTAGCTGAAAGAACTGTAGGAAGGTCGAGGCAAGGGAGGTAAATGTGGAATGCGTCCCATGGGGTTGCTCGATATACCATTTGGCTGCGGAGCCAGTGAAGGTGCGTTGTAAAAGCCGTAGGCGGATTGAGTCATCCACTATGGAGTTGGAGGAACACCATAAATGGAAGGACATGATGTGATTTTGGGGGTCTTCTCCAGCCTTTCCCTCAAACTTAGGGATGTCAGAGGGAAGCTTAGTGGGCATATGGGGCCAAGCAGGATCATGTCTGATGGGGTCATTTGTGAGCCTAGCTAAATCTGGCAGGTTCAGACTTGCCATGTATGGTAGACTAGCAGATGTGGTGACCGGAACTGGGACATGCCTAGCCATTGTGGTATGGTGTAGGGGTCCAGTAGCGCCTAGAGGTATGTTAGGTATGGAGGGTATGTGCCCTCCAATAGGTGTAGTCTGGTGTGGGCCAGCGCCTCCAAGTGCAACTTGGGTTACACTTGGGTTAGGAATCGCACTAGGGATTCCTGGGATAGTACTTCCAAGTGCAACATGGGTTGCGCTTGGGTTGGGAATCGCACTAGGGATTCCTGGGATGGGGTTTGTGGAAACCAAAGGGGGTATGACCCCCATGTTGGGTGTACCCATGACAGGTTGTGGCCCTGTGTTAGGCATTCCTAAATGTGGAGTGTTACCCATATTGGGCATACCCAGGGGGGTGGTTGTTTCCGTGGATGGTACGACAGCAGAAGGGTCTGCGGATGTCTGACCTATGGTAGTTGTAAATAGTGGATCAAATGGTGTTCCAGACATAATTGTGGTTGGTGGTAACTCTGTGGGGTTTTCGGATTCTACCTCCAAATCAAAGGTGAAGTGGGGTATGTCAGAATCAGATGACTGTCTAATTGATTGACGATGTGTCGAATCAAGGGATAATGCTCTGCGTCCGTGACGTGGAGAGCCAAGTGGACTAAACTCTGGGAGTTCACCCTGTAGACGACGGGAGCGTCTAAAATTCTCAATGGTGAGAATATGTGTTTGAGTAAAAAATTTGTTTTAAGTATCAGGTGGTGATATATATATAAAAGACTCAAAAACCCTAATTCAACCAAGGGTGGAAGAAGGGGAGTGAAAAAAGAAGGCTCTCAGGCCAAAAAATCAATCCTCAGAAAAGGCACTTATTCTAGCAGTTGTGCTACAATAAGTGGAGGAATGCAACAACTGGTCAGAATACCAACATGCAAGCGGCTCCTAGAAAAAATAGGTGTAACTAGACCACAGGTAGGTTGAAATCATGCAAACACCTAATCTAAAAGTATTGTGACTCAAACAAACGATATCCTCTGCAAGGTGATGAAATCCAAGTCAGACAATATGAATGTTGAGACAACGGCTAGATATCCCCCTACCGGGAGGGACACCGGGTAATCAATCCTAAAGACAGGCTACTAGGATACTCCGTTCATGACGCGTCGAGAAAAGGTAAATCTGCCGTTTGGTCCTTTGATCGCAATATCCCAATACAGGGATATCCCGAGAACTGCGAATGGTAGCCCTTCGGTTACTGAATGGGTTTCGGTATCCCACTCAGGCTTCCGGAACCATCCTCGCGACTTCAACCCTCCTAAGGGAGAGGCCTTCCCACAAACCAGTTGTGACCGCGCCAAAAAGTACTAAGAGATTTTAGCTCCCTAATTGGACAACTTCTATGTCTCAGATGTAAGAACTGAGGGGTGTTATTGGAACACCTATCCCCCCAATACTACCTAGCTACAAGAATTCTTTTAGTGTTCCCCAAGTGGGGTTAAAAGTGTGTTCAAATTAGGGTACGTTTTAAGGCTTAGTTCAATTAAGTGATCGTGTGAGTGCATGTGAGGTGTTGTAAACTGAACTTGAAAAAATTAAATGCTGTAAGGGAAATTTTCAAAAAATAAAGGATTTTTCGAAAATAAAAAGCAAATATTTAAGACTTTTTTCACTAAAAGGAATTAATATGCTTTTCAAAAAATAACTCAAAAAATAAAGGATTTCTTGGATTTATGAAAGCAAATAATAAACTCCTTTTTAAAAGAAATAAATGGATTTCTTCGTTTCAAGAAAAATTGCTAAGGGCAAGATTCTAAAGAAGTAAACAAGAAAAAATTTGAATCTAGATGAAAATGCAAAATGAGTCTTTCTTTCACTTTCTTGAAAATTTTGAAAAAGATTTCTAGATATGCACCTTTAAATAGTAAAAAAAAATTTCAACGTTGTAAAATATGCAGAATGCAATACTGTAAAAAATGTGCTATGGGCAGAAAGTACAGTAAAAAATATTTTTCAAAATCGGGATGGCCGAATGAAAAAATTCAGCCGCGCGGGTTTTGGACGAACAGCCGCGATGGGCCGCGCGGGTTTTGGACGAACAGTCGCGATGGACCGCGCGGGTTTTGGCTGCACAGCCGCGATGGACCGCGCGGGTTTTAGCTGCACAGTCGCGATGGACCGCGCGGGTTTTGGCCGCACAGTCGCGATGAGCAGCGCGGAAAAACGAAGAAAAGTCGCGATGGACCGCGCGAATGTCTGGAAAAAGGCCGCGATGGACCGCGCGGGAAAACGCAGAAAAGTCGCGATGGACCGCGCGACTGTCTGGAAAAAAGCCGCGAGGCGGAAGCCGTGCACGGAAACCGAGAAACGAACCCGAAAATTGAAAATTTCGGGCTGTTTATGGGGCCAAATCTCAGAACAGCAATGGATCTGCTGTCTAAGATGGCAGATCTATGGATCTAAAGGTTAAAAACTCATAAAAACTAAGATTTAAAGGCAAAAGTAGAGATCTAAAGTTCAAACCACAGGGGAGTCGCCAAAAACTGTTGGCCCGGTTTTGCAACCAGGCTTAGTGCTATGGGCACCTGCTAACTATTAGCAGCAGTTTCAATAGAAATAAAAACAATAAACTAAATAAACAATACTATTCATGGATCTAAGCAAGAATCTAAGCAAATAATGTAAACATTTCAAAATCAAGAACAAGAAACATAAGAAATAATTTTTTGTATTGAAAAATGGGGGGCAAACAAGTGCTTGCAATATTACCTTCAATGGTGATGGTTGATGTTGAGCAACTCCCAAGATGAGTAGCTCCAAACTCCAAGAGGTCTCCTTCTCCAAGGTTGCTTCAATGGCTAAAAATGCTCAGGGGAGATTTCAGCAGCATAAGGATGAGATAATGGATGGATGTGAAATGAGGAGGCCCTACCACCTTTTTATAGGTTTTGGTGGTGAGGAATACCATTTGTGGTTTTGTGGAAACCAAATGGTATTGACCAACATGGTTTAGGTACTTTTCCCTCCTTTTTCCTTTTTTGAATAAAAATAATATTTTAATTCCCTTTTTAATATTTTTGGGAATTTGGACCCTTTTTGAGGGTTTTTTATGATTTTCTTGGAAAAATAATCTTTTTTAATGGAAAAAGAGGTGTACTAAGGTCTTTTGGTGACCTTTTGTTGGTTTCGGAGGCTCAGATGGTGAAAAAGTGGACAAATGGGTCATGTGAATAGGGAAATGAGCTAGTGAGCACTTTTTGGGTGTTAACAGTATGCACATTCTATGTCATAACGACTTTCTAAAGTTTGCACATGCGCAAACTATGCACATTCTACGTGATAACGACTTTCTATAGTTTGCGCATCCGTCCGGAAATAAGAAAAGCTTACTTCCCCCCTTTTTTTAAATTCACAGCTTCTACAAGGTTTAGATGAATTCTTAAAAAACAAGAGTTTTTAGAAAATGTGATTTATTTTATAAATGGAATCAACAAATTATGCACATTCTACGTAATAACGACTCTCTATAGTTTGCGCATGCGTCCGGAAATAAGAAAAACTTACTTCCCCCCTTTTTTTAAATTCACAGCTTCTAGAAGGTTTAGATGAATTCTTAAAAAACACGAGTTTTTAGAAAATGTGATTTATTTCATTAATGGAATAAACAAAGTATGCACATTCTATGTAATAACGACTTTCTAAAGTTTGCGCATGCGTCCGGAAATAAGAAAAGCTTACTTCCGCCAGTTTTTTAAAACCACAGCTTCGAGAAGGTTTACATGATTTCTTAAAAAACACGAGTTTTTCGAAAATGTGATTTATTTCATAAATGGAATCAACAAAGTATGCACATTCTATGTAATAACGACTTTCTAAAGTTTGCGCATGCGTCCGGAAATATGAAAAGCTTACTTCCCCCCGTTTTTTAAAATCACAGCTTCTAGAAGGTTTACATGATTTCTTAAAAAACTTGAGTTTTTAGAAAATGTGATTTATTTCATAAATGGAATCAACAAAGTATGCACATTCTATGTCATAACGACTTTCTATAGTTTGCGCATGCGCAAACTATGCACATTCTACGTGATAACGAGTTTCTATAGTTTGTGCATGCGTCCGGAAATAAGAAAAGCTTACTTCCCCCCTTTTTTTAAATTCACAGCTTCTAGAAGGTTTAGATGAATTCTTAAAAAAAACGATTTTTTAGAAAATGTGATTTATTTCATAAATGGAATCGACAAACTATGCACATTCTACATAATAACGACGTTCTATAGTTTGCGCATGCGTCCGGAAATAAGAAAAGCTTCCTTCCACCAGTTTTTTAAAACCACAGCTTCTATAAGGTTTACATGATTTCTTAAAAAACACGAGTTTTTAGAAAATGTGATTTATTTCATTAATGGAATCAACAAATTATGCACATTCTATGTAATAACAACTATCTAAAGTTTGCGCATGCGTCCGGAAATATGAAAAGCTTAGTTTCGCCAGTTTTTTAAAATCAGAGCTTCTAGAATGTTTACATGATTTCTTAAAAAACACGAGTTTTTAGAAGATGTGCTTTATTTCATAAATGGAATCAACAAAGTATGCACATTCTACATCATAACGACTTTCTATAGTTTGAGCATGCGTCCGGAAATAACAAAAGCTTAATTCCCCCCATTTTTTAAAATCACAGCTTCTAGAAGGTTTACATGATTTTTTTAAAAAAACGAGTTTTTAGGAAATGTGATTTATTTCATAAATGGAATCAACAAAGTATGCACATTCTATGTCATAGTGAATTTCTATAGTTTGCACATGCGCAAACTATGCACATTCTACATGATAATGACTTTCTATAGTTTGCGCATGCGTTCAGAAATAAGAAAAGCTTACTTCCCCCCTTTTTTTAAATTCACAGCTTCTAGAAGGTTTAGATGAATTCTTAAAAAACACGAGTTTTTAGAAAATGTGATTTATTTCATAAATGGAATCAACAAACTATGCACATTCTACATAATAACGACTTTCTATAATTTGCGCATGCGTCCGGAAATAAAAAAAAAAAGCTTACTTCCCCCCTTTTTTTAAATTCATAGCTTCTAGAAGGTTTAGATGAATTCTTAAAAAACACGAGTTTTTAGAAAATGTGATTTATTTTATCAATGGAATCAACAAACTATGCACATTCTACGTAATAACGACTTTCTATAGTTTGCGCATGCGTCCGGAAATAAGAAAAGCTTCCTTCCGCCAGTTTTTTAAAACCACAGCTTCAAGAAGGTTTAGACGATTTCTTAAAAAACACGAGTTTTTAGAAAATGTGATTTATTTCATTAATGGAATCAACAAAGTATACACACTCTATGTAATAACGACTTTCTAAAGTTTGCGCATGCGTCCGGAAATGAGAAAAGCTTACTTCCGCCAGTTTTTTAAAATCACAGCTTGTAGAAGGTTTACATGATTTCTTAAAAAACACGAGTTTTTAGAAAATGTGATTTATTTCATAAATGGAATCAACAAAGTATGCACATTCTATGTCATAACGACTTTCTATAGTTTGTGCATGCGCAAACTATGAGCATTCTACGTGATAACGACTTTCTATAGTTTGCGCATGCGTCCGGAAATAAGAAAAGCTTACTTCCCCTCTTTTTTTAAATTCACAGCTTCTAGAAGGTTCAGATGAATTCTGAAAAAACACGAGTTTTTAGAAAATGTGATTTGTTTCATAATGGAATCAACAAACTATGCACATTCTACGTAATAACGACTTTCTATAGTTTGCGCATGCATCCGGAAATAAGAAAATCTTACTTCCCCCCTCTTTTTAAATTCACAGCTTCTAGAAGGTTTAGATGAATTCTTAAAAAACACGACTTTTTAGAAAATGTGATTTATTTCAGAAATGGAATCAATAAACTATGCACATTCTACGTGATAACGACTTTCTATAGTTTGCGCATGCGTTCGGAAATAACAAAAGCTTACTTCCCCCCTTTTTTTAAATTCACAGCTTCTAGACGGTTTAGATGAATTCTTAAAAAACACGAGTTTTTAGAAAATGTGATTTATTTCATAAATGGAATCAACAAAGTATGCACATTCTACGTAGTAACGACTTTCTATAGTTTGCGCATGCGTCCGGAAATAAGAAAAGCTTACTTCCGCCAGTTTTTTAAAATCACAGCTTCTAGAAGGTTTACATGATTTCTTAAAAAACATGAGTTTTTAGAAAATTTGATTTATTTCATAAATGGAATCAACAAAGTATGCACATTCTATGTCATAATAACTTTCTATAGTTTGTGCATCCGTCCGGAAATAAGAAAAGCTTACTTCCGCCAGTTTTTTAAAATCACAGCTTCTAGAAGGTTTACATGATGTCTTAAAAAACACGAGTTTTTAGGAAATGTGATTTATTTCATAAATGGAATCAACAAAGTATGCACATTCTATGTCATAACGACTTTATATAGTTTGTGCATGCGCAAACTATGAGCATTCTACTTGATAACGACTTTCTATAGTTTGCGCATACGTCCGGAAATAAGAGAAGCTTACTTCCCCCCTTTTTTTAAATTCACAGCTTCTAGAAGGTTTAGATGAATTCTTAAAAAACACGAGTTTTTAGAAAATGTGATTTATTTCATAAATGGAATCAACAAACTATGCACATTCTACATAATAACGACTTTCTATAATTTGCGCATGCGTCCGGAAATAAAAAAAGCTTACTTCCCCCCTTTTTTTAAATTCACAGCTTCTAGAAGGTTTAGATGAATTCTTAAAAAACATGAGTTTTTAGAAAATGTGATTTATTTCATCAATGGAATCAACAAACTATGCACATTCGACGTAATAACGACTTTCTATAGTTTGCGCATGCGTCCGGAAATAAGAAAAGCTTCCTTCCGCCAGTTTTTTAAAACCGCAGCTTCTAGAAGGTTTAGACGATTTCTTAAAAAACACGAGTTTTTAGAAAATGTGATTTATTTCATTAATGGAATCAACAAAGTATACTCACTCTATGTAATAACGACTTTCTAAAGTTTGCGCATTTGTCCGGAAAATATGAAAAGCTTACTTCCGCCAGTTTTTTAAAATCACAACTTGTAGAAGGTTTACATGATTTCTTAAAAAACACGAGTTTTTAGAAAATGTGATTTATTTCATAAATGGAATCAACAAAGTATGCAAATTCTACATGATAACGACTTTCTATAGTTTGCGCATGCGTCCGGAAATAAGAAAAGCTTACTTCCCCCCTTTTTTTAAATTCACAGCTTCTAGAAGGTTTAGATGAATTATTAAAAAACACGAGTTTTTAGAAAATGTGATTTATTTCATAAATGGAATCAAAAAACTATGCACATTCTACATAATAACAACTTTCTATAGTTTGCGCATGCGTCCGGAAATAAGAAAAACTTACTTCCGCTAGTTTTTTAAAACCACAGCTTCTAGAAGGTTTACATGTTTTCTAAAAAAACACGAGTTTTTAGAAAATGTGATTTATTTCATAAATGGAATCAACAAAGTATGCACATTCTACATCATAACGACTTTCTATAGTTTGAGCATGCATTTGGAAATAAGAAAAGCTTAATTCCCCCCATTTTTTAAAATCACAGCATCTAGAAGGTTTACATGATTTCTTAAAAAACACGAGTTTTTAGGAAATGTGATTTATTTCATAAATGGAATCAACAAAGTATGCGAATTCTATGTCATAATTACTTTCTATAGTTTTCGCATGCACAAACTATGCACATTCTACGTAATAACAACTTTCTATAGTTTGCGCATGCGTCCGGAAATAAGAAAAGCTTACTTCACCCCTTTTTTTAAATTCACAGCTTCTAGAAGGTTTAGATGAATTCTTAAAAAACACGAGTTTTTACAAAATGTAATTTATTTCATAAATGGAATCAACAAAGTATGCACATTCTACGTAATAACGACTTTCTTTAGTTTGCGCATGCGTCTGGAAATAAGAAAAGCTTACTTCCGCCAGTTTTTTAAAACCACAGCTTCTAGAAGGTTTACATGATTTCTTAAAAAACACGAATTTTTAGAAAATGTGATTTATTTCATAAATGGAATCAACAAAGTATGCACATTCTATGTCATAACGAATTTCTATAGTTTGTGCATGCACAAACTATGGACATTCTACGTGATAACGACTTTCTATAGTTTGCGCAAGCGTCCGGAAATAAGAAAAGCTTACTTCCCCCCTTTTTCTAAATTCACAACTTCTAGAAGGTTTAGATGAATTCTTAAAAAACACGAGTTTTTACAAAATGTAATTTATTTCATAAATGGAATCAACAAAGTATGCACATTCTACGTAATAACGACTTTCTATAGTTTGCGCATGCGTCTCGAAATAAGATAAGCTTACTTCCGCCAGTTTTTTAAAACCACAGCTTCTAGAAGGTTTACATGATTTCTTAAAAAACACAAGTTTTTAGAAAATGTGATTTATTTCATAAATGGAATCAACAAAGTATGCACATTCTACGTAGAAACGACTTTCTATAGTTTGCGCATGCGTCCGGAAATAAGAAAAGCTTACTTCCGCCAGTTTTTTAAAACCACAGCTTCTAGAAGGTTTACATGATTTCTTAAAAAACATGAGTTTTTAGAAAATGTGATTTATTTCATAAATGGAATCAACAAATTATGCACATTCTACATCATAAAGACTTTCTATAGTTTGAGCATGCATCTGGAAATAAGAAAAGCTTAATTCCCCCCGTTTTTTAAAATCACAGCTTCTAGAAGGTTTACATGATTTCTTAAAAAACATGAGTTTTTAGGAAATGTGATTTATTTCATAAATGGAATCAACAAAGTATGCACATTCTATGTCATAACGACTTTCTATAGTTTGCGCATGCGCAAACTATGCACATTCTACATAATAACAACTTTCTATAGTTTGCGCATGCGTTCGGAAATAAGAAAAGCTTACTTCCCCTCTTTTTTTAAATTCACAGCTTCTAGAAGGTTTAGATGAATTCTTAAGAAACATGAGTTTTTAGAAAATGTGATTTATTTCATTAATCGAATCAACAAAGTATGGACATTCTACGTCATAACGACTTTCTATAGTTTGTGCATGCATTCGGAAATAAGAAAAGCTTGATTCCCCTGGTTTTTTAAATCACAGCTTCTAGAAGGTTTACATGATTTCTTAAAAAACATGAATTTTTAGAAAATGTGATTTATTTCATAAATGGAATCAACAAAGTATGCACATTCTATGTCATAACGAATTTCTATAGTTTGTGCATGCGCAAACTATGCACATTCTACGTCATAACGACTTTCTCTAATTTGCGCAAGCGTCCGGAAATAAGAAAAGCTTACTTCCCCCCTTTTTTTAAATTCACAGCTTCTAGAAGGTTTGGATGAATTCTTAAAAAACACGATTTTTTAGAAAATGTGATTTATTTCGTAAATGGAATCAACAAAGTATGCACATTCTACGTGATAACGACTTTCTATAGTTTGCGCATGCGTCCGTAAATAGGAAAAGCTTACTTCCCCCCTTTTTTTAAATTCACAGCTTCTAGAAGGTTTAGATGAATTCTTAAAAAACACGAGTTTTTAGAAAATGTGATTTATTTCATAAATGGAATCAACAAAGTATGCACATTCTATGTCATAACGACTTTCTATAGTTTGTGCATGCGCAAACTATGCACATTCTACGTAATAACAACTTTCTATAGTTTGCGCATGCGTCCAGAAATAAGAAAAGCTTATTTCCCCCCTTTTTTTAAATTCACAGCCTCTAGAAGGTTTAGATGAATTCTTAAAAAACACGAGTTTTTAGAAAATGTGATTTATTTCATAAATGGCATCAACAAAGTATGCACATTCTACGTAGTAACGACTTTCTATAGATTGCGCATCTGTCCGGAAATAAGAAAAGCTTACTTCCGCCAGTTTTTTAAAATCACAGCTTCTAGAAGGTTTACATGATTTCTTAAAAAACACGAGGTTTTAGAAAATGTGATTTATTTCATAAATGGAATCAACAAAGTATGCACATTCTATGTCATAACGACTTTCTAAAGTTTGCGCATGCGCAAACTATGAGCATTCTACGTGATAACGACTTTCTATAGTTTGTGCATGCGTCCGGAAATAAGAAAAGCTTACTTCCCCCCTTTTTTTAAATTCATGGCTTCTAAAAGGTTTAGATGAATTCTTAAAAAACATGAGTTTTTAGAAAATGTGATTTATTTCATCAATGGAATCAACAAACTATGCACATTCTACGTAATAATGACTTTCTATAATTTGCACATGCGTCCGGAAATAAGAAAAGCTTACTTCCCCCCTTTTTTGAAATTCACAGCTTCTAGAAGGTTTAGATGAATTCTAAAAAAACACAAGTTTTTAGAAAATGTGATTTATTTCATAAATGGAATCAACAAAGTTTGCACATTCTACATCATAACGACTTTCTATAGTTTGAGCATGCGTCCGGAAATAAGAAAAGCTTAAGTTCCCCCGTTTTTTAAAATCACACCTTCTAGAAGGTTTACATGATTTCTTAAAAAAAACGAGTTTTTAGGAAATGTGATTTATTTCATAAATGGAATCAACAAAGTATGCACATTCTATGTCATAACGAATTTCTATAGTTTGTGCATGCGCAAACTATGCACATTCTACGTGATAACGACTTTCTATAGTTTGCGAATGCGTCCGGAAATGAGAAAAGCTTAATTCCCCCCTTTTTTTAAATTCACAGCTTCTAGAAGGTTTAGATGATTTCTTAAAAAACACGAGTTTTAAGAAAATGTGATTTATTTCATGAATGGAATCAACAAGGTATGCACATTCTACGTAATAACGAATTTCTATAGTTTGCGCATGCGTCCGAAAATAAGAAAATCTTACTTCCGCCAGTTTTTTAAAACCACAGGTTCTAGAAGGTTTACATGATTTCTTAAAAAACACGAGTTTTTAGAAAATGTGATTTATTTCATAAATGGAATCAACAAAGCATGCACATTCTACGTCATAACGACTTTCTATAGTTTGCGTATGCGTCCGGAAATAAGAAAAGCTTAATTCCCCCCGTTTTTTAAAATCACAGCTTCTAGAAGGTTTACATGATTTCTTAAAAAACACGAATTTTTAGAAAATGTGATTTATTTCATAAATGGAATCAACAAAGTATGCACATTCTATGTCATAACGAATATCTATAGTTTTTGCATGCGCAAACTATGCACATTCTATGTCATAACGACTTTCTCTAGTTTGCGCATTTGCATACTATGCACATTCTATGTAATAACAAATTTCTATAGTTTGTGCATGCATCCGGAAATAAGAAAAGCTTACTTCCCCCCTTTTTTTAAATTCACAGCTTGTTGAAGGTTTAGATGAATTTTTAAAAAACATGAGTTTTTAGAAAATGTGATTTATTTCATAAATGGAATCAACAAACTATGCACATTTTACGTATTAACGACTTTCTATAGTTTGCGTATGCGTCCGGAAATAAGAAAAGCTTAGTTCCGCCAGTTTTTTAAAACCACAGCTTCTAGAAGGTTTACATGATTTCTTAAAAAACATGAGTTTTTAGAAAATGTGATTTATTTCATAAATGGAATCAACAAAGTATGCACATTCTACGTAGAAACGACTTTCTATAGTTTGCGCATGCATCCGGAAATAAGAAAAGCCTACTTCCGCCAATTTTTTAAAACCACGGCTTCTAGAAGGTTTACATGATTTCTTAAAAAACACGAGTTTTTAGAAAATGCGATTTATTTCATAAATGGAATGATCAAAGTATGCACATTCTATGTAATAACGACTTTCTAAAGTTTGCGCATGCGTACGGAAATATGAAAAGCTTACTTCTGCCAGTTTTTTAAAATCACAGCTTATAGAAGGTTTACATCATTTCTTAAAAAACACGAGTTTTTAGAAAATGTGATTTATTTCATAAATGGAAATTACAAAGTATGCACATTCTACATCATAACAACTTTCTATAGTTTGAGCATGCGTCCGGAAATAAGAAAAGCTTAATTCCCCCCGTTTTTAAAATCACAGCTTCTTGAAGGTTTACATGATTTCTTAAAAAACACGAGTTTTTAGGAAATGTGATTTATTTCACAAATGGAATAAACAAAGTATGCACATTCTATGTCATAACGACTTTCTATAGTTTGCGCATGCGCAAACTATGCACATTCTACGTAATAACGACTTTCTATAATTTGCGCATGCGTCCGGAAATAAAAAAAGCTTACTTCCCCCCTTTTTTTAAATTCACAGCTTCTAGAAGGTTTAGATGAATTCTTAAAAAACACGAGTTTTTAGAAAATGTGATTTATTTTATAAATGGAATCAGCAAAATATGCACATTCTACTTCTTAACAACTTTCTATAGTTTGTGCATGCGTCCGGAAATAAGAAAAGCTTAATTACCCCCGTTTTTTAAAATCACAGCTTCTAGAAGGTTTACATGATTTCTTAAAAAACACAAGTTTTTAGAAAATGTGATTTATTTCATAACAGGAATCAACAAAATATGCACATTCTTCATCATAACGACTTTCTCTAGTTTGCGCATGCGTTCGGAAATAAGAAAAGCTTAATTCCCCCCATTTTTTAAAATCAGAGCTTCTAGAAGGTTTACATGATTTCTTAAAAAACTTGAGGTTTTAGAAAATGTGATTTATTTCATAAATGCAATCAACAAAGTATGCACATTCTATGTCATAACGACTTTCTATAGTTTGCGCATGCGCAAACTATGCACATTCTATGTAATAACGACTTTCTATAGTTTGCGCATGCGTCCGGAAATAAGAAAAGCTTACTTCCGCCAGTTTTTTAAAACCACAGCTTCTAGAAGTTTTACATGATTTCTTAAAAAACTTGAGTTTTTAGAAAATGTGATTTATTTCATAAATGGAATCAACAAAGTATGCACATTCTACGTAGAAACGACTTTCTATAGTTTGCGCATGCGTCCGGAAATAAGAAAAGCCTACTTCCGCTAGTTTTTTAAAACGACCGCTTCTAGAAGGTTTACATGATTTCTTAAAAAACACGAGTTTTTAGAAAATGTGATTTATTTCATAAATGGAATCAACAAAGTATGCACATTCTACGTAATAACAACTTTCTATAGTTTGCGCATGCGTCCGAAAATAAGAAAAGCTTACTTCGCCCCTTTTTTTAAGTTCACAGCTTCTAGAAGGTTTAGATGAATTCTTAAAAAACATGAGTTTTTAGAAAATGTGATTTATTTCATAAATGGAATCAACAAAGTATGCACATTCTACGTCATAACGACTTTCTAAAGTTTGCGCATGCGTCCGGAAATAAGAAAAGCTTAATTCCCCCCGTTTTTTAAAATCACAGCTTCTAGAAGGCTTACATGATTTCTTAAAAAACATGAGTTTTTAGAAAATGTGATTTATTTCATAAATGGAATCAACAAAGTATGCACATTCTATGTCATAATGACTTTCTATAGTTTGCGCATCCGCAAACTATGCACATTCTACGTGATAACGACTTTATATAGTTTGCACATTCGTCCGGAAATAAGAAAAGCTTACTTCCCCCCTTTTTTTAAATTCACACCTTCTAGAAGGTTTAGATGAATTCTTAAAAAACACAAGTTTTTAGAAAATGTGATTTCTTTCATAAATGGAATCAACAAACTATGCACATTCTACGTAATAACGACTTTCTATAATTTGCGCATGCTTCCGGAAATAAGAAAAGCTTACTTCCGCCAGTTTTTAAAAACCACGGCTTCTAGAAGGTTTACATGATTTCTTAAAAAACACGAGTTTTTAGAAAATGTGATTTATTTTATAAATTGAATCAAGAAAGTATGCACATTCTACGTCATAATGACTTTCTATAGTTTGCCCATGTGTCTGCAAATAAGAAAATCTTAATTCCCCCTGCTTTTTAAAATCACAGCTTCTAGAAGGTTTACATGATTTCTTAAAAAATTTGAGTTTTTAGAAAATTTGATTTATTTCATAAATGGAATCAGCAAAGTATGCACATTCTACATCATAACGACTTTCTATAGTTTGAGCACGCGTCCGGAAATAAGAAAAGCTTGATTCCCCTCGTTTTTTAAAATCACAGCTTCCAGAAGGTTTACATGATTTCTTAAAAAACACGAGTTTTTAGGAAATGTGATTTATTTCATAAATGGAATCAACAAAGTATGCACATTCTATGTCATAACGACTTTCTATAGTTTGCGCATGCGCAAACTATGCACATTCTACGTGATAACGAGTTTCTATAGTTTGCGCATGCGTTCAGAAATAAGAAAAGCTTACTTCCCCCCTTTTTTTAAATTCACAGCTTCGAGACGGTTTAGATGAATTCTTAAAAAACACGAGTTTTTAGAAAATGTGATTTATTTCATAAATGGAATCAACAAATTATGCACATTCTACGTAGTAACGACTTTCTATAGTATGCGCATGCGTCCGGAAATAAGAAAAGCTTACTGTAGCCAGTTTTTTAAAATCACAGCTTCTAGAAGGTTTACATGATTTCTTAAAAAACACGATCATTTAGAAAATGTGATTTATTTCATAAATGGAATCAACAAAGTATGCACATTCTACGTCATAACGACTTTCTATAGTTTGCGCATGTGCAAACTATCCACATTCTACGTGATAACGACTTTCTATAGTTTGCGCATGCACAAACTATGCACATTCTATGTGATAACGACTTTCTATAGTTTGCGCATGCATCCGGAAATAAGAAAAGCTTACTTCCCCCCTTTTTTTAAATTCACAGCTTCTAGAACGTTTAGATGAATTCTTAAAAAACACGAGTTTTTAGAAAATGTGATTTATTTCATAAATGGAATCGACAAACTATGCACATTCTACATAATAACGACGTTCTATAGTTTGCGCATGCGTCCGGAAATAAGAAAAGCTTCCTTCTGCTAGTTTTTTAAAACCACAGCTTCTAGAATGTTTACATGATTTCTTAAAAAACACGAGTTTTTAGAAAATGTGATTTATTTCATAAATCGAATCAACAAAGTATGCACATTCTACGTCATAACAACTTTCTATAGTTTGCGCATCCGTCCGGAAATAAGAAAAGCTTAATTCCCCCCGTTTTTTAAAATCACAACTTCTAGAATGTTTACATGATGTTTTAAAAAACACGAGTTTTGCGGAAATGTGATTTATTTGTTAAATGGAATCAACAAAGTATGCACATTCTATGTCATAACGACTTTCTATAGTTTGCGCATGCGCAAACTATGCACATTCTACGTAATAACAACTTTCTATAGTTTGCGCATGCGTCCGGAAATAAGAAAAGCTTACTTCCCCCCTTTTTTTAAATTCACAGCTTCTAGAAGCTTTAGATGAATTCTTAAAAAACACGAGTTTTAGAAAATGTGATTTATTTCATAAATGGAATCAACAAAGTATGCACATTCGACATCATAACGACTTTCTATAGTTTGCGCATGCATCCGGAAATAAGAAAAGCTTAATTCCCCCAGTTTTTTGAAATCACAGCTTCTAGAAGGTTTACATGATTTCTTAAAAAACACGAATTTCTAGAAAATGTGATTTATTTCATAAATGGAATCAACAAACCATGCACATTCTATGTCATAACGAATATCTATAGTTTGTGCATGCGCAAACTATGCACATTCTATGTGATAACGACTTTCTATAGTTTGCGCAAGCGTCTGGAAATAAGAAAAGCTTACTTCCCCCCTTTTTTTAAATTCACAGCTTCTAGAAGGTTTAGATGAATTCTTATAAAACACGAGTTTTTAGAAAATGTGATTTATTTCATAAATGGAATCAACAAGGTATGCACATTCTACGTAACAACGATTTTCTATAGTTTGCGCATGCGTCTGTAAATAAGAACAGCTTACTTCCCCCTTTTTTTTAAATTCACAGCTTCTGGAAGGTTTAGATGAATTCTTAAAAAACACGAGTTTTTAGAAAATGTGATTTATTTCATAAATGGAATCAGCAAAGTATCCACATTCTACTTCATAACGACTTTCTATAGTTTGCGCATGCGTCCAGAAATAAGAAAAGCTTAATTCCCCCCGTTTTTTAAAATCACAGCTTCTAAAAGGTTTACATGATTTCTTAAAAAACTTGAGTTTTTAGAAAATGTAATTTATTTCATAAATGGAATCAACAAAGTATGCACATTCTATGTCATAACGACTTTCTACAGTTTGCGCATGCGCAAATTATGCACATTCTACGTAATAACAAATTTCTATAGTTTGCGCATGCGTCCGGAAATAAGAAAAGCTTACTTCCACCTTTTTTTAAATTCACAGCCTATTGAAGGTTTAGATGAATTCTTAAAAAACATGAGTTTTTAGAAAATGTGATTTATTTCATAAATGGAATCAACAAACTATGCACATTCTATGTAATAACGACTTTCTATAGTTTGCACATGCGTCCGGAAATAAGAAAAGCTTAATTCCGCCAGTTTTTTAAAACCACAGCTTCTAAAAGGCTTACATGATTTCTTAAAAAACATGAGTTTTTAGAAAAAGTTGTTTATTTCATAAATGGAATCAACAAAGTATGCACATTCTACGTGATAACGACTTTCTATAGTTTGCGCATGCGTCCAGAAATAAGAAAAGCTTACTTCCGCCCTTTTTTTAAATTCACAGCTTCTAGAAGGTTTAGATGAATTCTTAAAAAACACGAGTTTTTAGAAAATGTGATTTATTTCATAAATGGAATCAACAAACTATGCACATTCTACATAATAACGACTTTCTATAGTTTGCGCATGCGTCCAGAAATAAGAAAAACTTACTTCCGCCAGTTTTTTAAAACCACAACTTCTAGAAGGTTTAAATGATTTCTTAAAAAACAAGAGTTTTTAGAAAATGTGATTTATTTCATAAATGGAATCAACAAAGTATGCACATTCTATGTCATAACGACTTTCTATAGTTTGCGCATGTGCAAACTATGCATATTCTACGTGATAACGACTTTCTATAGTTTGCGCATGCGTCCGGAAATAAGAAAAGCTTACTTCGCCCCTTTTTTTAAATTCACAGCTTCTAGAAGGTTTAGATGAATTCTTAAAAAACATGAGTTTTTAAAAAATGTGATTTATTTCATAAATGGAATCAATAAACTATGCACATTCTACGTAATAACGACTTTCTAGAGTTTGCGCATGCGTCCAGAAATAAGAAAATCTTACTTCCGCCAGTTTTTTAAAACCACAGCTTCTAGAAGGTTTGCATGATTTCTTAAAAAACACGAGTTTTTAGAAAATGTGATTTATTTCATAAATGGAATCAACAAAGTATGCACATTCTATGTAATAACGACTTTCTAAAGTTTGCGCATGCGTCCGGAAATATGAAAAGCTTACTTCCACACGTTTTTTAAAATCACAGCTTCTAGAAGGTTTACATGATTTCTTAAAAAACACGAGTTTTTAGAAATGTGATTTATTTCATAAATGGAATCAACAAAGTATGCACATTCTATATAATAAAGACTTTCTAAAGTTTGCGCATGCGTCCGGAAATATGAAAAGCATACTTCCGCCAGTTTTTTAAAATCGCAGCTTCTAGAAGGTTTACATGATTTCTTAAAAAAATTGAGTTTTTAGAAAATGTGATTTATTTCATAAATGGAATCAACAAAGTATGCACATTCTACATCATAACGACTTTCTATAGTTTGAGCATGCGTCCGGAAATAAGAAAAGCTTAATTCCCCCCGTTTTTTAAAATCACAGCTTCTAGAAGGTTTACATGATTTCTTAGAAAACACGAATTTTTAGAAAATGTGATTTATTTCATAAATGGAATCAACAAAGTATGCACATTCTATGTCATAATGAATATCTATAGTTTGTGCATGCGCAAACTATGCACATTCTATGTGATAATGACTTTCTATAGTTTGCGCAAGCGTCCGGAAATAAGAAAAGCTTACTTCCCCCCTTTTTTTAAATTCACAGCTTCTAGAAGGTTTTGATGAATTCTTAAAAAACACGAGTTTTTAGAAAATATGATTTATTTCATAAATGGAATCAACAAGGTATGCACATTCTACGTAATAACGATTTTCTATAGTTTGCGCATGCGTCCAGAAATAAGAAAAGCTTACTTCTGCCAGTTTTTTAAAACCACAGCTTCTAGAAGGTTTACTTGATTTCTTAAAAAACACGAGTTTTTAGAAAATGTGATTTATTTCATAAATGGAATCAACAAAGTATGCACATTCTATGTGATAACGACTTTCTATAGTTTGCGCATGCGTCTGGAAATAAGAAAAGCTTACTTCCCCCCTTTTTTTAAATTCACAGCTTCTAGAAGGTTTAGATGAATTCTTAAAAAACACGAGTTTTTAGAAAATGTGATTTATTTTATAAATGGAATCAACAAGGTATGCACATTCTACGTAGTAACGAATTTCTATAGCTTGCGCATGCGTCCGGAAATAAGAAAAGCTTACTTCCGCCAGTTTTTTAAAACCACAGCTTTCTAGAAGGTTTACATGATTTTTTAAAAAACACGAGTTTTTAGAAAATGTGATTTATTACATAAATGGAATCAACAAAGTATGCACATTCTACGTAGTAACAACTTTCTGTAGTTTGCGCATGCGTCCGGATATAAGAAAAGCTTACTTCCGCCATTTTTTTAAAATCACAGCTTCCTGAAAGTTTACATGATTTCTTAAAAAACACGAGTTTTTAGAAAATGTGATTTATTTCATAAATGGAATCAACAAAGTATGGACATTCTATGTCATAACGACTTTCTATAGTTTGCGCATGCGCAAACTATGCACATTCTACGTGATAACGACTTTCTATAGTTTGCGCATGCGTCCGGAAATAAGAAAAGCATACTTCCCCCCTTTTTTTAAATTCACAGCTTCTAGAAGGTTTAGATAAATTCTTAAAAACCACAAGTTTTTAGAATATGTGATTTATTTCATAAATGGAATCAACAAAGTTTGGACATTCTAAGTCATAATGACTTTCTATACATTGCGCATGCGTCCGGAAATAAGAAAAGCTTAATTCCCCCCGTTTTTTAAAATCACAGCTTCTAGAAGGTTTACATGATTTCTTAAAAAACACGAGTTTTTAGAAAATGTGATTTATTTCATAAATGGAATCAACAAACTATGCACATTCTACGTGATAACGACTTTCTATAGTTTGCGCATGCGTCCGGAAATAAGAAAAGCTTACTTCCGCCAGTTTTTCAAAATCACAGCTTCTAGAAGGTTTACATGATTTCTTAAAAAACACGAGTTTTTAGAAAATGTGATTTATTTCATAAATGGAATCAACAAAGTATGTGTTGGCCCGGTTTTGCAACCAGGCGTAGTGCTATGGGCACCTGCTAACTAGTAGCAGCAGTTTCAATAGAAATAAAAACAATAAAGTAAATAAACAATACTATTCATGGATCTAAGCAAGAATCTAAGCAAATAATGTAAACATTTCAAAATCAAGAACAAGAAACATAAGAAATAATTTTTTATATTGAAAAGTGGGGGGCAAGCAAGTGCTTGCGATATTACCTTCAATGGTGAAGGTTGATGTTGAGCAACTCCCAAGATGAGTAGCTCCAAACTCCAAGAGGTCTCCTTCTCCAAGGTTGCTTCAATGGCTAAAAGTGCTCAGGGGAGATTTCAGCGGCATAAGGATGAGATAATGGAAGGATGTGAAATGAGGAGCCCCTACCACCTTTTTATAGGTTTTGGTGGTGAGGAATACCATTTGTGGTTTTGTGGAAACCAAATGGTATTGACCAACATGGTTTAGGTACTTTTCCCTCATTTTTCCTTTTTTGAATAAAAATAATATTTTAATTCCCTTTTTAATATGTTTGGGAATTTGGACCCTTTTTGAGGGTTTTTTATGATTTTCTTGGAAAAATAATCTTTTTTAATGGAAAAAGGGGTGTACTAAGGTCGTTTGGTGACCTTTTGTTGGTTTCGGAGGCTCAGATGGTGAAAAAGTGGACAAATGGGTCATGTGAATAGGGAAATGAGCTAGTGAGCACTTTTTGGGTGTTAACAGATTGCCCCCTGATGTGTGAGGGCAGGAGCTCATCGTATGGCCGATAGACATCATAGTTCTTTTGTCCTTTTTTCTGGGGTTTAGGGGAGAGAAGAGACCGGTTGGAGACTGGAGCCACGGCCCTTGGAAGCTGCAAAAACAAAAAATATTACATGGCCTCAATATGAATGAGGTATAATCTCTGATAAAGGACGAGGCGGGCATTCCCATGCTCGTATCAAGACATATACAAAACAATTAGTCCCAAGAAGGGGGATCTAATACGTAAAGAAATATAATGGTACATCATAATGGTCCAGAGGGGACATGATTGTGGGATATACTCATGATCATGACTGATCTCAATAACTGATACACTGGAATAACTGTGGAACTGCTGAAACTGAAGGTGTCCAACATCTGTAGGGACTCAAAGACTATGAGCCATCTCTGAGAAATAATGTAACTGTATACTCAAGGGAGTATGAAACAGGGGTAAATCTGAATGTTGTC
Organism: Larix kaempferi; assembly: GCA_027924585.1. Classification (NCBI taxonomy): domain Eukaryota; kingdom Viridiplantae; phylum Streptophyta; class Pinopsida; order Pinales; family Pinaceae; genus Larix; species Larix kaempferi. The sequence continues at coordinate 40,315,709 of BSBM01000217.1, forward strand.
GCCATGCGCAACCCGGATATCTATAGAAAGATTGTAACTGGTTGTATCCATAGGGAGACTCTCATATGTGGAGGAGTCAGGTGGTATCCGGGGTCTTCGACTAATAACTGAACGTACCAATACCATGTGCGAGTCTCAACGATGCGATCAAGGTGTTGAAGTCGAGCATGTGAGAAACAACCATTCGGAGAGGCACTGGGGATTCCTCTCGAAATGATTCGTAGGAACTCATCATAAATGGTAATGAGTCCAAGACACAGGGACCTCTAGGTCTATCCTCTGGAATCAATGTGGTTGTTGTCGACAGAGGGAGACCAACAACTAACAAGGCAATGATGTTTCCTTGATAGGAGCACGAGGTGTATAACTGAAGTGATGTAGTACTACTGGTAGGACTGACATACTTGTGGGGATGGGAAATAACTGGGTCAAAAAATGGGTAGACTCAAACTTCCTTTGTTCAGAGCATGATGACATGGTTGACCTATCAGCGCAGGGAACTGACTTGTAGGTGTGGGGATCAACTTTTAGGGACTTGAAGGGTATGTACTGACTCTGGGGGGGTGAAGCTGATGGTAGCTGTCGAGGGAGTTTCAGGGTGACATACTGCAGAATACTCTGAACAAAGGCGACCAAAATGGGGAAGCTGCTATGTGAGTAGACATGATGTGTTGTAGCGCCAAGAGGCACCATTGATTCCTTCTTCGTAGTTTTAATGAGCTCCAAGAAGGGATAAAAGTGTGCTCTGAAATGGTACGGTCCTGTGGATTTTGTGAGCCCAGGACGGTGCATGCTCATGGTTGCTTTCATGTTTAGAGAGTCTGAAAACGGTAAGTGGACTCTATTGGTGTTTCTTTTTCGTAAGTTTAGTCTCCCAGGCCCGAAAAAGTATAAAATGATGCGAATGGAGAACTCTTCTAGCCGATGTGACTAGAGTATACCTTTTTCGTAATTAGTCTACAAGGTCCGGAAAAGGGGTAAACTTATACCAGGTAGACGCCCTTTCAGATACGTTTAGCGAGCATGAAAGGAAGCAAGATTGCTCGGCGATCTTTTCATTGTTTTAGGAGTCAGAAAAGAGCTTAACAAAAACTCCCTAAGTGCCTTTTTCGTAAAAGGGGTTGCTCGGCCCGAAAAAGGGATAAACTTATACCGAACAAAAATGGATTGATGAGGGCGAGAAAAGGTTTCAAGCATCGTCATCTGTGCGGAAAACTGGATCCGGTGACATAAGGATTGTCGAAAACGGAGAACGGTCGATGTGGCACGTAAATCGAGGTGACGAGGGGGCATGGAAAAAATGCCCAGAAAATCTAAAGGTGAGAGCGAGAAATGATCTCAAGCATCATCACGAGCGCGGAAAACTGAATCCGACGATATAAAACACATCGAAAACGGAGAACGGCCGATGTGGCACGCAAACCGAGGCGACGAGGGGGCGTGGAAAAAATGCCCGAAAAATCTAAAGGTGAGAGCGAGAAATGGTCTCAAGCATCATCACGAGCGCGGAAAACTAAATCCGGCGATATAAGACACATCGAAAACGGAGAACGGCCGATGTGGCACGCAAACCGAGGCGACGAGGGGCGTGGAAAAAATGCACGAAAAATCTAAAGGTGAGAGCGAGAAATGGTCTCAAGCATCATCACGAGCGCGGAAAACTGAATCCGGCGATATAAGACACATCGAAAACGGAGAACGGCCGATGTGGCACGCAAACCGAGGTGACAAGGGGGCGTGGAAAAAATGCCCGAAAAATCTAAAGGTGAGAGCGAGAACTGGTCTCAAGCATCATCACGGGCGCGGAAAACTGAATCCGGCGATATAAGACACATCGAAAACAGAGAACGGCCGATGTGGCACGCAAATCGAGGCGACGAGAGGGGCTAAAAAATGGTCAAAAAATGGACCCCGTGAAAACGAGAAACGGAAGGAACCTCTATGAAGTTCTCGCTGTGTTGATCCCAACGGTACCAACGGTTTGAGAAATGGACTTCGTATGCTACCGCAATGGTTGTTTGAAATTTGTGGAATTTCTATAAATAGGACGTGGGGCCCAATATGACTTGTCATTGTTACGTGCGAGTTTGATAGAGCTGTCAGAGCTATTTCTCGATTTCCGGGAGATTTCACTGTTGGTTTTCGATTTAGCGAGTTGCAGGTAACTCTATTCGCCTTAGCCTAGTCAATTATGTCTTTTTTGTTTGGTGGTGCGCCCCCGAAGGCCGCAAAACTCCACGTTGACTCTCCAACGTGGAACCACGCGGGTTTCGGGGCTGAACCCGCGATGAACTGCGCGGGTTTTAGGCTTACAGTCGCGATGTTCATCGCGACTGTGAAGTCGGAACCCGCGATGTTCATCGCGTGTTCATGGGTGATAGTCGCGATGTTCATCGCGACTGTCTGGAAAAAACTCGCGATGTTCATCGCGGGTTTTTGCATGGATCCCGCGATGGTCATCGCGGCTTTTTGTGGAAAAGCCGCGATGGGCATCGCGGCTTTTTGTGTAAAAGCCGCGATGGGATTTTTCTAAAAATTTTATGCTGGGGCTAAAAAAATTTCTGTGTTTTCTTGGCAGGATGTTGCGGAGAGCTCAGTCCGTGTGGCGGGAGAGAGAGATTGATGGTGAGTTGATGCTGAGGATTGAGACTGATGGAGGGGTGAGACAGACCCTAGCCATGAGCGGACTCTTGAAGTTCGCTCAGATTCCTCCTATCCGTTCAGTGAGGTGACTCCTGAACAAGCTCGTGCAGTGGTGGGTGCCGGCAGAGGGTGCCTTCACTATTGGTGGTGAGAGGTTAGAGATTACTCTCACTGATGTATATTTTTTGACCGGTTTGCCTCGCTTGGGTGAGGTGGGTGATATTTCTCCTAGGTTGCCTCCGGGTGTGGATATGGAGGACCTCTTACAGACCTTCTGTGTGGATGACGCTGTTTTGGTAAACAGCTCTATTAGTCTGAAGTTCCTACGTGAGTGGGATATGCGGGCTGTTGGTGCCTGTGTTCTGAGGATTTTGGGTGCTGCTGCACCACATCGTATGTCTGGGGGGCAGACGATGATGGTGGATTCCGTTCTACGGGGGTACTTATTACGCCTGGGCGCAGATGTTCTTGGCCGGTGTCCGGAGAGATCTGGACAAGGCCGTGAGAGAGGGAGGCGAGTTTTCTTACGCCTCTTTTTTATGCTGTTTTTTCTTCGAGCGGGTGCCGACCTTGCGGCCACATGTACCCGTTCGTGCTGGTCTTCCGAGCAAGCCTCGTATGATGAGGTGGGGGCAGATGATGCCCCGTGCTGGCGGTGGTATCCGTGGCTACTTCACAGAGGACTTTTATCAGCAGTGGGAGCAGATGCCTCTGGTGATCGAGGACTATCCCTACGCCGGCATGGACTACCGGGGTGATCCAGAGATGCCACGTGCCCCAGGACAGGCCTGGAGCTTAGACGGTATGTTTTTGTGTATTATGTGATATTATATCATATGTAGTTTGATTTATCATGATGATATCTGTTGTATAGTATCTGATGGTTTTACTTGCTTTGTGCAGATATGGGTCCAGTACCACCACCTGACTATGTGGCTCGGCAGGGGCGGGCAATGGTGGTCGCTCGTCCCCCTGTACCTGTACGTCCTCCTCGCGGTGGAGGATATGCAGCCCGTGGGTGAGGGGTTGGCCCTCACGACGACGCTATAGATGGTGTCCGACGGACTTTAGCCCAGATCGTAGATGGGCTCCCCGAGGATGGCTGGAGGGACCTTGATCGGGACATTTTGCAGGGATGTCTAGGTGCGCCGCCTGAGTGGCAGTCACTTCTGTTGAGGGCAGCGGTGTTCGTTGCGAGACACGGGGGTGGTAGAGGAGATGCTCCGGCAGGGCCGGCTCAGGGGAGGATACGTCTGAGGGACGATCCAGCGGGGCCAGCAGAGCGGCGAGTCCGGGGTCGTCTTGACCCGGCTGGGCCGGCGGAGGTGGAGTCGGAGGAGGAGTCGGAGGAGGAGCTCGAGGATCCTCAGGATCCAGATGAGTAGACGACATTGTACTTGCCCCCAAATGCTCATGAGCATATGGGGAAGCATTTTTTGTATGACAGATGTATTTTTTGTATATTGAGTGCTGAGGGCACTTATGACATGTTGACTATTTGATTTGTATATATATGTGGATATATATTTTAGATATATTGTCGTGTATGCACGTGGATGCACATTTGTCTTTTGTATATGCCCGTGGAGGCACATGTTATGCACGTGGATGCAGTGTGTTTGTTGATTTATATATGCCCGTGGAGGCACATGTTATGCACATGGATGCATTATTTTGGTTGTTTTTATGCCCGTGGAGGCACATGTTATGCACGTGGATGCAATATTGGTTTTTGTATATGCCCATGGAGGCACATGTTTTGCACATGGATGCATTTTTGTTTATGGATATGACATGATGTGATTGGTGTGCCAGTCGAGGACATTGTTGGCCATATTGTCTGCTACACTATTGAGGTGTCTTGGGACATGTGTGAATGTAATGGATTCAAACTGTCTAACCATTTGTTTAGTGCGCAGGAATTTTCTGAAAAGACACGGATCGCGTACCTGGTAATCATTGTTGAGCTGGGAAACTAGGAGCTGTGAGTCCAAGAAAACGTTGAGGTGACGTATGCTCATCTGGAGAGCAGCGGCCAGGAGACCGGTCACAGCATCGTATTCAGCTTGATTATTGGTGGCGGCACCTAAACATACTCCATCAATGTGAATTAACTCATGTGAAGGGGAGTATATTACCCAAGCTGCGGAGGCGAGATTGGGAGACCAACGGCTTGCACCATCAGCGAAACCGACATGGCAGAGTGGAAGAGGCTCCATCTGTGGTCATGCAGAGAAAAACAAATATTTAGGTTTTTTTTTTTTTTTTTTTTTTTTTTTTTTTTTGAAATTTTTTGTGAACGAAAAATGTATGCCTATACTAAAATGGACGATGGTGTCCATCAGATTTTCTATGGGTAAAATCGTTTAAGGTACAACCCGTTGCGTGGGTTGCGTAGGGTGTTGCCTTCTGAATCGGTCAGAATGTATGCCCCCTGCCCGAGGCAGGTGTGTATGATGTAGGGGCCTTGCCACATAGACACGAATTTTCCTTTTCCGGTTTTATCATGAGCTTGATCGTAAGCGAGGACAGGGTCTCCCTCCGAAAAGGTTCTTGGGTGGACGCGTTTGTCGTAACTTAGTTTCGATCGTTGTTTAGCAGCTTCCATGTTTTGAATGGCTGTGCGCTGATCTTCATCGGCCTGCTCTAGGAGCAGTAAACGTTGCTCGATCGGGGAAGTATCCGGTAGGAGCTCAACGGCGATATGTAAGGCTGGGATCTGGCACTCAATAGGGAGGACAGATTCGACGCCGTGAACTAAATGGAAAGGGGTAAAACCGGTGGCGGTTTTGGTTGAGGTGCGGTAGGCCCATAGTGCCGGGAAAAGCATGTGATGCCAATTGGATTTGTGCTTGTCTACAGTGCGTTGGAGAATGGTCTTCAAGATATTGATCGCTTCGACTTGGCCCGTTTCCTTGGGGATAGTAAGCGGAAGAGAATGGTGTTCAAATTTCAACATGGTTGATAATTCCTTCCAGACGGCATCTTCGAAGTGAGAGCCGTGGTCAGAGACTAGCTGTTGTGGGTACTCCGAAACGAGCGATAACATGGTTGAAGAAAAAACCGTGCTGCAGTGTCGGCTTTGCAATTATAGGTCGGCATGGCTTCTGCCCACTTGGTGAAATAATCTACAGCCACATTGATGTGTTTGTGACCGCCGGCTGACGGGGGGTTTGCAGTCGAGGAAATCTATGGCCCATTTGCAGAATGGTCCAACAGTGATGACTGGATGAAGGGGGGCAGGGGGGGTTCTTGCTTTGGGGGCATATAGTTGGCAGTTCTGGCAATGCTTGACTGGGGTGATGCAATCAGTAAACAATGATGGCCAAAAATAACCTGCCCGAATGATTTTCTGGGCGGCTAGCCCATACCGGAGAAATGGCCTCCACAGGCACCGCTATGACAATCATTAAGGACTTGTTCTGCCTCACTATGGGATAGGCAGCGGCGTAAGATAGTATCCATGCCGCGTCGGTAAAGTACATCCCCAATTAGTAGGTAATCGGGGGGCGTGGTCGTATGCGACGGCGGCTATCACGATCGATGTGTGGTCGGAATTTTTGCGTACGAAGGTAAGTCAATATGTCTCCCATACCAAGGGTCGTCAGACGAAATAATGAAGATCTGCTCGTCAATCAGGTATGTTTGGATCACGGGTGATGTTGAGGAGGATGGGAGGTCCGTGATTAGGTGAGCTAGCGTGAGGGCTTTGGTGCTTTTGGGAGTTTTGAAAGTGAGGTCATACTCCTGGAGGATAATGACCCATTTAGCAACACGACCTTGTAGGAGCCGCCGGGTGCAGGAGGTACACCATGGGGTTGGAGTCGGCGACAAACCGTGGTATGACTAAGCAAAATATAGTGTCGCCAGTTTTTGTACGGAAAAGACTACAGCTAGGGCTAATCTTTCCTCGTATGGGTAACGTAGAGGTGGGCCGGACAAGTCTGGCTGACGTAATAAATCACATGCTCTTTGTGGGAGGCATCTTCTTGGACAAAACTCCGGAGACGGCATGTTCAGACGCCGAGACGTAAAGGGTGAAGTTTTGAGAGAAATCCGGTGGGGTTATCAAGGGGGCTTGTGTGAGAGCTTTCTTGAGGGCTTCGAATGCCGTGTCTGCTTGCTCATCCCAAACAAAGGGTGAATAGGTCGAAGTTTCTCGACTTCAGCCTTAACAGCGGGGAGCTTGGCAGGGTGAATAGGTCGTTGTTTCTGACGAACAGGGGGTACTTCCGGCCATGTATCGATGTGGTGTTCAATAATGGCGGGGTCGAGACCAGGCATCTCAGTATAGGACTAGGCAAAGACATCACGGAACTCTTGAAAGAGCTTTTTGTACGCCTGAGTTTCTGCTTGAGTGCAAGATGCGCCCAGCGAGATGAGCTCAGGTTTCCCTGGTGTTGTGGAAATGTCTATCTGTATAGTGGGGGAAATGTTTGACATGTTCCCTTCTTCAAAGGCATCCGGTGCTGGGATGGGGTCCTTTAACCAATCGACCTTAGCGGGTATGAAGTCTTTCGACTCGACTGATAGCTGGTTGGATGCGGTGGAGGTAGATGCTTCCGGGAGGAAGTACGAGCGATGATGCATATCATCCCAAGGGTAGTCGGGTGCAGTGAGTGTCTCCAAAATCTGCTCATCAGTATTGAAGTAGTCAGACCATAAATCAAGGGGTTCTGGTTTGAAAGTTGTTGAAATCATATATATCGTATTGACTTCTTCTGACGAGGATGATGGCGGGGGGTGGATCTCCTCGATGAGGGGAGGAGATATATCTAAGTCGACGTTGTTTAACTCGTACAACGCTTCTCTATAGTCAGGTAGATCAGGACAATGGTGAGAGTAGTGGCCGTAAACACTGCATATAGCACAAGGATGATTAGTGCGCAGTGATTTGTCGCGAGGCTGTAGAGGTGGCTCTAATCTGACTACTGGGATGCCGATGTCATCGTCCAACATATTCATATGCTCTTGGAGTGCCGGGTAAGTGTGGGAATTGATGAGTTGGATGGCCAATTTCATCGCATAATGAACATTTGGGGGGAGCTCGAAACACCGGTGGGGGTTTGACTGCCTTAGGAGGTGGTATAGCAGTGTATGGTTGTGGACCTCTGCCCCCAGTGGGCTTAGCAAGAAGAGGGGGATCCTTTGACGTCGAAGCAATCGTGAGACCAGGAGGAGATTTCATTGACGACGAAGGGATATTGAGGTTAGGAGGAGGTGTCGTTGACGACGGAGGGATTGCGACACCAGGAGGAGGCTGATTTGTGGATAACAATAGGTTGTACCGGTTGGAGGATGACGTCTGGTGTCGGTGGTCGAACGGGAGGCGGAATATACCACACGGGTAATCCCAATGTTAGCCCGGGTAGGCTAAGGGTAGCCATAACCGGGGCGCTTACTACACCCGAAGGAGGAAATAGGAAGGGGATGGTGTGGATGGGTGTAACACCAATGTGACTGGGGATCAATGGTGGTGGACCACCGGACGTTTGCGTATTCTGCGAAAGAGTACAGAGGTTTTCGACTTGGGTCTCTGGTGACGGTGGTGGAATGGCCTGGAATGTAGAGGTCATTGGTGTATCCGAATAAAGTCCGGGTGCCATAGAAGACATAAAGGAGGTAACTGCACTAGAAGCGGGTTGTTCAATCATGGGAAGAACATTCTCCGGTGCTGCAGGGGCGTTGGGATCATAGTAGGTGAGTTGGTCAATTTTGACCACGCGTCCCTCGTGGGGGAACATCATGGTGCGGAAGACGGAGGAGGCGACCGCTTTCATGGCGTACATGTAACTGCGGCCAAGTAAAAGGTTATAGTCGAGCTGGGCGTTAATGACCTCTATGTCGATGAGCACAGTTTTCCCACCTAATTGGACGGGTACCTTGGGTAATAAACCTTGAGGTTGAGCTGACCGACCGTCGTAGGCCCGCAATGCAGTGGTGGATTGCTGGAGAGCAGGGGATCCCAACTTCTGCCAAACAAAAGTGGACATGACGCATGTGGAGGCACCCTCGTCGATGATACATAGATGGATGACAAGATTCTGAATAGAAACGGAAACTTGGACTGCTATGGTAGAAGGCAGCCGTGGTTCAGATTGGTCTAAATCAAAGGTCATCAATTTCGAATCATTTGGGTCAATTGCCCCAATGGAGGAAAGTAAAGTCTTGCGCTGTGTAGGACAGTTCTTCAAGACTTCTAATGCAGACATGGCTGCGGGAGATTGAGCTAGGTCATCTACGATGTTGTAATTGGACGCAGCCCGTGCATTGGGGTTGTTGTTGATTCGGCGAAGGGGGAAGCGAGGTGCTTTCGAAGTGCCATCGAGTGGAACCTGAGGTATACGCAATGTTTGATCAGTGGGATTAGCATTAGTATCCTTTTCGGCGGGGGGGGCTTCAGAAGTCGGTCTGTATTGATTCCGACGGGTTTGGATATTGACGTCGGCGGTGGACATCATCAATAAGTGGTGGGTTCCTGAATCAAACATGGGTTGGTCAGGAGCTGCGTAAGTAATTTGTTGTGGTTGCACGTTGCCCTGTTGGGGGGCTAACGGCTGAGTGTTTACCACTCCTTGTGTTGGAAAAGGGTTTTGGAGGACCAAAGGTTGTTGTGGAGGTGGTGGGGGGTTGGGTGGTGGCTGAGGAGCCGCCTGCCCTTGACGATGGGCGTCATTTGTCCATAGTTGTCGATCTCTCTCCAGATGTGGGCAAGCGTGGGTGTAGTGACCATAGACACCGCAAATGGAACAAGGATGGTTTGTTCGTAAATTAGCATTTTTGGGTTGCTTAGGTGGCCGATCAGGATTTTGATGAGCAGGCGCCGCGTTATTGTCTTGCGGAGGATGGGTAGGTTGTGGAGCTTGGTTACGGTTTTGATTGTTTCCACGGTTGCGTCCTCTTCCGCGGTTTGGTTGCCCACCCTGGTTGCGTTGGTTATTTTGGTATTGGGGCTGATGTTGTTGTGCGTACACATGCCCTTGAGCATTGGGGGGATTTTGAGGAGCCGCAGGTGCGGGAGCAGGTTGCGATGGATAGTATGCAGGTGGAGCTGGAGGTGGTCCAGTTACCTGTTGGGGTTGTTGGTACCCCTGAGCTGGTGGAGGTGTGAGGTTAGCTGGTGCAACCGGTTGTGGGTAATGCATGGGCTGTTGTGGGAACTGCATGGGGTTTTGTACCGTAGGTTCAGCATAGTATGTAGGAGGTACATATGCTGATGGCGCTTGACCATAACAATGTTGTGGACAAGAGGGTCCATGAACGTGATGGGTCTGGTTTGTTGGAGCATAAGAAGTTGTCGCTCCGGAACTAGATGTAGCCCTAGAAAGGTCTGGGGCGGGCATGGTTCTCACCATACTGAAAGGTTTTGCTTGCGGTGTAATTTGGCCAATAATGCCATCAGCGGCATGTGATGCCCCCGGTGTGTCATTGCGTGTAGAGTCACCTCGTGGGGCATCCGGGATGATCGTGTATAAGTAACCCGACTGGGCGTAGATGAGATCAAACTGTTGGGCCTTAAGGATGGCCTCTTCCTCAGACTGGGGTCTTTCAGATGCTACATCCTTCGCAATGAGAGGAAGGAGGGATTTAAGGAACCAGTCTAAAAATATTCGGTCGTCTAATTTGATCTTGCATAGGCTTCGGCGCCGACGCGAATCATGGATATGGTCAGTGATATGCGTGGCCGTGTTCTGTCTGCAAGACAGTAGGATTTCGACGCCCGCATCATAGCGGACCGGTAGCTGAAAGAACTGTAGGAAGGTCGAGGCAAGGGAGGTAAATGTGGAATGCGTCCCATGGGGTTGCTCGATATACCATTTGGCTGTGGAGCCAGTGAAGGTGCGTTGTAAAAGCCGTAGGTGGATTGAGTCATCCACTATGGAGTTGGAGGAACACCATAAATGGAAGGACATGATGTGATTTTGGGGGTCTTATCCAGCCTTTCCCTCAAACTTAGGGATGTCAGAGGGAATCTTAGTGGGCATATGGGGCCAAGCAGGATCATGTCTGATGGGGTCATTTGTGAGCCTAGCTAAATCTGGCAGGTTCAGACTTGTCATGTATGGTAGACTAGCAGATGTGGTGACCGGAACTGGGACATGCCTAGCCATTGTGGTATGGTGTAGGGGTCCAGTAGCGCCTAGAGGTATGTTAGGTATGGAGGGTATGTGCCCTCCAATAGGTGTAGTCTGGTGTGGGCCAGCGCCTCCAAGTGCAACTTGGGTTACACTTGGGTTAGGAATCGCACTAGGGATTCCTGGGATAGTACTTCCAAGTGCAACATGGGTTGCGCTTGGGTTGGGAATCGCACTAGGGATTCCTGGGATGGGGTTTGTGGAAACCAAAGGGGGTATGACCCCCATGTTGGGTGTACCCATGACAGGTTGTGGCCCTGTGTTAGGCATTCCTAAATGTGGAGTGTTACCCATATTGGGCATACCCAGGGGGTGGTTGTTGCCGTGGATGGTACGACAGCAGAAGGGTCTGCGGATGTCTGACCTATGGTAGTTGTAAATAGTGGATCAAATGGTGTTCCAGACATAATTGTGGTTGGTGGTAACTCTGTGGGGTTTTCGGATTCTACCTCCAAATCAAAGGTGAAGTGGGGTATGTCAGAATCGGATGACTGTCTAATTGATTGACGATGTGTCGAATCAAGGGATAATGCTCTGCGTCCGTGACGTGGAGAGCCAAGTGGACTAAACTCTAGGAGTTCACCCTGTAGACGACGGGAGCGTCTAAAATTCTCAATGGTGAGAATATGTGTTTGAGTAAAAAATTTGTTTTAAGTATCAGGTGGTGATATATATATAAAAGACTCAAAAACCCTAATGCAACCAAGGGTGCAAGAAGGGGAGTGAAAAAAGAAGGCTCTCAGGCCAAAAAATCAATCCTCAGAAAAGGCACTTATTCTAGCAGCTGTGCTACAATAAGTGGAGGAATGCAACAACTGGTCAGAATACCAACATGCAACCGGCTCCTAGAAAAAATAGGTGTAACTAGACCACAGGTAGGTTGAAATCATGCAAACACCTAATCTAAAAGTATTGTGACTCAAACAAACGATATCCTCTGCAAGGTGATGAAATCCAAGTCAGACAATATGAATGTTGAGACAACGGCTAGATATCCCCCTACCGGGAGGGACACCGGGTAATCAATCCTAAAGACAGGCTACTAGGATACTCCGTTCATGACGCGTCGAGAAAAGGTAAATCTGCCGTTTGGTCCTTTGATCGCAATATCCCAATACAGGGATATCCCGAGAACTGCGAATGGTAGCCCTTCGGTTACTGAATGGGTTTCGGTATCCCACTCAGGCTTCCGGAACCATCCTCGCGACTTCAACCCTCCTAAGGGAGAGGCCTTCCCACAAACCGGTTGTGATCGCGCCAAAAAGTACTAAGAGATTTTAGCTCCCTAATTGGACAACTTCTATGTCTCAGATGTAAGAACTGAGGGGTGTTATTGGAACACCTATCCCCCCAATACTACCTAGATACAAGAATTCTTTTAGTGTTCCCCAAGTGGGGTTAAAAGTGTGTTCAAATTAGGGTACGTTTTAGGGATTAGTTCAATTAAGTGATCGTGTGAGTGCACGTGAGGTGTTGTAAACTGAACTTCAAAAAATTAAATGCTGTAAGGGAAATTTTAAAAAAATAAAGGATTTTTCGAAAATAAAAAGAAAATATTTAAGACTTTTTTCACTAAAAGGAATTAATATGCTTTTCAAAAAATAACTCAAAAAATAAAGGATTTCTTGGATTTATGAAAGCAAATAATAAACTCCTTTTTAAAAGAAATAAATGGATTTCTTCGTTTCAAGAAAAATTGCTAAGGGCAAGATTCTAAAGAAGTAAACAAGAAAAAATTTGAATCTAGATGAAAATGCAAAATGAGTCTTTCTTTCACTTTCTTGAAAATTTTGAAAAAGATTTCTAGATATGCACTTTTAAATAGTAAAAAAAATTTTCAACGTTGTAAAATATGTAAAATGCAATACTGTAAAAAATGTGCTATGGGCAGAAAGTACAGTAAAAAATATTTTTCAAAATCGGGATGGCCGAATGAAAAAATTCAGCCGCGCGGGTTTTGGGACGAACAGCCGCGATGGGCCGCGCGGGTTTTGGACGAACAGTCGCGATGGACCGCGCGGGTTTTGGCCGCACAGCCGCGATGGACCGCGCGGGTTTTAGCTGCACAGTCGCGATGGACCGCGCGGGTTTTGGCCGCATAGTCGCGATGAGCAGCGCGGAAAAACGCAGAAAAGTCGCGATGGACCGCGCGACTGTCTGGAAAAAGGCCGCGATGGACCGCACGGGAAAACGCAGAAAAGTCGCGATGGACCGCGCGACTGTCTGGCAAAAAGCCGCGAGGCGAAAGCCGTGCACGGAAACTGAGAAACGAACCCGAAAATTGAAAATTTCGGGCTGTTTATGGGGCCAAATCTCAGAACAGCAATGGATCTGCTGTCTAAGATGGCAGATCTATGGATCTAAAGGTTAAAAACTCATAAAAACTAAGATTTAAAGGCAAAACTAGAGATCTAAAGTTCAACCACAGCGGAGTCGCCAAAAACTGTTGGCCCGGTTTTGCAACCAGGCTTAGTGCTATGGGCACCTGCTAACTAGTAGCAGCAGTTTCAATAGAAATAAAAACAATAAACTAAATAAACAATACTATTCATGGATCTAAGCAAGAATCTAAGCAAATAATGTAAACATTTCAAAATCAAGAACAAGAAACATAAGAAATAATTTTTTGTATTGAAAAATGGGGGGCAAACAAGTGCTTGCGATATTACCTTCAATGGTGAAGGTTGATGTTGAGCAACTCCCAAGATGAGTAGCTCCAAACTCCAAGAGGTCTCCTTCTCCAAGGTTGCTTCAATGGCTAAAAATGCTCAGGGGAGATTTCAGCAGCATAAGGATGAGATAATGGATGGATGTGAAATGAGGAGCCCCTACCACCTTTTTATAGGTTTTGGTGGTGAGGAATACCATTTGTGGTTTTGTGGAAACCAAATGGTATTGACCAACATGGTTTAGGTACTTTTCCCTCCTTTTTCCTTTTTTGAATAAAAATAATATTTTAATTCCCTTTTTAATATTTTTGGGAATTTGGACCCTTTTTGAGGGTTTTTTATGATTTTCTTGGAAAAATAATCTTTTTTAATGGAAAAAGGGGTGTACTAAGGTCTTTTGGTGACCTTTTGTTGGTTTCGGAGGCTCAGATGGTGAAAAAGTGGACAAATGGGTCATGTGAATAGGGAAATGAGCTAGTGAGCACTTTTTGGGTGTTAACAGTATGCACATTCTATGTCATAACGACTTTCTAAAGTTTGCACATGCGCAAACTATGCACATTCTACGTGATAACGACTTTCTATAGTTTGCGCATGCGTCCGGAAATAAGAAAAGCTTACTTCCCCCCTTTTTTTAAATTCACAGCTTCTAGAAGGTTTAGATGAATTCTTAAAAAACAAGAGTTTTTAGAAAATGTGATTTATTTTATAAATGGAATCAACAAATTATGCACATTCTACGTAATAACGACTCTCTATAGTTTGCGCATGCATCCGGAAATAAGAAAAACTTACTTCCCCCCTTTTTTTAAATTCACAGCTTCTAGAAGGTTTAGATGAATTCTTAAAAAACACGAGTTTTTAGAAAATGTGATTTATTTCATTAATGGAATAAACAAAGTATGCACATTCTATGTAATAACGACTTTCTAAAGTTTGCGCATGCGTCCGGAAATAAGAAAAGCTTACTTCCGCCAGTTTTTTAAAACCACGGCTTCGAGAAGGTTTACATGATTTCTTAAAAAACACGAGTTTTTCGAAAATGTGATTTATTTCATAAATGGAATCATAAAAGTATGCACATTCTATGTAATAACGACTTTCTAAAGTTTGCGCATGCGTCCGGAAATATGAAAAGCTTACTTCCCCCCGTTTTTTAAAATCACAGCTTCTAGAAGGTTTACATGATTTCTTAAAAAACTTGAGTTTTTAGAAAATGTGATTTATTTCATAAATGGAATCAACAAAGTATGCACATTCTATGTCATAACGACTTTCTATAGTTTGCGCATGCGCAAACTATGCACATTCTACGTGATAACGACTTTCTATAGTTTGTGCATGCATCCGGAAATAAGAAAAGCTTACTTCCCCCCTTTTTTTAAATTCACAGCTTCTAGAAGGTTTAGATGAATTCTTAAAAAAAACGAGTTTTTAGAAAATGTGATTTATTTCATAAATGGAATCGAAAAACTATGCACATTCTACATAATAACGACGTTCTATAGTTTGCGCATGCGTCCGGAAATAAGAAAAGCTTCCTTCCACCAGTTTTTTAAAACCACAGCTTCTAGAAGGTTTACATGATTTCTTAAAAAACATGAGTTTTTAGAAAATGTGATTTATTTCATTAATGGAATCAACAAATTATGCACATTCTATGTAATAACAACTTTCTAAAGTTTACGCATGCGTCCGAAAATATGAAAAGCTTAGTTTCGCCAGTTTTTTAAAATCAGAGCTTCTAGAATGTTTACATGATTTCTTAAAAAACACGAGTTTTTAGAAGATGTGCTTTATTTCATAAATGGAATCAACAAAGTATGCACATTCTACATCATAACGACTTTCTATAGTTTGAGCATGCGTCCGGAAATAACAAAAGCTTAATTCCCCCCATTTTTCAAAATCACAGCTTCTAGAAGGTTTACATGATTTTTTTAAAAAAACGAGTTTTTAGGAAATGTGATTTATTTCATAAATGGAATCAACAAAGTATGCACATTCTATGTCATAATGAATTTCTATAGTTTGCACATGCGCAAACTATGCACATTCTACATGATAATGACTTTCTATGGTTTGCGCATGCGTTCAGAAATAAGAAAAGCTTACTTCCCCCCTTTTTTTAAATTCACAGCTTCTAGAAGGTTTAGATGAATTCTTAAAAAACACGAGTTTTTAGAAAATGTGATTTATTTCATAAATGGAATCAACAAACTATGCACATTCTAAATAATAACGACTTTCTATAATTTGCGCATGCGTCCGGAAATAAAAAAAAAAAAAAGCTTACTTCCCCCCTTTTTTTAAATTCATAGCTTCTAGAAGGTTTAGATGAATTCTTAAAAAACACGAGTTTTTAGAAAATGTGATTTATTTTATCAATGGAATCAACAAACTATGCACATTCTACGTAATAACAACTTTCTATAGTTTGCGCATGCGTCCGGAAATAAGAAAAGCTTCCTTCCGCCAGTTTTTTTAAAACCACAGCTTCAAGAAGGTTTAGACGATTTCTTAAAAAACACGAGTTTTTAGAAAATGTGATTTATTTCATTAATGGAATCAACAAAGTATACACACTCTATGTAATAACGACTTTCTAAAGTTTGCGCATGCGTCCGGAAATGAGAAAAGCTTACTTCCGCCAGTTTTTTAAAATCACAGCTTGTAGAAGGTTTACATGATTTCTTAAAAAACACGAGTTTTTAGAAAATGTGATTTATTTCATAAATGGAATCAACAAAGTATGCACATTCTATGTCATAACGACTTTCTATAGTTTGTGCATGCGCAAACTATGAGCATTCTACGTGATAACGACTTTCTATAGTTTGCGCATGCGTCCGGAAATAAGAAAAGCTTACTTCCCCTCTTTTTTTAAATTCACAGCTTCTAGAAGGTTTAGATGAATTCTGAAAAAACACGAGTTTTTAGAAAATGTGATTTGTTTCATAATGGAATCAACAAACTATGCACATTCTACGTAATAACGACTTTCTATAGTTTGCGCATGCATCCGGAAATAAGAAAATCTTACTTGCCCCCTCTTTTTAAATTCACAGCTTCTAGAAGGTTTAGATGAATTCTTAAAAAACACGACTTTTTAGAAAATGTGATTTATTTCAGAAATGGAATCAATAAACTATGCACATTCTACGTGATAACGACTTTCTATAGTTTGCGCATGCGTTCGGAAATAACAAAAGCTTACTTCCCCCCTTTTTTTAAATTCACAGCTTCTAGACGGTTTAGATGAATTCTTAAAAAACACGAGTTTTTAGAAAATGTGATTTATTTCATAAATGGAATCAACAAAGTATGCACATTCTACGTAGTAACGACGTTCTATAGTTTGCGCATGCGCCCGGAAATAAGAAAAGCTTACTTCCGCCAGTTTTTTAAAATCACAGCTTCTAGAAGGTTTACATGATTTCTTAAAAAACACGAGTTTTTAGAAAATGTGATTTATTTCATAAATGGAATCAACAAAGTATGCACATTCTACGTCATAACAACTTTCTATAGTTTGTGCATCCGTCCGGAAATAAGAAAAGCTTACTTCCGCCAGTTTTTTAAAATCACAGCTTCTAGAAGGTTTACATGATGTCTTAAAAAACACGAGTTTTTAGGAAATGTGATTTATTTCATAAATGGAATCAACAAAGTATGCACATTCTATGTCATAACAACTTTATATAGTTTGCGCATGCGCAAACTATGAGCATTCTACTTGATAACGACTTTCTATAGTTTGCGCATACGTCCGGAAATAAGAGAAGCTTACTTCCCCCCTTTTTTTAAATTCACAGCTTCTAGAAGGTTTAGATGAATTCTTAAAAAACACGAGTTTTTAGAAAATGTGATTTATTTCATAAATGGAATCAACAAACTATGCACATTCTACATAATAACGACTTTCTATAATTTGCGCATGCGTCCGGAAATAAAAAAAGCTTACTTCCGCCCTTTTTTTAAATTCACAGCTTCTAGAAGGTTTAGATGAATTCTTAAAAAACTTGAGTTTTTAGAAAATGTGATTTATTTCATCAATGGAATCAACAAACTATGCACATTCGACGTAATAACGACTTTCTATAGTTTGCGCATGCGTCCGGAAATAAGAAAAGCTTCCTTCCGCCAGTTTTTTAAAACCGCAGCTTCTAGAAGGTTTAGACGATTTCTTAAAAAACACGAGTTTTTAGAAAATGTGATTTATTTCATTAATGGAATCAACAAAGTATAGACACTCTATGTAATAACGACTTTCTAAAGTTTACGCATGCGTCCGGAAAATATGAAAAGCTTACTTCCGCCAGTTTTTTAAAATCACAACTTGTAGAAGGTTTACATGATTTCTTAAAAAACACGAGTTTTTAGAAAATGTGATTTATTTCATAAATGGAATCAACAAAGTATGCAAATTCTACATGATAACGACTTTCTATAGTTTGAGCATGCGTCCGGAAATAAGAAAAGCTTACTTCCCCCCTTTTTTTAAATTCACAGCTTCTAGAAGGTTTAGATGAATTCTTAAAAAACATGAGTTTTTAGAAAATGTGATTTATTTCGTAAATGGAATCAACAAACTATGCACATTCTACATAATAACGACTTTCTATAGTTTGCGCATGCGTCCGGAAATAAGAAAAGCTTACTTTCGCTAGTTTTTTAAAACCACAGCTTCTAGAAGGTTTACATGTTTTCTAAAAAAACACGAGTTTTTAGAAAATGTGATTTATTTCATAAATGGAATCAAAAAAGTATGCACATTCTACATCATAACGACTTTCTATAGTTTGAGCATGCATTTGGAAATAAGAAAAGCTTAATTCCCCCCGTTTTTTAAAATCACAGCTTCTAGAAGGTTTACATGATTTCTTAAAAAACATGAGTTTTTAGGAAATGTGATTTATTTCATAAATGGAATCAACAAAGTATGCACATTCTATGTCATAATTACTTTCTATAGTTTCGCATGCGCAAACTATGCACATTCTACGTAATAACAACTTTCTATAGTTTGCGCATGCATCCGGAAATAAGAAAAGCTTACTTCACCCCTTTTTTTAAATTCACAGCTTCTAGAAGGTTTAGATGAATTCTTAAAAAACACGAGTTTTTACAAAATGTAATTTATTTCATAAATGGAATCAACAAAGTATGCACATTCTACGTAATAACGACTTTCTTTAGTTTGCGCATGCGTCTGGAAATAAGAAAAGCTTACTTCTGCCAGTTTTTTAAAACCACAGCTTCTAGAAGGTTTGCATGATTTCTTAAAAAACACGAATTTTTAGAAAATGTGATTTATTTCATAAATGGAATCAACAAAGTATGCACATTCTATGTCATAACGAATTTCTATTGTTTGTGCATGCACAAACTATGGACATTCTACGTGATAACGACTTTCTATAGTTTGCGCAAGCGTCCGGAAATAAGAAAAGCTTACTTCCCCCCTTTTTCTAAATTCACAACTTCTAGAAGGTTTAGATGAATTCTTAAAAAACACGAGTTTTTACAAAATGTAATTTATTTCATAAATGGAATCAACAAAGTATGCACATTCTACGTAATAACGACTTTCTATAGTTTGCGCATGCGTCTCGAAATAAGATAAGCTTACTTCCGCCAGTTTTTTAAAACCACAGCTTCTAGAAGGTTTACATGATTTCTTAAAAAACACAAGTTTTTAGAAAATGTGATTTATTTCATAAATGGAATCAACAAAGTATGCACATTCTACGTAGAAACGACTTTCTATAGTTTGCTCATGCGTCCGGAAATAAGAAAAGCTTACTTCCGCCAGTTTTTTAAAACCACAGCTTCTAGAAGGTTTACATGATTTCTTAAAAAACATGAGTTTTTAGAAAATGTGATTTATTTCATAAATGGAATCAACAAATTATGCACATTCTACATCATAAAGACTTTCTATAGTTTGAGCATGCATCCGGAAATAAGAAAAGCTTAATTCCCCCCGTTTTTTAAAATCACAGCTTCTAGAAGGTTTACATGATTTCTTAAAAAACATGAGTTTTTAGGAAATGTGATTTATTTCATAAATGGAATCAACAAAGTATGCACATTCTATGTCATAACGACTTTCTATAGTTTGCGCATGCGCAAACTATGCACATTCTACATAATAACAACTTTCTATAGTTTGCGCATGCGTTCGGAAATAAGAAAAGCTTACTTCCCCTCTTTTTTTAAATTTACAGCTTCTAGAAGGTTTAGATGAATTCTTAAAAAACATGAGTTTTTAGAAAATGTGATTTATTTCATTAATTGAATCAACAAAGTATGGACATTCTACGTCATAACGACTTTCTATAGTTTGTGCATGCGTTCGGAAATAAGAAAAGCTTGATTCCCCTGGTTTTTTAAATCACAGCTTCTAGAAGGTTTACATGATTTCTTAAAAAACATGAATTTTTAGAAAATGTGATTTATTTCATAAATGGAATCAACAAAGTATGCACATTCTATGTCATAACGAATTTCTATAGTTTGTGCATGCGCAAACTATGCACATTCTACGTCATAACGACTTTCTATAATTTGCACAAGCGTCCGGAAATAAGAAAAGCTTACTTCCCCCCTTTTTTTAAATTCACAGCTTCTAGAAGGTTTAGATGATTTCTTAAAAAACACGAGTTTTAAGAAAATGTGATTTATTTCATGAATGGAATCAACAAGGTATGCACATTCTGCGTAATAACGACTTTCTATAGTTTGCGCATGCGTCCGAAAATAAGAAAATCTTACTTCCGCCAGTTTTTTAAAACCACAGGTTCTAGAAGGTTTACATGATTTCTTAAAAAACACGAGTTTTTAGAAAATGTGATTTATTTCATAAATGGAATCAACAAAGTATGCACATTCTACGTCATAACGACTTTCTATAGTTTGCGTATGCGTCCGGAAATAAGAAAAGCTTAATTCCCCCCGTTTTTTAAAATCACAGCTTCTAGAAGGTTTACATGATTTCTTAAAAAACACTAATTTTTAGAAAATGTGATTTATTTCATAAATGGAATCAACAAAGTATGCACATTCTATGTCATAACGAATATCTATAGTTTTTGCATGCGCAAACTATGCACATTCTATGTCATAACGACTTTCTCTAGTTTGCGCATTTGCATACTATGCACATTCTATGTAATAACAAATTTCTATAGTTTGCGCATGCATCCGGAAATAAGAAAAGCTTACTTCCCCCCTTTTTTTAAATTCACAGCTTGTTGAAGGTTTAGATGAATTTTTAAAAAACATGAGTTTTCAGAAAATGTGATTTATTTCATAAATGGAATCAACAAACTATGCACATTTTACGTATTAACGACTTTCTATAGTTTGCGTATGCGTCCGGAAATAAGAAAAGCTTACTTCCGCCAGTTTTTTAAAACCACAGCTTCTAGAAGGTTTACATGATTTCTTAAAAAACATGAGTTTTTAGAAAATGTGATTTATTTCATAAATGGAATCAACAAAGTATGCACATTCTACGTAGAAACGACTTTCTATAGTTTGCGCATGCGTCCGGAAATAAGAAAAGCCTACTTCCGCCAATTTTTTAAAACCACGGCTTCTAGAAGGTTTACATGATTTCTTAAAAAACACGAGTTTTTAGAAAATGCGATTTATTTCATAAATGGAATGATCAAAGTATGCACATTCTATGTAATAACGACTTTCTAAAGTTTGCGCATGCGTACGGAAATATGAAAAGCTTACTTCTCCCAGTTTTTTAAAATCACAGCTTATAGAAGGTTTACATCATTTCTTAAAAAACACGAGTTTTTAGAAAATGTGATTTATTTCATAAATGGAAATTACAAAGTATGCACATTCTACATCATAACAACTTTCTATAGTTTGAGCATGCGTACGGAAATAAGAAAAGCTTAATTCCCCCCGTTTTTTAAAATCACAGCTTCTTGAAGGTTTACATGATTTCTTAAAAAACACGAGTTTTTAGGAAATGTGATTTATTTCACAAATGGAATAAACAAAGTATGCACATTCTATGTCATAACGACTTTCTATAGTTTGCGCATGCGCAAACTATGCACATTCTACGTAATAACGACTTTCTATAATTTGCGCATGCGTCCGGAAATAAAAAAAGCTTACTTCCCCCCCTTTTTTAAATTCACAGCTTCTAGAAGGTTTAGATGAATTCTTAAAAAACACGAGTTTTTAGAAAATGTGATTTATTTTATAAATGGAATCAGCAAAATATGCACATTCTACTTCATAACAACTTTCTATAGTTTGTGCATGCGTCCGGAAATAAGAAAAGCTTAATTCCCCCCATTTTTTAAAATCACAGCTTCTAGAAGGTTTACATGATTTCTTAAAAAACACAAGTTTTTAGGAAATGTGATTTATTTCATAACAGGAATCAACAAAATATGCACATTCTTCGTCATAACGACTTTCTCTAGTTTGCGCATGCGTTCGGAAATAAGAAAAGCTTAATTCCCCCCATTTTTTAAAATCAGAGCTTCTAGAAGGTTTACATGATTTCTTAAAAAACTTGAGGTTTTAGAAAATGTGATTTATTTCATAAATGCAATCAACAAAGTATGCACATTCTATGTCATAACGACTTTCTATAGTTTGCGCATGCGCAAACTATGCACATTCTATGTAATAACGACTTTCTATAGTTTGCGCATGCGTCCGGAAATAAGAAAAGCTTACTTCCGCCAGTTTTTTAAAACCACAGCTTCTAGAAGTTTTACATGATTTCTTAAAAAACTTGAGTTTTTAGAAAATGTGATTTATTTCATAAATGGAATCAACAAAATATGCACATTCTACGTAGAAACGACTTTCTATAGTTTGCGCATGCGTCCGGAAATAAGAAAAGCCTACTTCCGCTAGTTTTTTAAAACGACCGCTTCTAGAAGGTTTACATGATTTCTTAAAAAACACGAGTTTTTAGAAAATGTGATTTATTTCATAAATGGAATCAACAAAGTATGCACATTCTACGTAATAACAACTTTCTATAGTTTGCGCATGCATCCGAAAATAAGAAAAGCTTACTTCGCCCCTTTTTTTAAGTTCACAGCTTCTAGAAGGTTTAGATGAATTCTTAAAAAACACGAGTTTTTAGAAAATGTGATTTATTTCATAAATGGAATCAACAAAGTATGCACATTCTACGTCATAACGACTTTCTAAAGTTTGCGCATGCGTCCGGAAATAAGAAAAGCTTAATTCCCCCCGTTTTTTAAAATCACAGCTTCTAGAAGGCTTACATGATTTCTTAAAAAACATGAGTTTTTAGAAAATGTGATTTATTTCATAAATGGAATCAACAAAGTATGCACATTCTATGTCATAACGACTTTCTATAGTTTGCGCATGCGCAAACTATGCACATTCTACGTGATAACGACTTTCTATAGTTTGCACATTCGTCCGGAAATAAGAAAAGCTTACTTCCCCCCTTTTTTTAAATTCACAGCTTCTAGAAGGTTTAGATGAATTCTTAAAAAACACAAGTTTTTAGAAAATGTGATTTCTTTCATAAATGGAATCAACAAACTATGCACATTCTACGTAATAACGACTTTCTATAATTTGCGCATGCTTCCGGAAATAAGAAAAGCTTACTTCCGCCAGTTTTTAAAAACCACGGCTTCTAGAATGTTTACATGATTTCTTAAAAAACACGAGTTTTTAGAAAATGTGATTTATTTTATAAATTGAATCAAGAAAGTATGCACATTCTACGTCATAATGACTTTCTAGAGTTTGCGCATGCGTCCAGAAATAAGAAAATCTTACTTCCGCCAGTTTTTTAAAACCACAGCTTCTAGAAGGTTTGCATGATTTCTTAAAAAACACGAGTTTTTAGAAAATGTGATTTATTTCATAAATGGAATCAACAAAGTATGCACATTCTATGTAATAACGACTTTCTAAAGTTTGCGCATGCGTCCGGAAATATGAAAAGCTTACTTCCACACGTTTTTTAAAATCACAGCTTCTAGAAGGTTTACATGATTTCTTAAAAAACACGAGTTTTTAGAAATGTGATTTATTTCATAAATGGAATCAACAAAGTATGCACATTCTATATAATAAAGACTTTCTAAAGTTTGCGCATGCGTCCGGAAATATGAAAAGCATACTTCCGCCAGTTTTTTAAAATCGCAGCTTCTAGAAGGTTTACATGATTTCTTAAAAAATTTGCGTTTTTAGAAAATGTGATTTATTTCATAAATGGAATCAACAAAGTATGCACATTCTACATCATAACGACTTTCTATAGTTTGAGCATGCGTCCGGAAATAAGAAAAGCTTAATTCCCCCCGTTTTTTAAAATCACAGCTTCTAGAAGGTTTACATGATTTCTTAGAAAACACGAATTTTTAGAAAATGTGATTTATTTCATAAATGGAATCAACAAAGTATGCACATTCTATGTCATAATGAATATCTATAGTTTGTGCATGCGCAAACTATGCACATTCTATGTGATAATGACTTTCTATAGTTTGCGCAAGCGTCCGGAAATAAGAAAAGCTTACTTCCCCCCTTTTTTTAAATTCACAGCTTCTAGAAGGTTTAGATGAATTCTTGAAAAACACGAGTTTTTAGAAAATATGATTTATTTCATAAATGGAATCAACAAGGTATGCACATTCTACGTAATAACGATTTTCTATAGTTTGCGCATGCGTCCAGAAATAAGAAAAGCTTACTTCTGCCAGTTTTATAAAACCACAGCTTCTAGAAGGTTTACTTGATTTCTTAAAAAACACGAGTTTTTAGAAAATGTGATTTATTTCATAAATGGAATCAACAAAGTATGCACATTCTATGTGAGAACGACTTTCTATAATTTGCGCATGCGTCTGGAAATAAGAAAATCTTACTTCCCCCCTTTTTTTAAATTCACAGCTTCTAGAAGGTTTAGATGAATTCTTAAAAAACACGAGTTTTTAGAAAATGTGATTTATTTCATAAATGGAATCAACAAACTATGCACATTCTACGTTATAACGGCTTTCTATAGTTTGCGGATGCGTCCGGAAATAAGAAAAGCTTACTTCCGCCAGCTTTTTAAAACCACGGCTTCTAGAAGGTTTACATGATTTCTTAAAAAACACGACTTTTTAGAAAATGTGATTTATTTCATAAATGGAATCAACAAAGTATGCACATTCTACGTAGAAATGACTTTCTGTAGTTTGCGCATGCATTCGGAAATAAAAAAGCTTACTCCCGCCAGTTTTTTAAAACCACAGCTTCTAGAAGGTTTACATGATTTCTTAAAAAACACGAGTTTTTAGAAAATGTGATTTATTTCATAAATGGACTCAACAAACTATGCACATTCTACGTAATAACAACTTTCTATAGTTTGCACATGCGTCCGGAAATAAGAAAAGCTTACTTGCGCCTGTTTTTTAAAACCACAGCTTCTAGAAGGTTTACATGATTTCTTAAAAAACACGAGTTTTTAGAAAATGTGTTTTATTTCATAAATGGAATCAACAAAGCATGCACATTTTTCGTAGAAACGACTTTCTATAGTTTGCGCATGTATCTGGAAATAAGAAAAGCTTACTCCCTCCAGTTTTTTAAAACCACAACTTCTAGAAGGTTTACATGATTTCTTAAAAAACACGAGTTTTTAGAAAATGTGATTTATTTCATAAATGGAATCAACAAAGTTTGCACATTCTAAGTAGAAACGACTTTCTGTAGTTTGCGCATGCATCCGGAAATAAGAAAAGCTTACTCCCGCCAGTTTTTTAAAACCACAGCTTCTAGAAGGTTTACATGATTTCTTAAAAAACACGAGTTTTTAAAAAATCTGATTTATTTCATAAATGGAATCAATAAGGTATGCACATTCTACATAATAACGACTTTCTATAGTTTGCGCATGCGTCTGGAAATAAGAAAAGCTTACTTCCGCCAGTTTTTTAAAACCACAGCTTCTAGAAGGTTTACACGATTTCATAAAAAACACTAGTTTTTAGAAAATGTGATTTATTTCATAAATGGAATCAACAAAGCATGCACATTTTTCGTAGAAACGACTTTCTGTTGTTTGCGCATGCATCCGGAAATAAGAAAAGCTTACTCCCGCCAGTTTTTTAAAACCACAGCTTCTAGAAGGTTTACATGATACCTTAAAAAACACGAGTTTTTAGAAAATGTGATTTATTTCATAAATGGAATCAACAAATTTTGCACATTCTACGTAGAAACGACTTTCTGTAGTTCGCGAATGCATCTGGAAATAAGAAAAGCTTACTCCCGCCAGTTTTTTAAAACCACAGCTTCTAGAAGGTTTACATGATTTCTTAAAAAACACGAGTTTTTAGAAAATGTGATTTATTTCATAAATGGAATCAATAAGGTATGCACATTCTACATAATAACGACTTTCTATAGTTTGCGCATGCATCCGGAAATAAGAAAAGCTTACTTCCGCCAGTTTTTTAAAATCAAAGCTTGTAGAAGGTTTACATGATTTCTTAAAAAACATGAGTTTTTAGAAAATGTGATTTATTTCATAAATGGAATCAACAAAGTATGAACATTCTATGTCATAACGAATTTCTATAGTTTGTGCATGCGCAAACTATGCATATTCTACGTGATAACGACTTTCTATAGTTTGCGCATGCGTCCGGAAATAAGAAAAGCTTACTTCGCCCCTTTTTTTAAATTCACAGCTTCTAGAAGGTTTAGATGAATTCTAAAAAAACACGAGTTTTTACAAAATGTAGTTGATTTCATAAATGGAATCAACAAAGTATGCACATTCTACGTAATAACGACTTTCTATAGTTTGCGCATGCGTCTGGAAATAAGAAAAGCTTACCTCTGCCAGTTTTTTAAAACCACAGCTTCTAGAAGGTTTACATGATTTCTTAAAAAACACGAGTTTTTAGAAAATGTGATTTATTTCATAAATGGAATCAACAAAGTATGCACATTCTATGTCATAACGAATTTCTATAGTTTGCGCATGCGTCCGGAAATAAGAAAAGCTTAATTCCCCACGTTTTTTAAAATCACAGCTTCTAGAAGGTTTACATGATTTCTTAAAAAACACGAATTTTTAGAAAATGTGATTTATTTCATAAATGGAATCAACAAAGTATGCACATTCTATGTCATAACGAATTTCTATAGCTTGTGCATGCGCAAACTATGCACATTCTACGTGATAACGACTTTCTATAGTTTGCACAAGCGTCCGGAAATAAGAAAAGCTTACTTCCCCCCTTTTTTTAAATTCACAGCTTCTAGAAGGTTTAGACGAATTCTTAAAAAACACGATTTTTTAGAAAATGTGATTTATTTCATAAATGGAATCAACAAACTATGCACATTCTACATAATAACGACTTTCTATAGTTTGCGCATGCGTCCGGAAATAAGAAAAGCTTACTTCCGCTAGTTTTTTAAAACCACAGCTTCTAGAAGGTTTACATGATTTCTTAAAAAACACGAAATTTTACAAAATGTGTTTTATTTCATAAATGGAATCAACAAAGTATGCCAATTCTACATCATAACGACTTTCTATAGTTTGAGCATGCATCCGGAAATAAGAAAAGCTTAATTCCCCCCGTTTTTTAAAATCACAACTTCTAGAAGGTTTACATGATTTCTTAAAAAACACGAGTTTTTAGGAAATGTGATTTATTTCATAAATGGAATCAACAAAGTATGCACATTCTATGTCATAATTACTTTCTATAGTTTTCGCATGCGCAAACTATGCACATTCTACGTAATAACAACTTTCTATAGTTTGCGCATGCGTCCGGAAATAAGAAAAGCTTACTTAACCCCTTTTTCTAAATTCACAGCTTCTAGAAGGTTTAGATGAATTCTTAAAAAACACGAGTTTTTACAAAATGTAATTTATTTCATAAATGGAATCAACAAAGTATGCACATTCTACGTAATAACGACTTTCTTTAGTTTGCGCATGCGTCTGGAAATAAGAAAAGCTTACTTCCGCCAGTTTTTTAAAACCACAGCTTCTAGAAGGTTTACATGATTTCTTAAAAAACACGAATTTTTAGAAAATGTGATTTATTTCATAAATGGAATCAACAAAGTATGCACATTCTATGTCATAACGAATTTCTATAGTTTGTGCATGCGCAAACTATGGACATTCTATGTGATAACGACTTTCTATAGTTTGCGCAAGCGTCTGGAAATAAGAAAAGCTTACTTCCCCCCTTTTTTTAAATTCACAGCTTCTAGAAGGTTTAGATGAATTCTTAAAAAACACGAGTTTTTACAAAATGTAATTTATTTCATAAATGGAATCAACAAAGTATGCACATTCTACGTAATAACGACTTTCTATAGTTTGCGCATGCGTCTCGAAATAAGATAAGCTTACTTCTGCCAGTTTTTTAAAACCACAGCTTCTAGAAGGTTTACATGATTTCTTAAAAAACACAAGTTTTTAGAAAATGTGATTTATTTCATAAATGGAATCAACAAAGTATGCACATTCTACGTAGAAACGACTTTCTGTAGTTTGCGCATGCGTCCGGAAATAAGAAAAGCTTACTTCCGCCAGTTTTTTAAAACCACAGCTTCTAGGAGGTTTACATGATTTCTTAAAAAACACGAGTTTTTAGAAAATGTGATTTATTTCATAAATGGAATCAACAATGTATGCACATTCTAGGTCATAACGACTTTCTATAGTTTGCGCATGCGCAAACTATGCACATTCTACGTGATAACGACTTTCTATAGTTTGCGCATGCGCAAACTATCCACATTCTACATGATAACGACTTTCTATAGTTTGCGCATGCGTCTGGAAATATGAAAAGCTTACTTCCCCCCTTTTTTTAAATTCACAGCTTCTAGAAGGTTTAGATGAATTCTTAAAAAACACAAGTTTTTAGAAAATGTGATTTCTTTCATAAATGGAATCAACAAACTATGCACATTCTACATAATAACGACTTTCTATAGTTTGCGCATGCGTCCGGAAATAAGAAAAGCTTACTTCCGCCAGTTTTTTAAAACCACAGCTTCTAGAAGGTTAACATGATTTCTTAAAAAACACGAGTTTTTAGAAAATGTGATTTATTTCATAAATGGAATCAACAAAGTATGCACATTCTACGTCATAACGACTTTCTATAGTGTGCGCATGCGTCTAGAAATAAGAAAAGCTTAATTCACCCTGTTTTTTAAAATCACAGCTTCTAGAAGGTTTACATGATTTCTTAAAAAATTTGAGTTTTTAGAAAATGTGATTTATTTCATAAATGGAATCAACAAAGTATGCACATTCTACATCATAACGACTTTCTATAGTTTGAGCATGCGTCCGGAAATGAGAAAAGCTTAATTCCCCCCATTTTTTAAAATCACAGATTCCAGAAGGTTTACACGATTTCTTAAAACACACGAGTTTTTAGGAAATGTGATTTATTTCATAAATGGAATCAACAAAGTATGCAAATTCTATGTCATAACGACTTTCTATAGTTTGCGCATGCGCAAACTATGCACATTCTACGTGATAACGACTTTCTATGGTTTGCGCATGCGTTCGGAAATAAGAAAAGCTTACTTCCCTCCTTTTTTTAAATTCACAGCTTCTAGACGGTTTAGATGAATTCTTAAAAAACACGAGTTTTTAGAAAATGTGATTTATTTCATATATGGATTCAAGAAAGTATGCACATTCTATGTCATAACGACTTTCTATCGTTTGCGCATGCGCAAACTATGCACATTCTACGTGATAACGACTTTCTATAGTTTGCGCATGCGTTCGGGAATAAGAAAAGCTTACTTCCGCCAGTTTTTTAAAATCACAGCTTCTAGAAGGTTTACATGATTTCTTAAAAAACACGAGTTTTTAGAAAATGTGATTTATTTCATAAATGGAATCAACAAAGTATGCACATTCTATGTCATAACGACTTTCTATAGTTTGCGCATGGGAAAACTATGCACATTCTACGTGATAACGACTTTCTATAGTTTGCGCATGCGCAAACTATGCACATTCTACGTGATAACGACTTTCTATAGTTTGCGCATGCGTCCGGACATAAGAAAAGCTTACTTCCCCACTTTTTTTAAATTCACAACTTCTAGAAGGTTTAGATGAATTCTTAAAAAACATGAGTTTGTAGAAAATGTGATTTATTTCATAAATGGAATCAACAAAGTATGCACATTCTACATAGTGACGACTTTCTATAGTTTGCGCATGCGTCCGGAAATAAGAAAAGCTTCCTTCCGCCAGTTTTTTAAAACCATAGCTTCTAGAAGGCTTACATGATTTCTTAAAAAACACAAGTTTTTAGAAAATGTGATTTATTTCATTACTGGAATCAACAAAGTATGCACATTCTATGTAATAACGACTTTCTAAAGTTTGCGCATGCGTTCGGAAATATGAAAATCTTACTTCCGCCAGTTTTTTAAAATCACAGCTTGTAGAAGGTTTACATGATTTCTTAAAAAACACGAGTTTTTAGAAAATGTGATTTATTTCATATATGGAATCAACAAAGTATGCACATTCTACGTCATAACGACTTTCTATAGTTTGCGCATGCGTCCGGAAATAAGAAAAGCTTAATTCCCCCCGTTTTTTAAAATCACAGCTTCTAGAAGGTTTACATGATTTCTTAAAAAAGACGAGTTTTTAGAAAATGTTATTTATTTCATAAATGGAATCAACAAACTATGCACATTCTATGTCATAACGATTTTCTATAGTTTGCGCATGCGGAAACTATGCACATTCTACATGATAACGACTTTCTATAGTTTACGCATGCATCTGGAAATAAGAAAAGCTTACTTCCCCGCTTTTTTTAAATTCACAGCTTCTAGAAGGTTTAGATGAATTCTTAAAAAAACACGAGTTTTTAGAAAATGTGATTTATTTCATAAATGGAATCAACAAAGTATGCACATTCTATGTCATAACGACTTTCTATAGTTTGCGCATGCGCAAACTATGCACATTTTACGTAATAACAACTTTCTATAGTTTGCGCATGCGTCCGGAAATAAGAAAAGCTTACTTCCCCCCTTTTTTTAAATTCACAGCTTCTAGAAGGTTTAGATGAATTCTTAAAAAACACGAGCTTTTAGAAAATGTGATTTATTTCATAAATGGAATCAATAAAGTATGCACATTCTATGTCATAACGACTTTCTATAGTTTGCGCATGGGTCCGGAAATAAGAAAATCTTATTTCCCCCCTTTTTTTATATTCATAGCTTCTAGAAGGTTTAGATGAATTCTTAAAAAACACGAGTTTTTAGAAAATGTGATTTATTTCATAAATGGAATCAACAAACTATGAAAATTCTACGTAATAACGACTTTCCATAGTTTGCGCATGTGTCCGAAAATAAGAAAAGCTTACTTCCGCCAGTTTCTTAAAACCACAGCTTCTAGAAGGTTTACATGATTTCTTAAAAAAAATGAGTTTTTAGAAAATGCGATTTATTTCATAAATGGAATCAACAAAGTATGCACATTCTACGTCATAACGAATTTCTATAGTTTGCGCATGCGTCCGGAAACAAGAAAAGCTTAATTCCCCCCGTTTTTTAAAATCACAGCTTCTAGAAGGTTTACATGATTTCTTAAAAAACACAAGTT
The DNA here is from genome assembly GCA_027924585.1 of Larix kaempferi. Classification (NCBI taxonomy): domain Eukaryota; kingdom Viridiplantae; phylum Streptophyta; class Pinopsida; order Pinales; family Pinaceae; genus Larix; species Larix kaempferi. The sequence continues at coordinate 40,346,833 of BSBM01000217.1, forward strand.
TTTAGGAAATTTGATTTATTTCACAAATGGAATCAACAAAGTATGCACATTCTATGTCATAGCGACTTTCTATAGCTTGCGCATGTGCAAACTATGCACATTCTACGTAATAACAAATTTCTATAGTTTGCGCATGCTTCCGGAAATAAGAAAAGCTTACTTCCCCCCTTTTTTTAAATTCACACCTTCTAGAAGGTTTAGATGAATTCTTAAAAAATGCGAGTTTTTGGAAAATGTGATTTATTTCATAAATGGAATCAACAAATTATGCACATTCTACGTCATAACGACTTTCTATAGTTTGCGCATGCGTCCGGAAATAAGAAAATCTTAATTCCGCCCATTTTTTAAAATCACAGCTTCTAGAAGGTTTACATAATTTCTTAAAAAACACGAGTTTTTAGAAAATGTGATTTATTTAATAAATGGAATCAACAAAGTATGCACATTCTATATAATAACGACTTTCTATAGTTTGTGCATGTGTCCGGAAATAAGAAAAGCTTAATTCCCCCCATTTTTTAAAATCACATCTTCTAGAAGGTTTACATAATTTCTTAAAAACAACGAGTTTTTAGAAAATGTTATTATTTCATAAATGGAATCAACAAAGTATGCACATTCTATTTCATAACGACTTTCTATAGTTGGCGCATGCGCAAACTATGCACATTCTACGTGATAACGACTTTCTATAGTTTGTGCATGCGTCCGGAAATAAAAAAATCTTACTTCCCCCCTTTTTTTAAATTCACAGCTTCTAGAAGGTTTAGATGAATTCTTAAAAAACATGAGTTCTTATAAAATGTGATTTATTTCATAAATGGAATCAACAAACTATGCATATTCTACGTAGTAACGACTTTCTATATTTTGCACCTTCGTCCGGAAATAAGAAAAGCTTACTTCCGCCAGTTTTTTAAAATCACAGCTTCTAAAAAGTTTACATGGTTTCTTAAAAAACACGAGTTTTTAGAAAATGTGATTTATTTCATAAATGGAATCAACAAAGTAAGCACATTCTATGTCATAACAACTTTCTATAGTTTGCGCATGCGCAAACTATGCACATTGTACGTGATAACGACTTTCTATAGTTTGCGCATACGTCCAGAAATAAGAAAAGCTTACTTCCCCCCTTTTTTTAAATTCACAGCTTCTAGAAGGTTTAGATGAATTCTTAAAAAACACGAGTTTTTAGAAAATGTGATTTATTTTATAAATGGAATCAACAAAGTATGCACATTATATGTAATAAAGACTTTCTAAATTTTGCGCATGCGTCCGGAAATATGAAAAGCTTACTTCCGCCAGTTTTTTAAAATCACAGCTTCTAGACGGTTTACAAGATTTCTTATAAAACACGAGTTTTTAGAAAATGTGATTTATTTAATAAATGGAATCAATAAAGTATGCACATTCTTCGTCATAACGAATTTCTATAGTTTGCGCATCCGTCTGGAAATAAGAATATCTTATTTCCCACCATTTTTTAAAATCACACCTTCTAGAAGGTTTACATGATTTCTTAAAAAACACGAGTTTTTAGGAAATGTGATTTATTTCATAAATGGAATCAACAAAGTATGCACATTCTATGTCATAACGACTTTCTATAGTTGGCGCATGCGTAAACTATGCACATTCTATGTGATAACGACTTTCTATAGTTTGCGCATGCGTCCGGAAATCAGAAAAGCTTACTTCCCCCCTTTTTTTAAATTCACAGCTTCTAGAAGGTTTAGATGAATTCTTAAAAAACACGAGTTTTTTGAAAATGTGATTTATTTCATAAATGGAATCAACGAAGTATGCAGATTCTATGTCATAACGACTTTCTATAGTTTGCGCATGCATCCAGAAATAAGAAAAGCTTAATTCCCCCCGTTTTTTAAAATCACAGCTTCTAGAAGGTTTACATAATTACTTAAAAAACACGAGTTTTTAGAAAAAGTGATTTATTTCATAAATGGAATCAACAAAGTATGCACATTCTATGTCATAACGACTTTCTATAGTTGGCGCATGCGCAAACTATGCACATTCTACGTGATAACGACTTTCTATAGTTTGCGCATGCGTCCGGAAATAAGAAAAGCTTAGTTCCCCCCATTTTTTAAATTCACAGCTTCTAGAAGGTTTAGATGAATTCTTAAAAAACACGAGTTTTTAAAAAATGTGATTTATTTTATAAATGGAATCAACAAGGTATGCACATTCTACATAGTAACGACTTTCTATAGCTTGTGCATGCGTCCGGAAATAAGAAAAGCTTACTTTCGCCAGTTTTTTAAAACCACAACTTTCTAGAAGGTTTACATGATTTCTTAAAAAACATGAGTTTTTAGAAAATGTGATTTATTGCATAAATGGAATCAACAAAGTATGCACATTCTACGTATTAACGACTTTTTGTAGTTTGCGCATGCGTCCGGATATAAGAAAAGCTTACTTCCGCCAGTTTTTTAAAATCATAGCTTCCTGAAGGTTTACATGATTTCTTAAAAAACACGAGTTTTTAGAAAATGTGATTTATTTCATAAATGGAATCAATAAAGTATGCACATTCTATGTCATAACGACTTTCTAAAGTTTGCGCATGCGCAAACTATGCACATTCTACGTGATAACGACTTTGTAGAGTTTGCTAAAGCGTCCGGAAATAAGAAAAGATTACTTCCCCTCTTTTTTTAAATTCACAGCTTCTAGAAGGTTTAGATGAATTCTTTAAAAACGCGAGTTTTTAGAGAATGTGATTTATTTCATGAATGGAATAAACAAACTATGCACATTCTACATAATAACGACTTTCTATAGTTTGCGCATGCATCCAGAAATAAGAAAAGCTTACTTCCCCCCGTTTTTAAAATCACAGCTTCTAGAAGGTTTACATGATTTCTTTAAAAACACGAGTTTTTAGAAAATGTGATTTATTTCATAAATGGAATCAACAAAGTATGGACATTCTATTTCATAACAACTTTCTATAGTTTGCGCATGCACAAACTATGCACATTCTACGTGATAACGACTTTCTATAGTTTGCGCATGCGTCCGGAAATAAGAAAAGCTTACTTCCCCCCTTTTTTTAAATTCACAGCTTCTAGAAGGTTTAGATGAATTCTTAAAAAACACAAGTTTTTAGAAAATGTGATTTATTTCATCAATGGAATCAACAAAGTATGCACATTCTACATGATAACGACTTTCTATAGTTTCCGCATGCATCAGGAAATAAGAAAAGCTTACTTCCCCCCTTTTTTCAAATTCACAGCTTCTAGAAGGTTTAGATGAATTCTTAAAAAACACGAGTTCTTATAAAATGTGATTTATTTCATAAATGGAATCAACAAACTATGCACATTCTTCGTAATAACGACTTTCTATAGTTTGCGCATGCGTCCGGAAATAAGAAAAGCTTACTTCCGCAAGTTTTTTAAAACCACGGCTTCTAGAAGGTTTACATGATTTCTTAAAAAACACGAGTTTTTAGAAAATGTGATTTATTTCATAAATGGAATCAACAAAGTATGCACATTCTACGTCATAACAACTTTCTATAGTTTGCGCATGCGTCTGGAAATAAGAAAAGCTTAATTCCACCCGTTTTTTAAAATCACAGGTTCTAGAAGGTTTACATGATTTCTTAAAAAACACGAGTTTTTAGGAAATGTGATTTATGTCATAAATGGAATCAACAAAGTATGCACATTCTATGTCATAACAAATTTCTATAGTTTGCGCATGCGTCCGGAAATAAGAAAAGCTTAATTCTCCCCGTTTTTTAAAATCACAACTTCTAGAAGGTTTACATAATTTCTTAAAAAACACGAGTTTTTAGAAAATGTGATTTATTTCATAAATGGAATCAACAAGGTATGCACATTCTATGTCATAACGACATTCTAAAGTTTGCACATGCGCAAACTATGCACATTCTACATGATAACGACTTTGTATAGTTTGCTAAAGCGTCCGAAAATAAGAAAAGATTACTTCCCCCCTTTTTTTAAATTCACAGCTTCTAGAAGGTTTAGATGAATTCTTTAAAAACACGAGTTTTTAGAAAATGTGATTTATTTAATAAATGGAATCAACAAAGTATGCACATTCTACGTGATAACGACTTTCTATAGTTTGCGCATGCGTCCGAAAATAAGAAAAGCTTACTTCCCCCCTTTTTTTAAATTCACTGCTTCTAGAAGGTTTAGATGAATTCTTAAAAAACACGAGTTCTTATAAAATGTGATTTATTTCATAAATGGAATCAAAAAACTATGCACATTCTACGTAATAACGACTTTCTATAGTTTGCGCATGGGTCCGGAAATAAGAAAAGCTTACTTCGGCCAGTTTTTTAAAACCACAGCTTCTAAAAGGTTTACATGATTTCTTAAAAAACACGAGTTTTTAGAAAATGTGATTTATTTCATAAATGGAATCAACAAAGTATGCACATTCTATGTAATAACGACTTTCTAAAGTTTGCGCATGCGTCCGGAAATATGAAAAGCTTACTTCCGCCAGTTTTTTAAAATCACAGCTTCTAGACGGTTTACACGATTTCTTAAAAAACACGAGTTTTTAGAAAATGCGATTTATTTCATAAATGGAATCATTAAAGTATGCACATTCTACGTCATAACGAATTTCTATAGTTTGCGCATGCGTCCGGAAACAAGAAAAGCTTAATTCCCCCCGTTTTTAAAATCACAGCTTCTAGAAGGTTTACATGATTTCTTAAAAAACACGAGTTTTTAGGAAATTTGATTTATTTCACAAATGGAATCAACAAAGTATGCACATTCTATGTCATAGCGACTTTCTATAGCTTGCGCATGTGCAAACTATGCACATTCTACGTAATAACAAATTTCTATAGTTTGCGCATGCTTCCGGAAATAAGAAAAGCTTACTTCCCCCCTTTTTTTAAATTCACACCTTCTAGAAGGTTTAGATGAATTCTTAAAAAATGCGAGTTTTTGGAAAATGTGATTTATTTCATAAATGGAATCAACAAAGTATGCACATTCTACGTCATAACGACTTTCTATAGTTTGTGCATGCGTCCGGAAATAAGAAAAGCTTAATTCCGCCCATTTTTTAAAATCACAGCTTCTAGAAGGTTTACATAATTTCTTAAAAAACACGAGTTTTTAGAAAATGTTATTTATTTCATAAATGGAATCAACAAAGTATGCACATTCTATGTCATAACGACTTTCTATAGTTGGCACATGCGCAAACTATGCACATTCTTCGTGATAACGACTTTCTATAGTTTGCGCATGCGTCCGGAAATAAGAAAAGCTTACTTCCCCCCTTTTTTAAATTCACAGCTTCTGGAAGGTTTAGATGAATTCTTAAAAAACATGAGTTCTTATAAAATGTGATTTATTTCATAAATGGAATCAACAAACTATGCACATTGTACGTAATAACGACTTTCTATAGTTTGCGCATGCGTCCGGAAATAAGAAAAGCTTACTTCCGCAAGTTTTTTAAAACCACAGCTTCTAGAAGGTTTACATGATTTCTTAAAAAACACGAGTTTTTAGAAAATGTGATATATTTCATAAATGGAATCAACAAAGTATGCACATTCTATATAATAACGACTTTCTATAGTTTGTGCATGTGTCCGGAAATAAGAAAAGCTTAATTCCCCCCATTTTTTAAAATCACATCTTCTAGAAGGTTTACATAATTTCTTAAAAAACACGAGTTTTTAGAAAATGTTATTATTTCATAAATGGAATCAACAAAGTATGCACATTCTATTTCATAACGACTTTATATAGTTGGCGCATGCGCAAACTATGCACATTCTACGTGATAACGACTTTCTATAGTTTGTGCATGCGTCCGGAAATAAGAAAAGCTTACTTCCCCCCTTTTTTTAAATTCACAGCTTCTAGAAGGTTTAGATGAATTCTTAAAAAACATGAGTTCTTATAAAATGTGATTTATTTCATAAATGGATTCAACAAACTATGCATATTCTACGTAGTAACGACTTTCTATATTTTGCGCCTTCGTCCGGAAATAAGAAAAGCTTACTTCCGCCAGTTTTTTAAAACCACAGCTTCTAAAAGGTTTACATGATTTCTTAAAAAACGCGAGTTTTTAGAAAATGTGATTTATTTCATAAATGGAATCAACAAAGTAAGCACATGCTATGTCATAACAACTTTCTATAGTTTGCGCATGCGCAAACTATGCACATTGTACGTGATAACGACTTTCTATAGTTTGCGCATACGTCCAGAAATAAGAAAAGCTTACTTCCCCCCTTTTTTTAAATTCACAGCTTCTAGAAGGTTTAGATGAATTCTTAAAAAACACAAGTTTTTAGAAAATGTGATTTATTTCATCAATGGAATCAACAAAGTATGCACATTCTACATGATAACGACTTTCTATAGTTTGCGCATGCATCTGGAAATAAGAAAAGCTTACTTCCCCCCTTTTTTTAAATTCACAGCTTCTAGAAGGTTTAGATGAATTCTTAAAAAACACGAGTTCTTATAAAATGTGATTTATTTCATAAATGGAATCAACGAACTATGCACATTCTTCGTAATAACGACTTTCTATAGTTTGCGCATGCGTCCGGAAATAAGAAAAGCTTACTTCCGCAAGTTTTTTAAAACCACGGCTTCTAGAAGGTTTACATGATTTCTTAAAAAACACGAGTTTTTAGAAAATGTGATTTATTTCATAAATGGAATCAACAAAGTATGCACATTCTACGTCATAACAACTTTCTATAGTTTGCGCATGCGTCCGGAAATAAGAAAAGCTTAATTCCACCCGTTTTTTAAAATCACAGCTTCTAGAAGGTTTACATGATTTCTTAAAAAACACGAGTTTTTAGGAAATGCGATTTATGTCATAAATGGAATCAACAAAGTATGCACATTCTATGTCATAACAAATTTCTATAGTTTGCGCATGCGTCCGGAAATAAGAAAAGCTTAATTCTCCCCGTTTTTTAAAATCACAACTTCTAGAAGGTTTACATAATTTCTTAAAAAACACGAGTTTTTAGAAAATGTGATTTATTTCATAAATGGAATCAACAAGGTATGCACATTCTATGTCATAACGACTTTCTAAAGTTTGCACATGCGCAAACTATGCACATTCTACGTCATAACGACTTTGTATAGTTTGCTAAAGCGTCCGAAAATAAGAAAAGATTACTTCCCCCCTTTTTTTAAATTCACAGCTTCTAGAAGGTTTAGATGAATTCTTTAAAAACACGAGTTTTTAGAAAATGTGATTTATTTCATAAATGGAATCAACAAAGTATGCACATTCTACGTGATAACGACTTTCTATAGTTTGCGCATGCGTCCGAAAATAAGAAAAGCTTACTTCCCCCCTTTTTTAAAATTCACAGCTTCTAGAAGGTTTAGATGAATTCTTAAAAAACATGAGTTCTTATAAAATGTGATTTATTTCATAAATGGAATCAAAAAACTATGCACATTCTACGTAATAACGACTTTCTATAGTTTGCGCATGGGTCCGGAAATAAGAAAATCTTACTTCGGCCAGTTTTTTAAAACCACAGCTTCTAAAAGGTTTACATGATTTCTTAAAAAACACGAGTTTTTAGAAAATGTAATTTATTTCATAAATGGAATCAACAAAGTATGCACATTCTACGTCATAACGACTTTCTATAGTTTGCGCATGCGTCCGGAAAAAAGAAAAGCTTACTTCCCCCCTTTTTTTAAATTCACAGCTTCTAGGAGGTTTAGATGAATTCTTAAAAAAGATAAGATATTTGAAAATGTGATTTATTTCATAAATGGAATCAACAAGCTATGCACATTCTATGTAATAACAACTTTCTATAGTTTTCGCATGCGTCCGGAAATAAGAAAAGCTTACTTCGGCCAGTTTTTTAAAACCACAGCTTCTAGAAGGTTTACATGATTTCTTAAAAAACACGAGTTTTTAGAAAATTTGATTTATTTCATGAATGGAATCAATAAAGTATGCACATTCTATGTAATAATGACTTTCTAAAGTTTGTGTACGCGTCTGGCAATATGAATAGCTTACTTCTGCCAGTTTTTTAAAATCACAGCTTCTAGAAGGTTTACATGATTTCTTAAAAAACACGAGTTTTTGGAAAATGTGGTTTATTTCATAAATGGAATCAACAAAGTATGCACATTCCTCGTCATAACGACCTTCTATAGTTTGCGCATGCATCCTGAAATAAAAATAGCTTCATTCCCCCCATTTCTTAAAATCACAGCTTCTAGAAGGTTTACATGATTTCTTAAAAAACACGAGTTTTTAGAAAATGTGATTTATTTCATAAATGGAATCAACAAACTATGTACATTCTATGTCATAAAGACTTTCTATAGTTTGCGCATGCGCAAACTATGCACATTCTACGTGACAACGACTTTCTATAACTTGTGCGTGCGTCCGCAAATAAGAGAAGCTTACTTCCCCCCTTTTTTTTAATTCACAGCTTCTAGGAGGTTTAGATTAATTCTTAAAAAAGACGAGTTTTTTTAAAATGTGATTTATTTCATAAATGGAATCGACAAAGTATGCACATTCTACATAATAATGACTTTCTATAGTTTGCGCATGCGTCCGGAAATAAGAAAAGCTTACTTCGGCCAGTTTTTTAAAACCATAACTTCTAGAAGGTTTACATGATTTCGTAAAAAACACGTGTTTTTAGAAAATGTGCTTTATTTCATAAATGGAATCATCAAAGTATGCACATTCTACGTCATAACGACTTTCTATAGTTTGCGCATGCGTCCGGAAATAAGAAAAGCTTACTTCCGCGAGTTTTTTAAAATCACAGCTTCTAGAAGGTTTACATGATTTCTTAAAAAACACGAGTTTTTAGAAAATGTGATTTATTTCATAAATGGAATCAACAAAGTATGCACATTCTACGTCATAATGACTTTCTATAGTTTGCGCATGCGTCCAGAAATAATTAAAGCTTAATTCCCCCCGTTTTTTAAAATCACAGCTTCTAGAACATTTACATAATTTCTTAAAAAACACGAGTTTTTAGAAAATGTGATTTATTTCATAAATGGAATCAACAAAGTATGGACATTTTATGTCATAACGACTTTCTATAGTTAGCGCATGCGCAAACTATGCACATTCTACGTGATAACGACTTTCTATAGTTTGCGCATGCATCCGGAAATAAGAAAAGCTTACTTCCCCCCTTTTTTTAAATTCACAGCTTCTAGAAGGTTTAGATGAATTCTTAAAAAACACGAGTTTTTAGAATATGTGATTTATTTTATAAATGGAATCAACAAGGTATGCACATTCTACGTAGTAACGAATTTCTTTAGCTTGCGCATGCGTCCGGAAATAAGAAAAGCTTACTTCCGCCAGTTTTTTAAAACCACAGCTTTCTAGAAGGTTTACATGATTTCTTAAAAAACACGAGTTTTTAGAAAATGTGATTTATTACATAAATGGAATCAACAAAGTATGCACATTCTACGTAGTAACAACTTTCTGTAGTTTGCGCATGCATCCGGATATAAGAAAAGCTTACTTCCGCCATTTTTTTAAAATCACAGCTTCCTGAAAGTTTACATGATTTCTTAAAAAACACGAGTTTTTAGAAAATGTGATTTATTTCATAAATGGAATCAACAAAGTATGGACATTCTATGTCATAACGACTTTCTATAGTTTGCGCATGCGCAAACTATGCACATTCTACGTTGTAACGACTTTCTATAGTTTGCGCATGCGTCCGGAAATAAGAAAAGCATACTTCCCCCCTTTTTTTAAATTCACAGCTTCTAGAAGGTTTAGATAAATTGTTAAAAACCACAAGTTTTTAGAATATGTGATTTATTTCATAAATGGAATCAACAAAGTTTGCACATTCTAAGTCATAATGACTTTCTATACATTGCGCATGCGTCCGGAAATAAGAAAAGCTTAATTCCCCCCGTTTTTTAAAATCACAGCTTCTAGAAGGTTTACATGATTTCTTAAAAAACACGAGTTTTTAGAAAATGTGATTTATTTCATAAATGGAATCAACAAACTATGCACATTCTACGTGATAACGACTTTCTATAGTTTGCGCATGCGTCCGGAAATAAGAAAAGCTTACTTCCGCCAGTTTTTCAAAATCACAGCTTCTAGAAGGTTTACATGATTTCTTAAAAAACACGAGTTTTTAGAAAATGTGATTTATTTCATAAATGGAATCAACAAAGTATGTGTTGGCCCGGTTTTGCAACCAGGCTTAGTGCTATGGGCACCTGCTAACTAGTAGCAGCTGTTTCAATAGAAATAAAAACAATAAACTAAATAAACAATACTATTCATGGATCTAAGCAAGAATCTAAGCAAATAATGTAAACATTTCAAAATCAAGAACACGAAACATAAGAAATAATTTTTTATATTGAAAAGTGGGGGGCAAGCAAGTGCTTGCGATATTACCTTCAATGGTGAAGGTTGATGTTGAACAACTCCCAAGATGAGTAGCTCCAAAATCCAAGAGGTCTCCTTCTCCAAGGTTGCTTCAATGGCTAAAAGTGCTCAGGGGAGATTTCAGCAGCATAAGGATGAGATAATGGAAGGATGTGAAATGAGGAGCCCCTACCACCTTTTTATAGGTTTTGGTGGTGAGGAATACCATTTGTGGTTTTGTGGAAACCAAATGGTATTGACCAACATGGTTTAGGTACTTTTCCCTCCTTTTTCCTTTTTTGAATAAAAATAATATTTTAATTCCCTTTTTAATATTTTTGGGAATTTGGACCCTTTTTGAGGGTTTTTTATGATTTTCTTGGAAAAATAATCTTTTTTAATGGAAAAAGGGGTGTACTGAGGTCTTTTGGTGACCTTTTGTTGGTTTGGGAGGCTCAGATGGTGAAAAAGTGGACAAATGGGTCATGTGAATAGGGAAATGAGCTAGTGAGCACTTTTTGGGTGTTAACAGATTGCCCCCTGATGTGTGAGGGCAGGAGCTCATCGTATGGCCGATAGACATCATAGTTCTTTTGTCCTTTTTTCTGGGGTTTAGGGGAGAGAAGAGACCGGTTGGAGACTGGAGCCACGACCCTTGGAAGCTGCAAAAACAAAAAATATTACATGGCCTCAATATGAATGAGGTATAATCTCTGATAAAGGACGAGGCGGGCATTCCCATGCTCGTATCAAGACATATACAAAACAATTAGTCCCAAGAAGGGGGATCTAATACGTAAAGAAATATACTGGTACATCATAATGGTCCAGAGGGGACATGATTGTGGGATATACTCATGATCATGACTGATCTCAATAACTGATACACTGGAATAACTGTGGAACTGCTGAAATTGAAGGTGTCCAACATCTGTAGGGACTCAAAGACTATGAGCCATCTCTGAGAAATAATGTAACTGTATACTCAAGGGAGTATGAAACAGGGGTAAATCTGAATGCTGTCGCCATGCGCAACCCGGATATCTATAGAAAGAGTGTAACTAGTTGTATCCATAGGGAGAATCTCATATGTGGAGGAGTCAGGTGGTATCCGGGGTCTTCGACTAATAACTGAACGTACCAATACCCTGTGCGAGTCTCAACGATGCGATCAAGGTGTTGAAGTCGAGCATGTGAGAAACAACCATTCGGAGAGGCACTGGGGATTCCTCTCGAAATGATTCGTAGGAACTCATCATAAATGGTAATGAGTCCAAGACACAGGGACCTCTAGGTCTATCCTCTGGAATCAATGTGGTTGTCGTTGACAGAGGGAGACCAACAACTAACAAGGCAATGATGTTTCCTTGATAGGAGCACGAGGTGTATAACTGAAGTGATGTAGTACTGCTGGTAGGACAGACATACTTGTGGGGATGGGAAATAACTGGGTCAAAAAATGGGTAGACTCAAACTTCCTTTGTTCAGAGCATGATGACATGGTTGACCTAGCAGCGTAGGGAACTGACTTGTAGGTGTGGGGATCAACTTTTAGGGACTTGAAGGGTATGTACTGACTCTGGGGGGGTGAAGCTGATGGTAGCTGTCGAGGGAGTTTCAGGGTGACATACTGCAGAATACTCTGAACAAAGGAGACCAAAATGGGGAAGCTGCTATGTGAGTAGACATGATGTGTTGTAGCGCCAAGAGGCACCATTGATTCCTTCTTCGTAGTTTTAATGAGCTCCAAGAAGGGATAAAAGTGTGCTCTGAAATGGTACGGTCCTGTGGATTTTGTGAGCCCAGGACGGTGCATGCTCATGGTTGCTTTCATGTTTAGAGAGTCTGAAAACGGTAAGTGGACTCTATTGGTGTTTCTTTTTCGTAAGTTTAGTCTCCCAGGCCCGAAAAAGTATAAAATGATGCGAATGGAGAACTCTTCTAGCCGATGTGACTAGAGTATACCTTTTTCGTAATTAGTCTACAAGGTCCGGAAAAGGGGTAAACTTATACCAGGTAGACGCCCTTTCAGATACGTTTAGCGAGCATGAAAGGAAGCAAGATTGCTCGGCGATCTTTTCATTGTTTTAGGAGTCAGAAAAGAGCTTAACAGAAACTCCCTAAGTGCCTTTTTCGTAAAAGGGGTTGCTCGGCCTGAAAAAGGGATAAACTTATACCGAACAAAAATGGATTGATGAGGGCGAGAAAAAGTTTCAAGCATCGTCATCTGTGCGGAAAACTGGATCCGGTGACATAAGGATTGTCGAAAACGGAGAACGGTCGATGTGGCACGTAAACCGAGGTGACAAGGGGGCGTGGAAAAAATGCCTGGAAAATATAAAGGTGAGAGCGAGAAATGATCTCAAGCATCATCACGAGCGCGGAAAACTGAATCCGGCGATATAAGACACATCGAAAACGGAGAACGGCCGATGTGGCACGCAAACCAAGGCGACGAGGGGGCGTGGAAAAAATGCCCGAAAAATCTAAAGGTGAGAGCGAGAAATGGTCTCAAGCATCATCACGAGCGCGGAAAACTGAATCCGGCGATATAAGACACATCGAAAATGGAGAACGGCCGATGTGGCACGCAAACCGAGGCGACGAGGGGGCGTGGAAAAAATGCCCAAAAAATCTAAAGGTGAGAGCGAGAACTGGTCTCAAGCATCATCACGAGCGCGGAAAACTGAATCCGGCGATATAAGACACATCGAAAACGGAGAACGGCTGATGTGGCACGCAAACCGAGGCGACGAGAGGGGCTAAAAAATGGTCAAAAAATGGACCCCGTGAAAACGGGAAACGGAAGGAACCTCTATGAAGTTCTCGCTGTGCTGATCCCAACGGTACCAACGGTTTGAGAAATGGACTTCGTATGCTACCGCAATGGTTGTTTGAAATTTGTGGAATTTCTATAAATAGGACGTGGGGCCCAATATGACTTTTCATTGTTACGTGCGAGTTTGATAGAGCTGTCAGAGCTATTTCTCGATTTCCGGAAGATTTCACCGTTGGTTTTCGATTTAGCGAGTTGCAGGTAACTCTATTCGCCTTAGCCTAGTCAATTATGTCTTTTTTGTTTGGCGGTGGGCCCCCGAAGGCCGCGAAACTCCACGTTGACTCTCCAACGTAGAACCGCGCGGGTTTCGGGGCTGAACCCGCGATGAACCGCGCGGGTTTTAGGCTTACAGTCGCGATGTTCATCGCGACTGTGAAGTCGGAACCCGTGATGTTCATCGCGTGTTCATGGGTGATAGTCGCGATGTTCATCGCGACTGTCTGGAAAAAACTCGCGATGTTCATCGCGGGTTTTTGCATGGATCCCGCGATGGTCATCGCGGCTTTTTGTGGAAAAGCCGCGATGGGCATCGCGGATTTTTGTGTAAAAGCCGCGATGGGATTTTTCTAAAATTTTTATGCTGGGGCTAAAAAAATTTCTGTGTTTTCTTGGCAGGATGTTGCGGAGAGCTCAGTCCGTGTGGCGGGAGAGAGAGATTGATGGTGAGTTGATGCTGAGGATTGAGACTGATGGAGGGGTGAGACAGACCCTAGCCATGAGCGGACTCTTGAAGTTCGTTCAGATTCCTCCTATCCGTTCAGTGAGGCGACTCCTGAACAAGCTCGTGCAGTGGTGGGTGCCGGCAGAGGGTGCCTTCATTATTGGTGGTGAGAGGTTAGAGATTACTCTCACTGATGTATATTTTTTGACCGGTTTGCCTCGCTTGGGTGAGGTGGGTGATATTTCTCCTAGGTTGCCTCCGGGTGTGGATATGGAGGACCTCTTACAGACCTTCTGTGTGGATGACGTTGTTTTGGTAAACAGCTCTATTAGTCTGAAGTTCCTACGTGAGTGGGATATGCGGGCTGTTGGTGCCTGTGTTCTGAGGATTTTGGGTGCTGCTGCACCACATCGTATGTCTGGGGGGCAGACGATGATGGTGGATTCCGTTCTACGGGGTACTTATTACGCCTGGGCGCAGATGTTCTTGGCCGGTGTCCGGAGAGATCTGGACAAGGCCGTGAGAGAGGGAGGCGAGTTTTGTTACGCCTCTTTTTTATGCTGTTTTTTCTTCGAGCGGGTGCCGACCTTGCGGCCACATGTACCCGTTCGTGCTGGTCTTCCGAGCGAGCCTCGTATGATGAGGTGGGGGCAGATGATGCCCCGTGCTGGCGGTGGTATCCGTGGCTACTTCACAGAGGACTTTTATCAGCAGTGGGAGCAGATGCCTCTGGTGATCGAGGACTATCCCTACGCCGGCATGGACTACCGGGGTGATCCAGAGATGCCACGTGCCCCAGGACAGGCCTGGAGCTTAGACGGTATGTTTTTGTGTATTATGTGATATTATATCATATGTAGTTTGATTTATCATGATGATATCTGTTGTATAGTATCTGATGGTTTTACTTGCTTTGTGCAGATATGGGTCCAGTACCACCACCTGACTATGTGGCTCGGTAGGGGCGGGCGATAGTGGTCGCTCGTCCCCCTGTACCTGTACGTCCTCCTCGCGGTGGAGGATATCCAGCCCGTGGGCGAGGGGTTGGCCCTCACGAGGACGCTATAGATGGTGTCCGATGGACTTTAGCCCGGATCGTAGATGGGCTCCCCGAGGATGGCTGGAGGGACCTTTATCGGGACATTTTGCAGGGATGTCTAGGTGCGCCGCCTGAGTGGAAGTCACTTCTGTTGAGGGCAGCGGTGTTTGTTGCGAGACACGGGGGTGGTAGAGGAGATGCTCCGGCAGGGCCGGCTCAGGGGAGGATACGTCTGAGGGACGATCCAGCGGGGCCAGCAGAGCGGCGAGTCCGGGGTCGTCTTGACCCGGCTGGGCCGGCGGAGGTGGAGTCGGAGGAGGAGCCCGAGGAGGAGCCCGAGGATCCTCAGGATCCAGATGAGTAGACGACATTGCACTTGCCCCCAAATGCTCATGAGCATATGGGGAAGCATTTTTTGTATGACATATGTATTTTTTGTATATTGAGTGCTGAGGGCACTTATGACATGTTGACTATTTGATTTGTATATATATGTGGATATATATTTTAGATATATTGTCGTGTATGCACGTGGATGCACATTTGTCTTTTGTATATGCCCGTGGAGGCACATGTTATGCACGTGGATGCAGTGTGTTTGTTGATTTATATATGCCCGTGGAGGCACATGTTATGCACATGGATGCATTATTTTGGTTGTTTTTATGCCCGTGGAGGCACATGTTATGCACGTGGATGCAATATTGGTTTTTGTATATGCCCATGGAGGCACATGTTTTGCACATGGATGCATTTTTGTTTATGGATATGACATGATGTGATTGTTGTGCCAGTCGAGGACATTGTTGGCCATATTGTCTGCTACACTATTGAGGTGTCTTGGGACATGTGTGAATGTAATGGATTCAAACTGTCTAACCATTTGTTTAGTGCGTAGGAATTTTCTGAAAAGACACGGATCGCGTACTTGGTAATCATTGTTGAGCTGGGAAACTAGGAGCTGTGAGTCCAAGAAAACGTTGAGGTGACGTATGCTCATCTGGAGATCAGCGGCCAGGAGACCGGTCACGGCATCGTATTCAGCTTGATTATTGGTGGCGGCACCTAAACATACTCCATCAATGTGAATTAACTCATGTGAAGGGGAGTATATTACCCAAGCTGCGGAGGCGAGATTGGGAGACCAACGGCTTGCACCATCAGCGAAACCGACATGGCAGAGTGGAAGAGGCTCCATCTGTGGTCATGCAGAGAAAAACAAATATTTAGGTTTTTTTTTTTTTTTTTTTTTTTTTTGAAATTTTTTGTGAACGAAAAATGTATGCCTATACTAAAATGGACGATGGTGTCCATCAGATTTTCTATGGGTAAAATCGCTTAAGGTACAACCCGTTGCGTGGGTTGCGTAGGGTGTTGCCTTCTGAACCGGTCAGAATGTATGCCCCCTGCCCGAGGCAGGTGTGTATGATGTAGGGGCCTTGCCACATAGACACGAATTTTCCTTTTCCGGTTTTATCATGAGCTTGATCGTAAGCGAGGACAAGGTCTCCCTCCGAAAAGGTTCTTGGGTGGACGCGTTTGTCGTAACTTAGTTTCGATCGTTGTTTAGCAGCTTCCATGTTTTGAATGGCTGTGCGCCGATCTTCATCGGCCTGCTCTAGGAGCAGTAAACGTTGCTCGATCGGGGAAGTATCCGGTAGGAGCTCAACGACGATATGTAAGGCTGGGATCTGGCACTCAATAGGGAGGACAGATTCGACGCCGTGAACTAAATGGAAAGGGGTAAAACCGATGGCGGTTTTGGTTGAGGTGCGGTAGGCCCATAGTGCCAGGAAAAGCATGTGATGCCAATTGGATTTGTGCTTGTCTACAGTGCGTTGGAGAATGGTCTTCAAGATTTTATTGATCGCTTCGACTTGGCCGTTTCCTTGGGGATAGTAAGCGGAAGAGAAATGGTGTTCAAATTTCAACATGGTTGATAATTCCTTCCAGACGGCATCTTCGAAGTGAGAGCCGTGGTCAGAGACTAGCTGTTGTGGTACTCCGAAACGAGCGATAACATGGTTGAAGAAAAACCGTGCTGCAGTGTCGGCTTTGCAATTATAGGTCGGCATGGCTTCTGCCCACTTGGTGAAATAATCTACAGCCACAATGATGTGTTTGTGACCGCCGGCCATGTATCGATGTGGTGTTCAATAATGGCAGGGTCGAGACCAGGCATCTCGGTATAGGACCAGGCAAAGACATCATGGAACTCTTGAAAGAGCTTTTTGTACGCCTGAGTTTCTGCTTGAGTGCAAGATGCGCCCAGCGAGATGAGCTCAGGTTTCCCTGGTGTTGTGGAAATGTCTATCTGTATAGTGGGGGAAATGTTTGACATGTTCCCTTCTTCAAAGGCATCCGGTGCTGGGATGGGGTCCTTTAACCAATCGACCTTAGCGGGTATGAAGTCTTTCGACTCGACTGATAGCTGGTTGGATGCGGTGGAGGTAGATGCTTCCGGGAGGAAGTACGAGCGATGATGCATATCATCCCAAGGGTAGTCGGGTGCAGTGAGTGTCTCCAAAATCTGCTCATCAGTATTGAAGTAGTCAGACCATAAATCAAGGGGTTCTGGTTTGAAAGTTGTTGAAATCATATATATCGTATTGACTTCTTCCGACGAGGATGATGGCGGGGGGTGGATCTCCTCGATGAGGGGAGGAGATATCTCTAAGTCGACGTTGTTTAACTCGTACAACGCTGCTCTATAGTCAGGTAGATCAGGACAATGGTGAGAGTAGTGGCCGTAAACACTGCATATAGCACAAGGATGATTAGTGCGCAGTGATTTGTCGCGAGGCTGTAGAGGTGGCTCTAATCTGACTACTGGGATGCCGATGTCATCGTCCAACATATTCATATGCTCTTGGAGTGCCGGTAAGTGTGGGCATTGATGAGTTGGATGGCCAATTTCATCGCATAATGAACATTTGGGGGGAGCTCGAAACACCGGTGGGGGTTTGACTGCCTTAGGAGGTGGTATAGCAGTGTATGGTTGTGGACCTCTGCCCCCAGTGGGCTTAGCAAGAAGAGGGGGATCCTTTGACGTCGAAGCAATCGTGAGACCAGGAGGAGGTTTCATTGACGACGAAGGGATATTGAGGTTAGGAGGAGGTGTCGTTGACGACGGAGGGATTGCGACACCAGGAGGAGGCTGATTTGTGGTAACAATAGGTTGTACCGGTTGGAGGATGACGTCTGGTGTCGGTGGTCGAACGGGAGGCGGAATATACCACACGGGTAATCCCAATGTTAGCCCGGGTAGGCTAAGGGTAGCCATAACCGGGGCGCTTACTACACCCGAAGGAGGAAATAGGAAGGGGATGGTGTGGATGGGTGTAACACCAATGTGACTGGGGATCAATGGTGGTGGACCACCGGATGTTTGCGTATTCTGCGAAAGAGTACAGAGGTTTGCGACTTGGGTCTCCGGTGACGGTGGTGGAATGGCCTGGAATGTAGAGGTCATTGGTGTATCCGAATAAAGTCCGGGTGCCACAGAAGACATAAAGGAGGTAACTGCACTAGAAGCGGGTTGTTCAATCATGGGAAGAACATTCTCCGGTGCTGCAGGGGCGTTGGGATCATAGTAGGTGAGTTGGTCAATTTTGACCACGCGTCCCTCGTGGGGGAACATCATGGTGCGGAAGACGGAGGAGGCGACCGCTTTCATGGCGTACATGTAACTGCGGCCAAGTAAAAGGTTATAGTCGAGCTGGGCGTTAATGACCTCTATGTCGATGAGCACAGTTTTCCCACCTAATTGGACGGGTACCTTGGGTAATAAACCTTGAGGTTGAGCTGACCGGCCGTCGTAGGCCCGCAATGCAGTGGTGGATTGCTGGAGAGAAGGGGATCCCAACTTCTGCCAAACAAAAGTGGACATGACGCATGTGGAGGCACCCTCGTCGATGATACATCGATGGATGACAAGATTCCGAATAGAAACGGAAACTTGGACTGCTATGGTAGAAGGCAGCCGTGGTTCAGATTGGTCTAAATCAAAGGTCATCAATTTCGAATCATTTGGGTCAATTGCCCCAATGGCGGAAAGTAAATTCTTGCGCTGTGTAGGACAGTTCTTCAAGACTTCTAACGCAGACATGGCTGCGGGAGATTGAGCTAGGTCATCTACGATGTTGTAATTGGACGCAGCCCGTGCATTGGGGTTGTTGATGATTCGGCGAAGGGGGAAGCGAGGTGCTTTCGAAGTGCCATCGAGTGGAACCTGAGGTATACGCAATGTTTGATCAGTGGGATTAGCATTAGTATCCTTTTCGGCGGGGGGGGCTTCAGAAGTCGGTCTGTATTGATTCCGACGGGTTTGGATATTGACGTCGGCGGTGGACATCATCAATAAGTGGTGGGTGCCTGAATCAAACATGGGTTGGTCAGGAGCTGCGTAAGTAATTTTTTGTGGTTGCACGTTGCCCTGTTGGGGGGCTAACGGCTGAGTGTTTACCACTCCTTGTGTTGGAAAAGGGTTTTGGAGGACCAAAGGTTGTTGTGGAGGTGGTGGGGGGTTGGGTGGTGGCTGAGGAGCCGCCTGCCCTTGACGATGGGCGTCATTTGTCCATAGTTGTCGAGCTCGCTCCAGATGTGGGCAAGCGTGGGTGTAGTGACCATAGACACCGCAAATGGAACAAGGATGGTTTGTTCGTAAATTAGCATTTTTGGGTTGCTTAGGTGGCCGATCAGGATTTTGATGAGCAGGCGCCGCGTTATTGTCTTGCGGAGGATGGGTAGGTTGTGGAGCTTGGTTACGGTTTTGATTTTTTCCACGGTTGCGTCCTCTTCCGCGGTTTGGTTGCCCACCCTGGTTGCGTTGGTTATTTTGGTATTGGGGCTGATGTTGTTGTGCGTACACATGCCCTTGAGCATTGGGGGGATTCTGAGGAGCCGCAGGTGCGGGAGCAGGTTGCGGTGGATAGTATGCAGGTGGAGATGGAGGTGGTCCAGTTACCTGCTAGGGTTGTTGGTACCCCTGAGCTGGTGGAGGTGTGAGGTTAGCTGGTGCAACCGGTTGTGGGTAATGCATGGGCTGTTGTGGGAACTGCATGGGGTTTTGTACCGTAGGTTCAGCATAGTATGTAGGAGGTACATATGCTGATGGCGCTTGACCATAACAATGTTGTGGACAAGAGGGTCCATGAACGTGATGGGTCTGGTTTGTTGGAGCATAAGAAGTTGTCGCTCCGGAACTAGATGTAGCCCTAGAAAGGTCTGGGGCGGGCATGGTGCTCACCATACTGAAAGGTTTTGCTTGCGGTGTAATTTGGCCAATAATGCCATCAGCGGCATGTGATGCCCCTGGTGTGTCACCGCGTGCAGAGTCACCTCGTGGGGCATCTAGGATGATCGTGTATAAGTAACCCGACTGGGCGTAGATGAGATCAAACTGTTGGGCCTTAAGGATGGCCTCTTCCTCAGACTGGGGTCTTTCAGATGCCACATCCTTCGCAATGAGAGGAAGGAGGGATTTAAGGAACCAGTCTAAAAAGATTCGGTCGTCTAATTTGATCTTGCATAGGCTTCGGCGCCGACGCCAATCATGGATATGGTCAGTGATATGCGTGGCCGTGTTCTGTCTGCAAGACAGTAGGATTTCGACGCCCGCATCATAGCGGAACGGTAGCTGAAAGAACTGTAGGAAGGTCGAGGCAAGGGAGGTAAATGTGGAATGCGTCCCATGGGGTTGCTCGATATACCATTTGGCTGCGGAGCCAGTGAAGGTGCGTTGTAAAAGCCGTAGGCGGATTGAGTCATCCACTATGGAGTTGGAGGAACACCATAAATGGAAGGACATGATGTGATTTTGGGGGTCTTCTCCAGCCTTTCCCTCAAACTTAGGGATGTCAGAGGGAAGCTTAGTGGGCATATGGGGCCAAGCAGGATCATGTCTGATGGGGTCATTTGTGAGCCTAGCTAAATCTAGCAGGTTCAGACTTGCCATGTATGGTAGACTAGCAGATGTGGTGACCGGAACTGGGACATGCCTAGCCATTGTGGTATGGTGTAGGGGTCCAGTAGCGCCTAGAGGTATGTTAGGTATGGAGGGTATGTGCCCTCCAATAGCTGTAGTCTGGTGTGGGCCAGCGCCTCCAAGTGCAACTTGGGTTACACTTGGGTTAGGAATCGCACTAGGGATTCCTGGGATAGTACTTCCAAGTGCAACATGGGTTGCGCTTGGGTTGGGAATCGCACTAGGGATTCCTGGGATGGGGTTTGTGGAAACCAAAGGGGGTATGACCCCCATGTTGGGTGTACCCATGACAGGTTGTGGCCCTGTGTTAGGCATTCCTAAATGTGGAGTGTTACCCATATTGGGCATACCCAGGGGGGTGGTTGTTGCCGTGGATGGTACGACAGCAGAAGGGTCTGCGGATGTCTGACCTATGGTAGTTGTAAATAGTGGATCAAATGGTGTTCCAGACATAATTGTGGTTGGTGGTAACTCTGTGGGGTTTTCGGATTCTACCTCCAAATCAAAGGTGAAGTGGGGTATGTCAGAATCGGATGACTGTCTAATTGATTGACGATGTGTCGAATCAAGGGATAATGCTCTGCGTCCGTGACGTGGAGAGCCAAGTGGACTAAACTCTGGGAGTTCACCCTGTAGACGACGGGAGCGTCTAAAATTCTCAATGGTGAGAATATGTGTTTGAGTAAAAAATTTGTTTTAAGTATCAGGTGGTGATATATATATAAAAGACTCAAAAACCCTAATGCAACCAAGGGTGCAAGAAGGGGAGTGAAAAAAGAAGGCTCTCAGGCCAAAAAATCAATCCTCAGAAAAGGCACTTATTCTAGCAGCTGTGCTACAATAAGTGGAGGAATGCAACAACTGGTCAGAATACCAACATGCAAGCGGCTCCTAGAAAAAATAGGTGTAACTAGACCACAGGTAGGTTGAAATCATGCAAACACCTAATCTAAAAGTATTGTGACTCAAACAAACGATATCCTCTGCAAGGTGATGAAATCCAAGTCAGACAATATGAATGTTGAGACAACGGCTAGATATCCCCCTACCGGGAGGGACACCGGGTAATCAATCCTAAAGACAGGCTACTAGGATACTCCGTTCATGACGCGTCGAGAAAAGGTAAATCTGCCATTTGGTCCTTTGATCGCAATATCCCAATACAGGGATATCCCGAGAACTGCGAATGGTAGCCCTTCGGTTACTGAATGGGTTTCGGTATCCCACTCAGGCTTCCGGAACCATCCTCGCGACTTCAACCCTCCCAAGGGAGAGGCCTTCCCACAAACCGGTTGTGACCGCGCCAAAAAGTACTAAGAGATTTTAGCTCCCTAATTGGACAACTTCTATGTCTCAGATGTAAGAACTGAGGGGTGTTATTGGAACACCTATCCCCCCAATACTACCTAGCTACAAGAATTCTTTTAGTGTTCCCCAAGTGGGGTTAAAAGTGTGTTCAAATTAGGGTATGTTTTAAGGCTTAGTTCAATTAAGTGATCGTGTGAGTGCACGTGAGGTGTTGTAAACTGAACTTGAAAAAATTAAATGCTGTAAGGGAAATTTTCAAAAAATAAAGGATTTTTCGAAAATAAAAAGCAAATATTTAAGACTTTTTTCACTAAAAGGAATTAATATGCTTTTCAAAAAATAACTCAAAAAATAAAGGATTTCTTGGATTTATGAAAGCAAATAATAAACTCCTTTTTAAAAGAAATAAATGGATTTCTTCGTTTCAAGAAAAATTGCTAAGGGCAAGATTCTAAAGAAGTAAACAAGAAAAAATTTGAATCTAGATGAAAATTCAAAATGAGTCTTTCTTTCACTTTCTTGAAAATTTTGAAAAAGATTTCTAGATATGCACTTTTAAATAGTAAAAAAAATTTTCAACGTTGTAAAATATGCAGAATGCAATACTGTAAAAAATGTGCTATGGGCAGAAAGTACAGTAAAAAATATTTTTCAAAATCGGGATGGCCGAATGAAAAAATTCAGCCGCGCGGGTTTTGGACGAACAGCCGCGATGGGCCGCGCGGGTTTTGGACGAACAGTCGCGATGGACCGCGCGGGTTTTGGCCGCACAGCAGCGATGGACCGCGCGGGTTTTAGCTGCACAGTCGCGATGGACCGCGCGGGTTTTGGCCGCACAGTCGCGATGAGCAGTGCGGAAAAACACAGAAAAGTCGCGATGGACCGCGCGACTGTCTGGAAAAAGGCCGCGATGGACCGCGCGGGAAAACGCAGAAAAGTCGCGATGGACCGCGCGACTGTCTGGCAAAAAGCCGCGAGGCGGAAGCCGTGCACGGAAACCGAGAAACGAACCCGAAAATTGAAAATTTCGGGCTGTTTATGGGGCCAAATCTCAGAACAGCAATGGATCTGCTGTCTAAGATGGCAGATCTATGGATCTAAAGGTTAAAAACTCATAAAAACTAAGATTTAAAGGCAAAACTAGAGATCTAAAGTTCAAACCACAGCGGAGTCGCCAAAAACTGTTGGCCCGGTTTTGCAACCAGGCTTAGTGCTATGGGCACCTGCTAACTAGTAGCAGTAGTTTCAATAGAAATAAAAACAATAAACTAAATAAACAATACTATTCATGGATCTAAGCAAGAATCTAAGCAAATAATGTAAACATTTCAAAATCAAGAACAAGAAACATAAGAAATAATTTTTTGTATTGAAAAATGGGGGGCAAACAAGTGCTTGCGATATTACCTTCAATGGTGAAGGTTGATGTTGAGCAACTCCCAAGATGAGTAGCTCCAAACTCCAAGAGGTCTCCTTCTCCAAGGTTGCTTCAATGGCTAAAAATGCTCAGGGGAGATTTCAGCAGCATAAGGATGAGATAATGGATGGATGTGAAATGAGGAGCCCCTACCACCTTTTTATAGGTTTTGGTGGTGAGGAATACCATTTGTGGTTTTGTGGAAACCAAATGGTATTGACCAACATGGTTTAGGTACTTTTCCCTCCTTTTTCCTTTTTTGAATAAAAATAATATTTTAATTCCCTTTTTAATATTTTTGGGAATTTGGAACCTTTTTGAGGGTTTTTTATGATTTTCTTGGAAAAATAATCTTTTTTAATGGAAAAAGGGGTGTACTAAGGTCTTTTGGTGACCTTTTGTTGGTTTCGGAGGCTCAGATGGTGAAAAAGTGGACAAATGGGTCATGTGAATAGGGAAATGAGCTAGTGAGCACTTTTTGGGTGTTAACAGTATGCACATTCTATGTCATAACGACTTTCTAAAGTTTGCACATGCGCAAACTATGCACATTCTACGTGATAACGACTTTCTATAGTTTGCGCATGCGTCCGGAAATAAGAAAAGCTTACTTCCCCCCTTTTTTTAAATTCACAGCTTCTAGAAGGTTTAGATGAATTCTTAAAAAACAAGAGTTTTTAGAAAATGTGATTTATTTTATAAATGGAATCAACAAATTATGCACATTCTACGTAATAACGACTCTCTATAATTTGCGCATGCGTCCGGAAATAAGAAAAACTTACTTCCCCCCTTTTTTTAAATTCACAGCTTCTAGAAGGTTTAGATGAATTCTTAAAAAACACGAGTTTTTAGAAAATGTGATTTATTTCATTAATGGAATAAACAAAGTATGCACATTCTATGTAATAACGACTTTCTAAAGTTTGCGCATGCGTCCGGAAATAAGAAAAGCTTACTTCCGCCAGTTTTTTAAAACCACAGCTTCGAGAAGGTTTACATGATTTCTTAAAAAACATGAGTTTTTCGAAAATGTGATTTATTTCATAAATGGAATCAACAAAGTATGCACATTCTATGTAATAACGACTTTCTAAAGTTTGCGCATGCGTCCGGAAATATGAAAAGCTTACTTCCCCCCGTTTTTTAAAATCACAGCTTCTAGAAGGTTTACATGATTTCTTAAAAAACTTGAGTTTTTAGAAAATGTGATTTATTTCATAAATGGAATCAAAAAAGTATGCACATTCTATGTCATAACGACTTTCTATAGTTTGCGCATGCGCAAACTATGCACATTCTACGTGATAACGACTTTCTATAGTTTGTGCATGCGTCCGGAAATAAGAAAAGCTTACTTCCCCCCTTTTTTTAAATTCACAGCTTCTAGAAGGTTTAGATGAATTCTTAAAAAAAACGAGTTTTTAGAAAATGTGATTTATTTCATAAATGGAATCGACAAACTATATGCACATTCTACATAATAACGACGTTCTATATTTTGCGTATGCGTCCGGAAATAAGAAAAGCTTCCTTCCACCAGTTTTTTAAAACCACAGCTTCTAGAAGGTTTACATGATTTCTTAAAAAACATGAGTTTTTAGAAAATGTGATTTATTTCATTAATGGAATCAACAAATTATGCACATTCTATGTAATAACAACTTTCTAAAGTTTGCGCATGCGTCCGGAAATATGAAAAGCTTAGTTTCGCCAGTTTTTCAAAATCAGAGCTTCTAGAATGTTTACATGATTTCTTAAAAAACACGAGTTTTTAGAAGATGTGCTTTATTTCATAAATGGAATCAACAAAGTATGCACATTCTACATCATAACGACTTTCTATAGTTTGAGCATGCGTCCGGAAATAACAAAAGCTTAATTCCCCCCATTTTTTAAAATCACAGCTTCTAGAAGGTTTACATGATTTTTTTAAAAAAACGAGTTTTTAGGAAATGTGATTTATTTCATAAATGGAATCAACAAAGTATGCACATTCTATGTCATAATGAATTTCTATAGTTTGCACATGCGCAAACTATGCACATTCTACATAATAATGACTTTCTATAGTTTGCGCATGCGTTCAGAAATAAGAAAAGCTTACTTCCCCCCTTTTTTAAATTCACAGCTTCTAGAAGGTTTAGATGAATTCTTAAAAAACACGAGTTTTTAGAAAATGTGATTTATTTCATAAATGGAATCAACAAACTATGCACATTCTACATAATAACGACTTTCTATAATTTGCGCATGCGTCCGGAAATAAAAAAAAAGCTTACTTCCCCCCTTTTTTTAAATTCATAGCTTCTAGAAGGTTTAGATGAATTCTTAAAAAACACGAGTTTTTAGAAAATGTGATTTATTTTCTCAATGGAATCAACAAACTATGCACATTCTACGTAATAACGACTTTCTATAGTTTGCGCATGCGTCCGGAAATAAGAAAAGGTTCCTTCCGCCAGTTTTTTAAAACCACAGCTTCAAGAAGGTTTAGACGATTTCTTAAAAAACACGAGTTTTTAGAAAATGTGATTTATTTCATTAATGGAATCAACAAAGTATACACACTCTATGTAATAACGACTTTCTAAAGTTTGCGCATGCGTCCGGAAATGAGAAAAGCTTACTTCCGCCAGTTTTTTAAAATCACAGCTTGTAGAAGGTTTACATGATTTCTTAAAAAACACGAGTTTTTAGAAAATGTGATTTATTTCATCAATGGAATCAACAAAGTATGCACATTCTATGTCATAACGACTTTCTATAGTTTGTGCATGCGCAAACTATGAGCATTCTACGTGATAACGACTTTCTATAGTTTGCGCATGCGTCCGGAAATAAGAAAAGCTTACTTCCCCTCTTTTTTTAAATTCACAGCTTCTAGAAGGTTTAGATGAATTCTGAAAAAACACGAGTTTTTAGAAAATGTGATTTGTTTCATAATGGAATCAACAAACTATGCACATTCTACGTAATAACGACTTTCTATAGTTTGTGCATGCATCCGGAAATAAGAAAATCTTACTTCCCCCCTCTTTTTAAATTCACAGCTTCTAGAAGGTTTAGATGATTTCTTAAAAAACACGACTTTTTAGAAAATGTGATTTATTTCAGAAATGGAATCAATAAACTATGCACATTCTACGTGATAACGACTTTCTATAGTTTGCGCATGCGTTCGGAAATAACAAAAGCTTACTTCCCCCCTTTTTTTAAATTCACAGCTTCTAGACGGTTTAGATGAATTCTTAAAAAACACGAGTTTTTAGAAAATGTGATTTATTTCATAAATGGAATCAACAAAGTATGCACATTTTACGTAGTAACGACTTTCTATAGTTTGCGCATGCGTCCGGAAATAAGAAAAGCTTACTTCCGCCAGTTTTTTAAAATCACAGATTCTAGAAGGTTTACATGATTTCTTAAAAAACACGAGTTTTTAAAAAATGTGATTTATTTCATAAATGGAATCAACAAAGTATGCACATTCTACGTCATAACAACTTTCTATAGTTTGTGCATCCGTCCGGAAATAAGAAAAGCTTACTTCCGCCAGTTTTTTAAAATCACAGCTTCTAGAAGGTTTACATGATGTCTTAAAAAACACGAGTTTTTAGGAAATGTGATTTATTTCATAAATGGAATCAACAAAGTATGCACATTCTATGTCATAACGACTTTATATAGTTTGCGCATGCGCAAACTATGAGCATTCTACTTGATAACGACTTTCTATAGTTTGCGCATACGTCCGGAAATAAGAGAAGCTTACTTCCCCCCTTTTTTTAAATTCACAGCTTCTAGAAGGTTTAGATGAATTCTTAAAAAACACGAGTTTTTAGAAAATGTGATTTATTTCATAAATGGAATCAACAAACTATGCACATTCTACATAATAACGACTTTCTATAATTTGCGCATGCGTCTGGAAATAAAAAAAGCTTACTTCCCCCCTTTTTTTAAATTCACAGCTTCTAGAAGGTTTAGATGAATTCTTAAAAAACATGAGTTTTTAGAAAATGTGATTTATTTCATCAATGGAATCAACAAACTATGCACATTCGACGTAATAACGACTTTCTATAGTTTGCGCATGCGTTCGGAAATAAGAAAAGCTTCCTTCCGCCAGTTTTTTAAAACCGCAGCTTCTAGAAGGTTTAGACGATTTCTTAAAAAACACGAGTTTTTAGAAAATGTGATTTATTTCATTAATGGAATCAACAAAGTATACACACTCTATGTAATAACGACTTTCTAAAGTTTGCGCATGCGTCCGGAAAATATGAAAAGCTTACTTCCGTCGGTTTTTTAAAATCACAACTTGTAGAAGGTTTACATGATTTCTTAAAAAACACGAGTTTTTAGAAAATGTGATTTATTTCATAAATGGAATCAACAAAGTATGCACATTCTATGTCATAACGACTTTATATAGTTTGCGCATGCGCAAACTATGAGCATTCTACTTGATAACGACTTTCTATAGTTTGCGCATACGTCCGGAAATAAGAGAAGCTTACTTCCCCCCTTTTTTTAAATTCACAGCTTCTAGAAGGTTTAGATGAATTCTTAAAAAACACGAGTTTTTAGAAAATGTGATTTATTTCATAAATGGAATCAACAAACTATGCACATTCTACATAATAACGACTTTCTATAATTTGCGCATGCGTCCGGAAATAAAAAAAGCTTACTTCCCCCCTTTTTTTAAATTCACAGCTTCTAGAAGGTTTAGATGAATTCTTAAAAAACATGAGTTTTTAGAAAATGTGATTTATTTCATCAATGGAATCAACAAACTATGCACATTCGACGTAATAACGACTTTCTATAGTTTGCGCATGCGTCCGGAAATAAGAAAAGCTTCCTTCCGCCAGTTTTTTAAAACCGCAGCTTCTAGAAGGTTTAGACGATTTCTTAAAAAACACTAGTTTTTAGAAAATGTGATTTATTTCATTAATGGAATCAACAAAGTATACACACTCTATGTAATAACGACTTTCTAAAGTTTGCGCATGCGTCCGGAAAATATGAAAAGCTTACTTCCGCCAGTTTTTTAAAATCACAACTTGTAGAAGGTTTACATGATTTCTTAAAGAACACGAGTTTTTAGAAAATGTGATTTATTTCATAAATGGAATCAACAAAGTATGCATATTCTACATGATAACGACTTTCTATAGTTTGCGCATGCGTCCGGAAATAAGAAAAGCTTACTTCCCCCCTTTTTTTAAATTCACAGCTTCTAGAAGGTTTAGATGAATTCTTAAAAAACACGAGTTTTTAGAAAATGTGATTTATTTCATAAATGGAATCAACAAACTATGCACATTATACATAATAACGACTTTCTATAGTTTGCGCATGCGTCCGGAAATAAGAAAAGCTTACTTCCGCTAGTTTTTTAAAACCACAGCTTCTAGAAGGTTTACATGTTTTCTAAAAAAACACGAGTTTTTAGAAAATGTGATTTATTTCATAAATGGAGTCAACAAAGTATGCACATTCTACATCATAACGACTTTCTATAGTTTGAGCATGCATTTGGAAATAAGAAAAGCTTAATTCCCCCCGTTTTTTAAAATCACAGCTTCTAGAAGGTTTACATGATTTCTTAAAAAACACGAGTTTTTAGGAAATGTGATTTATTTCATAAATGGAATCAACAAAGTATGCACATTCTATGTCATAATTACTTTCTATAGTTTTCGCATGCGCAAACTATGCACATTCTACGTAATAACAACTTTCTATAGTTTGCGCATGCGTCCGGAAATAAGAAAAGCTTACTTCACCCCTTTTTTTAAATTCACAGCTTCTAGAAGGTTTAGATGAATTCTTAAAAAACATGAGTTTTTACAAAATGTAATTTATTTCATAAATGGAATCAACAAAGTATGCACATTCTACGTAATAACGACTTTCTTTAGTTTGCGCATGCGTCTGGAAATAAGAAAAGCTTACTTCCGCCAGTTTTTTAAAACCACAGCTTCTAGAAGGTTTACATGATTTCTTAAAAAACACGAATTTTTAGAAAATGTGATTTATTTCATAAATGGAATCAACAAAGTATGCACATTCTATGTCATAACAAATTTCTATAGTTTGTGCATGCACAAACTATGGACATTCTACGTGATAACGACTTTCTATAGTTTGCGCAAGCGTCCAGAAATAAGAAAAGCTTACTTCCCCCCTTTTTCTAAATTCACAACTTCTAGAAGGTTTAGATGAATTCTTAAAAAACACGAGTTTTTACAAAATGTAATTTATTTCATAAATGGAATCAACAAAGTATGCACATTCTACGTAATAACGACTTTCTATAGTTTGCGCATGCGTCTCGAAATAAGATAAGCTTACTTCCGCCAGTTTTTTAAAACCACAGCTTCTAGAAGGTTTACATGATTTCTTAAAAAACACAAGTTTTTAGAAAATGTGATTTATTTCATAAATGGAATCAACAAAGTATGCACATTCTACGTAGAAACGACTTTCTATAGTTTGCGCATGCGTCCGGAAATAAGAAAAGCTTACTTCCGCCAGTTTTTTAAAACCACAGCTTCTAGAAGGTTTACATGATTTCTTAAAAAACATGAGTTTTTAGAAAATGTGATTTATTTCATAAATGGAATCAACAAATTATGCACATTCTACATCATAAAGACTTTCTATAGTTTGAGCATGTATCCGGAAATAAGAAAAGCTTAATTCCCCCCGTTTTTTAAAACCACAGCTTCTAGAAGGTTTACATGATTTCTTAAAAAACATGAGTTTTTAGAAAATGTGATTTATTTCATAAATGGAATCAACAAATTATGCACATTCTACATCATAAAGACTTTCTATAGTTTGAGCATGTATCCGGAAATAAGAAAAGCTTACTTCCCCTCTTTTTTTAAATTCACAGCTTCTAGAAGGTTTAGATGAATTCTTAAAAAACATGAGTTTTTAGAAAATGTGATTTATTTCATTAATCGAATCAACAAAGTATGGACATTCTACGTCATAACGACTTTCTATAGTTTGTGCATGCGTTCGGAAATAAGAAAAGCTTGATTCCCCTGGTTTTTTAAATCACAGCTTCTAGAAGGTTTACATGATTTCTTAAAAAACATGAATTTTTAGAAAATGTGATTTATTTCATAAATGGAATCAACAAAGTATGCACATTCTATGTCATAACGAATTTCTATAGTTTGTGCATGCGCAAACTATGCACATTCTACGTCATAACGACTTTCTATAATTTTGGCAAGCGTCCGGAAATAAGAAAAGCTTACTTCCCCCCTTTTTTTAAATTCACAGCTTCTAGAAGCTTTGGATGAATTCTTAAAAAACACGAGTTTTTAGAAAATGTGATTTATTTTGTAAATGGAATCAACAAACTATGCACATTCTACGTGATAACGACTTTCTATAGTTTGCGCATGCGTCCGTAAATAAGAAAAGCTTACTTCCCCCCTTTCTTTAAATTCACAGCTTCTAGAAGGTTTAGATGAATTCTTAAAAAACACGAGTTTTTAGAAAATGTGATTTATTTCATAAATGGAATCAACAAAGTATGCACATTCTATGTCATAACAACTTTCTATAGTTTGTGCACGCGCAAACTATGCACATTCTACGTAATAACAACTTTCTATAGTTTGCGCATGCGTCCAGAAATAAGAAAAGCTTATTTTCCCCCTTTTTTTAAATTCACAGCCTCTAGAAGGTTTAGATGAATTCTTAAAAAACACGAGTTTTTAGAAAATGTGATTTATTTCATAAATGGCATCAACAAAGTATGCACATTCTACGTAGTAACGACTTTCTATAGATTGCGCATCTGTCCGGAAATAAGAAAAGCTTACTTCCGCCAGTTTTTTAAAATCACAGCTTCTAGAAGGTTTACATGATTTCTTAGAAAACACGAGGTTTTAGAAAATGTGATTTATTTCATAAATGGAATCAACAAAGTATGCACATTCTATGTCATAACGACTTTCTAAAGTTTGCGCATGCGCAAACTATGAGCATTCTACGTGATAACGACTTTCTATAGTTTGCGCATGCGTCCGGAAATAAGAAAAGCTTACTTCCCCCCTTTTTTTAAATTCACGGCTTCTAGAAGGTTTAGATGAATTCTTAAAAAACATGAGTTTTTAGAAAATGTGATTTATTTCATCAATGGAATCAACAAACTATGCACATTCTACATAATAACGACTTTCTATAATTTGCACATGCGTCCGGAAATAAGAAAAGCTTACTTCCCCCCTTTTTTGAAATTCACAACTTCTAGAAGGTTTAGATGAATTCTAAAAAAACACAAGTTTTTAGAAAATGTGATTTATTTCATAAATGGAATCAACAAAGTATGCACATTCTACATCATAACGACTTTCTATAGTTTGAGCATGCGTCCGGAAATAAGAAAAGCTTAATTTCCCCCGTTTTTTAAAATCACACCTTCTAGAAGGTTTACATGATTTCTTAAAAAAAACGAGTTTTTAGGAAATGTGATTTATTTCATAAATGGAATCAACAAAGTATGCACATTCTATGTCATAACGAATTTCTATAGTTTGTGCATGCGCAAACTATGCACATTCTACGTGATAACGACTTTCTATAGTTTGCGCATGCGTCTGGAAATGAGAAAAGCTTAATTCCCCCCTTTTTTTAAATTCACAGCTTCTAGAAGGTTTAGATGATTTCTTAAAAAACACGAGTTTTAAGAAAATGTGATTTATTTCATGAATGGAATCAACAAGGTATGCACATTCTGCGTAATAACGACTTTCTATAGTTTGCGCATGCGTCCGAAAATAAGAAAATCTTACTTCCGCCAGTTTTTTAAAACCACAGGTTCTAGAAGGTTTAAATGATTTCTTAAAAAACACGAGTTTTTAGAAAATGTGATTTATTTCATAAATGGAATCAACAAAGTATGCACATTCTACGTCATAACGACTTTCTATAGTTTGCGTATGCGTCCGGAAATAAGAAAAGCTTAATTCCCCCCGTTTTTTAAAATCACAGCTTCTAGAAGGTTTACATGATTTCTTAAAAAACACGAATTTTTAGAAAATGTGATTTATTTCATAAATGGAATCAACAAAGTATGCACATTCTATGTCATAACGAATATCTATAGTTTTTGCATGCGCAAACTATGCACATTCTATGTCATAATGACTTTCTCTAGTTTGCGCATTTGCATACTATGCACATTCTATGTAATAACAAATTTCTATAGTTTGCGCATGCATCCGGAAATAAGAAAAGCTTACTTCCCCCCTTTTTTTAAATTCACAGCTTGTTGAAGGTTTAGATGAATTTTTAAAAAACATGAGTTTTTAGAAAATGTGATTTATTTCATAAATGGAATCAACAAACTATGCACATTTTACGTATTAACGACTTTCTATAGTTTGCGTATGCGTCCGGAAATAAGAAAAGCTTACTTCCGCCAGTTTTTTAAAACCACAGCTTCTAGAAGGTTTACATGATTTCTTAAAAAACATGAGTTTTTAGAAAATGTGATTTATTTCATAAATGGAATCAACAAAGTATGCACATTCTACGTAGAAACGACTTTCTATAGTTTGCGCATGCGTCCGGAAATAAGAAAAGCCTACTTCCGCCAATTTTTTAAAACCACGGCTTCTAGAAGGTTTACATGATTTCTTAAAAAACACGAGTTTTTAGAAAATGCGATTTATTTCATAAATGGAATGATCAAAGTATGCACATTCTATGTAATAATGACTTTCTAAAGTTTGCGCATGCGTACGGAAATATGAAAAGCTTACTTCTGCCAGTTTTTTAAAATCACAGCTTATAGAAGGTTTACATCATTTCTTAAAAAACACGAGTTTTTAGAAAATGTGATTTATTTCATAAATGGAAATTACAAAGTATGCACATTCTACATCATAACAACTTTCTATAGTTTGAGCATGCGTCTGGAAATAAGAAAAGCTTAATTCCCCCCGTTTTTTAAAATCACAGCTTCTTGAAGGTTTACATGATTTCTTAAAAAACACGAGTTTTTAGGAAATGTGATTTATTTCACAAATGGAATAAACAAAGTATGCACATTCTATGTCATAACGACTTTCTATAGTTTGCGCATGTGCAAACTATGCACATTCTACGTAATAACGACTTTCTATAATTTGCGCATGCGTCCGGAAATAAAAAAAGCTTACTTCCCCCCTTTTTTTAAATTCACAGCTTCTAGAAGGTTTAGATGAATTCTTAAAAAACACGAGTTTTTAGAAAATGTGATTTATTTTATAAATGGAATCAACCAAATATGCACATTCTACTTCATAACAACTTTCTATAGTTTGTGCATGCGTCCGGAAATAAGAAAAGCTTAATTCCCCCCGTTTTTTAAAGTCACAGCTTCTAGAAGGTTTACATGATTTCTTAAAAAACACAAGTTTTTAGAAAATGTGATTTATTTCATAACAGGAATCAACAAAATATGCACATTCTTCGTCATAACGACTTTCTCTAGTTTGTGCATGCGTTCGGAAATAAGAAAAGCTTAATTCCCCCCATTTTTTAAAATCAGAGCTTCTAGAAGGTTTACATGATTTCTTAAAAAACTTGAGGTTTTAGAAAATGTGATTTATTTCATAAATGCAATCAACAAAGTATGCACATTCTATGTCATAACGACTTTCTATAGTTTGCGCATGCGCAAACTATGCACATTCTATGTAATAACGACTTTCTATAGTTTGCGCATGCGTCCGGAAATAAGAAAAGCTTACTTCCGCCAGTTTTTTAAAACCACAGCTTCTAGAAGTTTTACATGATTTCTTAAAAAACTTGAGTTTTTAGAAAATGTGATTTATTTCATAAATGGAATCAACAAAGTACGCACATTCTACGTAGAAACGACTTTCTATAGTTTGCGCATGCGTCCGGAAATAAGAAAAGCCTACTTCCGCTAGTTTTTTAAAACGACCGCTTCTAGAAGGTTTACATGATTTCTTAAAAAACACGAGTTTTTAGAAAATGTGATTTATTTCATAAATGGAATCAACAAAGTATGCACATTCTACGTAATAACAACTTTCTATAGTTTGCGCATGCGTCCGAAAATAAGAAAAGCTTACTTCGCCCCTTTTTTTAAGTTCACAGCTTCTAGAAGGTTTAGATGAATTCTTAAAAAACACGAGTTTTTAGAAAATGTGATTTATTTCACAAATGGAATCAACAAAGTATGCACATTCTACGTCATAACGACTTTTTAAAGTTTGCGCATGCGTCCGGAAATAAGAAAAGCTTAATTCCCCCCGTTTTTTAAAATCACAGCTTCTAGAAGGCTTACATGATTTCTTAAAAAACATGAGTTTTTAGAAAATGTGATTTATTTCATAAATGGAATCAACAAAGTATGCACATTCTATGTCATAACGACTTTCTATAGTTTGCGCATGCGCAAACTATGCACATTCTACGTGATAACGACTTTCTATAGTTTGCACATTCGTCCGGAAATAAGAAAAGCTTACTTCCCCCCTTTTTTTAATTCACAGCTTCTAGAAGGTTTAGATGAATTCTTAAAAAACACAAGTTTTTAGAAAATGTGATTTCTTTCATAAATGGAATCAACAAACTATGCACATTCTACGTAATAACGACTTTCTATAATTTGCGCATGCTTCCGGAAATAAGAAAAGCTTACTTCCGCCAGTTTTTAAAAACCACGGCTTCTAGAAGGTTTACATGATTTCTTAAAAAACACGAGTTTTTAGAAAATGTGATTTATTTTATAAATTGAATCAAGAAAGTATGCACATTCTACGTCATAATGACTTTCTATAGTTTGCCCATGCGTCTGCAAATAAGAAAAGCTTAATTCCCCCTGCTTTTTAAAATCACAGCTTCTAGAAGGTTTACATGATTTCTTAAAAAATTTGAGTTTTTAGAAAATTTGATTTATTTCATAAATGGAATCAGCAAAGTATGCACATTCTACATCATAACGACTTTCTATAGTTTGAGCACGCGTCCGGAAATAAGAAAAGCTTGATTCCCCTCGTTTTTTAAAATCACAACTTCCAGAAGGTTTACATGATTTCTTAAAAAACACGAGTTTTTAGGAAATGTGATTTATTTCATAAATGGAATCAACAAAGTATGCACATTCTATGTCATAACGACTTTCTATAGTTTGCGCATGCGCAAACTATGCACATTCTACGTGATAACGAGTTTCTATAGTTTGCGCATGCGTTCAGAAATAAGAAAAGCTTACTTCCCCCCTTTTTTTAAATTCACAGCTTCGAGACGGTTTAGATGAATTCTTAAAAAACACGAGTTTTTAGAAAATGTGATTTATTTCATAAATGGAATCAACAAATTATGCACATTCTACGTAGTAACGACTTTCTATAATTTGCGCATGCGTCCGGAAATAAGAAAAGCTTACTCTCGCCAGTTTTTTTAAATCACAGCTTCTAGAAGGTTTACATGATTTCTTAAAAAACACGAGCATTTAGAAAATGTGATTTATTTCATAAATGGAATCAACAAAGTATGCACATTCTACGTCATAACGACTTTCTATAGTTTGCGCATGCGCAAACTATCCACATTCTACGTGATAACGACTTTCTATAGTTTGCGCATGCACAAACTATGCACATTCTATGTGATAACGACTTTCTATAGTTTGCGCATGCATCCGGAAATAAGAAAAGCTTACTTCCCCCCTTTTTTTAAATTCACAGCTTCTAGAACGTTTAGATGAATTATTAAAAAACACGAGTTTTTAGAAAATGTGATTTATTTCATAAATGGAATCAACAAGGTATGCACATTCTACGTAATAACGATTTTCTATAGTTTGCGCATGCGTCCGGAAATAAGAACAGCTTACTTCCCCCTTTTTTTTAAATTCACAGCTTCTGGAAGGTTTAGATGAATTCTTAAAAAACACGAGTTTTTAGAAAATGTGATTTATTTCATAAATGGAATCAGCAAAGTATCCACATTCTACGTCATAACGACTTTCTATAGTTTGCGCATGCTTCCAGAAATAAGAAAAGCTTAATTCCCCCCGTTTTTTAAAATCACAGCATCTAAAAGGTTTACATGATTTCTTAAAAAACTTGAGTTTTTAGAAAATGTAATTTATTTCATAAATGGAATCAACAAAGTATGCACATTCTATGTCATAACGACTTTCTACTGTTTGCGCATGCGCAAATTATGCACATTCTACGTAATAACAAATTTCTATAGTTTGCGCATGCGTCCGGAAATAAGAAAAGCTTACTTCCACCTTTTTTTAAATTCACAGCCTATTGAAGGTTTAGATGAATTCTTAAAAAACATGAGTTTTTAGAAAATGTGATTTATTTCATAAATGGAATCAACAAACTATGCACATTCTACGTAATAACGACTTTCTATAGTTTGCACATGCGTCCGGAAATAAGAAAAGCTTAATTCCGCCAGTTTTTTAAAACCACAGCTTCTAAAAGGCTTACATGATTTCTTAAAAAACATGAGTTTTTAGAAAAAGTGGTTTATTTCATAAATGGAATCAACAAAGTATGCACATTCTACGTGATAACGACTTTCTATAGTTTGCGCATGCGTCCAGAAATAAGAAAAGCTTACTTCCGCCCTTTTTTTAAATTCACAGCTTCTAGAAGGTTTAGATGAATTCTTAAAAAACACGAGTTTTTAGAAAATGTGATTTATTTCATAAATGGAATCAACAAACTATGCACATTCTACATAATAACGACTTTCTATAGTTTGCGCATGCGTCCATAAATAAGAAAAACTTACTTCCACCAGTTTTTTAAAACCACAGCTTCTAGAAGGTTTAAATGATTTCTTAAAAAACAAGAGTTTTTAGAAAATGTGATTTATTTCATAAATGGAATCAACAAAGTATGCACATTCTATGTCATAATGACATTCTATAGTTTGCGCATGCGCAAACTATGCATATTCTACGTGATAACGACTTTCTATAGTTTGCGCATGCGTCCGGAAATAAGAAAAGCTTACTTCGCCCCTTTTTTTAAATTCACAGCTTCTAGAAGGTTTAGATGAATTCTTAAAAAACATGATTTTTTAAAAAATGTGATTTATTTCATAAATGGAATCAATAAACTATGCACATTCTACGTAATAACGACTTTCTAGAGTTTGCGCATGCGTCCAGAAATAAGAAAATCTTACTTCCGCCAGTTTTTTAAAACCACAGCTTCTAGAAGGTTTGCATGATTTCTTAAAAAACACGAGTTTTTAGAAAATGTGATTTATTTCATAAATGGAATCAACAAAGTATGCACATTCTATGTAATAACGACTTTCTAAAGTTTGCGCATGCGTCCGGAAATATGAAAAGCTTACTTCCACACGTTTTTTAAAATCACAGCTTCTAGAAGGTTTACATGATTTCTTAAAAAACACGAGTTTTTAGAAATGTGATTTATTTCATAAATGGAATCAACAAAGTATGCACATTCTATATAATAAAGACTTTCTAAAGTTTGCCCATGCGTCCGGAAATATGAAAAGCATACTTCCGCCAGTTTTTTAAAATCGCAGCTTCTAGAAGGTTTACATGATTTCTTAAAAAATTTTAGTTTTTAGAAAATGTGATTTATTTCATAAATGCAATCAACAAAGTATGCACATTCTACATCATAACGACTTTCTATAGTTTGAG
This sequence comes from Larix kaempferi, assembly GCA_027924585.1. NCBI lineage: Eukaryota > Viridiplantae > Streptophyta > Pinopsida > Pinales > Pinaceae > Larix > Larix kaempferi. The sequence continues at coordinate 40,385,236 of BSBM01000217.1, forward strand.
CATGCGTCCGGAAATAAGAAAAGCTTAATTCCCCCCGTTTTTTAAAATCACAGCTTCTAGAAGGTTTACATGATTTCTTAGAAAACACGAATTTTTAGAAAATGTGATTTATTTCATAAATGGAATCAACAAAGTATGCACATTCTATGTCATAATGAATATCTATAGTTTGTGCATGCGCAAACTATGCACATTCTATGTGATAATGACTTTCTATAGTTTGCGCAAGCGTCCGGAAATAAGAAAAGCTTACTTCCCCCCTTTTTTTAAATTCACAGCTTCTAGAAGGTTTAGATGAATTCTTAAAAAACACGAGTTTTTAGAAAATATGATTTATTTCATAAATGGAATCAACAAGGTATGCACATTCTACGTAATAACGATTTTCTATAGTTTGCGCATGCGTCCAGAAATAAGAAAAGCTTACTTCTGCCAGTTTTTTAAAACCACAGCTTCTAGAAGGTTTACTTGATTTCTTAAAAAACACGAGTTTTTAGAAAATGTGATTTATTTCATAAATGGAATCAACAAAGTATGCACATTCTATGTGATAACGACTTTCTATAATTTGCGCATGCATCTGGAAATAAGAAAATCTTACTTCCCCCCTTTTTTTAAATTCACAGCTTCTAGAAGGTTTAGATGAATTCTTAAAAAACACGAGTTTTTAGAAAATGTGATTTATTTCATAAATGGAATCAACAAACTATGCACATTCTACGTTATAACGACTTTCTATAGTTTGCGCATGCGTCCGGAAATAAGAAAAGCTTACTTCCGCCAGCTTTTTAAAACCACAGCTTCTAGAAGGTTTACATGATTTCTTAAAAAACACGACTTTTTAGAAAATGTGATTTATTTCATAAATGGAATCAACAAAGTATGCACATTCTACGTAGAAATGACTTTCTGTAGTTTGCGCATGCATCCAGAAATAAAAAAGCTTACTCCCGCCAGTTTTTTAAAACCACAGCTTCTAGAAGGTTTACATGATTTCTTAAAAAACACGAGTTTTTAGAAAATGTGATTTATTTCATAAATGGACTCAACAAACTATGCACATTCTACGTAATAACGACTTTCTATAGTTTGCGCATGCGTCCGGAAATAAGAAAAGCTTACTTCCGCCTGTTTTTTAAAACCACGGCTTCTAGAAGGTTTACACGATTTCATAAAAAACACTAGTTTTTAGAAAATGTGATTTATTTCATAAATGGAATCAACAAAGCATGCACATTTTTCGTAGAAACGACTTTCTATAGTTTGCGCATGCATCCGGAAATAAGAAAAGCTTACTCCCGCCAGTTTTTTAAAACCACAGCTTCTAGAAGGTTTACATGATTTCTTAAAAAACACGAGTTTTTAGAAAATGTGATTTATTTCATAAATGGAATCAACAAAGTTTGCACATTCTAAGTAGAAACGACTTTCTGTAGTTTGTGCATGCATCCGGAAATAAGAAAAGCTTACTCCCGCCAGTTTTTTAAAACCACAGCTTCTAGAAGGTTTACATGATTTCTTAAAAAACACGAGTTTTTAGAAAATGTGATTTATTTCATAAATGGAATCAATAAGGTATGCACATTCTACATAATAACGACTTTCTATAGTTTGCGCATGCGTCCGAAAATAAGAAAAGCTTACTTCCGCCATTTTTTTAAAACCACAGCTTCTAGAAGGTTTACACGATTTCATAAAAAACACTAGTTTTTAGAAAATGTGATTTATTTCATAAATGGAATCAACAAAGCATGCACATTTTTCGTAGAAACGACTTTCTATAGTTTGCGCATGCGTCCGGAAATAAGAAAAGCTTACTCCCGCCAGTTTTTTAAAACCACAGCTTCTAGAAGGTTTACATGATACCTTAAAAAACACGAGTTTTTAGAAAATGTGATTTATTTCATAAATGGAATCAACAAATTTTGCACATTCTACGTAGAAACGACTTTCTGTAGTTCGCGCATGCATCTGGAAATAAGAAAAGCTTACTCCCGCGAGTTTTTTAAAACCACAGCTTCTAGAAGGTTTACATGATTTCTTAAAAAACACGAGTTTTTAGAAAATGTGATTTATTTCATAAATGGAATCAACAAAGTATGCACATTCTACATCATAACGACTTTCTATAGTTTGCGCATGCGTCCGGAAATAGGAATAGCTTACTTCCCCCGATTTTTAAAATCACAGCTTCTAGAAGGTTTACATGATTTCTTAAAAAACACAAGTTTTTAGAAAATGTGTTTTATTTCATAAATGGAATCTAAAAAGTATGCACATTCTACGTCATAACGACTTTCTATAGTTTGCGCATGCGTCCGGAAATAAGAAAAGCTTACTTCCCCCGTTTTTTAAAATCACAGCTTCTAGAAGGTTTACATGATTTGTTAAAAAACACGAGTTTTTAGAAAATGTGTTTTATTTCATAAATGGAATCAACAAAGTATGCACATCCTACATCATAACGACTTTCTATAGTTTGCGCATGCATCCGGAAATAAGAAAAGCTTACTTCCGCCAGTTTTTTAAAATCAAAGCTTCTAGAAGGTTTAGATGAATTCTTAAAAAACACGAGTTTTTACAAAATGTAATTTATTTCATAAATGGAATCAACAAAGTATGCACATTCTACGTAATAACGACTTTCTATAGTTTGCGCATGCGTCTCGAAATAAGATAAGCTTACTTCTGCCAGTTTTTTAAAACCACAGCTTCTAGAAGGTTTACATGATTTCTTAAAAAACACAAGTTTTAAGAAAATGTGATTTATTTCATAAATGGAATCAATAAAGTATGCACATTCTACGTAGAAACGACTTTCTGTGGTTTGCGCATGCGTCCGGAAATAAGAAAAGCTTACTTCCGCCAGTTTTTTAAAACCACAGCTTCTAGGAGGTTTACATGATTTCTTAAAAAACACTAGTTTTTAGAAAATGTGATTTATTTCATAAATGGAATCAACAAAGTATGCACATTCTAAGTCATAACGACTTTCTATAGTTTGCGCATGCGCAAACTATGCACATTCTACGTGATAACGACTTTCTATAGTTTGCGCATGCGCAAACTATCCACATTCTACATGACAACGACTTTCTATAGTTTGCGCATGCGTCTGGAAATATGAAAAGCTTACTTCCCCCCTTTTTTTAAATTCACAGCTTCTAGAAGGTTTAGATGAATTCTTAAAAAACACGAGTTTTTAGAAAATGTGATTTCTTTCATAAATGGAATCAACAAACTATGCACATTCTACATAATAACGACTTTCTATAGTTTGCGCATGCGTCCGGAAATAAGAAAAGCTTACTTCCGCCAGTTTTTTAAAACCACAGCTTCTAGAAGGTTAACATGATTTCTTAAAAAACACGAGTTTTTAGAAAATGTGATTTATTTCATAAATGGAATCAACAAAGTATGCACATTCTACGTCATAACGACTTTCTATAGTGTGCGCATGCGTCTGGAAATAAGAAAAGCTTAATTCACCCTGTTTTTTAAAATCACAGCTTCTAGAAGGTTTACATGATTTCTTAAAAAATTTGAGTTTTTAGAAAATGTGATTTATTTCATAAATGGAATCAACAAAGTATGCACATTATACATCATAACGACTTTCTATAGTTTGAGCATGCGTCCGGAAATGAGAAAAGCTTAATTCCCCCCATTTTTTAAAATCACAGATTCCAGAAGGTTTACAAGATTTCTTAAAAAACACGAGTTTTTAGGAAATGTGATTTATTTCATAAATGGAATCAACAAAGTATGCAAATTCTATGTCATAACGACTTTCTATAGTTTGCGCATGCGCAAACTATGCACATTCTACGTGATAACGACTTTCTATGGTTTGCGCATGCGTTCGGAAATAAGAAAAGCTTACTTCCCTCCTTCTTTTAAATTCACAGCTTCTAGACGGTTTAGATGAATTCTTAAAAAACACGAGTTTTTAGAAAATGTGATTTATTTCATATATGGATTCAACAAAGTATGCACATTCTATGTCATAACGACTTTCTATAGTTTGCGCATGCGCAAACTATGCACATTCTACGTGATAACGACTTTCTATAGTTTGCGCATGCGTTCGGAAATAAGAAAAGCTTACTTCCGCCAGTTGTTTATAATCACAGCTTCTAGAAGGTTTACATGATTTCTTAAAAAACACGAGTTTTTAGAAAATGTGATTTATTTCATAAATGGAATCAACAAAGTATGGACATTCTATGTCATAACGACTTTCTATAGTTTGCGCATGCACAAACTATGCACATTCTATGTCATAACGACTTTCTATAGTTTGCGCATGGTAAAACTATGCACATTCTACGTGATAACGACTTTCTATAGTTTGCGCATGCGCAAACTATGCACATTCTACGTGATAACGACTTTCTATAGTTTGCGCATGCGTCCGGTCATAAGAAAAGCTTACTTCCCCAGTTTTTTTAAATTCACAACTTCTAGAAGGTTTAGATGAATTCTTAAAAAACATGAGTTTGTAGAAAATGTGATTTATTTCATAAATGGAATCAACAAAGTATGCACATTCTACATAGTGACGACTTTCTATAGTTTGCACATGCGTCCGGAAATAAGAAAAGCTTCCTTCCGCCAGTTTTTTAAAACCATAGCTTCTAGAAGGTTTACATGATTTCTTAAAAAACACGAGTTTTTAGAAAATGTGATTTATTTCATTACTGGAATCAACAAAGTATGCACATTCTATGTAATAACGACTTTCTAAAGTTTGCGCATGCGTTCGGAAATATGAAAATCTTACTTCCGCCAGTTTTTTAAAATCACAGCTTGTAGAAGGTTTACATGATTTCTTAAAAAACACGAGTTTTTAGAAAATGTGATTTATTTCATATATGGAATCAACAAAGTATGCACATTCTACGTCATAACAACTTTCTATAGTTTGCGCATGCGTCCGGAAATAAGAAAAGCTTAATTCCCCCCGTTTTTTAAAATCACAGCTTCTAGAAGGTTTACATGATTTCTTAAAAAAGACGAATTTTTAGAAAATGTGATTTATTTCATAAATGGAATCAACAAAGTATGCACATTCTATGTCATAACGAATATCTATAGTTTGTGCATGTGTAAAATATGCACATTCTATGTGATAATGACTTTTTATAGTTTGCGCAAGCGTCCGGAAATAAGATAAGCTTACTTCCCCCCTTTTTTTAAATTCACAGCTTGTCGAAGCTTTAGATGAATTCTTAAAAAACACGAGTTTTTAGAAAATATGATTTATTTCATAAATGGAATCAACAAGGTATGCACATTCTATGTAATAACGATTTTCTATAGTTTGCGCATGCGTCCAGAAATAAGAAAAGCTTACGTCCGCCAGTTTTTTAAAACCACAGCTTCTAGAAGGTTTACATGATTTCTTAAAAAACACGAGTTTTTAGAAAATGTGATTTATTTCATAAATGGAATCAACAAAGTATGCACATTCTACGTGATAACGACTTTCTATCATTTGCGCATGCGTCTGGAAATAAGAAAATCTTACTTCCCCCCTTTTTTTAAATTCACAGCTTCTAGAAGGATTAGATGAATTCTTAAAAAACACGAGTTTTTAGAAAATGTGATTTCTTTCATAAATGGAATCAACAAACTATGCAAATTCTACGTAATAACGACTTTCTATAGTTTTCGCATGCATCCAGAAATAAGAAAAGCTTACTTTCGCCAGTTTTTTAAAACCACAGCTTCTAGAAGGTTTACATGATTTCTTAAAAAACACGAGTTTTTAGAAAATGTGATTTATTTCATAAATGGAATCAACAAAGTATGCACATTCTACATCATAACGACTTTCTATAGTTTGAGCATGCATCCGGAAATAAAAAAAGCTTAATTCCCCCCGTTTTTTAAAATCACAGCTTCTAGAAGGTATACATGATTTCTTAAAAAACACGAATTTTTAGAAAATGTGATTTATTTCATAAATGGAGTCAACAAAGTATGCACATTCTATGTCATAACGAATTTATATAGTTTTTGCATGCGCAAACTATGCACATTCTACGTGATAACGACTTTCGATAGTTTGCGCAAGCGTCCGGAAATAAGAAAAGCTTACTTCCCCCTTACTTCAAATTCACAGCTTCTAGAAGGTTTAGATGAATTCTTAAAAAACACGAGTTTTTACAAAATGTAGTTGATTTCATAAATGGAATCAACAAAGTATGCACATTCTACGTAATAACAACTTTCTATAGTTTGCGCATGCGTCTGGAAATAAGAAAAGCTTACTTCCGCCAGTTTTTTAAAACCACAGGTTCTAGAAGGTTTACATGATTTCTTAAAAAACACGACTTTTTAGAAAATGTGATTTATTTCATAAATGGAATCAACAAAGTATGCACATTCTACATCATAACGACTTTCTATAGTTTAGCATGCATCCGAAAATAAAAAAAGCTTAATTCCCCCCATTTTTTAAAATCACAGCTTCTAGAAGGTATACATGATTTCTTAAAAAACACGAATTTTTAGAAAATGTGATTTATTTCATAAATGGAATCAACAAAGTATGCACATTCTATGTCATAACGAATTTCTATAGTTTGTGCATGCGCAAACTATGCACATTCTACGTGATAACGACTTTCTATAGTTTGCGCAAGCGTCCGGAAATAAGAAAAGCTTACTTCCCCCCTTTTTTTAAATTCACAGCTTCTAGAAGGTTTAGATGAATTTTTAAAAAACACGAGTTTTTACAAAATGTAGTTGATTTCATAAATGGAATCAAGAAAGTATGCACATTCTACGTAATAACGACTTTCTATAGTTTGCGCATGCATATGGAAATAAGAAAAGCTTACTTCCGCCAGTTTTTTAAAACCACAACTTCTAGAAGGTTTACATGATTTCTTAAAAAACATGAGTTTTTAGAAAATGTGATTTATTTCATAAATGGAATCAACAAATTATGCACATTCTACATAGAAACGACTTTCTATAGTTTGCGCATGCGTCCGTAAATAAGAAAAGCTTACTTTCGCCAGTTTTTTAAAACCACAGCTTCTAGAAGGTTTACATGATTTCTTAAAAAACACGAGTTTTTATTAAATGTGATTTATTTCATAAATGGAATCAACAAAGTATGCACATTCTATGTCATAATGACTTTCTATAGTTTTCGCATGCGTCCGGAAATAAGAAAAGCTTACTTCCCCCCTTTTTTAAAATCACAGCTTCTAGAAGGTTTAGATGAATTCTTAAAAAACACTAGTTTTTAGAAAATGAGATTTATTTCATAAATGGAATCAAGAAAGTATGCACATTCTACGTCATAATGACTTTCTATAGTTTGCGCATGCGTCCGGAAATAAGAAAAGCTTACTTCCGCCAGTTTTTTAAAACCACAACTTCTAGAAGGTTTACATGATTTCTTGAAAAACACGAGTTTTTAGAAAATGTGATTTATTTCATAAATGGAATCAACAAAGTATGCACATTCTATGTCATAACGACTTTCTATAGTTTGCGCATGCGCAAACTATGCACATTCTACGTGATAACGACTTTCTATAGTTTGCGCAAGCGTCCGGAAATAAGATAAGCTTACTTCCCCCCTTTTTTTAAATTCACAGCTTGTCGAAGCTTTAGATGAATTCTTAAAAAACACGAGTTTTTAGAAAATATGATTTATTTCATAAATGGAATCAACAAGGTATGCACATTCTATGTAATAACGATTTTCTATAGTTTGCGCATGCGTCCAGAAATAAGAAAAGCTTACGTCCGCCAGTTTTTTAAAACCACAGCTTCTAGAAGGTTTACATGATTTCTTAAAAAACACGAGTTTTTAGAAAATGTGATTTATTTCATAAATGGAATCAACAAAGTATGCACATTCTACGTGATAACGACTTTCTATCATTTGCGCATGCGTCTGGAAATAAGAAAATCTTACTTCCCCCCTTTTTTTAAATTCACAGCTTCTAGAAGGTTTAGATGAATTCTTAAAAAACACGAGTTTTTAGAAAATGTGATTTCTTTCATAAATGGAATCAACAAACTATGCAAATTCTACGTAATAACGACTTTCTATAGTTTTCGCATGCATCCGGAAATAAGAAAAGCTTACTTTCGCCAGTTTTTTAAAACCACAGCTTCTAGAAGGTTTACATGATTTCTTAAAAAACACGAGTTTTTAGGAAATGTGATTTATTTCATAAATGGAATCAACAAAGTATGCACATTCTACATCATAACGACTTTCTATAGTTTGAGCATGCATCCGGAAATAAGAAAAGCTTAATTCCCCCGTTTTTTAAAATCACAGCTGCTAGAAGGTTTACATGATTTCTTAAAAAACACGAGTTTTTAGAAAATGTGATTTATTTCATAAATGGAATCAACAAAGTATGCACATTCTCTGTCATAATGACTTTCTATAGTTTGCGCATGCGCAAACTATGCACATTCTACGTAATAACAACTTTCTATGGTTTGCGCATGCGTTCGGAAATAAAAAAAGCTTACTTCCCCCCTTTTTTTAAATTCACAGCTTCTAGAAGGTTTAGATGAATTCTAAAAAACATGAGTTTTTAGAAAATGTGATTTATTTCATAAATGGAATCAACAAAGTATGGAAATTTTACGTCATAACGACTTTCTATAGTTTGTGCATGCGTTCGGAAATAAGAAAAGCTTGATTCCCCTGGTTTTTTAAAATCACAGCTTCTAGAAGGTTTACATGATTTCTTAAAAAACATGAATTTTTAGAAAATGTGATTTATTTCATAAATGGAATCAACAAAGTATGCACATTCTATGTCATAACGTATTTCTATAGTTTGTGGATGTGCAAACTATGCACATTCTACGTGATAACGACTTTCTATAGTTTGCGCAAGCGTCCGGAAATAAGAAAAGCTTACTTCCCCCCTTTTTTTAAATTCACAGCTTCTAGAAGGTTTAGATGAATTCTTAAAAAACACGAGTTTTAAGAACAATGTGATTTATTTCATAAATGGAATCAACAAGGTATGCACATTCTACGTAATAACGACTTTCTATAGTTTGCGCATGCGTCCGGAAATAAGAAAAGCTTACTTCCGCAAGTTTTTTAAAACCACAGCTTCTAGAGGATTTACATGATTTCTTAAAAAACACGAGTTTTTAGAAAATGTGATTTATTTCGTAAATGGAATCAACAAAGCATGCACATTCTACGTGATAACGACTTTCTATAGTTTGCGCATGCGTCCGTAAATAAGAAAAGCTTACTTCCCCCCTTTTTTTAAATTCACAGCTTCTAGAAGGTTTAAATGAATTCTTAAAAAACATGAGTTTTTAGAAAATGTGATTTATTTCATAAATGGAATCAACAAACTATGCACATTCTATGTAATAACGACTTTCTATAGTTTGCGCATGCGTCCGGAAATAAGAAAAGCTTACTTCCGCCAGTTTTTTAAAACCACAACTTCTAGAAGGTTTACATGATTTCTTAAAAAACACGAGTTTTTAGAAAATGTGATTTATTTCATAAATGGAATCAACAAAGTATGCACATTCTACATCATAATAACTTTCTATAGTTTGAGCATGCATCTAGAAATAAGAAAAGCTTAATTCCCCCCGTTTTTTAAAATCACAGCTTCTAGAAGGTTTACATGATTTCTTAAAAAAACACGAGTTTTTAGGAAATGTGATTTATTTCATATATGGAATCAACAAAGTATGCACATTCTATGTCATAACGACTTTCTATAGTTTGTGCATGCGCAAACTATGTACATTCTACGTAATAACAACTTTCTATAGTTTGCGCATGCGTCCGGAAATAAGAGAAGCTTATTTCCCCCCTTTTTTTAAATTCACAGCTTCTAGAAGGTTTAGATGAATTCTTAAAAATAAACGAGTTTTTAGAAAATGTGATTTATTTCATAAATGGCATCAACAAAGTATGCACATTCTACGTAGTAACGACTTTCTATAGATTGCGCATCCATCCGGAAATAAGAAAAGCTTACTTCTGCCAGTTTTTTAAAATCACAGCTTCTAGAAAGTTTACATGATTTCTTAAAAAACACGAGCTTTTATGTGATTTATTTCATAAATGGAATCAACAAAGTATGCACATTCTATGTCATAACGACTTTATAAAGTTTGCGCATGCGCAAACTATGAGCATTCTACGTGATAACGACTTTCTATAGTTTGCGCATGCGTCTGGAAATAAGAAAAGCTTACTTCCCCCCTTTTATTAAATTCACAGCTTCTAGAAGGTTTAGATGAATTCTTAAAAAACACGAGTTTTTAGAAAATCTGATTTATTTCATCAATGGAATCAACAATCTATGCACATTCTATGTAATAATGACTTTCTATAATTTGCAGATGCGTCCGGAAATAAGAAAAGCTTACTTCCCCCCTTTTTTAAAAAACATGAGTTTTTAGAAAATGTGATTTATTTCATAAATGGAATCAACAAACTATGCACATTCTATGTAATAACGACTTTCTATAGTTTGCGCATGCGTCCGGAAATAAGAAAAGCTTACTTCCGCCAGTTTTTTAAAACCACAACTTCTAGAAGGTTTACATGATTTCTTAAAAAACACGAGTTTTTAGAAAATGTGATTTATTTCATAAATGGAATCAACAAAGTATGCACATTCTACATCATAATAACTTTCTATAGTTTGAGCATGCATCTGGAAGTAAGAAAAGCTTAATTCCCCCCGTTTTTTAAAATCACAGCTTCTAGAAGGTTTACATGATTTCTTAAAAAAACACGAGTTTTTAGGAAATGTGATTTATTTCATATATGGAATCAACAAAGTATGCACATTCTATGTCATAACGACTTTATAAAGTTTGCGCATGCGCAAACTATGAGCATTCTACGTGATAACGACTTTCTATAGTTTGCGCATGCGTCTGGAAATAAGAAAAGCTTACTTCCCCCCTTTTATTAAATTCACAGCTTCTAGAAGGTTTAGATGAATTCTTAAAAATAAACGAGTTTTTAGAAAATGTGATTTATTTCATAAATGGCATCAACAAAGTATGCACATTCTACGTAGTAACGACTTTCTATAGATTGCGCATCCATCCGGAAATAAGAAAAGCTTACTTCTGCCAGTTTTTTAAAATCACAGCTTCTAGAAAGTTTACATGATTTCTTAAAAAACACGAGCTTTTATGTGATTTATTTCATAAATGGAATCAACAAAGTATGCACATTCTATGTCATAACGACTTTATAAAGTTTGCGCATGCGCAAACTATGAGCATTCTACGTGATAACGACTTTCTATAGTTTGCGCATGCGTCTGGAAATAAGAAAAGCTTACTTCCCCCCTTTTATTAAATTCACAGCTTCTAGAAGGTTTAGATGAATTCTAAAAAAACACAAGTTTTTAGAAAATGTGATTTATTTCATAAATGGAATCAACAAGCTATGCACATTCTACATAATAACGACTTTCTATAGTTTGCGCATGCGTCCGGAAATAAGAAAAGCTTACTTCCGCCAGTTTCTTAAAACCACAGCTTCTAGAAGGTTTACATGATTTCTTAAAAAACACGAGTTTTTAGAAAATGTGATTTATTTCATAAATGGAATCAACAAAGTATGCACATTCTATGTCATAACGACTTTCTATAGTTTGCGCATTCACAAACTATACACATTCTACGTGATAACGACTTTCTATAGTTTGCGCATGGGTCCGGAAATAAGAAAAGCTTACTTCCCCCCTTTTTTTAAATTCACGGCTTCTAGAAGGTTTAGATGAATTCTTAAAAAACACGAGTTTTTAGAAAATGTGATTTATTTCATAAATGGAATCAACAAAGTATGCACATTCTACGTCATAACAACTTTCTATAGTTTGCACATGCATCCAGAAATAAGAAAAGCTTAATTTTCCCCGTTTTTTAAAAACACAGCTTCTAAAAGGTTTACCTGATTTATTAAAAAACACGAGTTTTTAGAAAATGTGATTTATTTCATAAATGGAATCAACAAAGTATGCACATTCTATGTGATAACGACTTTCTATAGTTTGCGCATGCGTCCGAAAATAAGAAAAGCTTACTTCCGTCAGTTTGTTAAAACCACAGCTTTTAGAAGGTTTACATGATTTCTTGAAAAACACGAGTTTTTAGAAAATGTGATTTATTTCATAAATGGAATCAACAAAGTATGCACATTCTACATCATAACGACTTTCTATAGTTTGAGCATGCATCCGGAAATAAGAAAAGCTTAATTCCCCCCATTTTTTAAAATCACAGCTTCTAGAAGGTTTACATGATTTCTTAAAAAACACGAGTTTTTTAGGAAATGTGATTTATTTCATCAATGGAATCAACAAAGTATGCACATTCTGTGTCATAACGACTTTCTATAGTTTGCGCATGCGCAAACTATGCACATTCTACGTAATAACGGCCTTCTATAGTTTGCGCATATGTCCGGAAATAAGAAAAGCTTACTTCCCCCCTTTTTTTAAGTCCACAGCTTCTAGAAGGTTTAGATGAATTCTTAAAAACACTAACTTTTAGAAAATGTGATTTATTTCATAAATGGAATCAACAAACTATGCACATTCTACGTAATAACGACTTTCTATAGTTTGCGCATGCATCCGGAAATAAGAAAAGCTTACTTCCGCCAATTTTTAAAAACCACACCTTCTAGAAGGTTTACATGATTCCTTAAAAAACACGAGTTTTTAGAAAATGTGATTTATTTTATAAATGGAATCAACAAAGTATGCACATTCTATGTCATAACGACTTTCTATAGTTTGCGCATGCGCAAACTATGCACATTCTACGTGATAACGACTTTCTATAGTTTGCGCATGTGTCCGGAAATAAGAAAAGCTTACTTCCCCCCTTTTTTTAAATTCACAGCTTCTAGAAGGTTTAGATGAATTCTTAAACAACACGAGTTTTTAGAAAATTTGATTTATTTCATAAATAAGAATCAACAAACTATGCACATCCTACATAATAACGACTTTCTATAGTTTGCGCATGCGTCCGGAAATAAGAAAAGCTTACTTCCACCAGTTTTTTAAAACCACAACTTCTAGAAGGTTTACATGATTTCTTGAAAAACACGAGTTTTTAGAAAATGTGATTTATTTCATAAATGGAATCAAGAAATTATGCACATTCTACATGATAACGACTTTCTATAGTTTGAGAATGCATCCGGAAATAAGAAAAGCTTAATTCCCCCCGTTTTTTAAAATCACAGCTTCTAGAAGGTTTACATGATTTCTTAAAAAACAAGACTTTTAGGAAATGTGATTTATTTCATAAATGGAATCAACAAAGTATGCACATTCTATATCATAACGACTTTCTATAGTTTGCGCATGCGCAAACTTTGCATATTCTACGTAATAACAACTTTCTATAGTTTGCGCATGCGTCTGGAAATAAGAAAAGCTTACTTCCCCCCTTTTTTTAAATTCACAGCATCTAGAAGGTTTAGATGAATTCTTAAAAAACATGAGTTTTTAGAAAATGTGGTTTATTTCATAAATGGAATCAACAAAGTATGCACATTCGTCGTCATAACAACTTTCTATAGTGTGCGCATGCGTCCGGAAATAAGAAAAGCTTAATTCCCACCATTTTTTAAAATCACAGCTTCTAGAAGGTTTACATGATTTCTTAAAAAACACGAGTTTTTAGGACATCTGATTTATTTCATAAATGGAATCAACAAAGTATGCACATTCTATGTCATAACGACTTTCTATAGTTTGCGCATGCGCAAACTATGCACATTCTACGTAATAACGACTTTCTATAGTTTGCGCATGGGTCCGGAAATAAGAAAAGCTTACTTCCCCCCTTTTTTTAAATTCACAGCTTCTAGAAGGTTTAGATGAATTCTTAAACAACACGAGTTTTTAGAAAATTTGATTTATTTCATAAATGGAATCAACAAACTATGCACATCATACGTAATAACGACTTTCTATAGTTTGCGCATGCGTCCGGAAATAAGAAAAGCTTAATTCCGCCAGTTTTTTAAAACCACAACTTCTAGAAGGTTTACATGATTTCTTGAAAAACACGAGTTTTTAGAAAATGTGATTTATTTCATAAATGGAATCAACAAATTATGCACATTCTACATCATAAAGACTTTCTATAGTTTGAGCATGCATCCGGAAATAAGAAAAGGTTAATTCCCCCCGTTTTTTAAAATCACAGCTTCTACAAGGTTTACATGATTTCTTAAAAAACAAGATTTTTAGGAAATGTGATTTATTTCATAAATGGAATCAACAAAGTATGCACATTCTATATCATAAGGACTTTCTATAGTTTGCGCATGTGCAAACTTTGCACATTCTCCGTAATAACAACTTTCTATAGTTTGCGCATGCGTCTGGAAATAAGAAAAGCTTACTTCCCCCCTTTTTTTAAATTCACAGCTTCTAGAAGGTTTAGATGAATTCTTAAAAAACACGAGTTTTTAGAAAATGTGATTTATTTCATAAATGGAATCAACAAAGTATGCACATTCTTCGTCATAACAACTTTCTATAGTTTGCGCATGCGTCCGGAAATAAGAAAAGCTTAATTCCCACCATTTTTTAAAATCACAGCTTCTAGAAGGTTTACATGATTTCTTAAAAAACACGAGTTTTTAGGACATCTGATTTATTTCATAAATGGAATCAACAAAGTATGCACATTCTATGTCATAACGACTTTCTATAGTTTGCGCATGCACAAACTATGCACATTCTACGTAATAACAACTTTCTATAGTTTGCGCATGCGTCCGGAAATAAGAAAAGCTTACTTCCCCCCTTTTTTTAAATTCAAAGCTTCTAGAATGTTTAGATGAATTCTTAAAAAACACAAGTTTTTAGAAAATGTGATTTATTTCATAAATGGAATCAATAAAGTATGCACATTCTATGTCATAACGACTTTCTATAGTTTGCGCATGCGCAAACTATGCACATTCTACGTGATAACGACTTTCTATAGTTTGCGCATGGGTCCGGAAATAATAAAAGCTTACTTCCCCCCTTTTTTTAAATTCACAGCTTCTAGAAGGTTTAGATGAATTCTTAAAAAACACGAGTTTTTAGAAAATGTGATTTATTTCATAAATGGAATCAACAAACTATGAACATTCTACGTAATAACGACTTTCCATAGTTTGCGCATGCGTCCGAAAATAAGAAAAGCGTACTTTCGCTAGTTTCTTAAAACCACAGCTTCTAGAAGGTTTACATGATTTCTTAAGAAAAACGAGTTTTTAGAAAATGTGATTTATTTCATAAATGGAATCAACAAAGTATGCACATTCTACATCATAACGACTTTCTATAGTTTGAGCATGCATCCGGAAATAAGAAAAGCTTAATTCCCCCCATTTTTTAAAATCACAGCTTCTAGAAGGTTTACATGATTTCTTAAAAACCACGAGTTTTTAGGAAATGTGATTTATTTCATCAATGGAATCAACAAAGTATGCACATTCTGTGTCATAACGACTTTCTATAGTTTGCGCATGCGCAAACTATGCACATTCTACGTAATAACAACTTTCTATAGTTTGTGCATACGTCCGGAAATAAGAAAAGCTTACTTCCCTCCTTTTTTTAAATTCACAGCTTTTAGAAGGTTTAGATGAATTCTTAAAAAACACGAGTTTTTAGAAAATGTGATTTATTTCATAAATGGAATCAATAAAGTATGCACATTCTACGTCATAACAACTTTCTATAGTTTGCGCATGCGTCCGGAAATAAGAAAAGCTTAATTCCCCCCGTTTTTTAAAATCACAGCTTCTAGAAGGTTTACATGATTTCTTAAAAAACAAGTGTTTTTAGAAAATGTGATTTATTTCATAAATGGAATCAACAAAGTATGCACATTCTACATCATAACGACTTTCTATTGTTTGAGCATGCATCCGGAAATAAGAAAAGCTTAATTCCCCCCATTTTTTAAAGTCACAGCTTCTTGAAGGTTTACATCATTTCTTAAAAAACACGAGTTTTTAGGAAATGTGATTTATTTCATAAATGGAATCAACAAAGTATGCACATTGTATGTCATAATGACTTTCTATAGTTTGTGCATGCGCAAACTATGCACATTCTATGTGATAACGACTTTCTATAGTTTGCGCATGCGTTCGGAAATAAGAAAAGCTTACTTCCCCCATTTTTTTAAATTCACAGCTTCTAGAAGGTTTAGATGAATTCTTAAAAAACACGAGTTTTTAGAAAATGTGATTTATTTCATAAATGGAATCAACAAAGTATGCACATTCTACGTAGTAACGACTTTCTATAGTTTGCACATGCGTCCGGAAATAAAAAAAGCTTGCTTCCGCCAGTTTTTTAAAATCACGGCTTCTAGAAGGTTTACATGATTTCTTAAAAAACACGAGTTTTTAGAAAATGTGATTTATTTCATAAATGGAATCAACAAAGTATGCACATTCTACATCATAACGACTTTCTATAGTTTGAGCATTCGTCCGGAAATAAGAAAAGCTTAATTCCCCCCGTTTTTTAAAATCACAGCTTCCAGAAGGTTAACATGATTTCTTAAAAAACACTAGTTTTTAGGAAATGTGATTTATTTCATAAATGGAATCAACAAAGTATGCACATTGTATGTCATAACGACTTTCTATAGTTTGCGCATGCGCAAACTATGCACATTCTACGTGATAATGACTTTCTATAGTTTGCGCATGCGTTCGGAAATAAGAAAACCTTACTTCCCCCATTTTTTTAAATTCACAGCTTCTAGAAGGTTTAGATGAATTCTTAAAAAACACGAGTTTTTATAAAATGTGATTTATTTCATAAATGGAATCAACAAAGTATGCACATTCTACGTAGTAACGACTTTCTATAGTTTGCACATGCGTTCGGAAATAAGAAAAGCTTGCTTCCGCCAGTATTTTAAAATCACGGCTTCTAGAAGGTTTACATGATTTCTTAAAAAACACGAGTTTTTAGAAAATGTGATTTATTTCATAAATGGAATCAACAAACTATGCACATTCTACGTAATAACGACTTTCTATAGTTTGCGCATGCATTCGGAAATAAGAAAAGCTTACTTCCCCCCTTTTTTTCAATTCACAGCTTCTAGAAGGTTTGGATGAATTCTTAAAAAACACGACTTTTTAGAAAATGTGATTTATTTCATAAATGGAGTCAACAAAGTATGCACATTCTATGTCATAAAGACTTTCTATAGTTTGCGCATGCGCAAACTATGCACATTCTACGTAATAACAACTTTCTATAGTTTGCGCATGCGTTCGGAAATAAGAAAAGCTTACTTCCCCCCTTTTTTTAAATCCACAGCTTCTAGAAGGTTTAGATGAATTCTTCTAAAACAGGAGTTTTTAGAAAATGTGATTTATTTCATAAATGGAATCAACAAAGTATGCACATTCTTCGTCATAACGACATTCTATAGTTTGCGCATGCGTCCGAAAATAAGAAAAGCTTAATTCCGCCCGTTTTTTAAAATCACAGCTTCTAGAAGGTTTACATGATTTCTTAAAAAACATGAATTTTTAGAAAATGTGATCTATTTCATAAATGGAATCAACAAAGTATGCACATTCTACATCATAACGACTTTCTATAGTTTGAGCATTCGTCCGGAAATAAGAAAAGCTTAATTCCCCCCGTTTTTTAAAATCACAGCTTCCAGAAGGTTAACATGATTTCTTAAAAAACACGAGTTGTTAGGAAATGTGATTTATTTCATAAATGGAATCAACAAAGTATGCACATTGTATGTCATAACGACTTTCTATAGTTTGCGCATGCGCAAACTATGCACATTCTACGTGATAACGACTTTCTATAGTTTGCGCATGCGTTCGGAAATAAGAAAAGCTTACTTCCCCCATTTTTTTAAATTCACAGCTTCTAGAAGGTTTAGATGAACTCTTAAAAAACACGAGTTTTTAAAAAATGTGATTTATTTCATAAATGGAATCAACAAAGTATGCACATTCTACATAGTAACGACTTTCTATAGTTTGTGCATGCGTCCGGAAATAAGAAAAGCTTACTTCCGCCAGTTTTTTAAAATCACAGCTTCTAGAAGGTTTACATGATTTATTAAAAAACACGAGTTTTTAGAAAATGTGATTTATTTCATAAATAGAATCAAAAAAGTATGCACATTCTATGTCATAACGACTTTCTATAGTTTGCGCATGCGCAAACTATGCACATTCTACGTGATAACGACTTTCTATAATTTGCGCATGCATCCGGAAATAAGAAAAGCTTACTTCCCCCCCTTTTTTAAATTCACAGCTTCGAGAAGGTTTAGATGAATTCTTAGAAAACATGAGTTTTTAGAAAATGTGATTTATTTTATAAATGGAAACAAGAAACTATGCAAATTTTACGTAATAAAAACTTTCTATAGTTTGCGCATGCGTCCGGAAATAAGAAAAGCTTACTTCCCTCCTTTTTTTAAATTCCAGCTTCTAGAAGGTTTAGATGAATTCTTAAAAAACAGGAGTTTTTAGAAAATGTGATTTATTTCATAAATGGAATCAACAAAGTATGCACATTCTAGGTCATAACGACTTTCTATAGTTTGCGCATGCGTCCGGAAATAAGAAAAGCTTAATTCCCCCCGTTTTTTAAAACCACAGCTTCTAGAAGGTTTACATGATTTCTTAAAAAACACGAGTTTTTGGAAAATATTATTTATTTCATAAATGGAATAAAAAAAGTATGCACATTCTACATAGAAACGACTTTCTATAGTTTGCGCATGCGTCCGGAAATAAGAAAAGCTTACTTTCGCCAGTTTTTTAAAACCACAGCTTCTAGAACGTTTACATGATTTCTTAAAAAACACGAGCTTTTAGAAAATGTGATTTATTTCATAAATGGTATCAACAAAGTATGCACATTCTACATCATAATGACTTTCTATAGTTTGGGCATGCATCCGGAAATAAGAAAATCTTAATTCCCCCCATTTTTAAAATCACAGCTTCTAGAAGGTTTACATGATTTCTTAAAAAACACGAAGTTTTAGAAAATGTGATTTATTTCATAAATGGAATCAACAAAGTATGCACATTCTATGTCATAATGACTTTCTATAGTTTTCGCATGCGTCCAGAAATAAGAAAAGCTTACTTCCCCCCTTTTTTTAAATTCACAGCTTCTAGAAGGTTTAGATGAATTCTTAAAAAACACGAGTTTTTAGAAAATGTGATTTATTTCATAAATGGAGTCAACAAAGTATGCACATTCTATGTCATAACGACTTTCTATAGTTTGTGCATGCGCAAACTATGCACATTCTATGTAATAACAACTTTCTATAGTTTGCGCATACGTCCGGAAATAAGAAAAGCTTACTTCCCCCGTTTTTTTAAATCCACAGCTTCTAGAAGGTTTAGATGAATTCTTAAAAAACATGAGTTTTTAGAAAATGTGATTTATTTCATAAATGGAATCAACAAAGTATGCACATTCTACGTCATAACGACTTTCTATAGTTTGTGCATGCGTCCGAAAATAAGAAAAGCTTAATTCCCCCGTTTTTTAAAATCACAGCTTCTAGAAGGTTTACATGATTTCTTAAAAAACACGAATTTTTAGAAAATGTGATTTATTTCATAAATGGAATCAACAAAGTATGCACATTCTACATCATAACGACTTTCTATAGTTTGAGCATGCATCCGGAAATAAGAAAAGTTTAATTCCCCCCGTTTTTTAAAATCACAGCTTCTAGAAGGTTTACATGATTTCTTAAAAAACACGAGTTTTTAGGAAATGTGATTTATTTCATAAATGGAGTCAACAAACTATGCACATTCTATGTCATAACGAATTTCTATAGTTTGTGCATGCGCAAACTATGCACATTCTATGTAATAACAACTTTCTATAGTTTGCGCATACGTCCGGAAATAAGAAAAGCTTACTTCCCCCCTTTTTTTAAATTCACAGCTTCTAGAAGGTTTAGATGAATTCTTAAAAAACACGAGTTTTTAGAAAATGTGATTTATTTCATAAATGGAGTCAACAAAGTATGCACATTCTATGTCATAACGACTTTCTATAGTTTGTGCATGCGCAAACTATGCACATTCTATGTAATAACAACTTTCTATAGTTTGCGCATACGTCCGGAAATAAGAAAAGCTTACTTCCCCCGTTTTTTTAAATCCACAGCTTCTAGAAGGTTTAGATGAATTCTTAAAAAACATGAGTTTTTAGAAAATGTGATTTATTTCATAAATGGAATCAACAAAGTATGCACATTCTACGTCATAACGACTTTCTATAGTTTGTGCATGCGTCCGAAAATAAGAAAAGCTTAATTCCCCCGTTTTTTAAAATCACAGCTTCTAGAAGGTTTACATGATTTCTTAAAAAACACGAATTTTTAGAAAATGTGATTTATTTCATAAATGGAATCAACAAAGTATGCACATTCTACATCATAACGACTTTCTATAGTTTGAGCATGCATCCGGAAATAAGAAAAGTTTAATTCCCCCCGTTTTTTTAAAATCACAGCTTCTAGAAGGTTTACATGATTTCTTAAAAAAACACGAGTTTTTAGGAAATGTGATTTATTTCATAAATGGAGTCAACAAACTATGCACATTCTATGTCATAACGAATTTCTATAGTTTGTGCATGCGCAAACTATGCACATTCTACGTGATAATGACTTTCTATAGTTTGCGCAAGCATCCGTAAATAAGAAAAGCTTACTTCCCACCATTTTTTAAATTCACAGATTCTAGAAGGTTTAGATGAATTCTTAAAAAACACGAGTTTTTAGAAAATGTTATTTATTTCATAAATGGAATCAACAAACTATGCACATTCTACGTAATAACGAATTTCTATAGTTTGCGCATGCGTCCGGAAATAAGAAAAGCTTAATTCCCCCCGTTTTTTAAAATCACAGCTTCTAGAAGGTTTACATGATTTCTTAAAAAACACGAGTTGTTAGGAAATGTGATTTATTTCATAAATGGAATCAACAAAGTATGCACATTCTATGTCATAACGACTTTCTATAGTTTGTGCATGCGCAAACTATGCACATTCTATGTAATAACAACTTTCTATAGTTTGCGCATACGTCCGGAAATAAGAAAAGCTTACTTCCCCCCTTTTTTTAAATTCACAGCTTCTAGAAGGTTTAGATGAATTCTTAAAAAACACGAGTTTTTAGAAAATGTGATTTATTTCATAAATGGAGTCAACAAAGTATGCACATTCTATGTCATAACGACTTTCTATAGTTTGTGCATGCGCAAACTATGCACATTCTATGTAATAACAACTTTCTATAGTTTGCGCATACGTCCGGAAATAAGAAAAGCTTACTTCCCCCGTTTTTTTTAAATCCACAGCTTCTAGAAGGTTTAGATGAATTCTTAAAAAACATGAGTTTTTAGAAAATGTGATTTATTTCATAAATGGAATCAACAAAGTATGCACATTCTACGTCATAACGACTTTCTATAGTTTGTGCATGCGTCCGAAAATAAGAAAAGCTTAATTCCCCCGTTTTTTAAAATCACAGCTTCTAGAAGGTTTACATGATTTCTTAAAAAACACGAATTTTTAGAAAATGTGATTTATTTCATAAATGGAATCAACAAAGTATGCACATTCTACATCATAACGACTTTCTATAGTTTGAGCATGCATCCGGAAATAAGAAAAGTTTAATTCCCCCCGTTTTTTTAAAATCACAGCTTCTAGAAGGTTTACATGATTTCTTAAAAAACACGAGTTTTTTAGGAAATGTGATTTATTTCATAAATGGAGTCAACAAACTATGCACATTCTATGTCATAACGAATTTCTATAGTTTGTGCATGCGCAAACTATGCACATTCTACGTGATAATGACTTTCTATAGTTTGCGCAAGCATCCGTAAATAAGAAAAGCTTACTTCCCACCATTTTTTAAATTCACAGATTCTAGAAGGTTTAGATGAATTCTTAGAAAACACGAGTTTTTAGAAAATGTTATTTATTTCATAAATGGAATCAACAAACTATGCACATTCTACGTAATAACGAATTTCTATAGTTTGCGCATGCGTCCGGAAATAAGAAAAGCTTAATTCCCCCCGTTTTTTAAAATCACAGCTTCTAGAAGGTTTACATGATTTCTTAAAAAACATGAGTTTTTAGGAAATGTGATTTATTTCATAAATGGAGTCAACAAAGTATGCACATTCTATGTCGTAACGAATTTCTATAGTTTTTGCATGCGCAAACTATGCACATTCTACGTGATAACGACTTTCTAAAGTTTGCGCAAGCGTCCGTTAATAAGAAAAGCTTACTTCCCACCATTTTTTAAATTCACAGATTCTAGAAGGTTTAGATGAATTCTTAATCAACATGAGTTTTTAGAAAATGTGATTTATTTCATAAATGGAATCAACAAACTATGCACATTCTACGTAATAACGACTTTCTATAGTTTGCGCATGCGTCCGGAAATAAGAAAAGCTTAATTCCCCCCGTTTTTTAAAATCACAGCTTCTAGAAGGTTTACATGATTTCTTAAAAAACACGAGTTTTTAGAAAATGTGATTTATTTCATAAATGGAATCAACAAAGTATGCACATTCTACGTCATAATGACTTTCTATAGTTTGCGCATGCGTCCGGAAATATGAAAAGCTTAATTCCCCCCGTTTTTTAAAATCACGGCTTCTAGAAGGTTTATATGATTTCTTAAAAAACACAAGTTTTTAGAAAATGTGATGTATTTCATAAATGGAATCAACAAAATATGCACATTCTATGTCATAACGAATTTCTATAGTTTGTGCATGCGCAAACTATGCACATTCTACGTGATAACGACTTTCTATAGTTTGCGCAAGCGTCCGGAAATAAGAAAAGCTTACTTCCCCCCTTTTTTTAAATTCACAGCTTCTAGAAGGTTTAGATGAATTCCTAAAAAACACGAGTTTTTAGAAAATGTGATTTATTTCATAAATGGAATCAACAAGCTATGCACATTCTACGTAGAAACGACTTTCTATAGTTTGCGCATGCGTCCGGAAATAAGAAAAGCTTACTTTCGCCAGTTTTTTAAAACCACAGCTTCCAGAACGTTTACTTGATTTCTTAAAAAACACGAGTTTTTAGAAAATGTGATTTAGTTCATAAATGCAATCAACAAAGTATGCACATTCTACGTGATAACGAATTTCTATAGTTTGCTCATGGGTCCGGAAATAAGAAAAGCTTACTTCCCCCCTTTTTTTAACTTCACAGCTTCTAGAAGGTTTAGATGAATTCTTAAAAAACATGAGTTTTTAGAAAATGTGATTTATTTCATAAATGGAATCAACAAACTATGGATATTCTACGTAATAACGACTTTCTATAGTTTGCGCATGCGTCCGGAAATAAGAAAAGCTTACTTCCGCTAGTTTTTTCAAACCACAGCTTCTAGAAGGTTTACATGATTTCTTGTAAAACACGAGTTTTTAGAAAATATGATTTATTTCATAAATGGAATCAACAAATTATGCACATTCTACATCATAACGACTTTCTATAGTTTGAGCATGCATCCGGAAATAAGAAAAGCTTAATTCCCCCCGTTTTTTAAAATCACAACTTCTAGAAGGTTTACATGATTTCTTAAAAAACAAGAGTTTTTAGGAAATGTGATTTATTTCATAAATGGAATCAACAAACTATGCATATTCTATATCGTAACGACTTTCTATAGTTTGCGCATGCGCAAAATTTGCACATTCTACGTAATAACAACTTTCTATAGTTTGCGCATGCGTCTGGAAATAAGAAAAGCTTACTTCCCCCCTTTTTTTAAATTCACAGCTTCTAGACGGTTTAGATGAATTCTTAAAAAACATGAGTTTTTAGAAAATGTGATTTATTTCATAAATGAAATCAGAAAAGTATGCATATTCTTCGTCATAACGACTTTCTTATAGTTTGCGCATGCGTCCGGAAATGAGAAAAGCTTAATTCCCACCATTTTTTAAAATCACAGCTTCTAGAAGGTTTACATGATTTCTTAAAAACCACGAGTTTTTAGGACATCTGATTTATTTCATAAATGGAATCAACAAAGTATGCACATTCTATGTCATAATGAATTTCTATAGTTTGCGCATGCGCAAACTATGCACATTCTACGTAATAACAACTTTCTATTGTTTGCGCATGCGTCCGGAAATAGGAAAAGCTTAATTCCCCCCTTTTTTTAAATTCACAGCTTCTAGAAGGTTTAGATGAATTTTTAAAAAACACGAGTTTTTAGAAAATGCGATTTCTTTCATAAATGGAATCAACAAACTATGCACATTCTACGTAATAACGACTTTCTATAGTTTGCGCATGCATCCAGAAATAAGAAAAGCTTAATTCCCCCCGTTTTTTAAAATCAGAGCTTCTAGAAGGTTTACATGATTTCTTAAAAAACACGAGTTTTTAGAAAATGTGATTTATTTCATAAATGGAATCAACAAAGTATGCAAATTCTTTGTCATAACGACTTTCTATAGTTTGCGCATGCGTCCGGAAAGAAGAAAAGCTTAATTCCCCCCATTTTTTAAAATCACAACTTCTAGAAGGTTTACATGATTTCTTAAAAAACACGAGTTTTTAGGAAATGTGATTTATTTCATAAATGGAATCAACAAAGTATGCACATTCTATGTCATAATGAATTTCTATAGTTTGCGCATGCGCAAACTATGCAGATTCTACGTAATAACAACTTTCTATAGTTTGCGCATGCGTCCGGAAATAAGAAAAACTTACTTCCCCCCTTTTTTTAAATTTCAGCTTCTAGAAGGTTTAGATGAATTCTTAAAAAACACGAGTTTTTAGAAAATGTGATTTATTTCATAAATGGAATCAACAAAGTATGCACATTCTATGTCATAATGACTTTCTATAGTTTGCGCATGCGTCCGGAAATAAGAAAAGCTTAATTCCCCCCGTTTTTTAAAATCACGGCTTCTAGAAGGTTTACATGATTTCTTAAAAAACACAAGTTTTTAGAAAATGTGATGTATTTCATAAATGGAATCAACAAAATATGCACATTCTATGTCATATAGAATTTCTATAGTTTGTGCATGCGCAAACTATGCACATTCTACGTGATAACGACTTTCTATAGTTTGCGCAAGCGTCCGGAAATAAGAAAAGCTTACTTCCCCCCTTTTTTTAAATTCACAGCTTCTAGAAGGTTTAGATGAATTCCTAAAAAACACGAGTTTTTAGAAAATGTGATTTATTTCATAAATGGAATCAACAAGGTATGCACATTCTACGTAGAAACGACTTTCTATAGTTTGCACATGCGTCCGGAAATAAGAAAAGCTTACTTCCACCAGTTTTTTAAAACCACAGCTTCCAGAACGTTTACTTGATTTCTTAAAAAACACGAGTTTTTAGAAAATGTTATTTAGTTCATAAATGGAATCAACAAAGTATGCACATTCTACGTGATAACGAATTTCTATAGTTTGCTCATGGGTCCGGAAATAAGAAAAGCTTACTTCCCCCCTTTTTTTAAATTCACAGCTTCTAGAAGGTTTAGATGAATTCTTAAAAAACATGAGTTTTTAGAAAATGTGATTTATTTCATAAATGGAATCAACAAACTATGGATATTCTACGTAATAACGACTTTCTATAGTTTGCGCATGCGTCCAGAAATAGGAAAAGCTTACTTCCGCTAGTTTTTTCAAACCACAGCTTCTAGAAGGTTTACATGATTTCTTGTAAAACACGAGTTTTTAGAAAATGTGATTTATTTCATAAATGGAATCAACAAATTATGCACATTCTACATCATAACGACTTTCTATAGTTTGAGCATGCATCCGGAAATAAGAAAAGCTTAATTCCCCCCGTTTTTTAAAATCACAACTTCTAGAAGGTTTACACGATTTCTTAAAAAACAAGAGTTTTTAGGAAATGTGATTTATTTCATAAATGGAATCAACAAAGTATGCATATTCTATATCATAACGACTTTCTATAGTTTGCGCATGCGCAAACTTTTCACATTCTACGTAATAACAACTTTCTATAGTTTGCGCATGTGTCTGGAAATAAGAAAAGCTTACTTCCCCCCTTTTTTTAAATTCACAGCTTCTAGACGGTTTAGATGAATTCTTAAAAAACACGAGTTTTTAGAAAATGTGATTTATTTCATAAATGAAATCAACAAAGTATGCATATTCTTCGTCATAACGACTTTCTTATAGTTTGCGCATGCGTCCGGAAATGAGAAAAGCTTAATTCCCACCATTTTTTAAAATCAAAGCTTCTAGAAGGTTTACACGATTTCTTAAAAACCACGAGTTTTTAGGACATCTGATTTATTTCATAAATGGAATCAACAAAGTATGCACATTCTATGTCATAATGAATTTCTATAGTTTGCGCATGCGCAAACTATGCACATTCTACGTAATAACAACTTTCTATTGTTTGTGCATGCGTCCGGAAATAAGAAAAGCTTAATTCCCCGATTTTTTTAAATTCACAGCTTCTAGAAGGTTTAGATGAATTTTTAAAAAACACGAGTTTTTAGAAAATGCAATTTCTTTCATAAATGGAATCAACAAACTATGCACATTCTACGTAATAACGATTTTCTATAGTTTCTGCATGCGTCTGGAAATAAGAAAAGCTTACTTCCGCCAGTTTATTAAAACCACAGCGTCTAGAAGGTTTACTTGATTTCTTAAAAAACACGAGTTTTTAGAAAATGTGATTTATTTCATAAATGGAATCAACAAAGTATGCACATTCTACGTGATAACGACTTTCTATAGTTTGCGCATGCGTCTGGAAATAAGAAAAGCTTAATTCCCCTTGTTTTTAAAATCACAGCTTCTAGAAGGTTTACATGATTTCTTAAAAAACACGAGTTTTTAGGAAAAGTGATTTATTTCATAGATGGAATCAACAAAGTATGCACATTCTATATCAGAACGACTTTCTATAGTTTGCGCATGCGCAAACTATGCACATTCTACGTAATAACAACTTTCTATAGTTTGCGCATGCGTCTGGAAATAAGAAAAGCTTACTTCCCCCCTTTTTTTAAATTCACAGCTTCTAGAAGGTTTAGATGAATTCTTAAAAAACACGAGTTTTTAGAAAATGTGATTTATTTCATAAATGGAATCAACAAAGTATGCACATTCTTCGTCATAACGACTTTCTATAGTTTGCGCATGAGTCCGGAATTAAGAAAAGTTTAATTCCCCCCGTTTTTTAAAATCACAGCTTCTAGAAGGTTTTCATGATTTCTTAAAAAACACGAGTTATTAGAAAATGTTATTTATTTCATAAATGGAATCAACAAAGTATGCACATTCTATGTCATAACGATTTTCTATAGTTTGCGCATGCGCAAACTATGCACATTCTACGTGATAACGAATTTTCTATAGTTTGCGCATGCGTCCGGAAATAAGAAAAGCTTACTTCCCCCCTTTTTTTAAATTCACAGCTTCTAGAAGGTTTAGATGAATTCTTAAAAAACACGAGTTTTTAGAAAATGTGATTTATTTCATAAATGGAATCAACAAAGTATGCACATTCTAGGTCATAACGACTTTCTATAGTTTGCGCATGCGTCCGAAAATAAGAAAAGCTTAATTCCCCCCGTTTTTTAAAATCACGGCTTCTAGAAGGTTTACATGATTTCTTAAAAAACACGAATTTTTAGAAAATGTGATTTATTTCATAAATGGAATCAACAAAGTATGCACATTCTATGTCATAACAAATTTCTATAGTTTGTGCATGCGCAAACTATGCACATTCTACGTGATAACGACTTTCTATAGTTCGCGCAAGCGTCCGGAAATAAGAAAAGCTTACTTCCCCCCTTTTTTTAAATTCACAACTTCTAGAAGGTTTAGATGAATTCTTAAAAAACACGAGATTTTACAAAATGTAGTTGATTTCATAAATGGAATCAACAAAGTATGCACATTCTACGTAATAACGACTTTCTATAGTTTGCGCATGCGTCTGGAAATAAAAAAGCTTACTTCCGCCAGTTTTTTAAAACCACAGCTTCTAGAAGGTTTACATGATTTCTTAAAAAACACGAGTTTTTAGAAAATGTGATTTATTTCATAAATGGAATCAACAAAGTATGCACATTCTACATAGAAACGACTTTCTATAGTTTGCGCATGCGTCCGGAAATAAGAAAAGCTTACTTTCGCCAGTTTTTTAAAACCACAGCTTCTAGAAGGTTTACATGATTTCTTAAAAAACACAAGCTTTTAGAAAATTTTATTTATTTCATAAATTGAATCAACAAAGTATGCACATTCTGCATCATAATGACTTTCTATAGTTTGGGCATGCATCCGGAAATAAGAAAAGCTTAATTCCCCCCATTTTTTAAAATCACAGCTTCTAGAAGGTTTACATGATTTCTTAAAAAACACGAGTTTTTATTAAATGTGATTTATTTCATAAATGGAATCAACAAAGTATGCACATTCTATGTCATAATGACTTTCTATAGTTTTCGCATGCGTCCGGAAATAAGAAAAGCTTACTTCCCCCCTTTTTTTAAATTCACAGCTTTTAGAAGGTTTAGATGAATTCTTAAAAAACACGAGTTTTTAGAAAATGTGATTTATTTCATAAATGGAATCAACAAAGTATGCACATTATACATCATAACGACTTTCTATAGTTTGCGCATGCGTCCGGAAATAAGAAAAGCTTAATTCCCCCCGTTTTTTAAAATCACAGCTTCTTGAATGTTTACATGATTTCTTAAAAAACTTGAGTTTTTAGAGAATGTGATTTATTTCATAAATGGAATCAACAAAGTATTCACATTCTACATCATAACGACTTTCTATAGTTTGAGCATGCATCCGGAAATAAGAAAAGCTTAATTCCCCCCGTTTTTTAAAATCACAGCTTCTAGAAGGTTTACATGATTTCTTAAAAAACATGAGTTTTTAGGAAATGTGATTTATTTCATAAATGGAATTAACAAAGTATGCACATTCTATGTCATAATTAGTTTCTATAGTTTGCGCATGCGCAAACTATGCACATTCTACGTAATAACAACTTTCTATAGTTTGCGCATGCGTTCGGAAATAAGAAAAGCTTACTTCCCCCCTTTTTTTAAATTCACGGCTTCTAGAAGGTTTAAATGAATTCTAAAAAACATGAGTTTTTAGAAAATGTGATTTATTTCATAAATGGAATCAACAAAGTATGGACATTCTACGTCATAACGACTTTCTATAGTTTGTGCATGCGTTCGGAAATAAGAAAAGCTTGATTCCCCTGGTTTTTTAAAATCACAGCTTCTAGAAGGTTTACATGATTTCTTAAAAAACATGAATTTTTAGAAATGTGATTTATTTCATAAATGGAATCAACAAAGTATGCACATTCTATGTCATAACGAATTTCTATAGTTTGTGCATGTGCAAACTATGCACATTCGACGTGATAACGACTTTCTATAGTTTGCGCAAGCGTCCGGAAATAAGAAAAGCTTACTTCCCCCCCTTTTTTTAATTCACAGCTTCTAAAAGGTTTAGATGAATTCATAAAAAACACGAGTTTTAAGAAAATGTGATTTATTTCATAAATGGAATCAACAAGGTATGCACATTCTACGTAATAACGACTTTCTATAGTTTGCGCATGCGTCCGGAAATAAGAAAAGCTTACTTCCGCACGTTTTTTAAAACCACAACTTCTAGAAGATTTACATGATTTCTTAAAAAACATGAGTTTTTAAAAATGTGATTTATTTCGTAAATGGAATCAACAAAGTATGCACATTCTACGTGATAACGACTTTCTATAGTTTGCGCATGCGTCCGTAAATAAGAAAAGCTTACTTCCCCCCTTTTTTTAAATTCACAGCTTCTAGAAGGTTTAGATGAATTCTTAAAAAACACGAGTTTTTGGAAAATGTTATTTATTTCATAAATGGAATCAACAAACTATGCACATTCTACGTAATAACGAATTTCTATAGTTTGCGCATGCGTCCGGAAATAAGAAAAGATTACTTTTGCCAGTTTTTTAAAACCACAGCTTCTAGAAGGTTTACATGATTTCTTAAAAAACACGAGTTTTTAGAAAATGTGATTTATTTCATAAATGGAATCAACAAAGTATGCACATTCTACATCATAACAACTTTCTATAGTTTGAGCATGCATCTGGAAATAAGAAAAGCTTAATTCCCCCCGTTTTTTAAAATCACAGCTTCTAGAAGGTTTACATGATTTCTTAAAAAACACGAGTTTTTAGGAAATGTGATTTATTTCATATATGGAATCAACAAAGTATGCACATTCTATGTCATAACGACTTTCTATAGTTTGTGAATGCGCAAACTATGCACATTCTACGTAATAACAACTTTCTATAGTTTGCGCATGCGTTCGGAAATAAGAAAAGCTTATTTCCCCCCTTTTTTTAAATTCACAGCTTCTAGAAGGTTTAGATGAATTCTTAAAAAACACGAGTTTTTAGAAAATGTGATTTATTTCATAAATGGCATCAACAAAGTATGCACATTCTACGTAGTAATGACTTTCTATAGATTGCGCATCCATCCAGAAATAAGAAAAGCTTACTTCCGCCAGTTTTTTAAAATCACAGCGTCTAGAAGGTTTACATGATTTCTTAAAAAACACGAGGTTTTAGAAAATGTGATTTATTTCATAAATGGAATCAACAAAGTATGCATATTCTATGTCATAACGACTTTCTAAAGTTTGCGCATGCGCAAACTATGAGCATTCTATGTGATAACGACTTTCTATAGTTTGCGCATGTTAAGATTTAATATGCTAAGACAGAAAATAGTAGCATTACATATCATTTCACAATAATAGCATATACAGGATCACTGAAGAAACAACAAGCATAGCATAAACACAAGAGACACAGATTTATCCTGGGAAACCCTCATGGGGTAGAAAACCCAGTAAAGCTTCCTCAATATAGATGACCAACAATATACAAAGATGCAAACCAAAGACATGATCTCCTTCTCCACCATAGCAGACCTCTCCTCCACAAGTGTGCCTCTCTCAAGTGTGTGTGTGTGTGTCAAATGAGGAACACACCTCCTCTATTTATACACCACTTTGACATATCTTTTACACAAGTACACGTAGGCTCGTATTTAACCAATGGGTTAAATACCCCACTACAAATGACTGGGCCGACCCCTCTAGGGTGGTCTAATAACCCTTTGACGCACATAACACATACAGGGGCCGACTCCCACTGGGGAAGTCTAATAACCCGAGTTACCACATTCCGACGAAGGAATAAACATCTCCGGATATACAATAAGATCTTCACGGAGGAATGAAACATCTCCGGAATAATAAAGTATAAATATAATATTCTTTGAAGTTACAATATCTCAACACTCCCCCTTAACGAGAAGGATATTATAACAGCATCTGCATGAGCAAGGAGTCATCAACATCATACATGATACATCTATAAATCATTGGAAGCTTTCTCAACATCATCAGTAACTCAAGAAGTTATTGGAACATCTTCAATACTGGAACATCAACATCTTCAGTACTGAGTCTTTATCTTCTGTAGCACTCGAACAACTATAGCAACATCAACATCTGGATCCTCACGATCATCAGCATCATCATCTCACGATCATCAGCATCGTCATCACACAATCATCAGCATCGTCATCACACGATCATCAGCATCGTCATCACACGATCATCAGCATCGTCATCACATGATCATCAGCATCGTCATCACACGATCATCAGCATCGTCATCACACGATCATCATCATCGTCATACCACGATCATCAGCATCGTCATCACATGATCATCAGCATCGTCATCACACGATCATCAGCATCGTCATCTAGATCATCACGATCAGCAGCATCGTCATCTAGATCATCACAATCAGCAACATCGTCATCTAGATCATCACGATCAACAACATTGTCATCTAGATCATCACGATCAACAACATCATCAATACAAGTATAAATATCATTAATACAAGTATCCTCATCAATACAAGTATACACATCATCAATACAAGTATCCTCATCAATACAAGTATACACATCATCAATACAAGTATCCTCATCAATACAAGTATACACATCATCAATACAAGTATCCTCATCAATACAAGTACACATATCATCAATACAAGTATCCTCATCAATACAAGTATACATATCATCAATACAAGTATCCTCATCAATACAAGTATACACAATAGCAGCATACCCTGCAACACACAAGATCCAATTACGGGATGATCAATCCCTTTCACTTTAGGACATGGGTCCAAGGATGATACAATCCCGATCCCCTTACGGGATGATCAGTCCCTCTCGGTTTAAGACAACTCTCATGTCTATGGATGATGCAATCTAGATCAACTTACAGGATGATCAATCCTTATCACTTTAAGACACCTCACCATGTCTAGGGACGAGGCAATCCCAATCTATTTACAGCATGATTAGTCCTTATCACTTTAAGACATCTCACCATGTCTAGGGACGAGGCAATCCCAATCTATTTACAGGATGATTAGTCCTTATCACTTTAAGACATCTCACCATGTCTAGGGACGAGGCAATCCCAATCTATTTACAGGATGATTAGTCCTTATCACTTTAAGATATCTCACCATGTCTAGGGATGAGGCAATCCCAATCTATTTACAGGATGATTAGTCCATTCAATCTCATTTAGGACTATCCTTCCTTTCAGAATTACTGGATTTACTGTCCAAGGATGATTTAATCCACTCAACTCATTTAGGACTATCCTTCCTTTCGGAATTACTGGATTTATAGTCCAAGGATGATTTAATCCACTCAATTCATTTAGGACTATCCTTCCTTTCAGAATTACTGGATTTACTGTCCAAGGATGATTTAATCCACTCAATTCATTTAGGACTATCCTTCCTTTCGGAATTACTGGATTTACTGTCCAAGGATGATTTAATCCACTCAATTCATTTAGGACTATCCTTCCTTTTGGAATTACTGGATTTACTGTCCAAGGATGATTTAATCCACTCAATTCATTTAGGACTATCCTTCCTTTCAGAATTACTGGATTTACTATCCAAGGATGATTTAATCCACTGAATTCATTTAGGACTATCCTTCCTTTCGGAATTACTGGATTTACTGTCCAAGGATGATTTAATCCACTCAATTCATTTAGGACTATCCTTCCTTTCGGAATTACTGGATTTACTATCCAAGGATGATTTAATCCACAACCATACATTTAGACCCACATCCAAGGATGACTCAATCCTCAAACGTACATTTAGGACCTACGTCCAAGGATGACTCAATCCTCAACCGTGCATTTAGGACCTACGTCCAAGGATGACTTAATCCTCAACTGTGCATTTAGGACCTACGTCCAAGGATGACTTAATCCTCAACCGTACATTTAGGACCTAGTTCAAGGATGACTTAATCCTCAACTCGCATTTAGGACCTACGTCCAAGGATGACTTAATCCTCAACCGTGCATTTAGGAACTACGTCCAAGGATGACTTAATCCTCAACCATGCATTTAGGACCTACGTCCAAGGATGACTTAATCCTTAACCATACATTTAGGACCTATGTCCAAGGATGACTTAATCCCTCACCGTCCACCAAGGACTTCATTCTCGAAGACTTACGTCTACGGCTCTTCTTTAGGACTGAAGTCCAGGAATGATCCAATCCCTTCACATGTTCACCAAGAACTTCATTTTCGAAGACATATGTCTACGGCTCTTCTTTAGGACTGAAGTCCAGGAATGATCCAATCCCTTCACATGTTCATCAAGAACTTCATTTTCGAGGACATACGTCTATGGCTCTTCTTTAGGACTGAATTCCAGGGATGATCCAATCCCCTCAAGTCCACCAAGGACTTCATTCTCGAAGACTTACGTCTACGGCTCTTCTTTAGGACTGAAGTCCAGGAATGATCCAATCCCTTCACATGTTCACCAAGAACTTCATTTTTGGAGACATACGTCTACGGCTCTCTTTAGGATGATGCAATCCTATATGTCCACCAAGGACTTCATTTTCGGAGACATCATGTCTACGGCCTCTTTTAGAATATATGTTCAAGGATGATGCAATCCTCTTGTCACCTTAGACCCTGTCTAAGGACCATCCACCAACCTCTCTGTCGACATCACTAATATAGGTATCCTCATCATCGACCTCACTGTCGATGCAGGCAATTTCATCATGAGTTATCACATCACTCCCCCTTTCGAGGAGGGTCCTTCTGAACTATATTAAGTTTGTCTCAGAAAACTTTACTTGAGGTAGAGGTTTGGTTAGTACATCGGATCGGTAGAGGTTTGGTTAGTACATTGTTACAAATTCGAACTTTTGGTTCCTTTCTGCACCATATCGTCTGGGTATAGAAACAATATTCAACCTTGTAGCAAAGGTTGAGATCCTCATCGCCCATGGTGATCATTAAGCTCATCAATTGATTATCGATCCTGGGTAACCATACGGAACCTGATTCACACTTCTTCTTTAATTACACCATTTAGAGAATGGTCTTATCTATCCACTTGGAGCAAACATCTTGTTATGATTCTCTTCTTCTTTCTAAGAGAATCTTCTAGCCATGAGCCTTCTATATTTTGTTTGATTTGTAAATCTTCTTGTTGAACATCCATCACTTGTTCGGTGTTCATTATTCTTCATGATCTTTCCTACAAAACAAAATTAAGTACATGATTAGTAATACTTCATAATCATGAAATCATGTTGACATGATAACCTATTATGCATACAGATATCATTTACATAGTTATGCAACTATCTTGACCAATACTTTGGCACAACACTTTCCCATATCCTGTATGCATACAGTGGCTATCTAGATGCCTTCCATCTCTACCAGAACATACTATCGAGAGTGTGCACAGCTCTCAGCATGTCAGCAAAGAGGTTTCATTCTAGACAAGCAACAATGGAATGTTTGTCCAACTTACCAATCATATGCATATTAGTAGTATACTGTTCAATGCTCTATGAATGTTTGCACTCAGCATGATATGTTCTAGGAATACAAATATGCATACAAGAAATATCATTTATTATTTCAAATAACAACTCAAATACTTATCTTTTATGTTTGTGTGGTTGCCTCCCGCTTGATTTCTATATGTCTTTTGAACTTCTATTCATTCTATACCACTGTGCATGCTCAAGTGTGCACTAGTGTCATCCTCATGATCTCATACACAAACATTCATTCATTAGTATATTCTCAAAACATTCTAATTCTAAATAATCTTGAATATGTATAGTCATGATCATTAGTATTTAGGGTTTCAAGGAAGTCTTGTTTTACTCATGCATATTCTTGTTTGATCATAATACTCTTCTGGTTAGTTAATCAAGATAAGAGATATAATGCGCATAAACCCTTGATTAACTTTATTAATAATCATAACCAATCATACCAAGTATACTTATATAGGGGATCCTAACACAAGGTAAGATTATAACTTGACATAGGAAAACATACCTAGATTAGTATACCTGCTTAGTTATGTACAACATACCTAAACAATCTCTTCAATGATTTAGAGATCCTGAGCTAGAACCTGCATGTCTCATAGGTTAAGCATAATATATCAAAGCCATACATACCTTGTAAGTAGAACAAAGATTATGGATGAGTCTTTGTCTTCATGTGGAACTTGATTTGTCTTTCGTGATGTACCTGAATCTTGTTAGCAGACAACATCAACCTCACACAACACCATAATGCATTAGTACAATCATATAGCCTAATCAATGAATGTCTTCGATCATTCACATGCATTCATACTGTTACTAGGGTGATAAGATAATTCTAACATTAATCAAGATTGTACTAACAAATAATATGTAGACAAACACATTATGAATTTAATCAGGAATCAGATTTCAAGACATACCTGAACCTCCTTAAGTCATACCTGTCGAGACTTCTTGTAGTCTTCTTATGTAAGGCCTTAGCCTCAACTCCCCCTGAAACTTGATTTGGAGCTTGATTAGGGCTTGCTAGAGAAACCCTAAAAATTCAATCTTTGACTTTCATGCTTCTAAATGGATGGAAGAATGTGTCTTGCTGAGCTGATCAAACTAGCATTCTTCAATTTTGAAATCTCCAAAATTTGACCCCTCAAAATTGCCTTCGAAACTTCTGGATCTTCTAGACAGAAACCTGATCTAGAGTTTGATGAAGCCCACCCTTCTGTCCAATCAAAAGGTTCGATCCAAGGCTCTAAAATCTTATTTTTCTAAGGAGCTTCCAGCCGTGGTTACAGACTTCAAAAATTCCAACTTTTGCTGAAGCCCTAATTTTCCATCTTTCTGATCAAAATCCTGAACTAGGGTTTGATCAAGCCCCATCTTCTACCCAACCAAAAAATTCGATCTTGGTCTCTAAATTTCAATTTTCCTGAGTAGTACTCAGCCGTGGACTCTGATCCCAAAAATTCCAACTTTCTCCAAAACCCTAAATTCCGGAAGCCATGAATAAAGGTGCTCCAAAAATAATTCTGTTTTGACAGAAATATGCACCTGATTGTTTCTGCTATAACTCTGAAATTTCTTCTCCACAGGGTCTGAAAACATTTTCTACAGTACCCGGATCTGTCATCTTTCCATCCTGACAGGTCTGACCTCAATTGGATTTTCTGAGAGAGAGTTATGCCAATTGTCGCAACGTGGCCTGTTTATGGGATAAAACAGGAGAGCTAACTTGTACGGAGTGCCACATGTCACTGGTTCACCTTCGGCCTCTGAAAAAAGTTTCTTGAGATAGTACAGTATGTGTACTACCTGTCACTTTTTACGAAATTTCATTTGGATCTTCCTAGCCCAAGTTATGACCTTTTTTCCAAGATGACCTGATTTTGACTGAGATCTGGAAGAGGCAGAAACCATAACTTGTACTGATCATAACTCATAAAGTACAACGAATCTGAGGGTGCCCTTTGGACACAAGGTACCTGGGGATGTTATCTTCGACCTGTAAACTTTTCAGACCCTGAACCTTCGCAGAAATGGATTTATAGCGAAAGTGCCACGATGACTGGTTTTTGCTATGTAAAACCCTAACCTTCAAATTGTCGTAAGTAAAGAAAGTGTCGTAAGTGCCATACCTTGTCTTCCTTCAGGTTAGCTCTGATACCATGTTAAGATTTAATATCCTAAGAAAGAAAATAGCAGCATTACATATCATTTCACAATAATAGCATATACAGGATCACTGAAGAAACAACAAGCATAGCATAAACACAAGAGACACAGATTTATCCTGGGAAACCCTCATGGGGTAGAAAACCCAGTAAAGCTTCCTCAATATAGATGACCAGCAATATACAAAGATGCAAACCAAATACATGATCTCCTTCTCCACCATAGCAGACCTCTCCTCCACAAGTGTGCCTCTCTCAAGTGTGTGTGTGTGTCAAATGAGGAACACACCTCCTCTATTTATACACTACTCTGACATATCTTTTACACAAGTACATGTAGGCTCGTATTTAACCAATGGGTTAAATACCCCACTACAAATGTCTGGGCCAACCCCTCTAGGGTGGTCTAATAACCCTTTGACCCACATAACACATACAGGGGCCGACCCCCACTGGGGAAGTCTAATAACCCGAGTTACCACATTCCGACGGAGGAATAAACATCTACGGATATACAATAAGATCTTCACGGAGGAATGAAACATCTCCAGAATAATAAAGTACAAATATTATATTCTTTGAAGTTACAATATCTCAACAACACATGCGTCCGGAAATAAGAAAAGCTTACTTCCCCCCTTTTTTTAAATTCACAGCTTCTAAAGGTTTAGATGAATTCTTAAAAAACACGAGTTTTTAGAAAATCTGATTTATTTCATCAATGGAATCAACAAACTATGCACATTCTACGTAATAACGACTTTCTATAATTTTCAGATGCGTCCGGAAATAAGAAAAGCTTACTTCCCCCCTTTTTTGAAATTCACAGCTTCTAGAAGGTTTAGATGAATTCTAAAAAAACACAAGTTTTTAGAAAATGTGATTTATTTCATCAATGGAATCAACAAGCTATGCACATTCTACATAATAACGACTCTCTATAGTTTGCGCATGCGTCCGGAAATAAGAAAAGCTTCCTTCCGCCAGTTTTTTAAAACCACAGCTTCTAGAAGGTTTACATGATTTCTTAAAAAACACGAGTTTTTAGAAAATGTGATTTATTTCATTAATGGAATCAACAAAGTATGCACATTCTATGTAATAACAACTTTCTAAAGTTTGCGCATGCGTCCGGAAGTATGAAAAGCTTACTTCTGCCAGTTTTTTAAAATCACAGCTTGAAGAAGGTTTACATGATTTCTTAAAAAACACGAGTTTTTAGAAAATGTGATTTATTTCATAAATGGAATCAACAAAGTTTGCACATTATATGTCATAACAACTTTCTATAGTTTGCGCATCCGTCCGGAAATAAGAAAAGCTTAATTCCCCCCGTTTTTTAAAATCACAGCTTCTAGAAGGTTTACATGATTTCTTAAAAAACTTGAGTTTTAGAAAATGTGATTTATTTCATAAATGGAATCAACAAAGTATGCACATTTTATGTCATAACGACTTTCTATAGTTTGCGCATGCGCAAACTATGCACATTCTACGTAATAACGACTTTCTATAGTTTGCGCATGCGTCCGGAAATAAGAAAATCTTACTTCCGCCAGTTTTTTAAAACCACAGCTTCTAGAAGGTTTAGATGATTTCTTAAAAAACATGAGTTTTTAGAAAATGTGATTTATTTCATAAATGGAATCAACAAAGTATGCACATTCTACGTAGAAACGACTTTCTATAGTTTGCGCATGCATCCGGAAATAAGAAAAGCCTACTTCCGCCAGTTTTTTAAAACC
Organism: Larix kaempferi; assembly: GCA_027924585.1. NCBI lineage: Eukaryota > Viridiplantae > Streptophyta > Pinopsida > Pinales > Pinaceae > Larix > Larix kaempferi. Next base: position 40,424,296 of record BSBM01000217.1, read on the forward strand.
ACGGCTTCTAGAAGGTTTACATGATTAGTTAAAAAACACGAGTTTTTAGAAAATGCGATTTATTTCATAAATGGAATCAACAAAGTATGCACATTCTATGTAATAACGACTTTCTAAAGTTTGTGCATGCGTCCGGAAATATGAAAAGCTTACCTCCGCCAGTTTTTTCAAATCACAGCTTCTAGAAGGTTTACATCATTTCTTAAAAAACACGAGTTTTTAGAAAATGTGATTTATTTCATAAATGGAATCAACAAAGTATTCACATTCTACATCATAACGACTTTCTATTGTTTGAGCATGCGTCCGGAAATAAGAAAAGCTTAATTCCCCCCATTTTTTAAAATCACAGCTTCTTGAAGGTTTACATCATTTCTTAAAAAACACGAGTTTTTAGGAAATGTGATTTATTTCATAAATGGAATCAACAAAGTATGCACATTCTACATCATAACGACTTTCTATAGTTTGAGCATGCGTCCGGAAATAAGAAAAGCTTAATTCCCCCCGTTTTTTAAAATCACAGCTTCCAGAAGGTTTACATGATTTCTTGAAAAACACGAGTTTTTAGGAAATGTGATTTATTTCATAAATGGAATCAACAAAGTATGCACATTGTATGTCATAACGACTTTCTATAGTTTGCGCATGCGCAAACTATGCACATTCTACGTGATAACGACTTTCTATAGTTTGGGCATGCGTTCGGAAATAAGAAAAGCTTACTTCCCCCCTTTTTTTAAATTCACAGCTTCTAGACGGTTTAGATGAATTCTTAAAAAACACGAGTTTTTAGAAAATGTGATTTATTTCATAAATGGAATCGAAAAAGTATGCACATTCTACGTAGTAATGACTTTCTATAGTTTGCGCATGCGTCTGGAAATAAGAAAAGCTTACTTCCGCCAGTTTTTTAAAATCACGGCTTCTAGAAGGTTTACATGATTTCTTAAAAAACACGAGTTTTTAGAAAATGTGATTTATTTCATAAATGGAATCAACAAAGTACGCACATTCTATGTCATAACGACTTTCTATAGTTTGCGCATGAACTATGCACATTCTACGTGATAACGACTTTCTATAGTTTGCGCATGCGCAAACTATGCACATTCTACATGATAACGACTTTCTATAGTTTGCGCATGCGTCCAGAAATAAGAAAAGCTTACTTCCCCCCTTTTTTTAAATTCACAACTTCTAGAAGGTTTAGATGAATTCTTAAAAACCACGAGTTTTTAGAAAATGTGATTTATTTCATAAATGGAATCAACAAAGTATGCACATTCTATGTCATAACGACTTTCTATAGTTTGCGCATGCGCAAACTATGCACATTCTATGTGATAACGACTTTCTATAGTTTGCGCATGCGGCAACTATGCACATTCTACGTGATAACGACATTTTATAGTTTGTGCATGTGTCCGGAAATAAGAAAAGCTTACTTCCCCCCTTTTTTTAAATTCACAGCTTCTAGAATGTTATAGATGAATTCTTAAAAAACACGAGTTTTTAGAAAATGTGATTTATTTCATAAATGGAATCAACAAATGATGCACAGTCTACATAATAACGACTTTCTATAGTTTGCGCATGCATCCGGAAATAAGAAAAGCTTACTTCCGCCAGTTTTTTAAAACCACAGCTTCTAGAAGGTTTACATGATTTCTTAAAAAACACGAGTTTTTAGAAAAGGTGATTTATTTCATAAATGGAATCAACAAAGTATGCACATTCTATGTCATAACGACTTTCTATAGTTTGCGCATTCGCAAACTATGCACATTCTAAGTGATAACGACTTTCTATAGTTTGCGCATGGGTCCGGAAATAAGAAAAGCTTACTTCCCCCCTTTTTTTAAATTCACAGCTTCTAGAAGGTTTAGATGAATTCTTAAAAAACACGAGTTTTTAGAAAATGTGATTTATTTCATAAATGGAATCAACAAAGTATGCACATTCTACGTCATAACGACTTTCTATAGTTTGCGCATGCGTCCAGAAATAAGAAAAGCTTAATTCCCCCCGTTTTTTAAAAACACAGCTTCTAGAAAGTTTACTTGATTTCTTGAAAAACACGAGTTTTTAGAAAATGTGATTTATTTCATAAATGGAATCAACAAAGTCTGCACATTCTACGTGATAACGACTTTCTATAGTTTGTGCATGCATCCGAAAATAAGAAAAGCTTACTTCCGCCAGTTTGTTAAAACCACAGCTTCTAGAAGGTTTACATGATTTCTTGAAAAACATGAGTTTTTAGAAAATGTGATTTATTTCATAAATGGAATCAACAAAGTATGCACATTCTACATCATAACGACTTTCTATAGTTTGAGCATGCATCCGGAAACAAGAAAAGCTTAATTACCCGCATTTTTTAAAATCACAGCTTCTAGAAGGTTTACATGATTTCCTAAAAAACACGAGTTTTTAGGAAATGTGATTTATTTCATCAATGGAATCAACAAAGTATGCACATTCTATGTCATAACAACTTTCTATAGTTTGCGCATGCGCAAACTATGCACATTCTACGTAATAACAACTTCTATAGTTTGTGCATACGTCCGGAAATAAGAAAAGCTTACTTCCCCCCTTTTTTTAAGTCCACAGCTTCTAGAAGGTTTAGATGAATTCTTAAAAAACACGAGTTTTTAGAAAATGTGATTTATTTCATAAATGGAATCAACAAACTATGCACATTGTACGTAATAACGACTTTCTATAGTTTGCGCATGCATCCGGAAATAAGAAAAGCTTACTTCCGCCAGTTTTTAAAAATCACAGCTTCTAGAAGGTTTACATGATTTCTTAAAAAACACGAGTTTTTAGAAAATGTGATTTATTTCATAAATGGAATCAACAAAGTATGCACATTCTATGTCATAACGACTTTCTATAGTTTGCGCATGCGCAAACTATGCAAATTCTATGTGATAACGACTTTCTATAGTTTGCGCATCTGTCCGGAAATAAGAAAAGCTTACTTCCCCCATTTTTTTAAATTCACAGCTTCTAGAAGGTTTAGATGAATTCTTAAAAAACACGAGTTTTTAGGAAATGTGGTTTATTTCATAAATGGAATCAACAAAGTATGCACATTCTACATCATAACGACTTTCTATAGTTTGAGCATGCGTCCGGAAAAAAGAAAAGCTTAATTCCCCCCGTTGTTTAAAATCACAGCTTCTTGAAGGTTTACATGATTTCTTAAAAAACACGAGTTTTTAGGAAATGTGATTTATTTCATAAATGGAATCAACAAAGTATGCACATTCTATGTCATAACGACTTTCTATAGTTTACGCATGCGCAAACTATGCACATTCTACGTGTTAACGACTTTCTATAGTTTGCGCATGCGTTCGGAAATAAGAAAACCTTACTTCCCCTGTTTTTTTAAATTCACAGCTTCTAGAAGGTTTAGATGAATTCTTAAAAAACATGAGTTTTTAGACAATGTGATTTATTTTATAAATGGAATCAACAAAATATGCACATTCTACTTCATAACAACTTTCTATAGTTTGTGCATGCGTCCGGAAATAAGAAAAGCTTAATTCCCCCTGTTTTTTAAAATCACAGCTTCTAGAAGGTTTACATGATTTCTTAAAAAACACGAGTTTTTAGGAAATGTGATTTATTTCATAAATGGAATCAACAAAGTATGCACATTCTATGTCATAACGATTATCTATAGTTTGCGCATGCGCAAACTATGCACATTCTACGTAATAACAACTTTCTATAGTTTGCGCATGCGTCCGAAAATGAAAAAAAGCTTACTTCCCCCCTTTTTCTAAATTCACAGCTTCTAGAAGGTTTAGATGAATTCTTAAAAAACACGAGTTTTTAGAAAATGTGATTTATTTCATAAATGGAATCAATAAAGTATGCACATTCTACGTCATAACGACTTTCTATAGTTTGCGCATGCGTCTGGAAATAAGAAAAGCTTAATTCCCCCCGTTTTTTAAAATCACAGCTTCTAGAAGGCTTACATGATTTCTTGAAAAACAAGAGTTTTTAGAAAATGTGATTTATTTCATAAATGGAATCAACAAAGTATGCACATTCTACATCATAACGAATTTCTATTGTTTGAGCATGCGTCCGGAAATAAGAAAAGCTTAATTCCCCCCATTTTTTAAAATCACAGCTTCTTGAAGGTTTACAGCATTTCTTAAAAAACACGAGTTTTTAGGAAATGTGATTTATTTCATAAATGGAATCAAGAAAGTATGCACATTCTACATCATAACGACTTTCTATAGTTTGAGCATGCGTCCGGAAATAAGAAAAGCTTAATTCCCCCCATTTTTTAAAATCATAGCTTCCAGAAGGTTTACATGATTTCTTAAAAAACAAGAGTTTTTAGGAAATGTGATTTATTTCATAAATGGAATCAACAAAGTATGCACATTCTATGTAGTAATGACTTTCTATAGTTTGTGCATGCATCCGGAAATAAGAAAAGCTTACTTCAGCCAGTTTTTTAAAATCACGGCTTCTAGAAGGTTTACATGATTTCTTAAAAAAAACGAGTTTTTAGAAAATGTGATTTATTTCATAAATCGAATCAACAAAGTACGCACATTCTACGTCACAACAACTTTCTATAGTTTGCGCATGCGCAAACTATGCACATTCTACGTGATAACGACTTTCTATAGTTTGCGCATGCGCAAACTATGCACATTCTACATGATAACGACTTTCTATAGTTTGCGCATGCATCCGGAAATAAGAAAAGCTTACTTCCCCCCTTTTTTTAAATTCACAACTTCTAGAAGGTTTATTTGAATTCTTAAAAAACACGAGTTTTTAGAAAATGTGATTTATTTCATAAATGGAATCAACAAAGTATGCACATTCTACATAATAACGACTTTCTATAGTTTGCGCATGCGTCTGGAAATAAGAAAAGCTTAATTTCCCCCGGTTTTTAAAATCACAGCTTCTAGATTGTTTACATGATGTCTTAAAAAACACGAGTTTTTAGGAAATGTGATTTATTTCATAAATGGAATCAACAAAGTATGCACATTCTATGCGATAATGACTTTCTATAGTTTGCGCATGCGCAAACTATGCACATTCTATGTGATAACGACTTTCTATAGTTTGCGCATGCGCAAACTATGCACATTCTACGTGATAACGACATTCTATAGTTTGTGCATGCGTCCGGAAATAAGAAAAGCTTACTTCCCCCCTTTTTTTAAATTCACAGCTTCTAGAATGTTATAGATGAATTCTTAAAAAACACGAGTTTTTAGAAAATGTGATTTATTTCATAAATGGAATCAACAAACGATGCACATTCTACATAATAACGACTTTCTATAGTTTGCGCATGCGTCCGAAAATAAGAAAAGCTTACTTCCGCCAGTTTTTTAAAACCATAGCTTCTAGAAGGTTTACATGATTTCTTAAAAAACACGAGTTTTTAGAAAATGTGATTTATTTCATAAATGGAATCAACAAAGTATGCACATTCTATGTCATAACGACTTTCTATAGTTTGCGCATTCGCAAACTATGCACATTCTAAGTGATAACGACTTTCTATAGTTTGCGCATGGGTCCGGAAATAAGAAAAGCTTACTTCCCCCCTTTTTTTAAATTCACAGCTTCTAGAAGGTTTAGATGAATTCTTAAAAAACACGAGTTTTTAGAAAATGTGATTTATTTCATAAATGGAATCAACAAAGTATGCACATTCTACGTCATAACGACTTTCTATAGTTTGCCCATGCGTCCAGAAATAAGAAAAGCTTAATTCCACCCGTTTTTTAAAAACACAGCTTCTAGAAGGTTTACTTGATTTCTTAAAAAACACGAGTTTTTAGAAAATGTGATTTATTTCATAAATGGAATCAACAAAGTATGCACATTCTACGTGATAACGACTTTCTATAGTTTGCGCATGCGTCCGAAAATAAGAAAAGCTTACTTCCGCCAGTTTGTTAAAACCACAGCTTCTGGAAGGTTTACATGATTTCTTGAAAAACATGATTTTTTAGAAAATGTGATTTATTTCATAAATGGAATCAACAAAGTATGCACATTCTACATCATAACGACTTTCTATAGTTTGAGCATGCATCCGGAAATAAGAAAAGCTTAATTCCCCCCATTTTTTAAAATCACAGCTTCTGGAAGGTTTACATGATTTCTTAAAAAACACGAGTTTTTAGGAAATGTGATTTATTTCATCAATGGAATCAATAAATTATGCACATTCTATGTCATAATGACTTTCTATAGTTTGCGCATGCGCAAACTATGCACATTCTACGTAATAACAACTTTCTATAGTTTGCGCATACGTCCGGAAATAAGAAAAGCTTACTTCCCCGCTTTTTTTAAGTCCACAGCTTCTAGAAGGTTTAGATGAATTCTTAAAAAACACGAGTTTTTAGAAAATGTGATTTATTTCATAAATGGAATCAACAAACTATGCACATTCTACGTAATAACGACTTTCTATAGTTTGCGCATGCATCCGGAAATAAGAAAAGCTTACTTCCGCCAGTTTTTAAAAACCACAGCTTCTAGAAGGTTTACATGATTTCTTAAAAAACACGAGTTTTTAGAAAATGTGATTTATTTCATAAATGGAATCAACAAAGTATGCACATTCTATGTCATAACGACTTTCTATAGTTTGCGCATGCGCAAACTATGCACATTCTACGTGATAACGACTTTCTATAGTTTGCGCATGTGTCCGGAAATAAGAAAAGCTTACTTCCCTCCTTTTTTTAAATTCACAGCTTCTAGAAGGTTTAGATGAATTCTTAAAAAACACGAGTTTTTAGAAAATGTGATTTATTTCATAAATGGAATCAACAAACTATCCACATCCTACATAATAACGACTTTCTATAGTTTGCGCATGCGTCCGGAAATAAGAAAAGCTTACTTCCGCCAGTTTTTTAAAACCACAGCTTCTAGAAGGTTTACATGATTTCTTGAAAAACACGAGTTTTTACAAAATGTGATTTATTTCATAAATGGAATCAACAAATTATGCACATTCTATATCATAACGACTTTCTATAGTTTGAGCATGCATCCGGAAATAAGAAAAGCTTAATTCCCCCCGTTTTTTAAAATCACAGCTTCTAGAAGGTTTACATGATTTCTTAAAAAACAAGATTTTTAGGAAATGTGATTTATTTCATAAATGGAATCAACAAAGTATGCACATTCTATATCATAACGACTTTCTATAGTTTGCGCATGCGCTTGCACATTCTTCGTAATAACAACTTTCTATAGTTTGCGCATGCGTCTGGAAATAAGAAAAGCTTACTTCCCCCCTTTTTTTAAATTCACAGCTTCTAGAAGGTTTAGATGAATTCTTAAAATACACAAGTTTTTAGAAAATGTGATTTATTTCATAAATGGAATCAACAAAGTATGGACATTCTATGTCATAACGACTTTCTATAGTTTGCGCATGCGCAAACTATGCACATTCTACGTAATAACAACTTTCTATAGTTTGCGCATGCGTCCGGAAATAAGAAAAGCTTACTTCCCCACTTTTTTTAAATTCACAGCTTCTAGAAGGTTTAGATGAATTCTTAAAAAACACGAGTTTTTAGAAAATGTGATTTATTTCATAAATGGAATCAATAAAGTATGCACATTCTATGTCATAACGACTTTCTATAGTTTGCGCATGCGCAAACTATGCACATTCTACGTGATAACGACTTTCTATAGTTTGCGCATGGGTCCGGAAATAACAAAAGCTTACTTCCCCCCTTTTTTTTAAATTCACAGCTTCTAGAAGGTTTAGATGAATTCTTAAAAAACATGAGTTTTTAGAAAATGTGATTTATATCATAAATGGAATCAACAAACTATGAACATTCTACGTAATAACGACTTTCCATAGTTTGCGCATGCGTCCGAAAATAAGAAAAGCTTACTTCCGCCAGTTTCTTAAAACCACAGCTTCTAGAAGGTTTACATGATTTCTTAAAAAAAATGAGTTTTTAGAAAATGTGATTTATTTCATAAATGGAATCAACAAATTATGCACATTCTACATCATAACGACTTTATATAGTTTGAGCATGCATCCGGAAATAAGAAAAGCTTAATTCCCCCTATTTTTTAAAATCAAAGCTGCTAGAAGGTTTACATGATTTCTTAAAAAACACGAGTTTTTAGGAAATGTGATTTATTTCATCAATGGAATCAACAAAGTATGCACATTCTATGTCATAACGACTTTCTATAGTTTGCGGATGCGCAAACTATGCACATTCTACGTAATAACAACTTTCTATAGTTTGCGCATACATCCGGAAATAAGAAAAGCTTACTTCCCCCCTTTTTTTAAGTCCACAGCTTCTAGAAGGTTTAGATGAATTCTTAAAAAACACGAGTTTTTAGAAAATGTGATTTATTTCATAAATGGAATCAACAAACTATGCACATTCTACGTAATAATGACTTTCTATAGTTTGCGCATGCATCCGGAAATAAGAAAAGCTTACTTCCGCCAGTTTTTTAAAACCACGGCTTCTAGAACGTTTACATGATTTCTTAAAAAAACCGAGTTTTTAGAAAATGTGATTTATTTCATAAATGGAATCAAGAAAGTATGCACATTCTATGTCATAACGACTTTCTATAGTTTGCGCATGCGCAAACTATGCACATTCTACGTGATAACGGCTTTCTATAGTTTCCGCATGTGTCCGGAAATAAGAAAAGCTTACTTCCCCACTTTTTTTATGTTCACAGTTTCTAGAAGGTTTAGATGAATTCTTAAAAAACACGAGTTTTTAGAAAATGTGATTTATTTCATAAATGAAATCAACAAACTATGCACATCCTACGTAATAACGACTTTCTATAGTTTGCGCATGCATCCGGAAATAAGAAAAGTTTACTTCCGCCAGTTTCTTAAAACCACAGCTTCTAGAAGGTTTACATGATTTCTTGAAAAACAAGAATTTTTGGAAAATGTGATTTATTTCATAAATGGAATCAACAAAGTATTCCCATTCTACATCATAACGAATTTCTATAGTTTGAGCATGCATCCGGAAATAAGAAAAGCTTAATTCCCCACGTTTTTTAAAATCACAGCTTCTAGAAGGTTTACACGATTTCTTAAAAAACACGAGTTTTTAGGAAATGTGATTTATTACATAAATGGAATGAACAAAGTATGCACATTCTATGTCATAACGACTTTCTATAGTTTGTGCATGCGCAAACTATGCACATCTACGTAATAACAACTTTCTATAGTTTGCGCATGCGTCCGGAAATAAGAAAAGCTTACTTCCCCCCTTTTTTTAAATTCACAGCTTCTAGAAGGTTTAGATGAATTCTTAAAAAACAGGAGTTTTTAGAAAATGTGATTTATTTCATAAATGGAATCAATAAAGTATGCACATTCTATGTCATAACGACTTTCTATATTTTGCACATGCGCAAACTATGCACATTCTACGTGATAACGACTTTCTATAGTTTGCGCATGGGTCTAGAAATAAGAAAAGCTTACTTCCACCCTTTTTTTAAATTCACAGCTTCTAGAAGGTTTAGATGAATTCTTAAAAAACACGAGTTTTTAGAAAATGTGATTTATTTCATAAATGGAATCAACAAACTATGAACATTCTACGTAATAACGACTTTCCATAGTTTGCGCATGCGTCCGAAAATAAGAAAAGCTTACTTCCGCCGGTTTCTTAAAACCACAGCTTCTAGAAGGTTTACATGATTTCTTAAAAAACACGAGTTTTTAGAAAATGTTATTTATTTCATAAATGGAATCAACACAGTATGCACATTCTATGTCATAACGAATTTCTATAGTTTGCGCATGCGCAAACTATGCACATTCTACGTGATAACGGCTTTCTATAGTTTGCGCATGGGTCCGGAAATAAGAAAAGCTTACTTCCCCCCTTTTTTTATATTCACAGTTTCTAGAAGGTTTAGATGAATTCTTAAAAAACACGAGTTTTTAGAAAATGTGATTTATTTCATAAATGGAATCAACAAACTATGCACATCCTACGTAGTAACGACTTTCTATAGTTTGCGCATGCGTCTGGAAATAAGAAAAGCTTACTTCCGCCAGTTTCTTAAAACCACAGCTTCTAGAAGGTTTACATGATTTCTTAAAAAACACGAGTTTTTGGAAAATGTGATTTATTTCATAAATGGAATCAACAAAGTATACCCATTCTACATCATAACGACTTTCTATAGTTTGAGCATGCATCCGGAAATAAGAAAAGCTTAATTCCCCCCGTTTTTTAAAATTACAGCTTCTAGAAGGTTTACACGATTTCTTAAAAAACACGAGTTTTTAGGAAATGTGATTTATTACATAAATGGAATGAACAAAGTATGCACATTCTATGTCATAACGACTTTCTATAGTTTGCGCATGCGCAATCTATGGACATTCTACGTAATAACAACTTTCTATAGTTTGCGCATACGTCCGGAAATAAGAAAAGCTTACTTCCCCCCTTTTTTTAAATCCACAGCTTCTAGAAGGTTGATATGAATTCTTAAAAAAACACGAGTTTTTAGAAAATGTGATTTATTTCATAAATGGAATCAACAAAGTATGCACATTCTATGTCATAACGACTTTCTATAGTTTGCGCATGCGTCCGGAAATAAGAAAAGCTTACTTCCCCCCCTTTTTTTAAATTCACAGCTTCTAGAAGGTTTAGCTGAATTCTTAAAAAACACGAGTTTTTAGAAAATGTGATTTATTTCATAAATGGAATCAATAAAGTATGAACATTCTATGTCATAACGACTTTCTATAGTTTGCGCATGGGTCCGGAAATAAGAAAAGCTTATTTCCCCCCTTTTTTTATATTCACAGCTTCTAGAAGGTTTAGATGAATTCTTAAAATAGAAAATGTGATTTATTTAATAAATGGAATCAACAAACTATGAACATTCTACGTAATAACGACTTTCCATAGTTTGCGCATGCGTCCGAAAATAAGAAAAGCTTACTTCCGCCAGTTTCTTAAAACCACAGCTTCTAGAAGGTTTACATGATTTCTTAAAAAAAATGAGTTTTTAGAAAATGTGATTTATTTCATAAATGGAATCAACAAATTATGCACATTCTACATCATAACGACTTTCTATAGTTTGAGCATGCATCCGGAAATAAGAAAAGCTTAATTCCCCCTATTTTTTAAAATCAGAGCTTCTAGAAGGTTTACATGATTTCTTAAAAAACACGAGTTTTTAGAAAATGTGATTTATTTCATAAATGGAATCAACGAACTATGCACATTCTACGTAATAATGACTTTCTATAGTTTGCGCATGCATCCGGAAATAAGAAAAGCTTACTTCCGCCAGTTTTTTAAAACCACAGCTTCTAGAAGGTTTACATGATTTCTTAAAAAACATGAGTTTTTAGAAAATGTTATTTATTTCATAAATGGAATCAACACAGTATGCACATTCTATGTCATAACGAATTTCTATAGTTTGCGCATGCGGAAACTATGCACATTCTACGTGATAACGGCTTTCTATAGTTTGCGCATGGGTCCGGAAATAAGAAAAGCTTACTTCCCCCCTTTTTTTATATTCACAGTTTCTAGAAGGTTTAGATGAATTCTTAAAAAACACGAGTTTTTAGAAAATGTGATTTATTTCATAAATGGAATCAACAAACTATGCACATCCTACGTAGTAACGACTTTCTATAGTTTGCGCATGCGTCTGGAAATAAGAAAAGCTTACTTCCGCCAGTTTCTTAAAACCACAGCTTCTAGAAGGTTTACATGATTTCTTAAAAAACACGAGTTTTTGGAAAATGTGATTTATTTCATAAATGGAATCAACAAAGTATGCCCATTCTACATCATAACGACTTTCTATAGTTTGAGCATGCATCCGGAAATAAGAAAAGCTTAATTCCCCCCGTTTTTTAAAATCACAGCTTCTAGAAGGTTTACACGATTTCTTAAAAAACACGAGTTTTTAGGAAATGTGATTTATTACATAAATGGAATGAACAAAGTATGCACATTCTATGTCATAACGACTTTCTGTAGTTTGCGCATGCGCAATCTATGGACATTCTACGTAATAACAACTTTCTATAGTTTGCGCATACGTCCGGAAATAAGAAAAGCTTACTTCCCCCCTTTTTTTAAATCCACAGCTTCTAGAAGGTTGATATGAATTCTTAAAAAAACACGAGTTTTTAGAAAATGTGATTTATTTCATAAATGGAATCAACAAAGTATGCACATTCTATGTCATAACGACTTTCTATAGTTTGCGCATGCGTCCGGAAATAAGAAAAGCTTACTTCCCCCCTTTTTTTAAATTCACAGCTTCTAGAAGGTTTAGCTGAATTCTTAAAAAACACGAGTTTTTAGAAAATGTGATTTATTTCATAAATGGAATCAATAAAGTATGAACATTCTATGTCATAACGACTTTCTATAGTTTGCGCATGGGTCCGGAAATAAGAAAAGCTTATTTCCCCCCTTTTTTTATATTCACAGCTTCTAGAAGGTTTAGATGAATTCTTAAAATAGAAAATGTGATTTATTTCATAAATGGAATCAACAAACTATGAACATTCTACGTAATAACGACTTTCCATAGTTTGCGCATGCGTCCGAACGACTTTCTATAGTTTGAGCATGCATCCGGAAATAAGAAAAGCTTAATTCCCCCTATGTTTTTAAAATCACAGCTTCTAGAAGGTTTACATGATTTCTTAAAAAACACGAGTTTTTAGGAAATGTGATTTATTTCATCAATGGAATCAACAAAGTATGCACATTCTATGTCATAACGACTTTCTATAGTTTGCGGATGCGCAAACTATGCACATTCTACGCAATAACAACTTTCTATAGTTTGCGCATACGTCCGGAAATAAGAAAAGCTTACTTCGCCCCTTTTTTTAAGTCCACAGCTTCTAGAAGGTTTAGATGAATTCTTAAAAAACACGAGTTTTTAGAAAATGTGATTTATTTCATAAATGGAATCAACGAACTATGCACATTCTACGTAATAATGACTTTCTATAGTTTGCGCATGCATCCGGAAATAAGAAAAGCTTACTTCCGCCAGTTTTTTAAAACCACAGCTTCTAGAAGGTTTACATGATTTCTTAAAAAACACGAGTTTTTAGAAAATGTTATTTATTTCATAAATGGAATCAACACAGTATGCACATTCTATGTCATAACGAATTTCTATAGTTTGCGCATGCGCAAACTATGCACATTCTACGTGATAACGGCTTTCTATAGTTTGCGCATGGGTCCGGAAATAAGAAAAGCTTACTTCCCCCCTTTTTTTATATTCACAGTTTCTAGAAGGTTTAGATGAATTCTTAAAAAACACGAGTTTTTAGAAAATGTGATTTATTTCATAAATGGAATCAACAAACTATGCACATCCTACGTAGTAACGACTTTCTATAGTTTGCGCATGCGTCTGGAAATAAGAAAAGCTTACTTCCGCCAGTTTCTTAAAACCACAGCTTCTAGAAGGTTTACATGATTTCTTAAAAAACACGAGTTTTTGGAAAATGTGATTTATTTCATAAATGGAATCAACAAAGTATGCCCATTCTACATCATAACGACTTTCTATAGTTTGAGCATGCATCCGGAAATAAGAAAAGCTTAATTCCCCCCGTTTTTTAAAATCACAGCTTCTAGAAGGTTTACACGATTTCTTAAAAAACACGAGTTTTTAGGAAATGTGATTTATTACATAAATGGAATGAACAAAGTATGCACATTCTATGTCATAACGACTTTCTATAGTTTGCGCATGCGCAATCTATGGACATTCTACGTAATAACAACTTTCTATAGTTTGCGCATACGTCCGGAAATAAGAAAAGCTTACTTCCCCCCTTTTTTTAAATCCACAGCTTCTAGAAGGTTGATATGAATTCTTAAAAAAACACGAGTTTTTAGAAAATGTGATTTATTTCATAAATGGAATCAACAAAGTATGCACATTCTATGTCATAACGACTTTCTATAGTTTGCGCATGCATCCGGAAATAAGAAAAGCTTACTTCCCCCCTTTTTTTAAATTCACAGCTTCTAGAAGGTTTAGCTGAATTCTTAAAAAACACGAGTTTTTAGAAAATGTGATTTATTTCATAAATGGAATCAATAAAGTATGAACATTCTATGTCATAACGACTTTCTATAGTTTGCGCATGGGTCCGGAAATAAGAAAAGCTTATTTCCCCCCTTTTTTTTATATTCACAGCTTCTAGAAGGTTTAGATGAATTCTTAAAATAGAAAATGTGATTTATTTCATAAATGGAATCAACAAACTATGAACATTCTACGTAATAACGACTTTCCATAGTTTGCGCATGCGTCCGAAAATAAGAAAAGCTTACTTCCGCCAGTTTCTTAAAACCACAGCTTCTAGAAGGTTTACATGATTTCTTAAAAAAAATGAGTTTTTAGAAAATGTGATTTATTTCATAAATGGAATCAACAAATTATGCACATTCTACATCATAACGACTTTCTATAGTTTGAGCATGCATCCGGAAATAAGAAAAGCTTAATTCCCCCTATTTTTTAAAATCAGAGCTTCTAGAAGGTTTACATGATTTCTTAAAAAACACGAGTTTTTAGGAAATGTGATTTATTTCATCAATGGAATCAACAAAGTATGCACATTCTATGTCATAACGACTTTCTATAGTTTGCGGATGCGCAAACTATGCACATTCTACGTAATAACAACTTTCTATAGTTTGCGCATATGTCCGGAAATAAGAAAAGCTTACTTCCCCCCTTTTTTTAAGTCCACAGCTTCTAGAAGGTTTAGATGAATTCTTAAAAAACACGAGTTTTTAGAAAATGTGATTTATTTCATAAATGGAATCAATAAACTATGCACATTCTACGTAATAATGACTTTCTATAGTTTGCGCATGCATCCGGAAATAAGAAAAGCTTACTTCCGCCAGTTTTTTAAAACCACGGCTCCTAGAAGGTTTACATGATTTCTTAAAAAACACGAGTTTTTAGAAAATGTGATTTATTTCATAAATGGAATCAACAAAGTATGCACATTCTATGTCATAACGACTTTCTATAGTTTGCGCATGCGCAAACTATGCACATTCTACGTGATAACGGCTTTCTATAGTTTGCGTATGCGTCCGGAAATAAGAAAAGCTTACTTCCGCCAGTTTCTTAAAACCACAGCTTCTAGAAGGTTTACATGATTTCTTAAAAAAAACGAGTTTTTGGAAAATGTGATTTATTTCATAAATGGAATCAACAAAGTATGCCCATTCTACATCATAAGGACTTTCTATAGTTTGAGCATGCATCCGGAAATAAGAAAAGCTTAATTGCCCCCGTTTTTTAAAATCACAGCTTCTAGAAGGTTTACACGTTTTCTTAAAAAACACGAGTTTTTAGGAAATGTGATTTATTACATAAATGGAATGAAAAAAGTATGCACATTCTATGTCATAACGACTTTCTATAGTTTGCGCATGCGCAAACTATGGACATTCTACGTAATAACAACTTTCTATAGTTTGCGCATACGTCCGGAAATAAGAAAAGCTTACTTCCCCTCTTTTTTAAAATCCACAGCTTCTAGAAGGTTGAGATGAATTCTTAAACAAACACGAGTTTTTAGAAAATGTGATTTATTTCATAAATGGAATCAACGAAGTATGCACAATTCTATGTCATAAACGACTTTCTATAGTTTCCGCATGCGCAAACTATGCACATTCTACGTGATAACAACTTTCTATAGTTTGCGCATGCATCCAGAAATAAGAAAAGCTTACTTCCTCCCTTTTTTTAAATTCACAGCTTCTAGAAGGTTTAGATGAATTCTTAAAAAACACGAGTTTTTAGAAAATGTGATTTATTTCATAAATGGAATCAACAAGGTATGCAACATTCTACATAATAACGACTTTCTATAGTTTGCGCATGCATCCGGAAATAAGAAAAGCTTACTTCTGCCAGTTTTTTAAAACCACATCTTCTAGAAGGTTAGAAGGTTTACATGATTTCTTAAAAAACACGAGTTTTTAGAAAATGTGATTTATTTCATAAATGGAATCAACAAAGTATGCACATTCTACATCATAACGACTTTCTATAGTTTGAGCATGCATCCTGAATAAGAAAAGCTTAATTCCCCCCCGTTTTTTAAAATCACAGCTTCTAGAAGGTTTACATGATTTCTTAAAAACCACGAGTTTATAGGAAATGTGATATATTTCATCAATGGAATTAACAAAGTATGCACATTCTATGTCATAACGACTCTCTATAGTTTGTGCATGCGCAAACTATCCACATTCTATGTAATAACAATTTTCTATAGTTTGCGCATGCGTCTAGAAATAAGAAAAGCTTACTTGCCCCCTTTTTTTAAATTCACAGCTTCCAGAAGGTTTAAATGAATTCTTAAAAAAACACGAGTTTTTAGAAAATGCGATTTATTTCATAAATGGAATCAACAAAGTATGCACATTCTACGTCATAATGACTTTCTATAGTTTGCGCATGCGTCCGGAAATAGAAAAGCTTAATTCCCCCCGATTTTTAAAATCACAGCTTCTAGAAGGTTTACATGATTTCTTAAAAAAACACGAATTTTTAGAAAATGTGATTTATTTCATAAATGGAATCAACAAAGTATGCACATTCTATGTCATAATGAATTTCTATAGTTTGTGCATGCGCAAACTATGCACATTCTACGTGATAACAACTTTCTATAGTTTGCGCAAGCGTCCGGAAATAAGAAAAACTTACTTCCCCCCATTTTTTAAATTCACAACTTCTAGAAGGTTTAGATGAATTCTTAAAAAACACGAGTTTTTAGAAAATGTGATTTATTTCATAAATGGAATCAACAAAGTATGCACATTCTATGTCATAACGACTTTCTATAGTTTGCGCATGCGCAAACTATGCACATTCTATGTGATAACGACTTTCTATAGTTTGCGCATAGCGCAAACTATGCACATTCTACGTGATAACGACATTCTATAGTTTGTGCATGCGTCCGGAAATAAGAAAAAGCTTACTTCCCCCCTTTTTTTAAATTCACAGCTTCTAGAATGTTATAGATGAATTCTTAAAAAACACGAGTTTTTAGAAAATGTGATTTATTTCATAAATGGAATCAACAAAGTATGCACATTCTACATGATAACGACTTTCTATAGTTTGCGTATGCGTCCGAAAATAAGAAAAGCTTACTTCCGCCAATTTGTTAAAACCACAGCTTCTAGAAGGTTTACATGATCTCTTGAAAAACATGAGTTTTTAGAAAATGTGATTTATTTCATAAATGGAATCAACAAAGTATGCACATTCTACATCATAACGACTTTCTATAGTTTGAGCATGCATCCGGAAATAAGAAAAGCTTAATTCCCCGCATTTTTTAAAATCACAGCTTCTAGAAGGTTTACATGATTTCCTAAAAAACACGAGTTTTTAGGAAATGTGATTTATTTCATAAATGGAATCAACAAAGTATGTACATTCTATGTGATAACGACTTTCTATACTTTGCGCATGCATCCGGAAATAAGAAAATTTTACTTCCCCCCCTTTTTTTAAATTCACAAGCTTCTAGAAGGTTTAGATGAATTCTTAACAAAACACGAGTTTTTAGAAAATGTGATTTATTTCATAAATGGAATCAACAAACTATGCACATTCTACGTAATAACGACTTTCTATAGTTTGTGCATGCGTCCGGAAATAAGAAAAGCTTACTTCCGCCATGTTTTTAAAACCACAGCTTCTAGAAGGTTTGCATGATTTCTTAAAAAAAACGAGTTTTTAGAAAATGTGATTTATTTCATAAATGGAATCAACAAAGTATGCACATTCTACATAATAACGACTTTCTATAGTTTGAGCATGCATCCGGAAATAAGAAAAGCTTAATTCCCCCCATTTTTTAAAATCACAGCTTCTAGAAGGTTTACATGATTTCTTAAAAAAACACGAGTGTTTAGGAAATGTGATTTATTTCATCAATGGAATCAACAAAGTATGCACATTCTATGTCATAACGACTTTCTATAGTTTGCGGATGCGCAAACTATGCACATTCTACGTAATAACAACTTTCTATAGTTTGCGCATACGTCCAGAATAAGAAAAGCTTACTTCCCACCTTTTTTTAAATTCACAACTTCTAGAAGGTTTAGATGAATTCTTAAAAACATGAGTTTTTAGAAAATGTGATTTATTTCATCAATGGAATCAACAAGGAATGCACATTCTACGTAATAACGAATTTCTATAGTTTGCGCATGCTTCCGGAAATAAGAAAAGCTTACTTCCGCTAGTTTTTTAAAACCACATCTTCCTAGAAGGTTTACATGATATCTCAAAAAACACGAGTTTTTAGAAAATGTGATTTATTTCATAAATGGAATCAACAAAGTATGTAAATTCTATGTGATAACGACTTTCTATAGTTTGCGCATGCGTCCGGAAATAAGAAAAGTTTACTTCCCCCCTTTTTTTAAATTCACAGCTTCTGGAAGGTTTAGATGAATTCTTAAAAAACACGATTTTTAGAAAATGTGATTTATTTCATAACTGGAATCAACAAACTATGCACTTTCTACGTCATAACGACTTGCTATAGTTTGTGCATGCGTCTGGAAATAAGAAAAGCTTACTTCCGCCAATTTTTAAAACCACAGCTTCTAGAAGGTTTACATGATTTCTCAAAATACATGAGGTTTTAGAAAATGTGATTTATTTCATAAATGGAATCAACAAAGTATGCACATTCTATGTCTTAACGACTTTCTATAGTTTGCGCATGCACAAACTATGCACATTCTACGTGTTAACGACTTTCTATACTTTGCGCATGGGTCCGGAAATTAGAAAAGCTTACTTTGCCCCTTTTTTTAAATTCACAGCTTCTAGAAGGTTTAGATGAATTCTTAAAAACATGAGTTTTTAGTAAATGTGATTTATTTCATAAATGGAATCAACAAGGTATGCACATTCTACGTCCTAACGATTTTCTATAGTTTGCGCATGCGTCCGGAAATAAGAAAAGCTTACTTCCGCCAGTTTTTTAAAAACCACAGCTTCTAGAAGGTTTACATGGATTTCTTAAAAAACATGAGTTTTTAGAAAATGTGATTTATTTCATAAATGGAATCAACAAACTATGCACATTCTATGTAATAATGACTTTCTATAGTTTGAGCATGCATACGGAAATATGAAAAGCTTACTTCTGCCAATTTTTTAAAATCACAGCTTCTAGAAGGTTTACATCATTTCTTAAAAAACACGAGTTTCTAGAAAATGTGATTTATTTCATAAATGGAATCAACAAAGTATGCACATTCTACATCATAACGACTTTCTATAGTTTGAGCATGCGTCCGGAAATAAGAAAAGCTTAATTCCCCCCATTTTTTAAAAGCACAGCTTCTAGAAGGTTTACATGATTTATTAAAAAACACGAGTCTTAAGGAAATGTGATTTATTTCATAAATGGAATCAACAAAGTATGCACATTCTATGTCATAACGACTTTCTATATTTTGCGCATGCGCAAACTATGCACATTCTACGTGTTAACAGCTTTCTATAGGTTCCGCATGCGTTCGGAAACAAGAAAAGCTTACTTCCCCCCCTTTTTTAAATTCACAGCTTCTAGAAGGTTTAGATGAATTCTTAAAAAACACGAGTTTTTAGAAAATGTGATTTATTTCATAAATGGAATCAACAAAATATGCACATTCTACTTCATAACAAATTTCTATAGTTTGTGCATGCGTCCGGAAATAAGAAAAGCTTAATTCCCCCCGTTTTTTAAAATCACATCTTCTAGAAGGTTTACATGATTTCGTTAAAAACACGAGTTTTTAGAAAATGTGATTTATTTCAAAATGGAATCAACAAAGTAGGCACATTCTTCGTCATAACGACTTTCTATAGTTTGCGCATGCGTCCAGAAAGAAGAAAAGCTTATTTCCCCCCATTTTTTAAAATCACAGCTTCTAGAAGGTTTACATGATTTCTTAAAAAACACGAGTTTTTAGGAAATGTGCTTTATTTCATAAATGGAATCAACAAAGTATGCACATTCTATGTCATAACGAATTTTTATAGTTTGCGCATGCGCAAACTATGCACATTCTACTTAATAAGAACTTTCTATAGTTTGCGCATGCGTCCGGAAATAAGAAAAGCTTACTTCCCCCCTTTTTTTAAATTCACAGCTTCTAGAAGGTTTAGATGAATTCTTAAAAAACATGAGTTTTTAGAAAATGTGATTTATTTCATAAATGGAATCAACAAAGTATGCACATTCTACGTCCTAACGACTTTCTATAGTTTGCGCATGCGTCCAGAAATAAGAAAAGCTTACTTCCCCCCTTTTTTTAAATTCACAGCTTCTAGAAGGTTTAGATGAATTCTTAAAAAACACGGGTTTTTAGAAAATGTGATTTATTTCATAAATGGAATCAAAAAACTATGCACATTCTACGTAATAACGAATTTCTATAGTTGTCGCATGTGTCCGGAAATAAGAAAAGCTTACTTCCGCCAATTTTTTAAAACCACAGCTTCTAGAAGGTTTACATGATTTCTTAAAAAACACGAGTTTTTAGAAAATGTGATTTATTTCATAAATGGAATCAACAAAGTATGCACATTCTATGTCATAACGACTTTCTATAGTTTGCGCATGCGCAAACTATGCACATTCTACGTGATAACGACTTTCTATAGTTTGCGCATGGGTCCGGAAATAAGAAAAGCTTACTTCCCACCTTTTTTTAAATTCACAGCTTCTAGAAGGTTTAGATGAATTCTTAAAAAACACGAGTTTTTAGAAAATGTGATTTATTTCAAAAATGGAATCAACAAAGTATGCACATTCTACGTAATAACGACTTTCTATAGTTTGCGCATGCATCCGGAAATAAGAAAAGATTACTTCTGCCAGTTTCGTAAAACCACAGCTTCTAGAAGGTTTACATGATTTCTTAAAAAACATGAGTTTTTAGAAAATGTGATTTATTTCATAAATGGAATCAACAAAGTATGCACATTCTACGTAATAACGACTTTCTATAGTTTACGCATGCATCCGGAAATAAGAAAAGATTACTTCTGCCAGTTTCGTAAAATCACAGCTTCTAGAAGGTTTAGATGAATTCTTAAAAAACACGGGTTTTTAGAAAATGTGATTTATTTCATAAATGGAATCAAAAAACTATGCACATTCTACATCATAACGACTTTCTATAGTTTGAGCATGCATCCGAAAATAAGAAAAGCTTAATTCCCCCCGTTTTTTAAAATCACAGCTTCTAGAAGGTTTACACGATTTCTTAAAAAACACGAGTTTTTAGGAAATGTGATTCATTACATAAATGGAATCAACAAAGTATGCACATTCTATGTCATAACGACTTTCTATAGTTTGCGCATGCGCAAACTATGGACATTCTACGTAATAACAACTTTCTATAGTTTGCGCATACGTCCGGAAATAAGAAAAGCTTACTTCCCCCCTTTTTTTAAATCCACAGCTTCTAGAAGGTTTAGATGAATTCTTAAAAAAACACGAGTTTTTAGAAAATGTGATTTATTTCATAAATGGAATCAACAAAGTATGCACATTCTACGTCATAACGACTTTCTATAGTTTGCGCATGCGCAAACTATGCACATTCTACGTGATAACAACTTTCTATAGTGTGCGCATGCGTCCAGAAATAAGAAAAGCTTACTTCCCCCCTTTTTTTAAATTCATAGCTTCTAGAATGTTTAGATGAATTCTTAAAAAATATGAGTTTTTAGAAAATGTGATTTATTTCATAAATGGAATCAACAAGGTATGCACATTCTACGTAATAACGACTTTCTATGGTTTGCGCATGCGTCCGGAAATAAGAAAAGCTTACTTCCACGAGTTTTTTAAAACCACAGCTTCTACAAGGTTTACTTGATTTCTTGAAAAACACGAGGTTTTAGAAAATGTGATTTATTTCATAAATGGAATCAACAAAGTATGCACATTCTACGTGATAACTACTTTCTATAGTTTGCGCATGGGTCCGGAAATAAGAAAAGCTTACTTCCCCCCTTTTTTTAAATTCACAGCTTCTAGAAGGTTTAGATGAATTCTTAAAAAACACGAGTTTTTAGAAAATGTGATTTATTTCATAAATGGAATCAACAAACTATGCACATTCTACGTAATAACGACTTTCTATAGTTTGCGCATGCGTCCGGAAATAAGAAAAGATTACTTCCGCCAGTTTCTTAAAACCACAGCTTCTAGAAGGTTTACATGATTTCTTAAAAAACACAAGTTTTTGGAAAATGTGATTTATTTCATAAATGGAATCAAAAAAGTATGCCCATTCTACATCATAACGACTTTCTATAGTTTTAGAATGCATCCGGAAATAAGAAATTCTTAATTCCCCCCGTTTTTTAAAATCACAGCTTCTAGAAGGTTTACACAATTTCTTAAAAAACACGAGTTTTTAGGAAATGTGATTTATTTCATAAATGGAATCAACAAAGTATGCACATTCTATGTCATAACGACTTTCTATAGTTTGCGCATGCGCAAACTATGCACATTCTACGTAATAACAACTTTCTATAGTTTGCCCATACGTCCGGAAATAAGAAAAGCTTACTTCCCCCCTTTTTTTAAATTCACAGCTTCTATAAGGTTTAGATGAATTCTTAAGAAACACGAGTTTTTAGAAAATGTGATTTATTTCATAAATGGAATCAACAAAGTATGCACATTCTACGTCATAATGACTTTCTATAGTTTTTCCATGCGTTCGGAAATAAGAAAAGCTTAATTCCCCCTGTTTTTTAAAATCACAGCTTCTAGAAGGTTTACATGATTTCATAAAAACAAGAATTATTAGAAAATGTGATTTATTTCATAAATGGAATCAACAAAGTATGCACATTCTATGTCATAACGAATTTCTATAGTTTGTGCATGCGCAAACTATGCACATTCTACGTGATAACGACTTTCTATAGTTTGCGCAAGCGTCCGGAAATAAGAAAAGCTTACTTCCCCCCTTTTTTTAAATTCACAGCTTCTAGAAGGTTTAGATGAATTCATAAAAAACACGAGTTTTTAGAAAATATGATTTGTTTCATAAATGGAATCCACAAGGTATGCACATTCTAATTAATAACGACTTTCTATAGTTTGCGCATGCGTCCGGAAAAAAGAAAAGCTTACTTCCACTAGTTTTTTAAAATCACAGCTTCTAGAAGGTTGACATGATTTCTTAAAAAACACGAATTTTTAGAAAATGTGATTTATTTCATAAATGGAATCAACAAAGTATGCACATTCTATGTCATAACGAATTTCTATAGTTTGTGCATGCGCAAACTATGCACATTCTACGTGATAACGACCTTCTATAGTTTGCGCATGGGTCCAGAAATAAGAAAAGCTTACTTCCGCCAGTTTTTTAAAACCACACCTTCTAGAAGGTTTACATGATTTCTTAAAAAACACGAGTTTTTAGAAAATGTGATTTATTTCATAAATGGAATCCACAAAGTATGCACATTCTATGTCATAACGACCTTCTATAGTTTGCGCATGCGCAAACTATGCACATTCTATGTGATAACGACTTTCTATAGTTTGCGCATGGGTCCGGAAATAAGAAAAGCTTACTTCCCCGCTTTTTTTAAGTCCACACCTTCTAGAAGGTTTAGATGAATTCTTAAAAAACACAAGTTTTTAGAAAATGTGATTTATTTCATAAATGGAATCAACAAAGTATGCACATTCTACGTCCTAACGACTTTCTATAGTTTGCAAATGCGTCCGGAAATAAGAAAAGCTTACTTCCGCCAGTTTTTTAAAACCACAGCTTCTAGAAGGTTTACATGATTTCTTAAAAAACATGAGTTTTTAGAAAATGTGATTTATTTCATAAATGGAATCAACAAACTATGCACATTCTATGTAATAACGACTTTCTATAGTTTGAGCATGCATCCGGAAATATGAAAAGCTTACTTCTACCAATTTTTTAAAATCACAGCTTCTAGAAGGTTTACATCATTTCTTAAAAAACACGAGTTTTTAAAAAATTTGATTTATTTCATGAATGGAATCAACAAAGTATGCACATTCTACGTGTTAACAACTTTCTGTAGTTTGCACATGCGTTTGGAAATAAGAAAAGCTTACTTCCCCCCTTTTTTTAAATTCACAGCTTCTAGAAGGTTTAGATGAATTCTTAAAAAACATGAGTTTTTATAAAATGTGATTTATTTCATAAATGGAATCAACAAAATATGCACATTCTACTTCATAGCAACTTTCTATAGTTTGTGCATGCGTCCCGAAATAAGAAAAGCTTAATTCCCCCCGTTTTTTAAAATCACAGCTTCTAGAAGGTTTAGATGAATTCTTAAAAAACACGAGGTTTTAGAAAATGTGATTTATTTCATAAATGGAATCAACAAAGTATGCACATTCTACGTCATAACAACTTTCTATAGTTTGCGCATCCGTCCGGAAATAAGAAAAGCTTAATTCCCCCCGTTTTTTAAAATCCCAGCTTCTAGAATGTTTACATGATGTCTTAAAAAACACGAGTTTTTAGGAAATGTGATTTATTTCATAAATGGAATCAACAAAGTATGCACATTCTATGTCATAACGACTTTCTATATTTTGCGCATGCGCAAACTATGCGCATTGTACGTAATAACAACTTTCTATAGTTTGTGCATGCGTCCGGAAATAAGAAAACCTTACTTCCCCACTTTTTTTAAATTCACAGCTTCTAGAAGGTTTAGATGAATTCTTAAAAAACACGAGTTTTTAGAAAATGTGATTTATTTCATAAATGGAATCAACAAAGTATGCACATTCTACGTCATAAAGACTTTCTATATTTTGCGCATGCGTCCGGAAATAAGAAAAGCTTAATTCCCCCCGTTTTTTAAAATCACAGCTTCTAGAAGGTTTACATGATTTCTTAAAAAACACGAATTTTTAGAAAATGTGATTTATTTCATAAATGGAATCAACAAAGTATGGACATTGTATGTCATAACGAATATCTATAGTTTGTGCATGCGCAAACTATGCACATTCTATGTGATAACGACTTTCTATAGTTTGCGCAAGCATCCGGAAATAAGAAAAGCTTACTTCCCCCCTTTTTTTAAATTGACAGCTTCTAGAAGGTTTAGATGAATTCTTAAAAAACACGAGTTTTTAGAAAATGTGATTTATTTCATAAATGGAATCAACAAGGTATGCACATTCTACGTAAGAACGATTTTCTATAGTTTGCGTGTGCATCCGGAAATAAGAAAAGCTTACTTCCACCAGTTTTTTAAAACCACATCTTCTAGAAGGTTTACTTGATTTCTTAAAAAAACACGATTTTTAAGAAAATGTGATTTATTTCATAAATGGAATCAACAAAGTATGCACATGCTACGTGATAACGACTTTCTATAGTTTGCGCATGCGTCCAGAAATAAGAAAAGCTTACTTCCCCCCGTTTTTTAAAATCACAGCTTCTAGAAGGTTTACTTGATTTCTTAAAAAACATGAGTTTTTAGAAAATGTGATTTATTTCATAAATGGAATCAACAAAGTATGCACATTCTGCTGTAAAATTAGTCACAGTAGATCTAATGAACAAGTAAATCAATCACAACAAATGAACATAGAAAATATGGTGGAAAACTGTGCAAAACATGCAGCAGTGCTCAATATCCCAATAAGGGTGAATGAATTACAATACAAACTGTCACAATGACTGAGCAATTCGAATTGCCTAAGAAGGTCATTCGAATCACTGAATGGAGTAGCTTGACTCCAACTAGGAGTCCTCATCATCAATGAGTAGTGGTCATCAATGCACAAGAACCAGTCATCCAGGTGTCAATCCGAGTCTAACTGAGTGTAATAGGTGTAACTGAAGTGTGTAGCACTGATTAAGGAGAAGGAGGCTCAGTGGGGGCGCATGGGAGGCTAACTGAAGTCAGAACAGGTCATCTAGTCAATCTGGAGGTCCAACGGAAGTGGAACAGTCAGTCGGGAGTGAAACTAGCCTCAAATCAGGGAGAATCGGAGCTAACTGAATGTAACTGAAGTGGAACTGCAGTGGTAGGTGAACAAGTGCGCCCTTCTCTGGCAGTAAGTGAGAAGTGGGCGCCTTTCAGCCTAGGAGGGCTAAAACTCTGAAGGAAGTGGCTCCCAGGTGCTAGAATAAGGTGGATAAGGTGCTGGAGGCGTCAACCTGGTGACTGGGATGCATGCAAAGTGCATGCAAACCCTAGAATTTGCATGCAAACCCTAATTTGGGGCCCTGGTAACTAATACCAAAGGTCACCCCAATACAATAATCCAAAAAATGCTGAAAATAACTAAGTGAGGAAAAGAGGGAAAACCTAGTGGGAAGAAAGCCCCCCCTCAAGCTAAAGCATAATAATGAATCAATCTGTCTCCACCATGATGGAGCTCACCCCCAATAGTGAACGGAGGTAAGAGAACTTCTTCTCAGTGAAGCTCTTGGTGAAGATGTCTGCAATTTGCTCATCAGTAGGGCAATATTGCAGAATGATGGTGCAGTCATGCACCAACTGTCGAATGTAATGCATATGAATCTCAATGTGTTTGGTCCTCTGCCGCTGAACTGGATCTGTGGAGATCTTGATAGCACTTTGATTGTCACAAAATAGGACAGTCGAAGTAGTGCCACCAAAACCAAACTCGAAAAGAATACCCTGCAACCAAACTGCCTGAATGCAGGCATTGACTGCCCCTCGATACTCTGCCTCTGCTGAAGAAAGTGCAATGGCTGCTTGCTTTTTGCTAGACCAGCAAATAGCACCATGACCAATCATGAAAACATAACCGGAAGTGGACTTCTTATCAATGCTATCACTTGCCCAATCTGAATCAGTAAAACTAATGAAATCTAGCTCAGAATCTGTAGCATAATGTATGCGAAACTGTCTCGTACCTTGCACATACTGCAAGATCCGCTTGGCTGCTCGCCAATGAAGCTCATGTGGCTGCTGCATATATCTTGAAATGGCACTCACGGCATATGAGATATCAAGCCTAGAGTGTGTCAAATAAAGTAGTGAACCAGTCAACTGTCGATACATATTGCAATCTGCAAGCGGTGTAGAATCTCCCTCCTCAAGACTGATTCCTGAGAGGAATGGGAATGGGGCTTCCTTACATTCAGCCATATTAAACTTCAATAATAGGTCGGAAGCATATTTTTGCTGAGATATAGTGATCCCATCAAAATTTTGAGCTATCTCCAAGCCCAAAAAGTGACTCAGCAAGCCCAAATCGCTCATGTCAAAAGCTAGATTTAAGGCAGATTTTAGCTTGTTTATTGAAGAAAGTGTGCTACCAGTAATGAGAAGATCATCAACATAAAGTACAATAACCAACAAATTACCTTTAACTCGCTGAAGATACACATTCGGATCAGATTTGCATCTTTGGAAATTTTGAGAAAGAAGGAAGGAGTCCATCTTTGCGTACCAAGCTCTTGGGGCCTGTTTTAACCCGTACAAAGATTTCTTCAATCTACAAGCCAATGATGGATCTGATGTATAACCCTCTGGTTGCTGCATATATACCTCTTCAGCAAGGTCTCCATGTAAAAATGCACTCTTCACATCCATGTGGTGCACTTCCCAGTGCTTGGATGCGGCAATAGCTAAAACAAGGCGGATGGAATCCATCTTTGCAACCAGTGCAAAGGTCTCAGTGTAATCCACTCCTTGGACTTGGGAGAAAACTTTTGCCACCAACCTTGCTTTATATTTGTTGATAGTGCCATCAGCAGAAACTTTAGTACGGTAGACCCATTTACACTTCACTAATTTTCTTCCAGGTGGAAGAGAAACTAGCTCCCATGTGTTGTTCTTTTGAAGAGAACTGTACTCTTCATCCATGGCACTTTTCCATCTCGGATCTCGATGAGCATAATAGTATGATGTAGGATCTGAACCAGCCATCAAATAACAAATCTCAGGAAGAAATGGATCAGCAATAGAAAGAGCCATACCTGCTCTTTGAAAGTCTCCTCTTGTTCGTCTTGGATCAGCAGGATTTCCAAGATTCGAACCAGCAGATTGTAGAGTGTTTTGGGCCCACTTTGGTAACTGAGGAGGATGTCATGATCATCATATTCTGCTACAATATCAGAAATATCAGAACTCATACCTTCATTATCGCTGCACGGATCTTCTTCTGATGAAGGCGGTGAATCGGCAGTCTTCTCCTCGACTAGTTGCAATTCTTGAAGCGGTTCTTCAAATTGCACACTGCGCTCCATGAGTATCTTTTTAGATATGATATCCATGATTTTATATGCTTTTGATTCTTCCCCATATCCTATCAATATGCACTCGGTACTTTGTGGATCCAAAGCTCGTCTCTTCTCAGAAGGAATTCTAGCCCATGCAGTAGAGCTAAACACTCTCAAATTTGACACATCCGGTTTGTGACCAAAGAATGCTTCGAAAGGAGTCATACCTTTCACGGATGAATGTGGAACACGGTTCTGTATATATGCAGCAACATTGATTGCTTCAGCCCAAAGATTTGCAGCCAAACATTTCGATTCAATCATGCATGTAGCCATCTCTTTCAGTGACCGATTTTTCCTTTCCGCTACACCGTTCTGCTGGGGTGTGTAGGGAACTATATGTTGGATCTTAATTCCGCTTTGGGAACAAAGTTGCAGCAACTCAGACCTGATATATTCCTCACCATTATCAGATCTAAGAGCTTTGATCTTGCTCTCAGTGGCGGTCTCAACAGAAGCCTTAAAATCCTTGAATTTTCCAAGCACTTCTGACTTGTTTTTGAGAAAGAATACCCATGTAAAGCGGGAAAAATCGTAAATAAATGTCAAAACATACCTTGAACCATTTAATGACATATGGGGCAGCGGACCACTGATATCAGAATGGATCAATCCCAAAATAGTAGAAGCTTTGCTAGCTTTGCCGCAGTCGAATCTGTGCTCGGGGTGCTTCCCAATAATGCAACCAGTGCATATTCCCTTCGAGGAACGGAGTTGTGGAAGCCCATCTACCATGGATTTATTTGATAGCAGCAGAAAATATTTATAATTAAGATGTCCAAATCTTTCATGCCAAATCCTACTAACCTCATTACCATGTGTGCAAAGAGCAGTGGGCTTTGCAAGCGGAATAAAGTATGAAAACTCATAGCATTTTGCAGTGTGATTTGCCTTTCCGACTGCAACTAGTCTTCCACTTTTGATATCAGAAATTTCAACTGTATTAGGGCTGAATGTAACTTGCTTTGGTTCACTAGTGTGTGTCATTTGATACACAGAAAGGATATTTGAAGCCAAGGAAGGCACATAGAGAACATTCTAAAAGCTTCCATGTTCTACATGAATCGTACCTTTGCCCTTTGAAGAAATTTTTGAGTCATCTCCCAAATGGATGGGGATGGAGCTGTTTGGATCGAATGAGGAAAAAGAATCAATATTTGAAGCCATATGATTTGATGCACCCGAATCTATCAAGAGAGTAGTGGGCTTCGAAACCATTGCCATGAGTGCTTGTCCTCTTTCATGATCATCATTCCTATCCTTCTTCCTTGCACCGTCGGGAAGAGTTATGTTGTTCTTTTCCAAAAGGAGGGCCATTTGATCTATAGTTTTCTTCATACATGAACTTTCGGGATGAAAGCCACGATTGCAATAAGTACATTTAGATTTTTGGTTACCTTCTTTTCCCTTTTGTTTGAACTTCAAACTGGATGGTGCATCCGTTTGCTTGCCTTTGTCTTTTTGCTTGTGAGGCTCGAATTTGGGCTTCTCCTTCTTTTGCTTTCCTTTACCATTCGAGATCTTGGGTCCTTGAACATATAGGGATGAATCTTTGGAGCTTATGGACCCCATTTGAATCAACTTGTCATTCTCTTTTGTGACGAACTCAATGAAGGCATTCAAGGTAGGCATCTTCCAATTCGGGGTAGTTAGCCGACCGGAATTGAAAGTGGAGACAAATACCGAATAATCTTTCCCAAGCTTGCTTAGAATGGAGAGGATCAATTGTTTATCCTCTTTTATAACTCCACTATTCTTCAACTGCAAGTTCAAGTTCTTTAATTTTGTGAAGAATTCATTGATGGTCTCAAAATTCTCAGGACTAAGGGCAATCAATTCATTCTCTAATTGAAAAGCCCTAAGCTCATCCTGCTTGCCAAATAGTGTTTCAAGTTGCTCCCATATAGCTTTTGGAGTCTTCAATCCGCTGAGATGGAAGTGAATATCTTTGGAGATGGACAGACAAAGAAGACCATAAGCTTCATCAAGCTTGTTGTAGTGTTTGGTTCGATTTGACACATTGTTTGGCTCCAATTCAAGACCAAGAGTGACTTGGTAGTAACCTTTTGAACGTAATATGATCTCCATATCATCTTTCCAATCAAAATAATTGAATGGGGTGAGGATAGGATTTGAAGAAGAGTATTCCATTGCTAGGAGCGAGTCAGACTAATGTAGAAGAAGCTTGCATGCACAATGTAGCGAATGCAATTGCTGTAGGGAAGCTTGCATGCACAATGTAGCGAATGCAATTGATGGAGACAAGAAACCTGCAAATCACAATGAAACAAACACAATAAGGTCGAACAATCCACCCTTTTAGAGTTGCATCACACCTGGGATTGGAGATCAAACAATGTTGAATGGGTCGAATGTATCAGATCCAGGAATTATGTGGAAACTCAAGCTTCTAGAGTGGTATTGGATGTATTTTCAAGCTTTGCATGCACAGGAGCGAATGCCCTTGAGATATCTCATGCCAAAACTTTTTGCAATTTTTTTTTTTTCAGCAATTCACTCAAATCTTCTTGTAGAACCACCTATAGAAAAGAGATCTTGTCCCTGCAATGGCTCTGATACCATGTAAAATTAGTCACAGCAGATCTAATGAACAAGTAAATCAATCCCAACAGATGAACATAGAAAATATGGTGCAAAACTGTGCAAAACATGCAGCAGTGCTCAATATCCCAATAAGGGTGAATGAATTACAATAAAAATTGTCACAATGACTGAGCAATTCGAATTGCCTAAGAAGGTCATTCGAATCACTGAATGGAGTAGCTTGACTCCAACTAGGAGTCCTCATCATTAATCAGTAGTGGTCATCAATGCACAAGAACCAGTCATCCAGGTGTCAATCTGAGTCTAACTGAGTGTAATAGGTGTAACTGAAGTGTGTAGCACTGATTAAGGAGAAGGAGGCTCAGTGGGGGAACATGGGAGGCTAACTGAAGTCAGAACAGGTCATCTAGTCAATCTGGAGGTCCAACGGAAGTGGAACAGTCAGTCGGGAGTGAAACTAGCCTCAAATCAGGGAGAATCAGAGCTAATTGAATGTAACTGAAGTGGAACTGCAGTGGTAGGTGAACAAGTGCGCCCTTCTCTGGCAGTAGGTGAGAAGTGGGCGCCTTTCAGCCTAGGAGGGCTAAAACTCTGAAGGAAGTGGCTCCCGGGTGCTAGAATAAGGTGGATAAGGTGCTGGAGGCATCAACCTGGTGACTGGGATGCATGCAAAGTGCATGCAAATCCTAGAATTTGCATGCAAACCCTAATTTGCATCCAGATCCTGAAAAAGATGATGTGGATATCCAAACATCTATGCGATAACGACTTTTTATAGTTTGCGCATGCGTACGGAAATAAGAAAAGCTTACTTCCGCCAGTTTTTTAAAACCACAGCTTCTAGAAGGTTTACATGATTTCTTAAAAAACACGAGTTTTTAGAAAATGTAATTTATTTCATAAATGGAATCAACAAAGTATGCACATTCTATGTCATAACGTTTTTCTATAGTTTGCGCATGCGCAAAATATGCACATTCTACATGATAACGACTTTCTATAGTTTGCGCATGGGTCCGGAAATAAGAAAAGCTTACTTCCCCCCTTTTTTTAAATTCACAGCTTCTAGAAGCTTTAGATGAATTCTTAAAAAACACGAGTTTTTAGAAAATGTGATTTATTTCATAAATGGAATCAACAAACTATGCACATTGTACGTAATAACGACTTTCTATAGTTTGCGCATGCGTCCGGAAATAAGAAAAGCTTACTTCCGCCAGTTTCTTAAAACCACAGCTTCTGGAAGGTTTACATGATTTTCTTAAAAAACACGAGTTTTTAGAAAATGTGATTTATTTCATAAATGGAATCAAAAAAGTATGCACATTCTACATCATAACGAATTTCTATAGTTTGAGAATGCATCCGGAAATAAGAAAAGCTTAATTCCCCCCGTTTTCTAAAATCACAGCTTCTAGAAGGTTTACATGATTTCTTAAAAAACACAAGTTTTTAGGAAATGTGATTTATTTCATAAATGGAGTCAACAAAGTATGCACATTCTATGTCATAACGACCTTCTATAGTTTGTGCATGCGCAAACTATGCACATTCTACGTAATAACAACTTTCTATAGTTTGCGCATACGTCCGGAAATAAGAAAAGCTTACTTCCCCCCTTTTTTTAAATCCACAGCTTCTAGAAGGTTTAGATGAATTCTTAAAAAACACAAGTTTTTAGAAAATGTGATTTATTTCATAAAAGGAATCAACAAAGTATGCACATTATACGTCATAACGACTTTCTATAGTTTGCGCATGCGTCCGGAAATAAGAAAAGCTTAATTCCCCCTGTTTTTTAAAATCACAGCTTCTAGAAGGTTTACATGATTTCTTAAAAAACACGAATTTTTAGAAAATGTGATTTATTTCATAAATGGAATCAACAAAGTATGCACATTCTATGTCATAACGAATTTCTATAGTTTGTGCATGCGCAAACTATGCACATTCTACGTGATAACGACTTTCTATAGTTTGCGCAAGCGTCCGGAAATAAGAAAAGCTTACTTCCCCCCTTTTTTTAAATTCACAGCTTCTAGAAGGTTTAGATGAATTCTTAAAAAACACGAGTTTTTATAAAATGTGATTTATTTCATAAATGGAATCAACAAGGTATGCACATTCTACGTAATAACGACTTTCTATAGTTTGCGCATGCATCCGGAAATAAGAAAAGCTTACTTCCGCCAGTTTTTTAAAACCACAGCTTCTAGAAGGTTTACTTGATTTCTTAAAAAACACGAGTTTTTAGAAAATGTGATTTATTTCATAAATGGAATCAACAAAGTATGCACGTTCTACGTGATAACGACTTTCTATAGTTTGTGCATGCGTCCGGAAATAAGAAAAGATTACTTCCCCCCTTTTTTAAATTCACTGCTTTTAGAAGGTTTAGATGAATTCTTAAAAAAACGAGTTTTTAGAAAATGTGATTTATTTCATAAATGGAATCAACAAACTATGCACATTCTACGTAATAACATCTTTCTATAGTTTGCGCATGCATCCGGAAATAAGAAAAGCTTACTTCCGCCAGTTTTTTAAAACCACAACTTCTAGAAGGTTTACATGATTTCTTAAAAAACCAGAGTTTTTAGAAAATGTGATTTATTTCATAAATGGAATCAACAAAGTATGCACATTCTACATCATAACGACTTTCTATAGTTTGAGCATCCATCTGGAAATAAGAAAAGCTTAATTCCCCCAGTTTTTTAAAATCACAGCTTCTAGAAGGTTTACATGATTTCTTAAAAAACACGAGTTTTTAGGAAATGTGATTTATTTCATAAATGGAATCAACAAAGTATGCACACTCTATGTCATAACGACTTTCTATAGTTTGCGCATGCGCAAACTATGCACATTCTACGTAATAACAACTTTCTATAGTTTGCGCATACGTCCGGAAATAAGAAAAGCTTACTTCCCCCCTTTTTTTAAATTCACAGCTTCTAGAAGGTTTAGATGAATTCTTAAAAAACACGAGTTTTTAGAAAATGCGATTTATTTCATCAATGGAATCAACAAAGTATGCACATTCTACGTCATAACGACTTTCTATAGTTTGCGGATGCGTCCGGAAATAAGAAAAGCTTAATTCCCCCCGTTTTTTAAAATCACAGCTTCTAGAAGGTTTACATGATTTCTAGAAAAACACGAATTTTGAGAAAATGTGATTTATTTCATAAATGGAATCAACAAAGTATGCACATTCTATGTCATAGCTAATTTCTATAGTTTGTGCCTGCGCAAACTATGCACATTCTACGTGATAACGACATTCTATAGTTTGCGCATGCGTCCGGAAATAAGAAAAGCTTACTTCCCCCCTTTTTTTAAATTCATAGCTTCTAGAAGGTTTAGATGAATTCTTAAAGAACACGAGTTTTTAGAAAATGTGATTTATTTCATAAATGGAATCAACAAACTATGCACATTCTACGTAATAACGACTTTCTATAGTTTGCGCATGCGTCCGGAAATAAGAAAAGCTTACTTCCGCCAGTTTTTTAAAACCACAGCTTCTAGAAGGTTTACATGATTTCTTAAAAAACACGAGTTTTTAGAAAATGTGATTTATTTCATAAATGGAATCAACAAAGTATGCACATTCTATGTCATAACGACTTTCTATAGTTTTCGCATGTGCAAACTATGCACATCCTACGTGATAACGACGTTCTATAGTTTGCGCATGGGTCCGGAAATAAGAAAAGCTTACTTCCCCCCTTTTTTTAAATTCACAGCTTCTAGAAGGTTTAGATGAATTCTTAAAAAACATGAGTTTTTAGAAAATGTGATTTATTTCATAAATGGAATCAACAAACTATGCACATTCTACGTAATAACGAATTTATATAGTTTGCGCATGCGTCCGAAAATAAGAAAAGCTTACTTCCGCCAGTTTCTTAAAACCACAGCTTCTAGAAGGTTTACATGATTTCTTAAAAAACACGAGTTTTTAGAAAATGTGATTTATTTCATAAATGGAATCAACAAAGTATGCACATTCTACATCATAACGACTTTCTATAGTTTGAGCATGCATCCGGAAATAAGAAAAGCTTAATTCCCCCCGTTTTTTAAAATCACAGCTTCTAGAAGGTTTACATGATTTCTTAAAAAACACGAGTTTTTCGGAAATGTGATTTATTTCATAAATTGAGTCAACAAAGTATGCACATTCTATGTCATAAGGACTTTCTATAGTTTGCGCATGCGCAAACTATGCACATTCTACGTAATAACAACTTTCTATAGTTTGTGCATACGTCCGGAAATAAGAAAAGCTTACTTCCCCCCTTTTTTTAAATCCACAGCTTCTAGAAGGTTTAGATGAATTCTTAAAAAACATGAGTTTTTAGAAAATGTGATTTATTTCATAAATGGAATCAAAAAAGTATGCACATTCTACGTCATAACGACTTTCTATAGTTTGCGCATGCGTCCAAAAATAAGAAAAGCTTAATTCCCCCCGTTTTTTAAAATCACAGCTTCTAGAAGGTTTACATGATTTCTTAAAAAACACGAATTTTTAGAAAATGTGATTTATTTCATAAATGGAATCAACAAAGTATGCACATTCTACATCATAACGACTTTCTATAGTTTGAGCATGCATCCGGAAATAAGAAAAGCTTAATTCCCCCCGTTTTTTAAAATCACAGCTTCTAGAAGGTTTACATGATTTCTTAAAAAACACGAGTTTTTCGGAAATGTGATTTATTTCATAAATTGAGTCAACAAAGTATGCACATTCTATGTCATAAGGACTTTCTATAGTTTGCGCATGCGCAAACTATGCACATTCTACGTAATAACAACTTTCTATAGTTTGTGCATACGTCCGGAAATAAGAAAAGCTTACTTCCCCCCTTTTTTTAAATCCACAGCTTCTAGAAGGTTTAGATGAATTCTTAAAAAACATGAGTTTTTAGAAAATGTGATTTATTTCATAACTGGAATCAAAAAAGTATGCACATTCTACGTCATAACGACTTTCTATAGTTTGCGCATGCGTCCAAAAATAAGAAAAGCTTAATTCCCCCCGTTTTTTAAAATCACAGCTTCTAGAAGGTTTACATGATTTCTTAAAAAACACGAATTTTTAGAAAATGTGATTTATTTCATAAATGGAATCAACAAAGTATGCACATTCTACATCATAACGACTTTCTATAGTTTGAGCATGCATCCGGAAATAAGAAAAGCTTAATTCCCCCCGTTTTTTAAAATCACAGCTTCTAGAAGGTTTACATGATTTCTTAAAAAACACAAGTTTTTAGGAAATGTGATTTATTTCATAAATGGAGTCAACAAAGTATGCACATTCTATGTCATAACGAATTTCTATAGTTTGTGCATGCGCAAACTATGCACATTCTATGTGATAACGACTTTCTATAGTTTGTCAAGCGTCCGTAAATAAGAAAAGCTTACTTCCCACCATTTTTTAAATTCACAGATTCTAGAAGGTTTAGATGAATTCTTAAAAAACACGAGTTTTTAAAAAATGTGATTTATTTCATAAATGGAATCAACAAACTATGCACATTCTACGTAATAACGACTTTCTATAGTTTGCGCATGCGTCCAGAAATAAGAAAAGCTTAATTCCCCCCGTTTTTTAAAATCACAGCTTCTAGAAGGTTTACATGATTTCTTAAAAAACAAGATTTTTTAGGAAATGTGATTTATTTCATAAATGGAGTCAACAAAGTATGCACATTCTATGTCATAAAGAATTTCTATAGTTTGTGCATGCGCAAACTATGCACATTCTACGTGATAACGACTTTCTATAGTTTGCTAACTGAAGTCAGAACAGGTCATCTAGTCAATCTGGAGGTCCAACGGAAGTGGAACAGTCAGTCGGGAGTTAAACTAGCCTCAAATCAGGGAGAATCAGAGCTAACTGAATGTAAGTGAAGTGGAACTGCAGTGGTAGGTGAACAAATGCGCCCTTCTCTGGCAGTAGGTGAGAAGTGGGCGCCTTTCAGCCTAGGAGGGCTAAAACTCTGAAGGAAGTTGCTCCAGGGTGCTAGAATAAGGTGGATAAGGTGCTGGAGGCATCAACCTGGTGACTGGGATGCATGCAAAGTGCATGCAAACCCTAGAATTTGCATGCAAACCCTAACTTGCATGCAGATCCTGAAAAATATGATGTGGATATCCAAACATGTACGTGATAACAACTTTCTATAGTTTGCGCATGCGTTCGAAAATAAGAAAAGCTTACTTCCGCCAGTTTTTTAGAACCACAGCTTCTAGAAGGTTTACATGATTTCTTAAAAAACACGAGTTTTTAGAAAATGTGATTTATTTCATAAATGGAATCAACAAAGTATGCACATTCTATGTCATAACGACTTTCTATAGTTTGCGTATGCGCAAACTATGCACATTCTACGTGGTAACGACTTTCTATAGTTTGCGCATGGGTGCGGAAATAAGAAAAGCTTACTTCCCCCCTTTTTTTAAATTCACAGCTTCTAGAAGGTTTAGATGAATTCTTAAAAAACACGAGTTTTTAGAAAATGTGATTTATTTCATAAATGGAATCAACAAACTATGCACATTCTACGTAATAACGACTTTCTATAGTTTGCGCATGCGTCCGGAAATACGAAAAGCTTACTTCCGCCAGTTTCTTAAAACCACAGCTTCTAGAAGGTTTACATGATTTCTTAAAAAACACGAGTTTTTAGAAAATGTGATTTATTTCATAAATGGAATCAACAAAGTATGCACACTGTACATCATAACGACTTTCTATAGTTTGAGAATGCATTCGGAATTAAGAAAAGCTTAATTCCCCCCGTTTTTTGAAATCACAGCTTCTAGAAGGTTTACATGATTTCTTAAAAAACACAAGTTTTTAGGAAATGTGATTTATTTCATAAATGGAGTCAACAAAGTATGCACATTCTATTTCATAACGACCTTCCATAGTTTGTGCATGCGCAAACTATGCACATTCTACGTAATAACAACTTTCTATAGTTTGCGGATGCGTCCGAAAATTAGAAAAGCTTACTTCCCCCCTTTTTTTAAATTCACAGCTTCTAGAAGGTTTAGATGAATTCTTAAAAAACACGAGTTTTTAGAAAATGTGATTTATTTCATAAATGGAATCAACAAGCTATGCACATTCTACGTAATAACGACTTTCTATAGTTTGCGCATGCATCCGGAAATAAGAAAAGCTTACTTCCGCCAGTTTTTTAAAACCACAGCTTCTAGAAGGTTTACTTGATTTCTTAAAAAACACGAGTTTTTAGAAAATGTGATTTATTTCATAAATGGAATCAACAAAGTATGCACATTCTACGTGATAACGACTTTCTATAGTTTGCGCATGCGTCCGGAAATAAGAAAAGATTACTTCCCCCCTTTTTTAAATTCACAGCTTCTAGAAGGTTTAGATGAATTCTTAAAAAACATGAGTTTTTAGAAAATTTTATTTATTTCATAAATGGAATCAACAAACTATGCACATTCTACGTAATAACGTCTTTCTATAGTTTGCGCATGCATCCGGAAATAAGAAAAGCTTACTTCCGCCAGTTTTTTAAAACCACAGCTTCTAGAAGGTTTACATGATTTCTTAGAAAACCATAGTTTTTAGAAAATGTTATTTATTTCATAAATGGAATCAACAAAGTATGCACATTCTACATCATAACGACTTTCTATAGTTTGAGCATCCATCTGGAAAAACTCGTGTTTTTTAAGAAATCATAACGACTTTGTTGATTGGAGTCTTCAATCCGCTGAGATGGAAGTGAAGATCTTTGGAGATGGAGAGACAAAGAAGACCATAAGCTTCATCAAGCTTGTTGTAGTGTTTTGTTCGATCTGACACATTGTTTGGCTCCAATTCAAGACCAAGAGTGACTTGGTAGTAACCTTTTGAACGTAATATGATCTCCATATCATCTTTCCAATCAAAAAAATTGAATGGGGTGAGGATAGTCTTTGAAGAAGAGTATTCCATTGCTAGGAGCGAGTCAAACTGATGTAGAAGAAGCTTGCATGCACAATGTAGCGAATGCAATTGCTGTAGGGAAGCTTGCATGCACAATGTAGCGAGTGCAATTGATGGAGATAATAAACTTGCAAATCACAATGAAACAAACACAATAAGGTTGAACAATCCACCCTTTTAGAGTTGCATCACACCTGGGATTGGAGATCAAACAATGTTGAATGGGTCCAATGTATCAGATCCAGGAATTATGTGGAAACTCAAGCTTCTAGAGTGGTATTGGATGTATTTTCAAGCTTTGCATGCACAGGAGCGAATGCCCTTGAGATATCTCATGCCAAAACTTTTTGCAATTTTTTTTTTTTTGAGCAATTCACTCAAATCTTCTTGTAGAACCACCTGTAGAAAAGAGACCTTGTCCCTGCAATGGCTCTGATACCATGTAAAATTAGTCACAGCAGATCTAATGAACAAGCAAATCAATCACAACAGATGAACATAGAAAATATGGTGCAAAACTGTGCAAAACATGCAGCAGTGCTCAATATCCCAATAAGGGTGAATGAATTACAATACAAACTGTAACAATGACTGAGCAATTCGAATTGCCTAAGAAGGTCATTCGAATCACTGAATGGAGTAGCTTGACTCCAACTAGGAGTCCTCATCATCAATCAGTAGTGGTCATTAATGCACAAGAACCAGTCATCTAGGTGTCAATCTGAGTCTAACTGAGTGTAATAGGTGTAACTGAAGTGTGTAGCACTGATTAAGGAGAAGGAGGCTCAGTGGGGGAACATGGGAGGATAATTGAAGTCAGAACAGGTCATCTAGTCAATCTGGAGGTCCAACGGAAGTGGAACAGTCAGTCGGGAGTGAAACTAGCCTCAAATCAGGGAGAATCGGAGCTAATTGAATGTAACTGAAGTGGAACTGCAGTGGTAGGTGAACAAGTGCACCCTTCTCTGGCAGTAGGTGAGAAGTGGGTGCCTTTCAGCCTAGGAGGGCTAAAACTCTGAAGGAAGTGGCTCCCGGGTGCTAGAATAAGGTGGATAAGGTGCTGGAGGAATCAACCTGGTGACTGGGATGCATGCAAAGTGCATGCAAACCCTAGAATTTGCATGCAAACCCTAATTTTCATGCAGATCCTGAAAAAGATGATGTGGATATCCAAACATCTAGGCGAAAACGACTTTCTATAGTTTGCGCATGCGTCCAGAAATAAGAAAAGCTTACTCCCGCCAGTTTTTTAAAACCACAGCTTCTAGAAGGTTTACATGATTTCTTAAAAAACACGAGTTCTTAGAAAATGTGATTTATTTCATAAATGGAATCAACAAAGTATGCACATTTTATGTCATAACGACTTTCTATAGTTTGCGCATGCGCAAACTATGCACATTCTACGTGATAACGACTTTCTATAGTTTGCGCATGGGTCCGGAAATAAGAAAAGCTTACTTCCCCACTTTTTTTAAATTCACAGCTTCTAGAAGGTTTAGATGAATTCTTAAAAAACATGAGTTTTTACAATATGTGATTTATTTCATAAATGGAATCAACAAACTATGCACATTCTACGTAATAACGACTTTCTATAGTTTGCGCATGCGTCCGGAAATAAGAAAAGCTTACTTCCGCCAGTTTCTTAAAACCACAGCTTCTAGAAGGTTTACATGATTTCTTAAAAAACACGAGTTTTTAGAAAATATGATTTATTTCATAAATGGAATCAACAAAGTATGCACATTCTACATCATAACGACTTTCTATAGTTGTAGAATGCATCCGAAAATAATAAAAGCTTAATTCCCCCCATTTTTTAAAATCACAGTTTCTAGAAGGTTTACATGATTTCTTAAAAAACACAAGTTTTTAGGAAATGTGATTTATTTTATAAATGGAGTCAACAAAGTATGCACATTCTATGTCATAACGACCTTCTATAGTTTGTGCATGCGCAAACTATGCACATTCTACGTAATAACAACTTTCTATAGTTTACGCATACGTCCGAAAATAAGAAAAGCTTACTTCCCCCCTTTTTTTAAATCCACAGCTTCTAGAAGGATTAGATGAATTCTTAAAAAACACGAGTTTTTAGAAAATGTGATTTATTTCATAAAAGGAATCAACAAAGTATGCACATTCTACGTCATAACGACTTTCTATAGTTTGCGCATGCGTCCGAAAATAAGAAAAGCTTAATTCCCCCTGTTTTTTAAAATCACAGCTTCTAGAAGGTTTACATGATTTCTTAAAAAACACGAATTTTTAGAAAATGTGATTTATTTCATAAATGGAATCAACAAAGTATGCACATTCTATGTAATAACGACTTTCTATAGTTTGCGCATGAGTCCGGGAATAAGAAAAGCTTACTTCCGCCATTTTTTTAAAACCACAGCGTCCAGAACGTTTACTTGATTTCTTAAAAAACACGAGTTTTTAGAAAATGTGATTTATTTCATAAATGGAATCAACAAAGTATGCACATTCTACGTGATAACGACTTTCTATAGTTTGCTCATGGGTCCAGAAATAAGAAAAGCTTACTTCCCCCCTTTTTTTAAATTCATAGCTTCTAGAAGTTTTAGATGAATTCTTAAAAAACATGAGTTTTTAGAAAATGTGATTTATTTCATAAATGGAATCAACAAACTATGGACATTCTACGTAATAACGAATTTCTATAGTTTGCGCATGCGTCCGGAAATAAGAAAAGCTTACTTCCGCCAGTTTTTTAAAACCACAGCTTCTAGAAGGTTTACATGATTTCTTGAAAAACACGAGTTTTTAGAAAATGTGATTTATTTCATAAATGGAGTCAACAAAGTATGCACATTCTATGTCATAACGACTTTCTATAGTTTGCGCATGCGCAAACTATGCACATTCTACGTGATAACGACTTTCTATAGTTTGCGAATGGGTCCGGAAATAAGAAAAGCTTACTTCCGCCATTTTTTTAAAACCACGGCTTCTAGAAGGTTTACATGATTTCTTAAAAAACATGAGTTTTTAGGAAATGTGATTTATTTCATAAATGGAATCTACAAAGTATGCACATTCTATGTCATAATGAATTTCTATAGCTTGCGCATGCGCAAACTATGGACATTCTATGTAATAACAACTTTCTATAGTTTGCGCATACGTCCGGAAATAAGAAAAGCTTTCTTCCCCCCTTTTTTTAAGTACACAGCTTCTAGAAGGTTTAGATGAATTCTTAAAAAACACGAGTTTTTAGAAAATGTGATTTATTTCATAAATGGAATCAACAAAATATGCACATTCTACGTAGTAACGACTTTCTATAATTTGCGCATGCGTCCGGAAATAAGAAAAGCTTACTTCCGCCAGTTTTTTAAAACCACAGCTTCTAGAAGGTTTACATGATTTCTTAAAAAACATGAGAATTTAGAAAATGTGATTTATTTCATAAATGGAATCAACAAAGTATGCACATTCTATGTCATAACGACTTTCTATAGTTTGCGCATGTGCAAACTATGCACATTCTACGTGATAACGACTTTCTATAGTTTGCGCATGGGTGCGGAAATAAGAAAAGCTTAGTTCCCCCCTTTTTTTAAATTCACAGCTTCTAGAAGGTTTAGATGAATTCTTAAAAAACACGAGTTTCTAGAAAATGTGATTTATTTCATACATGGAATCAACAAACTATGCACATCCTATGTAATAACGACTTTCTATAGTTTGCGCATGCGTCCGGAAATAAGAAAAGCTTACTTCCGCCAGTTTCTTAAAACCACAGCTTCTAGAATGTTTACATGATTTCTTAAAAAACATGAGTTTTTGGGAAATGTGATTTATTTCATAAATGGAATCAACAAAGTATCCACATTCTATGTCATAACGAATTTCTATAGTTTGCGCATGCGCAAACTATGCACATTCTATGTAATAACAACTTTCTATAGTTTGCGCATACGTCCGGAAATAAGAAAAGCTTACTACCCACCTTTTTTTAACTCCACAGCTTCTAGAAGGTTTAGATGAATTCTTAAAAAACACGAGTTTTTAGAAAATGTGATTTATTTCATAAATGGAATCAACAAAGTATGCACATTCTACAGCATAACGACTTTCTATAGTTTGAGCATGCGTCCGGAAATAAGAAAAGCTTAATTCCCCCCATTTTCTAAAATCACAGCTTCTAGAAGGTTTACATGATTTCTTAAAAAACACGAGTTTTTAGAAAATGTGATTTATTTCATAAATGGAATCAACAAAGTATGCACATTCTATGTCATAATGACTTTCTATAGTTTGGGCATGCGCAAACTA
This sequence comes from Larix kaempferi, assembly GCA_027924585.1. NCBI lineage: Eukaryota > Viridiplantae > Streptophyta > Pinopsida > Pinales > Pinaceae > Larix > Larix kaempferi. The sequence goes on from BSBM01000217.1 coordinate 40,467,625, forward strand.
TGCACATTCTACGTAATAACGACTTTCTATAGTTTGCGCATGAGTCCGGAAATAAGAAAAGCTTACTTCCCCCTTTTTTTTAAATTCACAGCTTCTAGAAGGTTTAGATGAATTCTTAAAAAACATGAGTTTTTAGAAAATGTGATTTATTTCATAAATGGAATCAACAAAGTTTGCACATTCTACCTCATAACGACTTTCTATAGTTTGCGCATGCGTCCGGAAATAAATGTGATCAATTCCGCCAGTTTTCTAAAACCACGGCTTCTAGAAGGTTTACATGATTTCTTAAAAAACACGAGTTTTTAGAAAATGTGATTTATTTCATAAATGGAATCAACAAAGTATGCACATTCGACGTTATAACGACTGTCTATAATTTGCTCATGCGTATGGAAATAAGAAAAGCTTACTTCCCCCCTTTTTTTAAATTCACAGCTTCTAGAAGGTTTAGATGAATTCTTAAAAAACACGAGTTTTTAGAAAATGTGATTTATTTCATAAATGGAATCAACAAACTATGCACATTCTACGTAATAACGACATTCTATAGTTTGCGTATGCGTCCGGAAATAAGAAAAGCTTACTTCCGCCAGTTTTTTAAAATCACAGCTTCTAGAAAGTTAAAATGATTTCTTAAAAAACATGAGTTTTTAGAAAATGTGATTTATTTTATAAATGGAATAAATAAAGTATGCACATTCTATGTCATAACGACTTTCTATACTTTGTGCATGCGCAAACTATGCACATTGTATGTGATAACGACTTTCTATAGTTTGCGTATTCGTCCAGAAATAAGAAAAGCTTACTTCACCCCTTTTTTTAAATTCACAGCTTCTAGAAGGTTTAGATGACTTCTTAAAAAACATGAGTATTTAGAAAATATGATTCATTTCATAAATGGAATCAACAAGGTATGCACATTCTACATAATAACGACTTTCTATAGTTTGCGCATGCGTCCGGAAATAAGAAAAGCTTCCTTCCGCCAGTTTTTTAAAACCACAGCTTCTAGAAGGTTTACATGATTTCTTAAAAAACACGAGTTTTTAGAAAATGTGGTTTATTTCATAAATGGAATCAACAAAGTATGCATATTCTACATCATAACGACTTTCTATAGTTTGCGCATGCCTCCGGAAATAAGAAAAGCTTACTTCCCCCCTTTTTTTAAATTCACAGCTTCTAGAAGGTTTAGATGAATTCTTAAAAAACATGATTTTTTAGAAAATGTGATTTATTTCATAAATGGAATCAACAAACTATGCACATTCTACGTAATAACGACATTCTATAGTTTGCGCATGTGTCCGGAAATAAGAAAATATTACTTCCGCCAGTTTTTTAAAACCACAGCTTCTAGAAGGTTAAAAATGATTTATTAAAAAACATGAGTTTTTAGAAAATGTGATTTATTTCATAAATGGAATCAACAAAGTATGCACATTCTATGTCATAATTAATTTCTAAAGATTGCGCATGCGCAAACTATGAGCATTGTACGTGATAACGACATTCTATAGTTTGCGCATGCTTCCGGAAATAAGAAAACCTTACTTCCCCCCTTTTTTTAAATTCACAACTTCTAGAAGGTTTAGATGAATTCTTAAAAAACACGGGTTTTTAGAAAATATGTTTTATTTCATAAATGGAATCAACAAACTATGCACATTCTACGTAATAACGACTTTCTATAGTTTGCGCATGTGTCCAGAAATAGGAAAAGCTTACTTCCGCTAGTTTTTTAAAACCACAGCTTCTAGAAGGTTTACATGATTTCTTAAAAAACACGAGTTTTTAGAAAATGTGATTTATTTCATAAATGGAATCAACAAAGTATGCACATTCTATGTCATAACGACTTTCTATAGTTTGTGCATGCGGAAACTCTGCACATTCTACGTGATAACGACTTTCTATAGTTTGCGCATGCGTCTGGAAATAAGAAAAACTTACTTCGCCCCTTTTTTTAAATTCACAGCTTCTAGAAGGTTTAGATGAATTCTTAAAAAACACGAGTTTTTAGAAAATGTGATTTATTTCATAAATGGAATCAACAAACTATGCACATTCTATGTAATAACGACTTTCTATAGTTTGCGCATGCGTCCGGAAATAAGAAAAGCTTACTTCCGCCAGTTTTTTAAAACCACAGCTTCTAGAAGGTTTACATGATTTCTTAAAAAACACGAGCTTTTAGAAAATGTGATTTAATTCATAAATGGAATCAACAAAGTATACACATTCTATGTCATAACGACTTTCTATACTTTGCGCATGCGCAAACTATGCACATTCTACGTGATAACGACTTTCTATAGTTTGTGTATTCGTCCAGAAATAAGAAAAGCTTACTTCCCCCCTTTTTTTAAATTCACAGCTTCTAGAAGGTTTAGATGAATTCTTAAAAAACACGAGTTTTAAGAAAATGTGATTTATTTCATAAATGGAATCAACAAAGTTTGCACATTCTACGTCATAACGACTTTCTATAGTTTGCGGATGCGTCCGGAAATAAGAAAAGCTTAATTCCCCCCGTTTTTTCAAATCACAGCTTCTAGAAGGTTTACATGATTTCTTAAAAAACATGAGTTTTTAGAAAATGTGATTTATTTCATTAATGGAATCAACAAAGTATGCACATTCTATGTCATAATGACTTTCTAAAGTTTGCGCATGCGCAAACTATGAGCATTCTATGTGATAACGACTTTCTATAGTTTGCGCATTCGTTCGGAAATAAGAAAAGCTTACTTCCCCCCTTTTTTTAAATTCACAGCTTATGGAAGGTTTAGATGAATTCTTAGAAAACACGAGTTTTAGAAAATATGTTTTATTTCATAAATGGAATCAACAAACTATGCACATTCTACGTAATAATGACTTTCTATAGTTTGCGCATGCGTCCGGAAATAAGAAAAGCCTACTTCCCCCCTTTTTTTAAATTCACAACTTCTAGAAGGTTTAGATGAATTCTTAAAAAACATGAGTTTTTAGAAAATGTGATTTATTTCATCAATGGAAATAAGAAAAGCTTACTTTCCCCTTTTTTTTAAATTCACAGCTTCTAGAAGGTGTAGATGAATTCTTAAAAAACACGAGTTTTTAGAAAAGTGATTTATTTCGTAAATGGAATCAACAAAGTATGGACATTCCACGTAGTAACGAATTTCTATAGTTTGCGCATGCGTCCGGAAATAAGAAAAGCTTACTTCCGCCAGTTTTTTAAAATCACAGCTTCTAGAAGGTTTACATGATTTCTTAAAAACATGAGTTTTTAGAAAATGTGATTTATTTCATAATTGGAATCAACAAAGTATGCACATTCTATGTCATAATGACTTTCTAAAGTTTGCGCATGCGCAAACTATGAGCATTCTACGTGATAACGACTTTCTATAGTTTGCGCATGCGTCCGGAAAAAAGAAAAGCTTACTTCCCCCCTTTTTTTAAATTCACAGCTTCTAGAAGGTTTAGATGAATTCTTAGAAAAACACGACTTTTAGAAAATATGTTTTATTTCATAAATAGAATCAACAAACTATGCACATTCTACTTAGTAACGACTTTCTATAGCTTGCGCATGCATCCGGAAATAAGAAAAGCTTACTTCCACCAGTTTTTTAAAACCACAGCTTCTAGAAGGTTTACATGATTTCTTAAAAAACACGAGTTTTTAGAAAATGTGATTTATTTCATAAATGGAATCAACAAAGTATGCACATTCTACGTAGTAACGACTTTCTATAGTTTGCGCATGCGTCCGGAAATAAGAAAAGCTTACTTCCGCCAGTTTTTTAAAATCAGAGCTTCTAGAAGGTTTACATGATTTCTTAAAAAACACGAGTTTTTAGGAAATGTGATTTATTTCATAAATGGAATCAACAAGTATGCAAATTCTATGTCATAACGACTTTCTATAGTTTGTGCATGCGCAAACTATGCACATTCTACGTGATAACGACTTTCTATAGTTTGCGCATGCGTCTGGAAATAAGAAAAGCTTACTTCCCCCCTTTTTTTAAATTCACAGCTTCTAGAAGGTTTAGATGAATTCTTAAAAAACATGAGTTTTTAGAAAATGTGATTTATTTCATAAATGGAATCAACAAAGTATGCACATTCTATGTCATAACGAATTTCCATAGTTTGGGCATGCGCAAACTATGCACATTCTACGTAGTAACGACTTTCTATAGCTTGCGCATGCGTCCGGAAATAAGAAAATCTTACTTCCCCCCTTTTTTTAAATTCAGAGCTTCTAGAAGGTTTAGATGAATTCTTAAAAAACACGAGGTTTTAGAAAATGTGATTTATTTCATAAATGGAATCAACAAAGTTTGCACATTCTACATCATAACGACTTTCTATAGTTTATTAAAATCACAGCTTCTAGAAGGCTTACATTATTTCTTCAAAACCACGAGTCTTTAGAAAATGTGATTTATTTCATAAATGGAATCAACAAAGTATGCACATTCTATGTAATAACGACTTTCTAAAGTTTCCGCATGCGTCCAGAAATAAGAAAATCTTATGTCCGCCAGTTTTTTAAAATCACAGCTTCTAGAAGGTTTACATGATTTCTCAAAAAACACGATTTTTCAGAAAATGTGATTTATTTCATAAATGGAATCAACAAAGTATGCACATTCTATGTCATAACGAATTTCTATAGTTTGTGCATGCGCAAACTATGCACATTCTACGTGATAACGTCTTTCTATAGTTTGCACAAGCATCCGTAAATAAGAAAAGCTTACTTCCCACCATTTTTTAAATTCACAGATTCTAGAAGGTTTAGATGAATTCTTAAAAAACACGAGTTTTTAGAAAATGTGATTTATTTCATAAATGGAATCAACAAAGTTTTCACATTCTACGTCATAACGACTTTCTATAGTTTGTGCATGCGTCCGGAAATAAGAAAAGCTTAATTCCCTCCCATTTTTTAAAATCACAGCTTCTAGAAGGTTTACATGATTTCTTAAAAAACATGAGTTTTTAGAAAATGTGATTTATTTCATAAATGGAATCAACAAAGTATGCACATTCTATGTCATAACGAATTTCCATAGTTTGGGCATGCGCAAACTATGCACATTCTACGTAGTAACGACTTTCTATAGCTTGCGCATGCGTCCGGAAATAAGAAAATCTTACTTCCCCCCTTTTTTTAAATTCAGAGCTTCTAGAAGGTTTAGATGAATTCTTAAAAAACACGAGGTTTTAGAAAATGTGATTTATTTCATAAATGGAATCAACAAAGTTTGCACATTCTACATCATAACGACTTTCTATAGTTTTCGCATGCGTCCGAAAATAAGAAAGGCTTAATTCCCCCCATTTTTTAAAATCACAGCTTCTAGAAGGTTTACATGATTTCTTAGAAAATACGAGTTTTTAGAAAATGTGATTTATTTCATAAATGGAATCAAGAAAGTATGCACATTCTATGTCATAACGACTTTCTATAGTTTGGGCATGCGCAAACTATGCACATTCTACGTGATAACAACTTTCTATAGTTTGTGCATGCGTCCGGAAATAAGAAAAGCTTACTTCCCCCTTTTTTTTAAATTCACAGCTTCTAGAAGGTTTAGATGAATTCTTAAAAAACATGAGTTTTTAGAAAATGTGATTTATTTCATAAATAGAATCAACAAAGTTTGCACATTCTACGTCATAACGACTTTCTATAGTTTCCGCATGCGTCCGGAAATAAGAAAAGCTTAATTCCCGCCCGTTTTTTAAAATCACAGCTTCTAGAAGGTTTACATAATTTCTTAAAACACACAAGTTTTTAGAAAATGTGATTTATTTCATAAATGGAATCAACAAAGTATGCACATTCTATGTCATAACGACTTTCTATAGTTTGCGCATGCGCAAACTATGCACATTCTACGTGAAAACCATTTTATATAGTTTGCGCATGCGTCCGGAAATTAGAAAAGCTTACTAACCCCCTTTTTTTAAATTCACAGCTTCTAGAAGGTTTAGATGAATTCTTAAAGAACACGAGTTTTTAGAAAATGTGATTTATTTTATAAATGGAATCAACAAACTATGCACATTCTACGTAATAACGACTTTCTATAGTTTGCGCGCGTCCGGAAATAAGAAAAGCTTACTTCCCCCCATTTTTTAAATTCATAGCTTCTAGAAGGTTTAGATGAATTCTTAAAAAACACGAGTTTTTAGAAAATGCGATTTATTTCATGAATGGAATCAACAAGGTATGCACATTCTACGTAATAACGACTTTCTATAGTTTGCACATGCGTCCGGAAATAAGAAAAGCTTCCTTCCGCCAGTTTTTAAAAACCGCAGCTTTTAGAAGGTTTACATGATTTCTTAAAAAACACGAGTTTTTAGAAAATGTGATTTATTTCATTAATGGAATCAACAAAGTATGCACATTCTATGTAATAACGACTTTCTAAAGTTTGTGCATACATCCGGAAATAAGAAAATCTTACTTCCGCCAGTTTTTTAAAATCACAGCTTGTACAAGGTTTACATGATTTCTTAAAAAACACGAGTTTTTAGAAAATGTGAATTATTTCATAAATGGAATCAACAAAGTATGCACATTCTACGTCATAAAGAATTTCTATAGTTTGCGCATCTGTCCGAAAATAAGAAAAGCTTAATTCCCCCCATTTTTTAAAATCACAGCTTGTAGAAGGTTTACATGATGTCTTAAAAAACACGAGTTTTTAGGAATTATAATTTATATTATAAATGGAATCAACAAAGTATGCACATTCTATGTCATAACGACTTTCTATAGTTTTTGCATGCGCAAACTATGCACATTTTACGTAGTAACAACTTTCTATATTTTGCGCATGCGTCCGGAAATAAGAAAAGCTTACTTCCCCCCTTTTTTTAAATTCACAGCTTCTAGAAGGTTTAGATGAATTCTTAAAAAACACAAGTTTTTAGAAAATGTGATTTATTTCATAAATAGAATCAACAAAGTATGCACATTCTACGTCATAACAACTTTCTATAGTTTGCGCAGGCATCCGGAACTAAGAAAAGCTTAATTCCCACCGTTTTTTAAAATCACAGCTTCTAGAAGGTTTACATGATTTCTTAAAAAACTTGAGTTTTTAGAAAATGTGATTTATTTCATAAATGGAATCAACAAAGTATGCACATTCTATGTCATAATGACTTTCTATAGTTTGCGCATGCACAAACTATGCACATTCTACGTAATAACAACTTTCTATAGTTTGCGCATGCGTCCGTAAATAAGAAAAGCTTATTTCGCCCCTTTTTTTAAATTCACAGCTTCTAGAAGGTTTAGATGAATTCTTAAAAAACACGAGTTTTTAGAAAATGTGATTTATTTCATAAATGGAATCATTAAACTATGCACATTCTACGTAATAACGACTTTCTAGAGTTTTCACATGCGTCCGGAAATAAGAAAAGCTTACTTCCGCCAGTTTTTTAAAACCACAGCTTCTAGAAGGTTTACATGATTTCTTAAAAAACACGAGTTTTTAGAAAATGTGATTTATTTCATAACTGGAATCAACAAACTATGCACATTCTACGTCATAACGACTGTCTATAGTTTGCTCATGCGTATTGAAATAAGAAAAGCTTACTTCCCCCCTTTTTTTAAATTCACAGCTTCTAGAAGGTTTAGATGAATTCTTAAAAAACACGAGTTTTTAGAAAATGTGATTTATTTCATAAATGGAATCAACAAACTATGCACATTCTACGTAAAAACGACATTCTATAGTTTGAGCATGCGTCCGGAAATAAGAAAAGCTTACTTCCGCCAGTTTTTTAAAACCACAGCTTCTAGAAGGTTAAAATGATTTATTAGAAAACATGAGTTTTTAGAAAATGTGATTTATTTCATAAATGGAATCAACAAAGTATGCACATTCTATGTCATAACGACTTTCTATAGCTTGGGCATGCGCAAACTATGCACATTCTACGTGATAACGACTTTCTATAGTTTGCGCATGCGTCCGGAAATAAGAAAAGCTTACTTCCCCGCTTTTTTTAAATTCACAGCTTCTAGAAGGTTTAGATGAATTCTTAAAAAACACGAGTTTTTAGAAAATGTGATTTATTTCATAAATGGAAACAACAAGGTATGCATATTCTACGTAGTAACAAGTTTCTATAGTTTGCGCATGCGTCCGGAAATAAGAAAACCTTACCTCCCCCAGTTTTTTAAAACCACAGCTTCTAGAAGGTTTACATGATTTCTTAAAAAACACGAGTTTTTAGAAAATGTGATTTATTTCATAAATGGAATCAACAAAGTATGCACATTCTATGTAATAACGACTTTCTAAAGTTTGCGGATGCGTCTGGAAATAAGAAAATCTTACTTCCACCAGTTTTTTAAAATCACAGCTTCTAGAAGGTTTACATGATTTCTTAAAAAACACGAGTTTTTAGAAAATGTGATTTATTTCATCAATAAAATCAACAAAGTATGCACATTCTATGTCATAACGACTTTCTATAATTTGCGCATGCGCAAACTATGCACATTTTACGTAATAACGACTTTCTATAGTTTGCGCATGCGTCCGGAAATAAGAAAAGCTTACTTCCCCCCTTTTTTTAAATTCATAGCTTCTAGAAGGTTTAGATGAATTCTTAAAAAGGACGAGGTTTTAGAAAATGTGATTTATTTCATAAATGGAATCAACAAAGTTTGCACATTCTACATCATAACAACTTTCTATAGTTTGCGCATGTGTCCGAAAATAAGAAAAGCTTAATTCCCCCCATTTTTTAAAATCACAGCTTCTAGAAGTTTTACACGATTTCTTAAAAAACACGAGTTTTTAGAAAATGTGATTTATTTCATAAATGGAATCAACAAAGTATGCACATTCTATGTCATAACGACTTTCTATAGTTTGGGCATGCGCAAACTATGCACATTCTACGTAATAACGACTTTCTATAGTTTGCGCATGTGTCCGGAAATAAGAACAGCTTACTTCTCCCCTTTTCTTAAATTCAGAGCTTCTAGAAGGTTTAGATGAATTCTTAAAAAACACAAGTTTTTAGAAAATTTGATTTATTTCATAAATGGATTGAACAAGGTATGTACATTCTACGTAGTAACGACTTTCTATAGCTTGCGCATGCGTCCGTAAATAAGAAAATCTTACTTCCCCCCTTCTTTTAAATTCAGAGCTTCTAGAAGGTTTAGATGAATTCTTAAAAAACACAAGTTTTTAGAAAATTTGATTTATTTCAAAAATGGATTGAACAAGGTATGCACATTCTACGTAGTAACGACTTTCTATAGCTTGCGCATGCGTCCGGAAATAAGAAAAGCTTACTTCCGCCAGTTTTTTAAAACCACAGCTTTTAGAAGGTTTACATGATTTCTTAAAAAACACGAGTTTTTAGAAAATGTGATTTATTTCATAAATGGAATCAAGAAAGTATGCACATTCTACCTAGTAACGACTTCCTATAGTTTGCGCATGCGTCCGGAAATAAGAAAAGCTTACTTCCGCAAGTTTTTTAAAATCACAGCTTCTAGAATGTTTACATGATTTCTTAAAAAACATGAGTTTTTAGGAAATGTGGTTTATTTCATAAATGGAATCAACAAAGTATGCACATTCTATCTCATAACGACTTTCTATAGTTTGCGCTTGCGCAAACTATGCACATTCTACGTGATAACAACTTTCTATAGTTTGCGCATGCGTCCAAAAATAAGAAGAGCTTACTTCCCCCCTTTTTTTAAATTCACAGCTTCTAGAAGGTTTAGGTGAATTCTTTAAAAACACGAGTTTTTAGAAAATGTTATTTATTTCATAAATGGAATCAACAAAGTATGCACATTCTATGTCATAACGACTTTCTATAGTTTGCGCATGCGCAAACTATGCACATTCTACGTGATAACGACTTTCTATAGTTTGCGCATGCATCCGGAAATAAGAAAAGCTTACTTCCCCCTTTTTTTTAAATTCACAGGTTCTAGAAGGTTTAGATGAATTCTTAAAAAACACGAGTTTTTAGAAAATGTGATTTATTTCATAAATGGAATCAACAAAGAATGCACATTCTATGTCATAACGACTTTCTATAGTTTGTGCATGCGCAAACTATGCACATTCTACGTGAAAACCATCTTCTATAGTTTGCGCATGCGTCCGGAAATTAGAAAAGCTTACTACCCCCCTTTTTTTAAATTCACAGCTTCAAGAAGGTTTAGATGAATTCTTAAAGAACATGAGTTTTTAGAAAATGTGATTTACTTCATAAATGGATTGAACAAGGTATGCAGATTCTTCGTAGTAACGACTTTCTATAGCTTGCGCATGCGTCCGGAAATGAGAAAAGCTTACTTCTGCCAGTTTTTTAAAACCACAGCTTCTAGAAGGTTTACATGATTTCTTAAAAAACACGAGTTTTTAGAAAATGTGATTTATTTCATAAATGGAATCAAGAAAGTATGCACATGCTACGTAGTAACGACTTCCTATAGTTTGCGCATGCGTCCAGAAATAAGAAAAGCTTACTTCCGCAAGTTTTTTAAAATCACAGCTTCTAGAATGTTTACATGATTTCTTAAAAAACACGAGTTTTTAGGAAATGTGGTTTATTTCATAAATGGAATCAACCAAGTATGCACATTCTATCTCATAACGTCTTTCTATAGTTTGCGCATGCGCAAACTATGCACATTCTACGTGATAACAACTTTCTATAGTTTGCGCATGCGTCCAAAAATAAGAAGAGCTTACTTCCCCCCTTTTCTTAAAACCACAGCTTCTAGAAGGTTTACATGATTTCTTAAAAAACACGAGTCTTTAGAAAATGTGATTTATTTCATAAATTGAATCAACAAAGTATGCACATTCTATGTCGTAATGACTTTCTATAGTTTGCGCATGCGCAAACTATGCACATTCTACGTGATAACGAATTTCTATAGTTTGCGCATGCATCCAGAAATAAAAAAAGCTTACTTCTGCCAGTTTTTTAAAATCACAGCTTCTAGAAGGTTTACATGATTTGTTAAAAAACACGAGTTTTTAGAAAATGTGATTTATCTCATAAATGGAATCAACAAAGTATGCACATTCTATGTCATCACGACTTTCTATAGTTTGCGCATGCGCAAACCATTCACATTCTACGTGATAATGACTTTCTATAGTTTGAGCATGCATCCGGAAATAAGAAAAGCTTACTTCCGCCAGTTTTTTAAAATCACAGCTTCTAGAAGGTTTACATGATTTCTTAAAAAACATGAGTTTTTAGAAAATGTAATTAATTTCATAAATGGAATCAAAAAAGTATGCACATTTTATGTCATAATGACTTTCTAAAGTTTGCGCATGCACAAACTATGGACATTATACGTGATAACGACTTTCTATAGTTTGCACACGCGTCCGGAAATAAGAAAAGCTTACTTCCCCCCTTTTTTTAAATTCACATCTTCTAGAAGGTTTAGATGAATTCTTAAAAAACACGAGTTTTTAGAAAATGTGATTTATTTCATAAATGGATTCAACAACCTATGCACAATCTACGTAAAAATGACTTTCTAAAGTTTGCGCATGCGTCCGGAAATAAGAAAAGCTTACCTCCCCCCTTTTTTTAAATTCACAGCTTCTAGAAGGTTTAGATGAATTCTTAAAAAACACGAGTTTTTAGAAAATGTGATTTATTTCATAAATGGATTCAACAAACTATGCACAATCTACGTAAAAATGACTTTCTATAGTTTGCTCATGCGTCCAGAAATAAGAAAAGCTTCCTTCCGCCAGTTTTTTAAAACCACAGCTTCTAGAAGGTTTACATGATTTCCTAAAAAACACGAGTTTTTAGTAAATGTGATTTATTTCATAAATGGAATCAAAAAAGTATGCACATTCTATGTAATAACGACTTTCTAAAGTTTGCGCATGCGTCCGGAAATATGAAAAGCTTACTTCCACCAGTTTTTTAAAATCACGTCTTCTAGAAGGTTTACATGATTTCTTAAAAAACACGAGTTTTTAGAAAATGTGATTTATTTCATAAATGGAATCAACAAAGTATGCACATTCTACATCATAGCAACTTTCTATAGTTTGCGCATCCGTTTGGAAATAAGAAAAGCTTAATTCCCCCCGTTTTTTAAAATCACAGCTTCTAGAAGGTTTACATGATGTCTTAAAAAACACGAGTTTTTAGGAAATGTGATTTATTTCATAAATGGAATCAACAAAGTATGCACATTCTATGTCATAACGACTTTCTATAGGTTGCGCATGCACAAACTATGCACATTCTACGTAATAACAACTTTCTATAGTTTGCGCATGCGTCCGGAAATAAGAAAAGCTTAATTCCCCCTATTTTTTAAAATCACAGCGCCTAGAAGGTTTACATGATTTCTTAAAAATTTGAGTTTTTAGAAAATGTGATTTATTTCATAAATGGAATCAAATAGTATGCACATTCTATGTCATAACGACTTTCTATAGTTTGCGCATGCGCAAACTATACACATTCTACGTAATAACGACTTTCAATAGATTGCGCATGCGTCCGGAAATAAGAAAAGCTTACTTCCCCCCATTTTTTAAAATCACAGCTTCTAGAAGGTTTACATGATTTCTTAAAAAACACGAGTTTTTAGAAAATGTGATTTATTTCATAAATGGAATCAACAAAGTATGCACATTCTATGTCATAACGACTTTCTATAGTTTGGGCATGCGCAAACTATGCACATTCTACGTGATAACGACTTTCTATAGTTTGTGCATGCGTCCGGAAATAAGAAAAGCTTACTTCCCGCCCGTTTTTTAAAATCACAGCTTCTACAAGGTTTACATAAGTTCTTAAAAAACACGAGTTTTTATAAAATGTGATTTATTTCATAAATGGAATCAACAAACTACGCACATTCTACGTAATAACGACTTTCTATAATTTGCGCATGCGTCTGGAAATAAGAAAAGCTTACTTCCCCCCCTTTTTTAAATTCACAGCTTCTAGAAGGTTTAGATGAATTCTTAAAAAACACGAGTTTTTAGAAAATGTGATTTATTTCATAAATGGAATGAACAAGGTATGTACATTCTACGTAGTAACGACTTTCTATAGCTTGCGCATGCGTCCAGAAATAAGAAAAGCTTACTTCCGCCAGTTTTTTAAAACAACAGCTTCTAGAAGGTTTACATGATTTCTTAAAAAACACGAGTTTTTAGAAAATGTGATTTATTTCATAAATGGAATCAACAAAGTATGCACATTCTACGTAGTAACGACTTTCTATAGTTTGCGCAGGCATCCGGAAATAAGAAAAGCTTACTTCCGCCAATTTTTTAAAATCACAGCTTCTAGAAGGTTTACATGATTTCTTTAAAAACACGAGTTTTTAGGAAATGTGATTTATTTCATAAATGGAATCAACAAGTATGCACATTCTATGTCATAACGACATTCTATAGTTTGCGCATACGCAAACTATGCACATTCTACGTGATAACGACTTTCTATAGTTTGCGCATGTGTCCGGAAATAAGAAAAGCTTACTTCCCCCCCTTTTTTAAATTCACAGCTTCTAGAAGGTTTAGATGAATTCTTAAAAAACATGAGTTTTTAGAAAATGTGATTTATTTCATAAATGGAATCAACAAAGTTTGCACATTCTACGTCATAACGACTTTCTATAGTTTGCGCATGCGTCCAGAAATAAGAAAAGCTTAATTCCCGCCCGTTTTTTAAACTCACAGCTTCTAGAAAGTTTACATAATTTCTTAAAAAACACGAGTTTTTAGAAAATATGATTTATTTCATAAATGGAATCAACAAAGTATGCACATTCTATGTCATAACGACTTTCTATAGCTTGGGCATGCGCAAACTATGCACATTCTACATGATAACGACTTTCTATAGTTTGCGCATGCGTCCGAAAATAAGAAAAGCTTACTTCCCCGCTTTTTTTAAATTCACAGCTTCTAGAAGGTTTAGATGAATTCTTAAAAAACACGAGTTTTTAGAAAATGTGATTTATTTCATAAATGGAAACAACAAGGTATGCATATTCTACGTAGTAACAAGTTTCTATAGTTTGCGCATGCGTCCGGAAATAAGAAAAGCTTACCTCCCCCAGTTTTTTAAAACCACAGCTTCTAGAAGGTTTACATGATTTCTTAAAAAACACGAGTTTTTAGAAAATGTGATTTATTTCATAAATGGAATCAACAAAGTATGCACATTCTATGTAATAACGACTTTCTAAAGTTTGCAGATGCGTCTGGAAATAAGAAAATCTTACTTCCACCAGTTTTTTAAAATCACAGCTTCTAGAAGGTTTACATGATTTCTTAAAAAACACGAGTTTTTAGAAAATGTGATTTATTTCATAAATGGAATCAACAAAGTATGCACATTCTTTGTCATAACGACTTTCTATAGTTTGGGCATGCGCAAACTATGCACATTCTACGTGATAACGACTTTCTATAGTTTGTGCATGCGTCCGGAAATAAGAAAAGCTTACTTCCCCCCTTTTTTTAAATTCATAGCTTCTAGAAGGTTTAGATGAATTCTTAAAAAGGACGAGGTTTTAGAAAATGTGATTTATTTCATAAGTGGAATCAACAAAGTTTGCAGATTCTACATCATAACAACTTTCTATAGTTTGCGCATGCGTCCGAAAATAAGAAAAGCTTAATTCCCCCCATTTTTTAAAATCACAGCTTCTAGAAGGTTTACATGATTTCTTGAAAAACACGAGTTTTAAGAAAATGTGATTTATTTCATAAATGGAATCAACAAAGTATGCACATTCTATGTAAGAACGACTTTCTATAGTTTGGGCATGCGCAAACTATGCACATTCTACGTAATAACGACTTTCTATAGTTTGCGCATGCGTCCGGAAATAAGAAAAGCTTACTTCCCCCCTTTTTTTAAATTCACAGCTTCTAGAAGGTTTAGATGAATTCTTAAAAAATACGAGTTTTTAGAAAATGTGATTTATTTCATAAATGGAATCAACAAAGTATGCACATTCTACGTCATAACGAGTTTCTATAGTTTGAGCATGCGTCCGGAAATAAGAAAAGCTTAATTCCCCCCGTTTTTTAAAATCACAGCTTCAAGAAGGTTTACATGATTTCTTAAAAAACACGAGTTTTTAGGAAATGTGATTTATTTCATAAATGGAATCAACAAAGTATGCACATTCTATGTCATAACAACTTTCTATAGTTTGCGCATGCGTAAACTAGGCACATTCTACGTGATAACGACTTTCTATAGTTTGTGCATGCGTTCGGAAATATGAAAAGCCTACTTCCACCGTTTTTTTCAATTCACAGCTTCTAGAAGGTTTAGATGAATTCTTAAAAAATAGGATTTTTTAGAAAATGTGATTTATTTCATCAATTGAATCAACAAAGTATGCACATTCTATGTCATAACGACTTTCTATAGTTTGCGCATGCCTCAAGAAATAAGAAAAGCTTACTTCCCCCCTTTTTTTAAATTCACAACTTCTAGAATGTTTAGATGAATTCTTAAAAAACACGAGTTTTTAGAAAATGTGATTTATTTCATAAATGGAATGAACAAAGTTTGCATATTCTACGTCATAACGAATTTCTATAGTTTGCGCATGCGTTCGGAAATAAGAAGAGGTTAATTCCCCCCGTTTTTTAAAATCATAGCTTCTAGAAGGTTTATATGATTTCTTAAAAAACACAAATTTTTAGAAAATGTGAGTTATTTCATAAATGGAATCAAGAAAGTATGCACATTCTATGTCATAACGACTTTCTATAGTTTGGCCATGCGCAAACTATGCACATTCTACGTGATAACGATTTTCTATAGTTTGCGCATGCGTCCGGAAAAAAGAAAAGCTTTCTTCCCGCATTTTTTTAAATTCACAGCTTCTGGAAGGTTTAGATGAATTCTTAAAAAACACGAGTTTTTCGAAAATTTGATTTATTTCATAAATGGACTCAACAAACTATGCACATTCTACGTAATAACGACTTTCTATAGTTTGCGCATGCTTCCGGAAATAAGAAAAGCTTACTTCCCCCCTTTTTTTAAATTCACAGCTACTAGAAGGTTTAGATGAATTCTTAAAAAACACGAGTTTTTAGAAAATGTGATTTATTTCATCAATGGAATCAAAAAAGTATGCACATTCTATGTAATAAAGACTTTCTAAAGTTTGCGCATGCGTCCAGAAATATGAAAAGCTTACTTCCGCCAGTTTTTTAAAATCACGTCTTCTAGAAGGTTTACATGATTTCTTAAAAAACACGAGTTTTTAGAAAATGTGATTTATTTCATAAATGGAATCAACAAAGTATGCACATTCTACGTCATAGCAACTTTCTATAGTTTGCGCATCCGTTCGGAAATAAGAAAAGCTTAATTCCCCCCGTTTTTTAAAATCACAGCTTCTAGAAGGTTTACATGATGTCTTAAAAAACACGAGTTTTTAGGAAATGTGATTTATTTCATAAATGGAATCAACAAAGTATGCACATTCTATGTCATAACGACTTTCTATAGGTTGCGCATGCGCAAACTATGCACATTCTACGTAATAACAGCTTTCTATAGTTTGCGCATGCGTCCGGAAATAAGAAAAGCTTAATTCCCCCTGTTTTTTAAAATCACAGCTTCTAGAAGGTTTACATGATTTCTTAAAAATTTGAGTTTTTAGAAAATGTGATTTATTTCATAAATGGAATCAAATAGTATGCACATTCTATGTCATAACGACTTTCTATAGTTTGCGCATGCGCAAACTATACACATTCTACGTAATAACGACTTTCAATAGATTGCGCATGCGTCCGGAAATAAGAAAAGCTTACTTCCCCCCATTTTTTAAAATCACAGCTTCTAGAAGGTTTACATGATTTCTTAAAAAACACGAGTTTTTAGAAAATGTGATTTATTTCATAAATGGAATCAACAAAGTATGCACATTCTATGTCATAACGACTTTCTATAGTTTGGGCATGCGCAAACTATGCACATTCTACGTGATAACGACTTTCTATAGTTTGTGCATGCGTCCGGAAATAAGAAAAGATTACTTCCCCCTTTTTTTTAAATTCACAGGTTCTAGAAGGTTTAGATGAAGTCTTAAAAAACACGAGTTTTTAGAAAATGTGATTTATTTCATAAATAGAATCAACAAAGTTTGCACATTCTACGTCATAACGACTTTCTATAGTTTGTGCATACGTCCGGAAATAAGAAAAGCTTAATTCCCGCCCGTTTTTTAAAATCACAGCTTCTAGAAGGTTTACATAATTTCTTAAAAAACACGAGTTTTTAGAAAATGTGATTTATTTCATAAATGGATTCAACAAAGTTTGCACATTCTACGTCATAACGACTTTCTATAGTTTGCGCATGTGTCCGGAAATAAGAAAAGCTTAATTCCCGCCCGTTTTTTAAAATCACAGCTTCTACAAGGTTTACATAAGTTCTTAAAAAACACGAGTTTTTATAAAATGTGATTTATTTCATAAATGGAATCAACAAACTATGCACATTCTACGTAATAACGACTTTCTATAGTTTGCGCATGCGTCAAAATATAAGAAAAGCTTACTTCCCCCCTTTTTTTTAAATTCACAGCTTCTAGAAGGTTTAGATGAATTCTTAAAAAACACGAGTTTTTAGAAAATGTGATTTATTTCATAAATGGAATGAACAAGGTATGTACATTCTACGTAGTAACGACTTTCTATAGCTTGCGCATGCGTCCAGAAATAAGAAAAGATTACTTCCGCCAGTTTTTTAAAACAACAGCTTCTAGAAGGTTTACATGATTTCTTAAAAAACACGAGTTTTTAGAAAATGTGATTTATTTCGTAAATGGAATCAACAAAGTATGCACATTCTACGTAGTAACGACTTTCTATAGTTTGCGCAGGCGTCCGGAAATAAGAAAAGCTTACTTCCGCCAATTTTTTAAAATCACAGGTTCTAGAAGGTTTACATGATTTCTTAAAAAACACGAGTTTTTAGGAAATGTGATTTATTTCATAAATGGAATCAACAAGTATGCACATTCTATGTCATAACGACATTCTATAGTTTGCGCATACGCAAACTATGCACATTCTACGTGATAACGACTTTCTATAGTTTGCGCATGTGTCCGGAAATAAGAAAAGCTTACTTCCCCCCCTTTTTTAAATTCACAGCTTCTAGAAGGTTTAGATGAATTCTTAAGAAACATGAGTTTTTAGAAAATGTGATTTATTTCATAAATGGAATCAACAAAGTTTGCACATTCTACGTCATAACGACTTTCTATAGTTTGCGCATGCGTCCGGAAATAAGAAAAGCTTAATTCCCGCCCGTTTTTTAAAATCACAGCTTCTAGAAAGTTTACATAATTTCTTAAAAAACACGAGTTTTTAGAAAATATGATTTATTTCATAAATGGAATCAACAAAGTATGCACATTCTATGTCATAACGACTTTCTATAGCTTGGGCATGCGCAAACTATGCACATTCTACGTGATAACGACTTTCTATAGTTTGCGCATGCGTCCGGAAATAAGAAAAGCTTACTTCCCCGCTTTTTTTAAATTCACAGCTTCTAGAAGGTTTAGATGAATTCTTAAAAAACACGAGTTTTTAGAAAATGTGATTTATTTCATAAATGGAAACAACAAGATATGCATATTCTACGTAGTAACAAGTTTCTATAGTTTGCGCATGCGTCCGGAAATAAGAAAAGCTTACCTCCCCCAGTTTTTTAAAACCACAGCTTCTAGAAGGTTTACATGATTTCTTAAAAAACACGAGTTTTTAGAAAATGTGATTTATTTCATAAATGGAATCAACAAAGTATGCACATTCTATGTAATAACAACTTTCTAAAGTTTGCGGATGCGTCTGGAAATAAGAAAATCTTACTTCCACCAGTTTTTTAAAATCACAGCTTCTAGAAGGTTTACATGATTTCTTAAAAAACACGAGTTTTTAGAAAATGTGATTTATTTCATCAATAAAATCAACAAAGTATGCACATTCTATGTCATAACGACTTTCTATAATTTGCGCATGCGCAAACTATGCACATTTTACGTAATAACGACTTTCTATAGTTTGTGCATGCGTCCGGAAATAAGAAAAGCTTACTTCCCCCCTTTTTTTAAATTCATAGCTTCTAGAAGGTTTAGATGAATTCTTAAAAAGGACGAGGTTTTAGAAAATGTGATTTATTTAATAAATGGAATCAACAAAGTTTCCACATTCTACATCATAACAACTTTCTATAGTTTGCGCATGTGTCCGAAAATAAGAAAAGCTTAATTCCCCCCATTTTTTAAAATCACAGCTTCTAGAAGTTTTACATGATTTCTTAAAAAACACGAGTTTTTAGAAAATGTGATTTATTTCATAAATGGAATCAACAAAGTATGCACATTCTATGTCATAACGACTTTCTATATTTTGGGCATGCGCAAACTATGCACATTCTACGTAATAACGACTCTCTATAGTTTGCGCATGTGTCCGGAAATAAGAACAGCTTACTTCTCCCCTTTTTTTAAATTCACAGCTTCTAGAAGGTTTAGATGAATTCTTAAAAAACACGAGTTTTTAGAAAATGTGATTTATTTCATAAATGGAATCAACAAAGTATGCACATTCTACGTCATAACGACTTTCTATAGCTTGAGCATGCGTCCGGAAATAAGAAAAGCTTAATTCCCCCCGTTTTTTAAAATCACAGCTTCAAGAACGTTTAGATGATTTCTTAAAAAACACGAGTTTTTAGGAAATGTGATTTATTTCATAAATGGAATCAACAAAGTATGCAAATTCTACGTCATAACAACTTTCTACAGTTTGCGCATGCGCAAACTAGACACATTCTACGTGATAACGACTTTCTATAGTTTGCGCATGCGTTCGGAAATAAGAAAAGCTTACTTCCACCCTTTTTTTCAATTCACAGCTTCTAGAAGGTTTAGATGAATTCTTAAAAAACATGAGTTTTTAGAAAATGTGATTTATTTCATCAATTGAATCAACAAAGTATGCACATTCTATGTCATAACGACTTTCTACAGTTTGCGCATGCGCAAACTATGCACATTCTACGTAATAACGACTTTCTATAGTTTGCGCGTGCATCCGGAAATAAGAAAAGCTTACTTCCCCCCTTTTTTTAAATTCACAGCTTCTAGAAGGTTTAGATGAATTCTTAAAAAACATGAGTTTTTAGAAAATGTGATTTATTTCATAAATGGAATCAACAAAGTTTGCACATTCTACGTCATAACGACTTTCTATAGTTTGCGCATGCGTCCGGAAATAAGAAAAACTTAATTCCCGCCCATTTTTTAAAATCACAGCTTCTAGAAGGTTTACATAATTTCTTAAAAAACACGAGTTTTTAGAAAATGTGATTTATTTCATAAATGGAATCAACAAAGTATGCACATTCTATGTCATAACGACTTTCCATAGTTTGGGCATGCGCAAACTATGCACATTCTACGTAATAACGACTTTCTATAGTTTGCGCATGCGTCCGGAAATAAGAAAAGCTTACTTCCCCCCTTTTTTTAAATTCACAGCTTCTAGAAGGTTTAGATGAATTCTTAAAAAACACAAGTTTTTAGAAAATGTCATTTATTTCATAAATGGAATGAACAAGGTATGCACATTCTACGTAGTAACGACTTTCTATAGCTTGCGCATGCGTCCGGAAATAAGAAAAGCTTACTTCCCCCCTTTTTTTAAATTCAAAGCTTCTAGAAGGTTTAGATGAATTCTTAAAAAACACGAGGTTTTAGAAAATGTGATTTATTTCATAAATGGAATCAACAAAGTTTGCACATTCTACATCATAACGACTTTCTATAGTTTTCGCATGCGTCCAAAAATAAGAAAGGCTTAATTCCCCCCATTTTTTAAAATCACAGCTTCTAGAAGGTTTACATGATTTCTTAAAAAACACGAGTTTTTAGGAAATGTGATTTATTTCATAAATGGAATCAACAAGTATGCACATTCTATGTCATAACGACATTCTATAGTTTGCGCATACGCAAACTATGCACATTCTACGTGATAACGACTTTCTATAGTTTGCGCATGTGTCCGGAAATAAGAAAAGCTTACTTCCCCCCCTTTTTTAAATTCACAGCTTCTAGAAGGTTTAGATGAATTCTTAAGAAACATGAGTTTTTAGAAAATGTGATTTATTTCATAAATGGAATCAACAAAGTTTGCACATTCTACGTCATAACGACTTTCTATAGTTTGCGCATGCGTCCGGAAATAAGAAAAGCTTAATTCCCGCCCGTTTTTTAAAATCACAGCTTCTAGAAAGTTTACATAATTTCTTAAAAAACACGAGTTTTTAGAAAATATGATTTATTTCATAAATGGAATCAACAAAGTATGCACATTCTATGTCATAACGACTTTCTATAGCTTGGGCATGCGCAAACTATGCACATTCTACGTGATAACGACTTTCTATAGTTTGCGCATGCGTCCGGAAATAAGAAAAGCTTACTTCCCCGCTTTTTTTAAATTCACAGCTTCTAGAAGGTTTAGATGAATTCTTAAAAAACACGAGTTTTTAGAAAATGTGATTTATTTCATAAATGGAAACAACAAGATATGCATATTCTACGTAGTAACAAGTTTCTATAGTTTGCGCATGCGTCCGGAAATAAGAAAAGCTTACCTCCCCCAGTTTTTTAAAACCACAGCTTCTAGAAGGTTTACATGATTTCTTAAAAAACACGAGTTTTTAGAAAATGTGATTTATTTCATAAATGGAATCAACAAAGTATGCACATTCTATGTAATAACAACTTTCTAGAGTTTGCGGATGCGTCTGGAAATAAGAAAATCTTACTTCCACCAGTTTTTTAAAATCACAGCTTCTAGAAGGTTTACATGATTTCTTAAAAAACACGAGTTTTTAGAAAATGTGATTTATTTCGTCAATAAAATCAACAAAGTATGCACATTCTATGTCATAACGACTTTCTATAATTTGCGCATGCGCAAACTATGCACATTTTACGTAATAACGACTTTCTATAGTTTGCGCATGCGTCCGGAAATAAGAAAAGCTTACTTCCCCCCTTTTTTTAAATTCATAGCTTCTAGAAGGTTTAGATGAATTCTTAAAAAGGACGAGGTTTTAGAAAATGTGATTTATTTAATAAATGGAATCAACAAAGTTTCCACATTCTACATCATAACAACTTTCTATAGTTTGCGCATGTGTCCGAAAATAAGAAAAGCTTAATTCCCCCCATTTTTTAAAATCACAGCTTCTAGAAGTTTTACATGATTTCTTAAAAAACACGAGTTTTTAGAAAATGTGATTTATTTCATAAATGGAATCAACAAAGTATGCACATTCTATGTCATAACGACTTTCTATATTTTGGGCATGCGCAAACTATGCACATTCTACGTAATAACGACTTTCTATAGTTTGCGCATGTGTCCGGAAATAAGAACAGCTTACTTCTCCCCTTTTTTTAAATTCACAGCTTCTAGAAGGTTTAGATGAATTCTTAAAAAACACGAGTTTTTAGAAAATGTGATTTATTTCATAAATGGAATCAACAAAGTATGCACATTCTACGTCATAACGACTTTCTATAGCTTGAGCATGCGTCCGGAAATAAGAAAAGCTTAATTCCCCCCGTTTTTTAAAATCACAGCTTCAAGAACGTTTAGATGATTTCTTAAAAAACACGAGTTTTTAGGAAATGTGATTTATTTCATAAATGGAATCAACAAAGTATGCAAATTCTACGTCATAACAACTTTCTACAGTTTGCGCATGCGCAAACTAGACACATTCTACGTGATAACGACTTTCTATAGTTTGCGCATGCGTTCGGAAATAAGAAAAGCTTACTTCCACCCTTTTTTTCAATTCACAGCTTCTAGAAGGTTTAGATGAATTCTTAAAAAACATGAGTTTTTAGAAAATGTGATTTATTTCATCAATTGAATCAACAAAGTATGCACATTCTATGTCATAACGACTTTCTACAGTTTGCGCATGCGCAAACTATGCACATTCTACGTAATAACGACTTTCTATAGTTTGCGCGTGCATCCGGAAATAAGAAAAGCTTACTTCCCCCCTTTTTTTAAATTCACAGCTTCTAGAAGGTTTAGATGAATTCTTAAAAAACATGAGTTTTTAGAAAATGTGATTTATTTCATAAATGGAATCAACAAAGTTTGCACATTCTACGTCATAACGACTTTCTATAGTTTGCGCATGCGTCCGGAAATAAGAAAAACTTAATTCCCGCCCATTTTTTAAAATCACAGCTTCTAGAAGGTTTACATAATTTCTTAAAAAACACGAGTTTTTAGAAAATGTGATTTATTTCATAAATGGAATCAACAAAGTATGCACATTCTATGTCATAACGACTTTCCATAGTTTGGGCATGCGCAAACTATGCACATTCTACGTAATAACGACTTTCTATAGTTTGCGCATGCGTCCGGAAATAAGAAAAGCTTACTTCCCCCCTTTTTTTAAATTCACAGCTTCTAGAAGGTTTAGATGAATTCTTAAAAAACACAAGTTTTTAGAAAATGTCATTTATTTCATAAATGGAATGAACAAGGTATGCACATTCTACGTAGTAACGACTTTCTATAGCTTGCGCATGCGTCCGGAAATAAGAAAAGCTTACTTCCCCCCTTTTTTTAAATTCAAAGCTTCTAGAAGGTTTAGATGAATTCTTAAAAAACACGAGGTTTTAGAAAATGTGATTTATTTCATAAATGGAATCAACAAAGTTTGCACATTCTACATCATAACGACTTTCTATAGTTTTCGCATGCGTCCAAAAATAAGAAAGGCTTAATTCCCCCCATTTTTTAAAATCACAGCTTCTAGAAGGTTTACATGATTTCTCAAAAAACACGAGTTTTTAGAAAATGTGATTTATTTCATAAATGGAATCAACAAAGTATGCACATTCTATGTCATAACGAATTTCTATAGTTTGCGCATACGCAAACTATGCACATTCTACATAAGAACGACTTTCTATAGTTTGCGCATGCGTCCGAAAATAAGAAAAGCTTACTTACCCCCTTTTTTAAAATTCACAGCTTCTAGAAGGTTTAGATGAATTCTTAAAAAACACGAGTTTTTAGAAAATGTGATTTATTTCATAAATAGAATCAACAAAGTTTGCACATTCTACGTCATAACGACTTTCTATAGTTTGTGCATGCGTCCAGAAATAAGAAAAGCTTAATTCCCTCCCATTTTTTAAAATCACAGCTTCTAGAAGGTTTACATGATTTCTTAAAAAACACGAGTTTTTAGAAAATGTGATTTATTTCATAAATGGAATCAACAAAGTATGCACATTCTATGTCATAACGACTTTCCATAGTTTGGGCATGCGCAAACTATGCACATTCTACGTAATAACGACTTTCTATAGTTTGCGCATGCGTCCGGAAATAAGAAAAGCTTACTTCCCCGCTTTTTTTAAATTCACAGCTTCTAGAAGGTTTAGATGAATTCTTAAAGAACACGAGTTTTTAGAAAATGTGATTTATTTCATAAATGGATTGAACAAGGTATGCACATTCTACGTAGTAACGATTTTCTATAGCTTGCGCATGCGTCCGGAAATAAGAAAAGCTTACTTCCGCCAGTTTTTTAAAACCACAGCTTTTAGAAGGTTTACATGATTTCTTAAAAAACATGAGTTTTTAGAAAATGTGATTTATTTCTTAATTGGAATCAAGAAAG
Source organism: Larix kaempferi (assembly GCA_027924585.1). Classification (NCBI taxonomy): domain Eukaryota; kingdom Viridiplantae; phylum Streptophyta; class Pinopsida; order Pinales; family Pinaceae; genus Larix; species Larix kaempferi. The sequence goes on from BSBM01000217.1 coordinate 40,492,441, forward strand.
TATGCACATTCTACGTAGTAACGACTTCCTATAGTTTGCGCATGCGTCTGGAAATAAGAAAAGCTTACTTCCGCCAGTTTTTTAAAATCACAGCTTCTAGAATGTTTACATGATTTCTTAAAAAACACGAGTTTCGAGGAAATCTGGTTTATTTCATAAATGGAATCAACAAAGTATGCACATTCTATGTCATAACGACTTTCTATAGTTTGCGCATGCGCAAACTATGCACATTCTACGTGATAACAACTTTCTATAGTTTGCGCATGCGTCAAAAAATAAGAAGAGCTTACTTCCCTTCTTTTTTTAAATTCACAGCTTCTAGAAGGTTTAGGTGAATTCTTTAAAAACACGAGTTTTTAGAAAATGTGATTTATTTCATAAATGGAATCAACAAAGTATGCACATTCTACGTAGTATCGACTTTCTATAGTTTGCGCATGCGTTCGGAAATAAGAAAAGCTTACTTCCGCCAGTTTTTTAAAACCACAGCTTCTAGAAGGTTTACATGATTTCTTAAAAAAACACGAGTTTTTAGAAAATGTGATTTATATCATAAATGGAATCAACAAAGTATGCACATTCTATGTAATAGCGACTTTCTAAAGTTTGCGCATGCGTCCGGAAATATGAAAATCTTACTTCCGCCATTTTTTTAAAATCATAGCTTCTAGAAGGTTTACATGATTTGTTAAAAAACACGAGTTTTTAGAAAATGTGATTTATTTCATAAATGGAATCAACAAAGTATGCACATTCTATGTCGTAATGACTTTCTATAGTTTGCGCATGCGCAATCTATGCACATTCTACGTGATAACGACTTTCTATAGTTTGCGCATGCGTCCGGAAATAAGAAAAGCTTACTTCCCCCCTTTTTTTAAATTCACAGCTTCTAGAAGGTTTAGATGAATTCTTAAAAAACACGAGTTTTTAGAAAATGTGATTTATTTCATAAATGGAATCAACAAAGTATGCACATTCTATGTCATAACGACTTTCTATAGCTTGGGCATGCGCAAACTATGCACATTCTACGTGATAACGACTTTCTATAGTTTGCGCATGCGTCCGGAAATAAGAAAATCTTACTTCCCCCTTTTTTTTAAATTCACGGGTTCTAGAATGTTTAGATGAATTCTTAAAAAACACGAGTTTTTAGAAAATGTGATTTATTTCATAAATGGAATGAACAAGGTATGCACATTCTACATAATAACGACTTTCTATAGCTTGCGCATGCATCCGGAAATAAGAAATGCTTACTTCCGCCAGTTTTTTAAAACCACAGCTTCTAGAAGGTTTACATGATTTCTTAAAAAACACGAGTTTTAGAAAATGTGATTTATTTCATAAATGGAATCAACAAAGTATGCACATTCTACGTAGTAACGACTTTCTATAGTTTGCTCATGCGTCCGAAACTAAGAAAAGCTTACTTCCGCCAGTGTTTTAAAATCACAGCTTCTAGAAGGTTTACATGATTTCTTAAAAGACAGGAGTTTTTAGGAAATGTGATTTATTTCATAAATGGAATCAACAAGTATGAAAATTCTATGTCATAATGACTTTCTATAGTTTGCGCATGCGAAAACTATGCACATTCTACGTGATAACGACTTTCTATAGTTTGCGCATGCGTCCGGAAATAAGAAAAGCTTACTTCCCCCCTTTTTTTAAATTCACAGCTTCTAGAAGGTTTAGATGAATTCTTAAAAAACACGAGTTTTTAGAAAATGTGATTTATTTCATAAATGGAAACAACAAGGTATGCATATTCTACGTAGTAACAAGTTTCTATAGTTTGCGCATGCGTCCGGAAATAAGAAAAGCTTACCTCCCCCAGTTTTTTAAAACCACAGCTTCTAGAAGGTTTACATGATTTCTTAAAAAAAAAAAGTTTTTAGAAAATGTGATTTATTTCATAAATGGAATCGAGAAAGTATGCACATTCTATGTAATAACGACTTTCTAAAGTTTGCTGATGCGTCAGGAAATAAGAAAATCTTACTTCCACCAGTTTTTTAAAATCTTAGCTTCTAGAAGGTTTACATGATTTCTTAAAAAACACGAGTTTTTAGAAAATATGATTTATTTCATAAATGGAATCAAAAAAGTATGCACATTCTATGTCATAACGACTTTCTATAATTTGCGCATGCGCAAACTATGCACATTCTACGTAATAACGACTTTCTATAGTTTGCGCATGCGTCCGGAAATAAGAAAATCTTACTTCCCCCCTTTTTTTAAATTCATAGCTTCTAGAAGGTTTAGATGAATTCTTAAAAAGCACGAGGTTTCAGAAAATGTGATTTATTTCATAAATGGAATCAACAAAGTTTGCACATTCTACATCATAACAACTTTCTATAGTTTGCGCATGCGTCCGAAAATAAGAAAAGCTTAATTCCCCCCATTTTTTAAAATCACAGCTTCTAGAAGGTTTACATGATTTCTTAAAAAACACGAGTTTTTAGAAAATGTGATTTATTTCATAAATGGAATCAACAAAGTATGCACATTCTATGTAATAACGACTTTCTATAGTTTGGGCATGCGCAAACTATGCACATTCTACGTAATAACGACTTTCTATAGTTTGCGCATGCGTCTGGAAATAAGAAAAGGTTACTTCCCCCCTTTTTTTAAATTCACAGCTTCTAGAAGGTTTAGATGAATTCTTAAAAAACACGAGTTTTTAGAAAATGTGATTTATTTCATAAATGGAATCAACAAAGTATGCACATTCTACGTCATAACGAGTTTCTATAGTTTGAGCATGCGTCCGGAAATAAGAAAAGCTTAATTCCCCCCGTTTTTTAAAATCACAGCTTCAAGAAGGTTTACATGATTTCTTAAAAAACACGAGTTTTTAGGAAATGTGATTTATTTCATAAATGGAATCAACAAAGTATGCACATTCTATGTCATAACAACTTTCTATAGTTTGCACATGCGCAAACTAGGCACATTCTACGTGATAACGACTTTCTATAGTTTGTGCATGCGTTCGGAAATATGAAAAGCTTACTTCCACCGTTTTTTTCAATTCACAGCTTCTAGAAGGTTTAGATGAATTCTTAAAAAATAGGATTTTTTAGAAAATGTGATTTATTTCATCAATTGAATCAACAAAGTATGCACATTCTATGTCATAACGACTTTCTATAGTTTGCGCATGCGTCAAGAAATAAGAAAAGCTTACTTCCCCCCTTTTTTTAAATTCACAACTTCTAGAATGTTTAGATGAATTCTTAAAAAACACGAGTTTTTAGAAAATGTGATTTATTTCATAAATGGAATGAACAAAGTTTGCAGATTCTACGTCATAACGACTTTCTATAGTTTCCGCATGCGTTCGGAAATAAGAAGAGGTTAATTCCCCCCGTTTTTTAAAATCATAGCTTCTAGAAGGTTTATATGATTTCTTAAAAAACACAAATTTTTAGAAAATGTGAGTTATTTCATAAATGGAATCAAGAAAGTATGCACATTCTATGTCATAACGACTTTCTATAGTTTGCCCATGCGCAAACTATGCACATTCTACGTGATAACGACTTTCTATAGTTTGCGCATGCGTCCGGAAATAAGAAAAGCTTTCTTCCCGCATTTTTTTAAATTCACAGCTTCTGGAAGGTTTAGATGAATTCTTAAAAAACACGAGTTTTTCGAAAATTTGATTTATTTCATAAATGGACTCAACAAACTATGCACATTCTACGTAATAACGACTTTCTATAGTTTGCGCATGCTTCCGGAAATAAGAAAAGCTTACTTCCCCCCTTTTTTTAAATTCACAGCTTCTAGAAGGTTTAGATGAATTCTTAAAAAACACGAGTTTTTAGAAAATGTGACTTATTTCATAAATGGAATCAACAAACTATGCACATTCTACATAAGAACGACTTTCTATAGTTTGCGCATGCGTTTGGAAATAACAAAACCTTCCTTCCGCCAGTTTTTTAAAACCACAGCTTCTAGAAGGTTTACATGATTTCTTAAAAAACGCGAGTTTTTAGAAAATGTGATTTATTTCATAAATGGAATCAACAAAATGTAATAACGACTTTCTAAAGTTTGCGCATGCGTCCGGACATATGAAAAGCTTACTTCCGCCAGTTTTTTAAAATCACAGCTTCTAGAAGGTTTACATGATTTCTTAAGAAACGCGAGTTTTTAGAAAATGTGATTTATTTCATAAATTGAATCAACAAAGTATGCACATTCTACATCATAACGACTTTTTATAGTTTGAGCGTGCGTCTGGAAATAAGAAAAGCTTAATTCCCCCCGTTTTTAAAAATCACACCTTCTAGAAGGTTTACATGATTTCTTAAAAAACACGAGTTTTCAGGAAATGTGATTTATTTCATAAATGGAATCAACAAAGTATGCACATTCTATGTCATAATGACTTTCAATAGTTTGTGCATTCACAAACTATGCACATTCTATGTAATAACAACTTTCTATAGTTTGCGCATGCGTCCGGAAATAAGAAAAGCTTACTTCCCCCCTTTTTTTAAATTCACAGCTTCTAGAAGGTTTAGATGAATTCTTAAAAAACACGAGTTTTTAGAAAATGTGATTTATTTCATAAATGGAATCAACAAAGTATGCACATTCTATGTAATAACTACTTTCTAAATTTTGCGCATGCGTCCGGAAATATGAAAAGCTTACTTCCGCCAGTTTTTTAAAATCTCAGCTTCTAGAAGGTTTACACGATTTCTTAAAAAACAGGAGTTTTTAGAAAATATGATTTATTTCATAAATGGAATCAACAAAGTATGCACATTATACATCATAACGACTTTCTATAGTTTGCGCATGCGTCTGGAAATAAGAAAAGCTTAATTCCCCCCGCTTTTTAAAATCACAGCTTCTAGAATGTTTACATGATTTCTTAAAAAATTTGAGTTTTTAGATAATGTGATTGATTTCATAAATGGAATCAACAAAGTATGCACATTCTATGTCATAACGACTTTCTATAGTTTGCGCATGAGCAAACTATGCACATTCTACGTAATAACGACTTTCTATAGTTTGCGCATGCAGCCGGAAATAAGAAAAGCTTACTTCCCCCCTTTTTTTAAATTCACAAATTCTAGAAGGTTTAGATGAATTCTTAAAAAACACGAGTTTTTAGAAAATGTGATTTATTTCGTAAATGGATTCGATAAAATATGCACATTCTACGTAATAATGACTTTCTATAGTTTGCACATGCGTCCGGAAATAAGAAAAGCTTACTTCCGCCAGTTTTTTAAAACCACAGCTTGTAGAAGGTTTACATGATTTCTTAAAAAAGATGAGTTTTTAGAAAATGTGATTTATTTCATAAATGGAATCAATAAAGTATGTACATTCTATTTAATAACGACTTTCTAAAGTTTGCGGATGCGTCCGGAAATATGAAAAGCTTACTTCCGCCAGTTTTTAAAAATCACAGCTTCTAGAAGGTTTACATGATTTCTTAAAAAACACGAGTTTTTAGGAAATGTGATTTATTTCATAACTGCAATCAACAAAGTATGCACATTCTACATCATAACAACTTTCTATAGTTTGAGCATGCGTCCGGAAATAAGAAAAGCTTAAATCCCTCCATTTTTTTAAAATCATAGCTTCTAGAAGGTTTACATGATTTCTTAAAAAACACGAGTTTTTAGGAAATGTGATTCATTTCATAAATGAAATCAACAAAGTATGCACATTGTATGTCATAACGACTCTCTATAGTTTGTGCATGCACAAATTATGCACATTCTACGTGATAACGACTTTCTATAGTTTGCGCATGCGTCCAGAAATAAGAAAAGCTTACTTCCCCCCTTTTTTTAAATTCGCAGCTTCTAGAAGGTTTAGATGAATTCTTAAAGAACACGAGTTTTTAGAAAATTTGATTTATTTCATAAATGGAATCAAAAAAGTTTGCACATTCTACGTCATGTCGACTTTCTATAGTTTGCGCATGCGTCTGGAAATAAGAAAAGCTTAATTCCCCCCGTTTTTTAAAATCACAGCTTCTAGAAGGTTTACATGATTTCTTAAAAAACACGAGTTTTTAGAAAATGTGATTTATTTCATAAATGGAATCAACAAAGTATGCACATTCTATGTCATAATGACTTTCTATAGTTTGCGCATGCGGAAACTACGCACATTCTACGTGATAACAACTTTCTATAGTTTGCGCATGCGTCTGGAAATAAGAAAAGCTTACTTCCCCCCTTTTTTTAAATTCACAGCTTCTAGAAGGTTTAGATGAATTCTTAAAAAACACGAGTTTTTAGAAAATGTGATTTATTTCATAAATGGAATCAACAAAGTATGCACATTCTACGTCATAACAACTTTTTATAGTTTGCGCATGCGTCCGGAAATAAGAAAAGCTTACTTCCGCCAGTTTTTTAAAACAATAGCTTCTAGAAGGTTTACATGATTTCGTAAAAAACACGAGTTTTTAGAAAATGTTATTTATTTCATAAATGGAATCAACAAAGTATGCACATTATACGTAGTAACGACTTTCTATAGTTTGCGCCTGCATCCGGAAATAAGAAAAGCTTACTTCCGCCAGTTTTTTAAAATCACAGCTTCTAGAAGGTTTACATGATTTCTTAAAAAACACGAGTTTTTAGGAAATTCGATTTATTTCATTAATGGAATCAACAAGTATGCACATTCTATGTCATAACGACTTTCTATAGTTTGCGCATGCGCAAACTATGCACATTCTACGTGATAACGACTTTCTTTAGTTTGCGCATGCGTCCGGAAATAAGAAAAGCTTACTTCCCCCCTTTTTTTAAATTCACAGCTTCTAGAAGGTTTAGATGAATTCTTAAAAAACACGAGTTTTTAGAAAATGTGATTTATTTCATAAATGGAATCAACAAAGTTTGCACATTCTACGTCATAACGACTTTCTATAGTTTGCGCATGCGTCCGGAAATAAGAAAAGCTTAATTCCCGCCCGTTTTTTAAAATCACAGCTTCTAGAAGGTTTACATAATTTCTTAAAACACACAAGTTTTTAGAAAATGTGATTTATTTCATAAATGGAATCAACAAAGTATGCACATTCTATCTCATAACGACTTTCTATTGTTTGCGCATGCGCAATCTATGCACATTCTACGTGAAAACCATTTTCTATAGTTTGCGCATGCGTCCGGAAATTAGAAAAGCTTACTACCCCCCTTTTTTTAAATTCACAGCTTCTAGAAGGTTTAGATGAATTCTTAAAGAACACGAGTTTTTAGAAAATGTGTTTTTTTTTCATAAATGGATTGAACAAGGTATGCACATTCTACGTAGTAACGACTTTCTATAGCTTGCGCATTCGTCCGGAAATAAGAAAAGCTTACTTCCGCCAGTTTTTTAAAACCACAGCTTCTAGAAGGTTTACATGATTTCTTAAAAAACACGAGTTTGTAGAAAATGTGATTTATTTCATAAATGGCATCACGAAAGTATGCACATTTTACGTAGTAACGACTTCCTATAGTTTGCGCATTTGTCCGGAAATAAGAAAAGCTTACTTCCGCAAGTTTTTAAAATCACAGCTTCTAGAATGTTTACATGATTTCTTAAAAAACATGAGTTTTTAGAAAATGTGGTTTATTTCATAAATGGAATCAACAAAGTATGCACATTATATCTCATAACGACTTTCTATAGTTTGCGCATGCGCAAACTATGCACATTCTACGTGATAACAACTATCTATAGTTTGCGCATGCATCCAAAAATAAGAAGAGCTTACTTCCCCCCTTTTTTTAAATTCACAGCTTCTAGAAGGTTTAGGTGAATTCTTTAAAAACATGAGTTTTTAGAAAATGTGATTTATTTCATAAATGGAATCAAAAAAGTATGCACATTCTACGTAGTAACGACTTTCTATAGTTTCCGCCTGCGTTCGGAAGTAAGAAAAGCTTACTTCCGCCAGTTTTTTAAAACCACAGCTTCTAGAGGGTTTACATGATTTCTTAAAAAAACACGAGTTTTTAGAAAATGTGATTTATATCATAAATGGAATCAACAAAGTATGCACATTCTATGTAATAACGACTTTCTAAAGTTTGCGCATGCGTCCGGAAATATGAAAAGCTTACTTCCGCCAGTTTTTTAAAATCACAGCTTCTAGAAGGTTGACATGATTTCTTAAAAAACACGAGTTTTTAGAAAATGTGATTTATTTCATAAATGGAATCAACAAAGTATGCATATTCTATGTCGTAATGACTTTCTATAGTTTGCGCATGGGCAAACTATGCACATTCTACGTGATAACGACTTTCTATAGTTTGCGCATGCGTCCGGAAATAAGAAAAGCTTACTTCCCCCCTTTGTTTAAATTCACAGCTTCTAGAAGGTTTAGATGAATTCTTAAAAAACATGAGTTTTTAGAAAATGTGATTTATTTCATAAATGGAATCAACAACGTATGCACATTCTACGTAGTAACGACTTTCTATAGTTTGCGCATGCGTCTGGAAATAAGAAAAGCTTACTTCTGCCAGTTTTTTAAAATCACGGCTTCTAGAAGGTTTACATGATTTCTTAAAAAACATGAGTTTTTAGAAAATGAGATTTATTTCATAAATGGAATCAACAAAGTATGCACATTTTATGTTATCATGACTTTCTATAGTTTGCGCATGCGCAAACCATTCACAGTCTACGTGATAACGACTTTCTATAGTTTGAGCATGCATCCGGAAATAAGAAAAGCTTACTTCCGCCAGTTTTTTAAAATCACAGCTTCTAGAAGGTTTACATGATTTATAAAAAAACACGAGTTTTTAGAAAATGTGATTTATGTCATAAATGGAATCGAAAAAGTATGCACATTCTATGTGATAATGACTTTCTAAAGTTTGCGCATGCGAAAACTATGCACATTATACGTGATAACGACTTTCTATAGTTTGCACACGCGTCCGGAAATAAGAAAAGCTTACTTCCCCCCTTTTTTTAAATTCACATCTTCTAGAAGGTTTAGATGAATTCTTAAAAAACACGAGTTTTTAGAAAATGTGATTTATTTCATAAATGGAATCAACAAACTATGCATATTCTACGTAATAACGACTTTCTATAGTTTGCGCATGCGTCCGGAAATAAGAAAAGCTTACCTCCCCCCTTTTTTTAAATTCACAGCTTCTAGAAGGTTTAGATGAATTCTTAAAAAACATGAGTTTTTAGAAAATGTGATTTATTTCATAAATGGAATCAACAAGGTATGCATATTCCACGTAGTAACGACTTTCTATAGCTTGTGCATGCGTCTGGACATAAGAAAAGCTTACTTCCGCCAGTTTTTTAAAACCGCAACTTCTAGAAGGTTTACATGATTTCTTAAAAAACACGAGTTTTTAGAAAATGTGATTTATTTCATCTATGGAATCAAAAAAGTATGCACATTCTACGTAGTAACGACTTTCTATAGTTTGTGCATGCCTCGGGAAATAAGAAAAGCTTACTTCCGCCAGTTTTTTAAAATCACAGCTTCTAGAAGCTTTACATGATTTCTTAAAAAACATGAGTTTTTAGAAAATGTGATTTGTTTCATAAATGGAATCAACAAAGTATGCACATTCTATGTAATAACGACTTTCTAAAGTTTGTGCATGCGTCCGAAAATAAGAAAATCTTACTTCCGCCAGTTTTTTAAAATCACATCTTCTAGAAGGTTTACATGATTTCTTAAAAAACACGAGTTTTTAGAAAATGTGATTTATTTCATAAATGGAATCAACAAAGTATGCACATTCTATGTCATATCGACTTTCTATAGTTTGGGCATGCACAAACTATGCACATTCTACGTAATAACGACTTTCTATAGTTTGTGCATGCGACCGGAAATAAGAAAAGCTTACTTTCCCCCTTTTCTTAAATTCACAGCTTCTAGAAGGTTTAGATGAATTCTTAAAAAAAACGAGTTTTTAGAAAATGTGATTTATTTCATAAATGGAATCAACAAAGTTTGCACATTCTAGGTCATAACGACTTTCTTTAGTTTGCGCATGCGTCCGGAAATAAGAAAAGCTTAATTTCCGCCCGTTTTTTAAAATCACAGCTTCTACAAGGTTTACATAAGTTCTTAAAAAACATGAGTTTTTATAAAATGTTATTTATTTCATAAATGGAATCAACAAACTATGCACATTCTACGTAATAACGACTTTCTATAGTTTGCGCATGCGTCTGGAAATAAGAAAAGCTTACTTCCCCCCTTTTTTAAAATTCACACCTTCTAGAAGGTTTAGATGAATTCTTAGAAAACACGAGTTTTTAGAAAATGTGATTTATTTCATAAATGGAATGAACAAGGTATGTACATTCTACGTAGTAATGACTTTCTATAGCTTGCGCATGCGTCCAGAAATAAGAAAAGCTTACTTCCGCCAGTTTTTTAAAACAACAGCTTCTAGAAGGTTTACATGATTTCTTAAAAAACACGAGGTTTTAGTAAATGTGATTTATTTCATAAATGGAATCAACAAGTATGCACATTCTATGTCATAACGAATTTCTAAGTTTGCGCATGCGTCCGGAAATAAGAAAAGCTTAATTCCCGCCCGTTTTTTAAATCACAGCTACTAGAAAGTTTACATAATTTCTTAAAAAACACGAGTTTTTAGAAAATGTGATTTATTTCAAAAATGGAATCAACAAAGTATGCACATTCTATGTCATAACGACTTTCTATAGCTTGGGCATCCGCAAACTATGCACATTCTACGTGATAACGACTTTCTATAGTTTGCGCATGCGTACGGAAATAAGAAAAGCTTACTTCCCCCCTTTTTTTAAATTCACAGCTTCTAGAAGGTTTAGATGAATTCTTAAAAAACACGAGTTTTTAGAAAATGTGATTTATTTCATAAATGGAAACAACAAGGTATGCATATTCTACGTAGTAACAAGTTTCTATAGTTTGCGCATGGGTCCGGAAATAAGAAAAGCTTACCTCCCCCAGTTTTTTAAAACCACAGCTTCTAGAAGGTTTACATGATTTCTTAAAAAACACGAGTTTTTAGAAAATGTGATTTATTTCATAAATGGAATCAACAAAGTATGCACATTCTATGTAATAACGACTTTCTAAAGTTTGCTGATGCGTCCGGAAATAAGAAAATCTTACTTCCACCAGTTTTTTAAAATCACAGCTTCTAGAAGGTTTACATGATTTCTTAAAAAAGTCGAGTTTTTAGAAAATGTGATTTATTTCATAAATGGAATCAACAAAGTATGCACATTCTATGTCATAACGACTTTCTATAATTTGCGCATGCGCAAACTATGCACATTTTACGTAATAACGACTTTCTATAGTTTGCGCATGCGTCCGGAAATAAGAAAAGCTTACTTCCCCCCTTTTTTTAAATTCATAGCTTCTAGAAGGTTTAGATGAATTCTTAAAAAGCACGAGGTTTTAGAAAATTTGATTTATTTCATAAATGGAATCAACAAAGTTTGCACATTCTACGTCATAATGACTTTCTATAGTTTGCGCATGCGTCCGAAAATAAGAAAAGCTTAAATCCCCCCATTTTTTAAAATCACAGCTTCTAGAAGGTTTACATGATTTCTTAAAAAACACGAGTTTTTAGAAAATGTGATTTATTTCATAAATGGAATCAACAAAGTATGCACATTCTATGTTATAACGACTTTCTATAGTTTGGGCATGCGCAAACTATGCACATTCTACGTAATAACGAATTTCTATAGTTTGCGCATACGTCCGGAAATAAGAAAAGCTTACTTCCCCCCTTTTTTTAAATTCACAGCTTCTAGAAGGTTTAGATGAATTCTTAAAAAACACGAGTTTTTAGAAAATGTGATTTATTTCATAAATGGAATCAACAAAGTATGCACATTCTACGTCATAACGACTTTCTATAGTTTGAGCATGCGTCCGGAAATAAGAAAAGCTTAATTCCCCCCATTTTTTTAAAATCACAGCTTCAAGAAGGTTTACATGATTTCTTAAAAAACACGAGTTTTTAGGAAATGTGATTTATTTCATAAATGGAATCAACAAAGTATGCACATTCTATGTCATAACAACTTTCTATAGTTTGCGCATGCGCAAACTAGGCACATTCTACGTGATAACGACTTTCTATAGTTTGCGCATGCATTCGGAAATAAGAAAAGCTTACTTCCACCCTTTTTTTCAATTCACAGCTTCTAGAAGGTTTAGATGAATTCTTAAAAAACACGAGTTTTTAGAAAATGTGATTTATTTCATCAATTGAATCAGCAAAGTATGCACATTCTATGTCATAACGACATTCTATAGATTGCGCATGCGCAAACTATGCACATTCTACGTAATAACGACTTTCTATAGTTTGCGCATGCATCCGGAAATAAGAAAAGCTTACTTCCCCCCTTTTTTAAAATTCACAGCTTCTAGAAGGTTAGATGAATTCTTAAAAAACACGAGTTTTTAGAAAATGTGATTTATTTCATAAATGGAATCAACAAAGTATGCACATTCTACGTAGTAACGACTTTCTATAGTTGCGCATGCTTTCGTATATAAGAAAAGCTTACTTCCGCCAGTTTTTTAAAACCACAGCTTCTAGAAGGTTTACATGATTTCTTAAAAAAACACGAGTTTTTAGAAAATGTGATTTATATCATAAATGGAATCAACAAAGTATGCACATTCTATGTAATAACGACTTTCTAAAGTTTGCGTATGCGTCCGGAAATATGAAAAGCTTACTTCCGCCAGTTTTTTAAAATCACAGCTTCTAGAAGGTTTACATGACTTCTTAAAAAACACGAGCTTTTAGAAAATTTGATTTATTTCATAAATGGAATCAACAAAGTATGCACATTCTATGTCGTAATGACTTTCTATAGTTTGCGCATGCGCAATCTATGCACATTCTACGTGATAACGACTTTCTATAGTTTGCGCATGCGTCCGGAAATAAGAAAAGCTTACTTCCCCACTTTTTTTAAATTCACAGCTTCTAGAAGGTTTCGATGAATTCTTAAAAAACAAGAGTTTTTAGAAAATGTGATTTATTTCATAAATGGAATTAACAAGGTATGCATATTCTACGTAGTAACGACTTTCTATAGTTTGCGCATGCGTCCGGAAATAAGAAAACCTTACCTCCCCCAGTTTTTTAAAACCACAGCTTCTAGAAGGTTTACATGATTTTTTTAAAAACACGAGTTTTTAGAAAATGTGATTTATTTCATAAATGGAATCAACAAAGTATGCACATTCTATGTAATAACGACTTTCTAAAGTTTCCGCATGCGTCCGGAAATAAGAAAATCTTACTTTCGCCAGTTTTTTAAAATCACAGCTTCTAGAAGGTTTACATGATTTCTCAAAAAACACGAGTTTTTAGAAAATGTGATTTATTTCATAAATGGAAATAACAAAGTATGCACATTCTATGTCATAACGAATTTCTATAGTTTGCGCATACGCAAACTATGCACATTCTACGTAAGAACGACTTTCTATAGTTTGCGCATGCGTGCGGAAATAAGAAAAGCTTACTTCCCCCTTTTTTTTAAATTCACAGTTTCTAGAAGGTTTAGATGATTTCTTAAAAAACACTAGTTTTTAGAAAATGTGATTTATTTCATAAATGGAATAAACAAACTATGCACATTCTACGTAATAACGACTTTCTATAGTTTGCGCATGCGTCCGGAAATAAGAAAAGCTTACTTCCCACCTTTTTTTAAATTTACAGCTTCTAGAAGGTTTAGATGAATTCTTAAAAAACACAAGTTTTTAGAAAATGTGATTTATTTCATAAATGGAATCAACAAGGTATCCACATTCTACGTAGTAACGACTTTCTATAGCTTGCGCATGCGTCCGGAAATAAGAGAAGCTTACTTCCCCCCTTTTTTTAAATTCAGAGATTCTAGAAGGTTTAGATGAATTCTTAAAAAACACGAGTTTTTAGAAAAGTGATTTATTTCATCAATTGAATCAGCAAAGTATGCACATTCTACGTCATAACGACTTTCTATAGTTTGCGAATGCATCCGGAAATAAGAAAAGCTTACTTCCCCCCTTTTTTTAAATTCACAGCTTCTAGAAGGTTTAGATGAATTCTTAAAAAACACGAGTTTTTAGAAAATGTGATTTATTTCATAAATGGAATCAACAAAGTTTGCACATTCTACGTCATAACGACTTTCTATAGTTTGCGCATGCGTCCGGAAATAAGAAAAGGTTAATTCCCGCCCGTTTTTTAAAATCACAGCTTCTAGAAGGTTTACATAATTTCTTAAAAAACACGAGTTTTTAGAAAATGTGATTTATTTCATCAATGGAATCAACAAAGTATGCACATTCTATGTGATAACGACTTTCTATAGTTTGTGCATGCGCAAACTATGCACATTCTACGTGATAACGACTTTCTATAGTTTGCGCATGCATCCAGAAATAAGAAAAGCTTACTTCCCCCTTTTTTTTAAATTCACAGGTTCTAGAAGGTTCAGATGAATTCTTAAAAAACACGAGTTTTTAGAAAATGTGATTTATTTCATAAATGGAATGAACAAGGTATGCACATTCTACATAGTAAAGACTTTCTATAGCTTGCGCATGCGTCCAGAAATAAGAAAAGCTTACTTCCACCAGTTTTTTAAAACCACTACTTCTAGAAGGTTTTCATGATTTCTTAAAAAACACGAGTTTTTAGAAAATGTGATTTATTTCATAAATGGAATCAACAAGGTATGCACATTCTACGTAGTAACGACTTTCTATAGTTTGCGCATGCGTCCGAAAATAAGAAAAGCTTACTTCCGCCAGTTTTTTAAAATCAGAGCTTCTAGAAGGTTTACATGATTTCTTAAAAAACATGAGTTTTTAGGAAATATGATTTATTTCATAAATGGAATCAACAAGTATGCAAATTCTATGTCATAACTACTTTCTATAGTTTGCGCATACGCAAAGTATGCACATTCTTCGTGATAACGACTTTCTATAGTTTGCGCATGCGTCCGGAAATAAGAAAAGCTTACTTCCCCCCTTTTTTTAAATTCACAGCTTCTAGAAGGTTTAGATGAATTCTTAAAAAACACGAGTTTTTAGAAAATGTGATTTATTTCATAAATGGAAACAACAAGGTATGAATATTCTACGTAGTAACAAGTTTCTATAGTTTGCGCATGCGTCCGGAAATAAGAAAAGCTTACCTCCCCAAGTTTTTTAAAACCACAGCTTCTAGAAGGTTTACATGATTTTTTAAAAAACACGAGTTTTTAGAAAATGTGATTTATTTCATCAATGGAATCAACAAAGTATGCACATTCTATGTAATAACGACTTTCTAAAGTTTCCGCATGCGTCCGGAAATAAGAAAACCTTACTTCCGCCAGTTTTTTAAAATCACAGCTTTGAGAAGGTTTACATGATTTCTCAAAAAACACGAGTTTTTAGAAAATGTGATTTATTTCATAAATAGAATCAACAAAGTATGCACATTCTATGTCATAACGAATTTCTATAGTTTGCACATACGCAAACTATGCACATTCTACGTAAGAACGACTTTCTATAGTTTTCGCATGCGTCCGGAAATAAGAAAAGCTTACTTCCCCCTTTTTTTTAAATTCACAGGTTCTAGAAGGTTTAGATGAATTCTTAAAAAACACGAGTTTTTAGAAAATGTGATTTATTTCATAAATAAAATCAACAAACTATGCACATTCTACGTAATAACGACTTTCTATAGTTTGCGCATGCGTCCGGAAATAAGAAAAGCTTACTTCCCCCCTTTTTTTAAATTCACAGCTTCTAGAAGGTTTAGATGAATTCTTAAAAAACACAAGTTTTTAGAAAATGTTATTTATTTCATAAATGGAATGAACAAGGTATGCATATTCTACGTAGTAACGACTCTCTATAGATTGCGCATGCGTCCGGAAATAAGAAAAGCTTACTTCCCCCCTTTTTTTAAATTCAGAGCTTCTAGAAGGTTTAGATGAATTCTTAAAAAACACGAGGTTTTAGAAAATGTGATTTATTTCATAAATGGAATCAACAAAGTTTGCACATTCTACATCATAACGACTTTCTATAGTTTGCGCATGCGTCCGAAAATAAGAAAAGCTTAATTCCCCCCATTTTTTAAAATCACAGCTTCTAGAAGGTTTACATGATTTCTTAAAAAACACGAGTTTTTAGAAAATGTGATTTATTTCATAAATGGAATCAACAAAGTATGCACATTCTATGTCATAACGACTTTCTATAGTTTGGGCATGCGCAAACTATGCACATTCTATGTGATAACGACTTTCTATAGTTTGCGAATGCGTCCGGAAATAAGAAAAGCTTACTTCCCCCCTTTTTTTAAATTCATAGCTTCTAGAAGGTTTAGATGAATTCTGAAAAAACACGAGGTTTTAGAAAATGTGATTTATTTCATAAATGGAATCAACAAAGTTTGCACATTCTACATCATAACAACTTTCTATAGTTTGCGCATGCGTCCGAAAATAAGAAAAGCTTAATTCCCCCCATTTTTTAAAATCACAGCTTCTAGAAGGTTTACACGATTTCTTAAAAAACACGAGTTTTTAGAAAATGTGATTTATTTCATAAATTGAATCAACAAAGTATGCACATTCTCTGTCATAACGACTTTCTATAGTTTGGGCATGCGCAAACTATGCACATTCTACGTAATAACGACTTTCTATAGTTTGCGCATGCATCCGGAAATAAGAAAAGCTTACTTCCCCCCTTTTTTTAAATTCAGAGCTTCTAGAAGGTTTAGATGAATTCTTAAAAAACACGAGGTTTTAGAAAATGTGATTTATTTCATAAATGGAATCAACAAAGTTTGCACATTCTACATCATAACGACTTTCTATAGTTTGCGCATGCGTCCGAAAATAAGAAAATCTTAATTCCCCCCATTTTTTAAAATCATAGCTTCTAGAAGGTTTACATGATTTCTTAAAAAACACGAGTTTTTAGAAAATGTGATTTATTTCATAAATGGAATCAACAAAGTATGCACATTCTATGTCATAACGACTTTCTATAGTTTTGGCATGCGCAAACTATGCACATTCTATGTGATAACGACTTTCTATAGTTTGCGCATGCGTTCGGAAATAAGAAAAGCTTACTTCCCCCGTTTTTTTAAATTCATAGCTTCTAGAAGGTTTAGATGAATTCTGAAAAAACACGAGGTTTTAGAAAATGTGATTTATTTCATAAATGGAATCAACAAAGTTTGCACATTCTACATCATAACAACTTTCTATAGTTTGCGCATGCGTCCGAAAATAAGAAAAGCTTAATTCCCCCCATTTTTTTAAATCACAGCTTCTAGAAGGTTTACACGATTTCTTAAAAAACACGAGTTTTTAGAAAATGTGATTTATTTCATAAATTGAATCAACAAAGTATGCACATTCTATGTCATAACGACTTTCTATAGTTTGGGCATGCGCAAACTATGCACATTCTACGTAATAACGACTTTCTATAGTTTGCGCATGCATCCGGAAATAAGAAAAGCTTACTTCCCCCCTTTTTTTAAATTCACAGCTTCTAGAAGGTTTAGATGAATTCTTAAAAAACACGAGTTTTTAGAAAATGTGATTTATTTCATAAATGGAATCAACAAATTTGGCACATTCTACGTCATAACGACTTTCTATAGTTTGCGCATGCGTCCGGAAATAAGAAAAGCTTAATTCCCGCCCGTTTTTTAAAATCACAGCTTCTAGAAGGTTTACATAATTTCTTAAAAAACACCAGTTTTTAGAAAATGTGATTTATTTCATAAATGGAATCAACAAAGTATGCACATTCTATGTCATAACGACTTTCTATAGTTTGCGCATGCGCAAACTATGCACATTCTACGTGATAACGATTTTCTATAGTTTGCGCATGCGTCCGGAAATTAGAAAAGGTTACTACCCCCTTTTTTTAAATTCACAGCTTCTAGAAGGTTTAGATGAATTCTCAAAGAACACGAGTTTTTAGAAAATGTGATTTATTTCATAAATGGATTGAACAAGGTATGCACATTCTACGTAGTAACGACTTTCTATAGCTTGCGCATGCGTCCGGAAATAAGAAAAGCTTACTTCCGCCAGTTTTTTAAAACCACAGCTTCTAGAAGGTTTACATGATTTCTTAAAAAACATGAGTTTTTAGAAAATGTGATTTATTTCATAAATGGAATCAAGAAAGTATGCACATTCTACGTAGTAACGACTTCCTATAGTTTGCGCATGCGTCCGGAAATAAGAAAAGCTTACTTCCGCCAGTTTTTTAAAATCACAGCTTCTAGAATGTTTACATGACTTCTTAAAAAACACGAGTTTTTAGGAAATGTGGTTTATTTCATAAATGGAATCAACAAAGTATGCACATTCTATGTCATAACGACTTTCTATAGTTTGCGCATGCGCAAACTATGCACATTCTACGTGATAACAACTTTCTTTAGTTTGCGCATGCATCAAAAAATAAGAAGAGCTTACTTCCCCCCTTTTTTTCAATTCATAGCTTCTAGAAGGTTTAGGTGAATTCTTTAAAAACACGAGTTTTTAGAAAATGTGATTTATTTCATAAATGGAATCAACAAAGTATGCATATTCTACGTAGTAACGACTTTCTATAGTTTGCGCATGCGTTCGTATATAGGAAAAGCTTACTTCTGCCAGTTTTTTAAAACCACAGCTTCTAGAAGGTTTACATGATTTCTTAAAAAAACACGAGTTTTTAGAAAATGTGATTTATATCATAAATGGAATCAACAAAGTATGCACATTCTATGTAATAACGACTTTCTAAAGTTTGTGCATGCGTCCGGAAATATGAAAAGCTTACTTCCGCCAGTTTTTTAAAATCACAGCTTCTAGAAGGTTTACATGATTTCTTAAAAAACACGAGTTTTAGAAAATGTGATTTATTTCATAAATGGAATCAACAAAGTATGCACATTCTATGTCGTAATGACTTTCTATAGTTTGCGCATGCGCAATCTATGCACATTCTACATGATAACGACTTTCTATAGTTTGCGCATGCGTCCGGAAATAAGAAAAGCTTACTTCCCCCCTTTTTTTAAATTCACAGCTTCTAGAAGGTTTAGATGAATTCTTAAAAAACATGAGTTTTTAGAAAATGTGATTTATTTCATAAATGGAATGAACAAGGTATGCATATTCTACGTAGTAACGACTTTCTATAGCTTGCTCATGCGTCCGGAAATAAGAAAATCTTACTTCCGCCAGTTTTTTAAAACCACAACTTCTAGAAGGTTTACATGATTTCTTAAAAAACACGAGTTTTTAGAAAATGTGATTTATTTCATAAATGGAATCAACAAAGTATGCACATTCTACGTAGTAACGACTTTCTATAGTTTGCGCATGCGTCCGAAAATAAGAAAAGCTTACTTCCGAAAGTTTTTTAAAATCAGAGCTTCTAGAAGGTTTACATGATTTCTTAAAAAACACGAGTTTTTAGGAAATGTGATTTATTTCATAAATGGAATCAACAAGTATGCAAATTCTATGTCATAACGACTTTCTATAGTTTGTGCATGCGCAAACTATGCACATTCTATGTGATAACGACTTTCTATAGTTTGCGCATACGTCCGGAAATAAGAAAACCTTACCTCCCCCAGTTTTTTAAAACCACAGCTTCTAGAAGGTTTACATGATTTTTTTAAAAGCACGAGTTTTTAGAAAATGTGATTTATTTCATAAATGGAATCAACAAAGTATGCACATTCTATGTAATAACGACTTTCTAAAGTTTCCGCATGCGTCCGGAAATAAGAAAATCTTAGTTCCGCCAGTTTTTTAAAATCACAGCTTCTAGAAGGTTTACATGATTTCTCAAAAAACACGAGTTTTTAAAAATGTGATTTATTTCATAAATGGAATCAACAAAGTATGCACATTCTATGTCATAACGAATTTCTATAGTTTGCGCATATGCAAACTATGCACATTCTACATAAGAACGACTTTCTATAGTTTGCGCATGCGTCCAGAAATAAGAAAAGCTTACTTCCCCTTTTTTTTAAATTCACAGGTTCTAGAAGGTTTAGATGAATTCTTAAAAAACACGAGTTTTTAGAAAATGTGATTTATTTCATAAATGGAATCAACAAAGTATGCACATTCTATGTCATAACGACTTTCTATAGTTTGGGCATGCGCAAACTATGCACATTCTATGTGATAACGACTTTCTATAGTTTGCGAATGCGTCCGGAAATAAGAAAAGCTTACTTCCCCCCTTTTTTTAAATTCATAGCTTCTAGAAGGTTTAGATGAATTCTGAAAAAACACGAGGTTTTAGAAAATGTGATTTATTTCATAAATGGAATCAACAAAGTTTGCACATTCTACATCATAACAACTTTCTATAGTTTGCGCATGCGTCCGAAAATAAGAAAAGCTTAATTCCCCCCATTTTTTAAAATCACAGCTTCTAGAAGGTTTACACGATTTCTTAAAAAACACGAGTTTTTAGAAAATGTGATTTATTTCATAAATTGAATCAACAAAGTATGCACATTCTCTGTCATAACGACTTTCTATAGTTTGGGCATGCGCAAACTATGCACATTCTACGTAATAACGACTTTCTATAGTTTGCGCATGCATCCGGAAATAAGAAAAGCTTACTTCCCCCCTTTTTTTAAATTCAGAGCTTCTAGAAGGTTTAGATGAATTCTTAAAAAACACGAGGTTTTAGAAAATGTGATTTATTTCATAAATGGAATCAACAAAGTTTGCACATTCTACATCATAACGACTTTCTATAGTTTGCGCATGCGTCCGAAAATAAGAAAATCTTAATTCCCCCCATTTTTTAAAATTATAGCTTCTAGAAGGTTTACATGATTTCTTAAAAAACACGAGTTTTTAGAAAATGTGATTTATTTCATAAATGGAATCAACAAAGTATGCACATTCTATGTCATAACGACTTTCTATAGTTTTGGCATGCGCAAACTATGCACATTCTATGTGATAACGACTTTCTATAGTTTGCGCATGCGTTCGGAAATAAGAAAAGCTTACTTCCCCCGTTTTTTTAAATTCATAGCTTCTAGAAGGTTTAGATGAATTCTGAAAAAACACGAGGTTTTAGAAAATGTGATTTATTTCATAAATGGAATCAACAAAGTTTGCACATTCTACATCATAACAACTTTCTATAGTTTGCGCATGCGTCCGAAAATAAGAAAAGCTTAATTCCCCCCATTTTTTTAAATCACAGCTTCTAGAAGGTTTACACGATTTCTTAAAAAACACGAGTTTTTAGAAAATGTGATTTATTTCATAAATTGAATCAACAAAGTATGCACATTCTATGTCATAACGACTTTCTATAGTTTGGGCATGCGCAAACTATGCACATTCTACGTAATAACGACTTTCTATAGTTTGCGCATGCATCCGGAAATAAGAAAAGCTTACTTCCCCCCTTTTTTTAAATTCACAGCTTCTAGAAGGTTTAGATGAATTCTTAAAAAACACGAGTTTTTAGAAAATGTGATTTATTTCATAAATGGAATCAACAAATTTGGCACATTCTACGTCATAACGACTTTCTATAGTTTGCGCATGCGTCCGGAAATAAGAAAAGCTTAATTCCCGCCCGTTTTTTAAAATCACAGCTTCTAGAAGGTTTACATAATTTCTTAAAAAACACCAGTTTTTAGAAAATGTGATTTATTTCATAAATGGAATCAACAAAGTATGCACATTCTATGTCATAACGACTTTCTATAGTTTGCGCATGCGCAAACTATGCACATTCTACGTGATAACGATTTTCTATAGTTTGCGCATGCGTCCGGAAATTAGAAAAGGTTACTACCCCCTTTTTTTAAATTCACAGCTTCTAGAAGGTTTAGATGAATTCTCAAAGAACACGAGTTTTTAGAAAATGTGATTTATTTCATAAATGGATTGAACAAGGTATGCACATTCTACGTAGTAACGACTTTCTATAGCTTGCGCATGCGTTCGGAAATAAGAAAAGCTTACTTCCGCCAGTTTTTTAAAACCACAGCTTCTAGAAGGTTTACATGATTTCTTAAAAAACATGAGTTTTTAGAAAATGTGATTTATTTCATAAATGGAATCAAGAAAGTATGCACATTCTACGTAGTAACGACTTCCTATAGTTTGCGCATGCGTCCGGAAATAAGAAAAGCTTACTTCCGCCAGTTTTTTAAAATCACAGCTTCTAGAATGTTTACATGACTTCTTAAAAAACACGAGTTTTTAGGAAATGTGGTTTATTTCATAAATGGAATCAACAAAGTATGCACATTCTATGTCATAACGACTTTCTATAGTTTGCGCATGCGCAAACTATGCACATTCTACGTGATAACAACTTTCTTTAGTTTGCGCATGCATCAAAAAATAAGAAGAGCTTACTTCCCCCCTTTTTTTCAATTCATAGCTTCTAGAAGGTTTAGGTGAATTCTTTAAAAACACGAGTTTTTAGAAAATGTGATTTATTTCATAAATGGAATCAAAAAAGTATGCATATTCTACGTAGTAACGACTTTCTATAGTTTGCGCATGCGTTCGTATATAGGAAAAGCTTACTTCTGCCAGTTTTTTAAAACCACAGCTTCTAGAAGGTTTACATGATTTCTTAAAAAAACACGAGTTTTTAGAAAATGTGATTTATATCATAAATGGAATCAACAAAGTATGCACATTCTATGTAATAACGACTTTCTAAAGTTTGTGCATGCGTCCGGAAATATGAAAAGCTTACTTCCGCCAGTTTTTTAAAATCACAGCTTCTAGAAGGTTTACATGATTTCTTAAAAAACACGAGTTTTAGAAAATGTGATTTATTTCATAAATGGAATCAACAAAGTATGCACATTCTATGTCGTAATGACTTTCTATAGTTTGCGCATGCGCAATCTATGCACATTCTACATGATAACGACTTTCTATAGTTTGCGCATGCGTCCGGAAATAAGAAAAGCTTACTTCCCCCCTTTTTTTAAATTCACAGCTTCTAGAAGGTTTAGATGAATTCTTAAAAAACATGAGTTTTTAGAAAATGTGATTTATTTCATAAATGGAATGAACAAGGTATGCATATTCTACGTAGTAACGACTTTCTATAGCTTGCTCATGCGTCCGGAAATAAGAAAATCTTACTTCCGCCAGTTTTTTAAAACCACAACTTCTAGAAGGTTTACATGATTTCTTAAAAAACACGAGTTTTTAGAAAATGTGATTTATTTCATAAATGGAATCAACAAAGTATGCACATTCTACGTAGTAACGACTTTCTATAGTTTGCGCATGCGTCCGAAAATAAGAAAAGCTTACTTCCGAAAGTTTTTTAAAATCAGAGCTTCTAGAAGGTTTACATGATTTCTTAAAAAACACGAGTTTTTAGGAAATGTGATTTATTTCATAAATGGAATCAACAAGTATGCAAATTCTATGTCATAACGACTTTCTATAGTTTGTGCATGCGCAAACTATGCACATTCTATGTGATAACGACTTTCTATAGTTTGCGCATACGTCCGGAAATAAGAAAACCTTACCTCCCCCAGTTTTTTAAAACCACAGCTTCTAGAAGGTTTACATGATTTTTTTAAAAGCACGAGTTTTTAGAAAATGTGATTTATTTCATAAATGGAATCAACAAAGTATGCACATTCTATGTAATAACGACTTTCTAAAGTTTCCGCATGCGTCCGGAAATAAGAAAATCTTAGTTCCGCCAGTTTTTTAAAATCACAGCTTCTAGAAGGTTTACATGATTTCTCAAAAAACACGAGTTTTTAAAAATGTGATTTATTTCATAAATGGAATCAACAAAGTATGCACATTCTATGTCATAACGAATTTCTATAGTTTGCGCATATGCAAACTATGCACATTCTACATAAGAACGACTTTCTATAGTTTGCGCATGCGTCCAGAAATAAGAAAAGCTTACTTCCCCTTTTTTTTAAATTCACAGGTTCTAGAAGGTTTAGATGAATTCTTAAAAAACACGAGTTTTTAGAAAATGTGATTTATTTCATAAATGGAATAAACAAACTATGCACATTCTACGTAATAACGACTTTCTATAGTTTGCGCATGCGTCCGGAAATAAGAAAAGCTTACTTCCCCCCTTTTTTTAAATTCACAACTTCTAGAAGGTTTAGATGAATTCTTAAAAAACACAAGTTTTTAGAAAATGTGATTTATTTCATAAATGGAATGAACAAGGTATCCACATTCTACGTAGTAACGACTTTCTATAGCTTGCGCATGCGTCCGGAAATAAGAAAAGCTTACTACCCCCCCTTTTTTTAAATTCAGAGCTTCTAGAAGGTTTAGATGAATTCTTAAAAAATACGAGTTTTTAGAAAATGTGATTTATTTCATAAATGGAATCAACAAAGTTTGCACATTCTACGTCATAACGACTTTCTATTGTTTGCGCATGCGTCCGGAAATAAGAAAAGCTTAATTCCCGCCCGTTTTTTAAAATCACAGCTTCTACAAGGTTTACATAATTTCTAAAAAAACACGAGTTTTTATAAAATATGATTTATTTCATAAATGGAATCAACAAACTATGCACATTCTACGTAATAATGACTTTCTATAGTTTGCGCATGCGTCTGGAAATAAGAAAAGCTTACTTCCCCCCTTTTTTTAAATTCATAGCTTCTAGAAGGTTTAGATGAATTCTTAAAAAGCACGAGGTTTTAGAAAATGTGATTTATTTCATAAATGGAATGAACAAGGTATGTACATTCTACGTAGTAATGAATTTCTATAGCTTGCGCATGCGTCCAGAAATAAGAAAAGCTTACTTCCGCCAGTTTTTTAAAACAACAGCTTCTAGAAGGTTTACATGATTTCTTAAAAACCACGAGTTTTTAGAAAATGTGATTTATTTCATAAATGGAATCAACAAAGTATGCACATTCTACGTATTAACGACTTTCTATAGTTTGCGCATGCGTCCGGAAATAAGAAAAGCTTACTTCCGCAAGTTTTTTAAAATCACAGCTTCTAGAAGGTTTAGATGAATTCTTAAAAAACACGAGTTTTTAGAAAATGTGATTTATTTCATAAATGGAAACAACAAGGTATGCATATTCTACGTAGTAACAAGTTTTTATAGTTTGCGCATGCGTCTGGAAATAAGAAAACCTTCCTTCCGCCAGTTTTTTAAAACCACAGCTTTTAGAAGGTTTACATGATTTCTTAAAAACAACGAGTTTTTAGAAAATGTGATTTATTTCATAAATGGAATCAACAAAGTATGCACATTCTATGTAATAATGACTTTCTAAAGTTTGCACATGCGTGCGGAAATATGAAAAGCTTACTTCCGCCATTTTTTAAAATCACAGCTTCTAGAAGGTTTACATGACTTCTTAAAAAACACGAGTTTTTAGAAAATGTGATCTATTTCATAAATGGAATCAACAAAGTATGTACATTCTACGTCATAATGACTTTCTATAGTTTGCACATGCGTCTGGAAATAAGAAAAGCTTAATTCCCCCCGTTTTTTAAAATCACAGCTTCTAGAAGGTTTACATGATTTCTTAAAAAATTTGAGTTTTTAGAAAATGTGATTTATTTCATAAATGGAATCAACAAAGTATGCACATTCTATGTCATAACGACTTTCTATAGTTTGCGCATGCGCAAACTATGCACATTTTCTACGTAATATCGACTTTCTATAGTTTGTGCAAGCGTCCGGAAATAAGAAAAGCTTACTTCCCCCCTTTTTTTAAATTCACAGCTTCTAGAAGGTTTAGATGAATTCTTAAAAAACACGAGTTTTTAGAAAATGTGATTTATTTCATAAATGGAATGAACAAAGTTTGCACATTCTACTTCATAACGACTTTTTATAGTTTGCGCATGCGTCCGGAAATAAGAAAAGCTTAATTCCCCCCGTTTTTTAAAATCACAGCTTCTAGAAGGTTTACATGATTTCTTAAAAAACACAAGTTTTTAGAAAATTAGATTTATTTCATAAATGGAATCAACAAAGTATGCACATTCAATGTCATAACGACATTCTATAGTTTGCGCATGCGCAAACTATGCACATTCTACGTGATAACGACTTTCTATAGTTTGCGCATGCAACCGGAAATAAGAAAAGCTTACTTCCCCGCTTTTTTTAAATTCACCGCTTCTAGAAGGTCTAGATGAATTGTTAAAAAACATGAGTTTTTAGAAAATGTGATTTATTTCATAAATTGAATCAATAAACTATGCACATTCTACGTAATATCGATTTTCTATAGTTTGTGCAAGCGTCCGGAAATAAGAAAAGCTTACTTCCCCCCTTTTTTTAAATTCACAGCTTCTAGAAGGTTTAGTTGAATTCTTAAAAACCATGAGTTTTTAGAAAATGTGATTTATTTCATCAATGGAATCAACAAAGTATGCGCATTCTACATCATAAC
Source organism: Larix kaempferi (assembly GCA_027924585.1). NCBI lineage: Eukaryota > Viridiplantae > Streptophyta > Pinopsida > Pinales > Pinaceae > Larix > Larix kaempferi. The sequence continues at coordinate 40,518,957 of BSBM01000217.1, forward strand.
AACTTTCTATAGTTTGACCATGCATCCAGAAATAAGAAAAGCTTAATTCCCCCCGTTTTTTAAAGTGATAGCTTCTAGAAGGATTACATGATTTCTTAAAAAACATGAGTTTTTAGGAAATGTGATTTATTTCATAAATGGAATCAACAAACTATGCACATTCTATCTCATAACGACTTTCTATAGTTTGCGCATGCGCAAACTATGAACATTCTACGTAATAACGACTTTCTATAGTTTGCGCATGCGTCTGGAAATAACAAAAGCTTACTTCCCCCCTTTTTTTAAATTCACAGCTTCTAGAAGGTTTAGATGAATTCTTAAAAAAACACAAGTTTTTAGAAAATGTGATTTATTTCATAAATGGAAACAACAAACTATGCACATTCTATGTAATAACGACTTTCTATAGTTTGCGCATGCGTTCGGAAATAAGAAAAGCTTACTTCCCCCCTTTTTTTAAATTCACAGCTTCTAGAAGGTTTAGATGAATTCTTAAAAAACATGAGTTTTTAGAAAATGTGATTTATTTCAATAATGGAATCAACAAAGTATGCACATTCTATGTAATAACGACTTTCTAAAGTTTGTGCATGCGTCCGGAAATATGAAAAGCTTACTTCCGCCAGTTTTTTAAAATCACAGCTTCAAGAAGGTTTACATGATTTCTTAAAAAACACGAGTTTTTAGAAAATGTGATTTATTTCATAAATGGAATCAACAAAGTATGCACATTCTACGTCATAACGACTTTCTATAGTTTGCGCATGCGTCTGGAAATAAGAAAAGCTTAATTCCCCCCGTTTTTTAAAATCACAGCTTCTAGAAGGTTTACATGATTTCTTAAAAAATTTGAGTTTTTAGAAAATGTGATTTATTTCATAAATGGAATCAACAAAGTATGCACATTCTATGTCGTAACGACTTTCTATAGTTTGCGCATGCAGAAACTATGCACATTTTCTACGTAATAATGACTTTCTATAGTTTGCGGATGCATCCGGAAATAAGAAAAGCTTACTTCCCCCCTTTTTTTAAATTCACAGCTTCTAGAAGGTTTATATGAATTCTTAAAAAACACGAGTTTTTAGAAAATGTGATTTATTTCATAAATGGAATCAACAAAATTTGCACATTGTACGTCATAACGACTTTCTATAGTTTGCGCATGCGTCCGGAAATAAGAAAAGCTTAATTCCCCCCGTTTTTTAAAATCACAGCTTCTAGAAGGTTTACATGATTTCTTAAAAAACACAAGTTTTTAGAAAATGTGATTTATTTCAGAAATGGAATCAACAAAGTATGCACATTCTATGTCATAACGACTTTCTATAGTTTGAGCATGTGCAAACTATGCACATTCTACGTGATAACGACTTTCTATAGTTTGCGCATGCATCCGGAAATAAGAAAAGCTTACTTCCCCCCTTTTTTTAAATTCACAGCTTCTAGAAGGTTTAGATGAATTCTTAAAAAACACGAGTTTTTAGAAAATGTGATTTATTTCATAAATGGAATCAATACACTATGCACATTCTAGATAATAACGATTTTCTATAGTTTGCGCATGCGTCCACCAATTTTTTAAAACCACAGCTTCTAGAAGGTTTACATGATTTCTTAAAAAACATGAGTTTTTAGAAAAACTGATTTATTTCATAAATGGAATCAACAAACTATGCACATTCTACATAATAACGACTTTCTATAGTTTGCGCATGCGTCCGGAAATAAGAAAAGCTTACTTCGCCCCTTTTTTAAAATTCACAGCTTCTAGAAGGTTTAGATGATTTCTTAAAAAAGATGAGTTTTTAGAAAATGTGATTTATTTAATAAATGCAATCAACAAATTATGCACATTCTATGTCATAACGACTTTCTATAGTTTGCGCATGCGCAAACTATGCACATTCTACGTAATAACGACTTTCTTTAGTTTGCGCATGCGTCCAGAAATAAGAAAAGCTTACTTCCCCCTTTTTTTTAAATTCACAACTTCTAGAAGGTTTAGATGAATTCTTAAAAAACACGAGTTTTTAGAAAATGTGATTTATTTCATAAATGGAATCAACAATGTATGCACATTCTACGTAGTAACGAATTTCTAAAGTTTGCGCATGCGTCTGGAAATAAGAAAAGCTTACTTCCGCCAGTTTTTAGAAATCACAGCTTCTAGAAGGTTTACATGATTTCTTAAAACACACGAGTTTTTAGAAAATGTGATTTATTTCATAAATGGAATCAACAAAGTATGCACATTCTATGTCATAATGATTTTCTATATTTTGCGCATGCGCAAACTATGCACATTCTACGTGATAACGACTTTCTATAGTTTGCGCATGCGTCCGGAAATAAGCAAAGCTTACTTCCCCCCTTTTTTTAAATTCACAGGTTCTAGAAGGTTTAGATGAATTCTAAAAAAACACGAGTTTTTAGAAAATGTGATTTATTTCATAAATGGAATCATAAAACTATGCACATTCTACGTAATAAAGACTTTCTATAGTTTGCACATGCCTCCGGAAATAAGAAAGGCTTACTTCCGCTAGTTTTTTAAAACCACAGCTTCTGGAAGGTTTACATGATTTCTTAAAAAACACGAGTTTTTAGAAAATGTGATTTATTTCATAAATGGAATCAACAAATTATGCACATTCTATGTAATAACGACTTTCTATAGTTTGCACATGCATCCGGAAATATGAAAAGCTTACTTCCGCTAGTTTTTTAAAACCACAGCTTCTAGAAGGTTTACATGATTTCTTTAAAAACATGAGTTTTTAGAAAATGTGATTTATTTCATAAATGGAATCAACAAAGTATTCACATTCTATGTAATAACGACTTTCGAAAGTTTGCGCATGTGTCCGGAAATATGAAAAGCTTACTTACGCCAGTTTTTTAAAATCACAGCTTCTAGAAGGTTTACATGATTTCTTAAAAAACATGAGTTTTTAGAAAATGTGATTTATTTCATAAATGGAATCAACAAAGTATGCACATTCTACAGCATCACAACTTTCTATAGTTTGCACATGCGTCCGGAAATAAGAAAAGCTTACTTCCCCGCTTTGTTTAAATTCACGGCTTCTAGAAGGTTTAGATGAATTCTTAAAAAACACGAGTTTCTAGAAAATGTGACTTATTAAATAAATGGAATCAACAAACTATGCACATTCTACGTAATAACGACTTTCTATAGTTTGCGTATGCGTCTGGAAATAAGAAAAGCTTACTTCCCCCCTTTTTTTAAATTCACAGCTTCTAGAAGGTTTACATGATTTCTTAAAAAACACGAGTTTTTAGAAAATGTGATTTATTTCATAAATGGAATCAACAAACTATGCACATTCTACATAATATCGACATTCTATAGTTTGCACATGCGTCCGGAAATGAGAAAACCTTCCTTCCGCCAGTTTTTTAAAACCACAGCTTCCAGAAGGTTTACATGATTTCTTAAAAAAGACAAGTTTTAGAAAATGTGATTTAATTCATAAATGGAATGAACAAAGTATGCACATTCTATGTAATAACGACTTTCTAAAGTTTGCGCATGCATCCAGAAATATGAAAAGCTTACTTCCGCCAGTTTTTTAAAATCACAGCTTCTAGAAGGTTTACATGATTTCTTAAAAAGCACGAGTTTTTATAAAATGTGATTTATTTCATAAATGGAATCAACAAAGTATGCACATTCTATGTCATAACGACTTTCTAAAGTTTGCGCATGCATCCGGAAATAAGAAAAGCTTACTTCCGCCAGTTTTTTAAAATCACAGCTTCTAGAAGGTTTACATGATTTCTTAAAAAACACGAGTTTTTATAAAATGTGATTTATTTCATAAATGGAATCAACAAAGTATGCACATTCTATGTCATAACGACTTTCTATAGTTTGCGCATGCGAAAACTATGCACATTCTACGTAATAACGACTTTCAATAGTTTGCGCATGCGTCCAGAAATAAGAAGAGATTACTTCCCCCCTTTTTTTAAATCCACAACTTCTAGAAAGTTTAGATCAATTCTCAAAAACCACGAGTTTTTAGAAAATGTGATTTATTTCATAAATGGAATAAACATAGTTTGCACAATCTACGTTATAACGACTTTCTATAATTTGCGCATGCGTCCGGAAATAAGAAAAGCTTAATTCCCCCCGTTTTTTAAAATCACAGCTTCTAGAAGGTTTACATGAGTTCTTAAAAAACACGGGTTTTTAGAAAATGTGATTTATTTTATAAATGGAATCAAGAAAGTATGCACATTCTATGTCATAATGACTTTCTATAGTTTGTGCATGCGTCCGGAAATAAGAAAAGCTTACTACCCCCCTTTTTTCAAATTCACAGCTTCTAGAAGGTTTAGATGAATTCTTAAAAAACATGAGGTTTTAGAAAATTTGATTTATTTAATAAATGGAATCAACAAGGTATGCACATTCTACATAGTAACGACTTTCTAAAGTTTGCGCATGTGTCCAGAAATAAGAAAAGCTTGCTTCCGTCAGTTTTTTAAAATCACAGCTTCTAGAAGGTTTACATGATTTTTTAAACAACACGAGTTTTTAGAAAATGTGATTTATTTCATAAATGGAATCAACAAAGTATGCACATTCTATGTAATAACTACTTTCTAAAGTTTGCGCATGCATCCGGAAATAAGAAAAGCTTACTTCCGCCAGTTTTTTAAAATCACAGCTTCTAGAAGGTTTACATGATTTCTTAAAAAACACGAGTTTTTATAAAATGTGATTTATTTCATAAATGGAATCAACAAAGTATGCACATTCTATGTCATAACGACTTTCTATAGTTTGCGCATGCGAAAACTATGCCCATTCTACGTAATAACGACTTTCAATAGTTTGCGCATGCGTCCAGAAATAAGAAGAGATTACTTCCCCCCTTTTTTTAAATCCACAACTTCTAGAAGGTTTAGATCAATTCTCAAAAACCACGAGTTTTTAGAAAATGTGATTTATTTCATAAATGGAATCAACATAGTTTGCACAATCTACGTTATAACGACTTTCTATAATTTGCGCATGCGTCCGGAAATAAGAAAAGCTTAATTCCCCCCGTTTTTTAAAATCACAGCTTCTAGAAGGTTTACATGATTTCTTAAAAAACACGGGTTTTTAGAAAATGTGATTTATTTTATAAATGGAATCAAGAAAGTATGCACATTCTATGTCATAATGACTTTCTATAGTTTGTGCATGCGCAAACTATGCACATTCTACGTGATAACGACTTTCTATAGTTTGCGCATGCGTCCGGAAATAAGAAAAGCTTACTTCCCCCCTTTTTTTAAATTCACAGCTTCTAGAAGGTTTTGATGAATTCTTAAAAAACACGAGTTTTTAGAAAATGTGATTTATTTCATAAATGGAATCAACAAACTATGCACATTCTACGTAATAACGGCTTTCTATAGTTTGCACATGCTTCCGGAAATAAGAAAAGCTTAATTCCCCCCTATTTTGAAATTCGCAGCTTCTAGAAGGTTTAGATGATTTCTTAAAAAATACGAGTTTTTCGAAAATGTGATTTATTTCATAAATGGAATCACCAAAGTTTCCACATTCTATGTCATAACTCCTTTCTATAGTTTGCGCATTCGTCCAGAAATATGAAAAGCTTACTTTCGCCAGTTTTTTAAAATCACAGCTTCTACAAGGTTTACATGATTTCTTAAAAAAACATGAGTTTTTAGAAAATGTGATTTATTTCATAAATGGAATCAACATAGTATGCACATTCTTCGTCATAATGACTATCTATAGTTTTCGCATGCGTCCGGAAATACCAAAAGCTTCATTCCCCCCATTTTATAAAATCACAGCTTCTAGAAGGTTTACATGATTTCTTAAAAAACACGAGTTTTTAGGAAATGTGATTTATTTCATAAATGGAATCAACAAAGTATGCACATTGTATGTCATAACGACCTTCTATAGTTTGCGCATGCGCAAACTATGCACATTCTACGTAATAACAACTTTCTATAGTTTGCGCATGCGTCTGGAAATAAGAAAAGCTTACTTCCCCCCTTTTTTTAAATTCACAGCTTCTAGAAGGTTTAGATGAATTCTTAAAAAACAGGAGTTTTTAGGAAATGTTATTTATTTCATAAATGGAATCAACAAAGTATGCACATTCTTAGTCATAACGACTTTCTATAGTTTGCGCATGCGTCCGGAAATAAGAAAAGCTAAATTCCCCCCATTTTTTAAAATCACAGCTTCTAGAAGGTTTACATGATTTCTTAAAAAACACGAGTTTTTAGGAAATTTTATTTATTTCATAAATGGAATCAACAAAGTATGCACATTCTATGTCATAATGACTTTCTATAGTTTGTGCATGCGCAAACTATGCAGATTCTACGTAATAACAACTTTCTATAGTTTGCGCATGCTTCCGGAAATATGAAAAGCTTACTTCCCCCCTTTTTTTAAATTCACAGCGTCTAGAAGGTTTAGATGAATTCTTAAAAAACAGGAGTTTTTAGAAAATGTGATTTATTTCATAAATGGAATCAACAAAGTATGCACATTCTATGTCATAACGACTTTCTATAGTTTGCGCATGCGTCCGTAAATAAGAAAAGCTTAATTCCCCCCCGTTTTTTAAAATCACAGCCTCTAGAAGGTTTACATACTTTCTTAAAAAACACGAGTTTTTAGAAAATGTGATTTATTTCATAAATGGAATCAACAAAGTATGCGCATTCAATGTCATAACGACTTTCTATAGTTTTCCCATGCGCAAACTATGCACATTCTACGTGATAACGACTTTCTATAGTTTGTGCATGCGTCCGGAAATAAGAAAAGCTTACTTCCCCCCTTTTTTCAAATTCACAGCTTCTAGAAGGTTTAGATGAATTCTTAAAAAACATGAGGTTTTAGAAAATTTGATTTATTTTATAAATGGAATCAACAAGGTATGCACATTCTACATATTAACGACTTTTTAAAGTTTGTGCAAGCGTCCAGAAATAAGAAAAGCTTACTTCCGACAGTTTTTTAAAATCACAGCTTCTAGAAGGTTTACATGATTTCTTAAAAAACACGAGTTTTTAGAAAATGTGATTTATTTCATAAATGGAATCAACAAAGTATGCACATTCTATGTAATAACGACTTTCTAAAGTTTGCGCATGCGTCCGAAAATAAGAAAAGCTTACTTCCGCCAGTTTTTTAAAATCACAGCTTCTAGAAGGTTTACATGATTTCTTAAAAAACACGAGTTTTTATAAAATATGATTTATTTCATAAATGGAATCAACAAAGTATGCACATTCTATGTCATAACGACTTTCTATAGTTTCCGCATGCGAAAACTATGCACATTCTACGTAATAACGACTTTCAATAGTTTGCGCATGCGTCCAGAAATAAGAAGAGATTACTTCCCCCCTTTTTTTAAATCCACAACTTCTAGAAGGTTTAGATGAATTCTCAAAAACCACGAGTTTTTAGAAAATGTGATTTATTTCATAAATGGAATCAACATAGTTCCCCCCATTTTTTAAAATCACAGCTTCTAGAAGGTTTACATGATTTCTTAAAAAACACGGGTTTTTAGAAAATGTGATTTATTTTATAAATGGAATCAAGAAAGTATGCACATTCTATGTCATAATGACTTTCTATAGTTTGTGCATGCGCAAACTATGCACATTCTACGTGATAACGACTTTCTATAGTTTGCGCATGCGTCCGGAAATAAGAGAAGCTTACTTCCCCCCTTTTTTTAAATTCACAGCTTCTAGAAGGTTTTGATGAATTCTTAAAAAACACGAGTTTTTAGAAAATGTGATTTATTTCATAAATGGAATCAACAAACTATGCACATTCTACGTAATAACGACTTTCTATAGTTTGCGCATGCTTCCGGAAATAAGAAAATCTTAATTCCCCCCTATTTTTAAATTCGCAGCTTCTAGAAGGTTTAGATGAATTCTTAAAAAATATGAGTTTTTAGAAAATGTGATTTATTTCATAAATGGAATCAACAAAGTTTGCACATTCTATGTCATAACGACCTTCTATAGTTTGCGCATGCGCAAACTATGCACATTCTACGTAATAACAACTTTCTATAGTTTGCGCATGCGTCCGGAAATAAGAAAAGCTTACTTCCCCCCTTTTATTAAATTCACAGCTTCTAGAAGGTTTAGATGAATTCTTAAAAAACACGGGTTTTTAGAAAATGTGATTTATTTCATAAATGGAATCAACAAAATATACACATTCTACGTCCTAACGACTTTCTATAGTTTGCGCATGCGTCTGGAAATAAGAAAAGCTGAATTCCCCCCAGTTTTTTAAAATCACAGCTTCTAGAAGGTTTACATAATTTCTTAAAAAACACGAGTTTTTAGAAAATTTGATTTATTTCATAAATGGAATCAACAAATTATGCACATTCTACGTAGTAACGACTTTCTATAGTTTTCGCATGCGTCCGGAAATAAGAAAAGCTTACTTCCGCTAGTTTTTTAAAATCACAGCCTCTAGAAGGTTTAGATGATTTCATAAAAAAAATGAGTTTTTAGAAAATGTGATTTATTTAATAAATATAATCAACAAAGTATGCACATTCTACGTAATAACGAATTTCTAACGTTTGCGAATGCGTCCGGAAATAAGAAAAGCTTACTTCCACCAGTTTTTTAAAATCACAGCTTCTAGAAGGTTTACATGATTTCTTAAAAAACACGAGTTTTTAGAAAATGTGATTTATTTCATAAATGGAATCAAGAAAGTATGCACATTCTACAGCCTAACGACTTTCTATAGTTTGCGCATGCGCAAACTATGCACATTCTACGTAATAACGACTTTCTATAGTTTGCGCATGCGTCCGGAAATAAAAAAAGCTTACTTCCCCCCTTTTTTTAAATTCACAGCTTCTAGAAGGTTTAGATGAATTCTTAAAAAACACAAGTTTTTAGAAAATGTGATTTATCTAATAAATGGAATCAACAAAGTTTGCACATTCTACGTCATAACGACTTTCTATAGTTTGTGCATGCGTCCGGAAATAAGAAAAGCTTAATTCCCCTAGTATTTTAAAATCACAGCTTCTAGAAGGTTTACATGATTTCTTAAAAAACATGAGTTTTTAGAAAATGTGATTTATTTCATAAATGGAATCAACAAAGTATACACATTATATGTCGTAACGACTTTCTATAGTTTGCGCATGCGCAAACTATGCACATTCTACGTGATAAAGACTTTCTATAGTTTGCGCATGCGTCCGATAATATGAAAAGCTTACTTCCCCCCTTTTTCTAAATTCACAGCTTCTAGAAGGTTTAGATGAATTCTTAAAAAACACGAGATTTTAGAAAATGTGATTTATTTCATAAATGGAATCAACAAAGTATGCACATTCTATGTAATAACGAAATTCTAAAGTTTGCACATGCGTCCGGAAATAAGAAAAGCTTACTTCCGCTAGTTTTTTAAAATCACAGCTTCTAGAAGGTTTACATGATTTCTTAAAAAACACGAGTTTTTAGAAAATTTGATTTATTTCAAAAATGGAATCAACAAAGTATGCACATTCTACGTCCTAACGACTTTCTATAGTTTGCGCATGCGCAAACTATGCACATTCTACGTAATAACAACTTTCTATAGTTTGCGCATGCGTCCGGAAATAAGAAAAGCTTACTTCCCCCCTTTTTTTAAATTCACAGCTTCTAGAAGGTTTAGATGAATTCTTAAAAAACACGAGTTTTTAGAAAATGTGATTTATTTCATAAATGGAATCAACAAAGTTTGCACATTCTACGTCATAATGACTTTCTATAGTTTGCGCATGCGTCCGGAAATAAAAAAGCTTAATTCCCCCCGTTTTTTAAAATCACAGCTTCTAGAAGGTTTACATGATTTCTTAAAAAACGTGAGTTTTTAGAAAATGTGATTTATTTCATAAATGGAATCAACAAAGTATGCACAATCTATGTCATAATGACTTTCTATAGTTTGCACATGCGCAAACTATGCACATTCTACGTGATAACGACTTTCTATAGTTTGCGCATGCGTCCGGAAATAAGAAAAGCTTACTTCCCCCTTTTTTTTAAATTCACAGCTTCTAGAAGGTTTAGATGAATTCTTAAAAAACACGAGTTTTTAGAAAATGTGATTTATTTCTTAAATGAAATCAATAAACTATGCATATTCTACGTAATAACGACTTTCTATAGTTTGCTCATGCGTCCGGAAATAAGAAAAGCTTACTTCCGCCAGTTGTTTAAAACCACAGCTTCTCGAAGGTTTACATGATTTATTAGAAAACACGAGTTTTTAGAAAATGTGATTTATTTCATAAATGGAATCAACAAAATATGCACATTCTATGTAATAACGACTTTCCAAAGTTTGCGCATGCGTCCGCAAATATGAAAAGCTTACTTCCGCCAGTTTTTTAAAATCACAGCTTCTAGAAGGTTTACATGATTTCTTAAAAAACATGAGTTTTTAGAAAATGTGATTTATTTCATAAATGGAATCAACAAAGTATGCACATTCTATGTCATAACGACTTTCTATATTTTGCGCATACGCAAACTATGCACATTCTACGTGATAACGACTTTCTATAGTTTGCGCATGCGTCCGGAAATAAGAAAAGCTTACTTCCCCCCTTTTTTTAAATTCACAGCTTCTAGAAGGTTTACATGAATTCTTAAAAAACACGAGTTTTTAGAAAATGTGATTTATTTCATAAATGGAATCAATAAACTATGCACATTCTACGTAATAACGACTTTCTATAGTTTACGCATGCGTCCGGAAATAAGAAAAGCTTACTTCCGCCAGTTTTTTAAAACCATAGCTTCATAAGGTTTACATGATTTCTTAAAAAACACGAGTTTTTAGAAAATGTGATTTATTTCATAAATGGAATCAGCAAAGTATGCACATTCTATGTCATAACGACTTTCTATAGTTTGCGCATGCGCAAACTATGCACATTCTACATAATAACGACTTTCTATAGTTTGCGCATGCGTCCGGAAATAAGAAAAGCTTAATTCCCCCCGTTTTTTAAAATCACAACTTCTAGAAGGTTTGTATGATTTCTTAAAAAACACGAGTTTTTAGAGAATGTGATTTATTTCATAAATGGAATCAACAAAGTATGCACATTCTATGTCATAACGAATTTCTATAGTTTGTGCATGCGCAAACTATGCACATGCTATGTGATAACGACTTTCTATAGTTTGCGCATGCGTCCGGAAATAAGAAAAGCTTATTTCCCCCCTATTTTTAAATTCACAGCTTCTAGAAGGTTTAGATGAATTCTTAAAAAACACGAGTTTTTAGAAAATGTGATTTATTTCATAAATGTCATCAACAAACTATGCACATTCTACGTAATAACGACTTTCTATAGTTTGCGCATGCGTCCAGAAATAAGAAAATCTTACTTCCGCCAGTTTTTTAAAACCACTGCTTCTAAAAGGTTTACACCATTTCTTAAAAAACACGAGTTTTTAGAAAATGTGATTTATTTCATAAATGGAATCAACAAAGTATGCACATTCTACGTAATAACGACTTTCTAAAGTTTGCGCATGCGTCCGGAAATATGAAAAGCTTACTTCCACCAGTTTTTTAAAATCACAGCTTCTAGAAGGTTTACATGATTTCCTAAAAAACACGAGTTTTTAGAAAATGTGATTTATTTCATAAATGGAATCAACAAAGTATGCACATTCTATGTCATAACGACTTTCTATAGTTTGCGCATGCGCAAACTATGCACATTCTACGTAATAATGACTTTCTATAGTTTGCGCATCCGTCCGGAAATAAGAAAAGCTTAATTCCCCCCATTTTTTAAAATCACAGCTTCTAGAAGGTTTACATGATTTCTTAAAAAACATGAGTTTTTAGGAAATTTGATTTATTTCATAAATGAAATCAACAAAGTATGCACATTCTATGTCATAACGACTTTCTATAGTTTGCGCATGCGCAAACTATGCACATTCTATGTAATAACAACTTTCTATAGTTTGCGTTGTAAAATTAGTCACAGCAGATCTATTGAACAAGTAAATCAATCACAACATATGAATTTAGAAAATATGGTGTAAAACTGTGCAAAACATGCAGCAGTGCTCAATATCCCAGAAAGGGGTGAATGAATTACAATAGAATACAATATTGTCAATGAGCAATTCGAATTTCCTAAGGAGTTCATTCGAGTCACTGAATGGAGTAGCTTGACTCCAACTAGGAGTCCCCATCATCAATCGGTGGTGGTCATCAATGCACAAGAACCAGTCATCCAGGTGTCAATCTGAGTCTAACTGAGTGTGTCATGTGTAACTGAAGTGTGTAGCACTGATTAATGGAAGGAGGCTCAGTGGGGGGCGTATGGGAGACTAACTAAAGTCCGAACAAGTCATCTAGTCAAACTGGAGGTCCAACGGAAGTGAAACAGTCAGTCAGGAGTGAAACTAGCCTAAAATCAGGGAGAATCGGAGCTAACTGAATGTAACTGAAGTGGAACTACAGTGGTAGGTGAACAAGTGTGCCCTTCTCTGGTAGTAGGTGAGAAGTGGGCGCCTTTCAGGATAGGAGGGATAAAACTCTGAAGTCAGTGGCTCTCGGGTGCTAGAATAAGGTGGATAAGGTGCTGGAGGCATCAACCTGGTGATTGGGACGCATGCAGAGTGCATGCAAACCCTAGAATTTGCATGCAAACCCTAATTGCATGCAAGATCCTGAAAAAGATGATGTGGATATCCGAACACCCCCCCTCAATCTAGACTATGATGTTCAAAAAATAATGTGGGGCCCTGGTAACTAAGACCAAAGGTCACCCCAATACAATAATCCAAAAAATGCTGAAAATAAACTAAGTAAGGAAAGAGGGAAAACCCAGTGGGAAGAAATCCCCCCCTCAAGCTAAAGCATAATAATGGATCAATCTGTCTCCACCATGATGGAACTCACCCCCAACAAAGAACGGAGGTAAGAGAACTTCTTCTCAGTGAAGCTCTTGGTGAAGATGTCTGCAATTTGCTCATCAGTAGGGCAATATTGCAGAATGATGGTGCGGTCATGCACCAACTATCGAATGTAATGCATATGAATCTCAATGTGTTTGGTCCTCTGTCGCTGAACTGGATCTGTGGAGATCTTGATAGCACTTTGATTGTTACAAAATAGGACAGTCGAAGTAGTGCCACCAAAACCAAACTCGGAAAGAATACCCTGCAACCAAACTGCCTGAATGCAGGCATTGACTGCCCCTCGATACTCTGCCTCTGCTGAAGAAAGTGCAATGGCTGCTTGCTTTTTGCTGGACCAGAAAATAGCACCATGACCAATCATGAAAACATAACCGGAAGTGGACTTCCGATCAATGCTATCACCTGCCCAATCTGAATCAGTAAAACGAATGAAATCAAGCTCAGAATCTGCAGCATAATGTATGCCAAACTGTCTCGTACCTTGCACATACTGCAAGATCCGCTTGGCTGCTCGCCAATGAAGCTCATGTGGCTGCTGCATATATCTTGACACGACACTCACGGCATATGAGATATCAGTCCTAGAGTGTGTCAAATAAAGTAGTGAACCAATCAACTGTCGATACATATTGCAATCTGCAAGCGGTGTAGAATCTCCCTCCTCAAGACTGATTCCTGAGAGGAATGGGAATGGGGCTGCCTTACATTCAACCATATTAAACTTCAATAACAGGTCAAAAGCATATTTTTGCTGAGATATAGTGATCCCATCAAAATTTTGAGCTATCTCCAAGCCCAAAAAGTGACTCAGCAAGCCCAAATCGCTCATGTCAAAAGCTAGATTTGAGGCAGATTTTAGCTTGTTTATTGAAGTAAGAGTGCTACCAGTAATGAGAAGATCATCAACATAAAGTACAATAACCAACAAATTACCTTTAACTCGCTGAAGATACACATTCGGATTAGATTTGCATCTTTGGAAATTCTGAGAAAGAAGGAAGGAGTCCATCTTTGCGTACCAAGCTCTTGGGGCCTGTTTTAACCCGTACAAAGATTTCTTCAATCTGCAAACTAATGATGGATCTGATGTGTAGCCCTCTGGCTGCTGCATATATACCTTTTCAGCAAGGTCTCCATGTAAAAATGCACTCTTTACATCCATGTGGTGCACTTCCCAGTGCTTGGATGCAGAAATAGCTAAAACAAAGCGGATGGAATCCATCTTTGCAACTGGTGCAAAGGTCTCAGTGTAGTCCACTCCTTGGACTTGGGAGAAACATTTTGCCACCAACTTTGCTTTGTATTTGCTGATAGAGCCATCAGCAGAAACTTTCGTGTGGTAGACCCATTTACACTTCACTAATTTTCTTCCAGGTGGAAGAGAAACTAGCTCCCATGTGTTGTTCTTTTGAAGAGAACTGTACTCTTCATCCATGGCACTTTGCCATCTCGGATCTCGGTGAGCAGAATAGTATGATGTGGGATCTGAACCAGCCATCAAATAACAAATCTCAGGAAGAAATGGATCAGCAATAGAAAGTGCCATACCTGCTCTTTTGAAGTCTGCTCTTGTTCGTCTCGGATCAGCAGGATTTCCAAGGTTCGAACCAGCAGATTGGAGAGTGTTTTGGGCCCACTTTGGTAACTGAGGAGGATCATAATGGTCGAATTCCGAACCTTATATGTCATGATCATCATATGCTGCTACAATATCAGAAATATCAGAACTCATACCTTCATTATCGCTGCACGGATCTTCTTCTGGTGAAGGCGGTGAATCGACAGTCTCTTCCTCGACTAGTTGCAATTCTTGAAGCGGTTCTTCAAATTGCACACTGCGCTCTATGAATGTCTTTTTAGATATGATATCCATGATTTTATATGCTTTTGATTCTTCCCCATATCCTATCAGTATGCACTTGATACTTTGTGGATCCAAAGCTCGTCTCTTCTTGGAAGGAATTCTAGCCCATGCAGTAGAGCCAAAAAATCTCAAATTTGACACATCCGGTTTGTGACCAAAGAATGCTTCGAAAGGAGTCATACCTTTCACGGATGAATGTGGAACATGGTTCTGTATGTATGCAGCAACATTGATTGCTTCAGCCCAAAGATTTGCAGCCAAACCTTTTGATTCAATCATGCATGTAGCCATCTCTTTCAGTGACCGGTTTTTCCTTTTCGCTACACCGTTCTGCTGGGGTGTGTAGGGAACTGTATGTTGGATCTGAATTCCGCTTTGGGCACAAAGTTGCAGCAACTCAGATTTAATATATTCTCCACCATTATCAGATCTAAGAGCTTTGATCTTGGTCTCAGTGGCGGTCTCAATAGAAGCCTTAAAATCCTTGAATTTTCCAAGCACTTCTGACTTGTTTTTGAGAAAGAATACCCATGTAAAGAGGGAAAAATCATCAATAGATGTCAAAACATACCTTGAACCATTTAATGACATATGGGGCAGTGGAACACTAATATCAGAATGGATCAACCCCAAAATAGTAGAAGCTCTGCTAGCTTTGCCGCGGTCGAATCTGTGCTCGGGGTGCTTCCCAATGATGCAACCGGTGCATATTCCCTTCGAGGAACGGAGTTGTGGAAGACCATCTACCATGGATTTGTTTGATAGAAGCAGCAAATACTTATAATTAAGATGTCCAAATATTTCATGCCAAATCCTACTAACCTCATTACCATGTGTGCGAAGAGCAGCAGGCTTTGCAAGCGGAATAAAGTGAGAAAACTCATAGCATTTTGTAGTGTGATTTGCCTTTCCAACTGCAACTAGTCTTCCACTTTTGATATCAGAAATTTCCACTGTATTAGGGCTGAATGTAACTTGCTTCGGTTCACCAGTGTGTGTCATTTGGTACACAGAAAGAAGATTTGAAGCTAAGGAAGGCACATAGAGAACATTCTGAAAGCTTCCATGATCTACATGAATCATACCTTTGCCCTTTGAAGAAATTTTTGAGTCATCTCCCAAATGGATGGGGATGGAGCTGTTTGGATCGAATGAAGAAAAAGAATCAATATTTGCAGCCATATGATTTGATGCACCCGAATCTATCAAGAGAGTAGTGGGCTTCGAAGCAGTTGCCATGAGTGCTTGTCCTCTTTCATGATCATCATTCCTATCCTTCTTCCTTGCACCGTCAGGAAGGGTTATGTTGTCTTTTCCAAAAGCAGGGCCATTTGATCTATAGTCTTCTTCATACATGAACTTTCGGGATGAAAGCCGCGGTTACAATAAGTACATTTAGATTTTTGGTTACCTTCTTTTCCCTTTTGCTCGAACTTCGAACTGGATGGTGCATCCATTTGTTTGCCTTTCTCTCTTTGCTTGTGAGGTTCGAATTTGGGCTTCTCCTTCTTTTGCTTTCCTTTACCATTCGGGATCTTGGGTCCTTGAACATATAGGGCTGAATCTTTGGAGCTTATGGACCCCATTTGAATCAACTTGTCATGCTCTTTTGTGACGGACTCAATGAAGGCATTCAAGGTAGGCATCTTCCAATTCGGGGTAGTTAGCCGACCGAAATTGAAAGTAGAGACAAATACCAAATAATATTTACCAAGCTTGCTTAGAATGGAGAGGATCAATTGTTTATCCTCTTTGATAACTCCACTATTCTAAAACTGCAAGTTCAAGTTCTTGAATTTTGTGAAGAATTCATTGATGGTCTCAAAATTCTCAGGACTAAGGGCAATCAATTCATTCTCTAATTGAAAAGCCCTAAGCTCATCCTGCTTGCCAAATATTGTTTCAAGTTGCTCCTATATAGCTTTTGGAGTCTTCAATCCGCTGAGATGGAAGTGAAGATCTTTGGAGATGGAGAGACAAAGAAGACCATAAGCTTCATCAAGCTTGTTGTAGTGTTTGGTTCTATCTTGTTGAGATATTGTAACTTCAAAGAATATTATATTTGTACTTTATTATTCCGGAGATGATTCATTCCTCCGTGAAGATCTTATTGTATATCCGGAGATGTTTATTCCTCCGTCGGAATGTGGTAACTTGGGTTATTAGACTTCCCTAGTGGGGGTCGTCCCTGTATGTGTTATGTGGGTCAAAGGGTTATTAGACCACCCTAGAGGGGTCGGCCCAATCAGTTATAATGGGGTATTTAACCTAATGGTTAAATACGAGCCTACATGTACTTGTGTAAAATACATATCAGAGTAGTGTATAAATAGAGGAGGTGTGTTCCTCATTATACACACTCACTCACTTGAGAAAGGCACATTTGTGGAGGAGAGGTCTGCTATGGAGGAGAAGGAGCTTATGCTCAGGGTTTGCATCTTTGTATATTGCTGGTCATCTATATTGAGGAAGCTTTGCTGGGTTTTCTACCCCATGAGGGTTTCCCAGGATAAATCTCTGTCTCTTGTGTTTATGTTGTGCTTGTTGTTTCTTCAGTGATCCTGTATATGCTATTATTGTGAAATGGAATGTAATGCTGCTATTTTCTGTCTTAGCATATTGAATTTCAACATGGAATCAGAGCTAACCTGAAGGAAGACAAGGTATGGCACTAAAGACACTTGCTTTACTTACGACAATTTGAAGGTTAGGGTTTTACATAGCAAAAACCAGTCATCATAGCAATTTCGCTATAAATACGTTTTGGCGAAGTTTTCGGATCTGAAATTGTTAGAGGACGAAGCTAACATCTCCAGGTACCTTGTGTCCAAAGGACAACCTCTAATTCGTTGTACTTTGTTATTTATGATCAGTACAAGTTAGGGTTTCTGCCTCTTCCAGATCTCAGTCAAAATCAGGTGACCTTGGGAAAAAGGTCATAACTTGGGATAGGAAGCTCCAAATGAAATTTCGTGAAAAGTGACAGGTAGTACACAGACTTTACTATCTCAGAAATTTTTTTCAGAGGCCGAAGTTGAACCAGTGACACGTGGCACGTCGTACAAGTTCGCTCTCCTGTATTATCCCATAAACAGGTCACGTTGCGACACTTGGCATAACTCTCTCTCAGAGAATCCAATTGAGGTCAGACCTGTCAGGATGGAAAGATAACAGGCCGAGCTATCTCAGAAAACTTTTTCAGAGTCCGAAGATCAAACAGTGACACGTGGCACGCCGTACAAGTTCGCTCTCCTGTATTTTCCCAAAACAGGTCACGTTGCGACATTTGGCATAACTCTCTCTTAGAGAATCCAATTGAGGTCAGACCTGTCAGGATGGAAAGATAACAGGTCAGGTTATTTCAAGAAACTTTTTCAGATCCTGTGGATCAAAAATTTCAGAGTTACACCAGAAACAATCAGGTACATATTTCTGTCAAAACAGAATTATTTTTTTTGGTACCTTCATTCATGGCTTCCGGAATTTAGGGCTTTGGAGAAAGTTGGAATTTCTGTAATCGGAGACCACGACTGGATGCTACTCATCAAAATAGAAATTTAGAGACCAAGATCAGAATTTTTGGTTGGGCAGAAGGCCGGGTTTGATTAGACCCTAGTTCGGGACCTTGATCAGAAAAGTGGAAAATTAGGGCTTCTGTAAAAATGGGAATTTTTGAAATCTGTGACCACAGCTGGAAGCTCCTCAGAAAAATAGAAGTTTAGAGCTGTGGATCATACATTTTTATTGGGTAGAAGAGCGGGCTTCATCAAACCCCAGTTCAGGGTCACGTCCAGTGAATCCGGAAGTTTCAAAGACAATTTTGAGGGGTCAAACTTTGGAGATTTCAAAACTAAATTATGCTAGTTTGATCAGCTCAGCAAGACACATCCTTCCATCCATTCAGAAGTGTGAAAGTCAAAGATTGAATTTTTAGGGTTTCGCTAGCAAACCCTAATCAAGCTCCAGATCAAGTTTCAGGGGGAGTTGAGGCTAAGGCCTTACATAAGAAGACTACAAAAAATCTCGACAGGTATGACTTAAGGAGGTTCAGGTATGCCTTGAAATCTGATTCTTGATTAAGTTCATAATGTGTTTGTCTTCATGTTAGTTATTAGTACAATCTTGATTAATGTTATTAATTGTCTTATCACCCTAGTACCAATATGAATGCATGTGAATGATTAAAGACATTCATTGATTAGGGCTATATGATTGTACTTATGCATTATGGTGTTGTGTGAGGTTGATGTTGTCTGCTAACAAGACACAGGTACATTACAAAAGACAAATCAAGTTCCATGACCATGACAACATGAAAACAAAGACTCACGAGGTATGTATGACTTTGTTATATTATGTTTAACCTACGAGACATGCAGGTTCTAGCTCAAGATCTCTAAATCATTGAAGAGACTTTTTAGGTATGTTGTACATAACTAAGCAGGTATACTAATCCAGGTATGTTTTTCTATGTCATGTTAGAATCTTACCTTGTGTAAGTATACTTGGTATGATTGGTTAGTAATCAAGGGTTTATGCATATTATGTCTCTTATCTTAGTTGATGATTTAACTAACTAGATCAAACAAGAATATGCATGAGTAAAAGAAGACTTCCTTGAAACCCTGAATACTAATGATCATGACTGTACATATTCAAGATTATTTAGAATTAGAATGTTTTGAGAATATACTAATGAATGAATGTTTGTGTATGAGATCATGAGGATGACACTAGTGCACACTTGAGCATGCACAGTGGTACAGAATGAATAGAAGTTCAAAGGACATATAGAAGATCAAGCGGGAGGCAACCACACAAACATAAAAGATAAGTATTTGAGTTGTTATTTGAAATAGTAAATGATATTTCTTGTATGCATATTTGTATTCCTAGAACATATCATGCTGAGTGCAAACATTCATAGAGCATTGAACATTATACTACTAATATGCATATGATTGGTAAGTTGGACAAACATTCCATTGTTGCTTGTCTAGAATGAAACCTCTTTGCTGACATGCTGAGAGCTGTGCACACTCTCAATAGTATGTTCTGGTAGAGATGGAAGGCATCTAGATAGCCACTGTATGCATACAGGATATGGGAAAGTGTTGTGCCAAAGTATTGGTCAAGATAGTTGCATAACTATGTAAATGATATCTGTATGCATAATAGGTTATCATGATTTCATGATTATGAAGGATTACTAATCATGTACTTAATTTTGTTTTGTAGGAAAGATCATGAAGAATAATGAACACCAAACAAGTGATGGATGTTCAACAAGAAGATTTACAAATCAAACAAAATATAGAAGGCTTGTGGCTAGAAGATTCTCTTAGAAAGAGGAAGAGAATCATGATGAGATGTTTGCTCCAAGTGGCTAGATAAGACCATTCTCTTAATGGTGCAATTAAAGAAGAAGTGTGAATCAGGTTCTGTATGGGTTCCCAGGATTGATAGTATATTGATGAGAATACATGTGGGGATTGTATCATCCTTGAACACATGTTCTAAAGTGAGCCGTAGACGTATGGTCTCTGAAAATGAAGTCCTTAGTGGACAGGTAGGGATTGTATCATCCCTGGACTTCGGTCCCTGAATAGATCCGTAGACGTATGGTCTCCGAAAATGAAGTCCTTAGTGGACAGGTAGGGATTGTATCATCCCTGGACTTCGGTCCCTGAATAGATCCGTAGACGTATGGTCTCCGAAAATGAAGTCCTTAGTGGACAGGTAGGGATTGTATCATCCCTGGACTTCGGTCCCTGAATAGATCCGTAGACGTATGGTCTCCGAGAATGAAGTCCTTAGTGGACAGTTGAGGGGATTGGATCATCCCTGGACTTTCAGTCCTAAAGAGAGCCGTAGACGTGAGGTCTCCGAGAATGAAGTCCTTAGTGGACAGTTGAGGGGATTGGATCATCCCTGGACTTTCAGTCCTAAAGAGAGCCGTAGACGTGAGGTCTCCGAGAATGAAGTCCTTAGTGGACAGTTGAAGGGATTGGATCATCCCTGGACTTTCAGTCCTAAAGAGAGCCGTAGACGTGAGGTCTCCGAGAATGAAGTCCTTAGTGGACAGTTGAGGGGATTGGATCATCCCTGGACTTTCAGTCCTAAAGAGAGCCGTAGACTTAAGGTCTCCGAGAAGTGGGGATTGTATCATCCCCGGACCTTGGTCCCTGAATTGATCCGTAGACGTATGGTCTTCGAGAATAAAGTGATGGGGATTGCATCATCCCGGAACCACTAGTTCAAAATGTACGTGAGGACTGCATCGTCCATGAACTGGGTTCAAAATGTACGTGAGGACTGCATCGTCCATGAACTGGGTTCAAAATGTACGTGAGGACTGCATCGTCCATGAACTGGGTTCAAAATGTATGTGAGGACTGCATCGTCCATGAACTGGGTTCAAAATGTACGTGAGGACTGCATCGTCCATGAACTGGGTTCAAAATGTACGTGAGGACTGCATCGTCCATGAACTGGGTTCAAAATGTACGTGAGGACTGCATCGTCCATGAACTGGGTTCAAAATGTACGTGAGGACTGCATCGTCCATGAACTGGGTTCAAAATGTACGTGAGGACTGCATCGTCCATGAACTGGGTTCAAAATGTACGTGAGGACTGCATCGTCCATGAACTGGGTTCAAAATGTACGTGAGGACTGCATCGTCCATGAACTGGGTTCAAAATGTACGTGATGGGATTGCATCGTCCCTAGACATGAGACTTGTCTTAAAGTGATAAGGACTAATCATCCTGTAAGTAGATTGGGATTGCATCGTCCCTAGACATGGTGAGGTGTCTTAAAGTGATAAGGACTAATCCTCCTGTAAGTAGATTGGGATTGCATCGTCCCTAGACATGGTGAAGTGTCTTAAAGTGATAAGGACTAATCATCCTGTAAGTAGATTGGGATTGCATCGTCCCTAGACATGGTGAGGTGTCTTAAAGTGATAAGGACTAATCATCCTGTAAGTAGATTGGGATTGCATCGTCCCTAGACATGGTGAGGTGTCTTAAAGTGATAAGGACTAATCATCCTGTAAGTAGATTGGGATTGCATCATCCCTAGACATGGTGAGGTGTCTTAAAGTGATAAGGACTAATCATCCTGTAAGTAGATTGGGATTGCATCATCCCTAGACATGGTGAGGTGTCTTAAAGTGATAAGGACTAATCATCTTGTAAGTAGATTGGGATTGCATCGTCCCTAGACATGGTAAGGTGTCTTAAAGTGATAAGGACTAATCATCCTGTAAGTTGATTCGGGATTGCATCATCCCTAGACATGGTGAGGTGTCTTAAAAGGATAAGGATTGATCATCCTGTAAGTTGATCTGGATTGCATCATCCATAGACATGAGAGATGTCTTAAATTGAGAGGGATTGATCATCCCATAAGTGGATCAGGATTGTATCATCCTTGGACCTATGTCCTAAAGTGAGAGGGATTGACCATCCCGTAATTGGATCATGTGTGTTGCAGGGTATGCTGCTGTTGTGTATACTTGTATCAGTGTGGATACTTGTATTGATAGATGTATTAGTGAGAATACATGCTTTTGATGATAGATGTATTAGTGAGAATACATGCTTTTGATGATAGATGTATTAGTGAGAATACATGCTTTTGATGATAGATGTATTAGTGAGAATACATGCTTTTGATGATAGATGTATTAGTGAGAATACATGCTTTTGATGATATATGTATTAGTAAGAATACATGTTTTGATGATAGATGTATTGGTGAGAATACATACTTTTGATGATACATGTATTGATTAATGTACTTGTATGGTTGAGGATACTTATGTTGTAGATCGAGATGATCCAGATGCTGTAGATCGAGATGATCCAGATGCTGTAGATCGAGATGATCCAGATGTTGTAGATCGAGATGATCCAGATGGTGTAGATCGAGATGATCCAGATGCTGTAGATGAGATGATCCAGATGCTGTAGATCGAGATGATCCAGATGTTATAGATCGAGATGATCCAGATGCTGTAGATCGAGATGATCCAGATGTTGTAGATCGTGATGATCCAGATGATGTAGATCGAGATGATCCAGATGCTGTAGATCGAGATGATATGACAATGCTGATGATCGTGAGATAACGATGTGGATGATCGTAAGATGACGATGCTAATGATCGTGTGATGACGATGCTGATGATCGTGAGATGACGATGCTGATGATCGTATGATGATGATGCTGATGATCGTGAGATGACGATGCTGATGATCGTGTGATGGCGATGCTGACAATCGTGAGGATTCAGATATTGATGTTGCTGTAGCTGTTTGAGTGCTGCAGAAGATAAAGACTCAGTACTGAAGATGTTGATGTTCCAGTATTGAAGATATTCCAGTAACTGGTTGAGTTACTGATGATGTTGAGAAAGCTTCCAATGATTTATAGATGTATCATGTATGATGTTGATGACTCCTTGCTCGTGCAGATGCTGTTATAATA
Organism: Larix kaempferi; assembly: GCA_027924585.1. NCBI lineage: Eukaryota > Viridiplantae > Streptophyta > Pinopsida > Pinales > Pinaceae > Larix > Larix kaempferi. The sequence goes on from BSBM01000217.1 coordinate 40,542,342, forward strand.
TCCTTCTCGTTAAGGGGGAGTGTTGAGATATTGTAACTTCAAAGAATATTATATTTGTACTTTATTATTCCGGAGATGATTCATTCCTCCGTGAAGATCTTATTGTATATCCGGAGATGTTTATTCCTCCGTCGGAATGTGGTAACTTGGGTTATTAGACTTCCCTAGTGGGGGTCGTCCCTGTATGTGTTATGTGGGTCAAAGGGTTATTAGACCACCCTAGAGGGGTCGGCCCAATCAGTTATAATGGGGTATTTAACCTAATGGTTAAATACGAGCCTACATGTACTTGTGTAAAATACATATCAGAGTAGTGTATAAATAGAGGAGGTGTGTTCCTCATTATACACACTCACTCACTTGAGAAAGGCACATTTGTGGAGGAGAGGTCTGCTATGGAGGAGAAGGAGCTTATGCTCAGGGTTTGCATCTTTGTATATTGCTGGTCATCTATATTGAGGAAGCTTTGCTGGGTTTTCTACCCCATGAGGGTTTCCCAGGATAAATCTCTGTCTCTTGTGTTTATGCTGTGCTTGTTGTTTCTTCAGTGATCCTGTATATGCTATTATTGTGAAATGGAATGTAATGCTGCTATTTTCTGTCTTAGCATATTGAATTTCAACATATCTGAAGGATTGTTTGGCTCCAATTCAAGACCAAGAGTGACTCGGTAGTAACCTTTTGAACGTAATATGATATCCATATCATCTTTCCAATCAAAATAATTCAATGGGGTGAGGATAGGCTTTGAAGAAGAGTATTCCATTGCTAGGAGCGAGTCAAACTGATGTAGATGAGCTTGCATGCAGAGTGTAGCGAATGCAAAAGAGGAGTTTGCATGCACAGTGTAGCGAATACAAAGGAGGAGCTTGATAACCTGCAAATCACAATCAAACCAAGAACAATGAGGTCGAACAATCCACCCTTTTAGAGTTGCATCACACCTGGGATTAGAGATCAAACAATGTTGAATGGGTCAAATGTATCAGATCTAGGAATTATGTGGAAACTCAAGCTTCTGGAGTGGTATTGGATGTATTTTCAAGCTTTGCATGCACAGGAGCGAATGCCCTTGAGATATCTCATGCCAAAACTTTTGCAATTTGAGCAATTCAGTCAAATCTTCTTGTAGAAACACCTATAGAAAAGAGATCTTGTCCCTGCAATGGCTCTGATACCATGTAAAATTAGTCACAGCAGATCTAATGAACAAGTAAATCAATCACAACAGATGAATATAGAAAATATGGTGTAAAACTGTGCAAAACATGCAGCAGTGCTGAATATCCCAGAAAGGGGTGAATGAATTACAATAGAATACAATAATTTCAATGAGCAATTCAAATTGCCTAAGGAGGTCATTCGAATCACTGAATGGAGTAACTTGACTCCAACTAGGAGTCCTCATCATCAACCGGTGGTGGTCATCAATGCACAAGAACCAGTCATCCAGGTGTTAATCTGAGTCTAACTGAGTGTGTCATGTGTAACTAAAGTGTGTAGCACTGATTAAGGGAAGGAGACTGAGTGGGGAGCGCATGGGAGACTAACTGAAGTCAGAACAAGTCATCTAGTCAAACTGGAGGTCCAACGGAAGTGAAACAGTTAGTCGGGAGTGAAACTAGCCTCAAATCAGGGAGAATCGGAGCTAACTGAATGTAACTGAAGTGGAACGTCAGTGGTAGGTGAACAAGTGCGCCCTTCTCTGGTAGTAGGTGAGAAGTGGGCGCCTTTCAGAATAGGAGGGCTTAAACTCTGAAGTAAGTGGCTCCCGGGTGCTAGAAAAAGGTGGATAAGGTGCTGGAGGCATCAACCTCGTGACTGGGATGCATGCAGAGTGCATGCAAACCCTAGAATTTGCATGCAAACCCTAATTGCATGCAAGATTCTGAAAAAGATGATGTGGATATCCGAACATGTGCATGCGTCCGGAAATAAGAAAAGCTTACTTCCCCCCTTTTTTTAAATTCACGGCTTCTAGAAGGTTTAGATAAATTCTTAAAAAACACGAGTTTTTAGAAAATGTGATTTATTTCATAAATGGAATCAATAATCTATGCACATTCTATGTAATAACGACTTTCTATAGTTTGCGCATGCGTCCGGAAATAAGAAAAGCTTACTTCCGCCAGTTTTTTAAAACCACAGCTTCTAGAAGGTTTACATGATTTCTTAAAAAACACGAGTTTTTAGACTCAATGTGATTTATTTCAAAAATGGAATCAACAAAGTATGCACATTCTATGTAATAACGACTTTCTAAAGTTTGCGCACGCATCCGGAAATATAAAAATCTTACTTCCGCCAGTTTTTTAAAATCAAAGCTTCTAGAAGGTTTACATGATTTCTTAAAAAACACGAGTTTTTAGAAAATGTCATTTATTTCATAAATGGAATCAACAAAGTATGCACATTCTATGTCATAACGACTTTCTATAGTTTGCGCATGCGCAAACTATGCACATTCTAAGTAATAACAACTTTCTATAGTTTGCGCATACGTCGGGAAATAAGAAAAGCTTACTTACCCCCCTTTTATTAAATTCACAGCTTCTAGAAGGTTTAGATGAATTCTTAAAAAACACGAGTTTTTAGAAAATGTGATTTATTTCATAAATGGAATCAACAAAGTTTGCACATTCTACGTCATAACGACTTTCTATAATTTGCGCATGCGTCTGCAAATATGAAAAACTTACTTCCGCCAGTTTTTTAAAATCACAGCTTCTAGAAGGTTTACATGATTTCTTAAAAAACACGAGTTCTTAGAAAATGTGATTTATTTCAAATATGGAATCAACAAGGTATGCACATTCTTCGTCATAACGACTTTCTATAGTTTGCGCATGTGTCCGGAAATAAGAAAAGCTTAATTCCCCCCATTTATTAAAATCACAGCTTCTAGAAGGTTTACATGATTTCTTAAAAAACACGAGTTTTTAGGAAATGTGATTTATTTCATAAATGGAATGAACAAAGTATGCACATTTTATGTCATAACGACTTTCTATAGTTTGCACATGCGTAAACTATGCACATTCTACATAATAACAATTTTCTATAGTTTGCGCATGCGTCCGGAAATAAGAAAAGCTTACTTCCCCCCTTTTTTTAAATTCACAGCTTCTAGAAGGTTTAGATGAATTCTTAAAAAACACGAGTTTATAGAAAATGTGATTTATTTCATAAATGGAATCAACAAAGTATGCACATTCTACATCCTAACGACTTTCTATAGTTTGCGCATGCGTCCAGAAATAAGAAAAGCTTAATTCCCCCCCGTTTTTTAAAATCACAGCTTCTAGAAGGTTTACATAATTTCTTAAAAAACATGAGTTTTTAGAAAATGTGATTTATTTCATAAATGGAATCAACAAAGTATGCACATTCTATGTCATAATGACTTTCTATAGTTTGCGCATGAGCAAACTATGCACATTCTACGTGATAACGACTTTCTATAGTTTGCGCATGTGTCCGGAAATAAGAAAAGCTTACTTCCCCCCTTTTTTTAAATTCACAGCTTCTAGAAGGTTTAGATGAATTCTTAAAAAACACGAGTTTTTAGAAAATCTGATTTATTTCATAAATGGAATCAACAAGGTATGCACATACTACGTAGTAACGACTTTCTATCGCTTGCGCATGCGTCCGGAAATAAGAAAAGCTTACTTCCGCCAGTTTTTAAAAACCACAGCTTCTAGAAAGTTTACAAGATTTCTTAAAAAACATGAGTTATTAGAAAATGTGATTTATTTTATAAATGGAATAAACAAAGTATGCACATTCTACGTAGAAACGACTTGCCATAGTTTGCGCATGCGTCTGGAAATAAGAAAAGCTTACTTCCGCCAGTTTTTTAAAATCACAGCTTCTAGAAGGTTTACATGATTTCTTAAAAAACATGAGTTTTTAGAAAATGTGATTTATTTCATAAATGGAATAAACAAAGTATGCACATTCTATGTCATAATGACTTTCTATATTTTGTGCATGCACAAACTATGCACATTCTACGTGATAACGACTTTCTATAGTTTGCGCATGCGTCCGGAAATAAGAAAAGCTTACTTCCCCCCTTTTTTTAAATTCACAGCTTCTAGAAGGTTTAGATGAATTCTAAAAAAACACGAGTTTTTAGAAAATGTGATTTATTTCATAAATGGAATCAACAAAGTATGCACATTCTATGTCATAACAACTTTCTATAGTTTGCGCATGCATCTGGAAATAAGAAAAGCTTAATTCCCCCGTTTTTTAAAATCACAGCTTCTAGAAGGTTTACATGATTTCTTAAAAAACACGAGTTTTTAGAAAATGTGATTTATTTCATAAATGGAATCAACAAAGTATGCACATTCTACGTGATAACGACTTTCTATAGTTTGCACATGCGTCCGGAAATAAGAAAAGCTTACTTCCCCCCTTTTTTTAAATTCAAAGCTTCTAGAAGGTTAAGATGAATTCTTAAAAAACACGAGTTTTTAGAAAATTTGATTTATTTCATAAATGGAATCAACGAACTATGCACATTCTACGTAATAACGACTTTCTATAGTTTGCGCATGCGTCCGGAAATAAGAAAAGCTTACTTCCTCCCTTTTTTTAAATTCACAGCTTCTAGAAGGTTTAGATGAATTCTTAAAAAACACGAGTTTTTAGAAAATGTGATTTATTTGATTAATGGAATCAACAAACTATGCAGATTCTACGTAATAACGACTTTCTATAGTTTGCGCATGCGTCCGGAAATAAGAAAAGCTTCCTTCTGCCAGTTTTTTAAAACCACAACTTCGAGAAGGTTTACATGATTTCTTAAAAAACACGAGTTTTGTGAAAATGCGATTTATTTCTTAAATGGAATCAAAAAAGTATGCACATTCTATGTAGTAACGGATTTCTATAGTTTGCGCATGGATCCGAAAATAAGAAAAGCTTACTTCCGCCTGTTTTTTAAAATCACAGCTTCTGGAAGGTTTACATGATTTCTTAAAAAACACGAGTTTTTAGTAAATGTGATTTATTTCATAAATGGAATCAACAAAGTATGCACATTCTATGTCATAAAGACTTTCTATAGTTTGCGCATGCGTAAACTATGCACATTCTACGTAATAACAAGTTTCTATAGTTTCCGCATGCGTCCGGAAATAAGAAAAGCTTACTTCCCCGCTTTTTTTAAATTCACAGCTTCTAGAAGGTTTAGAAGAATTCTTAAAAAACACGAGTTTCTAGAAAATGTGATTTATTTCATAAATGGAATCAACAAACTATGCACATTCTACGTAATAGCGACTTTCTATAGTTTGCGCATGCGTCCGGAAATAAGAAAAGCTTCCTTCCGCCAGTTTTTTAAAACCACAGCTTCTAGAAGGTTTACCTGATTTCTTAAAAAACAAGAGTTTTTAAAAACTGTGATTTATTTCATAAATGGAATCAACAAAGTATGCACATTCTACGTCATAAAAACTTCCTATAGTTTGCGCATCCGTCCGGAAATAAGAAAAGCTTAATTCCCCCCATTTTTTAAAATCACAGCTTCTAGAAGGTTTACATGATTTCTTAAAAAAGTTGAGTTTTTAGAAAATGTGATTTATTTCATAAATGGAATAAACAAAGTATGCACATTCTATGTCTTCACGACTTTCTATGGTTTGCGCATGCGCAAACTATGCACATTCTACGTAATAATGACTTTCTATAGCTTGCGCATGCGTCCGGAAATAAGAAAAACTTACTTCCCCCCCTTTTTTTAAATTCCAGCTTCTAGAAGGTTTAGATGAATTCTTAAAAAACACAAGTTTTTAGAAAATGTGATTTATTTCATAAATGGAATCAACAAAGTATGCACATTCTACGTCATAATGACTTTCTATAGTTTGCGCATGCGTCCGGAAATATGAAAAGCTTAATTCCCCCCGTTTTTTAAAACCACAGCTTCTAGAAGGTTTACATGATTTCTTAAAAAACACGAGTTTTTAGAAAATGTGGTTTATTTCATAAATGGAATCAACAAAGTATGCATATTCTACATCATAACGACTTTCTATAGTTTGCGCATGCCTCCGGAAATAAGAAAAGCTTACTTCCCCCCTTTTTTTAAATTCACAGCTTCTAGAAGGTTTAGATGAATTCTTAAAAAACACAAGTTTTAAGAAAATGTTATTTATTTCATAAACGGAATCAACAAACTATGCACATTCTACGTAATAATGACTTTCTATAGTTTGCACATGAGTCCGAAAGAAGAAAAGCTTTCTTCCCCGGTTTTTTTAAACCACGGCTTCTAGAAGGTTTACATGATTTCCTAAAACACACGAGTTTTTAGAAAATGTGATTTATTTCATAAATGGAATCAACAAAGTATGCTCATTCTATGTAATAACGACTTTCTAAAGTTTGCGCATGCGTCCGGAAATAAGAAAAGCTTACTTCCACAAGTTTTTTAAAATCACAGCTTCTAGAAGGTTTACATGAAGCTGTGATTTCTTAAAAAACATGAGTTTTTAGAAAATGTGATTTATTTCATAAATGGAATCAACAAAGTATGCACATTCTATGTCATTACGACTTTCTATAGTTTGTGCATGCGCAAACTATGCACATTCTACGTAATAACGACTTTCTATAGTTTGAGCATGCGTCTGGAAATAAGAAAGCTTACTTCCCCCCTTTTTTTAAATTCACAGCTTCTAGAAGGTTTAGATGAATTCTTAAAAAACAAGAGTTTTTAGAAAATGTGATTTATTTCATAAATGGAATCAACAAACTATGGACATTCTACGTAATAACGACTTTCTATAGTTTGCGCATGCTTCCGGAAATAAGAAAAGCTTACTTCCCCCCTTTTTTTAATTCCGCAGCTTCTAGAAGGTTTAGATGAATTCTTAAAAAATACGAGTTTTTAGAAAATGTGATTTATTTCATAAATGCAATCAACAAAGTTTGCACATTCTACGTCATAACGACTTTCTATAGTTTGGGCATTCGTCCGGAAATATGAAAAGCTTACTTCCGCCAGTTTTTTAAAATCACAGCTTATAGAAGGTTTACATGATTTCTTAAAAAACACGAGTTTTTAGAAAATGTGATTTATTTCATAAATGGAATCAACAAAGTATGCACATTCTTCGTCATAATGACTTTCTATAGTTTTCGCATGCGCCGGGAAATAATAAAAGCTTAATTCCCCCCATTTTATAAAATCACAGCTTCTAGAAGGTTTACATGATTTCTTAAAAAATAAGAGTTTTTAGGAAATGTGATTTATTTCATAAATGGAATGAACAAAGTATGCACATTCTATGTCATAACGGCTTTCTATAGTTTGCACATGCGCAAACTATGCACATTCTACGTAATAACAACTTTCTATAGTTTGCGCATGCGTCCGGAAATAAGAAAAGCTTACTTCCCCCCTTTTATTAAATTCACAGCTTCTAGAATGTTTAGATGAATTCTTAAAAAACACGAGTTTTTAGAAAATGTGATTTATTTCATAAATGAAATCAACAAAGTATGCACATTGTATGTCTTCACGACTTTCTATGGTTTGCGCATGCGCAAACTATTGACATTCTACGTAATAATGACTTTCTATAGTTTGCGCATGCGTTCGGAAATAAGAAAAGCTTACTTCCCCCCTTTTTTTAAATTCACAGCTTCTAGAAGGTTTAGATGAATTCTTAAAAAACACGAGTTTTAAGAAAATGTGATTTATTTCATAAATGGAATCAACAAACTATGCACATTCTACATAATAACGACTTTCTATAGTTTGCACATGAGTCCGAAAGAAGAAAAGCTTCCTTCCCCAGTTTTTTAAAACCACAGCTTCTAGAAGGTTTACATGATTTCTTAAAACACACGAGTTTTGCGGATGCGTCCGGAAATAAGACAAGCTTACTTCCGCTAGATTTTTAAAATCACAGCTTCTAGAAGGTTTCCATGAAGCTGTGATTTCTTAAAAAACACGAGTTTTTAGAAAATGTGATTTATTTCATAAATGGAATCAACAAAGTATGCACATTCTATGTCATAACGACTTTCTATAGTTTGTGCATGCGCAAACTATGGACATTCTACGTAATAACGACTTTCTATAGTTTGCGCATACGTCCGGAAATAAGAAAGCTTACTTCCCCACTTTTTTTAAATTCACAGCTTCTAGAAGGTTTAGATGAATTCTTAAAAAACAAGAGTTCTTAGAAAATGTGATTTATTTCATAAATGGAATCAACAAACTATGCACATTCTACGTAATAACGACTTTCTATAGTTTGCGCATGCTTCCGGAAATAAGAAAAGCTTACTTCCCCCCTTCTTTTAAATTCGCAGCTTCTAGAAGGTTTAGATGAATTCTTAAAAAATACGAGTTTTTAGAAAATGTGATTTATTTCATAAATGGAATCAACAAAGTTTGCACATTCTACGTCATAACGACTTTCTATAGTTTGGGCATTCGTCCGGAAATATGAAAAGCTTACTGACGCCAGTTTTTTAAAATCACAGCTTCTAGAAGGTTTACATGATTTCTTAAAAAACACGAGTTTTTAGAAAATATGATTTATTTCATAAATGGAATCAACAAAGTATGCAAATTCTTCGTCATAATGACTTTCTATAGTTTTCGCATGCGCCCGAAAATAATAAAAGCTTAATTCCCCCCATTTTATAAAATCACAGCTTCTAGAAGGTTTACATGATTTCTTAAAAAACAAGAGTTTTTAAGAGATGTGATTTATTTCATAAATGGAATCAACAAAGTATGCACAGTCTATGTCATAACGGCTTTCTATAGTTTGCGCATGCGCAAACTATGCACATGCTACGTAATAACAACTTTCTATAGTTTGCGCATGCGTCCGGAAATAAGAAAAGCTTACTTCCCCCCTTTTATTAAATTCACAACTTCTAGAAGGTTTAGATGAATTCTTAAAAAACACGAGTTTTTAGAAAATGTGATTTATTTCATAAATGGAATCAACAAAGTATGCACATCGTACGTCCTAACGACTTTCTATAGTTTGCGCATGCTTCTGGAAATAAGAAAAGCTGAATTCCCCCCAGTTTTTTAAAATCACAGCTTCTAGAAGGTTTACATAATTTCTTAAAAAACACGAGTTTTTAGGAAATGTGACTTATTTCATAAATGGAGTCAACAAAGTATGCACATTCTATGTCATATCGAATTTCTATAGTTTGCGCATCCGCAAACTATGCACATTCTACGTGATAACGACTTTCTATAGTTTGCGCATGCGTCCGGAAATAAGAAAAGCTTACTTCCCCCCTTTTTTTAAATTCATAGCTTCTAGAAGGTTTAGATGAATTCTTTAAAAACACGAGTTTTTAGAAAATGTGATTTATTTCATAAATTGAATCAACAAGGTATGCACATTCTACGTAATAACGACTTTCTATAGTTTGCGCATGCGTCCAGAAATAAGAAAAGCTTACTTCCACCAGTTTTTTAAAACCACAGCTTCAGAAGGTTTACATGATTTCTTAAAAAACATGAGTTTTTATAAAATATGATTTATTTCATAAATGGAACCAACAAAGTATGCACATTCTACGTAGTTACGACTTTCTATACTTTGCGCATGCGTCCGGAAATAAGTAAAGCTTACTTCCGCCAGTTTTTTAAAATCACAGCCTCTAGAAGGTTTAGATGATTTCTTAAAAAACATGAGTTTTTAGAAAATGTGATTTATTTCATAAATGTAATGAACAAAGTATGCACATTCTGTGTAATAACGAATTTTTAAAGTTTGTGCATACGTCCGGAAATAAGAAAAGCTTACTTCCACCAGTTTTTTAAAATCATAGCTTCTAGAAGGTTTACATGATTTCTTAAAAAACACGAGTTTTTAGAAAATGTGATTTATTTCATAAATCGAATCAACCAAGTATGCACATTCTATGTCCTAATGACTTTCTATAGTTTGCGCATGCCTCTGGAAATAAGAAAAGCTTAATTCCCCCGCGTTTTTTAAAATCACAGCTTATAGAAGGTTTTCATAATTTCTTAAAAAACATGAGTTTTTAGAAAATGTGATTTATTTCATCAATGGAATCAACAAACTATGCACATTCTATGTAATAACGACTTTCTATAGTTTGCGCATGCGTCCGGAAAGAAGAAAAGCTTCCTTCCCCGATTTTTTAAAACCACAGCTTCTAGAAGGTTTACATGATTTCTTAAAACACACGAGTTTTTAGAAAATGTGATTTATTTCATAAATGGAATCAACAAAGTATGCATATTCTATGTAATAACGACTTTCTAAAGTTTGCGCATGCGTCCGGAAATAAGAAAAGCTTACTTCCGCCAGTTTTTTAAAATCACAGATTCTAGAAGGTTTCCATGAAGCTGTGATTTCTTAAAAAACACGAGTTTTTAGAAAATGTGATTTATTTAATAAATGGAATCAACAAAGTATGCACATTCTATGTCATAACGACTTTCTATAGTTTGTGCATGCGCAAACTATGCACATTCTACGTAATAACGACTTTCTATAGTTTGCGCATGCGTCCGGAAATAAGAAAGCTTACTTCCCCCCTTTTTTTAAATTCACAGCTTCTAGAAGGTTTAGATGAATTCTTAAAAAACAAGAGTTTTTAGAAAATGTGATTTATTTCATAAATGGAATCAACAAACTATGCACATTCTACGTAATAACGACTTTCTATAGTTTGCGCATGCTTCCGGAAATAAGAAAAGCTTACGTCCCCCCTTTTTTTAAATTAGCAGCTTCTAGAAGGTTTAGATGAATTCTTCAAAAATACTAGTTTTTAGAAAATGTGATTTATTTCATAAATGGAATCAACAAAGTTTGCACATTCTACGTCATAGCGAATTTCTATAGTTTGGGCATTCATCCGGAAATATGAAAAGCTTACTTCCGCCAGTTTTTTAAAATCACAGCTTCTAGAAGGTTTACATGATTTCTTAAAAAACACGAGTTTTTAGAAAATGTGATTTATTTTATAAATGGAATAAACAAAGTATGCACAGTCTTCGTCATAATGACTTTCTATAGTTTTCGCATGCGCCCGGAAATAATAAAAGCTTAATTCCCCCCATTTTATAAAATCACAGCTTCTAGAAGGTTTACATGATTTCTTAAAAAACAAGAGTTTTTAGGAAATGTAATTTATTTCATAAATGGAAGCAACAAAGTATGCACATTCTATGTCATAACGGCTTTCTATAGTTTGCGCATGCGCAAACTATGCACATTCTACGTAATAACAACTTTCTATTGTTTGCGCATGCGTCCGGAAATAAGAAAAGCTTACTTCCCCCCTTTTATTAAATTCACAGCTTCTAGAAGGTTTAGATGAATTCTTAAAAAACACGAGTTTTTAGAAAATGTGATTTATTTCATAAATGGAATCAACAAATTATGCACATTCTACGTCTTAACGACTTTCTATAGTTTGCGCATGCTTTTGGAAATAAGAAAAGCTGAATTCCCCCCAGTTTTTTAAAATCACAGCTTCTAGAAGGTTTACATAATTTCTTAAAAAACATGAGTTTTTAGGAAATGTGATTTATTTCATAAATGGAATCAACAAAGTATGCGAATTCTGTGTCATAACGAATTTCTATAGTTTGCGCATCCATAAACTATGCACATTCTACGTGATAATGACTTTCTATAGTTTACGCATGCGTCCAGAAATAAGAAAAGCTTACTTCCCCCCCTTTTTTTAAATTCATAGCTTCTAGAAGCTTTAGATGAATTCTTAAAAAACACGAGTTTTTAGAAAATGTGATTTATTTCATAAATTGAATCAACAAGGTATGCACATTCTATGTAATAACGACTTTCTATAGTTTGCGCATCCGTCCGGAAATAAGAAAAGCTTACTTCCGCCAGTTTTTTAAAACCACAGCTTCTAGAAGGTTTACATGATTTCTTAAAAAACACAAGTTTGTAGAAAATATGATTTATTTCATAAATGGAATCAACAAAGTATGCACATTCTACATAGTAACGAATTTCTATAGTTTGCGCATGCGTCCGGAAATAAGTAAAGCTTACTTCCGCCAGTTTTTTAAAATCACAGCCTCTAGAAGGTTTAGATGATTTCTTAAAAAACATGAGTTTTTAGAAAATGTGATTTATTTCATAAATGTAATCCACAAAGTATGCACATTCTATGAAATAATGAATTTCTAAAGTTTGCGCATGCGTCCGGAAATAAGAAAAGCTTACTTTCACCAGTTTTTTAAAATCACATCTTCTAGAAGGTTTACATGATTTCTTAAAAAACACGAGTTTTTAGAAAATGTGATTTATTTCATAAATCGAATCAACAAAGTATGCGCATTCTATGTCCTAACGACTTTCTATAGTTTGCGCATGCCTCTGGAAATAAGAAAAGCTTAATTCCCCCCGTTTTTTAAAATCACAGCTTCTAGAAGGTTTACATAATTTCTTAAAAAACACGAGCTTTTAGAAAATGTGATTTATTTCATAAATGGAATCAACAAAGTATGCACATTCTATGTCATAACGAATTTCTATAGTTTGCACATGCGCAAACTATGCACCTTCTACGTCATAACGACGTTCTATAGTTTGGGCATGCGTCCGGAAATAAGAAAAGCTTAATTCCCCCCGTTGTTTAAAATCATAGCTTCTAGAAGGTTTACATGATTTCTTAAAAAACACGAGTTTTTAGAAAATGTGATTTATTTCATAAATGCAATCAACAAAGTATGCACATTCTATGTCATAACGACTTTCTATAGTTTGTGCATGCGCAAACTATGCACATTCTACGTGATAACCACTTTCTATAGTTTGCGCATGCGTCCGGAAATAAGAAAAGCTTACTTCCCCCCTTTTTTTAAATTCACAGCTTTTAGAAGGTTTAGATGAATTCTTAAAAAACACGAGTTTTTAGAAAATGTGATTTATTTCATAAATGGAATCAACAAACTATGCACATTCTACGTCATAACAACTTTCTATAGTTTGCGCATGCGTCTGGAAATAAGAAAAGTTTAATTCCCCCTGTTTTTTAAAATCACAGCTTCTAGAAGGTTTACATGATTTCTTAAAAAACATGAGTTTTTAGAAAATGTGATTTATTTCATAAATGGAATCAACAAAGTATGCACATTCTATGTCATAACCACTTTCTATAGTTTGCGCATGCGCAAACTATGCACATTCTACGTGATAATGACTTTCTATAGTTTGCGCATGCATCCGGAAATAAGAAAAGCTTACTTGCCCCCTTTTTTTAAATTCACAGCTTCTATGTAATAACGACTTTCTTAAGTTTGCGCATGCGTCTGGAAATAAGAAAAGCTTGCTTATTCAAGTTTTTTAAAACCACAGCTTCTAGAAGGTTTACATGATTTCTTAAAAAACATGAGTTTTTAGAAAATGTGATTTATTTCATAAATAGAATCAACAAAGTATGCACATTCTACGTAGTAACGACTTTCTATAGTTTGTGCATGCGTCCGGAAAAAAGAAAAGCTTACTTCCACCAGTTTTTTAAAACCACAGCTTCTAGAAGGTTTACATGATTTCTTAAAAAACACGAGTTTTTAGAAAATGTGGTTTATTTCTTAAATGGAATCAACAAAGTATGCAAATTCTATGTAATAACGACTTTCTAAAGTTTGCGCATGCGTCCGGAAATAAGAAAAGCTTACTTCCGCCAGTGTTTTAATATCACAGCTTCTAGAAGGTTTACATGATTTCTTAAAAACACGAGTTTTTAGAAAATGTAATTTATTTCATAAATGGAATCAACAAAGTTTGCACATTCTATGTCATAACGACTTTCTATAGTTTGCGCATGCATCCGGAAATAAGAAAAGCTTAATTCCCCCCGTTTTTTAAAATCACAGCTTCTAGAAGGTTTACATGATTTCTTAAAAAACACGAGTTTTTCAAAAATGTGATTTATTTCATAAATGGAATCAACAAAGTATGCCTATATATGTAATAACGAATTTCTAAAGTTTGCGCAAGCGTCCGGAAATATGAAAAGCTTACTTCCGCCAGTTTTTTAAAATCACAGCTTCTAGAAGGTTTACATGATTTCTTAAAAAACACGAGTTTTTAGAAAATGTGATTTATTTCATAAATGGAATCAACAAAGTATGCACATTCTTCGTCATAATGACTTTCTATAGTTTGCGCATGTGTCCCCAAATAAGAAAAGCTTAATTCCCCCCATATTTTAAAATCACAGCTTCTAGAAGGTTTAAATGATTTCTTAAAAAACATGTGTTTTTAGGAAATGTGATTTATTTCATAAATAGAATCAACAAAGTATGCACATTCTATGTCATAACGACTTTCTATAGTTTGCGCATGCGTCCGGAAATAAGAAAAGCTTAATTCCCCCCCTTTTTTTAAAATCACAGCTTCCAGAAGGTTTACATAATTTCTTAAAAAAAACGAGTTTTTAGAAAATGTGATTTGTTTCAGAAATGGAATCAAGAAAGTAAGCACATTATACGTCATAACGACTTTCTATAGTTTTCCCATGTGCAAACTATGCACATTCTACGTGATAACGACTTTCTATAGTTTGCGCATGCGTCTGGAAATAAGAAAAGCTTACTTCCCCCCTTTTTTCAAATTCACAGCTTCTAGAAGGTTTAGATGAATTCTTAAAAAACATGAGTTTTTAGAAAATGTGATTTATTTCATAAATGGAATCAACAAGGTATGCACATTCTACATAGTAACGACTTTGAAAAGTTTGTGCATGCGTCTCGAAATAAGAAAAGCTTACTTCCGCCAGTTTTTAAAAATCACAGCTTCTAGAAGGTTTACATGATTTCTTAAAAAACACGAGTTTTTAGAAAATGTGATTTATTTCATAAATGGAATCAACAAAGTATGCACATTCTATGTCATAACGACTTTTTATAGTTTGCGCATGCGCAAACTATGCACATTCTACGTAATAACGACTTTAAATAGTTTGCACATGCGTCCAGAAATAAGAAAAGCTTACTTCCCCCCTTTTTTTAAATTCACAACATCTAGAGGGTTTAGATGAATTCTTAAAAACCACAAGTTTTTAGAAAATGTGATTTATTTCATAAATGGAATCAACAAAGTTTGCACATTCTACATAGTAACGACTTTCTATAGTTTGCGCATGCGTCCGGAAATAAGAAAAGCTTATTTCCGCCAGTTTTTTAAAATCATAGCTTCTAGAAGGTTAACATGATTTCTTAAAAAACACGAGTTTTTAGAAAATGTGATTTACTTCATAAATGGAATCAACAAAGTATGCACATTCTATGTAATAACTACTTTCTAAAGTTTGCGCATGTGTCCGGAAATAAGAAAAGCTTGCTTCCGCCAGTTTTTTAAAATCACAGCTTCTAGAAGGTTTACATAATTTCTTAAAAAATTTGAGTTTTTAGAAAATGTGATTTATTTCATAAATGGAATCAACAAAGTATGCACATTCTATGTCATACCGACTTTCTATAGTTTGTGCATGCGCAAACTATGCACATTCTACGTAATAACGACTTTCTATAGTTTGCGCATGTGTCCGGAAATAAGAGAAGCTTACTTCCCCCCTTTTTTTAAATTCACAGCTTCTAGAAGGTTTAGATGAATTCTTAAAAAACACGAGTTTTTAGAAAATGTGATTTATTTCATAAATGGAATCAACAAACTATGCACATTCTACGTAATAACGACTTTCTATAGTTCGGCATGCGTTGGAAAATAAGAAAAGCTTGCTTCCACCAGTTTTTCAAAACCACAGCTTCTAGAAGGTTTACATGATTTCTTAAAAAACACGAGTTTTTAGAAAATGTGATTTATTTCATAAATGGAATAACCAAAGTATGCACATTCTATGTCATAATGACTTTCTATATTTTTTGCATGCGCAAACTATGCACATTCTACGTGATAATGACTTTCTATAGTTTGCGCATGCGTCCGGAAATAAGAAAAGCTTACTTCCCCCCTTTTTTTAAATTCACAGCTTCTAGAAGGTTTAGATGAATTCTTAAAAAACATGATTTTTTAGAAAATGTGATTTATTTCATAAATGGAATCAACAAGGTATGCACATTCTACGTAGTAACGACTTTCTATAGTTTGCATATGCGTCCGGAAATAAGAAAAGATTAATTCCCCCCGTTTTTTAAAATCACAGCTTCTAGAAGGTTTACATGATTTCCTAAAAAACTTGAGTTTTTAGAAAATGTTATTTATTTCATAAATGGAATCAACAAAGTATGCACATTCTATGTTATAACGACTTTCTATAGTTTGCGCATGCGCAAACTATGCACATTCTATGTAATAACGAATTTCTATAGTTTGCGCATGAGTCCAGAAATAAGAAAAGCTAACTTCCCCCCCTTTTTTTAAATTCGCAGCTTCTAGAAGCTTTAGATGAATTCTTAAAAAACAAGAGTTTTTAGAAAATGTGATTTATTTCATAAATGGAATCAACAAATTTTGCACATTCTACGTCATAACGACTTTCTATAGTTTGCGCATGCATCCGGAAACAAGAAAAGCTTAATTACCCCTGTTTTTTAAAATCACAGCTTCTAGAAGGTTTACATGATTTCCTAAAAAACTTGAGTTTTTAGAAAATGTGATTTATTTCATAAATGGAATCAACAAAGTATGCACATTCTATGTCATAACGAATTTCTATAGTTTTTTCATGCGCAAACTATGCACATTCTACGTGATAACAACTTTCTATAGTTTGCGCATGCGTCCAGAAATAAGAAAAGCTTACTTCCGCCCTTTTTTTAAATTCACAGCTTCTACAAGGTTTAGATGAATTCTTAAAAAACATGAGTTTTTGGAAAATGTGATTTATTTCATAAATGGAATCAACAAGGTATGCACATTCTACGTATTAATGACTTTCTATAGTTTGCGCATGCGTCTGGAAATAAGAAAAGCTTACTTCCGCCAGTTTTTTAAAACCACAGCTTCTAGAAGGTTTACATGATTTCTTAAAAAACACGAGTTTTTAGAAAATGTGATTTATTTCATAAATGGAATCAAGAAAGTATGCACATTCTATGTCATAACGACTTTCTATAGTTTGTGCATGCGCAAACTATGCACATTCTATGTGATAATGACTTTCTATAGTTTGCGCATGCGTCCGGAAATAAGAAAAGCTTACTTCCCCCCTTTTTTTAAATTCACAGCTTCTACAAGGTTTAGATGAATTCTTAAAAACACGAGTTTTGGAAAACGTGATTTATTTCATAAATGGAATCAACAAGGTATGCACATTCTACATAGTAATGACTTTCTATAGTTTGCGCATGAGTCCGGAAATAAGAAAAGCTTACTTCCGCCAGTTTTTTAAAACCACAGCTTCTAGAAAGTTTACATGATTTCTTAAAAAACACGAGTTTTTAGAAAATGTGATTTATTTCATAAATGGAATCAACAAAGTATGCACATTCTACGTAGTAACGACTTTCTATAGTTTGCGCATGCGTGAGGAACTATGAAAAGCTTACTTCCACCAGTTTTTTAAAACCACAGCTTCTGGAAGGTTTACATGATTTCTTAAAAAACACGAGTTTTTTGAAAATGTGATTTATTTCATAAATGGAATCAACAAGGTATGCACATTCTACATAGTAATGACTTTCTAAAGTTTGCGCATGCGTCCGGAAATAAGAAAAGCTTACTTCCGCCAGTTTTTTAAAATCACAGCTTCTAGAAGGTTTATATGATTTCTTAAAAAACATGAGTTTTTAGAAAATGTGATTGATTTCATAAATGGAATCAACAAAGTATCCACATTCTACGTAATAACGACTTTCTATATTTTGCGCATGCGTCTGGAAATAAGAAAAGCTTACTTCCGCCAGTTTTTTAAAACCACGGCTTCTAGAAGGTTTACAGGATTTCTTAAAAAACATGAGTTTTTAGAAAATGTGATTTATTTCATAAATGGAATCAACAAAGTATGCACATTCTATGTAATAACGACTTTCTAAAGTTTGCGCATGCATCCGGAAATATGAAAAGCTTACTTCCGCCAGTTTTTTAAAATCACAGCTTCTAGAAGGTTTACATGATTTCTTAAAAAACACGAGTTTTTAGAAAATGTGATTTATTTCATAAATGGAATCAACAAAGTATGCACATTCTTCGTCATAATGACTTTATATAGTTTGCGCATGTGTCCCCAAATAAGAAAAGCTTAATTCCCCCCATATTTTAAAATCACAGCTTCTAGAAGGTTTAAATGATTTCTTAAAAAACATGAGTTTTTAGGAAATGTGATTTATTTCATAAATAGAATCAACAAAGTATGCACATTCTATGTCATAATGACTTTCTATAGTTTGCGCATGCGCAAACTATGCACATTCTACGTAATAACAACTTTCTATAGTTTGCGCGTCCGTCCGGAAATATGAAAAGCTTACTTCCCGCCTTTTTTTAAATTCACAGCTTCTAGAAGGTTTAGATGAATTCTTAAAAAACATGAGTTTTTAGAAAATGTGATTTATTTCATAAATGGAATCAAAAAAGTATGCACATTCTATGTCATAACGACTTTCTATAGTTTGCGCATGCGTCCGGAAATAAGAAAAGCTTAATTCCCCCCCGTTTTTTAAAATTACAGCTTCTAGAAGGTTTACATAATTTCTTAAAAAACACGAGTTTTTAGAAAATGTGATTTGTTTCATAAATGGAATCAACAAAGTAAGCACATTCTACGTCATAACGACTTTCTATAGTTTTCCCATGTGCAAACTATGCACATTCTATGTGATAACGACTTTCTATAGTTTGCGCATGCGTCTGGAAATAAGAAAAGCTTACTTCCCCCCTTTTTTCAAATTCACAGCTTCTAGAAGGTTTAGATGAATTCTTAAAAAACATGAGTTTTTAGAAAATGTGATTTATTTCATAAATGGAATCAACAAGGTATGCACATTCTACATAGTAACGACTTTCAAGAGTTTGTGCATTCGTCCGGAAATAAGAAAAGCTTACTTCCGCCAGTTTTTAAAAATCACAGCTTCTAGAAGGTTTACATGATTTCTTAAAAAACACGAGTTTTTAGAAAATGTGATTTATTTCATAAATGGAATCAACAAAGTATGCACATTCTATGTCATAACGAGTTTTTATAGTTTGCGCATGCGCAAACTATGCACATTATAGGTAATAACGACTTTAAATAGTTTGCGGATGCGTCCAGAAATAAGAAAAGCTTACTTCCCCCCTTTTTTTAAATTCACAACATCTAGAGGGTTTAGATGAATTCTTAAAAACCACGAGTTTTTAGAAAATGTTATTTATTTCATAAATGGAATCAACAAAGTTTGCACATTCTACGTCATAACGACTTTCTATAATTTGCGCATGTGCCCGGAAATAAGAAAAGCTTAATTCCCCCCGTTTTTTAAAATCATAGCTTCTAGAAGGTTTACATGATTTCTTAAAAAACACGGGTTTTTAGAAAATGTGATTTATTTTATAAATGGAATCAAGAAAGTATGCACATTCTATGTCATAACGACTTTCTATAGTGTTCACATGCGCAAACTATGCACATTCTACGTGATAACTACTTTCTATAGTTTGCGCATGCGTCCAGAAATAAGAAAAGCTTACTTCCCCCGTTTTTTTAAATTCACAGCTTCTAGAAGGTTTTGATGAATTCTTAAAAAACACGAGTTTTTAGAAAATGTGATTTATTTCATAAATGGAATCACCAAACTATGCACATTCTACGTAATAACAACTTTCTATAGTTTGCGCATGCTTCCGGAAATAAGAAAAGCTTACTTCCCCCCTTTTTTTAAATTCACAGCTTCTAGAAGGTTTAGATGAATTCTTAAAAAACACGAGTTTTTAGAGAATGTGATTTATTTCATAAATGGAATCAACAAACTATGCACATTCTACATAATAACGACTTTCTATAGTTTGCGCATGCGTCCGGAAATAAGAAAACCTTCCTTCCGCCATTTTTTTAAAACCACAGCTTCTAGAAGGTTTACATGATTTCTTAAAAAACACGAGTTTTTAGAAAATGTGATTTATTTCATAAATGAAATCAACAAAGTATGCACATTCTATGTAATAACGACTTTCTAAATTTTGCGCATGCGTCCGGAAATAAGAAAAGCTTACTTCTGCCAGTTTTTTAAAATCACAGCTTCTAGAAGGTTTACATGATTTCTTAAAAAACACGAGTTTTTAGAAAATGTGATTTATTTCATAAATTGAATCAACAAAGTATGCACATTCTACGTCATAACGAGTTTCTATAGTTTGCGCATGCGTCTGGAAATAAGAAAAGCTTAATTCCCCCCGTTTTTTAAAATCACAGCTTCTAGAAGGTTTACATAATTTCTTAAAAAAATTGAGTTTTTAGAAAATGTGATTTATTTCATCAATGGAATCAACAAAGTATGCACATTCTATGTCATAACAACTTTCTATAGTTTGTGCATGTGCAAACTATGCACATTCTACGTAATAACGACTTTCTATAGTTTGTGGATGTGTCCGGAAATAAGAGAAGCTTACTTCCCCCCTTTTTTTAAAGTCACAGCTTCTAGAAGGTTTAGATGAATTCTTAAAAAACACGAGTTTTTAGAAAATGTGATTTATTTCATAAATGGAATCAACAAACTATGCACATTCTACGTAATAACGACTTTCTATAGTTTGCGCATGCGTTGGAAAATAAGAAAGGCTTCCTTCCACCAGTTTTTTAAAACCACAACTTCTAGAAGGTTTACATGATTTCTTAAAAAACATGAGTTTTTAGAAAATGTGATTTATTTCATAAATGTAATAACCAAAGTATGCACATTCTATGTCATAATGACTTTCTATATTTTTCGCATGCGCAAACTATGCACCTTCTACGTGATAACGACTTTCTATAGTTTGCGAATGCGTCCGGAAATAAGAAAAGCTTACTTCCCCCTTTTTTTAAATTCACAGCTTCTAGAAGGTTTAGATGAATTCTTAAAAACACGAGTTTTTAGAAAATGTGATTTATTTCATAAATGGAATCAACAAAGTATGCACATTCTACCTAAAAACGACATTCTATATTTTGCGCATGCGTTCGGAAATAAGAAAAGCTTACTTCCGCTAGTTTTTTAAAATCACAGCTTCTAGAAGGTTTAGATGAATTCTTGAAAACCACGACTTTTTAGAAAATGTGATTTATTTCATAAATGGAATAAAAAAAGTATGCACATTCTTCGTCATAACGACTTTCTATATTTTGCGCATGCGTCCGGAAATAAGAAAAGCTTACTTCCGCTAGTTTTTTAAAATCACAGCTTCTAGAAGGTTTACATGATTTCTTAAAAAACATGAGTTTTTAGAAAATGTGATTTATTTCATAAATGGAATCAACAAAGTATGCACATTCTTCGTCATAATGACTTTCTATAGTTTGCGCATGCGTCCGGAAATAAGAAAAGCTTAATTCCCCCCATATTTTAAAATCATAGCTTCTAGAAGGTTTAAATGATTTCTTAAAAAACATGAGTTTTTAGGAAATGTGATTTATTTCATAAATAGAATCAACAAAGTATGCACATTCTATGTCATAATGACTTTCTATAGTTTGCGCATGCGCAAACTATGCACATTCTACGTAATAACAAATTTCTATAGTTTGCGTGTGCGTCCGGAAATATGAAAAGCTTACTTCCCGCCTTTTTTTAAATTCACAGCTTCTAGAAGGTTTAGATGAATTCTTAAAAAACATGAGTTTTTAGAAAATGTGATTTATTTCATAAATGGAATCAACAAAGTATGCACATTCTATGTCATAACGACTTTCTATAGTTTGCGCATGCGTCCGGAAATAAGAAAAGCTTAATTCCACCTCGTTTTTTAAAATCACAGCTTCTAGAAGGTTTACATAATTTCTTAAAAAACACGAGTTTTTAGAAAATGTGATTTATTTCATAAATGGAATCAACAAACAATGCACATTCTACGTAATAACGATTTTCTATAATTTGCGCATGCGTCCGGAAATAAGTGAAGCTTAATTCCCCCCGTTTTTTAAAATCACAGCTTCTAGAACGTTTACATGATTTCTTAAAAAACTTGAGTTTTTAGAAAATGTGATTTATTTCATAAATGGAATCAACAAAGTATGCACATTCTATGTCATAACGACTTTCTATAGTTTGCGCATGCGCAAACTATGGACATTCTATGTGATGACGACTTTCTATAGTTTGCGCATGCGTCCGGAAATAAGAAAAGCTTACTTCCCCCCTTTTTTTAAATTCACAGCTTCTAGAAGGTTTAGATGAATTCTTAAAAAACACGACTTTTTAGAAAATGTGATTTATTTCATAAATGGAATCAAAAAACTATGCATATTCTACGTCATAACGACTTTCTATAGTTTGTGCATGCGTCCGGAAATAAGAAAATCTTAATTCCCCCCCATTTTTTAAAATCACAGCTTCTAGAAGGTTTACATAATTTCTTAAAAAACACGAGTTTTTAGAAAATGTGATTTATTTAATAAATGGAACCAACAAGGTATGCACATTCTATGTCATAACAACTTTCTATAGTTTTCCCATGCGCAAACTATCCACATTCTATGTGATAACGACTTTCTATAGTTTGCGCATGCATCCGGAAATAAGAAAAGCTTACTTCCCCCATTTTTTTAAAACCACGGTTTCTAGAGGGTTTACATGATTTCTTAAAAAACACGAGTTTTTAGAAAATGTGATTTATTTCATAAATGGAATCAACAAAGTATGCACATTCTACGTCATAACGACTTTCTATAGTTTGCGCATGCGTCTGGAAATAAGAAAAGCTTAATTCCCCCCGTTTTTTAAAATCACAGCTTCTAGAAGGTTTAGATGAATTCTTAAAAAACACGAGTTTTTAGAAAATGTGATTTATTTAATAAATGGAATCAACAAAGTATGGACATTCTATGTCATAACGACTTTCTATAGTTTGTGCATGCGCAAACTATGCACATTCTACGTAATAACGATTTTCTATAGTTTGCGAATGCGTTCGGAAATAAGAAAAGCTTACTTCCCCCCTTTTTTTAAATTCACAGCTCCTAGAAGGTTTAGATGAATTCTTAAAAAACACGACTTTTTAGAAAATGTGATTTATTTCATAAATGGAATCAACAAAGTATGTACATTATACGTCATAAAAACTTTCTATACTTTGCGCATGCGTCCGGAACAAAGAAAAGCTTAATTCCCCCCGTTTTTTAAAATCACAGCTTATAGAAGGTTTACATGATTTCTTAAAAAATTTGAGTTTTTAGAAAATGTGATTTATTTCATAAAAGGAATGGACAAAGTATGCACATTCTATGTAATAACGACTTTCTATAGTTTGCGCATGCGTCTGGAAATAGGAAAAGCTTACTTCCGCCCTTCTTTTAAATTCAAAGGTTCTAGAAGGTTTAGATGAATTCTTAAAAAACACGAGTTTTTAGAAAATGTGATTTATTTCATAAATGGAATCAACAAACTATGCACATTCTACGTAATATCGAGTTTCTATAGTTTGCACATGCGTCCGGAAATAAGAAAAGCTTGCTTCTGCCAGTTTTTTAAAACCACGGCTTCTAGAAGGTTTACATGATTTCTTAAAAAACACGAGTTTTTATAAAATGTGATTTATTTCATAAATGGAATCAACAAAGTATGCACATTCTATGTAATAAGGACTTTCTAAAGTTTGCGCATGTGTCCGGAAATATGAAAAGCTTACTTCCGCCAGTTTTTTAAAATCACAGCTCCTAGAAGGTTTACATGATTTCTTAAAAAACACGAGTTTTTAGAAAATGTGATTTATTTCATAAATGGAATCAACAAAGTATGCACATTCTTCGTCATAACAACTTTCTATAGTCTGTGCATGCGTCCGGAAATAAGAAAAGCTTACTTCCCCCCTTTTTTTAAATTCACAGCTTCTAGAAGGTTTAGATGAATTCTTAAAAAACATGATTTTTTAGAAAATGTGATTTATTTCATAAATGGAATCAACAAGGTATGCACATTCTACGTAGTAACGACTTTCTATAGTTTGCATATGCGTCCGGAAATAAGAAAAGATTAATTCCCCCCGTTTTTTAAAATCACAGCTTCTAGAAGGTTTACATGATTTCCTAAAAAACTTGAGTTTTTAGAAAATGTTATTTATTTCATAAATGGAATCAACAAAGTATGCACATTCTATGTTATAACGACTTTCTATAGTTTGCGCATGCGCAAACTATGCACATTCTATGTAATAACGAATTTCTATAGTTTGCGCATGAGTCCAGAAATAAGAAAAGCTAACTTCCCCCCTTTTTTTAAATTCGCAGCTTCTAGAAGCTTTAGATGAATTCTTAAAAAACAAGAGTTTTTAGAAAATGTGATTTATTTCATAAATGGAATCAACAAATTTTGCACATTCTACGTCATAACGACTTTCTATAGTTTGCGCATGCATCCGGAAACAAGAAAAGCTTAATTACCCCTGTTTTTTAAAATCACAGCTTCTAGAAGGTTTACATGATTTCCTAAAAAACTTGAGTTTTTAGAAAATGTGATTTATTTCATAAATGGAATCAACAAAGTATGCACATTCTATGTCATAACGAATTTCTATAGTTTTTTCATGCGCAAACTATGCACATTCTACGTGATAACAACTTTCTATAGTTTGCGCATGCGTCCAGAAATAAGAAAAGCTTACTTCCGCCCTTTTTTTAAATTCACAGCTTCTACAAGGTTTAGATGAATTCTTAAAAAACATGAGTTTTTGGAAAATGTGATTTATTTCATAAATGGAATCAACAAGGTATGCACATTCTACGTATTAATGACTTTCTATAGTTTGCGCATGCGTCTGGAAATAAGAAAAGCTTACTTCCGCCAGTTTTTTAAAACCACAGCTTCTAGAAGGTTTACATGATTTCTTAAAAAACACGAGTTTTTAGAAAATGTGATTTATTTCATAAATGGAATCAAGAAAGTATGCACATTCTATGTCATAACGACTTTCTATAGTTTGTGCATGCGCAAACTATGCACATTCTATGTGATAATGACTTTCTATAGTTTGCGCATGCGTCTGGAAATAAGAAAAGCTTACTTCCCCCCTTTTTTTAAATTCACAGCTTCTACAAGGTTTAGATGAATTCTTAAAAACACGAGTTTTGGAAAACGTGATTTATTTCATAAATGGAATCAACAAGGTATGCACATTCTACATAGTAATGACTTTCTATAGTTTGCGCATGCGTCCGGAAATAAGAAAAGCTTACTTCCGCCAGTTTTTTAAAACCACAGCTTCTAGAAAGTTTACATGATTTCTTAAAAAACACGAGTTTTTAGAAAATGTGATTTATTTCATAAATGGAATCAACAAAGTATGCACATTCTACGTAGTAACGACTTTCTATAGTTTGCGCATGCGTGAGGAACTATGAAAAGCTTACTTCCACCAGTTTTTTAAAACCACAGCTTCTGGAAGGTTTACATGATTTCTTAAAAAACACGAGTTTTTTGAAAATGTGATTTATTTCATAAATGGAATCAACAAGGTATGCACATTCTACATAGTAATGACTTTCTAAAGTTTGCGCATGCGTCCGGAAATAAGAAAAGCTTACTTCCGCCAGTTTTTTAAAATCACAGCTTCTAGAAGGTTTATATGATTTCTTAAAAAACATGAGTTTTTAGAAAATGTGATTGATTTCATAAATGGAATCAACAAAGTATCCACATTCTATGTTATAACAACTTTCTATAGTTTGCGCATGCGCAAACTATGCACATTCTGCGTAATAACGAATTTCTATAGTTTGCGCATGCATCCAGAAATAAGAAAAGCTTACTTCCCCCCTTTTTTTAAATTCACAGCTTCTAGAAGGTTTAGATGAATTCTTAAAAACACGAGTTTTTAGAAAATGTGATTTATTTCATAAATGGAATCAACAAATTTTGCACATTCTACGTAATAACGACTTTCTATAGTTTGCGCATGCGTGCGGAAATAAGAAAAGCTTCCTTCCGCCAGTTTTTTAAAACCACAACTTCGAGAAGGTTTACATGATTTCTTAAAAAACACGAGTTTTTAGAAAATATAATTTATTTCATAAATGGAATCAATAAAGTATGCACATTCAATGTAATAACGACTTTCTAAAGTTTGCACATGCATCCAGAAATATGAAAAGCTTACTTCCGCCAGTTTTTTAAAATCGCAGCTTCTAGAAGGTTTAGATGAATTCTTAAAAAACACGAGTTTTTAGAAAATGTGATTTATTTCATAAATGGAATCAACAAAGTATGCACATTCTATGTCATAACGACTTTCTATAGTTTGCGCATGCGCAAACTATGCACATTCTATGTGATAACGACTTTCTATAGGTTGCGCATGCGTCCGGAAATAAGAAAAGCTTACTTCCCCCCTTTTCTTAAATTCACAGCTTCTAGCAGGTTTAGATGAATTCTTAAAAAACATGAGTTTTTAGAAAATGTGATTTATTTCATAAATGGAATCAATAAACTATGCACATTCTACATAATAACGACTTTCTATAGTTTGCGCATGCGTCCGGAAATAAGAAAAGCTTACTTTCGCCAGTTTTTTAAAACCACAGCTTCTAGAAGGTTTACATGATTTCTTAAAAAAAATGAGTGTTTAGAAAATGTGATTTATTTCATAAATGGAATCAACAATTTATGCACATTCTATGTAATAACGACTTTCTAAAGTTTGCGCATGCGTCCGAAAATATGAAAAGCTTACTTCCATCTGTTTTTTAAAATCACAGCTTCTAGAAGCTTTACATGATTTCTTAAAAAACACGAGTTTGCACATTCTACGTCATAACGACTTTCTATAGTTTGCGCATGCGTCTGGAAATAAGAAAAGCTTAATTCCCCCCGTTTTTTAAAATCACAGCTTCTAGAAGGTTTAGATGAATTCTTAAAAAACACGAGTTTTTAGAAAATGTGATTTATTTAATAAATGGAATCAACAAAGTATGGACGTTCTATGTCATAACGACTTTCTATAGTTTGTGCATGCGCAAACTATGCACATTCTACGTAATAACGATTTTCTATAGTTTGCGAATGCGTTCGGAAATAAGAAAAGCTTACTTCCCCCCTTTTTTTAAATTCACAGCTCCTAGAAGGTTTAGATGAATTCTTAAAAAACACGACTTTTTAGAAAATGTGATTTATTTCATAAATGGAATCAACAAAGTATGTACATTATACGTCATAAAAACTTTCTATACTTTGCGCATGCGTCCGGAAAAAAGAAAAGCTTAATTCCCCCCGTTTTTTAAAATCACAGCTTATAGAAGGTTTACATGATTTCTTAAAAAATTTGAGTTTTTAGAAAATGTGATTTCTTTCATAAAAGGAATGGACAAAGTATGCACATTCTATGTAATAACGACTTTCTATAGTTTGCGCATGCGTCTGGAAATAGGAAAAGCTTACTTCCGCCCTTCTTTTAAATTCAAAGGTTCTAGAAGGTTTAGATGAATTCTTAAAAAACACGAGTTTTTAGAAAATGTGATTTATTTCATAAATGGAATCAACAAACTATGCACATTCTACGTAATATCGAGTTTCTATAGTTTGCACATGCGTCCGGAAATAAGAAAAGCTTGCTTCTGCCAGTTTTTTAAAACCACGGCTTCTAGAAGGTTTACATGATTTCTTAAAAAACACGAGTTTTTATAAAATGTGATTTATTTCATAAATGGAATCAACAAAGTATGCACATTCTATGTAATAAGGACTTTCTAAAGTTTGCGCATGTGTCCGGAAATATGAAAAGCTTACTTCCGCCAGTTTTTTAAAATCACAGCTCCTAGAAGGTTTACATGATTTCTTAAAAAACACGAGTTTTTAGAAAATGTGATTTATTTCATAAATGGAATCAACAAAGTATGCACATTCTTCGTCATAACAACTTTCTATAGTCTGTGCATGCGTCCGGAAATAAAAAAAGCTTACTTCCCCCCTTTTTTTAAATTCACAGCTTCTAGAAGGTTTAGATGAATTCTTAAAAAACATGATTTTTTAGAAAATGTGATTTATTTCATAAATGGAATCAACAAGGTATGCACATTCTACGTAGTAACGACTTTCTATAGTTTGCATATGCGTCCGGAAATAAGAAAAGCTTAATTCCCCCCGTTTTTTAAAATCACAGCTTCTAGAAGGTTTACATGATTTCCTAAAAAACTTGAGTTTTTAGAAAATGTTATTTATTTCATAAATGGAATCAACAAAGTATGCACATTCTATGTTATAACGACTTTCTATAGTTTGCGCATGCGCAAACTATGCACATTCTATGTAATAACGAATTTCTATAGTTTGCGCATGAGTCCAGAAATAAGAAAAGCTAACTTCCCCCCTTTTTTTAAATTCGCAGCTTCTAGAAGCTTTAGATGAATTCTTAAAAAACAAGAGTTTTTAGAAAATGTGATTTATTTCATAAATGGAATCAACAAATTTTGCACATTCTACGTCATAACGACTTTCTATAGTTTGCGCATGCATCCGGAAACAAGAAAAGCTTAATTACCCCTGTTTTTTAAAATCACAGCTTCTAGAAGGTTTACATGATTTCCTAAAAAACTTGAGTTTTTAGAAAATGTGATTTATTTCATAAATGGAATCAACAAAGTATGCACATTCTATGTCATAACGAATTTCTATAGTTTTTTCATGCGCAAACTATGCACATTCTACGTGATAACAACTTTCTATAGTTTGCGCATGCGTCCAGAAATAAGAAAAGCTTACTTCCGCCCTTTTTTTAAATTCACAGCTTCTACAAGGTTTACATGAATTCTTAAAAAACATGAGTTTTTGGAAAATGTGATTTATTTCATAAATGGAATCAACAAGGTATGCACATTCTACGTATTAATGACTTTCTATAGTTTGCGCATGCGTCTGGAAATAAGAAAAGCTTACTTCCGCCAGTTTTTTAAAACCACAGCTTCTAGAAGGTTTACATGATTTCTTAAAAAACACGAGTTTTTAGAAAATGTGATTTATTTCATAAATGGAATCAAGAAAGTATGCACATTCTATGTCATAACGACTTTCTATAGTTTGTGCATGCGCAAACTATGCACATTCTATGTGATAATGACTTTCTATAGTTTGCGCATGCGTCCGGAAATAAGAAAAGCTTACTTCCCCCCTTTTTTTAAATTCACAGCTTCTACAAGGTTTAGATGAATTCTTAAAAACACGAGTTTTGGAAAACGTGATTTATTTCATAAATGGAATCAACAAGGTATGCACATTCTACATAGTAATGACTTTCTATAGTTTGCGCATGCGTCCGGAAATAAGAAAAGCTTACTTCCGCCAGTTTTTTAAAACCACGGCTTCTAGAAAGTTTACATGATTTCTTAAAAAACACGAGTTTTTAGAAAATGTGATTTATTTCATAAATGGAATCAACAAAGTATGCACATTCTACGTAGTAACGACTTTCTATAGTTTGCGCATGCGTGAGGAACTATGAAAAGCTTACTTCCACCAGTTTTTTAAAACCACAGCTTCTGGAAGGTTTACATGATTTCTTAAAAAACACGAGTTTTTAGAAAATGTGATTTATTTCATAAATGGAATCAACAAGGTATGCACATTCTACATAGTAATGACTTTCTAAAGTTTGCGCATGCGTCCGGAAATAAGAAAAGCTTACTTCCGCCAGTTTTTTAAAATCACAGCTTCTAGAAGGTTTATATGATTTCTTAAAAAACATGAGTTTTTAGAAAATGTGATTGATTTCATAAATGGAATCAACAAAGTATCCACATTCTATGTTATAACAACTTTCTATAGTTTGCGCATGCGCAAACTATGCACATTCTGCGTAATAACGAATTTCTATAGTTTGCGCATGCATCCAGAAATAAGAAAAGCTTACTTCCCCCCTTTTTTTAAATTCACAGCTTCTAGAAGGTTTAGATGAATTCTTAAAAACACGAGTTTTTAGAAAATGTGATTTATTTCATAAATGGAATCAACAAATTTTGCACATTCTACGTAATAACGACTTTCTATAGTTTGCGCATGCGTGCGGAAATAAGAAAAGCTTCCTTCTGCCAGTTTTTTAAAACCACAACTTCGAGAAGGTTTACATGATTTCTTAAAAAACACGAGTTTTTAGAAAATATAATTTATTTCATAAATGGAATCAATAAAGTATGCACATTCAATGTAATAACGACTTTCTAAAGTTTGCACATGCATCCAGAAATATGAAAAGCTTACTTCCGCCAGTTTTTTAAAATCGCAGCTTCTAGAAGGTTTAGATGAATTCTTAAAAAACACGAGTTTTTAGAAAATGTGATTTATTTCATAAATGGAATCAACAAAGTATGCACATTCTATGTCATAACGACTTTCTATAGTTTGCGCATGCGCAAACTATGCACATTCTATGTGATAACGACTTTCTATAGGTTGCGCATGCGTCCGGAAATAAGAAAAGCTTACTTCCCCCCTTTTCTTAAATTCACAGCTTCTAGCAGGTTTAGATGAATTCTTAAAAAACATGAGTTTTTAGAAAATGTGATTTATTTCATAAATGGAATCAATAAACTATGCACATTCTACATAATAACGACTTTCTATAGTTTGCGCATGCGTCCGGAAATAAGAAAAGCTTACTTTCGCCAGTTTTTTAAAACCACAGCTTCTAGAAGGTTTACATGATTTCTTAAAAAAAATGAGTGTTTAGAAAATGTGATTTATTTCATAAATGGAATCAACAATTTATGCACATTCTATGTAATAACGACTTTCTAAAGTTTGCGCATGCGTCCGAAAATATGAAAAGCTTACTTCCATCTGTTTTTTAAAATCACAGCTTCTAGAAGCTTTACATGATTTCTTAAAAAACACGAGTTTGCACATTCTACGTCATAACGACTTTCTATAGTTTGCGCATGCGTCTGGAAATAAGAAAAGCTTAATTCCCCCCGTTTTTTAAAATCACAGCTTCTAGAAGGTTTAGATGAATTCTTAAAAAACACGAGTTTTTAGAAAATGTGATTTATTTAATAAATGGAATCAACAAAGTATGGACGTTCTATGTCATAACGACTTTCTATAGTTTGTGCATGCGCAAACTATGCACATTCTACGTAATAACGATTTTCTATAGTTTGCGAATGCGTTCGGAAATAAGAAAAGCTTACTTCCCCCCTTTTTTTAAATTCACAGCTCCTAGAAGGTTTAGATGAATTCTTAAAAAACACGACTTTTTAGAAAATGTGATTTATTTCATAAATGGAATCAACAAAGTATGTACATTATACGTCATAAAAACTTTCTATACTTTGCGCATGCGTCCGGAAAAAAGAAAAGCTTAATTCCCCCCGTTTTTTAAAATCACAGCTTATAGAAGGTTTACATGATTTCTTAAAAAATTTGAGTTTTTAGAAAATGTGATTTATTTCATAAAAGGAATGGACAAAGTATGCACATTCTATGTAATAACGACTTTCTATAGTTTGCGCATGCGTCTGGAAATAGGAAAAGCTTACTTCCGCCCTTCTTTTAAATTCAAAGGTTCTAGAAGGTTTAGATGAATTCTTAAAAAACACGAGTTTTTAGAAAATGTGATTTATTTCATAAATGGAATCAACAAACTATGCACATTCTACGTAATATCGAGTTTCTATAGTTTGCACATGCGTCCGGAAATAAGAAAAGCTTGCTTCTGCCAGTTTTTTAAAACCACGGCTTCTAGAAGGTTTACATGATTTCTTAAAAAACACGAGTTTTTATAAAATGTGATTTATTTCATAAATGGAATCAACAAAGTATGCACATTCTATGTAATAAGGACTTTCTAAAGTTTGCGCATGTGTCCGGAAATATGAAAAGCTTACTTCCGCCAGTTTTTTAAAATCACAGCTCCTAGAAGGTTTACATGATTTCTTAAAAAACACGAGTTTTTAGAAAATGTGATTTATTTCATAAATGGAATCAACAAAGTATGCACATTCTTCGTCATAACAACTTTCTATAGTCTGTGCATGCGTCCGGAAATAAGAAAAGCTTACTTCCCCCCTTTTTTTAAATTCACAGCTTCTAGAAGGTTTAGATGAATTCTTAAAAAACATGATTTTTTAGAAAATGTGATTTATTTCATAAATGGAATCAACAAGGTATGCACATTCTACGTAGTAACGACTTTCTAGAGTTTGCATATGCGTCCGGAAATAAGAAAAGCTTAATTCCCCCCGTTTTTTAAAATCACAGCTTCTAGAAGGTTTACATGATTTCCTAAAAAACTTGAGTTTTTAGAAAATGTTATTTATTTCATAAATGGAATCAACAAAGTATGCACATTCTATGTTATAACGACTTTCTATAGTTTGCGCATGCGCAAACTATGCACATTCTATGTAATAACGAATTTCTATAGTTTGCGCATGAGTCCAGAAATAAGAAAAGCTAACTTCCCCCCTTTTTTTAAATTCGCAGCTTCTAGAAGCTTTAGATGAATTCTTAAAAAACAAGAGTTTTTAGAAAATGTGATTTATTTCATAAATGGAATCAACAAATTTTGCACATTCTACGTCATAACGACTTTCTATAGTTTGCGCATGCATCCGGAAACAAGAAAAGCTTAATTACCCCTGTTTTTTAAAATCACAGCTTCTAGAAGGTTTACATGATTTCCTAAAAAACTTGAGTTTTTAGAAAATGTGATTTATTTCATAAATGGAATTAACAAAGTATGCACATTCTATGTCATAACGAATTTCTATAGTTTTTTCATGCGCAAACTATGCACATTCTACGTGATAACAACTTTCTATAGTTTGCGCATGCGTCCAGAAATAAGAAAAGCTTACTTCCGCCCTTTTTTTAAATTCACAGCTTCTACAAGGTTTAGATGAATTCTTAAAAAACATGAGTTTTTGGAAAATGTGATTTATTTCATAAATGGAATCAACAAGGTATGCACATTCTACGTATTAATGACTTTCTATAGTTTGCGCATGCGTCTGGAAATAAGAAAAGCTTACTTCCGCCAGTTTTTTAAAACCACAGCTTCTAGAAGGTTTACATGATTTCTTAAAAAACACGAGTTTTTAGAAAATGTGATTTATTTCATAAATGGAATCAAGAAAGTATGCACATTCTATGTCATAACGACTTTCTATAGTTTGTGCATGCGCAAACTATGCACATTCTATGTGATAATGACTTTCTATAGTTTGCGCATGCGTCCGGAAATAAGAAAAGCTTACTTCCCCCCTTTTTTTAAATTCACAGCTTCTACAAGGTTTAGATGAATTCTTAAAAACACGAGTTTTGGAAAACGTGATTTATTTCATAAATGGAATCAACAAGGTATGCACATTCTACATAGTAATGACTTTCTATAGTTTGCGCATGCGTCCGGAAATAAGAAAAGCTTACTTCCGCCAGTTTTTTAAAACCACGGCTTCTAGAAAGTTTACATGATTTCTTAAAAAACACGAGTTTTTAGAAAATGTGATTTATTTCATAAATGGAATCAACAAAGTATGCACATTCTACGTAGTAACGACTTTCTATAGTTTGCGCATGCGTGAGGAACTATGAAAAGCTTACTTCCACCAGTTTTTTAAAACCACAGCTTCTGGAAGGTTTACATGATTTCTTAAAAAACACGAGTTTTTAGAAAATGTGATTTATTTCATAAATGGAATCAACAAGGTATGCACATTCTACATAGTAATGACTTTCTAAAGTTTGCGCATGCGTCCGGAAATAAGAAAAGCTTACTTCCGCCAGTTTTTTAAAATCACAGCTTCTAGAAGGTTTATATGATTTCTTAAAAAACATGAGTTTTTAGAAAATGTGATTGATTTCATAAATGGAATCAACAAAGTATCCACATTCTATGTTATAACAACTTTCTATAGTTTGCGCATGCGCAAACTATGCACATTCTGCGTAATAACGAATTTCTATAGTTTGCGCATGCATCCAGAAATAAGAAAAGCTTACTTCCTCCCTTTTTTTAAATTCACAGCTTCTAGAAGGTTTAGATGAATTCTTAAAAACACGAGTTTTTAGAAAATGTGATTTATTTCATAAATGGAATCAACAAATTTTGCACATTCTACGTAATAACGACTTTCTATAGTTTGCGCATGCGTGCGGAAATAAGAAAAGCTTCCTTCCGCCAGTTTTTTAAAACCACAACTTCGAGAAGGTTTACATGATTTCTTAAAAAACACGAGTTTTTAGAAAATATAATTTATTTCATAAATGGAATCAACAAAGTATGCACATTCAATGTAATAACGACTTTCTAAAGTTTGCACATGCATCCAGAAATATGAAAAGCTTACTTCCGCCAGTTTTTTAAAATCGCAGCTTCTAGAAGGTTTAGATGAATTCTTAAAAAACACGAGTTTTTAGAAAATGTGATTTATTTCATAAATGGAATCAACAAAGTATGCACATTCTATGTCATAACGACTTTCTATAGTTTGCGCATGCGCAAACTATGCACATTCTACGTGATAACGACTTTCTATAGGTTGCGCATGCGTCCGGAAATAAGAAAAGCTTACTTCCCCCCTTTTCTTAAATTCACAGCTTCTAGCAGGTTTAGATGAATTCTTAAAAAACATGAGTTTTTAGTAAATGTGATTTATTTCATAAATGGAATCAATAAACTATGCACATTCTACATAATAACGACTTTCTATAGTTTGCGCATGCGTCCGGAAATAAGAAAAGCTTACTTTCGCCAGTTTTTTAAAACCACAGCTTCTAGAAGGTTTACATGATTTCTTAAAAAAAATGAGTGTTTAGAAAATGTGATTTATTTCATAAATGGAATCAACAATTTATGCACATTCTATGTAATAACGACTTTCTAAAGTTTGCGCATGCGTCCGAAAATATGAAAAGCTTACTTCCATCTGTTTTTTAAAATCACAGCTTCTAGAAGCTTTACATGATTTCTTAAAAAACACGAGTTTTTAGAAAATGTGATTTATTTCATAGATGGAATCAACAAAGTATGCACATTCTACATCATAACGACTTTGTATAGTTTGAGCCTGCGTCCGGAAATAAGAAAAGCTTAATTCCCCCCGTTTTTCAAAATCACAGCTTCTAGAAGGTTTACATGATTTCTTACAAAACACGAGTTTTTACGAAATGTTATTTATTTCATAAATGGAATCAACAAAGTATGCACATTCTATGTAATAATGACTTTCTAAAGTTTGCGCATGCATCCGGAAATATGAAAAGGTTACTTCCGCCAGTTTTTTAAAATCACAGCTTCTAGAAGGTTTAGATGAATTCTTGAAAACCACGACTTTTTAGAAAATGTGATTTATTTCATAAATGGAATAAAAAAAGTATGCACATTCTTCGTCATAACGACTTTCTATATTTTGCGCATGCGTCCGGAAATAAGAAAAGCTTACTTCCGCAAGTTTTTTAAAATCACAGCTTCTAGAAGGTTTACATGATTTCTTAAAAAACACGAGTTTTTAGAAAATGTGATTTATTTCATAAATGGAATCAACAAAGTATGCACATTCTATGTCATAATGACTTTCTATAGTTTGCGCATGCGCAAACTATGCACATTCTACGTGATAACGACTTTCTATAGTTTGCGCATGCGGCCGGAAATAAGAAAAGCTTACT
The DNA here is from genome assembly GCA_027924585.1 of Larix kaempferi. NCBI lineage: Eukaryota > Viridiplantae > Streptophyta > Pinopsida > Pinales > Pinaceae > Larix > Larix kaempferi. Next base: position 40,578,076 of record BSBM01000217.1, read on the forward strand.
TCCCCCCCTTTTTTAAATTCACAGCTTGTAGAAGGTTTAGGTGAATTCTTAGAAAACATGAGTTTTTAGAAAATGTGATTTATTTCATAAATTGAATCAACAAGGTATGCACAGTCTACGTAGTAACGACTTTCTATAGTTTGCGCATGCGTCCGGAAATAAGAAAAGCTTACCTCCGCCAGTTTTCTAAAACCACAGCTTCTAGAAGGTTTACATGATTTCTTAAAAAACACGAGTTTTTAGAAAATGTGATTTATTTTATAAATGGAATCAACAAAGTATGCACATTCTAAGTAGTAACGACTTTCTAAAGTTTGCGCATGCATCCGGAAATAAGAAAAGCTTACTTCCGCCAGTTTTTTTAAATTCACAGTTTCTAGAAGGTTTAGATGAATTCTTAAAATAAACGAGTTTTTAGAAAATGTGATTTATTTCATAAATGGAATCAACAAACTATGCACATTCTACGTAATAACGACTTTCTATAGTTTGCGCATGCGTCCGGAAATAAGAAAAGCTTCCTTCCGCCAGTTTTTTAAAACCACAACTTCGAGAAGGTTTACATGATTTCTTAAAAAACACGATTTTTTAGAAAATATGAATTATTTCATAAATGGAATCAACAAAGTATGCACATTCTATGCAATAATGACTTTCTAAAGTTTGCGCATGCATCCGGAAATATGAAAAGCTTACTTCCGCCAGTTTTTTAAAATCACAGCTTTTAGAAGGTTTAGATGAATTCTTAAAAAACACAAGTTTTTAGAAAATCTGATTTATTTCATAAATGGAATCAACAAAGTTTGCACATTCTACGTCATAACGACTTTCTATAGTTTGCGCATTCGCCCAGAAATAAGAAAAGCTTAATTCCCCCCATTTTTTAAAATCACAGCTTCTAGAAGGTTTACATGATTTCTTAAAAAACACGAGTTTTTAGAAAATGTGATTTATTTCATAAATGGAATCAACAAAGTATGCACATTCCATGTCATAACGACTTTCTATAGTTTGCGCATGCGCAAACTATGCACATTCTTCGTGATAACGACTTTCCATAGTTTACGCATGCGTCCGGAAATAAGAAAAGCTTACTTCCCCCCTTTTTTTAAATTCACAGCTTCTAGAAGGTTTAGATGAATTCTTAAAAACACGAGTTTTTAGAAAATGTGATTTATTTCATAAATGGAATCAACAAAGTATGCACATTCTACCTAAAAACGACATTCTATATTTTGCGCATGCGTTCGGAAATAAGAAAAGCTTACTTCCGCCAGTTTTTTAAAATCACAGCTTCTAGAAGGTTTAGATGAATTCTTGAAAACCACGACTTTTTAGAAAATGTGATTTATTTCATAAATGGAATAAAAAAAGTATGCACATTCTTCGTCATAACGACTTTCTATATTTTGCGCATGCGTCCGGAAATAAGAAAAGCTTACTTCCGCCAGTTTTTTAAAATCACAGCTTCTAGAAGGTTTACATGATTTCTTAAAAAACATGAGTTTTTAGAAAATGTGATTTATTTCATAAATGGAATCAACAAAGTATGCACATTCTTCGTCATAATGACTTTCTATAGTTTGCGCATGCGTCCGGAAATAAGAAAAGCTTAATTCCCCCCATATTTTAAAATCATAGCTTCTAGAAGGTTTAAATGATTTCTTAAAAAACATGAGTTTTTAGGAAATGTGATTTATTTCATAAATAGAATCAACAAAGTATGCACATTCTATGTCATAATGACTTTCTATAGTTTGCGCATGCGCAAACTATGCACATTCTACGTAATAACAAATTTCTATAGTTTGCGTGTGCGTCCGGAAATATGAAAAGCTTACTTCCCGCCTTTTTTTAAATTCACAGCTTCTAGAAGGTTTAGATGAATTCTTAAAAAACATGAGTTTTTAGAAAATGTGATTTATTTCATAAATGGAATCAACAAAGTATGCACATTCTATGTCATAACGACTTTCTATAGTTTGCGCATGCGTCCGGAAATAAGAAAAGCTTAATTCCACTTCGTTTTTTAAAATCACAGCTTCTAGAAGGTTTACATAATTTCTTAAAAAACACGAGTTTTTAGAAAATGTGATTTATTTCATAAATGGAATCAACAAACAATGCACATTCTACGTAATAACGATTTTCTATAATTTGCGCATGCGTCCGGAAATAAGTGAAGCTTAATTCCCCCCGTTTTTTAAAATCACAGCTTCTAGAACGTTTACATGATTTCTTAAAAAACTTGAGTTTTTAGAAAATGTGATTTATTTCATAAATGGAATCAACAAAGTATGCACATTCTATGTCATAACGACTTTCTATAGTTTGCGCATGCGCAAACTATGGACATTCTATGTGATGACGACTTTCTATAGTTTGCGCATGCGTCCGGAAATAAGAAAAGCTTACTTCCCCCCTTTTTTTAAATTCACAGCTTCTAGAAGGTTTAGATGAATTCTTAAAAAACACGACTTTTTAGAAAATGTGATTTATTTCATAAATGGAATCAAAAAACTATGCATATTCTACGTCATAACGACTTTCTATAGTTTGTGCATGCGTCCGGAAATAAGAAAATCTTAATTCCCCCCCATTTTTTAAAATCACAGCTTCTAGAAGGTTTACATAATTTCTTAAAAAACACGAGTTTTTAGAAAATGTGATTTATTTAATAAATGGAACCAACAAGGTATGCACATTCTATGTCATAACAACTTTCTATAGTTTTCCCATGCGCAAACTATCCACATTCTATGTGATAACGACTTTCTATAGTTTGCACATGCATCCGGAAATAAGAAAAGCTTACTTCCCCCATTTTTTTAAAACCACGGTTTCTAGAGGGTTTACATGATTTCTTAAAAAACACGAGTTTTTAGAAAATGTGATTTATTTCATAAATGGAATCAACAACGTATGCACATTCTACGTCATAACGACTTTCTATAGTTTGCGCATGCGTCTGGAAATAAGAAAAGCTTAATTCCCCCCGTTTTTTAAAATCACAGCTTCTAGAAGGTTTAGATGAATTCTTAAAAAACACGAGTTTTTAGAAAATGTGATTTATTTAATAAATGGAATCAACAAAGTATGGACGTTCTATGTCATAACGACTTTCTATAGTTTTTTCATGCGCAAACTATGCACATTCTACGTAATAACGATTTTCTATAGTTTGCGAATGCGTTCGGAAATAAGAAAAGCTTACTTCCCCCCTTTTTTTAAATTCACAGCTCCTAGAAGGTTTAGATGAATTCTTAAAAAACACGACTTTTTAGAAAATGTGATTTATTTCATAAATGGAATCCACAAAGTATGTACATTATACGTCATAAAAACTTTCTATACTTTGCGCATGCGTCCGGAAAAAAGAAAAGCTTAATTCCCCCCGTTTTTTAAAATCACAGCTTATAGAAGGTTTACATGATTTCTTAAAAAATTTGAGTTTTTAGAAAATGTGATTTATTTCATAAAAGGAATGGACAAAGTATGCACATTCTATGTAATAACGACTTTCTATAGTTTGCGCATGCGTCTGGAAATAGGAAAAGCTTACTTCCGCCCTTCTTTTAAATTCAAAGGTTCTAGAAGGTTTAGATGAATTCTTAAAAAACACGAGTTTTTAGAAAATGTGATTTATTTCATAAATGGAATCAACAAACTATGCACATTCTACGTAATATCGAGTTTCTATAGTTTGCACATGCGTCCGGAAATAAGAAAAGCTTGCTTCTGCCAGTTTTTTAAAACCACGGCTTCTAGAAGGTTTACATGATTTCTTAAAAAACACGAGTTTTTATAAAATGTGATTTATTTCATAAATGGAATCAACAAAGTATGCACATTCTATTTAATAAGGACTTTCTAAAGTTTGCGCATGTGTCCGGAAATATGAAAAGCTTACTTCCGCCAGTTTTTTAAAATCACAGCTCCTAGAAGGTTTACATGATTTCTTAAAAAGCACGAGTTTTTAGAAAATGTGATTTATTTCATAAATGGAATCAACAAAGTATGCACATTCTTCGTCATAACAACTTTCTATAGTCTGTGCATGCGTCCGGAAATAAGAAAAGCTTACTTCCCCCCTTTTTTTAAATTCACAGCTTCTAGAAGGTTTAGATGAATTCTTAAAAAACATGATTTTTTAGAAAATGTGATTTATTTCATAAATGGAATCAACAAGGTATGCACATTCTACGTAGTAACGACTTTCTATAGTTTGCATATGCGTCCGGAAATAAGAAAAGCTTAATTCCCCCCGTTTTTTAAAATCACAGCTTCTAGAAGGTTTACATGATTTCCTAAAAAACTTGAGTTTTTAGAAAATGTTATTTATTTCATAAATGGAATCAACAAAGTATGCACATTCTATGTTATAACGACTTTCTATAGTTTGCGCATGCGCAAACTATGCACATTCTATGTAATAACGAATTTCTATAGTTTGCGCATGAGTCCAGAAATAAGAAAAGCTAACTTCCCCCCTTTTTTTAAATTCGCAGCTTCTAGAAGCTTTAGATGAATTCTTAAAAAACAAGAGTTTTTAGAAAATGTGATTTATTTCATAAATGGAATCAACAAATTTTGCACATTCTACGTCATAACGACTTTCTATAGTTTGCGCATGCATCCGGAAACAAGAAAAGCTTAATTCCCCCTGTTTTTTAAAATCACAGCTTCTAGAAGGTTTACATGATTTCCTAAAAAACTTGAGTTTTTAGAAAATGTGATTTATTTCATAAATGGAATCAACAAAGTATGCACATTCTATGTCATAACGAATTTCTATAGTTTTTTCATGCGCAAACTATGCACATTCTACGTGATAACAACTTTCTATAGTTTGCGCATGCGTCCAGAAATAAGAAAAGCTTACTTCCGCCATTTTTTTAAATTCACAGCTTCTACAAGGTTTAGATGAATTCTTAAAAAACACGAGTTTTTGGAAAATGTGATTTATTTCATAAATGGAATCAACAAGGTATGCACATTCTACGTATTAATGACTTTCTATAGTTTGCGAATGCGTCTGGAAATAAGAAAAGCTTACTTCCGTCAGTTTTTTAAAACCACAGCTTCTAGAAGGTTTACATGATTTCTTAAAAAACACGAGTTTTTAGAAAATGTGATTTATTTCATAAATGGAATCAACAAAGTATGCACATTCTACGTGATAACGACTTTCTATAGTTTGCGCATGCGTCCGGAAATAAGAAAAGCTTACTTCCCCCCTTTTTTTAAATTCACAGCTTCTACAAGGTTTAGATGAATTCTTAAAAAACACGAGTTTTTGGAAAATGTGATTTATTTCATAAATGGAATCAACAAGGTATGCACATTCTACGTATTAATGACTTTCTATAGTTTGCGCATGCGTCTGGAAATAAGAAAAGCTTACTTCCGCCAGTTTTTTAAAACCACAGCTTCTAGAAGGTTTACATGATTTCTTAAAAAACACGAGTTTTTAGAAAATGTGATTTATTTCATAAATGGAATCAAGAAAGTATGCACATTCTATGTCATAACGACTTTCTATAGTTTGTGCATGCGCAAACTATGCACATTCTATGTGATAATGACTTTCTATAGTTTGCGCATGCGTCCGGAAATAAGAAAAGCTTACTTCCCCCCTTTTTTTAAATTCACAGCTTCTACAAGGTTTAGATGAATTCTTAAAAACACGAGTTTTGGAAAACGTGATTTATTTCATAAATGGAATCAACAAGGTATGCACATTCTAGATAGTAATGACTTTCTATAGTTTGCGCATGCGTCCGGAAATAAGAAAAGCTTACTTCCGCCAGTTTTTTAAAACCACAGCTTCTAGAAAGTTTACATGATTTCTTAAAAAACACGAGTTTTTAGAAAATGTGATTTATTTCATAAATGGAATCAACAAAGTATGCACATTCTACGTAGTAACGACTTTCTATAGTTTGCGCATGCGTGAGGAACTATGAAAAGCTTACTTCCACCAGTTTTTTAAAACCACAGCTTCTGGAAGGTTTACATGATTTCTTAAAAAACACGAGTTTTTTGAAAATGTGATTTATTTCATAAATGGAATCAACAAGGTATGCACATTCTACATAGTAATGACTTTCTAAAGTTTGCGCATGCGTCCGGAAATAAGAAAAGCTTACTTCCGCCAGTTTTTTAAAATCACAGCTTCTAGAAGGTTTATATGATTTCTTAAAAAACATGAGTTTTTAGAAAATGTGATTGATTTCATTAATGGAATCAACAAAGTATCCACATTCTATGTTATAACAACTTTCTATAGTTTGCGCATGCGCAAACTATGCACATTCTGCGTAATAACGAATTTCTATAGTTTGCGCATGCATCCAGAAATAAGAAAAGCTTACTTCCCCCCTTTTTTTAAATTCACAGCTTCTAGAAGGTTTAGATGAATTCTTAAAAACACGAGTTTTTAGAAAATGTGATTTATTTCATAAATGGAATCAACAAATTTTGCACATTCTACGTAATAACGACTTTCTATAGTTTGCGCATGCGTGCGGAAATAAGAAAAGCTTCCTTCCGCCAGTTTTTTAAAACCACAACTTCGAGAAGGTTTACATGATTTCTTAAAAAACACGAGTTTTTAGAAAATATAATTTATTTCATAAATGGAATCAATAAAGTATGCACATTCAATGTAATAACGACTTTCTAAAGTTTGCACATGCATCCAGAAATATGAAAAGCTTACTTCCGCCAGTTTTTTAAAATCGCAGCTTCTAGAAGGTTTAGATGAATTCTTAAAAAACACGAGTTTTTAGAAAATGTGATTTATTTCATAAATGGAATCAACAAAGTATGCACATTCTATGTCATAACGACTTTCTATAGTTTGCGCATGCGCAAACTATGCACATTCTACGTGATAACGACTTTCTATAGGTTGCGCATGCGTCCGGAAATAAGAAAAGCTTACTTCCCCCCTTTTCTTAAATTCACAGCTTCTAGCAGGTTTAGATGAATTCTTAAAAAACATGAGTTTTTAGAAAATGTGATTTATTTCATAAATGGAATCAATAAACTATGCACATTCTACATAATAACGACTTTCTATAGATTGCGCATGCGTCCGGAAATAAGAAAAGCTTACTTTCGCCAGTTTTTTAAAACCACAGCTTCTAGAAGGTTTACATGATTTCTTAAAAAAAATGAGTGTTTAGAAAATGTGATTTATTTCATAAATGGAATCAACAATTTATGCACATTCTATGTAATAACGACTTTCTAAAGTTTGCGCATGCGTCCGAAAATATGAAAAGCTTACTTCCATCTGTTTTTTAAAATCACAGCTTCTAGAAGCTTTACATGATTTCTTAAAAAACACGAGTTTTTAGAAAATGTGATTTATTTCATAGATGGAATCAACAAAGTATGCACATTCTACATCATAACGACTTTGTATAGTTTGAGCCTGCGTCCGGAAATAAGAAAAGCTTAATTCCCCCCGTTTTTCAAAATCACAGCTTCTAGAAGGTTTACATGATTTCTTACAAAACACGAGTTTTTACGAAATGTTATTTATTTCATAAATGGAATCAACAAAGTATGCACATTCTATGTAATAATTTCTTTCTAAAGTTTGCGCATGCATCCGGAAATATGAAAAGGTTACTTCCGCCAGTTTTTTAAAATCACAGCTTCTAGAAGGTTTAGATGAATTCTTGAAAACCACGACTTTTTAGAAAATGTGATTTATTTCATAAATGGAATAAAAAAAGTATGCACATTCTTCGTCATAACGACTTTCTATATTTTGCGCATGCGTCCGGAAATAAGAAAAGCTTACTTCCGCCAGTTTTTTAAAATCACGGCTTCTAGAAGGTTTACATGATTTCTTAAAAAACACGAGTTTTTAGAAAATGTGATTTATTTCATAAATGGAATCAACAAAGTATGCACATTCTATGTCATAATGACTTTCTATAGTTTGCGCATGCGCAAACTATGCACATTCTACGTGATAACGACTTTCTATAGTTTGCGCATGCGGCCGGAAATAAGAAAAGCTTACTTCCCCCCCTTTTTTAAATTCACAGCTTGTAGAAGGTTTAGGTGAATTCTTAGAAAACATGAGTTTTTAGAAAATGTGATTTATTTCATAAATTGAATCAACAAGGTATGCACAGTCTACGTAGTAACGACTTTCTATAGTTTGCGCATGCGTCCGGAAATAAGGAAAGCTTACCTCGGCCAGTTTTCTAAAACCACAGCTTCTAGAAGGTTTACATGATTTCTTAAAAAACACGAGTTTTTAGAAAATGTGATTTATTTTATAAATGGAATCAACAAAGTATGCACATTCTAAGTAGTAACGACTTTCTAAAGTTTGCGCATGCATCCGGAAATAAGAAAAGCTTACTTCCGCCAGTTTTTTTAAATTCACAGTTTCTAGAAGGTTTAGATGAATTCTTAAAATAAACGAGTTTTTAGAAAATGTGATTTATTTCATAAATGGAATCAACAAACTATGCACATTCTACGTAATAACGACTTTCTATAGTTTGCGCATGCGTCCGGAAATAAGAAAAGCTTCCTTCCGCCAGTTTTTTAAAACCACAACTTCGAGAAGGTTTACATGATTTCTTAAAAAACACGATTTTTTAGAAAATATGAATTATTTCATAAATGGAATCAACAAAGTATGCACATTCTATGCAATAATGACTTTCTAAAGTTTGCGCATGCATCCGCAAATATGAAAAGCTTACTTCCGCCAGTTTTTTAAAATCACAGCTTTTAGAAGGTTTAGATGAATTCTTAAAAAACACAAGTTTTTAGAAAATCTGATTTATTTCATAAATGGAATCAACAAAGTTTGCACATTCTACATCATAACGACTTTCTATAGTTTGCGCATTCGCCCAGAAATAAGAAAAGCTTAATTCCCCCCATTTTTTAAAATCACAGCTTCTAGAAGGTTTACATGATTTCTTAAAAAACACGAGTTTTTAGAAAATGTGATTTATTTCATAAATGGAATCAACAAAGTATGCACATTCCATGTCATAACGACTTTCTATAGTTTGCGCATGCGCAAACTATGCACATTCTTCGTGATAACGACTTTCCATAGTTTACGCATGCGTCCGGAAATAAGAAAAGCTTACTTCCCCCCTTTTTTTAAATTCACAGCTTCTAGAAGGTTTAGATGAATTCTTAAAAACACGAGTTTTTAGAAAATGTGATTTATTTCATAAATGGAATCAACAAACTATGCACATTCTACGTAATAACGACTTTCTATAGTTTGCGCATGCGTCCGGAAATAAGAAAAGCTTCCTTCCGCCAGTTTTTTAAAACCACAACTTCGAGAAGGTTTACATGATTTCTTAAAAAACACGATTTTTTAGAAAATATGAATTATTTCATAAATGGAATCAACAAAGTATGCACATTCTATGCAATAATGACTTTCTAAAGTTTGCGCATGCATCCGGAAATATGAAAAGCTTACTTCCGCCAGTTTTTTAAAATCACAGCTTTTAGAAGGTTTAGATGAATTCTTAAAAAACACAAGTTTTTAGAAAATCTGATTTATTTCATAAATGGAATCAACAAAGTTTGCACATTCTACGTCATAACGACTTTCTATAGTTTGCGCATTCGCCCAGAAATAAGAAAAGCTTAATTCCCCCCATTTTTTAAAATCACAGCTTCTAGAAGGTTTACATGATTTCTTAAAAAACACGAGTTTTTAGAAAATGTGATTTATTTCATAAATGGAATCAACAAAGTATGCACATTCCATGTCATAACGACTTTCTATAGTTTGCGCATGCGCAAACTATGCACATTCTTCGTGATAACGACTTTCCATAGTTTACGCATGCGTCCGGAAATAAGAAAAGCTTACTTCCCCCCTTTTTTTAAATTCACAGCTTCTAGAAGGTTTGGATGAATTCTTAAAAAACATGAGTTTTTAGAAAATATGATTTATTTCATAAATGGAAGCAATAAACTATGCACATTCTACGTAATAACGACTTTCTATAGTTTGCGCATGCGTCCAGAAATAAGAAAAGCTTACTTCCACCAGTTTTTTAAAGCCACAGCTTCTAGAAGGTTTACATGATTTCTTAAAAGAAATGAGTGTTTAGAAAATGTGATTTATTTTATAAATGGAATCAACAAACTATGCACATTCTATGTAATAACAACTTTCTAAAGTTTGTGCATGCGTCCGAAAATATGAAAAGCTTACTTCCGCCTGTTTTTTAAAATCACAGCTTCTAGAAGGTTTACATGATTTCTTAAAAAACACGAGTTTTTAGAAAATGTGATTTATTTCATAAATGGAATCAACAAAGTATGCACATTCTATGTAATAACGAATTTCTAAAGTTTGCGCATGCGTCCGGAAATAAGAAAAGCTTACTTCCGCCAGTTTTTTGAAATCACAGCTTCTAGAAGGTTTACATGATTTCTTAAAAAACACGAGTTTTTAGAAAATGTGATTTATTTCGTAAATGGAATCAACAAAGTATGCAAATTCTATGTCATAACGACTTTCTATAGTTTGCACATGTGCAACCTATGCACATTCTACGTAATAATGACTTTCTATAGTTTGCGCATGCGTCCAGAAATAAGAAAAGCTTACTTCGCCCCTTTTTTTAAATTCACAGCTTCTATAAGGTTTAGATGAATTCTTAAAAAACACGAGTTTTTAGAAAATGTGATTTATTTCATAAATGGAATCAACAAAGTTTGCACATTCTACGTCATAACGACTTTCTATAGTTTGCGCATGCATCCGGAAATAAGAAAATCTTAATTCCCCCCGTTTTTTAAAATCACAGCTTCTAGAAGGTTTACATGATTTCTTAAAAAACACGAGTTTTTAGAAAATGTGATTTATTTCATAAATCGAATCAACAAAGTATGCACATTCTATGTCATAACGACTTTCTATAGTTTGGCATGCGCAAACTATGCACATTCTACATGATAACGACTTTCTATAGTTTGCGCATGCCTCCGGAAATAGGAAAAGCTTACTTCCCCCCTTATTTTTAAATTCACAGCTTCTAGAAGGTTTAGATGAATTCTTAAAAAACACAAGTTTTTAGAAAATGTGATTTATTTAATAAATGGAATCAACAAAGTTTGCACATTCTACGTCATAACGACTTTCTATAGTTTGCGCATACGTCCGGAAATAAGAAAAGCTTAATTCCCTCCGTTTTTTAAAATCACAGCTTCTATAAGGTTTACATGATTTCATAAAAAACACGAGTTTTTAGAAAATGTGATTTATTTCATAAATGGAATCAACAAAGTATGCACATTCTATGTAATAATGACTTTCTAAAGTTTTTGCATGCGTCCGGAAATAAGAAAAGCTTACTTCCGCCAGTTTTTTAAAAACACAGCTTCTAGAAGGTTTACATGATTTCTTAAAAAAAATGAGTGTTTAGAAAATGTGATTTATTCCATAAATGGAATCAACAAAGTATGCACATTCTATGTAATAACGACTTTCTAAAGTTTGCGCATGCGTCCGAAAATATGAAAAGCTTACTTCCGCCTGTTTTTTAAAATCACGGTTTCTAGAAGGTTTACATGATTTCTTAAAAAACACGAGTTTTTAGAAAATGTGATTTATTTCATAAATGGAATCAACAAAGTATGCACATTGTATGTAATAACAAATTTCTAAAGTTTGCGCATGCGTCCGGAAATAAGAAAAGCTTACTTCCGCCAGTTTTTTAAAATCACAGCTTCTAGAAGGTTTACATGATTTCTTAAAAAACACGAGTTTTTAGAAAATGTGATTTATTTCATAAATGGAATCAACAAACTTTGCACATTCTACATAATAACGACTTTCTATAGTTTGCGCATGCGTCCGTAAATAAGAAAAGCTTCCTTTCGCCAGTTTTTTAAAACAACAACTTCGAGAAGGTTTACATGATTTCTTAAAAAAAATGAGTTTTTAGAAAATGTGATTTATTTCATAAATGGAATCAACAAAGTATGCACATTCTATGTAATAACGACTTTCTAAAGTTTGCGCATGCATCCGGAAATATGAAAAGCTTACTTCCGCCAGTTTTTTGAAATCACAGCTTCTAGAAGGTTTACATGATTTCTTAAAAAACACGAGTTTTTAGAAAATGTGATTTATTTCATAAATGGAATCAACAAAGTATGCACATTCTATGTCATAACGACTTTCGATAGTTTGTTCATGCACAGACTATGCACATTCTACGTAATAACGACTTTCTATAGTTTGCCCATGCGTCTAGAAATAAGAAAAGCTTACTTCCCCCCTTTTTTTAAATTCACAGCTTCTAGAAGGTTTAGATGAATTATTAAAAAACACGAGTTTTTAGAAAATGTTATTTATTTCATAAATGGAATCAACAAAGTATGCACATTCTTCGTCATAACGACTTTCTATAGTTTGCGCATGCGTCCGGAAATAAGAAAACCTTAATTCCCCCCATTTTTTAAAATCCCAGCTTCTAGAAGGTTTACATGATTTGTTAAAAAAGACGGGTTTTTAGGAAATGTGATTTATTTCATAAATGGAATCAACAAAGTATGCACATTCTATGTCATAACGACTTTCTATATTTGCGCATGCGCAAACTATGCACATTCTACATGATAACGACTTTCTATAGTTTGCGCATGCGTACGGAAATAAGGAAAGCTTACTTCCCCCCTTTTTTTAAATTCACAGCTTCGAGAAGGTTTAGGTGAATTCTTAAAAAACATGAGTTTTTAGAAAATGTGATTTATTTCATAAATGGAATCAACAAGGTATGCACATTCTACGTAGTAATGACCTTCTATAGTTTGCGCATGCGTCTGGAAATAAGAAAAGCTTACTTCCGCCAGTTTTTTAAAACCACAACTTCTAGAAGGTTTACATGATTTCCTAAAAAACACGAGTTTTTAGAAAATTTGATTTATTTCATAAATGGAATCAAAAAAGTATGCACATTCTATGTAATAATGACTTTCTTAAGCTTGTGCATGCGTCCGGAGAGAAGAAAAGCTTGCTTCTACCAGTTTTTTAAAATCACAGCTTCTAGAAGGTTTACATGATTTCTTAAAAGATACGAGTTTTTAGAAAATGTGATTTATTTCATAAATGGAATCAAAAAAGTATGCACATTCTATGTAATAACAACTTTCCATAGTTTGCGCATGCGTCCGGAAATAAGAAAAGCTTACTTCCCCACTTTTTTTAAATTCACAGCTTCTAGAAGGTTTAGATGAATTCTTAAAAAACACGAGTTTTTAGAAAATGTGATTTATTTCATAAATGGAATCAACAAATTTTGCACATTCTACGTCATAACGACTCTTTATAGATTGCGCATGCGTCCGGAAGTAAGAAAAGCCTCATTCCCCCCGTTTTTTTAAATCACAACTTCTAGAAGGTTTACATGATTTCTTAAAAAACATGAGTTTTGAGAAAATGTGATTTATTTCATCAATGGAATCAACAAGGTATGCACATTCTACGTAGTAACGGCTTTCTATAGTTTGCGCATGCGTCTGGAAATAAGAAAAGCCTACTTCCACCGGTTTTTTAAAACCACGGCTTCTAGAAGGTTTACATGATTTCTTAAAAAACACGAGTTTTTAGAAAATGTGATTTATTTCATAAATGGAATAAAAAAAGTATGCACATTCTACGTAGTAACGACTTTCTATAGTTTGCGCATGTGTCCGGAAATAAGAAAAGCTTACTTCCGCTAGTTTTTTTAAATCACAACTTCTAGGAGGTTTACATGATTTCTTAAAAAAAACAAGTTTTTAGAAAATGCGATTTATTTCATAAATGGAATCAACAAAGTTTGCATATTCTATGTAATAACGACTTTCTAAAGTTTGCGCATGCGTCTGGAAATAAGAAAAGCTTACTTCCGCCAGTTTTTTAAAATCACAGCTTCTAGAAGGTTTACATGATTTCTTAAAAAACATGAGTTTTTAGAAAATGAGATTTATTTCATAAATGGAATCAACAAAGTATGCACATTCTATGTCATAACGAATTTCTATAGTTTGCGCATGCGTCCGGAAATAAGAAAAGCTTAATTCCCCCCTTTTTTTAAATTCACAGCTTCTAGAAGGTTTAGATGATTTCTTAAAAAACACGAGTTTTTAAAAAATGTGATTTATTTCATAAATGGAATCAACAAAGTATGCACATTCTACGTCATAACAACTTTCTATAGTTTGCGCATGCGTCCGGAAATAAGAAAAGCTTAATTCCCCCCGTTTTTTAAAATCACAGCTTCTAGAAGGTTTACTTGATTTCTTAAAAAACACGAGTTTTTAGAAAATGTGATTTATTTCATAAATGGAATCAACAAAGTATGCACATTCTATGTCATAACGACTTTCTATAGTTTGCGCATGCGCAAACTAAGCACATTCTACGTGATAACGACTTTCTATAGTTTGCGCATGCCTCCGGAAATAGGAAAAGCTTACTTCCCGCCTTTTTCTAAATTCACAGCTTCTAGAAGGTTTAGATGAATTCTTAAAAAACACGAGTTTTTAGAAAATGTGATTTATTTAATAAATGGAATCAACAAAGTTTGCACATTCTACATCAGAACGACTTTCTATAGTTTGAGCATGCATCCGGAAATAAGAAAAGCTTAATTCCCCCTGTTTTTTAAAATCACAGCTTCTAGAAGGTTTACATGATTTCTTAAAAAACACGAGTTTTTAGAAAATGTGATTTATTTCATAAATGGAATCAAAAAAGTATGCACATTCTATGTCATAACGACTTTCTATAGTTTGTGCATCCGCAAACTATGCACATTCTACGTGATAAAGACTTTCTATAGTTTGCGCGTGCATCCGGAAATAAGAAAAGCTTACTTCCCCCCTTTCTTTAAATTCACAGCCTATACAAGGTTTAGATGAATTCTTAAAAAACACGAGTTTTTGGAAAATGTGATTTATTTCATAAATGGAATCAACAAGGTATGCACATTCTACGTAGTAATGACTTTCTATACTTTGTGCATGCGTCCGGAAATAAGAAAAGCTTACTTGCGCCAGTTTTTTAAAACAACAACTTCTAGAAGGTTTACATGATTTCTTAAAAAACACGAGTTTTTAAAAAATGTGATTTATTTCATAATTGGAATCAACAAGGTATGCACATTCTATGTAGTAATGACTTTCTATACTTTGCGCATGCGTCCGGAAATAAGAAAAGCTTACTTGCGCCAGTTTTTTAAAACAACAGCTTCTAGAAGGTTTACATGATTTCTTAAAAAACACGAGTTTTTAGAAAATGTGATTTATTTCATAAATGGAATCAACAAAGTATGCACATTCTCCGTAGTAACGACTTTCTATAGTTTGGGCATGTGTCTGGAAATAAGAAAAGCTTACTTCCGCCAGTTTTTTAAAATCACAGCTTCTAGAAGGTTTACATGATTTCTTAAAAAATACGAGTTTTGTGAAAATGTGATTTATTTCATAAATGGAATCAACAAAGTATGCACATTCTATGTCTTAACGAATTTCTATAGTTTGCGCATGCACAAACTATGCACATTCTACGTAATAACGACTTTCTATAGTTTGTGCATGCGTCCAGAAATAAGAAAAGCTTACTTCCCCCCTTTTTTTAAATTCACAGCTTCTAGAAGGTTTAGATGAATTCTTTAAAAACATGAGTTTTTACAAAATGTGATTTATTTCATAAATGTCATCAACAAACTATGCACATTCTACGTAATAACGACTTTCTATAGTTTGCGCATGCGTCCGGAAATAAGAAAAGACTACTTCCGCCAGTTTTTTAAAATCACAGCTTCTAGAAGGTTTACATGATTTCTTAAAAAACATGAGTTTTTAGAAAATGTGATTTATTTCATAAATGGAATCAACAAAGTATGCACATTCTATGTCATAACGACTTTCTATAGTTTGCGCATGCGCAAACTATGCACATTGTACGTAATAACGACTTTCTATAGTTTGCGCATGCGTCCGGAAATAAGAAAAGCTTACTTCCCCCCATTTTTTAAATTCACAGCTTCTAGAAGGTTTAGATGAATTCTTAAAAAACACGAGTTTCTAGAAAATGTGATTTATTTCATAAATCGAATCAACAAACTATGCACATTCTACGTAATAACGAATTTCTATAGTTTACGCATGCGTCCGGAAATAAGAAAAGCTTCTTTCCGCCAGTTTTTTAAAACCACAGCTTCTAGAAGGTTTACATGATTTCTTAAAAAACACGAGTTTTTAAAAAATGTGATTTATTTCATAAATGGAATCAACAAAGTATGCACATTCTATGTAATAATGACTTTCTAAAGTTTGCGCATGCGTCCGGAAATATGAAAAGCTTACTTCCGCTAGTTTTTTAAAATCACAGCTTCTAGAAGGTTTACATGATTTCTTAAAAAACACAAGTTTTTAGAAAATGTGATTTATTACATAAATGGAATCAACAAAGTATGCACATTCCACGTCGTAAAAACTTTCTATAGTTTGCGCATCCGTCCGGAAATAACAAAAGCTTAATTCCCCCCGCTTTTTAAAATCACAGCTTCTAGAAGGTTTACATGATGTCTTAAAAAACGCGAGTTTTCAGGAAATGTTATTTATTTCATAAATTGAATCAACAAAGTATGCACATTCTATGTCATAACGACTTTCCATAGTTTGCGCATGCACAAACTATGCACATTCTATGTAATAACAACTTTCTATAGTTTGCGAATGCATCCGGAAATAAGAAAAGCTTACTTACCACCTTTTTTTAAATTCACAGCTTCTAGAAGGTTTAGATGAATTCTTAAAAAACACGATTTTTAAAAAAATGTGATTTATTTCAAAAATGGAATCAATAAAGTATGCACATTCTACGTCATAACAACTTTCTATAGTTTGCGCATGCGTCCGGAAATAAGAAAAGCTTACATCACCCCGTTTTTTAAAATCACAGCTTCTAGAAGGTTTACATGATTTCTTAAAAAACTTGAGTTTCTAGAAAATGTGATTTATTTCATAAATGGAATAAACAAAGTATGCACATTCTATGTCATCATGACTTTCTATAATTTGCGCATGCGCAAACTATGCACATTCTATGTAATAACGACTTTCTATAGTTTGCGCATGCATCCGGAAATAAGAAAAGCTTACTTCCCCCCTTTTTTTAAATTCACAGCTTCTAGAATGTTTAGATGAATTCTTAAAAAACACGAGTTTTAAGAAAATGTGATTTATTTCATATATGGAATCAACAAACTATGCAAATTCTACGTAATAACGACTTTCTATAGTTTGCGCATGTGTCCGGAAATAAGAAATGTAATGCCCATATTTTGATTCGGCATATTTATTAGTTAGACACACCATACTTTATTTCTTATATATTCTGTTGAACTCAGCTCGACTGAGTAAACTATATTGGACCTCGTTATATGATGTTACTCTGTTTTATGATTTCACCATGATTATGATGTTACTATGTTATGCGATTATGATGTCATGATTATCATATGATTTCCTTATTTTACGATTGCAGTATATGTTTATATGTTTTCATTAATGAAATGTGAAATATATGATTCGGTACGTGGATACCATCTTCTTATATGAATTATTGAAATGTTATATGTATCTATGATGAGCTAAAAGGTTACATGAAATGAAATGATAACATGGATCAATTGGCGATCAATGGGAAATGCTTTCTATAAATTGTATTTTGCAAAACACTAACCTACAGGACACAAGGGCTATGGGATAGCCAGTTACTTGATCTGATATATATTGGAAAGGAAAAACATGTTCATACAGCAAACCTTAGCAGCCAAAATGAGGATACGATAACACAAACTGATAATCCCGATAGCAGCAAGTATGAGTTGATAAGGGCGTAGGCCCAGTATGTTGAGAGGGATGGATGTGTTTCCCACCCTATGGTTCCATGAGACCCAAGGTCGTGGGAGGGCCGTGCTGAGACACGCTCCCCATGTTGTTGTGATGACGATGGTCGGATGCCTGCTAGGGGAGGATAGGTCCGCTGTTCAGCCGACGCTATCGCTCTCAAGTTCTATGTGGTTAGATCGGTGAGTCCGACATCCACTGTTGTACTAGCAGAGGGAGGATAGGGAGGATGCTGGACGTAGGTTATGATGGGAGGATGTGTTAGTTAGTACTGTTGGGGGGTTTAGTATTCCTTGATTCCGAGTTAGTGGAAGTAGGCACCCTTCCTGTACTTGATTGATTAAACTAATGTAAACATAAAGACAATGATGTTAAATCGTAAAGGGTTAACTGTTAAATAACCGAGGATGTTAAAGTAATTATACTATATATTATGCTTGCTCTTCTGCATGGGGGTAGATACTATTATTAGTTAGCAAGTATGCATAGGCGGAATGGGGTTTGTTTATAGTACATATCCGACATGTGCATACACTGGCCATGCATGCACACCTTGTACGTGTACAATATTACTGGTGTATAACATACTTGTCATGCTTGAATAGTAGTATAAATGTCATAGATAACTCAGTTAAGGATACATCAATCAACTTAGGTAATGAATGGTTAGGTTGTCAATGTGTAAATAAGTGAATTAGTAATTATATGAAAACATTGTAATAATAAACTAAGACAAGTGTCGTCAGTTAACATTGTCATAGGAGAACCGTTGTGAATAGGGTAATGATAGTGTATAATTAATTAGTAAAATTGTTTAAACCCTCACAAGTGCTTTGTTTATAAGAACAAGGATGCTATGTTGATGATAGGGTACTCATGTGATAAACAAATAATTAAGAATACTATGATTAATTCGCCTTTTATTATTGTTAAATGGTGATTTAATTATTATTATTAATTAATAAATGGTGATCTAATTATTATTATTACTTAATTAATAATATCCCAGCAACATTTATATCCCTATCGTAACAATTGCAATATAAGTAAGATTTAAAATATTGATTTATAAATTAATATTGTGTGATTATTTCCATTTCAAAAGTTAGCCATAATAGGATAATCATTTTTGGGATGAACGTGATGTGATGGAAAATGGTTATTTAATTATTCAATGTTAATCTTGGAATTTAAACCTCAAGCTAAGTGGTCTCGACGGATAAGGTGGACCATTAAGACACATCATGTCCAAGTTGAAAAGGGGCAACTAATTATATAATATTTTATTAATTACATTAATAACATTAAAATACCAAGGACGACGGATAGACTTGTATTTGATGAAGCTTGTCCCGAATGGATAACCTTTGGGTGACAATTCCCACGGTAATAAATACTTACGACCGTCAATCCAAAACCAAATAAATTTTCCATAAAGAGTAATTAATTATACATTTTTATAAAGAACCGTGTATGAATGAACTGGTGATAGGAGTAAATGTTGAGGGGCTCGAGAGGGGGATTTTGGGGCGGTGGAGTAAGCCCAAGATATTCTGGAGGAAGGGAAATTATATAGAGGGGGAGAGCTTGGAGTAAGGGGGGAGGTTTTTTGATTGGGGAAGAAAAGAAAGTTTGGAGAACAGAAAGATTTTGAGAACAGAAGGAAACACTGCTCTCAGGATTATCAGATTGTGGGCTCGGGGGCTTGGAAATCCTTTGATTTCCAAGGGCCAGCAAGATAATAGCTGGTCGGTAGGGTGGACACTTCAGTTTGGCTGTCTAAGAGGTTATACAACCTACGGTTAGCATCAGCATCAGGTAATTTCCTTGTCATTTACGTTATTTGATTATTATGCTAAAATCTTACTGTAAACATGCATAACTTGCTATTTACTGATTTACTAAGTTGTGAAACCTATTCTTATGCTGGAACATGATTGTTGAAAAGAAAATAACGATATGTTTGTTTATTTTAAAATTACGAATGTAAGGTTAGTGAAAACACGACAGTACACTAAATATTATTTAGGCACATAGTAATTCTTAGAAATTTAATTCCATAAACTGATAAAGTTTAAAACGTAGAAAATTAACCCTGAAATTTTACATAGTGCTCTGCTGTAAAAACCAGAGCACTACAAGAAAAGCTTCCTTCCCTAGTTTTTTAAAACCACAGCTTCTAGAAGGTTTACATGATTTCTTAAAACACACGAGGTTTTAGAAAATGTGATTTATTTCATAAATGGAATCAACAAAGTATGCACATTCTATGTAATAACGACTTTCGAAAGTTTGCGAATGCGTCCGGAAATATGAAAAGCTTACTTTCGCCAGTTTTTTAAAATCACAGCTTCTAGAAGGTTTACATGATTTCTTAAAAAACACGAGTTTTTAGAAAATGTGATTTATTTCATAAATGGAATCAACAAAGTATGCACATTCTATGTCATAACAACTTTCTATAGTTTGCGCATGCGTCCGGAAATAAAAAAGCTTAATTCCCCCCGTTTTTTAAAATCACAGCTTCTAGAAGGTTTACATGATTTCTTAAAAAACACGAGTTTTTAGGAAATGTGATTTATTTCATAAATGGAATCAACAAAGTATGCACATTCTATGTCATAACGACTTTCTATAGTTTTTGCATGCGCAAACTATGCACATTCTACATAATAACAACTTTCTATAGTTTGTGCATGCGTCCGGAAATAAGAAAAGCTTACTTCCCCCCTTTTTTTAAATTCACAGCTTCTAGAAGGTTTAGATGAATTCTTAAAAAACACGAGTTTTTAGAAAATGTGATTTATTTCATAAATGGAATCAACAATGTATGCACATTCCACGTCATAACAACTTTCTATAGTTTGCGCATGCATCCGGAAATAAGAAAAGCTTAATTCCCCCCGTTTTTTAAAATCACAGCTTCTCGAAGGTTTACATGATTTCTTAAAAAACATGAGTTTTTAGAAAATGTGATTTATTTCATAAATGGAATCAGCAAAGTATGCACATTCTATGTCATAACGAATTTCTATAGTTTGCGCATGCGCAAACTATGCACATTCTACGTGATAACGACTTTCTATAGTTTGCGCATGCGTCCGGAAATAAGAGAAGCTTAATTCCCCCCGTTTTTTAAAATCACAGCTTCTAGAAGGTTTACATGATTTCTTAAAAAACAAGAGTTTTTAGGAAATGTCATTTATTTCATAAATGGAATCAACAAAGTATGCACATTCTATGTCATAACGACTTTCTATAGTTTGCGCATGCGCAAACTATGCACATTCTACGTAATAACAACTTTCTATAGTTTTTGCATGCGTCCGGAAATAAGAAAAGCTTACTTCCCCCCTTTTTTTAAATTCACAGCTTCTAGAAGGTTTAGATGAATTCTTAAAAAACACGAGTTTTTAGAAAATGTGATTTATTTAATAAATGGAATCAACAAAGTTTGCACATTCTACGTCATAATAACTTTCTATAGTTTGCGCATGCATCCGGAAATAAGAAAAGCTTAATTCCCCCCGTTTTTTAAAATCACAGCTTCTAGAAGGTTTACATGATTTCTTAAAAAACACGAGTTTTTAGAAAATGTGATTTATTTCATAAATGGAATCATCAAAGTATGCACATTCTATGTCATAACAACTTTCTATAGTTTGCGCATGCGCAAACTATGCACATTCTACGTGATAACTCCTTTCTATAGTTTGTGCATGCGTCCGGAAATAAGAAAAGCTTACTTCCCCGCTTTTTTTAATTTCACAGCTTCTATAAGGTTTAGATGAATTCTTAAAAAACATGAGTTTTTAAAAAATGTGATTTATTTCATAAATGGAATCAACAAACTATGCACATTGTACTCACTAACAACTTTCTATAGTTTGCGCATGCGTCCGGAAATAAGAAAAGCTTACTTCCGCCAGTTTTTTAAAATCACAGCTTCTAGGAGGTTTGCTTGATTTCTTAAAAAACACGAGTTTTTAGAAAATGTGATTTATTTCATAAATGGAATCAAAAAAGTATGCACATTCTACGAGGTAACGACTTTCTATAGTTTGCGCATGCGTCCGGAAATAAAAAAGCTTAATTCCCCCCGTTTTTTAAAATCACAGCTTCTAGAAGGTTTACATGATTTCTTAAAAAACACGAGTTTTTAGGAAATGTGATTTATTTCATAAATGGAATCAACAAAGTACGCACATTCTATGTCATAACGACTTTCTATAGTTTTTGCATGCGCAAACTATGCACATTCTACATAATAACAACTTTCTATAGTTTGCGCATGCGTTCGGAAATAAGAAAAGCTTACTTCCCCCCTTTTTTTAAATTCACAGCTTCTGGAAGGTTTAGATGAATTCTTAAAAAACACGAGTTTTTAGAAAATGTGATTTATTTCATAAATGGAATCAAAAAATGTATGCACATTCCACGTCATAACAACTTTCTATAGTTTGCGCATGCATCCGGAAATAAGAAAAGCTTAATTCCCCCCGTTTTTTAAAATCACAGCTTCTCGAAGGTTTACATGATTTCTTAAAAAACACGAGTTTTTAAAAAATGTGATTTATTTCATAAATGGAATCAGCAAAGTATGCACATTCTATGTCATAACGACTTTCTATAGTTTGCGCATGCGCAAACTATGCACATTCTACGTGATAACGACTTTCTATAGTTTGCGCATGCGTCCGGAAATAGGAGAAGCTTAATTCCCGCCGTTTTTTAAAATCACAGCTTCTAGAAGGTTTACATGATTTCTTAAAAAATATAGTTTTTAGGAAATGTCATTTATTTCATAAATGGAATCAAAAAAGTATGCACATTCTATGTCATAACGACTTTCTATAGTTTGCGCATGCGCAAACTATGCACATTCTACGTGATAACTCCTTTCTATAGTTTGTGCATGCGTCCGGAAATAAGAAAAGCTTACTTCCCCGCTTTTTTTAATTTCACAGCTTCTATAAGGTTTAGATGAATTCTTAAAACACATGAGTTTTTAAAAAATGTGATTTATTTCATAAATGGAATCAACAAACTATGCACATTGTACTCACTAACAACTTTCTATAGTTTGCGCATGCGTCCGGAAATAAGAAAAGCTTACTTCCGCCAGTTTTTTAAAATCACAGATTCTAGGAGGTTTGCATGATTTCTTAAAAAACATGAGTTTTTAGAAAATGTGATTTATTTCATAAATGGAATCAACAAAGTATGCACATTCTACGTGGTAACCACTTTCTATAGTTTGCGCATGCGTCCGGAAATAAGAAAAGCTTACTTCCACCAATTTTTTAAAATCACAGCTTCTAGAAGGTTTGCATGATTTCTTAAAAAACACGAGTTTTTAGAAAATGTGATTTATTTCATAAATGGAATCAACAAAGTATGCACATTCTCTGTAATAACGAATTTCTAAAGTTTGTGCATGCTTCCGGAAATAAGAAAAGCTTACTTCGTCCAGTTTTTTAAAATCACAGCTTCTAGAAGGTTTACATGATTTCTTAAAAAACACGAGTTTTTAGAAAATGTGATTTATTTCATAAATGGAATCAACAAAGTATGCACATTCTATCTCATAACGACTTTCTATAGTTTGCGCATGCGCAAACTATGCACATTCTACATGATAATGACTTTCTATAGTTTGTGCATGCGTCCGGAAATAAGAAAAGCTTACTTCCCCCCTTGTTTTAAATTCACAGCTTCTAGAAGGTTTAGGTGAATTCTTAAAAATTATGAGTTTTTAGAAAATGTGATTAATTTCATAAATGGAATCAACAAGGTATGCACATTCTACGTTGTAACGACTTTCTATAGTTTGCGCATGCGTCCGAAAATAAGAAAAGCTTACTTCCGCCAGTTTTTTTCATTCATAGCTTCTAGAAGGTTTACATGATTTCTTAAAAAACACGAGTTTTTTTAAAATGTGATTTATTTCATAAATGGAATCAACAAAGTATGCACATTCTATGTAATAATGACTTTCTAAAGTTTGCGCATGCGTCCGGAAATAAGAAAAGCTTACTTCCGCCAGTTTTTAAAATCACAGCTTTTAGAACGTTTACATGATTTCTTAAAAAACACGAGTTTTTAGAAAATGTGATTTATTTCATAAATGGAATCAACAAAGTATGCACATTCTATGTCATAACGACTTTCTATAGTTTGCGCATGCGCAAACTATGCACATTCTACGTAATAATGACTTTCTATAGTTTGCGCATGCGTCCAGAAATAAGAAAAGCTTACTTCCCCCGTTTTTTTAAATTCACAGCTTCTAAAAGGTTTAGATGAATTCTTAAAAAACACGAGTTTTTAGAAAATGTGATTTATTTCATAAATGGAATCAACAAAGTTTGCACATTCTATGTCATAACGACTTTTTATAGTTTGCGCATGCGTTCGGAAATAATAAAAGCTTAATTCCCCCCGTTTTTTAAAATCACAGCTTCTAGAAGGTTTACATGATTTCTTAAAAAACACGAGTTTTAAGAAAATGTGATTTATTTCATAAATGGAATCAACAAAGTATGGGCATTCTATGTCATAACGACTTGCTATAGTTTGTGCATGCGCAAACTATGCACATTCTATGTGATAACGACATTCTATAGTTTGCGCATGCGTCCGGAAATAAGAAAAGCTTACTTCCCCCCTTTTTTTAAATTCACGGCTTCTACAAGGTTTAGATGAATTCTTAAAAAACACGAGTTTTTGGAAAATGTGATTTATTTCATAAATGGAATCAACAAGGTATGCACATTCTACGTAGTAATGACTTTCTATAGTTTGCGCATGCGTCCGGAAATAGTTAAAGCTTACTTCCGCCATTTTTTTAAAACCACAGCTTCTAGAAGGTTTACATGATTTCTTAAAAAACACGAGTTTTTAGAAAATGTGATTTATTTCATAAATGGAATCAACAAAGTATGCACATTCTATGTAATAATGACTTTCAAAAGTTTGTGCATGCGTCCGGAAACAGGAAAAGCTTACTTCCGCCAGTTTTTTAAAATCACAGCTTCTAGAAGGTTTACATGATTTCTTAAAAAACACGAGTTTTTAGAAAATGTGATTTATTTCATAAATGGAATCAACAAAGTATGCACATTCTATGTCATAACGACTTTCGATTGTTTGCGCATGTGCAAACTATGCACATTCTACATAATAACAACTTTCTATAGTTTGCGCATGCGTCCAGAAATAAGAAAAGCTTATTTCCCCCTTTTTTTAAATTCACAGCTCCTACAAGGTTGAGATGAATTCTTAAAAAACACGATCTTTTAGAAAATGTGATTTATTTCAGAAACGGAATCAACAAATTTTGCACATTCTACGTCATAACGACTTTCTATAGTTTGCGCATGCGTCCGGAAATAAGAAAAGCTTAATTCCCCCCGTTTTTTAAAATCACAGCTTCTAGAAGGTTTACATGATTTCTTAAAAAACACGAGTTTTTAGAAAATGTGATTTATTTCATAAATGGAATCAACAAAGTATGCACATTCTATGTCATAACGACTTTCTATAGTTTGCGCATGTGCAAACTATGCACATTCTACGTGATAACGATTTTCTATAGTTTGCACATGAGTCCGAAAATAAGAAAAGCTTACTTCGCCCCTTTTTTTAAATTCACAGCTTCTAGAAGGTTTAGATGAATTCTTAAAAAACACGAGTTTTTAGAAAATGTGATTCATTTCATAAATGGAATCAACAAAGTATGCACATTCTATGTCATAACGACTTTCTATAGTTTGCGCATGCGCAAACTATGCACATTCTACGTGATAACGACTTTCTATAGTTTGCGCATGCGTCCAGAAATAAGAAAAGCTTACTTCCCCCCTTTTTTTAAATTCACAGCTTCTAGAAGGTTTAGGTGAATTCTTAAATAACACGAGTTTTTAGAAAATATGATTTATTTCATAAATGGAATCAACAAGGTATGCACATTCTACGTAGTAACGACTTTCTAAAGTTTGCGCATGCGTCCGGAAATAAGAAAAGCTTACTTCCGCCAGTTTTTTTCATTCACAGCTTCTAGAAGGTTTACATGATTTCTTAAAAAACACGAGTTTTTAGAAAATATGATTTATTTCATAAATGTAATCAACAAAGTATGCACATTATTCGTCATAACGACTTTCTATAGTTTGCGCATGTGTCCGGAAATAAGAAAAGCTTAATTCCCCCCATTTTTTAAAATCACAGCTGCTAGAAGGTTTACATGATTTCTTAAAAAACATGAGTTTTTAGGAAATGTGATTTATTTCATAAATGGAATCAACAAAGTATGCACATTCTATGTCATAATGACTTTCTATAGTTTGCGCATGCGCAAACTATGCACATTCTACGTGATAATGACTTTCGATAGTTTTCCCATGCATCCGGAAATAAGAAAAGCTTACTTCCCCCCTTTTTTTAAATTCACAGCTTCTAGAAGGTTTAGGTGAATTCTTAAAAAACATGAGTTTTGAGAAAATGTGATTTATTTCATAAATGGAATAAACAAAGTATGCACATTCTATGTAATCACAACTTTCTAAAGTTTGCGCATGCATCCGGAAATATGAAAAGCTTACTTCCGCCAGTTTTTTAAAATCACAGCTTTTAGAAGGTTTAGATGAATTCTTAAAAAACACGAGTTTTTAGAAAATGTGATTTATTTCATAAATGTAATCAACAAAGTATGCACATTCTTCATCATAACGACTTTCTATAGTTTGCGCATGCGTCCAGAAATAAGAAAAGCTTAATTCCCCCCATTTTTTAAAATCACAGCTTCTAGAAGGTTTACATGATTTGTTAAAAAACATGAGTTTTTAGGAAATGTGATTTAGTTCATAAATGGAATCAAGAAAGTATCCACATTCTACGTACTAACGACTTTATATAGTTTGTGCATGTGTCCAGAAATATGAAAATCTTACTTCCGCCAGTTTTTGAAAACCACAGCTTCTAGAAGGTTTACATGATTTCTTAAAAAACACGAGTTTTTAGAAAATGTGATTTATTTCATAAATGGAATCAACAAGGTATGCACATTCTATGTAATAATGACTTTCTCAAGTTTGCACATGTGTCCGGAAATAAAAAAAGCTGACTTCCACCAGTTTTTTTCATTCACGGCTTCTAGAAGGTTTACATGATTTCTTAAAAAACAAGAGTTTTTTTAAAATGTGATTTATTTCATAAATGGAATCAACAAAGTATGCACATTCTATGTAATAACGACTTTCTAAAGTTTGCGCATGCGTCCGGAAATAAGAAAAGCTTACTTCCGCCAGTTTTTTAAAATCACAGCTTCTAGAAGGTTTACATGATTTCTTAAAAAACACGAGTTTTTAGAAAATGTGATTTATTTCATAAATGGAATCAACAAAGTATGCACATTCTATGTTATAACGACTTTCTATAGTTTGCGCATGCGAAACTATGCACATTCTATGTAATAACGAATTTTTATAGTTTGCGCATGCGTCCAGAAATAAGAAAAGCTTATTTCCCCCCTTTTTTTAAATTCACAGCTTCTAGAAGGTTTAGATGAATTCTTAAAAAACACGAGTTTTGAGAAAATGTGATTTATTTCATAAATGGAATCAGCAAATTTTGCACATTCTACGTGATAACGACTTTCTATAGTTTGCGCATACATCCGGAAATAAGAAAAGCTTAATTCCCCCCATTTTTTAAAATCACAGCTTCTAGAAGGTTTACGTGATACCTTAAAACACACGAGTTTTTAGAAAATGTGATTTATTTCATAAATGGAATCAACAAAGTATGCACATTCTATGTCATAACGACTTTCTATAGTTTGTGCATGCGCAAACTATGCACATTCTACGTGATAACGACTTTCTATAGTTTGCACATGCGTCCCGAAATAAGAAAAGCGTACTTCCCCCCTTTTTCGAAATTCACAGCTTCTAGAATGTTTGGATGAATTCTTAAACAACACGAGTTTTAGAAAATGTGATTTATTTCATAAATGGAATGAACAAACTATCAACATTCTATGTAATAACGACTTTCTATAGTTTGCGCATGCGTCCGGAAATAAGAAAGCTTACTTCCCCCTTTTTTTAAATTCACAGCTTTTAGAAGGTTTAGATGAATTCTTAAAAAACACGAGTTTTTAAAAAATGTGATTTATTTCATAAATGGAATCAACAAACTATGCACATTCTACGTAATAACGATTTTCCATAGTTTGCGCATGCGTCCGGAAATAAGAAAATCTTCCTTCCGCCAGTTTTTTAAAACGACAACTTCGAGAAGGTTTACATGATTTCTTAAAAAACATGAGTTCTTAGAAAATGTGATTTATTTCATAAATGGAATAAACAAAGTATGCACATTCTATGTAATCACGACTTTCTAAAGTTATTGCATGCATCGGAAATATGAAAAGCTTACTTCCGCCAGTTTTTTAGAATCACAGCTTTAGAAGGTTTAGATGAATTCTTAAAAACACGAGTTTTAGAAAATGTGATTTATTTCATAAATGTAATCAACAAAGTATGCACATTCTTCATCATAACGACTTTCTATAGTTTGCGCATGCGGCCTGGAAATAAGAAAAGCTTAATTCCCCCATTTTTAAAAATCACAGCTTCTAGAAGGTTTACATGATTTGTTAAAAAACATGAGTTTTTAGGAAATGTGATTTATTTCATAAATGGAATCAAGAAAGTATCCACATTCTACGTAGTAACGACTTTATATAGTTTGTGCATGCGTCCAGAAATATGAAAAGCTCACTTCCGCCAGTTTTTGAAAACCACAGCTTCTAGAAGGTTTACATGATTTCTTAAAAACACGAGTTTTTAGAAATGTGATTTATTTCATAAATGGAATCAACAAGGTATGCACATTCTACGTAATAACGACTTTCTCAAGTTTGCGCATGCGTCCGGAAATAAGAAAAGCTTACTTCCGCCAGTTTTTTAAAATCACAGCTTCTAGAAGGTTTACATGATATCTTAAAAAACACGAGTTTTTAGAAAATGTGATTTATTTCATAAATGGAATCAACAAAGTTTGCACATTCTACGTCATAACGTCTTTCTATAGTTTGCACATGCGTCTGGAAATAAGAAAAGCTTACTTCCGCCCGTCTTTTAAAATCACAAGCTTCTAGAAGGTTTACATGATTTCTTAAAAAACACGAGTTTTTAGAAAATGTGATTTATTTCATAAATGGAATCAAAAAAGTATGCACATTCTATGTCATAACGACTTTCTATAGTTTGCGCATGCGCAAACTATGCACATTCTATGTGATAACGACTTTCTATAGTTTGCGCATGTGTCCGGAAATAAGAAAAGCTTACTCCCCCCTTTTTTTAAATTCACAGCTTCTAGAAGGTTTAGATGAATTCATAAAAAACATGAGTTTTTTAGAAAATGTGATTTATTTCATAAATGGAATCAACAAACTATGCACATTCTACGTAATAACCACTTTCTATAGTTTGCGCATGCATCCGGAAATAAGAAAAGCTTACTTCCCCCCTTTTTTTAAATTCATTGCTTCTAGAATGTTTAGATGAATTCTTAAAAAACACGAGTTTTTGGAAAATGTGATTTATTTCATAAATGGAATCAACATAGCTTCCTTATTTTACGTCATAAACGACTTTCTATAGTTTGCGCATGCGTCCGGAAATAAAAAAGCTTAATTCCCCTAGTTTTTTAAAATCACAGCTTCTAGAAGGTTTACATGATTTGTTAAAAAACACGAGTTTTTAGAAAATGTTATTTATTTCATAAATGGAATCAACAAAGTATGCACATTCTATGTCATAACGATTCTCTATAGTTTGCCCATGCGCAAACTATGCACATTCTACGTGATAACGACTTTCTATAGTTTGCGCATGCGTCCGGAAATAAGAAAAGCATACTTCCCCCCTTTTTTTAAATTGGCAGCTTCTAGAAGGTTTAGATGAATTCTTAAAAAACATGAGTTTTTAGAAAATATGATTTATTTCATAAATGGAATCAACAAACTATGCACATTCTACGTAATAACAACTTTCTATAGCTTGAGCATGCGTCCAGAAATAAGAAAAGCTTACTTCCGCCAGTTTTTTAAAATCACAGCTTCTAGAAGGTTTACATGATTTCTTAAAAAACATGAGTTTTTCGAAAATGTGATTTATTTCATAAATGGAATCAACAAAGTATGCACATTCTACATCATAACAACTTTCTATAGTTTGAGCATGCGTCCGGAAATAAGAAAAGCTTAATTCCCCCCGTTGTTTAAAATCACAGCTTCTAAAAGGTTTACATGATTTCTTAAAAAACACGAGTTTTTAGGAAATGTGATTTATTTCATAAATGGAATCAACAAAGTATGCACATTCTAAGTCATAACGACTTTCTATAGTTTTCTCATGCGCAAACTTTGCACAATCTACGTGATAACGACTTTCTATAGTTTGCGCATGCGTCCAGAAATAAAAAAAACTTAATTCCCCTGTTTTTTAAAATCACAGATTCTAGAAGGTCTTAATGATTTCTTAAAAAACATGAGTTTTTAGAAAATGTGATTTATTTCATAAATGGAATCAACAAAGTATCCACATTCTACGCAATAACGACATTCTATAGTTTGCGCATGCATCCGGAAATAGGAAAGGTTTACTTCCCCCCTTTTTTTAAATTCATAGGTTCTAGAATGTTTAGATGAATTCTTAAAAAACACGATTTTTTAGGAAATGTGATTTATTTCATAAGTGGAATTAACAAAGTATGCACATTCTATGTCATAACTTCTTTCTATAGTTTGCGGCATGTGCAAACTATGCACATTCTACGTAATAACAACTTTCTATAGTTTGTGCACGCATCCGGAAATAAGAAAAGCTTACTTCCCCCCTTTTTTAAATTCATAGCTTCTAGAAGGTTTAGATGAATTCTTAAAAAACACGAGTTTTTAGAAAATGTGGTTTATTTCATAAATGGAATCAACAAAGTATGCACATTCTACGTCATAACAACTTTCTATAGTTTGCGCAGGCGTCCAGAAATAAGAAAAACTTAATTCCCCCTGTTTTTTTAAATCACAGCTTCTAGAAGCTTTACATGATTTCTTAAAAAACACGAGTTTTTAGAAAATGTGATTTATTTCATAAATGGAATCAACAAAGTATGCACATTCTATGTCATAAAGACTTTCTAAAGTTTGCGCATGCGCAAACTATGCACATTCTACGTGATAACGACTTTCTATAGTTTGCGCATGCGTCCGGAAATAAGAAAAGCTTACTTCCCACCTTTTTTTCAATTCATAGCTTCTAGAAGGTTTAGATGAATTCTTAAAATACATGAGTTTTTAGAAAATGTGATTTATTTCATAAATGGAATCAACAAACTATGCACATTCTATGTAATAACGACTTTCTATAGTTTGTGCATTCGTCCGGAAATAAGAAAAGCTTACGTTCGCCAGTTCTTTAAAACCACAGCTTCTAGAAGGTTTACATGATTTCTTAGAAAACACGAGTTTTTAGAAAATATGCTTTATTTCATAAATGGAATCAACAGAGTATACACATTCTATGTAATAACGACTTTCTAAAGTTTGCGCATGCATCCGGAAATATGAAAAGCTTACTTCCGCCAATTTTTTAAAATCGCAGCTTCTAGAAGGTTTACATGCCTTCTTAAAAAAACACAAGTTTTTAGAAAATGTGATTTATTTCATAAATAGAATAAAAAAAGTATGCACATTCTACATCATAACGACTTTCTATAGTTTGAGCATGCGTCCGGAAATAAGAAAAGCTTAATTCCCCCCGTTTTTTAAAATGACAGCTTCTAGAAGGTTTACATGATTTCTTAAAAAACATGAGTTTTTAGGAAATGTGATTTATTTCATAAATGGAATCAACAAAGTATGCACATTCTATGTCATAACGAATTTCTATAGTTTTCGCATGCGCAAACTATGCACATTCTACGTGATAACGACTTTCTATAGTTT
Organism: Larix kaempferi; assembly: GCA_027924585.1. Classification (NCBI taxonomy): domain Eukaryota; kingdom Viridiplantae; phylum Streptophyta; class Pinopsida; order Pinales; family Pinaceae; genus Larix; species Larix kaempferi. Next base: position 40,610,021 of record BSBM01000217.1, read on the forward strand.
GTGCATGCATTCGGAAATAAGAAAAGCTTACTTCCCCCCTTTTTTTAAATTCACAGCTTCTACAAGGTTTAGATGAATTCTTAAAAAACACAAGTTTTTAGAAAATGTGATTTATTTCATAAATGGAATCAACAAAGTATGCACATTCTACGTAGTAACGACTTTCTATAGTTTGCGCATGCATCCGGAAATAAGAAAAGCTTACTTCCGCCAGTTTTTTAAAATCACAGCTTCTACAAGGTTTACATGATTTCTTAAAAAACACGAGTTTTTAGAAAAATGTGATTTATTTCATAATGGAATCACAAAGTATGCACATTCTATGTCATAATGACTTTCTAAAGTATGCGCATGTGCAAACTATGCACATTCTACGTGATAACGACTTTATATAGTTTGCGCATGCGTCCAGAAATAAGAAAAGCTTACTTCCCCCATTTTTTAAATTCACAGCTTCTAGAAGGTTTAGATGAATTCTTAAAAAACACGAGTTTTTAGAAAATGTGATTTATTTCATAAATGGAATCAACAAAGTATGCACATTCTATGTCATAACGACTTTCTATAGTTTGCGCATGCGCAAACTATGCACATTCTACGTAATAACGACTTTCTATAGTTTGCGCATGCCCCAGAAATAAGAAAAGCTTACTTCCGCCAGTTTTTTAAAACCACATCTTCTAGAAGGTTTACATGATTTGTTAAAAAGCAAGATTTTTTAGAAAATGTGATTTATTTCATAAATGGAATCAACAAAGTATGCACATTCTATGTAATAACGACTTTCTATAGTTTGCGCATGCGTCCGGAAATAAGAAAAGCTTACTTCTCCCCTTTTTTTAAATTCACGGCTTCTAGAAGGTTTAAATGAATTCTTAAAAAACACGAGTTTTTGAAAATGTGATTTATTTTATTAATGGAATCAACAAGGTATGCACATTCTACGTAGTAACGACTTTCTATAGTTTGTGCATGCGTCCGGAAATAAGAAAAGCTTAATTCCCCCCGTTTTTTAAAATCACAGCTTCTAGAAGGTCTACATGATTTCTTAAAAAACTTGAATTTTTAGAAAATGTGATTTATTTCATAAATGGAATCAACAAAGTATGCACATTCTACGTAGTAACGACCTTCTGTAGTTTGCGCATGCGTCCGGAAATAAGAAAATCTTACTTCCGCTAGTTTTTTAAAATCACAGCTTCTAGAAGGTTTACATGATTTCTTAAAAAACACGAGTTTTTAGAAAACGTGATTTATTTCAGAAATGGAATCAACAAAGTATGCACATTCTATGTAATAACGACTTTCGAAAGTTTGCGCATGCGTCCGGAAATAAGAAAAGCTTAATTCCCCCCGTTTTTTAAAATCACAGCTTATATAAGGTTTACATGATTTCTTAAAAAACACGAGTTCTTAGGAAATGTGATTTATTTCATAAATGGAATCAAAAAAGTATGCACATTCTATTTCATAACTTCTTTCTTTAGTTTGCGCATGCGCAAACTATGCACATTCTACGTAATAACAACTTTCTATAGTTTGCGCATGCATCCGGAAATAAGAAAAGCTTACTTCCCCCCTTTTTTTAAATTCATAGCTTCTAGAAGGTTTAGATGAATTCTTAAAAAACATGAGTTTTTAGAAAATGTGATTTATTTCATAAATGGAATCAACAAAGTATGCCCATTCTACGTCATAACAACTTTCTATAGTTTGCGCATGCGTCCGGAAATAAGAAAAGTTTAATTCCCCCTGTTTTTTAAAATCACAGCTTCTAGAAGCTTTACATGATTTCTTAAAAAACACGAGTTTTTAGAAAATGTGATTTATTTCATAAATGGAATCAACAAAGTATGCAAATTCTATGTCATAACGACTTTCTAAAGTTTGCGCATGCGTCCGGAAATAAGAAAACCTTACTTCTGCCAGTTTTTAAAAATCACAGCTTCTAGAAGTTTTACATGATTTCTTAAAAAACATGAGTTTTTAGAAAATGTGATTTATTTCATAAATGGAATCAACAATGTATGCACAGTCTATGTCATAATCACTTTCTCTAGTTTGCGCATGCGTCCAGAAATAAGAAAAGCTTAATTCCCCCCGTTTTTTAAAATCACAGCTTCTAGAAGGTTTACATGATTTCTTAAAAAACACGAGTTTTTAGGAAATGTGATTTATTTCATAAATGGAATCAACAAAGTATGCACATTCTATGTCATAACTTCTTTCTATAGTTTGCGCATGCGCAAACTATGCACATTCTATGTAATAACAACTTTCTATAGTTTGCGCATTCGTCCGGAAATAAGAAAAGCTTACTTCCCCCCTTTTTTTAAATTCATAGCTTCTAGAAGGTTTAGATGAATTCTTAGAAAACACGAGTTTTTAGAAAATGTGGTTTATTTCATAAATGGAATCAACAAAGTATGCACATTCTACATCATAACAACTTTCTATAGTTTGCGCATGCGTCCGGAAATAAGAAAAGCTTACTTCCCCCCTTTTTTTAAATTCACAGATTCTAGAAGGTTTACATGAATTCTTGGAAAACACGAGTTTTTAGAAAATGTGATTTATTTCATAAATGGAATCAACAAATTATGCACATTCTACGTCATAACGAATTCCTATAGTTTGCGCATGCGTCTGGAAATAAGAAAAGCTTAATTCCACCCGTTTTTTAAAATCACAGCTTCTAGAAGGTTTAGATGAATTCTTAAAAAACACGAGTTTTAGAAAATGTGATTTATTTTATAAATGGAATCAACAAGGTATGCACATTCTACGTGTTAACGACTTTCTATAGTTTGCGCATGCGTCCGGAAATAAGAAAAGCTTACTTCCGCTAGTTTTTTAAAGCCACAGCTTCTAGAAGGTTTACACGATTTCTTAAAAAACACGATTTTTAGAAAATGTGATTTATTTATAAATGGAATCATCAAAGTATGCACATTCTATATAATAACGACTTTCTAAAGTTTGCGTATGCGTCCGAAAATAAGAAAAGCTTACTTCCGCCAGATTTTAAAATCACAGCTTCTAAAAGGTTTACATGATTTCATAAAAAACACGAGTTTTTTAAAATGTGATTTATTTCATAAATGGAATCAACAAAGTATGCACATTCTATGTCATAACTTTCTTTCTATAGTTTGTGCATGCGCAAACTATGCACATTCTACGTAATAACAAATTTCTATAGTTTGCGCATTCGTCCGGAAATAAGAAAAGCTTACTTCCCCCCTTTTTTAAATTCATAGCTTCTAGAAGGTTTAGTTGAATTCTTAAAAAACGGGAGTTTTTAGAAAATGTGGTTTATTTCATAAATTGAATCAACAAAGTATGCACATTTTACATCATAACAACTTTCTATAGTTTGCGCATGCGTCCGGAAATAAGAAAACCTTACCTCCCCCCTTTTTTCAAATTCACGGCTTCTAGAAGGTTTACATGATTTCTTAAAAAATATGAGTTTTTAGAAATGTCATTTATTTCATAAATGGAATCAACAAAGTATTGCACATAATATGTTATAAACTACTTTCTATAGTTTGTGCATGCGCAAACTATGCACATTCTACGTAATAACAAATTTCTATAGTTTGCGCATGCGTCCAGAAATAAGAAAAGCTTACTTCCCCCCTTTTTTTAATTCACAGCTTCTAGAAGGTTTAGATGAATTCTTAAAAAACACGAGTTTTTAGAAAATGTGATTTATTTCATAAATGGAATCAACAAAGTATGCACATTCTACATCATAACAACTTTCTATAGTTTGAGCATGCGTCCGGAAATAAGAAAAGCTTAATTCCCCCTGTTTTTTAAAATCACAGCTTCTAGAAGGTTTACATGATTTCTTAAAAAACACGAGTTTTTAGGAAATGTGATTTATTTCATAAATGGAATCAACAAAGTATGCACATTCTATGTCATAAACGACTTTCTATAGTTTGCGCATGTGCAAACTATGCACATTCTACGTGATAACGACTTTCCATTGTTTGTGCATGCGTCCAGAAATAAGAAAAGCTTACTTCCCCCCATTTTTTAAATTCACAGCTTCCAGAAGGTTTAGATGAATTCTTAAAAAACACGAGTTTTAGAAAATGTGATTTATTTCATAAATGGAATCAACAAACTAAGCACATTCTACGTAATAACGACTTTTTATAGTTTGTGCATTCGTCCAGAAATAAGAAAAGCTTACTTCCCCCCTTTTTTTAATTCACAGCTTCTAGAAGGTTTAGATGAATTCTTAAAAAACACGAGTTTTTAGAAAATGTGATTTATTTCATAAATGGAATCAACAAACTATGCACATTCTACGTAATAACGACTTTCGATAGTTTGCGCATGCAATCCGGAAATAAGAAAAGCTTCCTTTTGCCTTTTTTTTAAAACCACAGCTTCTAGAAGGTTTACATGATTTCTTAAAAAACACGAGTTTATAGAAAATGTGATTTATTTCATAAATGAATCAACAAAGTGTGCACATTCTATGTAATAACGACTTTCTAAAGTTTGCGCATGCGTTCGGAAAATATTAAAAGCTTACTTCCCCCAGTTTTTAAAAATCACAGCTTCTAGAAGGTTTACATGATTTCTTAAAAAACACGAGTTTTTAGAAAATGTGATTTATTTCATAAATGGAATCAACAAAGTATGCACATTCTACGTCATAACAACTTTCTATACTTTATGCATCCGTCCAGAAATAAGAAAAGCTTAATTCCCCCCATTTTTTTAAAATCAAAGCTTCTAGAAGGTTTACATGATTTCTTAAAAAACACGAGTTTTAGGAAATGTGATTTATTTCATAAATGGATTCAACAAAGTATGCACATTCTATGTCATAACGACTTTCTATAGTTTGCGCATGCGCAAACTATGCACATTCTACGTGATAACGACCTTCTATAGTTTACGCATACGTTCGGAAATAAGAAAAACTTACTTCCCCCCTTTTTTAAATTCATAGCTTCTAGAAGGTTTAGATGATTTCTTAAAAAACACGAGTTTTTAGAAAATGTGATTTATTCATAAATGGAATCAACAAAGTGTGCACATTCTACGTAGTAACGACTTTCTATATTTTGCGCATGCGTCTGGAAATAAGAAAAGCTTAATTCCCCCTGTTTTTTAAAATCACAGCTTCTAGAAGGTTTACATGATTTCTTAAAAAACACAAGTTTTTAGGAAATGTGATTTATTTCATAAATAGAATCAACAAAGTATGGAAATTCTATGTCATAACGACTTTCTATAGTTTGCGCATGCACAAACTATGCACATTCTACGTGATAACGACTTTCTATAGTTTGTGCAATCCGGAAATAAGAAAAGCTTACTTCCCCCCTTTTTTTAAATTCACAGCTTCCAGAAAATTTAGATGAATTCTTAACAAACATGAGTTTTTAGAAAATGTGATTTATTTCATAAATGGAATCAACAAACTATGCACAATCTACATAATAACGACTTTTTATAGTTTGCGCATGCGTCCGGAAATAAGAAAAGCTTACTTCTGCCAGTTTTTTAAAACCATAGCTTCTAGAAGGTTTACATGATTTCTTAAAAAACATGAGTTTTTAGAAAAGGTGATCTATTTCATAAATGGAATCAACAAAGTATGCACATTCTATGTCATAACGGATTTCTATAGTTTGCGCCTACGCAAATTATGCACATTCTACGTAATAACGACTTTCTATAGTTTGCGCATGCGTCCGGAAATAAGAAAAGCTTACTTCCCCCCTTTTTTTAAATTCACAGCTTCTAGAAGGTTTAGATGAATTCTTAAAAAACACGAGTTTTTAGAAAATGTGATTTATTTCATAAATGGAATCAACAAGGTATGCACATTCTACGTAGTAACGAGCTTCTATAGTTTGCGCATCCGTCCAGAAATAAGAAAAGCTTACTTCCATAATTTTTTTATAACCACAGCTTCTAGAAGGTTTACATGATTTCTTAAAAAACACGAGTTTTTAGAAAATGTGATTTATTTCATAAATGGAATCAACAAAGTAAGCACATTCTATGTAATAACGACTTCGAAAGTTTGTGCATGCGTCCAGAAATATGAAAGCTTACTTCCGCCAGTTTTTTAAAATCACAGCTTCTAGAAGGTTTACATGATTTCATAAAAAACACGAGTTTTTAGAAAATGTGATTTATTTCATAAATGGAATCAACAATGTATGCACATTCTACGTCATAATGACTTTCTATAGTTTGCACATGCGTCCGGAAATAAGAAAAGCTTAATTCCCCCTGTTTTTTAAAATCACAGCTTCTAGAAGGTTTACATGATTTCTTAAAAACAAGAGTTTTTAGGAAATGTGATTTATTTCATAAATGGAAGCAACAAAGTATGCACATTCTACGTCATAACTTCTTTCTATAGTTTGTGCATGCGCAAACTATGCACATTCTACGTAATAACAACTTTCTATAGTTTGCGCATGCATCCGGAAATAAGAAAAGCTTACTTCCCCCCTTTTTTTAAATTCATAGCTTCTAGACGGTTTAGATGAATTCTTAAAAAACATGAGTTTTTTAGAAAATGTGATTTATTTCATAAATGGAATCAAAAAAGTTTGCACATTCTACGTCATAATGACTTTCTATAGTTTTCGCATGCGTCCGGAAATAAGAAAAGCTTAACTCCCCCCATTTTTTAAAATCACAGCTTGTAGAAGGTTTACCACGAATTCTTAAAAAACACGAGTTTTTAGAAAATGTGATTTATTTCATCAATGGAATCAACAAAGTATTCACATTCTATGTCATAACGACTTTCTATAGTTTCACATGCGCAAACTATGCACATTCTACGTGATAACGACTTTCTATAGTTTGCGCATGCGTCCGAAAATATGAAAAGTTTACTCTCCCCCTTTTTTTAAATTCACAGCTTCTAGAAGGTTTAGATGAATTCTTAAAAAACACGAGCTTTTAGAAAATGTGATTTATTTCATAAATGGAATAAAAAAACTATGCACATTCTACACAATAACGACTTTTTATAGTTTGCACATGTGTCCGGAAATAAGAAAAGCTTACTTCCACCAGTTTTTTAAAACCACAGCTTCTAGAAGGTTTGAATGATTTCTTAAAAAAAATGAGTTTTTAGAAAATGTGATTTATTTCATAAATGGAATCAAAAAAGTATGCACATCCTATTTAATAACGACTTTCGAAAGTTTGCGCATGCGTCCGGAAATATGAAAAGCTTACTTCCGCCAGTTTTTTAAAATTACAGCTTCTAGAAGGTTTAGATGAATTCTTAAAAAACACGAGTTTTTAGAAAATGTGATTTATTTCATAAATGGAATCAACAAAGTATGCACATTCTATGTCATAACGACTTTCTATAGTTTGCGCATGCGTCCGGAAATAAGAAAAGCTTACTTCCACCAGTTTTTTTAAATCACAGTTTCTAGAATGTTTACTTGATTTCTTAAAAAAACAAGTTTTTAGAAAATGTGATTTATTTCATAAATGGAATCAACAAAGTATGCACATTCTATGTCATAACGACTTTCTATAGTTTGCGCATGCGCAAACTATGCACATTCCACGTAATAACGACTTTCTATAGTTTGCGCATGCGTCCGGAAAAAAGAAAAACTTACTTCCCCCCCTTTTTTTAAATTCACAGCTTCTAGAAGGTTTAGATGAATTCTTAAAAAACACGAGTTTTTAGAAAATGTGATTTATTTCATAAATGGAATCAACAAATTTTGCACATTCTACGTCATAACGACTTTCTATAGTTTGCGCATGCGTTCGGAAATAACAAAAGCTTAATTCCCCCCGTTTTTTAAAATCACAGCTTCTAGAAGGTTTACATGATTTCTTAAAAAACACAAGTTTTTAGAAAATGTGATTTATTTCATAAATGGAATCAGCAAAATATTCACATTCTACGTAATAACGACTTTCTAAAGTTTGCGCACGCGTCCAGAAATAAGAAAAGCTTCCTTCCGCCAGTGTTTTAAAACCACAGCTTCTAGAAGGTTTACATGATTTCTTAAAAAACACGAGTTTTTAGAAAATGTGACTTATTTCATAAATTGAATCAACAAAGTATGCACATTCTATGTAATAACGACTTTCTAAAGTTTGCGCATGCGTCCGGAAATAAGAAAACCTTACTTCTGCCAGTTTTTAAGAATCACAGCTTCTAGAAGGTTTACATGATTTCTTAAAAAACACGATTTTTTAGAAAATGTGATTTATTTCATAAATGGAATCAACAATGTATGCACAATCTATGTCATAACCACCTTCTATAGTTTGCGCATGCGTCCAGAAATAAGAAAAGCTTAATTCCCCCCGTTTTTTAAAATCACAGCTTCTAGAAGGTTTACATGATTTCTTAAAAAACACGAGTTTTTAGGAAATGTGATTTATTTCATAAATGGAATCAACAAAGTATGCACATTCTATGTCATAACTTCTTTCTATAGTTTGCGCATGCGCAAACTATGCACATTCTATGTAAAAACAACTTTCTATAGTTTGCGCATTCGTCCGGAAATAAGAAAAGCTTACTTCCCCCCTTTTTTAAAATTCATAGCTTCTAGAAGGTTTAGATGAATTCTTAAAAAACACGAGTTTTTAGAAAATGTGGTTTATTTCATAAATGGAATCAACAAAGTATGCAAATTCTACGTCATAACAACTTTCTATAGTTTGCGCATGCGTCCGGAAATAAGAAAAGCTTACTTCCCTCCTTTTTTTAAATTCACAGCTTCTAGAAGGTTTACATGAATTCTTGGAAAACACGGGTTTTTAGAAAATGTGATTTATTTCATAAATGGAATCAACAAATTATGCACATTCTACGTCATAACGACTTCCTATAGTTTGCGCATGTGTCTGGAAATAAGAAAAGCTTAATTCCCCCCGTTTTTTAAAATCACAGCTTCTAGAAGGTTTACATAATTTCTTAAAAAACACGAGTTTTTAGGAAATGTGATTTATTTCATAAATGGAATCAACAAAGTATGCACATTCTATGTCATAACGAATTTCTATAGTTTGCGCATGCTCAAACTATGCACATTCTACGTGATAACGACTTTCTATTGTTTGCGCATGCGTCCAGAAATAAGAAAAGCTTACTTCCCCCCATTTTTTAAATTCACAGCTTCCAGAAGGTTGAGATGAATTCTTTAAAAACACGAGTTTTTAGAAAATGTGATTTATTTCATAAATGAAATCAACAAACTAAGCACATTCTACGTAATAACGACTCTTTATAGTTTGTGCATGCATCCGGAAATAAGAAAAGCTTACTTCCCCCCTTTTTTTAAATTCATAGCTTCTAGAAGGTTTAGATGAATTCTTAAAAAACACGAGTTTTTAGAAAATGTGATTTATTTCATAAATGGAATCAAAAAACTATGCACATTCTACGTAATAACAACTTTTGATAGTTTGCGCATGCATCCATAAATAAGAAAAGCTTCCTTCCGCCATTTTTTTAAAACCACAGCTTCTAGAAGGTTTACATGATTTCTTAAAAAACACGATTTTTTAGAAAATGTGATTTATTTCATAAATGGAATCAACAAAGTATGCACATTCTATGTAATAACGACTTTCTAAAGTTTGCGCATGTGTTCGGAAATATGAAAAGCTTACTTCCACCAGTTTTTAAAAATCACAGCTTCTAGATGGTTTACATGATTTCTTAAAAAACAAGAGTTTTTAGAAGATGTCATTTATTTCATAAATGGAATCAACAAAGTATGCACATTCTACGTCATAACAACTTTCTATACTTTGCGCATCCATCCGGAAATAAGAAAAGCTTAATTCCCCCCGTTTTTTAAAATCAAAGCTTCTAGAAGGTTTACATGATTTCTTAAAAAACACGAGTTTTTAGGAAATGTGGTTTATTTCATAAGTGGAATCAACAAAGTATGCACATTCTACGTCATGACAACTTTCTATAGTTTGCGCATGCGTCCGGAAATAAGAAAAGCTTACCTCCCCCCTTTTTTCAAATTCACAGCTTCTAGAAGGTTTACATGATTTCTTAAAAAACATGAGTTTTTAGAAAATGTGATTTATTTCATAAATGGAATCAACAAAGTATGCACATTCTATGTTATAACGACTTTCTATAGTTTTCGCATCCGCAAACTATGCACATTCTACGTAATAACAAATTTCTATAGTTTGCGCATGCGTCCAGAAATAAGAAAAGCTTATTTCCCCCCTTTTTTTAAATTCACAGCTTCTAGAAGGTTTAGATGTATTCTTAAAAAACACGAGTTTTTAGAAAATGTGATTTATTTCATCAATGGAATCAACAAAGTATGCACATTCTACATCATAACGACTTTCTATAGTTTGAGAATGCGTCCGGAAATAAGAAAAGCTTAATTCCCCCCGTTTTTTAAAATCACAGCTTCTAGAAGGTTTACATGATTTCTTAAAAAACACGAGTTTTTAGGAAATGTGATTTATTTCATAAATGGAATCAACAAAGTATGCACATTCTATGTCATAACGAATTTATATAGTTTGCGCATGCGCAAACTATGCACATTCTACGTGATAACGACTTTCTATTGTTTGCGCATGCGTCCAGAAATAAGAAAAGCTTACTTCCCCCCATTTTTTAAATTCACAGCTTCCAGAAGGTTTAGATGAATTCTTAAAAAACACGAGTTTTTAGAAAATGTGATTTATTTCATAAATGGAATAAAAAAACTAAGCACATTCTATGTAATAACGACTCTTTATAGTTTGTGCATGCGTCCGGAAATAAGAAAAGCTTACTTCCCCCCATTTTTTAAATTCACAGCTTCAAGAAGGTTTAGATGAATTCTTAAAAAACAAGAATTTTTAGAAAATGTGATTTAATTCATAAATGGAATCAACAAACTATGCACATTCTACGTAATAACAACTTTCGATAGTTTGCGCATGCATCCAGAAATAAGAAAAGCTTCCTTCCGCCATTTTTTTAAAACCACAGCTTCTAGATGGTTTACATGATTTCTTAAAAAACACGAGTTTTTAGAAAATTTGATTTATTTCATAAATGGAATCAACAAAGTATGCACATTCTATGTATTAACGACTTTCTAAAGTTTGCGCATGCGTTTGGAAATATGAAAAGCTTACTTCCCCCAGTTTTTAAAAATCACAGCTTCTAGATGGTTTACATGATTTCTTAAAAAACACGAGTTTTTAGAAAATGTGATTTATTTCATAAATGGAATCAACAAAGTATGCACATTCTACGTCATAACAACTTTCTATACTTTGCGCATCCGTCCGGAAATAAGAAAAGCTTAATTCCCCCCGTTTTTTAAAATCAAAGCTTCTAGAAGGTTTACATGATTTCTTAAAAAACACGAGTTTTTAGGAAATGTGGTTTATTTCATAAATGGAATCAACAAAGTATGCACATTCTACGTCATAACAACTTTCTATAGTTTGCGCATGCGTCCGGAAATAAGAAAAGCTTACCTCCCCCCTTTTTTCAAATTCACAGCTTCTAGAAGGTTTACATGATTTCTTAAAAAACATGAGTTTTTAGAAAATGTGATCTATTTCATAAATGGAATCAACAAAGTATGCACATTCTATGTTATAACGACTTTCTATAGTTTGAGCATGCGCAAACTATGCACATTCTACGTAATAACAAATTTCTATAGTTTGCGCATGCGTCCAGAAATAAGAAAAGCTTATTTCCCCCCTTTTTTTAAATTCACAGCTTCTAGAAGGTTTAGATGAATTCTTAAAAAACACGAGTTTTTAGAAAATGTGATTTATTTCATAAATGGAATCAACAAACTATGCACATTCTACGTAATACCAACTTTCGATAGTTTGCGCATGCATCCAGAAATAAGAAAAGCTTCCTTCCGCCATTTTTTTAAAACCACAGCTTCTAGAAGGTTTACATGATTTCTTAAAAAACACGAGTTTTTAGAAAATGTGATCTATTTCATAAATGGAATCAACAAAGTATGCACATTCTATGTAATAACGACTTTCTAAAGTTTGCGCATGCGTTCGGAAATATGAAAAGCTTACTTCCCCCAGTTTTTAAAAATCACAGCTTCTAGATGGTTTACATGATTTCTTAAAAAACACGAGTTTTTAGAAAATGTCATTTATTTCATAAATGGAATCAACAAAGTATGCACATTCTACGTCATAAAAACTTTCTATACTTTGCGCATCCGTTCGGAAATAAGAAAAGCATAATTCCCCCCGTTTTTTAAAATCAAAGCTTCTAGAAGGTTTACATGATTTCTTAAAAAACATGAGTTTTTAGGAAATGTGATTTATTTCATAAATGGATTCAACAAAGTATGCACATTCTATTTCATAACGACTTTCTATAGTTTGCGCATGCGCAAACTATGCACATTCTACGTGATAATGACCTTCTATAGTTTACGCATACGTTCGGAAATAAGAAAAGCTTACTTCCCCCCTTTGTTTAAATTCACAGCTTCTAGAAGGTTTAGATGAATTCCTAAAAAAAATGAGTTTTTAGAAAATGTGATTTATTTCATAAATGGAATCAACAAAGTTTGCGCATTCTATGTCATAACGACTTTCTATAGTTTTTGCATGCGTCCGGAAATAAGAAAAGCTTAATTCCCCTCGTTTTTTAAAATCACAGCTTCTAGAAGGTTTACATGATTTCTTAAAAAACACGAGTTTTTAGAAAATGTGATTTATTTCATAAATGGAATCAACAAAGTATGCACATTCTATGTCATAACGACTTTCTAAAGTTTGCGCATGCGCAAACTATGAACATTCTACGTGATAACGACTTTATATAGTTTGCGCATGCGTCCGGAAATACGAAAAGCTTACTTCCCCCCTTTTTTTAAATACATAGGTTCTAGAAGGTTTAGATGAATTCTTAAAAAGCATGAGTTTTTAGAAAATGTGGTTTATTTCATAAATGGAATCAACAAAGTATGCACATTCTACGTCATAACAACTTTCTATAGTTTGCACATGCCTCCGGAAATAAGAAAAGCTTAATTCCCCCTGTTTTTTAAAATCATGGCTTCTAGAAGGTTTACATGATTTCTTAAAAAACACAGGTTTTTAGAAAATGTGATTTAAATTCATAAATGGAATCAAGAAAAGCTTAATTCCCCTCGTTTTTTAAAATCACAGCTTCTAGAACGTTTACATGATTTCTTAAAAAACATGAGTTTTTAGAAAATATGATTTATTTCATAAATGGAATGAACAAAGTATGCACATTGTATGTCATAACGACTTTCTATAGTTTTCGCATGCGCAAACTATGCACATTCAACGTGATAACTACTTTCTATAGTTTGCGCATGCGTCCGGAAATAAGAAAAGCTTACTTCCCCCCTTTTTTTTAATTCACAGCTTCCAGAAAATTTAGATGAATTCTTAACAAACATGAGTTTTTAGAAAATGTGATTTATTTCATAAATGGAATCAACAAACTATGCACATTCTACATAATAACGACTTTTTATAGTTTGCGCATGCGTCCGGAAATAAGAAAAGCTTACTTCTGCCAGTTTTTTAAAACCACAGCTTCTAGACGGTTTACATGATTTCTTTAAAAACATGAGTTTTTAGAAAAGGTGATTTATTTCATAAATGGAATCAACAAAGTATGCACATTCTATGTCATAACGGATTTCTATAGTTTGCGCATGCGCAAATTATGCACATTCTACGTGATAACGACTTTCTATAGTTTGCGCATGCGTCCGGAAATAAGAAAAGCTTACTTCCCCCCTTTTTTAAAATTCACAGCTTCTAGAAGGTTTAGATGAATTCTTAAAAAACTCGAGTTTTTAGAAAATGTGATTTATTTCTTAAATGGAATCAACAAGGTATGCACATTCTACGTAGTAACGAGTTTCTATAGTTTGCGCATCCGTCCAGAAATAAGAAAAGCTTACTTCCGCAAGTTTTTTAAAACCACGGCTTCTAGAAGGTTTACATGTTTCTTAAACAACACGAGTTTTTAGAAAATGTGATTTATTTCATAAATGGAATCAACAAAGTATGCACATTCTATGTAATAACGACTTTTGAAAGTTTGCGCATGCGTCCGGAAATATGAAAAGCTTACTTCCGCAAGTTTTTTAAAATCACAGCTTCTAGAAGGTTTACATGATTTCATAAAAAACACGAGTTTTTAGAAAATGTGATTTATTTCATAAATGGAATCAACAATGTATGCACATTCTACATCATAACGACTTTCTATAGTTTGCGCATGCGTCCGGAAATAAGAAAAGCTTAATTCCCCCTGTTTTTTAAAATCACAGCTTCTAGAAGGTTTACATGATTTCTTAAAAAACAAGAGTTTTTAGGAAATGTGATTTATTTCATAAATGGAATCAACAAAGTATGCACATTCTACGTCATAACTTCTTTCTATAGTTTGCGCATGCGCAAACTATGCACATTCTACGTAATAACAACTTTCTATAGTTTGCGCATGCATCCGGAAATAAGAAAAGCTTACTTCCCCCCTTTTTTAAAATTCATAGCTTCTAGAAGGTCTAGATGAATTCTTAAAAAACACGAGTTTTTAGAAAATGTGATTTATTTCATAAATGGAATCAAAAAGTTTGCACATTCTACGTCATAATGACTTTCTATAGTTTGCGCATGCGTCCGGAAATAAGAAAAGCTTAACTCCCCCCGTTTTTTAAAATCAAAGCTTGTAGAAGGTTTACACGAATTCTTAAAAAACACGAGTTTTTAGAAAATGTGATTTATTGCATAAATGGAATCAACAAAGTATTCACATTCTATGTCATAACGACTTTCTATAGTTTGCACATGCGCAAACTATTCACATTCTACGTGATAACGACTTTCTATAGTTTGCGCATGCGTCCGAAAATATGAAAAGTTTACTTCCCCCCTTTTTTTAAATTCACAGCTTCTAGAAGGTTTAGATGAATTCTTAAAAACACGAGTTTTTAGAAAATGTGATTTTAAATGGAATAAAAAAACTATGCACATTCTACACAATAACGACTTTTTATAGTTTGCACATGTGTCCGGAAATAAGAAAAGATTACTTCCACCAGTTTTTTAAAACCACAGCTTCTAGAAGGTTTGAATGATTTCTTAAAAAACATGAGTTTTTAGAAAATGTGATTTATTTCATAAATGGAATTAACAAAGTATGCACATCCTATTTAATAACGACTTTCGAAAGTTTGCACATGCGTCCGGAAATAAGAAAAGCTTAATTCCCCCCGTTTTTTAAAATCACAGCTTCTAGAAGGTTTACATGATTTCTTAAAAAACACCAGTTTTTAGGAAATGTGATTTATTTCATAAATGGAATCAACAAAGTATGCACATTCTATGTCATAACTTCTTTCTATAGTTTGCGCATGCGCAAACTATGCACATTCTACGTAATAACAACTTTCTATAGTTTGCGCATTCGTCCGGAAATAAGAAAAGCTTACTTCCCCCCTTTTTTTAAATTCATAGCTTCTAGAAGGTTTAGATGAATTCTTAAAAAACACGAGTTTTTAGAAAATGTTGTTTATTTCATAAATGGAATCAACAAAGTATGCAAATTCTACGTCATAACAACTTTCTATAGTTTGCGCATGCGTCCGAAAATAAGAAAAGCTTACTTCCCCCCTTTTTTTAAATTCACAACTTCTAGAAGGTTTACATGAATTCTTGGAAAACATGAGTTTTTAGAAAATGTGATTTATTTCATAAATGGAATCAACAAATTATGCACATTCTACGTCATAACGAGTTCCTATAGTTTGCGCATGCGTCTGGAAATAAGAAAAGCTTAATTCCCCCCGTTTTTTAAAATCACAGCTTCTAGAAGGTTTACATAATTTCTTAAAAAACACGAGTTTTTAGAAAATGTGATTTATTTCATAAATAAAATAAACAAAGTATGCACATTCTATGTCATAACGACCTTCTATAGTTGGCGAATGCGCAAAGTATGCACATTCTACGTGATAACGACTTTCTATAGTTTGCGCATGGATCCGGAAATAAGAAAAGCTTACTTCCCCCCTTTTTTTAAATTCACAGCTTCTAGAAGGTTTAGATGAATTCTTAAAAAACACGATTTTTTAGAAAATGTGATTTATTTCATAAATGGAATCAACAAGGTATGCACATTCTATGTGTTAACGACTTTCTATAGTTTGCGCATGCGTCCGGAAATAAGAAAAGCTTAATTCCCCCCGTTTTTTAAAATCACAGCTTCTAGAAGGTTTACATGATTTCTTAAAAAACACGAGTTCTTAGGAAATGTGATTAATTTCATAAATGGAATCAACAAAGTATGCACATTCTATGTCATAACGACTTTCTATAGTTTGCGCATGCGCAAACTATGCACATTCTACGTGATAACGACTTTCTATTGTTTGCACATGCGTCCAGAAATAAGAAAAGCTTACTTCCCCCGATTTTTTAAATTCACAGCTTCTAGAAGGTTTAGATGAATTCTTAAAAAACACGAGTTTTTAGAAAATGTGATTTATTTCATAAATGGAATCAACAAACTAAGCACATTCTACGTAATAACGACTTTTTATAGTTTGTGCATGCGTCCGGAAATAAGAAAAGCTTACTTCCCCCCTTTTTTTAAGTTCACAGCTTCTAGAAGGTTTAGATGAATTCTTAAAAAACACGAGTTTTTAGAAAATGTGATTTATTCCATAAATGGAATCAACAAACTATGCACATTCTACGTAATAACAACTTTCGATAGTTTGCGCATGCATCCAGAAATAAGAAAAGCTTCCTTCCGCCATTTTTTTAAAACCACAGCTTCTAGAAGGTTTACATGATTTCTTAAAAAACACGAGTTTTTAGAAAATGTGATGTATTTCATAAATGGAATCAACAAAGTATGCACATTCTATGTAATAACGACTTTCTAAAGTTTGCGCATGCGTTCGGAAATATGAAAAGCTTACTTCCCCCAGTTTTTAAAAATCACAGCTTCTAGATGGTTTACATGATTTCTTAAAAAACACGAGTTTTTAGGAAATGTGATTTATTTCATAAATGGATTCAACAAAGTATGCACATTCTATGTCATAACGACTTTCTATAGTTTGCGCATGCACAAACTATGCACATTCTATGTGATAACGACCTTCTATAGTTTACGCATAAGTTCGGAAATAAGAAAAGCTTCCTTCCCCCCTTTTTTTAAATTCACAGCTTCTAGAAGGTTTAGATGAATTCTTAAAAAACACGAGTTTTTAGAAAATGTGATTTATTTCATAAATGGAATCAACAAAGTGTGCACTTTCTACATAGTAACGACTTTCTATAGTTTGCGCATGCGTCCGGAAATAAGAAAAGCTTAATTCCCCCTGTTTTTTAAAATCACAGCTTCTAGAAGGTTTACATGATTTCTTAAAAAACACAAGTTTTTAGAAAATGTGATTTATTTCATAAATGGAATCAACAAAGTATGGACATTCTATGTCATAACGACTTTCTATAGTTTGCACATGCAGAAACTATGCACATTCTACGTGATAACGACTTTCTATAGTTTGCGCAATTGTCCGGAAATAAGAAAAGCTTACTTCCCCCCTTTTTTTAAATTCACAGCTTCCAGAAAATTTAGATGAATTCTTAACAAACATGAGTTTTTAGAAAATGTGATTTATTTCATAAATGGAATCAACAAACTATGCACATTGTACATAATAACGACTTTTTATAGTTTGCGCATGCGTCCTGAAATAAGAAAAGCTTACTTCTGCCAGTTTTTTAAAACCACAGCTTCTAGAAGGTTTACATGATTTCTTAAAAAACATGAGTTTTTAGAAAAGGTGATTTATTTCATAAATGGAATCAACAAAGTATGCACATTCTATGTCATAACGGATTTCTATAGTTTGCGCATGCGCAAATTATGCACATTCTATGTGATAACGACTTTCTATAGTTTGCGCATGCGTCCGGAAATAAGAAAAGCTTACTTCCCCACTTTTTTAAAATTCACAGCTTCTAGAAGGTTTAGATGAATTCTTAAAAAACACGAGTTTTTAGAAAATGTGATTTATTTCATAAATGGAATCAACAAGGTATGCACATTCTACGTAATAACGAGTTTCTATAGTTTGCGCATGCGTCCATAAATAAGAAAAGCTTACTTCCACAAGTTTTTTAAAACCACAGCTTCTAGAAGGTTTACATGATTTCTTAAAAAACACGAGGTTTTAGAAAATGTGATTTATTTCATAAATGGAATCAACAAAGTATGCACATTCTATGTAATAACGACTTTCGAAAGTTTGCGCATGCGTCCGGAAATATGAAAAGCTTACTTCCGCCAGTTTTTTAAAATCACAGCTTTTAGAAGGTTTACATGATTTCATAAAAAACACGAGTTTTTAGAAAATGTGATTTATTTCATAAATGGAATCAACAATGTATGCAAATTCTACGTCATAACGAATTTCTATAGTTTGCGCATGCGTCCGGAAATAAGAAAAGCTTAATTCCCCCCGTTTTTTAAAATCACAGCTTCTAGAAGGTTTACATGATTTCTTAAAAAAGAAGAGTTTTCAGGAAATGTGATTTATTTCATAAATGGAATCAACAAACTATGCACATTCTATGTCATAACTTCTTTCTATAGTTTGCGCATGCGCAAACTATGCACATTCTACGTAATAACAACTTTCTATAGTTTGCGCATGTGTCCGGAAATAAGAAAAGCTTACTTCCCCCCTTTTTTTATATTCATAACTTCTAGAAGGTTAAGATGAATTCTTAAAAAACACGAGTTTTTAGAAAATGTGATTTTCTTCATAAATGGAATCAACAAAGTTTGCACATTGTACGTCATAATGACTTTCTATAGTTTGCGCATGCGTCCGGAAATAAGAAAAGCTTAACTCCCCCCGTTTTTTAAAATCACAGCTTGTAGAAGGTTTAAACGAATTCTTAAAAAACACGAGTTTTTAGAAAATGTGATTTATTTCATAAATTGTCTCAACAAAGTATTCACATTCTATGTCATAACGACTTTCTATAGTTTTCACGTGCGCAAACTATGCACATTCTACGTGATAACGAATTTCTATAGTTTGCGCATGTGTCCGGAAATAAGAAAAGCTTACTTCCCCCCTTTTTTAAAATTCACAGCTTCTAGAAGGTTTAGATGAATTCTTAAAAAACATGAGTTTTTAGAAAATGTGATTTATTTCATAAATGGAATCAACAAGGTATGCACATTCTACGTAGTAACGAGTTTCTATAGTTTGCGCATGCGTCTAGAAATAAGAAAAGCTTACTTCCGCAAGTTTTTTAAAACCACAGCTTCTAGAAGGTTTACATGATTTCTTAAAAAACATGATTTTTTAGAAAATGTGATTTATTTCATAAATGGAATCAACAAAGTATGCACATTCTATGTAATAACGACTTTCGAAAGTTTGCGCATGCGTTCGGAAATATGAAAAGCTTACTTCCGCCAGTTTTTTAAAATCACAGCTTCTAGAAGGTTTACATGATTTCATAAAAAACACGAGTTTTTAGAAAATGTGATTTATTTCATAAATGGAATCAACAATGTATGCACATTCTACGTCATAACGACTTTCTATAGTTTGCGCATGCGTCCGGAAATAAGAAAAGCTTAATTCCCCCCGTTTTTTAAAAACACAGCTTCTAGAAGATTTACATGATTTCTTAAAAAACAAGAGTTTTTAGGAAATGTTATTTATTTCATAAATGGAATCAACAGAGTATGCACATTCTACGTCATAACTTCTTTCTATAGTTTGCGCATGAGCAAACTATGCACATTCTACGTAATAACAACTTTCTATAGTTTGCGCATGCGTCCGGAAATAAGAAATGCTTACTTCCCCCCTTTTTTTAAATTCATAGCTTCTAGAAGGTTTAGATGAATTCTTAAAAAACATGAGTTTTTAGAAAATGTGATTTATTTCATAAATGGAATCAACAAAGTTTGCACATTCTACGTCATAATGACTTTCTATAGTTTGCACATGCGCAAACTATGCACATTCTACGTGATAACAACTTTCTATAGTTTGCGCATGCGTCCGAAAATATGAAAAGTTTACTTCCCCCCTTTTTTTACTTTCACAGCTTCTAGAAGGTTTAGATCAATTCTTAAAAAACATGAGTATTTAGAAAATGTGATTTATTTCATAAATGGATTAAAAAAACTATGCACATTCTACACAATAACGACTTTTTATAGTTTGCACATGCGTCCGGAAATAAGAAAAGCTTACTTCCACCAGTTTTTTAAAACCACAGCTTCTAGAAGGTTTGAATGATTTCTTAAAAAACATGAGTTTTTAGAAAATGTGATTTATTTCCTAAATGGAATCAACAAAGTATGCACATCCTATTTAATAACGACGTTCGAAAGTTTGCGCATGCGTCCGGAAATATGAAAAGCTTACTTCCACCAGTTTTTTAAAATCACAGCTTCTAGAAGGTTTAGATGAATTCTTAAAAAACACGAGTTTTTAGAAAATGTGATTTATTTCATAAATGGAATCAACAAAGTATGCACATTCTATGACATAACGAATTTCTATAGTTTGCGCATGCGTCCGGAAATAAGAAAAGCTTACTTCTGCCAGTTTTTTAAAATCACAGCTTCTAGAAGGTTTACATGATTTCTTAAAAAAACAAGTTTTTAGAAAATGTGGTTTATTTCATAAATGGAATGAACAAAGTATGCACATTCTATGTCATAACGACTTTCTATAGTTTGCGCATGCGCAAACTATGCACATTCCACGTAATAACGACTTTCTATAGTTTGCGCATGCGTCCGGAAATAAGAAAAGCTTACTTCCCCCCTTTTTTTAAATTCACAGCTTCTATAAGGTTTAGATGAATTCTTAAAAAACACGAGTTTTTAGAAAATGTGATTTATTTCATAAATGGAATCAAAAAATTTTGCACGTTCTACGTCATAACGACTTTCTATAGTTTGCGCATGCGTTCGGAAATAACAAAAGCTTAATTCCCCCCGTTTTTTAAAATCACAGCTTCTAGAAGGTTTACATGATTTCGTAAAAAACACGAGTTTTTAGAAAATGTGATTTATTTCATAAATGGAATCAGCAAAGTATGCACTTTCTATGTCATAACGACTTTCTATAGTTTGCGCATGCGCAAACTATGCACATTCTACGTGATAACGATTTTCTATAGTTTGCGCATGCGTCCGGAAATAAGAAAAGCTTACTTCCCCCCTTTTTTTAAATTCACAGCTTCTAGAAGGTTTAGATGAATTCTTAAAAAACATGAGTTTTTAGAAAATGTGATTTATTTCATAAATGGAATCAACAAACTATGCACATTCTACGTAATAACGACTTTCTATAGTTTGCGTATGCGTCCGGAAATAAGAAAAGCTTACTTCCGCCAGTTTTTTAAAACCCTAGCTTCTAGAAGGTTTACATGGTTTCTTAAAAAACACGAGTTTTTAGAAGATGTGATTTATTTCATAAATGTTATCAACAAAGTATGCACATTCTACGTAGTAACGACTTTCTATTGTTTGCGCATGCGTCCAGAAATAAGAAAAGCTTACTTCCACCAGTTTTTTAAAATCACAGCTTCTAGAAGGTTTAGATGAATTCTTAAAAAATGCGAGTTTTTAGAAAATGTGATTTATTTCATAAATGGAATCAACAAAGTATGCACATTCTATGTCATAACGACTTTCTATAGTTTGCGCATGCGCAAACTATGCACATTCTACGTAATAACGACTTTCTATAGTTTGCGCATGCCCCCGAAAATAAGTGTTAAATTTTCTGAATTTACTTCAATCTGATCTAGGATCTTAACTGAGAGAACAACATGTACAGCATATCTACATCATATCAATCATGGAGACAATAATTCAAGCACACAAGAAACACAAATATTTACTTGGGGAAAACCATAAAGGTGAAAAACCCGAATAACTTCCTCAGAGATAGATAGAGCAATGATACAACCAACCAAGAGAGATAGCCATAACCTAGCAGCAGATTCTCCTCCTCCATAAGTGTGCCACTCCTCCTTGAGTGCATGTGTGAGAAGTGAGTGAGCAAATAGACTGCCTCCCGCACTCTATTTATACTTGACTTGACTTGCCTTTTTACCTAACTCATGTAGGCTCGAACTTAACCACATAACATAATGCTGACTGGGCCGACCCCCAATAGGGTGGTATAATAACCCTTTGACCCACATGGCCGACCCCCAATAGGGTGTTCTAATAACCCTTTGACCCACATGGCCGACCCCCAATAGGGTGGTCTAATAACCCTTTGACCCACATGACTTATACAGGGTCGACCCCAAACAAGGTGGTCTAATAACCCATCAAGTATAAGTTACGACACTTACAATATAAATGACGACACTTCCATATAGAGGAATAATAACATCTCTATAGGAATACAATATACATATATGTGAAATACATTCCGAAGTTACATATACATCAACACTCCCTCTTAACTAGGAAGGTATTTCTCAGCACAGTTCTTCTAGCACAAGTCATCTTCTCTGGATCATCGTCACTGGATAATCATCATCGAGTCATCATCATCGTCACTGCTGCTGCTATCTCAATCAATCTCTGAATCTACTCGTCATAGGAAGTTCTATAGAGCCAGTCCTTTTTCATACTGGATGTAGGCCCACCACCTGCAGGTCTTCATCATCACTGGCCATACTGTGGAATCCTCAGGACATATTACGTGCGTCACAAAACCTGGCTGCAGCATCCCAAGCTATTACGAGCACACAGCTCTACCTATAGGATCTCCCAGGAGCACATTACATGTGACCCATCACAAAACTTGGCTGAAGCATCCCAGGCTGTTACGAGCACACGGCTCTACCTGTCGGATCTCCCAGGAGCACATTACATGTGATCTCACCACAAAACCTGGCTGAAGCATCTGAGGCCTTTTTCATCCTGTCCAGATCTCCCAGGAGCAAATTACATGTGGTCATGGAAAAACCTGGCTGAAGCATCTGAGGCCTTTTTCATCCTGTCCAGATCTCCCAGGAGCAAATTACATGCCATAGGACAAAACCTCGCAAGAGCATCTGCTAGATATCCCAGGGCACCGAATTACATGCCATAGGCAAAACCTCGAAAGACTATCTGCAGATCTCCCAGGGCACAAATTACATGTCCTTCCAAGCAAAACCTCGCAAGAGCATTTGCCAGATGTCCCAGGGCACCGAATTACATGCCATAGGCAAAACCTCGAAAGACCATCTGCAAATCTCCCATGGCACAAATTACATGCTTACTTGCACAACCTGATCCACGGCCATAGAGTATCAACCTGATACTCACCATACATCATCCTGATGTATCCATGATCATGCCGATCATCATCATTGCAACGTCCTGTTGCATGTCATCTGGAGCAACATCCTGAAGCTCGTCATCTATGATCATCCTGATCATACAATGCATCCATCTGATGCACACCAAGTATCCACCTGATACATACATAGATACATGATCCACACAATGTATCCATCAGCATACATGATCTACCTGATCATACAAAGATACATGATCCACACAATGTATCCATCAACATACATGATCTACCTGATCATACAAAGACACATGATCCACACAATGTATCCATCAACATACATGATCTACCTGATCATACAAAGACACATGATCCACACAATGTATCCATCAACATCCAACATGATGCGTATACAAAATACATACACATGATCCAACCGATCATATCCAAGCAGAAACCAGAACATCATCCTGATGCTCATCATCCAGCGCTTACATCCATAGCCATGTGAAGGATCCCCCTTCCAACATGCTTGGAATGGCTTCAGCAAATGTGTCCATCACTTCTTCCTCTAAGTATCCTCGATCTGAAGCACTCCAAGCCTCTCTCTGAAGTACTCAAACTTCACCCTGGCTAGTGGCTTCGTCAGCACATCTGCAATCTACTCGTCCATCGCAACATACAGGAGCTTCACAGCTCCTCTCTGCACCATATCCCTGATATAGTGATATTTGATCTCTATGTGTTTCGACCTGTCATGAAACACTGGGTTCTCGGACAGCTTCACACAACTCTGGTTATCATAGAAGATACCAGTAGCATCCAAAGGGAGATGAAATAACTCAGACAGTAGCTTCTGTAGCCATACTGCCTCACAACTAGCTGAACAGGCTGCAACATACTTTGCCTCAGCTGTACTCAGTTCTACGCAGGACTGCTTCCTACTAAACCAAGAGATCACACCTGATCCCATACTAAAGCAGCACCCAGATGTGCTCTTCCTATCTGCAGCACTGCCAGCCCAATCTGAATCAACATAACCCTATAGGTTAAACTTTTGATTCACTTCATACTTGAGCCCATAATCCACTGTACCCTTCAGGTACCTCAGAACATGCTTTACAACAACCAGGTGAACACTCCTCGGATCCGTCAGGAACTGGCTCAATGTGTTCACAGCAAAGCAAATATCTGGTCTCGTGTTCATCAGGTACATCAAGGAGCCAATCATCTGATGATACATAGAGACATCAATCGGCTCAGATGAAGCATCACTTAGAAGCTTCAGATTCAATGCCATAGGTGTTTCCATGGCCTTGCAATCCATCATCCCGAACCTCTTCAGGATCTCTACTGCATACTTCCCTTGTCCAAGGAATATTCCATCTGCACTCTGCCACACCTCCATGCCAAAAAAAAAAACAGTGCATCATCCCCAAGTTCTTCATCTTGAACTCGGTATTAAGCTTCCGCTGCGTGTCAGCAATCAATCTATCTTCACCATACCAAGTTCTGCACATATATGATTTCCTATCATGTGTCTCAGAACCAAGTGGCTGCTCCACATACACTTCTTCTTCAACTACACCATTCAAGGAAGCTGTCTTGAATCCATCTGGTGTATCTGCTATTTCATCACTTTTATATTTCTCTATGCTGCCATCTGCAACATGCTTGATCTGATAGTTCCATTTGGAAGTCACAACAGACTTCCCTTCAGCTCTTGGGACCGCATCCCAAACATTGTTCTTCATGATCGACGGATCATGGCATTCTTCCCGTATCTTGGGAACTTCAATATCTTCAATAGATAATTTTTGTTGCTGAACAAATGTTGTAGTTCTTCTTTTGTAGGTGATGGCATATGATCTTTCCTACACAACAAGTTAAATTGCATGATTAGAAAACATCTCATAGTTTTCAGAACAAATTCTTACACATAAATAAATATGTCATACAGTCATGCAACTATCTTAGCCAATGCTTCAATACAACATTTATCCATATCCCGTAACTTTCTAGATGCCTTCCAATCTCTACCAGAACATTGTTAAGAGTGTGCACAACTCCCAACATGTCAGCAAATAGGTTTCATTCTAGATAAGTAGCAATGGAATGTTGTACAGTGCCATAGGCCACTTACCCATGTATATTAGTAGTATACTGTTCATCAATGCAACTATTCTAATATGCACAATACATATCCTAAGTCTAGGAACATGAGCATATAGATCATTGAACAATTTTATTTAAACAAACACATATGCAAGAAATGATAATTAAAATACTTATCTTTGTTTGTTCGTTGGGTGGACTCCCTCTGAGTCTTTGCTTCCTTACAGGAGCTGCTGGAGTCCTAATCTGAAGTAGCTTCTTCTACACCTTTCTGTTGTGGAATGTAGAGAGATGGACAACTCCCTCTGAATATCTGCATCCTTGCAGAAACTACTGAAGTGTGCTACTTTTCTTTCTTGCAGGAACAACTGGAGTGTGCTCCTTCTTGATCTTTGCTTCCTGAATTACCTGTTCTTGAACTCATATTCATCCTTGGTCCCTATGCATGCTTATTAGTATCATGATTGAGTTATCCTTGTGATCTCATATAAAATCATACATTCATTAAAATACTATTAAAACACAATAATCTCAAGCATGTATAATCATGATCATTTCAAACAGAAAATAATAAGCATTAGCATTCAAGGTTTATGTAGTATTCTTATGGTTAGTCAAATCATAATAAGCATAACATGTCTAAACCTATAATTACTCAAACCTATGACTCTTCAGGTTAGTTGAATCATCAAACAAGATAAGAGATATAATATGCATAAAACCTGTGATTATTCAAACCTATATCTTCATGATTCTTCTGGTTAGTCATATCATCAATTATGGTAAGAAACATAATATGCATACAACCATGATTATTCAAACCTATGACTTTTCAGGAATAATCATTATCAACAACAGTATAAGATACTAACACAAGGTAGGATTCTAGCTTGACATAGGAAAAACATACCTAGATTAGCATGCTAGCTAGTTATGTCTAATATACCTGCATAATGTCTTCTTGTTCTTCTTCAATGACTTGTGCTAGTAACCTGTATATCTCATAGGTTAACCATTATAAAACCAAGTTATACATACCTCATAAATGGATCTTCTATGAGATCCATGACAATGGATGAATATTTGTCCTCATGTTATCATGACCATATGTTCTTGGACCAGAACATGATTTGTCTTTCTTGGTGTACCTTTCATGTTAGTAGACAACATAAACCTCATACAACACCATAATGCATTAGTACAATCATAAGTGTCAATACCCTAATCAATGAATATTTTCTATCGTGCATTCATAGTTTTATTAAGGTGATATGACAAGACTAAAATCAAGATTGTACCAACCGTAGTAACATGAAGACAAACATACCATAAACTTAATCATGAACAAATCTCAAAACATACCTCGATGAGTCATACCTGTCGAGATCGCTTGTAATCTTCTTATGTAAGGCCTTAGCCTCATCTCCCTCTGAAACAGGAACTTCTTTACTTATGTAGGTGACCAATCCATCATCTTCTAGGATTAACCCAATCCACTTGATTTGCAAGAACTGGACTTCGAGCTGGATATGGGTTTGTCATAGAAACCCCAAAAATTCAAACTTTGAATTTCAAACTTCTGACAGGATAGAAATATGTGCCTTGATGAGTTGATCAAGCTGGTATATTCAGAATTTGAAAACTGCAAAGTTTCACTCCTCAATTTTGCCTTTGAAACTTCCGGATTCACTGGACGTGACCTTGAACTGGGGTTTGATGAAGCCCACTCTTCTACCCAATCAAAATGTTTTATCCAAATCTCTAAGCTTCTATTTTTCTGAGGAGCTTCCAGCCGTGGTCACATATTTCAAAAATTCCCATTTTTACAGAAGCCCTAATTTTCCACTTTTCTAATCAAAGTCCTGAACTAGGGTTTGATCAAGCCCGGCCTTCTTCCCAACCAAAAATTCTGATCTTGGTCTCTAAATTTTTATTTTGATGAGTATCATTCATCCGTGGTCTCCGATTACAAAAATTTCAACTTTCTCCAAAGCCCTAAATTCCGGAAGCCATGAATGAAGGTACTCAAAAATAATTTTGTTTTGACAGAAATATGTACCTGATTGCTTCTGGTGTAACTCCAAACTTTTCGATCCACGGGGTCTGAAAAAGTTTCCTGAGATATCCTGACCTGTTATCTTTCCATCCTAACAGGTCTGACCTCAATTGGATTCTCTGAGAGAGAGTTATGTCAAATGTCGCAACGTGACCTGTTTTGGGATAAAACAGAAGAGCGAACTTGTACGGCGTGCCACGTGTCCCTGTTTGAACTTCGGCCTCTGAAAACGTTTTCTGAGATAGTACAGACTGTGTACTACCTGTCACTTTTTACTAAATTTCATTTGGAGCTTCCTATCCCAAGATATGACCTTTTTCCCAAGGTCACCTGATTTTGACTCAGATCTGGAAGAGGCAGAAACCCTATATTGTACAGATCATAAATCACAAAGTACAATGATTTAGAGGTTTTCCTTTGGACACAAGGTACCTGGAGATTTAATATTCGTCCTGTAACAATTTCAGATCCGAAAACTTTGCCAAAATGGATTTATAGAGAAAGTGCTATGATGACTGGTTTTTGCTATATCAAGCCCTAGCATCGTAAGTGCAACAAGTGTCATACATGCCATATCATGCCTTCTTTCAGGCTAGCTCTGATACCATGTCAAATTTTTTGAATTTACTTCAATCTGATCTAGGATCTTAACTGAGAGAACAACATGTACAACATATCTACATCATATCAATCATGGAGACAATAATGCAAGCACACAAGAGACACAAAGATTTACTTGGGGAAAACCATAAAGGTGAAAAACCCCAATAACTTCCTCAGAGATAGATAGAGCAATGATACAACCAACCAAGAGAGATAGCCATAACCTAGCAGCAGATTCTCCTCCTCCATAAGTGTGCCACTCCTCCTTGAGTGCATGTGTGAGAAGTGAGTGAGCAAATAGAGTGCCTCCCGGACTCTATTTATACTTGACTTGACTTGGCTTTTTACCTAACTCATGTAGGCTCGAACTTAACCACATAACATAATGCTGACTGGGCCGACCCCCAATAGGTTGGTCTAATAACCCTTTGACCCACATGGCCGACCCCCAATAGGGTGGTCTAATAACCCTTTGACCCACATGACTTATACAGGGTCGACCCCAAACAAGGTGGTACAATAACCCATCAAGTATAAGTTACGACACTTACAATATAAATGACGACACTTCCGTATAGAGGAAAAATAACATCTCTATAGGAATACAATATACATATATGTGAAATACATTCCGAAGTTACATATACATCAACAATAAGAAAAGCTTACTTCCGCCAGTTTTTTAAAACCACATCTTCTAGAAGGTTTACATGATTTGTTAAAAAACAAGAGTTTTTAGAAAATGTGATTTATTTCATAAATGGAATCAACAAAGTATGCACATTCTATGTAATAACGACTTTCTATAGTTTGCGCATGCGTCCGGAAATAAGAAAAGCTTACTTCTCCCCTTTTTTTAAATTCACAGCTTCTAGAAGGTTTAGATGAATTCTTAAAAAACACGAGTTTTTAGAAAATGTGATTTATTTTATTAATGGAATCAACAAGGTATGCACATTCTACGTAGTAACGACTTTCTATAGTTTGCGCATGCATCCGGAAATAAGAAAAGCTTAATTCCCCCCGTTTTTTAAAATCACAGCTTCTAGAAGGTCTACATGATTTCTTAAAAAACTTGAGTTTTTAGAAAATGTGATTTATTTCATAAATGGAATCAACAAAGTATGCACATTCTACGTAGTAACGACCTTCTGTAGTTTGCGCATGCGTCCGGAAATAAGAAAATCTTACTTCCGCTAGTTTTTTAAAATCACAGCTTCTAGAAGGTTTACATGATTTCTTAAAAAACACGAGTTTTTAGAAAACGTGATTTATTTCATAAATGGAATCAACAAAGTATGCACATTCTATGTAATAACGACTTTCGAAATTTTGCGCATGCGTCCGGAAATAAGAAAAGCTTAATTCCCCCCGTTTTTTAAAATCACAGCTTCTATAAGGTTTACATGATTTCTTAAAAAACACGAGTTTTTAGGAAATGTGATTTATTTCATAAATGGAATCAACAAAGTATGCACATTCTATTTCATAACTTCTTTCTATAGTTTGCGCATGCGCAAACTATGCACATTCTACGTAATAACAACTTTCTATAGTTTGCGCATGCGTCCGGAAATAAGAAAAGCTTACTTCCCCCCTTTTTTTAAATTCATAGCTTCTAGAACGTTTAGATGAATTCTTAGAAAACATGAGTTTTTAGAAAATGTGATTTATTTCATAAATGGAATCAACAAAGTATGCACATTCTACGTCATAACAACTTTCTATAGTTTGCGCATGCGTCCGGAAATAAGAAAAGTTTAATTCCCCCTGTTTTTTAAAATCACAGCTTCTATAAGGTTTACATGATTTCTTAAAAAACACGAGTTTTTAGGAAATGTGATTTATTTCATAAATGGAATCAGCAAAGTATGCACATTATATTTCATAACTTCTTTTTATAGATTGCGCATACACAAACTATGCACATTCTACGTAATAACAACTTTCTATAGTTTGCGCATGCGTCCGGAAATAAGAGAAGCTTACTTCCCCCCTTTTTTTAAATTCATAGCTTCTAGAAGGTTTAGATGAATTCCTAAAAAACATGAGTTTTTAGAAAATGTGATTTATTTCATAAATGGAATCAACAAAGTATGCAAATTCTACGTCATAACAACTTTCTATAGTTTACGCATGTGTTCGAAAATAAGAAAAGCTTAATTCCCCCTGTTTTTTAAAATCACAGCTTCTAGAAGCTTTACATGATTTCTTAAAAAACACGAGTTTTTAGAAAATGTGATTTATTTCATAAATGGAATCAACAAAGTATGCACATTCTATGTCATAACGACTTTCTATAGTTTGCGCATGCGCAAACTATGCACATTCTACGTGATAACGACTTTCTATTGTTTGCGCATGCGTCCGGAAATAAGAAAAGCTTACTTCCCCCCTTTTTTTAAATTCACAGCTTCTAGAAGGTTTAGATGAATTCTTAAAAAACAAGAGTTTTTAGAAAATGTGATTTATTTCATAAATGGAATCAACAAACTATGCACATTCTACATAATAACGACTTTTTATAGTTTGCGCATGCGTCCGGAAATAAGAAAAGCTTACTTCTGCAAGTTTTTTAAAACCACAGCTTCTAGAAGGTTTACATGATTTCTTAAAAAACATGAGTTTTTAGAAAATGTGATTTATTTCATAAGTGGAATCAACAAAGTATGCACATTCTATGTGAGAACGATTCTCTATAGTTTGTGCATGCGCAAACTATGCACATTCTACGTGATAACCTTTTTCTATAGTTTGCGCATGCGTCCGGAAATAAGAAAAGCTTACTTCCCCCCTTTTTTTAAATTCGCAGCTTCTAGAAGGTTTAGATGAATTCTTAAAAAACATGAGTTTTTAGAAAATGTGATTTATTTCATAAATGGAGTCAACAAACTATGCACATTCTACGTAATAACGACTTTCTATAGTTTGTGCATGCGTCCGGAAATAAGAAAAGCTTACTTCCGCCAGTTTTTTAAAATCACAGCTTCTAGAAGGTTTACATGACTTCTTAAAAAACATGAGTTTTTAGAAAATGTGGTTTATTTCATAAATGGAATCAACAAAGTATGCACTCTATTTATACTTGACTTGACTTGCCTTTTTACCTAACTCATGTAAGCTCGAACTTAACCACATAACATAATGCTGACTGGGCCGACCCCCAATAGGGTGGTCTAATAACCCTTTGACCCACATGGCCGACCCCCAATAGGGTGGTCTAATAACCCTTTGACCCACATGACTTATACAGGGTCGACCCCAAACAAGGTGGTCTAATAACCCATCAAGTATAAGTTACGACACTTACAATATAAATGACGACACTTCCGTATAGAGGAAAAATAACATCTCTATAGGAATACAATATACATATATGTGAAATACATTCCGAAGTTACATATACATCAACAGTAAGAAAAGCTTACTTCCGCCAGTTTTTTAAAACCACATCTTCTAGAAGGTTTACATGATTTGTTAAAAAACAAGAGTTTTTAGAAAATGTGATTTATTTCATAAATGGAATCAACAAAGTATGCACATTCTATGTAATAACGACTTTCTATAGTTTGCGCATGCGTCCGGAAATAAGAAAAGCTTACTTCTCCCCTTTTTTTAAATTCACAGCTTCTAGAAGGTTTAGATGAATTCTTAAAAAACACGAGTTTTTAGAAAATGTGATTTATTTTATTAATGGAATCAACAAGGTATGCACATTCTACGTAGTAACGACTTTCTATAGTTTGCACATGCGTCCGGAAATAAGAAAAGCTTAATTCCCCTCGTTTTCTAAAATCACAGCTTCTAGAAGGTTTACATGATTTCTTAAAAAACACGAGTTTTTTGGAAATGTGATTTATTTCATAAATGGAATCAACAAAGTATGCACATTCTATGTCATAACGACTTTCTAAATTTTGCGCATGCGCAAACTATGCACATTCTACATAATAAAAACTTTCTATAGTTTGCGCATGCGTCGGGAAATAAGAAAAGCTTACTTCCCCCCTTTTTTTAAATTCATAGCTTCTAGAAGGTTTAGATGAATTCTTAAAAAACACGAGTTTTCAGAAAATGTGATTTATTTCATAAATGGAATCAACAAGGTATGCACATTCTACGTAATAATGACTTTCTATAGTTTGTGCATGCGTCCAGAAATAAGAAAAGCTTACTTCCGCCAGTTTTTTAAAATCACAGCTTCTAGAAGGTTTACATGATTTCTTAAAAAACACGAGTTTTTAGAAAATGTGATTTATTTCATAAATGGAATCAACAAAGTATGCACATTCTACGTCATAATGACTTTCTATAGTTTGCGCATGCATCTGGAGATAAGAAAAGCTTAATTCCCCCCGTTTTTTAAAATCACAGCTTCTAGAAGGTTTACATGATTTCTTAAAAAACTAGAGTTTTTAAAAAATTTGATTTATTTCATAAATGGAATCAACAAAGTATGCACATTCTACGTCATAACGACTTTCTATACTTTGCGCATGCGTCTGGAAATAAGAAAAGCTTAATTCCCCTCGTTTTTTAAAATCACAGCTCCTAGAAAGTTTACATGATTTCTTAAAAAATTTGAGTTTTTAGAAAATGTGATTTATTTCATAAATGGAATCAACAAAGTATGCACATTCTATGTCATAACAACTTTCTATAGTTTGAGCATGCGCAAAATATGCACATTCTACGTAATAACGACTTTCTATAGTTTGCACATGCGTCCGGAAATAAGAAAAGCATACTTCCCCCCTTTTCTTAAATTCACAGCTTCTAGAAGGTTTAGATGAATTCCTAAAAAAAACGAGTTTTTAGAAAATGTGATTTATTTCGTAAATGGAATCAATAAAGTTTGCGCATTCTACGTCATAACGACTTTCTATAGTTTGCGCATGCTTCTGGAAATAAGAAAAGCTTAATTCCCCTCGTTTTTAAAATCACAGCTTCTAGAAGGTTTACATGATTTCTTAAAAAACACGAGTTTTTAGAAAATATGATTTATTTCATAAATGGAATCAACAAAGTATGCACATTCTATGTCATAACGAATTTCTATAGTTTGCGCATGCGCAAACTATGCACATTCTACGTGGTAACGACTTTCTATAGTTTGCGCATGCGTCTGGAAATAAGAAAAGCTTATTTCCCCCCTTTTTTTAAATTGACAGCTTCTAGAAGGTTTAGATGAATTCTTAAAAAACACGAGTTTTTAGAAACTGTGATTTATTTCATAAATGGAATCAACAAGGTATGCACATTCTACGTAATAACGACTTTCTATAGTTTGCGCATGCGTCTGGAAATAAGAAAAGCTTACTTCCGCCAGTTTTTTAAAACCGCAGCTTCTAGAAGGTTTACATGATTTCTTAAAAAACACGAGTTTTTAGAAAATGTGATTTATTTCATAAATGGAATCAACAAAGTATGCACATTCTATGTAATAACGACTTTCGAAAGTTTGCGCATGCGTCCGGAAATAAGAAAAGCTTAATTCCCCCCGTTTTTTAAAATCACAGCTTCTATAAGGTTTACATGATTTCTTAAAAAACACGAGTTTTTAGGAAATGTGATTTATTTCATAAATGGAATCAACAAAGTATGCACATTCTATTTCATAACTTCTTTCTATAGTTTGCGCATGCGCAAATTATGCACATTCTACGTAATAATAACTTTCTATAGTTTGCGCATGCGTCCGGAAACAAGAAAAGCTTACTTCCCCCCTTTTTTTAAATTCATAGCTTCTAGAAGGTTTAGATGAATTCTTAAAAAACATGAGTTTTTAGAAAATGTGATTTATTTCATAAATGGAATCAACAAAGTATGCACATTCTACGTCATAACAACTTTCTATAGTTTGCGCATGCGTCCGGAAATAAGAAAAGTTTAATTCCCCCTGTTTTTTAAAATCACAGCTTCTATAAGGTTTACATGATTTCTTAAAAAACACGAGTTTTTAGAAAATGTGATTTATTTCATAAATGGAATCAGCAAAGTATGCACATTATATTTCATAACTTCTTTTTATAGATTGCGCATACGCAAACTATGCACATTCTACGTAATAACAACTTTCTATAGTTTGCGCATGCGTCCGGAAATAAGAAAAGCTTACTTCCCCCCTTTTTTTAAATTCATAGCTTCTAGAAGGTTTAGATGAATTCTTAAAAAACATGAGTTTTTAGAAAATGTGATTTATTTCATAAATGGAATCAACAAAGTATGCAAATTCTACGTCA
Source organism: Larix kaempferi (assembly GCA_027924585.1). Lineage (NCBI taxonomy): Eukaryota > Viridiplantae > Streptophyta > Pinopsida > Pinales > Pinaceae > Larix > Larix kaempferi. Next base: position 40,644,397 of record BSBM01000217.1, read on the forward strand.
TAACAACTTTCTATAGTTTGCGCATGTGTCCGGAAATAAGAAAAGCTTAATTCCCCCTGTTTTTTAAAATCACAGCTTCTAGAAGCTTTACATGATTTCTTAAAAAACACGAGTTTTTAGAAAATGTGATTTATTTCATAAATGGAATCAACAGAGTATGCACATTCTATGTCATAACGACTTTCTATAGTTTGCGCATGCGCAAACTATGCACATTCTACGTGATAACGACTTTCTATTGTTTGCGCATGCGTCCGGAAATAAGAAAAGCTTACTTCCCCCCTTTTTTTAAATTCACAGCTTCTAGAAGCTTTAGATGAATTCTTAAAAAACATGAGTTTTTAGAAAATGTGATTTATTTCATAAATGGAATCAACAAACTATGCACATTCTACATAATAACGACTTTTTATAGTTTGCGCATGCGTCCGGAAATAAGAAAAGCTTACTTCTGGAAGTTTTTTAAAACCACAGCTTCTAGAAGGTTTACATGATTTCTTAAAAAACATGAGTTTTTAGAAAATGTGATTTATTTCATAAGTGGGATCAGCAAAGTATGCACATTCTATGTGAGAACGATTCTCTATAGTTTGCGCATGCGCAAACTATGCACATTCTACGTGATAACCTTTTTCTATAGTTTGCGCATGCGTCCGGAAATAAGAAAAGCTTACTTCCCCCCTTTTTTTAAATTCGCAGCTTCTAGAAGGTTTAGATGAATTCTTAAAAAACATGAGTTTTTAGAAAATGTGATTTATTTCGTAAATGGAATCAACAAACTATGCACATTCTACGTAATAACGACTTTCTGTAGTTTGTGCATGCGTCCGGAAATAAGAAAAGCTTACTTCCGCCAGTTTTTTAAAATCACAGCTTCTAGAAGGTTTACATGACTTCTTAAAAAACACGAGTTTTTTGAAAATGTGGTTTATTTCATAAATGGAATAAAAAAGGTATGCACATTCTACATCATAACTACTTTCTATAGTTTGAGCATGCGTCCGGAAATAAGAAAAGCTTAATTCCCCCCATTTTTTAAAATCACAGCTTCTAGAAGGTTTACATGATTACTTAAAAAACATGTGTTTTTAGGAAATGTGATTTATTTCATAAATGGAATCAACAAAGTATGCACATTCTATGTCATAACTGACTTTCTATAGTTTGCGCATGCGCAAACTATGCACATTCTACGTGATAACGACTTTCTATAGTGTGTGCATGCGTTCGGAAATAAAAAAAGCTTACTTCCCCCCTTTTTTTAAATTCACAGCTTCTAGAAGGTTTAGATGAATTCTTAAAAAACACGAGTTTTTAGAAAATGTGATTTATTTCATAAATGGAATCAACAAAGTATGCACATTCTACGTAGAAATGACTTTCTATAGTTTGCGCATGCGTCCGGAAATAAGAAAAGCTTACTTCCGCTAGTTTTTTAAAATCACAGCTTCTACAAGGTTTACATGATTTCTTAAAAAACACGAGTTTTTAGAAAATGTGATTTATTTCATAAATGGAATCAACAAAGTATGCACATTCTATGTCATAACGACTTTCTAAAGTTTGCGCATGCGCAAACTATGCACATTCTACGTGATAACGACTTTCTATAGATTGCGCATGCGTCCAGAAATAAGAAAAGCTTACTTCCCCCCATTTTTTAAATTCACAGCTTCTAGAAGGTTTAGATGAATTCTTAAAAAACATGATTTTTTAGAAAATGTGATTTATTTCATATATGGAATCAACAACTATGCACATTCTACGTAATAACGACTTTTTATAGTTTGTGCATGCCTCTGGAAATAAGAAAAGCTTACTTCCCCCCCTTTTTTAAATTCACAGCTTCTAGAAGGTTTAGATGAATTCTTAAAAAACACGAGTTTTTAGAAAATGTGATTTATTTCATAAATGGAATCAACAAACTATGAACATTCTACGTAATAACGACTTTCGATAGTTTGCGCATGCATCCAGAAATAAGAAAAGCTTCCTTCCGCCAGTGTTTTAAAACCACAGCTTCTATAAGGTTTACATGATTTCTTAAAAAACACGAGTTTTCAGAAAATGTGATTTATTTCATAAATGGAATCAACAAAGTATGCACATTCTATGTAATAACGACTTTCTAAAGTTTGCGCATGCGTCCGGAAATAAGAAAACCTTACTTCTGCCAGTTTTTAAAAATCACAGCTTCTAGAAGATTTACATGATTTCTTAAAAAACACGAGTTTTTAGAAAATGTGATTTATTTCATAAATGGAATCAACAATGTATGCACAGTCTATGTCATAACCACTTTCTATAGTTTGCGCATGCGTCAAGAAATAAGAAAAGCTTAATTCCCCCTGTTTTTTAAAATCACAGCTTCTAGAAGGTTTAAATGATTTCTTAAAAAACACGAGTTTTTAGGAAATGTGATTTATTTCATAAATGGAATCAACAAAGTATGCACATTCTATGTCATAACTTCTTTCTATAGTTTGTGCATGCGCAAACTATGCACATTCTACGTAATAACAACTTTCTATAGTTTGCGCATTCATCCGGAAATAAGAAAAGCTTACTTCCCCCCTTTTTTTAAATTCATAGCTTCTAGAAGGTTTAGATGAATTCTTAAAAAACACGAGTTTTTAGAAAATGTGGTTTATTTCATAAATGGAATCAACAAAGTATGCACATTCTACGTCATAACAATTTTCTATAGTTTGCGCATGCGTCCGGAAATAAGAAAAGCTTAATTTCCCCCTTTTTTTAAATTCACAGCTTCTAGAAGGTTTACATGAATTCTTGGAAAACACGAGTTTTTAGAAAATGTGATTTATTTCATAAATGGAATCACCAAATTATGCACATTGTACGTCATAATGACTTCCTATAGTTTGCGCATGCATCTGGAAATAAGAAAAGCTTAATTCCCCCCGTTTTTTAAAATCACAGCTTCTAGAAGGTTTACAGAATTTCTTAAAAAACACGAGTTTTTAGAAAATGTGATTTATTTCATAAATAAAATCAACAAAGTATGCACATTCTATGTCATAACGACTTTCTATAGTTGGCTAATGTGCAAACTATGCACATTCTACGTGATAACGACTTTCTATAGTTTGCGCATGCATCCGGAAATAAGAAAAGCTTACTTCCCCCCTTTTTTTAAATTCACAGGTTCTAGAAGGTTTAGATGAATTCTTAAAAAACACGAGTTTTTAGAAAATGTGATTTATTTCATAAATGGAATCAAGAAGGTATGCACATTCTACGTATTAACGACTTTCTATAGTTTGCGCATGCGTCCGGAAATAAGAAAACCTTACTTCCGCCAATTTTTTAAAACCACAGCTTCTAGAAGGTTTACATGATTTCTTAAAAAACACGAGTTTTTAGAAAATGTGATTTATTTCATAAATGGAATCATCAAAGTATGCACATTCTATATAATAACGACTTTGTAAAGTTTGCGCATGCGTCCGGAAATAAGAAAAGCTTACTTCCGCCAGTTTTTTAAAATCACAGCTTCTAAAAGGTTTACATGATTTCTTAAAAAACATGAGTTTTTAGAAAATGTGATTTATTTCATAGATGGAATCAACAAAGTATGCACATTCTATGTCATAACTTCTTTCTATAGTTTGTGCATGCGCAAACTATGCACATTCTACGTAATAACAACTTTCTATAGTTTGCGCATTCGTCCGGAAATAAGAAAAGCTTACTTCCCCCCTTTTTTTAAATTCATAGCTTCTAGAAGGTTTAGATGAATTCTTAAAAAACAAGAGTTTTTAGAAAATGTGGTTTATTTCATAAATGGAATCAACAAAGTATGCACATTCTATGTCATAACAACTTTCTATAGTTTGCGCATGCATCCGGAAATAAGAAAAGCTTACCTCCCCCCTTTTTTCAAATTCACAGCTTCTAGAAGGTTTCCATGATCTCTTAAAAAAAATGAGTTTTTAGAAAATGTGATTTATTTCATAAATGGAATCAACAAAGTATGCACATTCTATGTTATAACGAATTTCTATAGTTTGCGCATGCGCAAACTATGCACATTCTACGTAATAACAAATTTCTATAGTTTGCGCATGCGTCCAGAAATAAGAAAAGCTTACTTCCCCCCTTTTTTTAAATTCACAGCTTCTAGAAGGTTTAGATGAATTCTTAAAAAACACGAGTTTTTAGAAAATGTGATTTATTTCATAAATGGAATCAACAAAGAAAAGCTTAATTCCCCCCATTTTTTAAAATCACAGCTTCTAGAAGGTTTACATGATTTCTTAAAAAACACGAGTTTTTAGGAAATGTGATTTATTTCATAAATGGAATCAACAAAGTATGCACATTCTATGTCATAACGACTTTCTATAGTTTGCGCATGCGCAAACTATGCACATTTTACGTGATAACGACTTTCTATTGTTTGCGCATGCATCCAGAAATAAGAAAAGCTTACTTCCCCCCATTTTTTAAATTCACAGCTTCCAGAAGGTTTAGATGAATTTTTAAAAAACACGATTTTTTAGAAAATGTGATTTATTTCATAAATGGAATCAACAAACTAAGCACATTCTACGTAATAACAACTTTTTATAGTTTGTGCATGCGTCTGGAAATAAGAAAAGCTTACTTCCCCCCTTTTTTTAAATTCACAGCTTCTAGAAGGTTTACATGATTTCTTAAAAAACACGAGTTTTTAGAAAATGTGATTTATTTCATAAATGGAATCAACAAAGTATGCACATTCTATGTAATAACGACTTTCTAAAGTTTGCGCATGCGTTCGGAAATATGAAAAGCTTACTTCCCCCAGTTTTTAAAAATCACAGCTTCTAGAAGGTTTACATGATTTCTTAAAAAACACAAGTTTTTAGAAAATGTGATTTATTTCATAAATGGAATCAACAAAGTATGCACATTCTACGTCATGACAACTTTCTATACTTTGCGCATCCGTCAAGAAATAAGAAAAGCTTAATTCCCCCCGTTTTTTAAAATCACAGCTTCTAGAAGGTTTACATGATTTCTTAAAAAACACGAGTTTTTAGGAAATGTGATTTATTTCATAAATGGAATCAACAAAGTATGCACATTCTATGTCATAACGAATTTCTAAAGTTTGCGCATGCGCAAACTATGCACATTCTACGTGATAAGAACTTTCTATAGTTTGCGCATGCGTCCAGAAATAAGAAAAGCTTACTTCCCCCCATTTTTTAAATTCATATCTTCTAGAAGGTTTAGATGAATTCTTAAAAAACACGAGTTTTTAGAAAATGTGATTTATTTCATAAATGGAATCAACAAACTATGCACATTCTACGTAATAACGACTTTTTATAGTTTGTGCATGCGTCCGGAAATAAGAAAAGCTTACTTCCCCCCTTTTTTTAAATTCACAGCTTCTAGAAGGTTTAGATGAATTCTTAAAAAACACGAGTTTTTAGAAAATGTGATTTATTTCATAAATGGAATCAGCAAAGTATGCACTTTCTATGTCATAACGACTTTCTATATTTTGTGCATGCGCAAACTATGCACATTCTACGTGATAACGATTTTCTATAGTTTCCGCATGCGTCCGGAAATAAGAAAAGCTTACTTACCCCCTTTTTTTAAATTCACAGCTTCTAGAAGGTTTAGATGAATTCTTAAAAAACACGAGTTTTTAGAAAATGTGATTTATTTCATAAATGGAATCAACAAGGTATGCACATTCTACGTAATAACGACTTTCTATAGTTTGCGCATGCGTCCAGAAATAATAAAAGCTTACTTCCGCCAGTTTTTTAAAATCACAGCTTCTAGAAGGTTTACATGATTTCTTAAAAAACACGAGTTTTTAGAAAATGTGATTTATTTCGTAAATGGAATCAACAAAGTATGCACATTCTACATCATAACGAATTTCTATAGTTTGCGCATGCGTCAGGAAATAAGAAAAGCTTAATTCCCCCCGTTTTTTAAAATCACAGCTTCTAGAAGGTTTACATGATTTCTTAAAAAACAAGAGTTTTTAAAAAATTTGATTTATTTCATAAATGGAATCAACAAAGTATGCACATTCTACGTCAAAACGACTTTCTATACTTTGCGCATGCGTCTGGAAATAAGAAAAGCTTAATTCCCCCCGTTTCTTAAAATCACAGCTTCTAGAAGGTTTACATGATTTCTTAAAAAAGTTGAGTTTTTAGAAAATGTGATTTATTTCATAAATGGAATCAACAAAGTATGCACATTCTATGTCATAACAACTTTCTAGAGTTTGCGCATGCGCAAACTATGCACATTCTACGTAATAACGACTTTCTATAGTTTGCGCATGCGTCCGGAAATAAGAAAAGCATACTTCCCCCCTTTTTTTAAATTCACAGCTTCTAGAAGGTTTAGATGAATTCCTAAAAAAAACGAGTTTTTAGAAAATGTGATTTATTTCGTAAATGGAATCAAGAAAGTTTGCGCATTCTACGTCATAACGACTTTCTATAGTTTGCGCATGCGTCCGGAAATAAGAAAAGCTTAATTCCCCTCGTTTTCTAAAATCACAGCTTCTAGAAGGTTTACATGATTTCTTAAAAAACACGAGTTTTTTGGAAATGTGATTTATTTCATAAATGGAATCAACAAAGTATGCACATTCTATGTCATAACGACTTTCTAAATTTTGCGCATGCGCAAACTATGCACATTCTATATAATAAAAACTTTCTATAGTTTGCGCATGCGTTGGGAAATAAGAAAAGCTTACTTCCCCCCTTTTTTTAAATTCATAGCTTCTAGAAGTTTTAGATGAATTCTTAAAAAACACGAGTTTTTAGAAAATGTGATTTATTTCATAAATGGAATCAACAAGGTATGCACATTCTACGTAATAACGACTTTCTATAGTTTGCGCATGCGTCCAGAAATAAGAAAAGCTTACTTCCGCCAGTTTTTTAAAATCACAGCTTCTAGAAGGTTTACATGATTTCTTAAAAAACACGAGTTTTTGGAAAATGTGATTTATTTCATAAATGAAATCAACAAAGTATGCACATTCTATGTCATAATGACTTTCTAAAGTTTGCGCATGCGTCTGGAAATAAGAAAAGCTTAATTCGCACCGTTTTTTAAAATCACAGCTTCTAGAAGGTTTACATGATTTCTTAAAAAACAAGAGTTTTTAAAAAATTTGATTTATTTCATAAATGGAATCAACAAAGTATGCACATTCTACGTCATAACGACTTTCTATACTTTGCGCATGCGTCTGGAAATAAGAAAAGCTTAATTCCCCTCGTTTTTTAAAATCACAGCTCCTAGAAGGTTTACATGATTTCTTAAAAAATTTGAGTTTTTAGAAAATGTGATTTATTTAATAAATGGAATCAACAAAGTATGCACATTCTATGTCATAACAACTTTCTATAGTTTGAGCATGCGCAAAATATGCACATTCTACGTAATAACGACTTTCTATAGTTTGCGCATGCGTCCGGAAATAAGAAAAGCATACTTCCCCCCTTTTTTTAAATTCACAGCTTCTAGAAGGTTTAGATGAATTCCTAAAAAAAATGAGTTTTTAGAAAATGTGATTTATTTCGTAAATGGAATCAACAAAGTTTGCGCATTCTACGTCATAACGACTTTCTATAGTTTGCGCATGCTTCTGGAAATAAGAAAAGCTTAATTCCCTTCGTTTTTTAAAATCACAGCTTCTAGAAGGTTTACATGATTTCTTAAAAAACACGAGTTTTTAGAAAATGTGATTTATTTCATAAATGGAATCAACAAAGTATGCACATTCTATGTCATAACGACTTTCTATAGTTTGCGCATGCGCAAACTATGCACATTCTACGTGGTTACGACTTTCTATAGTTTGCACATGCGTCTGGAAATAAGAAAAGCTTATTTCCCCCCTTTTTTTAAATTGACAGCTTCTAGAAGGTTTAGATGAATTCTTAAAAAACACGAGTTTTTAGAAACTGTGATTTATTTCATAAATGGAATCGACAAGGTATGCACATTCTACGTAATAACGAATTTCTATAGTTTGCGCATGCGTCTGGAAATAAGAAGAGCTTACTTCCGCCAGTTTTTTAAAACCGCAGCTTCTAGAAGGTTTACATGATTTCTTAAAAAACACGAGTTTTTAGAAAATGTGATTTATTTCATAAATGGAATCAACAAAGTATGAACATTCTATGTAATAACGACTTTCTAAAGTTTGCGCACGCGTCCGAAAATATTTAAAGCTTAATTCTGCCAGTTTTTTAAAATCACAGCTTCTAGAAGGTTTAGATGAATTCTTAAAAAACATGAGTTTTTAGAAAATGTGATTTATTTCATAAATGGAATCAACAAAGTGTGCATATTCTACGTAGTAACGACTTTCTATAGTTTGCGCATGCGTCCGGAAATAAGAAAAGCTTAATTCCCCCTGTTTTTTAAAATCACAGCTTCTAGAAGGTTTACATGATTTCTTAAAAAACACAAGTTTTTAGAAAATGTGATTTAAATTCATAAATGGAATCAACAAAGTATGGGCATTCTATGTCATAACGACTTTCTATAGTTTGCGCATGCGCAAACTATGCACATTCTATGTGATAACTACTTTCTATAGTTTGCGCATGCGTCTGGAAATAAGAAAAGCTTACTTCCCCCCTTTTTTTAAATTCACAGCTTCCAGAAAATTTAGATGAATTCTTAACAAACATGTTTTTATAAAATGTAATTTATTTCATAAATGGAATCAACAAACTATGCACATTCTACATAATAACGACTTTTTATAGTTTGCGCATGCGTCCGGAAATAAGAAAAGCATACTTCTGCCAGTTTTTTAAAACCACAGCTTCTAGAAGGTTTACATGATTTCTTAAAAAACATGAGTTTTTAGAAAAGGTGATTTATTTCATAAATGGAATCAACAAGGTATGCACATTCTACCTAGTAACGAGTTTCTATAGTTTGCGCATGCGTCCAGAAATAAGAAAAGCTTACTTCCGCAAGTTTTTTAAAACCACAACTTCTAGAAGGTTTACATGATTTCTTAAAAAACACGAGTTTTTAGAAAATGTGATTTATTTCATAAGTGGAATCAACAAATTATGCACATTCTATGTCATAACGACTTTCGAAAGTTTGCGCATGCGTCCGGAAATATGAAAAGCTTACTTCCGCCAGTTTTTTAAAATCACAGCTTCTAGAAGGTTTACATGATTTCATAAAAAACACGAGTTTTTAGAAAATGTGATTTATTTCATAAATGCAATCAGCAATATATGCACATTCTACGTCATAACGAATTTCTATAGTTTTCGCATGTGTCCGGAAATAAGAAAAGCTTAATTCCCCACGTTTTTTAAAATCACAGCTTCTAGAAGGTTTACATGATTTCTTAAAAAACAAGAGTTTTTAGGAAATGTGATTTATTTCATAAATGAAATCAAGAAAGTATGCACATTCTACGTCATAACTTCTTTCTATAGTTTGGGCATGCGCAAACTATGCACATTCTACGTAATAACAACTTTCTATAGTTTGCGCATGCATCCGGAAATAAGAAAAGCTTACTTCCCCCCTTTTTTTAAATTCATAGCTTCTAGAAGGTTTAGATGAATTCTTAAAAAACATGAGTTTTTAGAAAATGTGATTTATTTCATAAATGGAATCAAAAAAGTTTGCATATTCTACGTCATAATGACTTTCTATAGTTTGCGCATGCGTCCGGAAATAAGAAAAGCTTAACTCCCCCCGTTTTTTAAAATCACAGTTTGTAGAAGGTTTACACGAATTCTTAAAAAACACGAGTTTTTAGAAAATGTGATTTATTTCCTAAATGGAATCAACAATGTATTCACATTCTATGTCATAACGACTTTCTATAGTTTGCACATGCACAAACTATGCACATTCTACGTGATAACGACTTTCTATAGTTTCGCATGCGTCCGAAAATATGAAAAGTTTACTTCCTCCGTTTTTTTAAATTCACAGCTTCTAGAAGGTTTAGATGAATTCTTAAAAAACACGAGTTTTTAGAAAATGTGATTTATTTCATAAATGGAATAAAAAAACTATGCACATTCTACACAATAACGACTTTTTATAATTTGCACATGCGTCCGGAAATAAGAAAAGCTTACTTCCACCAGTTTTTTAAAACCACAGCTTCTAGACGGTTTGAATGATTTCTTAAAAAACATGAGTTTTTAGAAAATGTGATTTATTTCATAAATGGAATCAACAAAGTATGAAAATCCTATTTAATAACGACTTTCGAAAGTTTGCGCATGCGTCCGGAAATATGAAAAGCTTACTTCCGCCAGTTTTTTAAAATCACAGCTTCTAGAAGGTTTAGATGAATTCTTAAAAAACATGAGTTTTTAGAAAATGTGATTTATTTCATAAATGGAATCAACAAAGTATGCACATTCTATGTCATAACAACTTTCTATAGTTTGCGCATGCGTCCGGAAATAAGAAAAGCTTACTTCCGCCAGTTTTTTAAAATCACAGCTTCTAGAAGGTTTACATGATTTCTTAAAAAACACGAGTTTTTAGAAAATGTGACTTATTTCATAAATTGAATCAACAAAGTATGCACATTCTATGTAATAACGACTTTCTAAAGTTTGCACACGTGTCCGGAAATAAGAAAAGCTTCTATAGTTTGCGCATGCTTCTAGAAATAAGAAAAGCTTAATTCCCTTCGTTTTTTAAAATCACAGCTTCTAGAAGGTTTACATGATTTCTTAAAAAACACGAGTTTTTAGAAAATGTGATTTATTTCATAAATGGAATCAACAAAGTATGCACATTCTATGCCATAACGACTTTCTATAGTTTGCGCATGCGCAAACTATGCACATTCCACGTAATAACGACTTTCTATAGTTTGCGCATGCGTCCGGAAATAAGAAAAGCTTAGTTCCCCCCCTTTTTTTAAATTCACAGCTTCTAGAAGGTTTAGATGAATTCTTAAAAAACACGAGTTTCTAGAAAATGTGATTTATTTCATAAATGGAATCAACAAATTTTGCACATTCTACGTCATCACGACTTTCTATAGTTTGCGCATGCGTTCAGAAATAACAAAAGCTTAATTCCCCCCATTTTTTAAAATCACAGCTTCTAGAAGGTTTACATGATTTCTTAAAAAACACGAGTTTTTAGAAAATGTGATTTATTTCATAAATGGAATCAGCAAAGTATGCACTTTCTATGTCATAACGACTTTCTATAGTTTGTGCATGCGCAAACTATGCACATTCTACGTGATAACGATTTTTTATAGTTTGTGCATGCTTCCGGAAATAAGAAAAGCTTACTTCCCCCCTTTTTTTAAATTCACAGCTTCTAGAAGGTTTAGATGAATTCTTAAAAAACACGAGTTTTTAGAAAATGTGATTTATTTCATAAATGGAATCAACAAACTATGCACATTCTACGTAATAACGACTTTCTATAGTTTGCGTATGCGTCCGGAAATAAGAAAAGCTTACTTCCGCCAGTTTTTAAAACCCCAGCTTCTAGAAGGTTTACATGGTTTATTAAAAAACACGAGTTTTTAGAAGATGTGATTTATTTCATAAATGGAATCAACAAAGTATGCACATTCTACGTAGTAACGACTTTCTATAGTTTGCGCATGCGTCCCAAAATAAAAAAAGCTTACTTTCGCCAGTTTTTTAAAATCACAGCTTCTAGAAGGTTTACATGATTTCTTAAAAAACACGAGTTTTTAGAAAATGTGATTTATTTCATAAATGGAATCAACAAAGTATGCACATTCTACGTCATAACGACTTTCTATAGTTCGCGCATGCGTCTGGAAATAAGAAAAGCTTAATTCCCCCTGTTTTTTAAAATCACAGCTTCTAGAAGGTTTACATGATTTCTTAAAAAATTTGAGTTTTTAGAAAATGTGATTTATTTCATAAATGGAATCAACAAAGTATGCACATTCTATGTCATAACAACTTTCTATAGTTTGCGCATGCGCAAACTATGCACATTCTACGTAATAGCGACTTTCTATAGTTTGCGCATGCATCCGGAAATAAGAAAAGCATACTTCGCCCCTTTTTTTAAATTCACAGCTTCTAGAAGGTTTAGATGAATTCCTAGAAAAAATGAGTTTTTAGAAAATGTGATTTATTTCGTAAATGGAATCAACAAAGTTTGCGCATTCTACGTCATAACGACTTTCTATAGTTTGCGCATGCGTCCGGAAATAAGAAAAGCTTAATTCCCCTCGTTTTTTAAAATCACAGCTTCTAGAAGGTTTACATGATTTCTTAAAAAACACGAGTTTTTAGAAAATGTGATTTATTTCATAAATGGAATCAACAAAGTATGCACATTCTATGTCATAACGACTTTCTATAGTTTGCGCATGCGCAAAATATGCACATTCTACGTGGTAACGACTTTCTATAGTTTGCGCATGCGTCCGGAAATAAGAAAAGCTTACTTCCCCCCTTTTTTTAAATACACAGCTTCTAGAAGGTTTAGATGAATTCTTAAAAACACGAGTTTTTAGAAAATGTGATTTATTTCATAAATGGAATCAGCAAGGTATGCACATTCTACGTAATAACGACTTTCTATAGTTTGCGCATTCATCCGGAAATAAGAAAAGCTTACTTCCGCCAGTTTTTTAAAACCACAGCTTCTAGAAGGTTTACATGATTTCTTAAAAAACATGAGTTTTTAGAAAATGTGATTTATTTCATAAATGGAATCAACAAATTATGCACATTCTATGTAATAACGACTTTCTAAAGTTTGCGCACGTGTCCGGAAATAAGAAAAGCTTACTTCCGCCAGTTTTTTAAAACCACAGCTTCTAGAAGGTTTACATGATTTCTTAAAAAACACGAGTTTTTAGAAAATGTGATTTATTTCATAAATGGAATCAACAAAGTATGCACATTCTATGTCATAACGACTTTCTATAGTTTGCGCATGCGCAAACTATGCACATTCTACGTAATAGCGACTTTCTATAGTTTGCGCATGCATCCGGAAATAAGAAAAGCATACTTCCCCCCTTTTTTTAAATTCACAGCTTCTAGAAGGTTTAGATGAATTCCTAGAAAAAATGAGTTTTTAGAAAATGTGATTTATTTCGTAAATGGAATCAACAAATTTTGCGCATTCTATGTCATAACGACTTTCTATAGTTTGCGCATGCGTCCGGAAATAAGAAAAGCTTAATTCCCCTCGTTTTTTAAAATCACAGCTTCTAGAAGGTTTACATGATTTCTTAAAAAACAAGAGTTTTTAGAAAATGTGATTTATTTCATAAATGGAATCAACAAAGTATGCACATTCTATGTCATAACGACTTTCTATAGTTTGCGCATTCGTCCGGAAATAAGAAAAGCTTACTTCCGCCAGTTTTTTAAAACCACAGCTTCTAGAAGGTTTACATGATTTCTTAAAAAACATGAGTTTTTAGAAAATGTGATTTATTTCATAAATGGAATCAACAAATTATGCACATTCTATGTAATAACGACTTTCTAAAGTTTGCGCACGTGTCCGGAAATAAGAAAAGCTTACTTCCGCCAGTTTTTTAAAACCACAGCTTCTAGAAGGTTTACATGATTTCTTAAAAAACACGAGTTTTTAGAAAATGTGATTTATTTCATAAATGGAATCAGCAAAGTATGCACTTTCTATGTCATAACGACTTTCTATAGTTTGTGCATGCGCAAACTATGCACATTCTACGTGATAACGATTTTTTATAGTTTGTGCATGCATCCGGAAATAAGAAAAGCTTACTTCCGCCCTTTATTTAAATTCACAGCTTCTAGAAGGTTTGGATGAATTCTTAAAAAACACGAGTTTTTAGAAAATGTGATTTATTTCATAAATGGAAAAAACAAAGTATGCACATTCTACGTCATAACGACTTTTTATAGTTTGCGCATGCGTCCGGAAATAAGAAAAGCTTAATTCCCCACCGTTTTTTAAAATGACAGCTTCTAGAAGGTTTACATAATTTCTTTAAAACACGAGTTTTTAGAAAATGTGATTTATTTAATAAATGGAATCAACAAAGTATGCACATTCTATGTCATAACGACTTTCTATAGTTTGCGCATGCGCAAACTATGCACATTCTACGTGATAACGACTTTCTATAGTTTCCGCATCCATCCGGAAATAAGAAAAGATTACTTCCCCCCCTTTTTTAAATTCACAGCTTCTAGAAGGTTTAGATGAATTCTTAAAAAACACGAGTTTTTATAAAATGTGATTTATTTCATAAATGGAATCAACACGGTATTCACATTCTACGTAGTAACGACTTTCTATAGCTTGCGCATGCATCCGGAAATAAGAAAAGCTTACTCCTGCCAGTTTTTTAAAACCACAGCTTCTAGAAGGTTTACATGATTTCTTAAAAAACACAAGTTTTTAGAAAATGAAATTTATTTCATAAATGGAATCAACAAATTATGCACATTCTACGTAGTAACGACTTTCTATAGATTGCGCATGCGTCCGGAAATAAGAAAAGCTTACTTCCGCCAGTTTTTTAAAATCGCAGCTTCTAGAAGGTTTACATGATTTCTTAAAAAACACGAGTTTTTAGAAAATGTGATTTATTTCATAAATGGAATCAACAAAGTATGCACATTCTATGTAATAACGACTTTCTAAAGTTTGCACATGTGTCCGAAAATAAGAAAAGCTTACTTCGGCCAGTTTTTTAAAACGACAGCTTCTAGAATGTTTACATGATTTCTTAAAAAACATGACTTTTTAGAAAATGTGATTTATTTCATAAATGGAATCAACAAAGTATGCACATTTTACGTAATAATGACTTTCTAAAGTTTCCGCATGCGTCTGGAAATATGAAAAGCTTACTTCCGCCAGTTTTTTAAAATCAAAGCTTCTACAAGGTTTACATGATTTCTTAAAAAACACGAGTTTTTAGAAAATGTGATTTATTTCATAAATGGAATCAACAAAGTATGCACATTCTACGTCATAACGACTTTCTATAGTTTGCGCATGCGTCTGGAATTAAGAAAACCTTAATTCCCCTCGTTTTTTAAAATCACAGCTTCTAGAAGGTTTACATGATTTCCTAAAAAACACGAGTTTTTAGAAAATGTGATTTATTTCATAAATGGAATCAACAAAGTATGCACATTCTATTTCATAACAACTTTCTATAGTTTGCGCATGCGCAAAATATGCACATTCTACGTGGTAACGACTTTCTATAGTTTGCGCATGCGTCCGGAAATAAGAAAAGCTTACTTCCCCCCTTTTTTTAAATACACAGCTTCTAGAAGGTTTAGATGAATTCTTAAAAAACACGAGTTTTTAGAAAATGTGATTTATTTCATAAATGGAATCAACAAGGTATGCACATTCTACGTAATAACGACTTTCTATAGTTTGCGCATTCGTCCGGAAATAAGAAAAGCTTACTTCCGCCAGTTTTTTAAAACCACAGCTTCTAGAACGTTTACATGATTTCTTAAAAAACATGAGTTTTTAGAAAATGTGATTTATTTCATAAATGGAATCAACAAATTATGCACATTCTATGTAATAACGACTTTCTAAAGTTTGCGCACGCGTCCGGAAATAAGAAAAGCTTACTTCGGCCAGTTTTTTAAAACCGCAGCTTCTAGAAGGTTTACATGATTTCTTAAAAAACATGAGTTTTTAGAAAATGTGATTTATTTCATAAATGGAATCAACAAAGTATGCACATTCTATGTAATAACGACTTTCTAAAGTTTGCGCATGCGTCCGGAAATATTTAAAGCTTAATTCCGCCAGTTTTTTAAAATCACAGCTTCTAGAAGGTTTACATGATTTCTTAAAAAACATGAGTTTTTAGAAAATTTGATTTATTTCATAAATGGAATCAACAAAGTATGCACATTCTTCATCATAACGACTTTCTATAGTTTGCACATGCGTCCGAAAATAAGAAAAGCATAATTCCCACCATTTTTTAAAATCACAGCTTCTAGAACGTTTACATGATTTCTTAAAAAACATGAGTTTTTAGGAAATATGATTTATTTCATAAACGGAATCAACAAAGTATGCACATTCTATGTCATAACGACTTTCTATAGTTTGCGCATGCGCAAACTATGCGCATTCTACGTAATAACAACTTTCTATAGTTTGCGCATGCATCCGAAAATAAGAAAAGCTTACTTCCCCCCTTTATTTAAATTCACAGCTTCTAGAAGGTTTAGATGAATTCTTAAAAAACACGAGTTTTTAGAAAATGTGATTTATCTCATAAATGGAATCAACAAACTATGCACATTCTACGTAATAACGACTTTTTATAGTTTGTGCATGCATCCTGAAATAAGAAAAGCTTAATTCCCCCCATTTTTTAAAATCACATCTTCTATAAGGTTACATGATTTCTTAAAAAACACAACTTTTTAGAAAATGTGATCTATTTCATAAATGGAATCAACAAAGTATGAACATTCTATGTCATAACGACTTTCTATAGTTTGCGCATGCGCAAACTATGCACATTCTACGTGATAACGACTTTCTATAGTTTGCGCATGCGTCCGGAAATACGAAAAGCTTATTTCCCCCCTTTTTTTAAATTCACAGCTTCTAGAAGGTTTAGATGAATTCTTAAAAAACACGAGTTTTTAGAAAATGTGATTTATTTCATAAATGGAATCAACAAACTATGGACATTCTATGTAATAATGACTTTCTATAGTTTACGCATGTGTCCAGAAATAAGAAAAGCTTACTTCCGCCAGTTTTTAAAAACCACAGCTTTTAGAAGGTTTACATGATTTCTTAAAAAACACGAGTTTTTAGAGAATGTGATTTATTTCATAAATGGGATCAACAAATAATGCACATTCTATGTAATAACGACTTTCTAAAGTTTGTGCATGCGTCCGGAAATAAGAAAAGCTTAATTCCCCCCATTTTTTAAAATCACAGCTTCTACAAGGTTTACATGATTTCTTAAAAAACACGAGTTTTTAGAAAATGTGATTTATTTCATAAATGGAATCAACAAAGTATGCACATTCTATGTCATAACGACTTTCTATAGTTTGCGCATGCGCAAACTATGCACATTCTACGTGATAACGACTTTCTATAGTTTGCGCATGCGTCCGGAAATAAGAAAAGCTTACTTCCCCCTTTTTTTTAAAATTCACAGCTTCTAGAATGTTTAGTGAATTCTTAAAAAACACGAGTTTTTACAAAATGTGATTTATTTCATAAATGGAATCAACAAGGTATGCACATTCTACGTAATAAGGACTTTCTATAGTTTGCGCGTGCGTCCGGAAATAAGAAAAGCTTACTTCCGCCAGTTTTTTAAAACCACAGCTTCTAGAAGGTTTACATGATTTCTTAAAAAACACGAGTTTTTAGAAAATGTGATTTATTTCATAAATGGAATCAACAAAGTAATCACATTCTATGTAATAACGACTTTCTAAAGTTTGCGCACGCGTCCGGAAATATTTAAAGCTTAATTCCGCCAGTTTGTTAAAATCACAGCTTCTAGAAGGTTTACATGATTTTTTAAAAAACACAAGTTTTTAGAAAATGTGATTTATTTCATAAATGGAATCAACAAAGTATGCACATTCTATGTAATAACGACTTTCTATACTTTGCGCATGCGTCCGGAAATATGAAAAGCTTACTTCCGCAAGTTTTTTAAAATCACAGCTTCTAGAAGGTTTACATGATTTCTTAAAAAACACGAGTTTTTAGAAAATGTGATTTATTTCATAAATGGAATGAACAAAGTATGCACATTCTACATCATAACGACTTTCTATAGTTTGCGCATGCGTCTGGAAATAAGATAAGCTTAATTCCCCCCGTTTTTTAAAATCACAGCTTCTAGAAGGTTTACATGATTTCTTCAAAAATTTGAGTTTTTAGAAAATCTGATTTATTTCATAAATGGAATCAACAAAGTATGCACATTCTATGTCATAAAGACTTTCTATAGTTTGCGCATGCACAAACTATGCACATTCTACGTACTAACGACTTTCTATAGTTTGGGCATGCGTCCGGAAATAAGAAATGCTTACTTCCCCCCTTTTTTTAAATTCACACCTTCTAGAAGGTTTAGATGATTCCTTAAAAACGACGAGTTTTTAGAAAATGTGATTTATTTCATAAATGGAATCAACAAAGTTTGCACATTCTACGTCATAACGACTTTCTATAGTTTGCGCATGCGTCCGGAAATAAGAAAAGCTTAATTCCCCCCGTTTTTTAAAATCACAGCTTCTAGAAGGTTTACATGATTTCTTAAAAAACACGAGTTTTTAGAAAATGTGATTTATTTCATAAATGGAATCAACAAAGTATGGACATTCTATGTCATAACAACTTTCTATAGTTTGTGCATGCGCAAACTATGCACATTCTACGTGATAACGACTTTCTATAGTTTGCGCATGCGTCCGGATATAAGAAAAGCTTACTTCCCCCCTTTTTTTAAATTCACAGCTTCTAGAAGGTTTAGATGAATTCTTAAAAAACACGAGTTTTTAGAAAATGTGATTTATTTCATAAATGGAATCAATAAACTATGCACATTCTACGTAATAATGACTTTCTATAGTTTGTGCATGCGTCCGGAAATGAGAAAAGCTTACTTCCGCCAGTTTTTTAAAACCACAGCTTCTAGAAGGGTTACATGATTTCTTAAAAAACGCGAGTTTTTAGAAAATGTGATTTATTTGTTAAATGGAATCAACAAAGTATGCACATTCTATGTAATAGCGACTTTCTAAAGTTTGCGCATGCGTCCGGAAATATGAAAAGCTTACTTCTGCCAATTTTTTAAAATCACAGCTTCTAGAAGTTTTACATGATTTCTTAAAAAACACGAGTTTTTTGAAAATGTGATTTATTTCATAAATGGAATCAACAAAGTATGCATGTGGACCTTAAGGGAACCTGTCGAGTGACCCGATTGAACAAATTCAATACAGTGGTCTCTTGAGTCTTGTTATGTCTTAAATGATTGAGGAAAACCTGAAGATGTGAATGACGACAATAATTGATAAATGAATTAAGGAATTAAATTATATGTGTGGAGTGGGATAATTAATTGATTACTTCTTGCTTAATGATTAGCCTTGATTGATCAAGTCAAAGTGAAGTGGGACAATTACAATCCTATCTCTGCGACTTGGGAGTATGCAACTGAGATGCGTCATAGCTTTATGCATTTATTCTGAACTTCGGAACGAAGTTCTAAATAAGTAGGGGTATATGTAGTGCCCCTAGACCACTGTAGACATTGAGGGCACCTGCTGGGTCACCCTACTATTTGAAACATTAGTAAAATAACCCTATAATTTTATTTTGAGTATATTTATGATTACGATTAACTTTGATATGAGAACTCTACATACGAATGATGCTTAACGACTAGTTGTGCAATTGATTATGTGATTAGACGAATGAGTAATGATTAAGTAAATTATATATGCTTAATGAAGAAACAGATTTATAAACCAAATTGTGATTATTGAGGACAATGCTACTAATTTACGTTTGTGAAAAATTTGTGTAGCGACAGGTGAAACGGTTCACCGATGGACACACAAAGGAATATGAAGGGTCATAGAGTACGACTAAATCACACACAGTGAGAGTGACGACGATGTCGACTTCCGACGGAATACCATGCTTGAGCAGATAAGCACTGATCCGCTTGCTCAAGAGGAAAGCGTGAGGGTGTACGAGGTGGGCCACGACGGAGCTGGTCACGTACTAGTTGGGGGGCGCGCAGTGAGAACGGACTCACTCCTCAACACCATTAGTCCCTAATAGCGTGTAGACAGAGGATGGAAGGTAATGGCTCCTGAAATCCCTACATGAAGTTCCCGCAAGTCAAAACAGAAGGATGACGGCAGAAGGGCCCGACGGTGCGGTACCCTGCCGAGAACGGAAAGAGTGAATGCAAGGACCCAACGATGTGGTGCCTTGCAGAGGAATGGAAACTACGGATGAATGGACTCGACGAAGTGGTGCCATGTTAGGGAAATTAAATTAAGAAACAAGGAAGCCCAACGGCGTGGCACCGGGTCCCTAGTAAAAGTTGATTGCTAAACTTAACTGCGTTGAAATGTATAATTTTGCACCTAGAACTTTACTTAGAAATGCATTTGAGTACTTTAGGCATTTGCACATAAATGATTACTTTGGCATTTAAATAATATTAAGTGTTATTTAGGCATTGCACATGAAAGGATATCCCTGATTACTTAAAATATTATAAATATTTATTTAGGAGCAAAATGGAATCCTAGGCATGGACACCTAGTCAACTCCACCTACACCAAAAATCTAGGAGTTAAGCGAAATATCTAGGGGACAAACATGAGCAAACTTAGGGATGTTGGTGCATCTCCTAGAGGAAGTGACACTTGGATGGGTGAGTTGTTTTTCATTAAAGAATTAATTAAATAATTATTTATGCATGAAGCGACATGTGTCGCAGGGGATTTTCCTTTAAAAGGGAGACTTTGGGGATGGGTAAAGGACCCAGACCCTGGATGACTATCATAATATTGAGTTACCTCATGACTTGCTGCTATTGAGGGTTTGGCTGGAAATCTTGGTGGGGGGGAAACCTAAGCTGGGTTTCTTAAGAATTGTGTGTGAACTTTACGACCCAAAGCTCGGGGGAGGCCATGCGACTGAAAGCATGAGCCTATGGTTGGGTGGCGAAATTAACAGTTGCTTTGCCAATGGTTAAACGAGCTTTGCTGGAGTGATCCTACGGAAGAAGAAGGCCACAATGGACCAACTGGATTGGGTTGACAGGTTAAGGTTTTGCTTATTTTTCTAAAGTTATTCACGCTTTTTATTTTATTTTTCCAATAACTATGATGGCTAATTTGTTTGTATGAAGTTGTTAAAGTTCCAGGTTCAGTTCAAGGGGACCCTAAAGGAGGGGTCCTACAAATGGAATCAACAAAGTATGCAAATTCTATGTAATAACGACTTTCTAAAGTTTGCACATGCGTCCGGATATAAGAAAATCTTACTTTTACCAGTTTTTTAAAATCACAGCTTCTAGAAGGTTTACATGATTTCTTAAAAAACACGAGTTTTTAGAAAATGTGATTTATTTCATAAATGGAATCAACAAAGTATGCACATTCAATGTCATAACGACTTTCTATAGTTTGCGCATGCGCAAACTATGCACATTCTACGTCATAACGACTTTCTATAGTTTGTGCATGCATCCGGAAATAAGAAAAGCTTAATTCCCCCCGTTTTTTAAAATCACAGCTTCTAGAAGGTTTACATGATTTCTTAAAAAACACGAGTTTTTAGAAAATGTAATTTATTTCATAAATGCAATCAACAAAGTATGCACATTCTATGTCATAACGACTTTCTATAGTTTGTGCATGCGCAAACAATGCACATTCTATGTAATAACAACTTTCTATAGTTTGCGCATGCGTCCGGAAATAAGCAAAGCTTACTTCCCCCCTTTTTTTAAATTCACAGCTTCTAGAAGGTTTAGATGAATTCTTAAAAAACATGAGTTTTTAGAAAATGTGATTTATTTCATAAATGGAATCAACAAAGTATGCACATTCTATGTCCTAACGACTTTCTATAGTTTGCGCATGCGTCCGGAAATAAGAAAAGCTTAATTCCCCCCGTTTTTTAAAATCACAGCTTCTAGAAGGTTTACACGATTTCTTAAAAAACACGAATTTTTAGAAAATGTGATTTATTTCATAAATGGAATCAACAAAGTATGCAAATTCTATGTCATAATGACTTTCTATAGTTTGCACAATCGCAAACTATGCACATTCTATGTGATAACAACATTCTATAGTTTGCGCATGCGTCCGGAAATAAGAAAAGCTTACTTCCCCCCTTTTTTTAAATTCACAGCTTCTAGAAGGTTTAGATGAATTCTTAAAAAACACGAGTTTTTAGAAAATGTGATTTATTTCATAAATGGAATCAACAAGGTATGCACATTCTACATAGTAACGACTTTCTATAGTTTGCGCATGCATCCGGAAATAAGAAAAGCTTACTTCCGCCAGTTTTTTAAAACCACAGCTTCTAGAAGGTTTACATGATTTCTTAAAAAACACGAGTTTTTAGAAAATATGATTTATTTCATAAATGGAATCAACAAAGTATGCATATTCTACGTAGTAACGACTTTCTATAGTTTGCGCATGCGTCCGGAAATACGAAAAGCTTACTTCCGCCAGTTTTTTAAAATCACAGCTTCTAGAAGGTTTACATGATTTCTTAGAAAACACGAGTTTTTAGAAAATGTGATTTATTTCATAAATGCAATCAACAAAGTATGCACATTCTATGTAATAACGAACTTCTAAATTTTGCGCGTGCGTCCGGAAATAAGAAAAGCTTAATTCCGCCAGTTTTTTAAAATCACAGCTTCTAGAAGGTTTACATGATTTCTTAAAAAACACGAGTTTTTAGAAAATGTGATTTATTTCATAAATGGAATAAAAAAAGTATGCACATTCTATGTCCTAACGACTTTCTATAGTTTGCGCATGCGTCTGGAAATAAGAAAAGCTTAATTCCCCCCGTATTTGAAAATCACAGCTTCTAGAAGGTTTACATGATTTCTTAAAAAACACGACTTTTTTGAAAATGTGATTTATTTCATAAATGGAATAAACAAAGTATGCACATTCTATGTCATAACGACTTTCTATAGTTTGCGCAAGCGCAAACTATGCACATTCTATGTGATAACGACTTTCTATAGTTTGCGCATAAGTTCGGAAATAAGAAAAGCTTACTTCCCCCCTTTTTTTAAATTCACAGCTTCTAGAAGGTTTAGATGAATTCCTAAAAAACACGAGTTTTTAGAAAATGTGATTTATTTCATAAATGGAATCAACAAGGTATGCACATTCTACGTAGTAACGACTTTCTATAGTTTGCGCATGCGTCCGGAAATAAGAAAAGCTTACTTCCGCCAGTTTTTTAAAACCACAGCTTCTAGAAGGTTTACATGATTTCTTAAAAAACACGAGTTTTTAGAAAACGTGATTTATTTCATAAGTGGAATCAACAAAGTATGCACATTCTACGTAGTAATGACTTTCTATAATTTGCGCATGCGTCCGGAAATAAGAAAAGCTTACTTCCGCCAGTTTTTTAAAATCACAGCTTCTAGAAGGTTTATATGATTTCTTAAAAAACACGAGTTTTTAGAAAATGTGATTTATTTCATAAATGGAATCAACAATGTATGCACATTCTATGTAATAAAAAATTTCTAAAGTTTGCGCATGCGTCCGGAAATAAGAAAAGCTTACTTCCGCTAGTTTTTTAAAACCACAGCTTCTAGAAGGTTTACATGATTTCTTAAAAACACGAGTTTTTAGAAAATGTGATTTATTTCATAAGTGGAATCAACAAAGTATGCACATTCTACATAGTAACGACTTTCTAGAGTTTGCGCATGCGTCGGGAAATAAGAAAAGCTTACTTCCGCCAGTTTTTTAAAATCACAGCTTCTAGAAGGTTTACATGATTTCTTAAAAAACACGAGTTTGTAGAAAATGTGATTTATTTCATAAATGGAATCAACAAAGTATGCACATTCTACGTCCTAACGACTTTCTATAGTTTGCGCATGCGTCTGGAAATAAGAAAAGCTTAATTCCCCCCCGTTTTTTAATATCACAGCTTTTAGAAGGTTTACATAATTTCTTAAAAAACACGAGTTTTTAGAAAATGTGATTTATTTCATAAATGGAATCAACAAAGTATGCACATTCTATGTCATAACGACTTTCTATAGTTTGCGCATGCGCAAACTATGCACATTCCACGTCATAACGACTTTCTATAGTTTGTGCATGTGTCCGAAAATAAGAAAAGGTTACTTACCCCCTTTTTTTAAATTCACAGCTTCTAGAAGGTTTAGATGAATTCTTAAAAAACACGAGTTTTAGAAAATGTTATTTATTTCATAAATGGAGTCAACAAGGTATGCACATTCTACCTAGTAACGACTTTCTATAGTTTGCGCATGCGTCTGGAATTAAGAAAAGCTTACTTCCGCTAGTTTTTTAAATTCACAGCTTCTAGAAGGTTTAGATGAATTCTTAAAAAACACGAGTTTTTAGAAAATGTGATTTATTTCATAAATGGAATCAACAAGATATGCACATTCTACATAGTAACGACTTTCTATAGTTTGCGCATGCATCCGAAAATAAGAAAAGCTTACTTCCGCCAGTTTTTTAAAACCACAGCTTCTAGAAGGTTTACATGATTTCTTAAAAAACACAAGTTTTTAGAAAATATGATTTATTTCATAAATGGAATCAACAAAGTATGCATATGCTACGTAGTAACGACTTTCTATAGTTTGCGCATGCATCCAGAAATACGAAAAGCTTACTTCCGCCAGTTTTTTAAAATCACAGCTTCTAGAAGGTTTACATGATTTCTTAAAAAACACGAGTTTTTAGAAAATGTGATTTATTTCATAAATGCAATTAACAAAGTATGCACATTCTATGTAATAACGAACTTCTAAATTTTGCGCGTGCGTCCGGAAATAAGAAAAGCTTAATTCCACCAGTTTTTTAAAATCACAGCTTCTAGAAGGTTTACATGATTTCTTAAAAAACACGAGTTTTTAGAAAATGTGCTTTATTTCATAAATGGAATAAAAAAGTATGCACATTCTATGTCCTAACGACTTTCTATAGTTTGCGCATGCGTCTGGAAATAAGAAAAGCTTAATTCCCCCTGTATTTTAAAATCACAGCTTCAGGAAGGTTTACATGATTTCTTAAAAAACACGACTTTTTTGAAAATGTGATTTGTTTCATAAATGTCATAAACAAAGTATGCACATTCTATGTCATAACGGCTTTCTATAGTTTGCGCAAGCGCAAACTATGCACATTCTATGTGATAACGACTTTCTATAGTTTGCGCATAAGCTAGGAAATAAGAAAAGCTTACTTCCCCCCTTTTTTTAAATTCACGGCTTCTAGAAGGTTTAGATGAATTCCTAAAAAACACAAGTTTTTAGAAAATGTGATTTATTTCATAAATGGAATCAACAAGGTATGCACATTCTAGGTAGTAACGACTTTCTATAGTTTGCGCATGCGTCCGGAAATAAGAAAAGCTTACTTCTGCCAGTTTTTCAAAACAACAGCTTCTAGAAGGTTTACATGATTTCTTAAAAAACATGAGTTTTTAGAAAATGTGATTTATTTCATAAGTGGAATCAACAAAGTATGCACATTCTACGTAGTAATGACTTTCTATAATTTGCGCATGCGTCCAGAAATAAGAAAAGCTTACTTCCGCCAGTTTTTTAAAATCACAGCTTCTAGAAGGTTTACATGATTTCTTAAAAAACACGAGTTTTTAGAAAATGTGATTTATTTCATAAATGGAATCAACAATGTATGCACATTCTATGTAATATCGAATTTCTAAAGTTTGCGCATGCGTCCGGAAATAAGAAAAGCTTATTTCCGCAAGTTTTTTAAAATCACAGCTTCTAGAAGGTTTACATGATTTCTTAAAAAACACGAGCTTTTAGAAAATGTGATTTATTTCATAAATGGAATCAACAAAGTATGCACATTCTACGTCCTAACGACTTTCTACAGTTTGCGCATGCGTCTAGAAATAAGAAAAGCTTAATTCCCCCCCGTTTTTTAATATCACAGCTTCTAGAAGGTTTACATAATTTCTTAAAAAACACGAGTTTTTAGAAAATGTGATTTATTTCATAAATGGAATCAACAGAGTATGCACATTCTATGTCATAACGACTCTTAATAGTTTGCGCATGCACAAACTATGCACATTCTACGTCATAACGACTTTCTATAGTTTGTGCATGTGTCCGGAAATAAGAAAAGGTTACTTCCCCCCTTTTTTTAAATTCACAGCTTCTAGAAGGTTTAGATGAATTCTTAAGAAACAGGAGTTTTTAGAAAATGTGATTTATTTCATAAATGGAATCAACAAGGTATTCACATTCTACGTAGTAACGACTTTCTATAGTTTGCGCATGCGTCCGGAATTAAGAAAAGCTTACTTCCGCTAGTTTTTTAAAACCACAGCTTCTAGAAGGTTTACATGATTTCTTAAAAAACACGAGTTTTTAGAAAATGTGATTTATTTCATAAGTGGAATCAACAATGTATACACATTCTATGTAATATCGAATTTCTAAAGTTTGCGCATGCGTCCGGAAATAAGAAAAGCTTATTTCCGCAAGTTTTTTAAAATCACAGCTTCTAGAAGGTTTACATGATTTCTTAAAAAACACGAGCTTTTAGAAAATGTGATTTATTTCATAAATGGAATCAACAAAGTATGCACATTCTACGTCCTAACGACTTTCTACAGTTTGCGCATGCGTCTAGAAATAAGAAAAGCTTAATTCCCCCCCGTTTTTTAATATCACAGCTTCTAGAAGGTTTACATAATTTCTTAAAAAACACGAGTTTTTAGAAAATGTGATTTATTTCATAAATGGAATCAACAGAGTATGCACATTCTATGTCATAACGACTTTCTATAGTTTGCGCACGCGCAAACTATGCACATTCTACGTCATAACGACTTTCTATAGTTTGTGCATGTGTCCGGAAATAAGAAAAGGTTACTTCCCCCCTTTTTTTAAATTCACAGCTTCTAGAAGGTTTAGATGAATTCTTAAGAAACACGAGTTTTTAGAAAATGTGATTTATTTCATAAATGGAATCAACAAGGTATTCACATTCTACGTAGTAACGACTTTCTATAGTTTGCGCATGCGTCCGGAATTAAGAAAAGCTTACTTCCGCTAGTTTTTTAAAACCACAGCTTCTAGAAGGTTTACATGATTTCTTAAAAAACACGAGTTTTTAGAAAATGTGATTTATTTCATAAGTGGAATCAACAAAGTATGCACATTCTACGTAGTAACGACTTTCTAGAGTTTGCGCATGCGTCCGGAAATAAGAAAAAGCTTACTTCCGCCAGTTTTTTAAAATCACAGCTTCTAGAAGGTTTACATGATTTCTTAAAAAAAATGAGTCTGTAGAAAATGTGATTTATTTTATAAATGGAATCAACAAAGCATGCACATTCTATGTAATAACGAATTTCTAAAGTTTGCGCATGCGTCTGGAAATAAGAAAAGCTTACTTCCGCCAGTTTTTTAAAATCACAGCTTCTAGAAGGTTTACATGATTTCTTAAAAAACACGAGTTTTTATAAAATGTGATTTATTTCATAAATGGAATCAACAAAGTATGCACATTCTACGTCCTAACGACTTTCTATAGTTTGCGCATGCGTCTGGAAATAAGAAAAGCTTAATTCCCCCCCATTTTTTAATATCACAGCTTTTAGAAGGTTTACATAATTTCTTAAAAAACACAAGTTTTTAGAAAATGTGATTTATTTCATAAATGGAATCAACAAAGTATGCACATTCTATGTCATAACGACTTTCTATAGTTTGCGCATGCGCAAACTATGCAAATTCTACGTCATAACGATTTTCTATAGTTTGTGCATGTGTCCGAAAATAAGAAAAGGTTACTTATCCCCTTTTTTTAAATTCACATCTTCTAGAAGGTTTAGATGAATTCTTAAAAAACACGAGTTTTAGAAAATGTGATTTATTTCATAAATGGAGTCAACAAGGTATGCACATTCTACCTAGTAACGACTTTCTATAGTTTGCGCATGCGTCCGGAATTAAGAAAAGCTTACTTCCGCTAGTTTTTTAAAACCACAGCTTCTAGAAGGTTTAAATGATTTCTTAAAAAACACGAGTTTTTAGAAAATGTGATTTATTTCATAAGTGGAATCAACAAACTATGAACATTCTATCTCATAATGACTTACTATAGTTTGCGCATGCGCAAACTATGCACACTCTACGTGATAACGACTTTCTAAAGTTTGCGCATGCGTCCATAAATAAGAAAAGCTTACTTCCTCCAGTTTTTTAAAACCACGGCTTCTAGAAGGTTTACATGATTTCTTAAAAAACACGAGTGTTTAGAAAATTTGATTTATTTCATAAATGTAATCAAAAAAGTATGCACATTCTACGTAGCAACGACTTTCTATAGTTTGCGCATGCGTCCGGAAATAAGAAAAGCTTACTTCCGCCAGTTTTTTAAAATCACAGTTTCTAGAAGGTTTACATGATTTCTTAAAAAACACGAGTTTTTAGAAAATGTGATTTATTTCATAAAGGGAATCAACAAAGTATGCACATTCTACGTAGTAATGACTTTCTATAGTTTGCGCATGCGTCCGGAAATAAGAAAAGCTTACTAGCGCCAGTTTTTTAAAACCACAGCTTCTAGAAGGTTTACATGATTTCTTAAAAAACATGAGTTTTTAGAAAATGTGATTTATTTCATAAATGGAATCAACAAAGTATGCACATTCTATGTCATAACGATTTTCTATAGTTTGCGCATGCGCAAACTATGCACATTCTACGTAATAACGACTTTCTATAGTTTGCGCATGCGTCCAGAAATAAGAAAAGCTTACTTCCCCCCTTTTTTTAAATTCACAGCTTCTGGAAGGTTTAGATGAATTCTTAAAAAACACGAGATTTTAGAAAATGTGATTTATTTCATAAATGGAATCAACAAATTTTGCACATTCTACGTCATAACGACTTTCTATAGTTTGCCCATGCGTCCGGAAATAAGAAAAGCTTAATTCCCCCCGTTTTTTAAAATCGCAGCTTCTATAAGGTTTACATGATTTCTTAAAGAACACGAGTTTTTAGAAAATGTGATTTATTTCATAAATGGAATCAACAAAGTATGCACATTCTATGTCATAACGACTTTCTATAGTTTGCGCATGCTCAAACTATGCACATTCTACGTGATAATGACTTTCTATATTTTGCGCATGCATCCGGAAATAAGAAAAACTTACTTCCCCCCTTTTTTTAAATTCAGAGCTTCTAGAAGGTTTAGGTGAATTCTTAAAAAACATGAGTTTTTAGAAAATGTGATTTATTTCCTAAATGGAATCAACAAGGTATGCACATTCTACGCAGTAACGACTTTCTATAGCTTGCGCAGGCGTCCGAAAATAAGAAAAGCTTACTTCCGCCAGTTTTTTAAAACCACAGCTTCTAGAAGGTTTACATGATTTCTTAAAAAACACGACTTTTTAGAAAATGTGATTTATTTCATAAATCGAATCAACAAGGTATGCACATTCTATGTCATAACGACTTTCTAAAGTTTGCGCATGCGTCTGGAAATATGAAAAGCTTACTTCCGCCAGTTTTTTAAATTCACAGCTTCTAGAAGGTTTACATGATTTCTTAAAAAACACGAGTTTTTAGAAAATGTGATTTATTTCATAAATGGAATCAACAAAGTATGAACATTCTATGTAATAACGATTTTCTAAAGTTTGCGCATACATCCTGAAATAAGAAAAGCTTACTTCCGTAAGTTTTTTAAAATCACAGCTTCTAGAAGGTTTACATGATTTCATAAAAAACACGTGTTTTTAGAAAATGTGATTTATTTCATTAATGGAATCAACAAGGTATGCACATTCTATGTAATAACGAATTTCTATTGTTTGCGCATATACAAACTATGCACATTCTACGTAATAACGACTTTCTATAGTTTGCGCATGCGTCCGGAAATAAGAAACGCTTACTTTCCCCCTTTTTTTAAATTCACAGCTTCTAGAAGGTTTAGATGAATTCTTAAAAAACACGAGTTTTTAGAAAATGTGATTTATTTCATAAATGGAATCAACAAAGTTTGCACATTCTACGTCATAACGACTTTCTATAGTTTGCGCAAGCGTCCGGAAATAAGAAAAGCTTAATTTCCCCCGTTTTTTCAAATCACAGCTTCTAGAAGGTTTACATGATTTCTTAAAAAACACGAGTTTTTAGAAAATGTTATTTATTTCATAAATGGAATCAACAAAGTATGCACATTCTATGTCATAACGACTTTCTATAGTTTGCACATGCGCAAACTATGCACATTCTACGTAATAATGACTTTGTAAAGTTTGCGCATGCGTCCGGCAATAAGAAAAGCTTACTTCCCCCCTTTTTTTAAATTCACAGCTTCTAGATGGTTTACATGATTTCTTAAATAACACGAGTTTTAGAAAATGTGATTTATTTCATAAATGGAATCAACAAAGTATGCACATTCTATGTAACAATGACGTTCTAAAGTTTGCCCATGCGTCGGGAAATATGAAAAGATTACTTCCGCAAAGTATGCACATTCTACGTACTAAAGACTTTCTATAGTTTGCGCATGCCTCCGGAAATAAGAAAGGTTTACTTCCGCCATTTTTTTAAAATCACAGCTTCTAGAAGGTTTACATGATTTCTTAAAAAACATGAGTTTTTAGAAAATGTGATTTATTTCATTAATGGAATCAACAAAGTGTGCAAATTCTATGTCATAACGACTTTCTATAGTTTGCGCATGCGCAAACTATGCACATTCTACGTAATAATGACTTTCTATAGTTTGCGCATGCGTCCGGAAATAAGAAAAGCTTACTTCCCCCCTTGTTTTAAATTCACGGCTTCTAGAAGGTTTAGATGAATTCTTAAAAAACACGAGTTTTTAGAAAATGTGAGTTATTTGATAAATGGAATCAACAAAGTTTGCACATTCTACGTCATAACGACTTTCTATAGTTTGTGCATGCGTCCGGAAATAAGAAAAGCTTAATTCCCCCCGTTTTTTAAAATCATAGCTTCTAGAAGGTTTACATGATTTCTTAAAAAACATGAGTTTTTAGAAAATTTGATTTATTTCATAAATGGAATCAACAAAGTATGCACATTCTATGTCATAACGTCTTTCTATAGTTTGCGCATGCGCAAACTATGCACATTCTACATGATAACGACTTTCTATAGTTTGCGCATGCATCCGGAAATAAGACAAGCTTAATTCCCCCCTTTTTTTAAATTCACAGCTTCTAGAAGGTTTAGATGAATTCTTCAAAAAAATGAGTTTTTAGAAAATGTGATTTATTTCGTAAATGGAATCAATAAACTACAAACATTCTATGTACTAACGACTTTCTATAGCTTGCACATGCGTTCGGAAATAAGAAAAGCTTACTTCTGCTAGATTTTTAAAACCACAGCTTCTAGAAGGTTTACATGATTTCTTAAAAAACACGAGTTTTTAGAAAATGTGATTTATTTCATAAATGGAATCAACAAAGTATACACGTTCTATGTAATAACGACTTTCTAAAGTTTGCGCATGCGTCCGAAAATATGAAAAGCTTACTTCCGCCAGTTTTTTAAAATCACAGCTTCTAGAAGGTTTACATGATTTCTTAAAAAACATGAGTTTTTAGAAAAATGTGATTTATTTCATAAATGGAATCAACAAAGTATGCACATTCTAAGTCATAACTACTTTCTATAGTTTGCGCATGCGCCTGGAAATAAGAAAAGCTTAATTCCCCCCGTTTTATAAAATCACAGCTTCTAGAAGGTTTACATGATTTCTTAAAAAATTTGAGTTTTTAGAAAATGTGATTTATTTAATAAATGGAATCAAAAAAGTATGCGCAGTCTATGTCATAACGACTTTCTATAGTTTGGGCATGCGCAAACTATGGACATTCTACGTAATAAAAACTTTCTATAGTTTGCGCATGCGTAAGGAAATAAGAAAAGCTTACTTCCCACCTTCTTTTAAATTCACAGCTTCTAGAAGGTTTAGATGAATTCTTAAAAAAAACGAGTTTTTAGAAAATGTGATTTATTTCATAAATGGAATCAACAAAGTATGCACATTTTATGCCATAGCAACTTTCTATAGTTCGCGCATGCGTCCAGAAATAAGAAAAGCTTAATTTCCATCGTTTTTTAAAATCACAGCTTCTAGAAGGTTTACATGATTTCTTAAAAAACTTGAGTTTTTAGAAAATTTTATTTATTTCATAAATGGAATCAACAAAGTATGCACATTCTATGTAATAATGACTTTCTATACTTTACGCATGCGCAAACTATGCACATTCTACGTAATAACGACTTTCTATAGTTTGCGCATGCGTCCGGAAATAAGAAAAGCTTACTTCCCTCCTTTTTTTAAATTCACAGCTTTTGGAAGGTTTAGATGAATTCTTAAAAAGCACGACTTTTTAGAAAATGTAATTTATTTCATAAATGGAATCAACAAAGTATGCAGATTCTACGTAATAACAACTTTCTATAGTTTGCGCATGCGTCCGGAAATAAGAAAAGTTTCCTTCCGCCAGTTTTTAAAAACCACGGCTTCTAGAAGGTTTACATGATTTCTTAAAAAACACGAGTTTTTAGAAAATGTGATTTATTTCATAAATGGAATCAACAAAGTATGCACATTCTATGTAATAACAACTTTCTAAAGTTTGCGCATGTGTACTGAAATATGAAAAGCTTACTTCCGCCAGTATTTTAAAATCACAGCTTCTAGAAGGTTTACATGATTTCTTAAAAACCATGAGTTTTTAGAAAATGTGATTTATTTCATAAATGGAATCAACAAAGCATACACATTCTATGTAATAACGACTTTCTAAAGTTTGCGCATGCGTCCGAAAATATGAAAAGCTTACTTCCGCCAGTTTTTTAAAATCACAGCTTCTAGAAGGTTTACATGATTTCTTAAAAAACATGATTTTTTAGAAAATGTGATTTATTTCATAAATGGAATCAAAAAAGTATGCCCATTCTATGTAATAACAACTTTCTTAAGTTTGCGCATGCGTCCGGAAATAAGAAAAGCTTACTTCAGCCTGTTTTTTAAAATCACAGCTTCTAGAAGGTTTACATGATTTCTTAAAAAACACGAGTTTTTAGAAAATGTGATTTATTTCATTAATGGAATCAACAAAGTATTATTCTATGTCATAACGACTTTCTATAGTTTGCGCATGCGCAAACTATGCACATTCTACGTAATAATGACTTTCTATAGTTTGCGCATGCGTCCGGAAATAAGAAAAGCTTACTTCCCCCCTTTTTTTAAATTCATAGCTTCTAGAAGGTTTAGATGAATTCTTAAAAAACACGAGTTTTTAGAAAATGTGACTTATTTGATAAATGGAATCAACAAAGTTTCCACATTCTACGTCATAACGACTTTCTATAGTTTGCGCATGCGTCCGGAAATAAGAAAAGCTTAATTCCCTTGTTTTTTAAAATCACAGCTTCTAGAAGGTTTACATGATTTCTTAAAAAACACGAGTTTTTAGAAAATGTGATTTATTTCATAAATGGAATCAACAAAGTATGCACATTCTATGTCATAATGACTTTCTATAGTTTGCGCATGCGTCTGGAAACTATGTACATTCTACGTAATAACAACTTTCGATAGTTTGCGCATGCATCCGGAAATAAGAAAAGCTTACTTCCCCCCTTTTTTTAAATTCACAGCTTCTAGACGGTTTAGATGAATTCTTAAAAAACACGAGTTTTTAGAAAATGGGATTTATTTCATAAATGGAATCAACAGAGTATGCACATTCTACGTCATAACGCCTTTCTATAGTTGGCGCATTCGTTCGGAAATAAGAAAAGCTTAATTCCCCCCATTTTTTAAAATCACAGCTTCTAGAAGGTTTACATGATTTCTTAAAAAACACGAGTTTTTAGAAAATGTGATTTATTTCATAAATGGAATCAACAAAGTATGCACATTCTATGTCATAACAACTTTCTATAGTTTGCGCATGCGCAAACTATGCACATTCTACGTGATAACGGCTCTCTATAGTTTGCGCATTCGTCCGGAAATAAGAAAAGCTTACTTCCCCCCTTTTTTTAAATTCACAGCTTCTAGAAGGTTTAGATGAATTCTTAAAAAACACTAGTTTTTAGAAAATGTGATTTATTTCATAAATGGAATCAACAAAGTATGCACATTCTACGTAGTAACGACTTTCAATAGTTTTCGCATGTGTCCGGAAATAAGAAAAGCTTACTTCCGCCAGTTTTTTAAATTCACAGCTTCTAGAAGGTTTACATGATTTCTTAAAAAACACGAGTTTTTAGAAAATGTGATTTATTTCATAAATTGAATAAACAAAGTATTCACATTCTATGTAATAACGACTTTATAAAGTTTGCGCATGCGTCCGGAAATATGAAAAGCTTACTTCCGCCAGTTTTTTAAAATCACGGCTTCTAGAAGGTTTACATGATTTCTTAAAAAACATGAGTTTTTAGAAAATGTGATTTATTTCATATATGGAATCAACAAAGTATTCACATTCTACATCATAACGACTTTCTATAGTTTGAGCATGCGTCCGGAAATTAGAAAAGCTTACTTCAGCCAGTTTTTTAAAATCACAGCTTCAAGAAGGTTTACATGATTTCTTAAAAAACATGAGTTTTTAGGAAATGTGATTTATTTCATAAATGGAATCAACAAAGTATGCACATTCTATGTCATAACGACTTTCTATAGTTTGCGCATGCGCAAACTATGCACATTCTACGTGATAAAGACTTTCTATAGTTTGCGCATGCGTTCGGAAATAGGAAAAGCTTAGTTCCCCCCTTTTTTTAAATTCACAGCTTCTAGAAGGTTTAGATGAATTCTTAAAAAACACGAGTTTTTAGAAAATGTGATTTATTTCATAAATGGAATCAACAAAGTATGCACATTCTACATAGTAATGACTATCTATAGTTTGCGCATGCGTCTAGAAATAAGAAAAGCTTACTTCCGCCAGTTTTTTAAAATCACAGCTTCTAGAAGGTTTACATGATTTCTTAAAAAACACGAGTTTTTAGAAAATGTGATTTATTTCATAAATGGAATCAACAAAGTATGCACATTCTATGTCATAACGACTTTCTAAAGTTTGTGCATGCGCAAACTTCGCACATTCTACGTGATAATGACTTTCTATAGCTTGGGCATGCGTTCGGAAATAAGAAAAGCTTATTTACGCATGTTTTTTAAAATCACAGCTTCTAGAAGGTTTACATGATTTCTTAAAAAACACAAGTTTTTAGAAAATGTGATTAATTTCATAAATGGAATCAACAAAGTATGCACATTCTACGTCATAGCGACTTTTTATAGCTTGCGCATAAGTCCAGAAATAAGAAAAGCTTAATTCCCCCCCGTTTTTTAAAATCACAGCTTCTAGAAGGTTTACATGATTTCTTAAAAAACATGAGTTTTTAGAAAATGTGATTTATTACATAAATGGAATCAACAAAGTATGCACATTCTATGTCATAACGACTTTCTATAGTTTGTGCATGCGCAAACTATGCACATTCTACGTAATAACGACTTTGTCAAGTTTGCGCATGCCTCCAGCAATAAGAAAAGCTTACTTCCCCCCTTTTTTTAAATTCACAGCTTCTAGATGGTTTACATGATTTCTTAAAAAACACGAGTTTTTAGAAAATGTGATTTATTTCATAAATGGAATCAACAAAGTATGCACATTATATGTAATAACGATTTTCTAAAGTTTGCGCATGCGTCCGGAAATATGAAAAGCTTACCTCCGCCAGTTTTTTAAAATCACAGCTTCTAAAAGGTTTACATGATTTCTTAAAAAACACGAATTTTTAGAATATGTGATTTATTTCATAAATGGAATCAACAAAGTATGCACATTCTTCGTCATAACGACTTTCTATAATTTGCGCATGCGTCCGGAAATAAGAAAAGCTTAGTTCCCCCCATTTTTTAAAATTACAGCTTCTAGAATGTTTACATGATTTCTTAAAAAACACGAGTTTTTAGGAAATGTGATTTATTTCATAAATGGAATAAACAAAGTATGCACATTCTTAATCATAACGACTTTCTATAGTTTGCGCATGCGCAAACTATGCACATTCTATGTAATAACAACTTTCTATAGTTTGCGCATGCGTCCGGAAATAAGAAAAGCTTACTTCTCCCCTTTTTTTAAATTCGCAGCTTCTAGAAGGTTTAGATGAATTCTTAAAAAACATGAGTTTTTAGAAAATGTGATTTATTTCATTAATGGAATCAACAAAGTATGCACATTCTACGCCATAACGACTTTTTATAGTTTGCACATGCGTCCGGAAATAAGAAAAGCTTAATTCCCCCCATTTTTTAAAATCACAGCGTCTAGAAGGTTTACATAATTTCATAAAAAAGACGATTTTTTAGAAAATGTGATTTATATAATAAATGGAATCAACAAAGTATGCACATTCTATGTCATAACGACTTTGTATAGTGTGCGCATGCGCAAACTATGCACATTCTGTTAAAATTCAATATGCTAAGACAGAAAATAGCAGGATTACATTCCATTTCACAATAATAGCATATACAGGATCACTGAAGAAACAACAAGCATAGCATAAACACAAGAGACAGAGATTTATCCTGGGAAACGCTCATGGGGTAGAAAACCCAGCAAAGCTTCCTCAATATAGATGACCATCAATATACAAAGATGCAAACCCTGAGCCTAAGCTCCTTCTCCTCCATAGCAGACCTCTCCTCCACAAATGCACCTTTCTCAAGTGAGTGAGTGTGTATAATGAGGAACACACCTCTTCTATTTATACACTACTCTGATATGTATTTTACACAAGTACACGTAGGCTCGTATTTAACCAATAGGTTAAATACCCCACTACAACTAACTGGGCCGACCCCTCTAGGGTGGTCTAATAACCCTTTGACCCACATAACACATACAGGGCCGACCCCTACTAGGGAAGTCTAATAACCCGAGTTACCACATTCCGACGGAGGAATAAACATCTCCGGATATACAATAAGATCTTCACGGAGGAATGAAACATCTCCGGAATAATAAAGTACAAATATAATATTCTTTGAAGTTACAATATCTCAACACTCCCCCTTAACGAGAAGGATATTATAACAACATCTGCACAAGCAAGGAGTCATCAACATCATACATGATACATCTATAAATCATTGGAAGCTTTCTCAACATCATCAGTAACTCAAGCAGTTACTGGAACATCTTCAATACTGGAACATCAACATCTTCAGTATTGAGTCTTTATCTTCTGCAGCACTCGAACAGCTACAACAACATCAACATTTGGATCCTCACGATCATCAGTATCGTCATCTCACGATCATTAGCATCGTCATCACACGATCATCAACATCGTCATCACACGATCATCAGCATCGTCATCTCACGATCATCAGCATCGTCATCACACGATCATCAGCATCGTCATCACACGATCATCAGCATCGTCATCTCATGATCATCAGCATCGTCATCACATGATCATCAATATCGTCATCACACGATCATCAGCATCGTCATCTCACGATCATCAGCATCGTCATCACACGATCATCAACATCGTCATCACACGATCATCATCATCGTCATCACACGATCAGCATCATCGTCATCACACGATCAACATCATCGTCATCACACGATCAGCAGCATCGTCATCGCACGATCAACATCGTCATCACACGATCAGCAGTATCGTCATCACACGATCAGCATCATCGTCATCACACG
Organism: Larix kaempferi; assembly: GCA_027924585.1. Lineage (NCBI taxonomy): Eukaryota > Viridiplantae > Streptophyta > Pinopsida > Pinales > Pinaceae > Larix > Larix kaempferi. The sequence goes on from BSBM01000217.1 coordinate 40,681,996, forward strand.
ATCAGCAGCATCGTCATCGCACGATCAACATCGTCATCAATATACATGATCCTTCCTTTCGGAATTACTGGATCAATCTCATCACAATCATATTTAAGACTATCCTTCCTTTCGGAATTACTGGATTTACTGTCTAAGGATGATTAGTCCAACCACAATCATATTTAAGACTATCCCTCCTGGATTTGCTGTCTAAGGATGATTAGTCCAATCACAATCTCATTTAAGATTATCCTTCCTGGATTTACTGTCTAAGGATGATTAATCCAATCACAATCGTATTTAAGACTATCCTTCCTGGATTTACTGTCTAAGGATGATTAATCCAACTTCAATCATATTTAAGACTATCCCTCCTGGATTTGCTGTCTAAGGATGATTAGTCCAATCACAATCTCATTTAAGACTATCCTTCCTGGATTTACTGTCTAAGGATGATTAATCCAGTCACAATCGTATTTAAGACTATCCTTCCTGGATTTACTGTCTAAGGATGATTAATCCAACCACAATCACATTTAAGACTATCCTTCCTGGATTTACTGTCTAAGGATGATTAATCCAATCACAATCGCATTTAAGACTATCCTTCATGGATTTACTGTCTAAGGATGATTAATCCAACCACAATCGTATTTAAGACTATCCTTCCTGGATTTACTGTCTAAGGATGATTAATCCAACCACAATCGCATTTAATACTATCCTTCCTGGATTTACTGTCTAAGGATGATTAATCCAACCACGTGCATTTTGAACCAAGGTCCAGGGACGATGCAGTCCTATCCTCTATTCTCGGAGACCTCACGTCTACGGCTCTCTTTAGGACTGAAAGTCCAGGGATGATCCAATCCCCTCAACTGTCCACTAAGGACTTCATTCTCGGAGACCTCACGTCTACGGCTCTCTTTAGGACTGAAATTCCAGGGATGATCCAATCCCCTCAACTGTCCACTAAGGACTTCATTCTCGGAGACCTCACGTCTACGGCTCTCTTTAGGACTGAAAGTCCAGGGATGATCCAATCCCCTCAACTGTCCACTAAGGACTTCATTCTCGGAGACCTCACGTCTACGGCTCTCTTTAGGACTGAAAGTCCAGGGATGATCCAATCCCCTCAACTGTCCACTAAGGACTTCATTCTCGGAGACCTCACGTCTACGGCTCTCTTTAGGACTGAAAGTCCAGGGATGATCCAATCCCCTCAACTGTCCACTAAGGACTTCATTCTCGGAGACCTTACGTCTACGGCTCTCTTTAGGACTGAAAGTCCAGGGATGATCCAATCCCCTCAACTGTATTCTCATCCATACAGGTACAATCATGTATCACATCAAACCATGTATACATCACATCAAAACATGTGTACATTAAAACATGTATACATCACATCAAAATATGTGTATATTAAACATGTATACATCACTTAATCAACACATGTACACATCACATCAAAACATGTGTACATCAAAACATGTATACATCACATCAAAATATGTGTACATTAAAACATGTATACATCACTTAATCAACACATGTACACATCACATCAAAACATGTGTACATCAAAACATGTATACATCATTAATCAAAACATCAAAACATGTGTACATCAAAACATGTATACATCACTAATCAAAACATGTACACATCACATCAAAACATGTGTACATCAAAACATGTATACATCACTAATCAAAACATGTACACATCACATCAAAAACATGTGTACATCAGAATATGTATACATCACTAATCAAAACATGTACACATCACATCAAAACATGTATACATCACTAGCATGTATATCAAAACAAAATAGGTATACATCAGACATGTATTCTCACTAATACATCATATCAAATCATGTATACATCTAGCATAAACGATATGTAAGAGTTCTAAATCTAAATAATTGTAAGTAGCTAACAAAACAGAAAGTAAGCGACAGTAATACTATACTACTCCCCCTTTCGAGGAAGGTCCTTCTGGACTAAACCAAGCTTGTCTCGAAAGTACTCAAACTTCACTCGAGACAGAGGTTTAGTCAAGATATCAGCAACCTGATCCTCAGTGCTTATATACTCGAGCTTGATGGCTCCTCTCTGCACCATGTCTCGTATATAGAAGTAACGGATCTCAATGTGTTTTGACTTATCATGGAACACAGGATTCTATGTCATCTTGATACAACTCTAATTATCACATAGGATCTCAGTTGGTTCTATCTCTAAGTCAAACAATCCTAAAGCCAAACTTCTTCACAACTAGCAGAGCAAGTGGCCATATATTCCGCTTGTGCTGAGAGCCACACTAGACTGCTTCCAGCTAAATCACGAGATCATGGCTAATCCCAAACAATAACATCCTCTCGATGTGTTCTTCTTGTCTGATACACTTCCTGCCCAAACAGAATCTGAATAGCCATCTGAAGTCATGATCTTCAAGATAGCATAGATCAAATTCTATCGTGTCCTTTATGTGCCTCATCATATGCTTTGCAACTATCAGGTAAACACATCTAGTTTCCACTAGATACTAACTCAAGGTGTTCATAACAAAGCATATATCTAACCTAGTATATGTTAGATATATCAAAGACCCAATAAATTGACTGTACAGAGTTATATCCACTAACTCTGATGAGTTATCCCCTAACAGCTTCAAGTTGGAATCCATAAGAGTGGCCATTCCAACACCTCAAGTCATATTTCTCATCATACTTTCCCTGGTTGAGAAATATTCCTTCTGAGCCTTGCCATACTTCCAGACCTAGGAAGTAAAGCATCAATTTGAGATCTTTCATTGTCATTTCTGCATTGAATGATCTTCTGCAAATCTATCTGTGCCATCTCTCGTTAGATGGGTCTACTAATATGAGCCTCAATATCATTCGAACTCTGTGGTGAGTTCCTTCTTGCATTCATGTCATATGTGTATCATATTCAACCTTGTAGCAAAGGTTGAGATCCACATCACCCATGGTGATCATTAAGCTTATCAATTTATTATCGATCCTAGGTACCTATACAGAACCTGATTCATACTTCTTCTTTAATTACACCATACTTGGAGCAAACATCTTGTCGTTATTCTCTTCCCCTTTCTAAGAGAATCTTCTAGCCATGAGCCTTCTATATTTTGTTTGATTTGTAAATCTTCTTGTTTGAACATCCACCACTTGTATGGTGTCCATCATTCTTCATGACCTTTCCTACAAATCAAAATTAAGTACATGATTAGTAATACTTCATAATCATCAAAAGATAATGACATGATAACCTATTATGCATACAGATATCATTTACATAGTTATGCAACTATCTTGACCAATACTTTGGCACAACACTTTCCCATATCTTGTATGCATACAGTGGCTATCTAGATGCCTTCCATCTCTACCAGAACATACTATCGAGAGTGTACACAGCTCTCGGCATGTCAGCAAAGAGGTTTCATTCTAGACAAGCAACAATGGAATGTTTGTCCAACTTTTCAATCATATGCACATTAGTAGTATACTGTTCAATGCTCTATGAATGTTTACACTCAGCATCATATATATGGGAATACAAATATGCATACAACCTATTATAGGCAATATTATTACTATTTCAAATAACAACTCAAATACTTATCTTTTATGTTTGTGTGGCTGCCTCCCGCTTGATCTTCTGTATGTCTTTTGAACTTCTATTCATTCTGTACCACTGTGCATACTCAAGAGTCATCCTCATGATCTCATACACAAACATACACTCATTAGTATATTCTAAATGCTATCAAAACATTATAGTACTAAATAATCTTGAAAACGTATAGTCATGATTATAGTTAATAAACATTAGTATTCAAGATTTCAGGGAAGTCTTCTTTTACTCATGTATATCATTGATAAAAGATATAATATGCATAATCCCTTGATTACTAACTTTATGAATAAGCATAACCAATCATTCCAAGTATACTTATATAAGGGATCCTGACACAAGGTAAGATTCATGGGAAACATACCTGGATTAGTATACCTGCTTGGTTATGTACAACATACCTAAACAATCTCTTCAATGATTTAGATATCCTGAGCTAGAACCTGCATGTCTCATAGGTTAAGCATAATATAACAAAGTCATACATACCTCATAAGTAGAACAAAGATTATGGATGAGTCTTTGTCTTCATGTTTTCATTGTCATGGAGCCTGATTTGTCTTTTGTGATGTACCTGTATCTTGTTAGCAGACAACCTCAACCTCACACAACACCATAATGCATTAGTACAATCATAAGTGTCAACACCCTAACCAATGAATATCTTCTATCATGCATTCATAATTTTGTTAAGGTGATACAACAAATCTAAAATCAAGATTGTACTAACTGTAATAACATGAAGACAAACATACCATAAACTTAATCATGAACAAATCTCAAAACATACCTCGATGAGTCATACCTATCGAGATCGCTTGTAATCTCCTTATGTAAAGCCTTAGCCTCATCTCCCTCTGAAACATGAACTCCTTCACTTATGTAGGTGACCAATCCATCTTCTTCTAGGATTAACCCTATCCACTTGATTTGCAAGAACTGGACTTGGAGCTGGATATGGGTTTGTCAGAGAAACCCCAAAAATTCAAACTTTGAATTCCAAACTTCCGAAAGGATAGAGATATGCGCCTTGATGAGCTGATCAAACTGATATATTCAGAATTTGAAAACTGCAAAGTTTTACTCCTCAATTTTGCCTTTGAAACTTTCGGATTCACTGGACGTGTCCCTGAACTGGGGTTTGATGAAGCCCACTCTTTTTCCCCATCAAAAAGTTTGATCCAAAGCTCTAAGCTTCTATTTTTCTGAGGAGCTTCCAGCTGTGGTCACAGATTTCAAAAATTCCCATTTTTACAGAAGCCCTAATTTTCCGCTTTTCTGATCAAAGTCCCGAACTAGGGTCTAATCAAGCCCGGCCTTCTGCCCAACCAAAAATTCTGATCTTGGTCTCTAAATTTCTATTTTTATGAGTAGCATCCAGCCGTGGTCTCCGATTACAAAAATTCCAACTTTCTCCAAAGCCCTAAATTCCGGAAGTCATGAATGAAGGTACCAAAAAAAATAATTCTGTTTTGACAGAAATATGTACCTGATTGTTTCTGGTGTAACTCTGAAATTTTTGATCCACAGGGTCAAAAAAAGTTTCCTGAGATAGCCTGACCTGTTATCTTTCCATCCTGACAGGTCTGACCTCAATTGGATTCTCTGAGAGAGATTTATGCCAAATGTCGCAACGTGACCTGTTTTGGGAAAATGCAGGAGAGCGAACTTGTACGGCGTGCCACGTGTCACTGTTTGACCTTCGGCCTCTGAAAAAGTTTTTTGAGATAGCTCGACCTGTTATCTTTCCATCCTGATAGTTCTGACCGCAATTGGATTTTCTGAGAGAGAGTTATGCCAAGTGTCGCAACGTGACCTGTTTATGGGATAATACAGGAGAGCGCACTTGTACGGAGTGCCACGTGTCACTGGTTCAACTTCGGCCTCTGAAAACGTTTTCTGAGATAGTTCAGACTGTGTGCTACCTGTCACTTTTTACGAAATTTCATTTGGAGCTTCCTAGCCCAAGATATGACCTTTTTCCCAAGGTCACCTGAGTTTGACTCAGACCTGGAAGAGGCAGAAACCCTATATTGTACAGATCATAAATCACAAAGTACAACGACTTAGAGGTTTTCCTTTGGAAACAAGGTACCTGGAGATTTTAGCTTCATCCTGTAACAATTTCAGATCCAAAAATTTCGCCAAAACGGATTTATAGCGAAAGTGCTACGATGACTTGTTTTTGCTATGTAAAACCCTAACCTTCAAATTGTCGTAAGTAAAGCAAGTGTCTTTAGTGCCATACCTTGTCTTCCTTCAGGTCAGCTCTGATACCATGTTAAAATTCAATATGCTAAGACAGAAAATAGCAGCATTACATTCCATTTCACAATAATAGCATATACAGGATCACTGAAGAAACAACAAGCATAGCATAAACACAAGAGACAGAGATTTATCCCGGGAAACCCTCATGGGGTAGAAAACCCAGCAAAGCTTCCTCAATATAGATGACCAACAATATACAAAGATGCAAACCCTGAGCCTAAGCTCCTTCTCCTCCATAGCAGACCTCTCCTCCACAAATGCGCCTTTCTCAAGTGAGTGAGTGTGTATAATGAGGAACACACCTCTTCTATTTATACACTACTCTGATATGTATTTTACACAAGTACACGTAGGCTCGTATTTAACCAATAGGTTAAATACCCCACTACAACTAACTGGGCCGACCCCTCTAGGGTGGTCTCATAACCCTTTGACCCATATAACACATACAGGGCCGACCCCTACTAGGGAAGTCTAATAACCCGAGTTACCACATTCCGACGGAGGAATAAACATCTCCGGATATACAATAAGATCTTCACGGAGGAATGAAACATCTCCGGAATAATAAAGTACAAATATAATATTCTTTGAAGTTACAATATCTCAACACATTCTACGTGATAATTACTTTCTATAGTTTGCGCATGCGTCCGGAAATAAGAAAAGCTTACTTCCCCCCTTTTTTTAAATTCACAGCTTCTAGAAGGTTTAGATGAATTCTTAAAAAACACGAGTTTTTAGAAAATCTGATTTACTTCACAAATGGAATCAACAAAGTATGCACATTCTACGTAGTAACGACTTTCTATAGTTTGCGCAAGCGTCCGGAAATAAGAAAAACTTACTTCCGCCAGTTTTTTAAATTCACAGCTTCTAGAAGGTTTACATGATTTCTTAAAAAACATGAGTTTTTAGAAAATGTGATTTATTTCATAAATTGAATAAACAAAGTATGCACATTCTATGTAATAACAACTTTCTATAGTTTGCACATGCGTCCGGAAATAAGAAAAGCTTACTTCTCCCCTTTTTTTAAATTCGCAGCTTCTAGAAGGTTTAGATGAATTCTTAAAAAACACGAGTTTTTAGAAAATGTGATTTATTTCATTAATGGAATCAACAAAGTATGCACATTCTACGCCATAACGACTTTTTATAGTTTGCACATGCGTCCGGAAATAAGAAAAGCTTAATTCCCCCCATTTTTTAAAATCACAGCGTCTAGAACGTTTACATAATTTCATAAAAAAGACGAGTTTTTAGAAAATGTGATTTATATCATAAATGGAATCAACAAAGTATGCACATTCTATGTCATAACGACTTTGTATAGTGTGCGCATGCGCAAACTATGCACATTCTACGTGATAATTACTTTTTATAGTTTGCGCATGCGTCCGGAAATAAGAAAAGCTTACTTCCCCCCTTTTTTTAAATTCACAGCTTCTAGAAGGTTTGGATGAATTCTTAAAAAACACGAGTTTTTAGAAAATCTGATTTACTTCACAAATGGAATCAACAAAGTATGCACATTCTACGTAGTAACGACTTTCTATAGTTTGCGCATGCGTCCGGAAATAAGAAAAACTTACTTCCGCCAGTTTTTTAAATTCACAGCTTCTAGAAGGTTTACATGATTTGTTAAAAAACATGAGTTTTTAGAAAATGTGATTTATTTCATAAATTGAATAAACAAAGTATGCACATTCTATGTAATAACGACTTTCTAAAGTTTGCGCATGCGTCCGGAAATAAGAAAAGCTTACTTCCCCCCTTTTTTTAAATTCACGGCTTCTAGAAGGTTTAGATGAATTCTTAAAAAAAACGAGTTTTTAGAAAATGTGATTTATTTCATAAATGGAATCAACAAAGTATGCACATTCTACGTAGTAACGACTTTCTATAGTTTGAGCATGCGTCCGGAAATAAGAAAAGCTTAATCCCCCCCGTTTTTTAAAATCACAGCTTCTAGAAGGTTTACATGATTTCTTAAAAACCATGAGTTTTAAGGAAATGTGATTTATTTCATAAATGGAATCAAGAAAGTATGCACATTCTATCTCATAACGACTTTCTATAGTTTGCGCATGCGCAAACTATGCACATTCTACGTGATAACGACTTTCTATAGTTTGCGCATGCTATCGGAAATAGGAAAAGCTTACTTCCCCCCTTTTTTTAAATTCACAGCTTCTAGAAGGTTTAGATGAATTCTTAAAAAACATGAGTTTTTAGAAAATGTGATTTATTTCATAAATGGAATCAACAAACTATGCACATTCTACGTAGTAACGACTTTCTATAGTTTGCGCATGCGTCCCGAAATAAGAAAAGCTTACTTCCGCCAGTTTTTTAAAATCACAGCTTCTAGAAGGTTTACATGATTTCTTAAAAAACACGAGTTTTTAGAAAATGTGATTTATTTCATAAATGGAATCGACAAAGTTTGCACATTCTTCGTCATAACGACTTTCTATATTTTGCGGATGCGCAAACTATGCACATTCTATGTAATAACAACTTTCTATAGTTTCCGCATGCGTCCGGAAATAAGAAAAGCTTACTTCCCCCCTTTTTTTAAATTCACAGCTTCTAGAAGGTTTAGATGAATGCTTAAAAAACACGAGTTTTTAGAAAATTTGATTTATTTCATAAATGGAATCAACAAAGTATGCACATTCTACGTCATAACGACTTTCTATAGTTTGTGGATTTGCAAACTATGCACATTCTATGTAATAACAACTTTCTATAGTTTGCGCATGCGTCCGGAAATAAGAAAAGCTTACTTCCCCCCTTTTTTTAAATTCACAGCTTCTAGAAGGTTTACATGATTTCTTAAAAAACACGAGTTTTTAGAAAATGTGATTTATTTCATAAATGGAATAAAAAAAGTATGCACATTCTACGTAGTAACGAATTTCTATAGTTTGCGCATGCGTCCGGAAATAAGAAAAGCTTACTTCCGGCAGTTTTTTAAAATCACAGCTTCTAGAAGGTTTACATGATTTATTAAAAAACACGCGTTTTTTGAAAATGTGATTTATTTCATAAAAGGAATCAACAAAGTATGCACATTCTATGTAATAACGAATTTCTAAAGTTTGCGCATGCGTTCAGAAATAAGAAAAGCTTACTTCCGGCAGTTTTTTAAAATCACAGCTTCTAGAAGGTTTACATGATTTCTTAAAAAACACGAGTTTTTAGAAAATGTGATTTATTTCATAAATGGAATCAACAAAGTATGCACATTCTATGTCATAACGACTTTCTATAGTTTGTTCATGCACAAACTATGCACATTCTATGTAATAACAACTTTCTATAGTTTGCGCACGCGTCCGGAAATAAGAAAAGCTTACTTCCCCCCTTTTTTTAAATTCACAGCTTCTAGAAGGTTTAGATGAATTCTTAAAAAACACGAGTTTTTAGAAAATGTGATTTACTTCATAAATGGAATCAACAAAGTATGCACATTCTACGTAGTAACGACTTTCTATAGTTTGCGCATGCGTCCGGAAATAAGCAAAGCTTACTCCCGCCAGTTTTTTAAATTCACAGCTTCTAGAAGGTTTACATGATTTCTTAAAAAACACGAGTTTTTAGAAAATGTGATTTATTTCATAAATTGAATAAACAAAGTATGCACATTCTATGTAATAACGACTTTCGAAAGTTTGCGCATGTGATTTATTTCATAAATGGAATCAATAAGGTATGCACATTCTATGTCATAACGAGTTTCTATAGTTTGCGCATGCGCAAACTATGCACATTCTACGTGTTAACGAATTTCTATAGTCTGCGCATGTGTTCGGAAATAGGAAAAGCTTACTTCCCCCGTTTTTTTAAATTCACAGCTTCTAGAAGGTTTAGCTGAATTCTTAAAAAACACGAGGTTTTAGAAAATGTGATTTATTTCATAAATGGAATCAACAAAGTATGCACATTCTACGTGCTAACGACTATCTATAGTTTGCGCATACGTCCGGTAATAAAAAAAGCTTACTTCCGCCAGTTGTTTAAAATCGAAGCTTCTAGAAGGTTTACATGATTTCTTAAAATACACGAGTTTTTAGAAAATGTGATTTATTTCATAAATGGAATCAACAAAGTATGCACATTCTATGTCATAACGACTTTCTAAAGTTTGTGCATGCGCAAACTATGCACATTCTACGTGATAACGACTTTCCATAGTTTGCGCATGCGTTCGGAAATAAGAAAAGCTTACTTCCCCCTTTTTTTTAAATTCACAGCTTCTAAAAGGTTTAGATGAATTCTTAAAAAACACGAGTTTTTAGAAAATGTGATTTATTTCATAAACGGAATAAACAAAGTATGCACATTCTACGTCATAACGGCTTTTTATAGTTTCCGCATGCGTCCGGAAATAAGAAAAGCTTAATTCCCCCCCATTTTTTAAAATCACAACTTCAAGAAGGTTTACATGATTTCTTAAAAAACACGAGTTTTTAGAAAATGTGATTTATTTCATAAATGGAATCAACAAACTATGCACATTCTATGTCATAACGACTTTCTATAGTTTGCGCATGCGCAAATTATGCACATTCTACGTAATAACGACTTTGTAAAGTTTGCGCATGTGTCTGACAATAAGAAAAGCTTACTTCCCCCCTTTTTTTAAATTCACGGCTTCTAGATGGTTTACATGATTTCTTAAAAGACACGAGTTTTTAGAAAATGTGATTTATTTCATAAATGGAATCAACAAAGTATGCACATTCTATGTAATAACAACTTTCTAAAGTTTGCTCATGGGTCCGGAAATATGAAAAGCTTACTTCCGCCAGTTTTTTAAAATCATAGCTTCTAGAAGGTTTACATGATTTCTTAAAAAACACAAATTTTTAGAAAATGTGATTTATTTCATAAACGGAATCAACAAAGTATGCACATTCTTCGTCATAACGACTTTCTATAGTTTGCGCATGCGTACGGAAATAAGAAAAGCTTAATTCCCCCCATTTTTTAAAATTACAGCTTCTAGAAGGTTTACATGATTTTTTAAAAAACATGAGTTTTTCGAAAATGTGATCTATTTCATCAATGGAATCAACAAAGTATGCACATTCTACGTCATAACGACTTTCTATAGTTTGGGCATGCGCAAACTATGCACATTCTATGTAATAACAACTTTCTATAGTTTGCGCATGCGTCCGGAAATAAGAAAAGCTTACTTCCCCCCTTTTTTTAAATTCACAGCTTCTAGAAGGTTTAGATGAATTCTGAAAAGACACGAGTTTTTAGAAAATGTGATTTATTTCATGAATGGAATCAACAAAATATGCACATTGTACGTCATAACGAATTTTTATAGTTTGTGCATGCGTCCGGAAATAAGAAAAGCTTAATTCCCCCCGTTTTTTAAAATCACAGCTTCTAGATGGTTTGCATAATTTCATAAAAAACACGAGTTTTAAGAAAATGTGATTTATTTCATAAATGGAATCAAAAAAGTATGCACATTCTATGTCATAACGACTTTCTAAAGTTTGCGCATGCGCAAACTATGCACATTCTACGTGATAATGAATTTCTATAGTTTGCGCATTCGTCCGGAAATAATAAAAGCTTACTTCCCCACTTTTTTTAAATTCACAGCTTCTAGAAGGTTTAGATGAATTCTTAAAAAACACGAGTTTTTTGAATATGTTATTTATTTCATAAATGGAATCAACAAACTATGCACATTCTACGTAATAATGACTTTCTATAGTTTGCGCATGTGTCTGGAAATAAGAAAAGCTTCCTTCGGCCAGTTTTTTAAAACCACAGCTTCTAGAAGGTTTGCATGACTTCTTAAAAAACACGAATTTTTAGAAAATGTCATTTATTTTATAAATGGAATCAACAAAGTATGCACATTCTATGTAATAACAACTTTCGAAAGTTTGCGCATGTGTCCGGAAATATGAAAAGCTTACTTCCGCCAGTTTTTTAAAATCACAGCTTCTAGAAGGTTTACATGATTTCTTAAAAAACATGAGTTTTTAGAAAATGTGATTTATTTCATAAATGGAATCAACAAAGTATGGACATTCTACGTCATAACGACTTTCTATAGTTTGCGCATGCGTTTGGAAATAAGAAAAGCTTAATTTCCCCCGTTTTTTAAAATCACAGCTTCAAGAAGGTTTACATGATTTCTTAAAAAAATTGAGTTTTTAGAAAATATGATTTATTTCATAAATGGAATCAACAAAGTATGCACATTCTATGTCATAACGACTTTCTATAGTTTGTGCATGCGCAAACTATGCACATTCTACGTAATAACGACTTTCTATAGTTTGCGCATGCGTCCTGAAATAAGAAAAGCTTACTTCCTCCCTTCTTTTAAATTCACAGCTTCTAGAAGGTTTAGATGAATTCTTAAAAAACACAAGTTTTTAGAAAATATGATTTATTTCATAAATGGCATCAACAAAGTTTGCACATTCTACGTCATAATGACTTTCTATAGTTTGCGCATGCGTCCAGAAATAAGAAAAGCTTAATTCCCCCCGTTTTTTAAAATCACAACTTCTAGAAGGTTTATATGATTTCTTAGAAAACACTAGTTTTTAGAAAATGTGATTTATTTCATAAATGGAATCAACAAAGTATGCACATTCTATGTCATAACGACTTTCTATAGTTTGCGCATGCGCAAACTATGCACATTCTACGTGATAAAGACTTTCTATAGTTTGCGCATGCGCCCGGAAATAAGAGAAGCTTACTTCCCCCCTTTTTTTAAATTCACAGCTTCTAGAAGGTTTAAATGAATTCTTAAAAAACTAGAGTTTTTAGAAAATGTGATTTATTTCATAAATGGAATCAATAAACTATGCACATTCTACGTAATAAGGACTTTCTAAAGTTTGCGCATTCGTCCGGAAATATGAAAAGCTTACCTCCCCCCGTTTTTTAAAATCACAGCTTCTAGAAGGTTTACATGATTTCTAAAAAAACATGAGTTTTTAGGAAATGTTATTTATTTCATAAATGGAATCAACAAAGTATGCACATTCTATGTCATAATGACTTTCTATAGTTTGGGCATGTGCAAACTATGCACATTCTACGTGATAACGACTTTCTATAGTTTGCACATGCGTTCGGAAATAAGAAAAGCTTACTTTCCTCCTTTTTTTAAATTCACAGCTCCTAGAAGGTTTAGATGAATTCTTAAAAAACATGATTTTTTAGAAAATGTGATTTATTTCATAAATGGAATCAACAAAGTATGCACATTCTACGTAGTAACGACTTTCTATAGTTTGCGCATGCGTCTGGAAGTATGAAAAGCTTATTCCGCCAGTTTTTTAAAACCACGGCTTCTAGAAGTTTTACATGATGTCTTAAAAAACACGAGTTTTTAGAAAATGTGATTTATTTCATAAATGTAATCAACAAAGTATGCACATTCTATGTCATAATGACTTTCTAAAGTTTGCGCATGCGTCCGGAAATAAGAAAAGCTTACTTCCGCCACTTTTTTAAAATCACAGCTTCTAGAAGGTTTACATGATTTCTTAAAAAACACGAGTTTTTAGAAAATGTCATTTATTTCATAAATGGAATCAACAAAGTATGCACATTCTATGTCATAACGACTTTCTATAGTTTACGCATGTGCAAACTATGCACATTCTACGTGATAACGACTTTCTATAGCTTGCACATGCGTCCGGAAATAAGAAAACCTTACTTCCCCCCCTTTTTTTAAATTCACAGCTTCTAGAAGGTTTAGATGAATTCTTAAAAAACACGAGTTTTTAGAAATTGTGATTTATTTCATAAATGGAATCAACAAACTATGCACATTCTACGTAATAACGACTTTCTATAGTTTGCGCATGCGTCCGAAAATAAGAAAAGCTTACTTCCCCCCTTTTTTTAAATTCACAGCTTCTAGAAGGTTTAGATGAATACTTAAAAAACACGAGTTTTTAGAAAATGTGATTTATTTCATAAATGGAATCAACAAAGTATGCACATTCTACGTCATAACGACTTTCTAAAGTTTGCGCATGCGTCCAGAAATAAGAAAAGCTTACTTCCGCAAGTTTTCTAAAATCACAGCTTCAAGAAGGTTTACATGATTTCTTAAAAAACACGAGTTGTTAGAAAATGTGATTTATTTCATAAATGGAATCAATAAAGTATGCACATTCTACGTCATAACGACTTTCTATGGTTTGCGCATGCGTTCGGAAATAAGAAAAGCTGAATTCCCCCTGTTTTTTAAAATCACAGCTTCTAGAAGGTTTACATGATTTCTTAAAAAACACGAGTTTTTAGAAAATGTGATTTATTTCATAAATGGAATCAACAAAGTATGCACATTCTATGTCATAACGAATTTCTATTATTTGCACATGCCGAAACTACGTACATTCTACGTAATAACAACTTTCGATAGTTTGCGCATGCATCCGGAAATAAGAAAAGCTTACTTCCCCCCTTTTTTTAAATTCACAGCTTCTAGACGGTTTAGATGAATTCTTAAAAAACACGAGTTTTTAGAAAATGGGATTTATTTCATAAATGGAATCAACAAAGTATGCACATTCTACGTCATAACGGCTTTCTATAGTTGGCGCATTCGTCCGGAAATAAGAAAAGCTTAATTCCCCCCGTTTTTTAAAGTCACAGCTTCTAGAAGGTTTACATGATTTCTTAAAAAACACGAGTTTTTAGAAAATGTGATTTATTTCATAAATGGAATCAACAAAGTATTCACATTCTATGTCATAACGACTTTCTATAGTTTGTCCATGCGTAAACTATGGACATTCTACGTAATAACGACTTTGTAAAGTTTGCGCATGCGTTCGGCAATAAGAAAAGCTTACTTCCGCCAGTTTTTTAAAATCACAGCATCTAGAAGGTTTACATGATTTCTTAAAAAAAACGAGTTTTTAGAAAATGTGATTTATTTCATAAATGGAATCAACAAAGTATGCACATTCTATGTAATAACGACTTTCTAAAGTTTGCGCATGCGTCCGGAAATAAGAAAAGCTTACTTCCGCCAGTTTTTTAAAATCACAGCTTCTAGAAGGTTTACATGATTTCTTAAAAAACAAGAGTCTTTAGAAAATGTGATTTATTTCATAAATGGAATCAACAAAGTAAGCACATTCTATGTCATAACTACTTTCTATAGTTTGCGCATGCGCAAACTATATACATTCTATGTAATAACGACTTTCTATAGTTTGCGCATGCGTCCCGAAATAAGAAGAGCTTACTTCCCCCATTTTTTTAAATTCATAGCTTCTAGACGGTTTAGATGAATTCTTAAAAAACACGAGCTTTTAGAAAATGGGATTTATTTCATAAATGGGATCAACAAAGTATGCACATTATACGTCATAACGCCTTTTTATAGTTGGCACGTGCGTCCGGAAAAAAGAAAAGCTTACTTCCTCCCTTCTTTTAAATTCACAGCTTCTAGAAGGTTTAGATGAATTCTTAAAAAACACAAGTTTTTAGAAAATATGATTTATTTCATAAATGGAATCAACAAAGTTTGCACATTCTACGTCATAACAACTTTCTATAGTTTGCGCATGCGTCCAGAAATAAGAAAAGCTTACTTCCCCCCTTTTTTTAAATTCACAGCTTCTAGAAGGTTTAGATGAATTCTTAAAAAACACGAGTTTTTAGAAAATGCGATTTATTTCATAAATGGAATCAACAAAGTATGCACATTCTTGCTCATAACGACTTTCTATAGTTTGCGCATGCGTCCAGAAATAAGAAAAGCTTAATTCCCCCATTTTTTAAAATCACAGCTTCTAGAAGGTTTACATGATTTCTTAAAACACACGAATTTTTAGGAAATGTGATTTATTTCATAAATGGAATCAACAAAGTATGCACATTCTATGTCATAACTACTTTCTATAGTTTGCGCATGTGCAAACTATGCGCATTCTATGTAATAACAACTTTTTATAGTTTGCGCATGCGTCTGGAAATATGAAAAGCTTACTTCCCCCCCATTTTTAAATTCACAGCTTCTAGAAGGTTTAGATGAATTCTTAAAAAAACACGTGTTTTTAGAAAATGTGATTTATTTCATAAATGGAATCAACAAAGTATGCACATTCTACGTCATAACGAATTTTTATAGTTTGTGCATGCGTACGGAAATAAGAAAAGATTAATTCCCCCCCGTTTTTAAAAATCACAGCTTCGAGAAGGTTTACATAATTTCTTAAAAAACACGAGTTTTTAGAAAATGTGATTTATTTCATAAATGGAATCAACAAACTATGCACATTCCATGTAATAACGACTTTGTATAGTTTGTGCATGCAACCGGAAATAAGAAAAGCTTAAATCCCACCGTTTTTTAAAATCACAGCTTCTAGAAGGTTTACATGATATCTTAAAAAACACGAGTTTTTAGAAAATGTGATTTATTTCATAAATGGAATCGACAAAGTATGCATATTCTATGTCATAACGACTTTCTGTAGTTTGCGCATGCGTAAAATATGCACATTCTATGTGATAACGACTTTCTATAGTTTGCGCATGCGTCTAGAAATAAGAAAAGCTTACTTCCCCCCTTTTTTTAAATTCACAGCTTCTAGAAGGTTTAGATGAATTCTTAAAAAACACTAGTTTTTAGAAAATGTTATTTATTTCATTAATGGAATCAACAAAGTATGCACTTTCTACGTAGTAACGACTTTCTATATTTTGCGCATGCGTCCGGAAATAAGAAAAGCTTACTTCCGCCAGTTTTTTAAAATCACAGCTTCTGCAAGGTTTACATGATTTCTTAAAAAACACAAGTTTTGAGAAAATGTGATTTATTTCATAGATGGAATCAACAAAGTATGCACATTCTATGTAATAACGACTTTCTAATGTTTGCACATGCGTATGGAAATAAGAAAAGCTTACTTCCGCCAGTTTTTTAAAATCACAGCTTCTAGAAGTTTTTCATGATTTCTTAAAAAACACGAGTTTTTAGAAAATGTTATTTATTTCATAAATGGAATCAAAAAAGGATACACATTCTATGTCATAACGACTTTCTATAATTTGCACATGCGCAAACTATGCACATTCTACGTGATAACGACATTCTATAGTTTGCGCATGCCTCCGGAAATAAGAAAAGCTTACTTTCCCCCTTTTTTTAAAATCACAGCTTCTAGAAGGTTTACATGATTTCTAAAAAAACATGAGTTTTTAGGAAATGTTATTTATTTCATAAATGGAATCAACAAAGTATGCACATTCTATGTCATAATGACTTTCTATAGTTTGGGCATGTGCAAACTATGCACATTCTACGTGATAACGACTTTCTATAGTTTGCACATGCGTTCGGAAATAAGAAAAGCTTACTTTCCTCCTTTTTTTAAATTCACAGCTCCTAGAAGGTTTAGATGAATTCTTAAAAAACACGAGTTTTTAGAAAATGTGCTTTATTTCATAAATGGAATCAACAAGATATGCACACTCTATGTAGTAACGACTTTCTATAGTTTGCGGATGCGTCCGAAAATAAGAAAAGCTTACTTCCCCCCTTTTTTTAAAATCACAGCTTCTAGAAGGTTTACATGATTTCTTAAAAAACACGAGTTTTTAGAAAATGTGATTTATTTCATAAATGGAATCAACAAAGTATGCACATTCTATGTAATAAAGACTTTCTAAAGTTTGCGCATGCGTCCGGAAATAAGAAAAGCTTACTTCCGCCAGTTTTTTAAAATCACAGCTTCTAGAAGGTTTACATGATTTCTTAAAAAACATGAGCTTTTAGAAAATGTGATATATTTTATAAATGGAATCAAAAAAGTATGCACATTCTACGTCATAAAGACTTTCTATAGTTTGCGCATGCGTCCGGAAATAAGAGAAGCTTAATTCCCCCCGTTCTTAAAGATCACAGCTTCTTGAAGGTTTACATGATTTCTTAAAAAACACGAATTTTTAGAAAATGTGATTTATTTCATAAATGGAATCAACAAAGTATGCACATTCTAAGTCATAACGAATTTCTATAGTTTGCGCATGCGGAAACTATGCACATTCTACGTAATAATGACTTTCTATAGTTTGCGCATGCATCCGGAAATAAGAAAAGCTTACTTCCCCCCTTTTTTTAAATTCACAGCTTCTAGAAGGTTTAGATGAATTCTTAAAAAACACGAGTTTTTAGAAAATGTGAATTATTTCATAAATGGGATCAACAAACTATGCACATTCTACGTAATAACGACTTTCTATAATTTGCGCATGCGTCCGGAAAGAAGAAAAGCTTACTTCCCCCCTTTTTTTAAATTCACAGCTTCTAGAAGGTTTAGATGAATTCTTAAAAAACACGAGTTTTTAGAAAATGTGATTTATTTCATAAATGGAATCAACAAACTATGCACATTCTACGTAATAACGATTTTGTATAGTTTGTGCATGCGCCCGGAAATAAGAAAAGCTTAGTTCCGCCAGTTTTTTAAAATCACAGCTTCTAGAAGGTTTACATGATTTCTTAAAAAACACGAGTTTTTAGAAAATGTGATTTATTTCATAAATGGAATGAACAAATTATGCACATTCTACGTCATACCGACTTTCTATAGTTTGTGCATGCAACCGGAAATAAGAAAAGCTTAAATCCCACCGTTTTTTAAAATCACAGCTTCTAGAAGGTTTACATGATATCTTAAAAAACATGAGTTTTTAGAAAATGTGATTTATTTCATAAATGGAATAAACAAAGTATGCATATTCTATGTCATAACGACTTTCTGTAGTTTGCGCATGCGTAAAATATGCACTTTCTATCTGATAACGACTTTCTATAGTTTGCGCATGCGTCTAGAAATAAGAAAAGCTTACTTCCCCCCTTTTTTTAAATTCACAGCTTGTAGAAGGTTTAGATGAATTCTTAAAAAACGCTAGTTTTTAGAAAATGTTATTTATTTCATTAATGGAATCAACAAAGTATGCACTTTCGAAGTAGTAACGACTTTCTATATTTTGCGTATGCGTCCGGAAATAAGAAAAGCTTACTTCCGCCAGTTTTTTAAAATCACAGCTTCTGCAAGGTTTACATGATTTCTTTAAAAACACAAGTTTTGAGAAAATGTGATTTATTTCATAGATGGAATCAACAAAGTATGCACATTCTATGTAATATCGACTTTCTAATATTTGCACATGCGTACTGAAATAAGAAAAGCTTACTTCCTCCAGTTTTTTAAAATCACAGCTTCTAGAAGTTTTTCATGAGTTCTTAAAAAACACGAGTTTTTAGAAAATGTGATTTATTTCATAAATGGAATCAAAAAAGGATGCACATTCTATGTCATAACGACTTTCTATAATTTGCACATGCGCAAACTATGCACATTCTACGTGATAACGACATTCTATAGTTTGCGCATGCCGCCGGAAATAAGAAAAGCTTACTTTCCCTCTTTTTTTAAATTCACAGCTTCTAGAAGGTTTAGATGAATTCTTAAAAAACACGAGTTTTTAGAAAATGTGATTTATTTCATAAATGGAATCAACAAGATATGCACATTCTACGTAGTAACGACTTTCTATAGTTTGCGCATGCGTCCGAAAATAAGAAAAGCTTAATTCCCCCCGTTTTTTAAAATCACAACTTCTAGAAGGTTTACATGATTTCTTAAAATACATGAGTTCTTAGAAAATGTGATTTATTTCATAAATGGAATCAACAAAGTATACACATTCTATGTAATAACGACTTTCTAAAGTTTGCGTATCCGTCCGGAAATAAGAAAACCTTACTTCCGCCAGTTTTTTAAAATCATAGCATCTAGAAGGTTTACATGATTTCTTAAAAAACACGAGTTTTTAGAAAATGTGATTTATTTCATAAATAGAAACAACAAAGTATGCACATTCTATGTCATAATGACTTTCTATAGTTTGCGCATGCGCAAACTATGCACATTCTACGTGATAACGACTTTCTATAGTTTGTGCATGCGTCCGGAAATAAGAAAAGCTCAATTCCCCCCGTTTTTTAAAATCACAGCTTCTAGAAGGTTTACATGATTTCTTAAAAAACATGAGTTTTTAGAAAATATGATTTATTTCATAAATGGAATCAACAAACTATGCACATTCTACGTAATAACGACTTTCTATAGTTTGCTCATGCGTCCAGAAATAAGAAAAGCTTCCTTCCGCCAGTTTTTTAAAACCACAGCTTCTAGAAGGTTTACATGATTTCTTAAAAAACACGAGTTTTTAGAAAATCTGATTTATTTCATAAATGGAATCAACAAAGTATGCACATTCTACGTAGTAACGACTTTCTATAGTTTGCGCATGCGTCCGGAAATAAGAAAAGCTTACTTCCGCCAGTTTTTTAAAATCACAGCTTCTAGAAGGTTTACATGATTTCTTAAAAAACACGAGTTTTTAGAAAATGTCATTTATTTCATCAATGGAATCAACAAAGTATGCACATTCTACGTGATAACGACTTTCTATAGTTTGAGCATGCATCCGGAAATAAGAAAAGCTTACTTCCGCCAGTTTTTTAAAATCACAGCTTCTAGAAGGTTTACATGATTTCTTAAAAAACACGAGTTTTTAGAAAATGTGATTTATTTCATAAATGGAATCAAGAAAGTATGCACATTCTATGTCATAACGATTTTCCATAGTTTGCGCATGCGCGAACTATGCACATTCTACGCAATAACGACTTTCTATAGTTTGTGCATGCGTCCGGAAATAAGAAAAGCTTACTTCCCCCCTTTTTTTAAATTCACAGCTTCTAGAAGAATTAGATGAATTCTCAAAAAACACGAGTTTTTAGAAAATGTGATTTATTTCATAAATGGAATCAACAAAGTTTGCACATTCTACGTCATAACGACTTTCTATAGTTTGCGCATGCGTCCGGAAATAAGAAAAGCTTAATTCCCCTCGTTTTTTAAAATCACAACTTCTAGAAGGTTTACATGATTTCTTAAAAAACACGAGTTTTTAGAAAATGTGATTTATTTCATAAATGGAATCAACAAAGTATGCGCATTCTATGTCATAACGACTTTATATAGTTTGCGCATGAGCAAACTATGCACATTCTACGTGATAACGACTTTCTATAGTTTGCGCATGCATCCGGAAATAAGAAAAGCTTACTTTCCCCCTTTTTGTAAATTCACAGCTTCTAGAAGGTTTAGATGATTTCTTAAAAGCACGAGTTTTTAGAAAATGTGATTATTTCATAAATGGAATCAACAAAATATGCACATTCTACGTCATAACGACTTTCTATAGTTTGTGCATGCGTCCGGAAATAAGAAAAGCTTAATTGCCCCCGTTTTTTAAAATCACAGCTTCTAGAAGGTTTACATGATTTCTTAAAAAACACGAGTTTTTAGGAAATGTGATTTATTTCATAAATGGAATCAACAAAGTATGCGCATTCTATGTCATAACGACTTTATATAGTTTGCGCATGCGCAAACTATGCACATTCTACGTGATAACGACTTTCTATAGTTTGCGCATGCGTCCGGAAATAAGAAAAGCTTACTTCCCCCCTTTTTGTAAATTCACAGCTTCTAGAAGGTTTAGATGATTTCTTAAAAAACACGAGTTTTTAGAAAATGTGATTATTTCATAAATGGAATCAACAAAATATGCACATTCTACGTCATAACGACTTTCTATAGTTTGTGCATGCATCCGGAAATAAGAAAAGCTTAATTCCCCCCGTTTTTCAAAATCACAGCTTCTTGAAGGTTTACATGATTTCTTAAAAAACATGAGTTTTTAGGAAATGTGATTTATTTCATAAATGGAATCAACAAAGTATGCGCATTCTATGTCATAACGACTTTATATAGTTTGCGCATACGCAAACTAAGCACATTCTACGTGATAACGACTTTCTATAGTTTGCGCATGCGTCCGGAAATAAGAAAAGCTTACGTCCCCCCTTTTTGTAAATTCACAGCTTCTAGAAGGTTTAGATGAATTCTTAAAAAACATGAGTTTTTAGAAAATGTGATTTATTTCATAAATGGAATCAACAAACTATGCACATTCTACGTAATAACGACTTTCTATAGTTTGCGCATGCGTTTGGAAATAAGAAAAGCTTACTTCCGCAAGTTTTTTAAAACCACAGCTTCTAGAAGGTTTACATGATTTCTTAAAAAACACGATTTTTTAGAAAATGTGATTTATTTCATAAAAGGAATAACCAAACTATGCACATTGTATGTCATAACGAATTTCTATAGTTTGCGCATGCGCAAACTATGCACATTCTACGTAATAACGACTTTCTATAGTTTGCGCATGCGTCCAGAAATAAGAAAAGCTTACTTCCCCCCTTTTTTTAAATTCACAACTTCTAGAAGGTTTAGATGAATTCTTAAAAAACATGAGTTTTTAGAAAATGTGATTTATTTCATAAATGGAGTCATCAAAGTATGCGCATTCTACGTCATAATGACTTTCTATAGTTTGCACATGCGTCCGGAAATAAGAAAAGCTTAATTCCCCTCGTTTTCTAAAATCACTGCTTCTTGAAGGCTTACATGATTTCTTAAAAAACACGAGTTTTTTGAAAATGTGATTATTTCATAAATGGAATCAACAAAGTATGCACATTCTACGTCATAACGACTTTCTATAGTTTGCGCATGCGTCCGGAAATAAGAAAAGCTTAATTAAACCCGTTTTTTAAAATCACAGCTTCTTGAAGGTTTACATGATTTGTTAAAAAACATGAGTTTTTAGGAAATGTGATTTATTTCATAAATGGAATCAACAAAGTATGCACATTCTATGTCATAACGACTTTCTATGGTTTACGCATGCACAAACTATGCACATTCTACGTAAGAAAAACTTTCTATAGTTTCCGCATGCGTCCGGAAATAATAAAAGCTTACTTCCCCCCTTTTTTTAAATTCACAGCTTCTAGAAGGTTTAGCTGAATTCTTAAAAAACATGGGTTTTTAGAAAATGTGATTTATTTCATAAATGGAATCAACAAAGTATGCACATTCTACATCATAACAACTTTCTATCGTTTGCGCATGCGTCCAGAAATAAGAAAAGCTTAATTCCCCCCGTTTTTTAAAATCACAGCTTCTAGAAGGTTTACATGATTTCTTAAAAAACACGAGTATTTAGAAAATGTGATTTATATCATAAATGGAATCAACAAACTATGCACATTCTATGTCATAATGACTTTCTATAGTTTCCGCATGCGTCCGGAAATAAGAAAAGCTTAATTCCCCCTGTTTTTTAAAATCACAGCTTCTTGAAGGTTTACATGATTACTTAAAAAACACGAGTTTTTAGAAAATGTGATTTATTTCTTAAATGGAATCAACAAAGTATGCACATTCTACGTCATAACGACTTTCTATAGATTGCGTATGCGTCCGGAAATAAGAAAAGCTTAATTCGCCCCGTTTTTTAAAATCACAACTTCTTGAAGGTTTACATGATTTCTTAAAAAACATGAGTTTTTAGAAAATGCGATTTATTATAAAAATGGAATCAACAAAGTATGCACATTCTATGTCATAACGACTTGCTATAGTTTGCGCATGCGCAAACTATGCACATTCTACGTCATAAAGACTTTCTATAGCTTGCGCATGCGTCCGGAAATAAGAAAAGCTTAATTCCCCCGGTTTTTTAAAATCACAGCTTCTAGAAGGTTTATATGATTTCTTAAAAAACACGAGTATTTAGAAAATGTGATTTATTTCATAAATGGAATCAACAAAGTATGCACATTCTATGTTATAACGAATTTCTTTAGTTTGCGCATGCGTCCGGAAATAAGAAACGCTTACTTCCACCAGTTTTTTAAAATCACAGCTTCTAGAAGGTTTACATGATTTCTTAGAAAGTATGAGTTTTTAGAAAATGTGATTTATTTCATAAATGGAATAAAAAAAGTATGCACATTTTATGTAATAACGACTTTCTAAAGTTTGCGCATGTGTCCGGAAAAAAGAAAAGCTTACTTCCGCCAGTTTTTTAAAATCACAGCTTCAAAAAGGTTTACATGATTTCTTAAAAAAAACAATTTTTAGAAAATGTGATTTATTTCATAAATGGAATCAACAAAGTATGGACATTCTATGTAATAACGACTTTCTAAATTTTGCGCATGCGTCCGGAAATATGAAAAGCTTACTTCCGCCAGTTTTTTAAAATCACAGCTTCTAGAAGGTTTACATAATTTCTTAAAAAACACGAGTTTTTAGAAAATGTGATTTATTTCATAAATGGAATCAACAAAGTATGCACATTCTATGTCATAATGACTTTCTATAGTTTGCGCATGCGTCTGGAAAGAAGAAAAGCTTAATTCCCCTTGTTTTTTAAAATCACAGCTTCTAGAAGGTTTACATGATATCTTAAAAAACATGAGTTTTTAGAAAATGTGATTTATTTCATGAATGGAATCCACAAAGTATGCACATTCTACGTCATAACGACTTTATATAGTTTGCGCATGCACAAACTATGCACATTCTATGTGATAACGACTTTCTATAGTTTGCGCATGCGTCCAGAAATAAAAAAAGCTTACTTCCCCCACTTTTTTTAAATTCACAGCTTCTAGAAGGTTTAGATGAATTCTCAAAAAACACGAGTTTTTAGGAAATGTGATTTATTTCATAAATGGAATCAACAAAGTATGCACATTCTATGTCATAACGACTTTCTATAGTTTGCGCATGCGCAGACTATGCACATTCTACGTAATAAAGACTTTCTATAGTTTACGCATTTTTCCGGAAATAAAAAAAGCTTAATTCCCCTCTTTTTTTAAATTCACAGCTTCTAGAAGATTTAGCTGAATTCTTAAAAAACACGAGTTTTTAGAAAATGTGATTTATTTCATAAATGGAATCAACAAAGTATGCACATTCTACGTCATAACAACTTTCTATCGTTTGCGCATGCATCCGAAAATAAGAAAAGCTTAATTCCCCTCGTTTTTTAAAATCACAGCTTCTAGAAGGTTTACTTGATTTCTTAAAAAACACGAGTTTTTACCAAATGTGATTTATTTCATAAATAGAATCAACAAAGTATGCACATTCTATGTCATAACGACTTTCTATAGTTTGCGCATGCACAAACTATGCACATTGTACGCGATAACGACTTTCTATAGTTTGCGCATGCGTCCGGAAATAAGAAAAGCTTACTTCCCCCCTTTTTTTAAATTCACAGCTTCTAGAAGGTTTAGATGAATTCTTAAAAAACACGAGTTTTTAGAAAATGTGATTTATTTCATAAATGGAATCAACAAAATATGCACATTCTACGTAATAACGATTTTGTATAGTTTGTGCATGCACGCGGAAATAAGAAAAACTTACTTCCGCCAGTTTTTTAAAATCACAGCTTCTAGAAGGTTTACATGATTTCTTAAAAAACACGAGTTTTTAGAAAATGTGATTTATTTCATAAATGGAATAAACAAAGTATGCACATTCTACGTCATAACGACTTTCTATAGTTTGCGCATGCAACCGGAAATAAGAAAAGCTTAAATCCCACCGTTTTTTAAAATCACAGCTTCTTGAAGGTTTACATGATATCTTAAAAAACACGAGTTTTTAGAAAATGTGATTTATTTCATAAATGGAATCAACAAAGTATGCATATAATATGTCATAACAACTTTCTATAGTTTGTGCATGCGTAAACTATGCACATTCTATGTGATAACGACTTTCTATAGTTTGCGCATGCGTCTGGAAATAAGAAAAGCTTACTTCCCCCGTTTTTTTAAATTCACAGCTTCTAGACGGTTTAGATGAATTCTTAAAAAACACGAGTTTTTAGAAAATGTGATTTATTTCATAAATGGAATCAACAAACTATGCACATTCTACGTAATAACAACTTTCTATAGTTTGGGCATGCGTCCGGAAACAAGAAAAACTTACTTCCCCCCTTTTTTTAAATTCACAGCTTCTAGAAGGTTTAGATGAATTCATAAAAAACAAGAGTTTTTAGAAAAAGTGATTTATTTCATAAATGGAATCAACAAACTATGCACATTCTACGTAATAACGCCTTTCTATAGTTTGCACATGCGTTCGGAAATAAGAAAAGCTCCCTTCCACGAGTTTTTAAAAACCACAGCTTCTAGAAGGTTTACATGATTTCTTAAAAAACATGAGTTTTTAGAAAATGTGATTTATTTCATAAATGGAATCAACAAAGTATGCATATTCTATGTAATAACGACTTTCTAAAGTTTGCGCATGCGTCCGGAAATAAGAAACACTAGTTTTTAGAAAATGTTATTAATTTCATTAATGGAATCAACAAAGTATGCACTTTCTACGTAGTAACGACTTTCTATATTTTGCGCATGCGTCCAGAAATAAGAAAAGCTTACTTCCGCCAGTTTTTTAAAATCACAGCTTCTGCAAGGTTTACATGATTTCTTAAAACACATGAGTTTTTAGAAAATGTGATTTATTTCATAGATGGAATCAACAAAGTATGCACATTCTATGTAATAACGACTTTCTAATGTTTGCACATGCGTACGGAAATAAGAAAAGCTTTCTTCTGCCAGTTTTTTAAAATCACAGCTTCTAGAAGGTTTTCATGATTTCTTAAAAAACACGAGTTTTTAGAAAATATGATTTATTTCATAAATGGAATCAAAAAAGGATGCACATTCTATGTCATAACGACTTTCTATAATTTGCACATGCTCAAACTATGCACATTCTACGTGATAACGACATTCTATAGTTTGCGCATGCCTCCGGAAATAAGAAAAGCTTACTTCCCCCCTTTTCTTAAATACACAGCTTCTAGAAGGTTTAGATGAATTCTTAAATACATGAGTTTTTAGAAAATGTGATATATTTTATAAATGGAATCAAAAAAGTATGCACATTCTACGTCATAACGACTTTCTTTAGTTTCCACATGGGTCCGGAAATAAGAAAAGCTTAATTCCCCCCGTTTTTAAAAATCACAGCTTCTTGAAGGTTTACATGATTTCTTAAAAAACACGAGTTTTTAGAAAATGTGATTTATTTCATAAATGGAATGAACAAAGTATGCAAATTCTAAGTCATAACGAATTTCTATAGTTTGCGCATGCGTAAACTATGCACATTCTACGTAATAACGACTTTCTATAGTTTGCGCATGCGTCCGGAAATAAGAAAAGCTTACTTCCCCGCTTTTTTTAAATTCACAGCTTCTAGAAGGTTTATATGAATTCTTAAAAAACACGAGTTTTTAGAAAATGTGATTTGTTTCATAAATGGAATGAACAAAGTATGCACATTCTATGTCATAACGACTTTCTAAAGTTTGTGCATGCGCAAACTATGCACATTCTATGTGATAACGACTTTCTATAGTTTGCGCATGTGTCCGGAAATAAGAAAAGCTTACTTCCCCCCTTTTTTTAAATTCACAGCTTCTAGAAGGTTTAGATGAATTCTTAAAAAAAACGAGTTTTTAGAAAATGTGATTTATTTCATAAATGGGATCAACAAACTATGCACATTCTACGTAATAACGACTTTCTATAGTTTGTGCATGCATCCGGAAATAAGAAAAGCTTACTTCCCCCCTTTTTTTAAATTCACAACTTTTAGAAGGATTAGATGAATTCTTAAAAAACACGAGTTTTTAGAAAATGTGATTTATTTCATAAATGGAATCAACAAACTATGCACATTCTACGTAATTATGACTTTCTATAGTTTGCGCATGCGTCCGGAAATAAGAAAAGCTTCCTTCCGCCAGTTTTTTAAAACCACAGCTTCTAGAAGGTTTACATGATTTCTTAAAAAACACGAGTTTTTAGATAATGTGATTTATTTCATAAATGGAATCAAAAAAGTATGCACATTTTACGTCATTACGACTTTCTATAGTTTGCGCATGCGTCCGAAAATAAGAAAAGCTTAATTCCCCCCGTTTTTTAAAATCACAGCTTCTAGAAGGTTTACATGATATCTTAAAAAACATTAGTTTTTAGAAAATGTGATTTATTTCATAAATGGAATCAACAAAGTATGCACATTCTATGGCATAGCGACTTTCTATAGTTTGCGCATGCGCAAACTATGCACATTCTACGTGATAACACCTTTCTATAGTTTGCGCATGCATCCGGAAATAAGAAAAGCTTACCTCCCCCCTTTTTTTAAATTCACGGCTTCTAGAAGGTTTAGATGAATTCTTAAAAAACATGAGTTTTTAGAAAATGTGATTTATTTCATAAATGGAATCAACAAACTATGCACATTCTACGTAGTAACGACTTTCTATAGTTTGCGCATGCGTCCGAAAATAACAAAAGCTTACTTCCGCCAGTTTTTTAAAACCACAGCTTCTAGAAGGTTTACATGATTTCTTAAAAAACACGAGTTTTTAGAGAATGTGATTTATTTCATAAATGCAATCAACAAAGTATGCACATTCTATGTAATAACTACTTTCTAAAGTTTGCGCATGCATCCAGAAATATGAAAAGCTTACTTCCGCCAGTCTTTTAAAATCATAGCTTCTAGAAGGTTTACATGATTTCTTAAAAAACACGAGTTTTTAGAAAATGTGATTTATTTCATAAATGGAATCAACAAAGTATGCACATTCTATGTCATAACGACTTTCTATAGTTTGCGCATGTGTCTGGAAATAAGAAAAGCTTAATTCCCCTTGTTTTTAAAATCACAGCTTCTAGAAGGTTTACATGATTTCTTAAAAAACACGATTTTTTAGAAAATGTGATTTATTTCATAAATGGAATCAACAAAGTATGCACATAAAAGGTCATAAAGAATTTCTATAGTTTGCGCATTCGCAAACTATGCACATTCTACGTGCTAACGACTTTCTGTAGTTTGCGCATTCGTCCGGAAATAAGAAAAGCTCAATTCCCCCTGTTTTTTAAAATCACAGCTTCTAGAAGGTTTAGATGATTTCTTAAAAAACATGAGTTTTTAGAAAAAGTGATTTATTTCATAAATGGAATCAACAAACTATGCACATTCTATGTAATAACGACTTTCTATAATTTGCGCATGCGTCTGGAAATAAGAAAAGCTTACTTCCGCCAGTTTCTTAAAACCACAGCTTCTAGAAGGTTTACATGATTTCCTAAAAAACACGAGTTTTTAGAAAATGTGATTTATTTCATAAATGGAATCAACAAAGTATGCACATTCTATGTAATAACGACTTTCTAAAGTTTGCGCATGCGCCCAGAAATATGAAAAGCTTACTTCCGCTAGTTTTTTAAAATCACATCTTTTAGAACATTTACATGATTTCTTAAAAAACACGAGTTTTTAGAAAATGTGATTTATATCATAAATGGAATCAACAAAGTATGCACATTCTACATCATAACGACTTTCTCTAGTTTGAGCATGCGTCCGGAAATAAGAAAAGCTTAATTCCCCCCGTTTTTTAAAATCACAGCTTCTAGAAGGTTTACATGATTTCTTAAAAAACACGAGTTTTTAGGAAATGTGATTTATTTCATAAATGGAATCCACAAAGTATGCCCATTATATGTCATAACGACTTTCTATAGTTTGCGCATCCGTCCGGAAATAAGAAAAGCTTAATTCCCCCCGTTTTTTAAAATCACAGGTTCTAGAAGGTTTACATGATTTCTTAAAAAACACGAGTTTTTAGAAAATGTGATTTATTTCATAAATGGAATGAACAAAGTATGCACATTCTATGTCATAACGAATTTCTATAGTTTGCGCATGAGACTGGAAATAAGAAAAGCTTAATTCCCCTCGTTTTTTAAAATCACAACTTCTAGAAGGTTTACATGATTTCTTAAAAAACATGAGTTTTTAGAAAATATGATTTATTTCATAAATGGAATCAACAAAGTATGCACATTGTATGTCATAACGACTTTCTATAGTTTGCGCATGCGCAAACTATGCACATTCTACGTGATAACGACTTTCTATAGTTTGCGCATGCGTCCGGAAATAAGAAAAGCTCAATTCCCCCCGTTTTTTAAAATCAGAGCTTCTAGAAGGTTTACATGATTTCTTACAAAACATGAGTTTTTAGAAAATGTGATTTATTTCATAATGGAATGAACAAACTATGCACATTCTACGTAATAACGACTTTCTATAGGTTGCGCATGTGTCCGGAAATAAGAAAAGCTTCCTTCCGCCAGTTTTTTAAAACCACAGCTTCTAGAAGGTTTATATGATTTCTAAAAAAAACACGAGTTTTTAGAAAATGTGATTTATTCCATAAATGGAATCAACAAAGTATGCACATTCTACGTAGTAACGACTTTCTATTGTTTGCGCATGCGTCCGGAAATAATAAAAGCTTACTTCCGCCAGTTTTTTAAAATCACAGCTTCTAGAAGGTTTACATGATTTCTTAAAAAACACGAGTTTTTAGAAAATATGATTTATTTCATAAATGGAATCAACAAAGTATGCACATTCTATGTCATAACTACTTTATATAGTTTGCGCATGCGCAAACTATGCACATTCTACGTGATAACGACTTTCTATAGTTTGCGCATGCGTCCGGAAATAAGAAAAGCTTACTTCCCCCCTTTTTGTAAATTCACAGCTTCTAGAAGGTTTAGATGAATTCTTAAAAAACATGACTTTTTAGAAAATGTGATTTATTTCATAAATGGAATCAACAAACTATGCACATTCTACGTAATAAAGACTTTCTATAGTTTGCGCATGCGTCCGTAAATAAGAAAAGCTTACATTCGCCAGTTTTTTAAAACCACAGCTTCTAGAAGGTTTACATGATTTCTTAAAAAACACTAGTTTTTAGAAAATGTGATTTATTTCATAAATGGAATAAACAAAGTATGCACATTCTATGTAATAACGACTTTCTAAAGTTTGCGCATGCGCCCGGAAATATGAAAAGCTTACTTCTTCCAGTTTTTTAAAACCACAGCTTCTAGAAGGTTTACATGATTTCTTAAAAAACGA
This sequence comes from Larix kaempferi, assembly GCA_027924585.1. Taxonomy (NCBI): domain Eukaryota; kingdom Viridiplantae; phylum Streptophyta; class Pinopsida; order Pinales; family Pinaceae; genus Larix; species Larix kaempferi. The sequence goes on from BSBM01000217.1 coordinate 40,712,948, forward strand.
GAGTTTTTAGAAACTGTGATTTATTTCATAAATGGAATCAACAAAGTATGCACATTCTACATCATAACGACTTTCTCTAGTTTGACCATGCGTCCGGAAATAAGAAAAGCTTAATTCCCCCCGTTTTTTAAAATCACAGCTTCTAGAAGGTTTACATGATTTCTTAGAAAACACGAGTTTTTACTAAATGTGATTTATTTCATCAATGGAATCAACAAAGTATGCACATTCTATGTCATAACGACTTTCTGTAGTTTGCGCATGTGCAAACTATGCAAATTCTACGTGATAACGACTTTCTATAGTTTGCGCATGCATTCGGAAATAAGAAAAGCTTACTTCCCCCTTTTTTTAAATTCACTGCTTTTAGAAGATTTAGATGAATTCTTAAAAAACAAGAGTTTTTAGAAAATGCGATTTATCTCATAAATAGAATCAACAAAGTATGCACATTCTACGTAGTAACGACTTTCTATAATTTGCGCATGCGTCCGGAAATAAGATAAGCTTACTTCCCCCCTTTTTTTAAATTCACAGCTTCTAGAAGGTTTAGATGAATTCTTAAAAAACACGAGTTTTTAGAAAATGTGATTTATTTCATAAATGGGATCAACAAACTATGCACATTCCACGTAATAACGACTTTCTATAGTTTGCTCGCGCATCCGGAAATAAGAAAAGCTTACTTCCCCCCTTTTTTAAATTCACAGCTTCTACAAGGTTTAGATGAATTCTTAAAAAACACGAGTTTTTAGAAAATGTGATTTATTTCATAAATGGAAACAGAAAAGGTTGCACATTCTACGTAGTAACGACTTTCTATAGTTTGCGCATGCGTCCGGAAATAAGAAAAGCTTACATCTGCCAGTTTTTCAAAACGACAGCTTCTAGAAGGTTTACATGATTTCTTAAATAACACGAGTTTTTAGAAAATGTGATTTATTTCATAAATGGAATCAACAAAGTATGCACATTCTATGTCATAACGACTTTATATAGTTTGCGCATGGATAAACTATGCATATTCTACGTGATAACGACTTTCTATAGTTTGCGCATGCGTCCAGAAATAAGAAAAGCTTACTTCCCCCCTTTTTGTAAACTCACAGCTTCTAGAAGGTTTAGATGAATTCTTAAAAAACACGAGTTTCTAGAAAATGTGATTTATTTCATAAATGGAATCAACAAACTATGCACATTCTAAGTAATAATGACTTTCTATAATTTGCGCATGCGTCTGGAAATAAGAAAAGCTTACTTCCGCCAGTTTCTTAAAACTACAGCTTCTAGAAGGTTTACATGATTTCCTAAAAGACACGAGTTTTTAGAAAATGTGATTTATTTCATAAACAGAATCAACAAAGTATGCACATTCTATGTAATAACGACTTTCTAAAGTTTGTGCATGCACCCAGAAATTTGGAAAGCTTACTTCCGCCAATTTTTTAAAATCACAGCTTTTAGAACGTTTACATGATTTCTTAAAAAACACGAGTTTTTAGAAAATGTGATTTATTTCATAAATGGAATCAAAAAAGGTATGCACATTCTACATCATAATGACTTTCTCTAGTTTGAGCATTCGTCCGGAAATGTGATTTATTTAATAAATGGAATCAACAAAGTATGTACATTCTATGTCATAACGACTTTCTATAGTTTGCGCATCCGTCCGGAAATAAGAAAAGCTTAATTCCCCCAGTTTTTTAAAATCACAGGTTCTAGAAGGTTTACATGATTTCTTAAAAAACACGAGTTTTTAGAAAATGTGATTTATTTCATAAATGGAATAAACAAAGTATGCACATTCTATGTCATAACGACTTTATATAGCTTGCGCATGGGCAAACTATGCATATTCTACGCGATAACGACTTTCTATAGTTTGCGGATGCGTCCGGAAATAAGAAAAGCTTACTTCCCCCCTTTTTGTAAATTCACAGCTTCTAGAAGGTTTAGATGAATTCTTAAAAAACACGAGTTTTTAGAAAATGTGATTTGTTTCATAAATGGAATCAAAAAACTATGCACATTCTACGTAATAACGACTTTCTATAATTTGCGCATGCGTCTGGAAATAAGAAAAGGTTACTTCCGCCAGTTTCTTAAAACCACAACTTCTAGAAGGTTTACATGATTTCCTAAAAAACACGAGTTTTTAGAAAATGTGATTTATTTCATAAATGGAATCAACAAAGTTTGCACATTCTATATAATAACGACTTTCTAAAGTTTGCGCATGTGTCCGGAAATAAGAAAAGCTCAATTCCCCCCGTTTTTTAAAATCACAGCTTCTAGAAGGTTTACATGATTTCTTAAAAAACATGAGTTTTTAGAAAATGTGATTTATTTCATAATGGAATCAACAAACTATGCACATTCTACGTAATAACGACTTTCTATAGTTTGCGCATGCGTCCGGAAATAAGAAAAGCTTCCTTCCGCCAGTTTTTTAAAACCACAGCTTCTAGAAGGTTTACATGATTTCTTAAAAAACACGAGTTTTTAGAAAATGTGATTTATTTCATAAATGGAATCAACAAAGTATGCACATTCTACGTAGTAACGAATTTCTATAGTTTGCGCATGCGTCTGGAAATAAGAAAAGCTTGCTTCCGCCAGTTTTTTAAAATCACAGCTTCTAGAAGGTTTACATGATTTCATAAATAACACGAGTTTTTAGAAAATGTGATTTATTTCATAAATGTAATCAACAAAGTATGCACATTCTACATCATAACCACTTTCTATAGTTTGCGCATGCGTCCGGAAATAAGAAAAGCTTAATTCCCCCCGTTTTTTAAAATCACAGCTTCTTGAAGGTTTACATGATTTCTTAAAAAACATGAGTTTTTAGGAAATGTGATTTATTTCATAAATGGAATCAACAAAGTATGCACATTCTATGTCATAACGACTTTATATAGTTTGCGCATGCGCAAACTATGCACATTCTACGTGATAACGACTTTCTCTAGTTTGCGCATGCGTCCGGAAATAAGAAAAGCTTACTTCCCCCCTTTTCGTAAATTCACAGCTTCTAGAAGGTTTAGATGAATTCTTAAAAAACATGATTTTTTAGAAAATGTGATTTATTTCATAAATGTGATCAACAAACTATGCACATTCTACGTAATAACGACTTTCTATAGTTTGCGCATGCGTCCGGAAATAAGAAAAGCTTACTTCCCCCCTTTTTTTAAATTCACGGCTTCTAGAAGGTTTAAATGAATTCTTAAAAAACATGAGTTTTTAGAAAATTTGATTTATTTCATAAATGGGATCAACAAACCATGCACATTCTACGTAATTATGACTTTCTATAGTTTGCGCATGCGTCCGGAAATAAGAAAAGCTTCCTTCCGCCAGGTTTTTAAAACCACAGCGTCTAGAAGGTTTACATGATTTCTTAAAAAGCATGAATTTTTAGAAAATGTGATTTATTTCATAAATGGAATCAACAAAGTATACACATTCTATGTAATAACGACTTTCTAAAGTTTGCGCATGGTTCTCGAAATATGAAAAGCTTACTTCCGCCAGTTTTTTAAAATCACGGCTTCTAGAAGGTTTACATGATTTATTAAAAAACATGAGTTTTTAGAAAATGTTATTTATTTCATAAATGGAATCAACAAAGTATGCACATTTTACGTTTTAACAACTTTCTATAGTTTGCGCATCCGTCAGGAAATAAGAAAAGCTTAATTCCCCCCTTTTTTTAAAATCACGGGTTCTAGAAGGTTTACATGATTTCTTAAAAAACACGAGTTTTTAGAAAATGCGATTTATTGGATAAATGGAATCAACAAAGTATGCACATTCTACGTCATAACGACTTTCTATAGTTTGCGCATGCGTCCGGAAATAAGAAAAGCTTACTTCCCCCCTTTTTTTAAATTCACAGCTTCTAGAAGGTTTAGATGAATTCTTAAAAAACACAAGTTTTTAGAAAATGTGATTTACTTCATAAATGGAATCAACAAAATATGCACATTCTACGTAATTATGACATTCTATAGTTTGCGCATACGTCCGGAAATAAGAAAAGCTTCCTTCCGCCAGTTTATTAAAACCACAGCGTCTAGAAGGTTTACATGATTTCTTAAAAAACACGAGTTTTTAGAAAATGTGATTTATTTCATAAATGGAATCAACAAAGTATGAACATTCTATGTAATAACGACTTTCTAAAGTTTGCGCATGCGTCCGGAAATATAAAAGGTTACTTCCGCCAGTTTTTTAAAATCACAGCTTCTAGAAGGTTTACATGATTTCTTAAAAAACACGGGTTTTTAGAAAATGTGATTTATTTCATAAATGGAATCAAAAAAGTATGCACATTCTACGTCATAACAACTTTCTATAGTTTGCGCATCCTTCCGGAAATAAGAAAAGCTTAATTCCCCCCGTTTTTTAAAATCACAATTTCTAGAAGGTTTACATGATTTCCTAAAAAACACGAGTTTTTTTAAAATGTGATTTATTTCATAAATGGAATCCACAAAGTATGCACATTCTACGTCATAACGAATTTCTATAGTTTGCGCATGCGTCTGGAATTAAGAAAAGCTTAATTCCCCTCGTTTTTTAAAATCACAGCTTCTAGAAGGTTTACATGATTTCTTAAAAAACACGAGTTTTTAGAAAATGTGATTTATTTAATAAATAGAATCAACAAAGTATGCACATTCAATGTCATAACGACTTTCTATAGTTTGCGCATGCGAAAACTATGCACATTCTACGTGATAATGAATTTCTATAGTTTGTGCATGCGTCTGGAAATAAGAAAAGCTCAATTCCTCCCGTTTTTTAAAATCACAGCTTCTAGAAGGTTTACATGATTTCTTAAAAAACATGATTTTTTAGAAAATGTGATTTATTTCATAAATGGAATCAACAAACTATGCACATTCTACGTAATAACGACTTTCTATAATTTGCTCATGCGTCCGGAAATAAGAAAAGCTTCCTTTCGCCAGTTTTTTAAAACCACAGCTTCTAAAAGGTTTACATGATTTCTTAAAAAACATGAGTTTTTAGAAAATGTGATTTATTTCATAAATGGAATCAACAAAGTATGCACATTCTATGTAGTAACGACTTTCTATAGTTTGCACATGCGTCCGGAAATAAGAAAAGCTTACTTCCGCCAGTTTTTTAAAATCACAGCTTCTAGAAGGTTTACATGATTTCTTAAAAAACACGAGTTTTTAGAAGATGTGATTTATTTCGTAAATGGAATCAAGAAAGTATGCACATTTTATGTCATAACGACTTTCTATAGTTTGCGCATGCACAAACTATGCACATTCTACGTAATAACGACATTCTATAGTTTGCGCATGCGTCCTGAAATAAGAAAAGCTTGCTTCCCCCCTTTTTTAAAATTCACGGCTTCTAGAAGGTTTAGATGAATTCTTAAAAAACACGAGTTTTTAGAAAATGTGATTTATTTCATAAATGGAATCAACAAAGTTTGCACATTCTACGTCATATCGACTTTCTATAGTTTGCGCATGCGTCCGGAAATAAGAAAAGCTTAATTCCCCGCGTTTTTTAAAATCACAGCTTCTAGAAGGTTACATGATTTCTTAAAAAACACGAGTTTTTAGAAAATGTGACTTATTTCATAAATGGAATCAACAAAGTAAGCGCATTCTATATCATAACGACTTTATATAGTTTGCGCATGCGCAAACTATGCACATTCTACGTGATAACGACTTTCTATAGTTTGCGCATGCGTCCGGAAATAAGAAAAGCTTACTTCCCCCCTTTTTGTAAATTCACAGCTTCTAGAAGGTTTAGATGAATTCTTAAAAAACACGAGTTTTTAGAAAATGTGATTTATTTCATAAATGGAATCAACAAACTATGCACATTCTACATAATAACGACTTTCTATAGTTTGCGCATGTGTCCGGAAATAAGAAAAACTTACTTCCGCCAGTTTTTTAAAACCACAGCTTCTAGAAGGTTTACATCATTTCTTAAAAAACACATTTTTTTAGAAGATGTGATTTATTTCATAAATGGAATCAACAAAGTATGCACATTCTACGTCATATAAACTTTCTATAGTTTGCGCATGCGTCCGGAAATAAGAAAAGCTTAATTAGCCCCCGTTTTTTAAAATCATAGCTTCTAGAAGGTTTACATGATTTCTTAAAAAAAACGAGTTTTTAGAAAATGTGATTTATTTCATAAATGTAATCAACAAAGTATGGACATTCTATGTAATAACGACTTTCTAAAGTTTGCGCATGCGTCCGGAAATAAGAAAAGCTTACTTCCCCCCTTTTTTAAAATTCATAGCTTCTAGAAAATTTAGATGAATTCTTAAAAAACACGAGTTTTCAAAAAATGTGATTTATTTCATAAATGGAATCAACAAACTATGCACATTCTACGTAGTAACGAATTTCTATAGTTTGCGCATGCGTCCGGAAATAAGAAAAGCTTACTTCCGCCAGTTTTTTAAAACCATAGCTTCTAGAAGGTTTACATGATTTCTTAAAAAACATGAGTTTTTAGAAAATCTGATTTATTTCATAAATGGAATCGACAAAATATGCACATTCTACGTAATGACGACTTTCTAAAGTTTGCGCATGCGTCCGAAAATATGAAAAGCTTACTTCCGTCAGTTTTTTAAAATCACAGCTTCTAGAAGGTTTAAATGATTTCTTAAAAAACACGAGTTTTAAGAAAATGTGATTTATTTCATAAATGGAATAAACAAAGTATGCACATTCCACATCATAACAACTTTCTATAGTTTGCGCATGCGTCTGGAAATAAGAAAATCTTAATTCCCCTCATTTTTTAAAATCACAGCTTCTAGAAGGTTTACATGATTTCTTAAAAAACACGAGTTTTGAGAAAATGTGATTTATTTCCTAAATGGAATCAACAAAGTATGCACATTCTATGTCATAACGACATTCTATAGTTTGCGCATGCGCAAACTATGCACATTCTACGTGATAATGACTTTCTATAGTTTGCGCATGCGTCCGGAAATAAGAAAAGCTCAATTCCCCCCGTTTTTTAAAATCACAGCTTCTAGAAGGTTTAGATGATTTCATAAAGAACATGAGTTTTTAAAAAATGTGATTTATTTCATAAATGGAATCAACAAACTATGCACATTCTACGCAATAACGACTTTCTATAGTTTGCGCATGCGTCTGGAATTAAGAAAAGCTTCCTTCCGCTTGTTTTTTAAAACCACAACTTCTAGAAGGTTTACATGATTTCTTAAAAAGCATGAGTTTTTAGAAAATGTGATTTATTTCATAAATGGAATCAACAAAGTATGCACATTCTATGTAATAACGACTTTCTAAAGTTTGCGCATGCGTCTGGAAATAAGAAAAGCTTACGTCCGCGAATTTTTTAAAATCACAGCTTCTAGAAGGTTTACATGATTTCTTAAAAAACACGAGTTTTGAGAAAATGTGATTTATTTCATTAATGGAATCAACAAACTAAACACATTCTACGTCATAACGACTTTCTATAGTTTGCGCATGCGCAAACTATGCTCATTCTACTTGATAACGACTTTCTATAGTTTGCGCATGCGTTCGGAAATAAGAAAAGCTTACTTCCCCCCGTTTTTTAATTTCACAGCTTCTAGAAGGTTTAGATGATTTCTTAAAAAAAATGAGTTTTTAGAAAATGTGTTTTATTTCATTAATGGAATCAACAAAGTATGCACATTCTATGTAGTAACGACTTTCTATAGTTTGCGCATGCGTCCGGAAATAAGAAAAGCTTACTTCCGCCAGTTTTTTAAAACCATGGCTTCTAGAAGGTTTACATGATTTCTTAAAAAACACGAGTTTTTAGAAAATGTGATTTATTTCATAAATGGAATCAACAAAGTATGCACATTCTATGCAATAACGACTTTCTAAAGTTTGCGCACGCGTCCGGAAATATGAAAAGCTTACTTCCGCCGGTTTTTTAAAATCACAGCTTCTAGAAGGTTTACATGATTCCTTGAAAAACACAAGTTTTTAGAAAATGTTATTTATTTCATAAATGGAATCAACAAAGTATGCACATTCTACCTCATAACGACTTTCTATAGTTTGCGCATGCGTCCGAAAATAAGAAAAGCTTAATTCCCCCCGTTTTTTCAAATCACAACTTCCAGAAGGTTTACATGATTTCTTTAAAAACATGAGTTTTTTACGAAATGTGATTTATTTCATAAATGGAATCAACAAAGTATGCACATTATATGTCATAACGAATTTCTATAGTTTGCGCATGCGCAAACTATGCACATTCTAAGCAATAACAACTTTCTATAGTTTGCGCATGCGTCCAGAAATAAGAAAAGCTTACTTCCCCCCTTTTTTTAAATTCACAGCTTCTAGAAGGTTTAGATGAAATCTTAAAAAACACGATTTTTTAGAAAATGTGATTTATTTCATAAATGGAATCAACAAAGTATGCACATTCTACGTCATAACGACTTTCTATAGTTTGCGCATGCGCAAACTATGCACATTCTACATGATAACGACTTTCCATAGTTTGCGCATGCGTCCGGAAATAAGAAAAGCTTACTTCCCACCTTTTTTTAAATTCACAGCTTCTAAAAGGTTTAGATGTATTCTTAAAAAACATGATTTTTTAGAAAATGTGATTTATTTCATAAATGGAATCAACAAAGTATGCACATTCTACGTCATAACAACTTTCTATAGTTTGCGCATGCGTCTGGAAATAAGAAAAGCTTAATTCCCCCCGTTTTTTAAAATCACAGCTTCTAGAAGGTTTACATGATTTCTTGAAAAACTGGAGTTTTTAGAAAATGTGATTTATTTCATAAATGGAATCAACAAAATATGCACATTCTATGTCATAACGACTTTCTATAGTTTGCACATGCGCAAACTATGCACATTCTAAGTAATAACGACTTTCTATAGTTTGCGCATGCGTCCGGAAATAAGAAAAGCTTACTTCCCCCCTTTTTTTAAATTCACAGCTTCTAGAAGGTTTAGATGAATTCTTAAAAAAACACGATTTTTTAGAAAATGTGATTTATATCATAAATGGAATCAACAAAGTTTGCACATTCTATGTCATAACGATTTTCTATAGTTTGCGCATGCGTCCGGAAATAAGAAAAGCTTAATTCCCCACATATTTTAAAATCACAGCTTCTAGAAGGTTTAGATGATTTCTTTAAAAACACGAGTTTTTAGAAAATGTGATTTATTTCATAAATGGAATCAACAAAGTATGCACATTCTATGTAATAACGACTTTCTAAACTTTGCGCATGCGTCCAGAAATATGAAAAGCTTACTTCCACCAGTTTTTGAAAACCACGGCTTCTAGAAGGTTTACATGATTTCTTAAAAAACACGAGTTTTTAGAAAATGTGATTTATTTCATAAATGGAATCAACAAAGTATGCACATTCTATGCAATAACGACTTTCTAAAGTTTGCGCACGCGTCCGGAAATATGAAAAGCTTACTTCCGCCGGTTTTTTAAAATCACAGCTTCTAGAAGGTTTACATGATTCCTTAAAAAACACAAGTTTTTAGAAAATGTTATTTATTTCATAAATGGAACCAACAAAGTATGCACATTCTACCTCATAACGACTTTCTATAGTTTGCGCATGCGTCCGAAAATAAGAAAAACTTAATTCCCCCCGTTTTTTCAAATCACAGCTTCGAGAAGGTTTACATGATTTCTTAAAAAACATGAGTTTTTTAGGAAATGTGATTTATTTCATAAATGGAATCAACAAAGTATGCACATTATATGTCATAACGAATTTCTATAGTTTGCGCATGCGCAAACTATGCACATTCTAAGTAATAACAACTTTCTATAGTTTGCGCATGCGTCCAGAAATAAGAAAAGCTTACTTCCCCCCTTTTTTTAAATTCACAGCTTCTAGAAGGTTTAGATGAAATCTTAAAAAACACGATTTTTTAGAAAATGTGATTTATTTCATAAATGGAATCAACAAAGTATGCACATACTACGTCATAACGAGTTTCTATAGTTTGCGCATGCGCAAACTATGCACATTCTACATGATAACGACTTTCCATAGTTTGCGCATGCGTCCGGAAATAAGAAAAGCTTACTTCCCACCTTTTTTTAAATTCACAGCTTCTAGAAGGTTTAGATGAATTCTTAAAAAACAAAAGTTTTTAGAAAATATGATTTATTTCATAAATGGAATCAACAAAGTTTGCACATTCTACGTCATAACGACTTTCTATAGTTTGCGCATGCGTCTGGAAATAAGAAAAGATTAATTCCCCCTGTTTTTTAAAATCACAGCTTCTAGAAGGTTTACATGATTTCTTGAAAAACTGGAGTTTTTAGAAAATGTGATTTATTTCATAAATGGAATCAACAAAATATGCACATTCTATGTCATAACGACTTTCTATAGTTTGCACATGCACAAACTATGCACATTCTAAGTAATAACGACTTTCTATAGTTTGCGCATGCGTCCGGAAATAAGAAAAGCTTACTTCCCCACTTTTTTTAAATTCACAGCTACTAGAAGGTTTAGATGAATTCTTAAAAAAACACGATTTTTTAGAAAATGTGATTTATATCATAAATGGAATCAACAAAGTTTGCACATTCTATGTCATAACGATTTTCTATAGTTTGCGCATGCGTCCGGAAATAAGAAAAGCTTAATTCCCCACATTTTTTAAAATCACAACTTCTAGAAGGTTTAGATGATTTCTTTAAAAACACGAGTTTTTAGAAAATGTGATTTATTTCATAAATGGAATCAACAAAGTATGCACATTCTATGTAATAACGACTTTCTAAACTTTGCGCATGCGTCCAGAAATATGAAAAGCTTACTTCCACCAGTTTTTTAAAACCACGGCTTCTAGAAGGTTTACATGATTTCTTAAAAAACACGAGTTTTTAGAAAATGTGATTTATTTCATAAATGGAATCAACAAAGTATGCACATTCTATGCAATAACGACTTTCTAAAGTTTGCGCACGCGTCCGGAAATATGAAAATCTTACTTCCGCTGGTTTTTTAAAATCACAGCTTCTAGAAGGTTTACATGATTCCTTTAAAAACACAAGTTTTTAGAAAATGTTATATATTTCATAAATGGAATCAACAAAGTATGCACATTCTATGCAATAACGACTTTCTAAAGTTTGCGCATGCGTCCAGAAATATGAAAAGCTTACTTCCACCAGTTTTTTAAAACCACGGCTTCTAGAAGGTTTACATGATTTCTTAAAAAACACGAGTTTTTAGAAAATGTGATTTATTTCATAAATGGACTCAACAAAGTATGCACATTCTATGCAATAAAGACTTTCTAAAGTTTGCGCACGCGTCCGGAAATAAGAAAAGCTTAATTCCCCCCGTTTTTTCAAATCACAGCTTCCAGAAGGTTTACATGATTTCTTAAAAAACACGAGTTTTTTAGGAAATGTGATTTATTTCATAAATGGAATCAACAAAGTATGCACATTATATGTCATAACGAATTTCTATAGTTTGCGCATGCGCAAACTATGCACATTCTAAGTAATAACAACTTTCTATAGTTTCCGCTTGCGTCCAGAAATAAGAAAAGCTTACTTCCCCCCTTTTTTTAAATTCACAGCTTCTAGAAGGTTTAGATGAATTCTTAAAAAACACGATTTTTTAGAAAATGTGATTTATTTCATAAATGGAATCAACAAAGTATGCACATTCTACGTCATAACGAATTTCTATAGTTTGCGCATGCGCAAACTATGCACATTCTACATGATAACGACTTTCCATAGTTTGCGCATGCGTCCGGAAATAAGAAAAGCTTACTTCCCCCCTTTTTTTAAATTCACAGCTTCTAGAAGGTTTAGATGAATACTTAAAAAACACGATTTTTTAGAAAATGTGATTTATTTCATAAATGGAATCAACAAAGTATGCACATTATAAGTAATAACGACTTTCTATAGTTTGCGCATGCGTCCGGAAATAAGAAAAGCTTACTTCCCCCTTTTTTTAAATTCACAGCTTCTAGAAGGTTTAGATGAATTCTTAAAAAAACACGATTTTTTAGAAAATGTGATTTATATCATAAATAGAATCAACAAAGTTTGCACATTCTATGTCATAACGACTTTCTATAGTTTGTGCATGCGTCCGGAAATAAGAAAAGCTTAATTCCCCACATTTTTTAAAATCACAGCTTCTAGAAGGTTTAGATGATTTCTTTAAAAACACGAGTTTTTAGAAAATGTGATTTATTTCATAAATGGAATCAACAAAGTATGCACATTCTATGCAATAACGACTTTCTAAAGTTTGCGCATGCGTCCAGAAATATGAAAAGCTTACTTCCACCAGTTTTTTAAAACCACGGCTTCTAGAAGGTTTACATGATTTCTTAAAAAACACGAGTTTTTAGAAAATGTGATTTATTTCATAAATGGACTCAACAAAGTATGCACATTCTATGCAATAACGACTTTCTAAAGTTTGCGCACGCGTCCGGAAATAAGAAAAGCTTAATTCCCCCCATTTTTTCAAATCACAGCTTCCAGAAGGTTTACATGATTTCTTAAAAAACACGAGTTTTTTAGGAAATGTGATTTATTTCATAAATGGAATCAACAAAGTATGCACATTATATGTCATAACGAATTTCTATAGTTTGCGCATGCGCAAACTATGCACATTCTAAGTAATAACAACTTTCTATAGTTTCCGCTTGCGTCCAGAAATAAGAAAAGCTTACTTCCCCCCTTTTTTTAAATTCACAGCTTCTAGAAGGTTTAGATGAATTCTTAAAAAACACGATTTTTTAGAAAATGTGATTTATTTCATAAATGGAATCAACAAAGTATGCACATTCTACGTCATAACGAATTTCTATAGTTTGCGCATGCGCAAACTATGCACATTCTACATGATAACGACTTTCCATAGTTTGCGCATGCGTCCGGAAATAAGAAAAGCTTACTTCCCCCCTTTTTTTAAATTCACAGCTTCTAGAAGGTTTAGATGAATTCTTAAAAAAACACGATTTTTTAGAAAATGTGATTTATATCATAAATAGAATCAACAAAGTTTGCACATTCTATGTCATAACGACTTTCTATAGTTTGTGCATGCGTCCGGAAATAAGAAAAGCTTAATTCCCCACATTTTTTAAAATCACAGCTTCTAGAAGGTTTAGATGATTTCTTTAAAAACACGAGTTTTTAGAAAATGTGATTTATTTCATAAATGGAATCAACAAAGTATGCACATTCTATGTAATAACGACTTTCTAAACTTTGCGCATGCGTCCAGAAATATGAAAAGCTTACTTCTGCCAGTTTTTTAAAATCACAGCTTCTAGAAGGTTTTACGATTCCTTAGAAAACACGAGTTTTTAGAAAGTGTGATATATTTCATAAATGGAATCAGAAAAGTATGCACATTCTAAGTGATAACGACTTTCTATAGTTTACACATGCGTCCGGAAAAAAAAAAAAGCTTAATTCCCCCCCGTTTTTTAAAATCACAGCTTCTAGAAGGTTTACATAATTTCTTAAAAAACACGAGTTTTTAGAAAATATGATTTATTTCATAAATGGAATCAACCAAGTATGCACATTATATGTCATAACGACTTTCTATAGTTTGCGCATGCGCAAACTATGCACATTCTATGTGATAACGACTTTCTATAGTTTGCGCATGCGTCCGGAAATAAGAAAAGCTTACTTCCCCCCTTTTTTTAAATTCACAGCTTCTAGAAGCTTTAGATGAATTCTTAAAAAACACGAGTTTTTAGAAAATGTTATTTATTTCACAAATGGAATCAACAAAGTTTGCACATTCTACGTCATAACGACTTTCTATATTTTGCACATGCGTCCGGAAATAAGAAAAGCTTAATTTCCCCCGTTTTTTAAAAGCACAGCTTCTAGAAGGTTTACATGATTTCTTAAAAAACACGAGTTTTTAGAAAATGTGATTTATTTCATAAATGGAATCAACAAAGTATGCACATTCAATGTCGTAACGATTTTCTATAGTTTGCGCATGCGCAAACTATGCACATTCTACGTGATAACGACTTTCTATAGTTTGCGCATGCGTCCGGAAATAAGAAAAGCTTACTTCCCCCCTTTTTTTATATTTACAGCTTCTAGAATGTTTAGATGTATTCTTAAAAAACACGAGTTTTTAGAAAATGTGATTTATTTCATAAATAAAATCAACAAAGTATGCACATTCAATGTCATAACGATTTTCTATATTTTGCGCATGCGCAAACTATGCACATTCTACGTGATAAGGACTTTCTATAGTTTGCGCATGCGTCCGAAAATAAGAAAAGCTTACTTCCACCAGTTTTTTAAAACCACAGCTTCTAGAAGGTTTACATGATTTCTTAAAAAACACGAGTTTTTAGAAAATGTGATTTATTTCATAGATGAAATCAACAAAGTATGCACATTCTATGTAATAACGACTTTCTGAAGTTTGTGCATGAGTCCGGAAATATATAAAGCTTACTTCCGCCAGTTTTTTAAAATCACAGATTCTAGAAGGTTTACATGATTTCTTAAAAAACATGAGTTTTTAAAAAATGTGATTTATTTCATAAATTGAATCAACAAAGTATGCACATTCTACGTCATAACGACTTTCTATAGTTTGCGCATGCGTCTGGAAATAAGAAAAGCTTAATTCCCCCCGTTTTTTAAAATCACAGCTTCTAGAAGGTTTACATGATTTCTTAAAAAACATGAGTTTTTCGGAAATGTGATTTATTTCATAAATGGAATCAACAAAGTATGCACATTCTATGTCATAACGAATTTCTATAGTTTGCGAATGCACAAACTATGCACATTCTAAGTAATAACAACTTTCTATACTTTGCGCATGCGTCCGGAAATAAGAAAAGCTTACTTCCCCCCTTTTTTTAAATTCACAGCTTCTAGAAGGTTTAGATGAATTCTTAAAAAACACGAGTTTTTAGAAAATGTGATTTATTTCATAATTGGAATCAACAAGGTATGCACATTCTACGTAGTAACGACTTTCTATAGTTTCCACATGCATCCAGAAATAAGAAAAGCTTACTTCCGCGATTTTTTTAAAACCAGAGCTTCTAGAAGGTTTACATGATTTCTTAAAAAACATGAGTTTTTAGAAAATGTGATTTATTTCATAAATGGAATCAACAAAGTATGCACATTCTATATAATAACGACTTTCTAAAGTTTGTGCATGCGTCCGAAAATAAGAAAAGCTTACATCCGCCAGTTTTTTAAAATCACAGCTTCTAGAAGGTTTAAATGATTTCTTAAAAAACATGAGTTTTTCGAAAATGTGATTTATTTCATAAATGGAATCAACAAAGTATGCACATTCTACGTCATAACAACTTTCTATAGTTTCTGCATGCGTCCAGAAATAAGAAAAGCTTAATTCCCCCCATTTTTTAAAATCAAAGCTTCTAGAAGGTTTACATGATTTCTTAAAAAACACGAGTTCTTAGAAAATGTGATTTATTTCATAAATGGAGTCAACAAAGTATGCACATTCTATGTCATAATGAATTTCTATAGTTTGCGGATGCGCAAACTATGCACATTCTACGTAATAACGACTTTCTATAGTTTGCGCATGCGTCCGGAAATAAGAAAAGCTTACTTCAACACTTTTTTTAAATTCACAGCTTCAACAAGGTTTAGATGAATACTTAAAAAACACGAGTTTTTAGAAAATGTGATTTATTTCATAAATGTAATCAGAAAAGTATGCACATTCTATGTCATAACGACTTTCTATAGTTTGCGTATGCGTCCGGAAATAAGAAAAGCTTAATTCCCCCAGTTTTTTAAAATCACAGCTTCTAGAAGGTTTACATGATTTCTTAAAAAACTTGAGATTTTAGAAAATGTGATTTATTTCATAAATGGAATCAACAAAGTATGCACATTCTATGTCATAACGAATTTCTATAGTTTGTGCATGCGCAAACTATGCACATTCTACGTAATAACGACTTTCTATAGTTTGTGCATGCGTCCGGAAATAAGAAAAGCTTACTTCCCCGCTTTTTTTAAATTCACAGCTTCTAGAAGGTTTAGATGAATACTTAAAAAACACGAGTTTTTAGAAAATGTGATTTATTTCATAAATGGAATCAAAAAAGTATGCACATTCTACGTCATAACGACTTTCTATAGTTTGCGTATGCATCCGGAAATAAGAAAAGCTTAATTCCCCCGTTTTTTAAAATCACAGCTTCTAGAAGGTTTACATTGTTTCTTAAAAAACACGAGTTTTTAGAAAATGTGATTTTTTTCATAAATGGAATGAACAAAGTATGTACATTCTATGTCATAACGACTTTCTATAGTTTGCGCATGCGCAAACTATTCAAATTCTACGTGATAATGACTTTCTATAGTTTGCCCATTCGTCTGGAAATAAGAAAAGCTTACTTCCCCCCTTTTTTTAAATTCACAGCTTCTAGAAGGTTTAGATGAATTCTTAAAAAACACGAGTTTTTAGAAAATGTGATTTATTTCATAAATGGAATCAACAAACTATGCACATTCTACCTAATAACAACTTTCTATAGTTTGTGCATGCATCCGGAAATAAGAAAAGCTTACTTCCCCCCTTTTTTTAAATTCACAACTTCTAGAAGGTTTAGATGAATACTTAAAAAACACGAGTTTTTAGAAAATGTGATTTATTTCATAAATGGAATTAGAAAAGTATGCACATTCTACGTCATAACGACTTTCTATAGTTTGTGTATGCATCCGGAAATAAGAAAAGCTTAATTCCCACCGTTTTTTAAAATCACGACTTCTAGAAGGTTTACATGATTTATTATAAAACATGAGTTTTTAGAAAATGTGATTTATTTCATCAATGAAATCAACAAAGTATGCACATTCTATGTCATAACGACTTTCTATAGTTTGCGCATGCGCAAACTATGCACATTCTACGTGATAACGACTTTCTATAGTTTGCGCATTCATCCGGAAATAAGAAAAGCTTAGTTTCCCCCCTTTTTAAATTCGCAGCTTCTAGAAGGTTTAGATGAATTCTTAAAAAACACGAGTTTTTAGAAGATGTGATTTATTTTATAAATGGAATCAACAAAGTATGCACATTCTATGTAATAACGACTTTCTAAATTTTTCGCATGCGTCCGGAAATATGAAAAGCTTACTTCTGCCAGTTTTTTAAAATCACAGCTTCTGGAAGGCTTACATGATTTCTTAAAAAACACGAGTTTCTAGAAAATGTGATTTATTTCATAAATGGAATCAACAAAGTATGCACATTCTACGTCATAACGACTTTCTATAGTTTGCGGATGCCTCCGGAAATAAGAAAAGCTCAATTCCCCCCGTTTTTTAAAATCAGAGCTTCTAGAAGTTTTACATGATTTCTTAAAAAACACGAGTTTTTAGGAAATGTGATTTATTTCATAAATGGAATCAACAAATTATGCACCTTCTATGTCATAACGAATTTCTATAGTTTGCTCATGTGCAAAGTCTGCACATTCTACGTGATAACGACTTTCTATAGTTTACGCATGTGTCCGGAAATAAGAAAACCTTACTTCCCCCCTTTTTTTAAATTCACAGCTTCTAGAACGTTTAGATGAATTCTTAAAAAACACGAGTTTTTAGAAAATGTGATTTATTTCATAAATGGAATCAACAAACTATGCACATTATCCTTAATAACGACTTTCTATAGTTTGTGCATGCTTCCGGAAATAAGAAAAGCTTACTTCCGCCAGTTTTTTAAAACCACAGCTTCTAGAAGGTTTACATGATTTCTTAAAAAAAACGAGTTTTTAGAAAATGTGATTTATTTCATAAATGGAATCATCAAAGTATGCACATTCTACGTCATAACGACTTTCTATAGTTTGCGCATGCGTCCGCAAGTAGGAAAAGCTTAATTCCCCCCCGTTTTTTAAAATCACAGCTTGTAGAAGGTTTACATAATTTCTTAAAAAAAACGAGTTTTAGAAAATGTGATTTATTTCATAGATGGAATCAACAAAGTATGCACATTCTATGTCATAACGACTTTCTATAGTTTGCGCATGCGCAAACTATGCACATTCTACGTGATAACGACTTTCTATAGTTTGCGCATGCGTCCGGAAATAAGAAAAGATTACTTCCCCCCTTTTTTTAAATTCACAGCTTCTAGAAGGTTTAGATGAATACTTAAAAAACACGAGTTTTTAGAAAATGTGATTTATTTCATAAATGGAATCAACAAAGTATGCACATTCTACGTCATAACGACTTTCTATAGTTTGCGCATGCGTCCGGAAATAAGAAAAGCTTACTTCCCCCCTTTTTTTAAATTCAGGGCTTCTAGAAGGTTTAGATGAATTCTTAAAAAACACAAGTTTTTAGAGAATGTGATTTATTTCATAAATGGAATCAACAAAGTATGCACATTCTATGTAATAATTACTTTCTAAAGTTTGCGCATGCGTCCGGAAATAAGAAAAGATTAATTCCCCCCGTTTTTTAAAATCACAGCTTCTAGAAGGTTTACATGATTTCTTAAAAAACACGAGTTTTTAGAAAATGTGATTTATTTCATAAATGGAATCAACAAAGTACGCAAATTCTACGTCATAACGACTTTCTATAGTTTGCGCATGCGTCCGGAAATAAGAAAAGATTAATTCCCCCCGTTTTTTAAAATCAGAGCTTCTAGAAGGTTTACATGATTTCTTAAAAAACACGAGTTTTTAGGAAATGTGATTTATTTCATAAATGGAATCAACAAATTATGCACATTATATGTCATAACGACTTTCTATAGTTTGCGCATGCGCAAACTATGCACATTCTACGTAATAACAACTTTTTATAGTTTGCGCATGCGTCCGGAAATAAGAAAAGCTTACTTCCCCCCTTTTTTTAAATTCACAGCTTCTAGAAGGTTTAGATGAATTCTTAAAAAACAAGAGTTTTTATAAAATGTGATTTATTTCATAAATGGAATCAGAAAAGTATGCACATTCTACGTCATAACGACATTCTATAGTTTGTGCATGCGTCTGGAAATAAGAAAAGCTTAATTCCACCCCGTTTTTTAAAATCACAGCTTCTAGAAGGTTTACATAATTTCTTAAAAAACACGATTTTTTAGAAGATGTGATTTCTTTCATAAATGGAATCAACAAAGTATGCACATTCTATGTCATAACAACTTTCTATATTTTGCGCATGTGCAAACCATGCACATTCGACGTGATAACAACTTTCTATAGTTTGAGCATGCATCCGGAAATAAGAAAAGATTAATTCCCCCCGTTTTTTGAAATCACAGCTTCTAGAAGGTTTACATGATTTCTTAAAAAACACGAGTTTTTAGAAAATGTGATTTATTTCATAAATGGAATCAACAAAGTATGCACATTCTACGTCATAACGACTTTCTATAGTTTGTGCATGCATCTCGAAATAAGAAAATCTTAATTCCCCCCGTTTTTTAAAATCACAGATTCTAAACGGTTTACATGATTTCTTAAAAAACTTGAGTTTTCGAAAATTTGATTTATTTTATAAATGGAATCAACAAAGTATGCACATTCTATGTCATAACGAATTTCTATAGTTTGCGCATGCACAAACTATGCACATTCTACGTAATAACGACTTTCTATAGTTTGCACATGCGTCCGGAAATAAGAAAAGCTTACTTCCCCCCTTTTTTTAAATTCACAACTTCTGGAAGGTTTAGATGAATTCTTAAAAAACACGATTTTTTAAAAAATGTTATTTATTTCATAAATGGAATCAACAACGTATGCACATTCTATGTAATAACGACTTTCTATAGTTTGCGCATGCGTCCGGAAATAAGAAAAGCTTAATTCATCAGCTTCTAAAATGTTTTAATTCATCACGTTTTTTAAAATCGCAGCTTCTAGAAGGTTTACGTGATTTCTTAAAAAACACGAGTTTTTAGAAAATGTGATTTATTTCATAAATGGAATCCACAAAGTATACACATTCTATGTCATAACGACTTTCTATAGTTTGCGCATGCGCAAACTATGCACATTCTACGTGATAACGACTTTCTATAGTTTGCGCATGCGTCCGGAAATAAGAAAAGCTTACTTCCCCCCTTTTCTTAAATTCACAGCTTCTAGAAGGTTTAGATGAATTCTTAAAAAACACGAGTTTTTAGAAAATGTTATTTATTTCATTAATTGAATCAACAAAGTATGCACATTCTATGTAATAACGACTTTCTAAAGTTTGCGCATGCGTCCGGAAATAAGAAAAGCTTACTTCCGCTAGTTTTTTAAAATCACATCTTCTAGAAGGTTTACATGATTTCTTAAAAAACATGAGTTTTTAGAAAATGTGATTTATTTCATAAATGGAATCAACAAAGTATGCACATTCTATGTCATAACGACTTTCTATAGTTTGAGCATGCGCAAACTATGCACATTCTAGGTAATAACGACTTTCTATAGTTTGCGCGTGCGTCCGGAAATAAGAAAAGCTTAATTCCCCCCGTTTTTTAAAATCACAGCGTCTAGAAGGTTTAGATGAATTCTTAAAAAACACGATTTTTTAGAAAATGTGATTTATTTCATAAATGGAATCAACAAAGTATGCACATTCAATGTCATAACGACTTTCTATAGCTTGCACATGCGCAAACTATGCACATTTTACGTGATAACGACTTTCTATAGTTTGCGCATGCGTCCGGAAATAAGAAAAGCTTACTTCCCCCCTTTTTTTAAATTCATAGCTTCTAGAAGGTTTAGATGAATTCTTAGAAAACAGTAGTTTTTAGAAAATGTGATTTATTTCATAAATGGAATCAACAAACTATGCACATTCTACGTAATAACGACTTTCTATAGTTTCGCATGCGTCTGGAAATAAGAAAAGCTTACATCCGCTAGTTTTTTAAAATCACAGCTTCTAGAAGGTTTACATGATTTCTTGAAAAACACGAGTTTTTAGAAAATGTGATTTATTTCATAAATGGAATCAACAAAGTATGCACATTCTACGTCATAACGACTTTCTATAGTTTGCGCATGCGTCCGGAAATAAGAAAAGCCTAATTCGCCCCCTTTTTTAAAATCACAGCTTCTAGAAGGTTCACATGATTTCTTAAAAAACACGAGTTTTTAAAAAATGTGATTTATTTCACAAATGGAATCAACAAAGTATGCACATTCTATGTCATAACAACTTTCTATAGTTTGCGCATGCACAAACTATGCACATTCTACGTAATAACAACTTTCTATAGGTTCCGCATGCGTCCGGGAATAAGAAAAGCTTACTTCCCCGCTTTTTTTAAATTCACAGCTTCTAGAAGGTTTAGATGAATTCTTAAAAAACACGAGTTTTTAGAAAATGTGATTTATTTCATAAATGGAATCAACAAAGTATTCACATTCTATGTCATAACGGCTTTCTATAGTTTGCCCATGTGAAAACTATGCAAATTCTACTTGATAATGACTTTCTATTGTTTGCGCATGCGTCCAGAAATAAGAAAAGCTTACTTCCCCCCTTTTTTTAAATTCACAGCTTCTAGAAGGTTTAGATGAATTCTTTAAAAACACGAGTTTTTAGAAAATGTTATTTATTTCATTTATGGAATCAACAAAGTATGCACATTCTACGTAGTAATGACTTTCTATAGTTTGCGCATGCGTCCGGAAATAACAAAAGCTTACTTCCGGCAGTTTATTAAAATCACAGCTTCTAGAAGGTTTACATGATTTCTTGAAAAACAAGAGTTTTTAGAAAATGTGATTTATTTCATAAATGGAATCAAAAAAGTATGCACATTCGATTTAATAACTACTTTCTAAAGTTTGTGCATGCGTCCGGAAATAAGAAAAGCTTACTTGCCCCCATTTTTTAAAATCACAACTTCTAGAAGGTTTACATGATTTCTTAAAAAATACGAGTTTTTAGAAAATGTGATTTATTTCATAAATGGAATCAACAAAGAATGCACATTCTACGTCATAACGACTTCCTATAGTTTGCGCATGCGTCTGGAAATAAGAAAATCTTACTTCCCCATTTTTTTTAAATTCGTAGCTTCTAGAAGGTTTAGATGAATTCTTAAAAAACACAAGTTTTTAGAAAATGTGATTTATTTCATCAATGGAATCAACAAAGTATGCACATTCTACATCATAACGACTTTCTATAGTTTGCGCATGCGCTAACTATACACATTCTATGTGATAACGACTTTCTATAGTTTGCGCATGCGTCCGAAAATAAGAAAAGCTTACTTCCCCCCTTTTTTTAAATTCACAGCTTCTAGAAGGTTTAGACGAATTCTTAAAAAACACGAGTTTTTAGAAAATGTGATTTATTTCATATATGGAATCAACAAGGTATGCACATTCTACATCATAACGACTTTCTATAGTTTGCTCGTGCATCCGTAAATAGGAAAATCTTACTTCCCCCCTTTTTTTAAATTCACAGCTTCTAGAAGGTTTAGATGAATTCTTTAAAAACACGAGTTTTTAGAAAATGTGATTTATTTCATAAATGGAATCAACAAAGAATGCACATTCTACGTCATAACGACTTCCTATAGTTTGCGCATGCGTCTGGAAATAAGAAAAGCTTACTTGCCCCCATTTTTTAAAATCACAACTTCTAGAAGGTTTACATGATTTCTTAAAAAATACGAGTTTTTAGAAAATGTGATTTATTTCATAAATGGAATCAACAAAGAATGCACATTCTATGTCATAACGACTTCCTATAGTTTGCGCATGCGTCTGGAAATAAGAAAATCTTACTTCCCCCTTTTTTTTAAATTCATAGCTTCTAGAAGGTTTAGATGAATTCTTAAAAAACACGAGTTTTTAGAAAAGGTGATTTATTTCATAAATGGAATCAACAAAGTATGCACATTCTACGTCATAACAACTTTCTATAGTTTGTGCATGCGCTAACTATACACATTCTATGTGATAACGACTTTCTATAGTTTGCGCATGCGTCCGAAAATAAGAAAAGCTTACTTCCCCCCTTTTTTTAAATTCACAGCTTCTAGAAGGCTTAGACGAATTCTTAAAAAACACGAGTTTTTAGAAAATGTGATTTATTTCATATATGGAATCAACAAAGTATGCACATTCTACGTCATAACGACTTTCTATAGTTTGCTCGTGCGTCCGTAAATAGGAAAATCTTACTTCCCCCCTTTTTTTAAATTCACAGCTTCTAGAAGGTTTAGATGAATTCTTTAAAAACACGAGTTTTTAGAAAATGTGATTTATTTCATAAATGGAATCAACAAAGTATGCACATTCTACGTCATAACGAATTTCTATAGCTTGCGCATGCGTGCGGAAATAAGAAAAGCTTACTTCCCCAGGTTTTTTAAATTCACAGCTTCTAGAAGGTTTAGATGAATTCTTAAAAAACACGAGTTTTTAGAAAATGTGATTTATTTCATATATGGAATCAACAACGTATGCACATTCTACGTCATAACGACTTTCCATAGTTTGCGCATGCGTTTGGAAATAAGAAAAGCTTAATTCCCCCCATTTTTTAAAATCACAGCTTCTAGAAGGTTTACATGATTTCTTAATAAACACGAGTTTTTAGGAAATGTGATTTATTTGATAAATGGAATCAACAAAGTATGCACATTTTATGTCATAACGACTTTCTATAGTTTGCGCATGTGCAAACTATGCACATTCTACGTAATAAAAACTTTCTAGAGTTTGCGCATGCGTCCGGAAATAAGAAAAACTTACTTCCCCACTTTTTTTAAATTCACAGCTTCTAGAAGGTTTAGATGAATTCTAAAAAAACACGAGTTTTTAGAAAATGTGATTTATTCCATATATGGAATCAATAAAGTATGCACATTCTATGTCATAACGACTTTCTATAGTTTGCGCATGCGCAAACTATGCACATTCTACGTAATAACGACCTTGTATAGTTTGCGCATGCGTCTGGAAATAAGAAAAGCTTACATCCCCCCTTTTTTTAAATTCACAGCTTCTAGAAGGTTTAGATGAATTCTTAAAAAACATGATTTTTTAGAAAATGTGATTTATTTCATAAATGGAATCAACAAAGTTTGCACATTCTACGTCATAACGACTTTCTAAAGTTTGCGCATGCGTCCGAAAATAAGAAAAGCTTAATTTCCCCATTTTTTAAAATCACAGCTTCTAGAAGGTTTAAATGATTTCTTAAAAAACACGAGTTTTTAGAAAATGTGAATTATTTCATAAATGGAATCAACAAATTATGCACATTCTACGTGATAACGACTTTCTATAGTTTGCGCATGCGTCCGGAAATAAGAAAAGCTTACTTCCGCCAGTTTTTTAAAACCACAGCTTCTAGAAGGTTTACATGATTTCTTAAAAAACACGAGTTTTTAGAAAATGTGATTTATTTCATAAATGGAGTCAACCAAGTATGCACATTCTATGTAATAACGACTTTCTAAAGTTTGCGCATGCGTCCGGAAATAAGAAAAGCTTAATTCCCCCTGTTTTTTAAAATCACAGCTTCTAGAAGGTTTACATGATTTCTTAAAAAACACGAGTTTTTAGGAAATGTGATTTATTTCATAAATGGAATCAACAAATTATGCACATTCTATGTCATAACGACTTTCTATAGTTTGCTCATGCGCAAACTCTGCACATTCTACGTGATAACGACTTTCTATAGTTTGCGCATGCGTCTGGAAGTAAGAAAAGCTTACTTCCCCCCTTTTTTTAAATTCACAGCTTCTAGAAGGTTTAAATGAATTCTTAAAAAACACGAGTTTTTAGAAAATGTGATTTATGTCATAAATGGAATCAACAAACTAAGCACATTCTACGTAATAACGACTTTCTATAGGTTGCGCATCCGTCCGGAAATAAGAAAAGCTTACTTCAGCCAGTTTTTTAAAACCACAGCTTCTAGAAGGTTTACATGATTTCTTAAAAAACACGAGTTTTTAGAAAATGTGATTTATTTCATAAATGGAATCATCAAAGTATGCACCTTCTACGTCATAACGACTTTCTCTAGTTTGCACATGCATCCGGAAATAGGAAAATCTTAATTCCCCCCCGTTTATTAAAATCACAGCTTCTAGAAGGTTTACATAATTTCTTAAAAAACACGAGTATTTAGAAAATGTGATTTATTTCATAAATGGAATCAACAAAGTATGCACATTCTATGTCATAACGACTTTCTATAGTTTGCGCATGCGCAAACTATGCACATTCTACGTTATAACGACTTTCTATAGTATGCGCATGCGTCTGAAAATAAGAAAAGTTAACTTCCCCCCTTTTTTTAAATTCACATCTTCTAGAAGGTTTAGATGAATTCTTAAAAAACACGAGCATTTAGAAAATGTGATTTATTTCATCAATGGAATCAACAAACTATGCACATTCTACGTAATAACGACTTTCTATAGTATGCGCATGCATCCGGAAATAAGAAAAGCTTACTTCCCCACTTTTTTTAAATTCACAGCTTCTAGAAGGTTTAGATGAATTCTTAAAAAACATGAGTTTTTAGAAAATGTGATTTATTTCATAAATGGAATCAACAAAGTATGCACATTCTATGTCATAACGACTTTCTATACTTTGCGCATGCGCAAACTATGCACATTCTACGTAATAATGACCTTCTATAGTTTGCGCATGCGTCTGGAAATAAGAAAAGCTTACATCCCCCCTTTTTTAAATTCACAGCTTCTAGAAGGTTTAGATGAATTCTTAAAAAAAAGGATTTTTTAGAAAATGTGATTTATTTCATAAATGGTATCAACCAAGTATGCACATTCTATGTAATAACGACTTTCTAAACTTTGCGCATGCGTCGGGAAATATGAAAAGCTTACTTCTGCCAGTTTTTTAAAATCACAGCTTCTAGAAAGTTTACATGATTTCTTAAAAAACACGAGTTTTTAGAAAATGTGATTTATTTCATAAATGGAATCAACAAAGTATGCACATTCTACGTGATAATGACTTTCTATAGTTTGCGCATGCGTCCGGAAATATGAAAAGCTTACTGCCCCCCTTTTTTTAAATTCACAGCTTCTAGAAGGTTTAGATGAATTCTTAAAAAACACGAGTTTTTAGAAAATGTGATTTATTTCATAAATGGAATCAAGAAACTATGCACATTCTACATAATAACGACTTTCTATAGTTTCGCATGCATCAAGGAAATAAGAAAAGCTTACTTCCGCCAGTTTTTTAAAATCACAGATTCTAGAAGGTTTACATGATTTCTTAAAAAACACGAGTTTTTAGAAAATGTGATTTATTTCATAAATGGAATCAACAAAGTATGCACATTCTACGTCACAGCGACTTTCTATAGTTTGCGCATGCGTCCGGAAATAAGAAAAGCCCCCATTTTTTAAAATCACAGCTTCTAGAAGGTTTAAATGATTTCTTAAAAAACACGAGTTTTTAGAAAATGTGATTTATTTCATAAATGGAATCAACAAATTATGCACATTCTACGTGATAACGACTTTCTATAGTTTGCGCATGCGTCCGGAAATAAGAAAAGCTTCCTTCCCCCCTTTTTTTAAATTCACAGCTTCTAGAAGGTTTAGATGAATTCTTAAAAAACACGAGTTTTTAGAAAATGTGATTTATTTCATAAATGGAATCAACAAACTATGCACATTCTACATAATAACGACTTTCTATAGTTTGCGCATGCGTCTGGAAATAAGAAAAGCTTACTTCCCCCCTTCTTTTAAATTCGTAGCGTCTAGAAGGTTTAGATGAATTCTTAAAAAACATGAGTTTTTAGAAAATGTGATTTATTTCATAAATGGAATCAACAAACTATGCACATTCTATGTAATAACGACTTTCTAAAGTTTGCGCATGCGTCCGGAAATATGAAAAGCTTACTTCCGCGAGTTTTTTAAAATCACAACTTCTAGAAGGTTTACATGATTTCTTAAAAAACACGAGTTTTTAGAAAATGTGATTTATTTAATCAATGGAATCAACAAACTATGCACATTCTACATGTTAACGACTTTCTATAGTTTGCGCATGCGTCCGGAAATAAGAAAAGCTTACTTCCCCCCTTTTTTTAAATTCACAGCTTCTAGAAGGTTTAGATGAATTCTTAAAAAACACGAGTTTTTAGAAAATGTGATTTATTTCATAAATGGAATCAACAAACTATGACTATTCTAAATAATAACGACTTTCTATAGTTTGCGCATGCGTACGGAAATATGAAAAGCTTACTTCCGCCAGTTTTTTAAAACCACAGCTTCTAGAAGGTTTACATGATTTCTTAAAAAACACGAGTTTTTAGAAAATGTGATTTATTTCATAAATGGAATCAACAAACTATGCACATTCTATGTAATAACGACTTTCTAAAGTTTGCGCATGCGTCCGGAAATAGGAAAAGCTTACTTCCGCCTGTTTTTTAAAATCACAGCTTCTAGAAGGTTTACATGATTTCTTAAAAAACACGAGTTTTTAGGAAATGTAATTTATTTCATAAATGGAATCAACAAAGTATGCACATTCTATGTCATAACGACTTGCTATAGTTTGCGCATGCGCAAACTATGTACATTCTACGTAGTAACAACTTTCTATAGTTTGCACATGCGTCCAGAAATAAGAAAAGCTTACATCCCCCCTTTTTTTAAATTCATAGCTTCTAGAAGGTTTAGATGAATTCTTAAAAAACACGAGTTTTTAGAAAATGTGATTTTATTTCATAAATGGAATCAAAAAAGTATGCACATTCTACGTCATAACGACTTTCTATAGTTTGCGTATGCGTCCGGAAATAAGAAAAGCTTAATTCCCCCTGTTTTTTAAAATCACAGCTTCTAGAAGGTTTACATGATTTCTTAAAAAACGTGAGATTTTAGAAAATGTGATTTATTTCATAAATGAAATCAACAAAGTATGCACATTCAATGTCATAACGACTTTCTATAGTTTGCGCATGCGCAAACTATGCACATTTTACGTTATAACGACTTTCTATAGTTTGCGCATGCGTCTGGAAGTAAGAAAAGCTTACTTCCCCCCTTTTTTTAAATTCACAACTTCTAGAAGTTTTAGATGAATTCTTAAAAAACACGAGTTTTTAGAAAATGGGATTTATTTCATAAATGGAATCAACAAACTATGCACATTCTATCTAATAACGACTTTCTAAAGTTTGCGCATGCGTCCGGAAATACGAAAAGCTTACTTTAGCTAGTTTTTTAAAATCACAGCTTCTAGAAGGTTTACATGATTTCTTAAAAAACACGAGTTTTTAGAAAATGTGATTTATTTCATAAATGGAATCAACAATGTATGCACATTCTATGTCATAACAACATTCTATAGTTTGTGCATGCGCAAACTATGCACATTCTATCTAATAACGACTTTCTATGGTTTGTGCATGCATCCAGAAATAAGAAAAGCTTACTTCCCCCCTTTTTCTAAATTCACAGCTTCTAGAACATTTAGATGAATTCTTAAAAGACACGAGAGTTTAGAAAATGTGATTTATTTCATAAATGAAATCAACAAAGTATGCACATTCTACGTCATAACGACTTTCTATAGTTTGCGCATGCGCAAACTATGCACATTCTACGTGATAACGACTTTCTATAGTTTGCGCAGGTGTCCGGAAGTAAGAAAAGCTTACTTCCCCCCTTTTTTTAAATTCACAGCTTATAGAAGGTTTACATGATTTCTTAAAAAACACGATTTTTTAGAAAATGTGATTTATTTCATAAATGGAATCAAACAAAGTATGCACATTCTACGTGATAATGACTTTCGATAGTTTGCGCATGCATCTGGAAATAAGAAAAGCTTAATTCCCCCCGCTTTTTAAAATCACAGCTTCTAGAAGGTTTACATGATTTCTTAAAAAACTTGAGTTTTTAGAAAATTTGATTTATTTCATAAATGGAATCAAAAAAGTATGCACATTCTATGTCATAAGACTTTCTATAGTTTGCGTATGCGCAAACTATGCACATTCTACGTAATAACGACTTTCTATAGTTTGCGCATACATCTGGAAATAAGAAAAGCTTACTTCCCCCCTTCTTTAAATTCACAGCTTCTAGAAGGTTTAGATGAATTCTTAAAAAACACGACTTTTTAGAAAATGTGATTTATTTCATAAATGGAATCAACAAAGTTTGCACATTCTACGTCATAACGACTTTCTATAGTTTGCGCATGCGTCCGGAAATAAGAAAAGCTTAATTACCCCCATTTTTTAAAATCACAGCTTCTAGAAGGTTTACATAATTTCTTAAAAAAAATGAGTTTTTAGAAAACGTGATTTATTTCATAAATGGAATCAACAAAGTATGCACATTCTATGTCATAACGACTTTCTATAGTTTTCCCATGTGCAAACTATGCACATTCTACGTGTTAACGACTTTATATAGTTTGCGCATGCGTCAGGAAATAAGAAAAGCTTACTTCCCCCCTTTTTTTAAATTTTCAGCTTCTAGAAGATTTAGATGAATCCTTAAAAAACAATAATTTTTAGAAAATGTGATTTATTTCTTAAATGGAATCGACAAACTATGCACATTCTATGTAATAACGACTTTCTAAAGTTTGCGCATGTGTCCGGAAATATGAAAAGCTTACTTCTGCCAGTTTTTTATAATCATAGCTTCTAGAAGGTTTACATGATTTCTTAAAAAACATGATTTTTTAGAAAATATGATTTATTTCATAAATTGAATCAAACAAATTATGCACATTCTACGTCATGACGACTTTCTATAGATTGCGCATGCATCCGGAAATAAGAAAAGCTTAATTCCCACCATTTTTTAAAATCACAGCTTCGATAAGGTTTACATGATTTCTTAAAAAACACGAGTTTTTAGGAAATGTGATTTATTTCATAAATGGAATCAACAAAGTATGCACATTCTATGTCATAACGACTTTCTATAGTTTGCGCATGCGCAAACTATGCACATTCTACGTAATAACAACTTTCTATAGTTTGCGCATGCGTCCGGAAAATCATAAGTTTTTAGAAAATATGATTTATTTCATAAATGGAATAAACAAACTATGCACATTCTACGTAATAACGACTTTCTATAGGTTGCTCATGCGTCAAGAAATAAGAAAAGCTTCCTTCTGCCAGTTTTTTAAAACCACAGCTTCTAGAAGGCTTACATGATTTCTTATAAAACACGAGTTTTAGAAAATGTGATTTATTTCATAAATGGAATCAACAAAGTATGCACATTCTATGTAATAATGACTTTCGAAAGTTTGCGCATGCGTCTGGAAATATGAAAAGCTTACTTCTGCCAGTTTTTTAAAATCACAGCTTCTAGAAGGTTTACATGATTTCTTAAAAAACATGATTTTTTAGAAAATGTGATTTATTTCATAAATGGAATCGAACAAAGTATGCACATTCTACGTCATAATGACTTTCGATAGTTTGCGCATGCATCCGGAAATAAGAAAAGCTTAATTCCCCCCGTTTTTTAAAATCACAGCTTCTATAAGGTTTACATGATTTCTTAAAAACCACAAGTTTTTATGAAATGTGATTTATTTCATAAATTTAATCAACAAAGTATGCACATTCTATGTCATAACGACTTTCTATAGTTTGCGCATGCGCAAACTATGCACATTCTGTCTATTAACAACTTTCTATAGTTTGTGCATGCGTCCTGAAATAAAAAAGCTTACTTCCCCCCTTTTTTTAAATTCATAGCTTCTAGAAGGTTTAGATGAATTCTTAAAAAACACGAGTTTTTAGAAAATGTGATTTATTTCATAAATGGAATCAACAAAGTATGCACATTCTACGTGATAACGACTTTCGATAGTTTGTGCATGCATCCGGAAATAAGAAAAGCTTAATTCCCCCCGCTTTTTAAAATCACAGCTTCTAGAAGGTTTACATGATTTCTTAAAAAACTTGAATTTTTAGAAAATTTGATTTATTTCATAAATGGAATCAACAAAGTATGCACATTCTATGTCATAATGACTTTCTATAGTTTGCGCATGGGCAAACTATGCACATTTTACGTGGTAACGAGTTTCTATAGTTTGCGCATGCGTCCGGAAATAAGAAAAGCTTACTTCCCCCCTTTTTTTAAATTCACAGCTTCTAGAAGGTTTAGATGAATTCTTAAAAAACACGAGTTTTTAGAAAATGTGATTTATTTCATAAATGGAATCAACAAACTATGCACATTCTTCATAATAACGACTTTCTATAGTTTGCGCATGCGTCTGGAAATAAGAAAAGCTTACTTCCGCCAATTTTTTAAAACCACAGCTTCTAGAAGGCTTACATGATTTCTTAAAAAAAATGAGTTTTTAGAAAATGTGATTTATTTCATAAATGGAATCAACAAACTATGCACATTCTTCATAATAACGACTTTCTATAGTTTGCGCATGCGTCCGGAAATATGAAAAGCTTACTTCCGCCAATTTTTTAAAATCACAGCTTCTAGAAGGTTTACATGATTTCTTAAAAAACACGAGTTTTTAGAAAATGTGATTTATTTCATAAATGGAATCAACAAAGTATGCACATTCTATGTCATAACGACTTTCTATAGTTTGCACATCCGTCCGGAAATAAGAAAAGCTTAATTCCCCCCCTTTTTTTTAAATCACAGCTTCTAGAAGGTTTACATGATTTGTTAAAAACCACGAGGTTTTAGGAAATGTGATTTTTTCATAAATGGAATCAACAAAGTATGGACATTCTATGTCATAACGACTTTCTATAGTTTGCGCATGCGCAAACTATGCACATTATACGTAATAACAACTTTCTATAGTTTGCACATGCGTCCGTAAATAAGAAAAGCTTACTTCCCCCCTTTTTTTAAATTCACAGCTTCTAGAACATTTAGATGAATTCTTAAAAGACACGAGTTTTTAGAAAATGTGATTTATTTCATAAATGGAATCAACAAAGTATCCACATTCTACGTCATAACGACTTTCTATAGTTTCCGCATGCGCAAACTATGAACGTTCTACGTGATAACGACTTTCTAAGGTTTGCGGATGCGTCCGGAAGTAAGAAAAGCTTACTTCCGCCCTTTTTTTAAATTCACAGCTTCTAGAAGGTTTAGATGAATTCTTAAAAAACACAAGTTTTTAGAAAATGTGATTTATTTCATAAATGGAATCAACAAAGTATGCACATTCGAGGTCATAATGACTTTCTATAGTTTGCGCATGCGTCTGGAAATAAGAAAAGCTTAATTCCCCCTGTTTTTTAAAATCACAGCTTCTAGAAGGTTTACATGATTTGTTAAAAAACATGAGTTTACAGAAAATGTGATTTATTTCATAAATAGAATCAACAAAGTATGCACATTCTATGTCATAATGACTTTCTATAGTTTGTGCATGCGCAAACTATGCACATTCTACGAAATAACGACTATCTATAGTTTGCGCATACATCCGGAAATAAGAAAAGCTTACTTCCCCCCTTCTTTTAAATTCACAGCTTCTAGAAGGTTTAGATGAATTCTTAAAAAACACGACTTTTTAGAAAATTTGATTTCTTTTATAAATGGAATCAACAAACTATGCACATTCTAAATAATAACGACTTTCTATAGTTTGCACATGCGTACGGAAATAAGAAAAGCTTAATTCCGCCAGTTTTTTAAAACCACAGCTTCTAGAAGGTTTACATGATTTCTTAAAAACACGAGTTTTTAGAAAATGTGATTTATTTCATAAATGGAATCAACAAACTATGCACATTCTATGTAATAACGACTTTCTAAAGTTTGCGCATGCGTCCGGAAATATGAAAAGCTTAGTTCCTCCAGTTTTTCAAAATCACAGCTTCTAGAAGGTTTACATGATTTCTTAAAAAACATGAGTTTTTAGAAAATGTGATTTATTTAAACAATGGAATCAACAAAGTATGCACATTCTATGTAACAACAACTTTCTAAAGTTTGCGGATGCGTCCGGAAATATGAAAAGCTTACTTCTGCCAGTCTTTTGAAATCACATCTTCTAGAAGGTTTACATGATTTCTTAAAAAACACGAGTTTTTTTCGAAAATGTGATTTATTTCATAAATGGAATCAACAAAGTATGCACATTCTACCTAATAACAAATTTCTATTGTTTGCGCATGCGTCCGGAAATAAGAAAAGCTTACTTCCCCCCTTTTTTTAAATTCACAGCTTCTAGAAGGTTTAGATGAATTCTTAAAAAACACGCGTTTCTAGAAAATGTGATTTATTTCATAAATGGAATCAACAAAGTATGCACATTCTACGTCATAACGACTTTCTATAGTTTGCGCATGCGTCCGGAAATAAGAAAAGCTTAATTTCCCCCCTTTTTTAAAATCACAGCTTCTAGAAGGTTTACATGATTTCTTAAAAAACACGAGTTTTTAAGAAATGTGATTTATTTCATAAATGGAAACAACAAAGTATGCACATTCTATGTCATAACGACTTGCTATAGTTTGCGCATTGGCAAACTATGCACATTCTATGTAATAGCAACTTTCTATAGTTTGCGCATGCGTCCGGAAATAAAAAAAACTTACATCCCCCCTTTTTTTAAATTCACAGCTTCTAGAAGGTTTAGATGAATTCTTAAAAAATACGAGTTTTTAGAAAATGTGATTTATTTCATAAATGGAATCAACAAAGTATGCAGATTCTACGTCATAACGACTTTCTATAGTTTGCGTATGCGTCCGGAAAAAAGAAAAGCTTAATTCCCCCCGTTTTTTAAAATCACAGCTTCTAAAAGGTTTACATGATTTCTTAAAAAACTTGATATTTTAGAAACTGTGATTTATTTCATAAATGGAATCAACAATTTATGCACATTCAATGTCATAACGACTTTCTATAGTTTGCACATGCATCCGGAAATAAGAAAAGCTTAATTCCCCCCGTTTTTTAAATTCACAGCTTCTAGAAGGTTTAGATGAATTCTTAAAAAACACAATTTTTTAGAAAATGTTATTTATTTCATTAATGGAATCAAAAAGTATGCACATTCTACGTAGTAACGACATTCTATAGTTTGCGCATGCGTCCGGAAATAAGAAAAGCTTACTTCCACCAGTTTTTTAAAATCACAGCTTCTAGAAGGTTTACATGATTTCTTAAAAAACACGAGTTTTTAGAAAATGTGATTTATTTCAGAAATGGAATCAACAAAGTATGCACATTCTATTTAATAATGACTTTCTAAAGTTTGCGAATGCGTCCGGAAATAAGAAAAGCTTACTTCCGCCAGTTTTTTAAAATCACATCTTCTAGAAGGTTTACATGATTTCTTAAAAAACACGAGTTTTTAGAAAATGTGATTTATTTCATAAATGGAATCAACAAAGTACGCACATTATACGTCATAACCACTTTCTATAGTTTGCGAATGCATCCGGAAATAAGAAAAGCTTAATTCACCCCCTTTTTTAAAATCACAGCTTCTAGAAGGTTTACATGATTTCTTAAAAAACACGAGTTTTTAGGAAATGTTATTTATTTCATAAATGGAATCAACAAAGTATGTATATTCTATGTCATAACGACTTGCTATAGCTTGCGCATGCGCAAACTATGCACATTCTACGTAATAACAACTTTCTATAGTTTGCGCATGCGTCCGAAAATAAGAAAAGCTTACATCCCCCCTTTTTTTAAATTCACAGCTTCTAGAAGGTTTAGATGAAATCTTAAAAAACACGAGTTTTTATAAAATGTTATTTATTTCATTAATGGAATGAACAAAGTCTGCACATTCTATGTAGTAACGACTTTCTATAGTTTGCGCATGCGTCCGGAAATAAGAAAAGCTTACTTCCGTTAGTTTTTTAAAATCACATTTTCTAGAAGGTTTAGATGATTTCTTAAAAAACACGAGTTTTTTGAAAATGTGATTTATTTCATAAATGGAATCAAAAAAGTATGCAAATTCTACATCATAATGACTTTCT
Organism: Larix kaempferi; assembly: GCA_027924585.1. Taxonomy (NCBI): domain Eukaryota; kingdom Viridiplantae; phylum Streptophyta; class Pinopsida; order Pinales; family Pinaceae; genus Larix; species Larix kaempferi. The sequence goes on from BSBM01000217.1 coordinate 40,748,033, forward strand.
ATAGTCTGCGCATGCCTCTGGATATGACAAATGCTTAATTCCCCCCGTTTTTTAAAATCACAGCTTCTAGAAGGTTTACATGATTTCTTAAAAAACAAAAGTTTTTAGAAAATGTGATTTATTTCATAAATGGAATCAACAAAGTATCCACATTCTATGTCATAATGACTTCCTATAGTTTGCGCATGCGCAAACTATGCACATTCTACCTAATAACGACTTTCTATAGTTTGCGCATGCGTCGGGAAATAAGAAAAGCTTACTTCCCCCCTTTTTTAAATTCACAGCTTCTAGAAGGTTTAGATGAATTCTTAAAAAACATGATTTTTTAGAAAATGTGATTTATTTCATAAATGGAATCAACAAAGTTTGCACATTCTATGTCATAACGACTTTCTATAGTTTGCGTATGCGTCTGGAAATAAGAAAAGCTTTATTCCCCCCGTTTTTTAAAATCACAGCTTCCAGAAGGTTTACATGATTTCTTAAAAAACGCGAGTTTTTAGAAAATGTGATTTATTTCATAAATGGAATCAACAAAGTATGCACATTCAATGTCATAACGACTTTCTATAGTTTGCGCATGCGCAAACTATGCACATTCTACGTGATAACGAATTTCTATAGTTTGTGCATGCATCCGAAAATAAGAAAAGCTTACTTCCCCCCTTTTTTTAAATTCACAGTTTAAAGAAGGTTTAGATGAATTCTTAAAAAACACGAGTTTTTAGAAAATGTGATTTATTTCATAATTGGAATCAACCAACTATGCACATTCTACGTGATAACGACTTTCTATAGTTTTCGCATGCGTCCGGAAATAAGAAAAGCTTACTTCCGCCAGTTTTTTAAAACCACAGCTTATAGAAGGTTTACATGATTTCTTAAAAAACATGAGTTTTTAGAAAATGTGATTTATTTCATAAATGGAATCAACAAAGTATGCACATTCTATATAATAATGACTTTCTAAAGTTTGAGCATGTGTCCGGAAATAATAATAGCTTACTTCCTCCAATTTTTTAAAATCACAGCTTCTAGAAGGTTTACATCATTTCTTAAAAAACACGAGTTTTTAGAAAATGTGATTTATTTCATAAATGAAATCAACAAAGTATGCACATTCTACATCATAACGAATTTCTATAGTTTGCACATGTGTCCGGAAATAAGAAAAGCTTAATTCCCCTCGTTTTTTAAAATCACAGCTTCTAGAAGGTTTACACGATTTCTTAAAAAACACGAGTTTTTAGAAAATGTGATTTATTTCATAAATGGAATCAACAAACTATGTTATAACGACTTTCTATAGTTTGCGCATGCGTCCGGAAATAAGAAATGCTTACTTTCTCCAGTTTTTTAAAACCATAGGTTCTAGAAGCTTTACATGATTTCTTTAAAAACATGAGTTTTTAGAAAATGTGATTTATTTCATAAATGGAGTCAACAAAGTATGCACCTTCTATGTCATAACAACTTTCTATAGTTTGCGCATGCGCAAACTATGCACATTCTACGTCATAACGACTTTCTATAGTTTGCGCATGCGTCTGGAAATAACAAAAGCTTAATTCCCCCCGTTTTTTAAAATCAGAGCTTCTAGAAGGTTTACATGATTTCTTAAAAGCTTTAGTTTTTAGAAAATGTGATTTATTTCATAAATGGAATCAACAAACTATGCACATTCTATGTCATAACGACTTTCTATAGTTTGCGCATGCGCAAACTATGCACATTCTATGTAATAACGACTTTCTATAGTTTGCGCATGCGTCTGAAAATAAGAAAAGCTTACTTCCCCCCTTTTTTTAAATTCACAGCTTCTAGAAGGTTTAGATGAATTCTTAAAAAACACGATTTTTTAGAAAATGTGATTTATTTCATAAATGGAATCAACAAAGTTTGCACATTCTACCTCATAACGACTTTCTATAGTTTGCGCATGCGTCTGGAAATAAGAAAAGCTTAATTCCCCCTGTTTTTTAAAATCACAGCTTCTAGAAGGTTTACATGATTTCTTAAAACACACAAGTTTTTAGAAAATGTGATTTATTTCATAAATGGAATCAACAAAGTATGCACATTCTACATCATAACGACTTTCTATAGTTTGCGCATTCGTCCGGAAATAAGAAAAGCTTACTTCCCCCGTTTTTTAAAATCAAAGCTTCTAGAAGGTTTACATGATTTCTTAAAAAACACGAGTTTTTAGAAAATGTGTTTTATTTCATAAATGGAATCAACAAAGTATGCACATTCTAAGTCATAACGACTTTCTAAAGTTTGCGCATGCGTTTGGAAATAAGAAAAGCTTACTTCCCCCGTTTTTTAAAATCACAGCTTCTACAAGGTTTACATGATTTCTTAAAAAACACGAGTTTTTAGAAAATGTGTTTTATTTCATAAATGGAATCAACAAAGTATGCACATTCTATGTCATAACGACTTTCTATAGTTTGCGCATGCGTTTGGAAATAAGAAAAGCTTACTTCCACCGTTTTTGAAAATCACAGCTTCTAGAAGGTTTACACGATTTCTTAAAAAACACGAGTTTTTAGAAAATGTGTTTTATTTCATAAATGGAATCAACAAAGTATGCACATTCTATGTTATAACGACTTTCTATAGTTTGTGCATTCGTCCGGAAATAAGAAAAGCTTACTTCCACCGTTTTTTAAAATCACAGCTTCTAGAAGGTTTACATGATTTCGTAAAAAAACACTAGTTTTTAGAAAATGTGTTTTATTTCATAAATGGAATCTACAAAGTATGCACATTCTACGTCATAACGACTTTATATAGTTTGCGCATGCGTCCGAAAATAAGAAAAGCTTACTTCCCCCGTTGTTTAAAATCACAGCTTCTAAAAGGTTTACATGATTTCTTAAAAAACACGAGTTTTTAGAAAATGTGTTTTATTTCATAAATGGAATCTACAAAGTATGCACATTCTACGTCATAACGACTTTCTATAGTTTGCGCATGCGTCCGGAAATAAGAAAAGCTTACTTCCCCCGTTTTTTAAAATCACGGATTCTAGAAGGTTTACATGATATCGTAAAAAACATGAGTTTTTAGAAAATGTGTTTTATTTCATAAATGGAATCAACAAAGTATGCACATTCTACATCATAACGACTTTCTACAGTTTGCGCATGCGTCCGGAAATAAGAAAAGCTTACTTCCACCATTTTTTAAAATCACGGCTTCTCGAAGGTTTACATGATTTCTTAAAAAACACGACTTTTTAGAAAATGTGTTTTATTTCATAAATGGAATAAACAAAGTATGCACATTCTACTTCATAACGACTTTCTATAGTTTGCGTGTGCAGTTGGAAAAAAGAAAAGCTTACTTCTTCCGTTTTTTAAAATCACAGCTTCTAGAAGGTTTACATGATTTCTTCAAAAACATGGGTTTTTAGAAAATGTGTTTTATTTCATAAATGGAATCAACAAAGTATGCACATTCTATGTCATAATGACTTTCTATAGTTTGCGCATGCGTCCGGTAATAAGAAAAGCTTACTTCCACCATTTTTTAAAATCACGGATTCCAGAAGGTTTACATGATTTCTTAAAAAGCACGAGTTTCTAGAAAATGTGTTTTATTTCATAAATGGAATCAACAAAGTATGCACATTCTACATCATAACGACTTTCTATAGTTTGCGCATTCGTCCGGAAATAAGAAAAGCTTACTTCCCCCGTTTTTTAAAATCAAAGCTTCTAGAAGGTTTACATGATTTCTTAAAAAACACGAGTTTTTAGAAAATGTGTTTTATTTCATAAATGGAATCAACAAAGTATGCACATTCTAAGTCATAACGACTTTCTAAAGTTTGTGCATGCGTTTGGAAATAAGAAAAGCTTACTTCCCCCGTTTTTTAAAATCACAGCTTCTAAAAGGTTTACATGATTTCTTAAAAAACACGAGTTTTTAGAAAATGTGTTTTATTTCATAAATGGAATCAACAAAGTATGCACATGCTATGTCATAACGACTTTCTATAGTTTGTGCATTCGTCCGGAAATAAGAAAAGCTTACTTCCACCGTTTTTTAAAATCACAGCTTCTAGAAGGTTTACATGATTTCGTAAAAAACACGAGTTTTTAGAAAATGTGTTTTATTTCATAAATGGAATCTACAAAGTATGCACATTCTACGTCATAACGACTTTGTATAGTTTGCGCATGCGTCCAGAAATAAGAAAAGCTTACTTCCCCCGTTTTTTAAAATCACAGCTTCTAGAAGGTTTACATGATTTCTTAAAAAACACGAGTTTTTAGAAAATGTGTTTTATTTCATAAATATTATCTACAAAGTATGCACATTCTACGTCATAACGAATTTCTATAGTTTGCGCATGCGTCCGGAAATAAGAAAAGCTTACTTCCCCCGTTTTTTAAAATCACAGCTTCTAGAAGGTTTACACGATTTATTAAAAAACACGAGTTTTTAGAAAATGTGTTTTATTTCATAAATGGAATCAACAGAGTATGCACATTCTATGTCATAACGACTTTCTATAGTTTGCGCATGCGTCCGGAAATAAGAAAAGCTTACTTCCACCGTTTTTAAAAATCACATTTTCTAGAAGGTTTACATGACTTCTTAAAAAACATGAGTTTTTAGAAAATGTGTTTTATTTCATAAATGGAACCAACAAAGCATGCACATTCTACGTCATAACGACTTTCTACTGTTTGCGCATCTGTCCAGAAATAAGAAAAGCTTACTTACACAGTTTTTTAAAATCACAGCTTCTAGAAGGTTTACATGATTTCTTAAAAAACACGAGTTTTTAGAAAATGTGTTTTATTTCATAAATGGAATCAACAAAGTATGCACATTCTACGTCATAACGACTTTCTATAGTTTGCGCATGCGTCCGGAAATAAGAAAAGCTTGCTTCCACCGTTCTTAAAAATCACATCTTCTAGAAGGTTTACATGACTTCTTAAAAAACATGAGTTTTTAGAAAATGTGTTTTATTTCTACACATTCTACATCATAACGATTTTCTATAGTTTGCGCATGCGTCCGGAAATAAGAAAAGCTTACCTCCCCCGTTTTTTAAAATCACAGATTCTAGAAGTTTTGCATGATTTCTTAAAAAACACGAATTTTTGGAAAATGTGTTTTATTAAATAAATGGATTCAACAAAGTATGCACATTCTACATCATAACGACTTTCTATAGTTTGCGCATGCGTCCAGAAATAAGAAAAGCTTACTTCCACCGTTTTTTAAAACCACAGCTTCTAGAAGGTTTACATGTTTTCGTGAAAAACTCGAGTTTTTAGAAAATGTATTTTATTTCATAAATGGAATCTACAAAGTATGCACATTCTACGTCATAACGACTTCCTATAGTTTGCGCAAGCGTTTGGAAATAAGAAAAGCTTACTTCCACCGTTTTTTAAAATCACAGCTTCTAGAAGGTTTACATGATTTCGTAAAAAACACGAGTTTTTAGAAAATGTGTTTTATTTCATAAATGGAATCTACAAAGTATGCACATTCTACGTCATAACGACTTTCTATAGTTTGCACATGCGTCCGGAAATAAGAAAAGCTTACCTGCCCCGTTTTTTAAAATCACATATTCTAGAAGTTTTATATGATTTCTTAAAAAACACGAGTTTTTAGAAAATGTGTTTTATTAAATAAATGGAATCAACAAAGTATGCGCATTCTACGTCATAACGAATTTCTATAGTTTGCGCATGAGTCCGGAAATAAGAAAAGCTTACTTCCCCCGTTTTTTAAAATCACAGCTTCTAGAAGGTTTACATGATTTATTAAAAAACACGAGTTTTTAGAAAATGTGTTTTATTTCATAAATGGAATCAACAAAGTATGAACATTCTTCGTCATAATGACTTTCTATAGTTTGCGCATGCGTCCGGAAATAAGAAAAGCTTACTTCCACCGTTTTTTAAAATCACAGCTTCTAGAAGGTTTACATGATTTCGTAAAAAACACGAGTTTTTAGAAAATGTGTTTTATTTCATAAATGGAATCTACAAAGTATGCACATTCTACATCATAACGAATTTATATAGTTTGCGCATGCGTCCGGAAATAAGAAAAGCTTACTTCCCCCATTTTTTAAAATAACAGCTTCTAGAAGGTTTACATGATTTCTTAAAAAACACGAGTTTTTAGAAAATGTGTTTTATTTCATAAATGGAATCAACAAAGTATGCACATTCTACGTCATAACGACTTTCTATAGTTTGCGCATGCGTTTGGAAATAAGAAAAGCTTACTTCCCTCGTTTTTTAAAATCACAGCTTCTAGAAGGTTTACATGATTTCTTAAAAAACACGAGTTTTTAGAAAATGAGTTTTATTTCATAAATGGAATCAACAAAGTATGCACATTCTACGTCATAACGACTTTCTATTGTTTGCGCATGTGTCCGGAAATAAGAAAAGCTTACTTCCATCGTTTTTAAAAATCACATCTTCTAGAAGGTTTACATGAATTCTTAAAAAACATGAGTTTTTAGAAAATGTATTTTATTTCATAAATGGAATCAACAAAGTATGCACATTTTACGTCATAATGACTTTCTACTGCGCATCTGTCCAGAAATAAGAAAAGCTTACTTCCACCGTTTTTTAAAATCACAGCTTCTAGAAGGTTTACATGATTTCGTAAAAAACACGAGTTTTTAGAAAATGTGTTTTATTTCATAAATGGAATCTATAAAGTATGCACATTCTATGTCATAACGAGTTTCTATAGTTTGCGCATGCGTCCGGAAATAAGAAAGCTTACCTCCCCCGTTTTTTAAAATCACAGATTCTAGAAGGTTTACATGATTTCTTAAAAAACACGAGTTTTTAGAAAATGGGTTTTATTTCATAAATGGAATCAACAAAGTATGCACATTCTACTTCATAACGACGTTCTATAGTTTGCGCGTGCATTTGGAAAAAAGAAAAACTTACTTCCCCTGTTTTTTAAAAATCACAGCTTCTAGAAGGTTTACATGATTTCTTAAAAAACATGGGTTTTTAGAAAATGTGTTTCATTTCATTAATGGAATCAACAAAGTATGCACATTCTATGTCATAATGACTTTCTATAGTTTGCGCATGCGTCCGGTAATAAGAAAAGCTTACTTCCACCATTTTTTAAAATCACGGATTCTAGAAGGTTTACATGATTTCTTAAAAAACACGAGTTTCTAGAAAATGTGTTTTATTTCATAAATGGAATCAACAAAGTATGCACATTCTACATCATAACGACTTTCTATAGTTTGCGCATTCGTCCGGAAATAAGAAAAGCTTACTTCCCCCATTTTTTAAAATCAAAGCTTCTAGAAGGTTTACATGATTTCTTAAAAAACACGAGTTTTAGAAAATGTGTTTTATTTCATAAATGGAATCAACAAAGTATGCACATTCTAAGTCATAACGACTTTCTAAAGTTTGTGCATGCGTTTGGAAATAAGAAAAGCTTACTTCCCCCGTTTTTTAAAATCACAGCTTCTACAAGGTTTACATGATTTCTTAAAAAACACGAGTTTTTAGAAAATGTGTTTTATTTCATAAATGGAATCAACAAAGTATGAACATTCTACGTCATAATGACTTTCTATAGTTTGCGCATGCGTCCGGAAATAAGAAAAGCTTACTTCCACCGTTTTTAAAATCACAGCTTCTAGAAGCTTTACATGATTTCGTAAAAAAACACGAGTTTTTAGAAAATGTGTTTTATTTCATAAATGGAATCTACAAAGTATGCACATTCTACATCATAACGAATTTATATAGTTTGCGCATGCATCCGGAAATAAGAAAAGCTTACTTCCCCCATTTTTTAAAATCACAGCTTCTAGAAGGTTTACATGATTTCTTTAAAAACACGAGTTTTTAGAAAATGTGTTTTATTTCATAAATGGAATCAACAAAGTATGCACATTCTACGTCATAACGACTTTCTATAGTTTGCGCATGCGTTTGGAAATAAGAAAAGCTTACTTCCCCCGTTTTTTAAAATCACAGCTTCTAGAAGGTTTACATGATTTCTTAAAAAACACGAGTTTTTAGAAAATGTGTTTTATTTCATAAATGGAATCAACAAAGTATGCACATTCTACGTCATAACGACTTTCTATAGTTTGCGCATGCGTCCGGAAATAAGAAAAGATTGCTTCCACCGTTCTTAAAAATCACATCTTCTAGAAGGTTTACATGACTTCTTAAAAAACATAAGTTTTTAGAAAATGTGTTTTATTTCATAAATGGAATCAACAAAGTATGCACATTCTACGTCATAACGACTTTCTACTTTTTGCGCATCTGTCCAGAAATAAGAAAAGCTTACTTCCACCGTTTTTTAAAATCACAGCTTCTAGAAGGTTTACATGATTTCGTAAAAAACACAAGTTTTTAGAAAATGTGTTTTATTTCAGAAATGGAGTCCAAAAAGTATGCACATTCTACGTCATAACGATTTTCTATAGTTTGCGCATGCGTCCGGAAATAAGAAAAGCTTACCTCCCCCGTTTTTTAAAATCACAGATTCTAGAAGTTTTGCATGATTTCTTAAAAAACATGAATTTTTGGAAAATGTGTTTTATTAAATAAATGGAATCAACAAACTATGCACATTCTACGTCATAACGACTTTCTATAGTTTGCGCATGCGTCCAGAAATAAGAAAAGCTTACTTCCACCGTTTTTTAAAACCACAGCTTCTAGAAGGTTTACATGTTTTCGTGAAAAACACGAGTTTTTAGAAAATGTGTTTTATTTCATAAATGGAATCTACAAAGTATGCACATTCTACGTCATAACGACTTTCTATAGTTTGCGCAAACCGTTTGGAAATAAGAAAAGCTTACTTCCACCGTTTTTTAAAATCACAGCTTCTAGAAGGTTTACATGATTTCGTAAAAAACACGAGTTTTTAGAAAATGTGTTTTATTTCATAAATGGAATCTACAAAGTATGCACATTCTACGTCATAACGACTTTCTATAGTTTGCGCATGCGTCCGGAAATAAGAAAAGCTTACCTGCCCCGTTTTTTAAAATCATAGATTCTAGGAGTTTTACACGATTTCTTAAAAAACACGAGTTTTTAGAAAATGTGTTTTATTAAATAAATGGAATCAACAAAGTATGCGCATTCTACGTCATAATGACTTTCTATAGTTTGCGCATGAGTCCGGAAATAAGAAAAACTTTATTCCCCCGTTTTTTAAAATCACAGCTTCTAGAAGGTTTACACGATTTATTAAAAAACACGAGTTTTTAGAAAATGTGTTTTATTTCATAAATGGAATCAACAAAGTATGAACATTCTCCGTCATAACGACTTTCTATAGTTTGCGCATGCGTCCGGAAATAAGAAAAGCTTACTTCCACCGTTTTTTAAAATCACAGCTTCTAGAAGGTTTACATGAGTTCGTAAAAAACACGAGTTTTTAGAAAATGTGTTTTATTTCATAAATGGAATCTACAAAGTATGCACATTCTACATCATAACGAATTTATATAGTTCACGCATGCGTCCGGAAATAAGAAAAGCTTACTTCCCCCATTTTTTAAAATCACAGCTTCTAGAAGGTTTACATGATTTCTTAAAAAATACGAGTTTTAGAAAATGTGTTTTATTTCATAAATGGAATCAACAAAGTATGCACATTCTACGTCATAACAACTTTCTATAGTTTGCGCATGCGTTTGGAAATAAGAAAATCTTACTTCCCCCGTTTTTTAAAATCACAGCTTCTAGAAGGTTTACATGATTTCTTAAAAAACACGAGTTTTTAGAAAATGTGTTTTATTTCATAAATGGAATCAACAAAGTATGCACATTCTACGTCATAACAACTTTCTATAGTTTGCGCATGCGTTTGGAAATAAGAAAAGCTTACTTCCCCCGTTTTTTAAAATCACAGCTTCTAGAAGGTTTACATGACTTCTTAAAAAACACGAGTTTTTAGAAAATGTGTTTTATTTCATAAATGGAATCTACAAAGTATGCACATTCTACGTCATAACGATTTTCTATAGTTTGGCATGCGTCCGGAAATAAGAAAAGCTTACCTCTCCCGTTTTTTAAAATCACAGATTCTAGAAGTTTTGCATGATTTCTTAAAAAACACGAGTTTTTAGAAAATGTGTTTTATTTCATAAATGGAATCAACAAAGTATGCACATTCTACGTCATAACGACTTTCTATAGTTTGCACATGCGTCTGGAAATAAGAAAAGCTTACTTCCCCCGTTTTTTAAATTCACAGCTTCTAGAAGGTTTACATGATTTCTTAAAAAACACGAGTTTTTAAAAAATGTGTTTTAATCTCCTAAATGGAATCTACAAAGTATGGACATTCTACGTCATAACGACTTTCTATAGTTTGCGCATGCGTCCGGAAATAAGAAAAGATTACCTCCCCCGTTTTTTTAAAATCACAGATTCTAGAAGTTTTGCATGATTTCTTAAAAAACACGAGTTTTTAGAAAATGTGTTTTATTAAATAAATGGAATCAACAAAGTATGCGCATTATATGTCATAACGACTTTATATAGTTTGCGCATGATTCCAGAAATAAGAAAAGCTTACTTCCCCCGTTTTTTAAAATCACAGCTTCCAGATGGTTTACATGATTTCTTAAAAAACACGAGTTTTTAGAAAATGTCTCTTATTTCTTAAATGGAATCAACAAAGTATGCACATTCTATGTCATAGCGACTTTCTATAGTTTGCGCATGCGTTTGAAAATAAGAAAAGCTTACTTCAACCGTTTTTTAAAATCACAGCTTCTAGAAGGTTTACATGATTTCTTAAAAAACACGAGTTTTTAGAAAATGTGTTTTATTTCATAAATGGAATCAACAAAGTATGCACATTCTACATCATAATGACTTTCTATAGTTTGCTCATGCGTCTGGAAATAAGAAAAGCTTACTTCCCCCGTTTTTAAAATCACCGCTTCTAGAAGGTTTACATGATTTCTTAAAAAAACATGAGTTTTTAGAAAATGTGTTGTATTTCATAAATGGAATCAACAAAGTATGCACATTCTACGTCATAACGACTTTCTATAGTTTGCGCATGCGTCCGGAAATAAGAAAAGCTTACTTCCCCCGTTTTTAAAATCACCGCTTCTAGAAGGTTTACATGATTTCTTAAAAAACATGAGTTTTTAGAAAATGTGTTGTATTTCATAAATGGAATCAACAAAGTATGCACATTCTACGTCATAACGACTTTCTATAGTTTGCGCATGCGTCCAGAAATAAGAAAAGCTTACTTCCAACCGTTTTTTAAAATCACAGCTTCTAGAAGGTTTACATGATTTCGTAAAAACCACGAGTTTTTAGAAAATGTGTTTTATTTCTTAAATGGAATCTATAAAGTATGCACATTCTATGTCATAACGAGTTTCTATAGTTTGCGCATGCGTCTGGAAATAAGAAAGCTTACCTCCCCCGTTTTTTAAAATCACAGATTCTAGAAGGTTTACATGATTTCTTAAAAAACACGAGTTTTTAGAAAATGGGTTTTATTTCATAAATGGAATCAACAAAGTATGCACATTCTATGTAATAACGACTTTCTATAGTTTGCGCATGCGTTTGGAAATAAGAAAAGCTTACTTCCCCCGTTTTTTAAATCCAACAGCTTCTAGAAGGTTTTACATGATTTCTTAAAAAACACGAGTTTTTAGAAAATGTGTTTTATTTCATAAATGGAATCAACAAAGTATGCACATTCTACGTCATAACGACTTTCTATAGTTTGCGCATGCGTCCGGAAATAAGAAAAGCTTGCTTCCACCGTTTTGAAAAATCACATCTTCTAGAAGGTTTACATGACTTCTTAAAAAACATGAGTTTTTAGAAAATGTGTTTTATTTCATAAATGGTATCAACAAAGTATGCACATTCTACGTCATAACGACTTTCTACTGTTTGCGCATCTGTCCAGAAATAAGAAAAGCTTACTTCAACCGTTTTTTAAAATCACAGCTTCTAGAAGGTTTACATGATTTCGTAAAAAACACAAGTTTTTAGAAAATGTGTTTTATTTCATAAATGGAATCCAAAAAGTATGCACATTCTACGTCATAACGATTTTCTATAGTTTGCGCATGCGTCCGAAAATAAGAAAAGCTTACGTCCCCCGTTTTTTAAAATCACAGATTCTAGAAGTTTTGCATGATTTCTTAAAAAACACGAATTTTTGGAAAATGTGTTTTATTAAATAAATGGAATTAGCAAAGTATGCACATTCTACGTCATAACGACTTTCTATAGTTTGCGCATGCATCCAGAAATAAGAAAAGCTTACTTCCACCGTTTTTTAAAACCACAGCTTCTAGAAGGTTTACATGTTTTCTTGAAAAACACGAGTTTTTAGAAAATGTGTTTTATTTCATAAATGGAATCTAGAAAGTATACACATTCTACGTCATAACGACTTTCTATAGTTTGCGCAACCGTTTGGAAATAAGAAAAGCTTACTTCCATCGTTTTTTAAAATCACAGCTTCTAGAAGGTTTACATGATTTCGTAAAAAACACGAGTTTTTAGAAAATGTGTTTTATTTCATAAATGGAATCTACAAAGTATGCACATTCTACGTCATAACGACTTTCTATAGTTTGCGGATGCGTCCGGAAATAAGAAAAGCTTACCTGCCCCGTTTTTTAAAATCATAGATTCTAGGAGTTTTATATGATTTCTTAAAAAACACGAGTTTTTAGAAAATGTGTTTTATTAAATAAATGGAATCAACAAATTATGCGCATTCTAAGTCATAAAAACTTTCTATAGTTTGCGCATGAGTCCGGAAATAAGAAAAGTTTACTTCCCCCGTTTTTTAAAATCACAGCTTCTAGAAGGTTTACACGATTTATTAAAAAACACGAGTTTTTAGAAAATGTGTTTTATTTCATAAATGGAATCAACAAAGTATGCACATTCTACGTCATAATGACTTTCTATAGTTTGCGCATGCGTCCGGAAATAAGAAAAGCTTACTTCCACCGTTTTTTAAAATCACAGCTTCTAGAAGTTTTACATGATTTAGTAAAAAACACGAGTTTTTAGAAAATGTGTTTTATTTCATAAATGGAATCTACAAAGTATGCACATTCTACATCATAACGAATTTATATAGTTTGGGTATGCGTCCGGAAATAAGAAAAGCTTACTTCCCCCATTTTTTAAAATCACAGCTTCTAGAAGGTTTACATGATTTCTTAAAAAACACGAGTTTTTAGAAAATGTGTTTTATTTCATAAATGGAATCAACAAAGTATGCGCATTCTACGTCATAACGACTTTCTATAGTTTGCGCATGCGTTTGGACATAAGAAAAGCTTACTAACCTCGTTTTTTAAAATCACAGCTTCTAGAAGGTTTACATGATTTCTTAAAAAACACGAGTTTTTAGAAAATGTGTTTTATTTCATAAATGGAATCAACAAAGTATGCACATTCTACGTCATAACGACTTTCTATAGTTTGCGCATGCGTCCGGAAATAAGAAAAGCTTACTTCCACTTTTTTAAAAATCACATCTTCTAGAAGGTTTACATGACTTCTTAAAAAACATGAGTTTTTAGAAAATGTGTTTTATTTCATAAATGGAATCAACAAAGTATGCACATTCTACGTCATAACGACTTTCTACTGTTTGCGCATCTGTCCAGAAATAAGAAAAGCTTACTTCCACCGTTTTTTAAAATCACAGCTTCTAGAAGGTTTACATGATTTCGTAAAAAACACGAATTTTTAGAAAATGTGTTTTATTTCATAAATGGAATCCAAAAACTATGCACATTCTACGTCATAACGATTTTCTATAGTTTGCGCATGCGTCCGGAAATAAGAAAAGCTTCCCTCCCCCGTTTTTTAAAATCACAGATTCTAGAAGTTTTGCATGATTTCTTAAAAAAAATGAATTTTTGGAAAATGTGTTTTAATAAATAAAATGGAATCAACAAAGTATGCACATTCTACGTCATAACGACTTTCTATAGTTTGCGCATGCGTCCAGAAATAAGAAAAGATTACTTCCACCGTTTTTTAAAACCACAGCTTCTAGAAGGTTTACATGTTTTCGTGAAAAAACACGAGTTTTTAGAAAATTCTTTTTATTTCATAAATGGAATCTACAAAGTATGCACATTCTACGTCATAACGACTTTCTATAGTTTGCGCAAGCGTTTGGAAATAAGAAAAGCTTACTTCCACTGTTTTTTAAAATCACAGCTTCTACAAGGTTTACATGATTTCTTAAAAAACACGAGTTTTTAGAAAATGTGTTTTATTTCATAAATGGAATCAACAAAGTATGCACATTCTATGTCATAACGAATTTCTATAGTTTGCGCATGCGTCCGGAAATAAGAAAAGCTTACTTCCCCCGTTTTTTAAAATCACAGCTTCTAGAAGGTTTACATGATTTCTTAAAAAACACGAGTTTTTAGCAAATGTGTTTTATTTCATAAATGGAATCAACAAAGTATGCACATTGTACATCATAACGAATTTCTATAGTTTGTGCATGCGTTTGGAAATAAGAAAAGCTTACTTCCCCCATTTTTTAAAATCACAACTTCTAGAAGTTTTACATGATCTGTTAAAAAACACGAGTTTTTAGAAAATGTGTTTTATTTCATAAATGGAATCAACAAAGTATGCACATTCTATGTCATAACGGCTTTCTATAGTTTGCACATGCTTCCGAAAATAAGAAAAGCTTACTTCCACCGTTTTTAAAAATCACAGCTTCTAGAAGGTTTACATGACTTCTTAAAAAACACGAGTTTTTAGAAAATGTGTTTTATTTCATAAATGGAATCAACAAAGTATGCACATTCTACGTCATAACGACTTTCTATAGTTTGCGCATGCGTTTGGAAATAAGAAAAGCTTACTTCCCCCGTTTTTTAAAATCACAGCTTCTAGAAGGTTTACATGATTTCTTAAAAAACACGAGTTTTTAGAAAATGTGTTTTATTTCATAAATGGAATCAACAAAGTATGCACATTCTACGTCATAATGAATTTCTATAGTTTGCGCATGCGTTTGGAAATAATAAAAGCTTACTTCCCTCGTTTTTTAAAATCACAGCTTCTAGAAGTTTTACTTGATTTGTTAAAAAACACGACTTTTTAGAAAATGTGTTTTATTTCATAAATGGAATCAACAAACTATGCACATTCTACGTCATAACGACTTTCTATAGTTTGCGCATGCGTCCGAAAATAAGAAAAGCTTACTTCCACCGTTTTTAAAAATCACAGCTTCTAGAAGGTTTACATGACTTCTTAAAAAACACGTGTTTTTAGAAAATGTGTTTTATTTCATAAATGGAATCTAAAAAGTATGCACATTCTACGTCATAACGATTTTCTATAGTTTGCGCATGCATCCGGAAATAAGAAAAGCTTACCTCCCCCGTTTTTTAAAATCACATATTCTAGAAGTTTTGCATGATTTCTTAAAAAACACGAGTTTTTAGAAAATGTGTTTTATTAAATAAATGGAATCAACGAAGTATGTACATTCTAATCACAGCTTACTTCCCCCATTTTTTAAAATCACAGCTTCTAGAAGGTTTACATGATTTGGTAAAAAACACGAGTTTTTAGAAAATGTGTTTTATTTCATAAACGGAATCAACAAAGTATGCACATTCTATGTCATAATGACTTTCTATAGTTTGCACATGCGTCTGGAAATAAGAAAAGCTTACTTCCCCCCGTTTTTTAAATTCACAGCTTCTAGAAGGTTTACATGATTTCTTAAAAAACACGACTTTTTAGAAAATGTTTTTTATTTCATAAATGGAATCTATAAAGTATGCACATTCTACATCATAACGACTTTCTATAGTTTGCGCATGCGTCCGGAAATAAGAAAAGCTTTCCTCCCCCGTTTTTTAAAATCACAGATTCTAGAAGTTTTGCATGATTTCTTAAAAAACACGAGTTTTTAGAAAATGTGTTTTATTAAATAAATCGAATCAACAAAGTATGCGCATTATACGTCATAACGACTTTCTATAGTTTCCGCATGAGTCCAGAAATAAGAAAAGCTTACTTCCCCCGTTTTTTAAAATCACAGCTTCCAGATGGTTTACATGATTTCTCAAAAAAAACGAGTTTTTAGAAAATGTCTTTTATTTCGTAAATGGAATCAACAAAGTATGCACATTCTATGTCATAGCGACTTTCTATAGTTTGTGCATGCGTTTGGAAATAAGAAAAGCTTACTTCCACCGTTTTTTAAAATCACAGCTTCTAGAAGGTTTACATGATTTCTTAAAAAACACGAGTTTTTAGAAAATGTGTTTTATTTCATAAATGGAAACAACAAAGTATGCACATTCTACATCATAATGACTTTCTATAGTTTGCTCATGCGTCCGGAAATAAGAAAAGCTTACTTCCCCCGTTTTTTAAAATCACAGCTTCTAGAAGGTTTACATGATTTGGTAAAAAACACGAGTTTTTAGAAAATGTGTTTTATTTCATAAACGGAATCAACAAAGTATGCACATTCTATGTCATAACGACTTTCTATAGTTTGCACATGCGTCTGGAAATAAGAAAAGCTTACTTCCCCCGTTTTTTAAATTCACAGCTTCTAGAAGGTTTACATGATTTCTTAAAAAACACGACTTTTTAGAAAATGTTTTTTATTTCATAAATGGAATCTATAAAGTATGCACATTCTACATCATAACGACTTTCTATAGTTTGCGCATGCGTCCGGAAATAAGAAAAGCTTTCCTCCCCCGTTTTTTAAAATCACAGATTCTAGAAGTTTTGCATGATTTCTTAAAAAACACGAGTTTTTAGAAAATGTGTTTTATTAAATAAATCGAATCAACAAAGTATGCGCATTATACGTCATAACGACTTTCTATAGTTTCCGCATGAGTCCAGAAATAAGAAAAGCTTACTTCCCCCCGTTTTTTAAAATCACAGCTTCTAGAAGGTTTACATGATTTGGTAAAAAACACGAGTTTTTAGAAAATGTGTTTTATTTCATAAACGGAATCAACAAAGTATGCACATTCTATGTCATAACGACTTTCTATAGTTTGCACATGCGTCTGGAAATAAGAAAAGCTTACTTCCCCCGTTTTTTAAATTCACAGCTTCTAGAAGGTTTACATGATTTCTTAAAAAACACGACTTTTTAGAAAATGTTTTTTATTTCATAAATGGAATCTATAAAGTATGCACATTCTACATCATAACGACTTTCTATAGTTTGCGCATGCGTCCGGAAATAAGAAAAGCTTTCCTCCCCCGTTTTTTAAAATCACAGATTCTAGAAGTTTTGCATGATTTCTTAAAAAACACGAGTTTTTAGAAAATGTGTTTTATTAAATAAATCGAATCAACAAAGTATGCGCATTATACGTCATAACGACTTTCTATAGTTTCCGCATGAGTCCAGAAATAAGAAAAGCTTACTTCCCCCGTTTTTTAAAATCACAGCTTCCAGATGGTTTACATGATTTCTCAAAAAAAACAAGTTTTTAGAAAATGTCTTTTATTTCGTAAATGGAATCAACAAAGTATGCACATTCTATGTCATAGCGACTTTCTATAGTTTGTGCATGCGTTTGGAAATAAGAAAAGCTTACTTCCACCGTTTTTTAAAATCACAGCTTCTAGAAGGTTTACATGATTTCTTAAAAAACACGAGTTTTTAGAAAATGTGTTTTATTTCATAAATGGAATCAACAAAGTATGCACATTCTACATCATAATGACTTTCTATAGTTTGCTCATGCGTCCGGAAATAAGAAAAGCTTACTTCCCCCGTTTTTTAAAATCACAGCTTCTAGAAGGTTTACATGATTTCTTAAAAAACACGAGTTTTTAGAAAATGTGTTTCATTTCATAAATGGAATCAACAAAGTATGCACATTCTACGTCATAACGACTTTCTATAGTTTGCGAATGCGTTTG
This sequence comes from Larix kaempferi, assembly GCA_027924585.1. Lineage (NCBI taxonomy): Eukaryota > Viridiplantae > Streptophyta > Pinopsida > Pinales > Pinaceae > Larix > Larix kaempferi. The sequence continues at coordinate 40,766,011 of BSBM01000217.1, forward strand.
GAAATAAGAAAAGCTTACTTCCCCCGTTTTTTAAAATCACCGCTTCTAGAAGGTTTACATGATTTCTTAAAAAACATGAGTTTTAGAAAATGTGTTGTATTTCATAAATGGAAACAACAAAGTATGCACATTCTACGTCATAACGACTTTCTATAGTTTGCGCATGCGTCCGGAAATAAGAAAAGCTTACTTCCACCGTTTTTTAAAATCACAGCTTCTAGAAGGTTTACATGATTTCGTAAAAACCACGAGTTTTTAGAAAATGTGTTTTACTCTTAAATGGAATCTATAAAGTATGCACATTCTATGTCATAACGAGTTTCTATAGTTTGCGCATGCGTCTGGAAATAAGAAAGCTTACCTCCCCCGTTTTTTAAAATCACAGATTCTAGAAGGTTTACATGATTTCTTAAAAAACACGAGTTTTTAGAAAATGGGTTTTATTTCATAAATGGAATCAACAAAGTATGCACATTCTACGTCATAACGACTTTCTATAGTTTGCATCTGCGTTTGGAAATAAGAAAAGCTTACTTTCCTCGTTTTTAAAAATCACAGCTTCTAGAAGGTTTACATGATTTCTTAAAAAACACGAGTTTTTAGAAAATCTGTTTTATTTCATAAATGGGATCAATAAAGTATGCACATTCTATGTCATAAGGACTTTCTATAGTTTGCGCATGCGTTTGTAATTAAGAAAAGCTTACTTCCCCCGTTTTTTAAAATCACAGCTTCTAGAAGGTTTACATGATTTCTTAAAAAACACGAGTTTTTAGAAAATGTGTTTTATTTCATAAATGCAATCAACAAAGTATGCACCTTCTACGTCATAATGACTTTCTATAGTTTGTGCATGCGTTTGTAAATAAGAAAATCTTACTTCCCCCGTTTTTTAAAATCACAGCTTCTAGAAGGTTTACATGATTTCTTAAAAAACACGAGTTTTTAGAAAATGTGTTTTATTTCATAAATGGAATCAACAAAGTATCCACATTCTACGTGATAACGACTTTCTATAGTTTGCGCATGCGTCCGGAAATAAGGAAAGCTTACTTCCACCGTTTTTTAAAATCATAGCTTCTAGAAGGTTTACATGATTTCTTAAAAAACACGAGTTTTTAGAAAATGTGTTTTATTTCATAAATGGAATCAACAAAGTATACACATTCTATGTCATAACGACTTTCTATAGTTTGCGCATTCGTTTGGAAATAAGAAAAGCTTACTTCCACCGTTTTTTAAAATCACAGCTTCTAGAAGGTTTACATGATTTCGTAAAAAACACGAGTTTTTAGAAAATGTGTTTTATTTCCTAAATGGAATCTACAAAGTATGCACATTCTACGTCATAATGACTTTCTATAGTTTGCGCATGCGTCCGGAAATAAGAAAATCTTACTTCCCCCGTTTTTTAAAATCACAGCTTCTGGAAGGTTTACATGATTTCCTAAAAAACACGAGTTTTTAGAAAATGTGTTTTATTTCATAAATGGAATCAACAAAGTATGCACATTCTACGTCATAACGAGTTTCTATAGTTTGCGCATGCGTCCGGAAATAAGAAAAGCTTACTTCCACTGTTTTTTAAAATCACAGCTTCTAGAAGGTTTACATGATTTCTTAAAAAACACGAGTTTTTAGAAAATGTGTTTTGTTTCATAAATGGAATCAACAAAGTATACACATTCTATGTCATAACGACTTTCTATATTTTGCGCATTCGTTTGGAAATAAGAAAAGCTTACTTCCACCGTTTTTTAAAATCACAGCTTCTAGAAGGTTTACATGATTTCTTAAAAAACACGAGTTTTTAGAAAATGTGTTTTATTTCATAAATGGACTCAACAAAGTATGCACATTCTACGTCATAACAACTTTCTATAGTTTGCACATGCGTCCAGAAATAAGAAAAGCTTACTTCCACCGTTTTTTAAAATCACAGCTTCTAGAAGGTTTACATGATTTCTTAAAAAGCACGAGTTTTTAGAAAATGTGTTTTATTTCATAAATGGAATCAACAAAGTATACACATTCTATGTCATAACGACTTTCTATATTTTGCGCATTCGTTTGGAAATAAGAAAATCTTACTTCCACCGTTTTTTAAAATCACAGCTTCTAGAAGGTTTACATGATTTCTTAAAAAACACGAGTTTTTAGAAAATGTGTTTTATTTCATAAATTGAATCAACAAAGTATGCACATTCTACGTCATAACAACTTTCTATAGTTTGCGCACGCATTTGGAAATAAGAAAAGCTTACTTCCCCAGTTTTTTAAAATCACAGCTTCTAGAAGGTTTACATAATTTCTTAAAAAACACGAGTTTTTAGAAAATGTGTTTTATTTCATAAATGGAATCAACAAAGTATGCACATTCTACATCATAACGAATTTCTATAGTTTGCGCATGCGTTTGGAAAGAAGAAAAGCTTACTTCCCCCGTTTTTTAAAGTCACAGCTTCTAGAAGGCTTACATGATTTCTTAAAAAACACGAGTTTTTAGAAAATGTGTTTTATTTCATAAATGGAATCAACCAAGTATGCACTTTCTACGTCATAACGACTTTCTATAGTTTGCGCATGCGTCCGGAAATAAGAAAAGCTTACTTCCACCGTTTTTTAAAATCACAGCGTCTAGAAGGTTTACATGATTTCGTAAAAAACACAAGTTTTTAGAAGATGTGTTTTATTTCATAAATGGAATCTACAAAGTATGCACATTCTACGTCATAACAACTTTCTATAGTTTGCGCATGCATCCGGAAATAACAAAAGCTTACTTCCCCCGTTTTTTAAAATCACAGCTTCTGGAAGGTTTACATGATTTCTTAAAAAACACGAGTTTTTAGAAAATGTGTTTTATTTCATAAATGCAATCAACAAAGTATGCACATTCTACGTCATAATGACTTTCTATAGTTTGCGCATGCGTTTGGAAATAAGAAAATCTTACTTCCCCCATTTTTTAAAATCACAGCTTATAGAAGGTTTACATGATTTCTTAAAAAACACGAGTTTTTAGAAAATGTGTTTTATTTCATAAATGGAATCAACAAAGTATGCACATTCTACGTCATAACGACTTTCTATAGTTTGCGCATGCGTCCGGAAATAAGAAAAGCTTACTTCCACTGTTTTTTAAAATCACAGCTTCTAGAAGGTTTACATGATTTCTTAAAAAACACGAGTTTTTAGAAAATGTGTTTTATTTCATAAATGGAATCAACAAAGTATGCACATTCTACGTCATAACGACTTTCTATAGTTTGCGCATGCGTCCGGAAATAAGAAAAGCTTACTTCCACTGTTTTTTAAAATCACAGCGTCTAGAAGGTTTACATGATTTCTTAAAAAACACGAGTTTTTAGAAAATGTGTTTTGTTTCATAAATGGAATCAACAAAGTATACACATTCCACGTCATAACGACTTTCTATAGTTTGCGCATTCGTTCGGAAATAAGAAAAGCTTACTTCCACCGTTTTTTAAAATCACAGCTTCTAGAAGGTTTACATGATTTCTTAAAAAACAAGAGTTTTTAGAAAATGTGTTTTATTTCATAAATGGAATCAACAAAGTATACACATTCTATGTCATAACGACTTTCTATAGTTTGCGCATTCTTTTGGAAATAAGAAAAGCTTACTTAACCCGTTTTTTAAAATCACAGCTTCTGGAAGGTTTACATGATTTCGTAAAAAACACGAGTTTTTAGAAAATGTGTTTTATTTCATAAATGGAATCTACAAAGTATGCACATTCTACGTCATAACGACTTTCTATAGTTTGCGCATGCATCCGGAAATAACAAAAGCTTACTTCCCCCGTTTTTTAAAATCACAGCTTCTGGAAGGTTTACATGATTTCTTAAAAAACACGAGTTTTTAGAAAATGTGTTTTATTTCATAAATGGAATCAACAAAGTATACACATTCCACGTCATAACGACTTTCTATAGTTTGCGCATTCGTTCGGAAATAAGAAAAGCTTACTTCCACCGTTTTTTAAAATCACAGCTTCTAGAAGGTTTACATGATTTCTTAAAAAACACGAGTTTTTAGAAAATGTGTTTTATTTCATAAATGGAATCTACAAAGTATGCACATTCTACGCCATAACGACTTTTTATAGTTTAAGCATGCGTCCGGAAATAAGAAAAGCTTACTTCCACCATTTTTTAAAATCACAACTTCTAGAAGGTTTACATGATTTCGTAAAAAACACGAGTTTTTAGAAAATGTGTTTTATTTCATAAATGGAATCAACAAAGTATGCACATTCTACGTCATAACGACTTTCTATAGTTTGCACATGCGTTTGGAATTAAGAAAAGCTTACTTCCCCCGTTTTTTAAAATCACAGCGTCTAGAAGGTTTACATGATTTCGTAAAAAACACAAGTTTTTAGAAAATGTGTTTTATTTCATAAATGGAATCAACAAAGTATGCACATTCTACGTCATAATGACTTTCTATAGTTTGCTCATGCGTCCGGAAATAAGAAAAGCTTACTTCCCCCGTTTTTAAAATCACCGCTTCTAGAAGGTTTACATGATTTCTTAAAAAACATGAGTTTTTAGAAAATGTGTTGTATTTCATAAATGGAATCAACAAAGTATGCACATTCTACGTCATAACAACTTTCTATAGTTTGCGCATGCGTCCGGAAATAAGAAAAGCTTACTTCCCCCGTTTTTAAAATCACCGCTTCTAGAAGGTTTACATGATTTCTTAAAAAACATGAGTTTTTAGAAAATGTGTTGTATTTCATAAATGGAATCAACTAAGTATGCACATTCTACGTCATAACGACTTTCTATAGTTTGCGCATGCGTCCAGAAATAAGAAAAGCTTACTTCCACCGTTTTTTTTAAATCACAGCTTCTAGAAGGTTTACATGATTTCGTAAAAACCACGAGTTTTTAGAAAATGTGTTTTATTTCTTAAATGGAATCTATAAAGTATGCACATTCTATGTCATAACGAGTTTCTATAGTTTGCGCATGCGTCTGGAAATAAGAAAGCTTACCTCCCCCGTTTTTTAAAATCACAGCTTCTAGAAGGTTTACATGATTTCTTAAAAAACACGAGTTTTTTGAAAATGTGTTTTATTTCATAAATGGAATCAACAAAGTATGCACATTCTATGTAATAACGACTTTCTACAGTTTGCGCATGCGTTTGGAAATAAGAAAAGCTTACTTCCCCCGTTTTTTAAAATCACAGCTTCTAGAAGGTTTACATGATTTCTTAAAAAACACGAGTTTTTAGAAAATGTGTTTTATTTCATAAATGGAATCAACAAAGTATGCACATTCTACGTCATAACGACTTTCCATAGTTTGCGCATGCGTCCGGAAATAAGAAAAGCTTGCTTCCACCGTTTTGAAAAATCACATCTTCTAGAAGGTTTACATGACTTCTTAAAAAACATGAGTTTTTAGAAAATGTGTTTTATTTCATAAATGGTATCAACAAAGTATGCACATTCTACGTCATAACGACTTTCTACTGTTTGCGCATCTGTCCAGAAATAAGAAAAGCTTACTTCAACCGTTTTTTAAAATCACAGCTTCTAGAAGGTTTACATGATTTCGTAAAAAACACAAGTTTTTAGAAAATGTGTTTTATTTCATAAATGGAATCCAAAAAGTATGCACATTCTACGTCATAACGATTTTCTATAGTTTGCGCATGCGTCCGGAAATAAGAAAAGCTTACGTCCCCCGTTTTTTAAAATCACAGATTCTAGAAGTTTTGCATGATTTCTTAAAAAACACGAATTTTTGGAAAATGTGTTTTATTAAATAAATGGAATTAGCAAAGTATGCACATTCTACGTCATAACGACTTTCTATAGTTTGCGCATGCATCCAGAAATAAGAAAAGCTTACTTCCACCGTTTTTTAAAACCACAGCTTCTAGAAGGTTTACATGTTTTCTTGAAAAACACGAGTTTTTAGAAAATGTGTTTTATTTCATAAATGGAATCTAGAAAGTATACACATTCTACGTCATAACGACTTTCTATAGTTTGCGCAACCGTTTGGAAATAAGAAAAGCTTACTTCCATCGTTTTTTAAAATCACAGCTTCTAGAAGGTTTACATGATTTCGTAAAAAACACGAGCTTTTAGAAAATGTGTTTTATTTCATAAATGGAATCTACAAAGTATGCACATTCTACGTCATAACGACTTTCTATAGTTTGCGGATGCGTCCGGAAATAAGAAAAGCTTACCTGCCCCGTTTTTTAAAATCATAGATTCTAGGAGTTTTATATGATTTCTTAAAAAACACGAGTTTTTAGAAAATGTGTTTTATTAAATAAATGGAATCAACAAATTATGCGCATTCTAAGTCATAAAAACTTTCTATAGTTTGCGCATGAGTCCGGAAATAAGAAAAGTTTACTTCCCCCGTTTTTTAAAATCACAGCTTCTAGAAGGTTTACACGATTTATTAAAAAACACGAGTTTTTAGAAAATGTGTTTTATTTCATAAATGGAATCAACAAAGTATGCACATTCTACGTCATAATGACTTTCTATAGTTTGCGCATGCGTCCGGAAATAAGAAAAGCTTACTTCCACCGTTTTTTAAAATCACAGCTTCTAGAAGTTTTACATGATTTAGTAAAAAACACGAGTTTTTAGAAAATGTGTTTTATTTCATAAATGGAATCTACAAAGTATGCACATTCTACATCATAACGAATTTATATAGTTTGGGTATGCGTCCGGAAAGAAGAAAAGCTTACTTCCCCCATTTTTTAAAATCACAGCTTCTAGAAGGTTTACATGATTTCTTAAAAAACACGAGTTTTTAGAAAATGTGTTTTATTTCATAAATGGAATCAACAAAGTATGCGCATTCTACGTCATAACGACTTTCTATAGTTTGCGCATGCGTTTGGACATAAGAAAAGCTTACTAACCTCGTTTTTTAAAATCACAGCTTCTAGGAGGTTTACATGATTTCTTAAAAAACACGAGTTTTTAGAAAATGTGTTTTATTTCATAAATGGAATCAACAAAGTATGCACATTCTACGTCATAACGACTTTCTATAGTTTGCGCATGCGTCCGGAAATAAGAAAAGCTTACTTCCACTTTTTTAAAAATCACATCTTCTAGAAGGTTTACATGACTTCTTAAAAAACATGAGTTTTTAGAAAATGTGTTTTATTTCATAAATGGAATCAACAAAGTATGCACATTCTACGTCATAACGACTTTCTACTGTTTGCGCATCTGTCCAGAAATAAGAAAAGCTTACTTCCACCGTTTTTTAAAATCACAGCTTCTAGAAGGTTTACATGATTTCGTAAAAAACACGAATTTTTAGAAAATGTGTTTTATTTCATAAATGGAATCCAAAAACTATGCACATTCTACGTCATAACGATTTTCTATAGTTTGCGCATGCGTCCGGAAATAAGAAAAGCTTCCCTCCCCCGTTTTTTAAAATCACAGATTCTAGAAGTTTTGCATGATTTCTTAAAAAACACGAATTTTTGGAAAATGTGTTTTAATAAATAAATGGAATCAACAAAGTATGCACATTCTACGTCATAACGACTTTCTATAGTTTGCGCATGCGTCCAGAAATAAGAAAAGATTACTTCCACCGTTTTTTAAAACCACAGCTTCTAGAAGGTTTACATGTTTTCGTGAAAAACACGAGTTTTTAGAAAATTCGTTTTATTTCATAAATGGAATCTACAAAGTATGCACATTCTACATCATAACGACTTTCTATAGTTTGCGCAAGCGTTTGGAAATAAGAAAAGCTTACTTCCACTGTTTTTTAAAATCACAGCTTCTACAAGGTTTACATGATTTCTTAAAAAACACGAGTTTTTAGAAAATGTGTTTTATTTCATAAATGGAATCAACAAAGTATGCACATTCTATGTCATAACGAATTTCTATAGTTTGCGCATGCGTCCGGAAATAAGAAAAGCTTACTTCCCCCGTTTTTTAAAATCACAGCTTCTAGAAGGTTTACATGATTTCTTAAAAAACACGAGTTTTTAGCAAATGTGTTTTATTTCATAAATGGAATCAACAAAGTATGCACATTGTACATCATAACGAATTTCTATAGTTTTTGCATGCGTTTGGAAATAAGAAAAGCTTACTTCCCCCATTTTTTAAAATCACAGCTTCTAGAAGTTTTACATGATCTGTTAAAAAACACGAGTTTTTAGAAAATGTGTTTTATTTCATAAATGGAATCAACAAAGTATGCACATTCTATGTCATAACGGCTTTCTATAGTTTGCACATGCGTCCGAAAATAAGAAAAGCTTACTTCCACCGTTTTTAAAAATCACAGCTTCTAGAAGGTTTACATGACTTCTTAAAAAACACGAGTTTTTAGAAAATGTGTTTTATTTCATAAATGGAATCAACAAAGTATGCACATTCTACGTCATAACGACTTTCTATAGTTTGCGCATGCGTTTGGAAATAAGAAAAGCTTACTTCCCCCGTTTTTTAAAATCACAGCTTCTAGAAGGTTTACATGATTTCTTAAAAAACACGAGTTTTTAGAAAATGTGTTTTATTTCATCAATGGAATCAACAAAGTATGCACATTCTACGTCATAACGAATTTCTATAGTTTGCGCATGCGTTTGGAAATAATAAAAGCTTACTTCCCTCGTTTTTTAAAATCACAGCTTCTAGAAGTTTTACTTGATTTGTTAAAAAACACGACTTTTTAGAAAATGCGTTTTATTTCATAAATGGAATCAACAAACTATGCACATTCTACGTCATAACGACTTTCTATAGTTTGCGCATGCATCCGAAAATAAGAAAAGCTTACTTCCACCGTTTTTAAAAATCACAGCTTCTAGAAGGTTTACATGACTTCTTAAAAAACACGTGTTTTTAGAAAATGTGTTTTATTTCATAAATGGAATCTACAAAGTATGCACATTCTACGTCATAACGATTTTCTATAGTTTGCGCATGCATCCGGAAATAAGAAAAGCTTACCTCCCCCGTTTTTTAAAATCACATATTCTAGAAGTTTTGCATGATTTCTTAAAAAACACGAGTTTTTAGAAAATGTGTTTTATTAAATAAATGGAATCAACGAAGTATGTACATTCTAAACCATAACGACTTTCTATAGTTTGCGCATGTGTCCGGAAATAAGAAAAGCTTACTTCCCCCATTTTTTAAAATCACAGCTTCTAGAAGGTTTACATGATTTGGTAAAAAACACGAGTTTTTAGAAAATGTGTTTTATTTCATAAACGGAATCAACAAAGTATGCACATTCTATGTCATAACGACTTTCTATAGTTTGCACATGCGTCTGGAAATAAGAAAAGCTTACTTCCCCCGTTTTTTAAATTCACAGCTTCTAGAAGGTTTACATGATTTCTTAAAAAACACGACTTTTTAGAAAATGTTTTTTATTTCATAAATGGAATCTATAAAGTATGCACATTCTACATCATAACGACTTTCTATAGTTTGCGCATGCGTCCGGAAATAAGAAAAGCTTTCCTCCCCCGTTTTTTAAAATCACAGATTCTAGAAGTTTTGCATGATTTCTTAAAAAACACGAGTTTTTAGAAAATGTGTTTTATTAAATAAATCGAATCAACAAAGTATGCGCTTTATACGTCATAACGACTTTCTATAGTTTCCGCATGAGTCCAGAAATAAGAAAAGCTTACTTCCCCCGTTTTTTAAAATCACAGCTTCCAAATGGTTTACATGATTTCTCAAAAAACACGAGTTTTTAGAAAATGTCTTTTATTTCGTAAATGGAATCAACAAAGTATGCACATTCTATGTCATAGCGACTTTCTATAGTTTGCGCATGCGTTTGGAAATAAGAAAAGCTTACTTCCACCGTTTTTTAAAATCACAGCTTCTAGAAGGTTTACATGATTTCTTAAAAAACACGAGTTTTTAGAAAATGTGTTTTATTTCATAAATGGAATCAACAAAGTATGCACATTCTACATCATAATGACTTTCTATAGTTTGCTCATGCGTCCGGAAATAAGAAAAGCTTACTTCCCCCGTTTTTTAAAATCACAGCTTCTAGAAGGTTTACATGATTTCTTAAAAAACACGAGTTTTTAGAAAATGTGTTTCATTTCATAAATGGAATCAACAAAGTATGCACATTCTACGTCATAACGACTTTCTATAGTTTGCGAATGCGTTTGGAAATAAGAAAAGCTTACTTCCCCCGTTTTTTAAAATCACCGCTTCTAGAAGGTTTACATGATTTCTTAAAAAACATGAGTTTTAGAAAATGTGTTGTATTTCATAAATGGAAACAACAAAGTATGCACATTCTACGTCATAACGACTTTCTATAGTTTGCGCATGCGTCCGGAAATAAGAAAAGCTTACTTCCACCGTTTTTTAAAATCACAGCTTCTAGAAGGTTTACATGATTTCGTAAAAACCACGAGTTTTTAGAAAATGTGTTTTACTCTTAAATGGAATCTATAAAGTATGCACATTCTATGTCATAACGAGTTTCTATAGTTTGCGCATGCGTCTGGAAATAAGAAAGCTTACCTCCCCCGTTTTTTAAAATCACAGATTCTAGAAGGTTTACATGATTTCTTAAAAAACACGAGTTTTTAGAAAATGGGTTTTATTTCATAAATGGAATCAACAAAGTATGCACATTCTACGTCATAACGACTTTCTATAGTTTGCATCTGCGTTTGGAAATAAGAAAAGCTTACTTTCCTCGTTTTTAAAAATCACAGCTTCTAGAAGGTTTACATGATTTCTTAAAAAACACGAGTTTTTAGAAAATCTGTTTTATTTCATAAATGGGATCAATAAAGTATGCACATTCTATGTCATAAGGACTTTCTATAGTTTGCGCATGCGTTTGTAATTAAGAAAAGCTTACTTCCCCCGTTTTTTAAAATCACAGCTTCTAGAAGGTTTACATGATTTCTTAAAAAACACGAGTTTTTAGAAAATGTGTTTTATTTCATAAATGCAATCAACAAAGTATGCACCTTCTACGTCATAATGACTTTCTATAGTTTGTGCATGCGTTTGTAAATAAGAAAATCTTACTTCCCCCGTTTTTTAAAATCACAGCTTCTAGAAGGTTTACATGATTTCTTAAAAAACACGAGTTTTTAGAAAATGTGTTTTATTTCATAAATGGAATCAACAAAGTATCCACATTCTACGTGATAACGACTTTCTATAGTTTGCGCATGCGTCCGGAAATAAGGAAAGCTTACTTCCACCGTTTTTTAAAATCATAGCTTCTAGAAGGTTTACATGATTTCTTAAAAAACACGAGTTTTTAGAAAATGTGTTTTATTTCATAAATGGAATCAACAAAGTATACACATTCTATGTCATAACGACTTTCTATAGTTTGCGCATTCGTTTGGAAATAAGAAAAGCTTACTTCCACCGTTTTTTAAAATCACAGCTTCTAGAAGGTTTACATGATTTCGTAAAAAACACGAGTTTTTAGAAAATGTGTTTTATTTCCTAAATGGAATCTACAAAGTATGCACATTCTACGTCATAATGACTTTCTATAGTTTGCGCATGCGTCCGGAAATAAGAAAATCTTACTTCCCCCGTTTTTTAAAATCACAGCTTCTGGAAGGTTTACATGATTTCCTAAAAAACACGAGTTTTTAGAAAATGTGTTTTATTTCATAAATGGAATCAACAAAGTATGCACATTCTACGTCATAACGACTTTCTATAGTTTGCGCATGCGTCCGGAAATAAGAAAAGCTTACTTCCACTGTTTTTTAAAATCACAGCTTCTAGAAGGTTTACATGATTTCTTAAAAAACACGAGTTTTTAGAAAATGTGTTTTGTTTCATAAATGGAATCAACAAAGTATACACATTCTATGTCATAACGACTTTCTATATTTTGCGCATTCGTTTGGAAATAAGAAAAGCTTACTTCCACCGTTTTTTAAAATCACAGCTTCTAGAAGGTTTACATGATTTCTTAAAAAACACGAGTTTTTAGAAAATGTGTTTTATTTCATAAATGGACTCAACAAAGTATGCACATTCTACGTCATAACGACTTTCTATAGTTTGCGCATGCGTCCAGAAATAAGAAAAGCTTACTTCCACCGTTTTTTAAAATCACAGCTTCTAGAAGGTTTACATGATTTCTTAAAAAACACGAGTTTTTAGAAAATGTGTTTTATTTCATAAATGGAATCAACAAAGTATACACATTCTATGTCATAACGACTTTCTATATTTTGCGCATTCGTTTGGAAATAAGAAAATCTTACTTCCACCGTTTTTTAAAATCACAGCTTCTAGAAGGTTTACATGATTTCTTAAAAAACACGAGTTTTTAGAAAATGTGTTTTATTTCATAAATTGAATCAACAAAGTATGCACATTCTACGTCATAACAACTTTCTATAGTTTGCGCACGCATTTGGAAATAAGAAAAGCTTACTTCCCCAGTTTTTTAAAATCACAGCTTCTAGAAGGTTTACATAATTTCTTAAAAAACACGAGTTTTTAGAAAATGTGTTTTATTTCATAAATGGAATCAACAAAGTATGCACATTCTACATCATAACGAATTTCTATAGTTTGCGCATGCGTTTGGAAAGAAGAAAAGCTTACTTCCCCCGTTTTTTAAAGTCACAGCTTCTAGAAGGCTTACATGATTTCTTAAAAAACACGAGTTTTTAGAAAATGTGTTTTATTTCATAAATGGAATCAACCAAGTATGCACTTTCTACGTCATAACGACTTTCTATAGTTTGCGCATGCGTCCGGAAATAAGAAAAGCTTACTTCCACCGTTTTTTAAAATCACAGCGTCTAGAAGGTTTACATGATTTCGTAAAAAACACAAGTTTTTAGAAGATGTGTTTTATTTCATAAATGGAATCTACAAAGTATGCACATTCTACGTCATAACAACTTTCTATAGTTTGCGCATGCATCCGGAAATAACAAAAGCTTACTTCCCCCGTTTTTTAAAATCACAGCTTCTGGAAGGTTTACATGATTTCTTAAAAAACACGAGTTTTTAGAAAATGTGTTTTATTTCATAAATGCAATCAACAAAGTATGCACATTCTACGTCATAATGACTTTCTATAGTTTGCGCATGCGTTTGGAAATAAGAAAATCTTACTTCCCCCATTTTTTAAAATCACAGCTTATAGAAGGTTTACATGATTTCTTAAAAAACACGAGTTTTTAGAAAATGTGTTTTATTTCATAAATGGAATCAACAAAGTATGCACATTCTACGTCATAACGACTTTCTATAGTTTGCGCATGCGTCCGGAAATAAGAAAAGCTTACTTCCACTGTTTTTTAAAATCACAGCTTCTAGAAGGTTTACATGATTTCTTAAAAAACACGAGTTTTTAGAAAATGTGTTTTATTTCATAAATGGAATCAACAAAGTATGCACATTCTACGTCATAACGACTTTCTATAGTTTGCGCATGCGTCCGGAAATAAGAAAAGCTTACTTCCACTGTTTTTTAAAATCACAGCGTCTAGAAGGTTTACATGATTTCTTAAAAAACACGAGTTTTTAGAAAATGTGTTTTGTTTCATAAATGGAATCAACAAAGTATACACATTCCACGTCATAACGACTTTCTATAGTTTGCGCATTCGTTCGGAAATAAGAAAAGCTTACTTCCACCGTTTTTTAAAATCACAGCTTCTAGAAGGTTTACATGATTTCTTAAAAAACAAGAGTTTTTAGAAAATGTGTTTTATTTCATAAATGGAATCAACAAAGTATACACATTCTATGTCATAACGACTTTCTATAGTTTGCGCATTCTTTTGGAAATAAGAAAAGCTTACTTAACCCGTTTTTTAAAATCACAGCTTCTGGAAGGTTTACATGATTTCGTAAAAAACACGAGTTTTTAGAAAATGTGTTTTATTTCATAAATGGAATCTACAAAGTATGCACATTCTACGTCATAACGACTTTCTATAGTTTGCGCATGCATCCGGAAATAACAAAAGCTTACTTCCCCCGTTTTTTAAAATCACAGCTTCTGGAAGGTTTACATGATTTCTTAAAAAACACGAGTTTTTAGAAAATGTGTTTTATTTCATAAATGGAATCAACAAAGTATACACATTCCACGTCATAACGACTTTCTATAGTTTGCGCATTCGTTCGGAAATAAGAAAAGCTTACTTCCACCGTTTTTTAAAATCACAGCTTCTAGAAGGTTTACATGATTTCTTAAAAAACACGAGTTTTTAGAAAATGTGTTTTATTTCATAAATGGAATCTACAAAGTATGCACATTCTACGCCATAACGACTTTTTATAGTTTAAGCATGCGTCCGGAAATAAGAAAAGCTTACTTCCACCATTTTTTAAAATCACAACTTCTAGAAGGTTTACATGATTTCGTAAAAAACACGAGTTTTTAGAAAATGTGTTTTATTTCATAAATGGAATCAACAAAGTATGCACATTCTACGTCATAACGACTTTCTATAGTTTGCACATGCGTTTGGAATTAAGAAAAGCTTACTTCCCCCGTTTTTTAAAATCACAGCGTCTAGAAGGTTTACATGATTTCGTAAAAAACACAAGTTTTTAGAAAATGTGTTTTATTTCATAAATGGAATCAACAAAGTATGCACATTCTACGTCATAATGACTTTCTATAGTTTGCTCATGCGTCCGGAAATAAGAAAAGCTTACTTCCCCCGTTTTTAAAATCACCGCTTCTAGAAGGTTTACATGATTTCTTAAAAAACATGAGTTTTTAGAAAATGTGTTGTATTTCATAAATGGAATCAACAAAGTATGCACATTCTACGTCATAACGACTTTCTATAGTTTGCGCATGCGTCCGGAAATAAGAAAAGCTTACTTCCCCCGTTTTTAAAATCACCGCTTCTAGAAGGTTTACATGATTTCTTAAAAAACATGAGTTTTTAGAAAATGTGTTGTATTTCATAAATGGAATCAACTAAGTATGCACATTCTACGTCATAACGACTTTCTATAGTTTGCGCATGCGTCCAGAAATAAGAAAAGCTTACTTCCACCGTTTTTTAAAATCACAGCTTCTAGAAGGTTTACATGATTTCGTAAAAACCACGAGTTTTTAGAAAATGTGTTTTATTTCTTAAATGGAATCTATAAAGTATGCACATTCTATGTCATAACGAGTTTCTATAGTTTGCGCATGCGTCTGGAAATAAGAAAGCTTACCTCCCCCGTTTTTTAAAATCACAGATTCTAGAAGGTTTACATGATTTCTTAAAAAACACGAGTTTTTAGAAAATGTGTTTTATTTCATAAATGGAATCAACAAAGTATGCACATTCTATGTAATAACGACTTTCTATAGTTTGCGCATGCGTTTGGAAATAAGAAAAGCTTACTTCCCCCGTTTTTTAAAATCACAGCTTCTAGAAGGTTTACATGATTTCTTAAAAAACACGAGTTTTTAGAAAATGTGTTTTATTTCATAAATGGAATCAACAAAGTATGCACATTCTACGTCATAACGACTTTCTATAGTTTGCGCATGCGTCCGGAAATAAGAAAAGCTTGCTTCCACCGTTTTGAAAAATCACATCTTCTAGAAGGTTTACATGACTTCTTAAAAAACATGAGTTTTTAGAAAATGTGTTTTATTTCATAAATGGTATCAACAAAGTATGCACATTCTACGTCATAACGACTTTCTACTGTTTGCGCATCTGTCCAGAAATAAGAAAAGCTTACTTCAACCGTTTTTTAAAATCACAGCTTCTAGAAGGTTTACATGATTTCGTAAAAAACGCAAGTTTTTAGAAAATGTGTTTTATTTCATAAATGGAATCCAAAAAGTATGCACATTCTACGTCATAACGATTTTCTATAGTTTGCGCATGCGTCCGGAAATAAGAAAAGCTTACGTCCCCCGTTTTTTAAAATCACAGATTCTAGAAGTTTTGCATGATTTCTTAAAAAACACGAATTTTTGGAAAATGTGTTTTATTAAATAAATGTAATTAGCAAAGTATGCACATTCTACGTCATAACGACTTTCTATAGTTTGCGCATGCATCCAGAAATAAGAAAAGCTTACTTCCACCGTTTTTTAAAACCACAGCTTCTAGAAGGTTTACATGTTTTCTTGAAAAACACGAGTTTTTAGAAAATGTGTTTTATTTCATAAATGGAATCTAGAAAGTATACACATTCTACGTCATAACGACTTTCTATAGTTTGCGCAACCGTTTGGAAATAAGAAAAGCTTACTTCCATCGTTTTTTAAAATCACAGCTTCTAGAAGGTTTACATGATTTCGTAAAAAACACGAGTTTTTAGAAAATGTGTTTTATTTCATAAATGGAATCTACAAAGTATGCACATTCTACGTCATAACGACTTTCTATAGTTTGCGGATGCGTCCGGAAATAAGAAAAGCTTACCTGCCCCGTTTTTTAAAATCATAGATTCTAGGAGTTTTATATGATTTCTTAAAAAACACGAGTTTTTAGAAAATGTGTTTTATTAAATAAATGGAATCAACAAATTATGCGCATTCTAAGTCATAAAAACTTTCTATAGTTTGCGCATGAGTCCGGAAATAAGAAAAGTTTACTTCCCCCGTTTTTTAAAATCACAGCTTCTAGAAGGTTTACACGATTTATTAAAAAACACGAGTTTTTAGAAAATGTGTTTTATTTCATAAATGGAATCAACAAAGTATGCACATTCTACGTCATAATGACTTTCTATAGTTTGCGCATGCGTCCGGAAATAAGAAAAGCTTACTTCCACCGTTTTTTAAAATCACAGCTTCTAGAAGTTTTACATGATTTAGTAAAAAACACGAGTTTTTAGAAAATGTGTTTTATTTCATAAATGGAATCTACAAAGTATGCACATTCTACATCATAACGAATTTATATAGTTTGGGTATGCGTCCGGAAATAAGAAAAGCTTACTTCCCCCATTTTTTAAAATCACAGCTTCTAGAAGGTTTACATGATTTCTTAAAAAACACGAGTTTTTAGAAAATGTGTTTTATTTCATAAATGGAATCAACAAAGTATGCGCATTCTACGTCATAACGACTTTCTATAGTTTGCGCATGCGTTTGGACATAAGAAAAGCTTACTAACCTCGTTTTTTAAAATCACAGCTTCTAGAAGGTTTACATGATTTCTTAAAAAACACGAGTTTTTAGAAAATGTGTTTTATTTCATAAATGGAATCAACAAAGTATGCACATTCTACGTCATAACGACTTTCTATAGTTTGCGCATGCGTCCGGAAATAAGAAAAGCTTACTTCCACTTTTTTAAAAATCACATCTTCTAGAAGGTTTACATGACTTCTTAAAAAACATGAGTTTTTAGAAAATGTGTTTTATTTCATAAATGGAATCAACAAAGTATGCACATTCTACGTCATAACGACTTTCTACTGTTTGCGCATCTGTCCAGAAATAAGAAAAGCTTACTTCCACCGTTTTTTAAAATCACAGCTTCTAGAAGGTTTACATGATTTCGTAAAAAACACGAATTTTTAGAAAATGTGTTTTATTTCATAAATGGAATCCAAAAACTATGCACATTCTACGTCATAACGATTTTCTATAGTTTGCGCATGCGTCCGGAAATAAGAAAAGCTTCCCTCCCCCGTTTTTTAAAATCACAGCTTCTAGAAGTTTTGCATGATTTCTTAAAAAACACGAATTTTTGGAAAATGTGTTTTAATAAATAAATGGAATCAACAAAGTATGCACATTCTACGTCATAACGACTTTCTATAGTTTGCGCATGCGTCCAGAAATAAGAAAAGATTACTTCCACCGTTTTTTAAAACCACAGCTTCTAGAAGGTTTACATGTTTTCGTGAAAAACACGAGTTTTTAGAAAATTCGTTTTATTTCATAAATGGAATCTACAAAGTATGCACATTCTACATCATAACGACTTTCTATAGTTTGCGCAAGCGTTTGGAAATAAGAAAAGCTTACTTCCACTGTTTTTTAAAATCACAGCTTCTACAAGGTTTACATGATTTCTTAAAAAACACGAGTTTTTAGAAAATGTGTTTTATTTCATAAATGGAATCAACAAAGTATGCACATTCTATGTCATAACGAATTTCTATAGTTTGCGCATGCGTCCGGAAATAAGAAAAGCTTACTTCCCCCGTTTTTTAAAATCACAGCTTCTAGAAGGTTTACATGATTTCTTAAAAAACACGAGTTTTTAGCAAATGTGTTTTATTTCATAAATGGAATCAACAAAGTATGCACATTGTACATCATAACGAATTTCTATAGTTTGTGCATGCGTTTGGAAATAAGAAAAGCTTACTTCCCCCATTTTTTAAAATCACAGCTTCTAGAAGTTTTACATGATCTGTTAAAAAACACGAGTTTTTAGAAAATGTGTTTTATTTCATAAATGGAATCAACAAAGTATGCACATTCTATGTCATAACGGCTTTCTATAGTTTGCACATGCGTCCGAAAATAAGAAAAGCTTACTTCCACCGTTTTTAAAAATCACAGCTTCTAGAAGGTTTACATGACTTCTTAAAAAACACGAGTTTTTAGAAAATGTGTTTTATTTCATAAATGGAATCAACAAAGTATGCACATTCTACGTCATAACGACTTTCTATAGTTTGCGCATGCGTTTGGAAATAAGAAAAGCTTACTTCCCCCGTTTTTTAAAATCACAGCTTCTAGAAGGTTTACATGATTTCTTAAAAAACACGAGTTTTTAGAAAATGTGTTTTATTTCATAAATGGAATCAACAAAGTATGCACATTCTACGTCATAACGAATTTCTATAGTTTGCGCATGCGTTTGGAAATAATAAAAGCTTACTTCCCTCGTTTTTTAAAATCACAGCTTCTAGAAGTTTTACTTGATTTGTTAAAAAACACGACTTTTTAGAAAATGCGTTTTATTTCATAAATGGAATCAACAAACTATGCACATTCTACGTCATAACGACTTTCTATAGTTTGCGCATGCGTCCGAAAATAAGAAAAGCTTACTTCCACCGTTTTTAAAAATCACAGCTTCTAGAAGGTTTACATGACTTCTTAAAAAACACGTGTTTTTAGAAAATGTGTTTTATTTCATAAATGGAATCTACAAAGTATGCACATTCTACGTCATAACGATTTTCTATAGTTTGCGCATGCATCCGGAAATAAGAAAAGCTTACCTCCCCCGTTTTTTAAAATCACATATTCTAGAAGTTTTGCATGATTTCTTAAAAAACACGAGTTTTTAGAAAATGTGTTTTATTAAATAAATGGAATCAACGAAGTATGTACATTCTAAACCATAACGACTTTCTATAGTTTGCGCATGTGTCCGGAAATAAGAAAAGCTTACTTCCCCCATTTTTTAAAATCACAGCTTCTAGAAGGTTTACATGATTTGGTAAAAAACACGAGTTTTTAGAAAATGTGTTTTATTTCATAAACGGAATCAACAAAGTATGCACATTCTATGTCATAACGACTTTCTATAGTTTGCACATGCGTCTGGAAATAAGAAAAGCTTACTTCCCCCGTTTTTTAAATTCACAGCTTCTAGAAGGTTTACATGATTTCTTAAAAAACACGACTTTTTAGAAAATGTTTTTTATTTCATAAATGGAATCTATAAAGTATGCACATTCTACATCATAACGACTTTCTATAGTTTGCGCATGCGTCCGGAAATAAGAAAAGCTTTCCTCCCCCGTTTTTTAAAATCACAGATTCTAGAAGTTTTGCATGATTTCTTAAAAAACACGAGTTTTTAGAAAATGTGTTTTATTAAATAAATCGAATCAACAAAGTATGCGCATTATACGTCATAACGACTTTCTATAGTTTCCGCATGAGTCCAGAAATAAGAAAAGCTTACTTCCCCCGTTTTTTAAAATCACAGCTTCCAGATGGTTTACATGATTTCTCAAAAAACACGAGTTTTTAGAAAATGTCTTTTATTTCGTAAATGGAATCAACAAAGTATGCACATTCTATGTCATAGCGACTTTCTATAGTTTGCGCATGCGTTTGGAAATAAGAAAAGCTTACTTCCACCGTTTTTTAAAATCACAGCTTCTAGAAGGTTTACATGATTTCTTAAAAAACACGAGTTTTTAGAAAATGTGTTTTATTTCATAAATGGAATCAACAAAGTATGCACATTCTACATCATAATGACTTTCTATAGTTTGCTCATGCGTCCGGAAATAAGAAAAGCTTACTTCCCCCGTTTTTTAAAATCACAGCTTCTAGAAGGTTTACATGATTTCTTAAAAAACACGAGTTTTTAGAAAATGTGTTTCATTTCATAAAAGGAATCAACAAAGTATGCACATTCTACGTCATAACGACTTTCTATAGTTTGCGAATGCGTTTGGAAATAAGAAAAGCTTACTTCCCCCGTTTTTTAAAATCACCGCTTCTAGAAGGTTTACATGATTTCTTAAAAAACATGAGTTTTAGAAAATGTGTTGTATTTCATAAATGGAAACAACAAAGTATGCACATTCTACGTCGTAACGACTTTCTATAGTTTGCGCATGCGTCCGGAAATAAGAAAAGCTTACTTCCACCGTTTTTTAAAATCACAGCTTCTAGAAGGTTTACATGATTTCGTAAAAACCACGAGTTTTTAGAAAATGTGTTTTACTCTTAAATGGAATCTATAAAGTATGCACATTCTATGTCATAACGAGTTTCTATAGTTTGCGCATGCGTCTGGAAATAAGAAAGCTTACCTCCCCCGTTTTTTAAAATCACAGATTCTAGAAGGTTTACATGATTTCTTAAAAAACACGAGTTTTTAGAAAATGGGTTTTATTTCATAAATGGAATCAACAAAGTATGCACATTCTACGTCATAACGACTTTCTATAGTTTGCATCTGCGTTTGGAAATAAGAAAAGCTTACTTTCCTCGTTTTTAAAAATCACAGCTTCTAGAAGGTTTACATGATTTCTTAAAAAACACGAGTTTTTAGAAAATCTGTTTTATTTCATAAATGGGATCAATAAAGTATGCACATTCTATGTCATAAGGACTTTCTATAGTTTGCGCATGCGTTTGTAATTAAGAAAAGCTTACTTCCCCCGTTTTTTAAAATCACAGCTTCTAGAAGGTTTACATGATTTCTTAAAAAACACGAGTTTTTAGAAAATGTGTTTTATTTCATAAATGCAATCAACAAAGTATGCACCTTCTACGTCATAATGACTTTCTATAGTTTGTGCATGCGTTTGTAAATAAGAAAATCTTACTTCCCCCGTTTTTTAAAATCACAGCTTCTAGAAGGTTTACATGATTTCTTAAAAAACACGAGTTTTTAGAAAATGTGTTTTATTTCATAAATGGAATCAACAAAGTATCCACATTCTACGTGATAACGACTTTCTATAGTTTGCGCATGCGTCCGGAAATAAGGAAAGCTTACTTCCACCGTTTTTTAAAATCATAGCTTCTAGAAGGTTTACATGATTTCTTAAAAAACACGAGTTTTTAGAAAATGTGTTTTATTTCATAAATGGAATCAACAAAGTATACACATTCTATGTCATAACGACTTTCTATAGTTTGCGCATTCGTTTGGAAATAAGAAAAGCTTACTTCCACCGTTTTTTAAAATCACAGCTTCTAGAAGGTTTACATGATTTCGTAAAAAACACGAGTTTTTAGAAAATGTGTTTTATTTCCTAAATGGAATCTACAAAGTATGCACATTCTACGTCATAATGACTTTCTATAGTTTGCGCATGCGTCCGGAAATAAGAAAATCTTACTTCCCCCGTTTTTTAAAATCACAGCTTCTGGAAGGTTTACATGATTTCCTAAAAAACACGAGTTTTTAGAAAATGTGTTTTATTTCATAAATGGAATCAACAAAGTATGCACATTCTACGTCATAACGACTTTCTATAGTTTGCGCATGCGTCCGGAAATAAGAAAAGCTTACTTCCACTATTTTTTAAAATCACAGCTTCTAGAAGGTTTACATGATTTCTTAAAAAACACGAGTTTTTAGAAAATGTGTTTTGTTTCATAAATGGAATCAACAAAGTATACACATTCTATGTCATAACGACTTTCTATATTTTGCGCATTCGTTTGGAAATAAGAAAAGCTTACTTCCACCGTTTTTTAAAATCACAGCTTCTAGAAGGTTTACATGATTTCTTAAAAAACACGAGTTTTTAGAAAATGTGTTTTATTTCATAAATGGACTCAACAAAGTATGCACATTCTACGTCATAACGACTTTCTATAGTTTGCGCATGCGTCCAGAAATAAGAAAAGCTTACTTCCACCGTTTTTTAAAATCACAGCTTCTAGAAGGTTTACATGATTTCTTAAAAAACACGAGTTTTTAGAAAATGTGTTTTATTTCATAAATGGAATCAACAAAGTATACACATTCTATGTCATAACGACTTTCTATATTTTGCGCATTCGTTTGGAAATAAGAAAATCTTACTTCGACCGTTTTTTAAAATCACAGCTTCTAGAAGGTTTACATGATTTCTTAAAAAACACGAGTTTTTAGAAAATGTGTTTTATTTCATAAATTGAATCAAAAAAGTATGCACATTCTACGTCATAACAACTTTCTATAGTTTGCGCACGCATTTGGAAATAAGAAAAGCTTACTTCCCCAGTTTTTTAAAATCACAGCTTCTAGAAGGTTTACATAATTTCTTAAAAAACACGAGTTTTTAGAAAATGTGTTTTATTTCATAAATGGAATCAACAAAGTATGCACATTCTACATCATAACGAATTTCTATAGTTTGCGCATGCGTTTGGAAAGAAGAAAAGCTTAATTCCCCCGTTTTTTAAAGTCACAGCTTCTAGAAGGCTTACATGATTTCTTAAAAAACACGAGTTTTTAGAAAATGTGTTTTATTTCATAAATGGAATCAACCAAGTATGCACTTTCTACGTCATAACGACTTTCTATAGTTTGCGCATGCGTCCGGAAATAAGAAAAGCTTACTTCCACCGTTTTTTAAAATCACAGCGTCTAGAAGGTTTACATGATTTCGTAAAAAACACAAGTTTTTAGAAGATGTGTTTTATTTCATAAATGGAATCTACAAAGTATGCACATTCTACGTCATAACAACTTTCTATAGTTTGCGCATGCATCCGGAAATAACAAAAGCTTACTTCCCCCGTTTTTTAAAATCACAGCTTCTGGAAGGTTTACATGATTTCTTAAAAAACACGAGTTTTTAGAAAATGTGTTTTATTTCATAAATGCAATCAACAAAGTATGCACATTCTACGTCATAATGACTTTCTATAGTTTGCGCATGCGTTTGGAAATAAGAAAATCTTACTTCCCCCATTTTTTAAAATCACAGCTTATAGAAGGTTTACATGATTTCTTAAAAAACACGAGTTTTTAGAAAATGTGTTTTATTTCATAAATGGAATCAACAAAGTATGCACATTCTACGTCATAACGACTTTCTATAGTTTGCGCATGCGTCCGGAAATAAGAAAAGCTTACTTCCACTGTTTTTTAAAATCACAGCTTCTAGAAGGTTTACATGATTTCTTAAAAAACACGAGTTTTTAGAAAATGTGTTTTATTTCATAAATGGAATCAACAAAGTATGCACATTCTACGTCATAACGACTTTCTATAGTTTGCGCATGCGTCCGGAAATAAGAAAAGCTTACTTCCACTGTTTTTTAAAATCACAGCTTCTAGAAGGTTTACATGATTTCTTAAAAAACACGAGTTTTTAGAAAATGTGTTTTGTTTCATAAATGGAATCAACAAAGTATACACATTCCACGTCATAACGACTTTCTATAGTTTGCGCATTCGTTCGGAAATAAGAAAAGCTTACTTCCACCGTTTTTTAAAATCACAGCTTCTAGAAGGTTTACATGATTTCTTAAAAAACAAGAGTTTTTAGAAAATGTGTTTTATTTCATAAATGGAATCAACAAAGTATACACATTCTATGTCATAACGACTTTCTATAGTTTGCGCATTCTTTTGGAAATAAGAAAAGCTTACTTAACCCGTTTTTTAAAATCACAGCTTCTGGAAGGTTTACATGATTTCGTAAAAAACACGAGTTTTTAGAAAATGTGTTTTATTTCATAAATGGAATCTACAAAGTATGCACATTCTACGTCATAACGACTTTCTATAGTTTGCGCATGCATCCGGAAATAACAAAAGCTTACTTCCCCCGTTTTTTAAAATCACAGCTTCTGGAAGGTTTACATGATTTCTTAAAAAACACGAGTTTTTAGAAAATGTGTTTTATTTCATAAATGGAATCAACAAAGTATACACATTCCACGTCATAACGACTTTCTATAGTTTGCGCATTCGTTCGGAAATAAGAAAAGCTTACTTCCACCGTTTTTTAAAATCACAGCTTCTAGAAGGTTTACATGATTTCTTAAAAAACACGAGTTTTTAGAAAATGTGTTTTATTTCATAAATGGAATCTACAAAGTATGCACATTCCACGCCATAACGACTTTTTATAGTTTAAGCATGCGTCCGGAAATAAGAAAAGCTTACTTCCACCATTTTTTAAAATCACAACTTCTAGAAGGTTTACATGATTTCATAAAAAACACGAGTTTTTAGAAAATGTGTTTTATTTCATAAATGGAATCAACAAAGTATGCACATTCTACGTCATAACGACTTTCTATAGTTTGCACATGCGTTTGGAATTAAGAAAAGCTTACTTCCCCCGTTTTTTAAAATCACAGCGTCTAGAAGGTTTACATGATTTCGTAAAAAACACAAGTTTTTAGAAAATGTGTTTTATTTCATAAATGGAATCAACAAAGTATGCACATTCTACGTCATAACGAATTTCTATATTTTGCGCATGCGTTCGGAAATAAGAAAAGCTTACTTCCCCCGTTTTTTAAAATCACAGCTTCTAGAAGGTTTACATGGTTTCTTAAAAAACACGAGTTTTTATAAAATGTGTTTTATTTCATAAATGGAAGCAACAAAGTATGCACATTCTACGTCATAACAACTTTCTATAGTTTGTGCATTCGTCCGGAAATAAGAAAAGCTTACTTCCACCGTTTTTTAAAATCACAGCTTCTAGAAGGTTTACATGATTTCTTAAAAAACACGAGTTTTTAGAAAATGTGCATTATTTCATAAATGGAATCTACAAAATATGCACAGTCTACGTCATAACGACTTTCTATAGTTTGCGCATGCGTCCGGAAATAACAAAAGCTTACTTCCACCGTTTTTTAAAATCACAGCTTCTAGAAGGTTTACATGATTTCTTAAAAAACATGAGTTTTTAGAAAATGTGTTTTATTTCATAAATGGAATCAACAAAGTATGCACATTCTACGTCATAACGACTTTCTATAGTTTGCGCATGTGTCCGGAAATAAGAGAAGCTTACTTCCCTCATTTTTTAAAATCACAGCTTCTAGAAGATTTACATGATTTCGTAAAAAACACGAGTTTCTAGAAAATGTGTTTTATTTCATAAATGGAATCAACAAAGTATGCACATTCTACGTCACAACGAGATTCTATAGTTTGTGCATGCGTTTGGAAATAAGAAAAGCTTACTTCCACCATTTTTTAAAATCACAGCTTCTAGAAGGTTTACATGATTTTTTAAAAAACATGAGTTTTTAGGAAATGTGTTTTATTTCATAAATGGAATCAACAAAGTATGCACATTCTACGTCATAACGACTTTCTATAGTTTGTGCATGCGTTTGGAAATAAGAAAAGCTTACTTCCCCCTTTTTTTAAAATCACAGCTTCTAGAAGGTTTACATGATTTCTTATAAAACACAAGTTTTTAGAAAATGTGTTTTATTTCATAAATGGAATCAACAAAGTATGCACATTCTACGTCATAACGACTTTCTATAGTTTGCGCATGCGTTTAAAAATAAGAAAAGCTTACTTCCACCGTTTTTTTAAATCACAGCTTCTAGAAGGTTTACATGATTTCGTAAAAAACGCGTGTTTTTAGAAAATGTGTTTTATTTCATAAATGGAATCTACAAAGTATGCACATTCTACTTCATAACGACTTTCTATAGTTTGCGCATGCGTCCGGAAATAAGAAAAGCTTACCTCCCCCATTTTTTAAAATCACGGATTCTAGAAGGTTTACATGATTTCTTTAAAAACACGAGTTTTTAGAAAATGTGTTTTATTTCATAAATGGAATCAACAAAGTATGCACATTCTACGTCATAAGGACTTTCTATAGGTTGCGCATGCGTTTGGAAATAAGAAAAGCTTACTTCCCTCGTTTTTTAAAATCACAGCTTCTAGAAGGTTTACATGATTTCTTAAAAAACCCGAGTTTTTAGAAAATGTGTTTTATTTCATAAATGCAATCAACAAAGTATGCACATTCTACGTCATAACGACTTTCTATAGTTTGCGCATGCGTTTGCAAATAAGAAAAGCTTACTTCCCCCGTTTTTTAAAATCACGGCTTCTAGAATGTTTACATGATTTCTTAAAAAACATGAGTTTTTAGAAAATGTGTTTTATTTCATAAATGGAATCAACAAAGTATGCACATTCTACCTCATAACGACTTTCTATAGTTTGCGCATGCGTCCGGAAATAAGAAAAGCTTACTTCCACCATTTTTTAAAATCACAGCTTCTAGAAGGTTTACATGATTTCTTAAAAAACACGAGTTTTTAGAAAATGTGTTTTATTTCATAAATGGAATAAACAAAGTATGCACATTCTACGTCATAACGAATTTCTATAGTTTGCGCATGCGTTTGGAAATAAGAAAAGCTTACTTCCCCCGTTTTTTAAAATCACAGCTTTTAGAAGGTTTACATGATTTCTTAAAAAATACGAGTTTTTAGAAAATGTGTTTTATTTCATAAACGGAATCAACAAAGTATGCACATTCTACGTCATAATGACTTTCTATAGTTTGCGCATTCGTCCAGAAATATGAAAAGCTTACTTCCACCGTTTTTCAAAATCACAGCTTCTAGAAGGTTTACATGATTTCGTAAAAAACACGAGTTTTTAGAAAATGTGTTTTATTTCATAAATGGAATCTACAAAGTATGCACATTCTATGTCATAATGACTTTCTATAGTTTGCGCATGCGTTTGGAAATAAGGAAAGCTTACTTCCCCCGTTTTTTAAAATCACAGATTCTAGAAGGTTTACATGATTTCTTAAAAAACGCGAGTTTTAAGAAAATGTGTTTTATTTCATAAATGCAATCAACAAGGTATGCACATTCTACATCATAAAGACTTTCTATAGTTTGCGCATGCGTTTGGAAATAAGAAAAGCTTACTTCCCCCGTTTTTTAAAATCACGGCTTCTAGAAGGTTTACATGATTTCGTAAAAAACACGAGTTTTTAGAAAATGTGTTTTATTTCATAAATGGAATCAACAAAGTATGCACATTCTACGTCATGACGACTTTCTATAGTTTGCACATGCGTCCGGAAATAAGAAAAGCTTACTTCCACTGTTTTTTAAAATCACAGCTTCTAGAAGGTTTACATGATTTCTTAAAAAACACGAGTTTTTAGAAAATGTGTTTTATTTCATAAATGGAATCAACAAAGTATACACATTCTACGTCATAACGACTTTCTATAGTTTGCACATTCATTTGGAAATAAGAAAAGCTTACTTCCACCGTTTACATGATTTCTTAAAAAACACGAGTTTTTAGAAAAATGTAGGACCCCTCATTTAGGGTCCCCTTGAACTGAACCTGAAACTTTAACAACTTCATACAAACAAATTAGCCATTATAGTTATTGGAAAAATAAAATAAAAGAGTGAATAACTTAACAAAAATAAGAAAAACCTTAACCTGTCAACCCGATCCAGCTGGTCCAGTGTCGTCTGCGTCTTCCGTAGAATCCCTCCAGTAAAGCTCGTTTAACCATAGGGGAAGCAACCGTTAGCTTCGCCACCCAACCATAGGCTCATGCTTTCAGTCGCATGGCCTCCCCCGAGCTTTGGGTCGTAGAGCTCACACACAATAATCCAGAAACCCAGCTTGGGTTTCCCCCCCACCAAGATTTCCAGCCAAACCCTCAATAGCAGCAAGTCATGAGGTAACTCAAAATTATGATAGTCATCCAGGTTCTGGGTCCTTTACCCATTCCCAATGCCTACCTTATAAAGAAAAATCTCATGCGACACATGTCGCTTCATGCAAAAATATTCATTTTATTAAATTAATAAATTAATAAAACTCACCCATCCATGTGTCAGTTTCTCTAGGAGATGCACCAACATCCCTAAGTTTGCTCAAGTTTGTCCCCTAGATATTTCACTTAACTCCTAGATTTGTGGTGTAAGTGGAGTTGACTAGGTGTCCATGCCTAGGATTCCATTTTGCTCCTAAATAAATCTTTATAATATTTTTAAATAATCAGAAGTATCCTTTCATGTGCAAATGTCTAAATAACACTTAATATTATTTAAATGCCAAAATAATCATTTATGTGCAAATGCCTAAAGTACTCAAATACATTTCTAAGTAATGTTCTAGGTGCAAACTTATATGTTTCAATGCAGTTAAGTTTAGCAGTCAACTTTTACTAGGACCCCAGTGCCACACCATTGGGCCTCCTTGTTCCTTAATTTAGGACCCCTCCTTTAGGGTCCCCTTGAAATGAACCTGAAACTTTAACAACTTCATACAAACAAATTAGCCATCATAGTTATTGGAAAAATAAAATATAAAGCGTGAATAACTTAACAAAAATAAGCAAAACCTTAACCTGTCAACCCGATCCGACTGGTCCATTGTCGCCTTCGTCTTCCGTAGGATCCCCCCAGCAAAGCTCGTTTAAACCATAGGCGAAGCAACCGTTAGCTCCGCCACCCAACCATAGGCTCATGCTTTCAGTTGCATGGCCTCCCCCGAGGTTTGGGTCGTAGAGCTCACACAAGTATTTCAGAAATTCAGCTTGGGCTTCCCTTCCCACCAGGATTTCTAAGCCAGACCCTTAGATAGCAACAAGTCTTTGAGGCATTCAAAAATTACGACAATCGTCCAAATTATGGGCCCTTTACCCATTCCCCAAGTCTTCCTTATAAAGGAAAATCTCATGCGACACATGTCACTTCATGCATAATTAAATATTTTTAGTTAATTATTCAATTAAAACACTCACCCATCCAAGTGTCAGTTTCTCTAGGAAGTGCACCAACACCCCTAAGTTTGCTCCAGTTTGTCCCCCCAGATATTTTAATTAACTCCTAGCTTTTAGTTGACTAGGTGTCTAATCTTAGGATTCTATTTTGCTCCTAAATAATGATTTCTATTATTTTAAATGCTCAACAAAAATAACTATTCATGTGCAAATGCCTAAATTATTTTTATGCATTTGCTAAGTAATAATCTAGAGTTATTCTCATAAGTTTTTATGCAGTTAAATTTAACAATCAAACTCACTAGGATCACGGTGCCGCGCCATTGGGCTCCTAGTTCCTTAAATTTAATTCCCTGACATGGCACCACTCCGTCGGGTCCAGTCATCCATGGTTTCCATTCCTTGGCATGATACCGCATCGTTGGGTCCTTGCATCCATTCTTTCCGTTCTCGATAGGGTACCGCATCGTCGGCCCTTCTGCCACCATCTTTCCGTTTTTACTTGCGGGAACTCTTGTAGGGATTTTAGGAATCGTTACCATCCATCCTCCGTCTACATGCTATCTAGGGACTAATGGCGCTGAGGAGTGAGTCCGTTCTCACTGCGCGCCCCTCAACTCGTACGTGACCAACTCCGTCGTGGCCCACCTCGTACGCTCTCACGCATTCCTCTTGAGCAAGCGGATCAGTGCTTATCTGCTCATGCATGGTATTCTTGTCGGAAGTCGACATCGTCGTCGCTCCCCCTGTGTGTGATTTACCCATACTCTACGACCCTTCATGTTCCTTTGTGTGTTCGTTGGTGAACCGTCTCACTTGTTTCTACACACACTTCTCGCAACAATTTATTAGTAGCACTGTCCTCAATAATCATCATCTGATTTCTAAATCAAGTATTGTTAAACATTTATGATTTATTCAAACTTCTAATCAAATATACATTTCGTCGACAAATACATAATCACCGTATAGCTAGTCGTTAAGCATTATCCATATGTACAATTTTCATATCAAAGTTAATCGTTAAATAACATGAAATCGTCCATTCACAATAACTACCCAAATGCACATATATCAATCAATCGTAATCATAAATATACTCAAAATAAAATCATAGGGTTATTTTATTAACGTTTCAAACAGTTGGGTGACTCAGCAGGTGCCCTCAATGTCTATAGTAGTCTTGGGGCACTACATATTTACATCATTCATTCTAGTATCTCAGTCAGTCGAGCATTCATCTATCATTCATTTAATCATTTCTATCTCAATCAATCAAGCATGTCTAGCATTCATTCATTCCATCTTAATCAGTCGACCATATCTAACATTCATCAATCTCGATATTGAATTGTTTCGTCATACATCATAATATACTTCATTCATTCTCTAATCGTTAAGCAAACATTATAATCACCCTCATAATTTCATTTCCATAATTCAGCCTAAATACGATATTCATTATAAGATTTCCCATGTGTTAATCAATCAGCCAAATCACAATTATCCAAAATCATCATTAAATCCATCATTAGAAACATATACATTTATCTCATACATCGCTAGTCAGTTGCCAATTTTATTCTTAATCATCATGTTCACAGTCATTTATCTCGGTTTCTTTAACTGGGTCACTTACCCATAAGTGTTATCAAAAATAATAATACTAGTGGAGTAAATGCGTTATGCATTGTTGGATATGCTTCTTAGATCTTTGGCCGTGTCGAATGCTTTATAGATATTCTTCTTAAAATCTTCATATAGGTTGAATGCATTATGAAGCTGTAACCCTGTCGGTTTCCATTTTTAGGAGCAAACCCTGTCGAGATCTTTTTATACTGCATGGTGATGGAATGCCGGGAACTCGTCTTTATTTCTGTATGAATGTGAATGCTGGAGTCGTATTTCCTGGAACAAGTCATATCGTTATATAAGATGGCTCCCCGAAAGTACTATTCTATGAAGAGAAAGCGCAGGTGGTAAATTTTGGAAGGATCTCGGTATATTATAGATCCCTAACCCCACTCCTTTAATTATATGTAGATCTCTTTTACAGTATCGTAGTGATGAATATTGAAAAGATTGTGTTAAGTTAGATGATGTAGTGTTGAGTAATCGAAAGATTGGTTAGGTTATAAACCGCCGAGTAGTTGATGAAGTGATTGAAGATTCAGAAAATTTGGTTAAATTATAAACTGCGGATTAGTTGTTGTAGTGATTGAATATTAGGAAGATTTTGTTAAGTTATAGACTGCTGCCTAATTAATCCAGTATTTTACTCTGAGTTAGATTCACCTTAGCATGGATCCACATTGTGTTCTATTTGTGCGTTGATGTCAGCGTGAATCAGTAAATTACTTGTGATAGGTTCAAACCACACTTGATCGCTTTCTGTTTAAATAGTTTGGAAATTAGTATTATTCTGCTGGATAAAGTTGTGTACTGCATAACTCTGTCATTAATAGAAGGACCATTAGAAAGTTCTAGTTGTATAGACCAGTGTTGGAAGTCGACCCTTACTTTCATAGCTCAGTACGAGATGTCCTCGTTTTTATAAAGAAGATCCCCAAGATTTCTAACTCAGTTTTATGGAGATGTTACATATGGTATCAGAGCGCAGGTTGCAAACACTCGGGCTTAGTTGGGCTCAGTTGAGGACAGGAATATAAGTTGGTCAAGGGAACTCCATCGATAGGATGCAAACAAAGAATTTATGTTCCAAAGAATCAACAAGAGTTAATCGACAAGATGTCTTTTAAAACGCAAGTAAGTATGCTCCACTTGTTGAAGCGTTATAAAGGAAAAGCATTGTCGATATGTGAGCAGTTTATATGTTTCCTTATGAAGTTGAATAATCTTCTATTAATAAATACTAGAGGATGAATATCTCCTCATGCCCTACAATTAGTTTCATTAAATGATAAGAAAGTATCCTTTAAAAATGATTAAAATAGTTGGACTATGTTCCTATCTTTATCTTGGTGATCTTGATAAATATTTTCATGTACATTTATCATAATGATAGTAATGAGAATAATAGGAGCATTTGCGTGTTCAAACGTTTATAAGGGTTGTATAAACATATTTAGGATTATTTACCTAATGAATGATGTACACTCATATCTGGTCGATTGATGCCATTGGTAGGGCTTTAGTACATATAGGGGTCAAGTCATAGACATTCATCATAAGTACTTGATTGCTTTAATTCAATTTTATGAGGATTAGGAAAGTTCTAGGCTTAGAAATGTGATTATACAAATGAAGGCAGGATAGCAAACATATTGAATGGATGATGGTTAGGTCATATAAATATATGTAGATATAGGTTGAAGTTGAAGCACTCCGAAAATTTTATATAGTATGTGAATTATGAGAGGGTGAAAGGTACAATTAGGTCATTATAAGAAGGATTGGAAAATTTTCGTGAATTACCTAGTTATTGATTTCACGCACTTATGTTGGGATGATTGTATTAAGTATGTACATGAGATTGTAGAGTGGAGATGATCCTTATCATGTTAGAAAATACATAAATTGTACTAAGTAAGTACCTCCTGAAATTCTCTGTGTAGGCTATTGACTAAATGTTATTGAGGGAGTTATATTGATCTTACCCCTTGACAAGTAGAAGGTCTGGAAGATGTTTGTACATTATATTGGATGTTATAGATGATGGTTCCAATCTAGAATGTTAGTTATGTGTTCTTACTTCTATGCGCTATTTAAGTTACGAAACACATGATATGGCAAATAAGATGGTTAATATTGAATACGCAATAGATCTTCAATGTTAATGTAAGTGATGTTACATGTGCTATTCTATGATTTCACATCCAATAGGAATACTATACAAACAATAGGTGGTTAGAAGAGTTGTATGAATGATTAACAAAGGGTCATCCTCAGGGTAAAGGGTTGAAAGGTATAGGAATTAGCTTTAATTGGTTAAATAGACGTTCTACTATGTAAAATTTTCTATGACTAGGAAATTGTTGTCCTTATTATCTCTTTATGGCATGGGATTGTATAGAATAAGGAAGTATAAATGTGTGACACAGGAACACGCTTGTACCCTTGCTTGTAGTTTTAGAAGGGATAATGGTTATAATAGAAGTATACTTGTGTATTCTAAGTAGTTAATAAGATGCATATGATGAAACTGTAGGATTTTACTTTTGATATATATATTCGTATGATGTTAAGGGATTACTAATGTGTGTTAATACAAGTAAACATACACCTTGACATGTGCGGTCATACAATAAAGTGGTATGCAGCCTCCTTCATAAAGGTATGTGACTATCTTTATGAAACTATACAAGTATATATGAAGACGATTTATTGTTACTTACATGATGTTGGCATGTGCAAGAAAAGTCGTATAATTTAATGGGTGCTTGACACAGTTAAAGTTAAGGATTGAGGTGAACTGAATGTAATGTCCATAGGAAGAATGTATTTCAAGGCATTATGTAATCATATTAATTAAGCTAGTGATGTTCATTTTAGATGATGATCTTCTTATTTTTATGCATAGGGGAAAGATCTCCTTACAAATATTTTATTTGTTGTTAACAGGTGAATTAGGCTTATGGTCGAAATTCTGTGGAACCTGTGGAAAGACACGAGCGTAAATGTTATGCATGGTAAAGAAAGGAGTGAGGAATTAAGATTCACATCACAATCGTTACTTATTTCTTTTAAGTCTGAGTTTGATTTGTACTGCAGTGTTTAATTTCTAGCATTCTATTCATACAACAAAATAGAGACGAATGTGAATAAACCAAGAATCTATCTACTGCGTTTTCTTCCAGACATTCTGTCAGTACATAATACAAAAATGTTTAACCTACGGATTGAACTGAGGTGATTTCCCTTCCTTCCTTCTACCGACACAAAATAAAAAGAGATTTTAACCAAGATCTAGCCATTGCCTTATCATTCCAAGCATTACCATGCTAGCTTCAACATCTATAGAGTGTTAAGAGATTCAAGCTCAACTATTAAAACAGAGATCCAAGCATCCACTAAAAGTTGTAGCAAGAAGAGATCCAGGCATCAACATTCTCATTTGGCATGCTTATGATTTATACCTGCAGTTATGAGACTGCATAAATGTATCAACAAGATAAAATTGTAGCATGTCTCTATATAGAAAGATCCTAACCCCGGGATTTATTTGTCCTTATTTATAAATTACTGTGGTTAATCTACAATAACCTATTTTGACAAGGAATTAAATTGGTATTCTCAGAAATTATAAAACCAAATAGCTCTCCTAATACCAATAACCCATACTAGTTGGAAACTAAAGATAGTGACCACAAGGAAAACACAAATAAAGAGATCAAAAGCTTTAACCAAGTCTGAGCTAGATTCAACGAAAATCATGGCCGTAAAAAGGATTTATGACTTCCTGAAAAACGTAACAAAACTGGAAATCCGAAATAAGATCGCGGCCATTGGTATAACCCAACCGTGGTAGTAAGCGGAGATCTACAGGTAGCATTAAATAGAGGTCTACAGGATTCGACACTGTATATTAATAATCAAATCTATTTCCACAGAGATCCTACCTTCCGGGCGCTACCTGGTTCAAAGGTTCCATGTAATATATAATATTCCAGTAAATGCTAGATGAGAGCCAACAAATCTTTAACCAACAATTTATAAACAGCGATCTCAGTATATAAATAGCGATTTCAGTAATTGCTCCACCAAAATATAGTAGGCAGAGAAATTAAACTACCATCCCTTTCAGCATGCGTCAAGATTAATAGGTTTGGATTTATGAATAAAAGCAAATCTGCGATAATTTGTTCACACAGATATTACCCAACCTGAGCGCTGAGCACTAATCCGTTTACGGTAGAGATCAATACTTTCTCCAAACTCATCACCAAGTGCTTGTTCTCCCTTGTAAATTTCAAGACTCTCTTAAACTGAGAGATAAGCATTCCTCCTCCACATAAAGATCCACATTCTATTAAACTGATCAATGAGCGTTTTTCCCTTGAGCAAGGATGGACACTCTAATTCCTCGAGAGATGAGCATTTTCCCTTTTTCCTAGTGTTACGCAGAGATCTATCTTTTAGTATAATCATAGAGATCTATATTCCTATACTCGCAAAAGTAAGCACCGATACCACTCGCCTCTGTCTGCTCTTGTAAGTCCTTGACCCACAAGAGTGTACTATCAACCAGCTCTAGCATGAACCGGAATTCTCCAAAAGTGATTCCCCCCTTCTCACCCGAACTCCATTCTTCTTAAGAAGGATGGGCTTTTCTCCAAAACAAGACAAAAGGCCAAAAGAAGGAATACTCAACATCCCCTCGTAGGGACAAATAGCGGCTACGTTGATAACCATTTGGCACTCCCTCAAGGAGTCCAACTAAAAGCAAACTCCTACATCAGTAAACCGCTATCTTCCACCATCCAGTAATACCGCGGCTTGTTTGGAAGTATAACTATGCTCCTTGTAATAATTAAACTATAAGATATACTCTGATATTACTGCGAGTTGTCGAATATCTTTGTAATATAAAAATTGACGTTTTCAACAGCGAGCTAAATATATTTATAGCACTTTTCTGGTAATGGTAAATTCAGATCTATGATAAATAACTGCGCAAAGGATATACATACAGTTATGGATCGCAGGCTAAGAGCAGCAACTGTAACTTGAAATCCAAGAATCGTCCTCCCGAGCAGTCTCCTTCATCCCGATCTATAGTGGGTTGGCCAAGAGATCGTTCTCGCTTAATGCCCAGATCCTAAACAATGATCGCCTGGAATTCCAACGACATAGCGAAGGGATCATCTCCTCGAGACTCACGCAGTCCTTCAATCAATAGGGAAAATCCCCCCCCCTTCTCACTCAGATCTCTCCAAATAAATAACAAGAGAAAAGTCATGACTCCAACTCCACTTGAGTGCCAAGTGGTGGAAGAAACAACGATTTCCTTTCCAAGTGGAAGAAAGATGGAGGAAACACACCCGAGGAGAATCTCGGTAGGTAAGGAAAATGTCCCCTTCACTGAAGCTTGATTCCTTCTTTTAAGGAACACTAACGCTTAGATACAACCGCTAAATAATTACATCAAGTGCTCCATGTTGCTCAACATGGGGAGCTCAGATAAACTGGGTTTAATTTCTATAATTGTTAACTTATTTTAAGTACTAGTTATCTCGTAACACTTTTGATGACACTACGTTATATCAATCTTTAAAAATTCCATCTCTCGTGTTTGATATAACCAGGCTTATGCGTATGTGTCAAAGACCATCCGAGCATTCACCCTTACTTTTCTTTGATCAACTAATATATGAGATTCAATAAATGACTTCATTTAGACCACTCCACTAGTATTATTATTTGTCTTCTATATATATGCTAACACATGACCCATGATAAATATACTATCCTCATTCAACTTTAGAATAAATGGCATTGTAAGCCACGTATTATTTTATTTCTGGATAGTTATATTATTCTACTTTAGAATGAATGGCATTTTAAACCATAAATTATTTATTCTCAATAAAAGTTCCTATGGATGTCTTCATACCAATATAATCCTCTTGGTGTATCCATGTCTTGAAGTAGTACAAAATGGTACTTTGTAACTTAGTCTCACTTAGGCTTGTGGCCGTAATAATAGTTAGGATTTAAGCTATGATGTGCCTAATACACGTTCACTAAATACTCGCTATTACATGATACTTTTATTTTCCATTTCTTAATATTGATCTTAATTAAATTGATAACTATAGGTTTCTCTTTAGGGAAACTTTTTCATCAAACTTCCAATAAAATTAATTAACCCTGATGACCATTCCTCTTGTCATCCCATGGTCACTGTGCATCCACAGATTTTCATTTCTTCCCCTAGTTTAGTTGTCATCGATTAGTTGCATCACCGCCTCTTAAGTTTACAAACTAGCAATTAAACCTCATAAGTTATCGAGTTTACTAGTGGGGCCTTGGCCTTGAGTCCCTGACTAGTAACCAAGTGTACAACAATATTTTCATTTTTAACATAATAGGTCATAAAGGAGGGATATCACATCCTCATCCCCTTTAAAATAACACCGTCCTCGGTGTTCACTCTTCTCTTGGAGCAATCATTTGTACCACAAAACTATAATTCAAAAGAAACAATGTTTAGTAACAACTTGTCATCAACTTCATAATCAAACTCGGAAACATAAATCATGAGTTCTTTATTGCACATATCACTTGCAATATATGGAATAAATCTAGCGCTCCATGATTGTATACTGTTGACTAAATCAACAAACAACATTCACTTGATCCAGGAAATTCTTGCCTAACACCTTAGTGCTCACGCAGCAATCCTTTCTCTCATGCCTTGCCTAACACCTTAGTGCTCACGCAGCAAACATTTCTCTCATGTTTTTCCTAACACCTTAGTGCTCACGTAGCAAACATTTCATTCATGTCTTGCCTAAAACCTTAGTGCTCATGCAGCAAACATTTCTTTCATGTCTTGCCTAACACCTTAGTGCTCACGAAGCAACCATTTCTTTCATGTATACTAAGCAGCGTCCTGCCTCCCACATATACATTTTCTTGTAGCCTTCCTAGGTCTTACAGCCAGCCGATTCTCCGAGAATCCTAGTGGCTGTCCAATCCCTAATTTTAGGGAGTATTTCAATGCCATTACAACACTCTTTACACAATTCCCCTCAAGCCTTCTCGCTTGAGTCCCAGAATTTATTTTCCCCAAGCTGCCTTGCTTGAGTCTAGAAAAATCCATTTCAATTTAATCAATTTATTTCGTCACATTACATTCTGTACCCATACGATTACTCTGACCAATCTGGGTCGAGTGCTTTGTTCAACAATAATTATCAACATTTTAAAAAGAATCTACAACAGTTGTGATGTGGATCTTAAATCCTCACCCCCTTATTTTACCATGCATAATATTTATGCTCTTGCATTTTCACAAGCTTCACAGAAATTTCACCATCTGCCAAGTTTCACTTGTTAGTATCACTTTATATACAAAATCAAATATTGTAAGAAGATCCCTTCCTTAAAGAGAAAATCATCTTTCTTAATAAAATATCCATATGTGATCATCTAAGATGTCATTTCCTACTACACATAACTAGCTTATAAGATTACATAATGCTTTGAACACAATATAACATTCTTTCTATGATGATCCATGGACATTATGACCATTTAACCTCGAAGGTTAGCTTTCACCATTTCAACACAATTTACTATTTTAGTTATACAACCCTTTTTGTATACCCTAAGATCATATAGAGATAACCAATTGTCTAAAACAAACTTACATACCTTATACAGATAACCATGTACCTTTGTAAAGGCGACCGCATAGCTCACCTTCATCTGCCGAGGTTCCAGTTTACTTGTATCATCATGCATTAGTATTATACATGAATCAATATATATATCCCACATTTACCCATTGATGGGTGTCAGGAAGTGATGTGTGGGAAAATAACATTTGCTCGACCACAACATGCAAAGTGTTAGTCGTATAAAGGTAATTAAATCATAAGAACAATCACACATATAACATATGTTCAAACATCATGTTTACTTGTTTCATAAAGCTTATACCTCGATTACTATCTCAAAGATCACTTCCGATCTACCCTGCAAATTCCATGTCATCAATGTTTTCCTTAACACATAATAAATAAAAATAGTCATTCCTCGTGGCAACATAAGGACGTCAGAAGATTACAGCATCCTACTAACCTGTATTCATTTCATGTTGGTTCTAGGTTTCCAATACTCTATCCCTTAACAAAATAATCAATTGAGAAAACATATAGCTGTACATGGATAGCAAGTCGTCATAAAAGTATAACTATTACTCATTGTTTCCTACGTCTATCTTAGTAGAAATTACTGAAATAAGAGGTATATGTAAAAGGTACTCATGCATTTTCATCATATGTATTAACTGATTAATATTCATATGTATACTTTTTTAAGTAATTATAACCATTTTCCTTTTGTTGAACTTATATGTAAGGGTACAAGCATGCTTCAATGTCACAAAAATCGTATTATAATTACTTATCCTATACAATTACATAACATCACATAATTATGCTTCCCTCATAACTAGAGAATATTAAATTCACAATGGCTCCTCCTGCAGCATGCACCTTTACAAATTTTACTACTAAGGTCAACAGCATTATAAATTTATAAACTTTCTTATTTAAGACAACTCATATGTAAATGGAACTTGATCGTTTCTTACATAGTTCAAGACCCAAGACTGACCCAAACTATCAAATCTTTAATGGACCTTTTAACATATAGACTTACTTTTGATTTGAACTTAATGGATCTTTTAACAGATCTCAGTTGCTTACATTTCCCATCTAAATTTCATATTTGGAAATCTAGACTATTGGTCAATCAAGTTTACTTAGTTATCTAAGGTCAACCCAATTAGGAGACTTCCTTAGCCTATAAAATTCACTTTGAAATAGCTAGGATAACTTCCAATACGTGCTTTTACTCTACTTACAAGTACCCATTTCATAAGGACTTAACTCCCATAGTATAACTTTTTTAAAGTAAATTTATGACCTTATAGAGTATGAAATACATTGTAGAGTATGATGAGATATT
Organism: Larix kaempferi; assembly: GCA_027924585.1. Classification (NCBI taxonomy): domain Eukaryota; kingdom Viridiplantae; phylum Streptophyta; class Pinopsida; order Pinales; family Pinaceae; genus Larix; species Larix kaempferi. Next base: position 40,805,832 of record BSBM01000217.1, read on the forward strand.
CATCGTTTAGTATTTATCAATAGAAGATCATTCAATTACATAAAGAGACGTGTATGTTCACAAATAGACACTACTAAGCCATTATAATGCTCCAACGAAGTGGAACATACTTACTTGCAATTCCCAAAACGTCATGTTGCTTACCTCTTGCCGATCCTTGGAAATGAAGTTTTATGTTTGCGTCTTATAGAATGGAGTTCTTTCCTAGCTCGACAAACTTGTTTTTGTTTTCCTCTATTGAGCCCAATAAGCCCGAGTGTTTGCAACCTGTGCTCTAGCGGAAGAAACTTGAAGTCGAGCTCGGAGATTCATTTTCCCCTCCTCCAGTACAATCCATGCATCCAAAATGAAACGAAAACAATTGATTAGTAAACTGAACAACCTTCATACAACCAAATTAGCCATTATAGTTATTGGAAAAATAAAATAAAAGAGTGAATAACTTAACAAAAATAAGCGAAACTTTAACCTGTCAACCCGATCCAGCTGGTCCATTGTTGTCTACTTTTCCGTAGGATCCCTCCAGCAAAGCTCGTTTAACCATAGGTGAAGCAACCGTTATCTTCGCCACCAAATCATAGGCTCATGCTTTCAGTCGCATGGCCTCCCCCGAGCTTTGGGTCGTAGAGCTCACACAAGTATTTCAGAAATTCAGTTTGGGATTCCCTTCCCACCAGGATTTCTAAGCCAAACCCTTAGATAGCAGCAAGTCTTTGAGGCATTCGAAAATTACGAAAATCGTCCAAATTATGGGCCCCTTACCCATTTCCTAAGCCTTCCTTATAAAGGAAAATCTCCTGCGACACATGTCGCTTCATGCATAATTAAATATTTTTAATTAATTATTTAATTAAAACACTCACCCATCCAAGTGTCAGTTTCTCTGGGAAGTGCACCTACATCCCTAAGTTTGCTCTAGTTTGTCCCCCAGATATTTTAATCAACTCCTAGCTTTTAGTTGACTAGGTGTCTAATCTTAGGATTCTATTTTGCTCCTAAATAATGATTTCTATTATTTTAAATGCTCAACAAAAACAACTATTCATGTGCAAATGTCTAAACTATTTTTTATGCATTTGCTAAGTAATAATCTAGAGTTATTCTCCTAAGTTTTTATGCAGTTTAATTTAACAATCAAACTCACTAGGATCACGGTGCCGCGCCGTTGGGATCCTGGTTCCTTAATTTTAATTCTCTGACATGGCACCACTCCATCGGGTCCAGTCATCCATGGTTTCCATTCCTTGGCATGGTACCGCATCGTTGGGTCCTTGCGTCCATTCTTTCATTTCTCGACAGGGTACCGCATCGTCGGGCCCTTCTGCCACCATCTTTCTGTTTTGACTTGCGGGAACTCTTGTAGGGATTTTAGGAATCGTTACCATCCATCCTCCATCTACATGCTATCTAGGGACTAATGGCACTGAGGAGTGAGTCCGTTCTCACTGCGCGCCCCTCAACTCGTACGTGACCAGCTCCGTCGTGGCCTACCTCGTACGCCCTCACGCATTCCTCTTGAGCAAGCGGGTCAGTGCTTATCTGCTCATGCGTGGTATTCTTGTCGGAAGTAGACATCGTCGTCGCTCCCCCTGTGTGTGATTTACCCGTACTCTACGACCCTTCATATTCCTTTGTGTGTCCTTCGGTGAACCGTTTCACCTGTCGCTACACACATTTCTCACAAACATAAATCATTATTTTATTGATTTACAATCAATCGTAATCATAAATATACTCAAAATAAAATCAAAGGATTATTTTATTAATGTTTCAAACAGTCGGGTCACTAAGCAAGTGCCCTCAATGTCTACAGTAGTCTAGGGGCACTACATACACCCCTACTTATTTAGAACTTCGTCCCGAAGTTCATAATAAATGCGGAAAGCTATGACGCATCTCAGTTGCGTCCTCCCAAGTCACAAAGCTAGGGTTGTAGCTGTCCTACTATACTTTGACTTGACCAATCAAGGCTAAGCATTTAAGCAAGAACTGATTAATCAATTATCCCAGTCCACACATATAATTCAATTCATTAATTTATTTATCAACTATAGTCATGCACATCATCAGGTGATTCTCCCTTATTAAGACACATCCTAACTCGAAGGGCCACTTTATTGAAGTCTGTTACGTTGGGTCACTCGACAGGTGCTCTTAAAGTCCATAGTCATTTTAGGGGCATTACATACACCCCCTCTTGTATAGAAATTCGTCCCGAAGTTAATTTTGTTCTCGTACTTCCGACACTAGGCTTAACTTTTAATTTCCTATTCTCACCTTCTTGCCATTTTCTTCTATTTCTCTTAAGCAATCATGGCCATGTTCTAATAATTAATTTTCCAAATCTTCTAGTATGGTTATAATACATTCTCAATCGTAATTTTGTGCAATGCAACTCCAATAATGCCCTCATAATTGTCAATACCACACTAGATTTTCTATGTCTTCTAGTCATGTGCAAAGATCCATAATATACAAATTGACTACAAGTTATAAAGCACCAATGGCCATACCACAGTTACTCAATCATCCCTTCGCACAATGAATCCGAACAAGAATGCAAATCTGTTGCCTATCCCTTCCTCCAATATGAAAAGGTGAACGTCATACCATATTCGGTAAAATAATGACGGCAAATTATAATCATCGGTTAACAAATCTAGAGCGGTTACAAAATATTCCAAAATCCAATTCCCAAAATACTACATCCAAAGCCCTACTTGTTTTTAATAGTGTTGGTTCTCAATTTGACAAGATTCCAAGCATCAATGCTTAGCGACTTAGTCGAACATATTAAACTTTATCCATTAGTATTTTCATCGGTAAGTTCATGTCCAGGTCAATGAGCTTATCACATCCTTACCTCATTTTATCATTTATGTTGTCATAAGACCACTTTGTTAGTCTCATCAATTCATACTATAAGTGTTTTTCTCATCATCATCGAGCCCTGTCTCGGCTAGTTGTAATTTCATCAGGATTGACTATGTCCTTGGGTTAGCTGCATTCCGTTCAGTTCATTGTGTTGATCATCTCCATACATCATTTTACTAAAATTGTCTTCGTTTGGTCCTTTCAATGGACTTTCCAAGTTTCATCTTATGTGTCTATATAGTCCCATCGAGTCTTGTCTTAAGGTCTAGTCATCTTTTCATATAATTTTTTTTTTGTCATGTCATGAGGTTAACATAATTGTGTTCAACTCGTTGTTTCGACACTTCATTTCACAAAAAATTGCCTTGATTTTTCCCTATTATTTATGTCCAACCTATTTACAATTTTCAAAACTATCTTCCAACTTTTGCATTTCCCCAGTTGGACTTATTATATTTACAATAATTTTAAAAGTAAACTCCCCCTAATGTGAAAAAATAAGATTCAAACTATCGAGTCCAATTCAATTTCTAGTATCTATGTATATGTATAATCTAATATATATTTAGCTTTGAAATGATCGAATGAGGTTGTAAGATATAATCCCCACATTTTAGATATATAAAAATTTAAAAAAGTTTAAAATTTATTTAATTAAACCAATATCTTGCCACATAATCAAATGGTTGTCAAAATATCTATACTTTACTCTCTCTATATATCAATAACAACTTTCCAATATATGTATATATATTAAATATCAAAACAATATATATCAAATCACAACCTTCAAAAAAAAAAATTATTTACTCAAGGCAATATATATCAAAACGGGAACTTTCCAATATATATATATTAATACCAATATATATATCAAATGATAACTTTCCAAATCTTATATATTAAATACAAATATATGTCAAATAATAATTTTCAAAACGTATATATCAAATACTAATATGTATCTACTTACATTTTTCCAAAATTTATATAATAAATACACATATACAGAAAATGACAACTTTACCAAATATATATCTATTAAATACCAATAAATATATCAACTGACAGTTTTCCAGAATTTATATAATAAATGCATATATATAATTATGTAAAATGACAACTTTACAATTTACATATATTAAATACCAATATGTAATCAACTAACAGTTTTCCAAAATTTTTATATAATAAATACATATAAATATCCAATGACAACTTTACAAAATATATATATATATATATATAGATATATATATAACCACTTAAATATCATTAAAATAGTATAGACAATAAATTGGTGCTATCATGCTTTTAGTGATTATGATGTGATTCCATGATATTTTCCAGATGCATATACGGTCTACTTAAATAACTTTTTAATCAATAATAAGCCATTATTCCAAAAATCTCATTCCTTTATTTAGTCACTTACCTAAGAGTTAACCAATATGACCTATGGATACTTTAAACTTTACTCCATGTTTTTTTTTTAATCACAAAACAACATTATCATATAATTATATATAACTATGGAATTACTTTGTTCGCTAAGTCACATTTTATGAACCTGTCTTAACTACAATTAATATAATGACGCTTATGAACTTCCACTTCTTAACTACTATAGCTAAATGGCATATATTTTAACTATCATTCTTAACAAATTTGATACAATGCTTAATACTCTTTACACATTCCAAAACGATAACACCTATTAACTTCCACTAGATAGCTATCGGGACTCAATTGCATAATCTTGTAAACCTGAAATCCAAACTTAGTAACAATAACTTTAATTCATTTATTCATTAGTTAAAGAGAGCTCGACGCATAAATCAACTGTGCCATCAGCCATGTATTGATCTTCATCAAACACAGTTTTCACATCGCTGATTGTGAAGGTTCGCTGAGCAAAGGTTTAACTCTCTCTTAAATTAACCACCAGATCAGGAGGGCGTGCCTCTTTTCAGAAGTGCCACTTAATTATATTTCAAGCTAATTAAGGGAAGTCACCAGGATTCAGTTTTACAAGTTAGACACTGCACGCCAAGTCTTCGAAGGTAGTAAAGAATTTAGAGCGCCAAAACGCTTAATGCAGTGGGCTGAGATCTCGGGACTGAGAGAGATTTCAGCCAGCAACAATTTCCTATCGGCTAGTTAACTGATTCTCCATTCCATCATTTAAAGTTGATAGTTATTTAGTGGATCTCAAGTGAATTTCTATCTACGCTTCCATCCGCTCAAATAATTGAGCAGTATAACTTACCCCATAGAACTTAAATAGATGCTTTAACGCAACATCTATTCATTGAAAGGTCCGCAACGCTGCACATCACTAGGTAGACTGCTCACAGTCTACATTCTTTGATCTCTTATTTAGAATAGCGCCAAAATTTATGTCAAAAGAACATATGCGGAATCAAGTGAACTTTCCATCCGCCATAGTTTTAATATAATAATCCTATCGTTGTTAAAACCACCAACCACGACCTCTCTATGAACTCAACTCTAGATCGAATTACAATTCGATTATTTATTTCACACTTACAAAATTTAGATACAAAGATATAAGGAATCACCACAACCGAATACATGGGTTATTGAGGTCATTCGACAGGTAGTAGTTCATATAAACGCCATCGTTGATGCAAAGGTAATCTAGGATAATCAATGATAACTGCAAATAAATAACTCCAGAATTCAAAAATTTAATACAGTGCTTCCAACAGTGATTCAGATCCAGATTCGAACGCTATGAGGTTGATTCGCAGAGACCAAGCAAATGAGAGAAGGATCAACCCGATTGACATTAAGTCATAACAAGAATTAAGACAGTATATAAGCGTTAACCCAGTCATCGGCTTTCAGTTTGCATGCTTATGCAAGGGATCACCTAGATAGGCGTCAAGCAATAGTAGAGATTCGAGACTTTTGAAAGAATATAAATTAATAAACAAAATAATATGCCATCTCAATTACGGATCTGGGAACGCCTCTTCCGTTCTGAAATTAGGGCACGGAGATTGTAAAATGAACAATAATCAGAGCTGTTCAAAGATAATGCCTAGCATTTCTTCTCTTATCCTAGAACGATTAGCAGGTTTGAAATTAAATTCCCAAATCCCAGATGCAAAGTCTTGAAGTAAATAAAACACAAAGTTTAACAAAGGTTAGGAACCGAATTATAATTGACGATGCACAGAGAGGATGGATCCTCAAATTCTTCATTCGGAGCAGAGTATTAAAATTTCCATTGCCAGAAATATATCTTTGAATGTCATATGAGGACGGATCCACTAATCTCCTCAATCCAAATCGAGTATTTAAAATTTCTCCTGACAGGAATATAATTCTGAATGTAATATGAGAATGGATTGCTAATTTCTTCAATCCGAACAGAGAGTTAAAATTTCTATTGACAGAAATTTAATGCTGAATGCAATATGAGAATGGATCGCTAATTTCTTTAGTCCGAACAGAGTATTAAAAATTCTATTGACACAAGTATACTCTGAATATAATATGAGAAGGGATCCACCAATTTCATCATTCTAAAACAACGTATTACAATTTCTATTGACAAAAAAAAAAAAAAAAAAAAAAAAAAAAAAACAAACAAACAAACTTAACTAGAGATCTGCAACAATCGATATGGATTCAGTAATAGTTACAGACCTCAACGTTGCTGCACAGGAGTAATCCGAGTTCCTTCCAGCGCATGCATTCGGAGCGAAGGATGAGTTATGAGATACGAGTTACGGATGCAATAAATAAAAGGAAGACACGCAGGATTGCTAAAAATCAGTAGACACTTAAGTGACAGTTGCTACAACCATACGGCCTAAACTCCACTCGACAATTTGGCGAGCCGGGTTTTTGTAATGGAGTATATCACTCAGGAATCCGAGGAGAATAATACACATCAAGTAGTGGATTGCTACAAAATCGTGGAAAGGTGCAGTTGGATGTCGTGCACATCAGTTTGGCATATGATTTATTTATTTTATTTATCTGTAGCTTACTCTCGGTGTAAATTATTTATTACCAGGGACCGGACAAAAATAAAATAAAAATAAAAATAAAATAACATACAGAGATCTGGAGAATCGCTACTCCACAGTGTTGGATTTAGATCTTTTCCATCAATTTCCGCAATAAATAATAAAGGGATTTCCGATGCAAACTTATGTTAATCTATGTATCTGGATGGGGAGACATTACACGTGGATTCATACAAAATGAATATTAAGTGCAGATTGATCTGGGCCTTTCCCGATCTCCTCAAGGTAGACTGGCGGATGCAATCCATGCATTTAAACTGCAATCCATGCATTTAAACTCCGATAATAACAGAAGGATAGACTCGAACATGGAGCCGGTATTCAAGACACCCTCGATACGGTCGATCTATGGTTTTGGAATGTAGTAGGTCAATACAGAGAGCGGTTGGATAATTACAGGGCGGTGGATAACTTGATGAGAGATAGACTGGGCTTTGAATTTTATAGATGGAAGCTCGATCCTGAGCACTTATCCGACCACCAATAATACATGCCTGAGAGGTGATTCAATTAGTTAAAATCGGTCAACTAATTTCTCAAGGAGGGAGTCGATCTGGTAAAGCAATTTATCTACAGAAAAAGAAATCAATCTCAAACATTAACCCGACCACAACAATTAATATACCAGAAAGACGATCCAATTGATTAAACTGAACAACGACAGTAAAACAAAAATTCAAAGAAGATCGATTTGATCTGATCCAATAGGGAAGTTTAAACTGGCATAGACAAATAATACCCAATGGGTTTGACTGTGTTTTAGTAGAAATAGAGTACTGAGAAGTATAGCTGAACATCGAGATCGATTCATCTACGTTTTTGGAGAGTTTGCGTACTAGAAAGAAATAGAATGACACCCTTCTGATAATGAAGATCAGATAGCGAAAAATTTAACAGCAAATAATCGGTCTAGTTTAAGGAAATGAATCTCTGAGATTTCTTGACGGGGAAAAACCGATCTTGTTCAGTTACCCAAACACTGGAATTATACTACCAGAAGGACGATTCAAATAATCCACGAAACTCAATTGCACAAAGTCGATCTGGTCAAGGAAGTTGATCTTTGAAGATCAATGGCAGGAAGAAAAGTTGATTTTAAACATTAACGCCGAAATGGATTGGTCCAAGGTGAATCGAGGGATCATCAAATGGGTTCGGTTTTCCAGGATGGACAATGCTAAAAACAGAGACAGAATTTACAATCACAAATGTACAGTAATATCGATCTCTTATCAAATCAATCGTGACCGGGTAAGGTGAATGAGCATACCTAGAAATTTTAAATCAGAAAATAAAAACCAGAGTTTGAAGATTTTAGAAAATGGGTATGAATAACCCCGATCTCGATGTAGAATAGAACATATTCAAATATACTTTAGAGTTCAATTATTTTCGACAGTGAATTAAATCATTCAGATCTTATTGCAAAATATAACATTTTCAGAATGCAAATCAGAGATCTAATATTTTCGACTGTGAATTAAATAATTCAGATCTTATTGCAAAATAAAACATATTCAGAATGCAAACCAGAGATCTAATATTTTCCATAGTGAAATAAATAATTCAGATTTTATTGCAAAATAAGCATATTCAGGACTCTACAGAAATCCTAGATCCATAACCCTTATTAAAACAGAAATTAGATATGAAAGCTAAAGAGTGAAAGAACCTCTGTGAATAGCTCAGTCGGAGGTGTAACCCACGAAATTTGCAGTTGTACTTCTGTCGTCGATCTAAGTCCAGTTCCCTCGAGGCTCGACCGGCTCTGATACCAAATGTAAGACCCCTCCTTTAGGGTCCCCTTGAACTGAACCTGAAACTTGAACAACTTCATACAACCAAATTAGCCATTATAGTTATTGGAAAAATAAAATAAAAGAGTGAATAACTTAACAAAAATAAGTGAAACTTTAACCTGTCAACCCGATCCAGCTGGTCCATTGTTGTCTGCGTCTTCTATAGGATCCCTCCAGCAAAGCTCGTTTAACCATAGGCGAAGCAACCGTTAGCTTCGCCACCCAACCATAGGCTCATGCTTTCAGTCGCATGGCCTCCCCCGAGCTTTGGGTCGTAGAGCTCACACAAGTATTTCAGAAATTCAGTTTGGGCTTCCCTTCCCACCAGGATTTCTAAGCCAAACCCTTAGATAGCAGCAAGTCTTTGAGGCATTCGAAAATTACGACAATCGTCCAAATTATGGGCCCCTTACCCATTTCCTAAGCCTTCCTTATAAAGGAAAATCTCCTGCGACACATGTCACTTCATGCATAATTAAATATTTTTAATTAATTATTTAATTAAAACACTCACCCATCCAAGTGTCAGTTTCTCTGGGAAGTGCACCTACATCCCTAAGTTTGCTCTAGTTTGTCCCCCATATATTTTAATCAACTCCTAGCTTTTAGTTGACTAGGTGTCTAATCTTAGGATTCTATTTTGCTCCTAAATAATGATTTCTATTATTTTAAATGCTCAACAAAAACAACTATTCATGTGCAAATGTCTAAACTATTTTTTATGCATTTGCTAAGTAATAATCTAGAGTTATTCTCCTAAGTTTTTATGCAGTTTAATTTAACAATCAAACTCACTAGGATCACGGTGCCGCGCCGTTGGGCTCCTGGTTCCTTAATTTTAATTCTCTGACATGGCACCACTCCATCGGGTCCAGTCATCCATGGTTTCCATTCCTTGGCATGGTACCGCATCGTTGGGTCCTTGCGTCCATTCTTTCATTTCTCGATAGGGTACCGCATCGTCGGGCCCTTCTGCCACCATCTTTCCGTTTTGACTTGCGGGAACTCTTGTAGGGATTTTAGGAATCATTACCATCCATCCTCCGTCTACATGCTATCTAGGGACTAATGGCACTGAGGAGTGAGTCCGTTCTCACTGCGCGCCCCTCAACTCGTACGTGACCAGCTCCGTCGTGGCCTACCTCGTACGCCCTCACGCATTCCTCTTGAGCAAGCGGATCAGTACTTATCTGCTCATGCATGGTATTCTTTTCAAAAGTCGACATCGTCGTCGCCCCCCCTGTGTGTGATTTACCCGTACTCTACGACCCTTCATATTCCTTTGTGTGTCCCTCAGTGAACCGTTTCACCTGTCGCTACACACATTTCTCACAAACATAAATCATTATTTTATTGATTTACAATCAATCGTAATCATAAATATACTCAAAATAAAATCAAAAGATTATTTTATTAATGTTTCAAACAGTCGGGTCACTAAGCAAGTACCCTCAATGTCTACAGTAGTCTAGGGGGACTACATAATCGAATCGACTATACGCTGCCCAGTTAAAAAAAAAGGTTGGTCGATTCCTCACAGGGGTAGATCAAATGACACACATAGAGTCATGACAGTGACCTTCGAATAGGATGAAGGAAGAGAAGGTTCGCATGACCTAGGTCTTGAGTTTTAACTTAGGCGAAAATCTAAAATAAAAAGAACTCTCACACAGATTTCAGGCTAAGCTAGTAGATCATTGCCATCACGATCATTCTGCTTGGGTTAAAGTCGCAGAAATGAATGCAAAGAAGAATGCAACGCAGTTACAATACATGCAATCGTTTTACAGATTTACTCCTTTTTAAAGGTTGAAGAAAATCAACATAGTTACAATCATTCAGTCACTTATCCGATCAGCGGATTCCTTTGAAAGTTGGAAGAATACAAAATACAGTTTTCTCACTGGAGTTTTGTACAAAGATATTATAGATCACAGACAGTTGGCGGCGAGGCAATTATTAGATCAGATTCTGAGATTTTAAAGAAATGGGTATAGAAAATACAAGTCTGAGATTTTAAAGAAATGAGTATAGAAAATACAAGTCGATCTGAGCATCAAGACTGAATATTGTAATGAAAATACATAATCGATCTCAATACTGAGCTTCGAACAGGAAATCGATCTTGTTTAATATATATATATATATATATCAAAGACAGAAATTTTTGCTAACTATCAATTTACCTGTTATGACTGAATCTCCAACGTACTACTAGAAGGACTCACACACGAGAATATACATCGTTTTCATTATTTTATATCAACAACACCATACCCAGTCGTGTGCGGCAGTAGTTTAAATATAAAACAGTATATCTAAAACTGATTATATAAATTTTCACCCCCCCTTTTTTTTTTTTTTTTCAAATAAAATTACCATTTTCAGAAATCAAGAAGGGTCAGAATTATTCAATTAAGATCTCTAATAATTTCTGAAATAAATTTTTTAGTAACAGCCATTTAAATACAATCAAACCTGTGTAAATGGTTGCTCGGTCGAAGGTATAAATCCACAAAGGTCGCAGCTCCAATCCCGCTGTCGTTCACCCTCAAGGCTCAATCGGCTCTGATACCAAATGTAGGACCCCTCCTTTAGGGTCCCCTTGAACTGAACCTGGAACTTTAACAACTTCATACAAACAAATTAGCCATTATAGTTATTGGAAAAATAAAATAAAAGAGTGAATAACTTAACAAAAATAAGCAAAACCTTAACCTGTCAACCCGATCCAGCTGGTCCATTGTCGTCTGCGTCTTCCGTAGGATCCCTCCAGCAAAGCTCGTTTAACCATAGGCGAAGCAACCGTTAGCTTCACCACCCAACCATAGGCTCATGCTTTCAGTCGCATGGCCTCCCCCGAGCTTTGGGTCGTAGAGCTCACACACAATAATCCAGAAACCCAGCTTGGGTTTCCCCCCCACCAAAATTTCCAGCCAAACCCTCAATAGCAGCAAGTCATGAGGTAACTCAAAATTATGATAGTCATCCAGGGTCTGGGTCCTTTACCCATTCCCAATGCCTTCCTTATAAAGGAAAATCTCATGCGACACATGTCGCTTCATGCAAAAATATTCATTTTATTAAATTAATAAATTAATAAAACTCACGCATCCATGTGTCAGTTTCTCTAGGAGATGCACCAACATCCCTAAGTTTGCTCAAGTTTGTCCCCTAGATATTTCACTTAACTCCTAGATTTGTGGTGTAAGTGGAGTTGACTAGGTGTCCATGCCTAGGATTCCATTTTGCTCCTAAATAAATCTTTATAATATTTTTAAATAATCAGAAGTATCCTTTCATGTGCAAATGCCTAAATAACACTTAATATTATTTAAATGCCAAAGTAATCATTTGTGTGCAAATGCCTAAAGTACTCAAATACATTTCTAAGTAATGTTCTAGGTGCAAACTTATATGTTTCAATGCAGTTAAGTTTAGCAGTCAACTTTTACTAGGACCCCGGTGCCACACCATTGGGCCTCCTTGTTCCTTAATTTAATTTCCCCGACATGGGTGGCCTACAACGTACGCCCTCACGCATTCCTCTTGAGCAAGCGGATCAGTGCTTATCTGCTCATGCGTGGTATTCTTGTTGGAAGTCCACATCGTCGTCGCTCCCCCTGTGTGTGATTTACCCGTACTCTACGACCCTTCATATTCCTTTGTGTGTCCGTCGGTGAATCGTTTCACCTGTCGCTACGCACTATTCTCACAAACGTATATCATTATTTTATTGAGTTACAATCAATCGTAATCATAAATATACTCAAAATAAAATCAAAGGATTATTTTATTAATGTTTCAAACAGTCGGGTCACTAAGCAAGTGCCCTTAATGTCTACAGTAGTCTAGGGGCACTACAAAAATGTGTTTTATTTCATAAATGGAATCAACAAAGTATGCATATTCTACATCATAACGACTTTCTATAGTTTGCACATGCGTCTGGAAATAAGAAAAGCTTACTTCCACCGTTTTTTAAAATCACAGCTTCTAGAAGGTTTACATGATTTCTTAAAAACCATGAGTTTTTAGAAAATGTGTTTTATTTCATAAATGGAATCAACAAAGTATACACATTCTACGTCATAACGACTTTCTATAGTTTGCGCATTCGTCCGGAAATAACAAAAGCTTACTTCCACCGTTTTTTAAAATCACAGCTTCTAGAAGGTTTACATGATTTCTTAAAAAACACGAGTTTTTAGAAAATGTGTTTTATTTCATAAATGGAATCTACAAAGTATGCAAATTCTACGCCATAACGACTTTCTATAGTTTGCGGATGCGTTTGGAAATAAGAAAAACTTACTTCCACCAATTTTTAAAATCACAGCTTCTAGAAGGTTTACATGATTTCGTAAAAAACACGAGTTTTTAGAAAATTGGTTTTATTTCATAAATGGAATCAACAAAGTATGCACATTCTACGTCATAACGAATTTCTATAGTTTGCGCATGCGTTTGGAAATAAGAAAAGCTTACTTCCCTCGTTTTTTAAAATCACAGCTTCTAGAAGGTTTACATGATTTCGTAAAGAACACGAGTTTTTAGAAAATGTGTTTTATTTCATAAATGGAATCAACAAAGTATGCACATTCTACGTCATAACGACTTTCTATAGTTTGCTCAAGCGTCCGGAAATAAGAAAAGCTTACTTCCCCCGTTTTTCTAAATCACAGCTTCTAGAACGTTTACATGGTTTCTTAAAAAACACGAGTTTTTAGAAAATGTGTTCTATTTCATAAATGGAAGCAACAAAGTATGCACATTCTACGTCATAACGACTTTCTATAGTTTGTGCATTCGTCCGGAAATAAGAAAAGCTTACTTCCACCGTTTTTTAAAATCACAGCTTTTAGAAGGTTTACATGATTTCTTAAAAAACAAGAGTTTTTAGAAAATGTGCATTATTTGATAAATGGAATCTACAAAGTATGCACATCCTACGTCATAACGACTTTCTATAGTTTGCGCATGCGTCCGGAAATAACAAAAGCTTACTTCCACCGTTTTTTAAAATCACAGCTTCTAGAAGGTTTACATGATTTCTTAAAAAACATGAGTTTTTAGAAAATGTGTTTTATTTCATAAATGGAATCAACAAAGTATGCACATTCTACGTCTTAACGACTTTCTATAGTTTGCGCCTGCGTCCGAAAATAAGAAAAGCTTACTTCCCCCGTTTTTTAAAATCACAGCTTCTAGAAGGTTTACATGATTTCATAAAAAACACGAGTTTCTAGAAAATGTGTTTTATTTCATCAATGGAATCAACAAAGTGTGCACATTCTACGTCATAACGACTTTCTGTAGTTTGGGCATGCGTCCGGAAATAAGAAAAGCTTACTTCCACCGTTTTTTAAAATCATAGCTTCTAGAAGGTTTAGATGATTTCGTAAAAAAAACGTGTTTTTAGAAAATGTGTTTTACTTCATAAATGGAATCTACAAAGTATGTACATTCTACGTCGTAACGACTTTCTATAGTTTGCGCATGCATTTGGAAATAAGAAAAGCTTACTTCCCTCGTTTTTTAAAATCATAGCTTCTAGAAGGTTTACAAGATTTCTTAAAAAACAGGAGTTTTTAGAAAATGTGTTTTATTTCATAAATGGAATCAACTAAGTATGCCCATTCTACGTCATAACGACTTTCTATAGTTTGCGCATACGTCCGGAAATAAGAAAACCTTACTTCCACCGTTTTTCAAAATCACAGCTTCTAAAAGGTTTACATGATTTCTTAAAAAACACGAGTTTTTAGAAAATGTGTTTTATTTCATAAATGGAATCAACAAAGTATGCACATTCTACGTCATAACGACTTTCTATAGTTTGCGCATGCATTTGGAAATAAGAAAAGCTTAATTCCCCCGTTTTTTAAAATCACAGCTTTTAGAAGGTTTACATGATTTCTTAAAAAATACGAGTTTTTAGAAAATGTGTTTTATTTCATAAACGGAATCAACAAAGTATGCACATTCTACGTCATAATGACTTTCTATAGTTTGCGCATTCGTCCGGAAATAAGAAAAGCTTACTTCCACCGTTTTTCAAAATCACAGCTTCTGGAAGGTTTACATGATTTCGTAAAAAACACGAGTTTTTAGAAAATGTGTTTTATTTCATAAATGAAATCTACAAAGTATGCACATTCTATGTCATAATGACTTTCTATAGTTTGCGCATGCGTTTGGAAATAAGAAAAGCTTACTTCCCCTGTTTTTTAAAATCACAGATTCTAGAAGGTTTACATGATTTCTTAAAAAACACGAGTTTTTAGAAAATGTGTTTTATTTCATAAATGCAATCAACAAAGTATGCACATTCTACATCATAAAGACTTTCTATAGTTTGCGCATGCGTTTGGAAATAAGAAAAGCTTACTTCCCCCGTTTTTTAAAATCACGGCTTCTAGAAGGTTTACATGATTTCGTAAAAAACACGAGTTTTTAGAAAATGTGTTTTATTTCATAAATGGAATCAACAAAGTATGCACATTCTACGTCATAACGACTTTCTATAGTTTGCACATGCGTCCGGAAATAAGAAAAGCTTACTTCCACCATTTTTTAAAATCACAGCTTCTAGAAGGTTTACATGATTTCTTAAAAAACACGAGTTTTTAGAAAATGTGTTTTATTTCATAAACGGAATCAACAAAGTATACACATTCTACGTCATAACGACTTTCTATAGTT
Source organism: Larix kaempferi (assembly GCA_027924585.1). Taxonomy (NCBI): domain Eukaryota; kingdom Viridiplantae; phylum Streptophyta; class Pinopsida; order Pinales; family Pinaceae; genus Larix; species Larix kaempferi. The sequence continues at coordinate 40,821,274 of BSBM01000217.1, forward strand.
TTCACATTCATTTGGAAATAAGAAAAGCTTACTTCCACCGTTTTTCAAAATCACAGCTTCTAGAAGGTTTACATGATTTCATAAAAAACACGAGTTTTTAGAAAATGTGTTTTATTTCATAAATGGAATCTACAAAGTATGCACATTCTATGTCATAATGACTTTCTATAGTTTGCACATGCGTTTGGAAATAAGAAAAGCTTACTTCCCCCGTTTTTTAAAATCACAGATTCTAGAAAGTTTACATGATTTCTTAAAAAGAACGAGTTTTTAGAAAGTGTGTTTTATTTCATAAATGCAATCAACAAAGTAAGCACATTCTACCTCATAAATACTTTCTATAGTTTGCGCATGCGTTTGGAAATAAGAAAAGCTTATTTCCCCCGTTTTTTAAAATCACGGCTTCTAGAAGGTTTACATGATTTCGTAAAAAACACGAGTTTTTAGAAAATGTGTTTTATTTCATAAATGGAATCAACAAAGTATGCACATTCTACGTCATAACGACTTTCTATAGTTTGCACATCCGTCCGGAAATAAGAAAAGCTTACTTCCACCGTTTTTTAAAATCACAGCTTCTAGAAGGTTTACATGATTTCTTAAAAAACACGAGTTTTTAGAAAATGTGTTTTATTTCATAAATGGAATCAACAAAGTATGCACATTCTACGTCATAACGACTTTCTATAGTTTGCGCATGCTTTTGGAAATAAGAAAAGCTTACTTCCCCCGTTTTTTAAAATCATAGCTTCTAGAAGGTTTACATGATTTCTTAAAAAACATGAGTTTTTAGAAAATGTGTTTTATTTCATAAATGGAATCAAAAAAGTATGCACATTCTACATCATAGCGACTTTCTGTAGTTTGCGCATGCGTACGGAAATAAGAAAAGCTTACTTACCCCGTTTTTTAAAATCACAGCTTCTAGAAGGTTTACATGATTTCGTAAAAAAAACGAGTTTTTAGAAAATGTGTTTTATTTCATAAATGGAATCAACAAAGTATGCACATTCTACGTCATAACGCCTTTCTATAGTTTGCGCATGCGTCCGGAAATAAGAAAAGCTTACTTCCACCGTTGTTTAAAGTCACAGCTTCTAGAAGGTTTACATCATTTTGTAAAAAACATGATTTTCTAGAAAATGTGTCTTATTTCATAAATGGAATCAACCAAGTATACACATTCTACGTCATAACGACTTTCTATAGTTTGCGCATTCGTTTGGAAATAAGAAAAGCTTACTTCCTCCGTTTTTTAAACTCACAGCTTCTAGAAGGTTTACATGATTTCGTAAAAAACAAGAGTTTTTAGAAAATGTGTTTTATTTCATAAATGGAATCAACAAAGTATGCACATTCTATGTCATAAGGACTTTCTATAGTTTGCGCATGCGTTTGGAAATAAGAAAATCTTACTTCCCTCGTTTTTTAAAATCACAGCTTCTAGAAGGATTACATGATTTCTTAAAAAACACGAGTTTTTAGAAAATGTGTTTTATTTCATAAATGGAATCAACAAAGTATGCACATTCTATGTCATAAGGACTTTCTATAGTTTGCGCATGCGTTTGGAAATAAGAAAAGCTTACTTCCACCGTTTTTTAAAATCACAGCGTCTAGAAGGTTTACATGATTTCGTAAAAAACACGAGTTTTTAGAAAATGTGTTTTATTTCATAAATGGAATCTACAAAGTATGCACATTCTACTTCATAACGACTTTCTATAGTTTTCTCATGCATTCGGAAATAAGAAAAGCTTACTTCCACCGTTTTTTAAAATCACAGCTTCTAGAAGGTTTACATGATTTCGTAAAAAACACGAGTTTTTAGAAAATGTGTTTTATTTCATAAATGGAATCTACAAAGTATGCACATTCTACGATATAACGACTTTCTATAGTTTGCGCATGCATCCGGAAATAAGAAAAGCTTACTTCCCCTGTTTTTTAAAATCACAGCTTCTATAAGGTTTACATGATTTCTTAAAAAACAGGAATTTTTAGAAAATGTGTTTTATTTCATAAATGGAATCAACAAAGTATGCACATTCTACGTCATAACGACTTTCTATAGTTTGCGCATGCATTTGGAAATAACAAAAGCTTACTTCCCCCGTTTTTTAAAATCACAGCTTCTAGAAGGTTTACATGATTTCTTAAAAAACACGACTTTTTAGAAAATGTGTTTTATTTCATAAATGGAATCAACAACGTATGCACATTCTATGTCATAACGACTTTCTATAGTTTGCGCATGCGTCCGGAAATAAGAAAAGCTTACTTCCACCGTTTTTTAAAATCACAGCTTCTAGAAGGTTTACATGATTTCTTAAAAACCAGGAGTTTTTAGAAAATGTGTTTTATTTCATCAATGGAATCAACAAAGTATACACATTCTACGTCATAACGACTTTCTATAGTTTGCGCATTCGTCCGGAAATAAGAATAGCTTACTTCCACCGTTTTTTAAAATCACAGCTTCTAGAAGGTTTACATGATTTCTTAAAAAACACGAGTTTTTAGAAAATGTGTTTTATTTCATAAATGGAATCTACAAAGTATGCACATTCTACGCCATAACGACTTTCTATAGTTTGCGGATGCGTCCGGAAATAAGAAAAGCTTACTTCCACCATTTTTTAAAATCACAGCTTCTAGAAGGTTTACATGATTTCGTAAAAAACACGAGTTTTTAGAAATTTTGTTTTGTTTCATAAATGGAATCAACAAAGTATGCACATTCTACGTCATAACGACTTTCTATAGTTTGCGCATGCGTTTGGAAATAAGGAAAGCTTACTTCCCCCGTTTTTTAAAATCACAGCTTCTAGAAGGTTTACATGATTTCTTGAAAAACATGAGTTTTTAGAAAATGTGTTTTATTTCATAAATGCAATCAACAAAGTATGCACATTCTACGTCATAAAGACATTCTATAGTTTGCGCATGCGTTTGGAAATAAGAAAAGATTACTTCCCCCGTTTTTTAAAATCACGGCTTCTAGAAGGTTTACATGATTTCGTAAAAAACACGAGTTTTTAGAAAATGTGTTTTATTTCATGAATGGAATCAAAAAAGTATGCACATTCTACGTCATAACGACTTTCTATAGTTTGCACATGCGTCTGGAAATAAGAAAAGCTTACTTCCACCGTTTTTTAAAATCATAGCTTCTAGAAGGTTTACATGATTTCTTAAAAAACACGAGTTTTTAGAAAATGTGTTTTATTTCATAAATGGAATCAACAAAGTATACACATTCTACGTCATAACGACTTTCTAAAGATTGCACATTCGTTTGGAAATAAGAAAAGCTTACTTCCACCGTTTATTAAAATCACAGCTTCTAAAAGGTTTACATGATTTCGTAAAAAACACGACTTTTTAGAAAATGTGTTTTATTTCATAAATGGAATCTACAAATTATGCACATTCTATGTCATAACGAATTTCTATAGTTTGCGCATGCGTTTGGAAATAAGAAAAGCTTACTTCCCCCGTTTTTTAAAATCACAGCTTCTAGAAGGTTTACATGATTTCTTAAAAAACACGAGTTTTTAGAAAATGTGTTTTATTTCATAAATGGAATCAACAAAGTATGCACATTCTATGTCATGACGACTTTCTATAGTTTGCGCATGCGTTTGGAAATAAGAAAAGCTTACTTCCCCCGTTTATTAAAATCACAGCTTCTAGAAGGTTTACATGATTTCTTAAAAAACACGAGTTTTTAGAAAATGTGTTTTATTTCATCAATGGAATCAGCAAAGTATGCACATTCTACATCATAACGACTTTCTGTAGTTTGCGCATGCATACGGAAATAAGAAAAGCTTACTTCCCCCGTTTTTTAAAATCACGGATTCTCGAAGGTTTACATGATTTCTTAAAAAACACGAGTTTTTAGAAAATGTGTTTTATTTCATAAATGGAATCAACAAAGCATGCACATTCTACGTCATAACGACTTTCTATAGTTTGCGCATTCGTCTGGAAATAAGAAAAGCTTACTTCCACCGTTTTTCAAAATCACAGCTTCCAGAAGGTTTACATGATTTCTTAAAAAACACGAGTTTTTAGAAAATGTGTTTTATTTCATAAATGGAATCAACAAAGTATACAGATTCTACGTCATAACGACTTTCTATAGTTTGCGCATTTGTCCGAAAATAAGAAAAGCTTACCTCCACCGTTTTTTAAAATCACAGCTTCTAGAAGGTTTACATGATTTTTTAAAAAACATGAGTTTTTAAAAAATGTGTTTTATTTCATAAATGGAATCAACAAAGTATGCACATTCTACATCATAACGACTTTCTATAGTTTGCGAATGCGTTTGGAAATAAGAAAAGGTTACTTCCCCCGTTTTTTAAAATCACAGCTTCTAGAAGGTTTACATGATTTCTTAAAAAACACGAGTTTTTAGAAAATGCGTTTTATTTCATAAATGGAATCAATAAAGTATGCACATTCTACATCATAAGGACTTTCTATAGTTTGAGCATGCGTTTTGAAATAAGAAAAGCTTACTTCCCCCGTTATTTAAAATCACAGCTTCTAGAAGGTTTACATGATTTCGTAAAAAACACGAGTTTTTAGAAAATGTGTTTTATTTCATAAATGGAATCTACAAAGTATGCACATTCTACGTCATAACGACTTTCTATAGTTTGCGCATGCGTCCGGAAATAAGAAAATCTTACTTCCACCGTTTTTTAAAATCACAGCTTCTAGAAGGTTTACATGATTTCGTAAAAAAAAACACAAGTTTTTATAAAATGTGTTTTATTTCATAAATGGAATCTACAATGTTTGCACATTCTACGATATAATGACTTTCTATAGTTTGCGCATGCGTCGGGAAATAAGAAAATCTTACTTCCCCCGTTTTTTAAAATCACAGCTTCTAGAAGGTTTACATGATTTCTTAAAAAACACGAGTTTTTAGAAAATGTGTTTTATTTCATAAATGCAATCAACAAAGTATGCACATTCTACGTCATAACGACTTTCTATAGTTTGGGCATGCATTTGGAAATAACAAAAGCTTACTTCCCCCGTTTTTTAAAATCACAGCTTCTAGAAGGTTTACATGATTTCTTAAAAAACACGAGTTTTTAGAAAATGTGTTTTATTTCATATATGGAATCAACAAAGTATGCACATTCTACGTCATAACGACTTTCTATAGTTTGCTCATGCGTTCGGAAATAACAAAAGCTTTCTTGCACCGTTTTTTAAAATCACAGCTTCTAGAACGTTTACATGATTTCTTAAAAACCATGAGTTTTTAGAAAATGTGTTTTATTTCATAAATGGAATCAACAAAGTATACACATTCTACGTCATAACAACTTTCTATAGTTTGCGCACTCGTCCGGAAATAAGAAAAGCTTACTTCCACCATTTTTTAAAATCACAGCTTCTAGAAGGTTTACATGATTTCTTAAAAAGCACGAGTTTTACAAAATGTGTTTTATTTCATAAATGGAATCTACAAAGTATGCACATTCTATGCCATAATGACTTTCTATAGTTTGCACATGCGTCCGGAAATAAGAAAAGCTTTCTTCCACCGTTTTTTAAAATCACAGCTTCTACAAGGTTTACATGATTTCTTAAAAACCATGATTTTTTAGAAAATGTGTTTTATTTCATAAATGGAAGCAACAAAGTATGCACATTCTACATCATAACGACTTTCTATAGTTTGTGCATTTGTCCGGAAATAAGAAAAGCTTACTTCCCCCGTTTTTTAAAATCACAGCTTCTAGAAGGTTTACATGATTTCTTAAAAAACACGAGTTTTTAGAAAATGTGTTTTATTTCATAAATGGAATCAACAAAGTGTGCACATTCTACGTCAAAATGACTTTCTATAGTTTGCGCATGCGTCCGGAAATAAGAAAAGCTTACTTCCACCGTTTTTAAAATCACAGGTTCTAGAAGGTTTACATGATTTCTTAAAAACCATGAGTTTTTAGAAAATGTGTTTTATTTCATAAATGGAATCAACAAACTATACACATTCTACGTCATAACGACTTTCTATAGTTTGTGCATTCGTCCGGAAATAAGAAAAGCTTACTTCCACCGTTTTTTAAAATCACAGCTTCTAGAAGGTTTACATGATTTCTTAAAAAACACGAGTTTTTAGAAAATGTGTCTTATTTCATAAATGGAATCCACAAAGTATGCACATTCTACGTCATAACGACTTTATATAGTTTGCGCATGCGTCCGGAAATAAGAAAAGCTTACTTCCCCCGTTTTTTAAAATCACAGCTTCTAGAAGGTTTACATGATTTCGTAAAAAACACGATTTTTTAGAAAATATGTTTTATTTCATAAATGGAATCAACAAAGTATGCACATTCAATGTCATAACGCGTTTCTATAGTTTGCGCATGCGTCCGAAAATAAGAAAAGCTTACTTCCACCATTTTTTAAAATCACAGCTTCTAGAAGGTTTACATGATTTTGTAAAAAACATGAGTTTTTAGAAAATGTGTTTTATTTCATAAATGGAATCAACAAAGTATACACATTCTATGTCATAACGACTTTCTATAGTTTGCGCATTCGTTTGGAAATAAGAAAAGCTTACTTCCACCGTTTTTTAAACTCACAGCTTCTAGAAGGTTTACATGATTTCGTAAAAAACACGAGTTTTTAGAAAATGTGTTTTATTTCTTAAATGGAATCAACAAAGTATGCAAATTCTATGTCATAACGACTTTCTATAGTTTGCGCATGCGTTTGGAAATAAGAAAAGCTTACTTCCGCTGTTTTTTAAAATCACAGCTTCTAGAAGGTTTACATGATTTCTTAAAAAACATGAGTTTTTAAAAAATGTGTTTTATTTCATAAATGGAATCAACAAAGTATGCACATTCCACGTCATAACGACTTTCTATAGTTTGCGCATGCGTTTGGAAATAAGAAAAGCTTACTTCCCCCGTTTTTTAAAATCACAGCTTCTAGAAGGTTTACATGATTTCTTAAAAAACACGAGTTTTTAGAAAATGTGTTTTATTTCATAAATGGAATCAACAAGGTACGCACATTGTATGTCATAACGACTCTCTATAGTTTGTGCATTTGTCCGGAAAAAAGAAAAGCTTACTTCCACCGTTTTTTAAAATCACAGCTTCTTGAAGGTTTACATGATTTCTTAAAAAACACGAGTTTTTAGAAAATGTGTTTTATTTCATAAATGGAATCAACAAAGTATGCACATTGTACGTCATAACGACTTTCTATAGTTTGCGCATTCGTCCTGAAAAAAGAAAAGCTTACTTCCACCGTTTTTTAAAATCACAACTTCTAGAAGGTTTACATGATTTCGTAATAAACACGAGTTTTTATAAAATGTGTTTTATTTCATAAATGGAATCAAAAAAGTATGCACATTCTACCTCATAACGACTTTCTATAGTTTGCGCATGCGTTTGGAAATAAGAAAAGCTTACTTCCACCGTTTTTTAAAATCACAGCTTCTAGAAGGTTTACATGATTTCTTAAAAAACACGAGTTTTTAGAAAATGTGTTTTATTTCATAAATGGAATCAACAAAGTATGCACATTCTACGTCATAACGACTTTCTATAGTTTGCGCATTCATCCGGAAATAAGAAAAGCTTACTTCCACCGTTTTTTAAAATCACAGCTTCTAGAAGGTTTACATGATTTCTTAAAAAACACGAGTTTTTAGGAAATGTGTTTTATTTCAAAAATGGAATCAACAAAGTATGCACATTCTACCTCATAACGACTTTCTATAGTTTGCGCATGCATCTGGAAATAAGAAAAGTTTACTTCCCCCGTTTTTTAAAATCACAGCTTCTAGAAGGTTTACATGATTTCTTAAAAAACACGAGTTTTTAGAAAATGTGTTTTATTTCATAAATGGAATCAACAAAGTATGCACATTCTACGTCATAACGACTTTCTATAGTTTGCGCATGCGTTTGGAAATAAGAAAAGCTTACTTCCCCTGTTTTTTCAAATCACAGCTTCTAGAAGGTTTACATGATTTCTTAAAAAACACGAGTTTTTAGAAAATGTGTTGTATTTCATAAATGGAATCAAAGAAGTATGCACATTCTACGTCATAACGACTTTCTATAGTTTGCGCATGCATCTGGAAATAAGAAAAGCTTACCTCCACCGTTTTTTAAAATCACAGCTTCTAGAAGGTTTACATGATTTCTTAAAAAACATGAGTTTTTAAAAAATGTGTTTTATTTCATAAATGGAATCAACAAAGTATGCACATTCTACGTCATAACGACTTTCTATAGTTTGCACATGCGTTTGGAAATAAGAAAAGCTTACTTCCCCCGTTTTTTAAAATCACAGCTTCTAGAAGGTTTACATGATTTCTTAAAAAACATGAGTTTTTAGAAAATGTGTTTTATTTCATAAATGGAATCAACAAAGTATGCACATTCTACATCATAACGACTTTCTATAGTTTGCGCATTCGTCCGGAAAAAAGAAAAGCTTATTTCCCCCGTTTTTTAAAATCACAGCTTCTAGAAGGTTTACATGATTTCGTAAAAAACACGAGTTTTTAGAAAATGTGTTTTATTTCATAAATGGAATCTACAAAGTATGCACATTCTACGTCATAAAGACATTCTATTATTTGCGCATGCGTCCGGAAATAAGAAAAGCTTACTTCCACCGTTTTTTAAAATCACAGCTTCTAGAAGGTTTACATGATTTCGTAAAAAACACAGGTTTTTATAAAATGTGTTTTATTTCATAAATGGAATCTACAAAGTTTGCACATTCTACGATATAATGACTTTCTATAGTTTGCGCATGCGTCCGGAAATAAGAAAACCTTACTTCCCCCGTTTTTTAAAATCACAGCTTCTAGAAGGTTTACATGATTTCTTAAAAAACACGAGCTTTTAGAAAATGTGTTTTATTTCATAAATGCAATGAACAAAGTATGCACATTCTACTTCATAACGAATTTCTATAGTTTGCGCATGCGTCCGGAAATAAGAAAACCTTACTTCCCCTGTTTTTTAAAATCACAGCTTCTAGAAGGTTTACATGATTTCTTAAAAAACACGAGTTTTTAGAAAATGTGTTTTATTTCATAAATGCAATGAACAAAGTATGCACATTCTACGTCATAACGAATTTCTATAGTTTGCAAATGCGTTTGGAAATAAGAAAAGCTTACTTCCCCCGTTTTTTAAAATCACAGCTTCTGGAAGGTTTACATGATTTCTTAAAAAACATGAGTTTTTAGAAAATGTGTTTTATTTCATAAATGGAATCAACAAAGTATGCACATTCTATGTCATAACGACTTTCTATAGTTTGCGCATGCGTCGGGAAATAAGAAAAGCTTACTTCCACCGTTTTTTAGAATCACAGCTTCTAGAAGGTTTACATGATTTCTTAAAAAACACGAGTTTTTAGAAAATGTGTTTTATTTCATAAATGGAATCAACAAAGTATGCACATTCTACGTCATAACGACTTTCTATAGTTTTCGCATTCGTGCGGAAAAAAGAAAAGCTTACTTCCACCCTTTTTTAAAATCACAGCTTCTAGAAGGTTTACATGATTTCTTAAAACACACTAGTTTTTAGAAAATGTGTTTTATTTCATAAATGGAATCTACAAAGTATGCACATTCTACATCATAATGACTTTCTATAGTTTACGCATGCGTCCGGAAATAAGAAAAGCTTATTTCCACCGTTTTTTAAAATCACAGCTTCTAGAAGGTTTACATGATTTCGTGAAAAACACGAGTTTTTAGGAAATGTGTTTTATTTCATAAATGGAATCTACAAAGTATGCACATTCTACGTCATAATGACTTTCTATAGTTTGCGCATGCGTCCGGAAATAAGAAAAGCTTACTTCCCCCATTTTTAAAATCACAGCTTCTAGAATGTTTACATGATTTCTTAAAAAACACGATTTTTTAGAAAATGTGTTTTATTTCATAAATGGAATCAACAAAGTATGCACATTCTACGTCATAGCGACTTTCTGTAGTTTGCGCATTCATCCGGAAATAAGAAAATCTTACTTCCACCGTTTTTTAAAATCACAGCTTCTAGAAGGTTTACATGATTTCGTAAAAAACAGGAGTTTTTAGAAAATGTGTTTTATTTCATAAATGGAATCTACAAAGTATGCACATTCTTCGTCATAACGACTTTCTATAGTTTGTGCATGCATCAGGAAATAAGAAAAGCTTACTTCCACCGTTTTTTTAAATCACGGTTTTTAGAAGGTTTACATGATATCGTAAAAAACACGAGTTTTTAGAAAATGTGTTTTATTTCATAAATGGAATCAACAAAGTATGCACATTCTACGTCATAACGACTTTCTATAGTTTGCGCATGCGTTTGGAAATAAGAAAAGCTTACTTACCCCATTTTTTAAAATCACGGCTTCTAGAAGGTTTACATGATTTCTTAAAAAACAAGAGTTTTTAGAAAATGTGTTTTATTTCATAAATGGAATCAACAAAGTATGCACATTCTACGTCATAACGACTTTCTATAGTTCGCGCATGCGTCCGGAAATAAGAAAAGCTTACTTCCACCGTTTTTTAGAATCATAGCTTCTAGAAGGTTTACATGATTTCTTAAAAAACACGAGTTTTTAGAAAATGTGTTTTATTTCATAAATGGAATCAACAAAGTATGCACATTCTACGTCATAACGACTTTCTATAGTTTGCGCATTCGTCCGGAAATAAGAGAAGCTTACTTCCACCGTTTTTTAAAATCACAGCTTCTAGGAGGTTTACATGATTTCGTAAAAAACATGAGTTTTTAGAAAATGTGTTTTATTTCATAAATGGAATCTACAAAATTTGCACATTCTACGTCATAACGACTTTCTATAGTTTCCGCATGCGTTTGGAAATAAGAAAAGCTTACTTCCCCCGTTTTTTAAAATCACAGCTTCTAGAAGGTTTACATGATTTCTTAAAAAACATGAGATTTTAGAAAATGTGTTTTATTTCATAAATGGAATGAACAAAGTATGCACATTCTATGTCATAACGACTTTCTATAGTTTGTGCATGCGTCCGGAAATAAGAAAAGCTTACTTGCACCGTTTTTTAGAATCACAGCTTCTAGAAGGTTTACATGATTTCTTAAAAAACATGAGTTTTTAGAAAATGTGTTTTATTTCATAAATGGAATCAACAAAGTATGCACATTCTACGTCATAACGACTTTCTATAGTTCACGCATTCGTTTAGAAATAAGAAAATTTTACTTCCACCGTTTTTTGAAATCACAGCTTCCAGAAGGTTTACATGATTTCGTAAAAAACAAAAGTTTTTAGAAAATGTGTTTTATTTCATAAATGGAATCTACAAAGTTTGCACATTCTACGTCATAACGACTTTCTATAGTTTGCGCATATGTCCGGAAATAAGAAAAGCTTACTTCCACCGTTTTTTGAAATCACAGCTTCTAGAAGGTTTACATGATTTCGTAAAAAACACGAGTTTTTAGAAAATGTATTTTATTTCATAAATGCAATCTACAAAGTATGCACATTCTACGTCATAACGACTTTCTATAGTTTGCACATGTGTCCGGAAATAAGAAAAGCTTACTTCCACCGTTTTTTGAAATCACAGCTTCTAGAAGGTTTACATGATTTCGTAAAAAACACGAGTTTTTAGAAAATGTGCTTTATTTCATAAATGGAATCAACAAAGTATGCACATTCTATGTCATAACGACTTTCTATAGTTTGCGCATGCGTCCGGAAATAAGAAAAGTTTGCTTCCCCCGTTTTTTAAAATCACAGCTTCTAGAAGGTTTACATGATTTCTTAAAAGACACGAGTTTTTAGAAAATGTGTTTTATTTCATAAATGGAATCAACAAAGTATGCACATTCTACGTCATAACGACTTTCTATAGTTTGCGCATGCGTTTGGAAATAAGAAAAGCTTACTTCCCCCGTTTTTTAAAATCACAGCTTCTAGAAGGTTTACATGATTTCGTCAAAAACACGAGTTTTTAGAAAATGTGCTTTATTTCATAAATGGAATCAACAAAGTATGCACATTCTACGTCATAATGACTTTCTATAGTTTGTGCATTCCTCCGGAAATAAGAAAAGCTTACTTCCACCGTTTTTTAAAATCACAGCTTCTAGAAGGTTTACATGATTTCTTAAAAAACACGAGCTTTTAGAAAATGTCTTTTATTTAAAAAATGGAATCAACAAAGTATGCACATTCTACATCATAACGAATTTCTATAGTTTGCAAATGCGTTTGGAAATAAGAAAAGCTTACTTCCCCCGTTTTTTAAAATCACAGCTTCTGGAAGGTTTACATGATTTCTTAAAAAACATGAGTTTTTAGAAAATGTGTTTTATTTCATAAATGGAATGAACGAAGTATGCACATTCTATGTCATAACGACTTTCTATAGTTTGCGCATGCGTCCGGAAATAAGAAAAGCTTACTTCCACCATTTTTTAGAATCACAGCTTCTAGAAGGTTTACATGATTTCTTAAAAAACACGAGTTTTTAGAAAATGTGTTTTATTTCATAAATGGAATCAACAAAGTATGCACAGTCTACGTCATAACGACTTTCTATAGTTTGTACATGCGTTTCGAAATAAGAAAAGCTTACTTCCACCGTTTTTTGAAATCACAGCTTCTAGAAGGTTTACATGATTTCTTAAAAAACACGAGTTTTTAGAAAATTTGTTTTATTTCATAAATGGAATCAACAAAGTATGCACATTATACTCCATAACGACTTTCTATATTTTGCGCATTCGTCCGGAAATAAGAAAAGCTTACTTCCACTGTTTTTTAAAATCACAGCTTCTAGAAGGTTTATATGATTTCGTAAAAAACACGAGTTTTTAGAAAATGTGTTTTATTTCATAAATGGAATCAACAAAGTATGCACATTCTACGTCATAAGGACTTTCTATAGTTTGCGCATGCGTCTGGAAATAAGAAAACCTTACTTCCCCCGTTTTTTAAAATCACAGCTTCTAGAAGGTTTACATTATTTCGTAAAAAAAACGAGTTTTTAGAAAATGTGTTTTCTTTCATAAATGGAATCAACAAAGTATGCACATTCTACGTCATAATGAATTTCTATAGTTTGCGCATGCGTTTGGAAATAAGAAAAGCTTACTTCCCCCGTTTTTTAAAATCACAGCTTCAAAAATTTTACATGATTTCTTAAAAAACATGAGTTTTTAGAAAATGTGTTTTATTTCATAAATGGAATCAACAAAGTATGCACATTCTACGTCATAACGAATTTCTATAGTTTGCACATGCATTTGGAAATAAGAAAACCTTACTTCCCCCGTTTTTTAAAATCACAGCGTCTAGAAGGTTTACATGATTTCTTAAAAAACACGAGTTTTTAGAAAATGTGTTTTATTTCATAAATGGAATCAACAAAGTATGCACATTCTACGTCATAACGACTTTCTATAGTTTTCGCATGCGTCCGGAAATAAGAAAAGCTTACTTCCACCGTTTTCTAAAATCACAGTTTCTAGAAGGTTTACATGATTTCGTAAAAAACATGAGTTTTTAGAAAATGTGTTTTATTTCATAAATGGAATCTACAAAGTATGCACATTCTACATCATAACGACTTTCTATAGTTTGCGCATGCATCCGGAAATAAGTAAAGCTTACTTCCCCCGTTTTTTTAAAATCACAGCTTCTAGAAGGTTTACATGATTTCTTAAAAAACAGGAGTTTTTAGAACATGTGTTTTATTTCATAAATGGAATCTACAAAGTATGCACATTCTACGTCATAACGACTTTCTATAGTTTGCGCATGCGTCCGGAAATAAGAAAAGCTTACTTCCACCATTTTTTAAAATCACAGCTTCTAGAAGGTTTACATGATTTAGTAAAAAACACGAGTTTTTAGGAAAAGTGTTTTATTTCATAAATGGAATCTACAAAGTATGCACATTCTACGTCATAATGATTTTCTATAGTTTGCGCATGCGTCCGGAAATAAGAAAAGCTTACTTCCCCCGTTTTTTAAAATCACAGCTTCTAGAATGTTTACATGATTTCTTAAAAAACATGATTTTTTAGAAAATGTGTTTTATTTCATAAATGGAATCAACAAAGTAGGCACATTCTACATCATAACAACTTTCTATAATTTGCGCATGCGTTTGCAAATAAGAAAACCTTACTTCCCCCGTTTTTTAAAATCACAGCTTCTAGAAGGTTTACATGATTTCTTAAAAAACACGAGTTTTTAGAAAATGTGTTATATCATAAATGGAATCAACAAAGTATGCACATTCTACGTCATAACGACTTTCGATAGTTTGCGCATGTGTTTGGAAATAAGAAAAGCTTACTTCCACGGTTTTTTAAAATCACAGCTTCTAGAAGGTTTACATGATTTCGTAAAAAACACGAGTTTTAGAAAATTTGTTTTATTTCATAAATGGAATCAACAAAGTATGCACATTCTACTCCATAACGACTTTCTATATTTTGCGCATTCGTCCGGAAATAAGAAAAGCTTACTTCCACTGTTTTTTAAAATCACAGCTTCTAGAAGGTTTACATGATTTCGTAAAAAACACGAGTTTTTAGAAAATGTGTTTTATTTCATAAATGGAATCAACAAAGTATGTACATTCTACGTCATAACGACTTTCTATAGTTTGCGCATTCATCCGGAAATAAGAAAAGCTTAGTTCCATCGTTTTTTAAAATCACAGCTTCTAGAAGGTTTACATGATTTCGTAAAAAACACGAGTTTTTAGAAAATGTACTTTATTTCATAAATGGAATCTACAAAGTATGCACATTCTACGTCATAACGACTTTCTATAGTTTGTACATGTGTCAGGAAATAAGAAAAGCTTACTTCCCCCGTTTTTTAAAATCACAGCTTCTAGAAGGTTTACATGATTTCTTAAGAAACATGAGTTTTTAGAAAATGTGTTTTATTTCATAAATGGAATCAACAAAGTATGCACATTCTACGTCATAAAGACATTCTATTATTTGCGCCTGCGTCCGGAAATAAGAAAAGCTTACTTCCACCGTTTTTTAAAATCACAGCTTCTAGAAGGTTTACATGATTTCGTAAAAAACACAGGTTTTTATAAAATGTGTTTTATTTCATAAATGGAATCTACAAAGTTTGCACATTCTACGATATAATGACTTTCTATAGTTTGCGCATGCGTCCGGAAATAAGAAAACCTTACTTCCCCCGTTTTTTAAAATCACAGCTTCTAGAAGGTTTACATGATTTCTTAAAAAACACGAGCTTTTAGAAAATGTGTTTTATTTCATAAATGCAATGAACAAAGTATGCACATTCTACTTCATAACGAATTTCTATAGTTTGCGCATGCGTCCGGAAATAAGAAAACCTTACTTCCCCTGTTTTTTAAAATCACAGCTTCTAGAAGGTTTACATGATTTCTTAAAAAACACGAGTTTTTAGAAAATGTGTTTTATTTCATAAATGCAATGAACAAAGTATGCACATTCTACGTCATAACGAATTTCTATAGTTTGCAAATGCGTTTGGAAATAAGAAAAGCTTACTTCCCCCGTTTTTTAAAATCACAGCTTCTGGAAGGTTTACATGATTTCTTAAAAAACATGAGTTTTTAGAAAATGTGTTTTATTTCATAAATGGAATCAACAAAGTATGCACATTCTATGTCATAACGACTTTCTATAGTTTGCGCATGCGTCGGGAAATAAGAAAAGCTTACTTCCACCGTTTTTTAGAATCACAGCTTCTAGAAGGTTTACATGATTTCTTAAAAAACACGAGTTTTTAGAAAATGTGTTTTATTTCATAAATGGAATCAACAAAGTATGCACATTCTACGTCATAACGACTTTCTATAGTTTTCGCATTCGTGCGGAAAAAAGAAAAGCTTACTTCCACCCTTTTTTAAAATCACAGCTTCTAGAAGGTTTACATGATTTCTTAAAACACACTAGTTTTTAGAAAATGTGTTTTATTTCATAAATGGAATCTACAAAGTATGCACATTCTACATCATAATGACTTTCTATAGTTTACGCATGCGTCCGGAAATAAGAAAAGCTTATTTCCACCGTTTTTTAAAATCACAGCTTCTAGAAGGTTTACATGATTTCGTGAAAAACACGAGTTTTTAGGAAATGTGTTTTATTTCATAAATGGAATCTACAAAGTATGCACATTCTACGTCATAATGACTTTCTATAGTTTGCGCATGCGTCCGGAAATAAGAAAAGCTTACTTCCCCCGTTTTTAAAATCACAGCTTCTAGAATGTTTACATGATTTCTTAAAAAACACGATTTTTTAGAAAATGTGTTTTATTTCATAAATGGAATCAACAAAGTATGCACATTCTACGTCATAGCGACTTTCTGTAGTTTGCGCATTCATCCGGAAATAAGAAAATCTTACTTCCACCGTTTTTTAAAATCACAGCTTCTAGAAGGTTTACATGATTTCGTAAAAAACAGGAGTTTTTAGAAAATGTGTTTTATTTCATAAATGGAATCTACAAAGTATGCACATTCTTCGTCATAACGACTTTCTATAGTTTGTGCATGCATCAGGAAATAAGAAAAGCTTACTTCCACCGTTTTTTTAAATCACGGTTTTTAGAAGGTTTACATGATATCGTAAAAAACACGAGTTTTTAGAAAATGTGTTTTATTTCATAAATGGAATCAACAAAGTATGCACATTCTACGTCATAACGACTTTCTATAGTTTGCGCATGCGTTTGGAAATAAGAAAAGCTTACTTACCCCATTTTTTAAAATCACAGCTTCTAGAAGGTTTACATGATTTCTTAAAAAACAAGAGTTTTTAGAAAATGTGTTTTATTTCATAAATGGAATCAACAAAGTATGCACATTCTACGTCATAACGACTTTCTATAGTTCGCGCATGCGTCCGGAAATAAGAAAAGCTTACTTCCACCGTTTTTTAGAATCATAGCTTCTAGAAGGTTTACATGATTTCTTAAAAAACACGAGTTTTTAGAAAATGTGTTTTATTTCATAAATGGAATCAACAAAGTATGCACATTCTACGTCATAACGACTTTCTATAGTTTGCGCATTCGTCCGGAAATAAGAGAAGCTTACTTCCACCGTTTTTTAAAATCACAGCTTCTAGGAGGTTTACATGATTTCGTAAAAAACATGAGTTTTTAGAAAATGTGTTTTATTTCATAAATGGAATCTACAAAATTTGCACATTCTACGTCATAACGACTTTCTATAGTTTCCGCATGCGTTTGGAAATAAGAAAAGCTTACTTCCCCCGTTTTTTAAAATCACAGCTTCTAGAAGGTTTACATGATTTCTTAAAAAACATGAGATTTTAGAAAATGTGTTTTATTTCATAAATGGAATGAACAAAGTATGCACATTCTATGTCATAACGACTTTCTATAGTTTGTGCATGCGTCCGGAAATAAGAAAAGCTTACTTGCACCGTTTTTTAGAATCACAGCTTCTAGAAGGTTTACATGATTTCTTAAAAAACATGAGTTTTTAGAAAATGTGTTTTATTTCATAAATGGAATCAACAAAGTATGCACATTCTACGTCATAACGACTTTCTATAGTTCACGCATTCGTTTAGAAATAAGAAAATTTTACTTCCACCGTTTTTTGAAATCACAGCTTCCAGAAGGTTTACATGATTTCGTAAAAAACAAAAGTTTTTAGAAAATGTGTTTTATTTCATAAATGGAATCTACAAAGTTTGCACATTCTACGTCATAACGACTTTCTATAGTTTGCGCATATGTCCGGAAATAAGAAAAGCTTACTTCCACCGTTTTTTGAAATCACAGCTTCTAGAAGGTTTACATGATTTCGTAAAAAACACGAGTTTTTAGAAAATGTATTTTATTTCATAAATGCAATCTACAAAGTATGCACATTCTACGTCATAACGACTTTCTATAGTTTGCACATGTGTCCGGAAATAAGAAAAGCTTACTTCCACCGTTTTTTGAAATCACAGCTTCTAGAAGGTTTACATGATTTCGTAAAAAACACGAGTTTTTAGAAAATGTGCTTTATTTCATAAATGGAATCAACAAAGTATGCACATTCTATGTCATAACGACTTTCTATAGTTTGCGCATGCGTCCGGAAATAAGAAAAGTTTGCTTCCCCCGTTTTTTAAAATCACAGCTTCTAGAAGGTTTACATGATTTCTTAAAAGACACGAGTTTTTAGAAAATGTGTTTTATTTCATAAATGGAATCAACAAAGTATGCACATTCTACGTCATAACGACTTTCTATAGTTTGCGCATGCGTTTGGAAATAAGAAAAGCTTACTTCCCCCGTTTTTTAAAATCACAGCTTCTAGAAGGTTTACATGATTTCGTCAAAAACACGAGTTTTTAGAAAATGTGCTTTATTTCATAAATGGAATCAACAAAGTATGCACATTCTACGTCATAATGACTTTCTATAGTTTGTGCATTCCTCCGGAAATAAGAAAAGCTTACTTCCACCGTTTTTTAAAATCACAGCTTCTAGAAGGTTTACATGATTTCTTAAAAAACACGAGCTTTTAGAAAATGTCTTTTATTTAAAAAATGGAATCAACAAAGTATGCACATTCTACATCATAACGAATTTCTATAGTTTGCAAATGCGTTTGGAAATAAGAAAAGCTTACTTCCCCCGTTTTTTAAAATCACAGCTTCTGGAAGGTTTACATGATTTCTTAAAAAACATGAGTTTTTAGAAAATGTGTTTTATTTCATAAATGGAATGAACGAAGTATGCACATTCTATGTCATAACGACTTTCTATAGTTTGCGCATGCGTCCGGAAATAAGAAAAGCTTACTTCCACCATTTTTTAGAATCACAGCTTCTAGAAGGTTTACATGATTTCTTAAAAAACACGAGTTTTTAGAAAATGTGTTTTATTTCATAAATGGAATCAACAAAGTATGCACAGTCTACGTCATAACGACTTTCTATAGTTTGTACATGCGTTTCGAAATAAGAAAAGCTTACTTCCACCGTTTTTTGAAATCACAGCTTCTAGAAGGTTTACATGATTTCTTAAAAAACACGAGTTTTTAGAAAATTTGTTTTATTTCATAAATGGAATCAACAAAGTATGCACATTATACTCCATAACGACTTTCTATATTTTGCGCATTCGTCCGGAAATAAGAAAAGCTTACTTCCACTGTTTTTTAAAATCACAGCTTCTAGAAGGTTTATATGATTTCGTAAAAAACACGAGTTTTTAGAAAATGTGTTTTATTTCATAAATGGAATCAACAAAGTATGCACATTCTACGTCATAAGGACTTTCTATAGTTTGCGCATGCGTCTGGAAATAAGAAAACCTTACTTCCCCCGTTTTTTAAAATCACAGCTTCTAGAAGGTTTACATTATTTCGTAAAAAAAACGAGTTTTTAGAAAATGTGTTTTATTTCATAAATGGAATCAACAAAGTATGCACATTCTACGTCATAATGAATTTCTATAGTTTGCGCATGCGTTTGGAAATAAGAAAAGCTTACTTCCCCCGTTTTTTAAAATCACAGCTTCAAAAATTTTACATGATTTCTTAAAAAACATGAGTTTTTAGAAAATGTGTTTTATTTCATAAATGGAATCAACAAAGTATGCACATTCTACGTCATAACGAATTTCTATAGTTTGCACATGCATTTGGAAATAAGAAAACCTTACTTCCCCCGTTTTTTAAAATCACAGCGTCTAGAAGGTTTACATGATTTCTTAAAAAACACGAGTTTTTAGAAAATGTGTTTTATTTCATAAATGGAATCAACAAAGTATGCACATTCTACGTCATAACGACTTTCTATAGTTTTCGCATGCGTCCGGAAATAAGAAAAGCTTACTTCCACCGTTTTCTAAAATCACAGTTTCTAGAAGGTTTACATGATTTCGTAAAAAACATGAGTTTTTAGAAAATGTGTTTTATTTCATAAATGGAATCTACAAAGTATGCACATTCTACATCATAACGACTTTCTATAGTTTGCGCATGCATCCGGAAATAAGTAAAGCTTACTTCCCCCGTTTTTTAAAATCACAGCTTCTAGAAGGTTTACATGATTTCTTAAAAAACAGGAGTTTTTAGAACATGTGTTTTATTTCATAAATGGAATCTACAAAGTATGCACATTCTACGTCATAACGACTTTCTATAGTTTGCGCATGCGTCCGGAAATAAGAAAAGCTTACTTCCACCATTTTTTAAAATCACAGCTTCTAGAAGGTTTACATGATTTAGTAAAAAACACGAGTTTTTAGGAAAAGTGTTTTATTTCATAAATGGAATCTACAAAGTATGCACATTCTACGTCATAATGATTTTCTATAGTTTGCGCATGCGTCCGGAAATAAGAAAAGCTTACTTCCCCCGTTTTTTAAAATCACAGCTTCTAGAATGTTTACATGATTTCTTAAAAAACATGATTTTTTAGAAAATGTGTTTTATTTCATAAATGGAATCAACAAAGTAGGCACATTCTACATCATAACAACTTTCTATAATTTGCGCATGCGTTTGCAAATAAGAAAACCTTACTTCCCCCGTTTTTTAAAATCACAGCTTCTAGAAGGTTTACATGATTTCTTAAAAAACACGAGTTTTTAGAAAATGTGTTATATCATAAATGGAATCAACAAAGTATGCACATTCTACGTCATAACGACTTTCGATAGTTTGCGCATGTGTTTGGAAATAAGAAAAGCTTACTTCCACGGTTTTTTAAAATCACAGCTTCTAGAAGGTTTACATGATTTCGTAAAAAACACGAGTTTTAGAAAATTTGTTTTATTTCATAAATGGAATCAACAAAGTATGCACATTCTACTCCATAACGACTTTCTATATTTTGCGCATTCGTCCGGAAATAAGAAAAGCTTACTTCCACTGTTTTTTAAAATCACAGCTTCTAGAAGGTTTACATGATTTCGTAAAAAACACGAGTTTTTAGAAAATGTGTTTTATTTCATAAATGGAATCAACAAAGTATGCACATTCTACGTCATAACGACTTTCTATAGTTTGCGCATTCATCCGGAAATAAGAAAAGCTTAGTTCCATCGTTTTTTAAAATCACAGCTTCTAGAAGGTTTACATGATTTCGTAAAAAACACGAGTTTTTAGAAAATGTACTTTATTTCATAAATGGAATCTACAAAGTATGCACATTCTACGTCATAACGACTTTCTATAGTTTGTACATGTGTCAGGAAATAAGAAAAGCTTACTTCCCCCGTTTTTTAAAATCACAGCTTCTAGAAGGTTTACATGATTTCTTAAGAAACATGAGTTTTTAGAAAATGTGTTTTATTTCATAAATGGAATCAACAAAGTATGCACATTCTACGTCATAACGACTTTCTATAGTTTGCGCATGCATCCGGAAATAAGAAAAGGTTACTTCCCCCATTTTTTAAAATCATAGCTTCTAGAAGGTTTACATTATTTCGTAAAAAACATGAGTTTTTAGAAAATGTGTTTTATTTCATAAATGTAATCAACAAAGTATGCACATTCTACGTCATAACGACTTTCTATAGTTTGCGCGTGCATCCGGAAATAAGAAAAGCTTACTTCCACCGTTTTTTAAAATCACAGCTTCTAGAAGGTTTACATGATTTCTTAAAAAACACGAGTTTTTAGAAAGTGTGTTTTATTTCATAAATGGAATCAACAAAGTAATCACATTCTACGTCATAACGACTTTCTATAGTTTGCGCATGCGTCCGGAAATAAGAAAAACTTACTCCCACCATTTTTTAAAATCACAGCTTCTAGAAGGTTTACATGATTTCTTAAAAAACACGAGTTTTTAGAAAATGTGTTTTATTTCATAAATGGAATCAACAAAGTATGCACATTCTACGTCATAACGACTTTCTATAGTTTGCGCATGCGTTTGTAAATAAGAAAAGCTTACTTCCCCCGATTTTTAAAATGACAGCTTCTAGAAGGTTTACATAATTTCGTAAAAAACATGAGTTTTTAGAAAATGTGTTTTATTTCATAAATGGAATCTACAAAGTATGCACATTCTACATCATACCGACTTTCTATAGTTTGCTCATGCATCCGGAATTAAGAAAAGGTTACTTCTCCCGTTTTTTAAAATCACAGCTTCTAGAAGGTTTACATGATTTCGTAAAAAACACGAGTTTTTAGAAAATGTGTTTTTAATTCATAAATGGAATCAACAAAGTATGCACATTCTACGTGATAACAACTTTCTATAGTTTGCGCATGCGTTTGGAAATAAAAAAAGTTTACTTCCACCGTTTTTTAAAATCACAGCTTCTAGAAGGTTTACATGATTTCTTAAAAAACACGAGTTTTTAGAAAATGTGTTTTATTTCATAAATGCAATCAACAAAGTGTGCACATTCTACGTCATAACGACTTTCTATAGTTTGCGCATTCGTCCGGAAATAAGAAAAGCTTACTTCCACCGTTTTTTAAAATCACAGCTTCTAGAAGGTTTACATGATCATAAAAAACACTTAGAAAATGTGTTTTATTTCATAAATGGAATGAACAAAGTATGCACATTCTACGTCATAACGACTTTCTATAGTTTGTGCATTCATCCTGAAATAAGAAAAGCTTACTTCCACCGTTTTTTAAAATCACAGCTTCTAGAAGGTTTACATGATTTCGTAAAAAACACGAGTTTTTAGAAAATGTACTTTATTTCATAAATGGAATCTACAAAGTATGCACATTCTACGTCATAACGACTTTCTATAGTTTGCGCATGCGTCCGGAAATAAGAAAAGCTTACTTCCCCCGTTTTTTAAAATCACAACTTCTAGAAGGTTTACATGATTTCTTAAAAAAACATGAGTTTTTAGAAAATGTGTTTTATTTCATAAATGGACTCAACAAATTATGCACAGTCTACGTCATAACGACTTTCTATAGTTTGCGCATGCGTTTGGAAATAAGAAAAGCTTACTTCCCCCGTTTTTTAAAATCACAGCTTCTAGAAGGTTTACATAATTTCTTAAAAAACACGAGTTTTTAGAAAATGTGTTTTATTTCATAAATGGAATCAACAAACTATGCATATTCTACATCATAACGACTTTCTATAGTTTGCGCATTCGTCCGGAAATAAGAAAATCTTACTTCCACCGTTTTTTAAAATCACAGCTTCTAGAAGGTTTACATGATTTCTTAAAAAACACGAGTTTTTAGAAAATGTGTTTTATTTCATAAATGGAATACACAGAGTATGCACATTCTACATCATAATGACTTTCTATAGTTTGCGCATTCGTCCGGAAATAAGAAAATCTTACATCCACCGTTTTTTAAAATCACAACTTCTAGAAGGTTTACATGATTTCTTAAAAAACACGAGTTTTTAGAAAATGTGTTTTATTTCATAAATGGAATCAACAAAGTATGCACATTCTACGTCATAACGACTTTCTATAGTTTGCGCATGCGTCCGGAAATAAGGAAAGCTTACTTCCACCGTTTTTTAAAATCACAGCTTCTAGAAGGTTTACATGATTTCTTAAAAAACACGAGTTTTTAGAAAATGTGTTTTATTTCATAAATGGAATCAACAAAGTATGCACATTCTATGTCATAACGACTTTCTATAGTTTGCGCATTCGTCCAGAAATAAGAAAATCTTACTTCCACCGTTTTTTAAAATCACAGCTTCTATAAGGTTTACATGATTTCGTAAAAAACATGAGTTTTTAGAAAATGTGTTTTATTTCATAAATGGTGTTGGCCCGGTTTTGCAACCAGGCTTAGTGCTATGGGCACCTGCTAACTAGTAGCAGCAGTTTCAATGGAAATAAATAACAATAAACTAATTAAACAAGACTATTCATGGATCTAAGCAAAGATATTAAGCAAATAACAAAGATAATTTAAAATCAAGAACAAGAACATATAAGAATAATAAATTTGTATTGAAAGAATGGGGCAAGCAAGTGCTTGCGGAATCAATACCTCTAATGTTGAGGTTGAATGGCTGCAAGGATGAGCAACTCCAATCTCCAATGGTCTCTTCTCCAATGTGGTTTGCAATGGCTAAAATGCTCAGGGGAGATTTCAGCAGCATAAGGATGAGATAATGGATGGATGTGAAATGAGGAGCCCCTACCACCTTTTTATAGGTTTTGGTGGTGGGAAATACCATTTGTGGTTTTGTGGAAACCAAATGGTATTGACCAACATGGTTTAGGTACTTTTCCCTCCTTTTTCCTTTTTTGAATAAAAATAATATTTTAATTCCCTTTTTAATATTTTTGGGAATTTGGACCCTTTTTGAGGGTTTTTTATGATTTTCTTGGAAAAATAATCTTTTTTAATAGAAAAAGGGGTGTACTGAGGTCTTTTGGTGACCTTTTGTTGGTTTCAGAGGCTCAGATGGTGAAAAAGTGGACAAATGGGTCATGTGAGTAAGGGAGTGAGCTAGTGAGCACTTTTTAGGTGTTAACAGATTGCCCCCTGATGTGTGAGGGTAGGAGCTCATCGTATGGCCGATAGACATCATAGTTCTTTTGTCCTTTTTTCTGGGGTTTAGGGGAGAGAAGAGACCGGTTGTAGACTCGAGCCACGGCCCTTGGAAGCTGCAAAAAAAAAAAATATTACATGGCCTCAATATGAATGAGGTATAATCTCTGATAAAGGATGAGGCGGGCATTCCCATGCTCGTATCAAGACATATACAAAACAATTAGTCCCAAGAAGGGGGATCTAATACGTGAAGAAATATACTGGTACATCATAATGGTCCAGAGGGGACATTATTGTGGGATATACTCGTGATCATGGCTGATCTCAATAACTGATACACTGGAATAACTGTTGAAACTGAAGGTGTTCAATCATCTGTATGGACTTAATGACTGTGAGCCATCTCTGGGAAGTATTTGTATCTGTATACTCGAGGGAGTATAAAACTGGGGTACATCTGAATATTGTCGCCATACGCGACCCGGATATCTATAGAAAAAATGTGACTGGTTGTATCCATAGGTAGACTCTCAAATGTGGAGGAGTCAGGTGGTATCCGAGGTCTTCGACTAATAACTGAATGGACCAATACGCTGTGCGAGTCTCAACGATGCGGTCAAGGTGTTGAAGTCGAGCATGTGAGAAACAATCATTCGGAGAGGCACTGAGGATTCCTCTCGAAATGATTCGTAGGCACTCATCATAAATGGTAATGAGTCCAAGACACAGGGACTTCTAGGTCTATCCTCTGGAATCAATGTGGTTGTCGTCGATAGAGGGAGACCAGCAACTAACAAGGCAATGATGTTTCCTTGATAGGAGCATGAGGTGTATAACTGAAGTGATGTAGTACTGCTGGTAGGACTGACATACTTGTGGGGATGGGAAATAACTGGGTCAAAAAATGGGTAGACTCAAACTTCCTTTGTTCAGAGCATGATGACATGGTTGACTTGGCAGCGTAGGGAACTGACTTGTAGGTGTAGGGATCATAGCTTTTTTTTAGGGACTGAAGGGTATGTATTGACTCCGGGGGGGGTGAAGCTGATGGTAGCTGTCGAGGGATTATCAAGGTGACGTACTGCAAAATACTCTGAACAAAGGAGACCAAAATGGGGAAGCTGACTAATGAGTAGATGTGATCTGTCGTGGCGCCAAGAGGCACCATTGATTCCTTATTCGTAGTTTTAATGAGCTCCAAGAAGGGATAAAAAGTGTGCTCTGAAATGGTACAGTATTGTGGATTTTGTGAGCCCAGGACGGCTCGTGCTCATGGTTGCTTTCATGTTTAGGGAGTCTGAAAGCGGTAAGTGGACTCTATTGGTATTCTTTTTCGTAGTTGAGTCTCCAAGGCCCGAAAAAGCATAAAATGATGTGGATGGAGAACTCTTCTAGCCGATGTGACTAGAGTATACCTGTTTCGTAATTAGTCTACGAGGTCCGGAAAAGGGGTAAACTTATACCAGGTAGACGCCCTTTCAGATACGTTTATCGAGCATGAAAGGAAGCAAGATTACTCGGCGATCTTTTCATTGTTTTAGGAGTCAGAAAAGAGCTTAACAGAAACTCCCTAAGTGCCTTTTTCGTAAAAAGGGGTTGCTCGGTCCGAAAAAGGGGTAAAATTATACCGAACAAAAATGGATTGATGAGGGCGAGGAAAGGTCTCGAGCATCGTCATCCTTGCGGAAAACTGGATCCGGTGACATAAGGATTGTTGGAAACGGAGAACGACCGATGTGGCACGCAAACCGAGGTGACGAGGGGGCGTGGAAAAAATGCCTGAAAAATCTAAAGGTGAGAGCGAGAAATGATCTCAAGCATCATCATGAGCGCGGAAAACTGAATCTGGCTATATAAGGCATGTCGAAAACGGAGAACGGCCGATGTGGCACGCAAACCGAGGCGACGAAGGGGGCATGGGAAAAAATGCCCGAAAAATCTAAAGGTGAGAGCGAGAAATGATCTCAAGCATCATCATGAGCGCGGAAAACTGAATCCGGCTATATAAGGCACGTCGAAAACGGAGAACGACCGATGTGGCACGCAAATCGAGGCGACGAAGGGGGCATGGGAAAAAATGCCCGAAAAAATCTAAAGGTGAGAGCGAGAAATGATCTCAAGCATCATCATGAGCACGGAAAACTGAATCCGGCTATATAAGGCACGTCGAAAATGGAGACCGGCCGATGTGGCACGCAAACCGAGGCGACGAAGGGGGCGTGGGAAAAAACGCCCAAAAAATCTAAAGGTGAGACCGAGAAATGATCTCAAGCATCATCATGAGCGCGGAAAACTGAATCCGGCTATATAAGGCACGTCGAAAATGGAGAACGGCCGATGTGGCACGCAAACCGAGGCGATGAGAGAGGCTAAAAATTGGTCAAAAAATGGACCCCGTGAAAACGAGAAAAGGAAGGAACCTGTATGAAGTTCTCGCTGTGCTGATCCCAACGGTACCAACGGTTTGAGAAATGGACTTCGTATGATACCGCAATGGTTGTTGGAAAATTGGTAGATTTTCTATAAATAGGACATGGGGCCCAAATGACTTGTCATTGTTACGTGCGAGTTTGATAGAGCTGTTAGAGCTATTTCTTGATTTCCGGGAGATTTCACAGTTGGTTTTCGATTTAGCAAGTTGCAGGTAACTCTATTCGCCTTAGCCTTTTCAATTATGTCTTTTTTGTTTAGCGGCGGGCCCCCGAAGGCCGCGAAATTCCACGTTGACTCTCCAACGTGGAACCGCGCGGGTTTCGGGGCTGAACCCGCGATGAACCTCGCGGGTTTTAGGCTCATAGTCGCGATGTTCATCGCGACTGTGAGGTCGGAACCCGCGATGTTCATCGCGAGTTCATGGGGGATAGTCGCGATGTTCATCGCGACTGTCTGACCAAAACCCGCGATGTTCATCGCGGGTTTTTATATGGATCCCACGATGGGCATCGCGACTTTTTGTGTAAAAGCCGCGATGGGATTTTTCTAAATTTTTTTATGCTGGGGCTAAAAATTTCTTCTGTTTTCCTGGCAGGATGTTGCGGAGAGCTCAGTCCTTGTGGCGGGAGAGGGAGATCGATGGTGATCTCATGCTGAGGATTGAGACTGATGCAGGGGTGAGACAGACCCTGGCTATGAGCGAACTTTTGAAGTTCGCTCAGATCCCGCCTATACGTTCAGTGAGACGGCTCCTGAACAAGCTTGTGCAGTGGTGGGTGCCGGCGGAGGGTGCGTTCGTTATTGGGGGTGAGAGGTTAGAGATCACTCTCACAGATGTTTATTTTTTGACTGGGTTGCCTCGCTTGGGTGAGGTGGGCGATATCATGCCGAGGTTGCCTCCAGGTATAGATATGGAGGACCTTTTACAGACTTTCTGTTCCGATGATGCTGTTTTGGTAAACAACTCTATTAGTCTGAGATCCCTACGTGAGTGGGATATGCGAGCTGTTGGTGCCTGTGTGCTGCGGATATTGGGTGCTGCTGCACCACATCGTATGTCTGGGGGGCAGACGATGATGGTAGATTCCGTTCTTCAGGGTACCTATTATGCCTGGGCGCAGATGTTCCTGGCTGGTGTCTGGAGAGATCTGGACAAGGCCATTAGAGAGGGAGGCGAGTTTTGTTATGCCTCGTTTTTATGCTGTTTTTTCTTCGAGCGGGTGCCGACCTTACGGCCACGGGTACCTGTTCGTGCTGCTCTTCCGAGTGAGCCTCGTATGATGAGGTGGGGGCAGATGATGCCCCGTGGCGGCGGTGGTGTCCGCGGCTACTTCACAGAGGATTTCTATCAGCAATGGGAGCAGATGCCTCTGGTGATTGAAAACTATCCCTACGCCGGCATGGACTACCGAGGTGACCCAGAGATGCCTCGTGCCCTAGGACACGCCTGGAGTTTAGACGGTATGTTTTTTTTTTATTTGATAGTATATCATATGTTGTTTGATTTATTATTGATGATTTTTTGTTCTATAGTATGTGATGGCTTACTTGCTTTGTGCAGATGTGGGTCCAGTGCCACCGCCTGACTACGTGGCTCGGCAGGGGCGGGCGATGGTGGTCGCCCGTCCACCTGTACCTGTACCTCCTCCGCGTGGTGGAGGATTTGCAGCTCGTGGGCGAGGGGTTGGCCCTCGTGATGACGCCATGGATGGTGTCCGACAGACTCTTGCCCGGATCGTAGCTGGGCTTCCCGAGGATGGTTGGAGAGACCTGGATCGGGATATTTTGCAGGGTTGTTTTGGTGCGCCTCCCGAGTGGCAGTCGCTCTTATTGAGGGCAGCGGTGTTCATGGCGAGGCACAGGGATCGGGATGCTCCGGCAGGGCCGGTTCAGGGGAGGATACGTCAGCGGGACGATCCAGCGGGGCCGGCAGAGCGGAGAGTTCGGGTTCGTCATGACCCGGCGGGGCCAGCGGAGGAGGATCCGGAGGAGGAGCCAGAGGATCCTAGGGATCCAGATGAGTAGATGATACTGTATCTGCCCCCAAATGCTGATGAGCATATGGGGAAGTATTTTTTGTATGACAGATGTATCTTTTGTATATCGGGTGCTGAGGGCACTTATGACATGTTGACTATTTGATTTATATATATATGTGGATATATATTTGGATATATTGTCGTGTATGCACGTGGATGCACCTTTGTCTTTTGTATATGCCCGTGGAGGCACCTGTTATGGACGTGGATGCAGTATGTTTGTTGATTTCTGTATGCCCGTGGAGGCACATGTTATGCACATGGATGCATTATTTGGTTGTTTGTTTTATGCCCGTGGAGGCACATGTTATGCACATGGATGCATTTTTTTGTTTATGGATATGACATGATGTGATTGGTGTGCCAGTCGAGGACGCTGTTGGCCATATTATCTGCTATACTATTGAGGTGTCTTGGGACATGTGTGAATGTAATGGATTCAAACTGTCTAACCATTTGTTTAGTGCACAGGAATTTTCTGAAAAGGCAGGGATCGCGTACCTGGTAATCATTGTTGAGCTGGGAAACTAGGAGCTGTGAGTCCAAGAAAATGTTGAGGCGACAGATGCTCATTTGGAGAGCAGCGGCCAGGAGACCGGTCACGGCATCGTATTCAGCTTGATTATTGGTAGCGGCACCTAAACATACTCCATCAATGTGAATTAACTCATGTGAAGGGGAGTATATTACCCAAGCTGCGGAGGCGAGATTGGGAGACCAACGGCTTGCACCATCAGCGAAACCGACATGGCAGAGTGGAAGAGGCTCCATCTGTGGTCATGCAGAGAAAAACAAATATTTAGGTTTTTGGAAATTTTTTGTGAACAAAAAATGTATGCCTATACTAAAATGGACGATGGTGTCCATCAGGTTTTCTATGGGTAAAATCGTTTAAGGTACAACCCGTTGCGTGGGTTGCGTAGGGTGTTGCCTTCTGAATCGGTCAGAATGTATGCCCCCTGCCCAAGGCAGGTGTGTATGATGTAGGGGCCTTGCCACATAGATACGAACTTTCCTTTCCCGGTTTTATCATGAGCTTGATCGTAAGCGAGGACAAGGTCTCCCTCAGAAAAGGTTCTCGGGTGGACGTGTTTGTCGTAACTTAGTTTCGATCGTTGTTTAGCTGCTTCCATGTTTTGAATGGCGGTGCGCCGATCTTCATTGGCCTGCTCTAGGAGTAGTAAACGTTGCTCGATCGGGGAAGTATCTGGTAGGAGTTCGACGGCGATATGTAAGGCTGGGATCTGGCACTCAATAGGGAGGACGGATTCGACACCTTGAACTAAATGGAAAGGGGTAAAACCGGTGGCGGTTTTGGTCGAGGTGCGGTAGGCCCATAATGCCGGGAAGAGCATGTGGTGCCAATTGGATTTGTGTTTGTCTACAGTGCGCTGCAGGATGGTCTTCAAAATTTTATTGATCGCTTCGACCTGGCCTTCTTGGGGATAGTAGGCTGAAGAAAAATGGTGTTCAAATTTCAACATGGTCGATAATTCTTTCGAGACGGCGTCTTCGAAGTGAGAGCCGTGGTCAGAGACTAGTTGTTTCGGCACTCCGAATTGAGTGATAACATGGTTGAAGAAAAACCGTGCTGCAGTGTCGGCTTTGCAATTATAAGTTGGGCATTGCTTCCACCCACTTGGTAAAGTAGTCTACGGCCACAATGATGTGTTTGTGACCGCCGGCTGACGGGGGGTTGCAGTCGAGGAAGTCGATGGCCCATTTGCAGAATGGTCCGACGGTGATAAACTGGATGAAGGGGGGCGGGGGGGGTTCTTGCTTTGGGGGAAAAGAGTTGGCAGTTCTGGCAATGCTTGACTGCGGTTATGCAATCAGTAAACAGTGATGGCCAAAAATAACCTGCCCGAATGATCTTCTGGGCGGTGGCCATGCTGGAGAAATGGGCCTCCGCAGGCACCGCTATGACAATCATTGAGGACTTGTTCTGCCTCACTGTGGGATAGGCAGCGGCGTAGGATGGTATCAACGCCGCGTCGGTAAAGCACATCCCCTAATAAGAGGTATCGGGGGGCATGGTGTCGTATGCGACGGCGTTCATCACGGTCGATCTATGGTCGAAACTTTTGCGTGCGAAGGTAAATCAAAATGTCTTCGTACCATGGGTCGTCAGAACGAAATGATGAAGATATGATCGTCAATCAGATCCGTTTGGATAACGGGTGATGATGAAGAGGACGGGAGGTCGGTGATGAGGTGAGAAAGCGCGAGGGCTTTGGTGCTCTTGGGAGTCTTGAAAGTAAGGTCATATTCCTGGAGGATAATGACCCATTTAGCGACACGACCCTGAAGGAGCCGTCGGCTGAGGAGATAGACCATGGGGTTGGAGTCGGCCACGACCGTGGTATGACTGAGTAGGATGTAGTGTCGCAATTTTTGTACGGAAAAGACTACAGCTAGGGCTAATATTTCCTCGTATGGGTAATGAAGAGGTGGGCCAGACAAGGTCTGGCTGACGGAATAAATCACATGCTCTCCGGTGTGAGGCATCTTCTTGGACCAAAAATCCGGACACAGCATGTTCGGATGCCGAGACATAGAGGGTGAAGTCTTGAGAGAAATCTGGTGGGGATATCATGGGGGCTTGTGTGAGAGCTTTCTTGAGGTCTTCGATGCCGTGTCTGCTTGCTCATCCCAAACAAAGGGTATGTGGGTACGGAGTAAGCGTAAGAAACCGTGAACTTTGGTTGCATAGTCAGGAACGAAGCGCCTAAGGAAATTGGACCGTCCTTGCAAGCTCTGAAGCTGCCGAAGCGTGCGAGGAGGGGGAAGTTCTAAGATGGCTTTGACTTTCAGGGGATCGACAGTGATTCCGTCTTGGGAAACAATGAAACCCAACAACCGGCCCGCCGGGACGCAAAAGACACACTTGTGTGGGTTCAAGCGGATTTTATATTTGCGACAAACGCAGGAAAACTTGCCGGAGGTCGTTAAGGTGGTCTGATCGTTTTCGGGAACGAGCTGTGAGGTTGTCAAGATAGACTCGCAGGATATGGACCAAGTCGTGAAAACAGTAGTTCATGGCTTGCTGGAAAGTGGCACCAGCATTTTTAAGGCCAAATGGCATGACGCGATAGGAAAAGGTGCCCCATGGGGTGGTAAAGGCAGTCTTGTACTGATCCTCCTTGCGGATGTGAATCTGGTTATATCCGGAAAACCTGTCCATGAAGGATAGGACTTCATGGCCCGCACACTCATCAATGAGTTGGTCAATGAATGGCGTGGGGAAATTGTCTTTTGGACAAGCGTGGTTTAAATCACGGAAGTCGGTGCATACTCTGAGGGTGCCTTGCTTTTTGTTGACCGGAACGGGGTTCGACACCCAGGTGGTGTACGGAATGGGATAAATGAATCCTGCTTTGCGGAGTTTTTCGACCTCAGCTTTAACGAAAGGTAGTTTGGAAGGGTGAATGGTTCGCTGTTTCTGACGAACAGGGGGTACCTCAGGCCATGTATCAATGTGGTGTTCAATGATGGCGGGGTCGAGACCAGGCATCTCGGTATAGGACCAGGCAAAGGACATCATGGAACTCTTGAAAGAGCTTTTTGTATGCCTGAGTTTCTGCTTGAGTGCAAGATGCGCCAGTGAGATGAGCTCAGGTTTCCCTGATGTTGTGGAAATGTCTATCTGTATAGTGGGGGAAATGTTCGACATGTTCCCTTCTTCAAAGGCATCCGGTGCTGGGATGGGGTCCCTTAACCAATCGACCTTAGTGGGTATGAAATCTTTCGATTCGACCGATAGCTGGTTGGATGCGTTGGATGTAGATGCTTCCGGGAGGAAGTACGAGCGATGATGCATATCATCCCAAGGGTAGTCGGGTGTAGTTAGTGTCTCCAAAATTTGCTCATCAGTATTGAAGTAGTCAGACCATAAATCAAGGGGTTCTGGTTTGAAGGTTGTTGAAATCATATAGATCGTATTGACTTCTTCCGACGAGGATGATGGTGGGGGGTGGATCTCCTCGATGAGGGGAGGAGATATCTCTAAGTCGACGTTGTTTAACTCATATAACGCTGCTCTATAGTCCAGGTAGATCAGGACAATGGTGAGAGTAGTGGCCGTAAACACTGCATATAGCACAAGGATGGTTGGTGCGCAGTGATTTGTCGCGAGGCTGTAGAGGTGGCTCTAATCTAACTACTGGGATGCTGATGTCATCGTCCAACATATTCATATGCTCTTGGAGTGCCGGTAAGTGTGGGCATTGATGAGTTGGATGGCCTATCTCATCGCACAACGAGAATTTAGGGGGGGCTCGAAACACCGGTGGGGGTTTAACTGCCTTAGGAGGTGGTATAGAAGTGTATGGTTGTGGACCTCTGCCCCCAGTGGGCTTGACAGGAGGGGGAGGATTTGTTGACGACGAAGGGATATTGAGGCTAGGAGGAGGTTTCGTTGACGACGAAGGGATTGCGACACCGGGAGGAGGTTGATTTGTGGTAACAATAGGTTGTACCGGTTGGAGGATGACGTTTGGTGTCGGCGGTCGAACAGGAGGCGGAATATACCACACGGGTAATCCCAATGTTAACCCGGGTAGACGTAAGGGTAGCCATAACCGGGGCGCTTACTACACCCGAAGGAGGAAATAGGAAAGGGATGGTGTGGATGGGTGTAACACCAATGTGACTGGGGATCAATGGTGGTTGACTACCGGATGTTTGTGTATTCTGTGAAAGAGTACAGAGGTTTGCGACATGGGTCTCCCGGTGACGGTGGTGGAATGGCCTGGAACATAGAGGTCATTGGTGTATCCGAATAAAGTCCGGGTCCCACGGAAGACACAAAGGAAGTAGTTGCACTAGAAGTGGGTTGTTCAATCATGGGAAGAACATTCTCGGGTGCTGCAGGGGCGTTGGGATCATAGTAGGTGAGTTGGTGGATTTTGACCACGCGTCCCTCATGGGGGAACATCATGGTACGAAAAACGGATGAGGCAACTGCTTTCATGGAGTACATGTAACTACGGCCAAGTAAAAGGTTATAATCGAGTTGGGCGTTAATGACCTCTATGTCGATGAGCACAGTTTTCCCACCTAATTGGACGGGCACTTTGGGAAGTAAACCTTGAGGTTGAGCTGACCGGCCATCGTAGGCCCGCAATGCAGTGGTGGATTGCTGGAGAGTAGGGGATCCCAAATTCTGCCAAACAAATGTGGACATGACGCATGTGGAGGCACCCTCGTCGATGATACATCGATGATGACAAGATTCCGAATAGAAACGGAAACTTGGACTGCTATGGTGGAAGGCAGCCGTGGTTCAGACTGGTCTAAATCAAAGGTCATCAATTTCGAATCATTTGGGTCAATCGCCCCAATGGCGGAAAGTAAAGTCTTGCGCTGAGTAGGACAGTTTTTTAAGACTTCTAACGCAGACATGGCTGCGGGAGATTGAGCTAAGTCATCTACAATGTTGTAATTGGACGCAGCCCATGCATTGGGGTTGTTGTTGATTCGGCGAAGGGGGAAGCGAGGTGCTTTAGAAGCGCCATCGAGTGGAACCTGAGGTATACGCAATGTCTGATCAGTGGGATGAGCATTAGTATCCTTTTCGGCGGGGGGGGCTTCAGAAGTCGGTCCGTATTGATTCCGATGGGTTTGGATATTGACGTCGGCAGTGGACATCATCAATAAATGGTGGGTGCCTGAATCAAACATGGGTTGGTCCGGAGCTGCGTAAGTAATTTGTTGTGGTTGCACGTTGCCCTGTGGGGGGGCTAACGGCTGAGTGTTCACCACTCCTTGTGTTGGAAAAGGGTTTTGTAGTACCAAAGGTTGTTGTGGAGGTGGTGGGGGGTTGGGTGGCGGCTGAGGAGCTGCCTGCCCTTGACGATGGGCGTCATTTGTCCATAGTTGTCGAGCTCGCTCCAGATGTGGGCAAGCGTGGGTATAGTGACCATAGACACCGCAAATGGAACAAGGATGGTTTGTTCGTAAATTAGCATTTTTGGCTTGCTTAGGTGGTCGATCAGGATTCTGATGAGCAGGCGCCGTGTTATTGTTTTGCGGAGGATGGGTAAGTTGTGGAGCTTGGTTATGGTTTTGATTGTTTCCACGGTTGCGTCCTCTTCCGTGGTTTGGTTGCCCACCCTGGTTGCATTGGTTATTTTGGTATTGGGGCTGATGTTGTTGTGCATACACATGCCCTTGAGCATTGGGGGGATTCTGAGGAGCCACAGGTGCGGGAGCAGGTTGCAGTGGATAGTATGCGGGTGGAGCTGGAGGTGGTCCAGTTGCCTGTTGGGGTTGTTGGTACCCTTGAGCTGGTGGAGGTGTGAGGTTAGCTGGTGCAACCGGTTGTGGGTAATGCATGGGCTGTTGTGGGAACTGCATGGGGGTCTGTACCGTAGGTTTAGCATAGTATGTAGGAGGTACATATGCTGATGGCGCTTGGCCATAACAATGTTGTGGACAAGAGGGTCCATGAATGTGATGGGTCTGGTTTGTTGGAGCATAAGAAGTTGTCGCTCCGGAACTAGATGTAGCCCTAGAAAGGTCTGGGGCAGGCATGGTGCTCACCATACTGAAAGGTTTTGCTTGCGGTGTAATTTGGCCAATAATGCCATCAGCGGCATGTGATGCCCCCGGTGTGTCACCGCGTGCAGAGTCGCCTCGTGGGGCATCCGGTATGATCGTGTATAGGTAACCCGACTGGGCATAGATGAGATCAAACTGTTGGGCTTTGAGGATGGCCTCTTCTTCAGACTGGGGTCTTTCAGATGCTACATCCTTCGCAATGAGAGGAAGGAGGGATTTTAGAAACCAATCTAGGAAGATTCTGTCGTCTAATTTGATTTTGCATAGGCTTCGGCGCCGACGCCAATCATGAATATGGTCAGTGATATGCGTGGCCATGTTTTGTCTGCAAGACAGTAGGATCTCGACACCCGCATCATAGCGGACAGGTAACTGAAAGAACTGTAGGAAGGTCGAGGCAAGGGAGGTAAATGTGGAATGCGTCCCATGGGGTTGCTCGATATACCATTTGGCTGCAGAGCCAGTGAAGGTGCGTTGTAAAAGCCGGAGGCGGATTGAGTCGTCCACTATGGAGTTGGAGGAACACCATAAATGGAAGGACATGATGTGGTTTTGGGGGTCCTCTCCTGCCTTACCCTCAAACTTAGGGATGTTAGAGGGGAGTTTGGTGGGCATTTGAGGCCACGCCGGATCATGTCTGATGGGGTCATTTGTGAGCCTAGCTAAATCTGGCAGGTTCAGACTTGCCATGTATGGTAGACTAGCAGATGTGGTGTCGGGAACTAGGACATGCCTGGCCATAGTGGTATGGTGTAGGGGTCCAGTAGCGCCTAAAGGTATGCTAGGTATGGAGGGTATATTCCCTCCAATAGGTGTAGTCTGGTATGGGCCAGCGCCTCCAAGTGCAACTTGGGTTACACTTGGGTTAGGAATCGCACTAGGGATTCCTGGGATAGCACTTCCAAGTGCAACATGGGTTGCACTTGGGTTGGGAATCGTACTAGGGATTCCTGGGATGGGGTTTGTGGAAACCAAAGGGGGTATGACCCCCATATTGGGTATACCCATGACAGGTGGTGGCCCTGTGTTAGGCATTCCTAAATGTGGAGTGTTACCCGTATTGGGCATACCCAGAGGGGTGGTTGTTGCCGTGGATGGTACTACAGGAGAAGGGTCTGCGGATGTCTGACCTATGGTAGTTGTAAATAGTGGATCAAATGGTGTTCTAGACATAATGGTGGTTGGTGGTAACTCTGTGGGGTTTTCGGATTCTACCTCCAAATCAAAGGTGAAGTGAGGTGTGTCAGAATCGGATGACTGCCTAATTGATTGACGATGTGTCGAATCAAGGGATAAGGCTCTGCGTCCGTGACGTGGAGAGCCAAGTGGACTAAACTCTGGGAGTTCGCCCTGTAGACGACGAGAGCGTCTAAAATTCTCAATGGTGAGAATATGTGTTTGGGTAAAAAAAATTATTTAAGTATCAGGTGGTGATATATATAAAAGACTCAAAACCCTAATGCAACCAAGGGTGCAAGAAGGGGAGTGAAAAAAGAAGGCTCTCAGGCCAAAAATCAATCCTCAAAAAAGGCACTTATTCTAGCAGCTGTGCTACAATAAGTGGAGGAATGCAACAACTGGTCAGAATACCAACATGCAAGCGGCTCCTAGAAAAAATAGGTGTAACTAGACCACAGGTAGGTTGAAATCATGCAAACACCTAATCTAAAAGTATTGTGACTCAAACAGACGATATCCTCTGCAAGGTGATGAAATCCAAGTCAGACAATATGAATGTTGAGACAACGGCTAGATATCCCCCTACCGAGAGGGACACCGGGTAATCAATCCTAAAGACAGGCTACTAGGATACTCCGTTCATGACGCGTCGAGAAAAGGTAAATCTGCCGTTTGGTCCTTTGATCGCAATATCCCAATACAGGGATATCCCGAGAACTGCGAATGGTAGCCCTTCGGTTACTGAATGGATTTAGGTATTCCACTCAGGCTTCCGGAACCATCCTCGCGACTTCAACCCTCCTAAGGGAGAGGCCTTCCCACAAACCGGTTGTGACCGCGCCAAAAAGTACTAAGAGATTTTAGCTCCCTAATTGGACAACTTCTATGTCTCAGATGTAAGAACTGAGGGGTGTTATTGGAACACCTATCCCCCCAATACTACCTAGCTACAAGAATTCTTTTAGTGTTCCCCAAGTGGGGTTAAAAGTGTGTTCAAATTAGGGTTCGTTTTAAGGCTTAGTTCAATTAAGTGATCGTGTGAGTGCACGTGAGGTGTTGTAAACTGAACTTGAAAAAATTAAATGCTTTACAGGAAATTTTCAAAAAATAAAGGATTTTTCGAAAATAAAAAGCAAATATTTATGACTTTTTTCACTAAAAGGAATTTAAATGCCTTTCAAAAAATAGCTCAAAAAACAAAGGATTTCTTGGATTTATGAAAGCAAATAATAGACTTCTTTTTAAAAGAAATAAATGGATTTCTTCGTTTCAAGAAAAAATTGCTAAGGGCAAGATTTTAAAAGAAGTAAACAGGAAAAAATTTGAATCTAGATGAAAATGCAAAATGAGTCTTTCTTTCACTTTCTTGAAAATTTTTAAAAAGATTTCTAGATATGCACTTTAAATAGTAATTTTTTTTTCAAAGTTGTCAAATATGCAGAATTTAATACTGTAAAAAATGTGCTATGGGAAGAAAGTACAGTAAAAAAATTTTCAAAATCGGGATGGCCGAATGAAAAATTCAGCCGCGCGGGTTTTGACAGAAAAGCCGCGATGGACCGCGCGGGTTTTGGTCACACAGTCGCGCTGGACCGCGCGGGTTTTGGCCGCACAGTCACGATGGACCGCGCGGGTTTTAACCGCATAGTCGCGATGAGCAGCGCGAAAATCGGCCGCGACGCCGCGGTGTGCAGCGCGGAAAAACGCAGAAAGGTCGCGATGGACCGCGCGACTGTCTGGCAAAAAGCCGCGATGGACCGCACGGAAAAACGCAGAAAAGTCACGATGGACCGCGCGACTGTCTGGCAAAAAACCGCGATGCGGAAGCCGTGCACGGAAACCGAGAAACGAACCCGAAAATTGAAAATTTCGGGCTGTTTATGGGGCCAAGACTTAGAGCAGCAATGGATCTGCTGTCTAAGATGGCAGATCTATGGATCTAAAGGTTAAAAACTCATAAAAAACTAAGATTAAAGGCAAAACTAGAGATCTATAGTTCAAACCAAAGCGGAGTCGCCAAAAACTGTTGGCCTGGTTTTGCAACCAGGCTTAGTGCTATGGGCACCTGTTAACTAGTAGCAGCAGTTTCAATGGAAATAAATAACAATAAACTAATTAAACAAGACTATTCATGGATCTAAGCAAAGATATTAAGCAAATAACAAAGATAATTTAAAATCAAGAACAAGAACATATAAGAATAATAAATTTGTATTGAAAGAATGGGGCAAGCAAGTGCTTGCGGAATCAATACCTCTAATGGTGAGGTTGAATGGCTCCAAGGATGA
Organism: Larix kaempferi; assembly: GCA_027924585.1. Lineage (NCBI taxonomy): Eukaryota > Viridiplantae > Streptophyta > Pinopsida > Pinales > Pinaceae > Larix > Larix kaempferi. The sequence continues at coordinate 40,860,327 of BSBM01000217.1, forward strand.
GCAACTCCAATCTCCAATGGTCTCTTCTCCAATGTGGTTTGCAATGGCTAAAATGCTCAGGGGAGATTTCAGCAGCATAAGGATGAGATAATGGATGGATGTGAAATGAGGAGCCCCTACCACCTTTTTATAGGTTTTGGTGGTGGGAAATACCATTTGTGGTTTTGTGGAAACCAAATGGTATTGACCAACATGGTTTAGGTACTTTTCCCTCCTTTTTCCTTTTTTGAATAAAAATAATATTTTAATTCCCTTTTTAATATTTTTGGGAATTTGGACCCTTTTTGACGGTTTTTTATGATTTTCTTGGAAAAATAATCTTTTTTAATGGAAAAAGGGGTGCACTGAGGTCTTTTGGTGACCTTTTGTTGGTTTCAGAGGCTCAGATGGTGAAAAAGTGGACAAATCGGTCATGTGAGTAAGGGAGTGAGCTAGTGAGCACTTTTTAGGTGTTAACAAATGGAATCTACAAAGTATGCACATTCTACGTCATAATCACTTTCTATAGTTTGTGCATGCGTCCGGAAATAAGAAAAGCTTACTTCCACCGTTTTTTGAAATCACAGCTTCTAGAAGGTTTACATGATTTCGTAAAAAACACGAATTTTTAGAAAATGTGTTTTATTTCATAAATGGAATCAACAAAGTATGGACATTCTACGTCATAACGACTTTCTATAGTTTGCGCATGCGTTTGGAAATAAGAAAAGCTTACTTTCCCCGTTTTTTAAAATCACAGCTTCTAGAAGGTTTACATGATTTCTTAAAAAACACGAGTTTTTAGAAAATGTGTTTTATTTCATAAATGGAATCAACAAAGTATGCACATTCTACGTCATAAGGACTTTCTATAGTTTGCGCATGCGTCCGGAAATAAGAAAAGCTTACTTCCCCCGTTTTTTAAAATCACAGCTTCTAGAAGGTTTACATGATTTCGTAAAAAAAATGAGTTTTTAGAAAATGTGTTTTATTTCATAAATGGAATCAACAAAGTATGCACATTCTACGTCATAACGACATTCTATAGTTTTCGCATGCATCCGGAAATAAGAAAAGCTTACTTCCACTGTTTTCTAAAATCATAGTTTCTAGAAGGTTTACATGATTTCGTAAAAAACATGAGTTTTTAGAAAAATGTGTTTTATTTCATAAATGGAATCTACAAAGTATGGACATTCTACGTCATAACGACTTTCTATAGTTTGCGCATGCATCCGGAAATAAGAAAAGCTCACTTCCCCCGTTTTTTAAAATCAAAGCTTCTAGAAGGTTTACATGATTTCTTAAAAAACATGAGTTTTTTAGAAAATGTGTTTTATTTCATAAATGGAATGTACAAAGTATGCACATTCTACGTCATAACGACTTTCTATAGTTTGTGCATGCGTCCGGAAATAAGAAAAGCTTACTTCCACCGTTTTTTAAAATCACAGCTTCTAGAAGGTTTACATGATTTCGTAAAAAACACGAGTTTTTAGGAAATGTGTTTTATTTCATAAATGGAATCTACAAAGTATGCACATTCTACGCCATAACGACTTTCTATAGTTTGCGCATGCGTCCGGAAATAAGAAAAGCTTACTTCCACCGTTTTTTAAAATCACATCTTCTAGAAGGTTTACATGATTTCTTAAAAAACAGGAGGTTTTAGAAAATGTGTTTTATTTCATAAATGGAATCTACAAAGTATGCACATTCTACATCATAACGACTTTCTATAGTTTGTGCATGCGTCCGGAAATAAGAAAAGCTTACTTCCATCGTTTTTTAAAATCACAGCTTCTAGAAGGTTTACATGATTTCGTAAAAAACACGAGTTTTTAGGAAATGTGTTTTATTTCATAAATGGAATCTACAAAGTATGCACATTCTACGTCATAATGATTTTCTATAGTTTGCGCATGCGTCCGGAAATAAGAAAAGCTTACTTCCCCCGTTTTTTAAAATCACAGCTTCTAGAATGTTTACATGATTTCTTAAAAAACACGAGTTTTTAGAAAATGTGTTTTATTTCATAAATGGAATCATCAAAGTAGGCACATTCTACGTCATAATGACTTTCTATAGTTTGCGCATGCGTTTGCAAATAAGAAAACCTTACTTCCCCCGTTTTTTAAAATCACAGCTTCTAGAAGGTTTACATGATTTCTTAAAAAACAAGAGTTTTTAGAAAATGTGTTTTATTTCATAAATGGAATCAACAAAGTATGCAAATTCTACGTCATAACAACTTTCGATAGTTTGTGCATGCATCCGGAAATAAGAAAAGCTTACTTCCACCGTTTTTTAAAATCACAGCTTCTAGAAGGTTTACATGATTTCCTAAAAAACACAAGTTTCTAGAAAATGTGTTTTATTACATAAATGGAATCAACAAAGTATGGACATTCTACGTCATAAGGACTTTCTATAGTTTGCGCATGCATCCGGAAATAAGAAAAGCTTACTTCCACCATTTTTTAAAATCACAGCTTCTAGAAGGTTTACATGATTTCGTAAAAAACACGAGTTTGTAGAAAATGTGTTTTATTTCATAAATGGAATCAACAAAGTATGCACATTCTACGTCATAACGACTTTCTATAGTTTGCGCATTCATCCGGAAATAAGAAAAGCTTACTTCCACCGTTTTTTAAAATCACAGCTTCTAGAAGGTTTACATGATTTCGTAAAAAAGACGAGTTTTTAGAAAATGTACTTTATTTCATAAATGGAATCTACAAAGTATGCACATTCTACGTCATAACGACTTTCTATAGTTTGTGCATGCGTCCGGAAGTAAGAAAAGCTTACTTCCCCCATTTTTTAAAATCACAGCTTCTAGAAGGTTTACATGATTTCTTAAGAAACACGAGTTTTTAGAAAATTTGTTTTATTTCATAAATGGAATCAACAAAGTATGCACATTCTACGTCATAACGACTTTCTATAGTTTGCGCATGCATCCGGAAATAAGAAAAGGTTACTTCCCCCATTTTTTAAAATCACAGCTTCTAGAAGGTTTACATGATTTCGTAAAAAACATGAGTTTTTAGAAAATGTGTTTTATTTCATAAATGGAATCAACAAAGTATGCACATTCTACGTCATAACGACTTTCTATAGTTTGCGCATGCATCCAGAAATAAGAAAAGCTTACTTCCACCGTTTTTTAAAATCACAGCTTCTAGAAGGTTTACATGATATCTTAAAAAACACGAGTTTTTAGAAAATGTGTTTTATTTCATAAACGGAATCAACAAAGTATGCACATTCTATGTCATAACGACTTTCTATAGTTTGCGCATGCGTCCGGAAATAAGAAAATCTTACTCCCACCATTTTTTAAAATCACAGCTTCTAGTAGGTTTACATGATTTCTTAAAAAACATGAGTTTTTAGAAAATGTGTTTTATTTCATCAATGGAATCAACAAAGTATGCACATTCTACGTCATAACGACTTTCTATAGTTTGCGCATTCGTCCGGAAATAAGAAAATCTTACTTCCACCGTTTTTTAAAATCACAGCTTTTAGACGGTTTACATGATTTCGTAAAAAACATGAGTTTTTAGAAAATGTGTTTTATTTCATAAATGGAATCTACAAAGTATGCACATTCTACGTCATAACGACTTTCTATAGTTTGCGCATGCATCCAGAAATAAGAAAAGGTTACTTCCCCCGTTTTTGAAAATCACAGTTTCTAGAAGGTTTACATGATTTCGTAAAAAACACGAGTTTTTAGAAAATGTGTTTTATTTCATAAATGGAATCAACAAAGTATGCACATTCTACGTCATAACGACTTTCTATAGTTTGCGCATGCGTTTGGAAATAAGAAAAGTTTACTTCTCCCGTTTTTTAAAATCACAACTTCTAGAAGGTTTACATGATTTCTTAAAAAATATGAGTTTTTAGAAAATGTGTTTTATTTCATAAATGGAATCAACAAAGTATGCACATTCTACGTCATAACGACTTTCTATAGTTTGTGCATTCGTCCAGAAATAAGAAAAGGTTACTTTCCCCATTTTTTAAAATCACAGCTTCTAGAAGGTTTACATGATTTCGTAAAAAACATGAGTTTTTAGAAAATGTGTTTTATTTCATAAATGGAATCAACAAAGTATGCACATTCTACGTCATAACGACTTTCTATATTTTGCGCATTCGTCCGGAAATAAGAAAATCTTACTTCCACTGTTTTTTAAAATCAAGCTTCTAGAAGGTTTACATGATTTCGTAAAAAACACGAGTTTTTAGAAAATGTATTTTATTTCATAAATGGAATATACAAAGTATGCACATTCTATGTCATAACGACTTTCTATTGTTTGTGCATGCGTCCGAAAATAAGAAAAGCTTACTTCCACCGTTTTTTGAAATCACAGCTTCTAGAAGGTTTACATGATTTCGTAAAAAACATGAGTTTTTAGAAAATGTGTTTTATTTCATAAATGTAATCTACAAAGTATTCACATTCTATGTCGTAACGACTTTCTATAGTTTGCGCATGCGTCCGGAAATAAGAAAACCTTACTTCCCCCGTTTTTAAAAATCACAGCTTCTAGGAGGTTTACATGATTTGTTAAAAAACACGAGTTTTTAGAAAATGTGTTTTATTTCATAAAGGGAATCAACAAAGTATGCACATTCTACTTCATAACGAGTTTCTATAGTTTGCGCATGCGTTTGGCAATAAGAAAAGCATACTTCCCCCATTTTTTAAAATCATAGCTTTTAGAAGGTTTACATGATTTCTTAAAAAACACGAGTTTTTAGAAAATGTGTTTTATTTCATAAATGGAATCAACAAAGTATGCACATTCTACGTCATAACGACTTTCTATAGTTTGCGCATTCGTCTGGAAATAAGAAAATCTTACTTCCACCGTTTTTTAAAATCACAGCTTCTAGAAGGTTTACATGATTTCGTAAAAAACACGAGTTTTTAGAAAATGTGTTTTATTTCATAAATGGAATCTACAAAGTATGCACATTCTACGTCATAACGACTTTATATATTTTGCGCATGCGTCCGGAAATAAGAAAAGCTTACTTCCACCGTTTTTTGAAATCACAGCTTCTAGAAGGTTTACAACATTTCGTAAAAAACACGAGTTTTTAGAAAATGTGTTTTATTTCATATATGTAATCTACAAAGTATGCACATTCTATGTAGTGCTCTGATTTTTACAGCAGAGCACTAAGTAAAATTTCTCAGTTAATTATCTATGTATTAAACTTTAATCAAGTGTTTGGGAGTAAGTTTCCAAAAATTACTATGCTTCTAAATGATATTTAGTGTACTGTCGTGTTTTCACTAACCTTACATTCGTAATTTAAAATAGACAAACATATCAATATTTCCTTTTCAACAATCATGTTCTAGCATAAGAATATGTTTCACAACTCAGTAAACCAGTAAATAGCAGTAAATCAATAACTAGCAAGTTATGCATGTTTACAGTAAGTTTTAGCATAATAGTAAATAATGGAAATTACCTGATGTTGATGCTAACCGTAAGTTGTAGCAGGTTGTATAACCCCTTAGACAGCCAAACTGAAGTGTCCACCCTACCGACCAGCTATAATCTTGCTGGCCCTTGGAAATCAAAGGATTTCCAAGCCCCCGAGCCCACAATCTGATAATCCCGAGAGCAGTGTTTCCTTCCGTTCTCCAAATTTTTCTGTTCTCCAATCAAAATTTTTGTTCTCCCAATCTTCTGTTCTCAAAACTTCTTTTCTTCCCCCAATCCAAAAAAAAAAAAAAACCCCCTTTCTCCAAGCTCTCCCCCTCTATATAATTTCCCTTCCTCGAGAATATCTTGGGCTTACTCCACCGCCCCAAAATCCCCCTCTCGAGCCCCTCAACATTTACCCCTATCACTAGTTCATTCATACACGGTTCTTTATAAAAATGTATAATTAATTACTCTCATGGAAAAATTAGTTGGTTTTGGATTGACGGTCGTAAATATTTATTACGGTGGGGATTATCACCCCAAGGTTATCCATTCGGGACAAGTTTCATTAAATACAAGTCTATCCGCCATCCTTGATATTTTAATGTTATTAATGTAATTAATAAAATATTATATAATTAGTTGCCCCTTGTCAACTTGGACATGATGTGTCTTAATGATCCACCTTATCCGTCGAGACTACTTAGCTTGAGGTTTAAATTCCAAGATTAACATTGAATAATTAAATATCCATTTTCCATCACATCACGTTTATTCCAAAAATGATTATCTTATTATGGCTAACTTTTGAAATGGAATTAATCACACAATATTAATTTATAAATCAATATTTTAAATCTTACTTATATTGCATTTGTTACGATAGGAATATAAATGTTGTTGGAATATCATTTATTAATTAATAATAATAATTAAATCACCCTTTGACAATAATAAAAGGTGAATCAATCATAGTATTCTTAATTATTTGTTTATCACATGAGTACCCTATCATCAACATAGCATCCTTGTTCTTATAAACAAAGCACTTGTGAGGGCTTAAACAATTTTACTAATTCATTGGACACTATCATTACCCTATTCACAACAGTTCTTCTATGACAATGTTAACTGACGACACTTGTCTTAGTTTATTATTACAATGTTTTCATATAATTACTAATTCACTTATTTACACATTGACAACCTAACCATTCATTACCTAAGTTGATTGATGTATCCTTAACTGAGTTATCTATGACATTTATACTACTATTCAAGCATGACAGTATGTTATACACCAGTAATATTGTACACGTACAAGGTGTGCATGCATGGACAGTGTATGCACATGTCGGACATGTACTATAAACAAACCCCATTCCGCCTATGCATACTTGCTAACTAACAATAGTATCTACCCCCATGCAGAAGAGCAAGCATAATCTATAGTATAATTATTTTAACATCCTCGGTTATTTAACAGTTAACCCTTTACGATTTAACATCATTGTCTTTATGTTTACATTAGTTTAATCAATCAAGTACAGGAAGGGTGCCTACTTCCACTAACTCGGAATCAAGGAATACTAAACCCCCAACAGTGCTAACTAACACATCCTCCCATCATAACCTACGTCCAGCATCCTCCCTATCCTTCCTCTGCTAGTACAACAGTGGATGTCGGACTCACCGATCTGACCACATAGAACTTGAGAGCGATAGCGTCGGCTGAACAGCGGACCTATCCTCCCCTAGCAGGCATCCGACAATCGTCATCACAACAACATGGGGAGCGTGTCTCAGCACGGCCCTCCCACGACCTCGGGTCTCATGGAAACATAGGGTGGGAAACACATCCATCCCTCTCAACATACTGGGCCTACGCCCTTATCAACTCATACTTGCTGCTATCGGGATTATCAGTTTGTGTTATCGTATCCTCATTTTGGCTGCTAAGGTTTGCTGTATGAACATGTTTTTCCTTTCCAATGTATATCAGATCAAGTAACCGGCTATCCCATAGCCCTTGTGTCCTGTAGGTTAGTGTTTTGCAAAATACAATTTATAGAAAGCATTTTCCATTGATCGCCAATTGATCCATGTTATCATTTCATTTCATGTAACCTTTTAGCTCATCATAGATACATATAACATTTCAATAATTCACATAAGAAGATGGTATCCACGTACCGAATCATATATTTCACATTTCATTAATGAAAACATATAAACATATACTGCAATCGTAAAATAAGGAAGTCATATGATAATCATGACATCATAATCGCATAACATAGTAACATCATAATCATGGTGAAATCATAAAATAGAGTAACATCATATAACGAGGTCCAATATAGTTTACTCAGTCGAGCTGAGTTCAACAGAATATATAAGAAAATAAAGTATGGTGTATCTAACTAATAAATATTCCGAATCAAAAATATGGGCGTTACATACACCCACCCTTGGGGAAAATTCGTCCCGAAGTTATGGTCAAAATAGTGAGGGAAAATCTTGACGCATGGTCTCTGCGTCCTCCCAGGTAGCAGAACCGGGGCTATACTTGTCCCATTGGACCTTAACTTGGTCCACATGGCGACTACGGAGCTGTCGAACCCTACGATCAAGTATACGTAATGGTTCGACCCTGAAGGTTCCCTCGTCCAAGACCTGCAATTCCTTCCAATGAATTTTGTGAGTCTCATCAGCTATGTAATGTCGTAATACAGAAACATGAAATACATTATGAGTTTTATGCAAGTGGGGTGGCAACGCGAGACGATAAGCAACTGGTCCGATTTTCTCAAGAATCTCAAATGGACCTATAAAGCGAGGTGACAACTTGGTACCCTTCCCAAACCGAATGGTACTTTTATTTGGTCTGATGCGAATAAATACACGATCCCCTACTCCATAAGTTCTATCTGATCTGTGTGCATCAGCGTAACTCTTTTTCCTATCCTGTGCTTCCTTCGGCCGCTGCCTAATCTGTATCACTTGCTCCTCCATTTCCTGAATCAATTCAGGCCCAATTAAAACTCGATCCTCTAACCTGTCCCAACTGAGTGGTGTTCTACATGGCCTCCCATACAATGCCTGATATGGCGGCATACCAATGGAGCTGTGATGACTATTGTTGTATGCAAACTCCACTAAAGGAAGATATTTCTCCCACTGTGTCTGTTGATCCATAACATACATCCTAAGCATGTCCTCCATCACTTGATTCACCCTCTCAGTCTGTCCATCTGTCTCGGGGTGATAAGCTGAGCTTAAGTTCAACTGTGTCCCTAATGCTGACTGCATGCTTGTCCAAAATATGGAGGTGAACTTAGGGTCTCTGTCATAGATTATCTTTTTAGGAACTCCATGAAGACGTATAATCTCATTTATGAATACCCTTGCCACATCTGTCACATCATAGGTGTCTCTGACTGGAATGAAGTGAGCACTTTTGGTCATTTTGTCGACTACCACCAAAATAGCATTATGTCTCAGAGATGTGAGTGGTAATCCTACAACGAAGTCCATGGAAATGACTTCCCATTTAGTCATAGGAATGTCGTGCGGTTGTAGGAGACTGGCCGGGTGACGATGATCTGCCTTAACTTGTTGACACTCAAGGCACTTCGAAACAAAATCCACTACATCCATCTTCATACCTGGCCAAAAGAAGAGTTGCTTCATGTCAGCATACATCTTCTTCACTCCTGGGTGTGCACAGTAATGTGATCTATGGGCCTCTCTAAGGATGGTTTCGTTGATATCACCTTCCTTAGGAACATACATCCTTCCCTGATACCGCAACAATCCATCTTCCTCAAGATGGTACCCATCATACTTCAATTCCTGTTCCTTTCCATTCTGAATAGCTGAGGTTACTTTTAGATACCAACTATCACCCAATAGTTGTCCTAGTATCCTTTCCCTCAAGTCAACCTTCAAGGGAATTAAGGAGAAAAGTCTCGGCCTTCGGCTTAGAGCGTCTGCCACCACATTCTCCTTTCCTTTGATGTAAGAGATACCAAAGTCATATTCACTCATGAACTCACTCCATCTCCTTTGCCTAGCATTCAAATCCCTTTGGGTAAAGATGTACTGCAAGCTCTGATGGTCTGTTTTAAGGGTGAAGCTTCTACCAACTAGGTAGTGCCTCCATAATTTTAGTGCCAACATTACTGCTGCCAATTCTAGATCATGCGTGGCATACTGCTCCTCATGAGGTTTCAACTTTCGAGATGCATAAGCTATTACCCCACCTTCCTGCATCAACACCGCTCCTAATCCTTGCTTCGAGGCATCGGTGCATACCATGAAATCTTTATCCATGTCAGGTACCCGCAAGATCGGTGCACTTGTTAACAATCTTTTTAACTCTGTAAAAGCGGCATCGCATTCATCGGTCCATTCATACCGGATTCCCTTGCGTTGCAAGGTGGTAATAGGTTTTGCAATTTTAGAAAATCCTTCCACAAACCTCCGGTAATAGCCTGCTAACCCCATGAAGATGCGCACCTCATGAGCATTCCTTGGAATTGGCCAATCTTCAATGGCCTTTACCTTTTCTAGGTCTACAGAGATCCCTTCACCTGAGATGATGTGCCCCAAGTAGTGAATCTCTTTTTGGAAGAATGAACACTTTGACAATTTACCATAAAGTTTATGTTCCCTTAAGCATGCCAAGACTAACCGCAAGTGTTCCTCGTGCTCCTTCTCATTCTTAGAATAGATAAGAATATCATCTAAGAAGACCTGAACAAAGAGGTCCAAGTATTTTCAGAAGACCCCATTCATGAGGCTCATGAATACAGCTGGAGCATTGGTCAAACCAAATGGTACCACTACAAACTCGTAATGCCCAAATCGAGTTCGAAAGGCAGTCTTAGGAATGTCACCTTCCTTGATCCTCAACTGGTGATATCCTGATCGCAAATCAATCTTTGAGAAGACTGACGCACCTTTCATTTGATCAAAGAGGTCATCAATTCTTGGTATGGGATACCTGTTCTTCACGGTGGCCTTGTTCGAATCTCTGTAATCTATGCACAGTCGCAGAGATCCATCCTTCTTCTTAACGAAGATCACTGGTGCTCCCCATGCTGAGATACTGGGTCTAATCAGTCCCAAATCTAGCAACTCTTTTAACTGGATTTGTAACTCACGGAGCTCTGGAGTTGTCATTCTATAAGGAGTTTTTGAGATAGGTTCTGCACCAGGTTTTAGTTCGATTGTGAAATTGAGCTCTCTTTCTGGAGGTAGTCCTGGCAATTCCTTCGGAAAGACATCCTTGAACTCGGAGAGTACTGGGTAAGAATTCAAGGAAGGTCCTTTACTATCGCTCACGGCCTCCACTACGAACAACTGGCATCCTTGTCTTAGGCACCGCTTAGCTTTCACCATAGAGATGAAACGGAGGGATACCTTCCTCTTCAAGCCTTGGATTTGAATTGTCCTTCCCTCGTCATCGAGGCACAACACCTTCTTCGCATAGCAGTCTAAGAAAGCTCTATGGCCTTCTAACCAATCCATGCCAATAATGAGGTCATAAGTCCCCAAATTGGTGACATAAGCATCCAACTTAGTGGTGCACACTCCTAAGTCAACCTCACAACCTGTCACTTTAAGACCTACTGGTTGCTTAGCTCCTGAAGCCATTTCAACCAGTTTGAAATCACCGTGCTCGTAGGCTGCCAACCCACATTTATCTAATGCAAATGGTGAAATAAAACTGTCAGTTGCTCCTGGATCAAACAAAATTTTAAGTTTGACATTGTTTACATTACTAGTGGATTCTACTACGGTAGACTGATGTTCTGCCTGGTGGTTATGCACCGCTGCATGAATCCGATGACTGTTACCCGAACTATCCATGGGTGCCTTTCCTTCCCTGTGCCTGCTACTTGACTGACCCTTGGGACAGTCTCGCTGGAAATGAGGACCTCCGCATCCCCAACAAGAGAGATTGGGAGGGGCTTGCCTGTTGCTCGAAGGAATCCTCTGAGATGAGTTCCTTCCCCTGGTGGCTCTAAAACCCCTTGCTCCTCTATAGGAACTTCCCTGTGTACGTCCCTGGCTTTGGTGGGTTGCGGACGATGCCTGCGAGATTGAGTTAACTGAAGTATTACCCCTCGGTGTGAACCGGTTACCATAAGGAGGAGGTCTAGATTGTCCTCCCCTGAAGTAAGGACGTGATGCCTTCCCAGAAACATACTGATTGGTTCCTGTCAACTTACTGCCCCCTTTTCCAACTGACATATCAGCTGCATAACGAGCATACTCAACTGCCATGGCAACTGAAGTTGGCTTCCACATCCGCACAACAGCTCTAATCTTGTAGTTAAGTCCATACACAAAACGCTCTACCTGACAATCATCTGCATCAAGGTAAGGAACATACTTTACCAGTTCCATAAACCGTGATTCATACTCCTCCACCGTCTTGTCTCCCTGTACTAAGGCATGGAGTGCACCTGCCTGTTCTTCCTTGTAATAATTTGGCAAATACTTCATGTGGAACCTTTCCTCGAACAGTTCCCAAGAAGTTGTATGAGGAGTAAGGTGCAACTGCTTCTCGAGATCTGACCACCAATTCAAAGCATCACCTTCAAGCTGAAAGACGGCCATCCTAGCCTTGGAACTAGATGTGTACTCATTCAATGCGAAGCATCTCTTCATGCCTTCTAGCCATGCTTCGGCATGCTTACTGGGCCGTCCTCCTGAAAACTCTGGAACTTTTATCTTTTGTAACTCCCTCGATATGTCCTGAAGCGGTTCCAGTCTTGGGCCATGTGCCCTTTCAGAGTTCTCTCGACTCACTTGAGTGGTTTCCACCTCGGCAGCCCTTTCCGACTGCCTGTTCATCGTGGTCATAATAGCCTCCAATGACCTCATTATGATCTGCGTTTCTGGTGTTGAGGTTGGTTGTGGCGGTGTTGGCGGTGGCGGAGGTGGTGGTGACGGTGGTCGACCTTGACCCCGACCTCGACCTCTGCGTGTTGTCACCATGATAGTTCCTGAGTTATTAAAATAAAATAATATCCTTAGTTGTTCAATCAAATATACGTGGAACTAAAATGTAGGTATTTAATAACTTGCATCATGAGATAACAATTTGTCAAGATTAGCGCAGTAAAATCTATAGTCGTTTTTATTTAAACAATCTTGTCATGGTGTTCAGCTCGTCATGCTGGTCTTAACGGTGTCTTGTTTTTGAGATTTCTGGTCTCTTTCATCCCTTCGACTAGGAGTTGAAATCTTGGCAAAATTTTCAATATCTCTATTTTAGTTAACTTTAAATGTTACCCTTTAATCTAAACAACCTAATTAACATTAATTTATCTTAAAATTCTAAATCCTCTAATCAACTTTAGGTTTAATTAAAGTTAATCCTAAACATAGAGACTCTAATCATAATCTAACTTTTATTTATATGAATTTTTAAATCGACCTAAAAACTATTATATATATATTGCATTAAATTTACGATTATATCTCACCGTACCATACTTTTAGCAATATATATATATATTATAAATATCAATTTTTGAAAGAACTACAATTGAATTTTTAAATAATTAAATTTTCAAAATTAATTAAATTTAAATTTTATAACAATTAAAATTTAAAATTTAAATAATTTTAAACATTAAACAATTTATTTCAAGTTTTAAGCCATTTATTATATTTTTTTTTTCATTTTTTTTTTTTAACATCTCCACCTATTAACTTCGACCGGGTTTCTACCTCTCGCCCGTCCAACCGGCTCAATATCCACGAGGAGGCCTGGGCTGCATGCCAGCCACCTGGGCTGCATGCACCCCGTCTCCCCATTAACCACAACGTGGTGCCTCCCCCTACTAAGCGGTGCTTCGTCTCCCGCGCGCGAGCCTGGTCTCCCATTCAGCGCGTGGGTCAGGTGAGGCCATTCAGTGCGTGGGTCTGGTCGGTGAAGGTACGGTGGTGGCCGTGCATGGTGAAGGTGCTGGTTAAGGGTTGCAGAAGAACGAACATTGTTCAAATTTTATTCCCAGGCTCCCCCAATGCTTCATGGCTCTGCTCCTGGCTGTACCAACACCGCACATTCCTGTACTGACCATATTTTCTTTGAGGATCGAAGGAGGACCGCTCTTACACGTGGATTTCAATGGTTTATGTTTGTCTGTTGAATGTGTGGCCCTATTGGCTATTGGCTCTCGGTGTGGAGCTCGGGCTGGGCCTAATTTTCGTTGAAACTCCGTCTAAACCATTGATGCCTGGAATGACTAAGTAAAACGCGCCCGTGACTAATTTTCTCGGAGGTTTTTGGAAGCGCTTACCTATTTTTTTTTTGCACAAGAAGGAAAACCCTCCAGGCTCCGGGGATTTAGCAGTGAAACGCGACTGCGGTCATCACTTGGATGTTAGTAAAGGCAGCCATTTTTTTTTTGTGATCGCCAGACACATTCGCCTCCATGGTTATGGGGTTTCTATTCAAGAAATCGCTACTCTGAAGCTCACTCCCAAGTTGCGGGAGAGCCTGTTCTCGGAGAAAAATTCTCAGGCAAATTTATCATCCCGATTCCCAATATTATCAGATTGCATGACATTGTAGAAGTAAGTTCTTTGTTGTTTTCTTTTTTTTTTCTGAATTTTTGACAATCGTTTTAGTGGGGAGTTGATTTTTCTTAAAAATTCATAGAATTTGGCAGAAATAAGGGCCTTCATCTGTACTGCGAAAATATTCAGTGTGACCCCATAGCCCATGGCTTTTGTACCATACAATTCTACGTTTCAAATATATTTAGTGCTTTTTTTGTTTTTTGTTTTTTTTTGTTTTCCTAAAATTTATTTACTTTTAACCAGAACATTTGGGCAATAGCTCTTATAATGGGTCCTCCTGGGCATGACGTCAAACTGCAATTAGGGTAGTAGCTTCTATCAACAGGGTCGCTATACATTTTTCTAATTTTTCCAAGGGCTATCAAACTCACTGGGACTTTGCCCTGGTCTTTTAACAGAAGCCTGCTCACTGGGATTTCCTCAAATCTATACTTTGGTTTGGGAAAGCCGGAAGAAAGGTTTTAGAGAAAATACAGGAAGTTCTGGCTTGACCCAAGAATTCCTTCCTTTAATGTAATCTTAATAGATATAAATTCGTTTAGCATAACCTTTCTTGATCTGAGCGTTATATACATTAAGAATTTAACTGTATTTACTCATTTGTAGATTTATTTTAATTTATAAGTGGGTTCGACCCTTGTCTGAAGGTACTGAAAGCTGATACCTGAAAATCTTCATAATTACCCTATCATATTTTACTTGATAATGAAAACGCTATATGTGAATAGAAGAATAAATATTTATGCAGCAATCAAAATTACAAAAAAAAGGAAAATATCAATTACTGTGTTTTATGAATGATAATAATTCTCTTTGTCGTCGTGAATTTCCAAGAAGTCTTCCTTCCTTTTGCAGAATACTTTTATCCCATAATACACATTACTGCTATTAGGTTTTCGCTTATGTATTATCTGGAGTAAATGTTGGGTCCAAACTCTAGGGAGAACTTGTGCTTTGTGTTTATTTGGTCAGTAATGAAAAGTCTATACAAAGGTTTACCCGGTTTATCCGGGAAGAATTAATTTCATTTAAGCCTGTCTCTATCACTGCAAATAATCTCTGCATAAGATTATGTTACTTACAGCGTTTATGTTTAATAGAGGTGTAATTCTTCTTCTTTTTTGGAAACCTAATGATTTATCGTTGTAACTCTTCTACCAAAATCACCTCTTTACTTGTCGCTGCTAGAAAACGATCCTTACCTATATTATTTTTTTTTTTTTTTTAATTTATTTTTTTATTTATTTATTTTATGTTTATATATATATTTTTATTTGTTTATTTATTATGTTTTTAACCCTTTTATTTTACTTTTACCTCTTATTTTATTGAAATGCTCCAGGTACTTCCTCCACAAATTTAAAATAATTAATGTAATGGACTGGGTAAGGATGAATTTTTCTGTTTGTTTTCTTATAAAAATTTAGAGAATTCCAATTCTGCTGCTAGATATATATATATATATACTCTTTTTTTTGTATGTGTAATCAATAGTTATTAAAAAAAAGAATGAAAATATAAATATTTATTGATTTTCTAAACGTTAATCCTATTGGGGTTGTGCAGGTACCTTGGAAGCTTACTACGGATGGAAATCAAGTAGGTGAAATATCAAGTAGGTTTTCTGTTCAACTATGACGAGATGAAGCATGAATAGGCTTTTAGGTTCAAGAGTCCGAACAAGCGCTCTGATACCATCTGTAGTGCTCTGATTTTTACAGCAGAGCACTAAGTAAAATTTCTCAGTTAATTATCTATGTATTAAACTTTAATCAAGTGTTTGGGAGTAAGTTTCCAAAAATTACTATGCTTCTAAATGATATTTAGTGTACTGTCGTGTTTTCACTAACCTTACATTCGTAATTTAAAATAGACAAACATATCAATATTTCCTTTTCAACAATCATGTTCTAGCATAAGAATATGTTTCACAACTCAGTAAACCAGTAAATAGCAGTAAATCAGTAACTAGCAAGTTATGCATGTTTACAGTAAGTTTTAGCATAATAGTAAATAACGGAAATTACCTGATGCTGATGCTAACCGTAAGTTGTAGCAGGTTGTATAACCCCTTAGACATCCAAACTGAAGTGTCCACCCTACCGACCAGCTATAATCTTGCTGGCCCTTGGAAATCAAAGGATTTCCAAGCCCCCGAGCCCACAATCTGATAATCCCGAGAGCAGTGTTTCCTTCCGTTCTCCAAATTTTTCTGTTCTCCAATCAAACTTTCTGTTCTCCCAATCTTCTGTTCTCAAAACTTCTTTTCTTCCCCCAATCCAAAAAAAAAAAAAAAACCCTTTCTCCAAGCTCTCCCCCTCTATATAATTTCCCTTCCTCGAGAATATCTTGGGCTTACTCCACCGCCCCAAAATCCCCCTCTCGAGCCCCTCAACATTTACCCCTATCACTAGTTCATTCATACACGGTTCTTTATAAAAATGTATAATTAATTACTCTCATGGAAAAATTAGTTGGTTTTGGATTGACGGTTGTAAATATTTATTACGGTGGGGATTATCACCCCAAGGTTATCCATTCGGGACAAGTTTCATTAAATACAAGTCTATCCGCCATCCTTGATATTTTAATGTTATTAATGTAATTAATAAAATATTATATAATTAGTTGCCCCTTGTCAACTTGGACATGATGTGTCTTAATGATCCACCTTATCCGTCGAGACTACTTAGCTTGAGGTTTAAATTCCAAGATTAACATTGAATAATTAAATATCCATTTTCCATCACATCACGTTTATTCCAAAAATGATTATCTTATTATGGCTAACTTTTGAAATGGAATTATTCACACAATATTAATTTATAAATCAATATTTTAAATCTTACTTATATTGCATTTGTTACGATAGGAATATAAATGTTGTTGGAATATCATTTATTAATTAATAATAATAATTAAATCACCCTTTGACAATAATAAAAGGTGAATCAATCATAGTATTCTTAATTATTTGTTTATCACATGAGTACCCTATCATCAACATAGCATCCTTGTTCTTATAAACAAAGCACTTGTGAGGGCTTAAACAATTTTACTAATTCATTGGACACTATCATTACCCTATTCACAACAGTTCTTCTATGACAATGTTAACTGACGACACTTGTCTTAGTTTATTATTACAATGTTTTCATATAATTACTAATTCACTTATTTACACATTGACAACCTAACCATTCATTACCTAAGTTGATTGATGTATCCTTAACTAAGTTATCTATGACATTTATACTACTATTCAAGCATGACAAGTATGTTATACACCAGTAATATTGTACACGTACAAGGTGTGCATGCATGGCCAGTGTATGCACATGTCGGACATGTACTATAAACAAACCCCATTCCGCCTATGCATACTTGCTAACTAACAATAGTATCTACCCCCATGCAGAAGAGCAAGCATAATCTATAGTATAATTATTTTAACATCCTCGGTTATTTAACAGTTAACCCTTTACGATTTAACATCATTGTCTTTATGTTTACATTAGTTTAATCAATCAAGTACAGGAAGGGTGCCTACTTCCACTAACTCGGAATCAAGGAATACTAAACCCCCAACAGTGCTAACTAACACATCCTCCCATCATAACCTACGTCCAGCATCCTCCCTATCCTTCCTCTGCTAGTACAACAGTGGATGTCGGACTCACCGATCTGACCACATAGAACTTGAGAGCGATAGCGTCGGCTGAACAGCGGACCTATCCTCCCCTAGCAGGCATCCGAAAATCGTCATCACAACAACATGGGGAGCGTGTCTCAGCACGGCCCTCCCACGACCTCGGGTCTCATGGAAACATAGGGTGGGAAACACATCCATCCCTCTCAACATACTGGGCCTACGCCCTTATCAACTCATACTTGCTGCTATCGGGATTATCAGTTTGTGTTATCGTATCCTCATTTTGGCTGCTAAGGTTTGCTGTATGAACATGTTTTTCCTTTCCAATGTATATCAGATCAAGTAACTGGCTATCCCATAGCCCTTGTGTCCTGTAGGTTAGTGTTTTGCAAAATACAATTTATAGAAAGCATTTTCCATTGATCGCCAATTGATCCATGTTATCATTTCATTTCATGTAACCTTTTAGCTCATTATAGATACATATAACATTTCAATAATTCACATAAGAAGATGGTATCCACGTACCAAATCATATATTTCACATTTCATTAATGAAAACATATAAACATATACTGCAATCGTAAAATAAGGAAATCATATGATAATCATGACATCATAATCGCATAACATAGTAACATCATAATCATGGTGAAATCATAAAACAGAGTAACATCATATAACTAGGTCCAATATAGTTTACTCAGTCGAGCTGAGTTCAACAGAATATGTAAGAAAATAAAGTATGGTGTATCTAACTAATAAATATGCCGAATCAAAAATATGGGCGTTACATACACCCACCCTTGGGGAAACTTCGTCCCGAAGTTATGGTCAAAATAGTGAGGGAAAATCTTGACACATGGTCTCTGCGTCCTCCCAGGTAGCAGAACCGGGGCTATACTTGTCCCATTGGACCTTAACTTGGTCCACATGGCGACTACGGAGCTGTCGAACCCTACGATCAAGTATACGTAATGGTTCGACCCTGAAGGTTCCCTCGTCCGAGACCTGCAATTCCTTCCAATGAATTTTGTGAGTCTCATCAGCTATGTAATGTCGTAATACAGAAACATGAAATACATTATGAGTTTTATGCAAGTGGGGTGGCAGCGCGAGACGATAAGCAACTGGTCCGATTTTCTCAAGAATCTCAAATGGACCTATAAAGCGAGGTGACAACTTGGTACCCTTCCCAAACCGAATGGTACTTTTATTTGGTCTGATGCGAATAAATACACGATCCCCTACTCCATAAGTTCTATCTGATCTGTGTGCATCAGCGTAACTCTTTTTCCTATCCTGTGCTTCCTTCAGCCGCTGCCTAATCTGTATCACTTGCTCCTCCATTTCCTGAATCAATTCAGGCCCAATTAAAACTCGATCCTCTAACCTGTCCCAACTGAGTGGTGTTCTGCATGGCCTCCCATACAATGCCTGATATGGCGGCATACCAATGGAGCTGTGATGACTATTGTTGTATGCAAACTCCACTAAAGGAAGATATTTCTCCCACTGTGTCTGTTGATCCATAACATACATCCTAAGCATGTCCTCCATCACTTGATTCACCCTCTCAGTCTGTCCATCTGTCTCGGGGTGATAAGCTGAGCTTAAGTTCAACTGTGTCCCTAATGCTGACTGCATGCTTGTCCAAAATATGGAGGTGAACTTAGGGTCTCTGTCAGAGATTATCTTTTTAGGAACTCCATGAAGACGTATAATCTCATTTATGAATACCCTTGCCACATCTGTCACATCATAGGTGTCTCTGACTGGAATGAAGTGAGCACTTTTGGTCAGTTTGTCGACTACCACCAAAATAGCATTATGTCTCAGAGATGTGAGTGGTAATCCTACAACGAAGTCCATGGAAATGACTTCCCATTTAGTCATAGGAATGTCATGCGGTTGTAGGAGACCGACCGGGGTGACGATGATCTGCCTTAACTTGTTGACACTCAAGGCACTTCGAAACAAAATCCACTACATCCATCTTCATACCTGGCCAAAAGAAGAGTTGCTTCATGTCAGCATACATCTTCTTCACTCTTGGGTGTGCACAGTAATGTGATCTATGGGCCTCTCTAAGGATGGTTTCCCTGATATCACCTTCCTTAGGAACATACATCCTTCCCTGATACCGCAACAATCCATCTTCCTCAAGATGGTACCCATCATACTTCAATTCCTGTTCCTTTCCATTCTGAATAGCTGAGGTTACTTTTAGATACCAACTATCGCCCAATAGTTGTCCTAGTATCCTTTCCCTCAAGTCAACCTTCAAGGGAATTAAGGAGAAAAGTCTCGGCCTTCGGCTTAGAGCGTCTGCCACCACATTCTCCTTTCCTTTGATGTAAGAGATACCAAAGTCATATTCACTCATGAACTCACTCCATCTCCTTTGCCTAGCATTCAAATCTCTTTGGGTAAAGATGTACTGCAAGCTCTGATGGTCTGTTTTAAGGGTGAAGCTTCTACCAACTAGGTAGTGCCTCCATAATTTTATTGCCAACATTACTGCTGCCAATTCTAGATCATGCGTGGCATACTGCTCCTCATGAGGTTTCAACTTTCGAGATGCATAATCTATTACCCCACCTTCCTGCATCAACACCGCTCCTAATCCTTGCTTCGAGGCATCGGTGCATACCATGAAATATTTATCCATGTCAGGTACCCGCAAGATCGGTGCACTTGTTAACAATCTTTTTAACTCTGTAAAAGCGGCATCGCATTCATCGGTCCATTCATACCGGATTCCCTTGCGTTGCAAGGTGGTAATAGGTTTTGCAATTTTAGAAAATCCTTCCACAAACCTCCGGTAATAGCCTGCTAACCCCATGAAGCTGCGCACCTCATGAGCATTCCTTGGAATTGGCCAATCTTCAATGGCCTTTACCTTTTTTGGGTCTACAGAGATCCCTTCACCTGAGATGATGTGCCCCAAGTAGTGAATCTCTTTTTGGAAGAAGGAACACTTTGACAATTTACCATAAAGTTTATGTTCCCTTAAGCATGCCAAGACTAACCGCAAGTGTTCCTCGTGCTCCTTCTCATTCTTAGAATAGATAAGAATATCATCTAAGAAGACCTGAACAAAGCGGTCCAAGTATTTTCGGAAGACCCCATTCATGAGGCTCATGAATATAGCTGGAGCATTGGTCAAACCAAATGGTACCACTACAAACTTGTAATGCCCAAATCGAGTTCGAAAGGCAGTCTTAGGAATGTCACCTTCCTTGATCCTCAACTGGTGACATCCTGATCGCAAATCAATCTTTGAGAAGACTAACGCACCTTTCATTTGATCAAAGAGGTCATCAATTCTTGGTATGGGATACCTGTTCTTCACGGTGGCCTTGTTCAAATCTCTGTAATCTATGCACAGTCGCAGAGATCCATCCTTCTTCTTAACGAAGATCACTGGTGCTCCCCATGGTGAGATACTGGGTCTAATCAGTCCCAAATCTAGCATCTCTTTTAACTGGATTTGTAACTCACGGAGCTCTGGAGTTGTCATTCTATAAGGAGTTTTTGAGATAGGTTCTGCACCAGGTTTTAGTTCGATTGTGAAATCGAGCTCTCTTTCTGGAGGTAATCCTGGCAATTCCTTCGGAAAGACATCCTTGAAGTCGGAGAGTACTGGGTAAGAACTCAAGGAAGGTCCTTTACTATCGCTCACGGCCTCCACTACGAACAATTGGCATCCTTGTCTTAGGCACCGCTTAGCTTTCACCATAGAGATGAAACGGAGGGATACCTTCCTCTTCAAGCCTTGGATTTGAATTGTCCTTCCCTCGTCATCGAGGCACAACACCTTCTTCGCATAGCAGTCTAAGAAAGCTCTATGGCCTTCTAACCAATCCATGCCAATAATGAGGTCATAAGTCCCCAAATTGGTGACATAAGCATCCAACTTAGTGGTGCACACTCCTAAGTCAACCTCACAACCTGTCACTTTAAGACCTACTGGTTGCTTAGCTCCTAAAGCCATTTCAACCAGTTTGAAATCACCGTGCTCGTAGGCTGCCAACCCACATTTATCTAATGCAAATGGTGAAATAAAACTGTCAGTTGCTCCTGGATCAAACAAAATTTTAAGTTTGACATTGTTTACATTACCAGTGGATTCTACTACGGTAGACTGATGTTCTGCCTGGTGGTTATGCACCGCTGCATGAATCCGATGACTGTTACCCGAACTATCCATGGGTGCCTTTCCTTCCCTGTGCCTGCTGCTTGACTGACCCTTGGGACAGTCTCGCTGGAAATGAGGACCTCCGCATCCCCAACAAGAGAGATTGGGAGGGGCTTGCCTGTTGCTCGAAGGAATCCTCTGAGATGAGTTCCTTCCCCTGGTTCCTCTAAAACCCCTTGCTCCTCTATAGGAACTTCCCTGTGTACGTCCCTGGCTTTGGTGGGTTGCAGACGATGCCTGCGAGATTGAGTTAACTGAAGTATTACCCCTCGGTGTGAACCGGTTACCATAAGGAGGAGGTCTAGATTGTCCTCCCCTGAAGTAAGGACGTGATGCCTTCCCAGAAACATACTGATTGGTTCCTATCAACTTACTGCCCCCTTTTCCATCTGACATATCAGCTGCATAATGAGCATACTCAACTGCCATGGCAACTGAAGTTGGCTTCCACATCCGCACAACAGCTCTAATCTTGTAGTTAAGTCCATACACAAAACGCTCTACCTGACAATCATCTGCATCAAGGTAAGGAACATACTTTACCAGTTCCATAAACCGTGATTCATACTCCTCCACCGTCTTGTCTCCCTGTACTAAGGCATGGAGTGCACCTGCCTGTTCTTCCTTGTAATAATTTGGCAAATACTTCATGTGGAACCTTTCCTCGAACAGTTCCCAAGAAGTTGTAAGAGGAGTAAGGTGCAACTGCTTCTCGAGATCTGACCACCAATTCAAAGCATCACCTTTAAGCTGAAAGACGGCCATCCTAGCCTTGGAACTAGATGTGTACTCATTCAATGCGAAGCATCTCTTCATGCCTTCCAGCCATGCTTCGGCATGCTTACCGGGTCGTCCTCCTGAAAACTCTGGAACTTTTATCTTTTGTAACTCCCTCGATATGTCCTGAACCAGTTCCAGTCTTGGGCCATGTGCCCTTTCAGAGTTCTCTCGACTCACTTGAGTGGTTTCCACCTCGGCGGCCCTTTCCGACTGCCTGTTCATCGTGGTCATAATAGCCTCCAATGACCTCATTATGATCTGCATTTCTGGTGTTGAGGTTGGTTGTGGCGGTGTTGGCGGTGGCGGAGGTGGTGGTGACGGTGGTCGACCTTGACCCCGACCTCGACCTCTGCGTGTTGTCACCATGATAGTTCCTGAGTTATTAAAATAAAATCATATCCTTAGTTGTTCAATCAAATATACGCGGAACTAAAATGTAGGTATTTAATAACTTGCATCACGAGATAACAATTTGTCAAGATTAGCGCAGTAAAATCTATAGTCGTTTTTATTTAAACAATCTTGTCATGGTGTTCAGCTCATCATGCTGGTCTTAACGGTGTCTTGTTTTTGAGATTTCGGGTCTCTTTCATCCCTTCGACTAGGAGTTGAAATCTTGGCAAAATTTTCAATATCTCTATTTTAGTTAACTTTAAATGTTACCCTTTAATCTAAACAACCTAATTAACATTAATTTATCTTAAAATTCTAAATCCTCTAATCAACTTTAGGTTTAATTAAAGTTAATCCTAAACATAGAGACTCTAATCATAATCTAACTTTTATTTATATGAATTTTTAAATCGACCTAAAAACTATTATATATATATTGCATTAAATTTACGATTATATCTCACCGTACCATACTTTTAGCAATATATATATATATTATAAATATCAATTTTTGAAAGAACTACAATTGAATTTTTAAATAATTAAATTTTCAAAATTAATTAAATTTAAATTTTATAACAATTAAAATTTAAAATTTAAATAATTTTAAACATTAAACAATTTATTTCGAGTTTTAAGCCATTTATTATATTTTTTTTTCATTTTTTTTTTTTAACATCTCCACCTATTAACTTTGACCGGGTTTCTACCTCTCGCTCGTCCAACCGGCTCAAGATCCACGAGGAGGCCTGGGCTGCATGCCAGCCACCTGGGCTGCATGCACCCCCTCTCCCCATTAACCACAACGTGGTGCCTCCCCCTACTAAGCGGTGCTTCATCTCCCGCGCGCGAGCCTGGTCTCCCATTCAGCGCGTGGGTCAGGTGAGGCCATTCAGTGCGTGGGTCTGGTTGGTGAAGGTACGGTGGTGGCCGTGCATGGTGAAGGCGCTGGTTAAGGGTTGCAGAAGAACGACCATTGTTCAAATTTTATTCCCAGGCTCCCCCAATGCTTCATGGCTCTGCTCTTGGCTGTACCAACACCGCACATTCCTGTACTAACCATATTTTCTTTGAGGATCGAAGGAGGACCGCTCTTGCACGTGGATTTCAATTGTTAACGTTTGTCTGTTGAATGTGTGGCCCTATTGGCTATTGGCTCTCGGTGTCTTGCTCGGGCTGGGCCTAATTTTCGTTGAAACTCCGTCTAAACCCTTGATGCCTGGAATGACTAAGTAAAACGCGCCCGTGACTAATTTTCTCGGAGGTTTTTGGAAGCGCTTACCTATTTTTTTTTTGCACAAGAAGGAAAACCCTCTAGGCTCCGGGGATTTAGCAGTGAAACGCGACTGCGGTCATCACTTGGATGTTAGTAAAGGCAGCCATTTTTTTTTTGTGATCGCCAGACACATTCGCCTCCATGGTTATGGGGTTGCTATTCAAGAAATCGCTACTCTAAAGCTCACTCCCAAGTTGCGGGAGAGCCTGTTCTCGGAGAAAAATTCTCAGGCAAATTTATCATCCCGATTCCCAATATTATCAGATTGCATGACATTGTAGAAGTAAGTTCTTTGTTGTTTTCTTTTTTTCTGAATTTTTGACAATCGTTTTAGTGGGGAGTTGATTTTTCTTAAAAATTCATAGAATTTGGCAGAAATAAGGGCCTTCATCTGTACTGCGAAAATATTCAGTGTGACCCCATAGCCCATGGCTTTTGTACCATACAATTCTACGTTTCAAATATATTTAGTGCTTTTTTTGTTTTTTGTTTTTTTTTGTTTTCCTAAAATTTATTTACTTTTAACCAGAACATTTGGGCAATAGCTCTTATAATGGGTCCTCCTGGGCATGACGTCAAACTACAATTAGGGTAGTAGCTTCTATCAACAGGGTCGCTATACATTTTTCTAATTTTTCCAAGGGCTATCAAACTCACTGGGACTTTGCCCTGGTCTTTTAACAGAAGCCTGCTCACTGGGATTTCCTCAAATCTATACTTTGGTTTGGAAAAGCCGGAAGAAAGGTTTTAGAGAAAATACAGGAAGTTCTGGCTTGACCCAAAATTCCTTCCTTTAATGTAATCTTAATAGATATAAATTCGTTTAGCATAACCTTTCTTGATCTGAGCGTTATATACATTAAGAATTTAACTGTATTTACTCATTTGTAGATTTATTTTAATTTATAAGTGGGTTCGACCCTTGTCTGAAGGTACTGAAAGCTGATACCTGAAAATCTTCATAATTACCTTATCATATTTTACTTGATAATGAAAACGCTATATGTGAATAGAAGAATAAATATTTATGCAGCAATCAAAATTACAAAAAAAAAGAAAATATCAATTACTGTGTTTTATGAATGATAATAATTCTCTTTGTCATCGTGAATTTCCAAGAAGTCTTCCTTCCTTTTGCAGAATACTTTTATCCCATAATACACATTACTGCTATTAGGTTTTCTCTTATGTATTATCTGGAGTAAATGTTGGGTCCAAACTCTAGGGAGAACTTGTGCTTTGTGTTTATTTGGTCAGTAATGAAAAGTCTATACAAAGGTTTACCCGGTTTATCCGGGAAGAATTAATTTCATTTAAGCCTGTCTCTATCACTGCAAATAATCTCTGCATAAGATTATGTTACTTACAGCGTTTATGTTTAATAGAGGTGTAATTCTTCTTCTTTTTTGGAAACCTAATGATTTATCGTTGTAACTCTTCTACAAAATCACCTCTTTACTTGTCGCTGCTAGAAAACGATCCTTATCTATATTATTTTTATTTATTTATTTATTTATTTATTTATTTATTTATTTATTTATTTTATGTTTATATATATATTTTTATTTGTTTATTTATTATGTTTTTAACCCTTTTATTTTACTTTTACCTCTTATTTTATTGAAATGCTCCAGGTACTTCCTCCACAAATTTAAAATAATTAATGTAATGGACTGGGTAAGGATGAATTTTTCTGTTTGTTTTCTTATAAAAAGTTACAGAATTCCAATTCTGCTGCTAGATATATATATATATATATATACTCTTTTTTTTGTATGTGTAATCAATAGTTATTAAAAAAAAGAATGAAAATATAAATATTTATTGATTTTCTAAACGTTAATCCTATTGGGGTTGTGCAGGTACCTTGGAAGCTTACTACGGATGGAAATCAAGTAGGTAAAATATCAAGTAGGTTTTCTGTTCAACTATGACGAGATGAAGCATGAATAGGCTTTTAGGTTCAAGAGTCCGAACAAGCGCTCTGATACCATCTGTAGTGCTCTGATTTTTACAGCAGAGCACTAAGTAAAATTTCTCAGTTAATTATCTATGTATTAAAATTTAATCAAGTGTTTGGGAGTAAGTTTCCAAAAATTACTATGCTTCTAAATGATATTTAGTGTACTGTCGTGTTTTCACTAACCTTACATTCGTAATTTAAAATAGACAAACATATCAATATTTCCTTTTCAACAATCATGTTCTAGCATAAGAATATGTTTCACAACTCAGTAAACCAGTAAATAGCAGTAAATCAGTAACTAGCAAGTTATGCATGTTTACAGTAAGTTTTAGCATAATAGTAAATAACGGAAATTACCTGATGCTGATGCTAACCGTAAGTTGTAGCAGGTTGTATAACCCCTTAGACAGCCAAACTGAAGTGTCCACCCTACCGACCAGCTATAATCTTGCTGGCCCTTGGAAATCAAAGGATTTCCAAGCCCCCGAGCCCACAATCTGATAATCCCGAGAGCAGTGTTTCCTTCCGTTCTCCAAATTTTTCTGTTCTCCAATCAAACTTTCTGTTCTCCCAATCTTCTGTTCTCAAAACTTCTTTTCTTCCCCCAATCCAAAAAAAAAAACCCCCCTTTCTCCAAGCTCTCCCCCTCTATATAATTTCCCTTCCTCGAGAATATCTTGGGCTTACTCCACCGCCCCAAAATCCCCCTCTCGAGCCCCTCAACATTTACCCCTATCACTAGTTCATTCATACACGGTTCTTTATAAAAATGTATAATTAATTACTCTCATGGAAAAATTAGTTGGTTTTGGATTGACGGTCGTAAATATTTATTACGGTGGGGATTATCACCCCAAGGTTATCCATTCGGGACAAGTTTCATTAAATACAAGTCTATCCGCCATCCTTGATATTTTAATGTTATTAATGTAATTAATAAAATATTATATAATTAGTTGCCCCTTGTCAACTTGGACATGATGTGTCTTAATGATCCACCTTATCCGTCTAGACTACTTAGCTTGAGGTTTAAATTCCAAGATTAACATTGAATAATTAAATATCCATTTTCCATCACATCACGTTTATTCCAAAAATGATTATCTTATTATGGCTAACTTTTGAAATGGAATTAATCACACAATATTAATTTATAAATCAATATTTTAAATCTTACTTATATTGCATTTGTTACGATAGGAATATAAATGTTGTTGGAATATCATTTATTAATTAATAATAATAATTAAATCACCCTTTGACAATAATAAAAGGTGAATCAATCATAGTATTCTTAATTATTTGTTTATCACATGAGTACCCTATCATCAACATAGCATCCTTGTTCTTATAAACAAAGCACTTGTGAGGGCTTAAACAATTTTACTAATTCATTGGACACTATCATTACCCTATTCACAACAGTTCTTCTATGACAATGTTAACTGACGACACTTGTCTTAGTTTATTATTACAATGTTTTCATATAATTACTAATTCACTTATTTACACATTGACAACCTAACCATTCATTACCTAAGTTGATTGATGTATCCTTAACTGAGTTATCTATGACATTTATACTACTATTCAAGCATGACAAGTATGTTATACACCAGTAATATTGTACACGTACAAGGTGTGCATGCATGGCCAGTGTATGCACATGTCGGACATGTACTATAAACAAACCCCATTCCGCCTATGCATACTTGCTAACTAACAATAGTATCTACCCCCATGCAGAAGAGCAAGCATAATCTATAGTATAATTATTTTAACATCCTCGGTTATTTAACAGTTAACCCTTTACGATTTAACATCATTGTCTTTATGTTTACATTAGTTTAATCAATCAAGTACAGGAAGGGTGCCTACTTCCACTAACTCGGAATCAAGGAATACTAAACCCCCAACAGTGCTAACTAACACATCCTCCCATCATAACCTACGTCCAGCATCCTCCCTATCCTTCCTCTGCTAGTACAACAGTGGATGTCGGACTCACCGATATGACCACATAGAACTTGAGATCGATAGCGTCGGCTGAACAACGGACATATCCTCCCCTAGCAGGCATCCGACAATCGTCATCACAACAACATGGGGAGCGTGTCTCAGCACGGCCCACCCACGACCTCGGGTCTCATGGAAACATAGGGTGGGAAACACATCCATCCCTCTCAACATACTGGGCCTACGCCCTTATCAACACATACTTGCTGCTATCGGGATTATCAGTTTGTGTTATCGTATCCTCATTTTGGCTGCTAAGGTTTGCTGTATGAACATGTTTTTCCTTTCCAATGTATATCATAACGACTTTCTATAGTTTGCGCATGCATCCGGAAATAAGAAAAGCTTACTTCCACCGTTTTTTGAAATCAAAGCTTCTAGAAGGTTTACATGATTTCGTAAAAAACACGAGTTTTTAGAAAATTTGTTTTATTTCATAAATGGAATCAACAAAGTATGCACATTCTACGTCATAACGACTTTCTATAGTTTGCGCATGCATCCGGAAATAAGAAAAGGTTACTTCCCCCGTTTTTTAAAATCACAGCTTCTAGAAGGTTTACATGATTTTGTAAAAAACATGAGTTTTTAGAAAATGTGTTTTATTTCATAAATGGAATCAACAAAGTATGCACATTCTACTTCATAACGACTTTCTATAGTTTGCGCATGCGTCCGGAAATAAGGAAATCTTACTTCCACCGTTTTTTAAAATCACAGCTTCTAGAAGGTTTACATGATTTCTTTAAAAACACGACTTTTTAGAAAATATGTTTTATTCCATAAATGGAATCAACAAAGTATGCACATTCTACGTCATAACGACTTTCCATAGTTTGCGCATTCGTCCGGAAATAAGAAAATCTTACTTCCACTGTTTTTTAAAATCACAGCTTCTAGAAGGTTTACATGATTTCGTAAAAAACACGAGTCTTTAGAAAATGTGTTTTATTTCATAAATGGAATCTACAAAGTATGCACATTCTATGTCATAACGACTTTCTATAGTTTACGCATGTGTCCGGAAATAAGAAAAGCTTACTTCCACTGTTTTTTGAAATCACAGCTTCTAGAAGGTTTACATGATTTCCTAAAAAACACGAGTTTTTAGAAAATGTGTTTTATTTCATAAATGCAATCTACAAAGTATGCACATTCTACGTCATAACGACTTTCTATAGTTTGCGCATGCGTCCGGAAATAAGAAAAGCTTACTTCCACCGTTTTTCTAAATCACAGCTTTTAGAAGGTTTACAAGATTTCGTAAAAAACACGAGTTTTTAGAAAATGTGTTTTATTTCATAAATGTACTCTACAAAGTATGCACATTCTACGTCATAACGACTTTCTATAGTTTGCGCATGGGTCCGGAAATAAGAAAATCTTACTTCCCCCGATTTTAAAAATCACAGCTTCTAGGAGGTTTACATGATTTCTTAAAAAACACGAGTTTTTAGAAAATGTGTTTTATTTCATAAATGGAATCAACAAAGTATGCACATTCTACGTCATAACGACTTTCTATAGTTTGCGCATGCGTTTGGAAATAAGAAAAGCTTACTTCCCCCGTTTTTTAAAATCACAGCTTCTAGAAGGTTTACATGATTTCTTAAAAAACACGAGTTTTTAGAAAATGTGTTTTATTTCATAAATGGAATCAACAAAGGATGCACATTCTACGTCATAACGACTTTCTATAGTTTGCGCATTCGTCCAGAAATAAGAAAAGCTTACTTCCACCGTTTTTTAAAATCACAGCTTCTAGAAGGTTTACATGATTTCGTAAAAAACACGAGTTTTTAGAAAATGTGCTTTATTTCATAAATGGAATCTACAAAGTATGCCCATTCTACGTCATAACGACATTCTATAGTTTGCGCATTCGTCCGGAAATAAGAAAAGCTTACTTCCCCCGTTTTTTAAAATCACAACTTCTAGAAGGTTTACATGATTTCTTAAAAAACACGAGTTTTTAGAAAATGTGTTTTATTTCATAAATGGAATCAACAAAGTATGCACATTCTACGTCATAACGACATTCTATAGTTTGCGCATTTGTCTAGAAATAAGAAAAGCTTACTTCCACCGTTTTTTAAAATCACAGCTTCTAGAAGGTTTACATGATTTCTTAAAAAACATGAGTTTTTAGAAAATGTGCTTTATTTCATAAATGGAATCTACAAAGTATGCACATTCTACGTCATAACGACTTTCTATAGTTTGCGCATTCGTCCGGAAATAAGAAAATCTTACTTCCACCGTTTTTTGAAATCACATCTTCTAGAAGGTTTACAAGATTTCTTAAAAAACACGAGTTTTTAGAAAATGTGCTTTATTTCATAAATGGAATCTACAAAGTATGCACATTCTACGTCATAACGACTTTCTATAGTTTGCGCATTCGTCCGGAAATAAGAAAAGCTTACTTCCCCCGTTTTTTAAAATCACAGCTTCTAGAAGGTTTACATGATTTCTTAAAAAACAAGAGTTTTTAGAAAATGTGTTTTATTTCATAAATGGAATCAACAAAGTATGCACATTCTACGTCATAACGACTTTCTATAGTTTGCGCATGCATTTGGAAATAAGAAAAGCTTACTTCCCCCGTTTTTTAAAATCACAGCTTCTAGAAGGTTTACATGATTTCTTAAAAAACAAGAGTTTTTAGAAAATGTGTTTTATTTCATAAATGGAATCTACCAAGTATGCACATTCTACGTCATAACGACTTTCTATAGTTTGCGCATTCGTTCGGAAATAAGAAAAGCTTACTTCTACCGTTTTTTGAAATCACAGCTTCTAGAAGGTTTACATGATTTCGTAAAAAACACGAGTTTTTAGAAAATGTGTTTTATTTCATAAATGGAATCAACAAAGTATGCACATTCTACGTCATAACGACTTTCTATAGTTTGCGCATGAGTTTGGAAATAAGAAAAGCTTACTTCCCCCGTTTTTTAAAATCACAGCTTCTAGAAGGTTTACATGATTTCTTAAAAAACACGAGTTTTTAGAAAATGTGTTTTATTTCATAAATGGAATCAACAAAGTATGCACATTCTATGTCATAACGACTTTCTATAGTTTGTGCATTCGTCCGGAAATAAGAAAAGCTTACTTCCACTGTTTTTTAAAATCACAGCTTCTAGATGGTTTACACGATTTCGTAAAAAACACGAGTTTTTAGAAAATGTGTTTTATTTCATAAATGTAATCTACAAATTATGCACATTCAACATCATAACGACTTTCTATAGTTTGCGCATGCATTCGGAAATAAGAAAAGCTTACTTCCCCCGTTTTTAAAAATCAAAGCTTCTAGGAGGTTTACATGATTTCTTAAAAAACACGAGTTTTTAGAAAATGTGTTTTATTTCATAAATGGAATCAACAAAGTATGCACATTCTATGTCATAACAACTTTCTATAGTTTGCGCATGCGTTTGGAAATAAGAAAAGTTTACTTCCCCCGTTTTTTAAAATCACAACTTCTAGAAGGTTTACATGATTTCTTAAAAAACACAAGTTTTTAGAAAATGTGTTTTATTTCATAAATGGAATCAACAAAGTATGCACATTCTACGTCATAACGACTTTCTATAGTTTGCGCATTTGTCCAGAAATAAGAAAAGCTTACTTCCACCGTTTTTTAAAATCACAGCTTCTAGAAGGTTTACATGATTTCTTAAAAAACACGAGTTTTTAGAAAATGTGCTTTATTTCATAAATGGAATCTACAAAGTATGCACATTCTACGTCATAACGACTTCCTATAGTTTGCGCATTCGTCCAGAAATAAGAAAAGCTTACTTCCACCGTTTTTTAAAATCACAGCTTCTAGAAGGTTTACATGATTTCGTAAAAAACACGAGTTTTTAGAAAATGTGCTTTATTTCTTAAATGGAATCTACAAAGTATGCACATTCTACGTCATAACGACTTTCCATAGTTTGCACATGCGTCTGGAAATAAGAAAAGCTTACTTCCCCCATTTTTTAAAATCACAGCTTCTAGAAGGTTTACATGATTTCTTAAAAAACATGAGTTTTTAGAAAATGTGTTTTATTTCATAAATGGAATCAACAAAGTATCCACATTCTACGTCATAACGACTTTCTATAGTTTGCGCATGCATCCGGAAATAACAAAAGCTTACTTCCCCCGTTTTTTAAAATCACAGCTTCTAGAAGGTTTACATGATTTCGTAAAAAACATGAGTTTTAGAAAATATATTTTATTTCATCAATGGAATCAACAAAGTATGCACATTCTCCGTCATAACGACTTCCGATACTTTGCGCATACGTCCGGAAATAAGGAAAGCTTACTTCCACCGTTTTTTAAAATCACAGCTTCTAGAAGGTTTACATGATTTCTTAAAAAACACGAGTTTTTAGAAAATATGTTTTATTTCATAAATGGAATCAACAAAGTATGCACATTCTACGTCATAACGACTTTCTATAGTTTGCGCATGCCTCCGGAAATAAGAAAAGCTTACTTCCACCGTTTTTTGAAATCACAGCTTCTAGAAGGTTTACACGATTTCGTAAAAAACACGAGTTTTTAGAAAATGTGTTTTATTTCATAAATGTAATCTACAAAGTATGCACATTCAACATCATAACGACTTTCTATAGTTTGCGCATGCATTCGGAAATAAGAAAAGCTTACTTCCCCCGTTTTTAAAAATCAAAGCTTCTAGAAGGTTTACATGATTTCTTGAAAAACACGAGTTTTTAGAAAATGTGTTTTATTTCATAAATGGAATCAACAAAGTATGCACATTCTATGTCATAACAACTTTCTCTAGTTTGCGCATGCGTTTGGAAATAAGAAAAGCTTACTTCCCCCGTTTTTTAAAATCACAACTTCTAGAAGGTTTACATGATTTCTTAAAAAACACGAGTTTTTAGAAAATGTGTTTTATTTCATAAATGGAATCAACAAAGTATGCACATTCTACGTCATAACAACTTTCTATAGTTTGCGCATTTGTCCAGAAATAAGAAAAGCTTACTTCCACCATTTTTTAAAATCACAGTTTTAGAAGGTTTACATGATTTCTTAAAAAACACGAGTTTTTAGAAAATGTGCTTTATTTCATAAATGGAATCTACAAAGTATGCACAATCTACATCATAACGACTTTCTATAGTTTGCGCATTCGTCCGGAAATAAGAAAATCTTACTTCCACCGTTTTTTGAAATCACAGCTTCTAGAAGGTTTACAAGATTTCTTAAAAAACACGAGTTTTTTGAAAATGTGTTTTATTTCATAAATGGAATCTACAAAGTATGCACATTCTACGTCATAACGACTTTCTATAGTTTGCGCATGCTTCCGGAAATAAGAAAAGCTTACTTCCCCCGTTTTTAAAAATCACAGCTTCTAGAAGGTTTACATGATTTCGTAAAAAACATGAGTATTTAGAAAATGTGTTTTATTTCATAAGTGGAATCAACAAAGTATGCATATTCTACGTCATAACGACTTTCTATAGGATGCGCATGCGTCCGGAAATAAGGAAAGCTTACTTCCACCGTTTTTTAAAATCACAGCTTCTAGAAGGTTTACATGATTTCGTAAAAAACACGAGTTTTTAGAAAATGTGTTTTATTTCATAAATGGAATCTACAAAGTATGCACATTCTACGTCATAACGACTTTCTATAGTTTGCGCATGCGTCCGGAAATAAGAAAAGCTTACTTCCACCGTTTTTTGAAATCACAGCTTCTGGAAGGTTTACATGATTTCATAAAAAACACGAGTTTTTAGAAAATGTGTTTTATTTCATAAATGTAATCTACAAAGTATGCACATTCTACGTCATAACAACTTTCTATAGTTTGCGCATGCGTCCGGAAATAAGAAAAGCTTACTTCCCCCGTTTTTAAAAATCACAGCTTCTAGGAGGTTTACAAGATTTCTTAAAAAACACGAGTTTTTAGAAAATGTGTTTTATTTCATAAATGGAATCAACAAAGTATGCACATTCTACGTCATAACGACTTTCTATAGTTTGCGCATGCGTTTGGAAATAAGAAAAGCTTACTTCCCCCGTTTTTTAAAATCACAACTTCTAGAAGGTTTACATGATTTCTTAAAAAACACGAGTTTTTAAAAAATGTCATTTATTTCATAAATGGAATCAACAAAGTATGCACATTCTACGTCATAACGACTTTCTATAGTTTGCGCATTCGTCCGGAAATAAGAAAAGCTTACTTCTACCGTTTTTTTAAATCAGAGCTTCTAGAAGGTTTACATGATTTCGTAAAAAACACGAGTTTTTAGAAAATGTGTTTTATTTCATAAATGGAATCTACAAAGTATGCACATTCTACGTCATAACGACTTTCTGTAGTTTGCGCATTCGTCCGGAAATAAGAAAAGCTTACTTCCCCCTTTTTTTAAAATCACAGCTTCTAGAAGGTTTACATGATTTCTTAAAAAACAAGAGTTTTTAGAAAATGTGTTTTATTTCATAAATGGAATCAACAAAGTATGCAAATTCTACGTCATAACGACTTTCTATAGTTTGCGCATGCGTTTGGAAATAAAAAAAGCTTACTTCCCCCGTTTTTTAAAATCACAGCTTCTAGAAGGTTTACATGATTTCTTAAAAAACAAGAGTTTTTAGAAAATGTGTTTTATTTCATAAATGGAATCTACCAGGTATGCACATTCTACGTCATAACGACTTTCTATAGTTTGCGCATTCGTCCGGAAATAAGAAAAGCTTACTTCCACCGTTTTTTGAAATCACAGCTTCTAGAAGGTTTACATGATTTCGTAAAAAAAACGAGTTTTTAGAAAATGTTTTTTATTTCATAAATGGAATCAACAAAGTATGCACATTCTACGTCATAACGACTTTCTATAGTTTGCGCATGCGTTTGGAAATAAGAAAAGCTTACTTCCCCCGTTTTTTAAAATCACAGCTTCTAGAAGGTTTACATGATTTCTTAAAAAACAAGAGTTTTTAGAAAATGTGTTTTATTTCATAAATGGAGTCAACAAAGTTTGCACATTCTATGTCATAATGACTTTCTATAGTTTGCGCATGCGTCCGGAAATAAGAAAAGCTTACTTCCACCGTTTTTTAAAATCACAGCTTCTAGAAGGTTCACATGATTTCGTAAAAAACACGTGTTCTTAGAAAATGTGTTTTATTTCATAAATGGAATCTACAAAGTATGCACATTCTACATCATAACGACTTTCTATAGTTTGCGCATGCCTCCGGAAATAAGAAAAGCTTACTTCCACCGTTTTTTGAAATCACAGCTTCTAGAAGGTTTACACGATTTCGTAAAAAACACGAGTTTTTAGAAAATGTGTTTTATTTCATAAATGTAATCAACAAAGTATGCACATTCTATGTGATAATAACTTTCTATAGTTTGCGCATGCATTCGGAAATAAGAAAAGCTTACTTCCCCCGTTTTTAAAAATCAAAGCTTCTAGGAGGTTTACATGATTTCTTAAAAAACACGAGTTTTTAGAAAATGTGTTTTATTTCATAAATGGAATCAACAAAGTATGCACATTCTATGTGATAATAACTTTCTATAGTTTGCGCATGCATTTGGAAATAAGAAAAGTTTACTTCCCCCGTTTTTTAAAATCACAACTTCTAGAAGGTTTACATGATTTCTTAAAAAACACGAGTTTTTAGAAAATGTGTTTTATTTCATAAATGGAATCAACATAGTATGCACATTCTACGTCATAACGACTTTCTATAGTTTGCGCATTTGTCCAGAAATAAGAAAAGCTTACTTCCACCGTTTTTTAAAATCACAGCTTCTAGAAGGTTTACATGATTTCTTAAAAAACATGAGTTTTTAGAAAATGTGCTTTATTTCATAAATGGAATCTACAAAGTATGCACATTCTACGTCATAACGACTTTCTATAGTTTGCGCATTCGTCCGGAAATAAGAAAATCTTACTTCCACCGTTTTTTGAAATCACAGCTTCTAGAAGGTTTACAAGATTTCTTAAAAAACACGAGTTTTTTGAAAATGTGATTTATTTCATAAATGGAATCTACAAAGTATGCACATTCTATGTCATAACGACTTTCTATAGTTTACGCATGCGTCCGGAAATAAGAAAAGCTTACTTCCACTGTTTTTTTAAATCACAGCTTCTAGAAGGTTTACATGATTTCCTAAAAAACACGAGTTTTTAGAAAATGTGTTTTATTTCATAAATGTAATCTACAAAGTATGCACATTCTACTAATGACTTTCTATAGTTTGCGCATGCGTCTGGAAATAAGAAAAGCTTACTTCCACCGTTTTTCTAAATCACAGCTTTTAGAAGGTTTACAAGATTTCATAAAAAACACGAGTTTTTAGAAAATGTGTTTTATTTCATAAATGTACTCTACAAAGTATGCACATTCTACGTCATAATGACTTTCTATAGTTTGCGCATGGTTCCGGAAATAAGAAAAGCTTACTTCCCCCGATTTTAAAAATCACAGCTTCTAGGAGGTTTACATGATTTCTTAAAAAACACGAGTTTTTAGAAAATGTGTTTTATTTCATAAATGGAATCAACAAAGTATGCACATTCTACGTCATAACGACTTTCTATAGTTTGCGTATGCGTTTGGAAATAAGAAAAGCTTACTTCCCTCGTTTTTTAAAATCACAGCTTCTAGAAGGTTTACATGATTTCTTAAAAAACACGAGTTTTTAGAAAATGTGTTTTATTTCATAAATGGAATCAACAAAGGATGCACATTCTACGTCATAACGACTTTCTATAGTTTGCGCATTCGTCCAGAAATAAGAAAAGCTTACTTCCACCGTTTTTTAAAATCACAGCTTCTAGAAGGTTTACATGATTTCGTAAAAAACACGAGTTTTTAGAAAATGTGCTTTATTTCATAAATGGAATCTACAAAGTATGCCCATTCTACGTCATAACGACATTCTATAGTTTGCGCATTCGTCCGGAAATAAGAAAAGCTTACTTCCCCCGTTTTTTAAAATCACAACTTCTAGAAGGTTTACATGATTTCTTAAAAAACACGAGTTTTTAGAAAATGTGTTTTATTTCATAAATGGAATCAACAAAGTATGCACATTCTACGTCATAACAACTTTCTATAGTTTGCGCATTTGTCCAGAAATAAGAAAAGCTTACTTCCACCATTTTTTAAAATCACAGTTTTAGAAGGTTTACATGATTTCTTAAAAAACACGAGTTTTTAGAAAATGTGCTTTATTTCGTAAATGGAATCTACAAAGTATGCACAATCTACGTCATAACGACTTTCTATAGTTTGCGCATTCGTCCGGAAATAAGAAAATCTTACTTCTACCGTTTTTTGAAATCACAGGTTCTAGAAGGTTTACAAGATTTCTTAAAAAACACGAGTTATTTGAAAATGTGTTTTATTTCATAAATGGATTCTACAAAGTATGCACATTCTACGTCATAACGACTTTCTATAGTTTGCGCATGCTTCCGGAAATAAGAAAAGCTTACTTCCCCCGTTTTTAAAAATCACAGCTTCTAGAAGGTTTACATGATTTCTTAAAAAACAAGAGTTTTTAGAAAATGTGTTTTATTTCATAAATGAAATCAACAAAGTATGCACATTCTACGTCATAACGACTTTCTATAGTTTGCGCATGCGTTTGGAAATAAAAAAGCTTACTTCCTCCGTTTTTTAAAATCACAGCTTCTAGAAGGATTACATGATTTCTTAAAAAACAAGAGTTTTTAGAAAATGTGTTTTATTTCATAAATGGAATCTACCAAGTATGCACATTCTACGTCATAACGACTTTCTATAGTTTGCGCATTCGTCCGGAAATAAGAAAAGCTTACTTCTACCGTTTTTTGAAATCACATCTTCTAGAAGGTTTACATGATTTCGTAAAAAAAAACGAGTTTTTAGAAAATGTTTTTTATTTCATAAATGGAATCAACAAAGTATGCACATTCTACGTCATAACGACTTTCTATAGTTTGCGCATGCGTTTGGAAATAAGAAAAGCTTACTTCCCCCGTTTTTTAAAATCACAGCTTCTAGAAGGTTTACATGATTTCTTAAAAAACAAGAGTTTTTAGAAAATGTGTTTTATTTCATAAATGGAATCAACAAAGTTTGCACATTCTACGTCATAATGACTTTCTATAGTTTGCGCATGCGTCCGGAAATAAGAAAAGCTTACTTCCACCGTTTTTTAAAATCACAGCTTCTAGAAGGTTCACATGATTTCGTAAAAAACACGTGTTCTTAGAAAATGTGTTTTATTTCATAAATGGAATCTACAAAGTATGCACATTCTACATCATAACGACTTTCTATAGTTTGCGCATGCCTCCGGAAATAAGAAAAGCTTACTTCCACCGTTTTTTGAAATCACAGCTTCTAGAAGGTTTACACGATTTCGTAAAAAACACGAGTTTTTAGAAAATGTGTTTTATTTCATAAATGTAATCTACAAAGTATGCACATTCAACATCATAACGACTTTCTATAGTTTGCGCATGCATTCGGATATAAGAAAAGCTTACTTCCCCCGTTTTTAAAAATCAAAGCTTCTAGGAGGTTTACATGATTTCTTAAAAAACACGAGTTTTTAGAAAATGTGTTTTATTTCATAAATGGAATCAACAAAGTATGCACATTCTATGTGATAATAACTTTCTATAGTTTGCGCATGCGTTTGGAAATAAGAAAAGTTTACTTCCCCCGTTTTTTAAAATCACAACTTCTAGAAGGTTTACATGATTTCTTAAAAAACACGAGTTTTTAGAAAATGTGTTTTATTTCATAAATGGAATCAACAAAGTATGCACATTCTACGTCATAACGACTTTCTATAGTTTGCGCATTTGTCCAGAAATAAGAAAAGCTTACTTCCACCGTTTTTGAAAATCACAGCTTCGAGAAGGTTTACATGATTTCTTAAAAAACATGAGTTTTTAGAAAATGTGCTTTATTTCATAAATGTAATCTACAAAGTATGCACATTCTATGTCATAACGACTTTCTATAGTTTACGCATGCGTCCGGAAATAAGAAAAGCTTACTTCCACTGTTTTTTGAAATCACAGCTTCTAGAAGGTTTACATGATTTCCTAAAAAACACGAGTTTTTAGAAAATGTGTTTTATTTCATAAATGTAATCTACAAAGTATGCACATTCTACGTCATAACGACTTTCTATAGTTTGCGCATGCGTCCGGAAATAAGAAAAGCTTACTTCCACCGTTTTTCTAAATCACAGCTTTTAGAAGGTTTACAAGATTTCATAAAAAACACGAGTTTCTAGAAAATGTGTTTTATTTCATAAATGTACTCTACAAAGTATGCACATTCTACGTCATAACGACTTTCTATAGTTTGCGCATGGGTCCGGAAATAAGAAAAGCTTACTTCCCCCGATTTTAAAAATCACAGCTTCTAGGAGGTTTACATGATTTCTTAAAAAACACGAGTTTTTAGAAAATGTGTTTTATTTCATAAATGGAATCAACAAAGTATGCACATTCTACGTCATAACGACTTTCTATAGTTTGCGCATGCGTTTGGAAATAAGAAAAGCTTACTTCCCCCGTTTTTTAAAATCACAGCTTCTAGAAGGTTTACATGATTTCTTAAAAAACACGAGTTTTTAGAAAATGTGTTTTATTTCATAAATGGAATCAACAAAGGATGCACATTCTACGTCATAACGACTTTCTATAGTTTGCGCATTCGTCCAGAAATAAGAAAAGCTTACTTCCACCGTTTTTTAAAATCACAGCTTCTAGAAGGTTTACATGATTTCGTAAAAAACACGAGTTTTTAGAAAATGTGCTTTATTTCATAAATGGAATCTACAAAGTATGCCCATTCTACGTCATAACGACATTCTATAGTTTGCGCATTCATCCGGAAATAAGAAAAGCTTACTTCCCCCGTTTTTTAAAATCACAACTTCTAGAAGGTTTACATGATTTCTTAAAAAACACGAGTTTTTAGAAAATGTGTTTTATTTCATAAATGGAATCAAAAAAGTATGCACATTCTACGTCATAACGACATTCTATAGTTTGCACATTTGTCTAGAAATAAGAAAAGCTTACTTCCACCGTTTTTTAAAATCACAGCTTCTAGAAGGTTTACATGATTTCTTTTTTTAGAAAATGTGCTTTATTTCATAAATGGAATCTACAAAGTATGCACATTCTACGTCATAACGACTTTCTATAGTTTGCGCATTCGTCCGGAAATAAGAAAATCTTACTTCCACCGTTTTTTGAAATCACAGCTTCTAGAAGGTTTACAAGATTTCTTAAAAAACACGAGTTTTTAGAAAATGTGCTTTATTTCATAAATGGAATCTACAAAGTATGCACATTCTACGTCATAACGACTTTCTATAGTTTGCGCATTCGTCCGGAAATAAGAAAAGCTTACTTCCCCCGTTTTTTAAAATCACAGCTTCTAGAAGGTTTACATGATTTCTTAAAAAACAAGAGTTTTTAGAAAATGTGTTTTATTTCATAAATGGAATCAACAAAGTATGCACATTCTACGTCATAACGACTTTCTATAGTTTGCGCATGCGTTTGGAAATAAGAAAAGCTTACTTCCCCCGTTTTTTAAAATCACAGCTTCTAGAAGGTTTACATGATTTCTTAAAAAACAAGAGTTTTTAGAAAATGTGTTTTATTTCATAAATGGAATCTACCAAGTATGCACATTCTACGTCATAACGACTTTCTATAGTTTGCGCATTCGTCCGGAAATAAGAAAAGCTTACTTCTACCGTTTTTTGAAATCACAGCTTCTAGAAGGTTTACATGATTTCGTAAAAAACACGAGTTTTTAGAAAATGTGTTTTATTTCATAAATGGAATCAACAAAGTATGCACATTCTACGTCATAACGACTTTCTATAGTTTGCGCATGCGTTTGGAAATAAGAAAAGCTTACTTCCCCCGTTTTTTAAAATCACAGCTTCTAGAAGGTTTACATGATTTCTTAAAAAAAAAGAGTTTTTAGAAAATGTGTTATATTGCATCAATGGAATCAACAAAGTATGCGCATTCTACGTCATAACGACTTTCTATAGTTTGCGCATGCGTCCGGAAATAAGAAAAGCTTACTTCCACCGTTTTTTAAAATCACAGCTTCTAGAAGGTTTACATGATTTCGTAAAAAACACGTGTTCTTAGAAAATGTGTTTTATTTCATAAATGGTATCTACAAAGTATGCACATTCTACATCATAACGACTTTCTATAGTTTGCGCATGCCTCTGGAAATAAGAAAAGCTTACTTCCACCGTTTTTTGAAATCACAGCTTCTAGATGGTTTACACGATTTCGTAAAAAACACGAGTTTTTAGAAAATGTGTTTTATTTCATAAATGTAATCTACAAAGTATGCACATTCAACATCATAACGACTTTCTATAGTTTGCGCATGCATTCGGAAATAAGAAAAGCTTAGTTCCCCCGTTTTTAAAAATCAAAGCTTCTAGGAGGTTTACATGATTTCTTAAAAAACACGAGTTTTTAGAAAATTTGTTTTATTTCATAAATGGAATCAACAAAGTATGCATATTCTATGTCATAACAACTTTCTATAGTTTGCGCATGCGTTTGGAAATAAGAAAAGTTTACTTCCCCCGTTTTTTAAAATCACAACTTCTAGAAGGTTTACATGATTTCTTAAAAAACACAAGTTTTTAGAAAATGTGTTTTATTTCATAAATGGAATCAACAAAGTATGCACATTCTACGTCATAACGACATTCTATAGTTTGCGCATTTGTCCAGAAATAAGAAAAGCTTACTTCCACCGTTTTTTAAAATCACAGCTTCTAGAAGGTTTACATGATTTCTTAAAAAACACGAGTTTTTAGAAAATGTGCTTTATTTCATAAATGGAATCTACAAAGTATGCACATTCTACGTCATAACGACTTCCTATAGTTTGCGCATTCGTCCAGAAATAAGAAAAGCTTACTTCCACCGTTTTTTAAATTCACAGCTTCTAGAAGGTTTACATGATTTCGTAAAAAACACGAGTTTTTAGAAAATGTGCTTTATTTCTTAAATGGAATCTACAAAGTATGCACATTCTACGTCATAACGACTTTCTATAGTTTGCGCATGCGTCTGGAAATAAGAAAAGCTTACTTCCCCCATTTTTTAAAATCACAGCTTCTAGAAGGTTTACATGATTTCTTAAAAAACATGAGTTTTTAGAAAATGTGTTTTATTTCATAAATGGAATCAACAAAGTATCCACATTCTACGTCATAACAACTTTCTATAGTTTGCGCATGCATCCGGAAATAACAAAAGCTTACTTCCCCCGTTTTTTAAAATCACAGCTTCTAGAAGGTTTACATATTTCGTAAAAAACATGAGTTTTAGAAAATATATTTTATTTCATCAATTTAATCAACAAAGTATGCACATTCTACGTCATAACGACTTCCGATAGTTTGCGCATACGTCCGGAAATAAGGAAAGCTTACTTCCACCGTTTTTTAAAATCACAGCTTCTAGAAGGTTTACATGATTTCTTAAAAAACACGAGTTTTTAGAAAATATGTTTTATTTCATAAATGGAATGAACAAAGTATGCACATTCTACGTCATAACGACTTTCTATAGTTTGCGCATTAGTTCGGAAATAAGAAAATCTTACTTCCGCTGTTTTTTAAAATCACAGCTTCTAGAAGGTTTACATGATTTCGTAAAAAACAAGAGTTTTTAGAAAATGTGTTTTATGTCATAAATGGAATCTACCAAGTATGCACATTCTACGTCATAACGACTTTCTATAGTTTGCGCATTCGTCCGGAAATAAGAAAAGCTTACTTCTACCGTTTTTTGAAATCAGAGCTTCTAGAAGGTTTACATGATTTCGTAAAAAACACGTGTTCTTAGAAAATGTGTTTTATTTCATAAATGGAATCTACAAAGTATGCACATTCTACATCATAACGACTTTCTATAGTTTGCGCATGCCTCCGGAAATAAGAAAAGCTTACTTCCACCGTTTTTTGAAATCACAGCTTCTAGAAGGTTTACACGATTTCGTAAAAAACACGAGTTTTTAGAAAATTTGTTTTATTTCATAAATGTAATCTACAAAGTATGCACATTCAACATCATAACGACTTTCTATAGTTTGCGCATGCATTCGGAAATAAGAAAAGCTTACTTCCCCCGTTTTTAAAAATCAAAGCTTCTAGGAGGTTTACATGATTTCTTAAAAAACACGAGTTTTTAGAAAATGTGTTTTATTTCATAAATGGAATCAACAAAGTATGCACATTCTATGTCATAACAACTTTCTATAGTTTGCGCATGCGTTTGGAAATAAGAAAAGCTTACTTCCCCCGTTTTTTAAAATCACAACTTCTAGAAGGTTTACATGATTTCTTAAAAAACACGAGTTTTTAGAAAATGTGTTTTATTTCATAAATGGAATCAACAAAGTATGCACATTCTACGTCATAACAACTTTCTATAGTTTGCGCATTTGTCCAGAAATAAGAAAAGCTTACTTCCACCATTTTTTAAAATCACAGTTTTAGAAGGTTTACATGATTTCTTAAAAAACACGAGTTTTTAGAAAATGTGCTTTATTTCATAAATGGAATCTACAAAGTATGCACAATCTACGTCATAACGACTTTATATAGTTTGCGCATTCGTCCGGAAATAAGAAAATCTTACTTCCACTGTTTTTTGAAATCACAGCTTCTAGAAGGTTTACAAGATTTCTTAAAAAACACGAGTTTTTTGAAAATGTGTTTTATTTCATAAATGGAATCTACAAAGTATGCACATTCTACGTCATAACGACTTTCTATAGTTTGCGCATGCTTCCGGAAATAAGAAAAGCTTACTAACCCCGTTTTTAAAAATCACAGCTTCTAGAAGGTTTACATGATTTCGTAAAAAACATGAGTTTTTAGAAAATGTGTTTTATTTCATAAGTGGAATCAAAAAAGTATGCATATTCTACGTCATAACGACTTTCTATAGGTTGCGCATGCGTCCGGAAATAAGGAAAGCTTACTTCCACCGTTTTTTAAAATCACAGCTTCTAGAAGGTTTACATGATTTCGTAAAAAACACGAGTTTTTAGAAAATGTGTTTTATTTCATAAATGGAATCTACAAAGTATGCACATTCTACGTCATAAC
Source organism: Larix kaempferi (assembly GCA_027924585.1). NCBI lineage: Eukaryota > Viridiplantae > Streptophyta > Pinopsida > Pinales > Pinaceae > Larix > Larix kaempferi. The sequence continues at coordinate 40,904,860 of BSBM01000217.1, forward strand.
GACTTTCTATAGTTTGCGCATGCGTCCGGAAATAAGAAAAGCTTACTTCCACCGTTTTTTGAAATCACAGCTTCTGGAAGGTTTACATGATTTCATAAAAAACACGAGTTTTTAGAAAATGTGTTTTATTTCATAAATGTAATCTACAAAGTATGCACATTCTACGTCATAACGACTTTCTATAGTTTGCGCATGCGTCAGGAAATAAGAAAAGCTTACTTCCACCGTTTTTTGAAATCACAGCTTCTGGAAGGTTTACATGATTTCATAAAAAACACGAGTTTTTAGAAAATGTGTTTTATTTCATAAATGTAATCTACAAAGTATGCACATTCTACGTCATAACAACTTTCTATAGTTTGCGCATGCGTCCGGAAATAAGAAAAGCTTACTTCCCCCGTTTTTAAAAATCACAGCTTCTAGGAGGTTTACAAGATTTCTTGAAAAACACGAGTTTTTAGAAAATGTGTTTTATTTCATAAATGGAATCAACAAAGTATGCACATTCTACGTCATAACGACTTTCTATAGTTTGCGCATGCGTTTGGAAATAAGAAAAGCTTACTTCCCCCATTTTTTAAAATCACAACTTCTAGAAGGTTTACATGATTTCTTAAAAAACACGAGTTTTTAAAAAATGTCATTTATTTCATAAATGGAATCAACAAAGTATGCACATTCTACGTCATAATGACTTCCTATAGTTTGCGCATTCGTCCAGAAATAAGAAAAGCTTACTTCCACCGTTTTTTAAAATCACAGCTTCTAGAAGGTTTACATGATTTCGTAAAAAACACGAGTTTTTAGAAAATGTGCTTTATTTCATAAATGGAATCTACAAAGTATGCACATTCTACGTCATAACGACTTTCTATAGTTTGCACATGCGTCCGGAAATAGGAAAAGCTTACTTCCCCCATTTTTTAAAATCACAGCTTCTAGAAGGTTTACATGATTTCTTAAAAAACATGAGTTTTTAGAAAATGTGTTTTATTTCATAAATGGAATCAACAAAGTATCCACATTCTACGTCATAACGACTTTCTATAGTTTGCGCATGCATCCGGAAATAACAAAAGCTTACGTCCCCCATTTTTTAAAATCACAGCTTCTAGAAGGTTTACATGATTTCGTAAAAAACATGAGTTTTTAGAAAATGTGTTTTATTTCATAAATGGAATCAACAAAGTATGCACATTCTACGTCATAACGACTTTCGATAGTTTGCGCATGCGTCCGGAAATAAGGAAAGCTTACTTCCCCTGTTTTTTAAAATCACAACTTCTAGAAGGTTTACATGATTTCTTAAAAAACACGAGTTTTTAGAAAATGTGTTTTATTTCATAAATGGAATCAACAAAGTATGCACATTCTACGTCATAACGACATTCTATAGTTTGCGCATTTGTCCAGAAATAATAAAAGCTTACTTCCACCGTTTTTTAAAATCACAGCTTCTAGAAGGTTTACATGATTTCTTAAAAAACAGGAGTTTTTAGAAAATGTGCTTTATTTCATAAATGGAATCTACAAAGTATGCACATTCTACGTCATAACGACTTTCTATAGTTTGCGCATTCATCCGGAAATAAGAAAATCTTACTTCCACCGTTTTTTGAAATCACAGCTTCTAGAAGGTTTACAAGATTTCTTAAAAAACACGAGTTTTTAGAAAATGTGCTTTATTTCATAAAAGGAATCTACAAAGTATGCACATTCTACGTCATAACGACTTTCTGTAGTTTGCGCATTCGTCCGGAAATAAGAAAAGCTTACTTCCCCCATTTTTTAAAATCACAGCTTCTAGAAGGTTTACATGATTTCTTAAAAAACAAGAGTTTTTAGAAAATGTGTTTTATTTCATAAATGGAATCAACAAAGTATGCACATTCTACATCATAATGACTTTCTATAGTTTGCGCATGCGTTTGGAAATAAAAAAAGCTTACTTCCCCCGTTTTTTAAAATCACAGCTTCTAGAAGGTTTACATGATTTCTTAAAAAACAAGAGTTTTTAGAAAATGTGTTTTATTTCATAAATGGAATCTACCAAGTATGCACATTCTACGTCATAACGACTTTCTATAGTTTGCGCATTCGTCCGGAAATAAGAAAAGCTTACTTCTACCGTTTTTTGAAATCACAGCTTCTAGAAGGTTTACATGATTTCGTAAAAAAAACGAGTTTTTAGAAAATGTTTTTTATTTCATAAATGGAATCAACAAAGTATGCACATTCTACGTCATAACGACTTTCTATAGTTTGCGCATGCGTTTGGAAATAAGAAAAGCTTACTTCCCCCGTTTTTTAAAATCACAGCTTCTAGAAGGTTTACATGATTTCTTAAAAAACGAGAGTTTTTAGAAAATGTGTTTTATTTCATAAATGAAATCAACAAAGTTTGCACATTCTACGTCATAATGACTTTCTATAGTTTGCGCATGCGTCCGGAAATAAGAAAAGCTTACTTCCACCGTTTTTTAAAATCACAGCTTCTAGAAGGTTCACATGATTTCGTAAAAAACACGTGTTCTTAGAAAATGTGTTTTATTTCATAAATGGAATCTACAAAGTATGCACATTCTACATCATAACGACTTTCTATAGTTTGCGCATGCCTCCGGAAATAAGAAAAGCTTACTTCCACCGTTTTTTGAAATCACAGCTTCTAGAAGGTTTACACGATTTCGTAAAAAACACGAGTTTTTAGAAAGTGTGTTTTATTTCATAAATGTAATCTACAAAGTATGCACATTCAACATCATAACGACTTTCTATAGTTTGCGCATGCATTCGGAAATAAGAAAAGCTTACTTCCCCCGTTTTTAAAAATCAAAGCTTCTAGGAGGTTTACATGATTTCTTAAAAAACACGAGTTTTTAGAAAATGTGTTTTATTTCAAAAATGGAATCAACAAAGTATGCACATTCTATGTGATAACAACTTTCTATAGTTTGCGCATGCGTTTGGAAATAAGAAAAGTTTACTTCCCCCGTTTTTTAAAATCACAACTTCTAGAAGGTTTACATGATTTCTTAAAAAACACGAGTTTTTAGAAAATGTGTTTTATTTCATAAGTGGAATCAACAAAGTATGCACATTCTACGTCATAACGACTTTCTATAGTTTGCGCATTTGTCCAGAAATAAGAAAAGCTTACTTCCACCGTTTTTTAAAATCATAGCTTCTAGAAGGTTTACATGATTTCTTAAAAAACATGAGTTTTTAGAAAATGTGCTTTATTTCATAAATGGAATCTACAAAGTATACACATTCTACGTCATAACGACTTTCTATAGTTTGCGCATTCGTCCGGAAATAAGAAAATCTTACTTCCACCGTTTTTTGAAATCACAGCTTCTAGAAGGTTTACAAGATTTCTTAAAAAACACGAGTTTTTTGAAAATGTGATTTATTTCATAAATGGAATCTACAAAGTATGCACGTTCTACGTCATAACGACTTTCTATAGTTTGCGCATGCGTCCGGAAATAAGAAAATCTTACTTCCCATGTTTTTTAAAATCACATGGTGAAAACTTTAAGGTGGGTAACACTTTCGTGAGAAACCAGTGCAAAATCGTCTTAGCGGAAGTTATTCGGCCGAATAATAAATATTATTCGGCCAAATAATAAACATTGTTCGGCCGAATAATTTACATTCTTCGGCCGAATAATGCAGAGGTTATTCGGCTGAATAACCACAAATAGTTCTCCGTCCTGTTTAACGGAGATCCTTGAAATGTGTGCAAACAGTTGCCGGACGGAAAAAAATTTCTGCATAAAAGACAGCATCGGCTGCCATTTGGCATTCCTTGCTGGAAATATTTGGACCCCGCATGGGCCCGCAGTAGATTGTCTGCTACCCTGCCGATGCCCCACAACCCGCTGCTGCTCCACGACCTGTTGACGCTCCACGATCGGCTGCTGTTATGTTCGCCACCCCGCTTCTGCTCCACGACCCGCTTCTGCTCCATTTCTGCTGTTGCTCGTCGGCTTTTACGTTTTGTCGGGTCATCATCCGTTTCTTGCTGTTGCTCATTGGAAGCTGCTTGTCGGCCGTTACGTTTTGGTTGGCAGGTGTGTTCGGTTGTGTTGCTGCGTCGACGTTGTTGCGGTTTTGTGTGCAGGGTTGAAAGTTGTTATTTTAAGGTGCGTTTTTCTTTTAGTTGTGACGTTATGATTCTGTTTGTGTATGTTATAGGTCTTACTTGATGACATTATTCGTTGCTTGGTGAAGGAACTAGTTGGTGTTTGGAGCGTTGGTGGATTGTTTTGACGCGGCGTCGTGGATCGACGATTCTTCACTGCACTTTTGGATACAGGTATGTATCGTTACACAAACTCTGCTCTTAAGTTGTTGGCAGTAGGAGAATTAAAAAAAATCTGTAATGGGTGTTAAAATCAGAAGGTTAAATTTTTTAAAATTCAATTTTTATTTTAGAGATGTCAGTTGTATGTCCTTGAACAGGGTTCATGAACTCTGTTCATGAACACAGTTCATGAACTCTGTTCATGAACACAGTTCATGAACTCTGTTCATGAACAGTGTTCATGAACTCTGTTCATGAACTCTGTGCATGAACAGAGTTCTGTTCATTGACATATATAATTCAACCATATTTGTTGAATTATATATTGTTCATGAGTTTTGTTCATGAACAGAGTTCTGTTCATGAACAGAGTTCTTTTCATGTTATGCTCTGAAATTATAGGCGGTAGCGGTGACTCTTTTTTTTTATATAAAAATGGTAAGAGCAAGTATAAAGCAAGTAAGGCTTTGAAATATATAAAATGAAAATCAAACATCATAACATGTATTTGTCTTATTCTTATGAAATGTAACTCCATGGCTTCTTTATATATATGGATATTTAAACCCTAATCCCGAACGAGTTTCATATTAAGTTTCCCTAATTCTCAATGAAGGGATGATACAGGGTATACTACACAACTTTATAAATGATCAACCTGTGGTTTTACTATGTTAAGTGAGGTACAAGAATGTCATATGAGTTCAGAACTCTGTTCATGAACAGAACCTTTTCATGAACAGAGTTCATGTAGAAAGTCATTTAAAAATTCAATGTTGTAAGTTCTTAGGTATTTTTTTTATAAAAATTAAGGAATGTTTGTTTATTGAGATATAGAATGAGAACATAAGTGATCGTTGAAAAATTAGGAAGGTCATTGAACTATTACAATCAAATGATTATGAGATGATTATAGATGTCATGTTTATGCTGCAATAGTGTTCTTAGAGTTAGGAGAGGAACTTACAAAAGAAAATAAGTTATAATATTTTAGGTGGCTCTACATTTTCTATGCAGATCTTTAAGAGATATGTTTTTAAGTTTGTAGAATGAACATGTACAACTTCAATGTTTGTAAATTGTTTTATCATAAATATAAACTAGAAATCTCTTAATAAGGGTAAATATATGTTATACTATTTCAGGAACCTCTACATTTTGTATGCAGATCTTTAATAGATATGTTTTAAGTTTGTAGAGTTAACATGTACAACTTCAATGTGTGTAAACTGTATTATCATAAATATAAGTTAGAATTCTTTTAATAAGAATATATATATATGTTTAGTGAGATGTTCGTTCATTGACATATATAATTCAACCATATTTGTTGGATTAAAAGTTTTTAAGGTTACTATACTACTTCAATTAACCGTGTTATAACTTATATTTGATAATGAAATGATTATTAGATATATCTTTATGTTGCAATTTTAGGGATGGTAAGGAATTTTAGTTAATTAATTAGAGTTAGGAGGGGAAATTAAATTTTGTTGTAGTTTTTAATCAAATATTGGCTTGATGCTTGTAGAATAGTCATGTACAATTTCAATATGTTAACGTTTGTGTAAATTTAGAAGTTATATCAAATGGAAAGAGAGTCTTCGAAGGGAAAGCGTAGGAGGTCATCACAATCCTCAGGAATTGGTGTTCCAATTGGTAGTCGAAGGTTGTCGAATTCACCGCAGGGTTCAAGTTTATTGCATGGGTCCCAGTCATTTGATCACCAACAAGTTCGAAGGGGTACAAATGATTCTCCTTCGTCTTCTGTGGGAGAGCGTCGATCTCAACCTTTTGTTGGTATGAACATTAATGTTTGTATTTTTTTGTGTTTTGAATTTATGGAAAAGGTTAATTCTTGACTATGGCTATATTTGAAGCAGAGCGACGTTCAGAAGATGTGCGTAATTCAATGGAGCAAGGGGAAGATCAAGATAGGATTATAGATGATGGAATAGGTGTGGGTGGAGAGCAGGGTCCTGAAGATCCTCCTAGAGCTAGGACGACATATGTTCCACTAGCCGAGGGGTGTACACCCATATCAACTTATCCGTCTGATTTACCTGAAGAGCTTCCATGGCAAGGTGTTGTGCAACAAACTATTCTTGAAAGTTGTAGATCCCACTATGACAGGTTGAACAATGATCTTTGTTCTTTGGATCTCCCTCTAGAGAGTCGACAAAGTCTAGAGATTGTTTTGGCGTCTTTGCAAAAATTCATTGATGCATACGAGGAACTTGGACCAACTACAAATAGTTTTGTTCATTTGATGCGGATGCGAAGGGACCAAGTTATGGGTCTAGACAAGTGGGAGGTTGTGAAGGAGAGGGTCACTAGAGAACAAGCCAATTCAATGTTCAATTTCAAAGAAGGCCTTAAGCGAAAAATGTTGAAAGTGCAATATTTCAAGCATCCTCAAATTGCACATTTAATATATGATCGATTTCTTGCAGCTTATGGTCGATTGCCTTGGAACGATGAGGTTCCTAATTATTTTGCTAGATTTTTTTATGCGGAGTTTTTTTTAGGTATGAAGCCTAACTATACTGATGTTCCCTCTGACTTTTATGGAGTTGGAAAGGGTAGAATATATAATCGAAAAGGCGCTCTCAGAGACCCTACCACTATACAACCTCCACCTGAGATACCTCGTCCACCAAGGGTTGTGGCTTTAAGATCAGAGATGGAGACAACATCTCAACTAGGGACAGTTGGAAGGGAATCGGTAGGTGATGGTTTAGCTTCAGCTCTTGCTGGAGTAGAAGTTGGTTTGGGGCGAGAGAGGGCTCGCGCTATTCTTCGTCAGAGTTTTGTCTACAAGGCGAATGACGAGGTAGATGCATTGAGCATTGATGATCTCAGGGCTTATGCTAAGTCTTGTCGAGATATAGCTTCAGATGTGTTATCCAATGACACATTGAGCATGGGAGAGGTTTGTTGATTATGCTATGACAATCTATTTGATTTTTTATTAATCATTTTGAATTGAATTTTTTGCTACATGGGAATAAATATATTAAGCAAATGTATTTTGTTTGCAGTTTACGAGAATGTTAAATGCAAATAATTTTCGAGTTTTCAGTAGTCAAAACCAAGAGCATCTTAGTCAAAATGAAGAGCGCTTAGGAGAGGTATTTTAATTATAATATTTATGATTGAACATGATATTTTTTTTGTTTGCTTGAATTTTAATAAATATCAATGTATCTTATTGTTAATTTGACTTATCTATGCAGGTTTCATTAGATTCCAACTTTTTAGATGATTTACCATCTCTTGTGAGCTAATGATTTTAATTTTTTTGTTTTGGTTTTAAGTTAATTGCTTAATTTATTATTTGTATCTACTATGTTTTATTTATTAACAAAATTTAAATTTTAGGGAAGAGACCATTTGGAAATTGGGGGCGGAGATGTGGGGTCTTTAATGAATGCAGATATTGGCACTGAGGTAAGTTTGTTGAACTAGAAATGATCTTTGATATAAGTTTAAAGTTTTATATTTTTTTGATTTATTTGAAAATTGTTTTTGTACATGTTGCAGCTTGGCTCTTTGAGATCCTTTGGAGCCAAAGGAAAGTCTGTATGGGAAAAAAGTGGTGGACATGCATTCAAAGAATTTGATGTACGATTTTTTTAATAATTGAATTGTTTTGTAGATGAGTTTAATATCTTAATATTTTGAATTTAGTTTAAAATTGTTTAAATAATTTATGATCTAAATTTATAATTTGTTTTTTTGTGTATTGTAGGTGGAGTTGAGTCCCAGGGAAGGTCTTAGTGGAAAATAGTGGAAAGATATTGGTTTAGATGGATAGTGGTTCAGACTTTATTGTTTTTGTTGATATATATATATATTGTAGTTGTTTTGAACATGGAGGGTATTTATTTTTTGATTATATATATATGTACATTGAATTCACATGTTCATCAACTTTTTTTTGGATTATATACATGAGTACGTGTCCATTATTTCTCATTTGGTAAATGTTTAGAATATGTTTTGCATGAATGTTTAAAATGTTTTGATAATATTTATAATATGTTTCGCATGAATGTTTAAAATGTTTTTATAGGTGCAATCCAAGGTTAGGAAATGTTGAATGATGAGAATGAATGTTATGAAGTTAGAAAATGTTGAATGATGAGAATGAATGTTGAATGTTTCGAATGTTATGGAAGAATGAATATGGGGAAAGAATGAATGGGAAGTGTTAGGAATGTTTAAAATGTTATTCCAAGTTGGGAAATGTTCAATGTTGAGAATGAATGTTATGGTAAGAATCAATGTTGGGAAAAAATGAATGGGAGGTGTTAGAGAAAAATGAATGTTGGGAAAGAATGAATGGGAGGTGTTATGGAAGAAGGAATTTTTTCAATTTGTTATGTTGAGAATAAGTGTTATTATAATATGTTTTGCATGAATGTTTAAAATGTCTTGATAGGTGCAACCCAAGGTTAGGAAATGTTGAATGAATGGTAGGAAGTTTAAAAGCAAATATATGTTAAGCTCAAATTTTGATATAATGGATTTTTAATTAATTTAATTTTTATTTTCAATGTTCAGGTACATTTGATGCGGTTGAAATCATGGCAAATGGGGGTAACGGTTTTTTTGTTTTTTAATCATAAGCGAAGATTCCAGGATTGTGAAGTTTGTGTTAAATTAGAGCAATGATTTTAAACAACAATTTGATGAATTTTCATTGATTTGTTGTAAATAATCATTTCTCTAATTTAGCATAAGCTTCACAATCCTGGAATTCTTGCTTGTGATTAAAAATCAAATGATCGTTATCTCCATTTGCCATGATTTCAGTTATGTGAATTTGCACAAGCGATATTTTAAATTAAAGATTTGGGATGGAGAACTTGGTGACAATTTTAAGACATCTATTTAACATCATATTTATGGTGAAGTATGTATTAAAGAAACATGTTCGATGGATTAAAAGAATACAAAATTTAATAGGTCTTTTTGTGATTTTTTGTTAGTATCAATTAACCAAAAGTAAAAATTCGGGGCGGAGTGGGGATAGCCACATCTGTTATCTCATCCCTTAGTGGTCTAATAGACATATGGGGACCCGAATAAAGTACTTTTGAATTTTCAAATTATATTTGAATTCATTTTTAAGCATGTTAAAGTACAACCATTTAAGCTTTTATGTTAGTTGTCATTCAAGAAAATATTCATAAAATCTCAATGAAAAAATATACTGTGCACAACAATTTTGATAATTGGACAAAAAATATATTGCACAAAACAATTGACATGGACAAAAATATAGATCAATTTATTTTTGATATGTAGTTAAAAACATCGCAATGGAATACCATCTTCAACTATCCGTTCATGGTCACATATGGATAGTTTCCATTTTTTGGTTTTTAACTGTTTTTTTGATGGAACTTGTATCAATTTTATTCGAGATGCACATACTAAATGACTATATTGACAACATATAACATCGGGCTCATAATCTTGAAAGTAGACATAATTTTTAGTCATATGCGTCTGCTGAAAAAAGTAGCCTTTTAAAATGATGGATCCTCTTTCGTATGTAAATCCGTTGTCGTTGTAGTCCTCCAATAACTTCATTTTTCCTTCAGTGCATCGCATCAAATAATATTTGACATTTTCGTTGTTGTCTACAGGTGCAATCACAGCGAAAACATCTCCTGTGCAAGTTATGATTGGTGTTAGCGTATTTAAATGAATTAAATTGACTACTTATGGCGATGGATTAGAATGAACAATTGATTAAAAAGTCAAAAACAAGTTTATTACCTTCTCTTACGAGATCTGAAATTCTATCGCCATCAGACGATATTGCTATTTCTTCTGATTCTAATTCTTCAACACTTGCCAGTGGCATTTTTCCTTTTGGATTAATCTCTGTGTGTCTCCAAGCTTTTACGTAGTTGTTTGTTATGTTTTCACAAACTTCTGTAGACTCAACATTTTCAATGCAAATATGATAAAAGCATGATTGCTTTCTACTGTCAAATGCAAACACGTTGTGAAATGATTTTGTTTGAATAGAGTGAAGATCTCTAGTTCCATGTATGGTGCTAGCGTCATATGGTATTGATCTATTTATATCTTGGACCCCAACAAGCCAAAAAAACCTACACAATAAATAGTGTACATGTGTACTTAAATGTTAGTATATACATTTTTTTAAATTTTAAGAAATAATATAAATTAAAAAAATAGTGGACATACCTGCGCACGTCTTTTGATTGTTGATTATAATCATGGCTTAGATTTAATTGACACCATTGGACAACCTCTGCAGCTGAATGAAACCGTGCTGAAGAATAGTTCATTTTCCATCTTCGAAGTGCTCTTTTCACGCATGGTCCTGCACCATCATGCTCACCTTTTCCATGCCCAGTTTCAAAGAAATTCCAGCGATGTTTAATGTTCAGCGCTCTATGAAGTCGACATAACCAAAAAAATGATCGTGAACACTTAAATTGACCCGCACATCCATCAGACCATATCCAATGCTCTTTGAATTTGACTTCACATTTTTTCAGTGAATCATAGAAAATATTTTCTATACAATGTTGGACAAAATGTGTGTCGTGTGTACGATCATCGCTGATATAGAAGTGATATTCTTTAATCACATCTCGATGGTCACATGTGCTTTCAATGCCATCGACATCCTGTTGAGAATGTCTATATACAACATGGACAAATATCGAAACTTGGTCAGAGTGATAGTATTCACTCTGTATTTCTTTTTGTGCAGCAAATGTATAGTTTTCAGCAAAATCAACCACCGACAAAATTGTTCCGGGTGGAAAAATTTCACGAGACTGTTTGAATTGAAGATCTTTCCATCGTGCTCTATGTGAATGCTAGGTGTATTTATAAATTTCGCTTTCAAATTTTTTGAGAAAATCTGTGACGCATATCTTGTCTTCTAGCAAATCAATTCTTTTGGAATGTGAATCACTAGAACTTGTATTATAGTTGATGTATTCGTATCTCTTCCAATCAACATTTACATTTGACAACGATTGATCATTATCGATAGGGTATTTATTGTGGAATAACACCAAATTTCCACAATGATGACAATGTTTTCCATTGACACATTTCTTTGAATAAAATACTTCATCGTGATTTCTCTCACATAAAATTTGAGATATGAATTCACGTATCGTCGGCGGAGGTGGTGAATTTGTCCAAAACATTTTACCAAATTCAAGAAATGTGTCATAATATAACTGAAATTGCACATGATAACGGCAACAACATGTATCACGTATAGTTATAGGTCGAACATACCATGGTTTTTGTTGCACAAATGTAGTGATTGATATATTAATTCCATGATGATCTTCCTTGAATTTATTGAACAATTGTACTTGTGTCATGTCCATTATATGTTTTGGTTGGCTTTCATATACATTTCGTGATATTCTTTTGCGTATCACATCTCTTGAATTTGGTGAAACTCGAGCATGTTCCAACCAATATTCTCGTACAATATCTTTAACACCTGCTCCTAATCTATCTTTGTAAGGTTGTCTACAAATAATTGCCCAACAAGCAAGTTCATTATTTTCATCTATTTGCATTCTGAATTTGCTATGTTTGTATAATGTTTTTCTTGATGTTCCAACTGCTTTTGCTAGTTCTGTTGTCAAACGCTTTTGTTTAGTACTAGCTGAAAGAATTGCTGTATGAATTGCTTTACGTGCAGCACTGATATCTTTCTTCCTGGATTTTCCAAATTTTTTTATTGCATCGCCTATATTTTCCATCACATTTTGTTTCAATTTCGACTCTTTTGTTACTTTGTGAATACCCAATAATGATGTAGCACCTTCTAACTTCTTGGACACTAATAAACATCTCAAAATTTGTGCTTGTCCTGCTATTGAGTAATCCTTGAGAACTTCATCATAAAATTTTGTAGCACGATATCGTGCAACATGTATTGGTAGTTTTTCTCCATATTTGTCGCAATCAATGTCTTCTAACATTTCATCATCAATAGTAAAAGTACCTATACATCAAGTTAAATTTAATTTAACATATATCAAAAAATAAAATTCATTATAAAAAAACGAATTTGGAAAATATATGATATATACATACCAGGTTCAATTTCTGGATTTTGAGCTTGATCTTCAATATTGATTTCATCGACATTAGCATGTAAATCACTATTTACATCTTCTACAATGTTCTTTTCAACTTCAATTTGTTCTTCTTGTACTTTATTTTCAATTTCCATTTCTTCAACATTATCATGTAAATCTGTATTTATATCTTCAATAGTTCTCTCTTCTGTTTCAGCAACCCTTTGTTTTTTGGCAATATATCTGAGTTTTTGTTTCTCTCTATTATCATCATCATCACGTTTACGATCAGCTTTTCTTTGACGTTTTCTCTTATTGCCCATGGTTGTTTAATCTATAGACGATAAATTAAAGAATCATGTTACTTTATAGTAAAAATAAATAAATTAAGATTTAAAAACATTTACGGAATTTATAAAAACATGAACTGAAATTTACTTTACCTTTTAAAAATTTTGTAAGAGTCTTTTGAAGAAGATTTCTTTGGAATTAACTTTCCTTTGAAAAAACTCTCTGAACAAAAATCTTCTTTGAAAAATAATAAAAACACCTTGTGCCAAGGAAGAAAATAAAACACCTTGTAAATAAATCTTTGTTGTAAAATTCATTACAAAAATACTTTTTTGAAAAAATATTTACGAAAAAAACCACTAGAAAAAAATACTTTGAATAAAAACTTATTTATAAATATATCTGGGAAAAAATCATTGTAAAGAAATAACTCTTTGAAAAAAAACCCATTTCAAAGAAATAAGAAGTACAAAATTACCTTGCAAAAAATCCTTTGCAAAATACTTTAGCAAGATAACTATTTGAAAAAACTCCTTTCAAATAAATAAGAAGTGCAAAACTACTTTGGAAAAAAATCATTTGCAAAATACCTTAGCAAAACAACTATTTGAAAAAACCTCTTTCAATTAAATAAAAAGTGCAAAGCTACTTTGAAAAAAAAACATCCTTGCAAAGAACCTCCTTGCAAACATGTCTAAGAAAAGAAATATTTTGAAAAAACTCCTTGCAAATATCCCTTAAAAAAAACACTTTCAATGTGTCTTTTGGAAAAAAGAAGAAGAAACATACTTTGTAAAAATCTCTTTTTCAAAAAAATGTCTTCTTTGCAAATATACAATAAGAAAATAAATATTTGGAAAAAACTTCTTGCAAATATGCCTTAGAAAAAAATCACCTTCAATGTGCCTTTGGAAAAAAGAAGAAACATACTTTGTAAAAACCTCCTTTTGCAAAAAATGTCTTCTTTGTAAAAATGCAATAAGAAAAGAGATATTTTGGAAAAACTCCTTGCAAATATGCCTTAGAAAAAAAAACTCCTTCAATGTGCCTTTTGTAAAAAAGAAGAAGAAACATACCTTGTAAAAACCTCCTTTTGCAAAAAATGTCTTCTTTGTAAAAATGCAATAAGAAAAGAGATATTTTGGAAAAACTCCTTGCAAATATGCCTTAGAAAAAAAAACTCCTTCAATGTGCCTTTTGTAAAGAAGAAGAAGAAAAATACCTTGTAAAAACCTCCTTTTGCAAAAATTATCTCCTCCTTCCGAAATTAGTTTGACAAAAAAATGAGAAGTTCAAACATGCGAAAATAATGAATTAACTTTACGTTTATTTATATGAGTATAAAATATATATATATATATATATATTTTTTTTTTCCGGCCGACGTAATTTTTTTTCCGTTTAGTTATTCGGCCGAATAACCTCCGCCATAAGTTACGGCGCCGTTACGGAAAACAGTTATTCGGCCGAATAATTATTCGGCCGAATAATTATTTCGGCCGAATAATCTCTGAAACATGAAAGATTCAAATCTCTGCAAAATTTTCAGGTTTCTCCATTTTCGGAAGGAGAAAACCACCTCTTACACAACAAAACGAATGTCGGACTTCATACCAGTAGATTCATCATTGAATCTACTTTACGAGGGTATAAATTTTGTTGTATATAGATAAGAACTGATATTTTTTAAGTTTTATCTTCGTAACATGTGTCGAGTTATGATTCAGCTCTTTAACAAAACAACGAAAAGAAAAATCCATAACTTTGAAAATACAACACCAAAAAAATCGAAGAAAATGTGGGACTCTTCATTGACGTGTCTACTTCAAAAGGGTGGTCATAGATTTTTTGATTTTATAGCGGATTGAGAGAAAAATGGTGCAAAAAAAAGGTTGTTGAAAATCGACTGAGTTTCCCCATTGATCGACTTCAAAAAAATATAATAATTAGTATAGAGCTCCATTGGATGCAAACTTATAGTCAGGCACTAGTACATTGTGTGTAGATTGTCGTAGCATTTTCAGTTTTTGCAAAACACAAGTCTAACAACGATTTTAGTGGTGCAACAAATCATAACTCTTTTGTAGTCTTTTCATTTTATAAGAACACACTGTCAAACATTTGCGAAATCGACATATCAAATCTTAATAAAAAAAATTGAAAAAATTATGAGTAGAAAGCTAACATAATTCTACAAAAGTTTTCTTTTTACGGAAAAGTGAAATTTTAAACAAAAATATCACTTTTGTTCGCCCGAAGTTGAAAAACATGAAAAAACCAGAATTATTTTCTCACGAGACCCCCCAAAATAGACACCCATCTTCATTTTTTTACCCGCAGATTCTAGAAGGTTTACATGATTTCTTAAAAAACACGAGTTTTTAGAAAATGTGTTTTATTTCATAAATGGAATCAACAAAGTATGCACATTCTACGTCATAACGACTTTCTATAGTTTGCGCATTCGTCCGGAAATAAGAAAAGCTTACTTCCACCAATTTTCAAAATCACAGCTTCTAGAAGGTTTACATGATTTCTTAAAAAACACAAGTTTTTAGAAAATGTGTTTTATTTCATAAATGGAATCAACAAAGTATGCACATTCTACGTCATAACGACTTTCTATAGTTTGTGCATGCGTCCGGAAATAAGAAAAGCTTACTTCCACCATTTTTTAAAATAACAGCTTCTCGAAGGTTTACATGATTTCATAAAAAACACGAGTTATAAGAAAATGTGTTTTATTTAATAAATGGAATCAACAAAGTAGGCACATTCTACGTCATAACGACATTCTATAGTTTGCGCATTCATCCGGAAATAAGAAAAGCTTACTTCCACCGTTTTTTAAAATCACAGCTTCTAGAAGGTTTACATGATTTCTTAAAAAACACGAGTTTTTAGAAAATGTGTTTTATTTGATAAACGGAATCAACAAAGTATGTACATTCTACGTCATAACGACTTTCTATAGTTTGCGCATGTGTTTGGACATAAGAAAAGCTTACTTCCCCCGTTTTTTAAAATCACAGCTTCTAGAAGGTTTACATGGTTTCTTAAAATACACGAGTTTTTAGAAAATGTGTTTTATTTCATAAATGGAATCAACAAAGTATGCACATTCTACGTCATAACGACTTTCTATAGTTTGCGCATTCGTCCGGAAATAAGAAAATCTTACTTCCACCGTTTTTCAAAATCATAGCTTCTAGAAGGTTTACATGATTTCTTAAAAAACACAAGTTTTTAGAAAATGTGTTTTATTTCATAAATGGAATCTACAAAGTATGCACATTCTATGTCATAACGACTTTCTATAGTTTGCGCATGCGTCCGGAAATAAGAAAAGCTTACTTCCACCATTTTTTAAAATCACAACTTCTAGAAGGTTTACATGATTTCATAAAAAACATGAGTTTTCAGAAAATGTGTTTTATTTCATAAATGGAATCTACAAAGTATGCACATTCTACGTCATAACGACTTTCTATAGTTTGCGCATGCGTCCGGAAATAAGAAAAGCTTACTTCCACCGTTTTTTAAAATCACAGCTTCTAGAAGGTTTACATGATTTCGTAAAAAACACAAGTTTTTAGAAAATGTGTTTTATTTCATAAATGGAATCTACAAAGTATGCACATTCTACGTCATAATGACTTTCTATAGTTTGCGCATGCATCCGGAAATAAGAAAAGCTTACTTCCCCTATTTTTTAAAATCACAGCTTCTAGAAGGTTTACATGATTTCTTAAAAAACACGAGTTTTTAGAAAATGTGTTTTATTTCATAAATGGAATCAACAAAGTATGCACATTCTACGTCATAACGACTTTCTATAGTTTGCGCATGCGTCCGGAAATAAGAAAAGCTTACTTCCACTGTTTTTTAAAATCACAGCTTCTAGAAGGTTTACATGATTTCGTAAAAAACACGAGTTTTTAGAAAATGTGTTTAATTTAATAAATGGAATCAACAAAGTATGCACATTATACGTCATAACGACTTTATATAGTTTGCGAATGCGTTTGGAAATAAGAAAAGCTTACTTCCCCCGTTTTTTAAAATCACAGCTTCTAGAAGGTTTACATGATTTCGTAAAAAACACGAGTTTTTAGAAAGTGTGTTTTATTTCATAAATGGAATCAACAAAGTATGCACCTTCTACGTCATAACGACTTTCTATAGTTTGCGCATTCGTCCGGAAATAAGAAAAGCTTACTTCCATCGTTTTTCAAAATCACAGCTTCTAGAAGGTTTACATGATTTCTTAAAAAACACAAGTTTTTAGAAAATGTGTTTTATTTCATAAATGGAATCTACAAAGTATGCACATTCTATGTCATAACGACTTTCTATAGTTTGCGCATGCGTCCGGAAATAAGAAAAGCTTACTTCCCATGTTTTTTAAAATCACAGCTTCTAGAAGGTTTACATGATTTCTTAAAAAACACGAGTTTTTAGAAAATGTGTTTTATTTCATAAATGGAATCAACAAAGTATGCACATTCTACGTCATAACGACTTTCTATAGTTTGCGCATGCGTCCGGAAATAAGAAAAGCTTACTTCCACTGTTTTTTAAAATCACAGCTTCTAGAAGGTTTACATGATTTCGTAAAAAACACGAGTTTTTGGAAAATGTGTTTAATTTCATAAATGGAATCAACAAAGTATGCACATTATACGTCATAACGACTTTATATAGTTTGCGAATGCGTTTGGAAATAAGAAAAGCTTACTTCCCCCGTTTTTTAAAATCACAGCTTCTAGAAGGTTTACATGATTTCTTAAAAAACACGAGTTTTTAGAAAATGTGTTTTATTTCATAAATGGAATCAACAAAGTATGCACATTCTACGTCATAACGACTTTCTATAGTTTGCGCATGCGTCCGGAAATAAGAAAAGCTTACTTCAACCATTTTTTAAAACCACAGCTTCTAGAAGGTTTACATGATTTCGTAAAAAACCCAAGTTTTTAGAAAATGTGTTTTATTTCATAAATGGAATCAACAAAGTATGCACATTCTATGTCATAACGACTTTCTATAGTTTGCGCATGCATCCGGAAATAAGAAAAGCTTACTTCCCATGTTTTTTAAAATCACAGCTTCTAAAAGGTTTACATGATTTCTTAAAAAACATGAGTTTTTAGAAAATGTGTTTTATTTCATAAATGGAATCAACAAAGTATGCACATTCTACGTCATAACGACTTTCTATAGTTTGCGCATTCGTCCGGAAATAAGAAAAGCTTACTTCAACAGATTTTTAAAATCACAGCTTCTAGAAGGTTTACATGATTTCTTAAAAAACACAAGTTTTTAGAAAATGTGTTTTATTTCATAAATGGGATCAACAAAGTATGCACATTCTACGTCATAACGACTTTCTATAGTTTGCGCACGCGTCCAGACATAAGAAAAGCTTACTTCCACCGTTTTTTAAAATCACAGCTTCTAGAAGGTTTACATGATTTCTTAAAAAATACGAGTTTTTAGAAAATGTGTTTTATTTCATAAATGGAATCAACAAAGTATGCACATTCTACGTCATAACGACTTTCTATAGTTTGCGCATGCGTCCGGAAATAAGAAAAGCTTACTTCAACCGTTTTTTAAAACCACAGCTTCTAGAAGGTTTACATCATTTCGTAAAAAACCCAAGTTTTTAGAAAATGTGTTTTATTTCATAAATGGAATCAACAAAGCATGCACATTCTACGTCATAACGACTTTCTATAGTTTAGGCATGCGTCCGGACATAAGAAAAGCTTGCTTCCACCGTTTTTTAAAATCACAGCTTCTAGAAGGTTTACATGATTTCTTAAAAAACACGAGTTTTTAGAAAATGTGTTTTATTTCATAAATGGAATCAACAAAGTATGCATATTCTACGTCATAACGACTTTCTATAGTTTACGCATTCGTTCGGAAATAAGAAAAGCTTACTTCCACCGTTACTTAAAACCACAGCTTCTAGAAGGTTTACATGATTTCGTAAAAAACACGAGTTTTTAGAAAATGTGTTTTATTTCATCAATGGAATCTACAAAGTATGCACATTCTATGTCATAACGACTTTCTATAGTTTGCGCATGCATCCGGAAATAAGAAAAGCTTACTTCCACCGTTTTTTAAAAACATAGCTTCTAGAAGGTTTACATGATTTCGTAAAAAACATGAGTTTTGAGAAAATGTGTTTTATTTTATAAATGGAATCAACAAAGTATGCACATTCTATGTCATAATGAATTTCTATAGTTTGCGCATTCTTCCGGAAATAACAAAAACTTACTTCCACCGTTTTTTAAAATCACACCTTCTAGAAGGTTTACATGATTTCGTAAAAAACACGAATTTTTAGAAAATGTGTTTTATTTCATAAATGGAAAATACAAAGTATGCACTTTCTACGTCATAACGACTTTCTATAGTTTGCGCATGCGTTCGGAAATAATAAAAGCTTACTTCCACCGTTTTTTACAATCACAGCTTCTAGAAGGTTTACATGATTTCTTAAAAAACACGAGTTTTTAGAAAATGTGTTTTATTTCATAAATGGAATCAACAAAATATGCGCATTCTACGTCATAAGGACTTTCTATAGCTTGCGCATGCGTCCGGAAATAAGAAAAGCTTACTTCCACCGTTTTTTAAAATCACAGCTTCTGGAAGGTTTACATGATTTCGTAAAAAACACGAGTTATAAGAAAATGTGTTTTATTTCATAAATGGAATATACAAATTATGCACATTCTACGTCATAACGACTTTCTATAGTTTGCACATGCGTCCGGAAATAAGAAAAGCTTACTTCCCATGTTTTTTAAAATCACAGCTTCTAGAAGGTTTACATGATTTCTCAAAAAACACGAGTTTTTAGAAAATGTGTTTTATTTCATAAATGGAATCAACAAAGTATGCACATTCTACGTCATAACGACTTTCTATAGTTTGCGCATGCGTCCGGAAATAAGAAAAGCTTACTTCAACCGTTTTTTAAAACCACAGCTTCTAGAAGCTTTACATGATTTCGTAAAAAACACAAGTTTTTAGAAAATGTGTTTTATTTCATAAATGGAATCAACAAAGTATGCACATTCTACGTCATAACGACTTTCTATAGTTTACGCATGCGTCCGGACATAAGAAAAGCTTACTTCCACCGTTTTTTAAAATCACAGCTTCTAGAAGGTTTACATGATTTCTTAAAAAACACGAGTTTTTAGAAAATGTGTTTTATTTCATAAATGGAATCAACAAAGTATGCATATTCTACGTCATAACGACTTTCTATAGTTTACGCATTCGTTCGGAAATAAGAAAATCTTACTTCCGCCGTTACTTAAAACCACAGCTTCTAGAAGGTTTACATGCTTTCGCAAAAAACACGAGGTTTTAGAAAATGTGTTTTATTTCATAAATGGAATCTACAAAGTATGCACATTCTACGTCATAACGACTTTCTATAGTTTGCGGATGCATCCGGAAATAAGAAAAGCTTACTTCCACCGTTTTTTAAAATCACAGCTTCTAGAAGGTTTACATGATTTCGTAAAAAACATGAGTTTTGAGAAAATGTGTTTTATTTCATAAATGGAATCAACAAAGTATGCACATTCTATGTCATAACGACTTTCTATAGTTTGAGCATTTTCCGGTAATAAGAAAAGCTTACTTCCACCGTTTTTTAAAGTCACAGCTTCTAGAAGGTTTACATGATTTCGTAAAAAACACGAGTTTTTAGAAAATGTGCTTTATTTCATAAATGGAATCTACAAAGTATGCACATTCTACGTCATAACGACTTTCTATAGTTTGCGCATGCGTTCGGAAATAAGAAAAACTTACTTCCCCCGTTTTTTAAAATCACAGCTTCTAGAAGGTTTACATGATTTCTTAAAAAACACGAGTTTTTAGAAAATGTGTTTTATTTCATAAATGGAATCAACAAAGTATGCACATTCTACGTCATAAGGACTTTCTATAGCTTGCGCATGCGTCCGGAAATAAGAAAAGCTTACTTCCACCGTTTTTTAAAATCACAGCTTCTAGAAGGTTTACATGATTTCCTAAAAAGCACGAGTTTTTAGAAAATGTGTTTTATTTCATAAATGGAATTAACAAAGTATGCACATTCTACGTCATAACGACTTTCTATAGTTTGCACATGCGTTTGGAAATAAGAAAAGCTTACTTCCACCGTTTTTTAAAATCACAGCTTCTAGAAGGTTTACATGATTTCGTAAAAAACACGACTTTTTAGAAAATGTGTTTTATTTCATAAATGGAATCAACAAAGTATGCACATTCTACGTCGTAACGACTTTCTATAGTTTGCGCATGCGACCGGAAATAAGAAAAGCTTATTTCCACCGTTTTTTAAAACCACAGCTTCTAGAAGGTTTACATGATTTCCTAAAAAACCCGAGTTTTTAGAAAATGTGGTTTATTTCATAAATGGAATCTACAAAGTATGCACATTCTACGTCATAACGACTTTCTATAGTTTGCGCATGCGTCCGGAAATAAGAAAAGCTTACTTCCACCATTTTTTAAAATCACAACTTCTAGAAGGTTTACATGATTTCTTAAAAAACACGAGTTTTTAGAAAATGTGGTTTATTTCATAAATGGAATCAACAAAGTATGCACATTCTACGTCATAACGACATTCTATAGTTTGCGCATTCATTCGGAAATAAGAAAAGCTTACTTCCACCGTTTTTTAAAATCACAGCTTCGAGAAGGTTTACATGATTTCTTAAAAAACACGAGTTTTTGAAAAAATGTTTTATTTCTTAAATGGAATCAACAAAGTATGCACATTCTACATCATAACGACTTTCTATAGCTTACGCATTCGTCCGGAAATAAGAAAAGCTTACTTCCACCGTTTTTTAAAACCACAGCTTCTAGAAGGTTTACATGATTTCGTAAAAAAAAAGAGTTTTTAGAAAATGTGTTTTATTTCATAAATGGAATCTACAAAGTATGCACATTCTACGTCATAACGACTTTCTATAGTTTGCGCATGCGTCCAGAAATAAAAAAAGCTTACTTCCACCCTTTTTTAAAATCACAGCTTCTAGAAGGTTTACATGATTTCGTAAAAAACACGAGTTTTCAGAAAATGTGTTTTATTTCATAAATGGAATCTAGAAAGTATGTACATTCTACGTCATAACGACTTTCTATAGTTTGCGCATGCGTCCGGAAATAAGAAAAGCTTACTTCCACCGTTTTTTAAAATCACAGCTTCTAGAAGGTTTACATGATTTCGTAAAATACACGAGTTTTTAAAAAATGTGTTTTATTTCATAAATGGAATATACAAAGTATGCACATTCTACGTCATAACGACTTTCTATAGTTTGCGCATGCGTCCAAAAATAAGAAAAGCTTACTTCCACCGTTTTTTAAAATCACAGCTTCTAGAAAGTTTACATGATTTCTTAAAAAACATGAGTTTTTAGAAAATGTGTTTTATTTCATAAATGGAATCAACAAAGTATGCACATTCTACGTCATAACGACTTTCTATAGTTTGCGCATTCGTCCGGAAATAAGAAAAGCTTACTTCCACCGTTTTTTAAAATCACAGCTTCTAGAAGGTTTACATGATTTCGTAAAAAACACAAGTTTTTAGCAAATGTGTTTTATTTCATAAATGGAATCTACAAAGCAGGGATAATTTTAAGGACCAATACTTATTTAAAAGTGTATAAAACTTGGCGAGTCTTACCAATTCTTAAAATGTCAACTATAAAATATTTCTCGATATTTTTCTAAAATTATTTCAATTTCTAATGATTTTATATAGTATATAGAATAATTTGGCGATTTTTAGAGTGAAACGAATTTACCCCATAAAAATTGGGCGAAATGAGGCTTCAAAAAATTGAAATTGGCGAATCTTTTTTTGGAAAAAATCTTGGAAAAATAGCCCATGGGGTAAATTTCGCCCCTAAAATTATCCTTGCATCAAAGTATGCACATTCTAGATCATAACGACTTTCTATAGTTTGCGCATGCGTCCGGAAATAAGAAAAGCTTACTTCCACCGTTTTTTAAAATCACAGCTTCTAGAAGGTTGACATGATTTCGTAAAAAACATGAGTTTTTAGAAAATGTGTTTTATTTCATAAATGGAATCTACAAAGTATGCACATTCTACGTCATAACGACTTTCTATAGTTTGCGCATGCGTCCGGAAATAAGAAAAGCTTACTTCCCCTGTTTTTTAAAATCACAACTTCTAGAAGGTTTACATGATTTCTTAAAAAACACGAGTTTTTAGAAAATGTGTTTTATTTCATAAATGGAATCAACAAAGTATGCACATTCTACGTCATAACGACTTTCTATAGTTTGCGCATTCGTCCGGAAATAAAAAAAGCTTACTTCCACCGATTTTAAAAATCACAGCTTCTAGAAGGTTATATGATTTCTTAAAAGACACAAGTTTTTAGAAAATGTGTTTTACTTCATAAATGGAATCTACAAAGTATGCACATTCTACATCATAACGACTTTCTATAGTTTGCGCATGCGTCCGGAAATAAGAAAAGCTTACTTCCACCATTTTTTAAAATCACAGCTTCTAGAAGGTTTACATGATTTCTTAAAAAACACGAGTTTTTGGAAAATGTGTTTTATTTCATCAATGGAATCTACAAAGTATGCACATTCTACGTCATAACGACTTTCTATAGTTTTCGCATGCGTCCGGAAATAAGAAAAGCTTACTTCCCCCGTTTTTTAAAATCACAGCTTCTAGAAGGTTTACATGATTTCGTAAAAAACACGAGTTATTAGAAAATGTGTTTTATTTCATAAATGAAATCAACAAAGTATGCACATTCTACGTCATAACGACATTCTATAGTTTGCGCATTCATCCGGAAATAAGAAAAGCTTACTTCCACCGTTTTTTAAAATCACAGCTTCTAGAAGGTTTCCATGATTTCATAAAAAACACGAGTTTTTAGAAAATGTGTTTGATTTCATAAATGGAATCAACAAAGTATGCACATTCTACGTCATAACGACTTTCTATAGTTTGCGCATGCGACCGGAAATAAGAAAAGCTTACTTCCACCGTTTTTTAAAACCACAACTTGTAGAAGGTTTACATGATTTGGTAAAAAAAACGAGTTTTTAGAAAATGTGTTTTATTTCATAAATGGAATCAACAAAGTATGCACATTCTACGTCATAACGACTTTCTACAATTTGCGCATGCGTTCGGAAATAAGAAAAGCTTACTTCCACCGTTTTTTAAAATCACAGCTTCTAGAAGGTTTACATGATTTCGTAAAAAACACGAGTTTTTAGAAAATGTGCTTTATTTCATAAATGGAATCTACAAAGTATGCACATTCTACCTCATAACGACTTTAAATAGTTTGCGCATGCGTTAGGAAATAACAAAAGCTTACTTCCACCGTTTTTCAAAATCACAGCTTCTAGAAGGTTTACATGATTTATTAAAAAACACAAGTTTTTAGAAAATCTGTTTTATTTCATAAATGGAATCTACAAAGTATGCACATTCTATGTCATAACGACTTTCTATAGCTTGCGCATGCGTCCGGAAATAAGAAAAGCTTACTTCCCATGTTTTTTAAAATCACAGCTTCTAGAAGGTTTACATGATTTCTTAAAAAACACGAGTTTTTAGAAAATGTGGTTTATTTCATAAAAGGAATCAACAAAGTATGCACATTCTACGTCATAACGACATTCTATAGTTTGCGCATTCATTCGGAAATAAGAAAAGCTTACTTCCACCGTTTTTTAAAATCACAGCTTCTAGAAGGTTTACATGATTTCTTAAAAAACACGAGCTTTTGAAAATATGTTTTATTTCATAAATGGAATCAACAAAGTATGCACATTCTACATCATAACGACTTTCTATAGTTTACGCATTCGTCCGAAAATAAGAAAAGCATACTTCCACCGTTTTTTAAAATCACAGCTTCTAGAAGGTTTACATGATTTCGTAAAAAACACGAGTTTTCAAAAAATGTGTTTTATTTCATAAATGGAATCTACAAAGTATGCACATTCTACGTCATAACGACTTTCTATAGTTTGCGC
The DNA here is from genome assembly GCA_027924585.1 of Larix kaempferi. Lineage (NCBI taxonomy): Eukaryota > Viridiplantae > Streptophyta > Pinopsida > Pinales > Pinaceae > Larix > Larix kaempferi. Next base: position 40,929,673 of record BSBM01000217.1, read on the forward strand.
ATGCGTCCGAAAATAAAAAAGCATACTTCCACCGTTTTTTAAAATCACAGCTTCTAGAAGGTTTACATGATTTCGTAAAAAACACGAGTTTTCAGAAAATGTGTTTTATTTCATAAATGGAATCTACAAAGTATGTACATTCTACGTCATAACGACTTTCTATAGTTTGCGCATGCGTCCGGAAATAAGAAAAGCTTACTTCCACCATTTTTTAAATCACAGCTTCTAGAAGGTTTACATGATTTCGTAAAATACACGAGTTTTTAGAAAATGTGTTTTATTTCATAAATGGAATATACAAAGTATGCACATTCTACGTCATAACGACTTTCTATAGTTTGCGCATGCGTCTAAAAATAAGAAAAGCTTACTTCCACCGTTTTTTAAAATCACAGCTTCGAGAAGGTTTACATGATTTCATAAAAAACACGAGTTTTTAGAAAATGTGTTTTATTTCATAAATGGAATCAACAAAGTATGCACATTCTACGTCATAACGACTTTCTATAGTTTGCGCATTCGTCCGAAAATAAGAAAATCTTACTTCCACCGTTTTTTAAAATCACAGCTTCTAGAAGGTTTATATGATTTCGTAAAAAACACAAGTTTTTAGAAAATCTGTTTTATTTCATAGATGGAATCTACAATGCAGGGATAATTTTAAGGACCCATACTTATTTAAAAGTGTATAAACCTAGGCGAGTCTTACCAATTCATAAAATGTCAACTATAAAATATTTCCCGATATTTTTTCTGAAATTATTTCAATTTCTAATGATTTTATATAGTATATAGAATAATTTGGCGATTTTTAGAGTGAAACGAGTTTACCCCATAAAAATTGGGCGAAATGAGGCTTCAAAAAAAGCAAATTGGCGAATCTTTTTTTGGAAAAAATCTTGGAAAAATAGCCCATGGGCTAAATTTCGCCCCAAAAATTATCCTTGATTCAAAGTATGCACATTCTACATCATAAAGACTTTCTATAGTTTGCGTATGCGTCCGGAAATAAGAAAAGCTTGCTTCCACCGTTTTTTAAAATCACAGCTTCTAGAAGGTTGACATGATTTCGTAAAAAACACGAGTTTTTAGAAAGTGTGTTTTATTTCATAAATGGAATCTACAAAGTATGCACATTCTACGTCATAACGACGTTCTATAGTTTGCGCATGCGTCCGGAAATAAGAAAAGCTTACTTCCCCTGTTTTTTAAAATCACAACTTCTAGAAGGTTTACATGATTTCTTAAAAAACACGAGTTTTTAGAAAATGTGTTTTATTTCATAAATGGAATCAACAAAGTATGCACATTCTATGTCATAACGACTTTCTATAGTTTGCGCATTCGTCGGGAAATAAGAAAAGCTTACTTCCACCGATTTTCAAAATCACAGCTTCTAGAAGGTTTACATGATTTCTTAAAAAACACAAGTTTTTAGAAAATGTGTTTTATTTCATAAATGGAATATACAAAGTATGCACATTGTACATCATAACGACTTTCTATAGTTTGCGCATGCGTCCGGAAATAAGAAAACCTTACTTCCTCCGTTTTTTAAAATCACAGCTTCTAGAAGGTTTACATGATTTCTTAAAAAACACGAGTTTTTAAAAAATGTGGTTTATTTCATAAATGGAATCAACAAAGTATGCACATTTTATGTCATAATGACTTTCTATAGTTTGCGCATGCGTCCGGAAATAAGAAAAGCTTACTTCCAACGTTTTTCAAAATCACAGCTTGTAGAAGGCTTACATGATTTCTTAAAAAACACGAGTTTTTAGAAAATGCGCTTTATTTCATAAATGGAATCAACAAAGTATGCACATTCTACATCACAACGACTTTCTATAGTTTGCGCATTCGTCAGGAAATAAGAAAAGCTTACTTCCACCATTTTTTAAAATCATAGCTTCTAGAAGGTTTACATGATTTCTTAAAAAACACGAGTTTTTAGAAAATGTGATTTATTTCATAAATGGAATCAACAAAGTATGCACATGCTACGTCACAACGACTTGCTATAGTTTGCGCATTCGTCATGAAATAAGAAAAGCTTACTTCCACCGTTTTTTAAAATCACAGCTTCTAGAAGGTTTACATGATTTCGTAAAAAAACACGAGTTTTTGGAAAATGTGTTTTATTTCATAAATGCAATCTACAAAGTATGCACATTCTACTTCATAACGACTTTCTATAGTTTTTGCATGTGTCCGGAAATAAGAAAAGCTTACTTCCCCCGTTTTTTAAAATCACAGCTTCTAGAAGGTTTACATGATTTCGTAAAAAACACGAGTTATTAGAAAATGTGTTTTATTTCATAAATGGAATCAACAAATTATGCACATTCTACGTCGTAACGACATTCTATAGTTTGCGCATTCATCCGGAAATAAGAAAAGCTTACTTCCACCGTTTTTTAAAATCACAGCTTCTAGAAGGTTTACATGATTTCGTAAAAAACACGAGTTTTTAGAAAATGTGCTTTATTTCATAAATGGAATCTACAAAGTATGCACATTCTACCTCATAACGACTTAGTATAGTTTGCGTATGCGTTAGGAAATAACAAAAGCTTACTTCCACGGTTTTTTAAAATCACAGCTTCTAGAAGGTTTACATGATTTCTTAAAAAACACAAGTTTTTAGTAATGTGTTTTATTTCATAAATGTAATCAACAAAGTATGCACATTCTACGTCATAAGGACTTTCTATAGCTTGTGCATGCGTCCGGAAATAAGAAAAGCTTACTTCCACCGTTTTTTAAAATCACAGCTTCTAGAAGGTTTACATGATTTCTTAAAAAACACGAGTTTTTAGAAAATGTGGTTTATTTAATAAATGGAATCAACAAAGTATGCACATTCTACGTCATAATGACTTTCTATAGTTTGCGCATGCGTCCGGAAATAAGAAAAGCTTACTTCCAACGTTTTTCAAAATCACAGCTTCTAGAAGGCTTACATGATTTCTTAAAAAACACGAGTTTTTAGAAAATGTGTTTTATTTCATAAATGGAATCAACAAAGTATGCACATTCTACATCACAACAACTTTCTATAGTTTGCGCATTCGTCCGGAAATAAGAAAAGCTTACTTCCACCATTTTTTAAAATCATAGCTTCTAGAAGGTTTAGATGATTTCTTAAAAAACACGAATTTTTAGAAAATGTGATTTATTTCATAAATGGAATCAACAAAGTATGCACATTCTACGTCATAACGACTTTCTATAGTTTGCGCATTCGTCCAGAAATAAGAAAAGCTTACTTCCACCGTTTTTTAAAATCACAGCTTCTAGAAGGTTTACATGATTTCATAAAAAACACGAGTTTTTAGAAAATGTGTTTTATTTCATAAATGGAATCAACAAAGTATGCACATTCTACGTCATAACGACTTTCTATAGTTTACGAATGCGTTTGGAAATAAGAAAAGCTTACTTCCCCCGTTTTTTAAAATCACAGCTTCTAGAAGGTTTACATGATTTCGTAAAAAACACGAGTTTTTAGAAAGTGTGTTTTATTTTATAAATGGAATCAACAAAGTATGCACATTCTACGTCATAACGACTTTCTATAGTTTGCGCATTCGTCCGGAAATAAGAAAAGCTTACTTCCACCGTTTTTCAAAATCACAGCTTCTAGAAGGTTTACATGATTTCTTAAAAAGCACAAGTTTTTAGAAAATGTGTTTTATTTCATAAATGGAATCTACAAAGTATGCACATTCTATGTCATAACGACTTTCTATAGTTTGCGCATGCGACCGGAAATAAGAAAAGCTTACTTCCCATGTTTTTTAAAATCACAGCTTCTAGAAGGTTTACATGATATCTTAAAAAACACGAGTTTTTAGAAAATGTGTTTTATTTCATAAATGGAATCAACAAAGTATGCACATTCTAACTCATAACGAATTTCTATAGTTTGCGCATGCGACCGGAAATAAGAAAAGCTTACTTCCACCGTTTTTTAAAACCACAGCTTGTAGAAGGTTTACATGATTTCGTAAAAAACACGAGTTTTTAGAAAATGTGTTTTATTTCATAAATGCAATCTACAAAGTATGCACATTCTACGTCATAACGACTTTCTACAGTTTGCGCATGCGTCCGGAAATAAGAAAAGCTTACTTCCACCGTTTTTTAAAATCACAGCTTCTAGAAGGTTTACATGATTTCTTAAAAAACACGAGTTTTTAGAAAATGTGGTTTATTTAATAAATGGAATCAACAAAGTATGCACATTCTACGTCATAATGACTTTCTATAGTTTGCGCATGCGTCCGGAAATAAGAAAAGCTTACTTCCAACGTTTTTCAAAATCACAGCTTCTAGAAGGCTTACATGATTTCCTAAAAAACACGAGTTTTTAGAAAATGTGTTTTATTTCATAAATGGAATCAACAAAGTATGCACATTCTACATCACAACGACTTTCTATAGTTTGTGCATTCGTCCGGAAATAAGAAAAGCTTACTTCCACCATTTTTAAAATCATAGCTTCTAGAAGGTTTAGATGATTTCTTAAAAAACACGAGTTTTTAGAAAATGTGATTTATTTCATAAATGGAATCAACAAAGTATGCACATTCTACGTCATAACGACTTTCTATAGTTTGCGCATTCGTCCAGAAATAAGAAAAGCTTACTTCCACCGTTTTTTAAAATCACAGCTTCTAGAAGGTTTACATGATTTCGTAAAAAACACGAGTTTTTAGAAAATTTGTTTTATTTCATAAATGGAATCAACAAAGTATGGACATTCTATGTCATAACGACTTTCTATAGTTTGCGAATGCGTTTGGAAATAAGAAAAGCTTACTTCCCCCGTTTTTTAAAATCACAGCTTCTAGAAGGTTTACATGATTTCGTAAAAAACATGAGTTTTTAGAAAGTGTGTTTTATTTCATAAATGGAATCAACAAAGTATGCACATTCTACGTCATAACGACTTTCTATAGTTTGCGCATTCGTCCGGAAATAAGAAAAGCTTACTTCCACCGTTTTTCAAAATCACAGCTTCTAGAAGGTTTACATGATTTCTTAAAAAACACAAGTTTTTAGAAAATGTGTTTTATTTCATAAATCGAATCTACAAAGTATGCACATTCTATGTCATAACGACTTTCTATAGTTTGCGCATGCGTCCGGAAATAAGAAAAGCTTACTTCCCATGTTTTTTAAAATCACAGCTTCTAGAAGGTTTACATGATTTCTTAAAAAACACGAGTTTTTAGAAAATGTGTTTTATTTCATAAATGTATCAACAAAGTATGCACATTCTAACTCATAACGAATTTCTATAGTTTGCGCATTCGTTCGGAAATAAGAAAAGCTTACTTCCACCGATTTTCAAAATCACAGCTTCTAGAAGGTTTACATGATTTCTTAAAAAACACAAGTTTTTAGAAAATGTGTTTTATTTCATAAATGGAATCAACAAGGTATGCACATTCTACGTCATAACGACTTTCTATAGTTTGCGCATGCGTCCGGACATAAGAAAAGCTTACTTCCACCGTTACTTAAAACCACAGCTTCTAGAAGGTTTACATGATTTCTTAAAAAACAAGAGTTTTTAGAAAATGTGTTTTATTTCATAAATGGAATCAACAAAGTATGCACATTCTACATCATAACGACTTTCTATAGTTTGCGCATTCGTTCGGAAATAAGAAAAGCTTACTTCACTCGTTACTTAAAACCACAGCTTCTAGAAGGTTTACATGATTTCGTAAAAAACACGAGTTTTTAGAAAATGTGTTTTATTTCATAAATGGAATCTACAAAGTATGCAAATTCTATGTCATAACGACTTTCTATAGTTTGCGCATGCGTCCGGAAATAAGAAAACCTTACTTCCACCGTTTTTTAAAATCATAGCTTCTAGAAGGTTTACATGATTTCGTAAAAAACATGAGTTTTGAGAAAATGTGTTTTATTTTATAAATGGAATCAACAAAGTATGCACATTCTAAGTCATAATGAATTTCTATAGTTTGCGCATTCTTCCGGAAATAAGAAAAGCTTACTTCCACCGTTTTTTAAAATCACACCTTCTAGAAGGTTTACATGATTTCGTAAAAAACACGAGTTTTTAGAAAATGTGTTTTATTTCATAAATGGAAAATACAATGTATGCACTTTCTACGTCATAACGACTTTCTATAGTTTGCGCATGCGTTCGGAAATAAGAAAAGCTTACTTCCACCGTTTTTTACAATCACAGCTTCTAGAAGGTTTACATGATTTCTTAAAAAACACGAGTTTTTAGAAAATGTGTTTTATTTCATAAATGGAATCAACAAAGTATGCACATTCTACGTAATAAGGACTTTCTATAGCTTGCGCATGCGTCCGGAAATAAGAAAAGCTTACTTCCACCGTTTTTTAAAATCACAGCTTCTTGAAGGTTTACATGATTTCGTAAAAAACACGAGTTATAAGAAAATGTGTTTTATTTCATAAATGGAATCTACAAATTATGCACATTCTACGTCAGAACGACTTTCTATAGTTTGCACATGCGTCCGGAAATAAGAAAAGCTTACTTCCCATGTTTTTTAAAATCACAGCTTCTAGGAGGTTTACATGATTTCTTAAAAAACACGAGTTTTTAGAAAATTTGTTTTATTTCATAAATGGAATCAACAAAGTATGCACATTCTACGTCATAACGACTTTCTATAGTTTGCGCATTCGTCCTGAAATAAGAAAAGCTTAGTTCAACCGTTTTTTAAAACCACAGCTTCTAGAAGGTTTACATGATTTCGTAAAAAACCCAAGTTTTTAGAAAATGTGTTTTATTTCATAAATGGAATCAACAAAGTATGCACATTCTATGTCATAACGACTTTCTATAGTTTGCGCATGCGTCCGGACATAAGAAAAGCTTACTTCCACCGTTTTTTAAAATCACAGCTTCTAGAAGGTTTACATGATTTCTTAAAAAACACGAGTTTTTAGAAAATGTGTTTTATTTTATAAATGGAATCAACAAAGTATGCATATTCTACGTCATAACGACTTTCTATAGTTTACGCATTCGTTCAGAAATAAGAAAATCTTACTTCCGCCGTTACTTAAAACTGTTGAAATATTGTAACTTCAAAGAATATTATATTTGTATATTATTTATTCTGGAGATGTTCCATACCTCCGATGTGATTATACTATAAATCCGGAGATGTTTATTCCTCCAAGTTGGGTGTGGTAACTAGGGTTATTAGACCCACCATGTGGGGGTCGGCCCAATCAGTTACAATGGGGTATTTAACCTAATGGTTAAATACGAACCTACATGTACTTGTGTAAAATACATATCAGAGTAGTGTATAAATAGAGGAGGTGTGTTCCTCATTTGATACACTCACACACTTGAGGATAGCGCACTTGTGGAGGAGAGGTCTGCTATTGTGGAGGAGGAGATCATGTCTCAGGGTTTCATCTTTTTATATTGCTGGTCATCTATATTGAGGAAGCTTTGCTGGGTTTTCTACCCCATGAGGGTTTCCCAGGATAAATCTCTGTCTCTTGTGTTTATGCTATGCTTGTTGTTTCTTCAGTGATCCTGTATATGCTATTATTGTGAAATGGAATGTAGTGCTGATACTTAATGTCTTAGCATATTAAATCTTAACATGGTATTAGAGCTAATCTGAAGGAAGACAAGGTATGGCACTAAAGACACTTGCTTTACTTACGACAATTTGAAGGTTAGGGTTTTACATAGCAAAAACCAGTCATCGTAGCACTTTCTCTATAAATCCGTTTTGGCGAAGGTTTCGGATCTGAAATTGTTACAGGACGAAGATAAAATCTCCAGGTACCTTTTTTCCAAAGGACAACCTCTAATTCGTTGTACTTTGTGATTTATGATCTGTACAATATAGGGTTTCTGCATCTTCCAGATCTGAGTCAAAATCAGGTGACCTTGGGAAAAAGGTCATATCTTGGGCTAGGAAGATCCAAATGAAATTTCGTAAAAAGTGACAGGTAGTACACAGTCTGTACTATCTTAGAAATCGTTTTCAGATGCCGAAGTTGAACCAGTGACACGTGGAACTCCGTACAAGTTCGCCCTCCTGTATTATCCCATAAACAGGTCATGTTGCGACACTTGGTATAACTCTCTCTCAGAGAGTCCAATTGAGGTCAGACCTGTCAGGATGGAAAGATAAAAGGCCGAGGTACCTCAGAAAAGTTTTTCAGAGGCCGAAGTTCAAATAGTGACACGTGGCACGCCGTACAAGTTCTCTCTTCTGTTTTATCCCAAAACAGGTCACGTTGCGACATTTGACATAACTCTCTCTCAGAGAATCCAATTGAGGTCAGACCTATCAGGATGGAAAGATAACAGGTCAGGCTATCTCAAAAAACTTTTTCAGACCTTGTGGATTGAAAATTTTGGAGTTACACCAGAAACAATCAGGTACATAGTTCTGTCAAAACATAATTATTTTTGAGTACCTTCATTCATGGCTTCCGGAATTTAGGGCTTTGAAGAAAGTTGGAATTTTTGTAAACGGAGACCACGGCTGAATGCTACTCATCAAAAAAGAAATTTAGAGACCAAGATCATATTTTTTGGTTGGGCAGAAGGCCGGGCTTGATCAAACCCTAGTTCGGGACTTTGATCAGAAAAGTGGAAAATTAGGGCTTCTGTAAAAATGGGAATTTTTGAAATCTGTGACCATGGCTGGAAGCTCCTCAGAAAAATAGAAGCTTAGAGCTTTGGATCAAACATTTTGATTGGGCAGAAGAGTGGGATTCACCAAACCCCAGTTCAGGGTCACGTCCAATGAATCCGGAAGTTTCAAAGGCAAAATTGAGGAGTGAAACTTTGCAGTTTTGAAATTCTGAATATATCAGTTTGATCAGCTCATCAAGGCGCATATTTCTATCCTTTCGGAAGTTTGAATTCAAAGTTTGAATTTTTGGGGTTTCTCTGACAAACCCATATCCAGCTCCAGGTCCAGTTCTTGCAAATCAAGTGGATAGGGTTAATCCTAGAAGAAGATGGATTGGTCACCTGCATAAGTGAAGGAGTTACTGTTTCAGAGGGAGATGAGGCTAAGGCTTTACATAAGGAGATTACAAGCGATCTCGACAAGTATGACTCATCAAGGTATGTTTTGAGATTTGTTCATGATTAAGTTTATGGTATGTTTGTCTTCATGTTATTACGGTTAGTACAATCTTGATTTTAGATTTGTTGTATCACCTTAACAAAATTATGAATGCATGATAGAAGATATTCATTGGTTAGGGTGTTGACACTTATGATTGTACTAATGCATTATGATGTTGTGTGAGGTTGATGTTGTCTACTAACAAGATACTGGTACATCACAAAAGACAAATCAGGCTCCATGACCATGAAAACATGAAGACAAAGACTCATCCATAATCTTTGTTCTACTTACGAGGTATGTATGACTTTGTTATATTATGCTTAACCTATGAGACATGCAGGTTCTAGTTCAGGATCTCTAAATCATTGAAGAGATTGTTTAGGTATGTTGTACATAACCAAGTAGGTATACTAATCCAGGTATGTTTCCCATGAATCTTACCTTGTGTTAGGATCCCTTATATAAGTATACTTGGAATGATTGGTTATGCTTATTCATAAAGTTAGTAATCAAGGGATTATGCATATTATATCTTTTATCTTGATTGATGATATGCATGAGTAAAAGAAGACTTCCCTGAAATCTTGAATACTAATGTTTATTAATCATGACTATACATTTTCAAGATTATGTTTTTTAGAATATACTAATGAGTGTATGTTTGTGTATGAGATCATGAGGATGACTCTTGAGCATGCACAGTGGTACAGAATGAATAGAAGTTCAAAAGACATACAGAAGATCAAGCAGGAGGCAACCACACAAACATAAAAGATAAGTATTTGAGTTGTTATTTGAAATAGTAATGATATTGCCTGTAATAGGTTGTATGCATATTTGTATTCCTATAATATATCATGCTGAGTGTAAATATTCACAGAACATTGAACAATATACTACTAATATGCATATGATTGGTAAGTTGGACAAACATTCCATTGTTGGTTGTCTAGAATGAAACCTCTTTGCTGACATGCTGAGAGTTGTGCACACTCTCGATAGTATGTTCTGGTAGAGATGGAAGGCATCTAGATAGCCACTGTATGCATACAGGATATGGGAAAGTGTTGTGCCAAAGTATTGGTCAAAATAGTTGCATCACTATGTAAATGATATCTGTATGCATAATAGGTTATCATGTCAATATGATTTGATGATTATGAAGTATTACTAATCATGTACCTAATTTTGATTTGTAGGAAAGGTCGTGAAGAATGATGGACACCATACAAGTGGTGGATGTTCAAACAAGAAGATTTACAAATCAAACAAAATATAGAAGGCTCATGGCTAGAAGATTCTCTTAGAAAGGGGAAGAGAATCACGACAAGATGTTTGCTCCAAGTATGGTGTAATTAAAGAAGAAGTGTGAATCAGGTTCTGTATAGGTACCTAGGATTGATAATAAATTGATAAGCTTAATGATCACCATGGGTGATGTGGATCTCAACCTTTGCTACAAGGTTGAATATGATTTCTATACACAAATGACATGGATGCAAGAAGGAACTCACCACAGAGTTCGAATGATATTAAGGCTCATATCAGTAGACCCATCTAACAAGAGATGGAACAGATAGATATGCAGAAGATCATTCAATGCATAAATGAAAATGAAAGATCTCAAATTGACGCTTTACTTCCTAGGTCTGGAAGTATGGCAAGGCTTAGAAGGAATATTTCTCAACCAGGGAAAGTATGATGAGAAATATGACTTGAGGTGTTGGAATGGCCACTCTTATGGATTCCAACTTGAAGCTGTTAGGGGATAACTCATCAGAGTTAGTGGATATAACTTTGTACAGTCAAATTATTGGGTCATTGATGTATCTAACATATACTAGATTAGATATATGCTTTGTTGTGAATACCTTGAGTCAGTATCTAGTGGAAACTAGATGTTTTCACCTGATAGTTGCAAAGCATGTGATGAGGCACCTAAAGGATACGATAGACTTTGATCTGTGCTATCTTGGAGATCATGACTTCAGATGGCTACTCAGATGCTGATTGGGCAGAAAGTGTATCAGACAAGAAGAACACATCAAGAGGATGTTATTGTCTAGGATTAGCCATGATCTCGTGGTTTAGATGGAAGCAGTCTAGTGTGGCTCTCAGCACAAGCAGAATATATGGTTGTTTGCTCTGCTAGTTGTGAAGAAGTTTGGCTTCAGGATTGTTTGACTTAGAGATAGAACCAACTGTGATCCTATGTGACAAATAGAGTTGTATCAAGATGACATAGAATCCAGTGTTCCATGATAAGTCAAAGATCATAGGGATCTAACAAGATATGACACAGAAAGGAACTATAAAGTTTGAATTCGTAACAAGTTACCAACATACTAACCAAGCCTCTGTCTCGAGTGAAATTTGAATACTTTCGAGACAAGCTTGGTGTAGCTCAAAAGGACCCTCCTCGAAAGGGGGAGTAGTATAGTCACTGATGATGAGATTGTCTCATCGAACAATAAGGTCGATGATGAGGTAACCTATTCTCTACACCTAGATACTTAGAAATATTTAGATTTAGGACTCGTATACTTAGAATACTTAGTTTTACTTATACATGCTTTTGATGTTATATGTATTGGTGAGAATACATGCTTTTGATGATAAGATGTATTGGTAAGAATACATACTTTTGATGACACATGTATTGATTAATGTACATGTATGGTTGAGGATACTTGTACTTGTATTGATGAGAATACATGTGGGGATTGTATCATCCTTGAACACATGTTCTAAAGTGAGTCGTAGACGTGAGGTCTCCGAAAATGAAGTCCTTAGTGGACAGGTAGGGATTGTATCATCCCTGGACTTCGGTCCCTGAATAGATCCGTAGATGTATGGTCTCCGAAAATGAAGTCCTTAGTGGACAGGTAGGGGATTGGATCATCCCTGGACTTTCAGTCCTAAAGAGAGCCGTAGACGTGAGGTCTCCGAGAATGAAGTCCTTAGTGGACAGTTGAGGGGATTGGATCATCCCTGGACTTTCAGTCCTAAAGAGAGCCGTAGACGTGAGGTCTCCGAGAATGAAGTCCTTAGTGGACAGTTGAGGGGATTGGATCATCCCTGGACTTTCAGTCCTAAAGAGAGCCGTAGACGTGAGGTCTCCGAGAATGAAGTCCTTAGTGGACAGTTGAGGGGATTAGATCATCCCTGGACTTTCAGTCCTAAAGAGAGCCGTACACGTGAGGTCTCTGAGAATGAAGTCCTTAGTGGACAGTTGAGGGGATTGGATCATCCCTGGACTTTCAGTCCTAAAGAGAGCCGTAGACGTGAGGTCTCCGAGAATGAAGTCCTTAGTGGACAGTTGAGGGGATTGGATCATCCCTGGACTTTCAGTCCTAAAGAGAGCCGTAGACGTGAGGTCTCCGAGAATGAAGTCCTTAGTGGACAGTTGAGGGGATTGGATCATCCCTGGACTTTCAGTCCTAAAGAGAGCCGTAGACATGAGGTCTCCGAGAATGAAGTCCTTAGTGGACAGTTGAGGGGATTGGATCATCCCTGGACTTTCAGTCCTAAAGAGAGCCGTAGATGTGAGGTCTCCAAGAATGAAGTCCTTAGTGGACAGTTGAGGGGATTGGATCATCCCTGGACTTTCAGTCCTAAAGAGAGCCGTAGACGTATGGTCTCCGAAAAGTGGGGATTGTATCATCCCCGGACTTAGGTCCCTGAATTGATCCGTAGACGTGAGGTCTCCGAGAAGTGGGGATTGTATCATCCCCGGACTTAGGTCCCTGAATTGATCCGTAGACGTGAGGTCTCCGAGAAGTGGGGATTGTATCATCCCCGGACTTAGGTCCCTGAATTGATCCGTAGACGTGAGGTCTCCGAGAAGTGGGGATTGTATCATCCCCGGACTTAGGTCCCTGAATTGATCCGTAGACGTGAGGTCTCCGAGAAGTGGGGATTGTATCATCCCCGGACTTAGGTCCCTGAATTGATCCGTAGACGTGAGGTCTCCGAGAAGTGGGGATTGTATCATCCCCGGACTGCGGTCCCTGAATTGATCCGTAGACGTATGGTCTCCGAGAAGTGGGGATTGTATCATCCTCGGACTTAGGTCCCTGAATTGATCCGTAGACGTGAGGTCTCCGAGAAGTGGGGATTGTATCATCCCCGGACTTAGGTCCCTGAATTGATCCGTAGACGTGAGGTCTCCGAGAAGTGGGGATTGTATCATCCCCGGACTGCGGTCCCTGAATTGATCCGTAGACGTATGGTCTCCGAGAAGTGGGGATTGTATCATCCCAGGACTTCGGTCCCTGAATTGATCCGTAGACGTATGGTCTCCGAGAAAGTGATTTTTGATGTGGTTACTTGTATCGGTAGGATACTTGTATTGATGATGTGGTTACTTGTATCGGTAGGATACTTGTATTGATGATGTGGTTACTTGTATCGGTAGGATACTAGTATTGATGACGTGGTTACTTGTATCGGTATGGATACTTGTATTGATGATGTGGTTACTTGTATCGGTAGGATACATGTATTGATGACATGATTACTTGTATCAGTATGGATACTTGTATTGATGATATGTATACTTGTATTGGCATGAATACTTGTACTAATGATGTGGATACTTGTATTGTTATGGATACCTGTGTTGATGACGATGCTAACGATCGTGTGATGACGATACTGATGATTGTGTGATGACGATGCTGATGATCGTGTGATGACGATGCTGATGATCGTGAGATGACGATGCTGATGATCGTGTGATGACGATGCTGATGATCGTGTGATGACGATGCTGATGATCGTGTGATGACGATGCTAATGATCGTGAGATGACGATACTGATGATCGTGAGGATCCAGATGTTGATGTTGTTGTAGTTGTTCGAGTGCTGCAGAAGATAAAGACTCGGTACTAAAGATGTTGATGTTCCAGTATTGAAGATCTTCCAGTAACTGCTTGAGTTACTGATGATGTTGAGAAAGCTTCCAATGATTTATAGATGTATCATGTATGATGTTGGTGACTCCTTGCTCGTGCAGATACTGTTATAATATCCTTCTCGTTAAGGGGGAGTGTTGAAATATTGTAACTTCAAAGAATATTATATTTGTATATTATTTATTCCGGAGATGTTCCATACCTCCGATGTGATTATACTATAAATCCGGAGATGTTTATTCCTCCAAGTTGGGTGTGCTAACTAGGGTTATTAGACCCACCATGTGGGGGTCGGCCCAATCAGTTATAATGGGGTATTTAACCTAATGGTTAAATACGAGCCTACATGTACTTGTGTAAAATACATATCAGAGTAGTGTATAAATAGAGGAGGTGTGTTCCTCATTTGATACACTCACACACTTGAGGATAGCGCACTTGTGGAGGAGAGGTCTGCTATTGTGGAGGAGGAGATCATGTCTCAGGGTTTCATCTTTTTGTATTGCTGGTCATCTATATTGAGGAAGCTTTGCTGGGTTTTCTACCCCATGAGGGTTTCCCAGGATAAATCTCTGTCTCTTGTGTTTATGCTATGCTTGTTGTTTCTTCAGTGATCCTGTATATGCTATTATTGTGAAATGGAATGTAGAGCTGATATTTTATGTCTTAGCATATTAAATCTTAACAAAAACCACAGCTTCTAGAAGGTTTACATGATTTCGCAAAAAACACGAGTTTTTAGAAAATGTGTTTTATTTCATAAATGGAATCTACAAAGTATGCACATTCTACGTCATAACGACTTTCTATAGTTTGCGCATGCGTCCGGAAATAAGAAAAGCTTACTTCCACCGTTTTTTAAAATCACAGCTTCTAGAAGGTTTACATGATTTCATAAAAAACATGAGTTTTGAGAAAATGTGTTTTATTTCATAAATGGAATCAACAAAGTATGCACATTCTATGTCATAACGACTTTCTATAGTTTGCGCATTTTCCGGTAATAAGAAAAGCTTACTTCCACCGTTTTTTAAAATCACAGCTTCTAGAAGGTTTACATGATTTCGTAAAAAACACGAGTTTTTAGAAAATGTGCTTTATTTCATAAATGGAATCTACAAAGTATGCACATTCTACGTCATAACAACTTTCTATAGTTTGCGCATGCGTTCAGAAATAAGAAAAGCTTACTTCCCCCGTTTTTTAAAATCACAGCTTCTTGAAGGTTTACATGATTTCTTAAAAAACACGAGTTTTTAGAAAATGTGTTTTATTTCATAAATGGAATCAACAAAGTATGCACATTCTACGTCATAAGGACTTTCTATAGCTTGCGCATGCGTCCGGAAATAAGAAAAGCTTACTTCCACCGTTTTTTAAAATCACAGCTTCTAGAAGGTTTACATGATTTCCTAAAAAGCACGAGTTTTTTGAAAATGTGTTTTATTTCATAAATGGAATCAACAAAGTATGCACATTCTACATCATAACGACTTTCTATAGTTTGCACATGCGTTTGGAAATAAGAAAAGCTTACTTCCACCGTTTTTTAAAATCATAGCTTCTAGAAGGTTTACATGATTTCGTAAAAAACATGAGTTTTTAGAAAATGTGTTTTATTTCATAAATGGAATCAACAAAGTATGCACATTCTACGTCATAACGACTTTCTATAGTTTGCGCATGCGACCGGAAATAAGAAAAGCTTACTTCCACCGTTTTTTAAAACCACAACTTCTAGAAGGTTTACATGATTTCGTAAAAAACCCGAGTTTTTAGAAAATGTGTTTTATTTCATAAATGGAATCTACAAAGTATGCACTTTCTACGTCATAACGACTTTCTATAGTTTGCGCATGCGTTCGGAAATAAGAAGAGCTTACTTCCACCGTTTTTTACAATCACAGCTTCTAGAAGGTTTACATGATTTCTTAAAAAACACGAGTTTTTAGAAAATGTGTTTTATTTCATAAATGGAATCAACAAAGTATGCACATTCTACGTCATAAGGACTTTCTATAGCTTGCGCATGCGTCCGGAAATAAGAAAAGCTTACTTCCACCGTTTTTTAAAATCACAGCTTCTAGAAGATTTACATGATTTCGTAAAAAACACGAGTTTTTAGAAAATGTGCTTTATTTCATAAATGGAATCTACAAAGTATGCACATTCTACATCATAACGACTTTCTATAGTTTGCGCATGCGTTCGGAAATAAGAAAAGCTTACTTCTGTAAGGTTCGTCGTCAACAAGGAGTTTTTTTTTTTTTTTTTCTTCTACCCGTCAATTGACTATTTTCATATATAAAAACCTGATTATCCCTATGCATGAAAATTCACAATAGTCTTTATAATGCAATGATCATCATCATTCCTATTAGCACATAAGACTTTTACACGAACCTTCTTAACTAATACAATAACCATTTAAGAATAACTCATTAATCTTCGAACATGAAAATGATTTTATTTACTTCTAAACGAAACTACTTTCACACTAACTTTCACCGGTTATGAGCATTATATCAAATTTAAAATACAGCAATATCGAAATGAATGAGTGATGCTATTCTTATCTTAAGTCAGTAATCAAGCTATTACTCCTTCACTAAACATATTCCAACAAAAGTAATTAGATGACATCCCACTTATTAAATTCTCAAATTTATTTATAATGCAAAGAATATAATATAATTGATGTTCGACCAGTTAACTCCTACTATGGATTACGTTATAAGAATGTTATAACATGATATAACTAATGACATCTTTTTCAAGAACAAGTAATTATAAAGAAATATTAAGTGACTCTCCTCCCTATAATTCCTAACTCTAATTATATAACAAAAGAATACTTAAGTTGAAATATGAACAAAAGTGTTATTATTATCCTAAGTCCGCTATAAATCATGGGAATTAATTAACACTCAATGAATAATATTAAGTGAATTTATAAATAAGACATAATGTTCTTTTCCCTAATCTATTATAAACATAATAGATTACTAACACTATAATTTATAATGCACCGTAATAATTATTAATTTTACAAACATAACATCATACCCCTCTCCCTACCTTAGTGCATGCATGATAATTTAAATCACCTTCCATTTTTAAATTATAAAAAGTACCAACGCCTTTCATGACAACTTTAAAGCACATTCTATTTTTAAATTAGAATAGCCACCAAAGACAACAGGATAATTTAAATCACATTCTATTTTTAATTTAGAATAAATAACTAAGACTCATATAATAATTTAAATCACATTCCATTTTTAAATTATAATAAATAACCAACGATTTTTATGACAACCTAAAAGCACATTCTATTTTTAAATTAGAATGGCCACCCAAGACAAGGATAATTTAAATCACATTCTATTTTTAATTTAGAATAAATAATCAAGACTCACATGATAATTTATGATAACTGACAACACATTCCATTTTTAAATTAGATTAGATACTAAAGACACATGATAAATATGACGCATGAGAACTAGTTACTTCTATATCCCAAGCAAGTGTGAGTAAGAAGATTATATCGAGAATAAAACGGAGGTAAGCCTACGCGTGTGGAGTATAACATTTAAGGTATAATTATTATTTTGCAGGTGGCATCTGTAGGGCGACAGGAACCGCAATGTAATTTCACAATATTATAATTACAAACTCTAAACAGAAATTAATGTCAAGGAATTAAGGGCGTTGGTTAACCTGCTGGCGACGTATCTCCACTCAATGGTAACAATTTGGACAGGTGTCGACTGAGATAGTGGATACTGATTCCTCATGCCAGTTGTAGATAAGTGCTACTGCATCTTTATGGTATAGCCACGAGTCACCATTAATGGAGTCAAGGATTCATATGGCCAGGTAAGAGTAAGTCGAGAATCAGGCAAAAATTCTAGAGACAGATCTAGTATCATATAGCGAGTCCAAATAAAAATTTACGAGGCAGAATGCTCGACCATTAAAAAAATATAATACGGTCTCGCCACCGAGCTGGGTAATTAAATTGGAATGTAAAGATCTGAACTCCAAAACTTCCGGGAGATAAATAAAAGAATTCAACCATTTGATCTGGAGATATCGATATTGAGATCCACTAACAGGTTGTGAATCTAAACATCAAATCTGAGACGCCGATAGAGAGTTGGATAGATATAACAATCACAATAATAACGTGATCCACTGAATATTTCAACAAGAACCCACACACAGAAAAGGGAAAAGAGAAAGGGGAAAGAATATAATGAATTACGAACCAATACAACGATTTGCCCACGGTCAATCTCAGATTTATAATTTCGATTAGTAATTTTAACTCAGAACTTACAGTACACCACGCCGAGGTTATCAGATCTGAGATTTCAAGATGTCCAGCATTGAAATCTCATAACCATCCATAGGTTGATTCAGTCGGCGTTCTCTTTTTTTTGTTTTAAATAAGTTACAGTCTGAATTAAACCTAAAAACTGGGAATGGTTTGATCTGGGATTTAAAAGGATTTGGTACAGAAATTACAAATAAGTTTTGACAAAGATATCCACTGACTCTGTGAATCGAATAGATCTACGTTAATCAACAGAGAAGAATAAGTACCAGAGTCACAACATTCTAGAGGTAAATCCTCAATACTGTAATAATTATGGGGATCGATCGCATAAGGCTGAGTACCATAATTGAAGTACAGTCTCAATCTGAGCGGATTCGTTACAGGAATTTAAATGTGAAGTCCGATCTGAGGCGTAATCTATGATTAGCAAGATAAAATTTGTAATTAAGAAATTGATGGATCTGAGCATAAAAGAAACTCTGTGGTAAATTTTATTTTGCAAACAGAAAGGGTGCGAGTTCAAATCTGATTAGGCAGAGGATCGATCTAATGTTTCGATATTAGATATGAAGGAACCATTCCAGAATCGGGCTATGCATTGGAAACCAAATATTAAAATATTTCATTATGGGAATCGAAATTCAACACTACAGTAAAAAAAAAGAAAATTGTTTACCAGAATCGATCTGGTGAATTGAAAACTTAATAATACGCCCAAACGCAGGAAATTGATCTGATCTTCAATACTGAGTAGGATCGATTGCAGATTTTCAAGAAGGTGATTCACAGCAAGTAATTTATGAAATACCATCGATTGTAAGCAGAACTATTCCCTGTATTATTACCTCTTTTTTTTTTGTAACAGAACGTCTATTTGACCATTCAGAAATAAAACTCATTTCTAAACTCAGCATAAAAGATCAGTCGGTGCGTCTACAATTTCTTCACAACTCGTGAGTTGTTCAAAAGTGTGAATCGAATTATGTAATTGAAGTACATATTCGATCTTCTTAATTGAACTGAAAACAGCAATTTAAACAAAACAAATCCCAAGTTCGTCTAAATATTCTTCATGGGTAACAGCAGTAAGAATACAATTATTTTTCATTACGCACTCCATAATTCCAACCATTAAAATCATACTTCTAAGCTCTCTAATAGTGTAGAAAATAAACAGCGACAAAATAAATTCACAAGTGTGGACAAACCTGTAAAAGTGGTCGTTTCCAGCAGTTTGATGTAGTCCTCAGAAATTCGCAGTTACACTTTTGTTGTTAGTCTTCACAGATCACCGAAGGACACCTCGGTTATCCACCCAACCACTCTGGAAGTACTCTCCTTCCTTCCAGACCCCCGAGCTAATCGGGCCGTAGAGTTCACACAAGTATTTTAGAAATTCAGCTTGGGCTTCCCTTCCCACCAGGATTTCTAAGCCAAACCCTTAGATAGCAGCAAGTCTTTGAGGCATTTCAAAATTACGACAATCGTCCAAATTATGGGCCCCTTACCCATTCCTTAAGCCTTCCTTATAAAGGGAAATCTCCTGCGACACATGTCGCTTCATGCATAGTTAAATATTTTTAATAATTTATTTAATTAAAACACTCACCCATCCAAGTGTCAGTTTCTCTGGGAAGTGCACCTACATCCCTAAGTTTGCTCTAGCTTGTCCCTCAGATAGTTTAATCAACTCCTAGCTTTTAGTTGACTAGGTGTCTAATCTATTTTGCTCCTAAATAATAATTTCTATTATTTTAAATGCTCAACAAAATATAACTATTCATGTGCAAATGTCTTAGCTATTGTTATGCATTTGCTAAGTAATAATCTAGAGTTATTCTCCTAAGTTTTTATGCAGTTTAATTTAACAATCAAACTCACTAGGATCTCGATGCCACGCCGTTGGGCTTCTGGTTCCTTAATTTTAAATTCCCTAACATGGCACCACTCCGTCGGGTCCAATCATCCATGATTTTCATTCCTTAGCATGGTACCGCATCGTTGGGTCCTTGCGTCCATTCTTTCCGTTCTCGACAGGGTACCGCATCGTTGGGCCCTTCTGCCACCATCTTTCCGTTTTGACTTGCGGGAACTCTTGTAGGGATTTTAGGAATCGTTACCATCCATCCTCCGTCTACATGCTATCTAGGGACTAATGGCGCTGAGGAGTGAGTCCGTTCTCACTGCGCGCCCCTCAACTCGTACGTGACCAGCTCCGTCGTGGCCCACCTCGTACGCCCTCACGCATTCCTCTTGAGCAAGCGGATCAATGCTTATCTGCTCATGCGTGGTATTCTCGTCGGGAGTCGACATCGTCGTCGCTCCCCCTGTGTGTGATTTACCCGTACTCTACGACCCTTCATATTCCTTTGTGTGTCCATTGGTGAACCGTCTCACTTGTTTCTACACACACTTCTCACAACAAATTATTAGTAGCACTGTCCTTAATAATCATCATCTGATCTCTGAATCTAGTATTGTTAAACATTTATGATTCATTCAACTTCTTATTCATCTAATCAAATATACATTTCGTCGACAATTACATAATCACTGTACAGCTAGTCGTTAAGCATTATCCATCAACATAGTTTTCCATAGTCATAGCTAATCGTTTAACATATGCAATTATTCATTTACATCAACAGTTCAGATACACATACTCAAAAATAAGGCAAAAAGGTTATTTAATTAATGTTTCAATCGGCCGGGTCACTCAGCAGGTGCCCTCAATGTCTACAAAAGTCTAGGGGCACTACAACTTCCACCGTTTTTTAAAATCACAGCTTCTAGAAGGTTTACATGATTTCCTAAAAAGCACGAGTTTTTAGAAAATGTGTTTTATTTCATAAATGGAATCAACAAAGTATGCACATTCTACGTCATAACGACTTTCTATAGTTTGCACATGCGTTTGGAAATAAGAAAAGCTTACTTCCACCGTTTTTTAAAATCACAGCTTCTAGAAGGTTTACATGATTTCGTAAAAAACACGACTTTTTAGAAAATGTGTTTTATTTCATTAATGGAATCAACAAAGTATGCACATTCTACGTCATAACGACTTTCTATAGTTTGCGCATGCGACCGAAAATAAGAAAAACTTACTTCCACCGTTTTTTAAAACCACAGCTTCTAGAAGGTTTACATGATTTCCTAAAAAACCCGAGTTTTTAGAAAATGTGGTTTATTTCATAAATGGAATCTACAAAGTATGCACATTCTATGTCATAACGACTTTCTATAGTTTGCGCATGCGTCCGGAAATAAGAAAAGCTTACTTCCACCATTTTTTAAAATCACAGCTTCTAGAAGGTTTACATGATTTCTTAAAAAACACGAGTTTTTAGAAAATGTGGTTTATTTCGTAAATGGAATCAACAAGGTATGCACATTCTACGTCATAACGACATTCTATAGTTTGCGCATTCATTCGGAAATAAGAAAAGCTTACTTCCACCATTTTTTAAAATCACAGCTTCTAGAAGGTTTACATGATTTCTTAAAAAACACGAGTTTTTGAAAATGTGTTTTATTTCATAAATGGAATCAACAAAGTATGCACATTCTACATCATAACGAATTTCTATAGTTTACGCATTCGTCCGGAAATAAGAAAAGCTTACTTCCACTGTTTTTTAAAACCACAGCTTCTAGAAGGTTTACATGATTTCGTAAAAAAAAAGAGTTTTTAGAAAATGTGTTTTATTTCATAAATAGAATCTATAAAGTATGCACATTCTACGTCATAACGACTTTCTATAGTTTGCGCATGCGTCCGGAAATAAAAAAAGCTTACTTCCACCCTTTTTTAAAATCACAGCTTCTAGAAGGTTTACATGATTTCGTAAAAAACACGAGTTTTCAGAAAATGTGTTTTATTTCATAAATGGAATCTACAAAGTATGTACATTCTACGTCATAACGACTTTCTATAGTTTGTGCATGCGTCCGGAAATAAGAAAAGCTTACTTCCATCGTTTTTTAAAATCACAGCTTCTAGAAGGTTTACATGATTTCGTAAAATACACGAGTTTTTAGAAAATGTGTTTTATTTCATAAATGGAATATACAAAGTATGCACATTCTACGTCATAACGACTTTCTATAGTTTGCGCATGCGTCCAAAAATAAGAAAAGCTTACTTCCACCGTTTTTTAAAATCACAGCTTCTAGAAGGTTTACATGATTTCTTAAAAAACACGAGTTTTTAGAAAATGTGTTTTATTTCATAAATGGAATCAACAAAGTATGCACATTCTACGTCATAACGACTTTCTATAGTTTGCGCATTCGTCCGGAAATAAGAAAAGCTTACTTCCACCGTTTTTTAAAATCACAGCTTCTAGAAGGTTTACATGATTTCGTAAAAAACACAAGTTTTTAGAAAATGTGTTTTATTTCATAAATCGAATCTACAAAGCAGGGATAATTTTAAGGACCAATACTTATTTAAAAGTGTATAAACCTTGGCGAGTCTTACCAATTCTTAAAATGTCAACTATAAAATATTTCTTGATATTTTTCTAAAATTATTTCAATTTCTAATGATTTTATATAGTATATAGAATAATTTGGCGATTTTTAGAGTGAAACGAGTTTACCCCATAAAAATTGGGCGAAATGAGGCTTCAAAAAATGCAAATTGGCGAATCTTTTTTTGGAAAAAATCTTGGAAAAATAGCCCATGGGCTAAATTTCGCCCCTAAAATTATCCTTGCTTCAAAGTATGCACATTCTACATCATAACAACTTTCTATAGTTTGCGCATGCGTCCGGAAATAAGAAAAGCTTACTTCCACCGTTTTTTAAAATCACAGCTTCTAGAAGGTTGACATGATTTCGTAAAAAACATGAGTTTTTAGAAAATGTGTTTTATTTCATAAATGGAATCTACAAAGTATGCACATTCTACGTCATAACGACTTTCTATAGTTTGCGCATGCGTCCGGAAATAAGAAAAGCTTACTTCCCCTGTTTTTTAAAATCACAACTTCTAGAAGGTTTACATGATTCCTTAAAAAACACGAGTTATAAGAAAATGTGTTTTATTTCATAAATGGAATCAACAAAGTATGCACATTCTACGTCATAACGACTTTCTATAGTTTGCGCATTCATCCGGAAATAAGAAAAGCTTACTTCCACCGATTTTCAAAATCACAGCTTCTCGAAGGTTATATGATTTCTTAAAAAACACAAGTTTTTAGAAAATGTGTTTTACTTCATAAATGGAATCTACAAAGTATGCACATTCTACATCATAATGACTTTCTATAGTTTGCGCATGCGTCCGGAAATAAGAAAAGCTTACTTCCACCGTTTTTTAAAATCACAGCTTCTAGAAGGTTTACATGATTTCTTAAAAAACATGAGTTTTTAGAAAATGTGGTTTATTTCATAAATAGAATCAACAAAGTATGCACATTCTACGTCATAATGACTTTCTATAGTTTGCGCATGCGTCCGAAAATAAGAAAAGCTTACTTCCACCATTTTTTAAAATCACAGCTTCTAGAAGGCTTACATGATTTCTTAAAAAACATGAGTTTTTAGAAAATGTGTTTTATTTCATAAGTGGAATCAACAAAGTATGCACATTCTACATCACAACGACTTTCTATAGTTTGCGCATTCGTCCGGAAATAAGAAAAGCTTACTTCCACCATTTTTTAAAATCATAGCTTCTAGAAGGTTTACATGATTTCTTAAAAAACACGAGTTTTTAGAAAATGTGATTTATTTCATAAATGGAATCAACAAAGTATGCACATTCTACGTCATAACGGCTTTCTATAGTTTGCGCATTCGTCAAGAAATAAGAAAAGCTTACTTCCACCGTTTTTTAAAATCACAACTTCTAGAAGGTTTACATGATTTCGTAAAAAACACGAGTTTTTGGAAAATGTGATTTATTTCATAAATGGAATCTACAAAGTATGCACATTCTACGTCATAACGACTTTCTATAGTTTTCGCATGCGTCTGGAAATAAGAAAAGCTTACTTCCCCCGTTTTTAAAAATCACAGCTTCTAGAAGGTTTACATGATTTCGTAAAAAACACGAGTTATTAGAAAATGTGTTTTATTTCATAAATGAAATCAACAAAGTATGCACATTCTACATCATAACGACATTCTATAGTTTGCGCATTCATCCGGAAATAAGAAAAGCTTACTTCCACCGTTTTTTAAAATCACAGCTTCTAGAAGGTTTCCATGATTTCATAAAAAACACGAGTTTTTAGAAAATGTGTTTTATTTCATAAATGGAATCAACAAAGTATGCACATTCTACGTCATAACGACTTTCTATAGTTTGCGCATGCGACTGGAAATAAGAAAAGCTTACTTCCACCGTTTTTTAAAACCACAGCTTGTAGAAGGTTTACATGATTTCGTAAAAAACACGAGTTTTTAGAAAATGTGTTTTATTTCATAAATGCAATCTACAAAGTATGCACATTCTACGTCATAACGACTTTCTACAGTTTGCGCATGCGTCCGGAAATAAGAAAAGCTTACTTCTACTGTTTTTTAAAATCACAGCTTCTAGAAGGTTTACATGATTTCGTAAAAAACATGAGTTTTTAGAAAATGTGCTTTATTTCATAAATGGAATCTACAAAGTATGCACATTCTACCTCATAACGACTTTAAATAGTTTGCGCATGCGTTAGGAAATAACAAAAGCTTACTTCCACGGTTTTTCAAAATCACAGCTTCTAGAAGGTTTACATGATTTATTAAAAAACAGAAGTTTTTAGAAAATGTGTTTTATTTCATAAATGGAATCTACAAAGTATGCACATTCTATGTCATAACGACTTTCTATAGCTTGCGCATGCGTCCGGAAATAAGAAAAGCTTACTTCCCATGTTTTTTAAAATCACAGCTTCTAGAAGGTTTACATGATTTCTTAAAAAACATGAGTTTTTAGAAAATGTGGTTTATTTCATAAATGGAATCAACAAAGTATGCACATTCTACGTCATAACGACATTCTATAGTTTGCGCATTCATTCGGAAATAAGAAAAGCTTACTTCCACCGTTTTTTAAAATCACAGCTTCTAGAAGGTTTACATGATTTCTTAAAAAACACGAGTTTTTAGAAAATGTGTTTTATTTCATAAATGGAATGAACAAAGTATGCACATTCTACGTCATAAGGACTTTCCATAGTTTGCGTGTGCGTCCGGAAATAAGAAAAGCTTACTTCCGCCGTTTTTTAAAATCACAGCTTCTAGAAGGTTTACATGATTTCGTAAAAAACACGAGTTTTTAGAAAATGTTTTTTATTTCATAAATGGAATCAACAAAGTATCCACATTCTACGTCATAACGACTTTCTATAGTTTGTTCATTCGTCCGGAAATAAGAAAAGCTTACTTCCACCGTTCTTCAAAATCACAGCCTCTAGAAGGTTTACATGATTTCTTAAAAAACACAAGTTTTTAGAAAATGTGTTTTATTTCATAAATGGAATCAACGAAGTATGCACATTCTACGTCATAACGACTTTCTATAGTTTCCGCATGCGTCCGAAAATAAGAAAAGCTTACTTCCACCGTTTTTTAAAAACACAGCTTCCAGAAGGGTTACATGATTTCTTAAAAAACACGAGTTTTTAGAAAATGTGTTTTTTTTTCATAAATGGAATCAACAAAGTATGCACATTCTACGTCATAACAACTTTCTATAGTTTGCCCATACGTTTGGAAATAAGAAAAGCTTACTTCCCCCGTTTTTTAAAATCACAGCTTCTAGAAGGTTTACATGATTTGTTAAAAAACACGAGTTTTTAGAAAATGTGTTTTATTTCATAAATGGAATCAACAAAGTATGCACATTCTACGTCATAACGAATTTCTATAGTTTGCGCATGCATTTGGAAATAAGAAAAGCTTACTTCCCCCGTTTTTTAAAATCACAGCTTCTAGAAGGTTTGCATGATTTCGTAAAAAACACGAGTTTTTATAAAATGTGTTTTATTTCATAAATGGAATCAACAAAGTATGCACATTCTACGTCATAACGACTTTCTATAGTTTGTGCATGCGTCCGGAAATAAGAAAAGCTTACTTCCACCGTTTTTTAGAATCACAACTTCTAGGAGGTTTACATGATTTCGTAAAAAACACGAGTTTTTAGAAAATGTGTTTTATTTCATAAATGGAATCTACAAAGTATGCACATTCTATGTCATAACGACTTTCTATAGTTTGCGCATTCGTCCGGAAATAAGAAAAGCTTACTTCCACCGTTTTTTTAAATCACAGCTTCTAGAAGGTTTACATGATTTCGTAAAAAACACGAGTTTTTAGAAAAAGTGTTTTATTTCATAAATGGAATCTACAAAGTACGCACATTCTACGTCATAACGACTTTCTATAGTTTGCACATTCATCCGGAAATAATAAAAGCTTACTTCCACCGTTTTTTAAAATCACAGCTCTAGAAGGTTTACATGATTTCTTAAAAAACACGAGTTTTTAGAAAATGTGTTTTATTTCATAAATGCAATCAACAAAGTATGCACATTCTACGTAATAACGACTTTCTATAGTTTCCGCATTCGACCGGAAATAAGAAAAGCTTACTTCCACCGTTTTTTAAAATCACAGCTTCTAGAAGGTTTACATGATTTCGTAAAAAACACGAGTTTTTAGAAAATGTGTTTTATTTCATAAATGGAATCAACATAGTATGCACATTCTACGTCATAACGACATTCTATAGTTTGCGCATGCATCCGGAAATAAGAAAATGTTACTTCCCATGTTTTTTAAAATCACAGCGTCTAGAAGGTTTACACGATTTCTTAAAAAACACGAGTTTTTAGAAAATGTGTTTTATTTCATAAATGGAATCAACAAAGTATGCACATTCTATAGTTTACGCATTCGTTCGGAAATAAGAAAAGCTTACTTCCACCGTTTTTTAAAACCACAGCTTCTAGAAGGTTTACATGATTTCGTAAAAAACCCGAGTTTTTAGAAGATGTGTTTTATTTCATAAATGGAATCTACAAAGTATGCACATTCTACGTCATAATGACTTTATATAGTTTGCGCATGCGTCCGGAAATAAGAAAAGCTTACTTCCACCGTTTTCTAAAATCACAGCTTCTAGAAGGTTTACATGATTTCTTAAAAAACACGAGTTTTTGAAAATATGTTTTATTTCATAATTGGAATAAACAAAGTATGCACATTCTACATCATAACGACTTTCTATAGTTTACGCATTCGTCCGAAAATAAGAAAAGCTTACTTCCACCGTTTTTTAAAACCACAGCTTCTAGAAGGTTTACATGATTTCATAAAAAAAAGAGTTTTTAGAAAATGTGTTTTATTTCATAAATGGAATCAACAAAGTATGCACATTCTACGTCATAACGACTTTCTATAGTTTGCGCATGCGTCCGGAAATAACAAAAGCTTACTTCCCATGTTTTTTAAAATCACAGCTTCTAGAAGGTTTACATGATTTCTTAAAAAACACGAGTTTTTAGAAAATGTGTTTTATTTCATAAATGGAATCAACAAAGTATGCACATTCTACGTCATAACGACTTTCTATAGTTTACGCATTCGTTCGGAAATAAGAAAAGCTTACTTCCACCGATTTTTAAAACCACAGCTTCTAGAAGGTTTACATGATTTCGTAAAAAACCCGAGTTTTTAGAAGATGTGGTTTATTTCATAAATGGAATCAACAAAGTATGCACATTCTACGTCATAACGACATTCTATAGTTTGCGCATTCATTCGGAAATAAGAAAAGCTTACTTCCACCGTTTTTTAAAATCACAGCTTCTAGAAGGTTTACATGATTTCTTAAAAAACATGAGTTTTTGAAAATATGTTTTATTTCATAAATGGAATCAACAAAGTATGCACATTCTACATCATAACGACTTTCTATAGTTTACGCATTCGTCCGAAAATAAGAAAAGCTTACTTCCACCGTTTTTTAAAACCACAGCTTCTAGAAGGTTTACATGATTTCATAAAAAAAAAGAGTTTTTAGAAAATGTGTTTTATTTCATAAATGGAATCTACAAAGTATGCACATTCTACGTCATAACGACTTTCTATTGTTTGCGCATGCGTCCGGAAATAAAAAAAGCTTACTTCCAGCGTTTTTAAAATCACAGCTTCTAGAAGGTTTACATGATTTCGTAAAAAACACGCGTTTTCAGAAAATGTGTTTTATTTCATAAATGGAATCTACAAAGTATGTACATTCTACGTCATAACGACTTTCTATAGTTTGCGCATGCGTCCCGAAATAAGAAAAGCTTACTTCCCATGTTTTTTAAAATCACAGCTTCTAGAAGGTTTACATGATTTCTTAAAAAACACGAGTTTTTAGAAAATGTGTTTTATTTCATAAATGGAATCAACAAAGTATGCACATTCTACGTCATAACGACTTTCTATAGTTTGCGCATGCGTCCGGAAATAAAAAAAGCTTACTTCCACCGTTTTTTAAAATCACAGCTTCTAGAAGGTTTACATGATTTCTTAAAAAACACGAGTTTTTAGAAAATGTGTTTTATTTCATAAATGGAATCAACAAAGTATGCACATTCTACGTCATAACGACTTTCTATAGTTTGCGCATTCGTCCGGAAATAAGAAAAGCTTACTTCCACCGTTTTTTAAAATCACAGCTTCTAGAAGGTTTACATGATTTTGTAAAAAACACAAGTTTTTAGAAAATGCATTTTATTTCATAAATGGAATCTACAAAGCAGGGATAATTTTAAGGACCCATACTTATTTAAAAGTGTATAAACCTTGGCGAGTCTTACCAATTCTTAAAATGTCAACTATAAAATATTTCTCGATATTTTTCTAAAATTATTTCAATTTCTAATGATTTTATATAGTATATAGAATAATTTGGCGATTTTTAGGGTGAAACGAGTTTACCCCATAAAAATTGGGCGAAATGAGGCTTCAAAAAATGCAAATTGGCGAATCTTTTTTTGGAAAAAATCTTTGAAAAATAGCCCATGGGCTAAATTTCGCCCCTAAAATTATCCTTGCTTCAAAGTATGCACATTCTTCATCATAACGACTTTCTATAGTTTGCGCATGCGTCCGGAAATAAGAAAAGCTTACTTCCACCGTTTTTTAAAATCACAGCTTCTAGAAGGTTGACATGATTTCGTAAAAAACACGAGTTTTTAGAAAATGTGTTTTATTTCATAAATGGAATCAACAAAGTATGCACATTCTACGTCATAACGACTTTCTATAGCTTGCGCATGCATTTGGAAATAAGAAAAGCTTACTTCCCCCATTTTTTAAAATCACAGCTTCTAGAAGGTTTACATGATTTCGTAAAAAACACGAGTTTTTAGAAAATGTGTTTTATTTCATCAATGGAATCAACAAAGTATGCACATTCTACGTCATAATTACTTTCTATAGTTTGCGCATGCGTCCGGAAATAAGAAAAGCTTACTTCCACCGTTTTTTAAAATCACAGCTTCTAGGAGATTTACATGATTTCGTAAAAAACATGAGTTTTTAGAAAATGTGTTTTATTTCATAAATGGAATCTAGAAAGTATGCACATTCTATGTCATAACGAATTTCTATAGTTTGCGCATTCATCCGGAAATAAGAAAAGCTTACTTCCACCGTTTTTTAAAATCACAGCTTCTAGAAGGTTTACATGATTTCGTAAAAAACACGAGTTTTTAGAAAAAGTGTTTTATTTCATAAATGGAATCTACAAAGTATGCACATTCTACGTCATAACGACTTTCTATAGTTTGCACATTCATCCGGAAATAATAAAAGCTTACTTCCACCTTTTTTTAAAATCACAGCTTCTAGAAGGTTTACATGATTTCTTAAAAAACACGAGTTTTTAGAAAATGTGTTTTATTTCATAAATGCAATCAACAAAGTATGCACATTCTACGTCATAATGAGTTTCTATAGTTTGCGCATGTGTTTGAAAATAAGAAAAGCTTACTTCCCCCGTTTTTTAAAATCACAGCTTCTAGAGGGTTTACATGATTTCTTAAGAAACACGAGTTTTTAGAAAATGTGTTTTATTTCATAAATGGAGTCAACAAAGTATGCACATTCTACGTCATAACGACTTTCTATAGTTTGCGCATGCGTTTCAAAATAAGAAAAGCTTACTTCCACCGTTTTTTAAAATCACAGCTTCTAGAAGGTTTACATGATTTCGTAAAAAACACGAGTTTTTAGAAAATGTGTTTTATTTCATAATTTGAATCAGCATAGTATGCACATTCTACGTCATAACGACATTCTATAGTTTGCGCATGCGTCCGGAAATAGGAAAATGTTACTTCCCCCATTTTTTAAAATCACAGCTTCTAGAAGGTTTAAATGATTTCGTAAAAAACAAGAGTTTTTAGAATATGTGTTTTATTTCATAAATGGAATCAACAAAGTATGCACATTCTACGTCATAATGACTTTCTATAGTTTGCGCATGCGTCCGTAAATAAGAAAAGCTTACTTCCCCCGTTTTTTAAAATCACAGCTTCTAGAAGGTTTACATGATTTCTTAAAAAACATGAGTTTTTAGAAAATGTGTTTTATTTCATTAATGGAATCAACAAAGTATGCACATTCTACGTCATAATGAGTTTCTATAGTTTGCGCATGTGTTTGAAAATAAGAAAAGCTTACTTCCCCCGTTTTTTAAAATCACAGCTTCTAGAGGGTTTACATGATTTCTTAAGAAACACGAGTTTTTAGAAAATGTGTTTTATTTCATAAATGGAGTCAACAAAGTATGCACATTCTACGTCATAACGACTTTCTATAGTTTGCGCATGCGTTTCAAAATAAGAAAAGCTTACTTCCCCCGTTTTTTAAAATCACAGCTTCTAGAAGGTTTACATGATTTCTTAAAAAACAAGAGTTTTTAGAAAATGTGTTTTATTTCAGAAATGGAATCAACAAAGTATGCACCTTCTACGTCATAACGAATTTCTATAGTTTGCGCATGCATTTGGAAATAAGAAAAGCTTACTTCCCCCGTTTTTTAAAATCACAGCTTCTAGAAGGTTTACATGATTTCGTAAAAAACACGAGTTTTTAGAAAATGTGTTTTATTTCATAAATGGAATCAACAAAGTATGCACATTCTACGTCATAACGACTTTCTATAGTTTGCGCATGCGTCCGGAAATAAGAAAAGCTTACTTCCACCGTTTTTTAAAATCACAGCTTCTAGAAGGTTTACATGATTTCGTAAAAAACACGAGTTTTTAAAAAATGTGTTTTATTTCATAAATGGAATCTACAAAGTATGCACATTCTACGTCATAACGACTTTCTATAATTTGCGCATGCATCCGGAAATAAGAAAAGCTTACTTCCCCCATTTTTTAAAATCACAGCTTCTAGAAGGTTTAAATGATTTGTTAAAAAACACGAGTTTTTAGAAAATGTGTTTTATTTCATAAATGGTATCAACAAAGTATGCACATTCTACGTCATAACGACTTTCTATAGTTTGCGCATGCGTTTGTAAATAAGAAAAGCTTACTTCCCCCGATTTTTAAAATGACAGCTTCTAGAAGGTTTACATGATTTCGTAAAAAACACGAGTATTTAGAAAATGTGTTTTATTTCATAAATGGAATCAACAAAGTATGCACATTCTACGTCATAATGACTTTCTATGGTTTGCGCATGCGTGTGGAAATAAGAAAAGCTTACTTCCCTCGTTTTTTAAAATCACAACTTCTAGAAGGTTTACATGATTTCTTAAAAAACACGAGTTTTTAGAAAATGTGTTTTATTTGATAAATGGAATCAAGAAAGCATGCACATTCTATGTCATAACGACTTTCTATAGTTTGCGCATGCGTACGGAAATAAGAAAAGCTTACTTCCCCCGTTTTTTAAAATCACAGCTTCAAGAAGGTTTACATGATTTCATAAAAAACATGAGTTTTTAGAAAATGTGTTTTATTTCATAAATGGAATTAACAAAGTATGCACATTCTACGTCATAACGACTTTCTATAGTTTGCGCATGCGTCCGGAAATAAGAAAAGCTTACTTCCCCCGTTTTTTAAAATCACAGCTTCTAGAAGGTTTACATGATTTGTTAAAAAATAGGAGTTTTTAGAAAATGTGTTTTATTTCATAAATGGAATCAACAAAGTATGCACATTCTACGTCATAACGACTTTCTATAGTTTGCGCATGCGTTCGGAAATAAGAAAAGCTTACTTCCACCGTTTTTTAAAATAATAGCTTCTACAAGGTTTACATGATTTCGTAAAAAACACGAGTTTTTAGAAAATGTGTTTTATTTCATAAATGGAATCTACAAAGTATGCACATTCTACGTCATAACGAATTTCTATAGTTTGCGCATGCGTCCGGAAATAAAAAAAGCTTACTTTCCCCGTTTTTTAAAATCACAGCTTCTAGAAGGTTTTCATGATTTGGTAAAAAACACGAGTTTTTAGAAAATGTGTTTTATTTCATAAATGGAATCTACAAAGTATGCACATTCTACGTCATAATGACTTTGTATAGTTTGCGCATGCGTCCAGAAATAAGAAAAGCTTACTTCCCCCGTTTTTTAAAATCACAGCTTCTAGAAGGTTTACATGATTTCTTAAAAAACACAAGTTTTTAGAAAATGTGTTTTATTTCATAAATGGAATCAACAAAGTATCCACATTCTATGTCATAACGACTTTCTATAGTTTGCGCATGCGTTTGGAAATAAGAAACGCTTACTTCCCCCGTTTTCTAAAATCACAGCTTCTAGAAGGTTTACATGATTTCTTAAAAAACACGAGTTTTTAGAAAATGTGTTTTAATTCTTAAATAGAATCAACAAAGTATGCACATTGTACGTCATAACGAATTTCTATAGTTTGCGCATGCGTTTGGAAATAAGAAAAGCCTACTTCCCCCGTTTTTTAAAATCACAGCTTCTAGAAGGTTTACATGATTTGTTAAAAAACACGAGTTTTTAGAAAATGTGTTTTATTTCATAAATGGAATCAACAAAGTATGCAAATTCTACGTCATAACGACTTTCTATAGTTTGTGCATGCGTCCGGAAATAAGAAAAGCTTACTTCCACCGTTTTTTAAAATAATAGCTTCTAGAAGGTTTACATGATTTCGTAAAAAACACGAGTTTTAAGAAAATGTGTTTTATTTCATAAATGGAATCAACAAAGTATGCACATTCTACGTCATAACGACTTTCTATAGTTTGCGCATGTGTCTGGAAATAAGAAAAGCTTACTTCCTTCATTTTTTAAAATCACAGCTTCTAGAAGGTTTACATGATTTCTTAAAAAACACGAGTTTTTAGAAAGTGTGTTTTATTTCATAAATGGAATCAACAGAGTATGCACATTCTATGTCATAACGACTTTCTATAGTTTGCGCATGCCTTTGGAAATAAGAAAAGTTTACTTCCCCCGTTTTTTAAAATCACTGCTTCTAGAAGGTTTACATGATTTCGTAAAAAACACGAGTTTTTAGAAAATGTGTTTTATTTCATAAACGGAATCAACAAAGTATGCACATTTTACGTCATAACGACTTTCTATAGTTTGTGCATGCGTCCGGAAATAAGAAAAACTTACTTCCACCGTTTTTTAAAATCACAGCTTCTATAAGGTTTACATTATTTCGTAAAAAACAAGAGTTTTTAGAAAATGTGTTTTATTTCATAAATGGAATCAACAAAGTATGCACATTCTATGTCATAACGATTTTCTATAGTTTGCGCATGCGTCCAGAAATAAGAAAAGCTTACTTCCACCGTTGTTTAAAATAACAGCTTCTTGAAGGTTTACGTGATTTCGGAAAAAACACGAGTTTTTAGAAAATGTGTTTTATTTCATAAATGGAATCTACAAAGTATGCACATTCTATGTCATAATGACTTTCTATAGTTTGCGCATGCATCCGGAAATAAGAAAAGCTTACTTCCCCCGTTTTTTAAAATCACAGCTTCTAGAAGGTTTACATGATTTCTTAAAAAACACGAGTTTTTAGAAAATGTGTTTTATTTCATAAATGGAATCAACAAAGTATGCACATTCTACGTCATAATGACTTTCTATAGTTTGCGCATGCGTTTGGAAATAAGAAAAGCTTACTTCCCCCGTTTTTTTAAATCACAGCTTCTAGAAAGTTTACATGATTTCGTAAAAAACACGAGTTTTTAGAAAATTTGTTTTATTTCATAAATGGAATCAACATAGTATGCACATTCTACGTCATAAGGACTTTCTATAGTTTACGCATGCGTCCGGAAATAAGAAAAGATTACTTCCCCCGTTTTTCAAAATCACAGCTTCTAGAAGGTTTACATGATTTCTTAAAAAACACGAGTTTTTAGAAAATGTGTTTTATTTAATAAATGGAATCAACAAACTATGCACATTCTTCGTCATAACGACTTTCTATATTTTGCGCATGCGTTTGGAAATAAGAAAAGCTTACTTCCCCCGTTTTTTAAAATCACAGCTTCTAGAAGGTTTACATGATTTCTTAAAAAACACGAGTTTTTAGAAAATGTGTTTTATTTCATAAATGGAATCAACAAAGTATGCACATTCTACGTCATAATGATTTTCTATAGTTTGCGCATGCGTTTGGAAATAAGAAAAGCTTACTTCCCCCGTTTTTTTAAATCACAGCTTCTAGAAGGTTTACATGATTTCGTAAAAAACACGAGTTTTTAGAAAATTTGTTTTATTTCATAAATGGAATCAACATAGTATGCACATTCTACGTCATAAGGACTTTCTATAGTTTACGCATGCGTCCGGAAATAAGAAAAGATTACTTCCCCCGTTTTTCAAAATCACAGCTTCTAGAAGGTTTACATGATTTCTTAAAAAACACGAGTTTTTAGAAAATGTGTTTTATTTAATAAATGGAATCAACAAAGTATGCACATTCTTCGTCATAACGACTTTCTATATTTTGCGCATGCGTTTGGAAATAAGAAAAGCTTACTTCCCCCGTTTTTTAAAATCACAGCTTCTAGAAGGTTTACATGATTTCGTAAAAAACACGAGTTTTTAGAAAATGTATTTTATTTCATAAATGGAATCAACAAAGTATGCACATTCTACATCATAACGACTTTCTATAGTTTGCGCATGCTTCCGGAAATAAGAAAAGCTTACTTCCCCCGTTTTTTAAAATCACAGCTTCTAGAAGGTTTACATGATTTCTTAAAAAACACGAGTTTTTAAAAAATGTGTTTTATTTCATAAATGGAATCAACAAAGTATGCACATTCTACGTCATAACGAGTTTCTATAGTTTGCGCATGCGTTTGGAAATAAGAAAAGTTTACTTCTCCCGTTTTTTAAAATCACAGCTTCTAGAAGGTTTACATGATTTCTTAAAAAACACGAGGTTTTAGAAAATGTGTTTTATTTCATAAACGGAATCAACAAAGTATGCACATTGTACATCATAACGACTTTCTATAGTTTGCGCATGCATCCGGAAATAAGAAAAGCTTACTTCCACCGTTTTTTAAAATCACAGCTAATAGAAGATTTACATCATTTCATATAAAACATGATTTTTTAGAAAATGTGTTTTATTTCATAAATGGAATCTACAAAGTATGCACATTCTACGTCATAACGGCTTTCTATAGTTTGCGCATGCGTCCGGAAATAAGAAAAGCTTACTTCCACTGTTTTTTAAAATAATAGCTTCTAGAAGGTTTACATGATTTCGTAAAAAAAAAAGTTTTTAGAAAATGTGTTTTTTTTCATAAATGGAATCTACAAAGTATGCACATTCTACGTCATAACGAATTTCTATAGTTTGCGCATGCGTCCGGAAATAAGAAAAGCTTACTTCCCCAATTTTTTAAAATCACATCTTCTAGAAGGTTTACATGATTTGGTAAAAAACACGAGTTTTTAGAAAATGTGTTTTAATTCATAAATGGAATCTACAAAGTATGCACATTCTACGTCATAACGATTTCCTATAGTTTGCGCATGCGTCCGGAAATAAGAAAAGCTTACTTCCCCCGTTTTTTAAAATCACCGCTTCTAGAAGGTTTACATGATTTCTTAAAAAACACGAGTTTTTAGAAAATGTGTTTTATTTCATAAATGGAATCTACAAAGTATGCACATTCTACGTCATAACGATTTTCTATAGTTTGCGCACGCGTCCGGAAATAAGAAAAGCTTACTTCCCCCGTTTTTTAAAATCACAGCTTCTAGAAGGTTTACATGATTTCTTAAAAAACACGAGTTTTTAGAAAATTTGTTTTATTTCATAAATGGAATCAAGAAAGTATGCACATTCTACATCATAACGACTTTCTATAGTTTGGACATTCATCCGGAAATAAGAAAAGCTTACTTCCACCGTTTTTTAAAATCACAGCTTCTAGAAGGTTTACATGATTTCGTAAAAAACACGAGTTTTTAGAAAATGTGTTTTATTTCATAAATGGAATCAACAAAGTATGCACATTCTACATCATAACGACTTTCTATAGTTTGCACATTCATCCGGAAATAAGAAAAGCTTACTTCCACCGTTTTTTAAAATCACAGCTTCTAGAAGGTTTACATGATTTGGTAAAAAACATGAGTTTTTAGAAAATGTGTTTTATTTCATAAATGGAATCTACAAAGTATGCACATTCTACGTCATAACGACTTTCTATAGTTTGCGCAAGCGTCCGGAAATAAGAAAAGCTTACTTCCCCCGTTTTTTAAAATCACAGCTTCTAGAAGGTTTACATGATTTCGTAAAAAACACGAGTTTTTAGAAAATGTGTTTTATTTCATAAATGGAATCTACAAAGTATGCACATTCTACATCATAACGACCTTCTATAGTTTGCGCATGCATCGGGAAATAAGTAAAGCTTACTTCCACCATTTTTTAAAATCACAGCTTCTAGAAGGTTTACATGATTTCGTAAAAAACACAAGTTTTTAGAAAATGTGTTTTATTTCATAAATGGAATCTACAAAGCATGCACATTCTACGTCATAACGACTTTCTATAGTTTGCGCATGCGTCCGAAAATAAGAAAAGCTTACTTCCACTGTTTTTAAAAATCACAGCTTCTAGAAGGTTTACATGATTTCGTAAAAAACATGAGTTTTTAGAAAATGTGTTTTATTTCATAAATGGAATCAACAAAGTATGCACATTCTAAGTCATAACGACTTTCTATAGTTTGCGCATGCGTTTGGAAATAAGAAAAGCTTACTTCTCCCGTTTTTTAAAATCACAGCTTCTAGAAGGTTTATATGATTTCTTAAAAAACACGAGTTTTTAGAAAATGTGTTTTATTTCATAAATAGAATCAACAAAGTATGCACATTCTACATCATAACGACTTTCTATACTTTGCGCATGCGTCCGGAAATAAGAAAAGCTTACTTCCACCGTCTTTTAAAATCACAGCTTCTAGAAGGTTTACATGATTTCGTAAAAAACATGAGTTTTTAGAAAATGTGTTTTATTTCATAAATAGAATCAACAAAGTATGCACATTCTTCGTCATAACGACTTTCTATAGTTTGCGCATGCGTCCGGAAATAAGAAAAGCTTACTTCCCCCGTTTTTTAAAATCACAGCTTCTAGAATGTTTACATGATTTCGTAAAAAACACAAGTTTTTAGAAAATGTGTTTTATTTCATAAATGGAATCTACAAAGTATGCACATTCTACGTCATAATGACATTCTATAGTTTGCGTATGCGTCCGGAAATAAGAAAAGCTTACTTCCACCGTTTTTTAAAATCACAGCTTCTAAAAGGTTTACATGATTTCGTAAAAAACACAAGTTCTTAGAAAATGTGTTTTATTTCATAAATGGAATCTACAAAGTATGCACATTCTATGTGATAACGAATTTCTATGGTTTGCGCATGCGTCTGGAAAAAAGAAAAGCTTACTTCCACCATTTTTTAAAATCACAGCTTCTAGAAGGTTTACATGATTTCGTAAAAAAGACGGGTTTTTAGAAAATGTTTTTTATTTGATAAATGGAATCTACAAAGTATGCACATTCTACGTCATAACGACTTTCTATAGTTTGCGCATGTGTCTGGAAATAAGAAAAGCTTACTTCCACCATTTTTTAAAATCACAGCTTCTAGAATGTTAAATTTTCAGAATTTACTTCAATCTGATCTAGGATCTTAACTGAGACGACAACATGTATAGCATATCTACAACATATCAATCATGGAGACAATAATGCAAGCACACAAGAGACACAAAGATTTACTTGGGTAAAACCATAAAGGTGAAAAACCCCAATAACTTCCTCAGAGATAGATAGAGCAATGATACAACCAACCATAAGAGATAGACACAACCTAGTAGCAGATCCTCCTCCTCCATAAGTGCGCCACTCCTCCTTGAGTGCATGAGTGAGAAGTGAGTGTGTAAATAGAGTGCCTCCCGCACTCTATTTATACTTGACTTGACTTGGCTTTTTACCTAACTCATGTAGGCTCGAACTTAACCACATAACATAATGCTGACTGGGCCGACCCCCAATAGGGTGGTCTAATAACCCTTTGACCCACATGGCCGACCCCCAATAGGGTGGTCTAATAACCCTTCGAACCACATGCCTTATACAGGGCCGACCCCAACAAGGTGGTCTAATAACCCATCAAGTATAAGTTACGACACTTACAATATAAATGACGACACTTCCATATAGAGGAATAATACCATCTCTATAGGAGTACATACAACATACATATATGAAATATATTCTGAAGTTACATATACATCAACACTCCCTCTTAACTAGGAAGGTATTTCTCAGCACAGTTCTTCTAGCACAAGTCATCTTCTCTGGATCATCGTCACTGGATGATCGTCATCGAGTCATCATCATCGACACTGCTGCTGCTATCTCAATCAATCTCTGAATCTACTCGTCATAGGAATTTCTACAGAGCCAGTCCTTTTTCATAATGGATGTAGGCCCACCACCTGCAGGTCTTCATCACCATTGGCCATACTGTGGAATCCTCAGGACTTATTACGTGCGTCACAAAACCTCGAAAGAGCATCCCAGGATGTTACGGGTACACAACTCCGACCTGTAGGATCTCCCAGGGCGCCATTACATGTGACCCCACCAAAAAACCTTGCAAGAGCATCTCAGGATGTTATGGGTACACAACTCCGACCTGAAATCTCCCAGGGCGCTATTACATGTGGTCCACCACAAAACCTTGCAAGAGCATCTCAGGATGTTACGGGTACACAACTCCGACCTGAAATCTCCCAGGGCGCTATTACATGTGGTCATGGCAAAACCTCGCAAGAGCATCCCAGGACTAATTACGGGCACACAGCCCAACCTATCGAATCTCCCAGGGCGCTATTACATGCCATAGGACAAAACCTCGCAAGAGCATCTGCCAGATATCCTAGGGCGCTATTACATGCCATAGGAAAAACCTTGAAAGACTATCTGCAGATCTCCCAGGGCACCGAATTACGTGTCCTCCCAGAGAAAAACCTCGAAAGAGCATTTGCCATATGTCCCAGGGCACCGATATTACATGCCATAGGAAAAACCTCGAAAGACCATCTGCAAATCTCCAAGGGCACCGGATTACATGCTCATCTGCACAACCTAATCCACGACCATAGAGTATCATCCTGATACTCACCATACATCATCCTGATGCATCCATGATCATCCTGATCATCATCACTGCAACGTCCTGCTGCATGTCATCTGGAGCAACATCCTGAAGCTCGTCATCTATGATCATCCTGATCATCACTGCAACATCCTGCTGCATGTCATCTGGAGCAACATCCTGAAGCTCGTCATCTATGATCATCCTGATCATCACTGCAACATCCTGCTGCATGTCATCTGGAGAAACATCCTGAAGCTCGTCATCTATGATCATCCTGATCATTAATGCATCTACCTGATGCATACCAAGTATCTACCCGATACATATCATCATACATGATCCTCCTGATCATCAATGTATCCACCTGATACAAATACAAATACATGATATATATCACCATACATGATCCACCTGATCACACAATGTATCCACCTGATACATATACAGATACATGGTCCAAGCATCCAACATGATGCATACATACATACATAAAATGATCCAACTGATCATATCCAGCATCCACATGATGCATACATACATACATAAAATGATCCAACTGATCATATCCAGCATCCACATGATGCGTACATACATAAAATGATCCAACTGATCATATCCAGCATCCACATGATGCGTACATACATACATAAAAATGATCCAACTGATCATATCCAAGCAGAAACCAGAACATCATCCTGATGCTCATCATCCAGCGCTTACATCCACAGCCATGTGAAGGATCCTCCTTCCAACATGCTTGGAATGGCTTCAGCAAATGTGTCCATCACTTCTTCCTCGAAGTGTCCTCGATCTGGAGAACGCCAAGCCTCTCTCTTAAGTACTTGAACTTCACTCTGGCTAGTGGCTTCGTCAGCACATCTGCAATCTGCTCGTCCATCGCAACATACAGGAGCTTCACAGCTCCTCTCTGCAACATATCCCTGATATAGTGATATTTGATCTCTATGTGTTTTGACCTGTCATGAAACACTGGGTTCTCGGACAGCTTCACACAACTCTGGTTATCACAGAAGATACCAGTACCCTCCAACGGGAGATCAAATAACTCAGACAGTAGCTTCCGTAGCCATACTGCCTCACAACTAGTTGAACAGGTTACAACATACTCTGCCTCAGCTGTACTCAGTGCTACGCAGGACTGCTTCCTGCTAAACCAAGAGATCACACCTGATCCCATACTGAAGCAGCATCCAGATGTGCTCTTCCTATCTGCAGCACTGCCAGCCCAATCTGAATCAACATAACCCTGTAGGTTAAACTTTTGATTCGCTTCATAC
Source organism: Larix kaempferi (assembly GCA_027924585.1). Taxonomy (NCBI): domain Eukaryota; kingdom Viridiplantae; phylum Streptophyta; class Pinopsida; order Pinales; family Pinaceae; genus Larix; species Larix kaempferi. The sequence continues at coordinate 40,971,050 of BSBM01000217.1, forward strand.
TTGAGCCCATAATCCACTGTACCCTTCAGGTACCTCAGAACATGCTTTACAACAACCAGGTGAACATTCCTCGGATCCGTCAGGAACTGGCTCAATGTGTTCACAACAAAGCAAATGTCTGGTCTCGTGTTCGTCAGGTACATCAAGGACCCAATCATCTAACGATACATAGTGATATCAACCGGCTCAGATGAAGCATCACATAGAAGCTTCAGATTTGATGCCATAGATGTGGCCATGGCCTTGCAATCCATCATCCTGAACCTCTTCGGGATCTCTACTGCATACTTCCCTTGTCCAAGGAAGATTCCATCTGCACTCTACCACACCTCCATGCCAAAAACAAATAGTGCATCATCCCCAAGTTCTTCATCTCGAACTCGGTAGTAAGCTTCCGCTGTGTGTCGGCAATCAATCTATTTTCACCTGTAACAAACAGTTTATCTGCATACAAAAGTAGTATCACTAGATTTCCTTCCTCAACCTTGTAGTAAGGGTTGGAATCCGCTTTACTCTTGGTAAAGCCCAAACTGGATAGAAAGCTGTCTATCCTACCATACCAAGTTCTGCACACATATCTGACTACACCATGCTGTCTTGAAATCCGTCTGGTGCATCTTCTATTTCATCACTTTTATATTTCTCAATGCTGCTATCTGCAATATGCTTGATCTCATAGTTCCATTTGGAAGTCATAACAAACTTCCCTTCACAGCTTTGGACTGCAACCCAAACATCATTCTTCATTATCGACGGATCATGGCATTCCATTTCTTCATCCCAGATCCTGAGAGTTTCAATTTCTCCAATAGATAATTTTGTTGCTGAACAAATGTTGTAGTTCTTCTTTTGTAGGAGATGGCATGCGATCTTTCCTACACAACAAGTTAAATTGCATGATTAGAAAACATCTCATAGTTTTCAGAACAAATTCTTGCGCATAAAGAAATATGTCATACAGTCATGTAATTATCTTAGCCAATGCTTCAATACAACATTTATCCATATCCTGTAACTTTCTAGATGCCTTCCAATCTCTACCAAAACATTGTTAAGAGTGTGCACAACTCCCAATATGTTAGCAAAGAGGTTTCATTCTAGATAAGTAGCAATGGAATGTTGTACAGTGCCATAGGCCACTTACCCATGTATAGTAGTAGTATACTGTTCATCAATGCAACTATTCTAATATGCACAATACATATCCTATGTCTAGGAACATGAGCATATACATCATTGAACAATTTTGTTTAAACAAACACATATGCAAGAAATGATAATTAAAATACTTATCTTTGTTTGTTCGTTGGGTGGACTCCCTCTGAGTCTTTGCTTCCTTACAGGAGCTACTGGAGTCCTAATCTAAAGTAGCTTCTTCTACACCTTTCTGTTGTGGAAAGATGGTCAACTCCCTCTGAATATCTGCATCCTTGCAGAAACTACTGAAGTGTGTTCCTTTGCTTTCTTGCAGGAACAACTGGAGTGTGCTCCCTCTTCATCTTTGCTTCCTGGATTACCTGTTCTTGAACTCATATTCATCCTTGGTCCCTATGCATGCTTATTAGTATCATGATTGTGTTATCCTTGTGATCTCATATAAAATCATACATTCATTAGTATACTATTAAAACACAATAATCTCAAGCATGTATAGTCATGATCATTTCAAACAGAAATAGTAAGCATTATTATTCAAGGTTTATGTAGGATTCTTATGGTTAGTCAAATCACAAGAAACACAACATATCTAAACCTATAATTACTCAAACCTATGACTCTTCAGGTTAGTTGAATCATCAATCAAGATAAGAGATATAATATGCTTAAAACCTGTGATTATTCAAACCTATACCTTCATGATTCTTCTGGTTAGTCATATCATCAATTATGGTAAGAAACATAATATGCATACAGCCATGATTATTCAAACCTATGACTTCATGAATAATCATTATCAACAACCGTATAAGATCCTAACACAAGGTAGGATTCTATCTTGATATAGGAAAAACATACCTGGATTAGCATGCTAGTTAGTTATGTCTAACATACTCACATGATGTCCTCTTGTTCTTCTTCAATGACTTGTGCTAGTAACCTGTATATCTCATAGGTTAGCCATTATAAAACCAAGTTATACATACCTCGTAAATGGATCTTCTATGAGATCCATGACAATGGATGAGTCTTTATCCTCATGTCATCATGATCATATATTCTTGGACTAGAACATGATTTGTCTTTCTTGGTGTACCTTTCATGTTAGTAGACAACATAAAACTCATACAACACTATAATGCATTAGTACAATCATAAGTGTCAACACCCTAACCAATGAATATCTTCTATCATGCATTCATAATTTTGTTAAGGTGATACGACAAATCTAAAATCAAGATTGTACTAACCATAATAACATGAAGACAAACATACCATAAACTTAATCATGAACAAATCTCAAAACATACCTCGATGAGTCATACCTGTCGAGATCGCTTGTAATCTCCTTATGTAAAGCCTTAGCCTCATCTCCCTCTGAAACGGGAACTTCTTCACTCATGCAGGTGACCAATCCATCTTCTTCTAGGATTAACCCAATCCACTTGATTTGCAAGAACTGGACCTGGAGCTGGATATGGGTTTGTCAGAGAAACCCCAAAAATTCAAACTTTGAATTTCAAACTTCTGAAGGGATAGAAATATGTGCCTTGATGAGTTGATCAAACTGGTATATTCAAAATTTGAAAACTGCAAAGTTTCACTCCTCAATTTTGCCTTTGAAACTTCTGGATTCACTAGATGTGACTCTGAACTGGGGTTTGATGAAGCCCACTCTTCTGCCCAATCAAAATGTTTGATCCAAAGCTCTAAGCTTCTATTTTTCTGCGGAGCTTCCAGCCGTGGTCACAGAATTCAAAAATTCCCATTTTTACAGAAGCCCTAATTTTCCACTTTTCTGATAAAAGTCCCGAACTAGGGTTTGATCAAGCCCGGCCTTCTGCCCAACCAAAAATTCTGATCTTGGTCTCTAAATTTTTATTTTGATGAGTAGCATTCAGCCGTGGCCTCCGATTACAAAAATTCCAACTTTCTCCAAAGCCCTAAATTCCGGAAGCCATGAATGAAGGTACTCAAAAATAATTCTGTTTTGACAGAAATATGTACCTGATTGTTTCTAGTGTAACTCCCAACTTTTTGATCCACAGGGTCTGAAAAAAGTTTCCTGAGATAGCCTGACCCGTTACCTTTCCATCCTGACAGGTCTGACCTCAATTGGATTCTCTGAGAGAGAGTTATCGCAAATGTCGCAACGTGACCTGTTTTGGGATAATACACGAGTGCAAATTTGTACGGCGTGCCACGTGTCACTGTTTGAACTTTGGCCTCTGAAAAAGTTTCCTGAGATATCTCGTCCTGTTATCTTTCCATCCTGATAGGTCTTACCTCAATTGGATTCTCTGAGAGAGAGTTATGCCAAGTGTCGCAACGTGACCTGTTTATGGGATAATACAGGAGAGCAAACTTGTACAGCGTGCCACGTGTCACTGGTTCACCTCCAGCCTCTGCAAACGTTTTTTGAGATAGTGCAGTCTGTGTACTACCTGTCACTTTTTACGAAATTTCATTTGGAGCTTCCTAGCCCACGTTATGACCTTTTTCCCAAGGTCACCTGATTTTGACTCAGATCTGGAAGAGGCAGAAACCCTATATTGCACGGATCATAAATCATAAAGTACAACGAACTAGAGGTTGTCCTTTGGACACAAGGTACCTGGAGATTTAATCTTCGTCCTGTAACAATTTCCGATCCGAAAACTTCGCCAAAATGGATTTATAGCGAAAGTGCTACGATGACTGGTTTTTACTATATCAAGCCCTAGCATCGTAAGTGCAACAAGTGTCATACATGCCATATCATGCCTTCTTTCAGTCTAGCTCTGATACCATGTTAAATTTTCAGAATTTACTTCAATCTGATCTAGGATCTTAATTGAGAGAACAACATGTACAGCATATCTACAGCATATCAATCATGGAGACAATAATGCAAGCACACAAGAGACACAAAGATTTACTTGGGGAAAACCATAAAGGTGAAAAACCTCAATAACTTCCTCAGAGATAGATAAAGCAATGATACAACCAACCATAAGAGATAGACACAACCTAGAAGCAGATCCTCCTCCTCCATAAGTGCGCCACTCCTCCTTGAGTGCATGAGTGAGAAGTGAGTGTGTAAATAGAGTGCCTCCCGCACTCTATTTATACTTGACTTGACTTGGCTTTTTACCTAACTCATGTAGGCTCGAACTTAACAACATAACATAATGCTGACTGGGCCGACCCCCAATAGGGTGGTATAATAACCCTTTGACCCACATGGCCGACCCCCGATAGGGTGGTCTAATAACCCTTCGACCCACATGCCTTATACAGGGCCGACCCCAACAAGGTGGTCTAATAACCCATCAAGTATAAGTTACGACACTTACAATATAAATGACGACACTTCCATATAGAGGAATAATACCATCTCTATAGGAGTACATACAACATACATATATGAAATATATTCCAAAGTTACATATATATCAACATAGAAGGTTTACATGATTTCGTAAAAAACACGAGTTTTTAGAAAATGTGTTTTATTTCATAAATGGAATCAACAAAGTATGCACATTCTACGTCATAACGAATTTCTATAGTTTGCGCATGCATTTGGAAATAAGAAAAGCTTACTTCCCTCGTTTTTTAAAATCACAGATTCTAGAAGGTTTACATGATTTCGTAAAAAACACAAGTTTTCAGAAAATGTGTTTTATTTCATAAATAGAATCAACAAAGTATGCACATTCTACGTCATAATGACCTTCTATAGTTTGCGCATGCGTCCGGAAATAAGAAAAGCTTACTTCCACCATTTTTTAAAATCACAGCATCTAGAAGGTTTACATGATTTCATAAAAAACACGTGTTTTTAGAAAATGTGTTTTATTTCATAAATGGAATCTACAAAGTATGCACATTCTACGGCATAACGACTTTCTATAGTTTGCGCATGTGTCCGGAAATAAGAAAAGCTTACTTCCCCCGTTTTTTAAAATCACAGCTTCTAGAAGGTTTACATGATTTCGTAAAAAACACGAGTTTTTAGAAAATGTGTTTTATTTCATAAATGGAATCAACAAAGTATGCACATTCTACGTCATAACGACTTTCTATAGTTTGCGCATGCATTTGGAAATAAGAAAAGCTTACTTCCCCCGTTTTTTAAAATCACAGCTTCTAGAAGGTTTACATGATTTCTTAAAAAACACGAGTTTTTAGAAAATGTGTTTTATTTCATAAACGGAATCAACAAAGTATGCACATTCTACGTCATAACGACTTTCTATAGTTTGCGCATGCGTCCGGAAATAAGAAAAGCTTACTTCCACCGTTTTTTAAAATCACAGCTTCTTGAAGGTTTACATGATTTCGTAAAAAACACGAGTTTTTAGAATATGTGTTTTATTTCATAAATGGAATCTACAAAGTATGCACATTCTACGTCACAACGACTTTCTATAGTTTACGCCTGGGTCCGGAAAAAAGAAAATCTTACTTCCCCCGTTTTTTAAAATCACAGCTTCCAGAAGGTTTACATGATTTGTAAAAAAACACGAGTTTTTAGAAAATGTGTTTTATTTCATAAATGGAATCAACAAAGTATGCACATTCTACGTCATAACGACTTAATATAGTTTGCCAATGCGTTTGGAAATAAGAAAAGCTTACTTCCCCCGTTTTTTAAAATCACAACTTCTAGAAGGTTTACATGATTTGTTAAAAAACACGAGTTTTTAGAAAATGTGTTTTATTTCATAAATGGAATGAACAAAGTATGCACATTCTATGTCATAACGACTTTCTATAGTTTGCGCATGCGTCCGGAAATAAGAAAAGCTTACTTCCACCGTTTTTTAAAATAATAGCTTCTAGAAGGTTTACATGATTTCGTAAAAAACACGAGTTTTTAGAAAATGTGTTTTATTTCATAAATGGAATCTACAAAGTATGCACAGTATACGTCATAACGACTTTCTATAGTTTGCGCATGCGTTCGGAAATAAGAAAAGCTTACTTCCCCCGTTTTTTAAAATCACAGCTTCTAGAAGGTTTACATGATTTCGTTAAAAACACGAGTTTTTAGAAAATGTGTTTTATTTCATAAATGGAATCAACAAAGTATGCACATTCAACGTCATAACGACTTTCTATAGTTTGCGCATGCGTCCGGAAATAAGAAAAGCTTACTTCCCCCGTTTTTTAAAATCACAGCTTCTAGAAGGTTTACATGATTTCTTAAAAAACACGAGTTTTTAGAAAATGTGTTTTATTTCATAAATGGAATCAACAAAGTATGCACATTCTACGTCATAACAACTTTCTATAGTTTGCGCATGCGTTTGGAAATAAGAAAAGCTTACTTCCGCCGTTTTTTAAAATCACAGCTTCTAGAAGGTTTACATGATTTCTTAAAAAACACGAGTTTTTAGAAAATGTGTTTTATTTCATAAAAGGAATCAACAAAGTATGCACATTCTACGTCATAACGACTTTCTATAATTTGCGCATGCGTCCGGAAATAAGAAAAGCTTACTTCCACCGTTTTTTAAAATCACAGCTTCTAGAAGGTTTACATCATTTCGTAAAAAACACGAGTTTTTAGAAAATGTGTTTTATTTCATAAATGGAATCTACAAAGTATGCACATTCTACGTCATAACGACTTTCTTTAGTTTGCGCATGCGTCCGGAAATAAGAAAAGCTTACTTCCACCGTTTTTTAAAATCACAGCGTCTTGAAGGTTTACATGATTTCGTAAAAAACACGAGTTTTTGGAAAATGTGTTTTATTTCATAAATGGAATCTACGAAGTATGCACATTCTACGTCATAACGGCTTTCTATAGTTTGCACATGCGTCCAGAAATAAGAAAAGCTTACTTCCCCCGTTTTTTAAAATCACAGCTTCTAGAAGGTTTACATGATTTCGTAAAAAACATGAGTTTTTAGAAAATGTGTTTTATTTCATAAATGGAATCAACAAAGTATGCACATTCTAAATCATAACGACTTTGTATAGTTTGCGCATGCGTTTGGAAATAAGAAAAGCTTACTACCCTCGTTTTTTAAAATCACAGCTTCTAGAAGGTTTACATGATTTCTTAAAAAACACGAGTTTTTAGAAAATGTGTTTTATTTCATAAACGGAATCAACAAAGTATGCACATTCTACGTCATAACGACTTTCTATAGTTTGTGCATGCATCCGGAAATAGGAAAAGCTTACTTCCACTGTTTTTTAAAATCACAGCTTCTAGAAGGTTTACATCATTTCGTAAAGAACACGAGTTTTTAGAAAATGTGTTTTATTTCATAAATGGAATATACAAAGTATGCACATTCTACATCATAACGACTTTCTATAGTTTGCGCATGCATCCGGAAATAAGAAAAGCTTACTTCCACCGTTTTTTAAATTCATAGCTTCTTGAAGGTTTACATGACTTCGTAAAAAACATGAGTTTTTAGAAAATGTGTTTTATTTCATAAATGGAATCTACAAAGTATGCACATTCTATGTCATAACGACTTTCTATAGTTTGCGCATGCATCCGGAAATAAGAAAAGCTTACTTCCCCCGTTTTTTAAAATCACAGCTTCCAGAAGGTTTACATGATTTCTTAAAAAACACGAGTTTTTAGAAAATGTGTTTTATTTCATAAATGGAATCAACAAAGTATGCACATTCTACGTCATAACGACTTTCTATAGTTTGCGCATGCATCCGGAAATAAGAAAAGCTTACTTCCACCGTTTTTCAAAATAATAGCTTCTAGAAGGTTTACATGATTTCGTAAAAAACACAAGTTTTTAGAAAATGTGTTTTATTTCATAAATGGAATCTAAAAAGTATGCACAGTCTACGTCATAACAACTTTCTATAGTTTGCGCATGCGTCCGGAAATAAGAAAAGCTTACTTCCCCCGTTTTTTAAAATCACAGCTTCTAGAAGGTTTACATGATTTCGTAAAAAACACGAGTTTTTAGAAAATGTGTTTTATTTCATAAATGGAATCAACAAAGTATGCACATTCTACGTCATAACGACTTTCTATAGTTTGTGCATACGTCCGGAAATAAGAAAAGCTTACTTCCCCCGTTTTTTAAAATCACAGCTTCTAGAAGGTTTACATGATTTGTTAAAAAACAAGAGTTTTTAGAAAATGTATTTTATTTCATAAATGGAATCAACAAAGTATGCACATTCTACGTCATAACGACTTTCTATAGTTTGCGCATGCGTCCGAAAATAAGAAAAGCTTACTTCCACCGTTTTTTAAAATAATAGCTTCTAGAAGGTTTACATGATTTCGTAAAGAACACAAGTTTTTAGAAAATGTGTTTTATTTCATAAATGGAATCTACAAAGTATGCACAGTCTACGTCATAACGACTTTCTATAGTTTGCGCATGCGTCCGGAAATAAGAAAAGATTACTTCCCCCGTTTTTTAAAATCACAGCTTCTAGAAGGTTTACATGATTTCGTAAAAAACACGAGTTTTTAGAAAATGTGTTTTATTTCATAAATGGAATCAACAAAGTATGCACATTCTACGTCATAACGAATTTCTATAGTTTGTGCATACGTCCGGAAATAAGAAAAGCTTACTTCCCCCGTTTTTTAAAATCACAGCTTCTAGAAGGTTTACATGATTTCTTAAAAAACACGAGTTTTTAAAAAATGTGTTTTATTTCATAAATGGAATCAACAAAGTATGCACATTCTACGTCATAACGACTTTCTATATTTTGCGCATGCGTTTGGAAATAAGAATAGCTTACTTCCCCCGTTTTTTAAAATCACAGCTTCTAGAAGGTTTACATGATTTCTTAAAAAACACGAGTTTTTAGAAAATGTGTTTTATTTCATAAACGGAATCAACAAAGTATGCACATTCTACGTCATAACGACTTTCTATAATTTGCGCATGCGTCCGGAAATAAGAAAAGCTTACTTCCATCGTTTTTTAAAATCACAGCATCTAGAAGGTTTACATCATTTCGTAAAAAACACGAGTTTTTAGAAAATGTGTTTTATTTCATAAATGGAATCTACAAAGTATGCACATTCTACGTCATAACGACTTTCTTTAGTTTGTGCATGCGTCTGGAATTAAGAAAAGCTTACTTCCACCGTTTTTTAAAATCACAGCTTCTTGAAGGTTTACATGATTTCGTAAAAAACACGAGTTTTTAGAAAATGTGTTTTATTTCATAAATGGAATCTACAAAGTATGCACATTCTACGTCATAACGGCTTTCTATAGTTTGCGCATGCATCCGGAAATAAGAAAAGCTTACTTCCCCCATTTTTTAAAATCACAGCTTCTAGAAGGTTCACATGATTTCTTAAAAAACACGAGTTTTTAGAAAATGTGTTTTATTTCATAAACGGAATCAACAAAGTATGCACATTCTACGTCATAACGACTTTCTATACTTTGCGCATGCGTTTGGAAATAAGAAAAGCTTACTTCCCTCGTTTTTTAAAATCACAGCTTCTAGAAGGTTTACATAATTTCTTAAAAAACACGAGCTTTTAGAAAATGTGTTTTATTTCATAAATAGAATCAACAAAGTATGCACATTCTACATCATAACGACTTTCTGAAGTTTGCGCATTCGTCCGGAAATAAGAAAAGCTTACTTCCACCGTTTTCTAAAATCACAGCTTCTAGAAGGTTTACATGATTTGTTAAAAAACACGAGTTTTTAGAAAATGTGTTTTATTTCATAAATGGAATCTACAAAGTATGCACATTCTACGTCATAATGACTTTCTATAGTTTCCGCATTCATCCGGAAATAAGAAAAGCTTACTTCCACTGTTTTTTAAAATCACAGCTTCTAGAAGGTTTACATGATTTCGTAAAAAACACGAGTTTTTAGAAAATTTGTTTTATTTCATAAATGGAATCAACGAAGTATGCACATTCTACGTCATAAGGACGTTCTATAGTTTGCCCATGCGTCCGGAAATAAGAAAAGCTTACTTCCACTGTTTTTTAAAATCACAGCTTCTAGAAGGTTTACATGATTTCTTAAAAAACACGAGTTTTTAGAAAATGTGTTTTATTTCATAAATGGAACCAACAAAGTATGCACATTCTACGTCATAACGACTTTCTATAGATTGCGCATGCGTTTGGAAATAAGAAAAGCTTACTTCCCCTGTTTTTTAAAATCACAGCTTCTAGAAAGTTTACATGATTTGTTAAAAAACAAGAGTTTTTAGAAAATGTGTTTTATTTCATAAATGGAATCAACAAAGTATGTACATTCTACGTCATAACGACTTTCTATAGTTTGCGCATGCGTCCGTAAATAAGAAAAGCTTACTTCCACCGTTTTTTAAAATAATAGCTTCTAGAAGGTTTACATGATTTCGTAAAAAACACGAGTTTTTAGAAAATGTGTTTTATTTCATAAATGGAATCTACAAAGTATGCACATTCTACGTAATAACGGCTTTCTATAGTTTGCGCATGCGTCCGAAAATAAGAAAAGCTTACTTCCCTCGTTTTTTAAAATCACAGCTTATAGAATGTTTACATGAGTTCTTAAAAAACACGAGTTTTTAGAAAATGTCTTTTATTTCATAAATGGAATCAACAAAGTAAGGACATTCTACGTCATAACGACTTTCTATAGTTTGCGCATGCGTTTGGAAATAAGAAAAGCTTACTTCCCCCGTTTTTTAAAATCACAGCTTCTAGAAGGTTTACATGGTTTCTTAAAAAACACGAGTTTTTAGAAAATGTGTTTTATTTCATAAATGGAAACTACAAAGTATGCACATTCTACGTCATAACGACTTTCTATAGTTTGAACATGCATCCGGAAGTAAGACAAGCTTATTTCCACCATTTTTTAAAATCACAGCTTCTAGAAGGTTTACATGATTTCTTAAAAAACACGAGTTTTTAGAAAATGTGTTTTATTTCATCAATGGAATCGACAAAGTATGCACATTCTACGTCATAACGACTTTCTATAGTTTGCACATTCATCCGGAAACAAGAAAAGCTTACTTCCACCATATTTTAAAATCACAGCTTCTAGAAGGTTTACATCAGTTCGTAAAAAACACGAGTTTTTAGAAAATGTGCTTTATTTGATCATTGGAATCTACAAAGTAAGCACATTCTACGTCATCACGACTTTCTATAGTTTGCGCATGCGTCCGGAAATAAGAAAAGCTTACTTCCCCCGTTTTTTTAAATCACAGCTTCTAGAATGTTTACATAATTTCTTAAAAAACATGAGTTTTTAGAAAATTTGTTTTATTTCATAAATGGAATCAACAAAGTATGCACATTCTACGTCATCACGACTTTCTATAGTTTGCGCATGCATTTGGAAATAAGAAAAGCTTACTTCCCTCGTTTTTTAAAATCACAGCTTCTAGAAGGTTTACATGATTTCTTTAAAAACACGAGTTTTTAGAAAATGTGTTTTATTTCATAAATGGAATCAACAAAGTATGCACATTCTACATCATAACGACTTTCTATAGTTTGCGCATGCGTTTGGAAATAAGAAAATCTTACTTCCCCCGTTTTTTAAAATCACAGCTTCTAGAAGGTTTACATGATTTCGTAAAAAACACGAGTTTTTAGAAAATGTGTTTAATTTCATAAATGGAATCAATAAAGTATGCACATTCTACGTCATAACGGATTTCTATAGTTTGGAAATAAGAAAAGCTTACTCCCCCCGTTTTTTAAAATCACAGCTTCTAGAAGGTTGACATGATTTGTTAAAAAACACGAGTTTTTAGAAAATGCGTTTTATTTCATAAACGGAATCAACAAAGTATGCACATTCTATGTCATAAGGACTTTCTATAATTTGCGCATGCGTCTGGAAATAAGAAAAGCTTACTTCGACCGTTTTTTAAAATCACAGCTTCTAGAAGGTTTACACGATTTCGTAAAAAACACGTGCTTTTAGAAAATGTGTTTTATTTCATAAATGGAATCTACAAAGAATGAACATTCTACGTCATAACGACTTTCTACAGTTTGCGCATGCGGCCGGAAATAAGAAAAGCTTACTTCCCCCGTTTTTTATAATCACAGCTTCTAGAAGGTTTACATGATTTCTTAAAAAACACGAGTTTTTGGAAAATGTGTTTTATTTCATAAATGGAATCAACAAAGTATGCACATTCTACGTCATAACGACTTTCTATAGTTTGCGCATGCGTTTGGAAATAAGAAAAGCTTACTTCCCCAGTTTTTTAAAATCACAGCTTCTAGAAGGTTTAGATGATTCCTTAAAAAACATGAGTTTTTAGAAAATGTGTTTTATTTCATAAATCGAATCAACAAAGTATGCACATTCTACGTCATAACGACTTTCTATAGTTTGCGCATGCATCCGGAAATAAGACAAGCTTACTTCCACCGTTTTTTAAAATCACAGCTTCTAGAAGGTTTACATGATTTCTTAAAAAACACTAGTTTCTAGAAAATGTGTTTTATTTCATAAATGGAATCAACAAAGTATGCACATTCTACGTCATAACGACTTTCTATAGTTTGCGCATTCATCCGGAAATGAGAAAAGTTTACTTCCAGCGTTTTTTAAAATCACAGCTTCTAGAAGGTTTACATGATTTCGTAAAAAACACGAGTTTCTGGAAAATGTGTTTTATTTCATAAATGGAATCTACAAAGTATGCACATTCTACGTCATAATGACTTTCTATAGTTTGCGCATGCGTCCGGAAATAAGAAAAGCTTACTTCCCCCGTTTTTTAAAATCACAACTTCTAGAAGGTTTACATGATTTCTTAAAAAACACTAGTTTTTAGAAAATGTGTTTTATTTCATAAATGGAATCAACAAAGTATGCACATTCTATGTCATAATGACTTTCTATAGTTTGCACATTCGTCCGGAAATAATAAAAGCTTACTTCCAGCGTTTTTTAAAATCAAAGCTTCTAGAAGGTTTACATGATTTCATAAAAAACACGAGTTTCTAGAAAATCTGTTTTATTTCATCAATGGAATCTACAAAGTATGCACATTCTACGTCATAACGACTTTCTATACTTTGCGCATGCGTCCGGAAATAAGAAAAGCTTACTTCCCCCATTTTTTAAAATAATAGCTTCTAGAAGGTTTACATGATTTCTTAAAGAACACGAGTTTTTAGAAAATGTGTTTTATTTCATAAATGGAATCAACAATGTATGCAAATTCTACGTCATAACGACTTTCTATAGTTTGCGCATGCGTCCGGAAATAAGAAAAGTTTACTTCCACCATTTTTTAAAATCACAGCTTCTAGAAGGTTTACATGATTTCGTAAAAAACACGAGTTTTTAGAAAATGATTTTTATTTCATAAATGGAATCTACAAAGTATGCAAATTCTACATCATAACGACTTTCTACAGTTTGTGCTTGCATCCAGAAATATGAAAAGCTTACTTCCCCCTTTTTTCAAAATCACAGCTTCTAAAAGGTTTACATGATTTCTTAAAAAACACGAGTTTTTAGAAAATGTGTTTTATTTCATAAATGGAATCAACAAAGTATGCACACTCTATGCCATAACGACTTTCTATAGTTTGCGAACGCGTCCGGAAATAGGAAAAGCTTACTTCCAACGTTTTTTAAAATCACAGCTTCTAGAAGGTTTACATGATTTCTTAAAAAACATGAGTTTTTAGAAAATGTGTTTTATTTCATAAATGGAATCAACAAAGTATGCACATTCTACGTCATAACGACTTTCTATAGTTTGCGTATTCGACCGGAAATAAGAAAAGCTTACTTCCACAGTTTTTTAAAATCACAGCTTCTAGAATGTTTACATGATTTCGTAAAAAACACGAGTTTTTAGAAAATGTGATTTATTTCATAAATGGAATCAACAAAGTATGCACATTCTACGTCATAACGACTTTCTATAGTTTGTGCATGCGTCCGGAAATAAGAAAAGCTTACTTCCACCATTTTTTAAAATCACAGCTTGTAGAAGTTTTACATGATTTCTTAAAAAACACGAGTTATTAGAAAATGTGTTTTATTTCATAAATGGAATCAACAAAGTATGCACATTCTACGTCATAGAGACTTTCTATAGTTTGCGCATGCGTCCGGAAATAAGAAAAGCTTACTTCCACCGTTTTTTAAAATCACAGCTTCTAGAAGGTTTACATGATTTCTTAAAAAACACTAGTTTTTAGAAAATGTGTTTTATTTCATAAATGGAATCAACAAAGTATGCACATTCTATGTCATAACGACTTTCTATAGTTTGCACATTCGTCCGGAAATAATAAAAGCTTACTTCCAGCGTTTTTTAAAATCAAAGCTTCTAGAAGGTTTACATGATTTCATAGAAAACACGAGTTTTTAGAAAATATGTTTTATTTCATAAACGGAATCTACAAAGTATGCACATTCTACGTCATAACGACTTTCTATACTTTGCGCATGCGTCCGGAAATAAGAAAAGCTTACTTCCCCCATTTTTTAAAATAACAGCTTCTAGAAGGTTTACATGATTTCTTAAAGAACACGAGTTTTTAGAAAATGTGTTTTATTTCATAAATGGAATCTACAAAGTATGCAAATTCAACTTTATAACGACTTTCTACAGTTTGGGTATGCATCCAGAAATAAGAAAAGCTTACTTACCCCTTTTTTCAAAATCACAGCTTCTAGAAGGTTTATATGATTTCTTAAAAAACACGAGTTTTTAGAAAATGTGTTTTATTTCATAAATGGAATCAACAAAGTATGCACATTCTACGTCATAACGACTTTCTATAGTTTGCGCATGCGTCCGGAAATAAGAAAAGCTTACTTCCAGCGTTTTTTAAAATCACAGCTTCTAGAATGTTTACATGATTTCGTTAAAAACATGAGTTTTTAGAAAATGAGTTTTATTTCATAAATGGAATCTACAAAGTATGCAAATTCAACGTCATAACGACTTTCTACAGTTTGGCCATGCATCCAGAAATAAGAAAAGCTTACTTCCCCCTTTTTTCAAAATCACAGCTTCTAGAAGGTTTATATGATTTCTTAAAAAACACGAGTTTTAAGAAAATGTGTTTTATTTCATAAATGGAATCAACAAAATATGCACATTCTACGTCATAACGACTTTCTATAGTTTGCGCATGCGTCCGGAAATAAGAAAAGCTTACTTCCACCGTTTTTTAAAATCACAGCTTCTAGAAGGTTTACATGATTTCTTAAAAAACACGAGTTTTAAGAAAATGTGTTTTATTTCATAAATGGAATCAACAAAGTATGCACATTCTACGTCATAACGACTTTCTATAGTTTGCGTATTCGACCGGAAATAAGAAAAGCTTACTTCCACCATTTTTTAAAATCACAGCTTCTAGAATGTTTACATGATTTCGTAAAAAACACGAGTTTTTAGAAAGTGTGTTTTATTTCATAAATGGAATCTACAAAGTACGCACATTCTTCGTCATAATGACTTTCTATAGTTTGCACATGCGTTTGGAAATAAGAAAAGCTTACTTCCCCCGTTTTTAAAAATCACAGCTTCTAGAAGGTTTACATGATTTGTTAAAAAACACGAGTTTTTAGAAAATGTGTTTTATTTCATAAAGGAATCTACAGAGTATGCACATTCTACGTCATAACGACTTTCTATAGTTTGCGCATGCGTCCGGAAATAAGAAAAGCTTACTTCCACCTTTTTTTAAAATCACAGCTTCTAGAAGGTTTACATGATTTCTTAAAAAACACTAGTTTTTAGAAAATGTGTTTTATTTCATAAATGGAATCAACAAAGTATGCACATTCTATGTCATAATAACTTTCTAAAGTTTGCACATTCGTCCGGAAATAATAAAAGCTTACTTCCAGCGTTTTTTAAAATCAAAGCTTCTAGAAGGTTTACATGATTTCATAAAAAACACGAGTTTTTAGAAAATCTGTTTTATTTCATAACGACTTTCTATAGTTTGCGCAGGCGTTTGGAAATAAAAAAAGCTTACTTCCCCCGTTTTTTAAAATCACAGCTTCTAGAAGGTTCACATGATTTGTTAAAAAACACGAGTTTTTAGAAAATGTGTTTTATTTCCTAAATGGAATCAACAAAGTATGCACATTCTATGTCATAATGACTTTCTATAGTTTGCGCATGCGTCCGGAAATAAGAAAAGCTTACTTCCATCATTTTTTAAAATCACAGCTTCTAGAAGGTTTACATGATTTCGTAAAAAACACGAGTTTTTTGAAAATGTGTTTTATTTCATAAATGGAATCTACAAAGTATGCACATTCTACGTCATAACGAATTTCAAAAGTTTGTGCATGCGGCCGGAAATAAGATAAGCTTACTTCCCCCGTTTTTTAAAATCACAGCTTCTAGAAGGTTTACATGATTTCTTAAAAAACACGAGTTTTTAGAAAACGTGTTTTATTTCATAAATGGAATCAACAAAGTATCCACATTCTACGTCATAATGACTTTCTATAGTTTGCGCATGCGTTTGGAAATAAGAAAAGCTTACTTCCCCCGTTTTTTAAAATCACAGCTTCTAGAAGGTTTACATGATTTCTTAAAAAACACGAGTTTTTAGAAAATGTGTTTTATTTCATAAATGGAATCAACAAAGTATGCACATTCTACGTCATAAGGACTTTCTATAGTTTGCGCATGCGTCCGGAAATAAGAAAAGCTTACTTCCACTGTTTTTTAAAATCACAGCTTCTAGAAGGTTTACATGATGTCTTAAAAAACAAGATTTTTTAGAAAATGTGTTTTATTTCATAAATGGAATCAACAAAGTATGTACATTCTACGTCATAACGACTTTCTATAGTTTGCGCATGCGTCCGGAAATAAGAAAAGCTTACTTCCATCGTTTTTTAAAATAATAGCTTCTAGAAGGTTTACATGATTTCGTAAAAAACACGAGTTTTTAGAAAATGTGTTTTATTTCATAAATGGAATCTACAAAGTATGCACATTCTACGTCATAACGGCTTTCTATAGTTTGCGCATGCGTCCGGAAATAAGAAAAGCTTACTTCCCTCGTTTTTTAAAATCACAGCTTATAGAATGTTTACATGATTTCTTAAAAAACACGAGTTTTTAGAAAATGTCTTTTATTTCATAAATGGAATCAACAAAGTAAGGACATTCTACGTCATAACGACTTTCTATAGTTTGCGCATGCGTTTCGAAATAAGAAAAGCTTACTTCCCCCGTTTTTTAAAATCACAGCTTCTAGAAGGTTTACATGATTTCTTAAAAAACACGAGTTTTTAGAAAATGTGTTTTATTTCATAAATGGAAACTACAAAGTATGCACATTCTACGTCATAACGACTTTCTATAGTTTGCGCATGCATCCGGAAGTAAGAAAAGCTTATTTCCACCATTTTTTAAAATCACAGCTTCTAGAAGGTTTACATGATTTCTTAAAAAACACGAGTTTTTAGAAAATGTGTTTTATTTCATCAATGGAATCGACAAAGTATGCACATTCTACGTCATAACGACTTTCTATAGTTTGCGCATTCATCCGGAAACAAGAAAAGCTTACTTCCACCATATTTTAAAATCACAGCTTCTAGAAGGTTTACATCATTTCGTAAAAAACACGAGTTTTTAGAAAATGTGCTTTATTTCATCATTGGAATCTACAAAGTAAGCACATTCTACGTCATCACGACTTTCTATAGTTTGCGCATGCGTCCGGAAATAAGAAAAGCTTACTTCCCCCGTTTTTTTAAATCACAGCTTCTAGAAGGTTTACATAATTTCTTAAAAAACATGAGTTTTTAGAAAATTTGTTTTATTTCATAAATGGAATCAACAAAGTATGCACATTCTACGTCATCACGACTTTCTATAGTTTGCGCATGCATTTGGAAATAAGAAAAGCTTACTTCCCTCGTTTTTTAAAATCACAGCTTCTAGAAGGTTTACATGATTTCTTTAAAAACACGAGTTTTTAGAAAATGTGTTTTATTTCATAAATGGAATCAACAAAGTATGCACATTCTACATCATAACGACTTTCTATAGTTTGCGCATGCGTTTGGAAATAAGAAAAGCTTACTTCCCCCGTTTTTTAAAATCACAGCTTCTAGAAGGTTTACATGATTTCGTAAAAAACACGAGTTTTTAGAAAATGTGTTTTATTTCATAAATGGAATCAATAAAGTATGCACATTCTACGTCATAACGACTTTCTATAGTTTGGAAATAAGAAAAGCTTACTTCCCCCGTTTTTTAAAATCACAGCTTCTAGAAAGTTGACATGATTTGTTAAAAAACACGAGTTTTTAGAAAATGCGTTTTATTTCATAAACGGAATCAACAAAGTACGCACATTCTATGTCATAAGGACTTTCTATAATTTGCGCATGCGTCCGGAAATAAGAAAAGCTTACTTCGACCGTTTTTTAAAATCACAGCTTCTAGAAGGTTTACACGATTTCGTAAAAAACACGAGCTTTTAGAAAATGTGTTTTATTTCATAAATGGAATCTACAAAGAAGGAACATTCTACGTCATAACGACTTTCTATAGTTTGCGCATGCGCCGGAAATAAGAAAAGCTTACTTCCCCCGTTTTTTATAATCACAGCTTCTAGAAGGTTTACATGATTTCTTAAAAAACACGAGTTTTTGGAAAATGTGTTTTATTTCATAAATGGAATCAACAAAGTATGCACATTCTACGTCATAACGACTTTCTATAGTTTGCGCATGCGTCCGGAAATAAGACAAGCTTACTACCACCGTTTTTTAAAATCACAGCTTCTAGAAGGTTTACATGATTTCTTAAAAAACACTAGTTTCTAGAAAATGTGTTTTATTTCATAAATGGAATCAACAAAGTATGCACATTCTACGTCATAACGACTTTCTATAGTTTGCGCATTCGTCCGGAAATGAGAAAAGTTTACTTCCAGCGTTTTTTAAAATCACAGCTTCTAGAAGGTTTACATGATTTCGTAAAAACCACGAGTTTCTGGAAAATGTGTTTTATTTCATAAATGGAATCTACAAAGTATGCACATTCTACGTCATAATGACTTTCTATAGTTTGCGCATGCGTCCGGAAATAAGAAAAGCTTACTTCCCCCGTTTTTTAAAATCACAGCTTCTAGAAGGTTTACATGATTTCTTAAAAAACACTAGTTTTTAGAAAATGTGTTTTTTTTAATAAATGGAATCAACAAAGTATGCACATTCTATGTCATAATGACTTTCTATAGTTTGCACATTCGTCCGGAAATAATAAAAGCTTACTTCCAGCGTTTTTTAAAATCAAAGCTTCTAGAAGGTTTACATGATTTCATAAAAAACACGAGTTTTTAGAAAATCTGTTTTATTTCATCAATGGAATCTACAAAGTATGCACATTCTACGTCATAACGACTTTCTATACTTTGCGCATGCATCCGGAAATAAGAAAAGCTTACTTCCCCCATTTTTTAAAATAATAGCTTCTAGAAGGTTTACATGATTTCTTAAAGAACACGAGTTTTTAGAAAATGTGTTTTATTTCATAAATGGAATCAACAATGTATGCAAATTCTACGTCATAACGACTTTCTATAGTTTGCGCATGCGTCCAGAAATAAGAAAAGTTTACTTCCACCATTTTTTAAAATCATAGCTTCTAGAAGGTTTACATGATTTCGTAAAAAACACGAGTTTTTAGAAAATGATTTTGATTTCATAAATGGAATCTACAAAGTATGCAAATTCTACATCATAACGACTTTCTACAGTTTGTGCTTGCATCCAGAAATATGAAAAGCTTACTTCCCCCTTTTTTCAAAATCACAGCTTCTAGAAGGTTTACATGATTTCTTAAAAAACACAAGTTTTTAGAAAATGTGTTTTATTTCATAAATGGAATCAACAAAGTATGCACACTCTACGCCATAACGACTTTCTATAGTTTGCGAATGCGTCCGGAAATAAGAAAAGCTTACTTCCAACGTTTTTTAAAATCACAGCTTCTAGAAGGTTTACATGATTTCTTAAAAAACATGAGTTTTTAGAAAATTTGTTTTATTTCATAAATGGAATCAACAAAGTATGCACATTCTACGTCATAACGACTTTCTATAGTTTGCGTATTCGACCGGAAATAAGAAAAGCTTACTTCCACAGTTTTTTAAAATCACAGCTTCTAGAATGTTTACATGATTTCGTAAAAAACACGAGTTTTTAGAAAATGTGTTTTATTTAATAAATGGAATCAACAAAGTATGCACATTCTACGTCATAACGACTTTCTATAGTTTGTGCATGCGTTCGGAAATAAGAAAAGCTTACTTCCACCATTTTTTAAAATCACAGCTTGTAGAAGGTTTACATGATTTCTTAAAAAACATGAGTTATTAGAAAATGTGTTTTATTTCATAAATGGAATCAACAAAGTATGCACATTCTACGTCATCGAGACTTTCTATAGTTTGCACATGCGTCCGGAAATAAGAAAAGCTTACTTCCACCGTTTTTTAAAATCACAGCTTCTAGAAGGTTTACATGATTTCTTAAAAAACACTAGTTTTTAGAAAATCTGTTTTATTTCATAAATGGAATCAACAAAGTATGCACATTCTATGTCATAACGACTTTCTATAGTTTGCACATTCGTCCGGAAATAATGAAAGCTTACTTCCAGCGTTTTTTAAAATCAAAGCTTCTAGAAGGTTTACATGATTTCATAGAAAACACGAGTTTTTAGAAAATCTGTTTTATTTCATAAATGGAATCTACAAAGTATGCACATTCTACGTCATAACGACTTTCTATACTTTGCGCATGCGTCCGGAAATAAGAAAAGCTTACTTCCCCTATTTTTTAAAATAACAGCTTCTAGAAGGTTTACATGATTTCTTAAAGAACACGAGTTTTTAGAAAATGTGTTTTATTTCATAAATGGAATCAACAATGTATGCACATTCTACGTCATAACGACTTTCTATAGTTTGCGCATGCGTCCGGAAATAAGAAAAGTTTACTTCCACCATTTTTTAAAATCACAGCTTGTAGAAGGTTTACATGATTTCGTAAAAAACACGAGTTTTTAGAAAATGATTTTTATTTCATAAATGGAATCTACAAAGTATGCAAATTCTACATCATAACGACTTTCTATAGTTTGTGCTTGCATCCAGAAATAAGAAAAGCTTACTTCCCCCTTTTTTCAAAATCACAGCTTCTAGAAGGTTTACATGATTTCTTAAAAAACACGAGTTTTTAGAAAATGTGTTTTATTTCATAAATGGAATCAACAAAGTATGCACATTCTATGCCATAACGACTTTCTATAGTTTGCGAATGCGTCCGGAAATAAGAAAAGCTTACTTCCAACGTTTTTTAAAATCATAGCTTCTAGAAGGTTTACATGATTTCTTAAAAAACATGAGTTTTTAGAAAATGTGTTTTATTTCATAAATGGAATCAACAAAGTATGCACATTCTACGTCATAACGACTTTCTATAGTTTGTGTATTCGACCAGAAATAAGAAAAGCTTACTTCCACAGTTTTTTAAAATCACAGCCTCTAGAATGTTTACATGATTTCGTAAAAAACACGAGTTTTTAGAAAATGTGTTTTATTTCATAAATGGAATCTACAAAGTACGCGCATTCTTCGTCATAACGACTTTCTATAGTTTGCGCATGCGTTTGGAAATAAGAAAAGCTTACTTCCCTCGTTTTTTAAAATCACAGCTTCTAGAAGGTTTACATGATTTCGTAAAAAACACGAGTTTTTTGAAAATGTGTTTTATTTCATAAATCGAATCAACAAAGTATGCACATTCAACGTCATAACGACTTTCTATAGTTTGCGTATTCGACCGGAAATAAGAAAAGCTTACTTCCACCGTTTTTTAAAATCACAGCTTCTAGAATGTTTACATGATTTCGTAAAAAACACGAGTTTTTAGAAAGTGTGTTTTATTTCATAAATGGAATCTACAAAGTACGCACATTCTTCGTCATAATGAATTTCTATAGTTTGCACATGCGTTTGGAAATAAGAAAAGCTTACTTCCCCCGTTTTTTAAAATCACAGCTTCTAGAAGGTTTACATGATTTGTTAAAAAACACGAGTTTTTAGAAAATGTGTTTTATTTCATAAAGGAATCTACAGAGTATGCACATTCTACGTCATAACGACTTTCTATAGTTTGCGCATGCGGCCAGAAATAAGAAAAGCTTACTTCCCCCGTTTTTTAAAATCACAGCTTCTAGCAGGTTTACATGATTTCTCAAAAAACACGAGTTTTTAGAAAATGTGTTTTATTTCATAAATGGAATCAACAAAGTATGCACATTCTACGTCATAACGACTTTCTATAGTTTGCGCATGCGTCCGAAAATAAGAAAAGCTTACTTCCACCGTTTTTTAAAATCACAGCTTCTAGAATGTTTACATGGTTTCGTAAAAAACATGAGTTTTTAGAAAATGAGTTTTATTTCATAAATGGAATCTACAAAGTATGCAAATTCAACTTTATAACGACTTTCTACAGTTTGGGCATGCATCCAGAAATAAGAAAAGCTTACTTACCCCTTTTTTCAAAATCACAGCTTCTAGAAGGTTTATATGATTTCTTAAAAAACACGAGTTTTTAGAAAATGTGTTTTATTTCATAAATGGAATCAACAAAGTATGCACATTCTACGTCATAACGACTTTCTATAGTTTGCGCATGCGTCCGGAAATAAGAAAAGCTTACTTCCACCGTTTTTTAAAATCACAGCTTCTAGAATGTTTACATGATTTCGTAAAAAACATGAGTTTTTAGAAAATGAGTTTTATTTCATAAATGGAATCTACAAAGTATGCAAATTCAACGTCATAACGACTTTCTACAGTTTGGGCATGCATCCAGAAATAAGAAAAGCTTACTTCCCCCTTTTTTCAAAATCACAGCTTCTAGAAGGTTTATATGATTTCTTAAAAAACACGAGTTTTTAGAAAATGTGTTTTATTTCAAAAATGGAATCAACAAAGTATGCACATTCTACGTCATAACGACTTTCTATAGTTTGCGCATGCGTCCGGAAATAAGAAAAGCTTACTTCCACCGTTTTTTAAAATCACAGCTTCTAGAAGGTTTACATGATTTCTTAAAAAACACGAGTTTTAAGAAAATGTGTTTTATTTCATAAATGGAATCAACAAAGTATGCACATTCTACGTCATAACGACTTTCTATAGTTTGCGTATTCGACCGGAAATAAGAAAAGCTTACTTCCACCGTTTTTTAAAATCACAGCTTCTAGAATGTTTACATGATTTCGTAAAAAACACGAGTTTTTAGAAAGTGTGTTTTATTTCATAAATGGAATCTACAAAGTACGCACATTCTTCGTCATAATGACTTTCTATAGTTTGCACATGCGTTTGGAAATAAGAAAAGCTTACTTCCCCCGTTTTTTAAAATCACAGCTTCTAGAAGGTTTACATGATTTGTTAAAAAACACGAGTTTTTAGAAAATGTGTTTTATTTCATAAAGGAATCTACAGAGTATGCACATTCTACGTCATAACGACTTTCTATAGTTTGCGCATGCGGCCAGAAATAAGAAAAGCTTACTTCCCCCGTTTTTTAAAATCACAGCTTCTAGCAGGTTTACATGTTTTCTTAAAAAACACGAGTTTTTAGAAAATGTGTTTTATTTCATAAATGGAATCAACAAAGTATGCACATTCTACGTCATAACGACTTTATATAGTTTGCGCATGCGTTTGGAAATAAGAAAAGCTTACTTCCCCCGTTTTTTAAAATCACAGCTTCTAGAAGGTTTACATGATTTCTTAAAAAACACGAGTTATTAGAAAATGTGTTTTATTTCATAAATGGAATCAACAAAGTATTCACATTCTACGTCATAGAGACTTTCTATAGTTTGCGCATGCATCCGGAAATAAGAAAAGCTTACTTCCACCGTTTTTTAAAATCACAGCTTCTAGAAGGCTTACATGATTTCTTAAAAAACACTATTTTTTAGAAAATGTGTTTTATTTCATAAATGGAATCAACAAAGTATGCACATTCTACGTCATAACGAATTTCTATAGTTTTCGTATTCGACCGGAAATAAGAAAAGCTTACTTCCACAATTTTTTAAAATCACAGCTTCTAGAATGTTTACATGATTTCGTAAAAAACACGAGTTTTTAGAAAATGTGTTTTATTTCATAAATGGAATCTACAAAGTATGCGCATTCTTCGTCATAACGACTTTCTATAGTTTGCGCATGCGTTTGGAAATAAGAAAAGCTTACTTCCCCCGTTTTTTAAAATCACAGCTTCTAGAATGTTTACATGGTTTCGTAAAAAACATGAGTTTTTAGAAAATGAGTTTTATTTCATAAATGGAATCAACAAAGTATGCACATTCTACGTCATAATGACTTTCTATAGTTTGCGCATTCGTCCGGAAATAAGAAAAGCTTACTTCCATCATTTTTTAAAATCACAGCTTCTAGAAGGTTTACATGATTTCGTAAAAAACACGAGTTTTTTGAAAATGTGTTTTATTTCATAAATGGAATCAACAAAGTATGCACATTCTACGTCATAATGACTTTCTATAGTTTGCGCATTCCTCCGGAAATAAGAAAAGCTTACTTCCATCATTTTTTAAAATCACAGCTTCTAGAAGGTTTACATGATTTCGTAAAAAACACGAGTTTTTTTAAAATGTGTTTTATTTCATAAATGGACTCTACAAAGAATGCACATTCTACGTCATAACGACTTTCTATAGTTTGCGCATGCGTCCGAAAATAAGAAAAGCTTACTTCCACCGTTTTTTAAAATCACAGCTTCTAGAATGTTTACATGGTTTCGTAAAAAACATGAGTTTTTAGAAAATGAGTTTTATTTCATAAATGGAATCTACAAAGTATGCAAATTCAACTTTATAATGACTTTCTACAGTTTGGGCATGCATCCAGAAATAAGAAAAGCTTACTTCCCCCGTTTTTCAAAATCACAGCTTCTAGAAGGTTTATATGATTTCTTAAAAAACACGAGTTTTTAGAAAATGTGTTTTATTTCATAAATGGAATCAACAAAGTATGCACATTCTACGTCATAACCACTTTCTATAGTTTCCGCATGCGTTTTGAAATAAGAAAAGCTTACTTCCCCCGTTTTTTAAAATCACAACTTCTAGAAGGTTTACATGATTTCTTAAAAAACACGAGTTTTTAGAAAATGTGTTTTATTTCATCAATGGAATCTACAAAGTATGCACATTCTACCTCATAACGACTTTCTATAGTTTGCACATGCGTCCGGAAATAAGAAAAGCTTACTTCCACTGTTTTTTAAAATCACAGCATCTAGAAGGTTTACATTGTTTCGTAAAAAACACGAGTTTTTAGAAAATGTGTTTTATTTCATAAATGGAATCTACAAATTATGCACATTCTATGTCATAACAACTTTATATAGTTTGCGCATGCGTCCGGAAATAAGAAAAGCTTACTTCCCCCGTTTTTTAAAATCACAGCTTCTAGAAGGTTTATATAATTTCTTAAAAAACACGAGTTTTTAGAAAATGTGTTTTATTTCATAAATGGAATCAACAAAGTATGCACATTCTACATCATAACGACTTTCTATAGTTTGCGCATGCGTTTGGAAATAAGAAAAGCTTACTTCCCCCGGTTTTTAAAATCACAGCTTCTAGAACGTTTACATGATTTCTTAAAAAACACGAGTTTTTAGAAAATGTGTTTTATTTCATAAATGGAATCAACAAAGTATGCACATTCTACGTCATAAAAACTTTCTATAGTTTCCGCATGCGTTTTGAAATAAGAAAAGCTTACTTCCCCCGTTTTTTAAAATCACAGCTTCTAGAAGGTTTACATGATTTCTTAAAAAACACGAGTTTTTACAAAATGTGTTTTATTTCATAAATGGAATCAAAAAAGTATGCACATTCGACGTCATAACGACTTTCTATAGTTTGCGCATGCGTCCGGAAATAAGAAAAGCTTACTTCCACCATTTTTTAAAATCACAGCTTCTAGAAGGTTTACATGATTTCTTAAGAAAGACGAGTTTTTAGAAAATGTGTTTTTTTTCATAAATGGAATCAACAAAGTATGCACATTCTACGTCATAACGACTTTCTATAGTTTGCAGATGCGTTTGGAAATAAGAAAAGCTTACTTCCCCGTTTTTTAAAATCACAGCTTCTAGAAGGTTTACTTGATTTCTTAAAAAACACGAGTTTTTAGAAAATGTGTTTTATTTCATAAATGGAATCAACAAAGTATGCACATTCTACGTCATAACGACTTTCTATAGTTTGCGCATGCGTCCGGAAATAAGAAAAGCTTACTTCCACCGTTTTTTAAAATCACAGCTTCTAGAAGGTTTACATGATTTCTTAAAAAACACGAGTTTTTAGAAAATGTGTTTTATTTCATAAATGGAATCTACAAAGTGTGCACATTCGACGTCATAACGACTTTCTATAGTTTGCGCATGCGTCCGGAAATAAGAAAAGCTTACTTCCACCATTTTTTAAAATCACGTATTCTAGAAAGTTTACATGATTTCTTAAAAAAGACGAGTTTTTAGAAAATGTGTTTTATTTCAGAAATGGAATCAACAAAGTATGCACATTCTACGTCATAACGACTTTCTATAGTTTGCGCATGCGTTGGAAATAAGAAAAGCTTACTTCCCCGTTTTTTAAAATCACAGCTTCTAGAAGGTTTACTTGATTTCTTAAAAAACACGAGCTTTTAGAAAATGTGTTTTATTTCATAAATGGAATCTACAAAGTATGCACATTCTACATCATAACGACTTTCTATAGTTTGCGCATGCGTCCGGAAATAAGAAAAGCTTACTTCCACCATTTTTTAAAATCACAGCTTCTAGAAGGTTTACATGATTTCTTAAAAAACACGATTTTTTAGAAAATGTGTTTTATTTCATAAATGGAATCAACAAAGTATACACATTCTACGTCATAATGACTTTCTATAGTTTCCGCATGCGTTTGGAAATAAGAAAAGCTTACTTCCCCCGTTTTTTAAAATCACAACTTCTACAAGGTTTACATGATTTGTTAAAAAACACGAGTTTTTACAAAATGTGTTTTATTTCATAAATGGAATCAACAAAGTATGCACATTCTACGTCATAACGAATTCCTATAGTTTGCGCATGCGTCCGGAAATAAGAAAAGTTTACTTCCACCATTTTTTAAAATCACAGCTTCTAGAAGGTTTACATGACTTCTTAAAAAACACGAGTTTTAGAAAATATGTTTTATTTCATAAATGAAATCAACAAAGTATGCACATTCTACATCATAACGACTTTCTACAGTTTGTGCATTCGTCCGGAAATAAGAAAAGCTGACTTCCACCATTTTTTAAAATCACGGATTCTAGAAGGTTTACATGATTTCTTAAAAAAGATGAGTTTTTAGAAAATGTGTTTTATTTCATAAATGGAATCAACAAAGTATGCACATTCTACGTCATAACGACTTTCTATAGTTTGCGCATGCGTTTGGAAATAAGAAAAGCTTACTTCCCCGTTTTTTAAAATCACAGGTTCTAGAAGGTTTACATGATTTCTTAAAAAACACGAGTTTTTTCAAAATGTGTTTTATTTCATAAATGGAATCAACAAAGTATGCACATTCTACGTCATAACGACTTTCTATAGTTTGCGCATGCATCCGGAATTAAGAAAAGCTTACTTCCCCCGTTTTTTAAAATCACAGCTTCTAAAAGGTTTACATGATTTCTTAAAAAACAAGAGTTTTTAGAAAATGTGTTTTATTTCATAAATGGAATCAACAAAGTATGCACATTCTACATCATAACGACTTTATATAGTTTGCGCATGCATTCGGAAATAAGAAAAGGTTACTTCCCCCGTTTTTTAAAATCACAGCTTCTAGAAGGTTTACATGATTTGTTAAAAAACACGAGTTTTTACAAAATGTGTTTTATTTCATAAATGGAATCAACAAATTATGCACATTCTACGTCATAACAAATTTCTATAGTTTGCGCATGCGTCCGGAAATAAGAAAAGCTTACTTCCACCATTTTTTAAAATCACAGCTTCTAGAAGGTTTACATGATTTTGTAAAAAACACGAGTTTTTAGAAAATGTGTTTTATTTCATCAATGGAATCTACAAAGTATGCACATTCTACATCATAACGACTTTATATAGTTTGCGCATGCGTCCGGAAATAAGAAAATCTTACTTCCCCCGTTTTTTAAAATCACAGCTTCTGGAAGGTTTACATGATTTTTTTAAAAACACGAGTTTTTGGAAAATGTGTTTCATTTCATAAATGGAATCAACAAAGTATGCACATTCTATGTCATAACGAATTTCTATAGTTTGTGCATGCGTTTGGAAATAAGAAAAGCTTACTTCCCCCATTTTTTAAAATCACGGCTTCTAGAAGGTTTACATGATTTCTTAAAAAACACGAGTTTTTAGAAAATGTGTTTTATTTCATAAATGGAATCAACAAAGTATGCACATTCTACGTCATAACGACTTTCTAAAGTTTGCGCATGCGTCCGAAAATAAGAAAAGCTTACTTCCACCGTTTTTTAAAATCACAGCTTCTAGAAGGTTTACATGATTTCGTAAAAAACATGAGTTTTTAGAAAATGTGTTTTATTTCATAAATGGAATCTACAAATTATGCACATTCTACGTCATAACGACTTTCTATAGTTTGCGCTTGCGTTTGGAAATAAGAAAAGCTTACTTCCCCCGTTTGTTAAAATCACAGCTTCTAGAAGGTTTACATGATTTCTTAAAAAACACGAGTTTTTAGAAAATGTGTTTTATTTCATAAATGGAATCAACAAAGTATGCACATTCTACGTCATAACGACTTTCTACAGTTTGCGCATGCGTTTGGAAATAAGAAAAGCTTACATCCCCCGTTTTTTAAAATCACGGCTTATAGAAGGTTTACATGATTTCTTAAAAAACACGAGTTTTTAGAAAATGTGTTTTATTTCATAAATGGAATCGACAAAGTATGCACATTCTACGTCATAACGACTTTCTATAGTTTGCGCATGCGTTTGGAAAGAAGAAAAGCTTACTTCCCCCGTTTTTTAAAATCACAGCTTCAAGAAGGTTTACATTATTTCGTAAAAAACACGAGTTTTTAGAAAATGTGTTTTATTTCATAAATGGAATCAACAAAGTATGCACATTCTACATCATAACGACTTTCTATAGTTTGCGCATGCGTCTGGAAATAAGAAAAGCTTACTTCCCCCGTTTTTTAAAATCACAGCTTCTAGAAGGTTTACATGATTTCTTAAAAAACATGAGTTTTTAGAAAATGTGTTTTATTTTATAAATGGAATCAACAAAGTATGCACATTCTACGTCATAACGACTTTCTATAGTTTGCGCATGCGGCTGGAAATAAGAAAAGCTTACTTCCACCATTTTTTAAAATCACAGCTTCTAGAAGGTTTACATGATTTCTTAAAAAACACGAGTTTTTAGAAAATGTGTTTTATTTCATAAATGGAATCAAAAAAGCCTGCACATTCTATGTCATAACGACTTTCTATAGCTTGCGCATGCGTCCGGAAATAATAAAAGCTTACTTCCACCATTTTTTAAAATCACAGCTTCTAGAAGGTTTACACGATTTCTTAAGAAACACGAGTTTTTAGAAAATGTGTTTTATTTCATAAATGGAATCAACAAAGTTTGCACATTCTATGTCATAACGAATTTATATAGTTTGCACATGCGTCAAGAAATAAGAAAAGATTACTTCACCCGTTTTTTAAAATCACAGCTTCTAGAAGGTTTACATGAATTCTTAAAAAACACAAGTTTTTAGAAAAGGTGTTTTATTTCATAAATGGAATCAACAAAGTATGCACATTCTACATCATAACGACTTTCTATAGTTTGCGCATGCGCTAGGAAATAAGAAAAGCTTACTTCCACCGTTTTTTAAAATCATAGCTTCTAGAAGGTTTAAATGATTTCGTAAAAAAGGCGAGTTTTTTTAAAATGTGTTTTATTTCATAATTGGAATCTACAAAGTATGAACATTCTACGTCATAACGACTTTCTATAGTTTGCGCATGCGTCCGGAATTAAGAAAAGCTTACTTCCACCGTTTTTTAAAATCACAACTTCTAGAAGGTTTACATGATTTCATGAAAAACATGAGTTTTTAGAAAATGTGTTTTATTTAATAAATGGAATCTACAAAGTATGCACATTCTACGTCATAACGACTTTATATAGTTTCCGCATGCGTCCGGAAATAAGAAAAGCTTACTTCCACCGTTTTTTAAAATCACAGCTTCTAGAAGGTTTACATGATTTCTTAAAAAACATGAGTTTTTAGAAAATGTGTTTTATTTCATAAATGGAATCAACAAAGTATGCACATTCTACGTCATAACGACTTTCTATAGTTTGCGCATGCGTCCGGAAATAAGAAAAGCTTACTTCCCTCATTTTTTAAAATCACAACTTCTAGAAGGTTTACATGATTTCGTAAAAAACACGAGTTTTTAGAAAATGTGTTCTATTTCATAAATGGAATTAACAAAGTATGCACATTCTACGTCATAACGACTTTCTATAGTTTGCGCATGCGTCCGGAAATAAGAAAAGCTTACTTCCGTCGTTTTTTAAAATCACAGCTTCTAGAAGGTTTACATGATTTCTTAAAAAACACGAGTTTTTAGAAAATGTGTTTTATTTCATAAATGGAATCAACAAAGTATGCACATTCTACATCATAACGACTTTCTATAGTTTGCGCATGCGTTTGGAAATAAGAAAAGCTTACTTCCCCCGTTTTTTAAAATCACAGCTTCTAGAACGTTTACATGATTTCTTAAAAAACACGAGTTTTTAGAAAATGTGTTTTATTTCATAAATGGAATCAACAAAGTATGAACATTCTACGTGATAACCACTTTCTATAGTTTCCGCATGCGTTTGGAAATAAGAAAAGCTTACTTCCCCCGTTTTTTAAAATCACAGTTTCTAGAAGGTTTACATGATTTCTTAAAAAACACGAGTTTTTAGAAAATGTGTTTTATTTCATAAATGGAATCAACCACGTATGCACATTCTACGTCATAACGACTTTCTATAGTTTGCGCATGCGTCCGGAAATAAGAAAAGCTTACTTCCACCATTTTTTAAAATCACAGCTTCTAGAAGGTTTACATGATTTCTTAAAAAACACGAGTTTTTAGAAAATGTGTCTTATTTCATAAATGGAATCAACAAAGTCTACACATTCTATGTCATAACGACTTTCTATAGTTTGCGCATGCGTCCAGAAATAATAAAAGCTTACTTCCACCATTTTTTAAAATCACAGCTTCTAGAAGGTTTACACGATTTCTTAAGAAACACGAGTTTTTAGAAAATGTGTTTTATTTCCTAAATGGAATATACAAAGTATGCACATTCTATGTCATAATGAATTTCTATAGTTTGCGCATGCATCTGGAAATAAGAAAAGCTTACTTCCACCGTTTTTTAAAATCACAACTTCTAGAAGGTTTACATGATTTCGTAAAAAACACGTGTTTTTAGAAAATGTGTTTTATTTCATAAATGGAATCAACAAAGTATGCACATTCTACATCATAACGACTTTCTATAGTTTGCACATTCGTCCGGAAATAAGAAAAGCTTACTTCCACCTTTTTTTAAAATCACAGCTTCTAGAAGGTTTACATGATTTCGTAAAAAACACGTGTTTTTAGAAAATGTGTTTTAGTACATAAATGGAATCAACAAAGTATGCACATTCTACGTCATAACGAATTTCTATAGTTTGCGCATGCGTCCGGAAATAAGAAAACCTTACTTCCACCGTTTTTTAAAATCACAGCTTCTAGAAGGTTTACATGATTTCGTAAAAAAAAACAAGTTTTTAGAAAATGTGTTTTATTTCATAAATGGAATCAACAAAGTTTGCACACTCTACGTCATAACGACTTTCTATAGTTTGCGCATGCGTCTGGAAATAAGAAAGGCTTACTTCCACCATTTTTTAAAATCACAGCTTCTAGAACGTTTACATGATTTCTTAAAAAACACGAGTTTTTAGAAAATGTGTTTAATTTCATAAATGGAATCTACAAAGTACGCACATTCTACGTCATAACGACTTTCTATAGTTTGTGCATGCGTCCGGAAATAAGAAAATCTTACTTCCACCATTTTTTAAAATCATGGATTCTAGAAGGTTTACATGATTTCTTAAAAAACATTTGTTTTTAGAAAATGTGTTTTATTTCATAAATGGAATCAACAAAGTTTGCACATTCTATGTCATAACGACTTTCTATAGTTTGCGCATGCGTTTGGAAATAAGAAAAGCTTACTTCCCCCGTTTTACAAAATCACAGCTTCTAGAAGGTTTAAATGATTTCTTAAAAAACACGAGTTTCTAGAAAATGTGTTTTATTTCATAAATGGAATCAAGAAAGTATGCACATTCTACGTCATAACAACTCTCTATAGTTTGCGCATGCGTCCGGAAATAAGAAAAGCTTACTTCCACCGTTTTTTAAAATCACGGCTTCTAGAAGTTTTGCATGATTTCTTAAAAAACATGAGTTTTTAGAAAATGTGTTTTATTTCATAAATGGAATCAACAAAGTATGCACATTCTACGTCATAACGACTTTCTATATTTTGCGCATGCATTTGGAAATAAGAAAAGCTTACTTCCCCCGTTTTTTAAAATCACAGCTTCTAGAAGGTTTACATGATTTCTTAAAAAACACGAGTTTTTAGAAAATGTGTTTTATTTCATAAATGCAATCAACAAAGTATGCACATTCTACTTCATAACGACGTTCTATAGTTTGCCGATGCATTTGGAAATAAGAAAAGCTTACTTCCTCCGTTTTTTAAAATCACAGCTTCTAGAAGGTTTACATGATTTCTTAAAAAACACGAGTATTTAGAAAATGTGTTTTATTTCATAAATGGAATCTACAAAGTATGCACATTCTACGTCATAACGATTTTCTATAGTTTGCGCATGCGTTTGGAAATAAGAAAAGATTACTTCCCCCGTTTTTTAAAATCACAGCTTCTAGAAGGTTTACATGATTTCTTAAAAAACATGAGTTTTTAGAAACTGTGTTTTATTTCATAAATGTAATCAACAAAGTATGCACATTCTACGTCATAACGACTTTCTATAGTTTGCGCATGCGTCCGGAAATAAGAAAAGCTTACTTCCACCGTTTTTTAAAATCACAGCTTCTAGAAGGTTTACATGATTTCGTAAAAAACACGAGTTTTTTTAAAATGTGTTTTATTTCATAAATAGAATCTACAAAGTATGCACATTCTACGTCATAACGACTTTCTATAGTTTGCGCATGCGTCCAGAAATAAGAAAAGCTTACTTCCAACATTTTTTAAAATCACAGCTTCTAGAAGTTTTGCATGATTTCTTAAAAAACACGAGTTTTTAGAAAATCTATTTTATTAAATAAATGGAATCAACAAAGTATGCACATTCCACGTCATAACGACTTTCTATAGTTTGTGCATGCGTTTGGAAATAAGAAAAGCTTACTTCCCCCATTTTTTAAAATCACAACTTCTAGAAGGTTTACATGATTTCTTAAAAAACACGAGTTTTTAGAAAATGTGTTTTATTTCATAAATGGAATCAACAATGTATGCACATTCTACATCATAGCGACTTTCTATAGTTTGCGCATGCGTTTGGAAATAAGAAAAGCTTACTTCCCCCATTTTTTAAAATCACAGCTTCTAGAAGGTTTACATGATTTCTTAAAAAACATGAGTTTTTAGAAAATGTGTTTTATTTCATAAATGGAATCAACAAAGTATGCACATTCTACGTGATAACGACTTTCTATAGTTTGCCCTTGCGTCCGGAAATAAGAAAAGCTTACTTCCACCATTTCTTAAAATCACAGCTTCTAGAAGGTTTACATGATTTCGTAAAAAACACGAGTTTTTAGAAAATGTGTTTTATTTCATAAATGGAATCTACAGAGTATGCACATTCTACCTCTAAACGACTTTCTATAGTTTGCACATGCGTCCGGAAATAGGAAAAGCTTACTTCCACCGTTTTTTAAAATCACAGTTTCTAGAAGGTTTACATGACTTCTTAAAAAACACGAGTTTTTAGAAAATTTGTTTTACTTCATAAATGGAATCAACAAAGTATGCACATTCTACGTCATAACGACTTTCTACAGTTTGCGCATGCGTCCGGAAGTAAGAAAAGCTTACCTCCCCCGTTTTTTAAAATCACAGATTCTAGAAGTTTTGCATGATTTCTTAAAAAACACGAGTTTTTAGAAAATGTTTGTTATTAAATAAATGGAATCAACAAAGTATGCACATTCTACGTCATAACGACTTTCTATAGTTTGCGCATGCGTTTGGAAATAAGAAAAGCTTACTTCCCCCGTTTTTTAAAATCACAGCTTCTAGAAGGTTTACATGATTTCTTAAAAAACACGAGTTTTTAGAAAATGTGTTTTATTTCATAAATGGAATCAACAAAGTATGCACATTCTACGTCATAACGACTTTCTATAGTTTGCACATGCGTCCGGAAATTAGAAAAGCTTACTTCCCCCGTTTTTTAAAATCACAGCTTCTAGAAGGTTTACATGATTTCTTAAAAAACACGAGTTTTTGGAAAATGTGTTTTATTTCATAAATGGAATCAACAAAGTATGCACATTCTACGTCATAACGAATTTTTATAGTTTGCGCATGCGTTTGGAAATAAGAAAAGCTTACTTCCCCCGTTTTTTAAAATCACAGCTTCTAAAGGTTTACATGAGTTCTTAAAAAACACGAGTTATTAGAAAATGTGTTTTATTTCATAAATGGAATCAACAAAGTATGCACATTCTATGTCATAGCGAGTTGCTATAGTTTGAGCATGCTTCCGGAAATAAGAAAAGCTTACTTCCACCGTTTTTTAAAATCACAGCTTCCAGAAGGTTTACATGATTTCTTAAAAAACACTAGTTTTTAGAAAATGTGTTTTATTTCATAAATGGAATCAACAAAGTATGCAAATTCTATGTCATAATGACTTTCTATAGTTTGGACATTCGTCTGGAAATAATAAAAGCTTACTTCCAGCGTTTTTTAAAATCACAGCTTCTAGAAGGTTTACATGATTTCATAAAAAACACGAGTTTTTAGAAAATGTGTTTTATTTCATAAATGTAATCTACAAAGTATGCACATTCTACGTCATAACGACTTTCTATAGTTTGCGCATGCGTCCGGAAATAAGAAAAGCTTACTTCCCCCGTTTTTTAAAATAACAGCTTCTAGAAGGTTTACATGATTTCTTAAAAAACATGAGTTTTTAGAAAATGTGTTTTATTTCATAAATGGAATCAACAATGTATGCACATTCTACGTCATAACGACTTTCTATAGTTTGCGCATGCGTCCGGAAATAAGCAAAGCCTACTTCCACAATTTTTTAAAATCACAGCCTGTAGAAAATTTACATGATTTCGTAAAAAACACGAGTTTTTAGAAAATGATTTTTATTTCATAAATGGAATCTACAAAGTATGCAAATTCTACATCATAATGACTTTCTACAGTTTGTGCTTGCATCCAGAAATAAGAAAAGCTTACTTCCCCCTTTTTTCAAAATCACAGCTTCTAGAAGGTTTACATGATTTCTAAAAAAACACGAGTTTTTAGAAAATGTGTTTTATTTCATAAATGGAATCAAAAAAGTATGCGCATTCTACGTCATAACGACTTTCTATAGTTTGCGCATGCGTCCGAAAATAAGAAAAGCTTACTTCCAACGTTTTTTAAAATCACAGCTTCTAGAAGGTTTACATGATTTCTTAAAAAACACGAGTTTTTAGAAAATGTGTTTTATTTCATAAATGGAATCAACAAACTATGCACATTCTACGTCATAACGAATTTCTATAGTTTGCGTATTCAACCAGAAATAAGAAAATCTTACTTCCACAGTTTTTTAAAATGACAACTTCTAGAATGTTTACATGATTTCGTAAAAAACACAAGTTTTTAGAAAATGTGTTTTATTTCATAAATGGAATCTACAAAGTACGCGCATTCTTCGTCATAACGACTTTCTATATTTTGCGCATCCGTTTGGAAATAAGAAAAGCTTACTTCCCTCGTTTTTTAAAATCACAACTTCTAGAAGGTTTACATGATTTGTTAAAAAACACGAGTTTTTAGAAAATGTGTTTTATTTCATAAATGGAATCAACAAAGTATGCACATTCTACGTCATGATGACTTTCTATAGTTTGCGCATGCGTCCGCAAATAAGAAAAGCTTACTTCCACCGTTTTTTAAAATCACAGCTTCTAGAAGGTTTACATGATTTCGTAAAAAACACGAGTTTTTAGAAAATGTGTTTTATTTCATAAATGGAATCAACAAAGTATGCACATTCTACGTCATAACGACTTTCTATAGTTTGCGCATGCGTCCGCAAATAAGAAAAGCTTACTTCCACCGTTTTTTAAAATCACAGCTTCTAGAAGGTTTACATGATTTTGTAAAAAACACGAGTTTTTAGAAAATGTGTTTTATTTCATAAATGGAATCTACAAAGTATGCACATTCTACGTCATAACGACTTTCTATAGTTTGCGCATGCGTCCGGAAATAAGAAAAGCTTACTTCCGCTGTTTTTTAAAATCACAGCTTCTAGAAGGTTTACATGATTTCTTAAAAAACACGAGTTTTTAGAAAATGTGTTTTATTTCATAAATGGAATCAACAAAGTATGCACATTCTACGTCATAACGACTTTCTATAGTTTGCGCATGCGTCCGGAAATAGGAAAAGCTTACTTCCGCCGTTTTTTAAAATCACAGCTTCTAGAAGGTTTACATGATTTCTTAAAAAACATGAGTTTTTAGAAAATGTGTTTTATTTCATAAATGGAATCAACAAAGTATGCACATTCTACGTCATAACCACTTTCTATAGTTTCCGCATGCGTTTGGAAATAAGAAAAGCTTACTTCCCCCATTTTTTAAAATCACAGCTTCTAGAAGGTTTACATGATTTCTTAAAAAACACGAGTTTTTACAAAATGTGTTTTATTTCATAAATGGAATCAACAAAGTATGCACATTCTACGTCATAACGACTTTCTAATGTTTGCGCATGAGTCCGGAAATAAGAAAAGCTTACTTCCACCATTTTTTAAAATCACAGCTTCTAGAAGGTTTACATGATTTCTTAAAAAACACGAGTTTTTAGAAAATGTGTTTTATTTCATAAATGGAATCAACAAAGTCTTCACATTCTATGTCATAACGACTTTCTATAGTTTGCGCATGCGTCCGGAAATAATAAAAGCTTACTTCCACCATTTTTTAAAATCACAGCTTCTAGAAGGTTTACACGATTTATTAAGAAACACGAGTTTTTAGAAAATGTGTTTTATTTCCTAAATGGAATAAACAAAGTATGCACATTCTATGTCATAACGAATTTCTATAGTTTGCGCATGCATCCGGAAATAAGAAAAGCTTACTTCCACCGTTTTTTAAAATCACAGCTTCTAGAAGGTTTACATGATTTCGTAAAAAACACGTGTTTTTAGAAAATGTGTTTTATTTCATAAATGGAATCAACAAAGTATGCACATTCTATGTCATAACGACTTTCTATAGTTTGCGCATTCGTCCGGAAATAAGAAAAGCTTACTTCCACCATTTTTTAAAATCACAGCTTCTAGAAGGTTTACATGATTTCGTAAAAAACACGTGTTTTTAGAAAATGTGTTTTAGTTCATAAATGGAATCAACAAAGTATGCACATTCTACGTCATAACCAATTTCTATAGTTTGCGCATGCATCCGGAAATAAGAAAAGCTTACTTCCACCGTTTTTTAAAATCACCGCTTCTAGAAGGTTTACATGATTTCGTAAAAAAAACCAGTTTTTAGAAAATGTGTTTTAGTTCATAAATGGAATCAACAAAGTATGCACATTCTACGTCATAACGAATTTCTATAGTTTGCGCGTGCGTCCGGATATAAGAAAAGCTTACTTCCACCGTTTTTTAAAATCACAGCTTCTAGAAGGTTTACATGATTTCGTAAAAAAAACGAGTTTTTAGAAAATGTGTTTTATTTCATAAATGGAATCAACAAAGTATGCACATTCTACGTCATAACGACTTTCTATAGTTTGCGCATGCGTCCGGAAATAAGAAAAGCTTACTTCCACCATTTTTTAAAATCACAGCTTCTAGAAGGTTTACACAATTTCTTAAGAAACACGAGTTTTTAGAAAATGTGTTTTATTTCATAAATGGAATCAACAAAGTATGCACATTCTATGTCATAACGACTTTCTATTGTTTGCGCATTCGTCCGGAAATAAGAAAAGCTTACTTCCACCATTTTTTAAAATAACAGCTTCTAGAAGGTTTACATGATTTCTTAAAAAACATGAGTTTTTAGAGAATCTGTTTTATTTCATAAATGGAATCTACAAAGTATGCATATTCTATGTCATAACGACTTTATATAGTTTGCGCATGCGTTCGGAAATAAGAAAAGATTACTTCGCCCGTTTTTTAAAACCACAGCTTCTAGAAGGTTTACATTATTTCTTAAAAAACACGAGTTTTTAGAAAATGTGTTTTATTTCATAAATGGAATCAACAAAGTATGCACATTCTACGTCATAACGAATTTCTATAGTTTGCGCATGCGTTTGGAAATAAGAAAAGCTTACTTCCACCGTTTTTTAAAATCACAGCTTCTAGAAGGTTTACATGATTTCGTAAAAAACACGCGTTTTTAGAAAATGTGTTTTAGTTCATAAATGGAATCAACAAAGTATGCACATTGTACGTCATAACGAATTTCTATAGTTTGCGCATGCATCCGGAAATAAGAAAAGCTTACTTCCACCGTTTTTTAAAATCACATCTTCTAGAAGTTTTACATGATTTCCTAAAAAACACGAGTTTTTAGAAAATGTGTTTTATTTCATAAATGGAATCAACAAAGTATGCACATTCTACATCATAACGACTTTCTATAGTTTGCGCATGCGTCCGGAAATAAGAAAAGCTTACTTCCACCATTTTTTAAAATCACAGCTTCTAGAAGGTTTACATGATTTCTTAAAAAACACGAGTTTTTAGAAAATGTGTTTTATTTCATAAATGGAATCTACAAAGTATGCACATTCTACGTCATAACGACTTTCTATAGTTTGTGCATGCGTCCGGAAATAATAAAATCTTACTTCCACCATTTTTTAAAATCATGGATTCTAGAAGGTTTACATGATTTCTTAAAAAACACGAGTTTTTAGAAAATGTGTTTTATTTCATAAATGGAATCAACAAAGTTTGCACATTCTACGTCATAACGACTTTCTATAGATTGCGCATGCGTCCGGAAATAAGAAAAGCTTACTTCCACCATTTTTTAAAATCACAGCTTCTAGAAGGTTTACACGATTTCTTAAGAAACACGAGTTTTTAGAAAATGTGTTTTATTTCATAAATGGAATGAACAATGTATGCACATTCTACGTCATAACAACTTTCTATAGTTTGCGCATGCGTCCGGAAATAAGAAAAGCTTACTTCCACCATTTTTTAAAATCACAGCTTCTAGAAGTTTTGCATGATTTCTTAAGAAACACGAGTTTTTAGAAAATGTGTTTTATTTCATAAATGGAATGAACAAAGTATGCACATTCTACATCATAACAAATTTCTATAGTTTGCGCATGCGTCCGGAAATAAGAAAAGCTTACTTCCCCCGTTTTTTAAAATCACAGCTTCTAGAAGGTTTACATGATTTCTTAAAAAACACGAGTTTTTAGAAAATGTGTTTTATTTCATAAATGGAATCAACAACGTATGCACTTTCTACTTCATAATGACTTTCTATAGTTTGCGCATGCGTTTGGAAATAAGAAAAGCTTACTTCCCCCGTTTTTTAAAATCACAGCTTCTAGAAGGTTTACATGATTTCTTAAAGAACACGAGTTTTTAGAAAATGTGTTTTATTTCATAAATGGAATCTACAAAGTATGCACATTCTACGTCATAAGGACTTTCTATAGTTTGCGCATGCGTTTGGAAATAAGAAAAGCTTACTTCCCCCGTTTTTTAAAATCACAGCTTCTAGAAGGTTTACATGATTTCTTAAAAAACATGAGTTTTTAGAAACTGTGTTTTATTTCATAAATGGAATCAACAAAGTATGCACATTCTATGTCATAACGACTTTCTATAGTTTGCGCATATGTCCAGAAATAAGAAAAGCTTACTTCCACCGTTTTTTAAAATCACAGCTTCTAGAAGGTTTACATGATTTCTTAAAAAACACGAGTTTTAGGAAAATGTGTTTTATTTCATAAATGGAATCAAAAAAGTATGCACATTCTACGTCATAACAACTTTCTATAGTTTGCGCATGCGTTTGGAAATAAGAAAAGCTTACTTCCCCCGTTTTTTAAAATCACAGCTTCTAGAAGGTTTACATGATTTCTTAAAAAACACGAGTTTTTAGAAAATGTGTTTTATTTCATAAATGGAATCTAAAAAGTATGCACATTCTACATCATAACGACTTTCTATAGTTCGCGCATGCGTCCGGAAATAAGAAAAGCTTACTTCCACCGTTTTTTAAAATCACAGCTTCTAGAAGGTTTACATGATTTCGTAAAAAACATGAGTTTTTAGAAAATGTGTTTTATTTCATAAATGGAATCTACAAAGTATGCACATTCTACGTCATAACTACTTTCTATAGTTTGCGCATGCGTCCGGAAATAAGAAAAGCTTACTTCCCCCGTTTTTTGAAATCACAGCTTCTAGAAGGTTTACATGATTTCTTAAAAAACGCGAGTTTTTAGAAAATGTGTTTTATTTCATAAATGGAATCTACAAAGTATGCACATTCTAGGTCATAACGACTTTCTCTAGCTTGCGCACGCGTCCGGAAATAAGAAAAGCTTACTTCCACCGTTTTTTAAAATCAGAGCTTCTAGAAGGTTTACATGATTTCGTAAAAAACACGAGTTTTTAGAAAATGTGTTTTATTTCATAAATGGAATCTACAAAGTATGCACATTCTATGTCATAACGAGTTTCTATAGTTTGCGCATGCGTCCGGAAATAAGAAAAGCTTACTCCCCCCGTTTTTTAAAATCACAGCTTCTAGAAGGTTTACATGATTTCTTAAAAAACACGAGATTTAGGAAAATGTGTTTTATTTCATAAATGGAATCAACAAAGTATGCACATTCTACGTCATAACGACTTTCTATAGTTTGCGCATGCGTCCGGAAATAAGAAAAGCTTACTCCCCCCGTTTTTTAAAATCACAGCTTCTAGAAGGTTTACATGATTTCTTAAAAAACACGAGATTTAGGAAAATGTGTTTTATTTCATAAATGGAATCAACAAAGTATGCACATTCTACGTCATAACGACTTTCTAGAGTTTGCGCATGCGTCCGGAAATAAGAAAAGCTTACTTCCACCGTTTTTTAAAATCACAGCTTCGCAAAGGTTTACACGATTTCTTAAAAAACACGAGTTTTTAGAAAATGTGTTTTATTTCATAAATGGAATCAACAAAGTATGCACATTCTACGTCATAACGACTTTCTATTGTTTGTGCATGCGTCCGGAAATAAGAAAAGCTTACTTCCACCGTTTTTTAAAATCACAGCTTCTAGAAGATTTACATGATTTCTTAAAAAACACGAGTTTTTAGAAAATGTG
Source organism: Larix kaempferi (assembly GCA_027924585.1). NCBI lineage: Eukaryota > Viridiplantae > Streptophyta > Pinopsida > Pinales > Pinaceae > Larix > Larix kaempferi. The sequence goes on from BSBM01000217.1 coordinate 41,012,996, forward strand.
TTTTATTTCATAAATGGAATCAACAAAGTATGCACATTCTACATCATAACGACTTTCTATAGTTTGCGCATGCGTTTGGAAATAAGAAAAGCTTACTTCCCCCGTTTTTTAAAATCACAGCTTCTAGAAGGTTTACATGATTTCTTAAAAAACACGAGTTTTTAGAAAATGTGTTTTATTTCATAAATGGAATCAACAAAGTATGCACATTCTACGTCGTAACGACTTTCTATAGTTTGCGCATGCATCCGGAAATAAGAAAAGCTTACTTCCACCGTTTTTTAAAATCACAGCTTCTAGAAGGTTTATATGATTTCTTAAAAAACACGAGTTTTTAGAAAATGTGTTTTATTTCATAAATGGAATCAAAAAATTATGCACATTCTACGTCATAACGACTTTCTATAGTTTGCGGATGCGTTTGGAAATAAGAAAACCTTACTTCCCCCGTTTTTTAAAATCACAGCATCTAGAAGGTTTACATGATTTCGTAAAAAACACGAGTTTTTAGAAACTGTGCTTTATTTCATAAATGGAATTTACAAAGTATGCACATTCTATGTCATAACGACTTTCTATAGTTTGCACATAGGTGCGGAAATAAGAAAAGCTTACTTCCACCATTTTTTAAAATCACAGCTTCTAGAAGGTTTACATGATTTCGTAAAAAACACGAGTTTTTAGAAAATGTGTTTTATTTCATAAATGGAACCTACAAAGTATGCACATTCTACGTCATAACGACTTTCTAGAGTTTGCACATAGGTCCGGAAATAAGAAAAGGTTACTTCCCTCGTTTTTTAAAATCACAGCTTCTAGAAGGTTTACATGATTTGTTAAAAAACACGAGTTTTTAGAAAATGTGTTTTATTTCATAAATGGAATAAACAAAGTATGCACATTCTACATCATAACGACTTTCTATAGTTTGCGTATGCGTTCGGAAATAAGAAAAGCTTACTTCCCCCGTTTTTTAAAATCACAGCTTCTAGAAGGTTTACATGGTTTCGTAAAAAACACGAGTTTTTAGAAAATGTGTTTTATTTCATAAATGGAATCTACAAAGTATGCACATTGTACGTCATAACGACTTTCTATAGTTTGCGCATAGGTCCAGAAATAAGAAAAGCTTACTTCCACCGTTTTTTAAAATCACAGCTTCTAGAAGGTTTACATCATTTCGTAAAAAACACGAGTTTTTAGAAAATTTGTTTTATTTCATAAATGGAACCTACAAAGTATGCACATTCTACGTCATAACGACTTTGTATAGTTTGCGCATAGGTCCGGAAATAAGAAAAGCTTACTTTCACCGTTTTTTAAAATCACAGCTTGTAGAAGGTTTACATGATTTCTTAAAAAACACGAGTTTTTAGAAAATGTGTTTTATTCCATAAATGGAATCAACAAAATATGCACATTGTACGTCATAACGACTTTCTATAGTTTGCGCATGGATACAGAAATAAGAAAAGCTTCCTTCCCCGTTTTTTTAAAATCACAGCTTCTAGAAGATTTACATGATTTCTTAAAAAACACGAGTTTTTAGAAAATGTGTTTTATTTCATAAATGGAATCTACAAAGTATGCACATTCTACGTCATAATGACTTTCTATAGTTTGCACATTAGTCCGGAAATAAGAAAAGCTTACTTGCCCCGATTTTTTAAATCACAGCTTCTAGAAGGTTTACATGATTTCTTAAAAAACACGAGTTTTTAGAAAATGTGTTTTATTTCGTAAATGGAATCAACAAAGTATGCACATTCTATGTCATAGCGGCTTTCTATAGTTTGCGCATGCATTTGGAAATAAGAAAAGCTTACTTCCACCGTTTTTTAAAATCACAGCTTCTAGAAGGTTTACATGATTTCTTAGAAAACACGACTTTTTAGAAAATGTGTTTTATTTCATAAATGGAATCAAGAAAGTGTGCACATTCTACGCCATAACGACTTTCTATAGTTTGCACATGCATCCAGAAATAAGAAAAGCTTACTTCCCCCGTTTTTTAAAATCACAGCTTCTAGAAGGTTTACATGATTTCTTAAAAAACACGAGTTTTTAGAAAATGTGTTTTATTTCATAAATGGAATCAACAAAGTATGCACATTCGACGCCATAACGACTTTCTATAGTTTGCGCATGCGTTTGGAAATAAGAAAAGCTTACTTCCCCCATTTTTTAAAATCACAGCTTCTAGAAGGTTTACATGATTTCTTAAAAAACATGAGTTTTTAGAAAATGTGTTTTATTTCATAAATAGAATCAACAAAGTATGCATATTCTACGTCATAACGACTTTCTATAGTTTGCGCATGCGTCCAGAAATAAGAAAAGCTTACTTCCACCGTATTTTAAAATCACAGCTTCTAGATGGTTTACACGATTTCTTAAAAAACACGAGTTTTTAGAAAATGTGTTTTATTTCCTAAATGGAATCTACAAAGTATACACATTCTACGTCATAACGACTTTCTATAGTTTGCGCATGCGTCCAGAAATAAGAAAAGCTTACTTCCCCCGTTTTTTAAAATCACAGCTTCTAGAAGTTTTACATGATTTCTTAAAAAACACGAGTTTTTAGAAAATGTGTTTTATTTCACAAATGGAATCAACAAAGTATGCATGTTCTACGTCATAACGACTTTCTATAGTTTGCGCATGCGTTTGGAAATAAGAAAAGCTTACTTGCCCCGTTTTTTAAAATCACAGCTTCTAGAAGCTTTACATGATTTGTTAAAAAACACGAGTTTTTAGAAAATGTGTTTTATTTTATAAATGGAATCAACAAAGTATGCACATTTTACGTCATAACGACTTTCTATAGTTTGCGCATCCGTCCGGAAATAAGAAAAGCTTACTTCCACCGTTTTTTTAAATCACAGCTTCCAGAAGGTTTACATGATTTCGTAAAAACCACGAGTTTTTAGAAAATGTGTTTTATTTCATAAATGGAATCTACAAAGTATGCATATTCTACATCATAACGACTTTCTTTAGTTTGCGCATGCGTCCGGAAATAAGAAAAGCTTACTTCCACCGTTTTTTAAAATCACAGCTTCTAGAAGATTTACATGATTTCGTAAAAAACACGAGTTTTTAGAAAATGTGTTTTATTTCATAAATGGAATCTACAAAGTATGCACATTCTATGTCATAACGACTTTCTATAGTTTGCGCATGCGTTTGGAAATAAGAAAAGCTTACTTGCCCCGTTTTTTAAAATCACAGCTTCTAGAAGGCTTACATGATTTCTTAAAAAACACGAGTTTTTAGAAAATGTGTTTTATTTCATAAATGGAATCAACAAAGTATGCACATTCTACATCATAGCGACTTTCTATAGTTTGCGCATGCGTTTGGAAATAAGAAAAGCTTACTTCTCCGGTTTTTTAAAATCACAGGTTCTAGATCGTTTACATGATTTCTTAAAAAACACGAGTTGTTAGAAAATGTGTTTTATTTCATAAATGAAATCAACAAAGTATGCACATTCTACGTCATAACGACTTTCTATAGTTTGCGCATGCGTCCGGAAATAAGAAAAGCTTACTTGCACCGTTTTTTAAAATCAAAGCTTCTAGAAGGTTTACATGATTTCTTAAAAAACACGAGTTTTTAGAAAATGTGTTTTATTTCATAAATGGAATCAACAAAGTATGCACATTCTACGTCATAACGATTTTCTATAGTTTGCGCATGCATCCGGAAATAATAAAAGCTTACTTCCCCCGTTTTTTAAAATCACATCTTCTAGAAGGTTTACATGATTTCTTAAAAAAGACGAGCTTTTAGAAAATGTGTTTTATTTCATAAATGGAATCAACAAAGTCTGCACATTCTACGTCATAACGACTTTCTATAGTTTGTGCATTTGTCCGGAAATAAGAAAAGCTTACTTCCCCCGTTTTTTTAAATCACAGCTTCTAGAAGGTTTACATGATTTCTTAAAAAACACGAGTTTTTAGAAAATGTGTTTTATTTCATAAATAGAATCAACAAAGTATGCACATTCTACGTCATAACGACTTTCTATAGTTTCCGCATGCATACGGAAATAAGAAAAGCTTCCTTCCCCCTTTTTTTAAAATCACAGCTTCTAGAAGGTTTACATGATTTCTTAAAAAACACGAGTTTTTAGAAAATGTGTTTTATTTCATAAATGGAATCAACAAAGTATGCACATTCTACTTCATAACGACTTTCTATAGTTTGCGCATTCGTCCGGAAATAAGAAAAGCTTACTTCCACCATTTTTTAAAATCACGGATTCTAGAAGGTTTACATGATTTCTTAAAAAACATGAATTTTTAGAAAATGCGTTTTATTTCATAAATGGAATCAACAAAGTATGCACATTCTACGTCATAACGACTTTCTATGGTTTGCACATGCGTTTGGAAATAAGAAAAGCTTACTTGCCCCGTTTTTTAAAATCACAGCTTCTAGAAGGTTTACATGATTTCTTAGAAAACACGAGTTTTTAGAAAATGTGTTTTATTTCATAAATGGAATCAAAAAGTATGCACATTCTATGTCATAGCGACTTTCTGTAGTTTGGGCATGCGTTTGGAAATAAGAAAAGCTTACTTCCACCGTTTTTAAAATCACAGCTTCTAGAAGGTTTACATGGTTTCGTAAAAAACAAGAGTTTTTAAAAAATGTGTTTTATTTCATAAATGGAATCTACAAAGTATGCACATTCTACGTCATAACGACTTTCTATAGTTTGCGCATGCGTCCGGAAATAAGAAAAGATTACTTCCGCCGTTTTTTAAAATCACAGCTTCTAGAATGTTTACATGATTTCGTAAAAAGCACGAGTTTTTAGAAAATGTGTTTTATTTCATAAATGGAATCTAGAAAGTATGCACATGCTACATCATAACAACTTTCTATAGTTTGCGCATGCGTCCGGAAATAAGAAAAGCTTACTTCCACCGTTTTTTAAAATCACAGCTTCTAGAAGTTTTACATGATTTCGTAAAAAACACAAGTTTTTAGAAAATGTGTTTTATTTCATAAATGGAATCTACAAAGTATGCACATTCTACGTCATAACGACTTTCTATAGTTTGCGCATGCGTCCGGAAATAAGAAAAGCTTACTTCCCCGGTTTTTTAAAATCACAGCTTCTACAAGGCTTACATGATTTCGTAAAAAACACGAGTTTTTAGAAAATGTGTTTTATTTCATAAATGGAATCAACAAAGTATGCACATTCTACGTCATAACGACTTTCTATAGTTTGCGCATGCGTTTGGAAATATGAAAAGTTTACTTCTCCCGTTTTTTAAAATCACAACTTGTAGAAGGTTTACATGATTTCTTAAAAAACACGAGTTGTTAGAAAATGTGTTTTATTTCATAAATGTAATCAAGAAAGTATGCACATTCTACGTCATAACGACTCTCTATAGTTTGCGCATGCGTCCAGAAATAAGAAAAGCTTACTTCCACCGTTTTTTAAAATCAAAGCTTCTAGAAGGTTTACATGAGTTCTTAAAAAACACGAGTTTTTAGAAAATGTGTTTTATTTCATAAATGGAATCAACAAAGTATGCACATTCTACGTCATAACGACTTTCTATAGTTTGCGCATTCGTCCGGAAATAAGAAAAGCTCACTTCCACCGTTTTTTAAAATCACAGCTTCTAGAAGGTTTACATGATTTATTAAAAAACACAAGTTTTTAGAAAATGTGTTTTATTTCATAAATGGAATCTACAAAGTATGCACATTCTACGTCATAACGACTTTCTATAGTTTGCGCATCCGTCCGGAAATAAGAAAATCTTACTTCCCTCATTTTTTAAAATCACAGAGTCTAGTAGGTTTACATGATTTCTTAAAAAACACGAGTTTTTAGAAAATGTGTTTTATTTCATAAATGGAATCAACAAAGTATGCACATTCTACCTTATAACGACTTTCTATAGTTTGCGCATGCGTCCGGAAATAAGAAAATTTTACTTCCACCGTTTTTTAAAATCGCAGCTTCTAGAAGGTTTACATGATTTCTTAAAAAAAACAAGTTTTTAGAAAATGTGTTTTATTTCATAAATGGAATCAACAAAGTATGCACATTCTACGTCATAATGACTTTCTATAGTTTGCGCATTCGTCCGGAAATAAGAAAAGCTTACTTCCACCGTTTTTTAAAATCACAGCTTCTAGAAGGTTTACATGATTTCGTAAAAAACACGAGTTTTTAGAAAATGTGTTTTATTTCCTAAATGGAATCAACAAAGTATGCACATTCTACGTCATAACGTGTTCGGGTACACAGGGTACTACCAAAGGACCGAACACCAAGAGCAACTGTTGGCCCGGTTTTGCAACCAGGCTTAGTGCTATGGGCACCTGCTAACTAGTAGCAGCAGTTTCAATAGAAATAAAAACAATAAACTAAATAAACAATACTATTCATGGATCTAAGCAAGAATTTAAACAAATAATGTAAACATTTCAAAATCAAGAACAAGAAACATAAGAAATAATTTTTTTTGTATTGAAAAGTGGGGGGCAAGCAAGTGCTTGCGATATTACCTTCAATGGTGAAGGTTGATGTTGAGCAACTCCCAAGATGAGTAGCTCCAAACTCCAATAGGTCTCTTTCTCCAAGGTTGCTTCAATGGCTAAAAGTGCTCAGGGGAGATTTCAGCAGCATAAGGATGAGATAATGGAAGGATGTGAAATGAGGAGCCCCTACCACCTTTTTATAGGTTTTGGTGGTGAGGAATACCATTTGTGGTTTTGTGGAAACCAACGGTATTGACCAACATGGTTTAGGTACTTTTCCCTCCTTTTTCCTTTTTTGAATAAAAATAATATTTTAATTCCCTTTTTAATATTTTTGGGAATTTGGACCCTTTTTGAGGGTTTTTTATGATTTTCTTGGAAAAATAATCTTTTTTTTTAATGGAAAAAGGGGTGTACTAAGGTCTTTTGGTGACCTTTTGTTGGTTTCAGAGGCTCAGATGGTGGAAAAGTGGACAAATGGGTCATGTGAGTAAGGGAATGAGCTAGTGAGCGCTTTTTAGGTGTTAACAGCAACCACTTCACACAAACAGATCACAGATCAACACACCGATGTTTTGACGTGGTTTAAACCCTCTTGAGGGAAACACTCCATGGCCCTGGCCAAATAGCTTCTACGGGACAATTTATTATGCAAAGAAAGAAAGTTACAAATGAGCTTCTCATAATCGAGCAACTAAACAATGACCCTCCATGCTCTTTAAATAGAGATCATGGACCAATCGGGTGTTAAGCCACGGATCAAGGTTAGGTTTGATCTAAGAGAAGTTGAGCCGTCGGATCACTGTATGTCAGAAACATATCGTGACCGTCGGATTAAGTATGTACAAATGCATACTAATGCATACTAAAGAAACACACTATCCCTAACGGATATATTACACAAGTTGATCTTAACTAACTCCTAAGTGTCTAAATATCCTAACGTCCCCCCTTAAGAACAACTTGGGATAGGATTGAAGGATTTACAAAAGTGACACTATTAGGAGAAGGAAGGAGGCATTAGAGCCTATCCCCCCTTAATGACAAGTTCCTGAACTCCTAACATAGATCGAAGTTTAGAAAACTTCGCTTCTGTAAGAGACTTGGTGAAGATGTCTGCAACTTGATCATCTGTAGGGCAAAAGAGCACTTCAAGAACACGATCATGAACAAGATTTCTGATGAAGTGCATATGTAGCTCAATGTGTTTGTTGTGTTGATGTAGAACTGGATCTTTGGAAAGCTTGATGGCACTTTGATTGTCGCACCAAAGTGGAGTAGGCTGCTGCTGCTCGAATCCAAACTCTGAAAGGATCTGTCGAAGCCATAAAGCTTCCTGACTGGCATTAACTGCTGCTCGATATTCTGCCTCTGCTGAAGAAAGAGCAAGAGCTTGTTGTTTCTTACAAGCCCAAGTAATAGGTCCAGATCCCAGACTGAAAACATAACCTGCAGTAGACTTTCGATCATCAGGATCGCCGGCCCAATCTGAATCAGTGAAACCAACCAACAAAGGTTTCCCCCCTGTACTGTAATGAATCCCAAACTGAACTGTACCTCGAATATATCGAAGTATTCTTTTAGCTACTTTCCAGTGACTTTCATGAGGTGTCTACATATAACGGGCAACTCGACCAATGGCAAAGGAAAGGTCAGGACGGGAATGAGTTAAGTATAAAAGACTACCAACAAGCCGACGATACAAGGTGGCATCTACTTCAGGTGAAGTACAAGTGGCAAAAAGTTTGACTCCAGACTGGAAGGGAGAAGGGGCTGGTGTACAATCTTCCACGTGAAAGCGACGAAGAAGGTCACAAGCATACTTAGACTGAGAAAGAAAGATTCCTTCTTTGGTTTGCAGAACTTGGAGACCATGAAAATAATGCAAATGTCCTAAGTCTGACATTTCAAAAGTTTGTTTAAGACTGGATTTCACATGGGTTATAAGCTGAGGGTCACTACCAGTAAGAATAAGGTCATCAACATATAGAACAAGTATGATGAGATGGTTTCCTACTTTCTTGGTATAGACATTGGGGTCAGAATGGCATCTAGAAAAACCAGTGTCAAGGAGAAAGCTATCCATTTTGGCATACCAAGCTCTAGGAGCTTGCTTAAGGCCATATAAGGATTTCTTAAGGCGACAGACAAGGCTAGAGTTATTCTGAACATAGCCAGGAGGTTGTTCCATGTAAATTTCCTCCTGTAAATCACCATGTAAGAAGGCAGACTTGACATCCATTTGATGGACTTCCCAGTTGTGTAAGGCTGCAAGGGAAAGAACAATGCGGATGGAGTTCATTTTGGCGACGGGAGCAAAGGTTTCATTGTAGTCAATCCCTTCAACTTGAGAAAAACCTTTGGCAACTAACCTTGCCTTAAGTCTTTCAACACTTCCATCTGATGCATACTTAGTTCTGTAGACCCATTTACATCTGACAAGTTTTCTTCCTTTTGGAAGAGGTACAAGATCCCAAGTATCGTTCGCCATTAAGGAACGATATTCTTCATCCATGGCTGCATCCCAATCTGGATTCCCTGAAGCTTCTGCAAAAGTTTCTGGATCATGATTCTCGGAAACTTGAGCCAAAAGAGAAGAGGCTCGCTGAAACTGAGAACGTGTTCGACGTTGATCTCTAGGATCACCGGCAAGATCACCAGCTACTTCACATGTTGAACGGACCCATCGAGGAAGCACTTGTGCTAGTGCAACTGGAGGAACATGAGCAGGCGGAGGTGGATTTTCATCCTCACTGTCATCATCAGAAACTGGAGTTGGAAACCTGTCAAGGAAGTTGGAAGAAGAAGAAGAAGGCACAAACGCCGAATCAAGCTCGCAGGCCAAAGATGGCACACTCGCCGAGTTAGGCTCGCAGGCCAAGATATTTTCATCAAATTTAACATCTCTTCTAATGATTATAGCATGAGAATGTGGTTGAAGAAGTCTATAACCTTTTACATCTTCAGAATATCCAACAAATATGCACTTTTCACTTTTAGGCTGCAATGCTTTCCGTTTTTCATCCGAAATGTGAGCCCATGCTTCACTACCAAACACACGAAAGTGACTTACATCAGGTTTAACTTTACTCCATGCTTCTTCCGGTGTTATACCTTGTAATGCTTTTGTGGGGGTGCGATTAACTATGTAATTTGCACAATTTATGGTTTCAGCCCAAAATTGAAGACTTAGTCCTTTAGATTGGATCATACAATTAGCCATTTCTTTTAAAGTGCGGTTCTTCCGCTCAGCTACACCATTTTGTTGTGGTGTATATGGAACATTGTGTTGTTGTTGGATGCCTTGTTCAGTGCAGAAAGTAGTGAACTGTTTGTTAACATATTCTCCTCCATTGTCAGATCTTAACTTGATAATTTGATGACCAGATTGTTTTTCAACAAGGGCCTTGTAGGCCAAGAACATGTTAAATACTTCGCTCTTAAGTTTTAGGAAATAAACCCAAGTGCATCTGGTGTAATCATCAATGAAAGTTAAGAAATATTTGAAACCAGAAAAGGAAGCAGATGGAAGAGGATCACACAAGTCACTATGCACAAGCTCCAAGGGAACCGAGGCGTGCCAAGAGGCACGTTTGTCAAAACTGTCTCGATGATGTTTTTCGAGTACACAACCGGAACAAACACCATCTCTGCAAGATACCATCGGAAGACCTGTCACCATATTTTCTTTACATAGTTGTTGCAATGAGTGATAATTTAAGTGACCAAATCGCTCATGCCAAAGTTTGCTCAAGTTATCACTATGAGCAACAAAAACTGAAGGGAAAGGTGATGACCCAAAGTTGTTAAACTTGTACAACCTGGTAATATCATCAACAATTCCGGTAGCTAGAACCTGTTGAGGATCTTTAAAATCCTTGATTACAACTTGGTGAGGTGTAAAGGTCACAGTTTTACCTTCACCAGAATGAGTGATCTGATAGACTGATAACAAATTGCAGAAAATTCTTGGAACACATAGTACATCACTAAAATGACCATTATCTACTGGAACTGTTCTAGCTCCTACAACACTTAGAGATCTATCATCACCAACAAATATTTGTTTGGTGTTACATTCATGCATAGTAGAAAAGATGGCTAGATCCTTAGCCATATGATAAGATGCTCCAGAATCAATGAGCCATTCATTTGAAGTAGAAGAAGAAGATGCATTATAAGAATAACCAGAAGCACAAAGTGCATGTCCATGAGAGGCAGATTCTGAAGGCAAATCTAGGCTGATGTGGTGCTTCTTCATTGCTGCTTCCAAGGATGCCATCTTCTTGAAACACTTAGATTCATCATGATTATCTTTCCCGCAATAGTTGCAATGACGCTCAGTCTTCTTGCCTTTTGGCTTGGATCCTTTGTCATTTTTTAAAGAAGGAGCTGACTGAGAGGGTTTTGGACCCTTGTTTGACTTATTATTGCGAAAATTTTGTTTCTTGGGAGGCTTGGACTTTTCTTTCTGTTGGGACAATAAGGCTTTCCCAGATGTATCTGCATTGTTGATTATTCCAAGATGAATGAGTTTATCTTGTTCCCTAATCAAGGAATCACAAAAGGATTCAAGACTAGGCTCTTGATAGCTAGCTGCATTCAAGGATGCTTTCATGGAGTAAAATGTAGATACAAAAACAGAATATGCAGGTCCAAGTTTGGAAAGAATATGATAAATGCACTGTTTGTCTTCCCTCTCAATCTTACATTCTGCACATAAGAGTTTAAGAGTTTTGTACTTAGATAAATAATCTTGAATGCATGAAAAGTCACTTGGATTTAAAGAAATCAACTCATTTTCGAGTTGGTGACCTTGAATTTCATTGTGTTTACCAAACACAGTTTCCAACTTGTCCCAAGCAGCATTAGGTTCATCAATTCCAGATATGTGGAATCGCAAATCAGTAGAGATTGACATCCCAATCAATCCACGAGCTTCATCAAATCTATTTGCCCATTTTATTTTCTTATCATCATCAGTGGGTTCTTTTTCTTTCCCTGTTGTAATTCTGAAAAGTCCCCTACTTCGTAGAACATCCTCCATACGAGATTTCCATGAGAAATAGTTGGAACTATTAAGTAGAATATCACAAGGGGCGGCCATATTTGTAAATTAATGGCTGTAAAAGCAGAAACCAATAGTTTGGATGTGAAGATCTCGAAAAAATAGGCGGTTTAAAAAAAAACGGCACTGAAAACTGACTCTGTATGATGAAGTTATGCTTGAACAAAGAAACTGTTGAAGATGTCCCCAATAGTGACGTGGCAGCTAGAGAATGTCCAGCAAAAAAAAAGAACCCCCCTCTTCCCAAAATGAACCTTTTGACAATCACTTTACAAGAAAGTTGCTTTAAGTGAACCACTTTTGTAAAATAAGTGATTTCACTCTTACAATGATATTACTTTTAAATAGTGCAACAAGGAAAAAAAACTTAAGTGACTCACTTGTATTTTTATTTTTTATTATTTAAGTGAGATGCACTTTTACAATAAAGTAACTTGAAAATAGAATATTGCATGCACTTTTTCTTTTAAAAGTAACTTCCCAAGACTTGAACTCAAGACCTATTAAGGAATAAAGCAACTTTGAACCAAGTGAGCTAGCTTAAAAGGTATGTAAAATATGGGAATGAGGAAGGGTTTTTTTTTTTTTTTTTTGTACTCTTCTTGCTCGGTTTGCGTGCTTGCCCTTTTTCCTGCAAAACAAACCACAAATCGAAACAAAAAAATCTTTTCCACATTTGTGGAGTTAGATCTTGTTAGCTTTCCTGGAAAGTCTATGTTTTCTCTCTGTTTCTGATTTGCGAAGATCGCGCAAGGTGCACGGCAAAGAGCATACGCAGCCGAGAAAAACCCTTTCCCTTTCTGTTTCTGATTTGCCGAGATCGCTCAAGGTGCATGGAAAAGAGCATACACAGATGGGAAAGCAACAATCCGAATCCAAAAAAAAATCTAACAGTAAAAAAAAGGAAATATGAGATTTTTTCTTTTCAAAAGACGAAATAAAAAAATGAGTCACTGTAACATTATACCTTCAGATCTGATGAAATACGCGTTTCTGGAGCAACCGGGAACCGTTTTCGATCAAACGAAAACTATTTTCCAATGGAAACGACACTCCAGACGCAATGGAACACCTCCCAAAGCCCAAAAATGCATAGAAATACCAGAACTAGAAACCCTTTCGAGTTTCGGCAACAACAATTCAATATCTGGATCACAACCGGAAGCGGCACTTCATAAAAGCTCTGATACCATGTTCGGGTACACAGGGTACTACCAAAGGACCGAACACCAAGAGAAACCACTTCACACAAACAGATCACAGATCAACACACCGATGTTTTGACGTGGTTTAAACCCTCTTGAGAGAAACACTCCACGGCCCCGGCCAAATAGCTTCGACGGGACAATTTATTATGCAAAGAAAGAAAGTTACAAATGAGCTTCTCATAATCGATCAACTAAACAATGACCCTCCATGCTCTTTAAATAGAGATTATGGACCAATCGGGTGTTAAGCCACGGATCAAGGTTAGGTTTGATCTAAGAGAAGTTGAGCCGTCGGATCACTCTATGTCGGAAACATATCGTGACCGTCGGATTAAGTATGTACAAATGCATACTAATGCATACTAAAGAAACACACTATCCCTAACGGATATATTACACAAGTTGATCTTAACTAACTCCTAAGTGTCTAAATATCCTAACATAACGACTTTCTATAGTTTGTGCATGCGTCCGGAAATAAGAAAAGCTTACTTCCACCGTTTTTTAAAATCGCAGCTTCTAGAAGGTTTACATGATTTCTTAAAAAACACGAGTTTTTAGAAAATATGTTTTATTTCATAAATGGAATCAACAAAGTATGCACATTCTACGTCATAACGACTTTCTATAGTTTGCGCATGCATACGGAAATAAGAAAAGCTACCTTCCCCCTTTTTTTAAAATCACAGCTTCTAGAAGGTTTACATGATTTCTTAAAAAACACGAGTTTTTAGAAAATGTGTTTTATTTCCTAAATGGAATCTACAAAGTATACACATTCTACGTCATAACGACTTTCTATAGTTTGCGCATGCGTCTAGAAATAAGAAAAGCTTACTTCCCCCGTTTTTTAAAATCACAGCTTCTAGAAGTTTTACATGATTTCTTAAAAAACACGAGTTTTTAGAAAATGTGTTTTATTTCATAAATGGAATCAAAAAAGTATGCACATTCTACGTCATAACGACTTTCTACAGTTTGCGCATGCGTTTGGAAATAAGAAAAGCTTACTTCCCCTGTTTTTTAAAATCACAGCTTCTAGAAGGTTTACATGATTTGTTAAAAAACACGAGTTTTTAGAAAATGTGTTTTATTTAATAAATGGAATCAACAAAGTATGCACATTCTACGTCATAACGACTTTCTATAGTTTTCGCATGCATTTGGAAATAAGAAAAGCTTACTTCCACCGTTTTTTAAAATCATAGCTTCCAGAAGGTTTACATGATTTCGTAAAAAGCACAAGTTTTTAGAAAATGTGTTTTATTTCATAAATGGAATCTACAAAGTATGCACATTCTACATCATAACGACTTTCTATAGTTTGCGCATGCGTCACGAAATAAGAAAAGCTTACTTCCACCGTTTTTTAAAATCACAGCTTCTAGAAGGTCTACATGATTTCGTAAAAAACACGAGTTTTTAGAAAATGTGTTTTATTTCATAAATGGAATCTACAAAGTATGCACATTCTACGTCATAACAACTTTCTATAGTTTGCACATGCGTCTAGAAATAAGAAAAGCCTACTTCCCCCGTTTTTTAAAATCACAGCTTCTAGAAGGCTTACATGATTTCTTAAAAAACACGAGTTTCTAGAAAATGTGTTTTATTTCATAAATGGAATCAACAAAGTATGCACATTCTACGTCATAACGACTTTCTATAGTTTGCGCATTCGTTTGGAAATAAGAAAAGCTTACTTCTACCGTTTTTTAAAATCACAGCTTCTAGAAAGTATACATGATTTTTTTAAAAACACGAGTTGTTAGAAAATGTGTGTTATTTCATAAATGTAATCAACAAAGTATGCACATTCTACGTCATAACGACTTTCTATAGTTTGCGCATGCGTCCGTAAATAAAAAAAGCTTACTTCCACCGTTTTTTAAAATCAAAGCTTCTAGAAGGTTTACATGATTTCTTAAAAAACACGAATTTTTAGAAAATGTGTTTTATTTCATAAATGGAATAAAAAAAGTATGCACATTCTACGTCATAACGACTTTCTATAGTTTGCGCATTCGTCTGGAAATAAGAAAAGCTTACTTCCACCGTTTTTTGAAATCACAGCATCTAGAAGGTTTACATGATTTCGTAAAAAACAAGAGTTTTTAGAAAATGTGTTTTATTTCATAAATGGAATCTACAAAGTATGCACATTCTATGTCATAACGACTTTCTATAGTTTGTGCATGCGTCCGGAAATAAGAAAAGCTTACTTCCACCGTTTTTTAAAATCACAGCTTCTAGAAGGTTTACATGATTTCGAAAAAAACACGAGTTTTTAGAAAATGTGTTTTATTTCATAAATGGAATCTACAAAGTATGCACATTCTACGTCATAACGACTTTCTATAGTTTGCGCATGCGTCCGGAAATAAGAAAAGATTACTTCCCCCATTTTTCTAAATCATAGCTTCCAGAAGGTTTACATGATTTCTTAAAAAACACGAGTTTTTAGAAAATGTGTTTTATTTCATAAATGGAATCAACAAAGTATGCACATTCTACGTCATAACGACTTTCTATAGTTTTCGCATCCATTTGGAAATAAGAAAAGCTTACTTCCCCCGTTTATTAAAATCACAGCTTCTAGAAGGTTTACATGATTTCTTAAAAAACACGAGTTTTTAGAAAATGTCTTTTATTACATAAATGGAATCAACAAAGTATGCACATTCTACGTCATAACGACTTTCTATAGTTTGCGCATGCGTCCGGAAATAAGAAAAGCTTACTTCCACCGTTTTTCAAAATCACAGCTTCTAGAAGGTTTACATGATTTCATAAAAAACACGAGTTTTTAGAAAATGTGTTTTATTTCCTAAATGGAATCTACAAAGTATACACATTCTACGTCATAACGACTTTCTATAGTTTGCGCATGCGTCTAGAAATAAGAAAAGCTTACTTCCCCCGTTTTTTAAAATCACAGCTTCTAGAAGTTTTACATGATTTCTTAAAAAACACGAGTTTTTAGAAAATGTGTTTTATTTCATAAATGGAATCAAAAAAGTATGCACATTCTACGTCATAACGACTTTCTATAGTTTGCGCATGCGTTTGGAAATAAGAAAAGCTTACTTCCCCTGTTTTTTAAAATCACAGCTTCTAGAAGGTTTACATGATTTGTTAAAAAATACGAGTTTTTAGAAAATGTGTTTTATTTAATAAATGGAATCAACAAAGTATGCACATTCTACGTCATAACGACTTTCTATAGTTTTCGCATGCATTTGGAAATAAGAAAAGCTTACTTCCACCGTTTTTTAAAATCATAGCTTCCAGAAGGTTTACATGATTTCGTAAAAAGCACGAGTTTTTAGAAAATGTGTTTTATTTCATAAATGGAATCTACAAAGTATGCACATTCTACGTCATAACGACTTTCTATAGTTTGCGCATGCGTCCGGAAATAAGAAAAGCTTACTTCCCCCGTTTTTTAAAATCACAGCTTCTAGAAGGTTTACACGATTTCGTAGAAAACACGAGTTTTTAGAAAATGTGTTTTATTTCATAAATGGAATCTACAAAGTATGCACATTCTACGTCATAACAACTTTTTATAGTTTGCGCATGCGTCCGGAAATAAGAAATGCTTACTTCCCCCGTTTGTTAAAATCACAGCTTCTAGAGGGCTTAAATGATTTCTTAAAAAACACGAGTTTTTAGAAAATGTGTTTTATTTCATCAATGGAATCAACAAAGTATCCACATTCTACGTCATAACGACTTTCTATAGTTTGCGCATGCGTTTGGAAATAAGAAAAGCTTACTTCTCCCGTTTTTTAAAATCAGAGCTTCTAGAAGGTTTACATGATTTCTTAAAAAACATGAGTTATTATAAAATGTGTTTTATTTCATAAATGTAATCAACAAAGTATGCACATTCTATGTCATAACGACTTCCTATAGTTTGCGCATGCGTCCGGAAATAAGAAAAGCTTACTTCCACCGTTTTTTAAAATCAAAGCTTCTAGAAGGTTTACATGATTTCTTAAAAAACATGAGTTTTTAGAAAATGTGTTTTATTTCATAAATGGAATCAACAAGGTATGCACATTCTACGTCATAACGACTTTCTATAGTTTGCGCATTCGTCCGGAAATAAGAAAAGCTTATTTCCACCGTTTTTTAAATTCACAGCTTCTAGAAGATTTACATGATTTCGTAAAAAACATGAGTTTTTAGAAAATGTGTTTTATTTCATCAATGGAATCAACAAAGTATGCACATTCTACGTCATAACGACTTTCTATAGTTTGCACATGCGTCGAGAAATAAGAAAACCTTACTTCCACCGTTTTTTAAAATCACAGCTTCTAGAACGTTTACATGATTTCGTAAAAAACACGAGTTTTTAGAAAATGTGTATTATTTCATCAATGGAATCTACAAAGTATGCACATTCTACGTCATAACGACTTTCTATAGTTTGCGCATGCGTCCAGAAATAAGAAAAGCTTACTTCCCCCGTTTTTCTAAATCACAGCTTCCAGAAGGTTTACATGATTTCTTAAAAATAACGAGTTTTTAGAAAATGTGTTTTATTTCATAAATGGAATCAACAAAGTATGCACATTCTACGTCGTAACGACTTTCTATAGTTTTCGCATGCATTTGGAAATAAGAAAAGCTTACTTCCACTGTTTTTTTAAAATCACAGCTTCTAGAACGTTTACATGATTTCTTAAAAAACACGAGTTTATAGAAAATGTGTTTTATTTCATAAATGGAATCTACAAAGTATGCACATTCTACGTCATAACGACTTTCTATAGTTTGCGCACGCTTCCGGAAATAAGAAAATCTTACTTCCACCGTTTTTTAAAATCACAGCTTCTAGAAGGTTTACATGATTTCGTAAAAAACACGAGTTTTTAGAAAATGTGTTTTATTTCATAAATGGAATCTACAAAGTATGCACATTCTACGTCATAACGACTTTCTATAGTTTGCGCATGCGTCCGGAAATAAGAAAAGCTTACTTCCCCCGTTTTTTAAAATCACAGCTTCTAGAAGGTTTAGATGATTTCTTAAAAAACACGAGTTTTTAGAAAATGTGTTTTATTTCATAAATGGAATCAACAAAGTATGCACATTCTACGTCATAACGACTTTCTATAGTTTGCGCATGCGTTTGGAAATAAGAAAAGCTTACTTCCCCCGTTTTTTAAAATCACAGCTTCTATAAGGTTTACATGATTTCTTAAAAAACACGAGTTTTTAGAAAATGTGTTTTATTTCATAAATGGAATCAACAAAGTATGGCCATTCTATGTCATAACGACTTTCTATAGTTTGTGCATGCGTCCGGAAATAAAAAAAGCTTACTTCCACCGTTGTTTTAAGTCACAGCTTCTAGAAGTTTTACATGATTTCGTAAAAAACACGAGTTTTTAGAAAATGTGTTTTATTTCATAAATGGAATCTACAAAGTATGCACATTCTACGTCATAATGACTTTCTATAGTTTGCGCATGTGTCCGGAAATAAGAAAAGCTTACTTCCACCATTTTTTAAAATCACAGCATCTATAAGGTTTACATGATTTCGTAAAAAACACGAGTTTTTAGAAAATGTGTTTTATTTGATAAATGGAATCTACAAAGTATGCACATTCTACGTCATAACGACTTTCTATAGTTTGTACATCCGTCCGGAAATAAGAAACTCTTACTTCCCCCGTTTTTTAAAATCACAGCTTCTAGAAGGTTTACATGATTTCGTAAAAAACACGAGTGTTTCGAAAATGTGTTTTATTTCATCAATGGAATCTACAAAGTATGCACATTCTACGTCATAACGACTTTCTATAGTTTGCGCATGCGTCTGCGAATAAGAAAAGCTTACTTCCCCCGTTTTTTAAAATCACAGCTTCTAGAAGGTTTACATGATTTCTTAAAAAACACGAGTTTTTAGAAAATGTGTTTTATTTCATAAATGGAATCAACAAAGTATGGACATTCTACATCACAACGACTTTCTATAGTTTGCGCATGCATTTGGAAATAAGAAAATCTTACTTCCACCGTTTTTTAAAATCACAGCTTCTAGAAGGTTTACATGATTTCGTAAAAAACACGTGTTTTTAGAAAATGTGGTTTATTTCATAAATGGAATCAACAAAGTATGCACATTCTACGTCACAACGACTTTCTATAGTTTGCGCATGCGTCCGAAAATAAGAAAAGCTTATTTCCACCATTTTTTAAAATCACAGCTTCTAGAAGGTTTACATGATTTCGTAAAAAACACGAGTTTTTAGAAAATGTGTTTTATTTCATCAATGGAATCAACAAAGTATGCACATTCTACGTCATAACGACTTTCTATAGTTTGCGCATGCGTCCGGCAATAAGAAAAGCTTACTTCCACGGTTTTTTAAAATCACAGCTTCTAGAAGGTTTACATGATTTCGTAAAAAACACGAGTTTTTAGAAAATGAGTTTTATTTCATAAATGGAATCTACAAAGTATGCACATTCTACATCATAACGACTTTCTATAGTTGGCGCATGCGTCCGGAAATAAGAAAAGCTTACTTCCCCCAATTTTTAAAATCACGGCGTCTAGAAGTTTTACATGATTTCATAAAAAACACGAGTTTTTAAAAAATGTGTTTTATTTCATAAATGGAATCTACAAATTATGCACATTCTACGTCATAACAACTTTCTATAGTTTGCGCATGCATGCAGAAATAAGAATTGCTTACCTCCCCCATTTTTTAAAATCACAGATTCTAGAAATTTTGCATGATTTCTTAAAAAACACAAGTTTTTAAAAAATGTGTTTAATTAAATAAATGGAATCATCAAAGTATGCACATTCTACATCATAACGAGTTTCTGCAGTTTTCGCATTCGTCCGGAAATAAAAAAATCTTACTTCCACCGTTTTTCAAAATCACAGCTTCTAGAAGGTTTACATGATTTTGTAAAAAACACGAGTTTTTAGAAAATGTGTTTTATTTCATAAATGGAATCAACAAAGTATGCACATTCTACGTCATAACGAATTTATATAGTTTGCGCTTGCGTTTGGAAATAAGAAAAGCTTACTTCCCCCATTTTTTAAAATCACAGCTTCTAGAAGGTTTACATGACTTCTTAAAAAACACGAGTTTTTAGAAAATGTGTTTTATTTCATAAATGGAATCAACAAAGTATGCACATTCTACGTCATAACGACTTTCTGCAGTTTTCGCATTCATCCGGAAATAAGAAAAGTTTACTTCCGTCGTTTTTTAAAATCAGAGCTTCTAGAAGGTTTACATGATTTCGTAAAAAACACGAGTTTTTAGAAATTGTGTTTTATTTCATCAATGGAATCAACAAAGTATGGACATTCTATGTCATAACGACTTTCTATAGTTTGCGCATTCGTCCGGAAATAAGAAGAGCTTACTTCCACCGTTTTTTAAAATCACAGCTTCTAGAAGGTTTACATGATTTCTTAAAAAACACGAGTTTTTAGAAAATGCGTTTTATTAAATAAATGGAACCAACAAAGTATGCACATTCTATGTCATAACAACTTTCTATAGTTTGCGCATGAGTTCGGAAATAAGAAAAGCTTACTTCCACCGTTTTTTAAAATCACAGCTTCTAGAAGGTTTACATGATTTCTTAAAAAACATGAGTTTTTAGAAAATGTGTTTTATTAAATAAATGGAATCAACAATGTATGCACATTCTACGTCATAACGACTTTCTATAGATTGCGCATGCGTTTGGAAATAAGAAAAACTTACTTCCACCGTTTTTTAAAATCACAGCTTCTAGAAGGTTTACATGATTTCTTAAAAAACACGAGGTTTTAGAAAATGTGTTTTATTTCATAAATAGAATCAACAAAGTATGCACATTCTACGTCATAACGACTATCTATAGTTTGCGCATTCGTCCGGAAATATGAAAAGCTTACTTCCACTGTTTTTTAAAATCACAGCTTCTAGAAGGTTTACATGATTTCTTAAAAAACACGAGTTTTTAGAAAATGTGTTTTATTTCATAAATGGAATCTACAAAGTATGCACATTCTACGTCATAACGACTTTCTATAGTTTGCACATGCGTTTGGAAATAAGAAAAGCTTACTTCCCCCGTTTTTTAAAATCACAGCTTCTAGAAGGTTTACATGATTTCTTAAAAAACACGAGTTTTTAGAAAATGTGTTTTATTTCATAAATGGAATCAACAAAGTATGCACATTCTACGTCATAACGACTTTCTATAGTTTGTGCATGCGTTTGAAAATAAGAAAAACTTACTTCCCCAGTTTTTTAAAATCACGGCTTCTAGAAGGTTTACATGATTTCTTAAAAAACACGAGTTTTTAGAAAATGTGTTTTATTTCATAAATGGAATATACAAAGTATGCACATTCTACGTCATAACGAATTTCTATAGTTTGTGCATGCGTCCGGAAATAAGAAAAGCTTACATCCCCCGTTTTTTAAAATCACAGCTTCTAGAAGGTTTACATGATTTCTTAAAAAACACGAGTTTTTAGAAAATGTGTTTTATTTCTTAAATAGAATGAACAAAGTATGCACATTCTATGTCATAACGACTTTCTATAGTTTGCGCATTCGTCCGGAAATAAGAAAAGCTTACTTCCACCGTTTTTTAAAATCACAGCTTCTAGAAGGTTTACATGATTTCGTAAAAAACACGAGTATTTAGAAAATGTGTTTTATTTCATAAATGGAATCTACAAAGTATGCACATTCTATGTCATAACGACTTTCTATAGATTGCGCTTGCGTTTGGAAATAAGAAAAGCTTACTTCCCCCGTTTTTTAAAATCACAGCTTCTAGAAGGTTTACATGATTTCTTAAAAAACACGAGTTTTTAGAAAATGTGTTTTATTTCATAAATGGAATCAACAAAGTATGCACATTCTACGTCATATCAACTTTCTATAGTTTGCGCATGCGTTTGGAAATAAGAAAAGCTTACATCCCCCGTTTTTTAAAATCACAGCTTATAGAAGGTTTACATGATTTCTTAAAAAACACGAGTTTTTAGAAAATGTGTTTTATTTCATAAATGGAATCAACAAAGTATGCACATTCTACGTCATAATGACTTTCCATAGTTTGCGCATTCGTCGAGAAATAATAAAAGCTTACTTCCCCCGTTTTTTAAAATCACGGCTTATAGAAGGTTTACATAATTTCTTAAAAAACATGAGTTTTTAGAAAATGTGTTTTATTTCATAAATGGAATCAACAAAGTATGCACGTTCTACGTCATAATGACTTTCTATAGTTTGCACATGAGTTTGGAAATAAGAAAAGCTTACATCCCCCGTTTTTTAAAATCACAGCTTCTAGAAGGTTTACATGATTTCTTAAAAAACACGAGTTTTTAGAAAATGTGTTTTATTTCATAAATGGAAACAAGAAAGTATGCACATTCTACATCATAATGACTTTCTATAGTTTGCGCACGCGTCCGGAAATAAGAAAAGCTTATTTCCACCGTTTTTTAAAATCACAGCTTCTAGAAGGTTTACATGATTTCTTAAAAAACACGAGTTTTTAGAAAATGTGTTTTATTTCATAAATGGAAACAAGAAAGTATGCACATTCTACATCATAACGACTTTCTATAGTTTGTGCATGCGTCCGGAAATAAGAAACGCTTACTTCCCCCGTTTTTTAAAATCACAACTTCTAGAAGGTTTACGTGATTTCGTAAAAGACACGAGTTTTTAGAAAATGTGTTTTATTTCATAAATGGAATCTACAAAGTATGCACATTCTAAGTCATAACAACTTTCTGTAGTTTGCGCATTCGTCCGGAAATAAGAAAAGCTTACTTCCACCGTTTTTTAAAATCACAACTTCTAGAAGGTTTACATGATTTCTTAAAAAACACGAGTTTTTAGAAAATGTGTTTTATTTCATAAATGGAATCAACAAAGTATGCACATTCTACGTCATAACGACTTTCTATAGTTTGCGCATGCGTCCGCAAATAAGAAAAGCTTACTTCCACCGTTTTTTAAAATCACCGCTTCTAGAAGGTTTACATGATTTCTTAAAAAACACGAGTTTTTAGAAAATGTGTTTTATTTCATAAATGGAATCAACAAAGTATGCACATTCTACGTCCTAACGACTTTCTATAGTTTGCACATGCGTCCGCAAATAAGAAAAGGTTACTTCCACCGTTTTTTAAAATCACCGCTTCTAGAAGGTTTACATGATTTCTTAAAAAACACGAGTTTTTAGAAAATGTGTTTTATTTCATAAATGGAATCAACAAAGTATGCACATTCTACGTCATAACGACTTTCTATAGTTTGCGCATGGGTCTGGAAATAAGAAAAGCTTACTTCCACCGTTTTTTAAAATCACAGCTTCTAGAAGGTTTACGTAATTTCGTAAAAAACACGAGTTTTTGGAAAATGTGTTTTATTTTAGCAATGGAATCAGCAAAGTATGCACATTCTACGTCATAACGACTTTCTATAGTTTGTGTATTCGTCCAGAAATAAGAAAAGCTTACTTCCACCGTTTTTTAAAATCACAGCTTCTAGAAGGTTTACATGATTTCGTAAAAGACACGAGTTTTTAGAAAATGTGTTTTATTTCATAAATGGAATCTACAAAGTATGCACATTCTACGTCATAACGACTTTCTGTAGTTTGCGCATGAGTCCGGAAATAAGAAAAGCTTACTTTCCCCGTTTTTTAAAATCACTGCTTCTAGAAGTTTTACATGATTTTTTAAAAAACACGAGTTTTTAGAAAATGTGTTTTATTTCATAAATGGAATCAACAAAGTATGCACATTCTACGTCATAATGACTTTCTATAGTTTGCGCATTCGTCGGGAAATAAGAAAAAGCTTACTTCCAACATTTTTTAAAATCACAGCTTCTAGAAGGTTTACATGATTTCTTAAAAAACACGAGTTTTTAGAAAATGTGTTTTATTTCATAAATGGAATCAACAAAGTATGCACATTCTACGTCATAACGAATTTCTATAGTTTGCGCACGCGTCCGGAAATAAGAAAAGCTTACTTCCACCGTTTTTTTAAATCACAACTTCTAGAAAGTTTACATGATTTCTTAAAAAACACGAGTTTTCTGAAAATGAGTTTTATTTCATAAATGGAATCAAAAAAGTATGCACATTCTATGTCATAACGACTTTCTATAGTTTGCGCATGCGTTTTGAAATAAGAAAAGCTTACTTCCCCCGTTTTTTAAAATCACAGCTTCTACAAGGTTTACATGATTTCGTAAAAAACAAGAGTTTTTAGAAAATGTGTTTTATTTCATAAATGGAATTCACAAAGTATGCACATTCTACATCATAACGACTTTCTATAGTTTGCGCATGAGTCCGGAAATAAGAAAAGCTTACTTCTCCCGTTTTTTAAAATCACAGCTTCTAGAAGTTTTACATGATTTTTTAAAAAACACGAGTTTTTAGAAAATGTGTTTTATTTCATAAATGGAATCAACAAAGTATGCACATTCTACGTCATAACGACTTTCTATAGTTTGAGCATTCGTTTGGAAATAAGAAAAGCTTACTTCTCCCGTTTTTTAAAATCACAGTTTCTAGAAGGTTTACATGATTTCTTAAAAAACATGAGTTTTTAGAAAATGTGTTTTATTTCATAAATGGAATCAACAAAGTATGCACATTCTATGTCATAACGACATTCTATAGTTTGCGCATGCGTCCGGAAATAAGAAAAGCTTACTTCCACCGTTTTTTAAAATCACCGCTTCTAGAAGGTTTACATGATTTCTTAAAAAACACGAGTTTTTATAAAATGTGTTTTAGTTCATAAATGGAATGTACAAAGTATGCACATTCTACGTCATAACGACTTTCTATAGTTTGCGCATGCGTCCGGAAATAAGAAAAGCTTACTTCCCCCATTTTTTAAAATCACAGCTTGTAGAAGGTTTACGTGATTTATTAAAAAACACGAGTTTTTAGAAAATGTGTTGTATTTCATAAATGGAATCTACAAAGTATCCACATTCTACGTCATAACGACTTTCTATAGTTTGCGCATGCATCCGGAAATAAGAAAAGCTTACTTTCCCCGTTTTTTAAAATCACAGCTTCTAGAAGGTTTACATGATTTCGTAAAAAACACGAGTTTTTAGAAAATGTGTTTTATTTCATAAATAGAATCAACAAAGTATGCACATTCTATGTCATAACAACTTTCTATAGTTTGCGCATGCGTTTGGAAATAAGAAAAGCTTACTTCCCCCATTTTTTAAAATCACAGCTTCTAGAAGGTTTACATGATTTCTTAAAAAACACGAGTTTTTAGAAAATGTGTTTTATTTCATAAATGGAATCTACAAAGTATGCACATTCTACGTCATAAAGACTTTCTATAGTTTGCGCATGCGTCCGGAAATAACAAACACTTACTTCCCCCGGTTTTTAAAATCACATCTTCTAGAAGGTTTACATGATTTCTTAAAAAACACGAGTTTTTAGAAAATGTGTTTTATTTCATAAATAGAATCAACAAAGTATGCACGTTCTACGTCATAACGACTTTCTATAGTTTGCGCCTGCGTCCGGAAATAAGAAAAGCTTACTTCCACCGTTTTTTAAAATCACAGCTTCTAGAAGGTTTACATGATTTCTTAAAAAACATGAGTTTTTAGAAAATGTGTTTTATTTCATAAATGGAATCTACAAAGTATGCACATTCTACATCATAATGACTTTCCATAGTTTGCGCATGCGTACGGAAATAAGAAACGCTTACTTCCCCCGTTTTTTAAAATCACAGCTTCTAGAAGGTTTACATGATTTCATAAAAGACACGAGTTTTTAGAAAATGTGTTTTATTTCATAAATGGAATCTACCAAGTATGCACATTCTACGTCATAACGAATTTCTATAGTATGCTTATGCGTCCGGAAATAAGAAAAGCTTACTTCCACCGTTTTTTAAAATCACAGCTTCTAGTAGGTTTAGGTGATTTCGTAAAAAAACACGAGTTTTTAGAAAATGTGTTTTATTTCATAAATGGAATCTACAAAGTATGCACATTCTACGTCATAACGACTTTCTATAGTTTGCGCATTCGTCCGGAAATAAGAAAATCTTACTTCGACCGTTTTTTAAAATCACAGTTTCTAGAAGGTTTACATGATTTCGTAAAAAACACGAGTTTTTAGAAAATGTGTTTTATTTCATAAATGGAATCTACAAAGTATGCACATTCTATGTCATAACGACTTTCTATAGTTTGCGGATGCGTCCGGAAATAAGAAACGCTTACTTCCTCCGTTTTTATAAAATCACAGCTTCTAGAAGGTTTATATGATTTCGTAAAAGACACGAGTTTTTAGAAAATGTGTTTTATTTCATAAATGGAATCTACAAAGTATGCACATTCTACGTCATAACGACTTTCTATAGTTTGCGCATGCGTCCGGAAATAAGAAACGCTTACTTCCCCCGTTTTTTAAAATCACAGCTTCTAGAAGGTTTACATGATTTCGTAAAGACACGAGTTTTTAGAAAATGTGTTTTATTTCATAAATGGAATCTACAAAGTATGCACATTCTACGTCATAACGAATTTCTATAGTTTGCGCATGCTACCAGAAATAAGAAAAGCTTACTTCCCCCATTTTTTGAAATCACAGCTTCTAGAAGTTTTACATGATTTTTTAAAAAACACGAGTTTGTAGAAAATGTGTTTTATTTTATCAATGGAATCAACAAAGTATGCACATTCTACGTCATAACGACTTTCTATAGTTTGCGCATTCGTCAAGAAATAAGAAAAGCTTACTTCCACCGTTTTTTAAAATCACAGCTTCTAGAAGGTTTACATGATTTCGTAAAGACACGAGTTTTTAGAAAATGTGTTTTATTTCATAAATGGAATCTACAAAGTATGCACATTCTACGTCATAACGACTTTCTATAGTTTGCGCATGCTACCAGAAATAAGAAAAGCTTACTTCCCCCATTTTTTGAAATCACAGCTTCTAGAAGTTTTACATGATTTTTTAAAAAACACGAGTTTTTAGAAAATGTGTTTTTTTTCATAAATGGAATCAACAAAGTATGCACATTCTACGTCATAACGACTTTCTATAGTTTGCGCACGCGTCCGGAAATAAGAAAAACTTACTTCCACCGTTTTTTAAAATCACCGCTTCTAGAAGGTTTACATGATTTCTCAAAAAAACACGAGTTTTTAGAAAATGTGTTTTATTTCATCAATGGAATCAACAAAGTATGCACATTCTACGTCATAATGACTTTCTATAGTTTGCGCATGCATCCAGAAATAAGAAAAGCTTACTTCCCCCATTTTTTAAAATCACAGCTTCTAGAAGTTTTACATGATTTTTTAAAAAACACGAGTTTTTAGAAAATGTGTTTTATTTTATCAATGGAATCAACAAAGTATGCACATTCTACGTCATAACGACTTTCTATAGTTTGCGCATTCGTCCAGAAATAAGAAAAGCTTACTTCCACCGTTTTTTAAAATCACAGCTTCTAGAAGGTTTACATGATTTCGTAAAAAACACGACTTTTTGGAAAATGAGTTTTATTTCATAAATGGAATCTACAAAGTATGCACATTCTACGTTATAACAAATTTCTATAGTTTGCGCATGCGTCCGGAAGTAAGAAACGCTTACTTCCCCCGTTTTTTAAAATCACAGTTTCAAGAAGGTTTACATGATTTCGTAAAAGACACGAGTTTTTAGAAAATGTGTTTTATTTCATAAATGCAATCTACAAAGTATGCACATTCTACGTCATAATGACTTTCTATAGTTTGCGCATGCGTCTGGAAATAAGAAAAGCTTACTTCCCCCGTTTTTTAAAATCACAGCTTCTAGAAGGTTTACATGATTTCATAAAAAACATGAGTTTTTAGAAAATGTGTTTTATTTCATAAATGGAATCTAAAAAGTATGCACATTCTACGTCATAATGACTTTCTATAGTTTGCGAATGCGTCCGGAAATAAGAAAAGCTTACTTCCCCCGTTTTTTAAAATCACAGCTTCTAGAAGGTTTACATGATTTCTTAGAAAACACGAGTTTTTAGAAAATGTGTTTTATTTCATAAATGGAATCAACAAAGTATGCACATTCTACGTCATAACAACTTTCTATAGTTTGCGCACGCGTCCGGAAATAAGAAAAACTTACTTCCACCGTTTTTTAAAATCACCGCTTCTAGAAGGTTTACATGATTTCTCAAAAAACACGAGTTTTTAGAAAATGTGTTTTATTTCATCAATGGAATCAACAAAGTATACACATTCTACCTCATAACGACTTTCTATAGTTTGCGCATTCTTCCGGAAATAAGAAAAGCTCACTTCCACCGTTTTTTAAAATGACAGCTTCTAGAAGGTTTACATGATTTCGTAAAAAACACGAGTTTTTAGAAAATGTGTTTTATTTCATAAATGGAATCTACAAAGTATGCACATTCTACGTCATAACGACTTTCCATAGTTTGCACAATCGTCGAGAAATAATAAAAGCTTACTTCCCCCGTTTTTTAAAATCACGGCTTATAGAAGGTTTACATGATTTCTTAAAAAACAAGAGTTTTTAGAAAATGTGTTTTATTTCATAAATGGAATCAACAAAGTATGCACATTCTACGTCATAATGACTTTCTATAGTTTGCACATGAGTTTGGAAATAAGATAAGCTTACATGCCCCGTTTTTTAAAATCACAGCTTCTAGAAGGTTTACATGATTTCTTAAAAAACACGAGTTTTTATAAAATGTGTTTTATTTCATAAATGGAAACAAGAAAGTATGCACATTCTACATCATAACGACTTTCTATAGTTTGCGCACGCGTCCGGAAATAAGAAAAGCTTATTTCCACCGTTTTTTAAAATCACAGCTTCTAGAAGGTTTACATGATTTCTTAAAAAACACGAGTTTTTAGAAAATGTGTTTTATTTCATAAATGGAAACAAGAAAGTATGCACATTCTACATCATAACGACTTTCTATAGTTTGTGCATGCGTCTGGAAATAAGAAACGCTTACTTCCCCCATTTTTTAAAATCACAGCTTCTAGAAGGTTTACATGATTTCGTAAAAGACACGAGTTTTTAGAAAATGTGTTTTATTTCATAAATGGAATCTACAAAGTATGCACATTCTAAGTCATAACGACTTTCTATAGTTTGCGCATGCGTCCGCAAATAAGAAAAGCTTACTTCCACCGTTTTTTAAAATCTCCGCTTCTAGAAGGTTTACATGATTTCTTAAAAAACAGGAGTTTTTAGAAAATGTGTTTTATTTCATAAATGGAATCAACAAAGTATGCACATTCTACGTCATAACGACTTTCTATAGTTTGCGCATGGGTCTAGAAATAAGAAAAGCTTACTTCCACCGTTTTTTAAAATCACAGCTTCTAGAAGGTTTACATAATTTCGTAAAAAACACGAGTTTTTTGAAAATGTGTTTTATTTTATCAATGGAATCAACAAAGTATGCACATTCTACGACATAACGACTTTCTATAGTTTGTGTATTCGTCCAGAAATAAGAAAAGCTTACTTCCACCGTTTTTTAAAATCACAGCTTCTAGAAGGTTTACATGATTTCGTAAAAGACACGAGTTTTTAGAAAATGTGTTTTATTTCATAAATGGAATCTACAAAGTATGCACATTCTACGTCATAACGACTTTCTGTAGTTTGCGCATGAGTCCGGAAATAAGAAAAGCTTACTTCCCCCGTTTTTTAAAATCACTGCTTCTAGAAGTTTTAAATGATTTTTTAAAAAACACGAGTTTATATAAAATGTGTTTTATTTCATAAATGGAATCAACAAAGTATGCACATTCTACGTCATAACGACTTTCTATAGTTTGAGCATGCGTTTGGAAATAAGAAAAGCTCACTTCTCCCGTTTTTTTAAATCACAGCTTCTAAAAGGTTTACATGATTTCTTAAAAAACATGAGTTTTTAGAAAATGTGTTTTATTTCATAAATGGAATCAACAAAGTATGCACATTCTATGTCATAACGACTTTCTATAGTTTGCGCAAGCGTCCGGAAATAAGAAAAGCTTACTTCCACCGTTTTTTAAAATCAGCGCTTCTAGAAGGTTTACATGATTTCTTAAAAAACACGAGTTTTTAGAAAATGTGTTTTATTTCATAAATGGAATCAACAAAGTATGCACAATCTACGTCATAACGACTTTCTATAGTTTGCGCATGCGTCCGGAAATAAGAAAAGCTTACTTCCACCGTTTTTTAAAATGACCGCTTCTAGATGGTTTACATGATTTCTTAAGAAACACGAGTTTTTAGAAAATGTGTTTTATTTCATAAATGGAATCAACAAAGTATGCACATTCTACGTCATAACGACTTTCTATAGTTTCCGCATTCGTCGGGAAATAAGAAAAGCTTACTTCCACCATTTTTTAAAATCAAAGCTTCTAGAAGGTTTACATGATTTCGTAAAAAACACGAGTTTTTAGAAAATGTGTTTTATTTCATAAATGGAATCTACAAAGTATGCACATTCTATGTCATAATGACTTTCTATAGTTTGTGCATCCGTCCGAAAATAAGAAAAGCTTACTTCCACCATATTTTAAAATCACAACTTCTAGAAGATTTACATGATTTCGTAAAAAACACGAGTTTTTAGAAAATGTGTTTTATTTCATAAATGGTATCTACAAAGTATGGACATTCTACGTCACAAAGACTTTCTATAGTTTGCGCATGCGTCCGGAAATAAGAAACGCTTACTTCCACCATTTTTTAAAATCACCGCTTCTAGAAGGTTTACATGATTTCTTAAAAAACACGAGTTTTTAGAAAATGTGTTTTATTTGATAAATGGAATCAACAAAGTATGCACATTCTACGTCATAACGACTTTCTATAGTTTGCGCATGCATCCGGAAATAAGAAAAGCTTACTTCCAACGTTTTTTAAAATCACAACTTCTAGAAGGTTTACATGATTTCTTAAAAAACACGAGTTTTTAGAAAATGTGTTTTATTTCATAAATGGAATCAACAAAGTATGCACATTCTACGTCATAACGAATTTCTATAGTTTGCGCATTCGTCCGGAAATAAGAAAAGCTTACTTCCACCGTTTTTTAAAATCACAGCTTCTAGAAGGTTTACATGATTTCGTAAAAAACACGAGTTTTTAGAAAATGTGTTTTATTTCATAAATGGAATCTACAAAGTATGCACATTCTACGTCATAACGACTTTCTATAGTTTGCGCATGCGTCCGGAAATAAGAAAAGCTTACTTCCACCGTTTTTTAAAATAACAACTTCTATAAGGTTTTCATGATTTCTTAAAAAACACGAGTTTTTAGAAAATGTGTTTTATTTCATAAATGGAATGTACAACGTATGCACATTCTACGTCATAACGACTTTCTATAGTTTGCGCATGTGTCCGGAAATAAGAAAAGCTTACTTCCCCCGTTTTTTAAAATCACAACTTCTAGAAGGTTTACATGATTTATTAAAAAACACGAGTTTTTAGAAAATGTGTTCTATTTCATAAATGGAATCAACAAAGTATGCACATTCTACGTCATAACGACTTTTTATAGTTTGCGCATTCTTCCGGAAATAAGAAAAGCTCACTTCCACCGTTTTTTAAAATCATAGCTTCTAGAAGGTTTACATGATTTCGTAAAAAACACAAGTTTTTAGATAATGTGTTTTATTTCATAAATGGAATCTACAAAGTATGCACATTCTACCTCATAACGACTTTCCATAGTTTGCACATGCGTCGGGAAATAATAAAAGCTTACTTCCCCCGTTTTTTAAAATCACAGCTTCTAGAAGGTTTACATGATTTCTTAAAAAACACGAGTTTTTAGGAAATGTGTTTTATTTCATAAATGGAATCAACAAAGTATGCACATCGTCATAACGACTTTCTATAGTTTGCGCACGCGTCCGCAAATAAGAAAAGCTTACTTCCACCGTTTTTTAAAATCACAGCTTCTAGAAGGTTTACATGATTTCTTAAAAAACATGAGTTTTTAGAAAATGTGTTTTATTTCATAAATGGAATCTACAAAGTATGCACATTCTACGTCATAACGACTTTCTATAGTTTGCGGATGCGTCCGGAAATAAGAAACGCTTACTTCCCTCGTTTTTATAAAATCACAGCTTCTAGAAGGTTTACATGATTTCGTAAAAGACACGAGTTTTTAGAAAATGTGTTTTATTTCATAAATGGAATCTACAAAGTATGCACATTCTACGTCATAACGAATTTCTATAGTTTGCGCAGTCGTCCGGAAATAAGAAAAGCTTACTTCCACCGTTTTTTAAAATCACAGCTTCTAGAAGGTTTACATGATTTCGTAAAAAACACGAGTTTTTATAAAATGTGTTTTATTTCATAAATGGAATCTACAAAGTATGCACATTCTACGTCATAACGACTTTCTATAGTTTGCGGATGCGTCCGGAAATAAGAAACGCTTACTTCCCCCGTTTTTATAAAATCACAGCTTCTAGAAGGTTTACATGATTTCGTAAAAGACACGAGTTTTTAGAAAATGTGTTTTATTTCATAAATGGAATCTACAAAGTATGCACATTCTACGTCATAACGACTTTCTATAGTTTGCGGATGCGTCCGGAAATAAGAAACGCTTACTTCCCCCGTTTTTTAAAATCACAGCGTCTAGAAGGTTTACATGATTTCGTAAAGACAAGAGTTTTTAGAAAATGTGTTTTATTTCATAAATCGAATCTACGAAGTATACACATTCTACGTCATAACGACTTTCTATAGTTTGCGCATGCGTCCAGAAATAAGAAAAGCTTACTTCCCCCATTTTTTAAAATCACAGCTTCTAGAAGTTTTACATGATTTTTTTAAAAACACGAGTTTTTAGAAAATGTGTTTTATTTTATCAATGGAATCAACAAAGTATGCACATTCTACGTCATAACGACTTTCTATAGTTTGCGCATTCGTCCAGAAATAAGAAAAGCTTAATTCCACCGTTTTTTAAAATTACAGCTTCTAGAAGGTTTACATGATTTCGTAAAAAACACGACTTTTTAGAAAATGAGTTTTATTTCATAAATGGAATCTACAAAGTATGCACATTCTACGTCATAACAAATTTCTATAGTTTGCGCATGCGTCCGGAAGTAAGAAACGCTTACTTCCCCCGTTTTTTAAAATCACAGTTTCTAGAAGGTTTACATGATTTCGTAAAAGACACGAGTTTTTAGAAAATGTGTTTTATTTCATAAATGGAATCTACAAAGTATGCACATTCTACGTCATAAAGACTTTCTATAGTTTCCGCATGCGTCCGGAAATAAGAAAAGCTTACTTCCCCGTTTTTTAAAATCACAGCTTCTAGAAGGTTTACATGATTTCGTAAAAAACATGAGTTTTTAGAAAATGTGTTTTATTTCATAGATGGAATATACAAAGTATGCACATTCTACGTCATAACGACTTTCTATAGTTTGCGCATTCGTCCGGAAATAAGAAAAGCTTACTTCCCCCGTTTTTTAAAATCACAGCTTCTAGAAGGTTTACATGATTTCGTAAAAGACACGAGTTTTTAGAAAATGTGTTTTATTTCATAAATGGAATCAACAAAGTATGCACATTCTATGTCATAACGACTTTCTATAGTTTGCGCATGCGTTTGGAAATAAGAAAAGCTTACTTCCCCCGTTTTTTAAAATCACAGCTTCTAGAAGGTTTACATGATTTCGTAAAAAACATGAGTTTTTAAAAAACGTGTTTTATTTCATAAATGGAATCTACAAAGTATGCACATTCTACATCATAACGACTTTCTATAGTTTGCGCATGAGTCCGGAAATAAGAAAAGCTTACTTCCCCCGTTTTTTAAAATCACAGCTTCTAGAAGTTTTACATGATTTTTTAAAAAACACGAGTTTTTAGAAAATGTGTTTTATTTCATAAATGGAATCAACAAAGTATGCACATTCTACGTCATAACGACTTTCTATAGTTTGAGCATGCGTTTGGAAATAAGAAAAGCTCACTTCTCCCGTTTTTTTAAATCACATCGTCTAAAAGGTTTACATGATTTCTTAAAAAACATGAGTTTTTAGAAAATGTGTTTTATTTCATAAATGGAATCAACAAAGTATGCACATTCTACGTCATAACGACTTTCTATAGTTTGCGCATGCGTCCGCAAATAAGAAAAGCTTACTTCCACCGTTTTTTAAAATCACCACTTCTAGAAGGTTTACATGATTTCTTAAAAAACACGAGTTTTTAGAAAATGTGTTTTATTTGATAAATGGAATCAACAAAGTATGCACATTCTACGTCATAACGACTTTCTATAGTTTGCGCATGCGTTCGCAAATAAGAAAAGCTTACTTCCACCGTTTTTTAAAATCACCACTTCTAGAAGGTTTACATGATTTCTTAAAAAACACGAGTTTTTAGAAAATGTGTTTTATTTCATAAATGGAATCAACAAAGTATGCACATTCTACGTCATAACGACTTTCTATAGATTGCGCACGCATCCGGAAATAAGAAAAGCTTACTTCCACCGTTTTTTAAAATCACAACTTCAAGAAGGTTTACATGATTTCTTAAAAAACACGAGTTTTTAGAAAATGTGTTTTATTTCATAAATGGAATCAACAAAGTATGTACATTCTACGTCATAACGAATTTCTATAGTTTGCGCATTCGTCCGGAAATAAGAAAAGCTTACTTCCACCGTTTTTTAAAATCACAGCTTCTAGAAGGTTTACATGATTTCGTAAAAAACACGAGTTTTTAGAAAATGTGTTTTATTTCATAAATGGAATCTACAAAGTATGCACATTCTACGTCATAACGACTTTCTATAGTTTGCGCATGCGTCCGGAAATAAGAAAAGATTACTTCCACCGTTTTTTAAAATAACAGCTTCTATAAGGTTTACATGATTTCTTAAAAAACACGAGTTTTTAGAAAATGTGTTTTATTTCATAAATGGAATGTACAACGTATGCACATTCTACGTCATAACGACTTTCTATAGTTTGCGCATGTGTCCGGAAATAAGAAAAGTTTACTTCCCCCGTTTTTTAAAATCACAACTTCTAGAAGGTTTACATGATTTATTAAAAAACACGAGTTTTTAGAAAATGTGTTCTATTTCATAAATGGAATCAACAAAGTATGCACATTCTACGTCATAACGAATTTTTATAGTTTGCGCATTCTTCCGGAAATAAGAAAAGCTCACTTCCACCGTTTTTTAAAATCACAGCTTCTAGAAGGTTTACATGATTTCGTAAAAAACACAAGTTTTTAGAAAATGTGTTTTATTTCATAAATGGAATCTACAAAGTATGCACATTCTACGTCATAACGACTTTCCATAGTTTGCACATGCGTCGGGAAATAATAAAAGCTTACTTCCACCGTTTTTTAAAATCACAGCTTCTAGAAGGTTTACATGATTTCTTAAAAAACACGAGTTTTTAGGAAATGTGTTTTATTTCATAAATGGAATCAACAAAGTATGCACATTCTACGTCATAACGACTTTCTATAGTTTGCGCACGCGTCCGGAAATAAGAAAAGCTTACTTCCACCGTTTTTTAAAATCACAACTTCTAGAAGGTTTACATGATTTCTTAAAAAACACGAGTTTCTAGAAAATGTGTTTTATTTCATAAATGGAATCAACAAAGTATGCACATTCTACGTCATAACGAATTTCTATAGTTTGCGCATGCGTCCTCAAATAAGAAAAGCTTACTTCCACCGTTTTTTAAAATCACAGCTTCTAGAAGGTTTACATGATTTCTTAAAAAACATGAGTTTTTAGAAAATGTGTTTTATTTCATAAATGGAATCTACAAAGTATGGACATTCTACGTCATAACGACTTTCTATAGTTTGCGCATGCGTCCGGAAATAAGAAACGCTTACTTCCCCCGTTTTTTAAAATCACAGCGTCTAGAAGGTTTACATGATTTCATAAAAGACACGAGTTTTTAGAAAATGTATTTTATTTCATAAATGGAATCTACCAAGTATGCACATTCTACGTCATAACGAATTTCTATAGTTTGCGCATGCGTCCGGAAATAAGAAAAGCTTACTTCCACCGTTTTTTTAAATCACAGCTTTTAGTAGGTTTACATGATTTCGTAAAAAACACGAGTTTTTAGAAAAATTTGTTTTACTTCATAAATGAAATCTACAAAGTATGCACATTCTACATGATAACGACTTTCTATAGTTTGCGGATGCGTCCGGAAATAAGAAACGCTTACTTCCCCCGTTTTTTAAAATCACAGCTTCTAGAAGGTTTACATGATTTCGTAAAGACAAGAGTTTTTAGAAAATGTGTTTTATTTCATAAATGGAATCTACAAAGTATGCACATTCTACGTCATAACGACTTTCTATAGTTTGTGCATGCGTCCAGAAATAAGCAAAGCTTACTTCCCCCATTTTTTAAAATCACAGCTTCTAGAAGTTTTACATGATTTTTTAAAAAACACGAGTTTTTAGAAAATGTGTTTTATTTTATCAATGGAATCAACAAAGTATGCACATTCTACGTCATAACGACTTTCTATAGTTTGCGCATTCGTCCAGAAATAAGAAAAGCTTACTTCCACCGTTTTTTAAAATCACAGCTTCTAGAAGGTTTACATGATTTCGTAAAAAACACGACTTTTTAGAAAATGAGTTTTATTTCATAAATGGAATCTACAAAGTATGCACATTCTACGTCATAACAAATTTTTTATAGTTTGCGCATGCGTCCGGAAGTAAGAAACGCTTATTTCCCCCGTTTTTTAAAATCACAGTTTCTAGAAATTTTACATGATTTCGTAAAAGACACGAGTTTTTAGAAAATGTGTTTTATTTCATAAATGGAATCAACAAAGTATGCACATTCTACGTCATAACGACTTTCTATAGTTTGCGCATTCGTCCAGAAATAAGAAAAGCTTACTTCCACCGTTTTTTAAAATCACAGCTTCTAGAAGGTTTACATGATTTCGTAAAAAACACGACTTTTTAGAAAATGAGTTTTATTTCATAAATGGAATCTACAAAGTATGCACATTCTACATCATAACAAATTTCTATAGTCTGCGCATGCGTCCGGAAGTAAGAAACGCTTACTTCCCCCGTTTTTTAAAATCACAGTTTCTAGAAAGTTTACATGATTTCGTAAAAGACACGAGTTTTTAGAAAATGTGTTTTATTTCATAAATGGAATCTACAAAGTATGCACATTCTACGTCATAATGACTTTCTATAGTTTGAGCATGCGTTTGGAAATAAGAAAAGCTCACTTCTCCCGTTTTTTTAAATCACAGCGTCTAAAAGGTTTACATGATTTCTTAAAAAAAATGAGTTTTTAGAAAATGTGTTTTATTGCATAAATGGAATCAACAAAGTATGCACATTCTATGTCATAACGACTTTCTATATTTTGCGCATGCGTCCGGAAATAAGAAAAGCTTACTTCCACCGTTTTTTAAAATCAGCGCTTCTAGAAGGTTTACATGATTTCTTAAAAAACACAAGTTTTTAGAAAATGTGTTTTATTTCATAAATGGAATCAACAAAGTATGCACATTCTACGTCATAACGACTTTCTATAGTTTGCGCATGCGTCCGGAAATAAGAAAAGCTTACTTCCACCGTTTTTTAAAATCACCGCTTCTAGAAGGTTTACATGATTTCTAAAAAAACACGAGTTTTTAGAAAATGTGTTTTATTTCATAAATGGAATCAACAAAGTATGCACATTCTACGTGATAACGGCTTTCTATAGTTTGCGCATTCGTCGGGAAATAAGAAAAGCTTACTTCCACCATTTTTTAAAATCACAGCTTCTAAAAGGTTTACATGATTTCTTAAAAAACACGAGTTTTTAGAAAATGTGTTTTATTTCATAAATGGAATCAACAAAGTATGCACATTCTACGTCATAACGACTTTCTATAATTTGCGCATGTGTCTAGAAATAAGAAAAGCTTACTTCCACCATTTTTTAAAATCACAGCTTCTAGAAGGTTTACATGATTTCGTAAAAAACACGAGTTTTTAGAAAATGTGTTTTATTTCATAAATGGAATCAACAAAGTATGCAAATTCTACGTGATAACGACTTTCTATAGTTTGCGCATTCGTCGGGAAATAAGAAAAGCTTACTTCCACCGTTTTTTAAAATCACAGCTTCTAGAAGGTTTACATGATTTCGTAAAAAACACGAGTTTTTAGAAAATGTGTTTTATTTCATAAATGGAATCAACAAAGTATGCACATTCTACGTCATAACGACTTTATATAGTTTGCGCACGCGTCTGGAAATAAGAAAAGCTTATTTCCACCGTTTTTTAAAATCACAACTTCTAGAAAGTTTACATGATTTCTTAAAAAACACGAGTTTTTAGAAAATGTGTTTTATTTCATAAATGGAACCAACAAAGTATGCACATTCTACGTCATAACGACTTTCTATAGTTTGCGCATGGGTCTGGAAATAAGAAAAGCTTACTTCCACCTTTTTTTAAAATCACAACTTCTAGAAGGTTTACATAATTTCGTAAAAAACACGAGTTTTTGGAAAATGTGTTTTATTTTATCAATGGAATCAACAAAGTATGCACATTCTACGTCATAACGACTTTCTATAGTTTGTGTATTCGTCAAGAAATAAGAAAAGCTTACTTCCACCGTTTTTTAAAATCACAGCTTCTAGAAGGTTTACATGATTTCGTAAAAGACACGAGTTTTTAGAAAATGTGTTTTATTTCATAAATGGAATCTACAAAGTATGCACATTCTACGTCATAACGACTTTCTATAGTTTGCGCATGCGTCCGGAAATAAGAAAAGCTTACTTCCCCCGTTTTTTAAAATCACGGCTTCTAGAAGGTTTACATGATTTCGTAAAAAACACGAGTTTTTAGAAAATGTGTTTTATTTCATAAATGGAATCAAAAAAGTATGCACATTCTATGTCATAACGACTTTCTATAGTTTGCGCATGCGTTTGGAAATAAGAAAAGCTCACTTCCCCCGTTTTTTAAAATCACAGCTTCTACAAGGTTTACATGATTTCGTAAAAAACATGAGTTTTTAGAAAATGTGTTTTATTTCATAAATGGAATCAACAAAGTATGCACATTCTACGTCATAACAACTTTCTATAGTTTGAGCATTCGTTTGGAAATAAGAAAAGCTTACTTCTCCCGTTTTTTAAAATCACAGCTTCTAGAAGGTTTACATGATTTCTTAAAAAACATGAGTTTTTAGAAAATGTGTTTTATTTCATAAATGGAATCAACAAAGTATGCACATTCTATGTCATAACGACATTCTATAGTTTGCGCATGCGTCCGGAAATAAGGAAAACTTACTTCCACCGTTTTTTAACATCCGCGCTTCTAGAAGGTTTACATGATTTCTTAAAAAACATGAGTTTTTAGAAAATGTGTTTTATTTGATAAATGGAATCAACAAAGTATGCACATTCTACGTCATAACGACTTTATATAGTTTGTGCATGCGTCCGGAAATAAGGAAAACTTACTTCCACCGTTTTTTAAAATCAGCGCTTCTAGAAGGTTTACATGATTTCTTAAAAAACACGAGTTTTTAGAAAATGTGTTATTTCATAAATGGAATCAACAAAGTATGCACATTCTACGTCATAAAGACTTTCTATTGTTTGCGCATGCGTCCGGAAATAAGAAAAGCTTACTTCCACCGTTTTTTAAAATCACAGCTTCTAGAAGGTTTACATGATTTCCTAAAAAACATGAGTTTTTAGAAAATGTGTTTTATTTCACAAATGGAATCTACAAAGTATGCACATTCTACGTCATAACGAATTTCTATAGTTTGCG
The DNA here is from genome assembly GCA_027924585.1 of Larix kaempferi. Classification (NCBI taxonomy): domain Eukaryota; kingdom Viridiplantae; phylum Streptophyta; class Pinopsida; order Pinales; family Pinaceae; genus Larix; species Larix kaempferi. The sequence goes on from BSBM01000217.1 coordinate 41,052,728, forward strand.
CATGCGTCCGGAAATAAGAAAAGCTTACTTCCCCCGTTTTTTAAAATCACAGCTTCTAGAAGGTTTACATGATTTCTTAAAAAACACGAGTTTTTAGAAAATGAGTTTTATTTCATAAATGGAATCAACAAAGTATGCACATTCAACGTCATAATGACTTTCTATAGTTTGCGCACGCGTCCGGAAATAAGAAAAGCTTACTTCCACAGTTTTTTAAAATCACAGCTTCTAGAAGGTTTACATGATTTGGTAAAAAACATGAGTTTTTAGAAAATGTGTTTTATTTCATAAATGGAATCTACAAAGTATGCGCATTCTACGTCATAACGACTTTCTATAGTTTGCGCATGCGTCCGGAAATAAGAAAAGCTTACTTCCACCGTTTTTTAAAATCACAGCTTCTAAAAGGTTTACATGATTTCTTAAAAAACACGAGTTTTTAGAAAATGTGTTTTATTTCATAAATGGAATGTACAAAGTATGCACATTCTACGTCATAACGACTTTCTATAGTTTGCGCATGCGTCCGGAAATAAGAAAAGCTTACTTCCACCATTTTTTAAAATCACAGCTTCTAGAAGGTTTACATGATTTCGTAAAAAACACGAGTTTTTAGAAAATGTGTTTTATTTCATAAATGGAATCTACAAAGTATGCACATTCTACGTCATAACGACTTTATATAGATTGCGCACGCATCCGGAAATAAGAAAAGCTTACTTCCAACGTTTTTTAAAATCACAACTTCTAGAAGGTTTACATGATTTCTTAAAAAACACGAGTTTTTAGAAAATGTGTTTTATTTCATAAATGGAATCAACAAAGTATGCACATTCTACGTCATAACGACTTTATATAGATTGTGCACGCATCCGGAAATAAGAAAAGCTTACTTCCAACGTTTTTAAAAATCACAACTTCTAGAAGGTTTACATGATTTCTTAAAAAACACGAGTTTTTAGAAAATGTGTTTTATTTCATAAATGGAATCAACAAAGTATGCACATTCTACGTCATAACGAGTTTCTATAGTTTGCGCATTCGTCCGGAAATAAGAAAAGCTTACTTCCACTGTTTTTTAAAATCACAGCTTCTAGAAGGTTTACATGATTTCGTAAAAAACACGAGTTTTTAGAAAATGTGTTTTATTTCATAAATGGAATCTACAAAGTATGCACATTCTACGTCATAACGACTTTCTATAGTTTGCGCATGCGTCCGGAAATAAGAAAAGCTTACTTCCACCGTTTTTTAAAATAACAGCTTCTATAAGGTTTTCATGATTTCTTAAAAAACACGAGTTTTTAGAAAATGTGTTTTATTTCATAAATGGAATGTACAACGTATGCACATTCTACGTCATAACGACTTTCTATAGTTTGCGCATGTGTCCGGAAATAAGAAAAGCTTACTTCCCCCGTTTTTTAAAATCACAACTTCTAGAAGGTTTACATGATTTATTAAAAAACACGAGTTTTTAGAAAATGTGTTCTATTTCATAAATGGAATCAACAAAGTATGCACATTCTACGTCATAACGAATTTTTATAGTTTGCGCATTCTTACGGAAATAAGAAAAGCTCACTTCCACTGTTTTTTAAAATCACAGCTTCTAGAAGGTTTACATGATTTCGTAAAAAACACAAGTTTTTAGAAAATGTGTTTTATTTCATAAATGGAATCTACAAAGTATGCACATTCTACGTCATAACGACTTTCCATAGTTTGCACATGCGTCGGGAAATAATAAAAGCTTACTTCCCCCGTTTTTTAAAATCACAGCTTCTAGAAGGTTTACATGATTTCTTAAAAAACACGAGTTTTTAGGAAATGTGTTTTATTTCATAAATGGAATCAACAAAGTATGCACATTCTACGTCATAACGACTTTCTATAGTTTGCGCACGCGTCCGGAAATAAGAAAAGCTTACTTCCACCATTTTTTAAAATCACAACTTCTAGAAGGTTTACATGATTTCTTAAAAAACACGAGTTTCTAGAAAATGTGTTTTATTTCATAAATGGAATCAACAAAGTATGCACATTCTACGTCATAACGAATTTCTATAGTTTGCGCATGCGTCCGCAAATAAGAAAAGCTTACTTCCACCGTTTTTTAAAATCACAGCTTCTAGAAGGTTTACATGATTTCTTAAAAAACATGAGTTTTTAGAAAATGTGTTTTATTTCATAAATGGAATCTACAAAGTATGCACATTCTACGTCATAACGACTTTCTATAGTTTGCGCATGCGTCCGGAAATAAGAAACGCTTACTTTCCCCATTTTTTAAAATCACAGCGTCTAGAAGGTTTACATGATTTCATAAAAGACACGAGTTTTTAGAAAATGTGTTTTATTTCATAAATGGAATCTACCAAGTATGCACATTCTACGTCATAACGAATTTCTATAGTTTGCGCATGCGTCCGGAAATAAGAAAAGCTTACTTCCACCGTTTTTTAAAATCACAGCTTCTAGTAGGTTTACATGATTTCGTAAAAAACACGAGTTTTTAGAAAATGTGTTTTATTTCATAAATGGAATCTACAAAGTATGCACATTCCACGTCATAACGACTTTCTATAGTTTGCGCATTCGTCCGGAAATACGAAAAGCTTACTTCCACCGTTTTTTAAAATCACAGCTTCTAGAAGGTTTACATGATTTCGTAAAAAACACGAGTTTTTAGAAAATGTGTTTTATTTCATAAATGGAATCTACAAAGTATGCACATTCTACGTCATAATGACTTTCTATAGTTTGCGGATGCGTCCGGAAATAAGAAACGCTTACTTCCCCCGTTTTTATAAAATCACAGCTTCTAGAAGCTTTACATGATTTCGTAAAAGACACGAGTTTTTAGAAAATGTGTTTTATTTCATAAATGGAATCTACAAAGTATGCACATTCTACGTCATAACGAATTTCTATAGTTTGCGCATTCGTCCGGAAATAAGAAAAGCTTACTTCCACCGTTTTTTAAAATCACAGCTTCTAGAAGGTTTACATGATTTCGTAAAAAACATGAGTTTTTAGAAAATGTGTTTTATTTCATAAATGGAATCTACAAAGTATGCACATTATACGTCATAACGACTTTCTATAGTTTGCGGATGCGTCCGGAAATAAGAAAAGCTTACTTCCCCCGTTTTTATAAAATCACAGCTTCTAGAAGGTTTAAATGATTTTGTAAAAGACACGAGTTTTTAGAAAATGTGTTTTATTTCATAAATGGAATCTACAAAGTATGCACATTCTACGTCATAACGACTTTCTATAGTTTTCGGATGCGTCCGGAAATAAGAAACGCTTACTTCCCCCGTTTTTTAAAATCACAGCTTCTAGAAGGTTTACATGATTTCGTAAAGACAAGAGTTTTTAGAAAATGTGTTTTATTTCATAAATGGAATCTACAAAGTATGCACATTCTACGTCATAACGACTTTCTATAGTTTGCGCATGCGTCCAGAAATAAGAAAAGCTTACTTCCCCCATTTTTTAAAATCACAGCTTCTAGAAGTTTTACATGATTTTTTAAAAAACACGAGTTTTTAGAAAATGTGTTTTATTTTATCAATGGAATCAACAAAGTATGCACATTCTACGTCATAACGACTTTCTATAGTTTGCGCATTCGTCCAGAAATAAGAAAAGCTTACTTCCACCGTTTTTTAAAATCACAGCTTCTAGAAGGTTTACATGATTTCGTAAAAAACACGACTTTTTAGAAAATGAGTTTTATTTCATAAATGGAATCTACAAAGTATGCACATTCTACGTCATAACAAATTTCTATAGTTTGCGCATGCGTCCGGAAGTAAGAAACGCTTACTTCCCCCGTTTTTTAAAATCACAGTTTCTAGAAGGTTTACACGATTTCGTAAAAGACACGAGTTTTTAGAAAATGTGTTTTATTTCATAAATGGAATCTACAAAGTATGCACATTCTACGTCATAAAGACTTTCTATAGTTTGCGCATGCGTCCGGAAATAAGAAAAGCTTACTTCCCCCGTTTTTTAAAATCACAGCTTCTAGAAGGTTTACATGATTTCGTAAAAAACATGAGTTTTTAGAAAATGTGTTTTATTTCATAGATGGAATCTACAAAGTATGCACATTCTACGTCATAACGACTTTCTATAGTTTGCGCATTCGTCCGGAAAAAAGAAAAGCTTACTTCCCCCGTTTTTTAAAATCACAGCTTCTAGAAGGTTTACATGATTTCGTAAAAGACACGAGTTTTTAGAAAATGTGTTTTATTTCATAAATGGAATCAACAAAGTATGCACATTCTATGTCATAACGACTTTCTATAGTTTGCGCATGCGTTTGGAAATAAGAAAAGCTTACTTCCCCCGTTTTTTAAAATCACAGCTTCTAGAAGGTTTACATGATTTCGTAAAAAACATGAGTTTTTAAAAAATTTGTTTTATTTCATAAATGGAATCTACAAAGTATGCACATTCTACGTCATAACGACTTTCTATAGTTTGCACATGAGTCCGGAAAGAAGAAAATCTTACTTCCCCCGTTTTTTAAAATCACAGCTTCTAGAAGTTTTACATGATTTTTTAAAAAACACGAGTTTTTAGAAAATGTGTTTTATTTCATAAATGGAATCAACAAAGTATGCACATTCTACGTCATAACGACTTTCTATAGTTTGAGGATGCGTTTGGAAATAAGAAAAGCTCACTTCTCCCGTTTTTTTAAATCACATCGTCTAAAAGGTTTACATGATTTCTTAAAAAACATGAGTTTTTAGAAAATGTGTTTTATTTCATAAATGGAATCAACAAAGTATGCACATTCTACGTCATAACGACTTTCTATAGTTTGCGCATGCGTCCGCAAATAAGAAAAGCTTACTTCCACCGTTTTTTAAAATCACCACTTCTAGAAGGTTTACATGATTTCTTAAAAAACACGAGTTTTTAGAAAATGTGTTTTATTTGATAAATGGAATCAACAAAGTATGCACATTCTACGTCATAACAACTTTCTATAGTTTGCGCATGCGTTCGCAAATAAGAAAAGCTTACTTCCACCGTTTTTTAAAATCACCACTTCTAGAAGGTTTACATGATTTCTTAAAAAACACGAGTTTTTAGAAAATGTGTTTTATGTCATAAATGGAATCAACAAAGTATGCACATTCTACGTCATAACGACTTTCTATAGATTGCGCACGCATCCGGAAATAAGAAAAGCTTACTTCCACCGTTTTTTAAAATCACAACTTCTAGAAGGTTTACATGATTTCTTAAAAAACACGAGTTTTTAGAAAATGTGTTTTATTTCATAAATGGAATCAACAAAGTATGCACATTCTACGTCATAACGAATTTCTATAGTTTGCGCATTCGTCCGGAAATAAGAAAAGCTTACTTCCACCGTTTTTTAAAATCACAGCTTCTAGAAGGTTTACATGATTTCGTAAAAAACACGAGTTTTTAGAAAATGTGTTTTATTTCATAAATGGAATCTACAAAGTATGCACATTCTACGTCATAACGACTTTCTATAGTTTGCGCATGCGTCCGGAAATAAGAAAAGCTTACTTCCACCGTTTTTTAAAATAACAGCTTCTATAAGGTTTACATGATTTCTTAAAAAACACGAGTTTTTAGAAAATGTGTTTTATTTCATAAATGGAATGTACTACGTATGCACATTCTACGTCATAACGACTTTCTATAGTTTGCGCATGTGTCCGGAAATAAGAAAAGCTTACTTCCCCCGTTTTTTAAAATCACAACTTCTAGAAGGTTTACATGATTTATTAAAAAACACGAGTTTTTAGAAAATGTGTTCTATTTCATAAATGGAATCAACAAAGTATGCACATTCTACGTCATAACGACTTTTTATAGTTTGCGCATTCTTCCGGAAATAAGAAAAGCTCACTTCCACCGTTTTTTAAAATCACAGCTTCTAGAAGGTTTACACGATTTCTTAAAAAACATGAGTTTTTAGAAAATGTGTTTTATTTCATAAATGGAATCTACAAAGTATGGACATTCTACGTCATAACGAATTTCTATAGTTTGCGCATGCGTCCGGAAATAAGAAACGCTTACTTCCCCCGTTTTTTAAAATCACAGCTTCTAGAAGTTTTACATGATTTTTTAAAAAACACGAGTTTTTAGAAAATGTGTTTTATTTCATAAATGGAATCAACAAAGTATGCACATTCTACGTCATAACGACTTTCTATAGTTTGAGGATGCGTTTGGAAATAAGAAAAGCTCACTTCTCCCGTTTTTTTAAATCACATCGTCTAAAAGGTTTACATGATTTCTTAAAAAACATGAGTTTTTAGAAAATGTGTTTTATTTCATAAATGGAATCAACAAAGTATGCACATTCTAAGTCATAACGACTTTCTATAGTTTGCGCATGCGTCCGCAAATAAGAAAAGCTTACTTCCACCGTTTTTTAAAATCACCACTTCTAGAAGGTTTACATGATTTCTTAAAAAACACGAGTTTTTAGAAAATGTGTTTTATTTGATAAATGGAATCAACAAAGTATGCACATTCTACGTCATAACAACTTTCTATAGTTTGCGCATGCGTTCGCAAATAAGAAAAGCTTACTTCCACCGTTTTTTAAAATCACCACTTCTAGAAGGTTTACATGATTTCTTAAAAAACACGAGTTTTTAGAAAATGTGTTTTATGTCATAAATGGAATCAACAAATTATGCACATTCTACGTCATAACGACTTTCTATAGATTGCGCACGCATCCGGAAATAAGAAAAGCTTACTTCCACCGTTTTTTAAAATCACAACTTCTAGAAGGTTTACATGATTTCTTAAAAAACACGAGTTTTTAGAAAATGTGTTTTATTTCATAAATGGAATCAACAAAGTATGCACATTCTACGTCATAACGAATTTCTATAGTTTGCGCATTCGTCCGGAAATAAGAAAAGCTTACTTCCACCGTTTTTTAAAATCACAACTTCTAGAAGGTTTACATGATTTCGTAAAAAACACGAGTTTTTAGAAAATGTGTTTTATTTCATAAATGGAATCTACAAAGTATGCACATTCTACGTCATAACGACTTTCTATAGTTTGCGCATGCGTCCGGAAATAAGAAAAGCTTACTTCCACCGTTTTTTAAAATAACAGCTTCTATAAGGTTTACATGATTTCTTAAAAAACACGAGTTTTTAGAAAATGTGTTTTATTTCATAAATGGAATGTACTACGTATGCACATTCTACGTCATAACGACTTTCTATAGTTTGCGCATGTGTCCGGAAATAAGAAAAGCTTACTTCCCCCGTTTTTTAAAATCACAACTTCTAGAAGGTTTACATGATTTATTAAAAAACACGAGTTTTTAGAAAATGTGTTCTATTTCATAAATGGAATCAACAAAGTATGCACATTCTACGTCATAACGACTTTTTATAGTTTGCGCATTCTTCCGGAAATAAGAAAAGCTCACTTCCACCGTTTTTTAAAATCACAGCTTCTAGAAGGTTTACATGATTTCTTAAAAAACATGAGTTTTTAGAAAATGTGTTTTATTTCATAAATGGAATCTACAAAGTATGGACATTCTACGTCATAACGAATTTCTATAGTTTGCGCATGCGTCCGGAAATAAGAAACGCTTACTTCCCCTGTTTTTTAAAATCACAGCGTCTAGAAGGTTTACATGATTTCATAAAAGACACGAGTTTTTAGAAAATGTGTTTTATTTCATAAATGGAATCTACAAAGTATGCACATTCTACGTCATAACGAATTTCTATAGTTTGCGGATGCGTCCGGAAATAAGAAACGCTTACTTCCCCCGTTTTTATAAAATCACAGCTTCTAGAAGGTTTACATGATTTCGTAAAAGACACGAGTTTTTAGAAAATGTGTTTTATTTCATAAATGGAATCTACAAAGTATGCACATTCTACGTCATAACGACTTTCTATAGTTTGCGGATGCGTCCGGAAATAAGAAACGCTTACTTCCCCCGTTTTTTAAAATCACAGCTTCTAGAAGGTTTACATGATTTCGTAAAGACAAGAGTTTTTAGAAAATGTGTTTTATTTCATAAATGGAATCTACAAAGTATGCACATTCTACGTCATAACGACTTTCTATAGTTTGTGCATGCGTCCAGAAATAAGAAAAGCTTACTTCCCCCATTTTTTAAAATCACAGCTTTTAGAAGTTTTACATGATTTTTTAAAAAACACGAGTTTTTAGAAAATGTGTTTTATTTTATCAATGGAATCAACAAAGTATGCACATTCTACGTCATAACGACTTTCTATAGTTTGCGCATTCGTCCAGAAATAAGAAAAGCTTACTTCCACCGTTTTTTAAAATCACAGCTTCTAGAAGGTTTACATGATTTCGTAAAAAACACGACTTTTTAGAAAATGAGTTTTATTTCATAAATGCAATCTACAAATTATGCACATTCTACGTCATAACAAATTTCTATAGTTTGCGCATGCGTCCGGAAGTAAGAAACGCTTACTTCCCCCGTTTTTTAAAATCACAGTTTCTAGAAGGTTTACATGATTTCGTAAAAGACACGAGTTTTTAGAAAATGTGTTTTATTTCATAAATGGAGTCTACAAAGTATGCACATTCTACGTCATAAAGACTTTCTATAGTTTGCGCATGCGTCCGGAAATAGGAAAAGCTTACTTCCCCCGTTTTTTAAAATCACAGCTTCTAGAAGGTTTACATGATTTCGTAAAAAACATGAGTTTTTAGAAAATGTGTTTTATTTCATAGATGGAATCTACAAAGTATGCACATTCTACGTCATAACGACTTTCTATAGTTTGCGCATTCCTCCGGAAATAAGAAAAGCTTACTTCCCCCGTTTTTTAAAATCACAGCTTCTAGAAGGTTTACATGATTTCGTAAAAGACACGAGTTTTTAGAAAATGTGTTTTATTTCATAAATGGAATCAACAAAGTATGCACATTCTATGTCATAACGACTTTCTATAGTTTGCGCATGCGTTTGGAAATAAGAAAAGTTTACTTCCCCCGTTTTTTAAAATCACAGCTTCTAGAAGGTTTACATGATTTCGTAAAAAACATGTGTTTTTAAAAAATGTGTTTTATTTCATAAATAGAATCTACAAAGTATGCACATTCTACGTCAGAACGACTTTCTAGAGTTTGCGCATGAGTCCGGAAATAAGAAAAGCTTACTTCCCTCGTTTTTTAAAATCACAGCTTCTAGAAGTTTTACATGATTTTTTAAAAAACACGAGTTTTTAGAAAATGTGTTTTATTTCATAAATGGAATCAACAAAGTATGCACATTCTACGTCATAACGACTTTCTATAGTTTGTGCATGCGTTTGGAAATAAGAAAAGCACACTTCTCCCGTTTTTTTAAATCACAGCGTCTAAAAGGTTTACATGATTTCTTAAAAAACATGAGTTTTTAGAAAATGTGTTTTATTTCATAAATGGAATCAACAAAGTATGCACATTCTACGTCATAACGACTTTCTATAGTTTGTGCATGCGTCCGGAAATAAGAAAAGCTTACTTCCACCGTTTTTTAAAATCACCGCTTCTAGAAGGTTTACATGATTTCTAAAAAAACATGAGTTTTTAGAAAATGTGTTTTATTTCATAAATGGAATCAACAAAGTATGCACATTCTATGTGATAACGACTTTCTATAGTTTGCGCATTCGTCGGGAAATAAGAAAAGCTTACTTCCACCATTTTTTAAAATCACAGCTTCTAGAAGGTTTACATGATTTCTTAAAAAACACGAGTTTTTAGAAAATGTGTTTTATTTCATAAATGGAATCAACAAAGTATGCACATTCTACGTCATAACGACTTACTATAGTTTATGCATGAGTCCGGAAATAAGAAAAGCTTACTTCCCCCGTTTTTTAAAATCAGCGCTTCTAGAAGGTTTACATGATTTCTTAAAAAACACAAGTTTTTAGAAAATGTGTTTTATTTCTTAAATGGAATCAACAAAGTATGCACAATCTACGTCATAACGACTTTCTATAATTTGCGCATGTGTCTGGAAATAAGAAAAGCTTACTTCCACCATTTTTTAAAATCACAGCTTCTAGAAGGTTTACATGATTTCGTAAAAAACACGAGTTTTTAGAAAATGTGTTTTATTTCATAAATGGAATCAACAAAGTATGCACATTCTACGTGATAACGACTTTCTATAGTTTGCGCATTCGTCGGGAAATAAGAAAAGCTTACTTCCACCGTTTTTTAAAATCACAGCTTCTAGAAGGTTTACATGATTTCGTAAAAAACACGAGTTTTTAGAAAATGTGTTTTATTTCATAAATGGAATCAACAAAGTATGCACATTCTACGTCATAACGACTTTATATAGTTTGCGCACGCGTCTGGAAAAAAGAAAAGCTTATTTCCACCGTTTTTTAAAATCACAACTTCTAGAAAGTTTACATGATTTCTTAAAAAACACGAGTTTTTAGAAAATGTGTTTTATTTCATAAATGGAACCAACAAAGTATGCACATTCTACGTCATAACGAATTTCTATAGTTTGCGCATGGGTCTGGAAATAAGAAAAGCTTACTTCCACCTTTTTTTAAAATCACAACTTCTAGAAGGTTTACATAATTTCGTAAAAAACACGAGTTTTTGGAAAATGTGTTTTATTTTATCAATGGAATCAACAAAGTATGCACATTCTATGTCATAACGACTTTCTATAGTTTGTGTATTCGTCAAGAAATAAGAAAAGCTTACTTCCACCGTTTTTTAAAATCACAGCTTCTAGAAGGTTTACATGATTTCGTAAAAGACACGAGTTTTTAGAAAATGTGTTTTATTTCATAAATGGAATCTACAAAGTATGCACATTCTACGTCATAACGACTTTCTATAGTTTGCGCATGCGTCCGGAAATAAGAAAAGCTTACTTCCCCCGTTTTTTAAAATCACGGCTTCTAGAAGGTTTACATGATTTCGTAAAAAACACGAGTTTTTAGAAAATGTGTTTTATTTCATAAATGGAATCAAAAAAGTATGCACATTCTATGTCATAACGACTTTCTATAGTTTGCGCATGCGTTTGGAAATAAGAAAAGCTCACTTCCCCCGTTTTTTAAAATCACAGCTTCTACAAGGTTTACATGATTTCGTAAAAAACATGAGTTTTTAGAAAATGTGTTTTATTTCATAAATGGAATCAACAAAGTATGCACATTCTACGTCATAACAACTTTCTATAGTTTGAGCATTCGTTTGGAAATAAGAAAAGCTTACTTCTCCCGTTTTTTAAAATCACAGCTTCTAGAAGGTTTACATGATTTCTTAAAAAACATGAGTTTTTAGAAAATGTGTTTTATTTCATAAATGGAATCAACAAAGTATGCACATTCTATGTCATAACGACATTCTATAGTTTGCGCATGCGTCCGGAAATAAGGAAAACTTACTTCCACCGTTTTTTAACATCCGCGCTTCTAGAAGGTTTACATGATTTCTTAAAAAACATGAGTTTTTAGAAAATGTGTTTTATTTGATAAATGGAATCAACAAAGTATGCACATTCTACGTCATAACGACTTTCTATAGTTTGTGCATGCGTCCGGAAATAAGGAAAACTTACTTCCACCGTTTTTTAAAATCAGCGCTTCTAGAAGGTTTACATGATTTCTTAAAAAACACGAGTTTTTAGAAAATGTGTTATTTCATAAATGGAATCAACAAAGTATGCACATTCTACGTCATAAAGACTTTCTATTGTTTGCGCATGCGTCCGGAAATAAGAAAAGCTTACTTCCACCGTTTTTTAAAATCACAGCTTCTAGAAGGTTTACATGATTTCCTAAAAAACATGAGTTTTTAGAAAATGTGTTTTATTTCATAAATGGAATCTACAAAGTATGCACATTCTACGTTATAACGAATTTCTATAGTTTGCGCATGCGTCCGGAAATAAGAAAAGCTTACTTCCCCCGTTTTTTAAAATCACAGCTTCTAGAAGGTTTACATGATTTCTTAAAAAACACGAGTTTTTAGAAAATGAGTTTTATTTCATAAATGGAATCAACAAAGTATGCACATTCAACGTCATAATGACTTTCTATAGTTTGCGCACGCGTCCGGAAATAAGAAAAGCTTACTTCCACAGTTTTTTAAAATCACAGCTTCTAGAAGGTTTACATGATTTGGTAAAAAACACGAGTTTTTAGAAAATGTGTTTTATTTCATAAATGGAATCTACAAAGTATGCGCATTCTACGTCATAACGACTTTCTATAGTTTGCGCATGCGTCCGGAAATAAGAAAAGCTTACTTCCACCGTTTTTTAAAATCACAGCTTCTAAAAGGTTTACATGATTTCTTAAAAAACACGAGTTTTTAGAAAATGTGTTTTATTTCATAAATGGAATGTACAAAGTATGCACATTCTACGTCATAACGACTTTCTATAGTTTGCGCATGCGTCCGGAAATAAGAAAAGCTTACTTCCACCATTTTTTAAAATCACAGCTTCTAGAAGGTTTACATGATTTCGTAAAAAACACGAGTTTTTAGAAAATGTGTTTTATTTCATAAATGGAATCTACAAAGTATGCACATTCTACGTCATAACGACTTTATATAGATTGCGCACGCATCCGGAAATAAGAAAAGCTTACTTCCAACGTTTTTTAAAATCACAACTTCTAGAAGGTTTACATGATTTCTTAAAAAACACGAGTTTTTAGAAAATGTGTTTTATTTCATAAATGGAATCAACAAAGTATGCACATTCTACGTCATAACGACTTTATATAGATTGCGCACGCATCCGGAAATAAGAAAAGCTTACTTCCAACGTTTTTAAAAATCACAACTTCTAGAAGGTTTACATGATTTCTTAAAAAACACGAGTTTTTAGAAAATGTGTTTTATTTCATAAATGGAATCAACAAAGTATGCACATTCTACGTCATAACGAGTTTCTATAGTTTGCGCATTCGTCCGGAAATAAGAAAAGCTTACTTCCACCGTTTTTTAAAATCACAGCTTCTAGAAGGTTTACATGATTTCGTAAAAAACACGAGTTTTTAGAAAATGTGTTTTATTTCATAAATGGAATCTACAAAGTATGCACATTCTACGTCATAACGACTTTCTATAGTTTGCGCATGCGTCCGGAAATAAGAAAAGCTTACTTCCACCGTTTTTTAAAATAACAGCTTCTATAAGGTTTTCATGATTTCTTAAAAAACACGAGTTTTTAGAAAATGTGTTTTATTTCATAAATGGAATGTACAACGTATGCACATTCTACGTCATAACGACTTTCTATAGTTTGCGCATGTGTCCGGAAATAAGAAAAGCTTACTTCCCCCGTTTTTTAAAATCACAACTTCTAGAAGGTTTACATGATTTATTAAAAAACACGAGTTTTTAGAAAATGTGTTCTATTTCATAAATGGAATCAACAAAGTATGCACATTCTACGTCATAACGAATTTTTATAGTTTGCGCATTCTTACGGAAATAAGAAAAGCTCACTTCCACCGTTTTTTAAAATCACAGCTTCTAGAAGGTTTACATGATTTCGTAAAAAACACAAGTTTTTAGAAAATGTGTTTTATTTCATAAATGGAATCTACAAAGTATGCACATTCTACGTCATAACGACTTTCCATAGTTTGCACATGCGTCGGGAAATAATAAAAGCTTACTTCCCCCGTTTTTTAAAATCACAGCTTCTAGAAGGTTTACATGATTTCTTAAAAAACACGAGTTTTTAGGAAATGTGTTTTATTTCATAAATGGAATCAACAAAGTATGCACATTCTACGTCATAACGACTTTCTATAGTTTGCGCACGCGTCCGGAAATAAGAAAAGCTTACTTCCACCATTTTTTAAAATCACAACTTCTAGAAGGTTTACATGATTTCTTAAAAAACACGAGTTTCTAGAAAATGTGTTTTATTTCATAAATGGAATCAACAAAGTATGCACATTCTACGTCATAACGAATTTCTATAGTTTGCGCATGCGTCCGCAAATAAGAAAAGCTTACTTCCACCGTTTTTTAAAATCACAGCTTCTAGAAGGTTTACATGATTTCTTAAAAAACATGAGTTTTTAGAAAATGTGTTTTATTTCATAAATGGAATCTACAAAGTATGCACATTCTACGTCATAACGACTTTCTATAGTTTGCGCATGCGTCCGGAAATAAGAAACGCTTACTTTCCCCATTTTTTAAAATCACAGCGTCTAGAAGGTTTACATGATTTCATAAAAGACACGAGTTTTTAGAAAATGTGTTTTATTTCATAAATGGAATCTACCAAGTATGCACATTCTACGTCATAACGAATTTCTATAGTTTGCGCATGCGTCCGGAAATAAGAAAAGCTTACTTCCACCGTTTTTTAAAATCACAGCTTCTAGTAGGTTTACATGATTTCGTAAAAAACACGAGTTTTTAGAAAATGTGTTTTATTTCATAAATGGAATCTACAAAGTATGCACATTCCACGTCATAACGACTTTCTATAGTTTGCGCATTCGTCCGGAAATACGAAAAGCTTACTTCCACCGTTTTTTAAAATCACAGCTTCTAGAAGGTTTACATGATTTCGTAAAAAACACGAGTTTTTAGAAAATGTGTTTTATTTCATAAATGGAATCTACAAAGTATGCACATTCTACGTCATAATGACTTTCTATAGTTTGCGGATGCGTCCGGAAATAAGAAACGCTTACTTCCCCCGTTTTTATAAAATCACAGCTTCTAGAAGCTTTACATGATTTCGTAAAAGACACGAGTTTTTAGAAAATGTGTTTTATTTCATAAATGGAATCTACAAAGTATGCACATTCTACGTCATAACGAATTTCTATAGTTTGCGCATTCGTCCGGAAATAAGAAAAGCTTACTTCCACCGTTTTTTAAAATCACAGCTTCTAGAAGGTTTACATGATTTCGTAAAAAACACGAGTTTTTAGAAAATGTGTTTTATTTCATAAATGGAATCTACAAAGTATGCAAATTCTACGTCATAACGACTTTCTATAGTTTGCGGATGCGTCCGGAAATAAGAAAAGCTTACTTCCCCCGTTTTTATAAAATCACAGCTTCTAGAAGGTTTAAATGATTTTGTAAAAGACACGAGTTTTTAGAAAATGTGTTTTATTTCATAAATGGAATCTACAAAGTATGCACATTCTACGTCATAACGACTTTCTATAGTTTTCGGATGCGTCCGGAAATAAGAAACGCTTACTTCCCCTGTTTTTTAAAATCACAGCTTCTAGAAGGTTTACATGATTTCGTAAAGACAAGAGTTTTTAGAAAATGTGTTTTATTTCATAAATGGAATCTACAAAGTATGCACATTCTACGTCATAACGACTTTCTATAGTTTGCGCATGCGTCCAGAAATAAGAAAAGCTTACTTCCCCCATTTTTTAAAATCACAGCTTCTAGAAGTTTTACATGATTTTTTAAAAAACACGAGTTTTTAGAAAATGTGTTTTATTTTATCAATGGAATCAACAAAGTATGCACATTCTACGTCATAACGACTTTCTATAGTTTGCGCATTCGTCCAGAAATAAGAAAAGCTTACTTCCACCGTTTTTTAAAATCACAGCTTCTAGAAGGTTTACATGATTTCGTAAAAAACACGACTTTTTAGAAAATGAGTTTTATTTCATAAAT
Organism: Larix kaempferi; assembly: GCA_027924585.1. Lineage (NCBI taxonomy): Eukaryota > Viridiplantae > Streptophyta > Pinopsida > Pinales > Pinaceae > Larix > Larix kaempferi. The sequence continues at coordinate 41,068,418 of BSBM01000217.1, forward strand.
GGAATCTACAAAGTATGCACATTCTACGTCATAACAAATTTCTATAGTTTGCGCATGCGTCCGGAAGTAAGAAACGCTTACTTCCCCCGTTTTTTAAAATCACAGTTTCTAGAAGGTTTACACGATTTCGTAAAAGACACGAGTTTTTAGAAAATGTGTTTTATTTCATAAATGGAATCTACAAAGTATGCACATTCTACGTCATAAAGACTTTCTATAGTTTGCGCATGCGTCCGGAAATAAGAAAAGCTTACTTCCCCCGTTTTTTAAAATCACAGCTTCTAGAAGGTTTTCATGATTTCGTAAAAAACATGAGTTTTTAGAAAATGTGTTTTATTTCATAGATGGAATCTACAAAGTATGCACATTCTACGTCATAACGACTTTCTATAGTTTGCGCATTCGTCCGGAAAAAAGAAAAGCTTATTTCCCCCGTTTTTTAAAATCACAGCTTCTAGAAGGTTTACATGATTTCGTAAAAGACACGAGTTTTTAGAAAATGTGTTTTATTTCATAAATGGAATCAACAAAGTATGCACATTCTATGTCATAACGACTTTCTATAGTTTGCGCATGCGTTTGGAAATAAGAAAAGCTTACTTCCCCCGTTTTTTAAAATCACAGCTTCTAGAAGGTTTACATGATTTCGTAAAAAACATGAGTTTTTAAAAAATGTGTTTTATTTCATAAATGGAATCTACAAAGTATGCACATTCTACGTCATAACGACTTTCTATAGTTTGCGCATGCGTCCGGAAATAAGAAACGCTTACTTCCCCCGTTTTTTAAAATCACAGCTTCTAGAAGTTTTACATGATTTTTTAAAAAACACGAGTTTTTAGAAAATGTGTTTTATTTCATAAATGGAATCAACAAAGTATGCACATTCTACGTCATAACGACTTTCTATAGTTTGAGGATGCGTTTGGAAATAAGAAAAGCTCACTTCTCCCGTTTTTTTAAATCACATCGTCTAAAAGGTTTACATGATTTCTTAAAAAACATGAGTTTTTAGAAAATGTGTTTTATTTCATAAATGGAATCAACAAAGTATGCACATTCTACATCATAACGACTTTCTATACTTTGCGCATGCGTCCGCAAATAAGAAAAGCTTACTTCCACCGTTTTTTAAAATCACCACTTCTAGAAGGTTTACATGATTTCTTAAAAAACACGAGTTTTTAGAAAATGTGTTTTATTTGATAAATGGAATCAACAAAGTATGCACATTCTACGTCATAACAGCTTTCTATAGTTTGCGCATGCGTTCGCAAATAAGAAAAGCTTACTTCCACCGTTTTTTAAAATCACCACTTCTAGAAGGTTTACATGATTTCTTAAAAAACACGAGTTTTTAGAAAATGTGTTTTATGTCATAAATGGAATCAACAAAGTATGCACATTCTACGTCATAACGACTTTCTATAGATTGCGCACGCATCCGGAAATAAGAAAAGCTTACTTCCACCGTTTTTTAAAATCACAACTTCTAGAAGGTTTACATGATTTCTTAAAAAACACGAGTTTTTAGAAAATGTGTTTTATTTCATAAATGGAATCAACAAAGTATGCACATTCTACGTCATAACGAATTTCTATAGTTTGCGCATTCGTCCGGAAATAAGAAAAGCTTACTTCCACCGTTTTTTAAAATCACAGCTTCTAGAAGGTTTACATGATTTCGTAAAAAACACGAGTTTTTAGAAAATGTGTTTTATTTCATAAATGGAATCTACAAAGTATGCACATTCTACGTCATAACGACTTTCTATAGTTTGCGCATGCGTCCGGAAATAAGAAAAGCTTACTTCCACCGTTTTTTAAAATAACAGCTTCTATAAGGTTTACATGATTTCTTAAAAAACACGAGTTTTTAGAAAATGTGTTTTATTTCATAAATGGAATGTACTACGTATGCACATTCTACGTCATAACGACTTTCTATAGTTTGCGCATGTGTCCGGAAATAAGAAAAGCTTACTTCCCCCGTTTTTTAAAATCACAACTTCTAGAAGGTTTACATGATTTATTAAAAAACACGAGTTTTTAGAAAATGTGTTCTATTTCATAAATGGAATCAACAAAGTATGCACATTCTACGTCATAACGACTTTTTATAGTTTGCGCATTCTTCCGGAAATAAGAAAAGCTCACTTCCACCGTTTTTTAAAATCACAGCTTCTAGAAGGTTTACATGATTTCTTAAAAAACATGAGTTTTTAGAAAATCTGTTTTATTTCATAAATGGAATCTACAAAGTATGGACATTCTACGTCATAACGAATTTCTATAGTTTGCGCATGCGTCCGGAAATAAGAAACGCTTACTTCCCCCGTTTTTTAAAATCACAGCTTCTAGAAGTTTTACATGATTTTTTAAAAAACACGAGTTTTTAGAAAATGTGTTTTATTTCATAAATGGAATCAACAAAGTATGCACATTCTACGTCATAACGACTTTCTATAGTTTGAGGATGCGTTTGGAAATAAGAAAAGCTCACTTCTCCCGTTTTTTTAAATCACATCGTCTAAAAGGTTTACATGATTTCTTAAAAAACATGAGTTTTTAGAAAATGTGTTTTATTTCATAAATGGAATCAACAAAGTATGCACATTCTACGTCATAACGACTTTCTATAGTTTGCGCATGCGTCCGCAAATAAGAAAAGCTTACTTCCACCGTTTTTTAAAATCACCACTTCTAGAAGGTTTACATGATTTCTTAAAAAACACGAGTTTTTAGAAAATGTGTTTTATTTGATAAATGGAATCAACAAAGTATGCACATTCTACGTCATAACAACTTTCTATAGTTTGCGCATGCGTTCGCAAATAAGAAAAGCTTACTTCCACCGTTTTTTAAAATCACCACTTCTAGAAGGTTTACATGATTTCTTAAAAAACATGAGTTTTTAGAAAATGTGTTTTATGTCATAAATGGAATCAACAAAGTATGCACATTCTACGTCATAACGACTTTCTATAGATTGCGCACGCATCCGGAAATAAGAAAAGCTTACTTCCACCGTTTTTTAAAATCACAACTTCTAGAAGGTTTACATGATTTCTTAAAAAACACGAGTTTTTAGAAAATGTGTTTTATTTCATAAATGGAATCAACAAAGTATGCACATTCTACGTCATAACGAATTTCTATAGTTTGCGCATTCGTCCGGAAATAAGAAAAGCTTACTTCCACCGTTTTTTAAAATCACAGCTTCTAGAAGGTTTACATGATTTCGTAAAAAACACGAGTTTTTAGAAAATGTGTTTTATTTCATAAATGGAATCTACAAAGTATGCACATTCTACGTCATAACGACTTTCTATAGTTTGCGCATGCGTCCGGAAATAAGAAAAGCTTACTTCCACCGTTTTTTAAAATAACAGCTTCTATAAGGTTTACATGATTTCTTAAAAAACACGAGTTTTTAGAAAATGTGTTTTATTTCATAAATGGAATGTACTACGTATGCACATTCTACGTCATAACGACTTTCTATAGTTTGCGCATGTGTCCGGAAATAAGAAAAGCTTACTTCCCCCGTTTTATAAAATCACAACTTCTAGAAGGTTTACATGATTTATTAAAAAACACGAGTTTTTAGAAAATGTGTTCTATTTCATAAATGGAATCAACAAAGTATGCACATTCTACGTCATAACGACTTTTTATAGTTTGCGCATTCTTCCGGAAATAAGAAAAGCTCACTTCCACCGTTTTTTAAAATCACACCTTCTAGAAGGTTTACATGATTTCTTAAAAAACATGAGTTTTTAGAAAATGTGTTTTATTTCATAAATGGAATCTACAAAGTATGGACATTCTACGTCATAACGAATTTCTATAGTTTGCGCATGCGTCCGGAAATAAGAAACGCTTACTTCCCCCGTTTTTTAAAATCACAGCGTCTAGAAGGTTTACATGATTTCATAAAAGACACGAGTTTTTAGAAAATGTGTTTTATTTCATAAATGGAATCTACAAAGTATGCACATTCTACGTCATAACGACTTTCTATAGTTTGCGGATGCGTCCGGAAATAAGAAACGCTTACTTCCCCCGTTTTTATAAAATCACAGCTTCTAGAAGGTTTACATGATTTCGTAAAAGACACGAGTTTTTAGAAAATGTGTTATATTTCATAAATGGAATCTACAAAGTATGCACATTCTACGTCATAACGACTTTCTATAGTTTGCGGATGCGTCCGGAAATAAGAAACGCTTACTTCCCCCGTTTTTTAAAATCACAGCTTCTAGAAGGTTTACATGATTTCGTAAAGACAAGAGTTTTTAGAAAATGTGTTTTATTTCATAAATGGAATCTACAAAGTATGCACATTCTACGTCATAACGACTTTCTATAGTTTGTGCATGCGTCCAGAAATAAGAAAAGCTTACTTCCCCCATTTTTTAAAATCACAGCTTCTAGAAGTTTTACATGATTTTTTAAAAAACACGAGTTTTTAGAAAATGTGTTTTATTTTATCAATGGAATCAACAAAGTATGCACATTCTACGTCATAACGACTTTCTATAGTTTGCGCATTCGTCCAGAAATAAGAAAAGCTTACTTCCACCGTTTTTTAAAATCACAGCTTCTAGAAGGTTTACATGATTTCGTAAAAAACAGGACTTTTTAGTAAATGAGTTTTATTTCATAAATGGAATCTACAAAGTATGCACATTCTACGTCATAACAAATTTCTATAGTTTGCGCATGCGTCCGGAAGTAAGAAACGCTTACTTCCCCCGTTTTTTAAAATCACAGTTTCTAGAAGGTTTACATGATTTCGTAAAAGACACGAGTTTTTAGAAAATGTGTTTTATTTCATAAATGGAGTCTACAAAGTATGCACATTCTACGTCATAAAGACTTTCTATAGTTTGCGCATGCGTCCGGAAATAGGAAAAGCTTACTTCCCCCGTTTTTTAAAATCACAGCTTCTAGAAGGTTTACATGATTTCGTAAAAAACATGAGTTTTTAGAAAATGTGTTTTATTTCATAGATGGAATCTACAAAGTATGCACATTCTACGTCATAACGACTTTCTATAGTTTGCGCATTCCTCCGGAAATAAGAAAGTCTTACTTCCCCCGTTTTTTAAAATCACAGCTTCTAGAAGGTTTACATGATTTCGTAAAAGACACGAGTTTTTAGAAAATGTGTTTTATTTCATAAATGGAATCAACAAAGTATGCACATTCTATGTCATAACGACTTTCTATAGTTTGCGCATGCGTTTGGAAATAAGAAAAGTTTACTTCCCCCGTTTTTTAAAATCACAGCTTCTAGAAGGTTTACATGATTTCGTAAAAAACATGAGTTTTTAAAAAATGTGTTTTATTTCATAAATGGAATCTACAAAGTATGCACATTCTACGTCAGAACGACTTTCTAGAGTTTGCGCATGAGTCCGGAAATAAGAAAAGCTTACTTCCCCCGTTTTTTAAAATCACAGCTTCTAGAAGTTTTACATGATTTTTTAAAAAACATGAGTTTTTAGAAAATGTGTTTTATTTCATAAATGGAATCAACAAAGTATGCACATTCTACGTCATAACGACTTTCTATAGTTTGAGCATGCGTTTGGAAATAAAAAAAGCACACTTCTCCCGTTTTTTTAAATCACAACGTCTAAAAGGTTTACATGATTTCTTAAAAAACATGAGTTTTTAGAAAATGTGTTTTATTTCATAAATGGAATCAACAAAGTATGCACATTCTACGTCATAACGACTTTCTATAGTTTGTGCATGCGTCCGGAAATAAGAAAAGCTTACTTCCACCGTTTTTTAAAATCACCGCTTCTAGAAGGTTTACATGATTTCTAAAAAAACACGAGTTTTTAGAAAATGTGTTTTATTTCATAAATGGAATCAACAAAGTATGCACATTCTATGTGATAACGACTTTCTATAGTTTGCGCATTCGTCGGGAAATAAGAAAAGCTTACTTCCACCATTTTTTAAAATCACAGCTTCTAGAAGGTTTACATGATTTCTTAAAAAACACGAGTTTTTAGAAAATGTGTTTTATTTCATAAATGGAATCAACAAAGTATGCACATTCTACGTCATAACGACTTACTATAGTTTATGCATGAGTCCGGAAATAAGAAAAGCTTACTTCCCCCGTTTTTTAAAATCAGCGCTTCTAGAAGGTTTACATGATTTCTTAAAAAACACAAGTTTTTAGAAAATGTGTTTTATTTCTTAAATGGAATCAACAAAGTATGCACAATCTACGTCATAACGACTTTCTATAATTTGCGCATGTGTCTGGAAATAAGAAAAGCTTACTTCCACCATTTTTTAAAATCACAGCTTCTAGAAGGTTTACATGATTTCGTAAAAAACACGAGTTTTTAGAAAATGTGTTTTATTTCATAAATGGAATCAACAAAGTATGCACATTCTACGTGATAACGACTTTCTATAGTTTGCGCATTCGTCGGGAAATAAGAAAAGCTTACTTCCACCGTTTTTTAAAATCACAGCTTCTAGAAGGTTTACATGATTTCGTAAAAAACACGAGTTTTTAGAAAATGTGTTTTATTTCATAAATGGAATCAACAAAGTATGCACATTCTACGTCATAACGAATTTATATAGTTTGCGCACGCGTCTGGAAATAAGAAAAGCTTATTTCCACCGTTTTTTAAAATCACAACTTCTAGAAAGTTTACATGATTTCTTAAAAAACACGAGTTTTTAGAAAATGTGTTTTATTTCATAAATGGAACCAACAAAGTATGCACATTCTACGTCATAACGACTTTCTATAGTTTGCGCATGGGTCTGGAAATAAGAAAAGCTTACTTCCACCTTTTTTTAAAATCACAACTTCTAGAAGGTTTACATAATTTCGTAAAAAACACGAGTTTTTGGAAAATGTGTTTTATTTTATCAATGGAATCAACAAAGTATGCACATTCTACGTCATAACGACTTTCTATAGTTTGTGTATTCGTCCAGAAATAAGAAAAGCTTACTTCCACCGTTTTTTAAAATCACAGCTTCTAGAAGGTTTACATGATTTCGTAAAAGACACGAGTTTTTAGAAAATGTGTTTTATTTCATAAATGGAATCTACAAAGTATGCACATTCTACGTCATAACGACTTTCTATAGTTTGCGCATGCGTCCGGAAATAAGAAAAGCTCACTTCCCCCATTTTTTAAAATCACAGCTTCTACAAGGTTTACATGATTTCGTAAAAAACATGAGTTTTTAGAAAATGTGTTTTATTTCATAAATGGAATCAACAAAGTATGCACATTCTACGTCATAACAACTTTCTATAGTTTGAGCATTCGTTTGGAAATAAGAAAAGCTTACTTCTCCCGTTTTTTAAAATCACAGCTTCTAGAAGGTTTACATGATTTCTTAAAAAACATGAGTTTTTAGAAAATGTGTTTTATTTCATAAATGGAATCAACAAAGTATGCACATTCTATGTCATAACGACATTCTATAGTTTGCGCATGCGTTCGTAAATAAGGAAAACTTACTTCCACCGTTTTTTAAAATCAGCGCTTCTAGAAGGTTTACATGATTTCTTAAAAAACACGAGTTTTTAGAAAATGTTTTTTATTTGATAAATGGAATCAACAAAGTATGCACATTCTACGTCATAACGACTTTCTATAGTTTGTGCATGCGTCCGGAAATAAGGAAAACTTACTTCCACCGTTTTTTAAAATCAGCGCTTCTAGAAGGTTTACATGATTTCTTAAAAAACACGAGTTTTTAGAAAATGTGTTATTTCATAAATGGAATCAACAAAGTATGCACATTCTATGTCATAACGACTTTCTATTGTTTGCGCATGCGTCCGGAAATAAGAAAAGCTTACTTCCATCGTTTTTTAAAATCACAGCTTCTAGAAGGTTTACATGATTTCCTAAAAAACATGAGTTTTTAGAAAATGTGTTTTATTTCATAAATGGAATCTACAAACTATGCACATTCTACGTCATAACGAATTTCTATAGTTTGCGCATGCGTCCGGAAATAAGAAAAGCTTACTTCCCCCGTTTTTTAAAATCACAGCTTCTAGAAGGTTTACATGATTTCTTAAAAAACACGAGTTTTTAGAAAATGTGTTTTATTTCATAAATGGAATCAACAAAGTATGCACATTCAACGTCATAATGACTTTCTATAGTTTGCGCACGCGTCCGGAAATAAGAAAAGCTTACTTCCACAGTTTTTTAAAATCACAGCTTCTAGAAGGTTTACATGATTTCGTAAAAAACACGAGTTTTTAGAAAATGTGTTTTATTTCATAAATGGAATCTACAAAGTATGCGCATTCTACGTCATAACGACTTTCTATAGTTTGCGCATGCGTCCGGAAATAAGAAAAGCTTACTTCCACCGTTTTTTAAAATCACAGCTTCTAAAAGGTTTACATGATTTCTTAAAAAACACGAGTTTTTAGAAAATGTGTTTTATTTCATAAATGGAATGTACAAAGTATGCACATTCTACGTCATAACGACTTTCTATAGTTTGCGCATGCGTCCGGAAATAAGAAAAGCTTACTTCCACCATTTTTTAAAATCACAGCTTCTAGAAGGTTTACATGATTTCGTAAAAAACACGAGTTTTTAGAAAATGTGTTTTATTTCATCAATGGAATCTACAAAGTATGCGCATTCTACGTCATAACGACTTTCTATAGTTTGCGCATGCGTCTGGAAATAAGAAAAGCTTACTTCCACCGTTTTTTAAAATCACAGCTTCTAGAAGGTTTACATGATTTCGTAAAAAACACGAGTTTTTAGAAAATGTGTTTTATTTCATAAATGGGATCAACAAAGTATGCACATTCTACGTCATAATGACTTTCTATAGTTTGCACATGAGTTTGGAAATAAGAAAAGCTTACATCCCCCGTTTTTTAAAATCACAGCTTCTAGAAGGTTTACATGATTTCTTAAAAAACACGAGTTTTTAGAAAATGTGTTTTATTTCATAAATGGAATCAACAAAGTATGCACATTCTACATCATAACGACTTTCTATAGTTTGCGCATTCTTCCGGAAATAAGAAACGCTTACTTCCCCCGTTTTTTAAAATCACAGCTTCTAGAAGGTTTACATGATTTCGTAAAAGACACGAGTTTTTAGAAAATGTGTTTTATTTCATAAATGGAATCTACAAAGTATGCACATTCTAAGTCATAACGACTTTCTATAGTTTGCGCATGCGTCCGGAAATAAGAAAAGCTTACTTCCACCGTTTTTTAAAATCACAACGTCTAGAGGGTTTACATGATTTCTTAAAAAACACGAGTTTTTAGAAAATGTGTTTTATTTCATCAATGGAATCAAAAAATTATGCACATTCTATGTCATAACGACTTTCTATAGTTTGCGCATGCGTCCGCAAATAAGAAAAGATTACTTCCACCGTTTTTTAAAATCACCGCTTCTAGAAGGTTTACATGATTTCTTAAAAAACACGAGTTTTTAGAAAATGTGTTTTATTTCATAAATGGAATCAACAAAGTATGCACATTCTACGTCATAACGACTTTCTATAGTTTGCACATGCGTCCGCAAATAAGAAAAGCTTACTTCCACCATTTTTTAAAATCACAGCTTCTAGAAGCTTTACATGATTTCGTAAAAAACACGAGTTTTTCGAAAATGTGTTTTATTTCATAAATGGAATCAACAAAGTATGCACATTCTACGTCATAACGAATTTCTATAGTTTGCGCATTCGTCCGGAAATAAGAAAAGCTTACTTCCACCGTTTTTTAAAATCCCAGCTTCTAGAAGGTTTACATGATTTCGAAAAAACACGAGTTTTTATAAAATGTGTTTTATTTCATAAATGGAATCAACAAAGTATGCACATTCTACCTCATAACGACTTTCTATAGTTTGCGCATGCGTCTGGAAATAAGAAAAGCTTACTTCCACCGTTTTTTAAAATCACAGCTTCTAGAAGGTTTACATGATTTCGTAAAAAACACGAGTTTTTAAAAAATGTGTTTTATTTCATAAATGGAATCAACAAAGTATGCACATTCTACATCATAACGACTTTCTATAGTTTGCGCCTGCGTCCGGAAATAAGAAAAGCTTATTTCCACCGTTTTTTAAAATCACAGCTTCTAGAAGGTTTACATGATTTCTTAAAAAACACGAGTTTTTAGAAAATGTGTTTTATTTCATAAATGGAAACAAGAAGTATGCACATTCTACATCATAACTACTTTCTATAGTTTGCGCATTCTTCCGGAAATAAGAAACCCTTACTTCCCCCGTTTTTTAAAATCACAGCTTCTAGAAGGTTTACATGATTTCGTAAAAGACACGAGTTTTTAGAAAATGTGTTTTATTTCATAAATGGAATCTACAAAGTATGCACATTCTAAGTCATAACGACTTTCTGTAGTTTGCGCATGCGTCCGGAAATAAGAAAAGCTTACTTCCACCGTTTTTTAAAATCACAACTTCTAGAAGGTTTACATGATCTCTTAAAAAACACGAGTTTTTAGAAAATGTGTTTTATTTCATAAATGGAATCAACAAAGTATGCACATTCTACGTCATAACGACTTTCTATAGTTTGCGCATGCGTCCGCAAATAAGAAAAGATTACTTCCATCGTTTTTTAAAATCACCGCTTCTAGAAGGTTTACATGATTTCTTAAAAAACACGAGTTTTTAGAAAATGTGTTTTTTTTCATAAATGGAATCTACAAAGTATGCACATTCTACGTCATAACGACTTTCTATAATTTGCGCATGCGTCCGGAAATAAGAAAAGCTTACTTCCACCATTTTTTAAAATCACAGCTTCTAGAAGCTTTACATGATTTCGTAAAAAACACGAGTTTTTAGAAAATGTGTTTTATTTCATAAATGGAATCAACAAAGTATGCACATTCTACGTCATAACGAATTTCTATAGTTTGCGCATTCGTCCGGAAATAAGAAAAGCTTACTTCCACCGTTTTTTAAAATCACAGCTTCTAGAAGGTTTACATGATTTCGTAAAAAACACGAGTTTTTATAAAATGTGTTTTATTTCATAAATGGAATCAACAAAGTATGCACATTCTACGTCATAACGACTTTCTATAGTTTGCGCATGCGTCTGGAAATAAGAAAAGCTTACTTCCACCGTTTTTTAAAATCACAGCTTCTAGAAGGTTTACATGATTTCGTAAAAAACACGAGTTTTTAGAAAATGTGTTTTATTTCATAAATGGAATCTACAAAGTATGCGCATTCTACGTCATAACGACTTTCTATAGTTTGCGCATGCGTCCGGAAATAAGAAAAGCTTACTTCCACCGTTTTTTAAAATCACAGCTTCTAAAAGGATTACATGATTTCTTAAAAAACATGAGTTTTTAGAAAATGTGTTTTATTTCATAAATGGAATGTACAAAGTATGCACATTCTACGTCATAACGACTTTCTTTAGTTTGCGCATGCGTCCGGAAATAAGAAAAGCTTACTTTCGCCGTTTTTTAAAATCACAGCTTCTAGAAGGTTTACATGATTTCGTAATAAACACGAGTTTTTAGAAAATGTGTTTTATTTCATAAATGGAATCAACAAAGTATGCACATTCTACGTCATAATGACTTTCTATAGTTTGCGCATGCGTTTTGAAATAAGAAAAGCTTACTTCCACCGTTTTTTAAAACCACGGCTTCTAGAAGGTTTACATAATTTCGTAAAAAACACGAGTTTTTTGAAAATGTGTTTTATTTTATCAATGGAATCAACAAAGTATGCACATTCTACATCATAACGACTTTCTATAGTTTGTGTATTCGTCCGGAAATAGGAAAAGCTTACATCCACCGTTTTTTAAAATCACAGCTTCTAGAAGGTTTACATCATTTCGTAAAAAACACGAGTTTTTAGAAAATGTGTTTTATTTCATAAATGGAATCAAAAAAGTATGCACATTCTATGTCATAACGACTTTCTATAGTTTGCGCATGCGTTTGGAAATAAGAAAAGCTTACTTCCCCCATTTTTTAAAATCACAGCTTCTAGAAGGTTTACATGATTTCGTAAAAAACAAGAGTTTTTAGAAAATGTGTTTTATTTAATAAATGGAATTTACAAAGTATGCACATTCTACGTCGTAACGACTTTGTATAGTTTGCGCATGAGTCGGGAAATAAGAAAAGCTTACTTCCCCCGTTTTTTAAAATCACAGCTTCTAGAAGGTTTACATGATTTCTTAAAAAACACGTGTTTTTAGAAAATGTGTTTTATTTCATAAATGGAATCAACAAAGTATGCACATTCTACGTCATAACGACTTTCTATAGTTTGCGCACGCGTCCGGAAATAAAAAAGCTTACTTCCACAGTTTTTTAAAATCACAGCTTCTAGAAGGTTTACATGATTTCTTAAAAAACACGACTTTTTAGAAAATGTGTTTTATTTCATAAATGGAATCTACAAAGTATGCACATTCTACGTCATAACGACTTTCTATAGTTTGCGCATGCATCCGGAAATAGGAAAAGCTTACTTCCCCCATTTTTTAAAATCACAGCTTCTAGAAGGTTTGCATGATTTCCTAAAAAACACGAGTTTTTAGAAAATGTGTTTTATTTCATAAATGGAATCAACAAAGTATGCACATTCTATGTCATAACGACTTTCTATAGATTGAGCATGCGTTTGGAAATAAGAAAAGCTTACTTCTCCCGTTTTTTAAAATCACAGCTTCTAGAAGGTTTACATGATTTCTTAAAAAACATGAGTTTTTAGAAAATGTGTTTTGTTTCATAAATGGAATCAACAAAGTATGCACATTCTACGTCATAACGACTTTCTATAGTTTGCGCACGCGTCCGGAAATAAAAAAGCTTACTTCCACAGTTTTTTAAAATCACAGCTTCTAGAAGGTTTACATGATTTCTTAAAAAACACGACTTTTTAGAAAATGTGTTTTATTTCATAAATGGAATCTACAAAGTATGCACATTCTACGTCATAACGACTTTCTATAGTTTGCGCATGCATCCGGAAATAGGAAAAGCTTACTTCCACCGTTTTTTAAAATCACAGCTTCTAAAAGGATTACATGATTTCTTAAAAAACACGAGTTTTTAGAAAATGTGTTTTATTTCATAAATGGAATCAACAAAGTATGCACATTCTACGTCATAACGACTTTCTATAGTTTGCGCATGCGTCCGGAAATAAGAAAAGCTTACTTCCATCGTTTTTTAAAATCACCGCTTCTGGAAGATTTACATGATTTCTTAAAAAACACGAGTTTTTAGAAAATGTGTTTTATTTCATAAATGGAATCAACAAAGTATGCACATTCTACGTCATAACGACTTTCTATAGTTTGCGCATGCGTCCGGAAATAAGAAAAGCTTACTTCCACCGTTTTTTAAAATCACAGCTTCTAGAAGGTTTACATGATTTCGCAAAAAACACGAGTTTTTAGAAAATGTGTTTTATTTCATAAATGGAATCAACAAAGTATGCACATTCTACGGCATAACGACTTTCTATAGTTTGCGCATACGTTTGGAAATAAGAAAAGCTTAATTCCCCCGTTTTTTAAAATCACAGCTTCTAGAAGGGTTAGATGATTTCTTAAAAAACACGAGTTTTTAGAGAATGTGTTTTATTTCATAAATAGAATCAACAAAGTATGCACATTCTACGTCATAACGACTTTCTATAGTTTGCGCATGCGTCCGGAAATAAGAAAAGCTTACTTCCACCGTTTTTTAAAATCACAGCTTCTAGAAGGTTTACATGATTTCGTAAAAAACACGAGTTTTTAGAAAATGTGTTTTATTTCATAAATGGAATTTACAAAGTATGCACATTCTACGTCATAACGACTTTCTATAGTTTGCGCATGCGTCCAGAAATAAGAAAAGCTTACTTCCCCCGTTTTTTAAAATCACAACTTCTAGAAGGTTTACTTGATTTCGTAAAAAACACGAGTTTTTAGAAAATGTGTTTTATTTAATAAATGGAATCAACAAAGCATGCACATTCTACGTCATAACGACTTTCTATAGTTTGAGCATTCATCCAGAAATAAGAAAAGCTTACTTCTACCGTTTTTTAGAATCACAACTTTTAGAAGGTTTACATGATTTCTTAAAAAACACGAGTTTTTAGAAAATGTGTTTTATTTCATAAATGGAATCAACAAAGTATGCACATTCTACATCATAACGACTTTCTGAAGTTTGCGCATGCGTTTGGAAATAAGAAAAGCTTACTTCCCCCGTTTTTTAAAATCACAGCTTCTAGAAGGTTTACATGATTTCTTAAAAAACACGAGTTTTTAGAAAATGTGTTTTATTTCATAAATGGAATCAACAAAGTATGCACATTCTATATTATAATGACTTTCTGAATTTTTTGCATGCGTCCGGAAATAACAAAAGCTTACTTCCACCGTTTTTTAAAATCACAGCTTCTAGAAGGTTTACATGATTTCTTAAAAAACACGAGTTTTTAGAAAATGTGTTTTATTTCATAAATATAATCAACAAAGTATACACATTCTACGTCATAACGACTTTCTATAGTTTGCGGATGTGTCCGGAAATAAGAAAAGCTTACTTCCACCGTTTTTTAAAATCACAGCTTCTAGAAGGTTTACATGATTTCGTAAAAAACACTAGTATTTGGAAAATGTGTTTTATTTCATAAATGTAATCTACAAAGTATGCACATTCTAGGTCATAACGACTTTCTACAGTTTGCGCATGCGTTTGGAAATATGAAAAGTTTACTTCCACGGTTTTTTAAAATCACAGCTTCTAGAAGGTTTACATGATTTCTTAAAAAACACGAGTTTTTAGAAAATGTGTTTTATTTAATAAATGGAATTTACAAAGTATGCACATTCTACGTCGTAACGACTTTGTATAGTTTGCGCATGAGTCGGGAAATAAGGAAAGCTTACTTCCCCTGTTTTTTAAAATCACAGCTTCTTGAAGGTTTACATGATTTCGTAAAAAACACGAGTTTTTAGGATATGTGTTTTATTTCATAAATGGAATCAACAAAGTATGCACATTCTACGTCATAACGACTTTCTATAATTTGCGCATGCGTCCGGAAATTAGAAAAGCTTACTTCCCCCGTTTTTTAAAATCACAGCTTCTAGCAAGTTTACATGATTTCGTAAAAAACACGAGTTTTTATAAAATGTGTTTTATTTCATAAATGGAATCAACAAAGTATGCACATTCTACGTCATAACGACTTTCTATAGTTTGCGCATTCGTCCGGAAATATAAAAAGCTTACTTCCACCATTTTTTAAAATCACAGCTTCTAGAAGGTTTACATGATTTGCGGGAGGAATCGGAGAACCCACAGTATCCATATTTAAAAATCGACGTTTCGAATCGAAAACAGGATCCATCATCAGGACAAATTGCCGAGTTTTGAATGAAGAGCTAAAGATCTGATATATAGTGCTAAGAAATGAAGATTGGAGACAAGTTCAAGGTCGGCTTACAGGGAAAATTTAGGGTTTAGGTTGAAATATTTAATTAATGATAAAAACCCTAAATATTAATTTATTAATTGTTTTTTAGAAGAACCTTATGTTTAAATTGAAAACTTCGTATTATTAGAGTAAATTTTATTTAGAGTATTATTAGAGTAAATTTTATTAGAGTAAATAAGCACTTAACAAACCAATAGTTATAATACTTTTTAATTATAATTTAAATTTAAATAATTACATTTTAATTTATTTTAATTATTAAATAAGAAAAGCTTACTTCCCCCGTTTTTTAAAATCACAGCTTCTAGAAGGTTTACATGATTTCTTAAAAAACACAAGTTTTTAGAAAATGTGTTTTATTTCATAAATGGAATCTACAAAGTATGCACATTCTACGTCATAAAGACTTTCTATAGTTTGCGCATGCGTACGGAAATAAGCAAAGCTTACTTCCCCCGGTTTTTAAAATCACATCTTCTAGAAGGTTTACATGATTTCTTAAAAAACACGAGTTTTTAGAAAATGTGTTTTATTTCATAAATAGAATCAACAAAGTATGCACATTCTACGTCATAACGACTTTCTATAGTTTGCACCTGCGTCCGGAAATAAGAAAAGCTTACTTCCACCGTTTTTTAAAATCACAGCTTCTAGAAGGTTTACATGATTTCGTAAAAAACACGAGTTTTTAGAAAATGTGTTTTATTTCATAAATGGAATCTACAAAGTATGCACATTCTATGTCATAACGACTTTCTATAGTTTGTGCATTCGTCCGAAAATAAGAAAAGCTTACTTCCACCATTTTTTAAAATCACAGCTTCTAGAAGATTTACATGATTTCGTAAAAAACACGAGCTTTTAGAAAATGTGTTTTATTTCATAAATGGAATCAACAAAGTATGCACATTCTACGTCATAACGACTTTCTATAGTTTGCGCCTGCGTCCGGAAATAAGAAACGCTTACTTCCCACGGTTTTTAAAATCACAGCTTCTAGAAGGTTTACATGATTTCTTAAAAAACACGAGCTTTTAGAAAATATGTTTTATTTCATAAATGGAATCTACAAAGTATGCACATTCTACGTCATAACGACTTTCTATAGTTTGCGCATTCTTCCGGAAATAAGAAAAGCTTACTTCCCCCGTTTTTTAAAATCACAGCTTCTAGAAGGTTTACATGATTTCTTAAAAAACACGAGTTTTAAGAAAATGTGTTTTATTTCATAAATGGAATCAACAAAGAATGCACATTCTACGTCATAATGACTTTCTATAGTTTGCGCACGCGTCCGGAAATAAGAAAAGCTTACTTCCACCGTTTTTTAAAATCACAGCTTCTAGAAGGTTTACATGATTTCGTAAAAAACATGACCTTTTAGAAAATGTGTTTTATTTCATAAATGGAATCTACAAAGTATGCACATTCTACGTCATAACGACTTTCTATAGTTTTCGCATGCGTCCGGAAATAAGAAAAGATTACTACCACCGTTTTTTAAAATCACAGCTTCTAAAAGGTTTACATGATTTCTTAAAAAAAACGAGTTTTTAGAAAATGTGTTTTATTTCATAAATGGAATGTACAAAGTATGCACATTCTACGTCATAACGACTTTCTATAGCTTGCGCATGCGTCCGGAAATAAGAAAAGCTTAATTCCCCCATTTTTTAAAATCACAGCTTCTAGAAGGTTTACATGATTTATTAAAAAACACGAGTTTTTAGAAAATGTGTTGTATTTCATAAATGGAATCTACAAAGTATCCACATTCTACGTCATAACGACTTTCTATAGTTTGCGCCTGCGTTCGGAAATAAGAAAAGCTTACTTTCCCCGTTTTTTAAAATCACAGCTTCTAGAAGGTTTACATGATTTCGTAAAAAACACGAGTTTTTAGAAAATGTGTTTTATTTCATAAATGGAATCAACAAAGTATGCACATTCTACGTCATAACGACTTTCTATAGTTTGCGCATGCGTTTGGAAATAAGAAAAGCTTACTTCCCCCATTTTTTAAAATCACAGCTTCTAGAAGGTTTACATGATTTCTTAAAAAACACGAGTTTTTAGAAAATGTGTTTTATTTCATAAATGGAATCTACAAAGTATGCACATTCTACGTCATAAAGACTTTCTATAGTTTGCGCATGCGTCCGGAAATAAGAAACACTTACTTCCCCCGGTTTTTAAAATCACATCTTCTAGAAGGTTTACATGATTTCTTAAAAAACACGAGTTTTTAGAAAATGTGTTTTATTTCATAAATAGATTCAACAAAGTATGCACATTCTACGTCATAACGAATTTCTATAGTTTGCGCCTGCGTCCGGAAATAAGAAAAGCTTACTTCCACCGTTTTTTAAAATCACAGCTTCTAGAAGGTTTACATGATTTCGTAAAAAACACGAGTTTTTAGAAAATATGTTTTATTTCATAAATGGAATCGACAAAGTATGCACATTCTATGTCATAACGACTTTCTATAGTTTGTGCATCCGTCCAAAAATAAGAAAAGCTTACTTCAACCATTTTTTAAAATCACAGCTTCTAGAATATTTACATGATTTCGTAAAAAACACGAGTGTTTAGAGAATGTGTTTTATTTCATAAATAGAATCAACAAAGTATGCACATTCTACGTCATAACGACTTTCTATAGTTTGCGCATGCGTCCGGAAATAAGAAAAGCTTACTTCCCCCGGTTTTTAAAATCACAGCTTCTAGAAGGTTTACATGATTTCTTAAAAAACACGAGTTTTTAGAAAATGTGTTTTATTTCATAAATGGAATCTACAAAGTATGCACATTCTACGTCATAACGACTTTCTATAGTTTGCGCATTCTTCCGGAAAGTAGAAAAGCTTACTTCCCCCATTTTTTAAAATCACAGCTTCTAGAAGGTTTACATGATTTCTTAAAAAAGATGAGTTTTTAGAAAATGTGTTTTATTTCATAAATGGAATCTACAAAGTATGCACATTCTACGTCATAAAGACTTTCTATAGTTTGCGCATGCGTCCGGAAATAAGAAACACTTACTTCCCCCGGTTTTTAAAATCACATCTTCTAGAAGGTTTACATGATTTCTTAAAAAACACGAGTTTTTAGAAAATGTGTTTTATTTCATAAATAGAATCAACAAAGTATGCACATTCTACGTCATAACGACTTTCTATAGTTTGCGCCTGCGTCCGGAAATAAGAAAAGCTTACTTCCACCGTTTTTTAAAATCACAGCTTCTAGAAGGTTTACATGATTTCGTAAAAAACACGAGTTTTTAGAAAATGTGTTTTATTTCATAAATGGAATCTACAAAGTATGCACATTCTATGTCATAACGACTTTCTATAGGTTGTGCATCCGTCCAAAAATAAGAAAAGCTTACTTCAACCATTTTTTAAAATCACAGCTTCTAGAAGATTTACATGATTTCGTAAAAAACACGAGTGTTTAGAGAATGTGTTTTATTTCATAAATAGAATCAACAAAGTATGCACATTCTACGTCATAACGACTTTCTATAGTTTGCGCATGCGTCCGGAAATAAGAAAAGCTTACTTCCCCCGGTTTTTAAAATCACAGCATATAGAAGGTTTACATGATTTCTTAAAAAACACGAGTTTTTAGAAAATGTGTTTTATTTCATAAATGGAATCTACAAAGTATGCACATTCTACGTCATAACGAATTTCTATAGTTTGCGGATGTGTCCGGAAATAAGAAAAGCTTACTTCCACCGTTTTTTAAAATCACAGCTTCTAAAAGGTTTACATGATTTCGTAAAAAACACGAGTATTTATAAAATGTGTTTTATTTCATAAATGGAATCTACAAAGTATGCACATTCTACGTCATAACGACTTTCTACAGTTTGCACATGCGTCCGGAAATAAGAAAAGCTTACTTCCCGCGTTTTTTTAAATCACAGCTTCTAGAAGGTTTACATGATTTATTAAAAAACACGAGTTTTTAGAAAATGTGTTTTATTTCATAAATGGAATCAACAAAGTATGCACATTCTACGTCATAACAACTTTCTATAGTTTGCGCATGCGTCCGGAAATAAGAAAAGCTTACTTCCCCTGTTTTTTAAAATTAGAGCTTCTAGAAGGTTTACATGATTTCTTAAAAAACACGAGTTTTGAGAAAATGTGTTTTATTTCATAAATGGAATCAGCAAAGTATGCACATTCTACATCATAACGACTTACTATAGTTTACGCATGAGTCCGGAAATAAGAAAAGCTTACTTCCACCGTTTTTTAAAATCACAGCTTCTGGAAGGTTTACATGATTTCTTAAAAAACAAGAGTTTTTAGAAAATGTATTTTATTTCTTAAATGGAATCAACAAACTATGCACATTCTACGTCATAACGACTTTCTATTATTTGCGCATGTGTCCGGAAATAAGAAAAGCTTACTTCCACCATTTTTTAAAATCACAGCTTCTAGAAGCTTTACATGATTTCGTAAAAAACACGAGTTTTTAGAAAATGTGTTTTATTTCATAAATGGAATCTACAAAGTATGCACATTCTACGTCATAACAAATTTCTATAGTATGCGCATTCGTCCGGAAATAAGAAAAGCTTACTTCCACCGTTTTTTAAAATCACAGCTTCTAGAAGGTTTACATGATTTCGAAAAAACACGAGTTTTTATAAAATGTGTTTTATTTCATAAATGGAAACAACAAAGTATGCACATTCTACAGCATAATGACTTTCTATAATTTGCGCATGCGTCTGGAAATAAGAAAAGCTTACTTCCACCGTTTTTTAAAATCACAGCTTCTAAAAGGTTTACATGATTTGGTAAAAAACACGAGTTTTTAGAAAATGTGTTTTATTTCATAAATGGAATCTACAAAGTATGCGCATTCTACGTCATAACGACTTTCTATATTTTGCGCATGCGTCCGGAAATAAGAAAAGCTTACTTCCACCGTTTTTTAAAATCACAGCTTCTAAAAGGATTACATGATTTCGTAAAAAACACGAGTTTTTAGAAAATGTGTTTTATTTCATAAATGGAATGTACAAAGTATGCACATTCTACGTCATAACGACTTTCTATAGTTTGCGCATGCGTCCGGAAATAAGAAAAGCTTACTTCCGTCGTTTTTTAAAATCACAGCTTCTAGAATGTTTACATGATTTCTTAAAAAATATGAGTTTTTAGAAAATGTGTTTTATTTCATAAATAGAATCAACAAAGTATGCACATTCTATGTCATAACGACTTACTATAGTTTGCGCATGCGTCCGGAAATAAAAAAATCTTACTTCCACCGTTTTTTAAAATCACAGCTTCTAGAAGGTTTACATGATTTCCTAAAAAACACGAGTTTTTAGAAAATGTGTTTTATTTCATAAATGGAATCAACAAAGTATGCACATTCTACGTCATAACGACTTTCTATAGTTTGCGCATGCGTTTGGAAATAAGAAAAGCTTACTTCCCCCATTTTTTAAAATCACAGCTTCTAGAAGGTTTACATGATTTCTTAAAAAACACGAGTTTTTAGAAAATGTGTTTTATTTCATAAATGGAATCTACAAACTATGCACATTCTACGTCATAATGACTTTCTATAGTTTGAGCATGCGTTTGGAAATAAGAAAAGTCTACTTCTCCCGTTTTTTAAAATCACAACTTCTAGAAGGTTTACATGATTTCTTAAAAAACACGAGTTTTTAGAAAATGTGTTTTATTTCATAAATGGAATCAACAAAGTATGCACATTCTACGTCATAACGACTTTCTATAGTTTGCGCATGCGTCCGGAAAGAAGAAAAGCTTACTTCCACCGTGTTTTAAAATCACAGCTTCTAGAAGGTTTACATGATTTCGTAAAAAACACGAGCTTTTTGAAAATGTGTTTTATTTCATCAATGGAGTCAACAAAGTATGCAAATTCTACGTCATAACGACTTTCTATAGTTTGCGCATACGTTTGGAAATAAGAAAAGCTTACTTCCCCCGTTTTTTAAAATCACAGCTTCTAGAAGGGTTAGATGATTTCTTAAAAAACACGAGTTTTTAGAGAATGTGTTTTATTTCATAAATAGAATCAACAAAGTATGCACATTCTACGTCAAAACGACTTTCTATAGTTTGCGCATGCGTCGGGAAATAAGAAAAGCTTACTTCCACGGTTTTTTAAAATCACAGCTTCTAGAAGGTTTACATGATTTCGTAAAAAACACGAGTTTTTAGAAAATGTGTTATATTTCATAAATGGAATCTACAAAGTATGCACATTCTACGTCATAACGACTTTCTATAGTTTGCGCATGCATCCGGAAATAAGAAAAGCTTACTTCCACCGTTTTTTAAAATCACAGCTTCTATAAGGTTTACATGATTTCTTAAAAAACACATGTTTTTAGAAAATGTGTTTTATTTCATAAATGGAATGTACAAAGTATGCACATTCTACGTCATAACGAGTTTCTATAGTTTGCGCATGCGTCCGGAAATAAGAAAAGCGTACTTCCCCCGTTTTTTAAAATCATAGCTTCTAGAAGGTTTACATGATTTATTAAAAAACACGAGTTTTTAGAAAATGTGTTTTATTTCATAAATGGAATCTACAAAGTATGCACATTCTACGTCATAACGACTTTCAATAGTTTGCGCATGCTTCCGGAAGTAAGAAAAGCTTACTTCCCCCATTTTTTAAAATCACAGCTTCTAGAAGGTTTACATGATTTCTTAAAAAACACAAGTTTTTAGAAACTGTGTTTTATTTCATAAATGGAATCTACAAATTATGCACAAACTACATCATAACGACTTTCTATAGTTTGCGCATGCGTCCGGAAATAAGAAAAGCTTACTTCCCCTGTTTTTTAAAATCACAGCTTCTAGAAGGTTTACATGATTATTAAAAAACACGAGTTTTTAGAAAATGTGTTTTATTCCATAAATGGAATGTACAAAGTATGCACATTCTACGTCATAACGACTTTCTATAGTTTGCGCATGTGTCCGGAAATAAGAAAAGCTTACTTCCCCCGTTTTTTAAAATCAGAGCTTCTAGAAGGTTTACATGATTTCTTAAAAAACACGAGTTTTTAGAAAATGTGTTTTATTTCATAAATGGAATCAACAAAGTATGCACATTCTATGTCATAACGACTTACTATAGTTTACGCATGCGTCCGGAAATAAGAAAAGCTTACTTCCCCCATTTTTTAAAATCACAACTTCTGGAAGGTTTACATGATTTCTTAAAAAACAAGAGTTTTTAGAAAATGTATTTTATTTCTTAAATGGAATCTGCAAAGTATGCACATTCTTCGTCAGAACGACTTTCTATAATCTGCGCATGCGTCCGAAAGAAAGAAAAGCTTACTTCCCCCATTTTTTAAAATCACAGCTTCTAGAAGGTTTACATGACTTCTTAAAAAACACAAGTTTTTAGAAACTGTGTTTTATTTCATAAATGGAATCTACAAAGTATGCACATTCTACGTCATAATGACTTTCTATAGTTTGCGCATGCGTCCGGAAATAAGAAAAGATTACTTCCCCCGTTTTTTAAAATCACGGCTTCTAGAAGCTTTACATGATTTCGTAAAAAACACGACTTTTTAGAAAATGAGTTTTATTTCATAAATGGAATCAACAAAGTATGCACATTCTACATCATAACGACTTTCTATAGTTTGCGCATGCGTCCGGAAATAAGAAAAGCTTACCTCCCCCGTTTTTTAAAATCAGAGCTTCTAGAAGGTTTACATGATTTCTTAAAAAACACGAGTTTTTAGAAAATGTGTTTTATTTCATAAATGGAATCAACAAAGTATGCACATTCTACGTCATAACGACTTACTATAGTTTACGCATGAGTCCGGAAATAAGAAAAGCTTACTTCCCCCGTATTTTAAAATCACAGCTTCTAGAAGGTTTACATGATTTCTTAAAAAACACGAGTTTTTACAAAATATATTTTATTTCTTAAATGGAATCAACAAAGTATGCACATTCTACGTCATAACGACTTTCTATAATCTGCGCATGCGTCCGAAAAATAAGAAAAGCTTACTTCCACCGTTTTTTAAAATCACAGCTTCTAGAAGTTTTACATGATTTCGTAAAAAACATGAGTTTTTAGAAAATGTGTTTTATTTCATAAACGGAATCAACAAAGTATGCACATTCTACGTCATAACGAATTTCTATAGTTTGCGCATTCGTCCCGAAATAAGAAAAGCTTACTTCCACCGTTTTTTAAAATAACAACTTCTAGAAGGGTTACATCATTTCTTAAAAAACACGAGTTTTTAGAAAATGTGTTTTATTTCATAAATGGAATCAACAAAGTATGCACATTCTACGTCATAACGACTTTCTATAGTTTGAGCATGCGTATGGAAATAAGAAAAGTCTACTTCTCCCGTTTTTTAAAATCACAGCTTCTAGAAGGTTTACATTATTTCCTAAAAAACAAGAGTTTTTAGAAAATGTGTTTTATTTCATAAATGGAATTTACAAAGTATGCACATTCTACGTCATAACGACTTTCTATAGTTTGCGCATGCGTCCGGAAATAAGAAAAGCTTACTTCCACCGTTTTTTAAAATAACAGCTTCTATAAGGTTTACATGATTTCTTAAAAAACACGAGTTTTTAGAAAATGTGTTTTATTTCATAAATGGAATGTACAACGTATGCACATTCTACGTCATAACGACTTTCTATAGTTTGCGCATGTGTCCGGAAATAAGAAAAGCTTACTTCCCCCATTTTTTAAAATCACAACTTCTAGAAGGTTTACATGATTTATTAAAAAACACGAGTTTTTAGAAAATGTGTTCTATTTCATAAATGGAATCAACAAAGTATGCACATTCTACGTCATAACGACTTTTTATAGTTTGCGCATTCTTCCGGAAATAAGAAAAGCTCACTTCCACCGTTTTTTAAAATCACAGCTTCTAGAAGGTTTACATGATTTCTTAAAAAACATGAGTTTTTAGAAAATGTGTTTTATTTCATAAATGGAATCTACAAAGTATGGACATTCTACGTCATAACGAATTTCTATAGTTTGCGCATGCGTCCGGAAATAAGAAACGCTTACTTCCCCCGTTTTTTAAAATCACAGCGTCTAGAAGGTTTACATGATTTCATAAAAGACACGAGTTTTTAGAAAATGTGTTTTATTTCATAAATGGAATCTACCAAGTATGCACATTCTACGTCATAACGAATTTCTATAGTTTGCGCATGCGTCCGGAAATAAGAAAAGCTTACTTCCACCGTTTTTTAAAATCACAGCTTCTAGTAGGTTTACATGATTTCGTAAAAAACACGAGTTTTTAGAAAATGTGTTTTATTTCATAAATGGAATCTACAAAGTATGCACATTCTACGTCATAACGACTTTCTATAGTTTGCGCATTCGTCCGGAAATAAGAAAAGCTTACTTCCACCGTTTTTTAAAATCACAGCTTCTAGAAGGTTTACATGATTTCGTAAAAAACACGAGTTTTTAGAAAATGTGTTTTATTTCATAAATGGAATCTACGAAGTATGCACATTCTACGTCATAACGACTTTCTATAGTTTGCGGATGCGTCCGGAAATAAGAAACGCTTACTTCCCCCGTTTTTATAAAATCACAGCTTCTAGAAGGTTTACATGATTTCGTAAAAGACACGAGTTTTTAGAAAATGTGTTTTATTTCATAAATGGAATCTACAAAGTATGCACATTCTACGTCATAACGACTTTCTATAGTTTGCGGATGCGTCCGGAAATAAGAAACGCTTACTTCCCCCGTTTTTTAAAATCACAGCTTCTAGAAGGTTTACATGATTTCGTAAAGACAAGAGTTTTTAGAAAATGTGTTTTATTTCATAAATGGAATCTACAAAGTATGCACATTCTACGTCATAACGACTTTCTATAGTTTGTGCATGCGTCCAGAAATAAGAAAAGCTTACTTCCCCCATTTTTTAAAATCACAGCTTCTAGAAGTTTTACATGATTTTTTAAAAAACACGAGTTTTTAGAAAATGTGTTTTATTTTATCAATGGAATCAACAAAGTATGCACATTCTACGTCATAACGACTTTCTATAGTTTGCGCATTCGTCCAGAAATAAGAAAAGCTTACTTCCACCGTTTTTTAAAATCACAGCTTCTAGAAGGTTTACATGATTTCGTAAAAAACACGACTTTTTAGAAAATGAGTTTTATTTCATAAATGGAATCTACAAAGTATGCACATTCTACGTCATAACAAATTTCTATAGTTTGCGCATGCGTCCGGAAGTAAGAAACGCTTACTTCCCCCGTTTTTTAAAATCACAGTTTCTAGGAGGTTTACATGATTTCGTAAAAGACACGAGTTTTTAGAAAATGTGTTTTATTTCATAAATGGAGTCTACAAAGTATGCACATTCTACGTCATAAAGACTTTCTATTGTTTGCGGATGCGTCCGGAAATAGGAAAAGCTTACTTCCCCCGTTTTTTAAAATCACAGCTTCTAGAAGGTTTACATGATTTCGTAAAAAACATGAGTTTTTAGAAAATGTGTTTTATTTCATAGATGGAATCTACAAAGTATGCACATTCTACATCATAACGACTTTCTATATTTTGCGCATTCGTCCGGAAATAAGAAAAGCTTACTTCCCCCGTTTTTTAAAATCACAGCTTCTAGAAGGTTTACATGATTTCGTAAAAGACACGAGTTTTTAGAAAATGTGTTTTATTTCATAAATGGAATCAACAAAGTATGCACATTCTATGTCATAACGACTTTCTATAGTTTGCGCATGCGTTTGGAAATAAGAAAAGTTTACTTCCCCCGTTTTTTAAAATCACAGCTTCTAGAAGGTTTACATGATTTCGTAAAAAACATGAGTTTTTAAAAAATGTGTTTTATTTCATAAATGGAATCTACAAAGTATGCACATTCTACGTCAGAACGACTTTCTAGAGTTTGCGCATGAGTCCGGAAATAAGAAAAGCTTACTTCCCCCATTTTTTAAAATCACAGCTTCTAGAAGTTTTACATGATTTTTTAAAAAACACGAGTTTTTAGAAAATGTGTTTTATTTCATAAATGGAATCAACAAAGTATGCACATTCTACGTCATAACGACTTTCTATAGTTTGAGCATGCGTTTGGAAATAAGAAAAGCACACTTCTCCCGTTTTTTTAAATCACAGCGTCTAAAAGGTTTACATGATTTCTTAAAAAACATGAGTTTTTAGAAAATGTGTTTTATTTCATAAATGCAATCAACAAAGTATGCACATTCTACGTCATAACGACTTTCTATAGTTTGTGCATGCGTCCGGAAATAAGAAAAGCTTACTTCCACCGTTTTTTAAAATCACCGCTTCTAGAAGGTTTACATGATTTCTAAAAAAACACGAGTTTTTAGAAAATGTGTTTTATTTCATAAATGGAATCAACAAAGTATGCACATTCTATGTGATAACGACTTTCTATAGTTTGCGCATTCGTCGGGAAATAAGAAAAGCTTACTTCCACCATTTTTTAAAATCACAGCTTCTAGAAGGTTTACATGATTTCTTAAAAAACACGAGTTTTTAGAAAATGTGTTTTATTTCATAAATGGAATCAACAAAGTATGCACATTCTACGTCATAACGACTTACTATAGTTTATGCATGAGTCCGGAAATAAGAAAAGCTTACTTCCCCCGTTTTTTAAAATCAGCGCTTCTAGAAGGTTTACATGATTTCTTAAAAAACACAAGTTTTTAGAAAATGTGTTTTATTTCTTAAATGGAATCAACAAAGTATGCACAATCTACGTCATAACGACTTTCTATAATTTGCGCATGTGTCTGGAAATAAGAAAATCTTACTTCCATCATTTTTTAAAATCACAGCTTCTAGAAGGTTTACATGATTTCGTAAAAAACACGAGTTTTTAGAAAATGTGTTTTATTTCATAAATGGAATCAACAAAGTATGCACATTCTACGTGATAACGACTTTCTATAGTTTGCGCATTCGTCGGGAAATAAGAAAAGCTTACTTCCACCGTTTTTTAAAATCACAGCTTCTAGAAGGTTTACATGATTTCGTAAAAAACACGAGTTTTTAGAAAATGTGTTTTATTTCATAAATGGAATCAACAAAGTATGCACATTCTACGTCATAACGACTTTATATAGTTTGCGCACGCGTCTGGAAATAAGAAAAGCTTATTTCCACCGTTTTTTAAAATCACAACTTCTAGAAAGTTTACATGATTTCTTAAAAAACACGAGTTTTTAGAAAATGTGTTTTATTTCATAAATGGAACCAAAAAAGTATGCACATTCTACGTCATAACGACTTTCTATAGTTTGCGCATGGGTCTGGAAATAAGAAAAGCTTACTTCCACCTTTTTTTAAAATCACAACTTCTAGAAGGTTTACATAATTTCGTAAAAAACACGAGTTTTTGGAAAATGTGCTTTATTTTATCAATGGAATCAACAAAGTATGCACATTCTACATCATAACGACTTTCTATAGTTTGTGTATTCGTCCAGAAATAAGAAAAGCTTACTTCCACCGTTTTTTAAAATCACAGCTTCTAGAAGGTTTACATGATTTCGTAAAAGACACGAGTTTTTAGAAAATGTGTTTTATTTCATAAATGGAATCTACAAAGTATGCACATTCTACGTCATAACGACTTTCTATAGTTTGCGCATGCGTCCGGAAATAAGAAAAGCTTACTTCCCCCGTTTTTTAAAATCACGGCTTCTAGAAGGTTTACATGATTTCGTAAAAAACACGTGTTTTTAGAAAATGTGTTTTATTTCATAAATGGAATCAAAAAAGTATGCACATTCTATGTCATAACGACTTTCTATAGTTTGCGCATGCGTTTGGAAATAAGAAAAGCTCACTTCCCCCGTTTTTTAAAATCACAGCTTCTACAAGGTTTACATGATTTCGTAAAAAACATGAGTTTTCAGAAAATGTGTTTTATTTCATAAATGGAATCAACAAAGTATGCACATTCTACGTCATAACAACTTTCTATAGTTTGAGCATTCGTTTGGAAATAAGAAAAGCTTACTTCTCCCGTTTTTTAAAATCACAGCTTCTAGAAGGTTTACATGATTTCTTAAAAAACATGAGTTTGTAGAAAATGTGTTTTATTTCATAAATGGAATCAACAAAGTATGCACATTCTATGTCATAACGACATTCTATAGTTTGCGCATGCGTTCGGAAATAAGGAAAACTTACTTCCACCGTTTTTTAAAATCAGCGCTTCTAGAAGGTTTACATGATTTCTTAAAAAACACGAGTTTTTAGAAAATGTTTTTTATTTGATAAATGGAATCAACAAAGTATGCACATTCTACGTCATAACGACTTTCTATAGTTTGTGCATGCATCCGGAAATAAGGAAAACTTACTTCCACCGTTTTTTAAAATCAGCGCTTCTAGAAGGTTTACATGATTTCTTAAAAAACATGAGTTTTTAGAAAATGTGTTATTTCATAAATGGAATCAACAAAGTATGCACATTCTATGTCATAACGACTTTCTATTGTTTGCGCATGCGTCCGGAAATAAGAAAAGCTTACTTCCACCGTTTTTTAAAATCACAGCTTCTAGAAGGTTTACATGATTTCCTAAAAAACATGAGTTTTTAGAAAATGTGTTTTATTTCATAAATGGAATCTACAAAGTATGCACATTCTACGTCATAACGAATTTCTATAGTTTGCGCATGCGTCCGGAAATAAGAAAAGCTTACTTCCCCCGTTTTTTAAAATCACAGCTTCTAGAAGGTTTACATGATTTCTTAAAAAACACGAGTTTTTAGAAAATGTGTTTTATTTCATAAATGGAATCAACAAAGTATGCACATTCAACGTCATAATGACTTTCTATAGTTTGCGCACGCGTCCGGAAATAAGAAAAGCTTACTTCCACAGTTTTTTAAAATCACAGCTTCTAGAAGGTTTACATGATTTCGTAAAAAACACGAGTTTTTAGAAAATGTGTTTTATTTCATAAATGGAATCTACAAAGTATGCGCATTCTACGTCATAACGACTTTCTATAGTTTGCGCATGCGTCCGGAAATAAGAAAAGCTTACTTCCACCGTTTTTTAAAATCACAGCTTCTAAAAGGTTTACATGATTTCTTAAAAAACACGAGTTTTTAGAAAATGTGTTTTATTTCATAAATGGAATGTACAAAGTATGCACATTGTACGTCATAACGACTTTCTGTAGTTTGCGCATGAGTCCGGAAATAAGAAAAGCTTACTTCCACCATTTTTTTAAATCACAGCTTCTAGAAGGTTTACATGATTTCGTAAAAAACACGAGTTTTTAGAAAATGTGTTTTATTTCATAAATGGAATCTACAAAGTATGCGCATTCTACGTCATAACGACTTTCTATACTTTGCGCATGCGTCCGGAAATAAGAAAAGCTTACTTCCACCGTTTTTTAAAATCACAGCTTCTAGAAGGTTTACATGATTTCGTAAAAAACACGAGTTTTTAGAAAATGTGTTTTATTTCATAAATGGGATCAACAAAGTATGCACATTCTACGTCATAATGACTTTCTATAGTTTGCACATGAGTTTGGAAATAAGAAAAGCTTACATCCCCCGTTTTTTAAAATCACAGCTTCTAGAAGGTTTACATGATTTCTTAAAAAACACGAGTTTTTAGAAAATGTGTTTTATTTCATAAATGGAATCAACAAAGTATGCACATTCTACATCATAACGACTTTCTATAGTTTGCGCATTCTTCCGGAAATAAGAAACGCTTACTTCCCCCGTTTTTTAAAATCACAGCTTCTAGAAGGTTTACATGATTTCGTAAAAGACACGAGTTTTTAGAAAATGTGTTTTATTTCATAAATGGAATCTACAAAGTATGCACATTCTAAGTCATAACGACTTTCTATAGTTTGCGCATGCGTCCGGAAATAAGAAAAGCTTACTTCCACCGTTTTTTAAAATCACAACGTCTAGAGGGTTTACATGATTTCTTAAAAAACACGAGTTTTTAGAAAATGTGTTTTGTTTCATAAATGGAATCAACAAAGTATGCACATTCTATGTCATAACGACTTTATATAGTTTGCGCATGCGTCCGCAAATAAGAAAAGATTACTTCCACCGTTTTTTAAAATCACCGCTTCTAGAAGGTTTACATGATTTCTTAAAAAACACGAGTTTTTAGAAAATGTGTTTTATTTCATAAATGGAATCAACAAAGTATGCACATTCTACGTCATAACGACTTTCTATAGTTTGCACATGCGTCCGCAAATAAGAAAAGCTTACTTCCACCATTTTTTAAAATCACAGCTTCTAGAAGCTTTACATGATTTCGTAAAAAACACGAGTTTTTAGAAAATGTGTTTTATTTCATAAATGGAATCAACAAAGTATGCACATTCTACGTCATAACGAATTTCTATAGTTTGCGCATTCGTCCGGAAATAAGAAAAGCTTACTTCCACCGTTTTTTAAAATCCCAGCTTCTAGAAGGTTTACATGATTTCGTAAAAAACACGAGTTTTTATAAAATGTGTTTTATTTCATAAATGGAATCAACAAAGTATGCACATTCTACCTCATAACGACTTTCTATAGTTTGCGCATGCGTCTGGAAATAAGAAAAGCTTACTTCCACCGTTTTTTAAAATCACAGCTTCTAGAAGGTTTACATGATTTCGTAAAAAACACGAGTTTTTAGAAAATGTGTTTTATTTCATAAATGGAATCAACAAAGTATGCACATTCTACATCATAACGACTTTCTATAGTTTGCGCCTGCGTCCGGAAATAAGAAAAGCTTATTTCCACCGTTTTTTAAAATCACAGCTTCTAGAAGGTTTACATGATTTCTTAAAAAACACGAGTTTTTAGAAAATGTGTTTTATTTCATAAATGGAAACAAGAAGTATGCACATTCTACATCATAACGACTTTCTATAGTTTGCGCATTCTTCCGGAAATAAGAAACGCTTACTTCCCCCGTTTTTTAAAATCACAGCTTCTAGAAGGTTTACATGATTTCGTAAAAGACACGAGTTTTTAGAAAATGTGTTTTATTTCATAAATGGAATCTACAAAGTATGCACATTCTAAGTCATAACAACTTTCTGTAGTTTGCGCATGCGTCCGGAAATAAGAAAAGCTTACTTCCACCGTTTTTTAAAATCACAATTTCTAGAAGGTTTACATGATTTCTTAAAAAACACGAGTTTTTAGAAAATGTGTTTTATTTCATAAATGGAATCAACAAAGTATGCACATTCTATGTCATAACGACTTTCTATAGTTTGCGCATGCGTCCGCAAATAAGAAAAGATTACTTCCATCGTTTTTTAAAATCACCGCTTCTAGAAGGTTTACATGATTTCTTAAAAAACACGAGTTTTTAGAAAATGTGTTTTTTTTCATAAATGGAATCTACAAAGTATGCACATTCTACGTCATAACGACTTTCTATAATTTGCGCATGCGTCCGGAAATAAGAAAAGCTTACTTCCACCATTTTTTAAAATCACAGCTTCTAGAAGCTTTACATGATTTCGTAAAAAACATGAGTTTTTAGAAAATGTGTTTTATTTCATAAATGGAATCAACAAAGTATGCACATTCTACGTCATAACGAATTTCTATAGTTTGCGCATTCGTCCGGAAATAAGAAAAGCTTACTTCCACCGTTTTTTAAAATCACAGCTTCTAGAAGGTTTACATGATTTCGTAAAAAACACGAGTTTTTATAAAATGTGTTTTATTTCATAAATGGAATCAACAAAGTATGCACATTCTACGTCATAACGACTTTCTATAGTTTGCGCATGCGTCTGGAAATAAGAAAAGCTTACTTCCACCGTTTTTTAAAATCACAGCTTCTAGAAGGTTTACATGATTTCGTAAAAAACATGAGTTTTTAGAAAATGTGTTTTATTTCATAAATGGAATCTACAAAGTATGCGCATTCTACGTCATAACGACTTTCTATAGTTTGCGCATGCGTCCGGAAATAAGAAAAGCTTACTTCCACCATTTTTTAAAATCACAGCTTCTAAAAGGATTACATGATTTCTTAAAAAACACGAGTTTTTAGAAAATGTGTTTTATTTCATAAATGGAATGTACAAAGTATGCACATTCTACGTCATAACGACTTTCTATAGTTTGCGCATGCGTCCGGAAATAAGAAAAGCTTACTTCCGCCGTTTTTTAAAATCACAGCTTCTAGAAGGTTTACATGATTTCTTAAAAAACACGAGTTTTTAGAAAATATGTTTTATTTCATAAATGGAATCAACAAAGTATGCACATTCTACGTCATAACGAATTTCTTTAGTTTGCGCATGCGTCCGGAAATAAGAAAAGCTTACTTTCGCCGTTTTTTAAAATCACAGCTTCTAGAAGGTTTACATGATTTCGTAATAAACACGAGTTTTTAGAAAATGTGTTTTATTTCATAAATGGAATCAACAAAGTATGCACATTCTACGTCATAATGACTTTCTATAGTTTGCGCATGCGTTTTGAAATAAGAAAAGCTTACTTCCACCGTTTTTTAAAACCACAGCTTCTAGAAGGTTTACATAATTTCGTAAAAAACACGAGTTTTTTGAAAATGTGTTTTATTTTATCAATGGAATCAACAAAGTATGCACATTCTACATCATAACGACTTTCTATAGTTTGTGTATTCGTCCGGAAATAAGAAAAGCTTACTTCCACCGTTTTTTAAAATCACAGCTTCTAGAAGGTTTACATCATTTCGTAAAAAACACGAGTTTTTAGAAAATGTGTTTTATTTCATAAATGGAATCAAAAAAGTATGCACATTTTATGTCATAACGACTTTCTATAGTTTGCGCATGCGTTTGGAAATAAGAAAAGCTTACTTCCCCCATTTTTTAAAATCACAGCTTCTAGAAGGTTTACATGATTTCGTAAAAAACAAGAGTTTTTAGAAAATGTGTTTTATTTAATAAATGGAATTTACAAAGTATGCACATTCTACGTCGTAACGACTTTTTATAGTTTGCGCATGAGTCGGGAAATAAGAAAATCTTACTTCCACCGTTTTTTAAAATCACAGCTTCTAGAAGGTTTACATCATTTCGTAAAAAACACGAGTTTTTCGAAAATGTGTTTTATTTCATAAATGGAATCAAAAAAGTATGCACATTCTATGTCATAACGACTTTCTATAGTTTGCGCTTGCGTTTGGAAATAAGAAAAGCTTACTTCCCCCATTTTTTAAAATCACAGCTTCTAGAAGGTTTACATGATTTCGTAAAAAACAAGAGTTTTTAGAAAATGTGTTTTATTTAATAAATGGAATTTACAAAGTATGCACATTCTACGTCGTAACGACTTTGTATAGTTTGCGCATGAGTCGAGAAATAAGAAAAGCTTACTTCCCCCGTTTTTTAAAATCACAGCTTCTAGAAGGTTTACATGATTTCTTAAAAAACACGTGTTTTTAGAAAATGTGTTTTATTTCATAAATGGAATGAACAAAGTATGCACATTCTACGTCATAACGACTTTCTATAGTTTGCGCACGCGTACGGAAATAAAAAAGCTTACTTCCACAGTTTTTTAAAATCACAGCTTCTATAAGGTTTACATGATTTCTTAAAAAACACGACTTTTTAGAAAATGTGTTTTATTTCATAAATGGAATATACAAAGTATGCACATTCTACGTCATAACGACTTTCTATAGTTTGCGCATGCATCCGGAAATAGGAAAAGCTTACTTCCCCCGTTTTTTAAAATCACAGCTTCTAGAAGGTTTGCATGATTTCCTAAAAAACACGAGTTTTTAGAAAATGTGTTTTATTTCATAAATGGAATCAACAAAGTATGCACATTCTACGTCATAACGACTTTCTATAGATTGAGCATGCGTTTGGAAATAAGAAAAGCTTACTTCTCCCGTTTTTTAGAATCACAGCTTCTAGAAGGTTTACATGATTTCTTAAAAAACACGAGTTTTTAGAAAATGTGTTTTATTTCATAAATGGAATCAACAAAGTATGCACATTCTACGTCATAACGACTTTCTATAGATTGCGCATGCGTCCGGAAATAAGAAAAGCTTACTTCCATCGTTTTTTAAAATCACCGCTTCTGGAAGATTTACATGATTTCTTAAAAAACACGAGTTTTTAGAAAATGTGTTTTATTTCATAAATGGAATCAACAAAGTATGCACATTCTACGTCATAACGACTTTCTATAGTTTGCGCATGCGTCCGGAAATAAGAAAAGCTTACTTCCACCGTTTTTTAAAATCACAGCTTCTAGAAGGTTTACATGATTTCGCAAAAAACACGAGTTTTTAGAAAATGTGTTTTATTTCATAAATGGAATCAACAAAGTATGCACATTCTACGTCATAACGACTTTCTATAGTTTGCGCATTCTTCCGGAAATAAGAAAAGCTTACTTCCCCCGTTTTTTAAAATCACAGCTTCTAGAAGGTTTACATGATTTCTTAAAAAACACGAGTTTTAAGAAAATGTGTTTTATTTCATAAATGGAATCAACAAAGAATGCACATTCTACGTCATAATGACTTTCTATAGTTTGCGCACGCGTCCGGAAATAAGAAAAGCTTACTTCCACCGTTTTTTAAAATCACAGCTTCTAGAAGGTTTACATGATTTCGTAAAAAACATGACCTTTTAGAAAATGTGTTTTATTTCATAAATGGAATCTACAAAGTATGCACATTCTACGTCATAACGACTTTCTATAGTTTTCGCATGCGTCGGGAAATAAGAAAAGATTACTACCACCGTTTTTTAAAATCACAGCTTCTAAAAGGTTTACATGATTTCTTAAAAAAACGAGTTTTTAGAAAATGTGTTTTATTTCATAAATGGAATGTACAAAGTATGCACATTCTACGTCATAACGACTTTCTATAGCTTGCGCATGCGTCCAGAAATAAGAAAAGCTTACTTCCCCCATTTTTTAAAATCACAGCTTCTAGAAGGTTTACATGATTTATTAAAAAACACGAGTTTTTAGAAAATGTGTTGTATTTCATAAATGGAATCTACAAAGTATCCACATTCTACGTCATAACGACTTTCTATAGTTTGCGCCTGCGTTCGGAAATAAGAAAAGCTTACTTTCCCCGTTTTTTAAAATCACAGCTTCTAGAAGGTTTACATGATTTCGTAAAAAACACGAGTTTTTAGAAAATGTGTTTTATTTCATAAATGGAATCAACAAAGTATGCACATTCTACGTCATAACGACTTTCTATAGTTTGCGCATGCGTTTGGAAATAAGAAAAGCTTACTTCCCCCATTTTTTAAAATCACAGCTTCTAGAAGGTTTACATGATTTCTTAAAAAACACGAGTTTTTAGAAAATGTGTTTTATTTCATAAATGGAATCTACAAAGTATGCACATTCTACGTCATAAAGACTTTCTATAGTTTGCGCATGCGTCCGGAAATAAGAAACACTTACTTCCCCCGGTTTTTAAAATCACATCTTCTAGAAGGTTTACATGATTTCTTAAAAAACATGAGTTTTTAGAAAATGTGTTTTATTTCATAAATAGAATCAACAAAGTATGCACATTCTACGTCATAACGAATTTCTATAGTTTGCGCCTGCGTCCAAAAATAAGAAAAGCTTACTTCAACCATTTTTTAAAATCACAGCTTCTAGAATATTTACATGATTTCGTAAAAAACACGAGTGTTTAGAGAATGTGTTTTATTTCATAAATAGAATCAACAAAGTATGCACATTCTACGTCATAACGACTTTCTATAGTTTGCGCATGCGTCCGGAAATAAGAAAAGCTTACTTCCCCCGGTTTTTAAAATCACAGCTTCTAGAAGGTTTACATGATTTCTTAAAAAACACGAGTTTTTAGAAAATGTGTTTTATTTCATAAATGGAATCTACAAAGTATGCACATTCTACGTCATAACGACTTTCTATAGTTTGCGCATTCTTCCTGAAAGTAGAAAAGCTTACTTCCCCCATTTTTCAAAATCACAGCTTCTAGAAGGTTTACATGATTTCTTAAAAAAGACGAGTTTTTAGAAAATGTGTTTTATTTCATAAATGGAATCTACAAAGTATGCACATTCTACGTCATAAAGACTTTCTATAGTTTGCGCATGCGTCCGGAAATAAGAAAGACTTACTTCCCCCGGTTTTTAAAATCACATCTTCTAGAAGGTTTACATGATTTCTTAAAAAACACGAGTTTTTAGAAAATGTGTTTTATTTCATAAATAGAATCAACAAAGTATGCACATTCTACATCATAACGACTTACTATAGTTTGCGCATGCGTTTGGAAATAAGAAAAGCTTACTTCCCCCATTTTTTAAAATCACAGCTTCTAGAAGGTTTACATGATTTCGTAAAAAACAAGAGTTTTTAGAAAATGTGTTTTATTTAATAAATGGAATTTACAAAGTATGCACATTCTACGTCGTAACGACTTTGTATAGTTTGCGCATGAGTCGAGAAATAAGAAAAGCTTACTTCCCCCGTTTTTTAAAATCACAGCTTCTAGAAGGTTTACATGATTTCTTAAAAAACACGTGTTTTTAGAAAATGTGTTTTATTTCATAAATGGAATGAACAAAGTATGCACATTCTACGTCATAACGACTTTCTATAGTTTGCGCACGCGTACGGAAATAAAAAAGCTTACTTCCACAGTTTTTTAAAATCACAGCTTCTATAAGGTTTACATGATTTCTTAAAAAACACGACTTTTTAGAAAATGTGTTTTATTTCATAAATGGAATCTACAAAGTATGCACATTCTACGTCATAACGACTTTCTATAGTTTGCGCATGCATCCGGAAATAGGAAAAGCTTACTTCCCCCGTTTTTTAAAATCACAGCTTCTAGAAGGTTTGCATGATTTCCTAAAAAACACGAGTTTTTAGAAAATGTGTTTTATTTCATAAATGGAATCAACAAAGTATGCACATTCTACGTCATAACGACTTTCTATAGATTGAGCATGCGTTTGGAAATAAGAAAAGCTTACTTCACCCGTTTTTTAGAATCACAGCTTCTAGAAGGTTTACATGATTTCTTAAAAAACACGAGTTTTTAGAAAATGTGTTTTATTTCATAAATGGAATCAACAAAGTATGCACATTCTACGTCATAACGACTTTCTATAGTTTGCGCATGCGTCCGGAAATAAGAAAAGCTTACTTCCATCGTTTTTTAAAATCACCGCTTCTGGAAGATTTACATGATTTCTTAAAAAACACGAGTTTTTAGAAAATATGTTTTATTTCATAAATGGAATCAACAAAGTATACACATTCTACGTCATAACGACTTTCTATAGTTTGCGCATGCGTCCGGAAATAAGAAAAGCTTACTTCCACCGTTTTTTAAAATCACAGCTTCTAGAAGGTTTACATGATTTCGCAAAAAACACGAGTTTTTAGAAAATGTGTTTTATTTCATAAATGGAATCAACAAAGTATGCACATTCTACGGCATAACGACTTTCTATAGTTTGCGCATACGTTTGGAAATAAGAAAAGCTTAATTCCCCCGTTTTTTAAAATCACAGCTTCTAGAAGGGTTAGATGATTTCTTAAAAAACACGAGTTTTTAGAGAATGTGTTTTATTTCATAAATAGAATCAACAAAGTATGCACATTCTACGTCATAACGACTTTCTATAGTTTGCGCATGCGTCCGGAAATAAGAAAAGCTTACTTCCACCGTTTTTTAAAATCACAGCTTCTAGAAGGTTTACATGATTTCGTAAAAAACACGAGTTTTTAGAAAATGTGTTTTATTTCATAAATCTAATTTACAAAGTATGCACATTCTACGTCATAACGACTTTCTATAGTTTGCGCATGCGTCTAGAAATAAGAAAAGCTTACTTCCCCCGTTTTTTAAAATCACAGCTTCTAGAAGGTTTACTTGATTTCGTAAAAAACACGAGTTTTTAGAAAATGTGTTTTATTTAATAAATGGAATCAACAAAGCATGCACATTCTACGTCATAACGACTTTCTATAGTTTGAGCATTCATCCAGAAATAAGAAAAGCTTACTTCTACCGTTTTTTAGAATCACAACTTCTAGAAGGTTTACATGATTTCTTAAAAAACACGAGTTTTTAGAAAATGTGTTTTATTTCATAAATGGAATCAACAAAGTATGCACATTCTACATCATAACGACTTTCTGAAGTTTGCGCATGCGTTTGGAAATAAGAAAAGCTTACTTCCCCCGTTTTTTAAAATCACAGCTTCTAGAAGGTTTACATGATTTCTTAAAAAACACGAGTTTTTAGAAAATGTGTTTTATTTCATAAATGGAATCAACAAAGTATGCACATTCTATATTATAATGACTTTCTGAATTTTGTGCATGCGTCCGGAAATAACAAAAGCTTACTTCCACCGTTTTTTAAAATCACAGCTTCTAGAAGGTTTACATGATTTCTTAAAAAACACGAGTTTTTAGAAAATGTGTTTTATTTCATAAATATAATCAACAAAGTATACACATTCTACGTCATAACGACTTTCTATAGTTTGCGGATGTGTCCGGAAATAAGAAAAGCTTACTTCCACCGTTTTTTAAAATCACAGCTTCTAGAAGGTTTACATGATTTCGTAAAAAACACTAGTATTTGGAAAATGTGTTTTATTTCATAAATGTAATCTACAAAGTATGCACATTCTAGGTCATAACGACTTTCTACAGTTTGTGCATGCGTTTGGAAATATGAAAAGTTTACTTCCACGGTTTTTTAAAATCACAGCTTCTAGAAGGTTTACATGATTTCTTAAAAAACACGAGTTTT
Organism: Larix kaempferi; assembly: GCA_027924585.1. Taxonomy (NCBI): domain Eukaryota; kingdom Viridiplantae; phylum Streptophyta; class Pinopsida; order Pinales; family Pinaceae; genus Larix; species Larix kaempferi. Next base: position 41,107,786 of record BSBM01000217.1, read on the forward strand.
TAGAAAATGTGTTTTATTTAATAAATGGAATTTACAAAGTATGCACATTCTACGTCGTAACGACTTTGTATAGTTTGGGCATGAGTCGGGAAATAAGGAAAGCTTACTTCCCCTGTTTTTTAAAATCACAGCTTCTTGAAGGTTTACATGATTTCGTAAAAAACACGAGTTTTTAGGATATGTGTTTTATTTCATAAATGGAATCAACAAAGTATGCACATTCTACGTCATAACGACTTTCTATAATTTGCGCATGCGTCCGGAAATTAGAAAAGCTTACTTCCCCCGTTTTTTAAAATCACAGCTTCTAGCAAGTTTACATGATTTCGTAAAAAACACGAGTTTTTATAAAATGTGTTTTATTTCATAAATGGAATCAACAAAGTATGCACATTCTACGTCATAACGACTTTCTATAGTTTGCGCATTCGTCCGGAAATATGAAAAGCTTACTTCCACCATTTTTTAAAATCACAGCTTCTAGAAGGTTTACATGATTTGCGGGAGGAATCGGAGAACCCACAGTATCCATATTTAAAAATCGACGTTTCGAATCGAAAACAGGATCCATCATCAGGACAAATTGCCGAGTTTTGAATGAAGAGCTAAAGATCTGATATATAGTGCTAAGAAATGAAGATTGGAGACAAGTTCAAGGTCGGCTTACGGGGAAAATTTAGGGTTTAGGTTGAAATATTTAATTAATGATAAAAACCCTAAATATTAATTTATTAATTGTTTTTTAGAAGAACCTTATGTTTAAATTGAAAACTTCGTATTATTAGAGTAAATTTTATTTAGAGTATTATTAGAGTAAATTTTATTAGAGTAAATAAGCACTTAACAAACCAATAGTTATAATACTTTTTAATTATAATTTAAATTTAAATAATTACATTTTAATTTATTTTAATTATTAAATAAGAAAAGCTTACTTCCCCCGTTTTTTAAAATCACAGCTTCTAGAAGGTTTACATGATTTCTTAAAAAACACAAGTTTTTAGAAAATGTGTTTTATTTCATAAATGGAATCTACAAAGTATGCACATTCTACGTCATAAAGACTTTCTATAGTTTGTGCATGCGTACGGAAATAAGAAAAGCTTACTTCCCCCGGTTTTTAAAATCACATCTTCTAGAAGGTTTACATGATTTCTTAAAAAACACGAGTTTTTAGAAAATGTGTTTTATTTCATAAATAGAATCAACAAAGTATGCACATTCTACGTCATAACGACTTTCTATAGTTTGCACCTGCGTCCGGAAATAAGAAAAGCTTACTTCCACCGTTTTTTAAAATCACAGCTTCTAGAAGGTTTACATGATTTCGTAAAAAACACGAGTTTTTAGAAAATGTGTTTTATTTCATAAATGGAATCTACAAAGTATGCACATTCTATGTCATAACGACTTTCTATAGTTTGTGCATTCGTCCGAAAATAAGAAAATCTTACTTCCACCATTTTTTAAAATCACAGCTTCTAGAAGATTTACATGATTTCGTAAAAAACACGAGTTTTTAGAAAATGTGTTTTATTTCATAAATGGAATCAACAAAGTATGCACATTCTACGTCATAACGACTTTCTATAGTTTGCGCCTGCGTCCGGAAATAAGAAACGCTTACTTCCCACGGTTTTTAAAATCACAGCTTCTAGAAGGTTTACATGATTTCTTAAAAAACACGAGCTTTTAGAAAATATGTTTTATTTCATAAATGGAATCTACAAAGTATGCACATTCTACGTCATAACGACTTTCTATAGTTTGCGCATTCTTCCGGAAATAAGAAAAGCTTACTTCCCCCGTTTTTTAAAATCACAGCTTCTAGAAGGTTTACATGATTTCTTAAAAAACACGAGTTTTAAGAAAATGTGTTTTATTTCATAAATGGAATCAACAAAGAATGCACATTCTACGTCATAATGACTTTCTATAGTTTGCGCACGCGTCCGGAAATAAGAAAAGCTTACTTCCACCGTTTTTTAAAATCACAGCTTCTAGAAGGTTTACATGATTTCGTAAAAAACATGACCTTTTAGAAAATGTGTTTTATTTCATAAATGGAATCTACAAAGTATGCACATTCTACGTCATAACGACTTTCTATAGTTTTCGCATGCGTCCGGAAATAAGAAAAGATTACTACCACCGTTTTTTAAAATCACAGCTTCTAAAAGGTTTACATGATTTCTTAAAAAAAACGAGTTTTTAGAAAATGTGTTTTATTTCATAAATGGAATGTACAAAGTATGCACATTCTACGTCATAACGACTTTCTATAGCTTGCGCATGCGTCCAGAAATAAGAAAAGCTTACTTCCCCCATTTTTTAAAATCACAGCTTCTAGAAGGTTTACATGATTTATTAAAAAACACGAGTTTTTAGAAAATGTGTTGTATTTCATAAATGGAATCTACAAAGTATCCACATTCTACGTCATAACGACTTTCTATAGTTTGCGCCTGCGTTCAGAAATAAGAAAAGCTTACTTTCCCCGTTTTTTAAAATCACAGCTTCTAGAAGGTTTACATGATTTCGTAAAAAACACGAGTTTTTAGAAAATGTGTTTTATTTCATAAATGGAATCAACAAAGTATGCACATTCTACGTCATAACGACTTTCTATAGTTTGCGCATGCGTTTGGAAATAAGAAAAGCTTACTTCCCCCATTTTTTAAAATCACAGCTTCTAGAAGGTTTACATGATTTCTTAAAAAACACGAGTTTTTAGAAAATGTGTTTTATTTCATAAATGGAATCTACAAAGTATGCACATTCTACGTCATAAAGACTTTCTATAGTTTGCGCATGCGTCCGGAAATAAGAAACACTTACTTCCCCCGGTTTTTAAAATCACATCTTCTAGAAGGTTTACATGATTTCTTAAAAAACACGAGTTTTTAGAAAATGTGTTTTATTTCATAAATAGAATCAACAAAGTATGCACATTCTACGTCATAACGAATTTCTATAGTTTGCGCCTGCGTCCAAAAATAAGAAAAGCTTACTTCAACCATTTTTTAAAATCACAGCTTCTAGAATATTTACATGATTTCGTAAAAAACACGAGTGTTTAGAGAATGTGTTTTATTTCATAAATAGAATCAACAAAGTATGCACATTCTACGTCATAACGACTTTCTATAGTTTGCGCATGCGTCCGGAAATAAGAAAAGCTTACTTCCCCCGGTTTTTAAAATCACAGCTTCTAGAAGGTTTACATGATTTCTTAAAAAACACGAGTTTTTAGAAAATGTGTTTTATTTCATAAATGGAATCTACAAAGTATGCACATTCTACGTCATAACGACTTTCTATAGTTTGCGCATTCTTCCTGAAAGTAGAAAAGCTTACTTCCCCCATTTTTCAAAATCACAGCTTCTAGAAGGTTTACATGATTTCTTAAAAAAGACGAGTTTTTAGAAAATGTGTTTTATTTCATAAATGGAATCTACAAAGTATGCACATTCTACGTCATAAAGACTTTCTATAGTTTGCGCATGCGTCCGGAAATAAGAAACACTTACTTCCCCTGGTTTTTAAAATCACATCTTCTAGAAGGTTTACATGATTTCTTAAAAAACACGAGTTTTTAGAAAATGTGTTTTATTTCATAAATAGAATCAACAAAGTATGCACATTCTACGTCATAACGACTTTCTATAGTTTGCGCCTGCATCCGGAAATAAGAAAAGCTTACTTCCACCGTTTTTTAAAATCACAGCTTCTAGAAGGTTTACATGATTTCGTAAAAAACACGAGTTTTTAGAAAATGTGTTTTATTTCATAAATGGAATCTACAAAGTATGCACATTCTATGTCATAACGACTTTCTATAAGTTGTGCATCCGTCCAAAAATAAGAAAAGCTTACTTCAACCATTTTTTAAAATCACAGCTTCTAGAAGATTTACATGATTTCGTAAAAAACACGAGTGTTTAGAGAATGTGTTTTATTTCATAAATAGAATCAACAAAGTATGCACATTCTACGTCATAACGACTTTCTATAGTTTGCGCATGCGTCCGGAAATAAGAAAAGCTTACTTCCCCCGGTTTTTAAAATCACAGCATATAGAAGGTTTACATGATTTCTTAAAAAACACGAGTTTTTAGAAAATGTGTTTTATTTCATAAATGGAATCTACAAAGTATGCACATTCTACGTCATAACGAATTTCTATAGTTTGCGGATGTGTCCGGAAATAAGAAAAGCTTACTTCCACCGTTTTTTAAAATAACAGCTTCTAAAAGGTTTACATGATTTCGTAAAAAACACGAGTATTTAGAAAATGTGTTTTATTTCATAAATGGAATCTACAAAGTATGCACATTCTACGTCATAACGACTTTCTACAGTTTGCACATGCGTCCGGAAATAAGAAAAGCTTACTTCCCCCGTTTTTTAAAATCACAGCTTCTAGAAGGTTTACATGATTTATTAAAAAACACGAGTTTTTAGAAAATGTGTTTTATTTCATAAATGGAATCAACAAAGTATGCACATTCTACGTCATAACAACTTTCTATAGTTTGCGCATGCGTCCGGAAATAAGAAAAGCTTACTTCCCCTGTTTTTTAAAATTAGAGCTTCTAGAAGGTTTACATGATTTCTTAAAAAACACGAGTTTTGAGAAAATGTGTTTTATTTCATAAATGGAATCAGCAAAGTATGCACATTCTACATCATAACGACTTACTATAGTTTACGCATGAGTCCGGAAATAAGAAAAGCTTACTTCCAACGTTTTTTAAAATCACAGCTTCTGGAAGGTTTACATGATTTCTTAAAAAACAAGAGTTTTTAGAAAATGTATTTTATTTCTTAAATGGAATCAACAAACTATGCACATTCTACGTCATAACGACTTTCTATAATTTGCGCATGTGTCCGGAAATAAGAAAAGCTTACTTCCACCATTTTTTAAAATCACAGCTTCTAGAAGCTTTACATGATTTCGTAAAAAACACGAGTTTTTAGAAAATGTGTTTTATTTCATAAATGGAATCTACAAAGTATGCACATTCTACGTCATAACAAATTTCTATAGTATGCGCATTCGTCCGGAAATAAGAAAAGCTTACTTCCACCGTTTTTTAAAATCACAGCTTCTAGAAGGTTTACATGATTTCGTAAAAAACACGAGTTTTTATAAAATGTGTTTTATTTCATAAATGGAAACAACAAAGTATGCACATTCTACAGCATAATGACTTTCTATAATTTGCGCATGCGTCTGGAAATAAGAAAAGCTTACTTCCACCGTTTTTTAAAATCACAGCTTCTAAAAGGTTTACATGATTTGGTAAAAAACACGAGTTTTTAGAAAATGTGTTTTATTTCATACATGGAATCTACAAAGTATGCGCATTCTACGTCATAACGACTTTCTATATTTTGCGCATGCGTCCGGAAATAAGAAAAGCTTACTTCCACCGTTTTTTAAAATCACAGCTTCTAAAAGGATTACATGATTTCGTAAAAAACACGAGTTTTTAGAAAATGTGTTTTATTTCATAAATGGAATGTACAAAGTATGCACATTCTACGTCATAACGACTTTCTATAGTTTGCGCATGCGTCCGGAAATAAGAAAATCTTACTTCCGTCGTTTTTTAAAATCACAGCTTCTAGAATGTTTACATGATTTCTTAAAAAATATGAGTTTTTAGAAAATGTGTTTTATTTCATAAATAGAATCAACAAAGTATGCACATTCTATGTCATAACGACTTACTATAGTTTGCGCATGCGTCCGGAAATAAAAAAATCTTACTTCCACCGTTTTTTAAAATCACAGCTTCTAGAAGGTTTACATGATTTCCTAAAAAACACGAGTTTTTAGAAAATGTGTTTTATTTCATAAATGGAATCAACAAAGTATGCACATTCTACGTCATAACGACTTTCTATAGTTTGCGCATGCGTTTGGAAATAAGAAAAGCTTACTTCCCCCATTTTTTAAAATCACAGCTTCTAGAAGGTTTACATGATTTCTTAAAAAACACGAGTTTTTAGAAAATGTGTTTTATTTCATAAATGGAATCAACAAAGTATGCACATTCTACGTCATAACGACTTTCTATAGTTTGCGCATGCGTCCGGAAAGAAGAAAAGCTTACTTCCACCGTTTTTTAAAATCACAGCTTCTAGAAGGTTTACATGATTTCGTAAAAAACACGAGTTTTTTGAAAATGTGTTTTATTTCATCAATGGAATCAACAAAGTATGCACATTCTACGTCATAACGACTTTCTATAGTTTGCGCATACGTTTGGAAATAAGAAAAGCTTACTTCCCCCGTTTTTTAAAATCACAGCTTCTAGAAGGGTTAGATGATTTCTTAAAAAACACGAGTTTTTAGAGAATGTGTTTTATTTCATAAATAGAATCAACAAAGTATGCACATTCTACGTCAAAACGACTTTCTATAGTTTGCGCATGCGTCGGGAAATAAGAAAAGCTTACTTCCACGGTTTTTTAAAATCACAGCTTCTAGAAGGTTTACATGATTTCGTAAAAAACACGAGTTTTTAGAAAATGTGTTATATTTCATAAATGGAATCTACAAAGTATGCACATTCTACGTCATAACGACTTTCTATAGTTTGCGCATGCATCCGGAAATAAGAAAAGCTTACTTCCACCGTTTTTTAAAATCACAGCTTCTATAAGGTTTACATGATTTCTTAAAAAACACGAGTTTTTAGAAAATGTGTTTTATTTCATAAATGGAATGTACAAAGTATGCACATTCTACGTCATAACGAGTTTCTATAGTTTGCGCATGCGTCCGGAAATAAGAAAAGCGTACTTCCCCTATTTTTTAAAATCATAGCTTCTAGAAGGTTTACATGATTTATTAAAAAACACGAGTTTTTAGAAAATGTGTTTTATTTCATAAATGGAATCTACAAAGTATGCACATTCTACGTCATAACGACTTTCAATAGTTTGCGCATGCTTCCGGAAGTAAGAAAAGCTTACTTCCCCCATTTTTTAAAATCACAGCTTCTAGAAGGTTTACATGATTTCTTAAAAAACACAAGTTTTGAGAAACTGTGTTTTATTTCATAAATGGAATCTACAAATTATGCACAAACTACATCATAACGACTTTCTATAGTTTGCGCATGCGTCCGGAAATAAGAAAAGCTTACTTCCCCTGTTTTTTAAAATCACAGCTTCTAGAAGGTTTACATGATTTATTAAAAAACACGAGTTTTTAGAAAATGTGTTTTATTCCATAAATGGAATGTACAAAGTATGCACATTCTACGTCATAACGACTTTCTATAGTTTGCGCATGCGTCCGGAAATACGAAAAGCTTACCTCCCCCGTTTTTTAAAATCAGAGCTTCTAGAAGGTTTACATGATTTCTTAAAAAACACGAGTTTTTAGAAAATGTGTTTTATTTCATAAATGGAATCAACAAAGTATGCACATTCTATGTCATAACGACTTACTATAGTTTACACATGCGTCCGGAAATAAGAAAAGCTTACTTCCCCCGTTTTTTAAAATCACAGCTTCTGGAAGGTTTACATGATTTCTTAAAAAACAAGAGTTTTTAGAAAATGTATTTTATTTCTTAAATGGAATCTGCAAAGTATGCACATTCTTCGTCATAACGACTTTCTATAATCTGCGCATGCGTCCGAAAGAAAGAAAAGCTTACTTCCCCCATTTTTTAAAATCACAGCTTCTAGAAGGTTTACATGATTTCTTAAAAAACACAAGTTTTTAGAAACTGTGTTTTATTTCATAAATGGAATCTACAAAGTATGCACATTCTACGTCATAATGACTTTCTATAGATTGCGCATGCGTCCGGAAATAAGAAAAGATTACTTCCCCCGTTTTTTAAAATCACAGCTTCTAGAAGGTTTACATGATTTCGTAAAAAACACGACTTTTTAGAAAATGAGTTTTATTTCATAAATGGAATCAACAAAGTATGCACATTCTACATCATAACGACTTTCTATAGTTTGCGCATGCGTACGGAAATAAGAAAAGCTTACCTCGCCCGTTTTTTAAAATCAGAGCTTCTAGAAGGTTTACATGATTTCTTAAAAAACACGAGTTTTTAGAAAATGTGTTTTATTTCATAAATGGAATCAACAAAGTATGCACATTCTACGTCATAACGACTTACTATAGTTTACGCATGAGTCCGGAAATAAGAAAAGCTTACTTCCCCTGTTTTTTAAAATCACAGCTTCTAGAAGGTTTACATGATTTCTTAAAAAACACGAGTTTTTACAAAATATATTTTATTTCTTAAATGGAATCAACAAAGTATGCACATTCTACGTCATAACGACTTTCTATAATCTGCGCATGCGTCCGAAAAATAAGAAAAGCTTACTTCCACCGTTTTTTAAAATCACAGCTTCTAGAAGTTTTACATGATTTCGTAAAAAACACGAGTTTTTAGAAAATGTGTTTTATTTCATAAACGGAATCAACAAAGTATGCACATTCTACGTCATAACGAACTTCTATAGTTTGCGCATTCGTCCCGAAATAAGAAAAGCTTACTTCCACCGTTTTTTAAAATAACAACTTCTAGAAGGGTTACATCATTTCTTAAAAAACACGAGTTTTTAGAAAATGTGTTTTATTTCATAAATGGAATCAACAAAGTATGCACATTCTACGTCATAACGACTTTCTATAGTTTGAGCATGCGTATGGAAATAAGAAAAGTCTACTTCTCCCGTTTTTTAAAATCACAGCTTCTAGAAGGTTTACATTATTTCGTAAAAAACAAGAGTTTTTAGAAAATGTGTTTTATTTCATAAATGGAATTTAGAAAGTATGCACATTCTACGTCATAACGACTTTCTATAGTTTGCGCATGCGTCCGGAAATAAGAAAAGCTTACTTCCACCGTTTTTTAAAATCACAGCTTCTGGAAGGTTTAGAAAATGTGTTTTATTTCATAAATGGAATCAACAAAGTATGCACATTCTACATCATAACGACTTTCTATAGTTTGCGCATACGTTTGGAAATAAGAAAAGCTTACTTCCCCCGTTTTTTAAAATCACAGCTTCTAGAAGGGTTAGATGATTTCTTAAAAAACACGAGTGTTTAGAGAATGTGTTTTATTTCATAAATAGAATCAACAAAGTATGCACATTCTACGTCATAACGACTTTCCATAGTTTGCGCATGCGTCCGGAAATAAGAAAAGCTTACTTCCACCGTTTTTTAAAATCACAGCTTCTAGAAGGTTTACATGATTTCTTAAAAAACACGAGTTTTTAGAAAATGTGTTTTATTTCATAAATGGAATCAACAAACTATGCACATTCTACATTATAACGACTTTCTGAAGTTTGTGCATGCGTCCGGAAATAAGAAAAGCTTACTTCCCCCGTTTTTTAAAATCACAGCTTCTAGAAGGTTTACATGATTTCTTAAAAAGAACGAGTTTTTAGAAAATGTGTTTTATTTCATAAATAGAATCAACAAAGTATGCACATTCTACGTCATAACGAATTTCTATAGTTTGCGGATGCGTCCGGAAATAAGAAAAGCTTACTTCCACCGTTTTTTAAAATCACAGCTTCTAGAAGGTTTACATGATTTTGTAAAAAACACGAGTATTTAGAAAAAGTGTTTTATTTCATAAATGGAATCTACAAAGTATGCACATTCTACGTCATAACGACTTTCTACAGTTTGCGCATGCGTTTGGAAATATGAAAAGCCTACATCCCCCGTTTTTTAAAATCACAGCTTCTGGAAGGTTTACATGATTTTTTAAAAAACACGAGTTTTTAGAAAATGTGTTTTATTTCAAAAATGGAATCAACAAAGTATGCACATTCTACGTCATAACAACTTTCTATAGTTTGAGCATGCATTTGGAAATAAGAAAAGTTTATTTCTCCCGTTTTTTAAAATCACAGTTTCTAGAAGGTTTACATGATTTCTTAAAAAACAAGAGTTTTTAGAAAATGTGTTTTATTTCATAAATGGAATCAACAAAGTATGCACATTCTACGTCATAACGACTTTCTATAGTTTGTGCATGCGTCCGGAAATAAGAAAAGCTTACTTCCACCGTTTTTTAAAATCTTTCTAGAAGGTTTACATGATTTCTTAAAAAAATACGAGTTTTTAGAAAATGTGTTTTATTTCATAAATGGAATCAACAAAGTATGCACATTATACGTCATAACGACTTTCTATAGTTTGCGCATTCGTCCGGAAATAAGAAAAGCTCACTTCCACCGTTTTTTAAAATCACACCTTCTAGAAGGTTTACATGATTTCGTAAAAAACACGAGTTTTTAGAAAATGTGTTTTATTTCATAAATGGAATCTACAAAGTATGCACATTCTACATCATAATGACTTTCTATAGTTTGCGCATGCGTCCGGAAATAAGAAAAGCTTACTTCCTCCGTTTTTTAAAATCACAGCTTCTGGAAGGTTTACATGATTTCTTAAAAAACAAGAGCTTTTAGAAAATGTGTTTTATTTCATAAATGGAATGAACAAAGTATGCACATTCTACAGCATAATGACTTTCTATAATTTGCGCATGCGTCTGGAAATAAGAAAAGCTTACTTCCCCCGTTTTTTAAAATCACAGCTTCTAAAAGGTTTACATGATTTATTAAAAGACACGAGTTTTTAGAAAATGTGTTTTATTTCATAAATGGAATCTACAAAGTATGAACATTCTACGTCATAACGACTTTCTATAGTTTGCGCATGCGTCAGGAAATAAGAAAAGCTTACTTCCACCGTTTTTTAAAATCACAGCTTCTAGAAGGTTTACATGATTTCGTAAAAAACACGAGTTTTTAGAAAATGTGTTTTATTTCATAAATGGAATCTACAAAGTATGCACATTCAACGTCATAACGACTTTCTATAGTTTGCGCATGCGTCCGGAAATAAGAAAAGCTTACTTCCCCCGTTTTTCCAAATCATGGCTTCTGGAAGGTTTACATGATTTCTTAAAAAACAAGAGTTTTTAGAAAATGTGTTTTATTTCATAAATGGAATCAACAAAGTATGCACATTCTACAACATAATGACTCTCTATAATTTGCGCATGCGTCCGGAAATAAGAAAAGCTTACTTCCCCCGTTTTTTAAAATCACAGCTTCTAAAAGGTTTACATGATTTATTAAAAGACACGAGTTTTTAGAAAATGTGTTTTATTTCATAAATGGAATCTACAAAGTATGCACATTCTACGTCATAACGACTTTCTATAGTTTGCGCATGCGTCCGGAAATAAGAAAAGCTTACTTCCCCCGTTTTTCAAAATCACGGCTTCTGGAAGGTTTACATGATTTCTTAAAAAACAAGAGTTTTTAGAAAATGTGTTTTATTTCATAAATGGAATCAACAAAGTATGCACATTCTACAACATAATGACTCTCTATAATTTGCGCATGCGTCCGGAAATAAGAAAAGCTTACTTCCCCCGTTTTTTAAAATCACAGCTTCTAAAAGGTTTACATGATTTATTAAAAGACACGAGTTTTTAGAAAATGTGTTTTATTTCATAAATGGAATCTACAAAGTATGCACATTCTACGTCATAACGACTTTCTATAGTTTTCGCATGCGTCAGGAAATAAGAAAAGCTTACATCCCCCGTTTTTTAAAATCATTGCTTCTAGAAGGTTTACATGATTTCGTAAAAAACACGAGTTTTTAGAAAATGTGTTTTATTTGATAAATGGAATCGACAAAGTATGAACATTCTACATTATAACGACTTTCTGAAGTTTGTGCATGCGTCCGGAAATAAGAAAAGCTTACTTCCCCCGTTTTTTAAAATCACAGCTTCTAGAAGGTTTACATGATTTATTAAAAAACACGAGTTTTTAGAAAATGTGTTTTATTTCATAAATGGAATCCACAAAGTATACACATTCTACGTCATAACGACTTTCTATAGTTTGCGCATGCCTCCGGAAATAAGAAAAGCTTACTTCCCCCATTTTTTAAAATCAAAGCTTCTAGAAGGTTTACATGATTTCTTAAAAAACACAAGTTTTTAGAAACTGTGTTTTATTTCATAAATGGAATCTACAAAGTATGCACATTCTACGTCATAACGACTTTATATAGTTTGCGCATGCGTCCGGAAATAAGAAAAGCGTACTTCCCCCGTTTTTTAAAATCACAGCTTCTAGAAGGTTTACATGATTTATTAAAAGACAGAAGTTTTTAGAAAATGTGTTTTATTTCATAAATGGAATCTACAAAGTATGCAGATTCTATGTCATAACGACTTTCTATAGTTTGCGCATGCGTCCGGAAATAAGAAAAGCTTACGTCCCCCGTTTTTTAAAATCACAGCTTCTAGAAGGTTTACATGATTTCTTAAAAAACACGAGTTTTTAGAAAATGTGTTTTATTTCATAAATGGAATCAATAAAGTATGCACATTCTACATCATAACGACTTTCTATAGTTTGCGCATTCGTCCGGAAATAATAAAAGCTTACTTCCACCGTTTTTTAAAATCACAGCTTCTAGAAGGTTTACATGTTTTCGTAAAAAACACAAGTTTTTAGAAAATGTGTTTTATTTCATAAATGGAATGTACAAAGTATGCACATTCTACGTAATAATGACTTTCTATAGTTTGCGCATGCGTCCAGCAATAAGAAAAGCTTACTTCCACCGTTTTTTAAAATCACAGCTTCTAGAAGGTTTACATGATTTCTTAAAAAACGCGAGTTTTTAGAAAATGTGTTTTATTTCATAAATGGAATCAACAAAGTATGCACATTCTAAGTCATAACGACTTTCTATAGCTTGCGCATTCGTCTGGAAATAAGAAATGCTTACTTCCACCGTTTTTTAAAATCACAGCTTCTAGAAGGTTTACATGATTTCGTAAAAAACATGAGTTTTTAGAAAATGTGTTTTATTTCATAAATGGAATCTGCAAAGTATGCACATTCTACGTCATAACGACTTTCTATAGTTTGCGCATGCGTTTGGAAATAAGAAAATCTTACTTCCCCCGTTTTTTAAAATCACAGCTTCTAGAAATTTTACATGATTTCTTAAAAAACACGAGTTTTTTGAAACTGCGTTTTATTTCATAAATGGAATCAACAAAGTATGCACATTCTACGTCATAACTACTTTCTATAGTTTGCGCATGCGTTTGGAAATAAGAAAAGCTTACTTCCCCTGTTTTTTAAAATCACAGCTTCTAGAAGGTTTACATGATTTCTTAAAAAACACGAGTGTTTAGAAAATGTGTTTTATTTCATAAATGGAATCAACAAACTATGCACATTCTACGTCATAACGACTTTCTATAGTTTGCGCATGCGTCCGGAAATAAGAAAAGCTTACTTCCACCTTTTTTTAAAATCACAACTTCTAGAAGGTTTACATGATTTCTTAAAAAACATGAGTTTTTAGAAAATCTATTTTATTTCATAAATGGAATCAACAAAGTATGCACATTCTACGTCATAACGATTTCTATAGTTTGCACATGCGTTTGGAAATAAGAAAAGCTTACTTCCACCGTTTTTTAAAATCACAGCTTCTAGAAGGTTTACATGACTTCTTAAAAAACACGAGTTCTTAGAAAATGTCTTTTATTTCATAAATTGAATCAACAAAGTATGCACATTCTACGTCATAACGATTTTCTATAGTTTGCGCATGCGTCCGGAAATAAGAAAATCTTACCTCCCCCGTTTTTTAAAATCACAGATTCTAGAAGTTTTGCATGATTTCTTAAAAAACACGAGTTTTTAGAAAATGTGTTTTATTTCATAAATGGAATCAACAAAGTATGCACATTCTACGTCATAACGACTTTCTATAGTTTGCGCATGCGTCCGGAAATAAGAAAAGCTTACTTCCCCCGTTTTTTAAAATCAAAGCTTCTAGAAGGTTTACATGATTTCTTAAAAAACACGACTTTTTAGAAAATGTGTTTTATTTCATAAATGGAATCAACAAAGTATGCACCTTCTACATCATAACGACTTTCTATAGTTTGCGCGTGCGTCCGGAAATAAGAAAAGCTTACTTCCACTGTTTTTTAAAATCACAGCTTCTAGAAGATTTACATGATTTCGTAAAAAACACGAGTTTTTAGAAAATGTGTTTTATTTCATAAATGGAATCTACAAAGTATGCACATTCTACGTCATAACGACTTTCTATAGTTTGCGCATGCGTCTGGAAATAAGAAAAGCTTACTTCCACCGTTTTTTAAAATCACAACTTCTAGAAGATTTACATGATTTCGTAAAAAACCCAAGTTTTTAGAAAATGTGTTTTATTTCATAAATGGAATCTACAAAGTATGCACATTCTACGTCATAACGACTTTCTATAGTTTGCGCATGCGTCCGGAAATAAGAAAAGCTTACTTCCCCCGTTTTTTAAAATCACAGCTTCTAGAAGGCTTACAAAAAAAACAAGTGTTTTTAGAAAATGTGATTTATTTCATAAATGGAATCAACAAAGTATGCACATTCTACGTCATAACGACTTTCTATAGTTTGCGCATGCATTTGGAAATAAGGAAAGCTTACTTCTCCCGTTTTTTAAAATCACAGCTTCTAGAAGCTTTACATGATTTCTTAAAAAACACGAGTTGTTAGAAAATGTGTTTTATTTCATAAATGTAATCAAGAAAGTATGCACGTTCTATGTCATAACGAATTTCTATAGTTTGCGCATGCGTCCGGAAATAAGAAAAGCTTACTTCCCCCGTTTTTTAATATGAAAGCTTCTAGAAGGTTTACATGATTTCTTAAAAAACATGACTTTTTAGAAAATGTGTTTTATTTCATAAATGGAATCAACAAAGTATGCACATTCTATGTCATAACGACTTTCTATAGTTTGCGCATTCGTCCGGAAATAAGAAAAGGTTACTTCCACCGTTTTTTAAAATCGCAGCTTCTAGAAGGTTTACATGATTTCGTAAAAAACACGAGTTTTTAGAAAATGTGTTTTATTTCATAAATGGAATCTACAAAGTATGCACATTCTACATAATAACGACTTTCTATTGTTTGCGCATCCGTCTGGTAATAAGAAAATCTTACTTCCCCCATGTTTTAAAATCACAGCTTCCAGAAGGTTTAAATAATTTCTTAAAAAACACGAGTTTTTAGAAAATGTGTTTTATTTCATAAATGGAATCAACAAAGTATGCACATTCTACGTAATAACGACTTTCTATAGTTTGCGCATGCGTCCGGAAATAAGAAAAGCTTACTTCCACCGTTTTTTAAAATCGCAGCTTCTAGAAGGTTTACATGATTTCTTAAAAAACATGAGTTTTTAGAAAATGTGTTTTATTTCATAAATGGAATCAACAAAGTATGCACATTCTACGTCATAACGACTTTCTATAGTTTGCGCATGCGTCCGGAAATAAGAAAAGCTTACTTCCACCGTTTTTTAAAATCACAGCTTCTAGAAGGTTTACATGATTTCGTAAAAAACACAAGTTTTTAGAAAATGTGTTTTATTTCTTAAATGGAATCTACAAAGTATACACATTCTACATCATAACGACTTTCTATAGTTTGCGCATGCGTCCAGAAATAAGAAAAGCTTACTTTCCCCGTTTTTTAAAATCACAGCTTCTAGAAGGTTTACATGATTTCTTAAAAAACATGAGTTTTTAGAAAATGTGTTTTATTTCATAAATGGAATCAACAAAGTATGCGCATTCTACGTCATAACGACTTTCTATAGTTTGCGCATGCGTTTGGAAATAAGAAAAGCTTACTTCCCCCGTTTTTTAAAATCACAGCTTCTAGAAGGTTTACATGATTTGTTTAAAAACACGAGTTTTTAGAAAATGTGTTTCATTTAATAAATGGAATCAACAAAGTATGCACATTCTACGTCATAAAGACTTTCTATTGTTTGCGCATGTGTCCGGAAATAAGAAAAGCTTACTTCCATCGATTTTTAAAATCACAACTTCTAGAAGTCTTACAAAAAAAACAAGAGTTTTTAGAAAATGTGTTTTATTTCATAAATGGAATCAACAAAGTATGCACATTCTACGTTATAACGACTTTCTATAGTTTGCGCATGCGTTTGGAAATAAGAAAAGCTTACTTCTCCCGTTTTTTAAAATCACAGCGTCTAGAAGGTTTACATGATTTCTTAAAAAACACGAGTTGTTAGAAAATGTGTTTTATTTCATAAATGCAATGAAGAAAGTATGCACATTCTACGTCATAACGACTTTCTGTAGTTTGCGCATGCGTCCGGATATAAGAAAAGCTTACTTCCACCGTTTTTTAAAATCAAATATTCTAGAAGGTTTACATGATTTCTTAAAAAACACGAGTTTTTAGAAAATGTGTTTTATTTCAAAAATGGAATCAACAAAGTATGCACATTCTACGTCATAACGACTTTCTATAGTTTGCACATTCGTCCAGAAATAAGAAAAGCTTACTTCCACCGTTTTTTAAAATCACAGCTTCTAGAAGGTTTACATGATTTCGTAAGAAACACGAGTTTTTAGAAAATGTGTTTTATTTCATAAATGGAATCTACAAAGTATGCACATTCTACGTCACAATGACTTTCTATAGTTTGTGCATCCGTCCGGAAATAAGAAAATCTTACTTCCCCCGTTTTTTAAAATCACAGCTTCTAGAAGGTTTACATGATTTCTTAAAAAACACGAGTTTTTAGAAAATGTTTTTTATTTCATAAATGGAATCAACAAAGTATGCACATTCTACGTCATAACGACTTTCTATAGTTTGCACATGTGTCCGGAAATAAGAAAAGCTTACTTCCACCGTTTTTTAAAATCACAGCTTCTAGAAGGTTTACATGATTTCTTAAAAAACACGAGTTTTTAGAAAATCTGTTTTATTTCATAAATGGAATCAAGAAAGTATGCACATTCTACGTCATAACGACTTTCTATAGTTTGCGCATTCGTCCGGAAATAAGAAAAGCTTACTTCCACCGTTTTTTAAAATCACAGGTTCTAGAAGGTTTACATGATTTCGTAAAAAACACGAGTTTTTAGAAAATGTGTTTTATTTCCTAAATGGAATCAACAAAGTATGCACATTCTACCTCATAACGACTTTTTATAGTTTGCGCATGCGTTTGGAAATAAGAAAAGCTTACTTCCCCTGTTTTTTAAAATCACAGCTTCTAGAAGGTTCAGATGATTTCTTAAAAAACACGGTTTTTTAGAAAATGTGTTTTATTTAATAAATGGAATCAACAAAGTATACACATTCTACGTCATAACGACTTCTATAGTTTGCGCATGCGTCCGGAAATAAGAAAAGCTTACTTCCCCCGTTTTTTAAAATCACAGCTTCTAGAAGGTTTACATGATTTCTTAGAAAACACGAGTTTTTAGAAAATGTTTTTTCTTTCATAAATGGAATCAACAAAGTATGCACATTCTACGTCATAACGACTTTCTACAGTTTACGCATTCGTCCGGAAATAAGAAAAGCTTACTTCCACCATTTTTTAAAATCACAGCTTCTAAAAGGTTTACATGATTTCGTAAAAAACACGAGTTTTTAGAAAATGTGTTTTATTTCATAAATGGAATCTACAAAGTATGCACATTCTACGTCATAACGACTTTCTATAGTTTTGGCATTCGTCCGGAAATAATAAAAGCTTACTTCCACCGTTTTTTAAAATCACAGCTTCTAGAAGGTTTACATGATTTCGTAAAAAACACGAGTTTTTAGAAAATGTGTTTTATTTCCTAAATGGAATCTACAAAGTATGCACATTCTACGACATAACGACTTTCTATAGTTTGCGCATGCGTCCGGAAATAAGAAAAGCTTACTTCCCTCGTTTTTTAAAATCAAAACTTCTAGAAGGTTTACATGATTTCTTAAAAAACACGAGTTTTTAGAAAATGTGTTTTATTTCATAAATGGAATCTACAAAGTATGAAAATTCTACATCATAACGACTTTCTATAGTTTGCGCATCCGTCCAGAAATAAGAAAAGCTTACTTCCCCCGTTTTTTAAAATCACAGCTTCTAGAAGGTTTACATGATTTCTTAAAAAACACGAGTTTTTAGAAAATGTGTTTTATTTCATAAATGGAATCAACAAAGTATGCACATTCTACGTCATAACGACTTTCTATAGTTTGCGCATGCGTTTGGAAATAAGAAAAGCTTACTTCCCCCGTTTTTTAAAATCACAGCTTCTAGAAGGTTTACATGATTTCGTAAAAAACACGAGTTTTTAGAAAATGTGTTTTATTTCTTAAATGGAATCTACAAAGTATGCACATTCTACGACATAACGACTTTCTATAGTTTGCGCATGCGTCCGGAAATAAGAAAAGCTTACTTCCCTCGTTTTTTAAAATCAAAACTTCTAGAAGGTTTACATGATTTCTTAAAAAACACGAGTTTTTAGAAAATGTGTTTTATTTCATAAATGGAATCTACAAAGTATGAAAATTCTACATCATAACGACTTTCTATAGTTTGCGCATCCGTCCAGAAATAAGAAAAGCTTACTTCCCCCGTTTTTTAAAATCACAGCTTCTAGAAGGTTTACATGATTTCTTAAAAAACACGAGTTTTTAGAAAATGTGTTTTATTTCATAAATGGAATCAACAAAGTATGCACATTCTACGTCATAACGACTTTCTATAGTTTGCGCATGCGTTTGGAAATAAGAAAAGCTTACTTCCCCCGTTTTTTAAAATCACAGCTTCTAGAAGGTTTACATGATTTCGTAAAAAACACGAGTTTTTAGAAAATGTGTTTTATTTCTTAAATGGAATCTACAAAGTATGCACATTCTACGACATAACGACTTTCTATAGTTTGCGCATGCGTCCGGAAATAAGAAAAGCTTACTTCCCCCGTTTTTTAAAATCACAACTTCTAGAAGGTTTACATGATTTCTTAAAAAACACGAGTTTTTAGAAAATGTGTTTTATTTCAAAAATGGAATCTACAAAGTATAAAAATTCTACGTCATAACGAATTTCTATAGTTTGCGCATCCGTCCAGAAATAAGAAAAGCTTACTTCCCCCGTTTTTTAAAATCACAGCTTCTAGAAGGTTTACATGATTTCTTAAAAAAAACGAGTTTTTAGAAAATGTGTTTTATTTCATAAATGGAATCAACAAAGTATGCACATTCTACGTCATAACGACTTTCTATAGTTTGCGCATGCGTTTGGAAATAAGAAAAGCTTACTTCCCCCGTTTTTTAAAATCACAGCTTCTAGAAGGTTTACATGATTTCTTAAAAAACACGAGTTTTTAGAAAATGTGTTTTATTTCATAAAAGGAATCAACAAAGTATGCACATTCTACGTCATAACGACTTTCTATAGTTTGCGCATGCGTTTGGAAATAAGAAAAGCTTACTTCCACCATTTTTTAAAATCACATCTTGTAGAAGGTTTACATGACTTCTTAAAAAACATGAGTTTTTAGAAAATGTGTTTTATTTCATAAATGGAACCAACAAAGTATGCACATTCTACGTCATAACGACTTTCTACAGTTTGCGCATTCGTCTGGAAATAAGAAAAGCTTACTTCCACCGTTTTTTAAAATCACAGCTTCTAGATGGTTTACATGATTTCGTAAAAAACACAAGTTTTTTAGAAAATGTGTTCTCTTTCATAAATGGAATCTACAAAGTATGCACATTCTACGTCATAACGATTTTCTATAGTTTGCGCATGCGTCCGGAAATAAGAAAAGCTTACCTCCCCCGTTTTTTAAAATCACAGATTCTAGAAGTTTTGCATGATTTCTTAAAAAACACGTGTTTTTAGAAAATGTGTTTTATTAAATAAACGGAATCAACAAAGTATGCACATTCTACGTCATAACGAATTTCTATAATTTGCACATGCGTTTGGAAATAAGAAAAGCTAACTTCCCTAGTTTTTCAAAATCAAAGCTTCTAGAAGGTTTACACGATTTCTTAAAAAACACAAGTTTTTAGAAAATGTGTTTTATTTCATAAATGGAATCAACAAAGTATGCACATTCTACATCATAACGACTTTCTATAGTTTGCGCATTCGTCCGGAAATAAGAAAAGCTTACTTCCACCGTTTTTTAAAATCACAACTTCTAGAAGGTTTACATGATTTCGTAAAAAACACGAGTTTTTAGAAAATGTGTTTTATTTCATAAATGGAATCTACAAAGTATGCACATTCTACGTCATAACGATTTTCTATAGTTTGTGTATGCGTCCGGAAATAAGAAAAACTTACCTCCCCCGTTTTTTAAAATCACAGATTCTAGAAGTTTTGCATGATTTCTTAAAAAACACGAGTTTTTAGAAAATCTGTTTTATTAAATAAATGGAATCAACAAAGTATGCACATTCTACGTCATAACGACTTTCTATAATTTGCGCATGCTTTTGGAAATAAGAAAAGCTAACTTCCCTCGTTTTTCATAATCATAGCTTCTAGAAGGTTTACATGATTTCTTAAAAAACACGAGTTTTTAGAAAATGTGTTTTATTTCGTAAATGGAATCAACAAAGTATGCACATTCTATGTCATAGCGACTTTCTATAGTTTGAGCATGCGTCCAGAAATAAGAAATGCTTACTTCCACCAGTTTTTAAAATCACAGCTTCTAGAAGGTTTACATGATTTCTTAAAAAACACGAGTTTTTAGAAAATGTGTTTTATTTCGTAAATGGAATCAACAAAGTGTGCACATTCTATGTCATAGCGACTTTCTATAGTTTGAGCATGCGTCCAGAAATAAGAAATGCTTACTTCCACCGTTTTTTAAAATCACAGCTTCTAGAAGGTTTACATGATTTCTTAAAAAACACAAGTTTATAGAAAATGTGTTTTATTTCATAAATGGAATCATAAAAGTATGCACATTCTAAGTCATAACGACTTTCTATAGTTTGCGCATTTGTCTGGAACTAAGAAAAGCTTACTTCCACCATTTTTTAAAATCACAGCTTCTAGAAGGTTTACACGATTTCTTAAAAAACACGAGTTTTTAGAAACTGTGTTTTATTTCATCAATGGAATCAACAAAGTATGCACATTCTACGTCATAACGACTTTCTATAGTTTGCGCATGCATCCGGAAATAAGAAAAGCTTACTTCCACCGTTTTTTGAAATCACAGCTTCTAGAAGATTTACATGATTTCGTAAAAAACACAAGTTTTTAGAAAACGTGTTTAATTTCATAAATGGAATCTACACAGTATGCACATTCTACGTCATAACGACTTTCTATAGTTTGCGCATGCGTCCGGAAATAAGAAAAGCTTACTTCCCCCGTTTTTTAAAATCACAGCTTCTAGAAGGCTTAGAAAAAAAACAAGAGTTTTTAGAAAATGTGTTTTATTTCATAAATGGAATCAACAAAGTATGCACATTCTACGTCATAACGACTTTCTATAGTTTGCGCATGCGTTTGGAAATAAGAAAAGCTTACTTCTCCCGTTTTTTAAAATCACAGCTTCTAGAAGGTTTACATGATTTCTTAAAAAACACGAGTTGTTAGAAAATGTGTTTTGTTTCATAAATGTAATCAAGAAAGTATGCACATTCTACGTCATAACGACTTTCTATAGTTTGCGCATGCGTCCGGAAATAAGAAAAGCTTACTTCCACCGTTTTTTAAAATCACAGCTTCTAGAAGGTTTACATGATTTCTTAAAAAACACGAGTTTTTAGAAAATGTTTTTTATTTCATAAATGGAATCAACAAAGTATCCACATTCTACGTCATAACGAATTTCTATAGTTTGCACATGCGTCCGGAAATAAGAAAAGCTTACTTCTACCGTTTTTTAAAATCGCAGCTTCTAGAAGGTTTACATGATTTCTTAAAAAACACGAGTTGTTAGAAAATGTGTTTTATTTCATCAATGCAATCAAGAAAGTATGCACATTCTATGTCATAATGACTTTCTGTAGTTTGCGCATGCGTCCGGATATAAGAAAAGCTTACTTCCACCGTTTTTTAAAATCAAAGCTTCTAGAAGGTTTACATAATTTCTTAAAAAACACGAGTTTTTAGAAAATGTGTTTTATTTCAAAAATGGAATCAACAAAGTATGCACATTCTACGTCATAACGACTTTCTATAGTTTGCGCATTCGTCCAGAAATAAGAAAAGCTTACTTCCACCGTTTTTTAAAATCACGGCTTCTAGAAGGTTTACATGATTTCGTAAAAAACACGAGTTTTTAGAAAATGTGTTTTATTTCATAAATGGAATCTACAAAGTATGCACATTCTACGTCACAACGACTTTCTATAGTTTGTGCATCCGTCCGGAAATAAGAAAATCTTACTTCCCCCCGTTTTTTAAAATCACAGCTTCTAGAAGGTTTACATGATTTCTCAAAAAACACGAGTTTTAAGAAAATGTTTTTTATTTCATAAATGGAATCAACAAAGTATGCACATTGTACGTCATAACGACTTTCTATAGTTTGCACATGCGTCCGGAAATAAGAAAAGCTTACTTCGACCGTTTTTTAAAATCGCAGCTTCTAGAAGGTTTACATGATTTCTTAAAAAACACGAGTTTTTAGAAAATGTGTTTTATTTCATAAATGGAATCAACAAAGTATGCACATTCTACGTCATAACGACTTTCTATAGTTTGCGCATTCGTCCGGAAATAAGAAAAGCTTACTTCCACCGTTTTTTAAAATCACAGCTTCTAGAAGGTTTACATGATTTCGTAAAAACCACGAGTTTTTGGAAAATTTGTTTTATTTCCTAAATGGAATCTACAAAGTATGCACATTCTATGTCATAACGACTTTCTATAGTTTGCTCATGCGTCTGGATATAAGAAAAGCTTAATTCCACTGTTTTTTAAAATCACAGCTTCTAAAAGGTTTACATGATTTCTTAAAAAACACGAGTTTTTAGAAAATGTGTTTTATTTCATAAATGGAATCAACAAAGTATGCACATTCTAAGTCATAACGAATTTCTATAGTTTGCGCATTCGTCTGGAAATAAGAAATGCTTACTTCCACCGTTTTTTAAAATCACAGCTTCTAGAAGGTTTACATGATTTCGTAAAAAACACGTGTTTTTGGAAAATGTGTTTTATTTCCTAAATGGAATCTACAAAGTATGCACATTCTATGTCATAACGACTTTCTATAGTTTGCGCATGCGTCTGGAAATAAGAAAAGCTTAATTCCACTGTTTTTTAAAATCACAGCTTCTAGAAGGTTTACATGATTTCTTAAAAAACACGAGTTTTTAGAAAATGTGTTTTATTTCATAAATGGAATCAACAAAGTATGCACATTCTAAGTCATAACGACTTTCTATAGTTTGCGCATTCGTCTGGAAATAAGAAATGCTTACTTCCACCGTTTTTTAAAATCACAGCTTCTAGAAGGTTTACATGATTTCGTAAAAAACACGAGTTTTTAGAAAATGTGTTTTATTTCATAAATGGAATCTACAAAGTATGCACATTCTACGTCATAACGACTTTCTATAGTTTGCGCATGCGTTTGGAAATAAGAAAATCTTACTTCCCCCGTTTTTTAAAATCACAGCTTCTAGAAGGTTTACATGATTTCGTAAAAAACACGAATTTTTAGAAACTGTGTTTTATTTCATAAATGGAATCAACAAAGTATGCACATTCTACGTCATAACGACTTTCTATAGTTTGCGCATGCGTTTGGAAATAAGAAAAGCTTACTTCCCCTGTTTTTTAAAATCACAGCTTCTAGAAGGTTTACATGATTTCTTAAAAAACACGAGTTTTTAGAAAATGTGTTTTATTTGATAAATGGAATCAACAAAGTATGCACATTCTATGTCATAACGACTTTCTATAGTTTGCGCATGCGTCCGGAAATAAGAAAAGCTTACTTCGACCGTTTTTTAAAATCACAACTTCTAGAAGGTTTACATGATTTCTTAAAAAACACGAGTTTTTAGAAAATCTGTTTTATTTGGTAAATGGAATCAACAAAGTATGCACATTCTACGTCATAACGATATCTATAGTTTGCACATGCGTTTGGAAATAAGAAAAGCTTACTTCCACCGTTTTTTAAAATCACAGCTTCTAAAAGGTTTACATGACTTCTTAAAAAACACCAGTTTTTGGAAAATGTCTTTTATTTCATAAATGGAATCAACAAAGTATGCACATTCTACGTCATAACGACTTTCTACAGTTTGCGCGTTCGTCCGGAAATAAGAAAAGCTTACTTCCACCATTTTTTAAAAACATAGCTTCTAGAAGGTTTACATGATTTTGTAAAAAACATGAGTTTTTAGAAAATGTCTTTAATTTCATAAATGGAATCTACAAAGTATGCACATTCTACGTCATAACGGTTTTCTATAGTTTGTGCATCCGTCCGGAAATAAGAAAATCTTACTTCCCCCCGTTTTTTAAAATCACAGCTTCTAGAAGGTTTACATGATTTCTTAAAAAACACGAGTTTTTAGAAAATGTTTTTTATTTCATAAATGGAATCAACAAAGTATGCACATTCTACGTCATAACGACTTTCTATAGTTTGCACATGTGTCCGGAAATAAGAAAAGCTTACTTCCACCGTTTTTTAAAATCACAGCTTCTAGAAGGTTTACATGATTTCTTAAAAAACACGAGTTTTTAGAAAATCTGTTTTATTTCATAAATGGAATCAAGAAAGTATGCACATTCTACGTCATAACGACTTTCTATAGTTTGCGCATTCGTCCGGAAATAAGAAAAGCTTACTTCCACCGTTTTTTAAAATCACAGGTTCTAGAAGGTTTACATGATTTCGTAAAAAACACGAGTTTTTAGAAAATGTGTTTTATTTCCTAAATGGAATCAACAAAGTATGCACATTCTACCTCATAACGACTTTTTATAGTTTGCGCATGCGTTTGGAAATAAGAAAAGCTTACTTCCCCTGTTTTTTAAAATCACAGCTTCTAGAAGGTTCAGATGATTTCTTAAAAAACACGGTTTTTTAGAAAATGTGTTTTATTTAATAAATGGAATCAACAAAGTATACACATTCTACGTCATAACGACTTCTATAGTTTGCGCATGCGTCCGGAAATAAGAAAAGCTTACTTCCCCCGTTTTTTAAAATCACAGCTTCTAGAAGGTTTACATGATTTCTTAGAAAACACGAGTTTTTAGAAAATGTTTTTTCTTTCATAAATGGAATCAACAAAGTATGCACATTCTACGTCATAACGACTTTCTACAGTTTACGCATTCGTCCGGAAATAAGAAAAGCTTACTTCCACCATTTTTTAAAATCACAGCTTCTAAAAGGTTTACATGATTTCGTAAAAAACACGAGTTTTTAGAAAATGTGTTTTATTTCATAAATGGAATCTACAAAGTATGCACATTCTACGTCATAACGACTTTCTATAGTTTTGGCATTCGTCCGGAAATAATAAAAGCTTACTTCCACCGTTTTTTAAAATCACAGCTTCTAGAAGGTTTACATGATTTCGTAAAAAACACGAGTTTTTAGAAAATGTGTTTTATTTCCTAAATGGAATCTACAAAGTATGCACATTCTACGACATAACGACTTTCTATAGTTTGCGCATGCGTCCGGAAATAAGAAAAGCTTACTTCCCTCGTTTTTTAAAATCAAAACTTCTAGAAGGTTTACATGATTTCTTAAAAAACACGAGTTTTTAGAAAATGTGTTTTATTTCATAAATGGAATCTACAAAGTATGAAAATTCTACATCATAACGACTTTCTATAGTTTGCGCATCCGTCCAGAAATAAGAAAAGCTTACTTCCCCCGTTTTTTAAAATCACAGCTTCTAGAAGGTTTACATGATTTCTTAAAAAACACGAGTTTTTAGAAAATGTGTTTTATTTCATAAATGGAATCAACAAAGTATGCACATTCTACGTCATAACGACTTTCTATAGTTTGCGCATGCGTTTGGAAATAAGAAAAGCTTACTTCCCCCGTTTTTTAAAATCACAGCTTCTAGAAGGTTTACATGATTTCGTAAAAAACACGAGTTTTTAGAAAATGTGTTTTATTTCTTAAATGGAATCTACAAAGTATGCACATTCTACGACATAACGACTTTCTATAGTTTGCGCATGCGTCCGGAAATAAGAAAAGCTTACTTCCCTCGTTTTTTAAAATCAAAACTTCTAGAAGGTTTACATGATTTCTTAAAAAACACGAGTTTTTAGAAAATGTGTTTTATTTCATAAATGGAATCTACAAAGTATGAAAATTCTACATCATAACGACTTTCTATAGTTTGCGCATCCGTCCAGAAATAAGAAAAGCTTACTTCCCCCGTTTTTTAAAATCACAGCTTCTAGAAGGTTTACATGATTTCTTAAAAAACACGAGTTTTTAGAAAATGTGTTTTATTTCATAAATGGAATCAACAAAGTATGCACATTCTACGTCATAACGACTTTCTATAGTTTGCGCATGCGTTTGGAAATAAGAAAAGCTTACTTCCCCCGTTTTTTAAAATCACAGCTTCTAGAAGGTTTACATGATTTCGTAAAAAACACGAGTTTTTAGAAAATGTGTTTTATTTCTTAAATGGAATCTACAAAGTATGCACATTCTACGACATAACGACTTTCTATAGTTTGCGCATGCGTCCGGAAATAAGAAAAGCTTACTTCCCCCGTTTTTTAAAATCACAACTTCTAGAAGGTTTACATGATTTCTTAAAAAACACGAGTTTTTAGAAAATGTGTTTTATTTCAAAAATGGAATCTACAAAGTATAAAAATTCTACGTCATAACGAATTTCTATAGTTTGCGCATCCGTCCAGAAATAAGAAAAGCTTACTTCCCCCGTTTTTTAAAATCACAGCTTCTAGAAGGTTTACATGATTTCTTAAAAAAAACGAGTTTTTAGAAAATGTGTTTTATTTCATAAATGGAATCAACAAAGTATGCACATTCTACGTCATAACGACTTTCTATAGTTTGCGCATGCGTTTGGAAATAAGAAAAGCTTACTTCCCCCGTTTTTTAAAATCACAGCTTCTAGAAGGTTTACATGATTTCTTAAAAAACACGAGTTTTTAGAAAATGTGTTTTATTTCATAAAAGGAATCAACAAAGTATGCACATTCTACGTCATAACGACTTTCTATAGTTTGCGCATGCGTTTGGAAATAAGAAAAGCTTACTTCCACCATTTTTTAAAATCACATCTTGTAGAAGGTTTACATGACTTCTTAAAAAACATGAGTTTTTAGAAAATGTGTTTTATTTCATAAATGGAACCAACAAAGTATGCACATTCTACGTCATAACGACTTTCTACAGTTTGCGCATTCGTCTGGAAATAAGAAAAGCTTACTTCCACCGTTTTTTAAAATCACAGCTTCTAGATGGTTTACATGATTTCGTAAAAAACACAAGTTTTTTAGAAAATGTGTTCTCTTTCATAAATGGAATCTACAAAGTATGCACATTCTACGTCATAACGATTTTCTATAGTTTGCGCATGCGTCCGGAAATAAGAAAAGCTTACCTCCCCCGTTTTTTAAAATCACAGATTCTAGAAGTTTTGCATGATTTCTTAAAAAACACGTGTTTTTAGAAAATGTGTTTTATTAAATAAACGGAATCAACAAAGTATGCACATTCTACGTCATAACGAATTTCTATAATTTGCACATGCGTTTGGAAATAAGAAAAGCTAACTTCCCTAGTTTTTCAAAATCAAAGCTTCTAGAAGGTTTACACGATTTCTTAAAAAACACAAGTTTTTAGAAAATGTGTTTTATTTCATAAATGGAATCAACAAAGTATGCACATTCTACATCATAACGACTTTCTATAGTTTGCGCATTCGTCCGGAAATAAGAAAAGCTTACTTCCACCGTTTTTTAAAATCACAACTTCTAGAAGGTTTACATGATTTCGTAAAAAACACGAGTTTTTAGAAAATGTGTTTTATTTCATAAATGGAATCTACAAAGTATGCACATTCTACGTCATAACGATTTTCTATAGTTTGTGTATGCGTCCGGAAATAAGAAAAACTTACCTCCCCCGTTTTTTAAAATCACAGATTCTAGAAGTTTTGCATGATTTCTTAAAAAACACGAGTTTTTAGAAAATCTGTTTTATTAAATAAATGGAATCAACAAAGTATGCACATTCTACGTCATAACGACTTTCTATAATTTGCGCATGCTTTTGGAAATAAGAAAAGCTAACTTCCCTCGTTTTTCATAATCATAGCTTCTAGAAGGTTTACATGATTTCTTAAAAAACACGAGTTTTTAGAAAATGTGTTTTATTTCGTAAATGGAATCAACAAAGTATGCACATTCTATGTCATAGCGACTTTCTATAGTTTGAGCATGCGTCCAGAAATAAGAAATGCTTACTTCCACCAGTTTTTAAAATCACAGCTTCTAGAAGGTTTACATGATTTCTTAAAAAACACGAGTTTTTAGAAAATGTGTTTTATTTCGTAAATGGAATCAACAAAGTGTGCACATTCTATGTCATAGCGACTTTCTATAGTTTGAGCATGCGTCCAGAAATAAGAAATGCTTACTTCCACCGTTTTTTAAAATCACAGCTTCTAGAAGGTTTACATGATTTCTTAAAAAACACAAGTTTATAGAAAATGTGTTTTATTTCATAAATGGAATCATAAAAGTATGCACATTCTAAGTCATAACGACTTTATATAGTTTGCGCATTTGTCTGGAACTAAGAAAAGCTTACTTCCACCATTTTTTAAAATCACAGCTTCTAGAAGGTTTACACGATTTCTTAAAAAACACGAGTTTTTAGAAACTGTGTTTTATTTCATAAATGGAATCAACAAAGTATGCACATTCTACGTCATAACGACTTTCTATAGTTTGCGCATGCATCCGGAAATAAGAAAAGCTTACTTCCACCGTTTTTTGAAATCACAGCTTCTAGAAGATTTACATGATTTCGTAAAAAACACAAGTTTTTAGAAAACGTGTTTAATTTCATAAATGGAATCTACACAGTATGCACATTCTACGTCATAACGACTTTCTATAGTTTGCGCATGCGTCCGGAAATAAGAAAAGCTTACTTCCCCCGTTTTTTAAAATCACAGCTTCTAGAAGGCTTAGAAAAAAAACAAGAGTTTTTAGAAAATGTGTTTTATTTCATAAATGGAATCAACAAAGTATGCACATTCTACGTCATAACGACTTTCTATAGTTTGCGCATGCGTTTGGAAATAAGAAAAGCTTACTTCTCCCGTTTTTTAAAATCACAGCTTCTAGAAGGTTTACATGATTTCTTAAAAAACACGAGTTGTTAGAAAATGTGTTTTGTTTCATAAATGTAATCAAGAAAGTATGCACATTCTACGTCATAACGACTTTCTATAGTTTGCGCATGCGTCCGGAAATAAGAAAAGCTTACTTCCACCGTTTTTTAAAATCACAGCTTCTAGAAGGTTTACATGATTTCTTAAAAAACACGAGTTTTTAGAAAATGTTTTTTATTTCATAAATGGAATCAACAAAGTATCCACATTCTACGTCATAACGAATTTCTATAGTTTGCACATGCGTCCGGAAATAAGAAAAGCTTACTTCTACCGTTTTTTAAAATCGCAGCTTCTAGAAGGTTTACATGATTTCTTAAAAAACACGAGTTGTTAGAAAATGTGTTTTATTTCATCAATGCAATCAAGAAAGTATGCACATTCTATGTCATAATGACTTTCTGTAGTTTGCGCATGCGTCCGGATATAAGAAAAGCTTACTTCCACCGTTTTTTAAAATCAAAGCTTCTAGAAGGTTTACATAATTTCTTAAAAAACACGAGTTTTTAGAAAATGTGTTTTATTTCAAAAATGGAATCAACAAAGTATGCACATTCTACGTCATAACGACTTTCTATAGTTTGCGCATTCGTCCAGAAATAAGAAAAGCTTACTTCCACCGTTTTTTAAAATCACGGCTTCTAGAAGGTTTACATGATTTCGTAAAAAACACGAGTTTTTAGAAAATGTGTTTTATTTCATAAATGGAATCTACAAAGTATGCACATTCTACGTCACAACGACTTTCTATAGTTTGTGCATCCGTCCGGAAATAAGAAAATCTTACTTCCCCCGTTTTTTAAAATCACAGCTTCTAGAAGGTTTACATGATTTCTTAAAAAACACGAGTTTTAAGAAAATGTTTTTTATTTCATAAATGGAATCAACAAAGTATGCACATTGTACGTCATAACGACTTTCTATAGTTTGCACATGCGTCCGGAAATAAGAAAAGCTTACTTCGACCGTTTTTTAAAATCGCAGCTTCTAGAAGGTTTACATGATTTCTTAAAAAACACGAGTTTTTAGAAAATGTGTTTTATTTCATAAATGGAATCAACAAAGTATGCACATTCTACGTCATAACGACTTTCTATAGTTTGCGCATTCGTCCGGAAATAAGAAAAGCTTACTTCCACCGTTTTTTAAAATCACAGCTTCTAGAAGGTTTACATGATTTCGTAAAAACCACGAGTTTTTGGAAAATTTGTTTTATTTCCTAAATGGAATCTACAAAGTATGCACATTCTATGTCATAACGACTTTCTATAGTTTGCTCATGCGTCTGGATATAAGAAAAGCTTAATTCCACTGTTTTTTAAAATCACAGCTTCTAAAAGGTTTACATGATTTCTTAAAAAACACGAGTTTTTAGAAAATGTGTTTTATTTCATAAATGGAATCAACAAAGTATGCACATTCTAAGTCATAACGAATTTCTATAGTTTGCGCATTCGTCTGGAAATAAGAAATGCTTACTTCCACCGTTTTTTAAAATCACAGCTTCTAGAAGGTTTACATGATTTCGTAAAAAACACGTGTTTTTGGAAAATGTGTTTTATTTCCTAAATGGAATCTACAAAGTATGCACATTCTATGTCATAACGACTTTCTATAGTTTGCGCATGCGTCTGGAAATAAGAAAAGCTTAATTCCACTGTTTTTTAAAATCACAGCTTCTAGAAGGTTAACATGATTTCTTAAAAAACACGAGTTTTTAGAAAATGTGTTTTATTTCATAAATGGAATCAACAAAGTATGCACATTCTAAGTCATAACGACTTTCTATAGTTTGCGCATTCGTCTGGAAATAAGAAATGCTTACTTCCACCGTTTTTTAAAATCACAGCTTCTAGAAGGTTTACATGATTTCGTAAAAAACACGAGTTTTTAGAAAATGTGTTTTATTTCATAAATGGAATCTACAAAGTATGCACATTCTACGTCATAACGACTTTCTATAGTTTGCGCATGCGTTTGGAAATAAGAAAATCTTACTTCCCCCGTTTTTTAAAATCACAGCTTCTAGAAGGTTTACATGATTTCGTAAAAAACACGAATTTTTAGAAACTGTGTTTTATTTCATAAATGGAATCAACAAAGTATGCACATTCTACGTCATAACGACTTTCTATAGTTTGCGCATGCGTTTGGAAATAAGAAAAGCTTACTTCCCCTGTTTTTTAAAATCACAGCTTCTAGAAGGTTTACATGATTTCTTAAAAAACACGAGTTTTTAGAAAATGTGTTTTATTTGATAAATGGAATCAACAAAGTATGCACATTCTATGTCATAACGACTTTCTATAGTTTGCGCATGCGTCCGGAAATAAGAAAAGCTTACTTCGACCGTTTTTTAAAATCACAACTTCTAGAAGGTTTACATGATTTCTTAAAAAACACGAGTTTTTAGAAAATCTGTTTTATTTGGTAAATGGAATCAACAAAGTATGCACATTCTACGTCATAACGATATCTATAGTTTGCACATGCGTTTGGAAATAAGAAAAGCTTACTTCCACCGTTTTTTAAAATCACAGCTTCTAAAAGGTTTACATGACTTCTTAAAAAACACCAGTTTTTGGAAAATGTCTTTTATTTCATAAATGGAATCAACAAAGTATGCACATTCTACGTCATAACGACTTTCTACAGTTTGCGCGTTCGTCCGGAAATAAGAAAAGCTTACTTCCACCATTTTTTAAAAACATAGCTTCTAGAAGGTTTACATGATTTTGTAAAAAACATGAGTTTTTAGAAAATGTCTTTAATTTCATAAATGGAATCTACAAAGTATGCACATTCTACGTCATAACGGTTTTCTATAGTTTGCGCATGCGTCCGGAAATAAGAAAAGCTTACCTCCCCCGTTTTTTAAAATCACAGATTCTAGAAGGTTTGCATGATTTCTTAAAAAACACGAGTTTTTAGAAAATGTGTTTTATTTCATAAATGGAATCAACAAAGTATGCACATTCTACGCCATAACGACTTTCTATAGTTTGCGCATGCATCCGGAAATAAGAAAAGCTTACTTCCCCCGTTTTTTAAAATCAAAGCTTCTAGAAGGTTTACATGATTTCTTAAAAAACACGAGTTTTTAGAAAATGTGTTTTATTTCATAAATGGAATCAACAAAGTATGCACATTCTACGTCATAACGACTTTCTATAGTTTGCGCATGCGTCCGGAAATAAGAAAATGTTACTTCCACCTTTTTTTAAAATCACAGCTTCTAGAAGATTTACATGATTTCGTAAAAAACACAAGTTTTTAGAAAATGTTTTAATTCATAAATGGAATCTAAAAAGTATGCACATTCTACGTCATAACGACATTCTATAGTTTGCGCATGCGTCCGGAAATAAGAAAAGCTTACTTCCACCGTTTTTGAAAATCACAACTTCTACAAGATTTACATGATTTCGTTAAAAACACAAGTTTTTAGAAAATGTGTTTTATTTCATAAATGGAATCTACAAAGTATGCACATTCTACGTCATAATGACTTTCTGTAGTTTGCGCATGCATTTGGAAATAAGAAAAGCTTACTTCCCCCGTTTTTCAAAATCACAGCTTCTAGAAGGTTTAAAACAAAACAAGAGTTTTTAGAAAATGTGTTTTATTTCATAAATGGAATCAACAAAGTATGCAAATTCTACGTCATAATGACTTTCTATAGTTTGCGCATGCGTTTGGAAATAAGAAAAGCTTACTTCTCCCGTTTTTTAAAATCACAGCTTCTAGAAGGTTTACATGATTTCTTAAAAAACACGAGTTTTTAGAAAATGTGTTTTATTTCATAAATGGAATCAACAAAGTATGCACATTCTACGTCATAACGACTTTCTATGGTTTGCGCATGCGTCCGGAAATAAGAAAAGCTTACTTCCACCGTTTTTTAAAATCACAGCATCTAGAAGGTTTACATGATTTCGTAAAAAACATGAGTTTTTACAAAATGTGTTTTATTTCCTAAATGGAATCTACAAAGTATACACATTCTATGTCATAACGACTTTCTATAGTTTCCGCATGCGTCCAGAAATAAGAAAAGCTTACTTCCCCCGTTTTTTAAAATCACAGCTTCTAGAAGTTTTACATGATTTCGTAAAAAACACGAGTATTTAGAAAATGTGTTTTATTTCATAAAATGGAATCTACAAAGTATGCACATTCTACGTCATAACGACTTTCTATAGTTTGCGCATGCGTCCGGAAATAAGAAAAGCTTACTTCCCACGTTTTTTAAAATCACAGGTTCTATAAGGTTTACATGATTTCTTAAAAAACACGAGTTTTTAGAAAATGTGTTTTATTTCATAAATGGAATCAACAAAGTATGCACATTCTACGTCATAACGACTTTCTATAGTTTGCACATGCGTTTGGAAATAAGAAAAGCTTACTTCCCCTGTTTTTTAAAATCACAGCTTCTAGAAGGTTTACATGATTTCTTAAAAAACACGAGTTTTTAGAAAATGTGTTTTATTTCATAAATGGAATCAACAAAGTATGCACATTCTATGTCATAACGACTTTCTATGGTTTGCGCATGCGTCCGGAAATAAGAAAAGCTTACTTGCACCGTTTTTTAAAATCACAGTATCTAGAAGGTTTACATGATTTCGTAAAAAACATGAGTGTTTACAAAATGTGTTTTATTTCCTAAATGGAATCTACAAAGTATACACATTCTATGTCATAACGACTTTCTATAGTTTGCGCATGCGTCCAGAAATAAGAAAAGCTTACTTCCCCCGTTTTTTAAAATCACAGCTTCTAGAAGTTTTACATGATTTCGTAAAAAACACGAGTATTTAGAAAATGTGTTTTATTTCATAAATGGAATCTACAAAGTATGCACATTCTACGTCATAACGACTTTCTATTGTTTGCGCATGCGTCCGGAAATAAGAAAAGCTTACTTCCCCCGTTTTTTAAAATCACAGGTTCTATAAGGTTTACATGATTTCTTAAAAAACACGAGTTTTAGAAAATGTGTTTTATTTCCTAAATGGAATCTACAAAGTATGCACATTCTACGTCATAATGACTTTCTATAGTTTACGCATGCGTCGGGAAATAAGAAAAGCTTACTTCCCCCGTTTTTTAAAATCACAGCTTCTAGAAGGTTTACATGATTTCTTAAAAAACACGAGTTTTTAGAAAATGTGTTTTATTTCATAAATGGAATCAACAAAGTATGCACATTCTACGTCATAACGACTTTCTATAGTTTGTGCATGCATCCGGAAATAAGAAAAGCATACTTCCACCGTTTTTTAAAATCACAGCTTCTAGAAGGTTTACATGATTTCTTAAAAAAGACGAGTTTTTAGAAAATGTGTTTTCTTTCATAAATGGAATCAACAAAGTATGCACATTCTACGTCATAACGACTTTCTATAGTTTGTGCATTCGTCCGGAAATAAGAAAAGCTTACTTCCACCGTTTTTTAAAATCACAGCTTCTAGAAGGTTTACATGATTTCGTAAAAAACACGAATTTTTAGAAAATGTGTTTTATTTCCTAAATGGAATCTACAAAGTATACACATTCTACATCATAACGACTTTCTATAGTTTGCGCATGCGTCCAGAAAAAAGAAAAGCTTACTTCCCCCGTTTTTTAAAATCACAGCTTCTAGAAGGTTTACATGATTTCTTAAAAAACACGAGTTTTTAGAAAATGTGTTTTATTTTATAAAAGGAGTCAACAAAGTATGCACATACTACGTCATAACGACTTTCTATAGTTTGCGCATGCGTTGGGAAATAAGAAAAGCTTACTTCCACCATTTTTTAAAATCACAGCTTCTAGAAGGTTTACATGATTTCGTAAAAAACATGAGTTTTTAGAAAATGTGTTTTATTTCATAAATGGAATCAACAAAGTATGCACATTCTACGTCATAACAACTTTCTATAGTTTGCACATGCGTCCGGAAATAAGAAAAGCTTACTTCCACCGTTTTTTAAAATCACAGCTTCTAGAAGATTTACATGATTTCGTAAAAAACACGAGTTTTTAGAAAATGTGTTTTATTTCATAAATCGAATCTACAAACTATGCACATTCTACGTCATAACGATTTTCTATAGTTTGCGCATGCGTCCGGAAATAAGAAAAGCTTACTTCCCCCGTTTTTTAAAATCACAGCTTCTAGAAGGCTTACAAAAAAAACAAGAGTTTTTAGAAAATGTGTTTTATTTCATAAATGGAATCAACAAAGTATGCACATTCTACGTCATAACGACTTTCTATAGTTTGCGCATGCGTCCGGAAATAAGAAAAGCTTACTTCCACCGTTTTTTAAAATCAAAGCTTCTAGAAGGTTTACATGATTTCTTAAAAAACACGAGTTTTTAGAAAATGTGTTTTATTTCTTAAATGGAATCAACAAAGTATGCACATTCGAGGTCATAACGACTTTCTATAGTTTGCGCATTCGTCCGGAAAGAAGAAAAGGTTACTTCCACCATTTTTTAAAATCACAGCTTCTAGAAGGTTTACATGATTTCGTAAAAAACACGAGTTTTTAGAAAATGTGTTTTATTTCATCAATGGAATCTACAAAGTATGCACATTCTACGTAATAACGACTTTCTATAGTTTGCGTATCCGTCTGGAAATAAGAAAATCTTACTTCCACCATTTTTTAAAATCACAGCTTCTAGAAGGTTTACATGATTTCGTAAAAAACACGAGTTTTTAGAAAATGTGTTTTATTTCCTAAATGGAATCTACAAAGTATACACATTCTACATCATAACAACTTTCTATAGTTTGTGTATGCGTCCAGAAATAAGAAAAGCTTACTTCTCCCGTTTTTTAAAATCACAGCTTCTAAAAGGTTTACATGATTTCTTAGAAAACACGAGTTTTTAGAAAATGTGTTTTATTTCATAAATGGAATCAACAAAGTATGCACATTCTACGTCATAACGACTTTCTATAGTTTGCGCATGCGTTTGCAAATAAGAAAAGCTTACTTCCACCATTTTTTAAAATCACAGCTTCTAGAAGGTTTAGATGACTTCTTAAAAAACACGAGTTTTTAGAAAATGTGTTTTATTTCATCAATGGAATCTACAAAGTATGCACATTCTACGTCATAACGACTTTCTACAGTTTACGCATTCGTCCGGAAATAAGAAAAGCTTACTTCCACCATTTTTTTAAATCACAGCTTCTAGAAGGTTTACATGATTTCGTAAAAAACACGAGTTTTTAGAAAATATGTTTTATTTCATAAATGGAATCTACAAAGTATGCACATTCTACGTCATAACGAATTTCTATAGTTTGCGCATTCGTCCGGAAATAATAAAAGCTTACTTCCACCGTTTTTTAAAATCACGGCTTCTAGAAGGTTTACATGATTTCGTAAAAAACACGAGTTTTTAGAAAATGTGTTTTATTTCATAAATGGAATCTACAAAGTATGCACATTCTACGTCACAACGACTTTCTATAGTTTGTGCATCCATCCGGAAATAAGAAAATCTTACTTCCCCCGTTTTTTAAAATCACAGCTTCTAGAAGGTTCACATGATTTCTTAAAAAACACGAGTTTTTAGAAAATGTTTTTTATTTCATAAATGGAATCAACAAAGTATGCACATTCTACGTCATAACGACTTTCTATAGTTTGCACATGCGTCCGGAAATAAGAAAAGCTTACTTCGACCGTTTTTTAAAATCCCAGCTTCTAGAAGGTTTACATGATTTCTTAAAAAACATGAGTTTTTAGAATATGTGTTTTATTTCATAAATGGAATCAACAAAGTATGCACATTCTACGTCATAACGACTTTCTATAGTTTGCGCATTCGTCCGGAAATAAGAAAAGCTTACTTCCACCGTTTTTTAAAATCACAGCTTCTAGAAGTTTTACATGATTTCGTAAAAAACACGAGTATTTAGAAAATGTGTTTTATTTCATAAATGGAATCTACAAAGTATGCACATTCTACGTAATAACGACTTTCTATAGTTTGCGCATGCGTCCGGAAATAAGAAAAGCTTACTTCCACCGTTTTTTAAAATCACAGGTTCTATAAGGTTTACATGATTTCTTAAAAAACACGAGTTTTAGAAAACGTGTTTTATTTCCTAAATGGAATCTACAAAGTATGCACATTATACGTCATAATGACTTTCTATAGTTTACGCATGCGTCGGGAAACAAGAAAAGCTTACTTCCCCCGTTTTTTAAAATCACAGCTTCTAGAAGGTTTACATGATTTCTTAAAAAACACGAGTTTTTAGAAAATGTGTTTTATTTCATAAATGGAATCAACAAAGTATGCACATTCTACGTCATAACGACTTTCTATAGTTTGCGCATGCATCCGGAAATAAGAAAAGCATACTTCCACCGTTTTTTAAAATCACAGCTTCTAGAAGGTTTACATGATTTCTTAAAAAACATGAGTTTTTAGAAAATGTGTTTTCTTTCATAAATCGAATCAACAAAGTATGCACATTCTACGTCATAACGACTTTCTATAGTTTGTGCATTCGTCCAGAAATAAGAAAAGCTTACTTCCACCGTTTTTTAAAATCACAGCTTCTAGAAGGTTTACATGATTTCGTAAAAAACACGAGTTTTTAGAAAATGTGTTTTATTTCCTAAATGGAATCTACAAAGTATACACATTCTACATCATAACGACTTTCTATAGTTTGCGCATGCGTCCAGAAAAAAGAAAAGCTTACTTCCCCCGTTTTTTAAAATGACAGCTTCTAGAAGGTTTACATGATTTCTTAAAAAACACGAGTTTTTAGAAAATGTGTTTTATTTCATAAAAGGAGTCAACAAAGTATGCACATACTACGTCATAACGACGTTCTATAGTTTGCGCATGCGTTGGGAAATAAGAAAAGCTTACTTCCACCATTTTTTAAAATCAAAGCTTCCAGAAGGTTTACATGATTTCATAAAAAACATGAGTTTTTAGAAAATGTGTTTTATTTCATAAATGGAATCAACAAAGTATGCACATTCTACGTCACAACAACTTTCTATAGTTTGCACATGCGTCCGGAAATAAGAAAAGCTTACTTCCACCGTTTTTTAAAATCACAGCTTCTAGAAGATTTACATGATTTCGTAAAAAACACGAGTTTTTAGAAAATGTGTTTTATTTCATAAATCGAATCTACAAACTATGCACATTCTACGTCATAACGATTTTCTATAGTTTGCGCATGCGTCCGGAAATAAGAAAAGCTTACTTCCCCCATTTTTTAAAATCACAGCTTCTAGAAGGCTTACAAAAAAAACAAGAGTTTTTAGAAAATGTGTTTTATTTCATAAATGGAATCAACAAAGTATGCACATTCTACGTCATAACGACTTTCTATAGTTTGCGCATGCGTCGGGAAATAAGAAAAGCTTACTTCCACCGTTTTTTAAAATCAAAGCTTCTAGAAGGTTTACATGATTTCTTAAAAAACACGAGTTTTTAGAAAATGTGTTTTATTTCTTAAATGGAATCAACAAAGTATGCACATTCTACGTCATAACGACTTTCTATAGTTTGCGCATTCGTCCGGAAAGAAAAAAAGGTTACTTCCACCATTTTTTAAAATCACAGCTTCTAGAAGTTTACATGATTTCGTAAAAAACACGAGTTTTTAGAAAATGTGTTTTATTTCATAAATGGAATCTACAAAGTATGCACATTCTACGTAATAACGACTTTCTATAGTTTGCGCATCCGTCTGGAAATAAGAAAATCTTACTTCCACCGTTTTTTAAAATCACAGCTTCTAGAAGGTTTACATGATTTCGTAAAAAACACGAGTTTTTAGAAAATGTGTTTTATTTCCTAAATGGAATCTACAAAGTATACACATTCTACATCATAACAACTTTCTATAGTTTGTGTATGCGTCCAGAAATAAGAAAAGCTTACTTCCCCCGTTTTTTAAAATCACAGCTTCTAGAAGGTTTACATGATTTCTTAAAAAGCACTAGTTTTTAGAAAATGTGTTTTATTTCATAAAAGGAAGCAACAAATTATGCACATTCTACGTCATAACGACTTTCTATAGTTTGCGCATGCGTTTGGAAATAAGAAAAGCTTACTTCCCCCGTTTTTTAAAATCACAGCTTCTAGAAGGTTTACATGATTTGTTAAAAAACACGGTTTTTTAGAAAATGTGTTTTATTTAATAAATGGAATCAACAAAGTATACACATTCTACGTCATAACGACTTTCTATAGTTTGCGCATGCGTCCGGAAATAAGAAAAGCTTACTTCCCCCGTTTTTTAAAATCACAGCTTCTAGAAGGTTTACATGATTTCTTAGAAAACACGAGTTTTTAGAAAATGTGTTTTATTTCATAAATGGAATCAACAAAGTATGCACATTCTACGTCATAACGACTTTCTATAGTTTGCGCATGCGTTTGCAAATAAGAAAAGCTTACTTCCACCATTTTTTAAAATCACAGCTTCTAGAAGGTTTAGATGACTTCTTAAAAAACACGAGTTTTTAGAAAATGTGTTTTATTTCATCAATGGAATCTACAAAGTATGCACATTCTACGTCATAACGACTTTCTACAGTTTACTCATTCGTCCGGAAATAAGAAAAGCTTACTTCCACCATTTTTTAAAATCACAGCTTCTAGAAGGTTTACATGATTTCGTAAAAAACACGAGTTTTTAGAAAATATGTTTTATTTCATAAATGGAATCTACAAAGTATGCACATTCTACGTCATAACGACTTTCTATAGTTTGCGCATTCGTCCGGAAATAATAAAAGCTTACTTCCACCGTTTTTTAAAATCACGGCTTCTAGAAGGTTTACATGATTTCGTAAAAAACACGAGTTTTTAGAAAATGTGTTTTATTTCATAAATGGAATCTATAAAGTATGCACATTCTACGTCACAACGACTTTCTATAGTTTGTGTATCCGTCCGGAAATAAGAAAATCTTACTTCCCCCGTTTTTTAAAATCACAGCTTCTAGAAGGTTTACATGATTTCTTAAAAAACACGAGTTTTTAGAAAATGTTTTTTATTTCATAAATGGAATCAACAAAGTATGCACATTCTACGTCATAACGACTTTCTATAGTTTGCACATGCGTCCGGAAATAAGAAAAGCTTACTTCCACCGTTTTTTAAAATCACAGCTTCTAGAAGGTTTACATGATTTCGTAAAAAACACGAGTTTTTAGAAAATGTGTTTTATTTCATAAATGGAATCTACAAAGTATGCACATCCTATGTCATAACGACTTTCTATAGTTTGCGCATGCGTCTGGAAATAAGAAAAGCTTAATTCCACCGTTTTTTAAAATCACAGCTTCTAGAAGGTTTACATGATTGCTTAAAAAACACGAGTTTTTAGAAAATGTGTTTTATTTCATCAATGGAATGAACAAAGTATGCACATTCTAAGTCATAACGACTTTCTATAGTTTGCGCATTCGTCTGGAAATAAGAAATGCTTACTTCCACCGTTCTTTAAAATCACCGCTTATAGAAGGTTTACATGATTTCGTAAAAAACACGAGTTTTTAGAAAATGTGTTTTATTTCATAAATGGAATCTACGAAGTATGCACATTCTACGTCATAACGACTTTCTATATTTTGCGCATGCGTTTGGAAATAAGAAAATCTTGCTTCCCCGTTTTTTAAAATCACAGCTTCTAGAAGGTTTACATGATTTCTTAAAAAACACGAATTTTTAGAAACTGTGTTTTATTTCATAAATGGAATCAACAAAGTATGCACATTCTACGTCATAACGACTTTCTATAGTTTGCGCATGCATTTGGAAATAAGAAAAGCTTACTTCCCCTGTTTTTTAAAATCACAGCTTCTAGAAGGTTTACATGATTTCTTAAAAAACACCAGTTTTTAGAAAATGTGTTTTATTTGATAAATGGAATCAACAAAGTATGCACATTCTACGTCATAACGAATTTCTACAGTTTGCGCGTTCGTCCGGAAATAAGAAAAGCTTACTTCCACCGTTTTTTAAAATCATACCTTCTAGAAGGTTTACATGATTTTGTAAAAAACATGAGTTCTTAGAAAATATGTTTAATTTCATAAATGGAATCTACAAAGTATGCACATTCTACGTCATAACGATTTTCTATAGTTTGCGCATGCGTCCGGAAATAAGAAAAGCTTACCTCCCCCGTTTTTTAAAATCACAGCTCCTAGAAGGTTTACATGATTTGTTAAAAAACACGAGTTTTTAGAAAATGTGTTTTATTTAATAAATGGAATCAACAAAGTATGCACATTCTACGTCATAACGATTTCTATAGTTTGCGCATGCGTCCGGAAATAAGAAAAGTTTACTTCCACCGTTTTTTAAAATCACAGCTTCTAGAAGGTTTACATGATTTCTTAACAAACACGAGTTTTTAGAAAATGTGTTTTATTTCATAAATGGAATCAACAAAGTATGCACATTCTACGTCATAACGACTTTCTATTGTTTGCGCATGCGTCCGGAAATAAGAAAAGCTTACTTCCACCGTTATTTAAAATCAAAGCTTCTAGAAGGTTTACATGATTTCTTAAAAAACATGAGTTTTTAGAAAATGTGTTTTATTTCATAAATGGAATGAACAAAGTATGCACATTCTACGTCATAACGACTTTCTATAGTTTGCGGATTCGTCCGGAAATAGGAAAAGCTTACTTCCACCGTTTTTTAAAATCACAGCATCTAGAAGGTTTACATGATTTCGTAAAAAACACGAGTTTTTAGAAAATGTGTTTTATTTCATAAAAGGAATCAACAAAGTATGCACATTCTACGTCATAACGACTTTCTAGAGTTTGCGCAAGCGTCCGGAAATACGAAAAGCTTACTTCCACCGTTTTTTAGAATCACAGCTTCTAGAAGGTTTACATGATTTCGTAAAAAACAAGAGTCTTTAGAAAATGTGTTTTATTTCATAAATGGAATCTACAAAGTATCCACATTCTACGTCATAACGAATTTCTATAGTTTGCGCATGCGTCTGGAAATAAGAAAAGCTTACTTCCCCCGTTTTTTAAAATCACAGCGTCTAGAAGGTTTACATGATTTCTTAAAAAACATGACTTTTTAGAAAATGTGTTTTATTTCCTAAATGGAATCTACAAAGTATGCACATTCTACATCATAACGACTTTCTATAGTTTGCACATGCGTCCGGAAATAAGAAAAGTTTACTTCCATCGTTTTTTAAAATCACAGCTTCTAGAAGGTTTACATGATTTCGTAAAAAACACGAGTTTTTAGAAAATGTGTTTTATTTCATAAATGGAATCTACAAAGTATGCACATCTTAAGTCATAACGACTTTCTATAGTTTGCGCATGCATCCGGAAATAAGAAAAGCTTACTTCCCCCGTTTTTCAAAATCAGAGCTCCTAGAAGGTTTACATGATTTGTTAAAAAACACGAGATTTTAGAAAATGTGTTTTATTTAATAAATGGAATCAACAAAGTATGCACATTCTACGTCATAATGATTTCTATAGTTTGCGCATGCGTCCGGAAATAAGAAAAGTTTACTTCCACCGTTTTTTAAAATCACAGCTTCTAGAAGGTTTACATGATTTCTTAAAAAACACGAGTTTTTAGAAAATGTGTTTTATTTCATAAATGGAATCAACAAAGTATGCACATTCTACGTCATAATGACTTTCTATTGTTTGCGCATGCTTCCGGAAATAAGAAAAGCTTACTTCCACCGTTTTTTAAAATCAAAGCTTCTAGAAGGTTTACATGATTTCTTAAAAAACACGAGTTTTTAGAAAATGTGTTTTATTTCATAAATGGAATGAACAAAGTATGCACATTCTACGTCATAACGACTTTCTATAGTTTGCGCATTCGTCCGGAAATAGGAAAACCTTACTTCCACCGTTTTTTAAAATCACAGCATCTAGAAGGTTTACATGATTTCGTAAAAAACACGAGTTTTTAGAAAATGTGTTTTATTTCATAAATGGAATCTACAAAGTATGCACATTCTACGTCATAACGAATTTCTATAGTTTGTGCATGGATCCGGAAATAAGAAAAGCTTACTTCCCCCGTTTTTTAAAATCACAGCTCCTAGAAGGTTTACATGATTTCTTAAAAAACACGAGTTTTTAGAAAATGTGTTCTATTTCATAAATGGAATCAACAAAGTATGCACATTCTATGTCATAGCGGCTTTCTATAGTTTGCGCATGCGTTTGGAAATAAGAAAAGCTTACTTCCTCCGTTTTTTAAAATCACAGCTTCTAGAAAGTTTTCATGATTTCTTAAAAAATGCTAGTTTTTAGA
Organism: Larix kaempferi; assembly: GCA_027924585.1. Taxonomy (NCBI): domain Eukaryota; kingdom Viridiplantae; phylum Streptophyta; class Pinopsida; order Pinales; family Pinaceae; genus Larix; species Larix kaempferi. Next base: position 41,151,426 of record BSBM01000217.1, read on the forward strand.
AAATGTGTTTATTTCATAAATGGAATCAACAAAGTATGCACATTCTACGTCATAACGACTTTCTATAGTTTGCGCACGCGTCCGGGAATAAGAAAAGCTTACTTCCCCCGTTTTTTAAAATCACAGCTTCTAGAAGGTTTGCATGATTTCGTAAAAAACACGAGTCTTTAGAAAATGTGTTTTATTTCATAAATGGAATCTACAAAGTATCCACATTCTACGTCATAACGACTTTCTATGGTTTGCGCATGCGTTCGGAAATAGGAAAAGCTTACTTCCCCCGTTTTTTAAAATCACAGCTTCTAGAAGGTTTACATGATTTCTTAAAAAACACGAGTTTTTAGAGAATGTGTTTTATTTCATAAATGGAATCTACAAAGTATGCACATTCTACGTCATAACGACTTTCTATAGTTTGCTCATGCGTCCGGAAATAAGAAAAGCTTACTTCCCCCGTTTTTTAAAATCACAGCTTCTAGAAGGTTTACATGATTTCTTAAAAAACACGAGTTTTTAGAAAATGTGTTTGATTTCATCAATGGAATCAACAAAGTATGCACATTCTACGTCATAACGACTTTCTATAGTTTGCGCATGCGTCCGGAAATAAGAAAAGCTTACTTCCACCGTTTTTTATAATCACAGCTTCTAGAAGGTTTACATGATTTCGTAAAAAACATGAGTTTTTAGAAAATGTGTTTTATTTCATAAATGGAATCTACAAAGTATGCACATTCTACGTCATAACGACTTTCTATAGTTTGCGCATTTGTCCGGAAATAAGAAAAGCTTACGAGTTTTTAGAAAATGTGTTTTATTTCAAAAATGGAATCAACAAAGTATGCACATTCTATGTCATAACGACTTTCTATAGTTTGCGCATGCGTCCGGAAATAAGAAAAGCTTACTTCCACCGTTTTTTAAAATCACAGCTTCTAGAAGGTTTACATGATTTCTTAAAAAACACGAGTTTTTAGAAAATGTGTTTTATTTCCTAAATGGAATTTACAATCTATGCACATTCTACGTCATAACGACTTTCTATAGTTTTTGCATGCATCCGGAAATAAGAAAAGCTTACTTCCACTGTTTTTTAAAATCACAGCTTCTAGAAGGTTTACATGATTTCTTAAAAATCATGAGTTTTTAGAAAATGTGTTTTATTTCATAAATGGAATCAACAAAGTATGCACATTCTAAGTCATAACGACTTTCTATAGTTTGCGCATTCGTCTGGAAATAAGAAAAGCTTACTTCCACCGTTTTTTAAAATCACAGCTTCTAGAAGGTTTACATGATTTCTTAAAAAACACGAGTTTTTAGAAAATGTGTTTTATTTCCTAAATGGAATCTACAAAGTATCCACATTCTACGTCATAATGACTTTCTATAGTTTGCGCATGCATCCGGAAATAAGAAAAGCTTACTTCCCCTGTATTTTAAAATCACCGCTTCTAGAAGGTTTACATGATTTCTTAAAAAACACGAGTTTTTAGAAAAAAAAATTTATTTCATAAATGGAATCAACAAAGTATGCACATTCTACGTCATAACTACTTTCTATAGTTTGCGCATTCGTCCGGAAATAAGAAAAGCTTACTTCCACCGTTTTTTAAAATCACAGCTTCTAGAAAGTTTACATGATTTCTTAAAAAACACTAGTTTTTGAAAATGTGTTTTTTTTCATAAATGGAATCAACAAATTATGGACATTCTACGTCATAACGACTTTCTATAGTTTGCGCATGCATCCAGAAATAAGAAAAGCTTACTTCCACCGTTTTTTAAAATCACAGCTTCCAGAAGGTTTACATGATTTCTTAAAAAACACGAGTTTTCAGAAAATGTGTTTTATTTCATATATGGAATCAACAATGTATGAACATTCTACGTCATAATGACTTTCTATAGTTTGCGCATTCGTCCAGAAATAAGAAAAGCTTACTTCCACCGTTTTTTAAAATCACAGCTTCTAGAAGGTTTACATGATTTCGTAAAAAACACGAGTTTTTAGAAAATGTGTTTTATTTCATAAATGGAATATACAAGGTATGCACATTCTACGTCATAACGACTTTCTATAGTTTGCGCATGCGTCCGGAAATAAGAAAAGCTTACTTCCCCCGTTTTTTAAAATCACAGCTTCTAGAAGGTTTACATGATTTCTTAAAAAACATGATTTTTTAGAAAATGTGTTTTATTTCATAAATGGAATCAACAAAGTATGCACATTCTACGTCATAACGACTTTCTATAGTTTGCGCATGCGTCCGGAAATAAGAAAAGCTTACTTCCACCGTTTTTTAAAATCACAGCTCCTAGAAGGTTTACATGATTTCGTAAAAAACACGAGTTTTTAGAAAATGTGTTTTATTTCATAAATGGAATCTACAAAGTATGCACATTCTACGTCATAACGATTTTCTATAGTTTGCGCATGCGTCCGGAAATAAGAAAAGCTTACTTCCACCGTTTTTTAAAATCACAGCTTCTAGAAGGTTTACATGATTTCTTAAAAAACACGAGTTTTTAGAAAATGTGTTTTATTTCCTAAATGGAATCTACAATCTATGCACATTCTACGTCATAACTACTTTCTATAGTTTGTGCATGCGTCCGGAAATAAGAAAAGCTTACTTCCACCGTTTTTTAAAATCACAACTTCTAGAAGGTTTACATGATTTCGTAAAAAACACGAGTTTTTAGAAAATGTGTTTTATTTCATAAATGGAATCTACAAAGTATGCACATTCTACGTCATAACGACTTTCTATGGTTTGCGCATGAGTCCAGAAATAAGAAAAGCTTACTTCCCCCGTTTTTTAAAATCACAGCTTCTAGAAGGTTTACATGATTTCTTAAAAAACACGAGTTTTTAGAAAATGTGTTTTGTTTCATAAATTGAATCAACAAAGTATGCACATTCTACGTCATAACGACTTTCTATAGTTTGCGCCTGCGTTTGGAAATAAGAAAAGCTTACTTCCACCGTTTTTTAAAATCACAGCTTCTAGAAGGTTTACATGATTTCTTAAAAAACAAGAGTTTTTAGAAAATGTGTTTTATTTCATAAATGGAATTAACAAAGTATGCACATTCTACGTCATAACGACTTTCTATAGTTTGCGCATGCGTCCGCAAATAAGAAAAGCTTACTTCCCCCGTTTTTTAAAATCACAGCTTCTAGAAGGTTTACATGATTTCTTAAAAAAGACGAGTTTTTAGAAAATGTGTTTTATTTCATAAATGGAATCAACAAAGTATGCACATTCTACGTCATAACGACTTTCTATAGTTTGCGCATGCGTCCGGAAATAAGAAAAGCTTACTTCCCCCGTTTTTTAAAATCACAGCTTCTAGAAGGTTTACATGATTTCTTAAAAAACACGATTTTTTAGAAAATGTTTTTTATTTCATAAATGGAATCAACAAAGTATGCACATTCTACGTCATAACGACTTTCTATAGTTTGCGCATGCGTCCGGAAATAAGAAAACTTTACTTCCCCCGTTTTTTAAAATCACAGCTTCTAGAAGGTTTACATGATTTCTTAAAAAACACGAGTTTTTAGAAAATGTGGTTTATTTCATAAATGGAATTAACAAAATATGCACATTCTAAGTCATAACGACTTTCTATAGTTTGCGCATGCGTCCGGAAATAAGAAAAGCTTACTTCCCCCGTTTTTTAAAATCACAGCTTCTAGAAGGTTTACATGATTTCTTAAAAAAGACGAGTTTTTAGAAAATGTGTTTTATTTCATAAATGGAATCAACAAAGTATGCACATTCTACGTCATAACGACTTTCTATAGTTTGCGCATGCGTCCGGAAATAAGAAAAGCTTACTTCCCCCGTTTTTTAAAATCACAGCTTCTAGAAGGTTTACATGATTTCTTAAAAAACACGATTTTTTAGAAAATGTGTTTTATTTCATAAATGGAATCAACAAAGTATGCACATTCTACGTCATAACGACTTTCTATAGTTTGCGCATGCGTCCGGAAATAAGAAAAGTTTACTTCCACCGTTTTTTAAAATCACAGCTTCTAGAAGGTTTACATGATTTCTTAAAAAACACGAGTTTTTAGAAAATGTGGTTTATTTCATAAATGGAATTAACAAAATATGCACATTCTACGTGATAACGACTTTCTATATTTTGCGTATGCGTCCGGAAATAAGAAAAGCTTACTTCCCCCATTTTTTAAAATCACAGCTTCTAGAAGGTTTACATGATTTCTTAAAAAACACGAGTTTTTAGAAAATGTGTTTTATTTCATAAATGGAATCTACAAAGTATTCACATTCTACGTCATAATGACTTTCTATAGTTTGCGCATGCGTCCGGAAATAAGAAAAGCTTAGTTCCACCGTTTTTTAAAATCAAAGCTTCTAGAAGGTTTACATGATTTCGTAAAAAACATCAGTTTTTAGAAAATGTGTTTTATTTCATAAATGGAATCTACAAAGTATGCACATTCTACGTCATAACGACTTTCTATAGTTTGCACATGCGTATGGAAATAAGAAAAGCTTACTTCCCCAGTTTTTTAAAATCACAGCTTCTAGAAGGTTTACATGATTTCGTAAAAAACACGAGTTTTTAGAAAATGTGTTTTATTTCATAAATGGAATCTACAAAGTATGCACATTCTATGTCATAATGAATTTCTATAGTTTGCGCATGCGTCCGGAAATAAGAAAATCTTACTTCCACCATTTTTTAAAATCACAGCTTCTAAAAGCTTTACATGATTTCGAAAAAACACGAGTTTTTACAAAATGTGTTCTATTTCTTAAAAAACACGAGTTTTTAGAAAATGTGTTTTGTTTCATAAATGGGATGAACAAAGTATGCTCATTCTACGTCATAACGAATTTCTATAGTTTGCGCATTCGTCCGGAAATAGGAAAAGCTTACTTCCACCGTTTTTGAAAATCACAGCATCTAGAAGGTTTACATGATTTCGTAAAAAACACGAGTTTTTAGAAAATGTGTTTTATTTCATAAACGGAATCTACAAAGTATGCACATTCTACGTCATAACGAATTTCTATAGTTTGTGCATGCATCCGGAAATAAGAAAATCTTACTTCCACCGTTTTTTAAAATCACAGATTCTAGAAGGTTTACATGATTTCTTAAAAATCATGAGTTTTTAGAAAATGTGTTTTATTTCATAAATGGAATCTACAAAGTATGGACATTCTACGCCATAACGAATTTCTATAGTTTGCGCATGCGTTTGGAAATAAGAAAAGCTTACTTCCCCCGATTTTTAAAATCACAGCTTCTAGAAGGTTTACATGATTTCTTGAAAATCATGACTTTTTAGAAAATGTGTTTTATTTCATAAATGGAATCAACAAAGTATTCACATTCTAAGTCATAACAACTTTCTATAGTTTGTGCATTCGTCTGGAAATAAGAAAAGCTTACTTCCACCGTTTTTTAAAATCACAGCTTCTAGAAGGTTTACATGATTTCATAAAAAACACGAGTTTTTAGAAAATGTGTTTTATTTCATAAATGGAATCTACAAAGTATGCACATTCTACGTCATAACGACTTTCTATAGTTTGCGCATTTGTCCGGAAATAAGAAAAGCTTACTTCCCCCGTTTTTTAAAATCACAGCTTCTAGAAGGTTTACATGATTTCTTAAAAAACACGAGTTTTTAGAAAATGTGTTTTATTTCATAAATGGAATCTAAAAAGTATGCACATTCTACATCATAACGACTTTCCATAGTTTGCGCATGCATTTGGAAATAAGAGAAGATTACTTGCCCCGTTTTTTAAAATCACAGCTTCTAGAAGGTTTACATGATTTCGTAAAAAACACGAGTTTTTAGAAAATGTGTTTTATTTCATAAATGGAATCAACAAAGTATGCACATTCTATGTCATAACGACTTTCTACAGTTTGCGCATGCGTCCAGAAATAAAAAAAGCTTACTTCCACCGTTTTTTAAAATCACAGCTTCTAGAAGGTTTACATGATTTCGTAAAAAAAACGAGTTTTTAGAAAATGTGTTTTATTTCATAAATGGAATCAACAAAATATGCACATACTACATCATAACGACTTTCTATAGTTTGCGCATTCGTCCAGAAATAAGAAAAGCTTACTTCCACCGTTTTTTAAAATCACAGCTTCTAGAAGGTTTACATGATTTCGTAAAAAACACGAGTTTTTAGAAAATGTGTTTTATTTCATAAATAGAATATACAAAGTATGCACATTCTATGTCATAACGACTTTCTATAGTTTGCACATACGTCCGGAAATGAGAAAAGCTTACTTCCCCCATTTTTTAAAATCTAGCTTCTAGAAGGTTTACATGATTTCTTAAAAAACACGAGTTTTTAGAAAATGTGTTTTATTTCATAAATGGAATCTACAAAGTATGCACATTCTACGTCATAACGACTTTCTATAGTTTGCGCTTGTGTCCGGAAATAAGAAAAGCTTACTTCCACCATTTTTTAAAATCACAGTTTCTAGAAGGTTTACATGATTTCTCAAAAAACACGAGTTTTTAGAAAATGTGTTTTATTTCATAAATAGAATCAACAAAGTATGCACATTCTACGTCATAACGACTTTCTATAGTTTTTCACATGCGTCCGTAAATAAGAAAAGCTTACCTCCCCCGTTTTTTAAAATCACAGATTCTAGAAGGTTTACATGATTTCGTAAAAAACACGAGTTTTTAGAAAATGTGTTTTATTTCATAAATAGAATCAACAAAGTATGCACATTCTACGTCATATCGACTTTCTATAGTTTGCGCATGCGTCCGGAAATAAGAAAAGCTTACTTCCATCGTTTTTTAAAATCACAGCTTCTAGAAGGTTTACATGATTTCGTAAAAAACACGAGTTTTTAGAAAATGTGTTTTATTTCATAAATGGAATCTACAAAGTATGCACATCTTAAGTCATAACGACTTTCTATAGTTTTCGCATGCATCCGGAAATAAGAAAAGCTTACTTCCCCCGTTTTTTAAAATCACGGCTCCTAGAAGGTTTACATGATTTGTTAAAAAACACGAGTTTTTACAAAATGTGTTTTATTTAATAAATGGAATCAACAAAGTATGCACATTCTACGTCATAACGATTTCTATAGTTTGCGCATGCGTCCGGAAATAAGAAAAGTTTACTTCCACCGTTTTTTAAAATCACAGCTTCTAGAAGGCTTACATGATTTCTTAAAAAACACGAGTTTTTAGAAAATGTGTTTTATTTCATAAATGGAATCAACAAAGTATGCACATTCTACGTCATAACGACTTTCTATTGTTTGCGCATGCGTCCGGAAATAAGAAAAGCTTACTTCCACCTTTTTTTAAAATCAAAGCTTCTAGAAGGTTTACATGATTTCTTAAAAAACACGAGTTTTTAGAAAATGTGTTTTATTTCATAAATGGAATGAACAAAGTATGCACATTCTACGTCATAACGACTTTCTATAGTTTGCACATTCGTCCGGAAATAGGAAAAGCTTACTTCCACCGTTTTTTAAAATCACAGCATCTAGAAGGTTTACATGATTTCGTAAAAAACACGAGTTTTTAGAAAATGTGTTTTATTTCATAAATGGAATCTACAAAGTATGCACATTCTACGTCATAACGAATTTCTATAGTTTGTGCATGCATCCGGAAATAAGAAAAGCTTACTTCCACCGTTTTTTAAAATCACAGCTTCTAGAAGGTTTACATGATTTCTTAAAAATCATGAGTTTTTAGAAAATGTGTTTTATTTCATAAATGGAATCAACAAAGTATGCACATTCTACGTCATAACAACTTTCTATAGTTTGCGCATGCGTCCGGAAATAAGAAAAGCTTACTTCCCCCGTTTTTTAAAATCAGAGCTTCTAAAAGCTTTACATGATTTCGTAAAAAACACGAGTTTTTAGAAAATGTGTTCTATTTCTTAAAAAACACGAGTTTTTAGAAAATGTGTTTTATTTCATAAATGGGATGAACAAAGTATGCACATTCTACGTCATAACGACTTTCTATAGTTTGCGCATTCGTCCGGAAATAGGAAAAGCTTACTTCCACCGTTTTTTAAAATCACAGCATCTAGAAGGTTTACATGATTTCGTAAAAAACACGAGTTTTTAGAAAATGTGTTTCATTTCATAAACAGAATCTACAAAGTATGCACATTCTACGTCATAACGACTTTTTATAGTTTGCGCATTCGTCCGGAAATAAGAAAAGCTTACTTCCACCGTTTTTTAAAATCACAGCTTCTACAAGGTTTACATGATTTCGTTAAAAACACGAGTTTTTCGAAAATGTGTTTTATTTCATAAATGGAATCTACAAAGTATGCACATTCTACGTCATAACGACTTTCTATAGTTTTCGCATGCGTCCGGAAATAAGAAAAGCTTACTTCCCCCGTTTTTTAAAATCACAGCTTCTAGAAGGTTTACATGATTTCGTAAAAAACACGAGTTTTTAGAAAATGTGTTTTATTTCATAAATGGAAGCAACAAAGTATATACATTCTACGTCATAACGACTTTCTATAGTTTGCGCATGCGTCCGGAAATAAGAAAATCTTACTTCCACCGTTTTTTAAGGTCACATCTTCTAAAAGGTTTACATGATTTCGTAAAAACCACGAGTTTTTAGAAAATGTGTTTTATTTCATAAATGGAATCAACAAAGTATGCACATTCTATGTCATAACGACTTTCTATAGTTTGCGCATTCATCCGGAAATAAGAAAAGCTTATTTCCACCGTTTTTTAAAATCACAGCTTCTAGAAGGTTTACATTATTTCGTAAAAAACACGAGTTTTTAGAAAATGTGTTTTATTTCATAAATGGAATCTACAAAGTATGCACATTCTACGTCATGACGTCTTTCTATAGTTTGCGCATGCGTCCGGAAATAAGAAAAGCTTACTTCCCCCATTTTTTAAAATCACAGCTTCTAGAAGGTTTACATGATTTCTTAAAAAACACGAGTTTTTAGAAAATGTGTTTTGTTTCATAAATGGAATCTACAAAGTATTCACATTCTACGTCATAATGACTTTCTATAGTTTGCGCATGCGTCCGGAAATAAGAAAAGATTACTTCCACCGTTTTTTAAAATCACAGCTTCAAGAAGGTTTACATGATTTCGTAAAAAACATCAGTTTTTAGAAAATGTGTTTTATTTCATAAATGGAATCTACAAAGTATGCACATTCTACGTCATGACGTCTTTCTATAGTTTGCGCATGCGTCCGGAAATAAGAAAAGCTTACTTCCCCCATTTTTTAAAATCACAGCTTCTAGAAGGTTTACATGATTTCTTAAAAAACACGAGTTTTTAGAAAATGTGTTTTGTTTCATAAATGGAATCTACAAAGTATTCACATTCTACGTCATAATGACTTTCTATAGTTTGCGCATGCGTCCGGAAATAAGAAAAGATTACTTCCACCGTTTTTTAAAATCACAGCTTCAAGAAGGTTTACATGATTTCGTAAAAAACATCAGTTTTTAGAAAATGTGTTTTATTTCATAAATGAAATCTACAAAGTATGCACATTCTACGTCATAACGACTTTCTATAGTTTGCACATGCCTCTTGAAATAAGAAAAGCTTACTTCCCCAGTTTTTTAAAATCACAGCTTCTAGAAGGTTTACATGATTTCGTAAAAAACACGAGTTTTTAGAAAATGTGTTTTATTTCATAACTGGAATCTACAAAGTATGCACATTCTATGTCATAATGACTTTCTATAGTTTGCGCATGCGTCCGGAAATAAGAAAAGCTTACTTCCCCCGTTTTTTAAAATCACAGCTTCTAAAAGCTTTACATGATTTCGTAAAAAACACGAGTTTTTAGTAAATGTGTTTTATTTCATAAATGGGATGAACAAAGTATGCACATTCTACGTCATAACGACTTTCTATAGTTTGCGCATTCGTCCGGAAATAGGAAAAGCTTACTTCCACCGTTTTTTAAAATCACAGCATCTAGAAGGTTTACATGATTTCGTAAAAAATAAGAGTTTTTAGAAAATGTGTTTTATTTCATAAACGGAATCTACAAAGTATGCACATTCTACGTCATAACGAATTTCTATAGTTTGTGCATGCATCCGGAAATAAGAAAAGCTTACTTCCCCCGTTTTTTAAAATCACAGCTCCTAGAAGGTTTACATGATTTTTTTTAAAAACACGAGTTTTTAGAAAATGTGTTCTATTTCATAAATGGAATCAACAAAGTATGCACATTCTACGTCATAACGACTTTCTATAGTTTGCGCATGCGTCCGGAAATAAGAAAAGCTTACTTCCCCCGTTTTTTAAAATCACAGCTTCTAGAAGGTTTACATGATTTCGTAAAGAACACGATTTTTTAGAAAATGTGTTTTATTTTATAAATGGAATCTACAAAGTATGCACATTCCACGTCATAACGACTTTTTATAGTTTGCGCATTCGTCCGGAAATAAGAAAAGCTTACTTCCACCGTTTTTTATAATCACAGCTTCTAGAAGGTTTACATGATTTCGTAAAAAACATGAGTTTTTAGAAAATGTGTTTTATTTCATAAATGGAATCTACAAAGTATGCACATTCTACGTCATAACGACTTTCTATAGTTTGCGCATTTGTCCGGAAATAAGAAAAGCTTACTTCCCCCGTTTTTTAAAATCACAGCTTCTAGAAGGTTTACATGATTTCTTAAAAAACACGAGTTTTTAGAAAATGTGTTTTATTTCATAAATGGAATCTAAAAAGTATGCACATTCTACGTCATAACGACTTTCCATAGTTTGCGTATGCATTTGGAAATAAGAGAAGATTACTTGCCCCGTTTTTTAAAATCACAGCTTCTAGAAGGTTTACATGATTTCGTAAAAAACACGAGTTTTTAGAAAATGTGTTTTATTTCATAAATGGAATCAACAAAGTATGCACATTCTATGTCATAACGACTTTCTACAGTTTGCGCATGCGTCCAGAAATAAGAAAAGCTTACTTCCACCGTTTTTTAAAATCACAGCTTCTAGAAGGTTTACATGATTTCGTAAAAAACACGAGTTTTTAGAAAGTGTGTTTTATTTCATAAATGGAATCTACAAAGTATGCACATTCTATGTCATAACGACTTTCTATAGTTTGCGCATGCATCCGGAAATAAGAAAAGCTTACTTCCACCATTTTTTAAAATCACAGCTTCTAGAAGCTTTACATGATTTCGTAAAAAACACGAGTTTTTAGAAAATGTGTTCTATTTCTTGAAAAACACGAGTTTTTAGAAAATGTGTTTTATTTCATAAATAGAATCAACAAAGTATGCACATTCTACGTCATAACGAGTTTCTATATTTTGCGCATGCGTCCGGATATAAGAAAAGCTTACCTCCCCTGTTTTTTAAAATCACAGATTCTAGAAGGTTTACATGATTTCGTAAAAAACACGAGTTTTTAGAAAAGGTGTTTTATTTCATAAATGGAATCTACAAAGTATGCACATTCTATGTCATAATGACTTTCTATAGTTTGCGCATGCGTCCGGAAATAAGAAAAGCTTACTTCCCCCGTTTTTTAAAATCACAGCTTCTAAAAGCTTTACATGATTTCGTAAAAAACACGAGTTTTTAGAAAATGTGTTCTATTTCTTGAAAAACACGAGTTTTTAGAAAATGTGTTTTATTTCATAAATAGAATCAACAAAGTATGCACATTCTACGTCATAACGACTTTCTATAGTTTTCCCATGCGTCCGGAAATAAGAAAAGCTTACCTCCCCCGTTTTTTAAAATCACAGATTCTAGAAGTTTTACATGATTTCGTAAAAAACATGAGTTTTTAGAAAATGCGTTTTATTTAATAAATGGAATCTACAAAGTATGCACATTCTATGTCATAATGACTTTCTATAGTTTGGGCATGCGTCCTGAAATAAGAAAAGCTTACTTCCCCCGTTTTTTAAAATCACAATTTCTAGAAGGTTTACATGATTTCTTAAAAAACACGAGTTTTTAGAAAATGTGTTCTATTTCTTGAAAAACACGAGTTTTTAGAAAATGTGTTTTATTTCATAAATAGAATCAACAAAGTATGCACATTCTACGTCATAACGACTTTCTATAGTTTGCCCATGCGTCCGGAAATAAGAAAAGCTTACCTCCCCCGTTTTTTAAAATCACAGATTCTAGAAGGTTTACATGATTTCGTAAAAAACACGAGTTTTTAGAAAATGTGTTTCATTTCATAAATGGAATCTACAACGTATGCACATTCTACGTCATAACGAATTTCTATAGTTTGTGCATGCGTCCGGAAATAAGAAAAACTTACTTCCACTGTTTTTTAAAATCACAGCTTCTAGAAGCTTTACATGATTTCGTAAAAAACACGAGTTTTTAGAAAATGTGTTTTATTTCATTATTTAAATCTACAAATTATGCACAGTCTACGTCATAACGACTTTCTATAGTTTGCGCATGCGTCCATAAATAAGAAAAGCTTACTTCCACCTTTTTTTAAAATCACAGCTTCTAGAAGCTTTACATGATTTCGTAAAAAACACGAGTTTTTAGAAAATGTGTTTTATTTCATAAATGAAATCTACAAAGTATGCACATTCTACGGCATAGCGACTTTCTATAGTTTGCGCATGTGTCCGGAAATAAGAAAAGCTTACTTCCACCGTTTTTTAAAATCACAGCTTCTAGAAGGTTTACATGATTTCGTAAAAAACACGAGTTTTTAGAAAATGTGTTTTATTTCATAAATGGAATCAACAAAGTATGCATATTCTACGTCATAACGACTTTCTATAGTTTGCGCATGCGTCCGGAAATAACAAAAGATTACTTCCCCCGTTTTTTAAAATCACAGCTTCTAGAAGGTTTACATGATTTCTTAAAAAACACGAGTTTTTAGAAAATGTGTTTTATTTCATAAATGGAATCAACAAATTATGTATTTTCTACGTCATAATGACTTTCTATAGTTTGCGCATGCATCCGGAAATAAGAAAATCTTACTTCCACCGTTTTTTAAAATCACAGCTTCTAGAAGGTTTACATGATTTTGTAAAAAACACGAGTTTTTAGAAAATGTGTTTTATTTCATAAATGGAATCTACAAAGTATGCACATTCTACATCATAACGACTTTCTATAGTTTGTGCATGCGTTTGGAAATAAGAAAAGCTTACTTCTCCCGTTTTTTAAAATCACAGCTTCTACAAGGTTTACATGATTTCTTAAAAAACATGAGTTTTTAGAAAATGTGTTTTATTTCATAAATGGAATCAACAAAGTATGTATATTCTACGTCATAACGACTTTCTATAGTTTGCGCATGCGTCCGGAAGTAAGAAAAGCTTACCTCCCCCATTTTTTAAAATCACAGACTCTAGAAGATTTAGATGATTTCGTAAAAAACACGAGTTTTTAGAAAATGTGTTTTATTTCATAAATAGAATCAACAAAGTATGCACATTCTACGTCATAATTTCTTTCTATATTTTGCGCATGCGTCCGGAAAAAAGAAAAGCTTACTTCCACCGTTTTTTAAAATCACAGCTTCTAGAAGGTTTACATGATTTCGTAAAAAACACGAGTTTTTAGAAAGTGTGTTTTATTTCATAAATGGAATCTACAAAGTATGCACATTCTATGTCATAACGACTTTCTATAGTTTGCACATGCATCCGGAAATAAGAAAAGCTTACTTCCACCGTTTTTTAAAATCACAGCTTCTAGAAGCTTTACATGATTTCGTAAAAAACACGAGTTTTTAGAAAATGTGTTCTATTTCTTGAAAAACACGAGTTTTTAGAAAATGTGTTTTATTTCATAAATAGAATCAACAAAGTATGCACATTCTACGTCATAACGAGTTTCTATAGTTTGCGCATGCGTCCGGAAATAAGAAAAGCTTACCTCCCCTGTTTTTTAAAATCACAGATTCTAGAAGGTTTACATGATTTCGTAAAAAACACGAGTTTTTAGAAAATGTGTTTTATTTCATAAATGGAATCTACAAAGTATGCACATTCTATGTCATAATGACTTTCTATAGTTTGCGCATGCGTCCGGAAATAAGAAAAGCTTACTTCCCCCATTTTTTAAAATCACAGCTTCTAAAAGCTTTACATGATTTCGTAAAAAACACGAGTTTTTAGAAAATGTGTTCTATTTCTTGAAAAACACGAGTTTTTAGAAAATGTGTTTTATTTCATAAATAGAATCAACAAAGTATGCACATTCTACGTCATAGAGACTTTCTATAGTTTGCCCATGCGTCCGGAAATAAGAAAAGCTTACCTCCCCCGTTTTTTAAAATCACAGATTCTAGAAGGTTTACATGATTTCGTAAAAAACACGAGTTTTTAGAAAATGTGTTTCATTTCATAAATGGAATCTACAAAGTATGCACATTCTACGTCATAACGAATTTCTATAGTTTGTGCATGCGTCCGGAAATAAGAAAAACTTACTTCCACCGTTTTTTAAAATCACAGCTTCTAGAAGCTTTACATGATTTCGTAAAAAACACGAGTTTTTAGAAAATGTGTTTTATTTCATTATTTAAATCTACAAATTATGCACAGTCTACGTCATAACGACTTTCTATAGTTTGCGCATGCGTCCATAAATAAGAAAAGCTTACTTCCACCTTTTTTTAAAATCACAGCTTCTAGAAGCTTTACATGATTTCGTAAAAAACACGAGTTTTTAGAAAATGTGTTTTATTTCATAAATGAAATCTACAAAGTATGCACATTCTACGGCATAGCGACTTTCTATAGTTTGTGCATGCGTCCGGAAATAAGAAAAGCTTACTTCCACCGTTTTTTAAAATCACAGCTTCTAGAAGGTTTACATGATTTCGTAAAAAACACGAGTTTTTAGAAAATGTGTTTTATTTCATAAATGGAATCAACAAAGTATGCATATTCTACGTCATAACGACTTTCTATAGTTTGCGCATGCGTCCGGAAATAACAAAAGATTACTTCCCCCGTTTTTTAAAATCACAGCTTCTAGAAGGTTTACATGATTTCTTAAAAAACACGAGTTTTTAGAAAATGTGTTTTATTTCATAAATGGAATCAACAAATTATGTATTTTCTACGTCATAACGACTTTCTATAGTTTGCGCATGCATCCGGAAATAAGAAAATCTTACTTCCACCGTTTTTTAAAATCACAGCTTCTAGAAGGTTTACATGATTTTGTAAAAAACACGAGTTTTTAGAAAATGTGTTTAATTTCATAAATGGAATCTACAAAGTATGCACATTCTACATCATAATGACTTTCTATAGTTTGTGCATGCGTTTGGAAATAAGAAAAGCTTACTTCTCCCGTTTTTTAAAATCACAGCTTCTACAAGGTTTACATGATTTCTTAAAAAACATGAGTTTTTAGAAAATGTGTTTTATTTCATAAATGGAATCAACAAAGTATGTATATTCTACGTCATAATGACTTTCTATAGTTTGCGCATGCGTCCGGAAGTAAGAAAAGCTTACCTCCCCCATTTTTTAAAATCACAGACTCTAGAAGATTTAGATGATTTCGTAAAAAACACGAGTTTTTAGAAAATGTGTTTTATTTCATAAATAGAATCAACAAAGTATGCACATTCTACGTCATAATTTCTTTCTATATTTTGCGCATGCGCCCGGAAAAAAGAAAAGCTTACTTCCACCGTTTTTTAAAATCACAGCTTCTAGAAGGTTTACATGATTTCGTAAAAAACACGAGTTTTTAGAAAGTGTGTTTTATTTCATAAATGGAATCTACAAAGTATGCACATTCTATGTCATAACGACTTTCTATAGTTTGCGCATGCATCCGGAAATAAGAAAAGCTTACTTCCACCGTTTTTTAAAATCACAGCTTCTAGAAGCTTTACATGATTTCGTAAAAAACACGAGTTTTTAGAAAATGTGTTCTATTTCTTGAAAAACACGAGTTTTTAGAAAATGTGTTTTATTTCATAAATAGAATCAACAAAGTATGCACATTCTACGTCATAACGAGTTTCTATAGTTTGCGCATGCGTCCGGAAATAAGAAAAGCTTACCTCCCCTGTTTTTTAAAATCACAGATTCTAGAAGGTTTACATGATTTCGTAAAAAACACGAGTTTTTAGAAAATGTGTTTTATTTCATAAATGGAATCTACAAAGTATGCACATTCTATGTCATAATGACTTTCTATAGTTTGCGCATGCGTCCGGAAATAAGAAAAGCTTACTTCCCCCGTTTTTTAAAATCACAGCTTCTAGAAGGTTTACATGATTTCGTAAAAAACACGAGTTTTTAGAAAATGTGTTTTATTTCATAAATGGAATCAACAAAGTATGCACATTCTATGTCATAACGACTTTCTACAGTTTGCGCATGCGTCCAGAAATAAAAAAAGCTTACTTCCACCGTTTTTTAAAATCACAGCTTCTAGAAGGTTTACATGATTTCGTAAAAAAAACGAGTTTTTAGAAAATGTGTTTTATTTCATAAATGGAATCAACAAAATATGCACATACTACATCATAACGACTTTCTAAAGTTTGCGCATTCGTCCAGAAATAAGAAAAGCTTACTTCCACCGTTTTTTAAAATCACAGCTTCTAGAAGGTTTACATGATTTCGTAAAAAACACGAGTTTTTAGAAAATGTGTTTTATTTCATAAATAGAATATACAAAGTATGCACATTCTATGTCATAACGACTTTCTATAGTTTGCGCATACGTCCGGAAATGAGAAAAGCTTACTTCCCCCATTTTTTAAAATCTAGCTTCTAGAAGGTTTACATGATTTCTTAAAAAACACGAGTTTTTAGAAAATGTGTTTTATTTCATAAATGGAATCTACAAAGTATGCACATTCTACGTCATAACGACTTTCTATAGTTTGCGCTTGTGTCCGGAAATAAGAAAAGCTTACTTCCACCATTTTTTAAAATCACAGTTTCTAGAAGGTTTACATGATTTCTCAAAAAACACGAGTTTTTAGAAAATGTGTTTTATTTCATAAATAGAATCAACAAAGTATGCACATTCTACGTCATAACGACTTTCTATAGTTTTTCACATGCGTCCGTAAATAAGAAAAGCTTACCTCCCCCGTTTTTTAAAATCACAGATTCTAGAAGGTTTACATGATTTCGTAAAAAACACGAGTTTTTAGAAAATGTGTTTTATTTCATAAATAGAATCAACAAAGTATGCACATTCTACGTCATATCGACTTTCTATAGTTTGCGCATGCGTCCGGAAATAAGAAAAGCTTACTTCCATCGTTTTTTAAAATCACAGCTTCTAGAAGGTTTACATGATTTCGTAAAAAACACGAGTTTTTAGAAAATGTGTTTTATTTCATAAATGGAATCTACAAAGTATGCACATCTTAAGTCATAACGACTTTCTATAGTTTTCGCATGCATCCGGAAATAAGAAAAGCTTACTTCCCCCGTTTTTTAAAATCACGGCTCCTAGAAGGTTTACATGATTTGTTAAAAAACACGAGTTTTTACAAAATGTGTTTTATTTAATAAATGGAATCAACAAAGTATGCACATTCTACGTCATAACGATTTCTATAGTTTGCGCATGCGTCCGGAAATAAGAAAAGTTTACTTCCACCGTTTTTTAAAATCACAGCTTCTAGAAGGCTTACATGATTTCTTAAAAAACACGAGTTTTTAGAAAATGTGTTTTATTTCATAAATGGAATCAACAAAGTATGCACATTCTACGTCATAACGACTTTCTATTGTTTGCGCATGCGTCCGGAAATAAGAAAAGCTTACTTCCACCTTTTTTTAAAATCAAAGCTTCTAGAAGGTTTACATGATTTCTTAAAAAACACGAGTTTTTAGAAAATGTGTTTTATTTCATAAATGGAATGAACAAAGTATGCACATTCTACGTCATAACGACTTTCTATAGTTTGCACATTCGTCCGGAAATAGGAAAAGCTTACTTCCACCGTTTTTTAAAATCACAGCATCTAGAAGGTTTACATGATTTCGTAAAAAACACGAGTTTTTAGAAAATGTGTTTTATTTCATAAATGGAATCTACAAAGTATGCACATTCTACGTCATAACGAATTTCTATAGTTTGTGCATGCATCCGGAAATAAGAAAAGCTTACTTCCACCGTTTTTTAAAATCACAGCTTCTAGAAGGTTTACATGATTTCTTAAAAATCATGAGTTTTTAGAAAATGTGTTTTATTTCATAAATGGAATCAACAAAGTATGCACATTCTACGTCATAACAACTTTCTATAGTTTGCGCATGCGTCCGGAAATAAGAAAAGCTTACTTCCCCCGTTTTTTAAAATCAGAGCTTCTAAAAGCTTTACATGATTTCGTAAAAAACACGAGTTTTTAGAAAATGTGTTCTATTTCTTAAAAAACACGAGTTTTTAGAAAATGTGTTTTATTTCATAAATGGGATGAACAAAGTATGCACATTCTACGTCATAACGACTTTCTATAGTTTGCGCATTCGTCCGGAAATAGGAAAAGCTTACTTCCACCGTTTTTTAAAATCACAGCATCTAGAAGGTTTACATGATTTCGTAAAAAACACGAGTTTTTAGAAAATGTGTTTCATTTCATAAACAGAATCTACAAAGTATGCACATTCTACGTCATAACGACTTTTTATAGTTTGCGCATTCGTCCGGAAATAAGAAAAGCTTACTTCCACCGTTTTTTAAAATCACAGCTTCTACAAGGTTTACATGATTTCGTTAAAAACACGAGTTTTTAGAAAATGTGTTTTATTTCATAAATGGAATCTACAAAGTATGCACATTCTACGTCATAACGACTTTCTATAGTTTTCGCATGCGTCCGGAAATAAGAAAAGCTTACTTCCCCCGTTTTTTAAAATCACAGCTTCTAGAAGGTTTACATGATTTCGTAAAAAACACTTGTTTTTAGAAAATGTGTTTTATTTCATAAATGGAAGCAACAAAGTATATACATTCTACGTCATAACGACTTTCTATAGTTTGCGCATGCGTCCGGAAATAAGAAAATCTTACTTCCACCGTTTTTTAAGGTCACATCTTCTAAAAGGTTTACATGATTTCGTAAAAACCACGAGTTTTTAGAAAATGTGTTTTATTTCATAAATGGAATCAACAAAGTATGCACATTCTATGTCATAACGACTTTCTATAGTTTGCGCATTCATCCGGAAATAAGAAAAGCTTATTTCCACCGTTTTTTAAAATCACAGCTTCTAGAAGGTTTACATTATTTCGTAAAAAACACGAGTTTTTAGAAAATGTGTTTTATTTCATAAATGGAATCTACAAAGTATGCACATTCTACGTCATGACGTCTTTCTATAGTTTGCGCATGCGTCCGGAAATAAGAAAAGCTTACTTCCCCCATTTTTTAAAATCACAGCTTCTAGAAGGTTTACATGATTTCTTAAAAAACACGAGTTTTTAGAAAATGTGTTTTGTTTCATAAATGGAATCTACAAAGTATTCACATTCTACGTCATAATGACTTTCTATAGTTTGCGCATGCGTCCGGAAATAAGAAAAGATTACTTCCACCGTTTTTTAAAATCACAGCTTCAAGAAGGTTTACATGATTTCGTAAAAAACATCAGTTTTTAGAAAATGTGTTTTATTTCATAAATGAAATCTACAAAGTATGCACATTCTACGTCATAACGACTTTCTATAGTTTGCACATGCCTCTTGAAATAAGAAAAGCTTACTTCCCCAGTTTTTTAAAATCACAGCTTCTAGAAGGTTTACATGATTTCGTAAAAAACACGAGTTTTTAGAAAATGTGTTTTATTTCATAACTGGAATCTACAAAGTATGCACATTCTATGTCATAATGACTTTCTATAGTTTGCGCATGCGTCCGGAAATAAGAAAAGCTTACTTCCCCCGTTTTTTAAAATCACAGCTTCTAAAAGCTTTACATGATTTCGTAAAAAACACGAGTTTTTAGTAAATGTGTTTTATTTCATAAATGGGATGAACAAAGTATGCACATTCTACGTCATAACGACTTTCTATAGTTTGCGCATTCGTCCGGAAATAGGAAAAGCTTACTTCCACCGTTTTTTAAAATCACAGCATCTAGAAGGTTTACATGATTTCGTAAAAAATAACTGTTTTTAGAAAATGTGTTTTATTTCATAAACGGAATCTACAAAGTATGCACATTCTACGTCATAACGAATTTCTATAGTTTGTGCATGCATCCGGAAATAAGAAAAGCTTACTTCCCCCGTTTTTTAAAATCACAGCTCCTAGAAGGTTTACATGATTTTTTTTAAAAACACGAGTTTTTAGAAAATGTGTTCTATTTCATAAATGGAATCAACAAAGTATGCACATTCTACGTCATAACGACTTTCTATAGTTTGCGCATGCGTCCGGAAGTAAGAAAAGCTTACTTCCCCCGTTTTTTAAAATCACAGCTTCTAGAAGGTTTACATGATTTCGTAAAGAACACGATTTTTTAGAAAATGTGTTTTATTTTATAAATGGAATCTACAAAGTATGCACATTCCACGTCATAACGACTTTTTATAGTTTGCGCATTCGTCCGGAAATAAGAAAAGCTTACTTCCACCGTTTTTTATAATCACAGCTTCTAGAAGGTTTACATGATTTCGTAAAAAACATGAGTTTTTAGAAAATGTGTTTTATTTCATAAATGGAATCTACAAAGTATGCACATTCTACGTCATAACGACTTTCTATAGTTTGCGCATTTGTCCGGAAATAAGAAAAGCTTACTTCCCCCGTTTTTTAAAATCACAGCTTCTAGAAGGTTTACATGATTTCTTAAAAAACACGAGTTTTTAGAAAATGTGTTTTATTTCATAAATGGAATCTAAAAAGTATGCACATTCTACGTCATAACGACTTTCCATAGTTTGCGTATGCATTTGGAAATAAGAGAAGATTACTTGCCCCGTTTTTTAAAATCACAGCTTCTAGAAGGTTTACATGATTTCGTAAAAAACACGAGTTTTTAGAAAATGTGTTTTATTTCATAAATGGAATCAACAAAGTATGCACATTCTATGTCATAACGACTTTCTACAGTTTGCGCATGCGTCCAGAAATAAGAAAAGCTTACTTCCACCGTTTTTTAAAATCACAGCTTCTAGAAGGTTTACATGATTTCGTAAAAAACACGAGTTTTTAGAAAGTGTGTTTTATTTCATAAATGGAATCTACAAAGTATGCACATTCTATGTCATAACGACTTTCTATAGTTTGCGCATGCATCCGGAAATAAGAAAAGCTTACTTCCACCATTTTTTAAAATCACAGCTTCTAGAAGCTTTACATGATTTCGTAAAAAACACGAGTTTTTAGAAAATGTGTTCTATTTCTTGAAAAACACGAGTTTTTAGAAAATGTGTTTTATTTCATAAATAGAATCAACAAAGTATGCACATTCTACGTCATAACGAGTTTCTATAGTTTGCGCATGCGTCCGGATATAAGAAAAGCTTACCTCCCCTGTTTTTTAAAATCACAGATTCTAGAAGGTTTACATGATTTCGTAAAAAACACGAGTTTTTAGAAAAGGTGTTTTATTTCATAAATGGAATCTACAAAGTATGCACATTCTATGTCATAATGACTTTCTATAGTTTGCGCATGCGTCCGGAAATAAGAAAAGCTTACTTCCCCCGTTTTTTAAAATCACAGCTTCTAAAAGCTTTACATGATTTCGTAAAAAACACGAGTTTTTAGAAAATGTGTTCTATTTCTTGAAAAACACGAGTTTTTAGAAAATGTGTTTTATTTCATAAATAGAATCAACAAAGTATGCACATTCTACGTCATAACGACTTTCTATAGTTTTCCCATGCGTCCGGAAATAAGAAAAGCTTACCTCCCCCGTTTTTTAAAATCACAGATTCTAGAAGTTTTACATGATTTCGTAAAAAACATGAGTTTTTAGAAAATGCGTTTTATTTAATAAATGGAATCTACAAAGTATGCACATTCTATGTCATAATGACTTTCTATAGTTTGGGCATGCGTCCTGAAATAAGAAAAGCTTACTTCCCCCGTTTTTTAAAATCACAATTTCTAGAAGGTTTACATGATTTCTTAAAAAACACGAGTTTTTAGAAAATGTGTTCTATTTCTTGAAAAACACGAGTTTTTAGAAAATGTGTTTTATTTCATAAATAGAATCAACAAAGTATGCACATTCTACGTCATAACGACTTTCTATAGTTTGCCCATGCGTCCGGAAATAAGAAAAGCTTACCTCCCCCGTTTTTTAAAATCACAGATTCTAGAAGGTTTACATGATTTCGTAAAAAACACGAGTTTTTAGAAAATGTGTTTCATTTCATAAATGGAATCTACAACGTATGCACATTCTACGTCATAACGAATTTCTATAGTTTGTGCATGCGTCCGGAAATAAGAAAAACTTACTTCCACCGTTTTTTAAAATCACAGCTTCTAGAAGCTTTACATGATTTCGTAAAAAACATGAGTTTTTAGAAAATGTGTTTTATTTCATTATTTAAATCTACAAATTATGCACAGTCTACGTCATAACGACTTTCTATAGTTTGCGCATGCGTCCATAAATAAGAAAAGCTTACTTCCACCTTTTTTTAAAATCACAGCTTCTAGAAGCTTTACATGATTTCGTAAAAAACACGAGTTTTTAGAAAATGTGTTTTATTTCATAAATGAAATCTACAAAGTATGCACATTCTACGGCATAGCGACTTTCTATAGTTTGCGCATGCGTCCGGAAATAAGAAAAGCTTACTTCCACCGTTTTTTATAATCACAGCTTCTAGAAGGTTTACATGATTTCGTAAAAAACACGAGTTTTTAGAAAATGTGTTTTATTTCATAAATGGAATCAACAAAGTATGCATATTCTACGTCATAACGACTTTCTATAGTTTGCGCATGCGTCCGGAAATAACAAAAGATTACTTCCCCCATTTTTTAAAATCACAGCTTCTAGAAGGTTTACATGATTTCTTAAAAAACACGAGTTTTTAGAAAATGTGTTTTATTTCATAAATGGAATCAACAAATTATGTATTTTCTACGTCATAATGACTTTCTATAGTTTGCGCATGCATCCGGAAATAAGAAAATCTTACTTCCACCGTTTTTTAAAATCACAGCTTCTAGAAGGTTTACATGATTTTGTAAAAAACATGAGTTTTTAGAAAATGTGTTTTATTTCATAAATGGAATCTACAAAGTATGCACATTCTACATCATAACGACTTTCTATAGTTTGTGCATGCGTTTGGAAATAAGAAAAGCTTACTTCTCCCGTTTTTTAAAATCACAGCTTCTACAAGGTTTACATGATTTCTTAAAAAACATGAGTTTTTAGAAAATGTGTTTTATTTCATAAATGGAATCAACAAAGTATGTATATTCTACGTCATAACGACTTTCTATAGTTTGCGCATGCGTCCGGAAGTAAGAAAAGCTTACCTCCCCCATTTTTTAAAATCACAGACTCTAGAAGATTTAGATGATTTCGTAAAAAACACGAGTTTTTAGAAAATGTGTTTTATTTCATAAATAGAATCAACAAAGTATGCACATTCTACGTCATAATTTCTTTCTATATTTTGCGCATGCGTCCGGAAAAAAGAAAAGCTTACTTCCACCGTTTTTTAAAATCACAGCTTCTAGAAGGTTTACATGATTTCGTAAAAAACACGAGTTTTTAGAAAGTGTGTTTTATTTCATAAATGGAATCTACAAAGTATGCACATTCTATGTCATAACGACTTTCTATAGTTTGCACATGCATCCGGAAATAAGAAAAGCTTACTTCCACCGTTTTTTAAAATCACAGCTTCTAGAAGCTTTACATGATTTCGTAAAAAACACGAGTTTTTAGAAAATGTGTTCTATTTCTTGAAAAACACGAGTTTTTAGAAAATGTGTTTTATTTCATAAATAGAATCAACAAAGTATGCACATTCTACGTCATAACGAGTTTCTATAGTTTGCGCATGCGTCCGGAAATAAGAAAAGCTTACCTCCCCTGTTTTTTAAAATCACAGATTCTAGAAGGTTTACATGATTTCGTAAAAAACACGAGTTTTTAGAAAATGTGTTTTATTTCATAAATGGAATCTACAAAGTATGCACATTCTATGTCATAATGACTTTCTATAGTTTGCGCATGCGTCCGGAAATAAGAAAAGCTTACTTCCCCCATTTTTTAAAATCACAGCTTCTAAAAGCTTTACATGATTTCGTAAAAAACACGAGTTTTTAGAAAATGTGTTCTATTTCTTGAAAAACACGAGTTTTTAGAAAATGTGTTTTATTTCATAAATAGAATCAACAAAGTATGCACATTCTACGTCATAACGACTTTCTATAGTTTGCCCATGCGTCCGGAAATAAGAAAAGCTTACCTCCCCCGTTTTTTAAAATCACAGATTCTAGAAGGTTTACATGATTTCGTAAAAAACACGAGTTTTTAGAAAATGTGTTTCATTTCATAAATGGAATCTACAAAGTATGCACATTCTACGTCATAACGAATTTCTATAGTTTGTGCATGCGTCCGGAAATAAGAAAAACTTACTTCCACCGTTTTTTAAAATCACAGCTTCTAGAAGCTTTACATGATTTCGTAAAAAACACGAGTTTTTAGAAAATGTGTTTTATTTCATTATTTAAATCTACAAATTATGCACAGTCTACGTCATAACGACTTTCTATAGTTTGCGCATGCGTCCATAAATAAGAAAAGCTTACTTCCACCTTTTTTTAAAATCACAGCTTCTAGAAGCTTTACATGATTTCGTAAAAAACACGAGTTTTTAGAAAATGTGTTTTATTTCATAAATGAAATCTACAAAGTATGCACATTCTACGGCATAGCGACTTTCTATAGTTTGTGCATGCGTCCGGAAATAAGAAAAGCTTACTTCCACCGTTTTTTAAAATCACAGCTTCTAGAAGGTTTACATGATTTCGTAAAAAACACGAGTTTTTAGAAAATGTGTTTTATTTCATAAATGGAATCAACAAAGTATGCATATTCTACGTCATAACGACTTTCTATAGTTTGCGCATGCGTCCGGAAATAACAAAAGATTACTTCCCCCGTTTTTTAAAATCACAGCTTCTAGAAGGTTTACATGATTTCTTAAAAAACACGAGTTTTTAGAAAATGTGTTTTATTTCATAAATGGAATCAACAAATTATGTATTTTCTACGTCATAACGACTTTCTATAGTTTGCGCATGCATCCGGAAATAAGAAAATCTTACTTCCACCGTTTTTTAAAATCACAGCTTCTAGAAGGTTTACATGATTTTGTAAAAAACACGAGTTTTTAGAAAATGTGTTTAATTTCATAAATGGAATCTACAAAGTATGCACATTCTACATCATAATGACTTTCTATAGTTTGTGCATGCGTTTGGAAATAAGAAAAGCTTACTTCTCCCGTTTTTTAAAATCACAGCTTCTACAAGGTTTACATGATTTCTTAAAAAACATGAGTTTTTAGAAAATGTGTTTTATTTCATAAATGGAATCAACAAAGTATGTATATTCTACGTCATAATGACTTTCTATAGTTTGCGCATGCGTCCGGAAGTAAGAAAAGCTTACCTCCCCCATTTTTTAAAATCACAGACTCTAGAAGATTTAGATGATTTCGTAAAAAACACGAGTTTTTAGAAAATGTGTTTTATTTCATAAATAGAATCAACAAAGTATGCACATTCTACGTCATAATTTCTTTCTATATTTTGCGCATGCGTCCGGAAAAAAGAAAAGCTTACTTCCACCGTTTTTTAAAATCACAGCTTCTAGAAGGTTTACATGATTTCGTAAAAAACACGAGTTTTTAGAAAGTGTGTTTTATTTCATAAATGGAATCTACAAAGTATGCACATTCTATGTCATAACGACTTTCTATAGTTTGCGCATGCATCCGGAAATAAGAAAAGCTTACTTCCACCGTTTTTTAAAATCACAGCTTCTAGAAGCTTTACATGATTTCGTAAAAAACACGAGTTTTTAGAAAATGTGTTCTATTTCTTGAAAAACACGAGTTTTTAGAAAATGTGTTTTATTTCATAAATAGAATCAACAAAGTATGCACATTCTACGTCATAACGAGTTTCTATAGTTTGCGCATGCGTCCGGAAATAAGAAAAGCTTACCTCCCCTGTTTTTTAAAATCACAGATTCTAGAAGGTTTACATGATTTCGTAAAAAACACGAGTTTTTAGAAAATGTGTTTTATTTCATAAATGGAATCTACAAAGTATGCACATTCTATGTCATAATGACTTTCTATAGTTTGCGCATGCGTCCGGAAATAAGAAAAGCTTACTTCCCCCGTTTTTTAAAATCACAGCTTCTAAAAGCTTTACATGATTTCGTAAAAAACACGAGTTTTTAGAAAATGTGTTCTATTTCTTGAAAAACACGAGTTTTTAGAAAATGTGTTTTATTTCATAGATAGAATCAACAAAGTATGCACATTCTACGTCATAACGACTTTCTATAGTTTGCCCATGCGTCCGGAAATAAGAAAAGCTTACCTCCCCCGTTTTTTAAAATCACAGATTCTAGAAGGTTTACATGATTTCGTAAAAAACATGAGTTTTTAGAAAATGTGTTTCATTTCATAAATGGAATCTACAACGTATGCACATTCTACGTCATAACGAATTTCTATAGTTTGTGCATGCGTCCGGAAATAAGAAAAACTTACTTCCACCGTTTTTTAAAATCACAGCTTCTAGAAGCTTTACATGATTTCGTAAAAAACACGCGTTTTTAGAAAATGTGTTTTATTTCATTATTTAAATCTACAAATTATGCACAGTCTACGTCATAACGACTTTCTATAGTTTGCGCATGCGTCCATAAATAAGAAAAGCTTACTTCCACCTTTTTTTAAAATCACAGCTTCTAGAAGCTTTACATGATTTCGTAAAAAACACGAGTTTTTAGAAAATGTGTTTTATTTCATAAATGAAATCTACAAAGTATGCACATTCTACGGCATAGCGACTTTCTATAGTTTGCGCATGCGTCCGGAAATAAGAAAAGCTTACTTCCACCGTTTTTTAAAATCACAGCTTCTAGAAGGTTTACATGATTTCGTAAAAAACACGAGTTTTTAGAAAATGTGTTTTATTTCATAAATGGAATCAACAAAGTATGCATATTCTACGTCATAACGACTTTCTATAGTTTGCGCATGCGTCCGGAAATAACAAAAGATTACTTCCCCCGTTTTTTAAAATCACAACTTCTAGAAGGTTTACATGATTTCTTAAAAAACACGAGTTTTTAGAAAATGTGTTTTATTTCATAAATGGAATCAACAAATTATGTATTTTCTACGTCATAACGACTTTCTATAGTTTGCGCATGCATCCGGAAATAAGAAAATCTTACTTCCACCGTTTTTTAAAATCACAGCTTCTAGAAGGTTTACATGATTTTGTAAAAAACACGAGTTTTTAGAAAATGTGTTTTATTTCATAAATGGAATCTACAAAGTATGCACATTCTACATCATAACGACTTTCTATAGTTTGTGCATGCGTTTGGAAATAAGAAAAGCTTACTTCTCCCGTTTTTTAAAATCACAGCTTCTACAAGGTTTACATGATTTCTTAAAAAACATGAGTTTTTAGAAAATGTGTTTTATTTCATAAATGGAATCAACAAAGTATGTATATTCTACGTCATAACGACTTTCTATAGTTTGCGCATGCGTCCGGAAGTAAGAAAAGCTTACCTCCCCCATTTTTTAAAATCACAGACTCTAGAAGATTTAGATGATTTCGTAAAAAACACGAGTTTTTAGAAAATGTGTTTTATTTCATAAATAGAATCAACAAAGTATGCACATTCTACGTCATAATTTCTTTCTATATTTTGCGCATGCGTCCGGAAAAAAGAAAAGCTTACTTCCACCGTTTTTTAAAATCACAGCTTCTAGAAGGTTTACATGATTTCGTAAAAAACACGAGTTTTTAGAAAGTGTGTTTTATTTCATAAATGGAATCTACAAAGTATGCACATTCTATGTCATAACGACTTTCTATAGTTTGCACATGCATCCGGAAATAAGAAAAGCTTACTTCCACCGTTTTTTAAAATCACAGCTTCTAGAAGCTTTACATGATTTCGTAAAAAACACGAGTTTTTAGAAAATGTGTTCTATTTCTTGAAAAACACGAGTTTTTAGAAAATGTGTTTTATTTCATAAATAGAATCAACAAAGTATGCACATTCTACGTCATAACGAGTTTCTATAGTTTGCGCATGCGTCCGGAAATAAGAAAAGCTTACCTCCCCTGTTTTTTAAAATCACAGATTCTAGAAGGTTTACATGATTTCGTAAAAAACACGAGTTTTTAGAAAATGTGTTTTATTTCATAAATGGAATCTACAAAGTATGCACATTCTATGTCATAATGACTTTCTATAGTTTGCGCATGCGTCCGGAAATAAGAAAAGCTTACTTCCCCCATTTTTTAAAATCACAGCTTCTAAAAGCTTTACATGATTTCGTAAAAAACACGAGTTTTTAGAAAATGTGTTCTATTTCTTGAAAAACACGAGTTTTTAGAAAATGTGTTTTATTTCATAAATAGAATCAACAAAGTATGCACATTCTACGTCATAACGACTTTCTATAGTTTGCCCATGCGTCCGGAAATAAGAAAAGCTTACCTCCCCCGTTTTTTAAAATCACAGATTCTAGAAGGTTTACATGATTTCGTAAAAAACACGAGTTTTTAGAAAATGTGTTTCATTTCATAAATGGAATCTACAAAGTATGCACATTCTACGTCATAACGAATTTCTATAGTTTGTGCATGCGTCCGGAAAAAAGAAAAACTTACTTCCACCGTTTTTTAAAATCACAGCTTCTAGAAGCTTTACATGATTTCGTAAAAAACACGAGTTTTTAGAAAATGTGTTTTATTTCATTATTTAAATCTACAAATTATGCACAGTCTACGTCATAACGACTTTCTATAGTTTGCGCATGCGTCCATAAATAAGAAAAGCTTACTTCCACCTTTTTTTAAAATCACAGCTTCTAGAAGCTTTACATGATTTCGTAAAAAACACGAGTTTTTAGAAAATGTGTTTTATTTCATAATTGAAATCTACAAAGTATGCACATTCTACGGCATAGCGACTTTCTATAGTTTGCGCATGCGTCCGGAAATAAGAAAAGCTTACTTCCACCGTTTTTTAAAATCACAGCTTCTAGAAGGTTTACATGATTTCGTAAAAAACACGAGTTTTTAGAAAATGTGTTTTATTTCATAAATGGAATCAACAAAGTATGCATATTCTACGTCATAACGACTTTCTATAGTTTGCGCATGCGTCCGGAAATAACAAAAGATTACTTCCCCCGTTTTTTAAAATCACAGCTTCTAGAAGGTTTGCATGATTTCTTAAAAAACACGAGTTTTTAGAAAATGTGTTTTATTTCATAAATGGAATCAACAAATTATGTATTTTCTACGTCATAACGACTTTCTATAGTTTGCGCATGCATCCGGAAATAAGAAAATCTTACTTCCACCGTTTTTTAAAATCACAGCTTCTAGAAGCTTTACATGATTTCGTAAAAAACACGAGTTTTTAGAAAATGTGTTTTATTTCATAAATGGAATCTACAAAGTATGCACATTCTACATCATAACGACTTTCTATAGTTTGTGCATGCGTTTGGAAATAAGAAAAGCTTACTTCTACCGTTTTTTAAAATCACAGCTTCTACAAGGTTTACATGATTTCTTAAAAAACATGAGTTTTTAGAAAATGTGTTTTATTTCATAAATGGAATCAACAAAGTATGTATATTCTACGTCATAATGACTTTCTATAGTTTGCACATGCGTCCGGAAGTAAGAAAAGCTTACCTCCCCCATTTTTTAAAATCACGGACTCTAGAAGATTTAGATGATTTCGTAAAAAACACGAGTTTTTAGAAAATGTGTTTTATTTAATAAATAGAATCAACAAAGTATGCACATTCTACGTCATAATTTCTTTCTATATTTTGCACATGCGTCCGGAAAAAAGAAAAGCTTACTTCCACCGTTTTTTAAAATCACAGCTTCTAGAAGCTTTACATGATTTCGTAAAAAACACGAGTTTTTAGAAAATGTGTTTTATTTCATTATTTAAATCTACAAATTATGCACAGTCTACGTCATAACGACTTTCTATAGTTTGCGCATGCGTCCATAAATAAGAAAAGCTTACTTCCACCTTTTTTTAAAATCACAGCTTCTAGAAGCTTTACATGATTTCGTAAAAAACACGAGTTTTTAGAAAATGTGTTTTATTTCATTATTTAAATCTACAAATTATGCACAGTCTACGTCATAACGACTTTCTATAGTTTTGCGCATGCGTCCATAAATAAGAAAAGCTTACTTCCACCTTTTTTTAAAATCACAGCTTCTAGAAGCTTTACATGATTTCGTAAAAAACACGAGTTTTTAGAAAATGTGTTTTATTTCATAAATGAAATCTACAAAGTATGCACATTCTACGGCATAGCGACTTTCTATAGTTTGCGCATGCGTCCGGAAATAAGAAAAGCTTACTTCCACCGTTTTTTAAAATCACAGCTTCTAGAAGGTTTACATGATTTCGTAAAAAACACGAGTTTTTAGAAAATGTGTTTTATTTCATAAATGGAATCAACAAAGTATGCATATTCTACGTCATAACAACTTTCTATAGTTTGCGCATGCGTCCGGAAATAACAAAAGATTACTTCCCCCGTTTTTTAAAATCACAGCTTCTAGAAGGTTTACATGATTTCTTAAAAAACACGAGTTTTTAGAAAATGTGTTTTATTTCATAAATGGAATCAACAAATTATGTATTTTCTACGTCATAACGACTTTCTATAGTTTGCGCATGCATCCAGAAATAAGAAAATCTTACTTCCACCGTTTTTTAAAATCACAGCTTCTAGAAGGTTTACATGATTTTGTAAAAAACACGAGTTTTTAGAAAATGTGTTTTATTTCATAAATGGAATCTACAAAGTATGCACATTCTACATCATAACGACTTTCTATAGTTTGTGCATGCGTTTGGAAATAAGAAAAGCTTACTTCTACCGTTTTTTAAAATCACAGCTTCTACAAGGTTTACATGATTTCTTAAAAAACATGAGTTTTTAGAAAATGTGTTTTATTTCATAAATGGAATCAACAAAGTATGTATATTCTACGTCATAACGACTTTCTATAGTTTGCACATGCGTCCGGAAGTAAGAAAAGCTTACCTCCCCCATTTTTTAAAATCACGGACTCTAGAAGATTTAGATGATTTCATAAAAAACACGAGTTTTTAGAAAATGTGTTTTATTTAATAAATAGAATCAACAAAGTATGCACATTCTACGTCATAATTTCTTTCTATATTTTGCGCATGCGTCCGGAAAAAAGAAAAGCTTACTTCCACCGTTTTTTAAAATCACAGCTTCTAGAAGGTTTACATGATTTCGTAAAAAACACGAGTTTTGAGAAAGTGTGTTTTATTTCATAAATGGAATCTACAAAGTATGCACATTCTATGTCATAACGAATTTCTATAGTTTGCGCATGCATCCGGAAATAAGAAAAGCTTACTTCCACCGTTTTTTAAAATCACAGCTTCTAGAAGCTTTACATGATTTCGTAAAAAACACGAGTTTTTAGAAAATGTGTTCTATTTCTTGAAAAACACGAGTTTTTAGAAAATGTGTTTTATTTCATAAATAGAATCAACAAAGTATGCACATTCTACGTCATAACGAGTTTCTATAGTTTGCGCATGCGTCCGGAAATAAGAAAAGCTTACCTCCCCTGTTTTTTAAAATCACAGATTCTAGAAGGTTTACATGATTTCGTAAAAAACATGAGTTTTTAGAAAATGTGTTTTATTTCATAAATGGAATCTACAAAGTATGCACATTCTATGTCATAATGACTTTCTATAGTTTGCGCATGCGTCCGGAAAAAAGAAAAGCTTACTTCCCCCGTTTTTTAAAATCACAGCTTCTAAAAGCTTTACATGATTTCGTAAAAAACACGAGTTTTTAGAAAATGTGTTCTATTTCTTGAAAAACATGAGTTTTTAGAAAATGTGTTTTATTTCATAAATAGAATCAACAAAGTATGCACATTCTACGTCATAACGACTTTCTATAGTTTTCCCATGCGTCCGGAAATAAGAAAAGCTTACATCCCCCGTTTTTTAAAATCATAGATTCTAGAAGGTTTACATGATTTCGTAAAAAACATGAGTTTTTAGAAAATGCGTTTTATTTAATAAATGGAATCTACAAAGTATGCACATTCTATGTCATAATGACTTTCTATAGTTTGGGCATGCGTCCGGAAATAAGAAAAGCTTACTTCCCCCGTTTTTTAAAATCACAATTTCTAGAAGGTTTACATGATTTCTTAAAAAACACGAGTTTTTAGAAAATGTGTTTTATTTCATAAATGGTATCTACAAAGTATGCACATTCTACATCATAACGACTTTCTATACTTTGCGCATTCGTCCGAAAATAAGAAAAGCTTACTTCCACCATTTTTTAAAATCACAGCTTCTAGAAGGTTTACATGATTTCGTAAAAAACACGAGTTTTTAGAAAATGTGTTTTATTTCATAAATGGAATCTACAAAGTATGCACATTCTACGTCATAATGAATTTCTATAGTTTGCGCATGCGTCCGGAAATACGAAAAGCTTACTTCCACCGTTTTTTAAAATCACAGCTTCTAGAAGGTTTACATGATTTCGTAAAAAACACGAGTTTTTAGAAAATGTGTTTCATTTCATAAATGGAATCTACAAAATATGCACATTCTACGTCATAACGACTTTCTATAGTTTGTGCATGCATCCGGAAATAAGAAAAGCTTACTCCCACCATTTTTTAAAATCACAGCTTCTAGAAGCTTTACATGATTTCGTAAAAAACACGAGTTTTTAGAAAATGTGTTTTATTTCATTAATTAAAACTACAAATTAGGCACATTCTATGTCATAACGACTTTCTATAGTTTGCGCATGCGTCTGGAAATAAGAAAAGCTTACTTCCACCTTTTTTTAAAATCACAGCTTCTAGAAGCTTTACATGATTTCGTAAAAAACACGAGTTTTTAGAAAATGTTTTTTATTTCATAAATGGAATCTGCAAAGTATGCACATTCTACGTCATAACGACTTTCTATAGTTTGCGCATGCGTCCGGAAATAAGAAAAGCTTACTTCCACCGTTTTTTAAAATCACAGCTTCTAGAAGGTTTACATGATTTCGTAAAAAACACGAGTTTTTAGAAAATGTGTTTTATTTCATAAATGGTATCTACAAAGTATGCACATTCTACATCATAACGACTTTCTATACTTTGCGCATTCGTCCGGAAATAAGAAAAGCTTACTTCCCCCGTTTTTTAAAATCACAATTTCTATAAGGTTTACATGATTTCTTAAAAAACATGAGTTTTTAGAAAATGTGTTTTATTTCATAAATGGTATCTACAAAGTATGCACATTCTACATCATAACGACTTTCTATACTTTGCGCATTCGTTCGGAAATAAGAAAAGCTTACTTCCCCCGTTTTTTAAAATCACAATTTCTAGAAGGTTTACATGATTTCTTAAAAAACACGAGTTTTTAGAAAATGTGTTTTA
Source organism: Larix kaempferi (assembly GCA_027924585.1). Lineage (NCBI taxonomy): Eukaryota > Viridiplantae > Streptophyta > Pinopsida > Pinales > Pinaceae > Larix > Larix kaempferi. The sequence goes on from BSBM01000217.1 coordinate 41,185,180, forward strand.
TTTCATAAATGGAATCAACAAATTATGTATTTTCTACGTCATAACGACTTTCTATAGTTTGCGCATGCGTCCGGAAATAAGAAAATCTTACTTCCAACGTTTTTTAAAATCACAGCTTCTAGAAGGTTTACATGATTTCGTAAAAAACACGAGTTTTTAGAAAATGTGTTTTATTTCATAAATGGAATCTACAAAGTATGCACATTCTACGTCATAACGACTTTCTATAGTTTGTGCATGCGTTTGGAAATAAGAAAAGCTTACTTCTCCCGTTTTTTAAAATCACAGCTTCTAGAAGGTTTACATGCTTTCTTAAAAAACATGAGTTTTTAGAAAATGTGTTTTATTTCATAAATGGAATCAACAAAGTATGCAGATTCTACGTCATAACGACTTTCTATAGTTTGCGCATACATCCGGAAATAAGAAAAGCTTACCTCCCCCGTTTTTTAAAATCACAGACTCTAGAAGGTTTACATGATTTCGTAAAAAACACGAGTTTTTAGAAAATGTGTTTTATTTCATAAATAGAATCAACAAAGTATGCACATTCTACATCATAATGACTTTCTATATTTTGCGCATGCGTCCGGAAAAAAGAAAAGCTTACTTCCACCGTTTTTTAAAATCACAGCTTCTAGAAGGTTTACATGATTTCGTAAAAAACACGAGTTTTTAGAAAGTGTGTTTTAATTCATAAATGGAATCTACAAAGTATGCACATTCTATGTCATAACGACTTTCTATAGTTTGCGCATGCATCCGGAAATAAGAAAAGCTTACTTCCACCGTTTTTTGAAATCACAGCTTCTAGAAGCTTTACATGATTTCGTAAAAAACACGAGTTTTTAGAAAATGTGTTTTATCTCATAAATGGAATCTACAAAGTATGCACATTCTACGTCATAACGAATTTCTATAGTTTGCGCATGCGTCCGGAAATAAGAAAAGATTACTTCTCCCGTTTTTTAAAAGCACAGCTTCTAGAAGGTTTACATGATTTCTTAAAAAACATGATTTTTTAGAAAATGTGTTTTATTTCATAAATGGAATCAACAAAGTATGCACATTCTACATCATAACGACTTTCTATAGTTTGCGCATGCGTTTGGAAATAAGAAAAGCTTACTTCCATCGTTTTTTAAAATCACAACTTCTAGAAGGTTTACATGATTTCGTAAAAAACACGAGTTTTTAGAAAATGTGTTCTATTTCTTGAAAAACACGAGTTTTTAGAAAATGTGTTTTATTTCATAAATAGAATCAACAAAGTATGCACATTCTACGTCATAACGACTTTCTATAGTTTGCGCATGCGTCCGGAAATAAGAAAAGCTTACCTCCCCCGTTTTTTAAAATCACAGATTCTAGAAGGTTTACATGATTTCGTAAAAAACATGAGTTTTTAGAAAATGTGTGTTATTTCATAAATGGAATCTACAAAGTATGCACATTCTATGTCATAATGAGTTCTATAGTTTGCGCATGCGTCCGGAAATAAGAAAAGCTTACTTCCCCCGTTTTTTAAAATCACAGCTTCTAAAAGCTTTACATGATTTCGTAAAAAACACGAGTTTTTAGAAAATTAGTTCTATTTCTTGAAAAACATGAGTTTTTAGAAAATGTGTTTTATTTCATAAATAGAATCTACAAAGTATGCACATTCTAAGTCATAATGACTTTCTAGAGTTTGCGCATGCGTCCGGAAATAAGAAAAGCTTACTTCCCCCGTTTTTTAAAATCACAGCTTCTAGAAGGTTTACATGATTTCTTAAAAAACATGAGTTTTTAGAAAATGTGTTTTATTTCATAAATGGAATCAACAAAGTATGCACATTCTACGTCATAACAACTTTCTATAGTTTGCGCATGCGTTTGGAAATAAGAAAAGCTTACTTCCCCCGTTTTTTAAAATCACAGCTTCTATAAGGTTTACATGATTTCTTAAAAAACACGAGTTCTTAGAAAATGCGTTTTATTTCATAAATGGAATCAACAAAGTATGCACATTCTATGTCATAACGACTTTCTATAGTTTGCGCATGCGTTCGGAAATAAGAAAAGCTTACTTCCCCCATTTTTTAAAATCACAGCTTCTAGAAGGTTTACATGATTTCGTAAAAAACACGAGTTTTTAGAAAATGTGTTTTATTTCATAAATGGAATCTACAAAGTATGCACAGTCTACGTCATAACGACTTTCTATAATTTGCGCATGCGTCCGGAAATAAGAAAAGCTTACTTCCCCCGTTTTTTAAAATCACAGCTTCTAGAAGGTTTACATGATTTCTTAAAAAACACGAGTTTTTAGAAATTGTGTTCTATTTCATAAGTGAATCAACAAAGTATGCACATTCTACGTCATAACAAGTTTCTATAGGTTGCGGATGCGTCCGGAAATAAGAAAAGCTTACTTCCACCGTTTTTTAAAATCACAGCTTCTAGAAGGTTTACATGATTTCGTAAAAAACACGAGTTTTTAGAAAATGTGTTTTATCTCATAAATGGAATCTACAAAGTATGCACATTCTACGTCATAACGACTTTCTATAGTTTGCGCATGCGTCTGGAAATAAGAAAAGCTTACTTCCACCGTTTTTTAAAACCACAGCTTCTAGAAGGTTTATATGATTTCGGAAAAAAACACGAGTTTTTAGAAAGTGTGTTTTATTTCATAAATAAAATCAACAAAGTATGCAGATTCTACGTCATAAAGACTTTCTATAGTTTCCGCATGCGTCCGGAAATAAGAAAAGCTTACCTCCCTCGTTTTTTAAAATCACATATTCTAGAAGTTTTACATGATTTCGTAAAAAACATGAGTTTTTAGAAAATGTGTTTTATTTCATAAATGGAATCTACAAAGTATGCACATTCTATGTCATAACGACTTTCTATAGTTTGCGCATGCATCCGGAAATAAGAAAAGCTTACCTCCACCGTTTTTTAAAATCACATATTATAGAAGGTTTACATGATTTCGTAAAAAACACGAGATTTTAGAAAATGTGTTTTATTTCATAAATGGAATCTACAAACTATGCACATTCTATGTCATAACGACTTTCTATAGTTTGCGCATGCGTCCGGAAATAAGAAAAGCTTACTTCCACCATTTTTTAAAATCACAGCTTCTAGAAGGTTTACATGATTTCGTAAAAAACACGAGTTTTTAGAAAATGTGTTTTATTTCATAAATGGAATCTACAAAGTATGCACATTCTACGTCATAACGACTTTCTATAGTTTGCGCATGCGTCCGGAAATAAGAAAAGCTTACCTCCCCCGTTTTTTAAAATCACATATTCTAGAAGGTTTACATGATTTCGTAAAAAACATGAGTTTTTAGAAAATGTGTTTCATTTCATAAATGGTATCTACAAAGTATGCACATTCTACGTCATAATGACTTTCTATAGTATGCGCATGCGTCCGGAAATAAGAAAAGCTTACCTCCCCCGTTTTTTAAAATCACATATTCTAGAAGGTTTACATGATTTCGTAAAAAACACGAGTTTTTAGAAAATGTGTTTTATTTCATCAATAGAATCAACAAAGTATGCACATTCTACGTCCTAACGACTTTCTATAGTTTGCGCATGCGTCCGGAAATAAGAAAAGCTTATTTCCACCGTTTTTTAAAATCACATCTTCTAGAAGTTTTACATGATTTCGTAATAAACACGAGTTTTTAGAAAATGTGTTTTATTTCATAAATGGAATCAACAAAGTATGCATATTCTACGTCATAATGACTTTCTATAGTTTGCCTATGCGTTTGGAAATAAGAAAAGCTTACTTCCCCCGTTTTTTAAAATCACAGCTTCTAGAAGGTTTACATGATTTCGTAAAAAACACGAGTTTTTAGAAAATGTGTTTTATTTCATAAATGGAATCAACAAAGTATGCACATTCTACGTCATAACGACTTTCTATAGTTTGCGCATGCGTCCAGAAATAAGAAAAGCTTACCTCCCGCGTTTTTTAAAATCACAGATTATAGAAGGTTTACATGATTTCGTAAAAAACACGAATTTTTAGAAAATATGTTTTATTTCATAAATAGAATCAACAAAGTATGCACATTCTACGTCATAACGACTTTCTATAGCTTGCGCATGCGTTCGGAAATAAGAAAAGCTTACTTCCACCGTTTTTTAAAATCACAACTTCTAGAAGGTTTACATGATTTCGGAAAAAACATGAGTTTTTAGAAAATTTGTTTCATTTCATAAATGGAATCTACAAAGTATGCACATTCCACGTCATAACGACTTTCTATAGTTTGCGCATGCGTCCAGAAATAAGAAAAGCTTACCTCCCCCATTTTTTAAAATCACATATTCTAGAAGGTTTGCATGATTTCGTAAAAAACGCGAGATTTTAGAAAATGTGTTTTATTTCATAAATGGAATCTACAAACTATGCACATTCTACGTCATAACGACTTTCTATAGTTTGCGCATGCGTCCGGAAATAAGAAAAGCTTACTTCCACCATTTTTTAAAATCACAGCTTCTAGAAGGTTTACATGATTTCGTAAAAAACACGAGTTTTTAGAAAATGTGTTTTATTTCATAAATGGAATCTACAAAGTATGCACATTCTACGTCATAACGACTTTCTATAGTTTGCGCATGCGTCCGGAAATAAGAAAAGCTTACCTCCCCCGTTTTTTAAAATCACATATTCTAGAAGGTTTACATGATTTCCTAAAAAACACGAGATTTTAGAAAATGTGTTTTATTTCATAAATGGAATCTACAAACTATGCACATTCTACGTCATAACGACTTTCTATAGTTTGCGCATGCATCCGGAAATAAGAAAAGCTTACTTCCACCATTTTTTAAAATCACCGCTTCTAGAAGGTTTACATGATTTCGTAAAAAACACGAGTTTTTAGAAAATGTGTTTTATTTCATAAATGGAATCTACAAAGTATGCACATTTTACGTCATAACGACTTTCTATAGTTTGCGCATGCGTCCGGAAATAAGAAAAGCTTACCTCCCCCATTTTTTAAAATCACATATTCTAGAAGGTTTGCATGATTTCGTAAAAAACGCGAATTTTTAGAAAATGTGTTTTATTTCATATATAGAATCAACAAAGTATGCACATTCTACGTCATAACGACTTTCTATAATTTGCGCATGCATCCGGAAATAAGAAAAGCTTACTTCCACCATTTCTTAAAATCACAACTTCTAGAAGGTTTACATGATTTCGTAAAAAACACGAGTTTTTAGAAAATGTGTTTCATTTCATAAATGGAATCTACAAAGTATGCACATTCTACGTCATAACGACTTTCTATAGTTTGCGCATGCGTCAAGAAATAAGAAAAGCTTACCTCCCCCGTTTTTTAAAATCACATATTCTAGAAGGTTTACATGATTTTGTAAAAAAAAACGAGTTTTTAGAAAAAGTGTTTTATTTCATAAATAGAATCAACAAAGTATGCACATGCTACGTCATAACAACTTTCTATAGTTTCCACATGCGTCCGGAAATAAGAAAAGCTTACTTCCACCGTTTCTTAAAATCACAGCTTCTGGAATGTTTACATGATTTCCTAAAAAACACGAGTTTTTAGAAAATGTGTTTTATTTCATAAATAGAATCAACAAAGTATGCACATTCTACCTCATAACGACTTTCTATAGTTTGCGCATACGTCCGGAAATAAGAAAAGCTTACTTCCACCGTTTCTTAAAATCACAGCTTCTAGAAGGTTTACATGATTTCGTAAAAAACATGAGTTTTTAGAAAATGTGTTTCATTTCATAAATGGAATCTACAAAGTATGCACATTCTACATCATAACGACTTTCTATAGTTTGCGCATGCGTCCGGAAATAAGAAAAGCTTACCTCCCCCGTTTTTTAAAATCACATTTTCTAGAAGGTTTACATGATTTCGTAAAAAACACGAGTTTTTAGAAAATGTGTTTTATTTCATAAATAGAATCAACAAAGTATTCACATGCTACGTCATAACGACTTTCTATAGTTTCTGCATGCGTCCGGAAATAAGAAAAGCTTACTTCCACCGTTTCTTAAAATCACAGCTTCTGGAAGGCTTACATGATTTCGTAAAAAACACGAGTTTTTAGAAAATGTGTTTCATTTCATAAACGGAATCTACAAAGTATGCAAATTCTACGTCATAACGACTTTCTATAGTTTGCGCATGCGTCCGGAAATAAGAAAAGCTTACCTCCCCCGTTTTTTAAAATCACATATTCTAGAAGGTTTACATGATTTCGTAAAAAACACGAGTTTTTAGAAAATGTGTTTTATTTCATAAATGGTATCCACAAAGTATGCACATTCTACGTCATAACGACTTTCTATTGTATGCGCATGCATCCGGAAATAAGAAAAGCTTACCTCCCCCGTTTTTTAAAATCACATATTCTAGAAGGTTTACATGATTTCGTAAAAAACACGAATTTTTAGAAAATGTGTTTTATTTCATCAATAGAATGAACAAAGTATGCACATTCTACGTCATAACAACTTTCTATAGGTTGCGCATGCGTCCGGAAATACGAAAAGCTTATTTCCACCGTTTTTTAAAATCACAGCTTCTAGAAGTTTTACATGATTTCGTAAAAAACATGAGTTTTTAGAAAATGTGTTTTATTTCATAAATGGAATCTACAAAGTATGCACATTCTACGTCATAATGACTTTCTATAGTCTGCGCATGCGTCCGGAAATAAGAAAAGCTTACTTCCCCCGTTTTTTAAAATCACAGCTTCTAGAAGGTTTACATGATTTCTTAAAAAACACGAATTTTTAGAAAATGTGTTTTATTTCATAAATGGTATCAACAAAGTATGCAGATTCTACGTCATAACGACTTTCTATAGTTTGCGCATACATCCGGAAATAAGAAAAGCTTACCTCCCCCGTTTTTTAAAATCACAGACTCTAGAAGGTTTACATGATTTCGTAAAAAACACGAGTTTTTAGAAAATGTGTTTTATTTCATAAATAGAATCAACAAAGTATGCACATTCTACATCATAATGACTTTCTATATTTTGCGCATGCGTCCGGAAAAAAGAAAAGCTTACTTCCACCGTTTTTTAAAATCACAGCTTCTAGAAGGTTTACATGATTTCGTAAAAAACACGAGTTTTTAGAAAGTGTGTTTTAATTCATAAATGGAATCTACAAAGTATGCACATTCTATGTCATAACGACTTTCTATAGTTTGCGCATGCATCCGGAAATAAGAAAAGCTTACTTCCACCGTTTTTTGAAATCACAGCTTCTAGAAGCTTTACATGATTTCGTAAAAAACACGAGTTTTTAGAAAATGTGTTTTATCTCATAAATGGAATCTACAAAGTATGCACATTCTACGTCATAACGACTTTCTATAGTTTGCGCATGCATCCGGAAATAAGAAAAGATTACTTCTCCCGTTTTTTAAAGGCACAGCTTCTAGAAGGTTTACATGATTTCTTAAAAAACACGATTTTTTAGAAAATGTGTTTTATTTCATAAATGGAATCAACAAAGTATGCACATTCTACATCATAACGACTTTCTATAGTTTGCGCATGCGTTTGGAAATAAGAAAAGCTTACTTCCACCGTTTTTGAAAATCACAGCTTCTAGAATGTTTACATGATTTCGTAAAAAACACGAGTTTTTAGAAAATGTGTTCTATTTCTTGAGAAACACGAGTTTTTAGAAAATGTGTTTTATTTCATAAATAGAATCAACAAAGTATGCACATTCTACGTCATAACGACTTTCTATAGTTTGCGCATGCGTCCGGAAATAAGAAAAGCTTACCTCCCCCGTTTTTTAAAATCACAGATTCTAGAAGGTTTACATGATTTCGTAAAAAACATGAGTTTTTAGAAAATGTGTGTTATTTCATAAATGGAATCTACAAAGTATGCACATTCTATGTCATAATGAGTTCTATAGTTTGCGCATGCGTCCGGAAATAAGAAAAGCTTACTTCCCCCGTTTTTTAAAATCACAGCTTCTAAAAGCTTTACATGATTTCGTAAAAAACACGAGTTTTTAGAAAATTAGTTCTATTTCTTGAAAAACACGAGTTTTTAGAAAATGTGTTTTATTTCATAAATAGAATCTACAAAGTATGCACATTCTACGTCATAATGACTTTCTAGAGTTTGCGCATGCGTCCGGAAATAAGAAAAGCTTACTTCCCCCGTTTTTTAAAATCACAGCTTCTAGAAGGTTTACATGATTTCTTAAAAAACATGAGTTTTTAGAAAATGTGTTTTATTTCATAAATGGAATCAACAAAGTATGCACATTCTATGTCATAACGACTTTCTATAGTTTGTGCATGCGTTCGGAAATAAGAAAAGCTTACTTCCCCCGTTTTTTAAAATCACAGCTTCTAGAAGGTTTACATGATTTCGTAAAAAACACGAGTTTTTAGAAAATGTGTTTTATTTCATAAATGGAATCTACAAAGTATGCACAGTCTACGTCATAACGACTTTCTATAGTTTGCGCATGCGTCCGGAAATAAGAAAAGCTTACTTCCCCCGTTTTTTAAAATCACAGCTTCTAGAAGGTTTACATGATTTCTTAAAAAACACGAGTTTTTAGAAATTGTGTTCTATTTCATAAGTGAATCAACAAAGTATGCACATTCTACGTCATAACAAGTTTCTATAGGTTGCGGATGCGTCCGGAAATAAGAAAAGCTTACTTCCACCGTTTTTTAAAATCACAGCTTCTAGAAGGTTTACATGATTTCGTAAAAAACACGAGTTTTTAGAAAATGTGTTTTATCTCATAAATGGAATCTACAAAGTATGCACATTCTGCGTCATAACGACTTTCTATAGTTTGCGCATGCGTCCGGAAATAAGAAAAGCTTACTTCCACCGTTTTTTAAAACCACAGCTTCTAGAAGGTTTATATGATTTCGGAAAAAACACGAGTTTTTAGAAAGTGTGTTTTATTTCATAAATGGAATCTACAAAGTATGCACATTCTATGTCATAACAACTTTCTATAGTTTGCGCATGCATCCGGAAATAAGAAAAGCTTACTTCCACCGTTTTTTAAAATCACAACTTCTAGAAGGTTTACATGATTTGGTAAAAAACACGAGTTTTTAGAAAATATGTTTTATCTCATAAATGGAATCTAAAAAGTATGCACATTCTACATCATAACGACTTTCTATAGTTTGCGCATGCGTCCGGAAATAAGAAAAGCTTACTTTCACTGTTTTTTAAAATCACAGCTTCTAGAAGGTTTATATGATTTCATAAAAAACACGAGTTTTTAGAAAATGTGTTTCATTTCATAAATGGGATCTACAAAGTATGCACATTCTATGTCATAACGACTTTCTATAGTTTGCGCATAAGTCTGGAAATAAGAAAAGCTTACTTCCACCGTTTTTTAAAATCACAGCTTCTAGAAGGTTTACATGATTTCGTAAAAAACACGAGTTTTTAGAAAGTGTGTTTTATGTCATAAATGGAATCTACAAAGTATGCACATTCTATGTCCTAACGACTTTCTATAGTTTGCGCATGCGTCCGGAAATAAGAAAAGCTTACTTCCCCCGTTTTTTAAAATCACAGCTTCTAAAAGCTTTACATGATTTCGTAAAAAACACGAGTTTTTAGAAAATGTGTTCTATTTCTTGAAAAACATGACTTTTTAGAAAATGTATTTTATTTCATAAATAACATCAGCAAAGTATGCACATTCTACGTCATAACGAATTTCTATAGTTTGCACATGCATCCGGAAATAAGAAAAGCTTACCTCCCCCGTTTTTTAAAATCACAGCTTCTAGAAGGTTGACATGATTTCGTAAAAAACATGAGTTTTTAGAAAATGTGTTTTATTTCATAAATAGAATTAACAAAGTATGCACATTCTACGTCATAACGACTTTCTATGGGTTGCGCATGCGTCCGGAAATAAGAAAAGCTTACTTCCACCGTTTTTTAAAATCACAGCTTCTAGAAGGTTTACATGATTTCGTAAAAAACACGAGTTTTTAGAGAATGTGTTTCATTTCATAAATGGAATCTACAAAGTATGCACATTCTACGTCATAACGACTTTCTATAGTTTGCGCATGCGTCCGGAAATAAGAAAAGCTTACTTCCACCGTTTTTTAAAATCACAGCTTCTAGAAGGTTTACATGATTTCGTAAAAAACACGAGTTTTTAGAGAATGTGTTTTATTTCATAAATGGAATCTACAAAGTATGCACATTCTACGTCATAACTACTTTCTATAGTTTGCGGATGCGTCCGGAAATAAGAAAATCTTACCTCCCCCATTTTTTAAAATCACAGTTTCTAGAAGGTTTACATGATTTCGTAAATAACACGAGTTTTTAGAAAATGTGTTTTATTTCATAAATAGAATCATCAAAGTATGCACATTCTACGTCATAACGACTTTCTATAGTTTGCGCATGCATCCGGAAATAAGAAAAGCTTACTTCCACCGTTTTTTAAAATCACAGCTTCTAGAAGGTTTACATGATTTGGTAAAAAACACAAGTTTTTAGAATGTTTTATTTCATAAATGGAATTTACAAAGTATGCACATTCTATGTCATAACGACTTTCTATAGTTTCCGCATTCGTCCGGAAATAAGAAAAGCTTACTTCCACCGTTTCTTAAAATCACAGCTTCTAGAAGGTTTACGTGATTTGGTAAATAGCACGAGTTTTTAGAAAATGTGTTTTATTTCATAAATGGAATCAACAAAGTATGCATATTCTACGTCATAACGACTTTCTATAGTTTGCCCATGCGTTTGGAAAGAAGAAAAGCTTATTTCCCCTGTTTTTTAAAATCACAGCTTCTAGAAGTTTTACATTATTTCTTAAAAAACATGAGTTTTTAGAAAATGTGTTTTATTTCATAAATGGAATCAACAAAGTATGCAGATTCTACGTCATAACGACTTTCTATAGTTTGCACATGCGTCCGGAAATAAGAAAAGCTTACCTCCCACGTTTTTTAAAATCACAGATTCTAGAAGGTTTACATGATTTCGTAAAAAACACGAGTTCTTAGAAAATGTGTTTTATTTCATAAATAGAATCATCAAAGTATGCAAATTCTACGTCATAACGACTTTCTATAGTTTGCGCATGCATCCGGAAATAAGAAAAGCTTACTTCCACCGTTTTTTAAAATCATAGCTTCTAGAAGGTTTACATGATTTGGTAAAAAACCCAAGTTTTTAGAAAATGTGTTTTATTTCATAAATGGAATTTACAAAGTATGCACATTCTACGTCATAACGACTTTTTATAGTTTGCGCATGCGTCCGGAAATAAGAAAAGCTTACTTCCACCGTTTTTTAAAATCACAGCTTCTAGAAGGTTTACATGATTTCGTAAAAAACACAAGTTTTTAGAAAGTGTGTTTTATTTCATAAATGGAATCTACAAAGTATGCACATTCTATGTCATAACGACTTTCTATAGTTTGCGCATGCGTCCGGAAATAAGAAAAGCTTACTACCCCCGTTTTTTAAAATCACAGCTTCTAGAAGGTTTACATGATTTCTTGAAAAACACGAGTTTTTACAAAATTGTGTTTTATTCCATAAATGGAATCAACAAAGTATGGATATTCTACGTCATAATGACTTTCTATAGTTTTCTCATGTGTCGGGAAATAAGAAAAGCTTACCTCCCCCGTTTTTTAAAATCACAGATTCTAGAAGGTTTACATGATTTCGTAAAAAACAGGAGTTTTTAGAAAGTGTGTTTTATTTCATAAATGGAATCTACAAAGTATGCACATTCTATGTCATAACGACTTTCTATAGTTTGCAAATGCGTCCGGAAATAAGAAAAGCTTACTACCCCCGTTTTTTAAAATCACAGCTTCTAGAAGGTTTACATGATTTCTTGAAAAACACGAGTTTTTACAAAATTGTGTTTTATTTCATAAATGGAATCAACAAAGTATGCAGATTCTACGTCATAACGACTTTCTATAGTTTGCGCATACGTCCGGAAATAAGAAAAGCTTACCTCCCCCGTTTTATAAAATCACAGATTCTAGAAGGTTTACATGATTTCGTAAAAAACACGAGTTTTTAGAAAGTGTGTTTTATTTCATAAATGGAAACTACAAAGTATGGACATTCTATGTCATAACGACTTTCTATAGTTTGCGCATGCATCCGGAAATAAGAAAAGCTTACTTCCAACGTTCTTTAAAATCACAGCTTCTAGAAGGTTTACATGATTTGGTAAAAAACACAAGTTTTTAGAAAATGTGTTTTATTTCATAAATAAAATCAACAAAGTATGCAGATTCTACGTCATAAAGACTTTCTATAGTTTCCGCATGCGTCCGGAAATAAGAAAAGCTTACCCTCCTCGTTTTTTAAAATCACATATTCTAGAAGTTTTACATGATTTCGTAAAAAACATGAGTTTTTAGAAAATGTGTTTTATTTCATAAATGGAATCTACAAAGTATGCACATTCTATGTCATAACGACTTTCTATAGTTTGCGCATGCATCCGGAAATAAGAAAAGCTTACCTCCACCGTTTTTTAAAATCACATATTATAGAAGGTTTACATGATTTCGTAAAAAACACGACATTTTAGAAAATGTGTTTTATTTCATAAATGGAATCTACAAACTATGCACATTCTATGTCATAACGACTTTCTATAGTTTGCGCATGCGTCCGGAAATAAGAAAAGCTTACTTCCACCATTTTTTAAAATCACAGCTTCTAGAAGGTTTACATGATTTCGTAAAAAACACGAGTTTTTAGAAAATGTGTTTTATTTCATAAATGGAATCTACAAAGTATGCACATTCTACGTCATAACGACTTTCTATAGTTTGCGCATGCGTCCGGAAATAAGAAAAGCTTACCTCCCCCGTTTTTTAAAATCACATATTCTAGAAGGTTTACATGATTTCGTAAAAAACATGAGTTTTTAGAAAATGTGTTTCATTTCATAAATGGTATCTACAAAGTATGCACCTTCTAAGTCATAATGACTTTCTATAGTATGCGCATGCGTCCGGAAATAAGAAAAGCTTACCTCCCCCGTTTTTTAAAATCACATATTCTAGAAGGTTTACATGATTTCGTAAAAAACACGAGTTTTTAGAAAATGTGTTTTATTTCATCAATAGAATCAACAAAGTATGCACATTCTACGTCATAACGACTTTCTATAGTTTGCGCATGCGTCCGGAAATAAGAAAAGCTTATTTCCACCGTTTTTTAAAATCACATCTTCTAGAAGTTTTACATGATTTCGTAATAAACACGAGTTTTTAGAAAATGTGTTTTATTTCATAAATGGAATCAACAAAGTATGCATATTCTACGTCATAATGACTTTCTATAGTTTTCCCATGCGTTTGGAAATAAGAAAAGCTTACTTCCCCCGTTTTTTAAAATCACAGCTTCTAGAAGGTTTACATGATTTCTTAAAAAACACGAGTTTTTAGAAAATGTGTTTTATTTCATAAATGGAATCAACAAAGTATGCACATTCTACGTCATAACGACTTTCTATAGTTTGCGCATGCGTCCAGAAATAAGAAAAGCTTACCTCCCCCGTTTTTTAAAATCACAGATTATAGAAGGTTTACATGATTTCGTAAAAAACACGAATTTTTAGAAAATATGTTTTATTTCATAAATAGAATCAACAAAGTATGCACATTCTACGTCATAACGACTTTCTATAGCTTGCGCATGCGTTCGGAAATAAGAAAAGCTTACTTCCACCGTTTTTTAAAAACACAACTTCTAGAAGGTTTACATGATTTCGGAAAAAACACGAGTTTTTAGAAAATTTGTTTCATTTCATAAATGGAATCTACAAAGTATGCACATTCCACGTCATAACGACTTTCTATAGTTTGCGCATGCGTCCAGAAATAAGAAAAGCTTACCTCCCCCATTTTTTAAAATCACATATTCTAGAAGGTTTGCATGATTTCGTAAAAAACGCGAGATTTTAGAAAATGTGTTTTATTTCATAAATGGAATCTACAAACTATGCACATTCTACGTCATAACGACTTTCTATAGTTTGCGCATGCGTCCGGAAATAAGAAAAGCTTACTTCCACCATTTTTTAAAATCACAGCTTCTAGAAGGTTTACATGATTTCGTAAAAAACACGAGTTTTTAGAAAATGTGTTTTATTTCATAAATGGAATCTACAAAGTATGCACATTCTACGTCATAACGACTTTCTATAGTTTGCGCATGCGTCCGGAAATAAGAAAAGCTTACCTCCCCCGTTTTTTAAAATCACATATTCTAGAAGGTTTACATGATTTCGTAAAAAACACGAGATTTTAGAAAATGTGTTTTATTTCATAAATGGAATCTACAAACTATGCACATTCTACGTCATAACGACTTTCTATAGTTTGCGCATGCATCCGGAAATAAGAAAAGCTTACTTCCACCATTTTTTAAAATCACCGCTTCTAGAAGGTTTACATGATTTCGTAAAAAACACGAGTTTTTAGAAAATGTGTTTTATTTCATAAATGGAATCTACAAAGTATGCACATTTTACGTCATAACGACTTTCTATAGTTTTGCGCATGCGTCCGGAAATAAGAAAAGCTTACCTCCCCCATTTTTTAAAATCACATATTCTAGAAGGTTTGCATGATTTCATAAAAAACGCGAATTTTTAGAAAATGTGTTTTATTTCATATATAGAATCAACAAAGTATGCACATTCTACGTCATAACGACTTTCTATAATTTGCGCATGCATCCGGAAATAAGAAAAGCTTACTTCCACCATTTCTTAAAATCACAACTTCTAGAAGGTTTACATGATTTCGTAAAAAACAAGAGTTTTTAGAAAATGTGTTTCATTTCATAAATGGAATCTACAAAGTATGCACATTCTACGTCATAACGACTTTCTATAGTTTGCGCATGCGTCCAGAAATAAGAAAAGCTTACCTCCCCCGTTTTTTAAAATCACATATTCTAGAAGGTTTACATGATTTTGTAAAAAAAACGAGTTTTTAGAAAAAGTGTTTTATTTCATAAATAGAATCAACAAAGTATGCACATGCTACGTCATAACAACTTTCTATAGTTTCCACATGCGTCCGGAAATAAGAAAAGCTTACTTCCACCGTTTCTTAAAATCACAGCTTCTGGAAGGTTTACATGATTTCCTAAAAAACACGAGTTTTTAGAAAATGTGTTTTATTTCATAAATAGAATCAACAAAGTATGCACATTCTACGTCATAACGACTTTCTATAGTTTGCGCATACGTCCGGAAATAAGAAAAGCTTACTTCCACCGTTTCTTAAAATCACAGCTTCTAGAAGGTTTACATGATTTCGTAAAAAACATGAGTTTTTAGAAAATGTGTTTCATTTCATAAATGGAATCTACAAAGTATGCACATTCTACATCATAACGACTTTCTATAGTTTGCGCATGCGTCCGGAAATAAGAAAAGCTTACCTCCCCCGTTTTTTAAAATCACATATTCTAGAAGGTTTATATGATTTCGTAAAAAACACGAGTTTTTAGAAAATGTGTTTTATTTCATAAATAGAATCAACAAAGTATTCACATGCTACGTCATAACGACTTTCTAAAGTTTCTGCATGCGTCCGGAAATAAGAAAAGCTTACTTCCACCGTTTCTTAAAATCACAGCTTCTGGAAGGCTTACATGATTTCGTAAAAAACACGAGTTTTTAGAAAATGTGTTTCATTTCATAAACGGAATCTACAAAGTATGCAAATTCTACGTCATAACGACTTTCTATAGTTTGCGCATGCGTCCGGAAATAGGAAAAGCTTACCTCCCCCGTTTTTTAAAATCACAAATTCTAGAAGGTTTACATGATTTCGTAAAAAACACGAGTTTTTAGAAAATGTATTTTATTTCATAAATGGTATCCACAAAGTATGCACATTCTACGTCATAACGACTTTCTATAGTATGCGCATGCGTCCGGAAATAAGAAAAGCTTACCTCCCCCGTTTTTTAAAATCACAGATTCTAGAAGGTTTACATGATTTCGTAAAAAACACGAGTTTTTAGAAAGTGTGTTTTATTTCATAAATGGAAACTACAAAGTATGGACATTCTATGTCATAACGACTTTCTATAGTTTGCGCATGCATCCGGAAATAAGAAAAGCTTACTTCCACCGTTCTTTAAAATCACAGCTTCTAGAAGGTTTACATGATTTGGTAAAAAACACAAGTTTTTAGAAAATGTGTTTTATTTCATAAATAAAATCAACAAAGTATGCAGATTCTACGTCATAAAGACTTTCTATAGTTTCCGCATGCGTCCGGAAATAAGAAAAGCTTACCTCCCTCGTTTTTTAAAATCACATATTCTAGAAGTTTTACATGATTTCGTAAAAAACATGAGTTTTTAGAAAATGTGTTTTATTTCATAAATGGAATCTACAAAGTATGCACATTCTATGTCATAACGACTTTCTATAGTTTGCGCATGCATCCGGAAATAAGAAAAGCTTACCTCCACCGTTTTTTAAAATCACATATTATAGAAGGTTTACATGATTTCGTAAAAAACACGACATTTTAGAAAATGTGTTTTATTTCATAAATGGAATCTACAAACTATGCACATTCTATGTCATAACGACTTTCTATAGTTTGCGCATGCGTCCGGAAATAAGAAAAGCTTACTTCCACCATTTTTTAAAATCACAGCTTCTAGAAGGTTTACACGATTTCGTAAAAAACACGAGTTTTTAGAAAATGTGTTTTATTTCATAAATGGAATCTACAAAGTATGCACATTCTACGTCATAACGACTTTCTATAGTTTCTGCATGCGTCCGGAAATAAGAAAAGCTTACCCCCCCGTTTTTTAAAATCACATATTCTAGAAGGTTTACATGATTTCGTAAAAAACATGAGTTTTTAGAAAATGTGTTTCATTTCATAAATGGTATCTACAAAGTATGCACATTCTACGTCATAATGACTTTCTATAGTATGCGCATGCGTCCGGAAATAAGAAAAGCTTACCTCCCCCGTTTTTTAAAATCACATATTCTAGAAGGTTTACATGATTTCGTAAAAAACACGAGTTTTTAGAAAATGTGTTTTATTTCATCAATAGAATCAACAAAGTATGCACATTCTACGTCATAACGACTTTCTATAGTTTGCGCATGCGTCCGGAAATAAGAAAAGCTTATTTCCACCGTTTTTTAAAATCACATCTTCTAGAAGTTTTACATGATTTCGTAATAAACACGAGTTTTTAGAAAATGTGTTTTATTTCATAAATGGAATCAACAAAGTATGCATATTCTACGTCATAATGACTTTCTATAGTTTGCCCATGCGTTTGGAAATAAGAAAAGCTTACTTCCCCCGTTTTTTAAAATCACAGCTTCTAGAAGGTTTACATGATTTCTTAAAAAACACGAGTTTTTAGAAAATGTGTTTTATTTCATAAATGGAATCAACAAAGTATGCACATTCTACGTCATAACGACTTTCTATAGTTTGCGCATGCGTCCAGAAATAAGAAAAGCTTACCTCCCCCGTTTTTTAAAATCACAGATTATAGAAGGTTTACATGATTTCGTAAAAAACACGAATTTTTAGAAAATATGTTTTATTTCATAAATAGAATCAACAAAGTATGCACATTCTACGTCATAACGACTTTCTATAGCTTGCGCATGCGTTCGGAAATAAGAAAAGCTTACTTCCACCGTTTTTTAAAATCACAACTTCTAGAAGGTTTACATGATTTCGGAAAAAACACGAGTTTTTAGAAAATTTGTTTCATTTCATAAATGGAATCTACAAAGTATGCACATTCCACGTCATAACGACTTTCTATAGTTTGCGCATGCGTCCAGAAATAAGAAAAGCTTACCTCCCCCATTTTTTAAAATCACATATTCTAGAAGGTTTGCATGATTTCGTAAAAAACGCGAGATTTTAGAAAATGTGTTTTATTTCATAAATGGAATCTACAAACTATGCACATTCTACGTCATAACGACTTTCTATAGTTTGCGCATGCGTCCGGAAATAAGAAAAGCTTACTTCCACCATTTTTTAAAATCACAGCTTCTAGAAGGTTTACATGATTTCGTAAAAAACACGAGTTTTTAGAAAATGTGTTTTATTTCATAAATGGAATCTACAAAGTATGCACATTCTACGTCATAACGACTTTCAATAGTTTGCGCATGCGTCCGGAAATAAGAAAAGCTTACCTCCCCCGTTTTTTAAAATCACATATTCTAGAAGGTTTACATGATTTCGTAAAAAACACGAGATTTTAAAAAATGTGTTTTATTTCATAAATGGAATCTACAAACTATGCACATTCTACGTCATAACGACTTTCTATAGTTTGCGCATGCATCCGGAAATAAGAAAAGCTTACTTCCACCATTTTTTAAAATCACCGCTTCTAGAAGGTTTACATGATTTCGTAAAAAACACGAGTTTTTAGAAAATGTGTTTTATTTCATAAATGGAATCTACAAAGTATGCACATTTTACGTCATAACGACTTTCTATAGTTTGCGCATGCGTCCGGAAATAAGAAAAGCTTACCTCCCCCATTTTTTAAAATCACATATTCTAGAAGGTTTGCATGATTTCGTAAAAAACGCGAATTTTTAGAAAATTTGTTTTATTTCATATATAGAATCAACAAAGTATGCACATTCTACGTCATAACGACTTTCTATAATTTGCGCATGCATCCGGAAATAAGAAAAGCTTACTTCCACCATTTCTTAAAATCACAACTTCTGGAAGGTTTACATGATTTCGTAAAAAACACGAGTTTTTAGAAAATGTGTTTCATTTCATAAATGGAATCTACAAAGTATGCACATTCTACGTCATAACGACTTTCTATAGTTTGCGCATGCGTCCAGAAATAAGAAAAGCTTACCTCCCCCGTTTTTTAAAATCACATATTCTAGAAGGTTTACATGATTTTGTAAAAAAAACGAGTTTTTAGAAAAAGTGTTTTATTTCATAAATAGAATCAACAAAGTATGCACATGCTACGTCATAACAACTTTCTATAGTTTCCACATGCGTCCGGAAATAAGAAAAGCTTACTTCCACCGTTTCTTAAAATCACAGCTTCTGGAAGGTTTACATGATTTCCTAAAAAACACGAGTTTTTAGAAAATGTGTTTTATTTCATAAGTAGAATCAACAAAGTATGCACATTCTACGTCATAACGACTTTCTATAGTTTGCGCATACGTCCGGAAATAAGAAAAGCTTACTTCCACCGTTTCTTAAAATCACAGCTTCTAGAAGGTTTACATGATTTCGTAAAAAACATGAGTTTTTAGAAAATGTGTTTCATTTCATAAATGGAATCTACAAAGTATGCACATTCTACATCATAACGACTTTCTATAGTTTGCGCATGCGTCCGGAAATAAGAAAAGCTTACCTCCCCCGTTTTTTAAAATCACATATTCTAGAAGGTTTACATGATTTCGTAAAAAACACGAGTTTTTAGAAAATGTGTTTTATTTCATAAATAGAATCAACAAAGTATTCACATGCTACGTCATAACGACTTTCTATAGTTTCTGCATGCGTCCGGAAATAAGAAAAGCTTACTTCCACCGTTTCTTAAAATCACAGCTTCTGGAAGGCTTACATGATTTCGTAAAAAACACGAGTTTTTAGAAAATGTGTTTCATTTCATAAACGGAATCTACAAAGTATGCAAATTCTACGTCATAACGACTTTCTATAGTTTGCGCATGCGTCCGGAAATAAGAAAAGCTTACCTCCCCCGTTTTTTAAAATCACATATTCTAGAAGGTTTACATGATTTCGTAAAAAACACGAGTTTTTAGAAAATGTGTTTTATTTCATAAATGGTATCCACAAAGTATGCACATTCTACGTCATAACGACTTTCTATAGTATGCGCATGCGTCCGGAAATAAGAAAAGCTTACCTCCCCCGTTTTTTAAAATCACATATTCTAGAAGGTTTACATGATTTCGTAAAAAACACGAGTTTTTAGAAAATGTGTTTTATTTCATCAATAGAATGAACAAAGTATGCACATTCTACATCATAACAACTTTCTATAGTTTGCGCATGCGTCCGGAAATACGAAAAGCTTATTTCCACCGTTTTTTAAAATCACAGCTTCTAGAAGTTTTACATGATTTCGTAAAAAACATGAGTTTTTAGAAAATGTGTTTTATTTCATAAATGGAATCTACAAAGTATGCACATTCTACGTCATAATGACTTTCTATAGTCTGCGCATGCGTCCGGAAATAAGAAAAGCTTACTTCCCCCGTTTTTTAAAATCACAGCTTCTAGAAGGTTTACATGATTTCTTAAAAAACACGAATTTTTAGAAAATGTGTTTTATTTCATCAATGGAATCAACAAAGTATGCACATTCTACATCATAACAACTTTCTATAGTTTGCGCATGCGTTTGGAAATAAGAAAGCTTACTTCCCCCGTTTTTTAAAATCACAGCTTCTAGAAGGTTTACATGATTTCTTAAAAAACACGAGTTTTTAGAAAATGTGTTTTATTTCATAAATGGAATCAACAAAGTATGTACATTCTACGTCATAACGACTTTCTATAGTTAGCGCATGCGTCCGGAAATAAGAAAAGCTTACTTCCACCGTTTTTTAAAATCACAGCTTCTAGAAGGTTTACATGATTTCGTAAAAAACAGGAGTTTTTAGAAAATGTGTTTTATTTCATAAATGGAAACAACAGAGTATGTACATTCTACGTCATAATGACTTTCTATAGTTTTCGCATTCATCCGAAAATAAGAAAAGCTTACTTCCACCGTTTTTTAAAATCACAGGTTCTAGAAGGTTTACATGATTTCGTAAAAAACAAGAGTTTTTAGAAAATATGTTTTATTTCATAAATGGAATCTACAAAGTATGCACATTCTACGTCATAACGACTTTCTATAGTTTGCGCATGCGACCGTAAATAAGAAAAGCTTACTTCCCCCGTTTTTTAAAATCACAGATTCTAGAAGGTTTACATGATTTCTTAAAAAACACGAGTTTTTAGAAAATGTGTTTTATTTCATAAATGGAATGTACAAAGTATGCACATTCTACGTCATAACGACTTTCTATAGTTTCCACATGCGTCCTGAAATAAGAAAAGCTTACTTCCACCGTTTCTTAAAATCACAGCTTCTGGAAGGTTCACATGATTTCTTAAAAAATTCGAGTTTTTAGAAAATGTGTTTTATTTCATAAATGGAATCTACAAAGTATGCACATTCTATGTCATAACGACTTTCTATAGTTTGCGCATACGTCCGGAAATAAGAAAAGCTTACTTCCACCGTTTTTTAAAATCACAGCTTCTAGAAGGTTTATATGATTTCGTAAAAAACATGAGTTTTTAGAAAATGTTTTTCATTTCATAAATGGAATCTACAAAGTATGCACATTCTACGTCATAACGACTTTCTATAGTTTGCGCATGCGTCCGGAAATAAGAAAAGCTTACCTCCCCCGTTTTTTAAAATCAGATATTCTAGAAGGTTTACATGATTTCATAAAAAACACGAGTATTTAGAAAATGTGTTTTATTTCATAAATAGAATCAACAAAGTATGCACATGCTACGTCATAACGACTTTCTATCGTTTCTGCATGCGTCCGGAAATAAGAAAAGCTTACTTCCACCGTTTCTTAAAATCACAGCTTCTGGAAGGCTTACATGATTTCGTAAAAAACACGAGTTTTTAGAAAATGTGTTTCATTTGATAAACGGAATCTACAAAGTATGCACATTCTACGTCATAACGACTTTCTATAGTTTGCGCATGCGTCCGGAAATAAGAAAAGCTTACCTCCCCCGTTTTTTAAAATCACATATTCTAGAAGGTTTACATGATTTCGTAAAAAACACGAGTTTTTAGAAAATGTGTTTTATTTCATAAATGGTAGCCACAAAGTATGCACATTCTACGTCATGACGAATTTCTATAGTATGCGCATGCGTCCGGAAATAAGAAAAGCTTACCTCCCCCGTTTTTTAAAATCACATATTCTAGAAGGTTTACATGATTTCGTAAAAAACACGAGTTTTTAGAAAATGTGTTTTATTTCATAAATACAATCAACAAAGTATGCACATGCTACGTCATAACGACCTTCTATAGTTTCTGCATGCGTCCGGAAATAAGAAAAGATTATTTCCACCGTTTCTTAAAATCACAGCTTCTGGAAGGCTTACATGATTTCGTAAAAAACACGAGTTTTTAGAAAATGTGTTTCATTTCATAAACGGAATCTACAAAGTATGCACATTCTACGTCATAACGACTTTCTATAGTTTGCGCATGCGTCCCGAAATAAGAAAAGCTTACCTCCCCCGTTTTTTAAAATCACATATTCTAGAAGGTTTACATGATTTCGTAAAAAACACGAGTTTTTAGAAAATGTGTTTTATTTCATAAATGGTAGCCACAAAGTATGCACATTCTACGTCATAACGACTTTCTATAGTATGCGCATGCGTCCGGAAATAAGAAAAGCTTACCTCCCCCGTTTTTTAAAATCACATATTCTAGAAGGTTTACATGATTTCGTAAAAAACACGAGTTTTAAGAAAATGTGTTTTATTTCATCAATAGAATGAACAAAGTATGCACATTCTACGTCATAACAACTTTCTATAGTTTGCGCATGCGTCCGGAAATAAGAAAAGCTTATTTCCACCGTTTTTTAAAATCACAGCTTCTAGAAGTTTTACATGATTTCGTAAAAAACACGAGTTTTTAGAAAATGTGTTTTATTTCATAAATGGAATCTACAAAGTATGCACATTCTATGTCATAACGACTTTCTATAGTTTGCGCATGCATCCGAAAATAAGAAAAGCTTACCTCCACCGTTTTTTAAAATCACATATTATAGAAGGTTTACATGATTTCGTAAAAAACACGAGATTTTAGAAAATGTGTTTTATTTCATAAATGGAATCTACAAACTATGCGCATTCTACGTCATAACGACTTTCTATAGTTTGCGCATGCGTCCGGAAATAAGAAAAGCTTACTTCCACCATTTTTTAAAATCACAGCTTCTAGAAGGTTTACATGATTTCGTAAAAAACACGAGTTTTTAGAAAATGTGTTTTATTTCATAAATGGAATCTACAAAGTATGCACATTCTACGTCATAACGACTTTCTATAGTTTGCGCATGCGTCCGGAAATAAGAAAAGCTTACCTCCCCCGTTTTTTAAAATCACATATTCTAGAAGGTTTAAATGATTTCGTAAAAAACTAGAGTTTTTAGAAAATGTGTTTCATTTCATAAATGGTATCTACAAAGTATGCACATTCTACGTCATAATGACTTTCTATAGTATGCGCTTGCGTCCGGAAATAAGAAAAGCTTACCTCCCCCGTTTTTTAAAATCACATATTCTAGAAGGTTTACATGATTTCGTAAAAAACACGAGTTTTTAGAAAATGTGTTTTATTTCATCAATAGAATCAACAAAGTATGCACATTCTACGTCATAACGACTTTCTATAGTTTGTGCATGCGTCCGGAAATAAGAAAAGCTTATTTCCACCGTTTTTTAAAATCACAGCTTCTAGAAGTTTTACATGATTTCGTAAAAAACACGAGTTTTTAGAAAATGTGTTTTATTTCATAAATGGAATCAACAAAGTATGCATATTCTACGTCATAACGACTTTCTATAGTTTGCCCATAAGTTATGAAATAAGAAAAGCTTACTTCCCCCGTTTTTTAAAATCACAGCTTCTAGAAGGTTTACATGATTTCTTAAAAAACACGAGTTTTTAGAAAATGTGTTTTATTTCATAAATGGAATCAACAAAGTATGCAATTTCTACGTCATAACAACTTTCTATAGTTTGCGCATGCGTCCGGAAATAAGAAAAGCTTACCTCCCCCGTTTTTTAAAATCACAGATTATAGAAGGTTTACATGATTTCGTAAAAAACACGAGTTTTTAGAAAATGTGTTTTATTTCATAAATAGAATCAACAAAGTATGCACATTCTACGTCATAACGACTTTCTATAGTTTGCGCATGCGTCCGGAAATAAGAAAAGCTTACTTCCAACGTTTTTTAAAATCACAGCTTCTAGAAGGTTTACATGATTTCGTAAAAAACACGAGTTTTAAGAAAATGTGTTTTATTTCATAAATAGAATCTACAAAGTATGCACATTCTACGTCATATCGACTTTCTATAGTTTGCGCATGCGTCCGGAAATAAGAAAAGCTTACCTCCCCCATTTTTTAAAATCACATATTCTAGAAGGTTTACATAATTTCGTAAAAAACACGAATTTTTAGAAAATGTGTTTTATTTCATAAATAAAATCAACAAAGTATGCACATTCTACGTCATAACGACTTTCTATAGTTTGCGCATGCGTCCGGAAATAAGAAAAGCTTATTCCACCCTTTTTTAAAATCACAACTTCTAGAAGGTTTACATGATTTCGGAAAAAACACGAGTTTTTAGAAAATTTGTTTCATTTCATAAATGGAATCTAAAAAGTATGCACATTCTACGTCATAAGGACTTTCTATAGTTTGCGCATGCGTCCGGAAATAAGAAAAGCTTACCTCCCCCGTTTTTAAAAATCACATATTCTAGATGGTTTACATGATTTCGTAAAAAAAATGAGTTTTTAGAAAATGTGTTTTATTTCTTAAATAGAATCAACAAAGTATGCACATTCTACGTCATAACGACTTTCTATAGCTTGCGCATGCGTCCGGAAATAAGAAAAGCTTAGTTCCACCGTTTCTTAAAATCACAGCTTCTGGAAGGTTTACATGATTTCGTAAAAAACACGAGTTTTTAGAAAATGTGTTTCATTTCATAAATGGAATCTACAAAGTATGCACATTCTACGTCATAACGACTTTCTATAGTTTTGCATGCGTCCGGAAATAAGAAAAGCTTACCTCCCCCGTTTTTTAAAATCACATATTCTAGAAGGTTTACATGATTTCGTAAAAAACACGAGTTTTTAGAAAATGTGTTTTATTTCATAAATGGAATCTACAAAGTATGCACATTCTACGTCATAACGACTTTCTATAGTTTGCGCATGCGTCCGGAAATAAGAAAAGCTTACCTCCCCCGTTTTTTAAAATCACAGTTTCTAGAAGGTTTACATGATTTCGTAAAGAACACGAGTTTTTAGAAAATGTGTTTTATTTCATAAATGGAATCTACAAAGTATGCACATTCTACGTCATAACGACTATCTATAGTTTGTGCATGCGTCCGGAAATAAGAAAAGCTTACTTCCCCCGTTTTTTAAAATCACAGCTTCTAGAAGGTTTACATGATTTCTTAAAAAACACGAGTTTTTAGAAAATGTGTTTTATTTCATAACTGGAATCTACAAAGTATGCACATTCTACGTCATAACGACTTTCTCTAGTTTGCGCATGCGTCCGGAAATAAGAAAGCTTACCTCCCCCGTTTTTTAAAATCACATATTCTAGAAGGTTTACATGATTTCGTAAAAAACACGAGTTTTTGGAAAATGTGTTTTATTTCCTAAATAGAATCAACAAAGTATGCACATTCTACGTCATAACGACTTTCTATAGTTTGCGCATGCGTTCGGAAATAAGAAAAGCTTACTTCCCCCGTTTTTTAAAATCACGGCTTCTAGAAGGTTTACATGATTTCGTAAAAAACACGAGTTTTTAGAAAATGTGTTTTATTTCATAGATAGAATCAACAAAGTATGCACATTCTACGTCATAACGACTTTCTATAGTTTGCGCATATGTCCGGAAATAAGAAAAGCTTACTTCCACCGTTTCTTAAAATCACAGCTTATAGAAGGTTTACATGATTTCGTAAAAAACATGAGTTTTTAGAAAATGTGTTTTATTTCATAAATGGAATCTACAAAGTATGCACATTCTACGTCATAACAACTTTCTATAGTTTGCGCATGCGTCCGGAAATACGAAAAGCTTACCTCCCCCATTTTTTGAAATCACAGTTTCTAGAAGGTTTACATGATTTCGTAAAAAAACACGAGTTTTTAGAAAATGTGTTTTATTTCATAAATGGAATCTACAAAGTATTCACATTCTACGTCATAACGACTTTCTATAGTTTGTGCATGCGTCCGGAAATAAGAAAAGCTTACTTCCCCCGTTTTTTAAAATCACAGTTTCTAGAAGCTTTACATGATTTCGTAAAAAACACGAGTTTTTTTAAAATGTGTTTTATTTCATAAATGGAATCTAAAAAGTATGCACATTCTACGTCATAACAACTTTCTATAGTTTGCGCATGCGTCCGGAAATAAGAAAAGCTTACCTCCACCGTTTTTTAAAATCACAGCTTCTAGAAGGTTTACATCATTTCGTAAAAAACATGAGTTTTTAGAAAATGTGTTTTATTTCATAAATGGAATCAACAAAGTATGCACATTCTACGTCATAACGACTTTCTATAGTTTGCGCATTCGCCCGGAAATAAGAAAAGCTTACCTCCACCGTTTTTTAAAATCACAGCTTCTAGAAGGTTTACATGATTTCATAAAAAACACGAGATATTAGAAAATGTGTTTTATTTGATAAATGGAATCTACAAAGTATGCACATTCTACGTCATAACGACTTTCTATAGTTTGCGAATGCGTCTGAAAATAAGAAAAGCTTACTTCCTCCGTTTTTTAAAATCACAGCTTCTAGAAGGTGTACATGATTTCGTAAAAAACACGAGTTTTTAGAAAATGTGTTTTATTTCATAAATGGAATATAAAAAGTATGCACATTCTACGTCATAACGACTTTCTATAGTTTGCGCATGCATCCAGAAATAAGAAAAGCTTACCTCCCCCGTATTTTAAAATCACAGATTCTAGAAGGTTTACATGATTTCGTAAAAAACACGAGTTTTTAGAAAATGTGTTTTATTTCATAAATAGAATCAACAAAGTATGCACATTCTACGTCATAACGACTTTCTATAGCTTGCACATGCGTCCGGAAATAAGAAAAGCTTACTTCCACCGTTTTTTAAAATCACAGCTTCTAGAAGCTTTACATGATTTCGTAAAAAACACGAGGTTTTAGAAAATGTGTTTTATTTCATAAATGGAATCTACAAAGTATGCACATTCTATCTAATAATGACTTTCTATAGTTTGCATATGCGTCCAGAAATAAGAAAAGCTTACTTCCACCGTTTTTTAAAATCACAGCTTCTAGAAGATTTACATGATTTCGTAAAAAACACGAGTTTTTAGAAAATGTGTTTTATTTCATCAATGGAATCTACATAGTATGCACATTCTACGTCATAACGACTTTCTATAGTTTGCGCATGCGTCCGGAAATAAGAAAAGCTTACTTCCACCGTTTTTTAAAATCACAGCTTCTAGAAGGTTTACATGATTTCGTAAAAAACGCGAGTTTTTAGAAAATGTGTTTTATTTCATAAATGGAATCTACAAAGTATGCACATTCTATGTGATAATGACTTTCTATAGTTTGCGCATGTGTCCGGAAATAAGAAAAGCTTACTTCCCCCGTTTTTTAAAATCACTTCCTCTAGAAGGTTTACATGATCTCTTAAAAAACACGAGTTTTTAGAAAATGTGTTTTATTTCATAAATGGAATCAACAAAGTATGCACATTCTACGTCATACGACTTTCTATAGTTTGCGCATGCGTTTTGAAATAAGAAAAGCTTACTTCCCCCGTTTTTTAAAATCACAGCTTCTAGAAGGTTTACATGATTTCTTAAAAAACACGAGTTTTTAGAAAATGTGTTTTATTTCATCAATGCAATCAACAAAGTATGTACATTCTACGCCATAACAAATTTCTATAGTTTGCGCATGCGTCCGGAAATAAGAAAAGCTTACTTCCACCATTTTTTAAAATCACAGCTTCTAGAAGGTTTACATGATTTCGTAAAAAACATGAGTTTTTAGAAAATGTGTTTTATTTCATAAATGGAATCTACAAAGTATGCACATTCTACGTCATAATGACTTTCTATAGTCTGCGCATGCTTCCGGAAATAAGAAAAGCTTACTTCCCCCGTTTTTTAAAATCACAGCTTCTAGAAGGTTTACATGATTTCTTAAAAAACACGAGTTTTTAGAAAATGTGTTTTATTTCATCAATGGAATCAACAAAGTATGCACATTCTACGTCATACCAACTTTCTATAGTTTGCGCATGCGTTTGGAAATAAGAAAGCTTACTTCCCCCGTTTTTTAAAATCACAGCTTCTAGAAGGTTTACATGATTTCTTAAAAAACACGAGTTTTTAGAAAATATGTTTTATTTCATCAATGGAATCAACAAAGTATGTACATTCTACGTCATAATGACTTTCTATAGTTTGCGCATGCGTCCGGAAATAAGAAAAGCTTACTTCCCCCGTTTTTTAAAATTACAGCTTCTAGAAGGTTTACATGATTTCGCAAAAAACGCGAGTTTTTAGAAAATGTGTTTTATTTCATAAATGGAATGTACAAAGTATGCACATTCTACGTCATAACGAATTTCTATAGTTTGCACATGCGTTTGTAAATAAGAAATGCTTACTTCCCCCGTTTATTAAAATCACAGCTTCTAGAAGGTTTACATGATTTCTTAAAAAACACGAGTTTTTAGAAAATGTGTTTTATTTCATAAATGGAATCAACAAAGTATGCACATTCTACGTCATAACGACTTTCTATAGTTTGCGCATGTGTCCGGAAATAAGAAAAGCTTACTTCCCCCGTTTTTTAAAATCACAGCTTCTAGAAGGTTTACATGATTTGCTAAAAGCACGAGTTTTTAGAAAATGTGTTTTATTTCCTAAATGGAATCAACAAAGTATGCAAATTCTACATCATAACGACTTTCTATAGTTTGCGCATGCATCCGGAAATAAGAAAAGCTTACCTCCCCCGTATTTTAAAATCACAGATTCTAGAAGGTTTACATGATTTCATAAAAAACACGGGTTTTTAGAAAATGTGTTTTATTTCGTAAATAGAATCAACAAAGTATGCACATTCTACGTCATAACAACTTTCTATAAATTGCGCATGCGTCCGGAAATAAGAAAAGCTTACTTCCACCGTTTTTTAAAATCACAGCTTCTAGAAGGTTTACATGATTTCGTAAAAAACACGAGTTTTTAGAATATATGTTTTATTTCATAAATGGAATCTACAAAGTATGCACATTCTACGTCATAACGACTTTCTATAGTTTGCGCATGCGTCCGGAAATAAGAAAAGCTTACCTCCCCCATTTTTTAAAATCACATATTCTAGAAGGTTTGCATGATTTCGTAAAAAACGCGAATTTTTAGAAAATGTGTTTTATTTCATAAATGGAATCAACAAAGTATGTACATTCTATGTCATAACGACTTTCTATAGTTTGCGCATGCGTCCGGAAATAAGAAAAGCTTACTTCCACCGTTTTTTAAAATCACAGCATCTAGAAGGTTTACATGATTTCATAAAAAACAGGAGTTTTTAGAAAATGTGTTTTATATCATAAATGGAATCAACAAAGTATGCACATTCTACGTCATAATGACTTTCTATAGTTTGCTCATGCGTCCGGAAATAAGAAAATCTTTCTTCCCCCGTTTTTTAAAACCACAGCTTCCAGAAGGTTTACATGATTTCTTAAAAAGCACGAGTTTTTAGAAAATGTGTTTTATTTCCTAAATGGAATCAACAAAGTATCCAGATTCTACGTCATAACGACTTCTATAGTTTGCGCATGCGTCCGGATATAAGAAAAGCTTACTTCCACCGTTTTTTAAAATCACAGCTTCTAGAAGGTTTACATGATTTCGTAAAAAACACGAGTTTTTAGAAAATGTTTTTTATTTCATAACTGGAATCTACAAAGTATGCACATTCTACGTCATAACGACTTTCTATAGTTTGCGCATGCGTTTGGAAATAAGAAAAGCTTACTTCCCCCGTTTTTTAAAATCACAGCTTCTAGAAGGTTTACATGATTTCTTAAAAAACACGAGTTTTTAGAAAATGTGTTTTATTTCATAAATGGAATCAACAAAGTATATACATTCTACGTCATAACGACTTTCTATAGTTAGCGCATGCGTCCCGAAATAAGAAAAGCTTACTTCCACCGTTTTTTAAAATCACAGCTTCTAGAAGGTTTACATGATTTCGTAAAAAACGGGAGTTTTTAGAAAATCTGTTTTATTTCATAAATGGAATCAACAGAGTATGTACATTCTACGTCATAACGACTTTCTATAGTTTTCGCATTCATCCGAAAATAAGAAAAGCTTACTTCCACCGTTTTTTAAAATCACAGGTTCTAGAAGGTTTACATGATTTCGTAAAAAACAAGAGTTTGTAGAAAATATGTTTTATTTCATAAATGGAATCTACAAAGTATGCACATTCTACGTCATAACGACTTTCTATAGTTTGCGCATGCGACCGGAAATAAGAAAAGCTTACTTCCCCCGTTTTTTAAAATCACAGATTCTAGAAGGTTTACATGATTTGTTAAAAAACACGAGTTTTTTGAAAATGTGTTTTATTTCATAAATGGAATGTACAAAGTATGCACATTCTACGTCATAACGAATTTCTATAGTTTGCGCATGCGTTTGGAAATAAGAAAAGCTTACTTCCCCCGTTTATTAAAATC
Source organism: Larix kaempferi (assembly GCA_027924585.1). Lineage (NCBI taxonomy): Eukaryota > Viridiplantae > Streptophyta > Pinopsida > Pinales > Pinaceae > Larix > Larix kaempferi. The sequence continues at coordinate 41,215,918 of BSBM01000217.1, forward strand.
ACAGCTTCTAGAAGGTTCACATGATTTCTTAAAAAACACGAGTTTTTAGAAAATGTTTTTTATTTCATAAATGGAATCTACAAAGTATTCAGTTTCTACGTCATAACGACTTTCTATAGTTTGCGCAGGCGTCCGGAAATAAGAAAAGCTTACTTCCACCGTTTTTTAAAATCAAAGCTTCCAGAAGCTTTACATGATTTCGTAAAAAACACAAGTTTTTAGAAAATGTGTTTTATTTCATAATTGGAATCTACAAAGTATGCACGTTCTACGTCATAATGACTTTCTATAGTTTGCGCATGCGTCTGGAAATAAGAAAAGCTTACTTCCCCCGTTTTTTAAAATCACAGCTTCTAGAAGGTTTCATGATTTCTCAAAAAACACGAGTATTTAGAAAATCTGTTTTATTTCATAAATGGAATCAACAAAGTATGCAGATTCTATGTCATAACGACTTTCTATAGTTTGTGAATGCGTCTGGAAATAAGAAAAGCTTACATCCCCCATTTTTTAAAATCACAGATTCCAAAAGGTTTACATGATATCGTAAAAAACACGAGTTTTTATAAAATGTGTTTTATTTCATAAATAGAATCAACAAAGTATACACATTCTACGTCATAACGACTTTCTATAGGTTGCGCATGCATCCGGAAATAAGAAAAGCTTACTTCCACCGTTTTTTAAAATCACAGCTTCTAGAAGGTTTCATCATTTCTTAAAAAACACTAGTTTTTAGAAAACGCGTTTTATTTCATAAATGGAATCAAAAAAGTATGCAGATTCTATGTCATAACGACTTTGTATAGTTTGCGCATGCGTCCGGAAATAAGAAAAGCTTACCTCCCCCGTTTTTTAAAATCACAGATTCTAGAAGGTTTACATGATTTCGTAAAAAACACGAGTTTTTAGAAAATGTGTTTTATTTCATAAATAGAATCAACAAAGTATGCACATTCTACGTCATAACGACTTTCTACAGTTTGCGCATGCGTGAGAAAATAAGAAAAGCTTACTTCCACCGTTTTTTAAAATCACAGCTTCTAGAAGCTTTACATGATTTCGTAAAAAACACGAGTTTTTAGAAAATGTGTTTTATTTCATAAATGGAATCTAGAAAGTATGCACATTCTACGTCATAACGACTTTCTATAGTTTGTGCATGCGTCCGGAAATAAGAAAACCTTACTTCCACCGGTTTTTAAAATCACAGCTTCTAGAAGGTTTACATGATTTCGTAAAAAACACAAGTTTTTAGAAAATGTGTTTTATTTCATAAATGGAATCTACAAACTATGCACATTCTACGTCATAACGACTTTCTATAGTTTGCGCATGCATCCGGAAATAAGAAAAGCTTACTTCCACCGTTTTTTAAAATCACAGCTTCTAGAAAGTTTACATGATTTCGTAAAAAACACGAGTTTTTAGAAAATGTATTTTATTTCATAAATGGAATCTACAAAGTATGCACATTCTACATCATAACGACTTTCTATAGTTTCCGCATGCATCCGGATATAAGAAAAGCTTACTTCCACCGTTTTTTAAAATCACAGCTTCTAGAAGGTTTACATCATTTCGTAAAAAACACGAGTTTTTAGAAAAAGTGTTTTATTTCATCAATGGAATCTACAAAGTATGCACATTCTACATGATAATGAATTTCTATAGTTTGCGCATGCGTCCGGAAATAAGATAAGCTTACTTCCCCCGTTTTTTAAAATCACAGCTTCTAGAAGCTTTACATGATTTCTTAAAAAACACGAATTTTTAGAAAATGTGTTTTATTTCATAAATGGAATCAATAAAGTATACACATTCTATGTCATAACGACTTTCTATAGGTTGCACATGCGTCCGGAAATAAGAAAAGCTTACTTCCACCGTTTCTTAAAACCACAGCTTCTAGAAGGTTTACATGATTTCGTAAAAAACATGATTTTTTAGAAAATGTGTTTTATTTCATAAATGGAATCAACAAAGTATGCACATTCTATGTCATAACGACTTTCTATAGTTTGCGCATTCGTCCGGAAATAAGAAAAGCTTACCTCCCCTGTTTTTTAAAATCATAGATTCTAGAAGGTTTACATGATTTCGTAAAAAACACGAGTTTTTAGAAAATGTGTTTTATTTCATAAATAGAATCAACAAAGTATGCACATACGTCATAAGGACTTTCTATAGTAAGTGCATGCATTCGGAAATAAGAAAAGCTTACTTCCACCGTTTTTTAAAATCACAGCTTCTAGAAGGTTTACATGATTTCGTAAAAAACACGAGTTTTTAGAAAATGTGTTTTATTTCATAAATGGAATATACAAAGTATGCACATTCTACGTCATAACGACTTTCTATAGTTTGCGCATGCGTCTGGAAATAAGAAAAGCTTACTTTCACTGTTTTTTAAAATCACAACTTCTAGAAGGTGTACATGATTTCGTAAAAAACACGAGTTTTTAGAAAATGTGTTTTATTTCATAAATGGAATATAAAAAGTATGCACACTCTACGTCATAACGACTTTCTATAGTTTGCGCATGCATTCGGAAATAAGAAAAGCTTACCTCCCCCGTATTTTAAAATCACAGATTCTAGAAGGTTTACATGATTTCGTAAAAAACACGAGTTTTTAGAAAATGTGTTTTATTTCATAAATAGAATCAACAAAGTATGCACATTCTACGTCATAACGACTTTCTTTAGCTTGCACATGCGTCCGGAAATAAGAAAAGCTTACTTCCACCGTTTTTTAAAATCACAGCTTCTAGAAGCTTTACATGATTTCGTAAAAAACACGAGGTTTTAGAAAATGTGTTTTATTTCATAAATGGAATCTACAAAGTATGCACATTCTATCTCATAACGACTTTCTATAGTTTGCATATGCGTCCAGAAATAAGAAAAGCTTACTTCCATCGTTTTTTAAAATCACAGCTTCTAGAAGATTTACATGATTTCGTAAAAAACACGAGTTTATAGAAAATGTGTTTTATTTCATCAATGGAATATACAAAGTATGCACATTCTACGTCATAACGACTTTCTATAGTTTGCGCATGCGTCCGGAAATAAGAAAAGCTTACTTCCACCGTTTTTTAAAATCACAGCTTCTAGAAGGTTTACATGATTTCGTAAAAAACGCGAGTTTTTAGAAAATGTGTTTTATTTCATAAATGGAATCTACAAAGTATGCACATTCTATGTCATAATGACTTTCTATAGTTTGCGCATGCGTCCGGAAATAAGAAAAGCTTACTTCCCCCGTTTTTTAAAATCACTGCCACTAGAAGGTTTACATGATTTCTTAAAAAACACGAGTTTTTAGAAAATGTGTTTTATTTCATAAATGGAATCAACAAAGTATGCACATTCTACGTCATACGACTTTCTATAGTTTGCGCATCCGTTTGGAAATAAGAAAAGCTTACTTCCCCCGTTTTTTAAAATCACAGCTTCTAGAAGGTTTACATGATTTCTTAAAAAACACGAGTTTTTAGAAAATGTGTTTTATTTCATCAATGCAATCAACAAAGTATGTACACTCTACGTCATAACGACTTTCTATAGTTTGCGCATGCGTCCGGAAATAAGAAAAGCTTACTTCCCCCGTTTATTAAAATCACAACTTCTAGAAGGTTCACATGATTTCTTAAAAAACACGAGTTTTTAGAAAATGTGTTTTATTTCATAAATGGAATCTACAAAGTATGCACATTCTACGTCATAACGACTTTCTATAGTTTGCGCATGCGTCCGGAAATAAGAAAAGCTTACTTCCACCGTTTTTTAAAATCACAGCTTCTAGAAGGTTTACATGATTTCGTAAAAAACACGAGTTTTTAGAAAATGTGTTTTATTTCATAAATGGAATCTACAAAGTATGCACATTCTACGTCATAACGAATTTCTATAGTTTGCGCATGCGTTTGGAAATAAGAAATGCTTACTTCCCCCGTTTATTAAAATCACAGCTTCTAGAAGGTTTACATGATTTCTTAAAAAACACGAGTTTTTAGAAAATGTGTTTTATTTCCTAAATGGAATCAACAAAGTATGCACATTCTACGTCATAACGACTTTCTATAGGTTGCGCATGCGTCCGGAAATAAGAAAAGCTTACTTCCACCGTTTTTTAAAATCACAGCGTCTAGAAGGTTTACATGATTACGTAAAAAACACGAGTTTTTATAAAATGTGTTTTATTTCACAAATGGAATGTACAAAGTATGAACATTCTACATCATAACGACTTTCTATAGTTTGCGCATGCGTCTGGAAATAAGAAAAGCTTACTTGCACCGTTTTTTAAAATCACAGCTTCTAGAAGGTTTACATGATTTCATAAAAAACATGAGTTTTTAGAAAATGTGTTTTATTTCATAAATGGAATCTACAAAGTATGCACATTCTACGTCATAATGACTTTCTATAGTTTGTGCATGCGTCTGGAAATAAGAAAAGCTTACTTCCCCCGTTTTTTAAAATCACAGCTTCTAGAAGGTTTCATGATTTCTTAAAAAACACGACTTTTTAGAAAATGTGTTTTATTTCATAAATTGAATCAACAAAGTATGCACATTCTAGGTCATAACGACTTTCTATAGTTTCGCATGCGTCCGGAAATAAGAAAATCTTACTTCCACCGTTTTTTAAAATCACAGCTTCTTGAAGGTTTACATGATTTCGTAAAAAACACGAGTTTTTAGAAAATGTGTTTTATTTCATAAATGGAATCTACAAAGTATGCACATTCTACGTCATAATGACTTTCTATAGTTTGCGCATGCGTCCAGAAATAAGAAAAGCTTACCTCCCCCGTTTTTTAAAATCACAGATTCTAGAAGGTTTACATGATTTCGTAAAAAACACGAGTTTTTAGAAAATGTGTTTTATTTCAAAAATAGAATCAACAAAGTATGCACATTCTATCTAATAACGACTTTCTAAAGTTTGCGCATGCGTCCGGAAATAAGAAAAGCTTACATCCACCGTTTTTTAAAATCACAGCTTCTAGAAGCTTTACATGATTTCGTAAAAAACACAAGTTTTTAGAAAATGTGTTTTATTTCATAAATGGAATCTAAAAGGTATGCACATTCTACGTCATAACGACTTTCTATAGTTTGCGCATGCGTCCGGAAATAAGAAAAGCTTACTTCCACCGTTTTTTAAAATCATAGCATCTAGAAGGTTTACATGATTTCGTAAAAAACAAGAGTTTTTAGTAAATGTGTTTTATTTCATAAATGGAATCTACAAAGTATGCACATTCTACGTCATAACGACTTTCTATAGTTTGCGCATTCGTCCGGAAATAAGAAAAGCTTGCATCCACCGTTTTTTAAAATCATAGCTTCTAGAAGGTTTACATGATTTCGTAAAAAACACGAGTTTTTATAAAATGTGTTTTATTTCACAAATGGAATGTACAAAGTATGCACATTCTACGTCATAACGACTTTCTATAGTTTGCGCATGCGTTTGGAAATAAGAAAAGCTTACTTCCCCCGTTTTTTAAAATCACAGCTTCTAGAAGGTTTACATGATTTCTTAAAAAACATGAGTTTTTAGAAAATGTGTTTTATTTCATAAATGGAATCTACAAAGTATGCACATTCTACGTCATAACGACTTTCTATAGTTTGCGCATGCGTTTGGAAATAAGAAAAGCTTAATTCCCACGTTTTTTAAAATCACAGCTTCTAGAAGGTTTACATGATTTCTTAAAAAACACGAGTTTTTAGAAAATGTGTTTTATTTCATAAATGGAATCAACAAAGTATGCACATTCTACGTCATAACGACTTTCTATAGGTTGCGCATGCGTCCGGAAATAAGAAAAGCTTACTTCCACCGTTTTTTAAAATAACAGCTTCTAAAAGGTTTACATGATTTCGTAAATAACACGAGTTTTTAGAAAATGTGTATTATTTCATAGATGGAATCTACAAAGTATGCACATTCTACGTCATAATGACTTTCTATAGTTTGTGCATTCGTCCGGAAATAAGAAAAGCTTACTTCCAACGTTTTTTAAAATCACAGCTTCTAGAAGGTTTAAATGATTTCGTAAAAACCACGAGTTTTTAGAAAATGTGTTTTATTTCATAAATGGAGTCTACAAAGTATGCACATTCTACGTCATAACGACTTTCTATAGTTTGCGCATGCGTTTGGAAATAAGAAAAGCTTACTTCCCCCGTTTTTTAAAATCACAGCTTCTAGAAGGTTTACATGATTTCTTAAAAAACACGAGTTTTTAGAAAATGTGTTTTATTTCATAAATGGAATCAACAAAGTATCTACATTCTACGTCATAACGACTTTCTATAGTTAGCGCATGCGTCCCGAAATAAGAAAAGCTTACTTCCACCGTTTTTTAAAATCACAGCTTCTAGAAGGTTTACATGATTTCGTAAAAAACAGGAGTTTTTAGAAAATCTGTTTTATTTCATAAATGGAATCAACAGAGTATTTACATTCTACGTCATAATGACTTTCTATAGTTTTCGCATTCATCCGAAAATAAGAAAAGCTTACTTCCACCGTTTTTTAAAATCACAGGTTCTAGAAGGTTTACATGATTTCGTAAAAAACAAGAGTTTGTAGAAAATATGTTTTATTTCATAAATGGAATCTACAAAGTATGCACATTCTACGTCATAACGACTTTCTATAGTTTGCGCATGCGACCGGAAATAAGAAAAGCTTACTTCCCCCGTTTTTTAAAATCACAGCTTCTAGAAGGTTTACATGATTTGTTAAAAAACACGAGTTTTTAGAAAATGTGTTTTATTTCATAAATGGAATGTACAAAGTATGCACATTCTACGTCATAACGAATTTCTATAGTTTGCGCATGCGTTTGGAAATAAGAAAAGCTTACTTCCCCCGTTTATTAAAATCACAGCTTCTAGAAGGTTCACATGATTTCTTAAAAAACACGAGTTTTTAGAAAATGTTTTTTATTTCATAAATGGAATCTACAAAGTATTCATTTTCTACGTCATAACGACTTTCTATAGTTTGCGCAGGCGTCCGGAAATAAGAAAAGCTTACTTCCACCGTTTTTTAAAATCAAAGCTTCCAGAAGCTTTACATGATTTCGTAAAAAACACGAGTTTTTAGAAAATGTGTTTTATTTCATAATTGGAATCTACAAAGTATGCACGTTCTACGTCATAATGACTTTCTATAGTTTGCGCATGCGTCTGGAAATAAGAAAAGCTTACTTCCCCCGTTTTTTAAAATCACAGCTTCTAGAAGGTTTCATGATTTCTCAAAAAACACGAGTATTTAGAAAATCTGTTTTATTTCATAAATGGAATCAACAAAGTATGCATATTCTATGTCATAACGACTTTCTATAGTTTGTCAATGCGTCTGGAAATAAGAAAAGCTTACATCCCCCATTTTTTAAAATCACAGATTCCAAAAGGTTTACATGATTTCGTAAAAAACACGAGTTTTTATAAAATGTGTTTTATTTCATAAATAGAATCAACAAAGTATACACATTCTACGTCATAACGACTTTCTATAGGTTGCGCATGCATCCGGAAATAAGAAAAGCTTACTTCCACCGTTTTTTAAAATCACAGCTTCTAGAAGGTTTCATCATTTCTTAAAAAACACTAGTTTTTAGAAAACGCGTTTTATTTCATAAATGGAATCAAAAAAGTATGCAGATTCTATGTCATAACGACTTTGTATAGTTTGCGCATGCGTCCGGAAATAAGAAAAGCTTACCTCCCCCGTTTTTTAAAATCACAGATTCTAGAAGGTTTACATGATTTCGTAAAAAACACGAGTTTTTAGAAAATGTGTTTTATTTCATAAATAGAATCAACAAAGTATGCACATTCTACGTCATAACGACTTTCTACAGTTTGCGCATGCGTGAGGAAATAAGAAAAGCTTACTTCCACCATTTTTTAAAATCACAGCTTCTAGAAGGTTTACATGATTTCGTAAAAAACACGAGTTTTTAGAAAATGTGTTTTATTTCATAAATGGAATCTAGAAAGTATGCACATTCTACGTCATAACGACTTTCTATAGTTTGTGCATGCGTCCGGAAATAAGAAAACCTTACTTCCACCGTTTTTTAAAATCACAGCTTCTAGAAGGTTTACATGATTTCGTAAAAAACACAAGTTTTTAGAAAATGTGTTTTATTTCATAAATGGAATCTACAAACTATGCACATTCTACGTCATAACGACTTTCTATAGTTTGCGCATGCATCCGGAAATAAGAAAAGCTTACTTCCACCGTTTTTTAAAATCACAGCTTCTAGAAGCTTTACATGATTTCTTAAAAAACACGAATTTCTAGAAAATGTGTTTTATTTCATAAATGGAATCAATAAAGTATACACATTCTATGTCATAACGACTTTCTATAGGTTGCACATGCGTCCGGAAATAAGAAAAGCTTACTTCCACCGTTTCTTAAAACCACAGCTTCTAGAAGGTTTACATGATTTCGTAAAAAACATGATTTTTTAGAAAATGTGTTTTATTTCATAAATGGAATCAACAAAGTATGCACATTCTATGTCATAACGACTTTCTATAGTTTGCGCATTCGTCCGGAAATAAGAAAAGCTTACCTCCCCTGTTTTTTAAAATCATAGATTCTAGAAGGTTTACATGATTTCGTAAAAAACACGAGTTTTTAGAAAATGTGTTTTATTTCATAAATAGAATCAACAAAGTATGCACATACGTCATAAGGACTTTCCATAGTAAGTGCATGCATTCGGAAATAAGAAAAGCTTACTTCCACCGTTTTTTAAAATCACAGCTTCTAGAAGGTTTACATGATTTCGTAAAAAACACGAGTTTTTAGAAAATGTGTTTTATTTCATAAATGGAATCTACAAAGTATGCACATTCTACGTCATAACGACTTTCTATAGTTTGCGCATGCGTCTGGAAATAAGAAAAACTTACTTTCACTGTTTTTTAAAATCACAGCTTCTAGAAGGTGTACATGATTTCGTAAAAAACACGAGTTTTTAGAAAATGTGTTTTATTTCATAAATGGAATATAAAAAGTATGCACACTCTACGTCATAACGACTTTCTATAGTTTGCCCATGCATTCGGAAATAAGAAAAGCTTACCTCCCCCGTATTTTAAAATCACAGATTCTAGAAGGTTTACATGATTTCGTAAAAAACACGAGTTTTTAGAAAATGTGTTTTATTTCATAAATAGAATCAACAAAGTATGCACATTCTACGTCATAACGACTTTCTTTAGCTTGCACATGCATCCGGAAATAAGAAAAGCTTACTTCCACCGTTTTTTAAAATCACAGCTTCTAGAAGCTTTACATGATTTCGTAAAAAACACGAGGTTTTAGAAAATGTGTTTTATTTCATAAATGGAATCTACAAAGTATGCACATTCTATCTCATAACGACTTTCTATAGTTTGCATATGCGTCCAGAAATAAGAAAAGCTTACTTCCATCGTTTTTTAAAATCACAGCTTCTAGAAGATTTACATGATTTCGTAAAAAACACGAGTTTATAGAAAATGTGTTTTATTTCATTAATGGAATCTACAAAGTATGCACATTCTACGTCATAACGACTTTTTATAGTTTGCACATGCGTCCGGAAATAAGAAAAGCTTACTTCCACCGTTTTTTAAAATCACAGCTTTTAGAAGGTTTACATGATTTCGTAAAAAACGCGAGTTTTTAGAAAATGTGTTTTATTTCATAAATGGAATCTACAAAGTATGCACATTCTATGTCATAATGACTTTCTATAGTTTGCGCATGCGTCCGGAAATAAGAAAAGCTTACTTCCCCCGTTTTTTAAAATCACAGCTTCTAGAAGGTTTACATGATTTCTTAAAAAACACGAGTTTTTAGAAAATGTGTTTTATTTCATAAATGGAATCTACAAAGTATGCACATTCTACGTCATAATGAGTTTCTATAGTCTGCGCATGCGTCCGGAATCAACAAAGTATGCACATTCTACGTCATACGACTTTCTATAGTTTGCGCATCCGTTTGGAAATAAGAAAAGCTTACTTCCCCCGTTTTTTAAAATCACAGCTTCTAGAAGGTTTACATGATTTCTTAAAAAACACGAGTTTTTAGAAAATGTGTTTTATTTCATCAATGCAATCAACAAAGTATGTACATTCTACGTCATAACGACTTTCTATAGTTTGCGCATGCGTCCGGAAATAAGAAAAGCTTACTTCCACCATTTTTTAAAATCACAGCTTCTAGAAGGTTTACATGATTTCGTAAAAAACATGAGTTTTTAGAAAATGTGTTTTATTTCATAAATGGAATCTACAAAATATGCACATTCTACGTCATAACGACTTTCTATAGTTTGCGCATGCATCCGGAAATAAGAAAAGCTTACTTCCACCGCTTTTTAAAATCACGGCTTCTAGAAGGTTTACATGATTTCGTAAAAAACACGAGTTTTTAGAAAATGTGTTTTATTTCATAAATGGAATCTACAAAGTATGCACATTCTACGTCATAATGAGTTTCTATAGTCTGCGCATGCGTCCGGAAATAAGAAAAGCTTACTTCCCCCGTTTTTTAAAATCACAGCTTCTAGAAGGTTTACATGATTTCTTAAAAAACACGAGTTTTTAGAAATTGTGTTTTATTTCATCAATGGAATCAACAAAGTATGCACATTCTACGTCATAACAAATTTCTATAGTTTGCGCATGCGTTTGGAAATAAGAAAGCTTACTTCCCCCGTTTTTTAAAATCACAGCTTCTAGAAGGTTTACATGAGTTCTTAAAAAACACGAGTTTTTAGAAAATGTGTTTTATTTCATCAATGGAATCAACAAAGTATGTACATTCTACGTCATAACGACTTTCTATAGTTTGCGCATGCGTCTGGAAATAAGAAAAGCTTACTTCCCCCGTTTTTTAAAATTACAGCTTCTAGAAGGTTTACATGATTACGTAAAAAACGCGAGTTTTTAGAAAATGTGTTTTATTTCATTAATGGAATGTACAAAGTATGCACATTCTACGTCATAACGAATTTCTATAGTTTGCGCATGCGTTTGGAAATAAGAAATGCTTACTTCCCCCGTTTATTAAAATCACAGCTTCTAGAAGGTTTACATGATTTCTTAAAAAACACGACTTTTTAGAAAATGTGTTTTATTTCATAAATTGAATCAACAAAGTATGCACATTCTAGGTCATAACGACTTTCTATAGTTTCGCATGCGTCCGGAAATAAGAAAAGCTTACTTCCACCGTTTTTTAAAATCACAGCTTCTAGAAGGTTTACATGATTTCGTAAAAAACACGACTTTTTAGAAAATGTGTTTTATTTCATAAATGGAATCTACAAAGTATGCACATTCTACGTCCTAACGACTTTCTATAGTTTGCGCATGCGTTTGGAAATAAGAAAAGCTTACTTCCCCCGTTTATTAAAATCACAGCTTCTAGAAGGTTCACATGATTTCTTAAAAAACACGAGTTTTTAGAAAATGTGTTTTATTTCATAAATGGAATCTACAAAGTATGCACATTCTACGTCATAACGACTTTCTATAGTTTGCGCATGCGTCCGGAAATAAGAAAAGCTTACTTCCACCGTTTTTTAAAATCACAGCTTCTAGAAGGTTTACATGATTTCGTAAAAAACACGAGTTTTTAGAAAATGTGTTTTATTTCATAAATGGAATCTACAAAGTATGCACATTCTACGTCATAACGAATTTCTATAGTTTGCGCATGCGTTTGGAAATAAGAAATGCTTACTTCCCCCGTTTATTAAAATCACAGCTTCTAGAAGGTTTACATGATTTCTTAAAAAACACGAGTTTTTAGAAAATGTGTTTTATTTCCTAAATGGAATCAACAAAGTATGCACATTCTACGTCATAACGACTTTCTATAGGTTGCGCATGCGTCCGGAAATAAGAAAAGCTTACTTCCACCGTTTTTTAAAATCACAGCGTCTAGAAGGTTTACATGATTACGTAAAAAACACGAGTTTTTATAAAATGTGTTTTATTTCACAAATGGAATGTACAAAGTATGCACATTCTACGTCATAACGACTTTCTATAGTTTGCGCATGCGTCTGGAAATAAGAAAAGCTTACTTGCACCGTTTTTTAAAATCACAGCTTCTAGAAGGTTTACATGATTTCGTAAAAAACACGAGTTTTTAGAAAATGTGTTTTATTTCATAAATGGAATCTACAAAGTATGCACATTCTACGTCATAATGACTTTCTATAGTTTGTGCATGCGTCTGGAAATAAGAAAAGCTTACTTCCCCCGTTTTTTAAAATCACAGCTTCTAGAAGGTTTCATGATTTCTTAAAAAACACGACTTTTTAGAAAATGTCTTTTATTTCATAAATTGAATCAACAAAGTATGCAAATTCTAGGTCATAACGACTTTCTATAGTTTCGCATGCGTCCGGAAATAAGAAAATCTTACTTCCACCGTTTTTTAAAATCACAGCTTCTTGAAGGTTTACATGATTTCGTAAAAAACACGAGTTTTTAGAAAATGTGTTTTATTTCATAAATGGAATCTACAAAGTATGCACATTCTACGTCATAATGACTTTCTATAGTTTGCGCATGCGTCCGGAAATAAAAAAGCTTACCTCCCCCGTTTTTTAAAATCACAGATTCTAGAAGGTTTACATGATTTCGTAAAAAACACGAGTTTTTAGAAAATGTGTTTTATTTCATAAATAGAATCAACAAAGTATGCACATTCTATCTAATAACGACTTTCTTAATTTTGCGCATGCGTCCGGAAATAAGAAAAGCTTACATCCACCGTTTTTTAAAATCACAGCTTCTAGAAGCTTTACATGATTTCGTAAAAAACACAAGTTTTTAGAAAATGTGTTTTATTTCATAAATGGAATCTACAAAGTATGCACATTCTACGTCATAACGACTTTCTATAGTTTGCGCATGCGTCCGGAAATAAGAAAAGCTTACTTCCACCGTTTTTTAAAATCATAGCATCTAGAAGGTTTACATGATTTCGTAAAAAACAAGAGTTTTTAGTAAATGTGTTTTATTTCATAAATGGAATCTACAAAGTATGCACATTCTACGTCATAACGACTTTCTATAGTTTGCGCATTCGTCCGGAAATAAGAAAAGCTTGCATCCACCGTTTTTTAAAATCATAGCTTCTAGAAGGTTTACATGATTTCGTAAAAAACACGAGTTTTTATAAAATGTGTTTTATTTCACAAATGGAATGTACAAAGTATGCACATTCTACGTCATAACGACTTTCTATAGTTTGCGCATGCGTTTGGAAATAAGAAAAGCTTACTTCCCCCTTTTTTTAAAATCACAGCTTCTAGAAGGTTTACATGATTTCTTAAAAAACACGAGTTTTTAGAAAATGTGTTTTATTTCATAAATGGAATTTACAAAGTATGCACATTCTACGTCATAACGACTTTCTATAGTTTGCGCATGCGTTTGGAAATAAGAAAAGCTTAATTCCCACGTTTTTTAAAATCACAGCTTCTAGAAGGTTTACATGATTTCTTAAAAAACATGAGTTTTTAGAAAATGTGTTTTATTTCATAAATGGAATCAACAAAGTATGCACATTCTACATCATAACGACTTTCTATAGGTTGCGCATGCGTCCGGAATTAAGAAAAGTTTACTTCCAACGTTTTTTAAAATCACAGCTTCTAGAAGGTTTAAATGATTTCGTAAAAAACACGAGTTTTTAGAAAATGTGTTTTATTTCATAAATGGAGTCTACAAAGTATGCACATTCTATGTCATAACGACTTTCTATAGTTTGCGCATGCGTCCGGAAATAAGAAAAGCTTACCTGCCCCTTTTTTTAAAATCACAGATTCTAGAAGCTTTACATGATTTCGTAAAAAACAAGAGTTTTTAGAAAATCTGTTTTATTTCATAAATGGAATCTACAAAGTATGCACATTCTACGTCATAACGACTTTCTATAGTTTGCGCATTCGTCCGGAAATAAGAAAAGCTTGCATCCACCGTTTTTTAAAATCATAGCTTCTAGAAGGTTTACATGATTTCGTAAAAAACATGAGTTTTTAGAAAATGTGTTTTATTTCAAAATGGAATCAACAAAGTATGCAGATTCTACGTCATAACGACTTTCTATAGTTTGCGCATGCGTCCGGAAATAAGAAATGCTTACCTCCCCCGTTTTGTAAAATCACAGATTCCAGAAGGTTTACATGATTTCGTAAAAAACACGAGTTTTTATAAAATGTGTTTTATTTCATAAATAGAATCAACAAAGTATGCACATTCTATGTCATAACGACTTTCTATAGTTTGTGCATGCGTCGGGAAATAAGAAAAGCTTACTTCCCCCGTTTTTTAAAATCACAGCTTCTAGAAGGTTTACATGATTTCTTAAAAAACACGAGTTTTTAGAAAATATGTTTTATTTCATAAATGGAATCTACAAAGTATGCACATTCTACGTCATAACGACTTTCTATAGTTTGCGCATGCGTTTGGAAATAAGAAAAGCTTACTTCCCCCCTTTTTTAAAATCACAGCTTCTAGAAGGTTTACATGATTTCTTAAAAAACACGAGTTTTTAGAAAATGTGTTTTATTTCATAAATGGAATCAACAAAGTATGTACATTCTACGTCATAACGACTTTCTATAGTTTGCGCATGCGTCCGGAAATAAGAAAAGCTTACTTCCACCGTTTTTTAAAATCACACCTTCTAGAAGGTTTACATGATTTCGTAAAAAACATGAGTTTTTAGAAAATATGTTTTATTTCATAAATGGAATCAACAAAGTATGCACGTTCTACGTCATAACGACTTTCTATAGTTTGCGCATTCGTCTGGAAATAAGAAAAGCTTACTTCCAACGTTTTTTAAAATCACAGCTTCTAGAAGGTTTACATGATTTCTTAAAAAACACGAGTTTTTAGAAAATGTGTTTTATTTCATAAATGGAATCTACAAAGTATGCACATTCTACGTCATAACGACTTTCTATAGTTTGCGCATGCGTTTGGAAATAAGAAAAGCTTACTTCCCCCGTTTATTAAAATCACAGTTTCTAGAAGGTTCACATGATTTCTTAAAAAACACGAGTTTTTAGAAAATGTGTTTGATTTCATAAATGGAATCAACAAAGTATGCACATTCTACATCATAACGACTTTCTATAGGTTGCGCATGCGTCCGGAACTAAGAAAAGCTTACTTCCATCGTTTTTTAAAATCACCGCTTCTAGAAGGTTTACATGATTTCTTAAAAAGCACGAGTTTTTAGAAAATATGTTTTATTTCATAAATGGAATCTACAAAGTATGCACATTCTACGTTATAACGACTTTCTATAGTTTGCGCATGCGTTTGGAAATAAGAAAAGCTTACTTCCACCCTTTTTTAAAATCACAGCTTCTAGAAGGTTTACATGATTTCGTAAAAAACACGAGTTTTTGGAAAATGTGTTTTATTTCATAAATGGAATCTACAAAGTATGCACATTCTACGTCATAATGACTTTCTATAGTTTGCGCATCCGTCTGGAAATAAGAAAAGCTTACTTCCCCCGTTTTTTAAAATCACAGCTTCTAGAAGGTTTACATGATTTCTTAAAAAGCACGAGTTTTTAGAAAATGTGTTTTATTTCCTAAATGGAATCAAAAAAGTATTCAGATTCTACATCATAACGACTTTCTATAGTTTGCGCATGCATCCAGAAATAAGAAAAGCTTTCCTCCCCCGTTTTTTAAAATCACAGATTCTAGAAGGTTTATATGATTTCGTAAAAAACACGAGTTTTTAGAAAATGTGTTTTATTTCGTAAATAGAATCAACAAAGTATGCACATTCTATGTCATAACAACTTTCTATAGTTTGCGCATGCGTCCGGAAATAAGAAAAGCTTACTTCCACCGTTTTTTAAAATCACAGCTTCTAGATGGTTTACATGATTTCGTAAAAAACACGACTTTTTAGAAAATGTGTTTTATTTCATAAATGGAATCTACAAAGTATGCACATTCTACGTCATAACGACTTTCTATAGTTTGCGCATGCGTTTGGAAATAAGAAAAGCTACTTCCCCCGTTTTTTAAAATCACAGCTTCTAGAAGGTTTACATGATTTCTTAAAAAACACAAGTTTTTAGAAAATGTGTTTTATTTCATAAATGGAATCTACAAAGTATGCACATTCTACGTTATAACGACTTTCTATAGTTTGCGCATGTGTCCGGAAATAAGAAAAGCTTACCTCCCCCGTTTTTTAAAATCACAGATTGTAGAAGGTTTACATGATTTCGTAAAAAACACGAGTTTTTAGAAAATGTGTTTTATTTCATAAATGGAATCTACAAAGTATGCACATTCTACATCATAACGAATTTCTATAGTTTGCGCATACGTCCGGAAATAAGAAAAGCTTACCTCCCCCGTTTTTTAAAATCACAGATTCTAGAAGGTTTACATGATTTCGTAAAAAACACGGGTTTTTAGAAAATGTGTTTTATTTCATAAATAGAATCAACAAAGTATGCATATTCTAGGTCATAACGACTTTCTATAGGTTGCGCATGTGTCCGGAAATAAGAAAAGCTTACTTCCACCGTTTTTAAAATCACAGCTTCTACAAGGTTTACATGATTTCGTAAAAAACACGAGTTTTTAGAAAATGTGTTTTATTTCATAAATGGAATCTACAAAGTATGCACATTCTACGTCATAATGACTTTCTATAGTTTGTGCATGCGTCTGGAAATAAGAAAAGCTTACTTCCCCCGTTTTTTAAAATCACAGCTTCTAGAAGGTTTCATGATTTCTTAAAAAACACGACTTTTTAGAAAATGTGTTTTATTTCATAAATTGAATCAACAAAGTATGCACATTCTAGGTCATAACGACTTTCTATAGTTTCGCATGCGTCCGGAAATAAGAAAATCTTACTTCCACCGTTTTTTAAAATCACAGCTTCTTGAAGGTTTACATGATTTCGTAAAAAACACGAGTTTTTAGAAAATGTGTTTTATTTCATAAATGGAATCTACAAAGTATGCACATTCTACGTCATAATGACTTTCTATAGTTTGCGCATGCGTCCGGAAATAAGAAAAGCTTACCTCCCCCGTTTTTTAAAATCACAGATTCTAGAAGTTTTACATGATTTCGTAAAAAACACGAGTTTTTAGAAAATGTGTTTTATTTCATAAATAGAATCAACAAAGTATGCACATTCTATGTCATAACGACTTTCTAAAGTTTGCGCATGCGTCCGGAAACAAGAAAAGCTTACATCCACCGTTTTTTAAAATCACAGCTTCTAGAAGCTTTACATGATTTCGTAAAAAACACAAGTTTTTAGAAAATGTGTTTTATTTCATAAATGGAATCTACAAAGTATGCACATTCTACGTCATAACGACTTTCTATAGTTTGCGCATGCGTCCGGAAATAAGAAAAGCTTACTTCCACCGTTTTTTAAAATCATAGCATCTAGAAGGTTTACATGATTTCGTAAAAAACAAGAGTTTTTAGAAAATGTGTTTTATTTCATAAATGGAATCTACAAAGTATGCACATTCTACGTCATAACGACTTTCTATATTTTACGCATGCGTCCGGAAATAAGAAAAGCTTACCTCCCCCGTTTTTTAAAATCACAGATTCTAGAAGGTTTACATGATTTCGTAAAAAATACGAGTTTTTTGAAAATTTGTTTTATTTCATAAATAGAATCAACAAAGTATGCACATTCTACATCATAACGACTTTCTATAGGTTGCGCATGCGTCTGGAATTAAGAAAAGTTTACTTCCACCATTTTTTAAAATCACAACTTCTAGAAGGTTCACATGATTTTGTAAAAAACACGAGTTTTTAGAAAATGTGTTTTATTTCATAAATGGAATCTACAAAGTATGCACATTCTACGTCATAATGACTTTCTATAGTTTGCGCTTGCGTCTGGAAATAAGAAAAGCTTACTTCCCCCGTTTTTTAAAATCACAGCTTCTAGAAGTTTTCATAATTTCTTAAAAAACATGAGTTTTTAGAAAATGTGTTTTATTTCGTAAATGGAATCAAGAAAGTATGCAGATTCTACGTCATAACGACTTTCTATAGTTTGCACATGCGTCCGGAAATAAGAAAAGCTTACCTCCCCCGTTTTTTAGAATCACAGATTCTAGAAGGTTTACATGATTTCGTAAAAAACACGAGTTTTTAGAAAATGTGTTTTATTTCATAAATAGAATCAACTGAGTATGCACATTCTACGTCATAACGACTTTCTATATTTTGTGCATGCGTCCGGAAATAAGAAAAGCTTACTTCCCCCGTTTTTTAAAACCACAGCTTCTAGAAAGTTTATATGGTTTGTTAAAAAACACGAGTTTTTAGAAAATGTGTTTTATTTCATAAATGGAATCTACAAAGTATGCACATGCTACGTCATAACGAATTTCTATAGTTTCCGCATGCGTTTGGAAATAAGAAATGCTTACTTCCCCCGTTTATTAAAATCACAGCTTCTAGAAGGTTTACATGATTTCTTAAAAAAACACGAGTTTTTAGAAAATGTGTTTTATTTCATAAATGGAATCAACAAAGTGAGCACATTCTACATCATAATGACTTTGTATAGGTTGCGCATGCTTCCGGAAATAAGAAAAGCTTACTTCCCCCATTTTTTAAAATCACAGCTTCTAGAAGGTTTACATGATTTCGTCAAAAACACGAGTTTTTAGAAAATGTGTTTTATTTCATAAATGGAATCTACAAATTATGCACATTCTACGTCATAACGACTTTCTATAGTTTGCGCATGCGTTTGGAAATAAGAAAAGCTTACCTCCCCCATTTTTTAAAATCACAGCTTCTAGAAGGTTTACATCCTTTCGTAAAAAACACGAGTTTTTAGAAAATGTGTTTTATTTCATAAATGGAATCAACAAAGTATGCACATTCTACGTCATAACGACTTTCTATAGTTTGCGCATGCGTCCGGAAATAAGAAAAGCTTACTTCCCCCGTTTTTTAAAATCACAGCTTCTGGAAGGTTTACATGATTTCGTAAAAAACAAGAGTTTTTAGAAAATGTGTTTTATTTCATAAATGGAATCTACAAAGTATGCATATTCTATGTCATAATGACTTTCTATAGTTTGCGCATGCGACCAGAAATAAGAAAAGCTTACTTCCCCCGTTTTTTAAAGTCACGGCTTCTAGAAGGTTTACATGATTTCTTAAAAAACACGAGTTTTTAGAAAATGTGTTTTATTTCATAAATGGAATCTACAAAGTATGCACATTCTACGTCATAACGACTTTCTATAGTTTGCGCATGCGTTTGGAAATAAGAAAAGCTTACTTCCCCCGTTTATTAAAATCACAGTTTCTAGAAGGTTCACATGATTTCTTAAAAAACACGAGTTTTTAGAAAATGTGTTTGATTTCATAAATGGAATCAACAAAGTATGCACATTCTACATCATAACGACTTTCTATAGGTTGCGCATGCGTCCGGAACTAAGAAAAGCTTACTTCCATCGTTTTTTAAAATCACAGCTTCTAGAAGGTTTACATGATTTCTTAAAAAGCACGAGTTTTTAGAAAATATGTTTTATTTCATAAATGGAATCTACAAAGTATGCACATTCTACGTTATAACGACTTTCTATAGTTTGCGCATGCGTTTGGAAATAAGAAAAGCTTACTTCCACCCTTTTTTAAAATCACAGCTTCTAGAAGGTTTACATGATTTCGTAAAAAACACGAGTTTTTGGAAAATGTGTTTTATTTCATAAATGGAATCTACAAAGTATGCACATTCTACGTCATAACGACTTTCTATAGTTTGCGCATGCGTCCGGAAATAAGAAAAGCTTACCTCCCCCGTTTTTTAAAATCACATATTCTAGAAGGTTTACATGATTTCGTAAAAAACACGAGATTTTAGAAAATGTGTTTTATTTCATAAATGGAATCTACAAACTATGCACATTCTACGTCATAACGACTTTCTATAGTTTGCGCATACGTCCGGAAATAAGAAAAGCTTACTTCCACCGTTTCTTAAAATCACAGCTTCTAGAAGGTTTACATGATTTCGTAAAAAACATGAGTTTTTAGAAAATGTGTTTCATTTCATAAATGGAATCTACAAAGTATGCACATTCTACATCATAACGACTTTCTATAGTTTGCGCATGCGTCCGGAAATAAGAAAAGCTTACTTCCCCCCGTTTTTTAAAATCACAGCTTCTGGAAGGTTTACATGATTTCGTAAAAAACAAGAGTTTTTAGAAAATGTGTTTTATTTCATAAATGGAATCTACAAAGTATGCATATTCTATGTCATAATGACTTTCTATAGTTTGCGCATGCGACCAGAAATAAGAAAAGCTTACTTCCCCCGTTTTTTAAAGTCACGGCTTCTAGAAGGTTTACATGATTTCTTAAAAAACACGAGTTTTTAGAAAATTTGTTTTATTTCATAAATGGAATCTACAAAGTATGCACATTCTACGTCATAACGACTTTCTATAGTTTGCGCATGCGTTTGGAAATAAGAAAAGCTTACTTCCCCCGTTTATTAAAATCACAGTTTCTAGAAGGTTCACATGATTTCTTAAAAAACACGAGTTTTTAGAAAATGTGTTTGATTTCATAAATGGAATCAACAAAGTATGCACATTCTACATCATAACGACTTTCTATAGGTTGCGCATGCGTCCGGAACTAAGAAAAGCTTACTTCCATCGTTTTTTAAAATCACAGCTTCTAGAAGGTTTACATGATTTCTTAAAAAGCACGAGTTTTTAGAAAATATGTTTTATTTCATAAATGGAATCTACAAAGTATGCACATTCTACGTTATAACGACTTTCTATAGTTTGCGCATGCGTTTGGAAATAAGAAAAGCTTACTTCCACCCTTTTTTAAAATCACAGCTTCTAGAAGGTTTACATGATTTCGTAAAAAACACGAGTTTTTGGAAAATGTGTTTTATTTCATAAATGGAATCTACAAAGTATGCACATTCTACGTCATAACGACTTTCTATAGTTTGCGCATGCGTCCGGAAATAAGAAAAGCTTACCTCCCCCGTTTTTTAAAATCACATATTCTAGAAGGTTTACATGATTTCGTAAAAAACACGAGATTTTAGAAAATGTGTTTTATTTCATAAATAGAATCAACAAAGTATGCACATTCTACCTCATAACGACTTTCTATAGTTTGCGCATACGTCCGGAAATAAGAAAAGCTTACTTCCACCGTTTCTTAAAATCACAGCTTCTAGAAGGTTTACATGATTTCGTAAAAAACATGAGTTTTTAGAAAATGTGTTTCATTTCATAAATGGAATCTACAAAGTATGCACATTCTACATCATAACGACTTTCTATAGTTTGCGCATGCGTCCGGAAATAAGAAAAGCTTACCTCCCCCGTTTTTTAAAATCACATTTTCTAGAAGGTTTACATGATTTCGTAAAAAACACGAGTTTTTAGAAAATGTGTTTTATTTCATAAATGGAATCTACAAACTATGCACATTCTACGTCATAACGACTTTCTATAGTTTGCGCATGCATCCGGAAATAAGAAAAGCTTACTTCCACCATTTCTTAAAATCACAACTTCTAGAAGGTTTACATGATTTCGTAAAAAACACGAGTTTTTAGAAAATGTGTTTTATTTCATAAATGGAATCAACAAAGTATCTACATTCTACGTCATAACGACTTTCTATAGTTAGCGCATGCGTCCCGAAATAAGAAAAGCTTACTTCCACCGTTTTTTAAAATCACAGCTTCTAGAAGGTTTACATGATTTCGTAAAAAACGGGAGTTTTTAGAAAATCTGTTTTATTTCATAAATGGAATCAACAGAGTATGTACATTCTACGTCATAATGACTTTCTATAGTTTTCGCATTCATCCGAAAATAAGAAAAGCTTACTTCCACCGTTTTTTAAAATCACAGGTTCTAGAAGGTTTACATGATTTCGTAAAAAACAAGAGTTTGTAGAAAATATGTTTTATTTCATAAATGGAATCTACAAAGTATGCACATTCTACGTCATAACGACTTTCTATAGTTTGCGCATGCGACCGGAAATAAGAAAAGCTTACTTCCCCCGTTTTTTAAAATCACAGATTCTAGAAGGTTTACATGATTTGTTAAAAAACACGAGTTTTTTGAAAATGTGTTTTATTTCATAAATGGAATGTACAAAGTATGCACATTCTACGTCATAACGAATTTCTATAGTTTGCGCATGCGTTTGGAAATAAGAAAAGCTTACTTCCCCCGTTTATTAAAATCACAGCTTCTAGAAGGTTCACATGATTTCTTAAAAAACACGAGTTTTTAGAAAATGTTTTTTATTTCATAAATGGAATCTACAAAGTATTCAGTTTCTACGTCATAACGACTTTCTATAGTTTGCGCAGGCGTCCGGAAATAAGAAAAGCTTACTTCCACCGTTTTTTAAAATCAAAGCTTCCAGAAGCTTTACATGATTTCGTAAAAAACACAAGTTTTTAGAAAATGTGTTTTATTTCATAATTGGAATCTACAAAGTATGCACGTTCTACGTCATAATGACTTTCTATAGTTTGCGCATGCGTCTGGAAATAAGAAAAGCTTACTTCCCCCGTTTTTTAAAATCACAGCTTCTAGAAGGTTTCATGATTTCTCAAAAAACACGAGTATTTAGAAAATCTGTTTTATTTCATAAATGGAATCAACAAAGTATGCAGATTCTATGTCATAACGACTTTCTATAGTTTGTGAATGCGTCTGGAAATAAGAAAAGCTTACATCCCCCATTTTTTAAAATCACAGATTCCAAAAGGTTTACATGATATCGTAAAAAACACGAGTTTTTATAAAATGTGTTTTATTTCATAAATAGAATCAACAAAGTATACACATTCTACGTCATAACGACTTTCTATAGGTTGCGCATGCATCCGGAAATAAGAAAAGCTTACTTCCACCGTTTTTTAAAATCACAGCTTCTAGAAGGTTTCATCATTTCTTAAAAAACACTAGTTTTTAGAAAACGCGTTTTATTTCATAAATGGAATCAAAAAAGTATGCAGATTCTATGTCATAACGACTTTGTATAGTTTGCGCATGCGTCCGGAAATAAGAAAAGCTTACCTCCCCCGTTTTTTAAAATCACAGATTCTAGAAGGTTTACATGATTTCGTAAAAAACACGAGTTTTTAGAAAATGTGTTTTATTTCATAAATAGAATCAACAAAGTATGCACATTCTACGTCATAACGACTTTCTACAGTTTGCGCATGCGTGAGAAAATAAGAAAAGCTTACTTCCACCGTTTTTTAAAATCACAGCTTCTAGAAGCTTTACATGATTTCGTAAAAAACACGAGTTTTTAGAAAATGTGTTTTATTTCATAAATGGAATCTAGAAAGTATGCACATTCTACGTCATAACGACTTTCTATAGTTTGTGCATGCGTCCGGAAATAAGAAAACCTTACTTCCACCGGTTTTTAAAATCACAGCTTCTAGAAGGTTTACATGATTTCGTAAAAAACACAAGTTTTTAGAAAATGTGTTTTATTTCATAAATGGAATCTACAAACTATGCACATTCTACGTCATAACGACTTTCTATAGTTTGCGCATGCATCCGGAAATAAGAAAAGCTTACTTCCACCGTTTTTTAAAATCACAGCTTCTAGAAAGTTTACATGATTTCGTAAAAAACACGAGTTTTTAGAAAATGTATTTTATTTCATAAATGGAATCTACAAAGTATGCACATTCTACATCATAACGACTTTCTATAGTTTCCGCATGCATCCGGATATAAGAAAAGCTTACTTCCACCGTTTTTTAAAATCACAGCTTCTAGAAGGTTTACATCATTTCGTAAAAAACACGAGTTTTTAGAAAAAGTGTTTTATTTCATCAATGGAATCTACAAAGTATGCACATTCTACATGATAATGAATTTCTATAGTTTGCGCATGCGTCCGGAAATAAGATAAGCTTACTTCCCCCGTTTTTTAAAATCACAGCTTCTAGAAGCTTTACATGATTTCTTAAAAAACACGAATTTTTAGAAAATGTGTTTTATTTCATAAATGGAATCAATAAAGTATACACATTCTATGTCATAACGACTTTCTATAGGTTGCACATGCGTCCGGAAATAAGAAAAGCTTACTTCCACCGTTTCTTAAAACCACAGCTTCTAGAAGGTTTACATGATTTCGTAAAAAACATGATTTTTTAGAAAATGTGTTTTATTTCATAAATGGAATCAACAAAGTATGCACATTCTATGTCATAACGACTTTCTATAGTTTGCGCATTCGTCCGGAAATAAGAAAAGCTTACCTCCCCTGTTTTTTAAAATCATAGATTCTAGAAGGTTTACATGATTTCGTAAAAAACACGAGTTTTTAGAAAATGTGTTTTATTTCATAAATAGAATCAACAAAGTATGCACATACGTCATAAGGACTTTCTATAGTAAGTGCATGCATTCGGAAATAAGAAAAGCTTACTTCCACCGTTTTTTAAAATCACAGCTTCTAGAAGGTTTACATGATTTCGTAAAAAACACGAGTTTTTAGAAAATGTGTTTTATTTCATAAATGGAATATACAAAGTATGCACATTCTACGTCATAACGACTTTCTATAGTTTGCGCATGCGTCTGGAAATAAGAAAAGCTTACTTTCACTGTTTTTTAAAATCACAACTTCTAGAAGGTGTACATGATTTCGTAAAAAACACGAGTTTTTAGAAAATGTGTTTTATTTCATAAATGGAATATAAAAAGTATGCACACTCTACGTCATAACGACTTTCTATAGTTTGCGCATGCATTCGGAAATAAGAAAAGCTTACCTCCCCCGTATTTTAAAATCACAGATTCTAGAAGGTTTACATGATTTCGTAAAAAACACGAGTTTTTAGAAAATGTGTTTTATTTCATAAATAGAATCAACAAAGTATGCACATTCTACGTCATAACGACTTTCTTTAGCTTGCACATGCGTCCGGAAATAAGAAAAGCTTACTTCCACCGTTTTTTAAAATCACAGCTTCTAGAAGCTTTACATGATTTCGTAAAAAACACGAGGTTTTAGAAAATGTGTTTTATTTCATAAATGGAATCTACAAAGTATGCACATTCTATCTCATAACGACTTTCTATAGTTTGCATATGCGTCCAGAAATAAGAAAAGCTTACTTCCATCGTTTTTTAAAATCACAGCTTCTAGAAGATTTACATGATTTCGTAAAAAACACGAGTTTATAGAAAATGTGTTTTATTTCATCAATGGAATATACAAAGTATGCACATTCTACGTCATAACGACTTTCTATAGTTTGCGCATGCGTCCGGAAATAAGAAAAGCTTACTTCCACCGTTTTTTAAAATCACAGCTTCTAGAAGGTTTACATGATTTCGTAAAAAACACGAGTTTTTGGAAAATGTGTTTTATTTCATAAATGGAATCTACAAAGTATGCACATTCTACGTCATAACGACTTTCTATAGTTTGCGCATGCGTCCGGAAATAAGAAAAGCTTACCTCCCCCGTTTTTTAAAATCACATATTCTAGAAGGTTTACATGATTTCGTAAAAAACACGAGATTTTAGAAAATGTGTTTTATTTCATAAATGGAATCTACAAACTATGCACATTCTACGTCATAACGACTTTCTATAGTTTGCGCATGCATCCGGAAATAAGAAAAGCTTACTTCCACCATTTCTTAAAATCACAACTTCTAGAAGGTTTACATGATTTCGTAAAAAACACGAGTTTTTAGAAAATGTGTTTCATTTCATAAATGGAATCTACAAAGTATGCACATTCTACGTCATAACGACTTTCTATAGTTTGCGCATGCGTCAAGAAATAAGAAAAGCTTACCTCCCCCGTTTTTTAAAATCACATATTCTAGAAGGTTTACATGATTTTGTAAAAAAAAACGAGTTTTTAGAAAAAGTGTTTTATTTCATAAATAGAATCAACAAAGTATGCACATGCTACGTCATAACAACTTTCTATAGTTTCCACATGCGTCCGGAAATAAGAAAAGCTTACTTCCACCGTTTCTTAAAATCACAGCTTCTGGAATGTTTACATGATTTCCTAAAAAACACGAGTTTTTAGAAAATGTGTTTTATTTCATAAATAGAATCAACAAAGTATGCACATTCTACCTCATAACGACTTTCTATAGTTTGCGCATACGTCCGGAAATAAGAAAAGCTTACTTCCACCGTTTCTTAAAATCACAGCTTCTAGAAGGTTTACATGATTTCGTAAAAAACATGAGTTTTTAGAAAATGTGTTTCATTTCATAAATGGAATCTACAAAGTATGCACATTCTACATCATAACGACTTTCTATAGTTTGCGCATGCGTCCGGAAATAAGAAAAGCTTACCTCCCCCCGTTTTTTAAAATCACATTTTCTAGAAGGTTTACATGATTTCGTAAAAAACACGAGTTTTTAGAAAATGTGTTTTATTTCATAAATAGAATCAACAAAGTATTCACATGCTACGTCATAACGACTTTCTATAGTTTCTGCATGCGTCCGGAAATAAGAAAAGCTTACTTCCACCGTTTCTTAAAATCACAGCTTCTGGAAGGCTTACATGATTTCGTAAAAAACACGAGTTTTTAGAAAATGTGTTTCATTTCATAAACGGAATCTACAAAGTATGCAAATTCTACGTCATAACGACTTTCTATAGTTTGCTCATGCGTCCGGAAATAAGAAAAGCTTACCTCCCCCGTTTTTTAAAATCACATATTCTAGAAGGTTTACATGATTTCGTAAAAAACACGAGTTTTTAGAAAATGTGTTTTATTTCATAAATGGTATCCACAAAGTATGCACATTCTACGTCATAACGACTTTCTATTGTATGCGCATGCATCCGGAAATAAGAAAAGCTTACCTCCCCCGTTTTTTAAAATCACATATTCTAGAAGGTTTACATGATTTCGTAAAAAACACGAATTTTTAGAAAATGTGTTTTATTTCATCAATAGAATGAACAAAGTATGCACATTCTACGTCATAACAACTTTCTATAGGTTGCGCATGCGTCCGGAAATACGAAAAGCTTATTTCCACCGTTTTTTAAAATCACAGCTTCTAGAAGTTTTACATGATTTCGTAAAAAACATGAGTTTTTAGAAAATGTGTTTTATTTCATAAATGGAATCTACAAAGTATGCATATTCTATGTCATAATGACTTTCTATAGTTTGCGCATGCGACCAGAAATAAGAAAAGCTTACTTCCCCCGTTTTTTAAAGTCACGGCTTCTAGAAGGTTTACATGATTTCTTAAAAAACACGAGTTTTTAGAAAATGTGTTTTATTTCATAAATGGAATCTACAAAGTATGCACATTCTACGTCATAACGACTTTCTATAGTTTGCGCATGCGTTTGGAAATAAGAAAAGCTTACTTCCCCCGTTTATTAAAATCACAGTTTCTAGAAGGTTCACATGATTTCTTAAAAAACACGAGTTTTTAGAAAATGTGTTTGATTTCATAAATGGAATCAACAAAGTATGCACATTCTACATCATAACGACTTTCTATAGGTTGCGCATGCGTTTGGAAATAAGAAAAGCTTACTTCCACCCTTTTTTAAAATCACAGCTTCTAGAAGGTTTACATGATTTCGTAAAAAACACGAGTTTTTGGAAAATGTGTTTTATTTCATAAATGGAATCTACAAAGTATGCACATTCTACGTCATAATGACTTTCTATAGTTTGCGCATCCGTCTGGAAATAAGAAAAGCTTACTTCCCCCATTTTTTAAAATCACAGCTTCTAGAAGGTTTACATGATTTCGTAAAAAACACGAGTTTTTGGAAAATGTGTTTTATTTCATAAATGGAATCTACAAAGTATGCACATTCTACGTCATAATGACTTTCTATAGTTTGCGCATCCGTCTGGAAATAAGAAAAGCTTACTTCCCCCATTTTTTAAAGTCACGGCTTCTAGAAGGTTTACATGATTTCTTAAAAAACACGAGTTTTTAGAAAATGTGTTTGATTTCATAAATGGAATCAACAAAGTATGCACATTCTACATCATAACGACTTTCTATAGGTTGCGCATGCGTCCGGAACTAAGAAAAGCTTACTTCCATCGTTTTTTAAAATCACAGCTTCTAGAAGGTTTACATGATTTCTTAAAAAGCACGAGTTTTTAGAAAATATGTTTTATTTCATAAATGGAATCTACAAAGTATGCACATTCTACGTTATAACGACTTTCTATAGTTTGCGCATGCGTTTGGAAATAAGAAAAGCTTACTTCCACCCTTTTTTAAAATCACAGCTTCTAGAAGGTTTACATGATTTCGTAAAAAACACGAGTTTTTGGAAAATGTGTTTTATTTCATAAATGGAATCTACAAAGTATGCACATTCTACGTCATAATGACTTTCTATAGTTTGCGCATCCGTCTGGAAATAAGAAAAGCTTACTTCCCCCATTTTTTAAAATCACAGCTTCTAGAAGGTTTACATGATTTCTTAAAAAGCACGAGTTTTTAGAAAATGTGTTTTATTTCCTAAATGGAATCAACAAAGTATTCAGATTCTACATCATAACGACTTTCTATAGTTTGCGCATGCATCCAGAAATAAGAAAAGCTTACCTCCCCCGTTTTTTAAAATCACAGATTCTAGAAGGTTTATATGATTTCGTAAAAAACACGAGTTTTTAGAAAATGTGTTTTATTTCGTAAATAGAATCAACAAAGTATGCACATTCTATGTCATAACAACTTTCTATAGTTTGCGCATGATTCCGGAAATAAGAAAAGCTTACTTCCACCGTTTTTTAAAATCACAGCTTCTAGAAGGTTTACATGATTTCGTAAAAAACACGACTTTTTAGAAAATGTGTTTTATTTCATAAATGGAATCTACAAAGTATGCACATTCTACGTCATAACGACTTTCTATAGTTTGCGCATGCGTTTGGAAATAAGAAAAGCTACTTCCCCCGTTTTTTAAAATCACAGCTTCTAGAAGGTTTACATGATTTCTTAAAAAACACAAGTTTTTAGAAAATGTGTTTTATTTCATAAATGGAATCTACAAAGTATGCACATTCTACGTTATAACGACTTTCTATAGTTTGCGCATGTGTCCGGAAATAAGAAAAGCTTACCTCCCCCGTTTTTTAAAATCACAGATTGTAGAAGGTTTACATGATTTCGTAAAAAACACGAGTTTTTAGAAAATGTGTTTTATTTCATCAATGGAATCTACAAAGTATGCACATTCTACATCATAACGACTTTCTATAGTTTGCGCATACGTCCGGAAATAAGAAAAGCTTACCTCCCCCGTTTTTTAAAATCACAGATTCTAGAAGGTTTACATGATTTCGTAAAAAACACGGGTTTTTAGAAAATGTGTTTTATTTCATAAATAGAATCAACAAAGTATGCATATTCTAGGTCATAACGACTTTCTATAGGTTGCGCATGTGTCCGGAAATAAGAAAAGCTTACTTCCACCGTTTTTAAAATCACAGCTTCTACAAGGTTTACATGATTTCGTAAAAAACACGAGTTTTTAGAAAATGTGTTTTATTTCATCAATGGAATCTACAAAGTATGCACATTCTACGTCATAATGACTTTCTATAGTTTGTGCATGCGTCTGGAAATAAGAAAAGCTTACTTCCCCCGTTTTTTAAAATCACAGCTTCTAGAAGGTTTCATGATTTCTTAAAAAACACGACTTTTTAGAAAATGTGTTTTATTTCATAAATTGAATCAACAAAGTATGCACATTCTAGGTCATAACGACTTTCTATAGTTTCGCATGCGTCCGGAAATAAGAAAATCTTACTTCCACCGTTTTTTAAAATCACAGCTTCTTGAAGGTTTACATGATTTCGTAAAAAACACGAGTTTTTAGAAAATGTGTTTTATTTCATAAATGGAATCTACAAAGTATGCACATTCTACGTCATAATGACTTTCTATAGTTTGCGCATGCGTCCGGAAATAAGAAAAGCTTACCTCCCCCGTTTTTTAAAATCACAGATTCTAGAAGGTTTACATGATTTCGTAAAAAACACGAGTTTTTAGAAAATGTGTTTTATTTCATAAATAGAATCAACAAAGTATGCACATTCTATGTCATAACGACTTTCTAAAGTTTGCACATGCGTCCGGAAATAAGAAAAGCTTACATCCACCGTTTTTTAAAATCACAGCTTCTAGAAGCTTTACATGATTTCGTAAAAAACACAAGTTTTTAGAAAATGTGTTTTATTTCATAAATGGAATCTACAAAGTATGCACATTCTACGTCATAACGACTTTCTATAGTTTGCGCATGCGTCCGGAAATAAGAAAAGCTTACTTCCACCATTTTTTAAAATCATAGCATCTAGAAGGTTTACATGATTTCGTAAAAAACAAGAGTTTTTAGAAAATGTGTTTTATTTCATAAATGGAATCTACAAAGTATGCACATTCTACGTCATAACAACTTTCTATATTTTACGCATGCGTCCGGAAATAAGAAAAGCTTACCTCCCCCGTTTTTTAAAATCACAGATTCTAGAAGGTTTACATGATTTCGTAAAAAATACGATTTTCTTGAAAATTTGTTTTATTTCATAAATAGAATCAACAAAGTATGCACATTCTACATCATAACGACTTTCTATAGGTTGCGCATGCGTCCAGAATTAAGAAAAGTTTACTTCCACCATTTTTTAAAATCACAACTTCTAGAAGGTTCACATGATTTTGTAAAAAACACGAGTTTTTAGAAAATGTGTTTTATTTCATAAATGGAATCTACAAAGTATGCACATTCTACGTCATAATGACTTTCTATAGTTTGCGCTTGCGTCTGGAAATAAGAAAAGCTTACTTCCCCCGTTTTTTAAAATCACAGCTTCCACATGATTTCTTAAAAAACACGAGTTTTTAGAAAATGTATTTTATTTCATAAACGGAATCAACAAAGTATGCACATTCTACGTCATAACAACTTTCTATAGTTTGCGCATGCGTTCGGAAATAAGAAAAGCTTACTTCCCCCTTTTTTTAAAATCACAGCTTCTAGAAGGTTTACATGGTTTCTTAAAAAACACGAGTTTTAAGAAAATGTGTTTTATTTCATAAATGGAATCAACAATGTATGCACATTCTACGTTATAACGACTTTCTATAGTTTGCGCATGTGTCCGGAAATAAGAAAAGCTTACCTCCCCCGTTTTTTAAAATCACAGATTGTAGAAGGTTTACATGATTTCGTAAAAAACACGAGTTTTTAGAAAATGTGTTTTATTTCATAAATGGAACCTACAAAGTATGCACATTCTACATCATAACGACTTTCTATAGTTTGCGCATACGTCCGGAAATAAGAAAAGCTTACCTCCCCCGTTTTTTAAAATCACAGATTCTAGAAGGTTTACATGATTTCGTAAAAAACACGGGTTTTTAGAAAATGTGTTTTATTTCATAAATAGAATCAACAAAGTATGCATATTCTAGGTCATAACGACTTTCTATAGGTTGCGCATGTGTCCGGAAATAAGAAAAGCTTACTTCCACCGTTTTTAAAATCATAGCTTCTACAAGGTTTACATGATTTCGTAAAAAACACGAGTTTTTAGAAAATGTGTTTTATTTCATAAATGGAATCTACAAAGTATGCACATTCTACGTCATAATGACTTTCTATAGTTTGTGCATGCGTCTGGAAATAAGAAAAGCTTACTTCCCCCGTTTTTTAAAATCACAGCTTCTAGAAGGTTTCATGATTTCTTAAAAAACACGACTTTTTAGAAAATGTGTTTTATTTCATAAATTGAATCAACAAAGTATGCACATTCTAGGTCATAACGACTTTCTATAGTTTCGCATGCGTACGGAAATAAGAAAATCTTACTTCCACCGTTTTTTAAAATCACAGCTTCTTGAAGGTTTACATGATTTCGTAAAAAACACGAGTTTTTAGAAAATGTGTTTTATTTCATAAATGGAATCTACAAAGTATGCACATTCTACGTCATAATGACTTTCTATAGTTTGCGCATGCGTCCGGAAATAAGAAAAGCTTACCTCCCCCGTTTTTTAAAATCACAGATTCTAGAAGGTTTACATGATTTCGTAAAAAACACGAGTTTTTAGAAAATGTGTTTTATTTCATAAATAGAATCAACAAAGTATGCACATTCTATGTCATAACGACTTTCTAAAGTTTGCACATGCGTCCGGAAATAAGAAAAGCTTACATCCACCGTTTTTTAAAATCACAGCTTCTAGAAGCTTTACATGATTTCGTAAAAAACACAAGTTTTTAGAAAATGTGTTTTATTTCATAAATGGAATCTACAAAGTATGCACATTCTACGTCATAACGACTTTCTATAGTTTGCGCATGCGTCCGGAAATAAGAAAAGCTTACTTCCACTGTTTTTTAAAATCATAGCATCTAGAAGGTTTACATGATTTCGTAAAAAACAAGAGTTTTTAGAAAATGTGTTTTATTTCATAAATGGAATCTACAAAGTATGCACATTCTACGTCATAACAACTTTCTATATTTTACGCATGCGTCCGGAAATAAGAAAAGCTTACCTCCCCCGTTTTTTAAAATCACAGATTCTAGAAGGTTTACATGATTTCGTAAAAAATACGATTTTTTTGAAAATTTGTTTTATTTCATAAATAGAATCACCAAAGTATGCACATTCTACATCATAACGACTTTCTATAGGTTGCGCATGCGTCCAGAATTAAGAAAAGTTTACTTCCACCATTTTTTAAAATCACAACTTCTAGAAGGTTCACATGATTTTGTAAAAAACACGAGTTTTTAGAAAATGTGTTTTATTTCATAAATGGAATCTACAAAGTATGCACATTCTACGTCATAATGACTTTCTATAGTTTGCGCTTGCGTCTGGAAATAAGAAAAGCTTACTTCCCCCGTTTTTTAAAATCACAGCTTCTAGAAGTTTTCATAATTTCTTAAAAAACATGAGTTTTTAGAAAATGTGTTTTATTTCATAAATGGAATCAAGAAAGTATGCAGATTCTACGTCATAACGACTTTCTATAGTTTGCACATGCGTCCGGAAATAAGAAAAGCTTACCTCCCCCGTTTTTTAGAATCACAGATTCTAGAAGGTTTACATGATTTCGTAAAAAACACGAGTTTTTAGAAAATGTGTTTTATTTCATAAATAGAATCAACTGAGTATGCACATTCTACGTCATAACGACTTTCTATATTTTGTGCATGCGTCCGGAAATAAGAAAAGCTTACTTCCCCCGTTTTTTAAAACCACAGCTTCTAGAAAGTTTATATGGTTTGTTAAAAAACACGAGTTTTTAGAAAATGCGTTTTATTTCATAAATGGAATCTACAAAGTATGCACATGCTACGTCATAACGAATTTCTATAGTTTTCGCATGCGTTTGGAAATAAGAAATGCTTACTTCCCCCGTTTATTAAAATCACAGCTTCTAGAAGGTTTACATGATTTCTTAAAAAACACGAGTTTTTAGAAAATGTGTTTTATTTCATAAATGGAATCAACAAAGTGAGCACATTCTACATCATAATGACTTTGTATAGGTTGCGCATGCTTCCGGAAATAAGAAAAGCTTACTTCCCCCATTTTTTAAAATCACAGCTTCTAGAAGGTTTACATGATTTCGTCAAAAACACGAGTTTTTAGAAAATGTGTTTTATTTCATAAATGGAATCTACAAATTATGCACATTCTACGTCATAACGACTTTCTATAGTTTGCGCATGCGTTTGGAAATAAGAAAAGCTTACCTCCCCCGTTTTTTAAAATCACAGCTTCTAGAAGGTTTACATCATTTCGTAAAAAACACGAGTTTTTAGAAAATGTGTTTTATTTCATAAATGGAATCAACGAAGTATGCACATTCTACGTCATAACGACTTTCTATAGTTTGCGCATGCGTCCGGAAATAAGAAAAGCTTACTTCCCCCGTTTTTTAAAATCACAGCTTCTAGAAGGTTTACATGATTTTGTAAAAAACACGAGTTTTTTGGAAAATGTGTTTTATTTCATAAATGGAATCTACAAAGTATGCACATTCTACGTCATAACGACTTTATATAGTTTGTGCATGCGTTTGGAATTAAGAAAAGCTTACTTCCCCCGTTTTTTAAAATCACAACGTCTAGAAGGTTTACATGATTTCTTAAAAAACACGAGTTTTTAGAAAATGTGTTTTATTTCATAAATGGAATCAACAAAGTATGCACATTCTACGTCATAAGGACTTTCTATAGTTTGCGCATGCGTCCGGAAATAGAAAAAGCTTACTTCCACCGTTTTTTAAAATCACAGCTTCTAGAAGGTTTACATGATTTCGCAAAAAACATGACCTTTTAGAAAATGTGTTTTATTTCATAAATGGAATCTACAAAGTATGCACATTCTACGTCATAACGACTTTCTATAGTTTGCGCATGCGTCCGGAAATAAGAAAAGCTTACTTCCCCCGTTTTTTAAAATCACAGCTTCTTGAAGGTTTACATGATTTCGTAAAAAACACGAGATTTTAGAAAATGTGTTTTATTTCATAAATGGAATCTACAAAGTATGCACATTCTACGTCATAACGACTTTCTATAGTTTGCGCATCCTTTCGGAAATAAGAAAATCTTACTTCCCCCGTTTTTTAAAATCACAGCTTCCAGAAGGTTTACATGATTTCTTAAAAAACACGAATTTTTAGAAAATTTGTTTTATTTCATAAATGGAATCAACAAAGTATGCACATTCTACATCATAACGACTTTCTATAGTTTGCGCATGCGTTTTGAAATAAGAAAAGCTTACTTCCCCCGTTTTTTAAAATCACAGCTTCTAGAAGGTTTACATGATTTCTTAAAAAACGCGAGTTTTTAGAAAATGTGTTTTATTTGATAAATGGAATCTACAAAGTATGCACATTCTACATCATAACGACTTTCTATAGTTTGCGCATACGTCCGGAAATAAGAAAAGCTTACTTCCACCATTTTTTAAAATAATAGCTTCTAGAAGGTTTACATGATTTCGTAAAAAACACGAGTTTTTAGAAAATGTGTTTTATTTCATAAATGGAATCTACAAAGTATGCACATTCTACGTCATAACTACTTTTTATAGTTTGCACATTCGTCCGGAAATAAGAAAAGCTTACTTCCCCCGTTTTTTAAAATCATAGCTTCTAGAAGGTTTACATAATTTTTTAAAAAACACGAGGTTTTAGAAAATGTGTTTTATTTCATAAATGGAATCAACAAGGTATGCACATTCTACGTCATAACGACTTTCTATAGTTTGCGCATGCGTTTGGAAATTAGAAAAGCTTGCTTCCCTCATTTTTTAAAATCACAGCTTCTAGAAGGTTTACATGATTTCTTAAAAAACACGAGTTTTTAGAAAA
Source organism: Larix kaempferi (assembly GCA_027924585.1). NCBI lineage: Eukaryota > Viridiplantae > Streptophyta > Pinopsida > Pinales > Pinaceae > Larix > Larix kaempferi. The sequence continues at coordinate 41,251,456 of BSBM01000217.1, forward strand.
TGTGTTTTATTTCTTAAATGGAATCAACAAAGTATGCACATTCTACGTCATAACGACTTTCTATAGTTTGCGCATGCGTCCGGAAATAAGAAAAGCTTACTTGCCCCGTTTTTTAAAATCACAGCTTCTTGAAGGTTTACATGATTTCGTAAAAAACGCGAGCTTTTAGAAAATGTGTTTTATTTCATAAATGGAATCTACAAAGTATGCACATTCTATGTCATAACGACTTTCTATAGTTTGCGCATCCTTTCGGAAATAAGAAAAGCTTACTTTCCCCGTTTTTTAAAATCACAGCTTCCAGAAGGTTTACATAATTTCTTAAAAAACACGAGGTTTTAGAAAATCTGTTTTATTTCATAAATGGAATCAACAAGGTATGCACATTCTACGTCATAACGACTTTCTATAGTTTGCGCATGCGTTTGGAAATTAGAAAAGCTTGCTTCCCTCATTTTTTAAAATCACAGCTTCTAGAAGGTTTACATGATTTCTTAAAAAACACGAGTTTTTAGAAAATGTGTTTTATTTCTTAAATGGAATCAACAAAGTATGCACATTCTACGTCATAACGACTTTCTATAGTTTGCGCATGCGTCCGGAAATAAGAAAAGCTTACTTCCACCGTTTTTTAAAATCACAGCTTCTAGAAGGTTTACATCATTTCGTAAAAAACACGACCTTTTAGAAAATGTGTTTTATTTCATAAATGGAATATACAAAGTATGCACATTCTATGTCATAACGACTTTCTATAGTTTCCGCATGCGTCCGGAAATAAGAAAAGCCTACTTGCCCCGTTTTTTAAAATCACAGCTTCTTGAAGGTTTACATGATTTCGTAAAAAACGCGAGCTTTTAGAAAATGTGTTTTATTTCATAAATGGAATCTACAAAGTATGCACATTCTATGTCATAACGACTTTCTATAGTTTGCGCATCCTTTCGGAAATAAGAAAAGCTTACTTTCCCCGTTTTTTAAAATCACAGCTTCCAGAAGGTTTACATGATTTCTTAAAAAACACGAGTTTTTAAAAAATGTGTTTTATTTCATAAATGGAATCAACAAAGTATGCACATTCTACGTCATAACGACTTTCTATAGTTTGCGTATGCGTTTGGAAATAAGAAAAGCTTACTTCCCCCGTTTTTTAAAATCACAGCTTCTAGAAGGTTTACATGATTTGTTAAAAAACACTAGTTTTTAGAAAATGTGTTTGATTTCATAAATGGAATCAACAAAGTATGCACATTCTACGTCATAATGACTTTCTATAGTTTGTGCATGCGTCCGGAAATAAGAAAAGCTTACTTCCCCCGTTTTTTAAAATCACAGCTTCTAGAAGGTTTAAATGATTTCTTAAAAAACACGAGTTTTTAGAAAATGTGTTTTATTTCATAAATGGAATCTACAAAGTATGCACATTCCACGTCATAACGACTTTCTATAGTTTGCACATTCATCCGGAAATAAGAAAAGCTTACTTCCCCTGTTTTTTAAAATCACGGGTTCTAGAAGGTTTACATGATTTCTTAAAAAACACGAGTTTTTAGAAAATGTGTTTTATTTCATAAATGGAAACAACAAAGTATCTACATTCTACGTCATAACGACTTTCTTTAGTTTGCGCATGCGTTCGGAAACAAGAAAAGCTTACTTCCACCATTTTTTAAAATCACAGCTTCTAGAAGGTTTACATCATTTCGTAAAAAACACGACCTTTTAGAAAATGTGTTTTATTTCATAAATGGAATATACAAAGTATGCACATTCTATGTCATAACGACTTTCTATAGTTTCCGCATGCGTCCGGAAATAAGAAAAGCTTACTTGCCCCGTTTTTTAAAATCACAGCTTCTTGGAGGTTTACATGATTTCGTAAAAAACGCGAGCTTTTAGAAAATGTGTTTTATTTCATAAATGGAATCTACAAAGTATGCACATTCTATGTCATAACGACTTTCTATAGTTTGCGCATCCTTTCGGAAATAAGAAAAGCTTACTTTCCCCGTTTTTTAAAATCACAGCTTCCAGAAGGTTTACATAATTTCTTAAAAAACACGAGGTTTTAGAAAATGTGTTTTATTTCATAAATGGAATCAACAAGGTATGCACATTCTACGTCATAACGACTTTCTATAGTTTGCGCATGCGTTTGGAAATTAGAAAAGCTTGCTTCCCTCATTTTTTAAAATCACAGCTTCTAGAAGGTTTACATGATTTCTTAAAAAACACGAGTTTTTAGAAAATGTGTTTTATTTCTTAAATGGAATCAACAAAGTATGCACATTCTACGTCATAACGACTTTCTATAGTTTGCGCATGCGTCCGGAAATAAGAAAAGCTTACTTCCACCGTTTTTTAAAATCACAGCTTCTAGAAGGTTTACATCATTTCGTAAAAAACACGACCTTTTAGAAAATGTGTTTTATTTCATAAATGGAATATACAAAGTATGCACATTCTATGTCATAACGACTTTCTATAGTTTCCGCATGCGTCCGGAAATAAGAAAAGCCTACTTGCCCCGTTTTTTAAAATCACAGCTTCTTGAAGGTTTACATGATTTCGTAAAAAACGCGAGCTTTTAGAAAATGTGTTTTATTTCATAAATGGAATCTACAAAGTATGCACATTCTATGTCATAACGACTTTCTATAGTTTGCGCATCCTTTCGGAAATAAGAAAAGCTTACTTTCCCCGTTTTTTAAAATCACAGCTTCCAGAAGGTTTACATGATTTCTTAAAAAACACGAGTTTTTAAAAAATGTGTTTTATTTCATAAATGGAATCAACAAAGTATGCACATTCTACGTCATAACGACTTTCTATAGTTTGCGTATGCGTTTGGAAATAAGAAAAGCTTACTTCCCCCGTTTTTTAAAATCACAGCTTCTAGAAGGTTTACATGATTTGTTAAAAAACACTAGTTTTTAGAAAATGTGTTTGATTTCATAAATGGAATCAACAAAGTATGCACATTCTACGTCATAATGACTTTCTATAGTTTGTGCATGCGTCCGGAAATAAGAAAAGCTTACTTCCCCCGTTTTTTAAAATCACAGCTTCTAGAAGGTTTAAATGATTTCTTAAAAAACACGAGTTTTTAGAAAATGTGTTTTATTTCATAAATGGAATCTACAAAGTATGCACATTCCACGTCATAACGACTTTCTATAGTTTGCACATTCATCCGGAAATAAGAAAAGCTTACTTCCCCTGTTTTTTAAAATCACGGGTTCTAGAAGGTTTACATGATTTCTTAAAAAACACGAGTTTTTAGAAAATGTGTTTTATTTCATAAATGGAAACAACAAAGTATCTACATTCTACGTCATAACGACTTTCTTTAGTTTGCGCATGCGTTCGGAAACAAGAAAAGCTTACTTCCACCGTTTTTTAAAATCACAGCTTCTAGAAGGTTTAAATGATCTTGTAGAAAACACGAGTTTTTAGAAAATGTGTTTTATTTCATAAATGGAATCTACAAAGTATGCACATTCTACGTCATAACGACTTTCTATAGTTTTCGCATTCGTCTGGAAATAAGAAAAGCTTACTTCCCCCGTTTTTTAAAATCACAGCTTCTAGAAGGTTTCATGATTTCCTAAAAAACACGAGGTTTTAGAAAATGTATTTTATTTCATAAATGGAATCAACAAAGTATGCAGATTCTACGTCATAATGAATTTGTATAGTTTTCGCATGCGTCCGAAAATAAGAAAAGCTTACCTCCCCCGTTTTTTAAACTCACAGATTCTAGAAGGTTTACATGATTTCGTAAAAAACACGAGTTTTTAGAAAATGTGTTTTATTTCATAAATGGAATCTACAAAGTATGCACATTCTACATCATAACGACTTTCTATAGTTTGCGCATGCGTCCGGAAATAAGAAAAGCTTACTTCCACCGTTTTTTAAAATCACGGCTTCTAGAAGGTTTACATGATTTCGTAAAAAACACGAGTTTTTAGAAAATGTGTTTTATTTCATAAATGGAATCTACAAAGTATGCACATTCTACGTCATAATGAATTTCTATAGTTTGCGCATGCGTCCGGAAATAAGAAAAGCTTACTTCCCCCGTTTTTTAAAATCACAGCTTCTAGAAGGTTTACATGATTTCTTAAAAAACACGAGTTTTTAGAAAATGTGTTTTATTTAATAAATGGAATCTACAAAGTATGCACATTCTACATCATAACGAATTTCTATAGTTTGCGCATGCGTTTGGAAATAAGAAATGCTTACTTCCCCAGTTTATTAAAATCACAGCTTCTAGAAGTATTACATGATTTCTTAAAAAACACGAGTTTTTAGAAAATGTGTTTTATTTCATAAATGGAATCAACAAAGTATGCACATTCTATGTCATAACGACTTTCTATAGTTTGCGCATGCATTTGGAAATAAGAAAAGCTTACTTCCCCCGTTTCTAAAAATCACAGCTTCTAGAAGGTTTACATGATTTCTTAAAAAACATGAGTTTTTAGAAAATGTGTTTTATTTCATAAATGGAAACAACAAAGTATGCACATTCTACGTCATAACGACTTTCTTTAGTTTGCGCATGCGTTCGGAAACAAGTAAAGCTTACTTCCACCGTTTTTTAAAATCACAGCTTCTAGAAGGTTTAAATGATCTTGTAAAAAACACGAGTTTTTAGAAAATGTGTTTTATTTCATAAATGGAATCTAAAAAGTATGCACATTCTACGTCATAACGACTTTCTTTAGTTTGTGCATGCGTTCGGAAACAAGAAAAGCTTACTTCCACCGTTTTTTAAAATCACAGCTTCTAGAAGGTTTAAATGATCTTGTAAAAAACACGAGTTTTTAGAAAATGTGTTTTATTTCATAAATGGAATCAACAAAGTATGCACATTCTACGTCATAACAACTTTCTATAGTTTGCGCATGCGTCCGGAAATAAGAAAAGCTTACTTCCCTCGTTTTTTAAAATCACAGCTTCTAGAAGGTTTACATGATTTCTTAAAAAGCACGAGTTTTTAGAAAATGTGTTTTATTTCCCAAATGGAATCAACAAAGTATGCAGATTCTACGTCATAACGACTTTCTATAGTTTGCGCATGCGTCCGGAAATAAGAAAAGCTTACTTCCACCGTTTTTTAAAATCACAGCTTCTAGAAGGTTTACATGATTTCGTAAAAAACATGAGTTTTTAGAAAATGTGTTTTATTTCATCAATGGAATCTACAAAGTATGCACATTCTACGTCATAACGACTTTCTATAGTTTGCGCATGCGTTTGGAAATAAGAAAAGCTTACTTCCCCCGTTTTTTAAAATCACAGCTTCTAGAAGGTTTACATGATTTCTTAAAAAACACGAGTTTTTAGAAAATGTGTTTTATTTCATAAATGGAATCAACAAAGTATGTACATTCTACGTCATAACGACTTTCTATAGTTAGCGCATGCATCCGAAAATAAGAAAAGCTTACTTCCACCGTTTTTTAAAATCACAACTTCTAGAAGGTTTACATGATTTCGTAAAAAAACAGGAGTTTTTAGAAAATGTGTTTTATTTCATAAATGGAATCAACAAAGTATGCACATTCTACGTCATAACGACTTTCTATAGTTTGCGCATTCGTCCGGAAATAAGAAAAGCTTACTTCCACCGTTTTTTAAAATCACAGCTGTTGAGATTTTGTAACTTCAAAGAATATTATATTTGTATTTTATTATTCCGGAGATGATTCATTCCTCCGTGAAGATCTTATTGTATATCCGGAGATGTTTATTCCTCCGTCGGAATGTGGTAACTCGGGTTATTAGACTTCCCTAGTGGGGGTCGGCCCTAAATGTGTTATGTGGGTCAAAGGGTTATTAGACCACCCTAGAGGGGTCGGCCCAGTCAGTTATAATGGGGTATTTAACCTAATGGTTAAATACGAGCCTACATGTACTTGTGTAAAATACATATCAGAGAAGTGTATAAATAGAGGAGGTGTGTTCCTCATTATACACACACTCACACACTTGAGGATAGCGCACTTGTGGAGGACAGGTCTGCTATTATGGAGGAGGAGATCATGTCTCAGGGTTTCATCTTTGTATATTGCTGGTCATCTATATTGAGGAAGCTTTGTTGGGTTTTCTACCCCATGAGGGTTTCCCAGGATAAATCTCTGTCTCTTGTGTTTATGCTGTGCTTGTTATTTCTTCAGTGATTCTGTATATGCTATTATTGTGAAATGGAATGTAATGCTGATATTTTATGTCTTAGCATATTAAATCTTATCATGGTATCAGAGCTAACCTGAAGGAAGACAAGGTATGGCACTAACGACACTTGCTTTACTTACGACAATTTGAAGGTTAGGGTTTTACATAGCAAAAACCAGTCATCGTAGAACTTTCGCTATAAATCCGTTTTGGCAAAGTTTTCGGATCTGAAAAGTTTACAGGTCGAAGATAACATCCCCAGGTACCTTGTGTCCAAAGGGAACCCTCAGATTCGTTGTACTTTATGAGTTATGATAAGTACAAGTTAGCGTTTCTGCCTCTTCCAGATCTCAGTCAAAATCAGGTGACCTTGGCAAAAAGGTCATAACTTGGGCTAGGAAGATCCAAATGAAATTTCGTAAAAAGTGATAGGTAGAAAACAGACTGTACTATCTCAAAAAAGTTTTTCAGAGGCCGAAAGTGAACCAGTGACACGTGGCACGCCGTACAAGTGCGCTCTTCTGTTTTATCCCATAAACAGGTCGCGTTACGACACTTGGCATAACTCTCTCTCAGAGAGTCCAATTGAGGTCAGACCTGTCAGGATGGAAAGCTAACAGGTCTAGCTATATCAGGAAAAGTTTTCAGAGGCCGAAGCTCAAACAGTGACACGTGGCATGCTGTACAAGTTCGCTCTCCTGTTTTATCCCATAAACAGGTCACGTTGCGACACTTGGCATAACTTTCTCTCAGAAAACCCAATTGAGGTCAGACCTGTCAGGATGGAAAGATGAAAGGTCAGGCTACTGTAGAAAAAGGGTTTCAGACTCTTTGGAGCAAAAATTTCAGATTTATAGCAGAAACAATCAGGTGCATATTTCTGTCAAAACAGAATTATTTTTGGAGCACCTTTATTCATGGCTTCTAGAAATTAGGGTTTCGAAGAAAGTTATAATTTTTGGAATCGGAGTCCACGGCTGAATGCTACTCAGGAAAATCGAAATTTAGAGACCAAGATCGAATTTTTTGGTTGGGTGGAAGACTGGGCTTGATCAAACCCCAGTTCGGGATTTTGATCGGAAAGATGGAAAATTAGGGCTTCAGCAAAAGTTGGAATTTTTTAAGTCTGTAACCACGGCTGGAATCTCCTAAGAAAAATAAGAGTTTAGAGCCTTGGATCGAACCTTTTGTTTGGGCAGAAGGGTGGGCTTCATCAAACCCTAGTTCGGGATCCTGTCTAGAAGATCCAGAAGTTTCAAAGGCAATTTTGAGGGGTCAAATTTTGGAGATTCCAAAATTGAAGTATGCCAGTTTGATCAGCTCAGCAAGACATATTCTTTCATCCATTCAGAAGTGTGAAAGTCAAAGTTTGAATCTTTAGGGTTTCTCTAGCAAACCCTAATCAAGCTCCAGATCAAGTTTCAGGAGGAGTTGAGGCTAAGGCCTTACATAAGAAGACTACAAGAAGTCTCGACAGGTATGACTTAAGGAGGTTCAGGTATGTCTTGAAATCTAATTCTTGATTAAGTTCATGATGTGTTTGTCTTCATATTATTTACTAGTACAATATTGATTAATGTTAGAATTGTGTTATCACCCTAGTAACAATATGAATGCATGTGAATGATCAAAGACATTCATTGATTAGGGCTATATGATTGTACTAATGCATTATGGTGTTGTGTGAGGTTGATGCTGTCTGCTAACAAGATATAGGTACATCAAAAAAGACAAATCAAGTTCCATGACCATGACATCATGAAGACAAAGACTCATCCATAATCTTTGTTCTACTTACAAGGTATGTATGACTTTATTATATTATGCTTAACCTATGAGACATGCAGGTTCTAGCTCAGGATCTCTAAATCATTGAAGAGATTGTTTAGGTATGTTGTACATAACTAAGCAGGTATACTAATCCAGGTATGTTTTCCTATGTCATGTTAAGAATCTTACCTTGTATTGGGATCCCTTATATAAGTATACTTGGTATGATTGGTTATGCTTATTCATAAAGTTAGTAATCAAGGGATTATGCATATTATGTCTTTTATCTTGATTGATGATATGCATGAGTAAAATAAGACTTCCCTGAACTCTTGAATACTAATGTTTATTAACTATAATCATGACTATACATTTTCAAGATTATTTAGAACTATAATGTTTTGATAACATTTAGAACATACTAATGGGTGTATGTTTGTGTATGAGATCATGAGGATGACACTTGAACATGCACAGTGGTACATAATGAATAGAAGTTCAAAAGACATACAGAAGATCAAGCGGGAGGCAACCACACAAACATAAAAGATAAGTATTTGAGTTGTTATTTGAAATAGTAAATGATATTGCCTGTAATAGGTTGTATGCATATTTGTATTCCTATAATGTATCATGCTGAGTGTAAATATTCATAGAACATTGAACAGTATACTACTAATATGCATATGATTGGTAAGTTGGACAAACATTCCATTGTTTCTTGTCTAGAATGAAACCTCTTTGCTGACATGCTGAGAGTTGTGCACACTCTCGATAGTATGTTCTGGTGGAGATGGAAGGCATCTAGATAGCCACTGTATGCATACAGGATATGGGAAAGTGTTGTGCCAAAGTATTGGACAAAATAGTTGCATAACTATGTAAACGATATCTGTATGCATAATAGGTTATCATATCAATATGATTTGATGATTATGAAGTATTACTAATCCTGTACTTAATTTTGATTTGTAGGAAAGATCATGATGAATGATGAACACTGAACAAGCAATGGATGTTCAACAAAAGATTTACAAATCAAATGATAGAAGGCTTGTGGCTAGAAGATTCTCTTAGAAAAGAGAAAGAGAATCATGATGAGATGTTTGTTCCAATTGGATAGATAAAACCATTCTCTTAATGGTGTAATCAAAGAAGAAGTGTGATTTAGGTTCTGTATGGGTACCCAGGATCGATAATCAATTGATGAGCTTAATGATCACCACGAGTGATGTGGATCTCAACCTTTGATACAAGGTTGAATATGGTTTTTATACATAGATGACATGGATGCAAGAAGGAACTCACCACAGAGTTCGAATAATATTGAGGCTCATATCAGTAGACCCATCTATCGAGAGATGGCACAGATAGATATGCAGAAAATCATTCAATGCAGAGTGTGAATGATGTTCAGTCACAAAGGGAGAATTGACAGTTTCTTAATAAGCTTGGGCTTTACCAAAAGTAAAGTTGTTCCTAACCTTTACCTTAAGGCTATGGATCATACTATTATTATGATATCTTTCTTATAGGGAATGAGAAACAGATCATGAAAAGAAAGAAGAAGATGGCTGCAGAAATGAAAAATGAAAGATCTCATATTGATGCATTACTTCCTAAGTATGGAAGCATGGCAAGGCTTAGAAGGAATCTTTCTCAACCAGGGAAAGTGTGCTGAGAAATATTAAAAGGAATTGATGTGTTGGAATGGCCACTCTCATGAATTCCAACTTGAAGTTCTTAGCAGATGACTCATTAGAGTTAGTGGATATAACTCTGAACAGACAAATTATTGGGTCTTTGATATATCTAACATATACTAGGTTAGATATATGCTTTGTTATGAACACCTTGAGTCAGTATCTAGTGGAAACTAGATGTGTTTACCTGATAGTTGCAAAGCATGTGATGAGGCACATAAAGGACACGATAGAATTTGATCTATGCTATCTTGAAGATCATGACTTCAGATGGCTATTCAGATTCTGATTGGGAAGGAAGTGTATCAGAAAGGAAGAACACATCGAGAGGATGTTATTGTCTGGGATTAGCCATGATCTCGTGGTTTAGCTGGAAGCAGTCTAGTGTGGCTCTCAGCACAAGCGGAATATATGGCTGCTTGCTCTGCTAGTTGTGAAGAAGTTTGGCTTTAGGATTGTTTGACTTAGAGATAGAACCAACTGAGATCATATGTGATAATTAGAGTTGTATAAAGATGACATAGAATCTAGTGTTCCATGATAAGTCAAAGAACATAGGGAACAAACAAGATATGACGCGGAAAGGAACTATAAAGTTTGAATTTGTAACAGGTTACCATTGTACTAACCAAACCTTTACCTCAAGTGAAGAAGTTACCAACATACTAACCAAACCTCTGTCTCGAGTGAAATTTGAATACTTCCGAGATAAGCTTGGTGTAGTTCAAAAGGACCCTCCTCGAAAGGGGGAGTAGTATAGTCACTGATGATAAGTTGATCTCATCGAACAACAAGGTCGATGATGAGGTAACCTGTTCTCCACACCTAGATACTTAGAAATATTTAGATTTAGGACTCTTATACTTAGAATACTTAGTAAGAATACATGCTTTTGATGATAGATGTATTAGTGAGAATACATGCTTTTGATGATAAGATGTATTGGTAAGAATACATACTTTTGATGACACATGTATTGATTAATGTACTTGTATGGTTGAGGATACTTGTACTTGTATTGATGAGAATACATGTGGGGATTGTATCATCCTTGAACACATGTTCTAAAGTGAGTCGTAGACGTATGGTCTCCGAAAATGAAGTCCTTAGTGGACAGGTAGGGGATTGGATCATCCCTGGACTTTCAGTCCTAAAGAGAGCCGTAGACATGAGGTCTCCGAGAATGAAGTCCTTAGTGGACAGGTAGGGGATTGGATCATCCCTGGACTTTCAGTCCTAAAGAGAGCCGTAGACGTGAGGTCTCCGAGAATGAAGTCCTTAGTGGACAGGTAGGGGATTGGATCATCCCTGGACTTTCAGTCCTAAAGAGAGCCATAGACATGAGGTCTCCTAGAATGAAGTCCTAAGTGGACAGTTGAGGGGATTGGATCATCCCTGGACCTTCAGTCCTAAAGAGAGCCGTAGACGTGAGGTCTCCGAGAATGAAGTCCTTAGTGGACAGTTGAGGGGATTGGATCATCCCTGGACTTTCAGTCCTAAAGAGAGCCGTAGACGTGAGGTCTCCGAGAATGAAGTCCTTAGAGGACAGTTGAGGGGATTGGATCATCCCTGGACTTTCAGTCCTAAAGAGAGCCGTAGACGTGAGGTCTCCGAGAATAAAGTGATGGGGATTGCATCATCCCGAAACTGCTAGTTCAAAATGTACGTGATGGGGATTTCATCATCCCGGAACTACTAGTTCAAAATGTACGTGATAGGGATTGCATCATCCCGGAACTGCTAGTTCAAAATGTACGTGATGGGGATTGCATCATCCCGAAACTGCTAGTTCAAAATGTACGTGATGGGGATTGCATCATCCCGGAACTGCTAGTTCAAAATGTACGTGATGGGGATTGCATCATCCCGGAACTGCTAGTTCAAAATGTACGTGATGGGGATTGCATCATCCCGGAACTGCTAGTTCAAAATGTACGTGATGGGGATTGCATCATCCCGGAACTGCTAGTTCAAAATGTACGTGATGGGGATTGCATCATCCCGGAACTGCTAGTTCAAAATGTACGTGATGGGGATTGTATCATCCCCGGACTTCGGTCCCTGAATTGATCCGTAGACGAATGGTCTCCGAGAAAGTGATTTTATTGATGATGTGGTTACTTGTATCGGTAGGATACTTGTATTGATGATGTGATTACTTTTATCGGTATGGATACTTGTATTGATGATATGGTTACTTGTATCGGTAGGATACTTGTATTGATGATGTGGTTACTTGTATCGGTAGGATACTTGTATTGATGATGTGGTTACTTGTATCGGTAGGATACTTGTATTGATGATGTGGTTACTTGTATCGATAGGATACTTGTATTGATGATGTGGTTACTTGTATCGGTAGGATACTTGTATTGATGATGTGGTTACTTGTATCGGTAGGATACTTGTATTGATGATGTGATTACTTGTATCGGTATGGATACTTGTATTGATGATGTGGTTACTTGTATCGGTATGGATACTTGTATTGATGATGTGGTTACTTGTATTGGCATGAATACTTGTACTGTTGATCGTGTGATGACGATGCTGATGATCGTGTGATGACGATGTTGATGATCGTGAGATGACGATGCTGATGATCATGTGATGACGATGCTGATGATCGTGTGATGACGATGCTGATGATCGTGTGATGACGATGCTGATGATCGTGTGATGACGATGTTGATGATCGTGAGATGACGATGCTGATGATCGTGTGATGACGATGCTGATGATCGTGTGATGACGATGCTGATGATTGTGTGATGATGAAACTGATGATCGTGAGATGACGATGCTGATGATCGTGTGATGACGATGCTGATGATCATGTGATGACGATGTTGATGATCGTGAGATGACGATGCTGATGATCGTGTGATGATGATGCTGATAATCGTGTGATGACGATGCTGATGATCATGAGATGATGATGCTGATGATCGTGTATCGTGAGGATCCAGATGATGATATTGTTGTAGCTGTTCAAGTGCTACAGAAGATAAAGACTCAATACTGAAGATGTCGATGTTCCAGTATTGAAGATGTTCCAGTAACTGCTTGAGTTACTAATGATGTTGAGAAAGCTTCCAATGATTTATAGATGTATCATGTATGATGTTGATGACTCCTTGCTCGGGCAGATGCTGTTATAATATCCTTCTCGTTAAGGGGGAGTGTTGAGATATTGTAACTTCAAAGAATATTATATTTGTATTTTATTATTCCGGAGATGATTCATTCCTCCGTGAAGATCTTATTGTATATCCGGAGATGTTTATTCCTCTGTCGGAATGTGGTAACTCGGGTTATTAGACTTCCCTAGTGGGGGTCGGCCCTAAATGTGTTATGTGGGTCAAAGGGTTATTAGACCACCCTAGAGGGGTCGGCCCAGTCAGTTATAATGGGGTATTTAACCTAATGGTTAAATACGAGCCTACATGTATTTGTGTAAAATACATATCAGAGAAGTGTATAAATAGAGGAGGTGTGTTCCTCATTATACACACACTCACACACTTGAGGATAGCGCACTTGTGGACGACAGGTCTGCTATTATGGAGGAGGAGATCATGTCTCAGGGTTTCATCTTTGTATATTGCTGGTCATCTATATTGAGGAAGCTTTGTTGGGTTTTCTACCCCATGAGGGTTTCCCAGGATAAATCTCTCTCTCTTGTGTTTATGCTGTGCTTGTTATTTCTTCAGTGATCCTGTATATGCTATTATTGTGAAATGGAATGTAATGCTGCTATTTTATGTCTTGGCATATTAAATCTTATCAACAGCTTCTAGAAGGTTTACATGATTTCGTAAAAAACAAGAGTTTTTAGAAAATATGTTTTATTTCATAAATGGAATCTACAAAGTATGCACATTCTACGTCATAAAGACTTTCTATAGTTTGCGCATGCGACCGGAAATAAGAAAAGCTTACTTCCCCCGTTTTTTAAAATCACAGATTCTAGAAGGTTTACATGATTTCTTAAAAAACACGAGTTTTTAGAAAATGTGTTTTATTTCATAAATGGAATCTACAAAGTATGCATATTCTACGTCATAACGACTTTCTATAGTTTGCGCATGTGACCAGAAATAAGAAAAGCTTACTTCCCCCGTTTTTTAAAGTCACAGCTTCTAGAAGGTTTACATGATTTCTTAAAAAACACGAGTTTTTAGAAAATGTGTTTTATTTCATAAATGGAATCTACAAAGTATGCACATTCTACGTCGTAACGACTTTCTATAGTTTGCGCATGCGTTTGGAAATAAGAAAAGCTTACTTCCCCCGTTTATTAAAGTCACAGCTTCTAGAAGGTTCACATGATTTCTTAAAAAACACGAGTTTTTAGAAAATGTGTTTTATTTCATAAATGGAATCAACAAAGTATGCACATTCTACGTCATAACGACTTTCTATAGGTTGCGCATGCGTCCGGAACCTAGAAAAGCTTACTTCCACCGTTTTTTAAAATCACCGCTTCTAGAAGGTTTACATGATTTCATAAAAAACACGAGTTTTTAGAAAATGTATTTTATTTCATAAATGGAATCTACAAAGTATGCACATTCTACGTCATAATGACTTTCTATAGTTTGCGCATGCATCCGGAAATAAGAAAAGCTTACTACCCCCGTTTTTTAAAATCACAGCTTCTAGAAGGTTTACATGATTTCTTAAAAAACACGAGTTTTTAGAAAATGTGTTTTATTTCATAAATGGAATCAACAACGTATGCAGATTCTAGGTCATAACGGCTTTCTATAGTTGCGCATGCGTCTGGAAATAAGAAAAGCTTACCTCCCCCGTTTTTTAAAATCACAGATTCTAGAAGGTTTACATGATTTCGTAAAAAACATGAGTTTTTAGAAAATGTGTTTTATTTCATAAATAGAATCAACAAAGTATGCATATTCTACGTCATAACGACTTTCTATAGGTTGCGCATGCGTCCGGAAATAAGAAAAGCTTACTTCCACCGTTTTTAAAATCACAGCTTCTAAAAGGTTTACATGATTTCGTAAAAAACACGAGTTTTTAGAAAATGTGTTTTATTTCATAAATGGAATCTACAAAGTATGCACATTCTATGTCATAATGACTTTCTATAGTTTGCGCATGCGTCTTGAAATAAGAAAAGCTTACTTCCCCCGTTTTTTAAAATCACAGCTTCTAGAAGGTTTCATGATTTCTTAAAAAACACGAGTTTTTAGAAAATGTGTTTTATTTCATAAATTGAATCAACAAAGTATGCACATTCTACGTCATAACGACTTTCTATAGTTTGCGCATGCATCCGGAACTAAGAAAATCTTACTTCCACCGTTTTTTAAAATCACAGCTTCTTTAAGGTTTACATGATTTTGTAAAAAACACGAGTTTTTAGAAAATGTGTTTTATTTCATAAATGGAATCTACAAAGTATGCACATTCTACGTCATAACAACTTTCTATAGTTTGCGCATGCGTCCGGAAATAAGAAAAGCTTACCTCCCCCGTTTTTTAAAATCACAGATTCTAGAACGTTTACATGATTTCGTAAAAAACACGAGTTTTTGCAAAATGTGTTTTATTTCATAAATAGAATCAACAAAGTGTGCACATTCTATGTCATAACGACTTTCTACAGTTTGCGCATGCGTCCGGAAATAAGAAAAGCTTACATCCACCATTTTTTAAAATCACAGCTTCTAGAAGCTTTACATGATTTCATAAAAAACACAAGTTTTTAGAAAATGTGTTTTATTTCATAAATTGAATCAACAAAGTATGCACATTCTATGTCATAACGACTTTCTATAGTTTTCGCATGCATCCGGAACTAAGAAAATCTTACTTCCACCATTTTTTAAAATCACAGCTTCTTTAAGGTTTACATGATTTTGTAAAAAACAAGAGTTTTTAGAAAATATGTTTTATTTCATAAATGGAATCTACAAAGTATGCACATTCTACGTTATAACGACTTTCTATAGTTTGCGCATGCGTCCGGAAATAAGAAAAGCTTACCTCCCCCGTTTTTTAAAATCACAGATTGTAGAAGGTTTACATGATTTCGTAAAAAACACGAGTTTTTAGAAAATGTGTTTTATTTCATAAATGGAATCTACAAAGTATGCACATTCTACATCATAACGACTTTCTATAGTTTGCGCATGCGTCCGGAAATAAGAAAAGCTTACCTCCCCCGTTTTTTAAAATCACAGATTCTAGAAGGTTTACATGATTTCGTAAAAAACACGAGTTTTTAGAAAATGTGTTTTATTTCATAAATAGAATCAACAAAGTATGCATATTCTAGGTCATAACGACTTTCTATAGGTTGCGCATGTGTCCGGAAATAAGAAAAGCTTACTTCCACCGTTTTTAAAATCACAGCTTCTACAAGGTTTACATGATTTCGTAAAAAACACGAGTTTTTAGAAAATGTGTTTTATTTCATAAATGGAATCTACAAAGTATGCACATTCTACGTCATAATGACTTTCTATAGTTTGTGCATGCGTCTGGAAATAAGAAAAGCTTACTTCCCCCGTTTTTTAAAATCACAGCTTCTAGAAGGTTTCATGATTTCTTAAAAAACACGACTTTTTAGAAAATGTGTTTTATTTCAAAAATTGAATCAACAAAGTATGCACATTCTAGGTCATAACGACTTTCTATAGTTTGCGCATGCGTCCAGAAATAAGAAAATCTTACTTCCACCGTTTTTTAAAATCACAGCTTCTTGAAGGTTTACATGATTTCGTAAAAAACACGAGTTTTTAGAAAATGTGTTTTATTTCATAAATGGAATCTACAAAGTATGCACATTCTACGTCATAACGACTTTCTACAGTTTGCGCATGCGTCCGGAAATAAGAAAAGCTTACGTCCCCCGTTTTTTAAAATCACAGATTCTAGAAGGTTTACATGATTTCGTAAAAAACACGAATTTTTAGAAAATGTGTTTTATTTCATAAATAGAATCAACAAAGTATACACATTCTATGTCATAACGACTTTCTAAAGTTTGCGCATGCGTCCGGAAATAAGAAAAGCTTACATCCACCATTTTTTAAAATCACAGCTTCTAGAAGCTTTACATGATTTCGTTAAAAACACAAGTTTTTAGAAAATGTGTTTTATTTCATAAATGGATTCTACAAAGTATGCACATTCTACGTCATAACGACTTTCTATAGTTTGCGCATGCGTCCGGAAATAAGAAAAGCTTACTTCCACCGTTTTTTAAAATCACAGCATCTAGAAAGTTTACATGATTTCGTAAAAAACAAGAGTTTTTAGAAAATGTGTTTTATTTCATAAATGGAATCTACAAAGTATGCACATTCTACGTCATAACGACTTTCTATATTTTACGTATGCGTCCGGAAATAAGAAAAGCTTACCTCCTCTGTTTTTTAAAATCACAGATTCTAGAAGGTTTACATGATTTCGTAAAAAATACGAGTTTTTTGAAAATGTGTTTTATTTCATAAATAGAATCAACAAAGTATGCACATTCTACATCATAACGACTTTCTATAGGTTGCGCGGAATTAAGAAAAGTTTACTTCCACCGTTTTTTAAAATCACAACTTCTAGAAGGTTCACATGATTTTGTAAAAAACACGAGTTTTTAGAAAATGTGTTTTATTTCATAAATGGAATCTACAAAGTATGCACATTCTACGTCATAATGACTTTCTATAGTTTGCGCTTGCGTCTGGAAATAAGAAAAGCTTACTTCCCCCGTTTTTTAAAATCACAGCTTCTAGAACTTTTCATAATTTCTTAAAAAACACGAGTTTTTAGAAAATGTTTTTTATTTCATAAATGGAATCAAGAAAGTATGCAGATTCTACGTCATAACGACTTTCTATAGTTTGCACATGCGTCCGGAAATAAGAAAAGCTTACCTCCCCCGTTTTTTAAAATCACAGATTCTAGAAGGTTTACATGATTTCGTAAAAAACATGAGTTTTTAGAAAATGTGTTTTATTTCATAAATAGAATCAACTGAGTATGCACATTCTACGTCATAACGACTTTCTATATTTTGTGCATGCGTCAAGAAATAAGAAAAGCTTACTTCCCCCGTTTTTTAAAATCACAGCTTCTAGAAGGTTTACATGATTTCTTAAAAAACACGAGTTTTTAGAAAATGTGTTTTATTTCATAAATGGAATCAACAAAGTGAGCACATTCTACATCATAACGACTTTCTATAGGTTGCGCATGCGTCCGGAAATAAGAAAAGCTTACTTCCCCCATTTTTTAAAATCAAAGCTTCTAGAAGGTTTACATGATTTCGTCAAAAACACGAGTTTTTAGAAAATGTGTTTTATTTCATAAATGGAATCTACAAATTATGCACATTCTACGTCATAACGACTTTCTATAGTTTGCGCATGCGTTTGGAAATAAGAAAAGCTTACTTCCCCCGTTTTTTAAAATCACAGTTTCTAGAAGGTTTACATCATTTCGTAAAAAACACGAGTTTTTAGAAAATGTGTTTTATTGCATAAATGGAATCAACAAAGTATGCACATTCTACGTCATAACGACTTTCTATAGTTTGCGCATGCGTCCGGAAATAAGAAAAGCTTACTTCCCCCGTTTTTTAAAATCACAGCTTCCGGAAGGTTTACATGATTTCTTAAAAAACACGAATTTTTAGAAAATGCGTTTTATTTCATAAATGGAATCAACAAAGTATGCACATTCTACGTCATAACGACTTTCTGTAGTTTGCGCATGCGTTTGGAAATAAGAAAAGCTTACTTCCCCCGTTTTTTAAAATCACAGCTTCGAGAAGGTTTACATGATTTGTTAAAAAACACGAGTTTTTAGAAAATGTGTTTTATTTCATAAATGGAATCAACAAAGTATGCACATTCTACGTCATAACGACTTTCTATAGTTTGCGCATTCGTCCGGAAATAAGAAAAGCTTACTTCCACCTTTTTTTAAAATAATAGGTTCTAGAAGGTTTACATGATTTCGTAAAAAACATGAGTTTTTAGAAAATGTGTTTTATTTCATAAATGGAATCAACAAAGTATGCACATTCTACGTCATAACAAATTTCTATAGTTTGCGCATGCGTCCGGAAATAAGAAAAGCTTACTTCCACCGTTTTTTAAAATCACAGCTTCTAGAAGGTTTACATCATTTCGTAAAAAACACGACCTTTTAGAAAATGTGTTTTATTTCATAAATGGAATATACAAAGTATGCACATTCTACGTCATAACGACTTTCTATAGTTTGCGCATGCGTCCGGAAAAAAGAAAATCTTACTTGCCCCATTTTTTAAAATCACAGCTTCTTGAAGGTTTACATGATTTCGTAAAAAACACGAGATTTTAGAAAACGTGTTTTATTTCATAAATGGAATCTACAAAGTATGCACATTCTACGTCATAATGACTTTCTATAGTTTGCGCATCCTTTCGGAAATAAGAAAAGCTTACTTCCCCCGTTTTTTAAAATCACAGCTTCCAGAAGGTTTACATGATTTCTTAAAAAACACGAGTTTTTAAAAAATGTGTTTTATTTCATAAATGGAATCAACAAAGTATGCACATTCTACGTCATAACGACTTTCTATAGTTTGCGGATGCGTTTGGACATAAGAAAAGCTTACTTCCCCCGTTTTTTAAAATCACAGCTTCTAGAAGGTTTACATGATTTGTTAAAAAACACGAGTTTTTAGAAAATGTGTTTTATTTCATAAATGGAATCAACAAAGTATGCACATTCTACGTCATAACGACTTTCTATAGTTTGTGCATGCGTCCGGAAATAAGAAAAGCTTACTTCCCCCGTTTTTTAAAATCACAGCTTCTAGAAGGTTTACATGATTTCTTAAAAAACACGAGTTTTTAGAAAATGTGTTTTATTTCACAAATGGAATCTACAAAGTATGCACATTCTACGTCATAACGGCATTCTATAGTTTGCACATTCATCCGGAAATAAGAAAAGCTTACTTCCCCCGTTTTTTAAAATCACAGCTTCTAGAAGGTTTCATGATTTCTTAAAAAACACGAGTTTTTAGAAAATGTGTTTTATTTCATAAATGGAATAAAGAAAGTATGTAGATTCTACGTCATAACGACTTTCTATAGTTTGCACATGCGTCAGGAAATAAGAAAAGCTTACCTCCCCCGTTTTTTAAAATCACAGATTCTAGAAGGTTTACATGATTTCGTATAAAACACGAGTTTTTAGAAAATGTATATTATTTCATAAATGGAATCAACAAAGTATGCACATTCTACGTCATAACGAATTTCTATAGGTTGCGCATGCGTCCGGAAATAAGAAAAGCTTACTTCCCCCGTTTTTTAAAATCACAGCTTCTAGAAGGTTTACATGATTTCGTAAAAAACACGAGTTTTTAGAAAATGTGTTTTATTTCATAAATGGAATCTACAAAGTATGCACATTCTACGTCATAACGACTTTCTATAGTTTGCGCATGCGTTTGGAAATAAGAAAAGCTTACTTCCCCCATTTTTTAAAATCACAGCTTCCAGAAGGTTTACATGATATCTTAAAAAACACGAGTTTTTAGAAAATGTGTTTTATTTCATAAATGGAATGTACAAAGTATGCACATTCTACGTCATAACGAATTTCTATAGTTTGCGCATGAGTTTGGAAATAAGAAATGCTTACTTCCCCCGTTTATTAAAATCACAGCTTCTAGAAGGTTTACATGATTTCTTAAAAAACACGAGTTTTTAGAAAATGTGTTTTATTTCATAAATGGAATAAACAAAGTATGCACATTCTACGTCATAACGACTTTCTATAGTTTGTGCATGCGTTTGGAAATAAGAAAAGCTTACTTCCCCCGTTTTTTAAAATCACAGCTTCTAGAAGGTTTAGATGATTTCTTAAAAAACACGAGTTTTTAGAAAATGTGTTTTATTTCATAAATGGAATCAACAAAGTATGCACATTCTACGTCATAACGACTTTCTATAGTTTGCACATGCGTCCGGAAATAAGAAAAGCTTACTTCCACCGTTTTTTAAAATCACAGCTTCTAGAAGGTTTACATGATTTCGTAAAAAACACGAGTTTTTTTAAAATGTGTTTTATTTCATAAATGGAATATACAAAGTATGCACATTCTACGTTATAACGACTTTCTATAGTTTGCGCATGCGTCCGGAAATAAGAAAAGCTTACTTCCCCCGTTTTTTAAAATCACAGCTTCTTGAAGCTTTACATGATTTCGTAAAAAAAACGACATTTTAGAAAATGTGTTTTATTTCATAAATGGAATCTACAAAGTATGCACATTCTACGTCATAACGACTTTCTATAGTTTGCGCATCCTTTCGGAAATAAGAAAAGCTTACTTCCCCCGTTTTTTAAAATAACAGCTTCCAGAAGGTTTACATGATTTCTTAAAAACACGAGTTTTTAGAAAATGTGTTTTATTTCATAAATGGAATCAACAAAGTATGCACATTCTACGTCATAACAACTTTCTATACTTTGCACATGCATTTGGAAATAAGAAAAGCTTTCTTCCCCCGTTTCTTAAAATCACAGCTTCTAGAAGGTTTACATGATTTGTTAAAAAACACGAGTTTTAAGAAAATGTGTTTTATTTCATAAATGGAATCAACAAAGTATGCACATTCTACGTCATAACGACTTTCTATAGTTTGCACATGCGTCCGGAAATAAGAAAAGCTTACTTCCACCATTTTCTAAAATAATAGCTTCTAGAAGGTTTACATGATTTCGTAAAAAACACGAGTTTTTAGAAAATGTGTTTTATTTCATAAATGGAATCTACAAAGTATGCACATTCTACGTCATAACGACTTTTTATAGTTTGCGCATGCGTCCGGAAATAAGAAAAGCTTACTTCCACCGTTTTTTAAAATCACAACTTCAAGAAGGTTTACATGATTTCGTAAAAAACACGAGTTTTTACAAAATGTGTTTTATTTAATAAATGGAATCTACAAAGTATGCACATTCTATGTCATAATGACTTTCTATAGTTTGCGCATGCGTCCGGAAAAAAGAAAAGCTTCATTCCCCCGTTTTTTAAAATTACAGCTTCTAGAAGGTTTACATGATTTCTTAAAAAACACGAGTTTTTAGAAAATGTGTTTTATTTCATAAATGGAATGTACAAAGTATGCACATTCTACGTCATAACGAATTTCTATAGTTTGGGCATGCGTTTGGAAATAAGAAATGCTTACTTCCCCCATTTATTAAAATCACAGCTTCCAGAAGGTTTACATGATTTCTTAAAAAACACGAGTTTTTAGAAAATGTGTTTTATTTCATCAATGGAATCTACAAAGTATGCACATTCTACGTCATAACGACTTTCTATAGTTTGCGCATGCGTCCGGAAATAAGAAAAGCTTACTTCCACCGTTTTTTAAAATCACAACTTCTAGAAGGTTTACATGATTTCGTAAAAAACACGAGTTTTTACAAAATGTGTTTTATTTAATAAATGGAATCTACAAAGTATGCACATTCTATGTCATAACGACTTTTTATAGTTTGCGCATGCGTCCGGAAAAAAGAAAAGCTTACTTCCCCCGTTTTTTAAAATTACAGCTTCTAGAAGGTTTACATGATTTCTTAAAAAACACGAGTTTTTAGAAAATGTGTTTTATTTCATAAATGGAATGTACAAAGTATGCACATTCTACGTCATAACGACTTTCTATAGTTTGCGCATGCGTCCGGAAATAAGAAAAGCTTACTTCCACCATTTTCTAAAATAATAGCTTCTAGATGGTTTACATGATTTCGTAAAAAACACGAGTTTTTAGAAAATGTGTTTTATTTCATAAATGGAATCTACAAAGTGTGCACATTCTACGTCATAACGACTTTTTATAGTTTGCGCATGCGTCTTGAAATAAGAAAAGCTTACTTCCCACGTTTTTTAAAATCACAGCTTCTAGAAGGTTTACATGATTTCTTAAAAAGCACGAGTTTTTAAAAAATGTGTTTTATTTCATAAATGGAATCAACAAATTATGCACATTCTACGTCATAACGACTTTCTATAGTTTGCGCATGCGTTTGGAAATAAGAAAAGCTTACTTCCCCCGTTTTTTAAAATCACAGCTTCTAGAAGGTTTACATGATTTCTTAAAAAACACGAGTTTTTAGAAAATGTGTTTTATTTCATAAATGGAATCAACAAAGTATGCACATTCTACGAAATAACGACTTTCTATAGTTTGCGCATTCGACCGGAAATAAGAAAAGGTTACTTCCACCGTTTTTTAAAATCACAGCTTTTAGAAGGTTTACATGATTTTGTAAAAAATACGAGTTTTTAGAAAATGTGTTTTATTTCATAAATGGAATCAACAAAGTATGCACATTCTACGTCATAAGGAATTTCTATAGTTTGCGCATGCGTCCGGAAATAAGAAAAGCTTACTTCCACCGTTTTTCAAAATCCCATCTTCTAGAAGGTTTACATGATTTCTTAAAAAACACGAGTTTTTAGAAAATGTGTTTTATTTCATAAATGGAATCAACAAAGTATGCACATTCTACGTCATAACGACTTTCTATAGTTTGCGCATACGTTTGGAAATAAGAAAAGCTTACTTCCCCTGTTTTTTAAAATCACAGCTTCTAGAAGGTTTAGATGATTACTTAAAAAACACGAGTTTTTAGAAAATGTGTTTTATTTCATAAATGGAATCAACAAAGTATGCACATTCTATGTCATAACGACTTTCTATAGTTTGCGCATGCGTTTGGAAATAAGAAAAGCTTACCTCCCCCGTTTTTTAAAATCACAGCTTTTAGAAGGTTTACATGATTTCGTAAAAAACACGAGTGTTTAGAAAATGTGTTTTATTTCATGAATGGAATCAACAAAGTATGCACATTCTACGTCATAACGACTTTCTATAGTTTTGCGCATGCTTCCAAAAATAAGAAAAGCTTACTTCCCCCGTTTTTTAAAATCACAGCTTCCAGAAGGTTTACATGATATCTTAAAAAACACGAGTTTTTAGAAAATGTGTTTTATTTCATAAATGGAATGTACAAAGTATGCACATTCTACGTCATAACGAATTTCTATAGTTTGCGCATGAGTTTGGAAATAAGAAATGCTTACTTCCCCCGTTTATTAAAATCACAGCTTCTAGAAGGTTTACATGATTTCTTAAAAAACACGAGTTTTTAGAAAATGTGTTTTATTTCATAAATGGGATCAACAAAGTATGCACATTCTACGTCATAACCACTTTGTATAGTTTGCGCATGCGTTTGGAAATAAGAAAAGCTTACTCCCCCCGTTTTTTAAAATCACAGCTTCTAGAAGGTTTAGATGATTTCTTAAAAAACACGAGTTTTTAGAAAATGTGTTTTATTTCATAAATGGAATCAACAAAGTATGCACATTCTACGTCATAACGACTTTCTATAGTTTGCACATGCGTCCGGAAATAAGAAAAGCTTACTTCCACCGTTTTTTAAAATCACAACTTCTAGAAGGTTTACATGATTTCGTAAAAAACACGAATTTTTATAAAATGTGTTTTATTTCATAAATGGAATCTACAAAGTATGCACATTCTACGTCACAATGACTTTCTATAGTTTGCGCATGCGTCTGGAAATAAGAAAAGCTTACTTCCCCCATTTTTTAAAATCACAGCTTCTAGAAGGTTTCATGATTTCTTAAAAAACACGAGTTTTTGGAAAATGTGTTTTATTTCATAAATGGAATCAACAAAGTATGCAGATTCTACGTCATAACGACTTTCTATAGTTTGTGCATGCGTACGGAAATAAGAAAAGCTTACCTCCCCCGTTTTTTAAATACACAGATTCCAGAAGGTTTATATGATTTCGTAAAAAACACGAGTTTTTATAAAATGTGTTTTATTTCATAAATAGAATCAACAAAGTATGCACATTCTATGTCATAACGACTTTCTATAGTTTGTGCATGCGTCCGGAAATAAGAAAAGCTTACTTCCCCCGTTTTTTAAAATCACAGCTTCTAGAAGGTTCACATCATTTCGTAAAAAACACGACCTTTTAGAAAATGTGTTTTATTTCATAAATGAAATCTACAAAGTATGCACATTCTACGTCATAACGAATTTCTATAGTTTGCGCATGCGTCCGGAAATAAGAAAAGCTTAATTCCCCCGTTTTTTAAAATCACAGCTTCTTGAAGGTTTACATGATTTCGTAAAAAACACGAGATTTTAGAAAATGTGTTTTATTTCATCAATGGAATCTACAAAGTATGCACATTCTACGTCATAATGACTTTCTATAGTTTGCGCATCCTTTCGGAAATAAGAAAAGCTTACTTCCCCCGTTTTTTAAAATAATAGCTTCCAGAAGGTTTACATGATTTCTTAAAAAACACGAGTTTTTAGAAAATGTGTTTTATTTCATAAATGGAATCAACAAAGTATGCACATTCTACGTCATAACGAATTTCTATAGTTTGGGCATGCGTTTGGAAATAAGAAATGCTTACTTCCCCCATTTATTAAAATCACAGCTTCCAGAAGGTTTACATGATTTCTTAAAAAACACGAGTTTTTAGAAAATGTGTTTTATTTCATAAATGGAATCAACAAAGTATGCACATTCTACGTCATAAGGACTTTCTATAGTTTGCGCGTGCGTTTGGAAATAAGAAAAGCTTACTTCCCCCGTTTTTTAAAATCACAGCTTCTAGAAGGTTTACATGATTTCGTAAAAAACACGAGTTTTTAGAAAATGTGTTTTATTTCATAAATGGAATCAACAAAGTATGCACATTCTACGTCATAACGACTTTCTATAGTTTGCGCATGCGTCCGGAAATAAGAAAAGCTTACTTCCCCCGTTTTTTAAAATCACAGCTTCTAGAAGGTTTACATGATTTCTTAAAAAGCACGAGTTTATAGAAAATGTGTTTTATTTCATAAATGGAATTAACAAATTATGCACATTCTACGTCATAACGACTTTCTATAGTTTGCGCATGCGTTTGGAAATAAGAAAAGCTTACTTCCCCCGTTTTTTAAAATCACAGCTTCTAGAAGGTTTACATGATTTCTTAAAAAACACGTGTCTTTAGAAAATGTGTTTTATTTCATAAATGGAATCAACAAAGTATGCACATTCTACGAAATAACGACTTTCTATAGTTTGCGCATTCGACCAGAAATAAGAAAAGGTTACTTCCACCGTTTTTTAAAATCACAACTTTTAGAAGGTTTACATGATTTTGTAAAAAACACGAGTTTTTAGAAAATGTGTTTTATTTCATAAATGGAATCAACAAAGTATGCACATTCTACGTCATAAGGACTTTCTATAGTTTGCGCATGCGTCCGGAAATAAGAAAAGCTTACTTCCACCGTTTTTCAAAATCCCATCTTCTAGAAGGTTTACATGATTTCTTAAAAAACACGAGTTTTTAGAAAATGTGTTTTATTTCATAAATGGAATCAACAAAGTATACACATTCTACGTCATAACGACTTTCTATATTTTGCGCATACGTTTGGAAATAAGAAAAGCTTACTTCCCCCGTTTTTTAAAATCACAGCTTCTAGAAGGTTTGCATGATTTCTTAAAAAACACGAGTTTTTAGAAAATGTGTTTTATATCATAAATGGAATCAACAAAGTATGCACATTCTATGTCATAACGACTTTCTATAGTTTGCGCATGCGTTTGGAAATAAGAAAAGCTTACGTCCCCCGTTTTTTAAAATCACGGCTTTTAGATGGTTTACATGATTTCGTAAAAAACACGAGTTTTTAGAAAATGTGTTTTATTTCATGAATGGAATCAACAAAGTATGCACATTCTACGTCATAATGAATTTCTATACTTTTGCGCATGCTTCCAAAAATAAGAAAAGCTTACTTCCCCCGTTTTTTAAAATCACAGCTTCCAGAAGGTTTACATGATTTCTTAAAAAACACAAGTTTTTAGAAAATGTGTTTTATTTCATAAATGGAATGTACAAAGTATGCACATTCTACGTCATAACGAATTTCTATAGTTTGCGCATGCGTTTGGAAATAAGAAATGCTTACTTCCCCCGTTTATTAAAATCACAGCTTCTAGAAGGTTTACATGATTTCTTAAAAAACATGAGTTTTTAGAAAATGTGTTTTATTTCATAAATGGAATCAACAAAGTATGCACATTCTACGTCATAACGACTTTCTATAGTTTGCGCATGCGTTTGGAAATAAGAAAAGCTTACTTCCCCCGTTTTTTAAAATCACAGCTTCTAGAAGGTTTAGATGATTTCTTAAAAAACACGAGTTTTTAGAAAATGTGTTTTATTTCATAAATGGAATCAACAAAGTATGCAGATTCTACATCATAACGACTTTCTATAGTTTGTGCATGCGTCCGGAAATAAGAAAAGCTTACTTCCCCCGTTTTTTAAAATCACAGCTTCTAGAAGGTTTACATGATTTCTTAAAAAACACGAGTTTTTAGAAAATGTGTTTTATTTCATAAATGGAATCTACAAAGTGTGCACATTCTACGTCATAACGAATTTCTATAGTTTGTTCATGCGTTTGGAAATAAGAAATGCTTACTTCCCCCGTTTATTAAAATCACAGCTTCTAGAAGGTTTACACGATTTCTTAAAAAACACGAGTTTTTAGAAAATGTGTTTTATTTCATAAATGGAATCAACAAAGTATGCACATTCTATGTCATAACGACTTTCTATAGGTTGCGCATGCATCCGGAAATAGGAAAAGCTTACTTCCACCGTTTTTTAAAATCACAGCGTCTAGAAGGTTTACATGATTACGTAAAAAACATGAGTTTTTAGAAAATGTGTTTTATTTCATAAATGGAATGTACAAAGTATGCAGATTCTACGTCATAACGACATTCTATAGTTTGCGCATGCGTCTGGAAATAAGAAAAGCTTACTTCCACCGTTTTTTAAAATCACAGCTTCTAGAAGGTTTACATGATTTCGTAAAAAATACGAGTTTTTAGAAAATGTGTTTTATTTCATAAATGGAATCAATAAAGTATGCAGATTCTACGTCATAATGACTTTCTATAGTTTTCGCATGCGTCCGGAAATAAGAAAAGCTTACCTCCCCCGTTTTTTAAACTCATAGATTCTAGAAGGTTTACATGATTTCGTAAAAAACACGAGTTTTTAGAAAATGTGTTTTATTTCATAAATAGAATCAACAATGTATGCACATTCTACGTCATAATGACTTTTTATAGTTTGCGCATGCGTCCGGAAATAAGAAAAGCTTACTTCCACCGTTTTTTAAAATCACAGCTTCTAGAAGCTTTACATGATTTCGTAAAAAACACGAGTTTTTAGAAAATGTGTTTTATTTCATAAACGGAATCTACAAAGTATTCACATTCTACATCATAACAACTTTCTATAGTTTGCGCATGCGTCCGGAAATAAGAAAAGCTTACTTCCACCGTTTTTTAAAATCACAGCTTCTAGAAGGTTTACATGATTTCCTAAAAAACACGAGTTTTTAGAAAATGTGTTTTATTTCATAAATGGAATCTACAAAGTATGCACATTCTACGTCATAATGAATTTCTATAGTTTGCGCATGCGTCCGGAAATAAGAAAAGCTTACTTCCCCCGTTTTTTAAAATCACAGCTTCTAGAAGGTTTACATGATTTCTTAAAAAACACGAGTTTTTAGAAAATGTGTTTTATTTCATAAATGGAATCTACAAAGTATGCACATTCTACATCATAACGAATTTCTACAGTTTGCGCATGCGTTTGGAAATAAGAAATGCTTACTTCCCTAGTTTATTAAAATCACAGCTTCTAGAAGTATTACATGATTTCTTAAAAAACACGAGTTTTTAGAAAATGTGTTTTATTTCATAAATGGAATCAACAAAGTATGCACATTCTACGTCATAATGACTTTCTATAGTTTCCGCATGCGTTTGGAAATAAGAAAAGCTTACTTCCCCCGTTTCTAAAAATCACAGCTTCTAGAAGGTTTACATGATTTTGTAAAAAACACGAGTTTTTGGAAAATGTGTTTTATTTCATAAATGGAATCTACAAAGTATGCACATTCTACGTCATAACGAATTTCTATAGTTTGTGCATGCGTTTGGAAATAAGAAAAGCTTACTTCCCCCGTTTTTTAAAATCACAACATTTAGAAGGTTTACATGAGTTCTTAAAAAACACGAGTTTTTAGAAAATGTGTTTTATTTCATAAATGGAATCAACAAAGTATGCACATTCTACGTCATAAGGACTTTCTATAGTTTGCTCATGCGTTTGGAAATAAGAAAAGCTTACTTCCCCCGTTTTTTAAAATCACAGCTTCTAGAAGGTTTACATGATTTCGTAAAAATCACGAGTTTTTAGAAAATGTGTTTTATTTCATAAATGGAATCAACAAAGTATGCACATTCTATGTCATAAGGACTTTCTATAGTTTGCGCATGCGTCCCGAAATAAGAAAAGCTTACTTCCACAGTTTTTCAAAATCCCAGCTTCTAAAAGGTTTACATGATTTCTTAAAAAACACGAGTTTTTAGAAAATGTGTTTTATTTCATAAATGGAATCAACAAAGTATGCACATTCTACGTCATAACGACTTTCTATATTTTGCGCATACGTTTGGAAATAAGAAATGCTTACTTCCCCAGTTTATTAAAATCACAGCTTCTAGAAGTATTACATGATTTCATAAAAAACAAGAGTTTTTAGAAAATGTGTTTTATTTCATAAATGGAATCAACAAAGTATGCACATTCTACGTCATAACGCCGTTCTATAGTTTGCGCATGCGTTTGGAAATAAGAAAAGCTTACTTCCCCCGTTTCTAAAAATCACAGCTTCTAGAAGGTTTACATGATTTCTTAAAAAACACGAGTTTTTAGAAAATGTGTTTTATTTCATAAATGGAATCTACAAAGTATGCACATTCTACGTCATAACGTCTTTCTATAGTTTGCACATGCGTCCGGAAACAAGAAAAGCTTACCTCCCCCGTTTTTTAAAATCACAGATTCTGGAAGGTTTACATGATTTCGTAAAAAACACGAGTTTTTAGAAAATGTGTTTTATTTCATAAATGGAATCTACAAAGTATGCACATTCTACGTCATAATGAATTTCTATAGTTTGCGCATGCGTCCGGAAATAAGAAAAGCTTACTTCCCCCGTTTTTTAAAATCACAGCTTCTAGAAGGTTTACATGATTTCGTAAAAAACACGAGTTTTTAGAAAATGTGTTTTATTTCATATATGGAATCTACAAAGTATGCACATTCTACATCATAACGAATTTCTATAGTTTGCACATGCGTTTGGAAATAAGAAATGCTTACTTCCCCAGTTTATTAAAATCACAGCTTCTAGAAGTATTACATGATTCTTAAAAAACACGAGTTTTTAGAAAATGTGTTTTATTTCATAAATGGAATCAACAAAGTATGCACATTCTACATCATAATGACTTTCTATAGTTTGCGTATGCATTTGGAAATAAGAAAAGCTTACTTCCCCCGTTTTTTAAAATCACAGCTTATTGAAGGTTTACATGATTTCTTAAAAAACACGAGTTTTTAGAAAATGTGTTTTATTTCATAAATGGAATCTACAAAGTATGCACATTCTACGTCATAACGTCTTTCTATAGTTTGCGCATGCGTCCGGAAACAAGAAAAGCTTACCTCCCCCGTTTTTTAAAATCACAGATTCTGGAAGCTTTACATGATTTCGTAAAAAACACGAGTTTTTAGAAAATGTGTTTTATTTCATAAATAGAATCAACAATGTATGCACATTCTACGTCATAATGACTTTCTATAGTTTGCGCATGCGTCCGGAAATAAGAAAAGCTTACTTCCACTGTTTTTTAAAATCACAGCTTCTAGAAGCTTTACATGATTTCGTAAAAAACACGAGTTTTTAGAAAATGTGTTTTATTTCATAAATGGAATCTACAAAGTATGCACATTCTACGTCATAACAACTTTCTATAGTTTGCGCATGCGTCCGGAAATAAGAAAAGCTTACTTCCACCGTTTTTTAAAATCACAGCTTCTAGAAGGTTTACATAATTTCGTAAAAAACACGAGTTTTTACAAAATGTGTTTTATTTCATAAATGGAATCTACAAAGTATGCACATTCTACGTCATAACGACTTTCTATAGTTTTCGCATGCGTCCGGAAATAAGAAAAGCTTACTTCCACCGTTTTTTAAAATCACAGCTTCTAGAAAGTTTACATGATTTCGTAAAAAACACGAGTTTTTAGAAAATGTGTTTTATTTCATAAATGAAATCTACAAAGTATGCACATTCTACGTCATAATGAATTTCTATAGTTTGCGCATGCGTCCGGAAATAAGAAAAGCTTACTTCCCCCGTTTTTTAAAATCACAGCTTCTAGAAGGTTTACATGATTTCTTAAAAAACACGAGTTTTTAGAAAATCTGTTTTATTTCATAAATGGAATCTACAAAGTATGCACATTCAACATCATAACGAATTTCTATAGTTTGCGCATGCGTTTTGAAATAAGAAATGCTTACTTCCCCAGTTTCTTAAAATCACAGCTTCTAGAAGTATTACATGATTTCATAAAAAACAAGAGTTTTTAGAAAATGTGTTTTATTTCATAAATGGAATCAACAAAGTATGCACATTCTACGTCATAATGACGTTCTATAGTTTGCGCATGCGTTTGGAAATAAGAAAAGCTTACTTCCCCCGTTTCTTAAAATCACAGCTTCTAGAAGGTTTACATGATTTCTTAAAAAACACGAGTTTTTAGAAAATGTGTTTTATTTCATAAATGGAATCTACAAAGTATGCACATTCTACGTCATAACGTCTTTCTATAGTTTGCGCATGCGTCCGGAAACAAGAAAAGCTTACCTCCCCCGTTTTTTAAAATCACAGATTCTGGAAGGTTTACATGATTTCGTAAAAAACACGAGTTTTTAGAAAATGTGTTTTTTTTCATAAATGGAATCTACAAAGTATGCACATTCTACGTCATAACGACTTTCTATAGTTTGCGCATGCGTTTGGAAATAAGAAAAGCTTACTTCCCCCGTTCTTTAAAATCACAGATTCTAGAAGGTTTACATCATTTCGTAAAAAACACGAGTTTTTAG
Source organism: Larix kaempferi (assembly GCA_027924585.1). Taxonomy (NCBI): domain Eukaryota; kingdom Viridiplantae; phylum Streptophyta; class Pinopsida; order Pinales; family Pinaceae; genus Larix; species Larix kaempferi. The sequence continues at coordinate 41,283,278 of BSBM01000217.1, forward strand.
AAAATGTGTTTTATTTCATAAATAGAATCAACAAGGTATGCACATTCTACGTCATAACTACTTTCTATAGTTTGCGCATGCGTCCGGACAAAAAGAAAAGCTTACTTCCCCCGTTTTTTAAAATTACAGCTTCTAGAAGGTTTACATGATTTCTTAAAAAACACGAGTGTTTAGAAAATGTGTTTTATTTCATAAATGGAATGTACAAAGTATGCACATTCTACGTCATAACGAATTTCTATAGTTTGGGCATGCGTTTGGAAATAAGAAATGCTTACTTCCCCCGTTTATTAAAATCACAGCTTCTAAAAGGTTTACATGATTTCTTAAAAAACACGAGTTTTTAGAAAATGTGTTTAATTTCATAAATGGAATCAACAAAGTATGCACATTCTACGTCATAATGACTTTCTAAAGTTTGCGCATGCGTCCGGAAATAAGAAAAGCTTACTTCCCCCGTTTTTTAAAATCACAACGTTTAGAAGGTTTACATGATTTCTTAAAAAATACGAGTTTTTAGAAAATGTGTTTTATTTCATAAATGGAATCAACAAAGTATGCACATTCTACGTCATAAGGACTTTCTATAGTTTGTGCATGCGTCCGGAAATAAGAAAAGCTTACTTCCGCCGTTTTTTAAAATCGCAGCTTCTAGAAGGTTTACATGAGTTCTTAAAAAACACGAGTTTTTATAAAATGTGTTTTATTTCATATATGGAATCTACAAAGTATGCACATTCTACATCATAACGAGTTTCTATAGTTTGCACATGCGTTTGGAAATAAGAAATGCTTACTTCCCCAGTTTATTAAAATCACAGCTTCTAGAAGTATTACATGATTCTTAAAAAACACGAGTTTTTAGAAAATGTGTTTTATTTCATAAATGGAATCAACAAAGTATGCACATTCTACGTCATAATGACTTTCTATAGTTTGCGCATGCGTTTGGAAATAAGAAAAGCTTACTTCCCCCGTTTCTAAAAATCACAGCTTCTAGAAGGTTTACATGATTTCGTAAAAAACACGAGTTTTTGGAAAATGTGTTTTATTTCACAAATGGAATCTACAAAGTATGCACATTCTACGTCATAACGACATTCTATAGTTTGTGCATGCGTTTGGAAATAAGAAAAGCTTACTTCCCCCGTTTTTTAAAATCACAACGTTTAGAAGGTTGACATGATTTCTTAAAAAACACGAGTTTTTAGAAAATGTGTTTTATTTCATAAATGGAATAAACAAAGTATGCACATTCTACGTCATAAGGACTTTCTATAGTTTGTGCATGCGTCCGGAAATAAGAAAAGCTTACTTCCGCCGTTTTTTAAAATCACAGCTTCTAGAAGGTTTACATGATTTCTTAAAAAACACGAGTTTTTAGAAAATGTGTTTTATTTCATAAATGGAATCAACAAAGTCTGCACATTCTACGTCATAACGAATTTCTATAGTTTGGCTTTCGTCCGGAAATAAGAAAAGGTTACTTCCACCGTTTTTTAAAATCACAGCTGCTAGAAGGTTTACATGATTTCCTAAAAAACACGAGTTTTTAGAAAATGTGTTTTATTTCATAAATGGAATCTACAAAGTATGCACATTCTACGTCATAACGACTTCCTATAGTTTGCTCATGCGTCCGGAAATAAGAAAAGCTTACTTCCACCGTTTTTTTAAATCACAGCTTCTACAAGGTTTACATGATTTCTTAAAAAACATGAGTTTTTAGAAAATGTGTTTTATTTCATAAATATAATCTACAAAGTATGCACATTCTACGTCATAATGACTTTCTATAGTTTGCGCATTCGTCCGGAAATAAGAAAAGCTTACTTCCCCCGTTTTTTAAAATCACAGCTTCTAGAAGGTTTACATGATTTCTTAAAAAACAAGAGTTTTTAGAAAATGTGTTTTATTTCATAAATGGAATCAACAAAGTATGCACATTCTACGTCATAACGACTTTCTATAGTTTGCGCATGCGTTTGGAAATAAGAAAAGCTTACTTCCCCCGTTTTTTAAAATCACAGCTTCTAGAAGGTTTACATCATTTCTTAAAAAACACGAGTTTTTAGAAAATGTGTTTTATTTCATAAATAAAATCTACAAAGTATGCACATTCTACGTCATAATGACTTTCTATAGTTTGCGCATTCGTCCGGAAATAAGAAAAGCTTACTTCACCTGTTTTTTAAAATCACAGCTTCTAGAAGGTTTACATGATGTCGTAAAAAACACGAGTTTTTAGAAAATGTGTTTTATTTCTTAAATGGAATCTACAAAGTATGCACATTCTACGTCATAACGACTCTCTATAGTTTGCGCATGCGTCCGGAGAAAAGAAAAGCTTACTTCCCCCGTTTTTTAAAATTACAGCTTCTAGAAGGTTTACATGATTTCTTAAAAAACACGAGTTTTTAGAAAATGTGTTTTATTTCATAAATGGAATCTACAAAGTATGCACATTCTACGTCATAACGTCTTTCTATAGTTTGCGCATGCGTCCGGAAACAATAAAAGCTTACCTCCCCCGTTTTTTAAAATCACAGATTCTTGAAGCTTTACATGATTTCGTAAAAAACACGAGTTTTTAGAAAATGTGTTTTATTTCATAAATAGAATCAACAATGTATGCACATTCTACGTCATAATGACTTTCTATAGTTTGCGCATGCGTCCGGAAATAAGAAAAGCTTACTTCCACCGTTTTTTAAAATCACAGCTTCTAGAAGCTTTACATGATTTCGTAAAAAACACGAGTTTTTAGAAAATGTGTTTTATTTCATAAATGGAATCTACAAAGTATGCACATTCTACGTCATAACAACTTTCTATAGTTTGCGCATGCGTCCGGAAATAAGAAAAGCTTACTTCCACCGTTTTTTAAAATCACAGCTTCTAGAAGGTTTACATGATTTTGTAAAAACCACGAGTTTTTAGAAAATGTGTTTTATTTCATAAATGGGAGCTACAAAGTATGCACATTCTATGTCATAACGACTTTCTATAGTTTGCGCATGCGTCCGGAAATAAGAAAAGCTTACTTCCACCGTTTTTTAAAATCACAGCTTCTAGAATGTTTACATGATTTCGTAAAAAACACGAGTTTTTAGAAAATGTGTTTTAATTTCATAAATGGAATCTACAAAGTATGCACATTCTACGTCATAATGAATTTCTATAGTTTGCGCATGCGTCCGGAAATAAGAAAAGCTTACTTCCCCCGTTTTTTAAAATCACAGCTTCTAGAAGGTTTACATGATTTCTTAAAAAACACGAGTTTTTAGAAAATGTGTTTTATTTCAGAAATGGAATCCACAAAGTATGCACATTCTACATCATAACGAATTTCTATAGTTTGCGCATGCGTTTGGAAATAAGAAATGCTTACTTCCTCAGTTTATTAAAATCACAGCTTCTAGAAGTATTACATGATTTCATAAAAAACAAGAGTTTTTAGAAAATGTGTTTTATTTCATAAATGGAATCAACAAAGTATGCACATTCTACGTCATAATGACGTTCTATAGTTTGCGCATGCGTTTGGAAATAAGAAAAACTTACTTCCCCCGTTTCTAAAAATCACAGCTTCTAGAAGGTTTACATGATTTCTTAAAAAACACGAGTTTTTAGAAAATGTGTTTTATTTCATAAATGGAATCTACAAAGTATGCACATTCTACGTCATAACTACTTTCTATAGTTTGCGCATGCGTCCGGAAATAAGAAAAGCTTACATCCCCCGTTTTTTTAAATCATAGCTTCTAGAAGGTTTACATGATTTTGTAAAAAACACGAGTTTTTAGAAAATGTGTTTTATTTCATAAATGGAATCCACAAAGTATGCACATTCTACGTCATAACGACTTTCTATAGTTTGTGCATGCGTTTGGAAATAAGAAGAGCTTACTTCCCCCGTTTTTTAAAATCACAACGTTTAGAAGGTTTACATGATTTCTTAAAAAACATGAGTTTTTAGAAAATGTGTTTTATTTCATAAATGGAATCAACAAAGTATGCACATTCTACGTCATAAGGACTTTCTATAGTTTGTGCATGCGTCCGGAAATAAGAAAAGCTTACTTCCACCGTTTTTTAAAATCACAGCTTCTAGAAGGTTTACATGATTTCTTAAAAAACATGAGTTTTTAGAAAATGTGTTTTATTTCATAAATGGAATCAACAAAGTATGCACATTCTACTTCATAACGAATTTCTATAGTTTGCGCATGCGTTTGGAAATAAGAAATGCTTACTTCCCCCGTTTATTAAAATCACAGCTTCTAGAAGGTTTACATGATTTCTTAAAAAACATGAGTTTTTAGAAAATGTGTTTTATTTCATAAATGGAATCAACAAACTATGCACATTCTACGTCATAACGACTTTCTATAGTTTGCGCATGCGTTTGGAAATAAGAAAAGCTTACTTCCCCCGTTTTTTAAAATCACAGCTTCTAGAAGGTTTAGATGATTTCTTAAAAAACACGAGTTTTTAGAAAATGTGTTTTATTTCATAGATGGAATCAACAAAGTATGCACATTCTACGTCATAACGACTTTCTATAGTTTGCACATGCGTCCGGAAATAAGAAAAGCTCACTTCCACCGTTTTTTAAAATCACAGCTTCTAGGAGGTTTACATGATTTCGTAAAAAACACGAGTTTTTAGAAAATGTGTTTTATTTCATAAATGGAATCTACAAAGTATGCACATTCTACGTCATAATGACTTTCTATAGTTTGCGCATGCGTCTGGAAATAAGAAAAGCTTACTTCACCCATTTTTTAAAATCACAGCTTCTAGAAGGTTTCATGATTTCTTAAAAAACAAGAGTTTTTGAAAATGTGTTTTATTTCATAAATGGAATCAACAAAGTATGTAGATTCTACGTCATAACGACTTTCTATAGTTTGCGCATGCGTCCGGAAATAAGAAAAGCTTACCTCCCCCATTTTTTAAAATCACAAATTCCAGAAGGTTTACATGATTTCGTAAAAAACACGAGTTTTTATAAAATGTGTTTTATTTCATAAATAGAATCAACAAAGTATGCACATTCTACGTCATAACGACTTTCTATAGTTTGTGCATGCGTCCGGAAATAATAAAAGCTTACTTCCCCCGTTTTTCAAAATCACAGCTTCTAGAAGGTTTACATGAATTCTTAAAAAACACGAGTTTTTAGAAAATGTGTTTTATTTCATAAATGGAATCTACAAAGTGTGCACATTCTACGTCATAACGAATTTCTATAGTTTGTTCATGCGTTTGGAAATAAGAAATGCTTACTTCCCCCGTTTATTAAAATCACAGCTTCTAGAAGGTTTACATGATTTCTTAAAAAACACGAGTTTTTAGAAAATGTGTTTTATTTCATAAATAGAATCAACAAAGTATGCACATTCTACGTCATAACGACTTTCTATAGGTTGCGCATGCATCCGGAAATAGGAAAAGCTTACTTCCACCGTTTTTTAAAATCACAGCGTCTAGAAGGTTTACATGATTACGTAAAAAACACGAGTTTTTAGAAAATGTGTTTTATTTCATAAATGGAATGTAGTAAGTATGCACATTCTACGTCATAACGACATTCTATAGTTTGCGCATGCGTCTGGAAATAAGAAAAGCTTACTTCCACCGTTTTTTAAAATCACCGCTTCTAGAAGGTTTACATGATTTCGTAAAAAACACGAGTTTTTAGAAAATGTGTTTTATTTCATAAATGGAATCAACAAAGTATGCAGATTCTATGTCATAATGACTTTCTATAGTTTTCGCATGCGTCCGGAAATAAGAAAAGCTTACCTCCCCCGTTTTTTAAACTCACAGATTCTAGAAGGTTTACATGATTTCGTAAAAAACACGAGTTTTTAGAAAATGTGTTTTATTTCATAAATAGAATCAACAATGTATGCACATTCTATGTCATAATGACTTTTTATAGTTTGCGCATGCGTCCGGAAATAAGAAAAGCTTACTTCCACCGTTTTTTAAAATCACAGCTTCTAGAAGCTTTACATGATTTCGTAAAAAACACGAGTTTTTAGAAAATGTGTTTTATTTCATAAACGGAATCTACAAAGTATGCACATTCTACGTCATAACAACATTCTATAGTTTGCGCATGCGTCCGGAAATAAGAAAAGCTTACTTCCACCGTTTTTTAAAATCACAGCTTCTAGAAGGTTTACATGATTTCCTAAAAAACACGAGTTTTTAGAAAATGTGTTTTATTTCATAAATGGAATCTACAAAGTATGCACATTCTACGTCATAATGAATTTCTATAGTTTGCGCATGCGTCCGGAAATAACAAAAGCTTACTTCCCCCGTTTTTTAAAATCACAGCTTCTAGAAGGTTTACATGATTTCTTAAAAAACACGAGTTTTTAGAAAATGTGTTTTATTTCATAAATGGAATCTACAAAGTATGCACATTCTACATCATAACGAATTTCTACAGTTTGTGCATGCGTTTGGAAATAAGAAATGCTTACTTCCCCAGTTTATTAAAATCACAGCTTCTAGAAGTATTACATGATTTCTTAAAAAAAACGAGTTTTTAGAAAATGTGTTTTATTTCATAAATGGAATCAACAAAGTATGCACATTCTACGTCATAATGACTTTCTATAGTTTCCGCACGCGTTTGGAAATAAGAAAAGCTTACTTCCCCCGTTTCTAAAAATCACAGCTTCTAGAAGGTTTACATGATTTTGTAAAAAACACGAGTTTTTGGAAAATGTGTTTTATTTCATAAATGGAATCTACAAAGTATGCACATTCTACGTCATAACGAATTTCTATAGTTTGTGCACGCGTTTGGAAATAAGAAAAGCTTACTTCCCCCGTTTTTTAAAATCACAACGTTTAGAAGGTTTACATGATTTCTTAAAAAACACGAGTTTTTAGAAAATGTGTTTTATTTCATAAATGGAATCAACAAAGTATGCACATTCTACGTCATAAGGACTTTCTATAGTTTTCTCGTGCGTTTGGAAGTAAGAAAAGCTTACTTCCACCGTTTTTTAAAATCACAGCTTCTAGAAGGTTTACATGATTTCGTAAAAAACATGAGTTTTTAGAAAATGTGTTTTATTTCATAAATGGAATCAACAAAGTATGCACATTCTACGTCATAACTACTTTCTATAGTTTGCGCATGCGTCCGGAAATAATAAAAGCTTACTTCCCCCGTTTTTTAAAATCACAGCTTATAGAAGGTTTACATGATTTCTTAAAAAACACGAGTTTTTAGAAAATGTGTTTTATTTCAGAAATGGAATCCACAAAGTATGCACATTCTACATCATAACGAATTTCTATAGTTTGCGCATGCGTTTGGAAATAAGAAATGCTTACTTCCCCAGTTTATTAAAATCACAGCTTCTAGAAGTATTACATGATTTCATAAAAAACAAGAGTTTTTAGAAAATGAGTTTTATTTCATAAATGGAATCAACAAAGTATGCACATTCTACGTCATAATGACGTTCTATAGTTTGCGCATGCGTTTGGAAATAAGAAAAGCTTACTTCCCCCGTTTCTAAAAATCACAACTTCTAGAAGGTTTACATGATTTCTTAAAAAACACGAGTTTTTAGAAAATGTGTTTTATTTCATAAATGGAATCTACAAAGTATGCACATTCTACGTCATAACTACTTTCTATAGTTTGCGCATGCGTCCGGAAATAAGAAAAGCTTACATCCCCCGTTTTTTTAAATCATAGCTTCTAGAAGGTTTACATGATTTTGTAAAAAACACGAGTTTTTAGAAAATGTGTTTTATTTCATAAATGGAATCCACAAAGTATGCACATTCTACGTCATAACGACTTTCTATAGTTTGTGCATGCGTTTGGAAATAAGAAGAGCTTACTTCCCCCGTTTTTTAAAATCACAACGTTTAGAAGGTTTACATGATTTCTTAAAAAACATGAGTTTTTAGAAAATGTGTTTTATTTCATAAATGGAATCAACAAAGTATGCACATTCTACGTCATAAGGACTTTCTATAGTTTGTGCATGCGTCCGGAAATAAGAAAAGCTTACTTCCACCGTTTTTTAAAATCACAGCTTCTAGAAGGTTTACATGATTTCTTAAAAAACATGAGTTTTTAGAAAATGTGTTTTATTTCATAAATGGAATCAACAAAGTATGCACATTCTACGTCATAACGAATTTCTATAGTTTGCGCATGCGTTTGGAAATAAGAAATGCTTACTTCCCCCGTTTATTAAAATCACAGCTTCTAGAAGGTTTACATGATTTCTTAAAAAACATGAGTTTTTAGAAAATGTGTTTTATTTCATAAATGGAATCAACAAACTATGCACATTCTACGTCATAACGACTTTCTATAGTTTGCGCATGCGTTTGGAAATAAGAAAAGCTTACTTCCCCCGTTTTTTAAAATCACAGCTTCTAGAAGGTTTAGATGATTTCTTAAAAAACACGAGTTTTTAGAAAATGTGTTTTATTTCATAGATGGAATCAACAAAGTATTCACATTCTACGTCATAACGACTTTCTATAGTTTGCACATGCGTCCGGAAATAAGAAAAGCTCACTTCCACCGTTTTTGAAAATCACAGCTTCTAGGAGGTTTACATGATTTCGTAAAAAACACGAGTTTTTAGAAAATGTGTTTTATTTCATAAATGGAATCTACAAAGTATGCACATTCTACGTCATAATGACTTTCTATAGTTTGCGCATGCGTCTGGAAATAAGAAAAGCTTACTTCACCTATTTTTTAAAATCACAGCTTCTAGAAGGTTTCATGATTTCTTAAAAAACAAGAGTTTTTGAAAATGTGTTTTATTTCATAAATGGAATCAACAAAGTATGTAGATTCTACGTCATAACGACTTTCTATAGTTTGCGCATGCATCCGGAAATAAGAAAAGCTTACCTCCCCCATTTTTTAAAATCACAAATTCCAGAAGGTTTACATGATTTCGTAAAAAACACGAGTTTTTATAAAATGTGTTTTATTTCATAAATAGAATCAACAAAGTATGCACATTCTACGTCATAACGACTTTCTATAGTTTGCGCATGCGTCTGGAAATAAGAAAAGCTTACTTCCACCGTTTTTTAAAATCACCGCTTCTAGAAGGTTTACATGATTTCGTAAAAAACACGAGTTTTTAGAAAATGTGTTTTATTTCATAAATGGAATCAACAAAGTATGCAGATTCTATGTCATAATGACTTTCTATAGTTTTCGCATGCGTCCGGAAATAAGAAAAGCTTACCTCCCCCGTTTTTTAAACTCACAGATTCTAGAAGGTTTACATGATTTCGTAAAAAACACGAGTTTTTAGAAAATGTGTTTTATTTCATAAATAGAATCAACAATGTATGCACATTCTATGTCATAATGACTTTTTATAGTTTGCGCATGCGTCCGGAAATAAGAAAAGCTTACTTCCACCGTTTTTTAAAATCACAGCTTCTAGAAGCTTTACATGATTTCGTAAAAAACACGAGTTTTTAGAAAATGTGTTTTATTTCATAAACGGAATCTACAAAGTATGCACATTCTACGTCATAACAACATTCTATAGTTTGCGCATGCGTCCGGAAATAAGAAAAGCTTACTTCCACCGTTTTTTAAAATCACAGCTTCTAGAAGGTTTACATGATTTCCTAAAAAACACGAGTTTTTAGAAAATGTGTTTTATTTCATAAATAGAATCTACAAAGTATGCACATTCTACGTCATAATGAATTTCTATAGTTTGCGCATGCGTCCGGAAATAAGAAAAGCTTACTTCCCCCGTTTTTTAAAATCACAGCTTCTAGAAGGTTTACATGATTTCTTAAAAAACACGAGTTTTTAGAAAATGTGTTTTATTTCATAAATGGAATCTACAAAGTATGCACATTCTACATCATAACGAATTTCTACAGTTTGCGCATGCGTTTGGAAATAAGAAATGCTTACTTCCCCAGTTTATTAAAATCACAGCTTCTAGAAGTATTACATGATTTCTTAAAAAAAACGAGTTTTTAGAAAATGTGTTTTATTTCATAAATGGAATCAACAAAGTATGCACATTCTACGTCATAATGACTTTCTATAGTTTCCTCATGCGTTTGGAAATAAGAAAAGCTTACTTCCCCCGTTTCTAAAAATCACAGCTTCTAGAAGGTTTACATGATTTTGTAAAAAACACGAGTTTTTGGAAAATGTGTTTTATTTCATAAATGGAATCTACAAAGTATGCACATTCTACGTCATAACGAATTTCTATAGTTTTTGCATGCGTTTGGCAATAAGAAAAGCTTACTTCCCCCGTTTTTTAAAATCACAACGTTTAGAAGGTTTACATGATTTCTTAAAAAACACGAGTTTTTAGAAAATGTGTTTTATTTCATAAATGGAATCAACAAAGTATGCACATTCTACGTCATAAGGACTTTCTATAGTTTTCTCGTGCGTTTGGAAGTAAGAAAAGCTTACTTCCCCCGTTTTTTAAAATCACAGCTTCTAGAAGGTTTACATGATTTCTTAAAAAACACGAGTTTTTAGAAAATGTGTTTTATTTCATAAATGGAATCTACAAAGTATGCACATTCTACATCATAACGAATTTCTATAGTTTGCGCATGCGTTTGGAAATAAGAAATGCTTACTTCCCCAGTTTATTAAAATCACAGCTTCTAGAAGTATTACATGATTTTATAAAAAACAAGAGTTTTTAGAAAATGTGTTTTATTTCATAAATGGAATCAACAAAGTATGGACATTCTACGTCATAACGACATTCTATAGTTTGCGCATGCGTTTGGAAATAATAAAAGCTTACTTCCCCCGTTTCTAAAAATCACAGCTTCTAGAAGGTTTACATGATTTCTTAAAAAACACGAGTTTTTAGAAAATGTGTTTTATTTCATAAATGGAATCTACAAAGTATGCACATTCTACGTCATAACGTCTTTCTATAGTTTGCGCATGCGTCCGGAAACAAGAAAAGCTTACCTCCCCCATTTTTTAAAATCACAGATTCTGGAAGGTTTACATGATTTCGTAAAAAACACGAGTTTTTAGAAAATGTGTTTTTTTTCATCAATGGAATCTACAAAGTATGCACATTCTACGTCATAACGACTTTCTATAGTTTGCGCATGCGTTTGGAAATAAGAAAAGCTTACTTCCCCCGTTCTTTAAAATGACAGCTTCTAGAAGGTTTACATCATTTCGTAAAAAACACGAGTTTTTAGAAAATGTGTTTTATTTCATAAATAGAATCAACAAAGTATGCACATTCTACGTCATAACTACTTTCTATAGTTTGCGCATGCGTCCCGAAATAAGAAAAGCTTACATCCCCCGTTTTTTAAAATCACAGCTTCTAGAAGGTTTACATGATTTTGTAAAAAACACAAGTTTTTGGAAAATGTGTTTTATTTCATAAATGGAATTTACAAAGTATGCACATTGTACATCATAACAACTTTCTATAGTTTGTGCATGCGTTTGGAAATAGGAAAAGCTTACTTACCCCTTTTTTTAAAATCACAACGTTTAGAAGGTTTACATGATTTCTTAAAAAACACGAGTTTTTAGAAAATGTGTTTTATTTCATAAATATAATCTACAAAGTATGCACATTCTACGTCATAACGACTTTCTATAGTTTGCGCATTCGTCCGGAAATAAGAAAAGCTTACTTCCACCGTTTTTTAAAATCACAGCTTCTTGAAGGTTTACATGATTTCTTAAAAAACATGAGTTTTTAGAAAATGTGTTTTATTTCATAAATGGAATCAACAAAGTATGCACATTCTACGTCATAACGACATTCTATAGTTTGGCTTTCGTCCGGAAGTAAGAAAAGCTTACTTCCATCGTTTTTTAAAATCACAGCTTCTATAAGGTTTACATGATTTCCTAAAAAACAGGAGTTTTTAGAAAATGTGCTTTATTTCATAAATGGAATCTACAAAGTATGCACATTCTACGTCATAACGACTTCCTATAGTTTGCTCATGTGTCCGGAAATAAGAAAAGCTTACTTCCACCGTTTTTTTAAATCACAGCTTCTAGAAGGTTTACATGATTTCTAAAAAAACACGAGTTTTTAGAAAATGTGTTTTATTTCATAAATGGAATATACAAAGTATGGACATTCTACGTCATAACGACTTCCTATAGTTTGCTCATGTGTCCGGAAATAAGAAAAGCTTACATCCCCCGTTTTTTAAAATTACAGCTTCTAGAAGGTTTACATGATTTCTTAAAAAACACGAGTTTTTAGAAAATGTGTTTTATTTCATAAATGGAATGTACAAAGTATGCACATTCTACGTCATAACGAATTTCTATAGTTTGGGCATGCGTTTGGAAATAAGAAATGCTTACTTCCCCCGTTTATTAAAATCACAGCTTCTAGAAGGTTTACATGATTACTTAAAAAACACGAGTTTTTAGAAAATGTGTTTTATTTCATAAATGGAATCAACAAAGTATGCAAATTCTACGTCATAACGGCTTTCTATAGTTTGCGCATGCGTTCGGAAATAAGAAAAGCTTACTTCCACCGTTTTTTAAAATCACAGCTTCTCGAAGGTTTACATGATTTCGTAAAAAACACGAGTTTTTAGAAAATGTGTTTTATTTCATAAATGGAATCTACAAAGTATGCACATTCTACGTCATAACGACTTTCTATAGTTTGCGCATGCGTTTGGAAATAAGAAAAACTTACTTCCCCCGTTCTTTAAAATCACAGCTTCTAGAAGGTTTACATCATTTCGTAAAAAACACGAGTTTTTAGAAAATGTGTTTTATTTCATAAATACAATCAACAAAGTATGCACATTCTACTTCATAACTACTTTCTATAGTTTGCGCATGCGTCCGGAAATAAGAAAAGCTTACATCCCCCGTTTTTTAAAATCACAGCTTCTAGAAGGTTTACATGATTTTGTAAAAAACACGAGTTTTTGGAAAATGTGTTTTATTTCATAAATGGAATCTACAAAGTATGCACATTCTACGTCATAACGACTTTCTATAGTTTGCGCATGCGTCCGGAAATAAGAAAAGCTTACTTCCACCGTTTTTTAAAATCACAGCTTCTAGAAGGTTTACATGATTTCTTAAAAAACAACAGTTTTTAGAAAATGTGTTTTATTTCATATATGGAATCTACAAAGTATGCACATTCTACATCATAACGAATTTATATAGTTTGCACATGCCTCCGGAAACAAGAAAAGCTTATCTCCCCCGTTTTTTAAAATCACAGATTCTAGAAGGTTTACATGATTTCGTAAAAAACACGAGTTTTTGGAAAATGTGTTTTATTTCATAAATGGAATCTACAAAGTATGCACATTCTACGTCATAATGAATTTCTATAGTTTGCGCATGCGTCCGAAACTAAGAAAAGCTTACTTCCCCCGTTTTTTAAAATCACAGCTTCTAGAAGGTTTACATGATTTCTTAAAAAACATGAGTTTTTAGAAAATGTGTTTTATTTCATATATGGAATCTACAAAGTATGCACATTCTACATCATAACGAATTTCTATAGTTTGCTCATGCGTTTGGAAATAAGAAATGCTTACTTCCCCAGTTTATTAAAATCACAGCTTCTAGAAGTATTACATGATTCTTAAAAAACACGAGTTTTTAGAAAATGTGTTTTATTTCATAAATGGAATCAACAAAGTATGCACATTCTACGTCATAATGACTTTCTATAGTTTGCGCATGCGTTTGGAAATAAGAAAAGCTTACTTCCCCCGCTTCTAAAAATCACAGCTTCTAGAAGGTTTATATGATTTCTTAAAAAACACGAGTTTTTGGAAAATGTGTTTTATTTCATAAATGGAATCTACAAAGTATGCACATTCTACGTCATAACGACTTTCTATAGTTTGTGCATGCGTTTGGAAATAAGAAAAGCTTACTTCCCCCGTTTTTTAAAATCACAACGTTTAGAAGGTTTATATGATTTCTTAAAAAACACGAGTTTTTAGAAAATGTGTTTTATTTCATAAATGGAATCAACAAAGTATGCACATTCTATGTCATAAGGACTTTCTATAGTTTGTGCATGCGTCCGGAAATAAGAAAAGCTTACTTCCGCCGTTTTTTAAAATCACAGCTTGTAGAAGGTTTACATGATTTCTTAAAAAACACGAGTTTTTAGAAAATGTGTTTTATTTCATAAATGGAATCAACAAAGTATGCACATTCTACGTCATAACGACTTTCTATAGTTTGGCTTTCGTCCGGAAATAAGAAAAGCTTACTTCCACCGTTTTTTAAAATCACAGCTTCTAGAAGGTTTACATGATTTCCTAATAAACACGAGTTTTTAGAAAATGTGCTTTATTTCCTAAATGGAATCTACAAAGTATGCACATTCTACGTCATAAGGACTTCCTATAGTTTGCTCATGTGTCCGGAAATAAGAAAAGCTTACTTCCACCGTTTTTTTAAATCACAGCTTCTAGAAGGTTTACATGATTTCTTAAAAAACACGAGTTTTTAGAAAATGTGTTTTATTTCATAAATATAATCTACAAAGTATGCACATTCTACGTCATAACGACTTTGTATAGTTTGCGCATTCGTCCGGAAATAAGAAAAGCTTACTTCCCCCGTTTTTTAAAATCACAGCTTCTAGAAGGTTTACATGATTTCTTAAAAAACACGAGTTTTTAGAAAATGTGTTTTATTTCATAAATGGAATCAACAAAGTATGCACATTCTACGTCATAACGACTTTCTATAGTTTGAGCATGCGTTTGGAAATAAGAAAAGCTTACTTCCCCCGTTTTTTAAAATCACAGCTTCTAGAAGGTTTACATGATTTCTTAAAAAACACGAGTTTTTAGAAAATGTGTTTTATTTCATAAATAAAATCTACAAAGTATGCACATTCTACGTCATAACGACTTTCTATAGTTTGCGCATTCGTCCGGAAATAAGAAAAGCTTACTTCCCCTGTTTTTTAAAATCACAGCTTCTAGAAGGTTTACATGATTTCGTAAAAAACACGAGTTTTTAGAAAATGTGTTTTACTTCTTAAATGGAATCTACAAAGTATGCACATTCTACGTCATAACGACTTTCTATAGTTTGCGCATGCGTCCGGAAAAAAGAAAAGCTTACTTCCCCCGTTTTTTAAAATTACAGCTTCTAGAAGGTTTACATGATTTCTTAAAAAACACGAGTTTTTAGAAAATGTGTTTTATTTCATAAATGGAATCTACAAAGTATGCACATTCTACGTCATAACGTCTTTCTATAGTTTGCGCATGCGTCCGGAAACAAGAAAAGCTTACCTCCCCCGTTTTTTAAAATCACAGATTCTGGAAGCTTTACATGATTTCGTAAAAAACACGAGTTTTTAGAAAATGTGTTTTATTTCATAAATAGAATCAACAATGTATGCACATTCTACGTCATAATGACTTTCTATAGTTTGCGCATGCGTCCGGAAATAAGAAAAGCTTAGTTCCACAGTTTTTTAAAATCACAGCTTCTAGAACCTTTACATGATTTCGTAAAAAACACGAGTTTTTAGAAAATGTGTTTTATTTCATAAATGGAATCTACAAAGTATGCACATTCTACGTCATAACAACTTTCTATAGTTTGCGCATGCGTCCGGAAATAAGAAAAGCTTACTTCCACCGTTTTTTAAAATCACAGCATCTAGAAGGTTTACATGATTTCGTAAAAAACGAGAGTTTTTAGAAAATGTGTTTTATTTCATAAATGGAATCTACAAAGTATGCACATTCTATGTCATAATGAATTTCTATAGTTTGCGCATGCGTCCGGAAATAAGAAAAGCTTACTTCCCCCGTTTTTTAAAATCACAGCTTCTAGAAGGTTTACATGATTTCTTAAAAAACACGAGTTTTTAGAAAATGTGTTTTATTTCATAAATGGAATCTACAAAGTATGCACATTCTACATCATAACGAATTTCTATAGTTTGCGCATGCATTTGGAAATAGGAAATGCTTACTTCCCCAGTTTATTAAAATCACAGCTTCTAGAAGTATTACATGATTTCATAAAAAACAAGAGTTCTATAGTCATAACGACGTTCTATAGTTTGCGCATGCGTTCGGAAATAAGAAAAGCTTACTTCCCCCGTTTCTAAAAATCACAGCTTCTAGAAGGTTTACATGATTTCTTAAAAAACACGAGTTTTTAGAAATTGTGTTTTATTTCATAAATGGAATCTACAAAGTATGCACGTTCTACGTCATAACGTCTTTCTATAGTTTGCGCATGCATCCGGAAACAAGAAAAGCTTACCTCCCCCGTTTTTTAAAATCACATATTCTGGAAGGTTTACATGATTTCGTAAAAAACACGAGTTTTTAGAAAATGTGTTTTTTTTCATAAATGGAATCTACAAAGTATGCACATTCTACGTCATAACGACTTTCTATAGTTTGCACATGCGTTTGGAAATAAGAAAAGCTTACTTCCCCCGTTCTTTAAAATCACAGCTTCTAGAAGGTTTACATCATTTCGTAAAAAACACGAGTTTTTAGAAAATGTGTTTTATTTCATAAATGGAATCTACAAAGTATGCACATTCTACGTCATAACGAATTTCTATAGTTTGTGCATGCGTTTGGAAATAAGAAAAGGTTACTTCCCCCGTTTTTTAAAATCACAACGTTTAGAAGGTTTACATGATTTCTTAAAAAACACGAGTTTTTAGAAAATGTGTTTTATTTCATAAATGGAATCAACAAAGTACGCACATTCTACGTCATAAAGACTTTCTATAGTTTGTGCATGCGTCCGGAAATAAGAAAAGCTTACTTCCACCGTTTTTTAAAATCACAGCTTCTAGAAGGTTTACATGATTTCTTAAAAAACATGAGTTTTTAGAAAATGTGTTTTATTTCATAAATGGAATCAACAAAGTATGCACATTCTACGTCATAACGACTTTCCATAGTTTGGCTTTCGTCCGGAAATAAGAAAAGCTTACTTCCACCGTTTTTTAAAATCACAGCTTCTAGAAGGTTTACATGATTTCCTAAAAAACACGAGTTTTTAGAAAATGTGCTTTATTTCATAAATGGAATCTACAAAGTATGCACATTCTACGTCATAACGACTTCCTATAGTTTGCTCATGTGTCCGAAAATAAGAAAAGCTTACTTCCACCGTTTTTTAAAATCACAGCTTCTAGAAGGTTTACATGATTTCTTAAAAAAAAAGAGTTTTTAGAAAATGTGTTTTATTTCATAAATAGAATCTACAAAGTATGCACATTCTACGTCATAACGACTTTCTATAGTTTGCGCATTCGTCTGGAAATAAGAAAAGCTTACTTCCCCCGTTTTTTAAAATCACAGCTTCTAGAAGGTTTACATGATTTCTTAAAAAACACGAGTTTTTAGAAAATGTGTTTTATTTCATAAATGGAATCAACAAAGTATGCACATTCTACGTCATAACGACTTTCTATAGTTTGCGCATGCGTTTGGAAATAAGAAAAGCTTACTTCCCCCGTTTTTTAAAATCACAACTTCTAGAAGGTTTACATGATTTCTTAAAAAACACGAGTTTTTAGAAAATGTGTTTTATTTCATAAATAAAATCTACAAAGTATGCACATTCTACGTCATAACGACTTTCTATAGTTTGCGCATTCGTCCGGAAATAAGAAAAGCTTACTTCCCCTGTTTTTTAAAATCACAGCTTCTAGAAGGTTTACATGATTTCGTAAAAAACACGAGTTTTTAGAAAATGTGTTTTATTTCTTAAATGGAATCTACAAAGTATGCACATTCTACGTCATAACGACTTTCTATAGTTTGCGCATGCGTCCGGAAAAAAGAAAAGCTTACTTCCCCCGTTTTTTAAAATTACAGCTTCTAGAAGGTTTACATGATTTCTTAAAAAACACGAGTTTTTAGAAAATGTGTTTTATTTCATAAATGGAATGTACAAAGTATGCACATTCTACGTCATAACGACTTTCTATAGTTTGCGCATGCGTCCGGAAATAAGAAAAGCTTACTTCCCCCGTTTTTTAAAATCACAGCTTCTAAAAGGTTTACATGAGTTCTTAAAAAGCACGAGTTTTTAGAAAATGTGTTTTATTTCCTAAATGGAATCAACAAAGTATGCAGATTCTACGTCATAACGACTTTCTATAGTTTGCGCATGCGTCCGGAAATAAGAAAAGCTTACTTCCACCGTTTTTTAAAATCACAGCTTCTAGAAGGTTTACATGATTTCGTAAAAAACACGAGTTTTTAGAAAATGTGTTTTATTTCATAAATGGAATCTACAAAGTATGCACATTCTACGTTATAACGACTTTCTATAGTTTGCGCATGCGTTTGGAAATAAGAAAAGCTTACTTCCCCCGTTTTTTAAAATCACAGCTTCTAGAAGGTTTACATGATTTCTTAAAAAACACTAGTTTTTAGAAAATGTGTTTTATTTCATAAATGGAATCAACAAAGTATGTACATTCTACGTCATAACGACTTTCTATAGTTAGCGCATGCGTCCGAAAATAAGAAAAGCTTACTTCCACCGTTTTTTAAAATCACAGCTTCTAGAAGGTTTACATGATTTCGTAAAAAACAGGAGTTTTTAGAAAATGTGTTTTATTTCATAAATGGAATCAACAAAGTATGCACATTCTATGTCATAACGACTTTCTATATTTTGCACATTCGTCCGGAAATAAGAAAAGCTTACTTCCACCGTTTTTTAAAATCACAGCTTCTAGAAGGTTTACATGATTTCGTATAAAACAAGAGTTTTTAGAAAATATGTTTTATTTCATAAATGGAATCTACAAAGTATGCACATTCTACGTCATAACGACTTTCTATAGTTTGCGCATGCGACCGGAAATAAGAAAAGCTTACTTCCCCCGTTTTTTAAAATCACAGATTCTAGAAGGTTTACATGATTTCTTAAAAAACACGAGTTTTTAGAAAATGTGTTTTATTTCATAAATGCAATCTACAAAGTATGCATATTCTACGTCATAACGACTTTCTATAGTTTGTGCATGCGACCAGAAATAAGAAAAGCTTACTTCCCCCGTTTTTTAAAGTCACAGCTTCTAGAAGGTTTACATGATTTCTTAAAAAACACGAGTTTTTAGAAAATGTGTTTTATTTCATAAATGGAATCTACAAAGTATGCACATTCTACGTCATAACGACTTTCTATAGTTTGCGCATGCGTTTGGAAATAAGAAAAGCTTACTTCCCCCGTTTATAAAAATCACAGCTTCTAGAAGGTTTACATGATTTCGTAAAAAACACGAGTTTTTAGAAAATGTGTTTTATTTCATAAATGGAATCTACAAAGTATGCACATTCTACGTCATAATGACTTTCTATAGTTTGCGCATGCGTCCGGAAATAAGAAAAGATTACTACCACCGTTTTTTAAAATCACAGCTTCTAGAAGGTTTACATGATTTCTTAAAAAACAAGAGTTTTTAGAAAATGTGTTTTATTTCATAAATGGAATCAACAAAGTATGCAGATTCTAGGTCATAACGGCTTTCTATAGTTTGCGCATGCGTCCGGAAATAAGAAAAGCTTACCTCCCCCGTTTTTTAAAATCACATATTCTAGAAGGTTTGCATGATTTCGTAAAAAACAGGAGTTTTTAGAAAATGTGTTTTATTTCATCAATAGAATCAACAAAGTATGCATATTCTACGTCATAACGACTTTCTATAGGTTGCGTATGCGTCTGGAAATAAGAAAAGCTTACTTCCACCATTTTTAAAATCACAGCTTCTAGAAGGTTTACATGATTTCGTAAAAAACACGAGTTTTTAGAAAATGTGTTTTATTTCATAAATGGAATCTACAAAGTATGCACATTCTATGTCATAATGACTTTCTATAGTTTGCGCATGCGTCTGGAAATAAGAAAAGCTTACTTCCCCCGTTTTTTAAAATCACAGCTTCTAGAAGGTTTCATGATTTCTTAAAAAACACGAGTTTTTAGAAAATGTGTTTTATTTCATAAATTGAATCAACAAAGTATGCACATTCTACGTCATAACGACTTTCTATAGTTTGCGCATGCATCCGGAAGTAAGAAAATCTTACTTCCACCGTTTTTTAAAATCACAGCTTCTTTAAGGTTTACATGATTTTGTAAAAAACACGAGTTTTTAGAAAATGTGTTTTATTTCATAAATGGAATCTACAAAGTATGCACATTCTACGTCATAACGACTTTCTATAGTTTGCGCATGCGTCCGGAAATAAGAAAATCATACCTCCCCCGTTTTTTAAAATCACAGATTCTAGAAGGTTTACATGATTTCGTAAAAAATACGAGTTTTTAGAAAATGTGTTTTATTTGATAAATAGAATCAACAAAGTATGCACATTCTACATCATAACGAATTTCTATAGGTTGCGCATGCGTCCGGAATTAAGAAAGGCTCACTTCCACCATTTTTTAAAATGACAGCTTCTAGAAGGTTTACATGATTTCGTAAAAAACACGAGTTTTTAGAAAATGTGTTTTATTTCATAAATGGAATCTACAAAGTATGCACATTCTACGTCATAATGACTTTCTATAGTTTTCCCTTGCGTCTGGAAATAAGAAAAGCTTACTTCCCCCGTTTTTTAAAATCACAGCTTCTAGAAGGTTTCATGATTTCTTAAAAAACACGAGTTTTTAGAAAATGTGTTTTATTTCATAAATGGAATCAACAAAGTATGCAGATTCTACGTCATAACGACTGTCTATAGTTTGCACATGCATCCGGAAATAAGAAAAGCTTACCTCCCCCGTTTTTTAAAATCATCGATTCTAGAAGGTTTACATGATTTCGTAAAAAACACGAGTTTTTAGAAAATGTGTTTTATTTCATAAATAGAATCAACTGAGTATGCACATTCTACGTCATAACGAATTTATATAGTTTGTGCATGCGTTTAGAAATAAGAAAAGCTTACTTCCCCCGTTTTTTAAAATCACAACGTCTAGAAGGTTTACATGATTTCGTAAAAAACATGAGTTTTTAGAAAATGTGTTTTATTTCATAAATGGAATCAACAAAGTATGCACATTCTACGTCATAAGGACTTTCTATTGTTTGCGCATGCATCCGGAAATAAGAAAAGCTTACTTCCACCGTTTTTTAAAATCACAGCTTCTAGAAGGTTTCCATGATTTCTTAAAAAACACGAGTTTTTAGAAAATGTGTTTTATTTCATAAATGGAATCAACAAAGTATTCACATTGTATGTCATAACGACTTTCTATAGTTTGGCATTCGTCCGGAAATAAGAAAAGCTTACTTCCACCGTTTTTTAAAATCACAGCTTCTAGAAGGTTTACATGATTTCCTAAAAAACACGAGTTTTTAGAAAATGTTCTTTATTTCATTAATGGAATCTACAAAGTATGCACATTCTACGTCATGACGACTTCCTATAGTTTTCTCATGTGTCCGGAAATAGGAATAGCTTACCTCCACCGTTTTTTTAAATCACAGCTTCTAGAAGGTTTACATGATTTCTTAAAAAACATGAGTTTTTAGAAAATGTGTTTTATTTCATAAATGGAATCAACAAAGTATGCACATTCTACGTCATAACGACTTTCTATAGTTTGCGCATTCGTCCGGAAATAAGAAAAGCTTACTTCCCCCGTTTTTTAAAATCACAGCTTCTAGAAGGTTTACATGATTTCGTAAAAAACATGAGTTTTTCGAAAATGTGTTTTATTTCATAAATGGAATCTAAAAAGTATGCACATTCTACGTCATAACGACTTTCTATAGTTTGCGCATGCGTTTGGAAATAAGAAAAGCTTACTTCCCCCGTTTTTTAAAATCACAGCTTCTAGAAGGTTTACATCAGTTCGTAAAAAACACGAGTTTTTAGAAAATGTGTTTTATTTCATAAATGGAATCAACAAAGTATGCACATTCTGCGTCATAATGACTTTCTATAGTTTGCGCATGCGTCCGGAAATAAGAAAAGCTTACTTCCCCCATTTTTTAAAATCACAGCTTCTAGAAGTTTTACATGATTTCGTAAAAAACACGAGTTTTTAGAAAATGTGTTTTATTTCATAAATGGAATCTAAAAAGTATGCACATTCTACGTCATAACGACTTTCTATAGTTTGCGCATGCGTTTGGAAATAAGAAAAGCTTACTTCCACCGTTTTTTAAAATCACAGCTTCTAGAATGTTTACATGATTTCCTAAAAAACACGAGTTTTTAAAAAATGTGCTTTATTTCATAAATGGAATCTACAAAGTATGCACATTCTACGTCATAACAACTTCCTATAGTTTGCTCATGTGTCCGGAAATAAGAAAAGCTTACTTCCACCGTTTTTTTATATCACAGCTTCTAGAAGGTTTACATGATTTCTTAAAAAACACGAGTTTTTAGAAAATGTGTTTTATTTCATAAATAGAATCTACAAAGTATGCACATTCTACATCATAACGACTTTCTATAGTTTGCGCATTCGTCCGGAAATAAGAAAAGCTTACTTCCCCCGTTTTTTAAAATCACAGCTTCTAGAAGGTTTACATGATTTCTTAAAAAAAACGAGTTTTTAGAAAATGTGTTTTATTTCATAAATGGAATCAACAAAGTATGCACATTCTACGTCATAACGACTTTCTATAGTTTGCGCATGCGTTTGGAAATAAGAAAAGCTTACTTCCCCCGTTTTTTAAAATCACAGCTTCTAGAAGGTTTACATGATTTCTTAAAAAACACGAGTTTTTAGAAAATGTGTTTTATTTCATAAATAGAATCTACAAAGTATGCACATTCTACGTCATAATGACTTTCTATATTTTGCGCATTCGTCCGGAAATAAGAAAAGCTTACTTCCCCCGTTTTTTAAAATCACAGCTTCTAGAAGGTTTACATGATTTCGTAAAAAACACGAGTTTTTAGAAAATGTGTTTTATTTCATAAATGAAATCTACAAAGTATGCACATTCTACGTCATAACGACTTTCTATAGTTTGCGCATGCGTCCGGAAAAAATAAAAGCTTACTTCCCCCGTTTTTTAAAATTACAGCTTCTAGAAGGTTTACATGATTTCTTAAAAAACACGAGTTTTTAGAAAATGTGTTTTATTTCATAAATGGAATGTACAAAGTATGCACATTCTACGTCATAACAAATTTCTATAGTTTGGGAATGCGTTTGGAAATAAGAAATGCTTACTTCCCCCGTTTATTAAAATCACAGCTTCTAGAAGGTTTACATGATTTATTAAAAAACACGAGTTTCTAGAAAATGTGTTTTATTTCATAAATGGAATCAACAAAGTATGCACATTCTACGTCATAACGACTTTCTATAGTTTGCGCATGCATCCGGAAATAAGAAAAGCTTACTTCCCCCGTTTTTTAAAATCACAGCTTCTAGAAGGTTTACATGATTTCTTAAAAAGCACGAGTTTTTAGAAAATGTGTTTTATTTCCTAAATGGAATCAACAAAGTATGCAGATTCTACGTCACAACGACTTTCTATAGTTTGCGCACGCATCCGGAAATAAGAAAAGCTTACTTCCACCGTTTTTTAAAATCACAGCTTCTAGAAGGTTTACATGATTTCGTAAAAAACACGAGTTTTTAGAAAATGTGTTTTATTTCATAAATGGAATCAACAAAGTATGCAGATTCTACGTCATAACGACTTTTGATAGTTTGCGAATGCGTCCAGAAATAAGAAAAGCTTACCTCCCCCGTTTTTTAAAATCACAGATTCCAGAAGGTTTACATGATTTCGTAAAAAACACGAGTTTTTATAAAATGTGTTTTATTTCATAAATAGAATTAACAAAGTATGCACATTCTACGTCATAACGACTTTCTATAGCTTGTGCATGCGTCCGGAAATAAGAAAATCTTACTTCCCCCGTTTTTTAAAATCACAGCTTCTAGAAGGTTTACATGATTTCTTAAAAAACACGAGTTTTTAGAAAATGTGTTTTATTTCATAAATGGAATCTACAAAGTATGCACATTCTACGTCATAACGAATTTCTATAGTTTGCGCATGCGTTTGGAAATAAGAAATGCTTACTTCCCCCGTTTATTAAAATCACAGCTTCTAGAAGGTTTACATGATTTCTTAAAAAACACGAGTTTTTAGAAAATGTGTTTTATTTCATAAATGGAATCAACAAAGTATGCACATTCTACGTCATAACGACTTTCTATAGTTTGCGCATGCGTTTGGAAATAAGAAAAGCTTACTTCCCCCATTTCTAAAAATCACAGCTTCTAGAAGGTTTACATGATTTCTTAAAAAACACGAGTTTTTAGAAAATGTGTTCGATTTCATAAATGGAATCAACAAAGTATGTACATTCTACGTCATAACGACTTTCTATAGTTAGTGCATGCATCCGGAAATAAGAAAAGCTTACTTCCACCGTTTTTTAAAATCACAGCTTCTAGAAGGTTTACATGATTTCGTAAAAAACAGTAGTTTTTAGAAAATGTGTTTTATTTCATAAATAGAATCAACAATGTATGCACATTCTACGTCATAATGACTTTATATAGTTTGCGCATGCGTCCGGAAATAAGAAAAGCTTACTTCCACCGTTTTTTTTAAATCACAGCTTCTAGAAGGTTTACATGATTTCTTAAAAACCACGAGTTTTTAGAAAATGTGTTTTATTTCATAAATGGAATGTACAAAGTATGGACATTCTACGTCATAACGAATTTCTATAGTTTGGGAATGCGTTTGGAAATAAGAAATGCTTACTTCCCCCGTTTATTAAAATCACAGCTTCTAGAAGGTTTACATGATTTCTTAAAAAACACGAGTTTCTAGAAAATGTGTTTTATTTCATAAATGGAATCAACAAAGTATGCACATTCTACGTCATAAGGACTTTCTATAGTTTGCACATGCGTCCGGAAATAAGAAAAGCTTACTTCCCCCGTTTTTTAAAATCACAGCTTCTAGAAGGTTTACATGATTTCTTAAAAAGCACGAGTTTTTAGAAAATGTGTTTTATTTCCTAAATGGAATCAAAAAAGTATGCAGATTCTACGTCAGAACGACTTTCTATAGTTTGCGCATTCGTCCGGAAATAAGAAAAGCTTACTTCCACCGTTTTTTAAAATCACAGCTTCTAGAAGGTTTACATGATTTCGTAAAAAACAAGAGTTTTTAGAAAATGTGTTTTATTTCATAAATGGAATCTACAAAGTATGCACATTCTATGCCATAACGACTTTCTATAGTTTGCGCATGCGACCGGAAATAAGAAAAGCTTACTTCCCCTGTTTTTTAAAATCACAGATTCTAGAAGGTTTACATCATTTCTTAAAAAACACGAGTTTTTAGAAAATGTGTTTTATTTCATAAATGGAATCTACAAAGTATGCATATTCTACGTCATAACGACTTTCTATAGTTTGCGCATGCGTTTGGAAATAAGAAAAGCTTACTTCCCCCGTTTATTAAAATCACAGCTTCTAGAAGGTTCACATGAGTTCTTAAAAAACACGAGTTTTTAGAAAATGTGTTTTATTTCATAAATGGAATCTACAAAATATGCACATTCCACGTCATAACGACTTTCTATAGTTTGCGCATGCGTCCGGAAATAAGAAAAGCTTACTTCCACCATTTTTTAAAATCACAGCTTCCAGAAGCTTTACATGATTTCGTAAAAAACACAAGTTTTTAGAAAATGTGTTTAATTTCATAAATGGAATCTACAAAGTATGCACATTCTACGTCATAATGACTTTCTATAGTTTGCGCATGCATCTGGAAATAAGAAAAGCTTACTTCCCCCGTTTTTTAAAATCACAGCTTCTAGAAGGTTTACATGATTTCTTAAAAAACACGAGTTTTTAGAAAATGTGTTTTATTTCATAAATGGAATGTACAAAGTATGCACATTCTACGTCATAACGACTTTCTATAGTTTGCGCATGCGTCCGGAAATAAGAAAAGCTTACTTCCCCCGTTTTTTAAA
Organism: Larix kaempferi; assembly: GCA_027924585.1. Lineage (NCBI taxonomy): Eukaryota > Viridiplantae > Streptophyta > Pinopsida > Pinales > Pinaceae > Larix > Larix kaempferi. The sequence continues at coordinate 41,309,288 of BSBM01000217.1, forward strand.
ATCACAGCTTCTAAAAGGTTTACATGATTTCTTAAAAAGCACGAGTTTTTAGAAAATGTGTTTTATTTCCTAAATGGAATCAACAAAGTATGCAGATTCTACGTCATAACGACTTTCTATAGTTTGCGCATGCGTCCGGAAATAAGAAAAGCTTACTTCCACCGTTTTTTAAAATCACAGCTTCTAGAAGGTTTACATGATTTCGTAAAAAACACGAGTTTGTAGAAAATGTGTTTTATTTCATAAATGGAATCTACAAAGTATGCACATTCTACGTTATAACGACTTTCTATAGTTTGCGCATGCGTTTGGAAATAAGAAAAGCTTACTTCCCCCGTTTTTTAAAATCACAGCTTCTAGAAGGTTTACATGATTTCTTAAAAAACACTAGTTTTTAGAAAATGTGTTTTATTTCATAAATGGAATCAACAAAGTATGTACATTCTACGTCATAACGACTTTCTATAGTTAGCGCATGCGTCCGAAAATAAGAAAAGCTTACTTCCACCGTTTTTTAAAATCACAGCTTCTAGAAGGTTTACATGATTTCGTAAAAAACAGGAGTTTTTAGAAAATGTGTTTTATTTCATAAATGGAATCAACAAAGTATGCACATTCTATGTCATAACGACTTTCTATATTTTGCACATTCGTCCGGAAATAAGAAAAGCTTACTTCCACCGTTTTTTAAAATCACAGCTTCTAGAAGGTTTACATGATTTCGTATAAAACAAGAGTTTTTAGAAAATATGTTTTATTTCATAAATGTAATCTACAAAGTATGCACATTCTACGTCATAACGACTTTCTATAGTTTGCGCATGCGACCGGAAATAAGAAAAGCTTACTTCCCCCGTTTTTTAAAATCACAGATTCTAGAAGGTTTACATGATTTCTTAAAAAACACGAGTTTTTAGAAAATGTGTTTTATTTCATAAATGCAATCTACAAAGTATGCATATTCTACGTCATAACGACTTTCTATAGTTTGTGCATGCGACCAGAAATAAGAAAAGCTTACTTCCCCCGTTTTTTAAAGTCACAGCTTCTAGAAGGTTTACATGATTTCTTAAAAAACACGAGTTTTTAGAAAATGTGTTTTATTTCATAAATGGAATCTACAAAGTATGCACATTCTACGTCATAACGACTTTCTATAGTTTGCGCATGCGTTTGGAAATAAGAAAAGCTTACTTCCCCCGTTTATAAAAATCACAGCTTCTAGAAGGTTTACATGATTTCGTAAAAAACACGAGTTTTTAGAAAATGTGTTTTATTTCATAAATGGAATCTACAAAGTATGCACATTCTACGTCATAATGACTTTCTATAGTTTGCGCATGCGTCCGGAAATAAGAAAAGATTACTACCACCGTTTTTTAAAATCACAGCTTCTAGAAGGTTTACATGATTTCTTAAAAAACAAGAGTTTTTAGAAAATGTGTTTTATTTCATAAATGGAATCAACAAAGTATGCAGATTCTAGGTCATAACGGCTTTCTATAGTTTGCGCATGCGTCCGGAAATAAGAAAAGCTTACCTCCCCCGTTTTTTAAAATCACATATTCTAGAAGGTTTGCATGATTTCGTAAAAAACAGGAGTTTTTAGAAAATGTGTTTTATTTCATCAATAGAATCAACAAAGTATGCATATTCTACGTCATAACGACTTTCTATAGGTTGCGTATGCGTCTGGAAATAAGAAAAGCTTACTTCCACCATTTTTAAAATCACAGCTTCTAGAAGGTTTACATGATTTCGTAAAAAACACGAGTTTTTAGAAAATGTGTTTTATTTCATAACTGGAATCTACAAAGTATGCACATTCTATGTCATAATGACTTTCTATAGTTTGCGCATGCGTCTGGAAATAAGAAAAGCTTACTTCCCCCGTTTTTTAAAATCACAGCTTCTAGAAGGTTTCATGATTTCTTAAAAAACACGAGTTTTTAGAAAATGTGTTTTATTTCATAAATTGAATCAACAAAGTATGCACATTCTACGTCATAACGACTTTCTATAGTTTGCGCATGCATCCGGAAGTAAGAAAATCTTACTTCCACCGTTTTTTAAAATCACAGCTTCTTTAAGGTTTACATGATTTTGTAAAAAACACGAGTTTTTAGAAAATGTGTTTTATTTCATAAATGGAATCTACAAAGTATGCACATTCTACGTCATAACGACTTTCTATAGTTTGCGCATGCGTCCGGAAATAAGAAAATCATACCTCCCCCGTTTTTTAAAATCACAGATTCTAGAAGGTTTACATGATTTCGTAAAAAATACGAGTTTTTAGAAAATGTGTTTTATTTGATAAATAGAATCAACAAAGTATGCACATTCTACATCATAACGAATTTCTATAGGTTGCGCATGCGTCCGGAATTAAGAAAGGCTCACTTCCACCATTTTTTAAAATGACAGCTTCTAGAAGGTTTACATGATTTCGTAAAAAACACGAGTTTTTAGAAAATGTGTTTTATTTCATAAATGGAATCTACAAAGTATGCACATTCTACGTCATAATGACTTTCTATAGTTTTCCCTTGCGTCTGGAAATAAGAAAAGCTTACTTCCCCCGTTTTTTAAAATCACAGCTTCTAGAAGGTTTCATGATTTCTTAAAAAACACGAGTTTTTAGAAAATGTGTTTTATTTCATAAATGGAATCAACAAAGTATGCAGATTCTACGTCATAACGACTGTCTATAGTTTGCACATGCATCCGGAAATAAGAAAAGCTTACCTCCCCCGTTTTTTAAAATCATCGATTCTAGAAGGTTTACATGATTTCGTAAAAAACACGAGTTTTTAGAAAATGTGTTTTATTTCATAAATAGAATCAACTGAGTATGCACATTCTACGTCATAACGAATTTATATAGTTTGTGCATGCGTTTAGAAATAAGAAAAGCTTACTTCCCCCGTTTTTTAAAATCACAACGTCTAGAAGGTTTACATGATTTCGTAAAAAACACGAGTTTTTAGAAAATGTGTTTTATTTCATAAATGGAATCAACAAAGTATGCACATTCTACGTCATAAGGACTTTCTATTGTTTGCGCATGCATCCGGAAATAAGAAAAGCTTACTTCCACCGTTTTTTAAAATCACAGCTTCTAGAAGGTTTCCATGATTTCTTAAAAAACACGAGTTTTTAGAAAATGTGTTTTATTTCATAAATGGAATCAACAAAGTATTCACATTGTATGTCATAACGACTTTCTATAGTTTGGCATTCGTCCGGAAATAAGAAAAGCTTACTTCCACCGTTTTTTAAAATCACAGCTTCTAGAAGGTTTACATGATTTCCTAAAAAACACGAGTTTTTAGAAAATGTTCTTTATTTCATTAATGGAATCTACAAAGTATGCACATTCTACGTCATGACGACTTCCTATAGTTTTCTCATGTGTCCGGAAATAGGAAAAGCTTACCTCCACCGTTTTTTTAAATCACAGCTTCTAGAAGGTTTACATGATTTCTTAAAAAACATGAGTTTTTAGAAAATGTGTTTTATTTCATAAATGGAATCAACAAAGTATGCACATTCTACGTCATAACGACTTTCTATAGTTTGCGCATTCGTCCGGAAATAAGAAAAGCTTACTTCCCCCGTTTATTAAAATCACAGCTTCTAGAAGGTTCACATGATTTCTTAAGAAACACGAGTTTTTAGAAAATGTGTTTTATTTCATAAATGGAATCTACAAAGTATGCACATTCCACGTCATAACGACTTTCTATAGTTTGCGCATGCGTCCGGAAATAAGAAAAGCTTACTTCCACCGTTTTTTAAAATCACAGCTTCCAGAAGCTTTACATGATTTCGTAAAAAACACGAGTTTTTAGAAAATGTGTTTAATTTCATAAATGGAATCTACAAAGTATGCACATTCTACGTCATAATGACTTTCTATAGTTTGCGCATGCGTCTGGAAATAAGAAAAGCTTACTTCCCCCGTTTTGTAAAATCACAGCTTCTAGAAGGTTTCATGATTTCTTAAAAAACACGAGTTTTTGGAAAATATGTTTTATTTCATAAATGGAATCAACAAAGTATGCAGATTCTACGTCATAACGACTTTCTATAGTTTGCGCATGTGTCCGGAAATAAGAAAAGCTTACCTCCCCCGTTTTTTAAAATCACAGATTCCAGAAGGTTTACATGATTTCGTAAAAAACACGAGTTTTTATAAAATGTGTTTTATTTCATAAATATAATCAACAAAGTATGCACATTCTACGCCATAACAACTTTCTATAGTTTGCGCATGCGACCGGAAATAAGAAAATCTTACTTCCCCCGTTTTTTGAAATCACAGATTCTAGAAGGTTTACATGATTTCTTAAAAAACACGAGTTTTTAGAAAATGTGTTTTATTTCATAAATGGAATCTACAAAGTATGCACATTCTACGTCATAACGACTTTCTATAGTTTGCGCATGCGTTTGGAAATAAGAAAAGCTTACTTCCCCCGTTTATTAAAATCACAGCTTCTAGAAGGTTCACATGATTTCTTAAAAAACATGAGTTTTTAGAAAATGTGTTTTATTTCATAAATGGAATCTACAAAGTATGCACATTCCACGTCATAACGACTTTCTATAGTTTGCGGATGCGTCCGGAAATAAGAAAAGCTTACTTCCACCGTTTTTTAAAATCACAGCTTCCAAAAGCTTTACATGATTTCATAAAAAACACGAGTTTTTAGAAAATGTGTTTAATTTCATAAATGGAATCTACAAAGTATGCACATTCTACGTCATAATGACTTTCTATAGTTTGCGCATGCGTCTGGAAATAAGAAAACTTACTTCCCCCGTTTTTTAAAATCACACCTTCTAGAAGGTTTCATGATTTCTTAAAAAACACGAGTTTTTGGAAAATATGTTTTATTTCATAAATGGAATCAACAAAGTATGCAGATTCTACGTCATAACGACTTTCTATAGTTTGTGCATGCGTCCGGAAATAAGAAAAGCTTACCTCCCCCGTTTTTTAAAATCACAGATTCCAGAAGGTTTACATGATTTCGAAAAAAACACGAGTTTTTCTAAAATGTGTTTTATTTCATAAATAGAATCAACAAAGTATGCACATTCTACGTCATAACGAATTTCTATAGTTTGTGCATGCGTCCGGAAATAAGAAAAGCTTACTTCCCCCGTTTTTTAAAATCACAGCTTCTAGAAGGTTTACATGATTTCTTAAAAAACACGAGTTTTTAGAAAATGTGTTTTATTTCATAAATGGAATCAACAAAGTATGCACATTCTACGTCATAACGACTTTCTATAGGTTGCGCATGCGTCCGGAAATAAGAAAAGCTGACTTCCACCGTTTTTTAAAATCACAGCTTCTAGAAGGTTTACATGATTTCGTAAAAAACACGAGTTTTAAAAAAATGTGTTTTATTTCATAAATGGAATCTACAAAGTATGCACATTCTACATCATAACGACTTTCTATAGTTTGCGCATGCGTCTGGAAATAAGAAAAGCTTACTTCCATCGTTTTTTAAAATCACAGATTCTAGAAGGTTTACATGATTTCTTAAAAAACACGAGTTTTTAGAAAATGTGTTTTATTTCATAAATGGAATCTACAAAGTATGCACATTCTACGTCATAATGACTTTCTATAGTTTGCGCATGCGTCTGGAAATAAGAAAAGCTTACTTCCCCCGTTTTTTAAAATCACAGCTTCTAGAAGGTTTCATGATTTCTTAAAAAACACGAGTTTTTGGAAAATATGTTTTATTTCATAAATGGAATCAACAAAGTATGCAGATTCTACGTCATAACGACTTTCTATAGTTTGCGCATGTGTCCGGAAATAAGAAAAGCTTACCTCCCCCGTTTTTTAAAATCACAGATTCCAGAAGGTTTACATGATTTCGTAAAAAAACACGAGTTTTTATAAAATGTGTTTTATTTCATAAATATAATCAACAAAGTATGCACATTCTACGCCATAACGACTTTCTATAGTTTGCGCATGCGACCGGAAATAAGAAAAGCTTACTTCCCCCGTTTTTTAAAATCACAGATTCTAGAAGGTTTACATGATTTCTTAAAAAACACGAGTTTTTAGAAAATGTGTTTTATTTCATAAATGGAATCTACAAAGTATGCACATTCTACGTCATAACGACTTTCTATAGTTTGCGCATGCGTTTGGAAATAAGAAAAGCTTACTTCCCCCGTTTATTAAAATCACAGCTTCTAGAAGGTTCACATGATTTCTTAAAAAACATGAGTTTTTAGAAAATGTGTTTTATTTCATAAATGGAATCTACAAAGTATGCACATTCCACGTCATAAGGACTTTCTATAGTTTGCGGATGCGTCCGGAAATAAGAAAAGCTTACTTCCACCGTTTTTTAAAATCACAGCTTCCAGAAGCTTTACATGATTTCGTAAAAAACACGAGTTTTTAGAAAATGTGTTTAATTTCATAAATGGAATCTACAAAGTATGCACATTCTACGTCATAATGACTTTCTATAGTTTGCGCATGCGTCTGGAAATAAGAAAAGCTTACTTCCCCCGTTTTTTAAAATCACACCTTCTAGAAGGTTTCATGATTTCTTAAAAAACACGAGTTTTTGGAAAATATGTTTTATTTCATAAATGGAATCAACAAAGTATGCAGATTCTACGTCATAACGACTTTCTATAGTTTGTGCATGCGTCCGGAAATAAGAAAAGCTTACCTCCCCCATTTTTTAAAATCACAGATTCCAGAAGGTTTACATGATTTCGTAAAAAACACGAGTTTTTATAAAATGTGTTTTATTTCATAAATAGAATCAACAAAGTATGCACATTCTACGTCATAACGAATTTCTATAGTTTGTGCATGCGTCCGGAAATAAGAAAAGCTTACTTCCCCCGTTTTTTAAAATCACAGCTTCTAGAAGGTTTACATGATTTCTTCAAAAACACGAGTTTTTAGACAATGTGTTTTATTTCATGAATGGAATCAACAAAGTAAGCACATTCTACGTCATAACGACTTTCTATAGGTTGCGCATGCGTCCGGAAATAAGAAAAGCTTACTTCCACCGTTTTATAAAATCACAGCGTCTAGAAGGTTTACATGATTACGTAAAAAACACAAGTTTTTAGAAAATGTGTTTTATTTCATAAATGGAATGTACAAAGTATGCACATTCTACGTCATAACGACTTTCTATAGTTTGCGCATGCGTCCGGAAATAAGAAAAGCTTACTTCCACCGTTTTTTAAAATCACAGCTTCTAGAAGTTTTACATGATTTCATAAAAAACACGAGTTTTTAAAAAATGTGTTTTATTTCATAAATGGAATCTACAAAGTATGCACATTCTATGTGATAACGACTTTCTATAGTTTGCGCATTCGTTTGGAAATAAGAAAAGCTTACTTCCCCCGTTTTTTAAAATCACAGCTTCTAGAAGGTTTACATGATTTCTTAAAAAACACGAGTTTTTAGAAAATGTGTTTTATTTCATAAATGGAATCAACAAATTATGCACATTCTACGTCATAACGACTTTCTATAGGTTGCGCATGCGTCCGGAAATAAGAAAAGCTGACTTCCACCGTTTTTTAAAATCACAGCTTCTAGAAGGTTTACATGATTTCGTAAAAAACACGAGTTTTTAGAAAATGTGTTTTATTCCATAAATGGAATCTACAAAGTATGCACATTCTACGTCATAACGACTTTCTATAGTTTGCGCATGCGTCTGGAAATAAGAAAAGCTTACTTCCATCGTTTTTTAAAATCACAGCTTCTAGAAGGTTTACATGATTTCGTAAAAAACACGAGTTTTTAGAAAATGTGTTTTATTTAATAAATTTAATCTACAAAGTATGCACATTCTACGTCATAACGACTTTCTATAATTTGCGCATGCGTCCGGAAATAAGAAAAGCTTACCTCCCCAGTTTTTTAAAATCACAGATTCTAGAAAGTTTACATGATTTCGTAAAAAACACGAGTTTTTAGAAAATGTGTTTTATTTAATAAATAGAATCAACAAAGTATGAAGATTCTACGTCATAACGACTTTCTATAGTTTGCGCATGCGTCCGGAAATAAGAAAAGCTTACCTCCACCGTTTTTTAAAATCACAGATTCTAGAAGGTTTACATGATTTCTTAAAAAACACGAGTTTTTAGAAAATATGTTTTATTTCATAAATGGAATCTACAAAGTATGCACATTCTACGTCATAACGACTTTCTATAGTTTACACATGCGTCCGGAAATAAGAAAAGCTTACTTCCACCGTTTTTTAAAATCACAGCTTCTATAAGCTTTACATGATTTCGTAAAAAACACGAGTTTTTAGAAAATGTGTTGTATTTCATAAATGGAATCTACAAAGTATGCACATTCTACGTCATAACGACTTTCTATAGTTTACGCATTCGTCCGGAAATAAGAAAAGCTTACATCCACCGTTTTTTAAAATCACAGCTTCTAGAAGGTTTACATGATTTCGTAAAAAACACGAGTTTTTAGAAAATGTGTTTTATTTCATAAATAGAATCAACAAAGTATGCACATTCTACGTCATAACGACTTTCTATAGTTTGCGCATTCGTCCGGAAAAAAGAAAAGCTTACTTCCACCGTTTTTTAAAATCACAGCTTCTAGAAGGTTTACAGGACTTCGTAAAAAACACGAGTTTTTAGAAAATGTGTTTTATTTCATAAATGGAATCTACAAAGTATGCACATTCTACGTCATAAGGAATTTATATAGTTTGCGCATGCGTCCGGAAATAAGAAAAGCTTACTTCCCCCTTTTTTTAAAATCACAGCTTCTAGAAGGTTTACATGATTTCTTAAAAAACATGAGTTTTTAGAAAATGTGTTTTATTTCATAATTGGAATCAACAAAGTATGCACATTCTACGTCATAACGAATTTCTATAGTTTGCGCATGCGTCCGGAAATAAGAAAAGCTTACTTCCATCGTTTTTTAAAATAACACCTTCTAGAAGCTTTACATGATTTCGTAAAAAACACGAGTTTTTAGAAAATGTGTTTTATTTCATAAATGGAATCTACAAAGTATGCACATTCTACGTCATAACGACTTTCTATAGTTTGCTCATGCATCCGGAAATAAGAAAACCTTACCTCCCCCGTTTTTTAAAATCACAGATTCTAGAAGGTTTACATGAATTCGTAAAAAACACGAGTTTTTAGAAAATGTGTTTTATTTCATAAATAGAATCAACAAAGTATGCACATTCTACGTCATAACGACTTTCTATAGTTTGTGCATTCGTCCGGAAATAAGAAAAGCTTACTTCCATCGTTTTTTAAAATCACAGCTTCTAGAAGGTTTACATGATTTCGTAAAAAACACGAGTTTTTAGAAAATGTGTTTTATATCATAAATGGAGTCTACAAAGTATGCACATTCTACGTCATAACGAATTTCTATAGTTTGCGCATGCGTCCGGAAATAAGAGAAGCTTACCTCCCCCGTTTTTTAAAATCACAGATTCTAGAAGGTTTACATCATTTCGTAAAAAACACGAGTTTTTAGAAAATGTGTTTTATTTTATAAATAGAATCAACAAAGTATGCAGATTCTACGTCATAACGACTTTCTATAGTTTGCGCATGCGTTCGGAAATAAGAAAAGCAAACCTCCCCCGTCTTTTAAAATCACAGATTCTAAAAGGTTTACATGATTCCCTAAAAAACACGAGTTTTTAGAAAATTTGTTTTATTTCATAAATGGAATCTACAAGGTATGCACATTCTACGTCATAAAGACTTTCTATAGTTTGCGCATGCGTCTGGAAATAAGAAAAGCTTACTTCCATCGTTTTTTAAAATCACAGCTTCTACAAGGTTTACATGATTTCGTAAAAAACACGAGTTTTTACAAAATGTGTTTTATTTCGTAAATGGAATCTACAAAGTATGCACATTCTACATCATAACGACTTTCTATAGTTTGTGCATTCGTCCGAAAATAATAAAAGCTTACTTCCACCGTTTTTTAAAATCACAGCTTCTAGAAGGTTTACATGATTTCGTAAAAAACACGAGTTTTTAGAAAATGTGTTTTATTTCATAAATAGAATCAACAAAGTATGCACATTCTACGTCATAACGACTTTCTATAGTTTGTGCATTCGTCCGGAAATAAGAAAAGCTTACTTCCACCGTTTTTTAAAATCACAGCTTCTAGAAGGTTTCATGATTTCTTAAAAAACACGAGTTTTTAGAAAATGTGTTTTATTTCATCAATTGAATCAACAAAGTATGCACATTCTACGTCAAAACAACTTTCTATAGTTTGCGCATGCGTCCGGAAATAAGAAAAGCTTACTTCCACCGTTTTTTAAAATCACAGCATCTAGAAGGTTTACATGATTTCGTAAAAAACAAGAGTTTAGAAAATGTGTTTTATTTCATAAATGGAATCTACAAAGTATGCACATTCTACGTCATAATGACTTTCTATAGTTTGCACATGCGTCCGGAATTAAGAAAAGCTTACTTCCACCGTTTTTTAAAATCACAGCTTCTAGAAGGTTTACATGATTTCTTAAAAAACACGAGTTTTTAGAAAATGTGTTTTATTTCATAAATAGAATCAACTGAGTATGCACATTCTACGTCATAACGACTTTCTATATTTTGTGCATGCGTCAGGAAATAAGAAAAGCTTACTTCCCCCGTTTTTTAAAATCACAGCTTCTAGAAGGTTTACATGATTTCTTAAAAAACACGAGTTTTTAGAAAATGTGTTTTATTTCATAAATGGAATCTACAAAGTATGGACATTCTACGTCATAACGAATTTCTATGGTTTCCGCATGCGTTTGGAAATAAGAAATGCTTACTTCCCCCGTTTATTAAAATCACAGCTTCTAGAAGGTTTATATGATTTCTTAAAAAACACGAGTTTTTAGAAAGTGTGTTTTATTCCATAAATGGAATCAACAAAGTATGCACATTCTACGTCATAACGACTTTCTATAGGTTGCGCATGCATCCGGAAATAAGAAAAGCTTACTTCCACCGTTTTTTAAAATCACAGCTTCTATAAGGTTTACATGATTTCGTAAAAAACACGAGTTTTTAGAAAATGTGTTTTATTTCATAAATGGAATCTACAAAGTATGCACATTCTACGTCATAACGACTTTCTACAGTTTGCGCATGCGTCCGGAAATAGGAAAAGCTTACTTCCACCATTTTTTAAAATCACAGCTTCTAGAAGGTTTACATGATTTCGTAAAAAACACGAGTTTTTAGAAAATGTGTTCTATTTCATAAATGGAATCTACAAAGTATGCACATTCTACGTCATAACGACTTTCTATAGTTTGCGCATGCGTCCGGAAATAAGAAAAGCTTACCTCCCCCGTTTTTTAAAATCACATATTCTAGAAGGTTTACATGATTTCGTAAAAAACATGAGTTTTTAGAAAATGTGTTTTATTTCATAAATAGAATCAAAAAAGTATGCACATTCTACATAATAACGACTTTCTACAGTTTGGGCATGCGTTCGGAAATAAGAAAAGCTTACTTCCCCCGTTTTTTAAAATCACAGCTTCTAGAAGGTTTACATGATTTCTTAAAAAACACGAGTTTTTAGAAAATGTGTTTTATTTCATAAATGGAATCAACAAAGTATGCACATTCTACGTCATAACGACTTTCTATAGTTTGTGCATGCGTCCGGAAATAAGAAAAGCTTACTTCCCCCGTTTTTTAAAATCACAACTTCTAGAAGGTTTACATGGTTTCCTAAAAAACACGAGTTTTTAGAAAATGTGTTTTATTTCATAAATGGAATCAACAAAGTATGCACATTCTACGTCATAACGACTTTCTATAGTTTGCGCATGTGTCCGGAAATAAGAAAAGCTTACTTCCACCATTTTTTAAAATAATAACTTCTAGAAGGTTTAAATGATTTCGTAAAAAACACGAGTTTTTAGAAAATGTGTTTTATTTCATAAATGGAATCTACAAAGTATGCACATTCTACGTCATAACGACTTTTTATAGTTTGCGCATGCGTCCGGAAATAAGAAAAGATTACTTCCCCCGTTTTTTAAAATCACAGCTTCTAGAAGGTTTACATAATTTCTTAAAAAACATGAGTTTTTAGAAAATGTGTTTTATTTCATAAATGGAATCAACAAGGTATGCACATTCTACGTCATAACGACTTTCTATAGTTTGCGCATGCGTTTGGAAATAAGAAAAGCTTACTTCCCTCGTTTTTTAAAATCACAGCTTCTAGAAGGTTTACATGATTTCTTAAAAAACACGAGTTTTTAGAAAATGTGTTTTATTTAATAAATGTAATCTACAAAGTATGCACATTCTACGTCATAACGACTTTCTATAGTTTGCGCATGCGTCCGGAAATAAGAAAAGCTTACCTCCCCAGTTTTTTAAAATCACAGATTCTAGAAAGTTTACATGATTTCGTAAAAAACACGAGTTTTTAGAAAATGTGTTTTATTTCATAAATAGAATCAACAAAGTATGAAGATTCTACGTCATAACGACTTTCTATAGTTTGCGCATGCGTCCGGAAATAAGAAAAGCTTACCTCCCCCGTCTTTTAAAATCACAGATTCTAGAAGGTTTACATGATTTCTTAAAAAACAAGAGTTTTTAGAAAATATGTTTTATTTCATAAATGGAATCTACAAAGTATGCACATTATACGTCATAACGACTTTCTATAGTTTACACATGCGTCCGGAAATAAGAAAAGCTTACTTCCATCGTTTTTTAAAATCACAGCTTCTATAAGCTTTACATGATTTCGTAAAAAACACGAGTTTTTAGAAAATGTGTTTTATTTCATAAATGGAATCTACAAAGTATTCACATTCTACGTCATAACGACTTTCTATTGTTTGCGCATTCGTCCGGAAATAAGAAAAGCTTACATCCACCGTTTTTTAAAATCACAGCTTCTAGAAGGTTTACATGATTTCGTAAAAAACACGAGTTTTTAGAAAATGTGTTTTATTTCATAAATAGAATCAACAAAGTATGCACATTCTACGTCATAACGACTTTCTATAGTTTGCGCATTCGTCCGGAAAAAAGAAAAGCTTACTTCCACCGTTTTTTAAAATCACAGCTTCTAGAAGGTTTACAGGACTTCGTAAAAAACACGAGTTTTTAGAAAATGTGTTTTATTTCATAAATGGAATCTACAAAGTATGCACATTCTACGTCATAAGGAATTTCTATAGTTTGCGCATGCGTCCGGAAATAAGAAAAGCTTACTTCCCCCTTTTTTTAAAATCACAGCTTCTAGAAGGTTTACATGATTTCTTAAAAAACATGAGTTTTTAGAAAATGTGTTTTATTTCATAATTGGAATCAACAAAGTATGCACATTCTACGTCATAACGAATTTCTATAGTTTGCGCATGCGTCCGGAAATAAGAAAAGCTTACTTCCATCGTTTTTTAAAATAACAGCTTCTAGAAGCTTTACATGATTTCGTAAAAAACACGAGTTTTTAGAAAATGTGTTTTATTTCATAAATGGAATCTACAAAGTATGCACATTCTACGTCATAACGACTTTCTATAGTTTACGCATGCATCTGGAAATAAGAAAACCTTACCTCCCCCGTTTTTTAAAATCACAGATTCTAGAAGGTTTACATGAATTCGTAAAAAACACGAGTTTTTAGAAAATGTGTTTTATTTCATAAATAGAATCAACAAAGTATGCACATTCTACGTCATAACGACTTTCTATAGTTTGTGCATTCGTCCGGAAATAATAAAAGCTTACTTCCATCGTTTTTTAAAATCACAGCTTCTAGAAGGTTTACATGATTTCGTAAAAAACACGAGTTTTTAGAAAATGTGTTTTATTTCATAAATGGAGTCTACAAAGTATGCACATTCTACGTCATAACGACTTTCTATAGTTTGCGCATGCGTCCGGAAATAACAGAAGCTTACCTCCCCCGTTTTTTAAAATCACAGATTCTAGAAGGTTTACATGATTTCGTAAAAAACACGAGTTTTTAGAAAATGTGTTTTATTTTATAAATAGAATCAACAAAGTATGCAGATTCTACGTCATAACGACTTTCTATAGTTTGCGCATGCGTCCGGAAATAAGAAAAGCAAACCTCCCCCATCTTTTAAAATCACAGATTCTAGAAGGTTTACATGATTCCCTAAAAAACACGAGTTTTTAGAAAATTTGTTTTATTTCATAAATGGAATCTACAAGGTATGCACATTCTACGTCATAACGACTTTCTATAGTTTGCGCATGCGTCTGGAAATAAGAAAATCTTACTTCCATCGTTTTTTAAAATCATAGCTTCTACAAGGTTTACATGATTTCGTAAAAAACACGAGTTTTTACAAAATGTGTTTTATTTCATAAATGGAATCTACAAAGTATGCACATTCTACGTCATAACGACTTTCTATAGTTTGCGCATTCGTCCGAAAATAATAAAAGCTTACTTCCACCGTTTTTTAAAATCATAGCTTCTAGAAGGTTTACATGATTTCGTAAAAAACACGAGTTTTTAGAAAATGTGTTTTATTTCATAAATAGAATCAACAAAGTATGCACATTCTACGTCATAACGACTTTCTATAGTTTGTGCATTCGTCCGGAAATAAGAAAAGCTTACTTCCACCGTTTTTTAAAATCACAGCTTCTAGAAGGTTTCATGATTTCTTAAAAAACACGAGTTTTTAGAAAATGTGTTTTATTTCATAAATTGAATCAACAAAGTATGCACATTCTACGTCAAAACAACTTTCTATAGTTTGCGCATGCGTCCGGAAATAAGAAAAGCTTACTTCCACCGTTTTTTAAAATCACAGCATCTAGAAGGTTTACATGATTGCGTAAAAAACAAGAGTTTATAAAATGTGTTTTATTTCATAAATGGAATCTACAAAGTATGCACATTCTACGTCATAATGACTTTCTATAGTTTGCACATGCGTCCGGAATTAAGAAAAGCTTACTTCCACCGTTTTTTAAAATCACAGCTTCTAGAAGGTTTACATGATTTCTTAAAAAACACGACTTTTTAGAAAATGTGTTTTATTTCATAAATAGAATCAACTGAGTATGCACATTCTACGTCATAACGACTTTCTATATTTTGTGCATGTGTCCGGAAATAAGAAAAGCTTACTTCCCCCGTTTTTTAAAATCACAGCTTCTAGAAGGTTTACACGATTTCTTAAAAAACACGAGTTTTTAGAAAATGTGTTTTATTTCATAAATGGAATCTACAAAGTATGCACATTCTACGTCATAACGAATTTCTATGGTTTCCGCATGCGTTTGGAAATAAGAAATGCTTACTTCCCCCGTTTATTAAAATCACAGCTTCTAGAAGGTTTATATGATTTCTTAAAAAACACGAGTTTTTAGAAAATGTGTTTTATTTCATAAATGGAATCAACAAAGTATGCACATTCTACGTCATAACGACTTTCTATAGGTTGCGCATGCATCCGGAAATAAGAAAAGCTTACTTCCACCGTTTTTTAAAATCACAGCTTCTATAAGGTTTACATGATTTCGTAAAAAACACGAGTTTTTAAAAAATGTGTTTTATTTCATAAATGGAATCTACAAAGTATGCACATTCTACGTCTAACGACTTTCTATAGTTTGCGCATGCGTCCGGAAATAGGAAAAGCTTACTTCCACCGTTTTTTAAAATCACAGCTTCTAGAAGGTTTACATGATTTCGTAAAAAACACGAGTTTTTAGAAAATGTGTTCTATTTCATAAATGGAATCTACAAAGTATGCACATTCTACGTCATAACGACTTTCTATAGTTTGCGCATGCGTCCGGAAATAAGAAAAGCTTACCTCCCCCGTTTTTTAAAATCACATATTCTAGAAGGTTTACATGATTTCGTAAAAAACACGAGTTTTTAGAAAATGTGTTTTATTTCATAAATAGAATCAACAAAGTATGCACATTCTACATAATAACGACTTTCTACAGTTTGGGCATGCGTTCGGAAATATGAAAAGCTTACTTCCACCGTTTTTTAACATCACAGCTTCTAGAAGCTTTACATGATTTCGTAAAAAACACGAGTTTTTATAAAATGTGTTTTATTTCATAAATGGAATCTACAAAGTATGCACATTCTACGTCATAACGACTTTCTATTGTTTGCGCATGCGTCCGGAAATAAGAAAAGCTTACTTCCACCGTTTTTTAAAATCACAGCTTCTAGAAGGTTTACATGATTTCGTAAAAAATACGAGTTTTTAGAAAATGTGTTTTATTTCATAAATGGAATCAACAAAATATGCACATTCTACGTCATAACGACTTTCTATAGTTTGCGCATGCGTTTGGAAATAAGAAAAGCTCACTTCCCCCGTTTTTTTAAAATCACAGCTTCTGGAAGGTTTACATGATTTGTTAAAAAACACTAGTTTTTAGAAAATGTGTTTTATTTCATAAATGGAATCAACAAAGTATGCACATTCTATGTCATAACGACTTTCTATAGTTTGCGCATGCATCCGGAAATAAGAAAAGCTTACTTCCACCGTTTTTTAAAGTCACAGCTTCTAGAAGGTTTACATCATTTAGTAAAAAACACGACCTTTTAGAAAATGTTCTTTATTTCATAAATGGAATCTACAAAGTATGCACATTCTACGTCATAACGACTTTCTATAGTTTGTGCATTCGTCCGGAAATAATAAAAGCTTACTTCCATCGTTTTTTAAAATCACAGCTTCTAGAAGGTTTACATGATTTCGTAAAAAACACGAGTTTTTAGAAAATGTGTTTTATTTCATAAATGGAGTCTACAAAGTATGCACATTCTACGTGATAACGACTTTCTATAGTTTGCGCATGCGTCCGGAAATAACAGAAGCTTACCTCCCCCGTTTTTTAAAATCACAGATTCTAGAAGGTTTACATGATTTCGTAAAAAACACGAGTTTTTAGAAAATGTGTTTTATTTTATAAATAGAATCAACAAAGTATGCAGATTCTACGTCATAACGACTTTCTATAGTTTGCGCATGCGTCCGGAAATAAGAAAAGCAAACCTCCCCCATCTTTTAAAATCACAGATTCTAGAAGGTTTACATGATTCCCTAAAAAACACGAGTTTTTAGAAAATTTGTTTTATTTCATAAATGGAATCTACAAGGTATGCACATTCTACGTCATAACGACTTTCTATAGTTTGCGCATGCGTCTGGAAATAAGAAAATCTTACTTCCATCGTTTTTTAAAATCATAGCTTCTACAAGGTTTACATGATTTCGTAAAAAACACGAGTTTTTACAAAATGTGTTTTATTTCATAAATGGAATCTACAAAGTATGCACATTCTACGTCATAACGACTTTCTATAGTTTGCGCATTCGTCCGAAAATAATAAAAGCTTACTTCCACCGTTTTTTAAAATCATAGCTTCTAGAAGGTTTACATGATTTCGTAAAAAACACGAGTTTTTAGAAAATGTGTTTTATTTCATAAATAGAATCAACAAAGTATGCACATTCTACGTCATAACGACTTTCTATAGTTTGTGCATTCGTCCGGAAATAAGAAAAGCTTACTTCCACCGTTTTTTAAAATCACAGCTTCTAGAAGGTTTCATGATTTCTTAAAAAACACGAGTTTTTAGAAAATGTGTTTTATTTCATAAATTGAATCAACAAAGTATGCACATTCTACGTCAAAACAACTTTCTATAGTTTTCGCATGCGTCCGGAAATAAGAAAAGCTTACTTCCACCGTTTTTTAAAATCACAGCATCTAGAAGGTTTACATGATTGCGTAAAAAACAAGAGTTTATAAAATGTGTTTTATTTCATAAATGGAATCTACAAAGTATGCACATTCTACGTCATAATGACTTTCTATAGTTTGCACATGCGTCCGGAATTAAGAAAAGCTTACTTCCACCGTTTTTTAAAATCACAGCTTCTAGAAGGTTTACATGATTTCTTAAAAAACACGACTTTTTAGAAAATGTGTTTTATTTCATAAATAGAATCAACTGAGTATGCACATTCTACGTCATAACGACTTTCTATATTTTGTGCATGTGTCCGGAAATAAGAAAAGCTTACTTCCCCCGTTTTTTAAAATCACAGCTTCTAGAAGGTTTACACGATTTCTTAAAAAACACGAGTTTTTAGAAAATGTGTTTTATTTCATAAATGGAATCTACAAAGTATGCACATTCTACGTCATAACGAATTTCTATGGTTTCCGCATGCGTTTGGAAATAAGAAATGCTTACTTCCCCCGTTTATTAAAATCACAGCTTCTAGAAGGTTTATATGATTTCTTAAAAAACACGAGTTTTTAGAAAATGTGTTTTATTTCATAAATGGAATCAACAAAGTATGCACATTCTACGTCATAACGACTTTCTATAGGTTGCGCATGCATCCGGAAATAAGAAAAGCTTACTTCCACCGTTTTTTAAAATCACAGCTTCTATAAGGTTTACATGATTTCGTAAAAAACACGAGTTTTTAGAAAATGTGTTTTATTTCATAAATGGAATCTACAAAGTATGCACATTCTACGTCTAACGACTTTCTATAGTTTGCGCATGCGTCCGGAAATAGGAAAAGCTTACTTCCACCGTTTTTTAAAATCACAGCTTCTAGAAGGTTTACATGATTTCGTAAAAAACACGAGTTTTGGAAAATGTGTTCTATTTCATAAATGGAATCTACAAAGTATGCACATTCTACGTCATAACGACTTTCTATAGTTTGCGCATGCGTCCGGAAATAAGAAAAGCTTACCTCCCCCGTTTTTTAAAATCACATATTCTAGAAGGTTTACATGATTTCGTAAAAAACACGAGTTTTTAGAAAATGTGTTTTATTTCATAAATAGAATCAACAAAGTATGCACATTCTACATAATAACGACTTTCTACAGTTTGGGCATGCGTTCGGAAATATGAAAAGCTTACTTCCACCGTTTTTTAAAATCACAGCTTCTAGAAGCTTTACATGATTTCGTAAAAAACACGAGTTTTTATAAAATGTGTTTTATTTCATAAATGGAATCTACAAAGTATGCACATTCTACGTCATAACGACTTTCTATTGTTTGCGCATGCGTCCGGAAATAAGAAAAGCTTACTTCCACCGTTTTTTAAAATCACAGCTTCTAGAAGGTTTACATGATTTCGTAAAAAATACGAGTTTTTAGAAAATGTGTTTTATTTCATAAATGGAATCAACAAAATATGCACATTCTACGTCATAACGACTTTCTATAGTTTGCGCATGCGTTTGGAAATAAGAAAAGCTCACTTCCCCCCGTTTTTTTAAAATCACAGCTTCTGGAAGGTTTACATGATTTGTTAAAAAACACTAGTTTTTAGAAAATGTGTTTTATTTCATAAATGGAATCAACAAAGTATGCACATTCTATGTCATAACGACTTTCTATAGTTTGCGCATGCATCCGGAAATAAGAAAAGCTTACTTCCACCGTTTTTTAAAGTCACAGCTTCTAGAAGGTTTACATCATTTAGTAAAAAACACGACCTTTTAGAAAATGTTCTTTATTTCATAAATGGAATCTACAAAGTATGCACATTCTACGTCATAACGACTTTCTATAGTTTGCCCATACGTCCGGAAATAAGAAAAGCTTACTTCCCCCGTTTTTTAAAATCACAGCTTCTTGAAGGTTTAATGATTTCGTAAAAAACACGAGATTTTAGAAAAGTTTTTTTATTTCATAAATGGAATCTACAAAGTATGCACATTCTACGTCATAACGACTTTCTATAGTTTGCGCATCCTTTCGGAAATAAGAAAAGCTTACATCCCCCGTTTTTTAAAATCACAGCTTCCAGAAGGTTTACATGATTTCTTAAAAAACACGAGTTTTTAGAAAATGTGTTTTATTTCATAAATGGAATCAACAAGGTATGCACATTCTACGTCATAACGACTTTCTATAGTTTGCGCATGCGTTTGGAAATAAGAAAAGCTTACTTCCCTCGTTTTTTAAAATCCCAGCTTCTAGAAGGTTTACATGATTTCTTAAAAAACACGAGTTTTTAGAAAATGTGTTTTATTTCATAAATGGAATCAACAAAGTATGCACATTCTACGTCATAACGACTTTCTATAGTTTGCTCATGCGTTCAGAAATAAGAAAAGCTTACTTCCCCCGTTTTTTAAAATCACAGCTTCTAGAAGGTTTACATAATTTCTTAAAAAACACGAGTTTTTAGAAAATCTGTTTTATTTCATCAATGGAATCAACAAAGTATGCACATTCTACGTCATAACGACTTTCTATAGTTTGCGGATGCATTTGGAAATAAGAAAAGCTTACTTCCCCCGTTTTTTAAAATCATATCTTCTAGAAGGTTTACATGATTTCTTAAAAACACGAGTTTTTAGAAAATGTGTTTTATTTCATAAATGGAATCAACAAAGTATGGACATTCTACGTCATAACGACTTTCTATAGTTTGTGCATGCGTCCGGAAATAAGAAAAGCTTACTTCCCCCGTTTTTTAAAATCACAGCCTCTAGAAGGTTTACATGATTTCTTAAAAAACACGAGTTTTTAGAAAATGTGTTTTATTTCATAAATGGAATCAACAAAGTATGCACATTCTACGTCATAACGACTTTCTATAGTTTGCGCATGTGTCCGGAAATAAGAAAAGCTTACTTCCACCATTTTTTAAAATAATAGCTTCTAGAAGGTTTAAATGATTTCGTAAAAAACACGAGTTTTTAGAAAATGTGTTTTATTTCATAAATGGAATCTACAGGGTATGCACATTCTACGTCATAACGACTTTTTATAGTTTGCGCATGCGTCTGGAAATAAGAAAATCTTACTTCCCCCGTTTTTTAAAATCACAGCTTCTAGAAGGTTTACATAATTTCTTAAAAAACACGAGTTTTTAGAAAATGTGTTTTATTTCATAAATGGAATCAACAAGGTATGCACATTCTACGTCATAACGACTTTCTATAGTTTGCGCATGCGTTTGGAAATAAGAAAAGCTTATTTCCCTCGTTTTTTAAAATCACAGCTTCTAGAAGGTTTACATGATTTCTTAAAAAACACGAGTTTTTAGAAAATGTGTTTTATTTCATAAATGGAATCAACAAAGTATGCACATTCTACGTCATAACGACTTTCTATAGTTTGCTCATGCGTCCGGAAATAAGAAAAGCTTACTTCCCCCGTTTTTTAAAATCACAGCTTCTAGAAGGTTTACATAATTTCTTAAAAAACACGAGTTTTTAGAAAATGTGTTTTATTTCATAAATGGAATCAACAAAGTATGCACATTCTACGTCATAATGACTTTCTATAGTTTGCGGATGCGTTTGGAAATAAGAAAAGCTTACTTCCCCCGTTTTTTAAAATCATAGCTTCTAGAAGGTTTACATGATTTCTTAAAAACACGAGTTTTTGGAAAATGTGTTTTATTTCATAAATGGAATCAACAAAGTATGGACATTCTACGTCATAACGACTTTCTATAGTTTGTGCATGCATCCGGAAATAAGAAAAGCTTACTTCCCCCGTTTTTTAAAATCACAGCTTCTAGAAGGTTTACATGATTTCTTAAAAAACACGAGTTTTTAGAAAATGTGTTTTATTTCATAAATGGAATATACAAAGTATGCACATTCTACGTCATAACGACTTTCTATAGTATGCACATTCATCCGGAAATAAGAAAAGCTTACTTCCACCGTTTTTCAAAATCACAGCTTCTAGAAGGCTTACATGAGTTCTTAAAAAACATGAGTTTTTAGAAAATGTGTTTTATTTCATAAATGGAATCAACAAAGTATGCACATTCTACGTCATAACGACTTTCTATAGTTTGCGCATGCGTTCGGAAACAAGAAAAGCTTACTTCCACCGTTTTTTAAAATCACAGCTTCTAGAAGGTTTAAATGATTTCTTAAAAAACACTAGTTTTTAGAAAATGTGTTTTATTTCATCAATGGAATCGACAAAGTATGCACATTCTATGTCATAACGAATTTCTATAGTTTGCGCATGCATCTGGAAATAAGAAAAGCTTACTTCAACCGTTTTTTAAAATCACAGCTTCTAGGAGGTTTACATGATTTCGTAAAAAACATGAGTTTTTAGAAAATGTGTTTAATTTCATAAATGGAATCTACAAAGTATGCACATTCTATGTCATAACGACTTTCTATAGTTTGCGCATTCGTCCGGAAATAAGAAAAGCTTACTTCCACCGTTTTTTAAAATCACAGCTTCTAGAAGGTTTACATGATTTCGTAAAAAACACGAGTTTTTAGAAAATGTGTTTTATTTCATAAATGGAATCTACAAAGTATGCACATTCTACGTCATAACGACTTTCTATAGTTTGCACATTCATCCGGAAATAAGAAAAGCTTACTTCCACCGTTTTTTAAAATCACAACATCTAGAAGGTTTCATGATTTCTTAAAAAACACGAGTTTTTAGAAAATGTGTTTTATTTCATAAATGGAATCAACAAAGTATGCACATTCTACGTAATAACGACTTTCTATAGTTTCCACATTCAACCGGAAATAAGAAAAGCTTACTTCCACCGTTTTTTAAAATCACAGCTTCTAGAAGGTTTACATGATTTCTTAAAAACACGAGTTTTTAGAAAATGTGTTTTATTTCATAAATGGAATCAACAAAGTATGCACATTCTACGTAATAACGACTTTCTATAGTTTCCACATTCAACCGGAAATAAGAAAAGCTTACTTCCACCGTTTTTTAAAATCACAGCTTCTAGAAGGTTTACATGATTTCGTAAAAAATACGAGTTTTTAGAAAATGTGTTTTATTTCATAAATGGAATCAACAAAGTATGCATATTCTACGTCATAAGGACTTTCTATAATTTGCGCATGCGTCCGGAAATAAGAAAAGCTTACTTCCACCGTTTTTCAAAATCACAGCTTCTAGAAGGTTTACATGATTTCTTAAAAAACACGAGTTTTTAGAAAATGTGTTTTATTTCATAAATGGAATCAACAAATTATGCACATTCTATGTCGTAACGACTTTCTATAGTTTGCGCATGCATCCGGAAATAAGAAAAGCTTACTTGCACCGTTTTTTAAAATCACAGCTTCTAGAAGGTTTACATGATTTCGTAAAAAACACGAGTTTTTAGAAAATGTGTTTTATTTCATAAATAGAATCAACAAAGTATGCACATTCTACATCATAACGACTTTCTACAGTTTGGGCATGCGTTCGGAAATATGAAAAGCTTACTTCCACCGTTTTTTAAAATCACAGCTTCTAGAAGCTTTACATGATTTCGTAAAAAACACGAGTTTTTATAAAATGTGTTTTATTTAATAAATGGAATCTACAAAGTATGCACATTCTACGTCATAACGACTTTCTATAGTTTGCGCATGCGTCGGAAATAAGAAAAGCTTACTTCCACCGTTTTTTAAAATCACAGCTTCTAGAAGGTTTATATGATTTCGTAAAAAACACGAGTTTTTAGAAAATGTGTTTTATTTCATAAATGGAATCAACAAAGTATGCACATTCTACGTCATAACGAATTTCTATAGTTTGCGCATGCGTTTGGAAATAAGAAAAGCTCACTTCCCCCGTTTTTTTAAAATCACAGCTTCTAGAAGGTTTACATGATTTGTTAAAAAACACGAGTTTTTAGAAAATGTGTTTTATTTCATAAATGGAATCAACAAAGTATGCACATTCTACGTCATAACGACTTTCTATAGTTTCCGCATGCGTCTGGAAATAAGAAAAGCTTACTTCCACCATTTTTTAAAATAATAGCTTCCAGAAGGTTTACATGATTTGGTAAAAAACACGAGTTTTTAGAAAATGTGTTTTATTTCATAAATGGAATCTACAAAGTATGCACATTCTACGTCATAACGACTTTCTATAGTTTGCGCATGCGTCCGGAAATAAGAAAAGCTTACTTCCCTCGTTTTTTAAAATCACAGCTTCTAGAAGGTTTACATGATTTCGTAAAAAACACGACTTTTTAGAAAATGTGTTTTATTTCATAAATGGAATCTACAAAGTATGCACATTCTACGTCATAACGACTTTCTATAGTTTGCGCATGCGTTTGGAAATAAGAAAAGCTTACTTCCCCCGTTTTTTAAAATCACAGCTTCTAGAAGGTTTACATCATTTCGTAAAAAACACGAGTTTTTAGTAAATGTGTTTTATTTCATAAATGAAATCAGCAAAGTATGCACATTCTACGTCATAACGACTTTCTATAGTTTGCGCATGCGTCCGGAAATAAGAAAAGCTTACTTCCCCCGTTTTTTAAAATCACAGCTTCTAGAAGGTTTACATGATTTTGTAAAAAACACGAGTTTTTGGAAAATGTGTTTTATTTCATAAATGGAATCTACAAAGTATGCACATTCTACGTCACAACGACTTTCTATAGTTTGTGCATGCATTTGGAAATAAGAAAAGCTTACTTCCCCCGTTTTTTAAAATCACAACGTCTAGAAGGTTTACATGATTTCTTAAAAAACACGAGTTTTTAGAAAATGTGTTTTATTTCATAAATGGAATCAAAAAAGTATGCACATTCTTCGTCATAAGGACTTTCTATAGTTTGCACATGCGTCCGGAAATAAGAAAAGCTTACTTCCACCGTTTTTTAAAATCACAGCTTCTAGAAGGTTTACATGATTGCTTAAAAAACACGAGTTTTTAGAAAATGTGTTTTATTTGATAAATGCAATCAACAAAGTATGCACATTCTACGTCATAACGACTTTCTATAGTTTGCGCATTCGTCCGGAAATAAGAAAAGCTTACCTCCACCGTTTTTTAAAATCACAGCTTCTAGAAGGTTTACATGATTTCCTAAAAAACACGAGTTTTTAGAAAATGTGCTCTATTTCATAAATGAAGTCTACAAAGTATGCACATTCTACGTCATAACGACTTCCTATAGTTTGCTCATGTGTCCGGAAATAAGAAAAGCTTACTTCCACAGTTTTTTTAAATCACAGCTTCTAGAAGGTTTACATGATTTCTTAAAAAACACGAGTTTTTAGAAAATGTGTTTTATTTCATAAATAGAATCTATAAAGTATGCACATTCTACGTCATAACGACTTTCTATAGTTTATGCATTCGTCCGGAAATAAGAAAAGCTTACTTCCCCCGTTTTTTAAAATCACAGCTTCTAGAAGGTTTACATGATTTCTTAAAAAACACGAGTTTTTAGAAAATGTGTTTTATTTCATAAATGGAATCAACAAAGTATGCACATTCTACATCATAACGACTTTCTATAGTTTGTGTTAAATTTTCAGAATTTACTTCAATCTGATCTAGGATATTAACTGAGAGAACAACATGTACAGCATATCTACAGCATATCAATCATGGAGACAATAATGCAAGCACACAAGAGACACAAAGATTTACTTGGGGAAAACCATAAAGGTGAAAAACCCCAATAACTTCCTCAGAGATAGATAGAGCAATGATACAACCAACCAAGAGAGATAGCCATAACCTAGCAGCAGATCCTCCTCCTCCATAAGTGCGCCACTCCTCCTTGAGTGCATGTGTGAGAAGTGAGTGAGTAAAATAGAGTGCCTCCCGCACTCTATTTATACTTGACTTGACTTGCCTTTTTACCTAACTCATGTAGGCTCGAACTTAACCACATAATATAATGCTGACTGGGCCGACCCCCAATAGGGTGGTCTAATAACCCTTCGACCCACATGGCCGACCCCCAATAGGGCGGTCTAATAACCCTTTGACCCACATGACTTATACAGGGCCGACCCCAACAAGGCGGTCTAATAACCCATCAAGTATAAGTTACGACACTTACAATATAAATGACAACACTTCCGTATAGAGGAATAAAACCATCTCTATAGGAGTACATACAACATATATGAAATACATTCTGAAGTTACATATACATCAACACTCCCTCTTAACTAGGAAGGTATTTCTCAGCACAGTTCTTCTAGCACAAGTCATCTTCTCTGGATCATCGTCACTGGATAATCGTCATCGAGACATCATCATCGTCACTGCTGCTTCTATCTCAATCAATCTCTGAATCTACTCGTCATAGGAAGTTCTACAGAGCCAGTCCTTTTTCATACTGGATGTAGGCCCACCACCTGCAGGTCTTCGTCATCACTGGCCATACTGTGGAATCCTCAGGACTTATTACGTGCGTCACAAAACCTCGAAAGAGCATCCCAGGATGTTACGGGTACACAACTCCGACCTGTAGGATCTCCCAGGGCTCTATTACATGTGACCCCACCACAAAACCTCGAAAGAGCATCTCAGGATGTTACGGGTACACAACTCCGACCTGAAATCTCCCAGGGCACAAATTACATGTGGTCCACCACAAAACCTCGCAAGAGCATCTCAGGATGTTACGGGTACACAACTCCAACCTGAAATCTCCCAGGGCGCTATTACATGTGGTCATGGAAAAACCTCGAAAGAGCATCTCAGGATGTTACGAGTACACAACTCCGACCTGAAATCTCCCAGGGCCCAAATTACATGCCATAGGACAAAACCTCGCAAGAGCATCTCAGGATGTTACGGGTACACAACTCCGACCTGAGATCTCCCAGGGCACAAATTACATGTCCTCCCAGAGCAATGTCTCGAAAGAGCATCCTAGGCTGTTACGGGTACACAACTCCGACCTATAGGATCTCCCAGACATGCTCATCTGCACAACCTGATCCACGGCCACAGAGTATCAACCTGATACTCACCATACATCATCCTGATGTACTCATGATCATCCTGATCATCATCACTGCAACGTCCTGCTGCATGTCATCTGGAGCAACATCCTGAAGCTCACCATCCATGATCATCCTGATCATCATCACTACAACGTCCTGCTGCATGTCATCTGGAGCAACATCCTGAAGCTCACCATCCATGATCATCTTGATCATCATCACTGCAACGTCCTGTTGCATGTCATCTGGAGCAACATCCTGAAGCTCATCATCCATGATCATCCTGATCATCACTGCAACATCCTGCTGCATGATCCACCTGATCATCAATGCATCCACCTGATGCATACCAAGTATCTACCTGATACATATCATCATACATGATCCTCCTGATCATACAATGTATCCACCTGATACATGATACATATCACCATACATGATCCACCTGATCATACAATGTATCCACCTGATACATATACAGATACATGGTCCAAGAATCCAACATGATGCATATACAAAATACATACACATGATCCAACTGATCATATCCAGCATCCAACATGATGCATCCATACATAAATGATCCACCTGATCATATCTAGCATCCAACATGATGCGTACATACATACATAAAAATGATCCAACTGATCATATCCAGCATCCAACATGATGCGTACATACATACATAAAAATGATCCAACTGATCATATCCAGCATCCAACATGATGCGTACATACATACATAAAAAATGATCCAACTGATCATATCCAAGCAGAAACTAGAACATCATCCTGATGCTCATCATCCAGCGCTTACATCCACAGCCATGTGAAGGATCCTCCTTCCAACATGCTTGGAATGGCTTCAGCAAATGTGTCCATCACTTCTTCCTCGAAGTATCCTCGATCTGAAGCATGCCAAGCCTCTCTCTGAAGTACTCGAACTTCACCCTGTCTAGTGGCTTCGTCAGCACATCTGCAATCTGCTCGTCCGTCGCAACATATAGGAGCTTCACAGCTCCTCTCTGCACCATATCCCTGATATAGTGATATTTGATCTCTATGTGTTTCGACCTGTCATGAAACACTGGGTTCTCGGACAGCTTCACACAACTCTGGTTATCACAGAAGATACCAGTAGTCTCCAACGGGAGATCAAATAACTCAGACAGTAGCTTCCGTAGCCATACTGCCTCGCAACTAGCTGAGCAGGATGCAACATACTCTGCCTCAGCTGTACTCAGTGCTACGCAGGACTGCTTCCTGCTAAACCAAGAGATCACACCTGATCCCATACTGAAGTAGCACCCAGATGTGCTCTTCCTATCTGCAGCACTGCCAGCCCAATCTGAATCAACATAACTTTGCAGGTTAAACTTTTGATTCTCCTCATACCTGAGCCCATAATCCACTGTACCCTTCAGGTACCTCAGAACATGCTTTACAACACTCCTCGGATCCGTCAGGAACTGGCTCATTGTGTTCACAGCAAAGCAAATGTCTGGTCTCGTGTTCGTCAGGTACATCAAGGACCCAATCATCTGGCGATACATAGAGACATCAATCGGCTCAGATGAAGCATCACATAGAAGCTTCAGATTTGATGCCATAGGTGTGGCCATGGCCTTGCAATCCATCATCCCGAACCTCTTTGGGATCTCTACTGCATACTTCCCTTGTCCAAGGAAGATTCTATCTGCACTCGGCCACACCTCCATGCCAAAAACAAATAGTGCATCATCCCCAAGTTCTTCATCTCGAACTTGGAAGAAAGCTTCCGCTGCGTGTCGGCAATCAATCTATCTTTACTTGTAACAAACAGGTTATCTGCATACAAAAGTAGTATCACTGGATTGCCTTCCTCAACCTTGTAGTAAAGGTTGGAATCCTCTTTACTCTTGGTAACGCCCAAACTGGATAGAAAGCTGTCTATCCTACCATACCAAGTTCTGCACACATATCTGACTACACCATGCTGTCTTGAAATCCATCTGGTGCATCTTCTATTTCATCACGTTTATTTTTCTCAATGCTGCCATCTGCAATATGCTTGATCTGATAGTTCCATTTGGAATTCATAACAAACTTCCCTTCATGTCTTGGGACTGCAACCCAAACATCATTCTTCATGATTGACGGATCATGGCATTCCATTTCTTCATCCCAGATCCTGGGAACTTCAATATCTTCAATAGATATCTTTATTGCTGAACAAATGTTGTAGTTCTTCTTTTGTAGGAGATGGCATACGATCTTTCCTACACAACAAGTTAAATTGCATGATTAGAAAACATCTCATAGTTTTCAGAACAAATTTTTACACATAAAGAAATATTCCATACAGTCATGCAATTATCCTAGCCAATGCTTCAATACAACATTTATCCATATTCCGTAACTTTCTAGATGCCTTCCAATCTCTACCAAAACATTGTTAAGAGTGTGCACAACTCCTAACATGTCAGCAAAGAGGTTTCATTCTAGATAAGTAGCAATGGAATGTTGTACAGTGCCATAGGCCACTTACCCATGTATATTAGTAGTATACTGTTCATCTATGCAACTATTCTAATATGCACAATACATATCCTAAGTCTAGGAACATGAGCATATACATCATTGAACAATTTTATTTAAACAAACATATATGCAAGAAATGATAATTAAAATACTTATCTTTGTTTGTTCGTTGGGTGGACTCCCTCTGAGTCTTTGCTTCCTTGCAGGAGTTGTTGGAGTCCTAATCTGAAGTAGCTTCTTCTACACCTTTCTGTTGTGGAATGTAGAGAGATGGTCAACTCCCTCTGAATATCTGCATCCTTGCAGATACTACTGAAGTGTGCTCCTTTTCTTTCTTGTAGGAACAACTGGAGTGTGCTCCTTTGCTTTCTTGCAGGAGCAACTGGAGTGTGCTCCCTCTTGATCTTTGATTCCTGGATTACCTGTTCTTGAATCTCATATTCATCCTTGGTCCCTATGCATGCTTATTAGTATCATGAATGTGTTATCCTTGTGATCTCATATAAAATCATACATTCATTAGTATACTATTAAAACACAAGAATCTCAAGCATGTATAGTCATGATTATTTCAAACAGAAAATAATAAGCATTAGCATTCAAGGTTTATGTAAAATTATTAAGGTTAGTCAAATCATAAGAAACATAACATGTCTAAACCTGTAATTACTCAAACCTATGACTCTTCAGGTTAGGTGAATCATCAATCAAGATAAGAGATATAAAATGCATAAAACCTGTTATTATTCAAACCTATACCATCATGATTCTTCTGGTTAGTCATATCATCAATTATGGTAAGAAACATAATATGCATACAATCATGATTATTCAAACCTATGACTTCATGAATAATCATTATCAACAACAGTATAAGATCCTAACACAAGGTAGGATTCTATCTTGATATAGGAAAAACATACCTGGATTAGCATGCTAGCTATTTATGTCTAACATACTCACATGATGTCTTCTTGTTCTTCTTCAATGACTTGTGCTAGTAACCTGTATATCTCATAGGTTAACTATTACAAAACCAAGTTATACATACCTCGTAAATGGATCTTCTATGAGATCCATGACAATGGATGAATCTTTGTCCTCATGTTATCATGATCATATGTTCTTGGACCAGAACATGATCTGTCTTTCTTGGTGTACCTTTCATGTTAGTAGACAACATAAACCTCATACAACACCATAATGCATTAGTACAATCATAAGTGTCAACACCCTAACCAATGAATATCTTCTATCATGCATTCATAATTTTGTTAAGGTGATACGACAAATCTAAAATCAAAATTGTACTAACCGTAATAACATGAAGACAAACATATCATAAACTTAATCATGAACAAATATCGAAACATACCTCGATGAGTCATACCTGTCGATATCGCTTGTAATCTTCTTATGTAAGGCCTTAGCCTCATCTCCCTCTGAAACAGGAAATCCTTCACTTATGCAGGTGACCAATCCATCTTCTTCTAGGATTAACCCAATCCACTTGATTTGCAAGAACTGGACCTGGAGCTGGATATGGGTTTGTCAGAGAAACCCCAAAAATTCAAACTTTGAATTTCAAACTTCTGACAGGATAGAAATATGCGCCTTGATGAGCTGATCAAGCTGGTATAATCAGAATTTGAAAACTGCAAAGTTTCACTCCTCAATTATGCTTTTGAAACTTCTGGATTCACTCGACGTGACCCTGAACTGGTGTTTGATGAAGCCCACTCTTTTTCCCAAAACACATTCTACGTCATAACGACTTTCTATAGTTTGCGAATTCGTCCGGAAATAAGAAAAGCTTACTTGCACCGTTTTTTAAAATCACAGCTTCTAGAAGGTTTACATGATTTCTTAAAAAACACGAGTTTTCAGAAAATGTGTTTTATTTCATAAATGGAATCAACAAAGTATGCACATTCTACGTCATAACGACTTTCTAAAGTTTGCGCATGCGTCCGGAAATAAGAAAAGCTTACTTCCACCGTTTTTCTAAATCACAGCTTCTAGAAGGTTTACATGATTTCGTAAAAAACACTTGTTTTTAGAAAATGTGCTTTATTTCATAAATGGAATCAACAAAGTATGCACATTCTACGTCATAACGACTTTCTATAGTTTGCGCATGCATCCGGAAATAAGAAAAGCTTACTTCCCTCGTTTTTTAAAATCACAGCTTCTAGAAGGTTTACATGATTTCGTAAAAAACACGAGTTTTTAGAAAATGTGTTTTATTTCATAAATGGAATCAACAAAGTATGCACATTCTACGTCATAACGACTTTCTATAGTTTGCGCATGCGTCCGGAAATAAGAAAAGCTTACTTCCCCCGTTTTTTAAAATCACAGCTTCTAGAAGGTTTACATGATTTCGTAAAAAAAACGAGTTTTTGGAAAATGTGTTTTATTTCATAAATGGAATCTACAGAGTATGCACATTCTACATCATAATGACTTTCTATAGTTTGCGGATGCGTTTGGAAATAAGAAAAGCTTACTTCCCCCGTTTTTTAAAATCACGGCGTCTAGAAGGTTTACATGATTTGTTAAAAAACACGAGTTTTTAGAAAATGTGTTTTGTTTAATAAATGGAATCAACAAAGTATGCAAATTCTACTTCATAAGGAATTTCTATAGTTTGCGCATGCGTCCCGAAATAAGAAAAGCTTACTTCCACCGTTTTTTTAAATCACAGCTTCTAGAAGGTTTACATGATTTCTTAAAAAACACGAGTTTTTAGAAAACGTGTTTTATTTCATAAATGGAATCTACAAAGTATGCACATTCTACGTCATAACGACTTTCTATAGTTTCCGCATTCGTGCGGAAATAAGAAAAGCTTACTTCCACCGTTTTTTAAAATCACAGCTTCTAGAAGGTTTACATGATTTCCTAAAAAACACGAGTTTTCAGAAAATGTGTTTTATTTCATAAATGGATTCTACAAAATATGCACATTCTACGTCATAACGACTTTCTATAGTTTGAGCATGCGTCCGGAAATAAGAAAAGCTTACTTCCCCTGTTTTTTAAAATCACAGCTTCTAGAAGCTTTACATGATTTCTTAAAAAAAACGAGTTTTTAGAAAATGTGTTTTATTTCATAAATGGAATCAACAAAGTATGCACATTCTACGTCATAACGACTTTCTATAGTTTGCGCATGCGTCCGGAAATAAGAAAAGCTTACTTCCACCGTTTTTTTAAATCACGGCTTCTAGAAGGTTTACATGATTTCGTAAAAAACACTTGTTTTTAGAAAATGTGCTTTATTTCATAAATGGAATCAACAAAGTATGCACATTCTACGTCATAACGACTTTCTATAGTTTGCGCATGCGTTCGGAAGTAAGAAAAGCTTACTTCCCCCGTTTTTTAAAATCACAGCTTCTAGAAGGTTTACATGATTTCGTAAAAAACACAAGTTTTTAGATAATATGTTTTATTTTATAAATGGAATCAACAAAGTATGCACATTCTACGTCATAACGACTTTCTATAGTTTGCGCATGCGTTTGGAAATAAGAAAAGCTTACCTGCCCCGTTTTTTAAAATCACAGCTTTTAGAATGTTTACATGATTTCGTAAAAAACACGAGTTTTTAGAAAATGTGTTTTATTTCATGAATGGAATCAACAAAGTATGCACATTCTACGTCATAACGACTTTCTATAGTTTTGCGCATGCGTCCGGAAATAAGAAAAGCTTACTTCCCCCGTTTTTTAAAATCACAGCTTCTAGAAGTTTTACATGATTTCTTAAAAAACACGAGTTTTTAGAAAATGTGTTTTATTTCATAAATAGAATCAACAAAGTATGCACATTCTACGTCATAACGACTTTCTATAGTTTGAGCATGCGTCCGGAAAAAAGAAAAGCTTACTTCCCCCGTTTTTTAAAATCACAGCTTCTAAAAGGTTTACATGATTTCTTAAAAAACACGAGTTTTTAGAAAATGTGTTTTATTTCATAAATGGAATCAACAAAGTATGCACTATCTATGTCATAACGACTTTCTATAGTTTGCGCATGCGTCCGGAAATAAGAAAAGCTTACTTCCACCGTTTTTTTAAATCACAGCTTCTAGAATGTTTACATGATTTCGTAAAAAATACTTGCTTTTAGAAAATGTGCTTTATTTCATAAATGGAATCAACAAAGTATGCACATTCTACGTCATAACGACTTTCTATAGTTTGCGCATGCGTTTGGAAATAAGAAAAGCTTACTTCCCCCGTTTTTTAAAATCACGGCTTCTAGAAGGTTTACATGATTTCTTAAAAAACACAAGTTTTTAGAAAATGTGTTTTATTTCATAAATGGAATCAACAAAGTCTGCATATTCTACGTCATAACGACTTTCTATAGTTTGCGCATGCGTCCGGAAATAAGAAAAGCTTAAGTCCACCGTTTTTTAAAATCACAACTTCTAGAAGGTTTACATGATTTCTTAAAAAACACGAGTTTTTAGAAAATGTGTTTTATTTCATAAATGGAATCAACAAAGTCTGCACATTCTACGTCATAACGACTTTCTATAGTTTGCGCATGCGTTTGGAAATAAGAAAAGCTTACCTCCCCCGTTTTTTAAAATCACAGCTTTTAGAAGGTTTACATGATTTCGTAAAAAACACGAGTTTTTAGAAAATGTGTTTTATTTCATGAATGGAATCAACAAAGTATGCACATTCTACATCATAACGACTTTCTATAGTTTTGCGCATGCATCCGGAAATAAGAAAAGCTTACTTCCCCCGTTTTTTAAAATCACAGCTTCTAGAAGGTTTACATGATTTCTTAAAAAACACGAGTTTTTAGAAAATGTGTTTTATTTCATAAATGGAATCAACAAAGTATGCACATTCTACGACATAACGACTTTCTATAGTTTGCACATGCGTCCGGAAATAGGAAAAGCTTACTTCCCCCGTTTTTTAAAATCACAGCTTCTAGAAGGTTTACATGATTTCTTAAAAAACACGAGTTTTTAGAAAATGTGTTTTATTTCATAAATGGAATCTACAAAGTAGGCATATTCTACGTCATAACGACTTTCTATAGTTTGCGCATTCGTCTGGAAATAAGAAAAGCTTACTTCCCCCGGTTTTTAAAATCACAGCTTCTAGAAGCTTTACATGATTTCGTAAAAAACATGAGTTTTTAGAAAATGTGTTTTATTTCATAAATGGAATCAACAAAGTATGCACATTCTACGTCATAACGACTTTCTATAGTTTACGCATGCGTTTGGAAATAAGAAAAGCTTACTTCCCCCGTTATTTAAAATCACAGCGTCTCGATGGTTTACATGATTTCTTAAAAAACACGAGTTTTTAGAAAATGTGTTTTATTTCATAAATGGAATCAACAAAGTATGCACATTCTATGTCATAACTACTTTCTATAGTTTGCGCATGCGTCCGGAAATAAGAAAAGCTTACTTCCACCGTTTTTTTAAATCACATCTTCTAGAAGGTTTACATGATTTCGTAAAAAATACTTTTTTTTAGAAAATGTGCTTTATTTCATAAATGGAATCAACAAAGTATGCACATTCTACGTCATAACGACTTTCTATAGTTTGCGCATGCGTTTGGAAATAAGAAAAGCTTACTTCCCCCGTTTTTTAAAATCACAGCTTCTAGAAGGTTTACATGATTTCTTAAAAAACACGAGTTTTTAGAGAATGTGTTTTGTTTCATAAATGGAATCAACAAAGTATGCACATTCTACGTCATAACGAATTTCTATAGTTTGCACATGCGTCCGGAAATAGGAAAAGCTTACTTCCCCCATTTTTTAAAATCACAGTTCTAGAAGGTTTACATGGTTTCTTAAAAAACACGAGTTTTTAGAAAATGTGTTTTATTTCATAAATGGAATCAACAAAGTATGCACATTCTACGTCATAACGACTTTCTATAGTTTACGCATGCGTTTGGAAATAAGAAAAGCTTACTTCCCCCGTTATTTAAAATCACAGCGTCTCGAAGGTTTACATGATTTCTTAAAAAACACGAGTTTTTAGAAAATGTGTTTTATTTCATAAATGGAATCAACAAAGTATGCACATTCTACGTCATAAAGACTTTGTATAGTTTGTGCATGCGTCCGGAAATAAGAAAAGCTTACTTCCCCCGTTTTTTAAAATCACAGCTTCTAGAAGGTTTAGATGATTTCTTAAAAAACACGAGTTTTTAGAAAATGTGTTTTATTTCATAAGTGGAATCAACAAAGTATGCACATTCTACGTCATAACGGCTTTCTATAGTTTGCGCATGCGTTTGGAAATAAGAAAAACTTACTTCCCCCGTTTTTTAAAATCACAGCTTCTAGAAGGTTTACATGATTTCGTAAAAAACACGAGTTTTTAGAAAATATTTTTTATTTCATAAATGGAATCAACAAAGTATGCACATTCTACTTCATAAGGACTTTCTATAGTTTGCGCATGCGTCCGGAAATAAGAAAAGCTTACTTCCACCGTTTTTTAAAATCACAGCTTCTAGAAGGTTTACATGATTTCTTAAAAAACACGAGTTTTTAGAAAACGTGTTTTATTTCATAAATGGAATCTACAAAGTATGCACATTCTACGTCATAACGACTTTCTATAGTTTCTGTATTCGTCCGGAAATAAGAAAAGCTTACTTCCACCGTTTTTTAAAATCACAGCTTCTAGAAGGTTTACATGATTTCTTAAAAAACACGAGTTTTCAGAAAATGTGTTTTATTTCATAAATGGATTCTACAAAATATGCACATTCTACGTCATAACGACTTTCTATAGTTTGAGCATGCGTCCGGAAATAAGAAAAGCTTACTTCCCCTGTTTTTTAAAATCACAGCTTCTAGAAGGTTTACATGATTTCTTAAAAAACACGAGTTGTTAGAAAATGTGTTTTATTTCATAAATGGAAACAACAAAGTATGCACATTCTACGTCATAACGACTTTCTATAGTTTGCGCATGCGTCCGGAAATAAAAAAAGCTTACTTCCACCATTTTTTAAAATCAAAGCTTCTAGAAGGTTTACATGATTTCGTAAAAAACATGAGTTTTTAGAAAATGTGCTTTATTTCATAAATGGAATCAACAAAGTATGCACATTCTACGTCATAACGACTTTCTATAGCTTGCATGATCGTCCGGAAATAAGAAAAGCTTACTTCCACAGTTTTTTAAAATCACAGCTTCTAGAAGGTTTACATGATTTCGTAAAAAACATGAGTTTTTAGAAAATGTCTTTTATTTCATAAATGGAATCTACAAAGTATGCACATTCTACGTCATAACGACTTTTTATAGTTTGCACATGCGTCCGAAAATAAGAAAAGCTTACCTCCCTCATTTTTTAAAATCACAACTTCTAGAAGGTTTACATGATTTCGTAAAAAACACGAGTTTTTAGAAAATGTGTTTTATTTCATAAATGGAATCTACAAAGTATGCACATTCAATGTCATAACGACTTTCTATAGTTTACGCATGCATCCGAAAATAAGAAAAGCTTACTTCCACCGTTTTTTAAAATCACAGCTTCTAGAAGGTTTAAATGATTTCGTAAAAAACACGAGTTTTTAGAAAATGTGTTTTATTTCATAAATGGAATCTACAAAGTATGCACATTCTACGTCATAACGACTTTCTATAGTTTGCGCATGCGTCCGGAAATAAGAAAAGCTTACTTCCCCCGTTTTTTAAAATCACAGCTTCTAGAAGGTTTACATGATTTCTTAAAAAACACGAGTTTTTAGAAAATGTGTTTTATTTCATAAATGGAATCAACAAAGTATGCACATTCTACGTCATAACGACTTTCTATAATTTCCGCATGCGTTCGGAAATAAGAAAAGCTTACTTCCCCCGTTTTTTAAAATCACAGCTTCTAGAAGGTTTACATGATTTCTTAACAAACACGAGTTTTTAGAAAATGTGTTTTATTTCATAAATGGAATCAACAAAGTATGCACATTCTACGTCATAACGACTTATAGTTTGCGCATGCGTCCGGAAATAAGAAAAGCTTGCTTCCACCGTTTATTAAAATCACAGCTTCTAGAAGGTTTACATAATTTCGTAAAAAAACCGAGTTTTTATAAAATGTGTTTTATTTCATAAATGGAATCTACAAAGTATGCACATTCTACGTCATAATGACTTTCTATAGTTTGCGCATGCGTCCGGAAATAAGAAAAGCTTACTTCCCCCGTTTTTTAAAATCATAACTTCTAGAAGGTTTACATGATTTCTTAAAAAACACGAGTTTTTAGAAAATGTGTTTTATTTCATAAATGGAATCAACAAAGTATGCTTATTCTACGTCATAACGACTTTCTATAGTTTGCGCATGCGTCCGGAAATAAGAAAATCTTACTTCCCCCGTTTATTGAAATCACAGCTTCTACAAGGCTTACATGATTTCTTAAAAAACAAGAGGTTTTAGAAAATGTGTTTAATTTCATAAATGGAATTAACAAAGTATGCACATTCTACGTCATAACGACTTTCTATAGTTTGTGCATGCGTTTCGAAATAAGAAAAGCTTACTTCTCCCGTTTTTTAAAATCACAGCTTCTAGAAGGTTTACATGATTTCTTAAAAAACACGAGTTGTTAGAAAATGTGTTTTATTTCATAAATGGAATCAACAAAGTATGCACATTCTACGTCATAATGACTTTCTATAGGTTGCGCATGTGTCCGGAAATAAGAAAAGCTTACTTCCACCATTTTTTAAAATCAAAGCTTCTAAAAGGTTTACATGATTTCTTAAAAAACACGAGTTTTTAGAAAATGTGTTTTATTTCATAAATGGAATCAACAAAGTATGCACATTCTACGTCATAACGACTTTCTATAGCTTGCGCAATCGTCCGGAAACAAGAAAAGCTTACTTCCACAGTTTTTTAAAATCACAGCTTCTAGAAGGTTTACATGATTTCGTAAAAAACATGAGTTTTTAGAAAATGTCTTTTATTTCTTAAATGGAATCTACAAAGTATTCACATTCTACGTCATAACGACTTTCTATAGTTTGAGCATGCTTCCGGAAATAAGAAAAGCTTACTTCCCTCGTTTTTTAAAATCACAGCTTCTAGAAGGTTTACATGATTTCGTAAAAAACACGAGTTTTTAGAAAATGTGTTTTATTTCATAAATGGAATCAACAAAGTATGCACATTCTACGTCATAACGAATTTCTATAGTTTGCGCATGCGTCCGGAAATAAGAAAAGCTTACTTCCCTCATTTTTTAAAATCACAGCTTCTAGAAGGTTTACATGATTTCGTAAAAAACACGAGTTTTTAGAAAATGGGTTTTATTTCATAAATGGAATCTACAAAGTATGCACATTCTACGTCATAACGACTTTCTATAGTTTAGGGATGCATCCGGAAATGAGAAAAGCTTACTTCCACCGTTTTTTAAAATCACAGCTTCTAGAAGGCTTAAATGATTTCGTAAAAAACACGTTTTTAGAAAATGTGTTTTATTTCATAAATGAAATCTACAAAGTATGCACATTCTACCTCATAACGACTTTCTATTGTTTGCGCATGCGTCCGGAAATAAAAAAAGCTTACTTCCCCCGTTTTTTAAAATCACAGCTTCTAGAAGGATTACACGATTTCTTAAAAAACACGAGTTTTTAGAAAATGTGTTTTATTTCATAAATGGAATCAACAAAGTATGCACATTCTACGTCATAACGAATTTCTATAGTTTGTGCATGTGTTCGGAAATAAGAAAAGCTTACTTCCCTCGTTTTTTAAAATCACAGCTTCTAGAAGGTTTACATGATTTCTTAAAAAACACGAGTTTTTAGAAAATGTGTTTTATTTCATAAATGGAATCAACAAAGTATGCACATTCTACGTCATAACGACTTTCTATAGTTTAGGGATGCATCCGGAAATGAGAAAAGCTTACTTCCCCCGTTTTTTAAAATCACAGCTTCTAGAAGGTTTACATGATTTCGTAAAAAACACGAGTTTTTAGAAAATGTGTTTTATTTCATAAATTGAATCTACAAAGTATGCACATTCTATGTCATAACGACTTTCTATAGTTTGTGCATGCGTCCGGAAATAAGAAAAGCTTACTTCCCCCGTTTTTTAAAATCACAGCTTCTAGAAGGTTTACATGATTTCTTAAAAAACACGAGTTTTTAGAAAATTTGTTTTATTTCATAAATTGAATCAACAAAGTATGCACATTCTACGTCATAACGACTTTCTATAGTTTGCGCATGCGTCGGGAAATAAGAAAAGCTTACATCCCCTGTTTTTTAAAATCACAGCTTTTAGAAGGCTTACATGATTTCTTAAAAAACACTAGTTTTTAGAAAATGTGTTTTATTTCATAAGTGGAATCAACAAAGTATGCACACTCTACGTCATAACGAATTTCAATAGTTTGCACATGCATTTGGAAATAAGAAAAGCGTACTTCTCCCGTTTTTTAAAATCGCAGCTTCTAGAAGGTTTACATGATTTCTTAAAAAACACGAGTTTTTAGAAAATGTGTTTTATTAGATAAATGGAATCAACAAAGTATGCACATTCTACGTCATAACGACTTTCTATAGCTTGCGCAATCATCCGGAAATAAGAAAAGCTTACTTCCACAGTTTTTTAAAATCACAGCTTCTAGAAGGTTTACATGATTTCTTAAAAAACACGAGTTTTTAGAAAATGTCTTTTATTTCATAAATGGAATCTACAAAGTATGCACATTCTACGTCATAACGACTTTCTATAGTTTGCGCATGCGTCCGGAAATAAGAAAAGCTTACTTCCCTCGTTTTTTAAAATCACCGCTTCTAGAAGGTTTACATGATTTCGTAAAAAACACGAGTTTTTAGAAAATTTGTTTTATTTCATAAATGGAATCTACAAAGTATGCGCATTCTACGTCATAACGACTTTCTATAGTTTACGCATGCATCCGGAAATAAGAAAAGCTTACTTCCACCGTTTTTTAAAATCACAGCTTCTAGAAGGTTTACATGATTTCGTAAAAAACACGAGTTTTTAGAAAAGGTGTTTTATTTGATAAATGGAATCTACAAAGTATGCACATTCTACGTCATAACGACTTTCTATAGTTTGCGCATGCGTCCGGAAATAAGAAAAGCTTACTTCCACCGTTTTTTAAAATCACAGCTTCTAGAAGGTTTACATGATTTGGTAAAAAACACGAGTTTTTAGAAAATGTGTTTTATTTCATAAATGGAATCTACAAAGTATGCACATTATACGTCATAATGACTTTCTATAGTTTGTGCATGCGTCCGGAAATAAGAAAAGCTTACTTCCACCATTTTTTAAAATCACAGCTTTTAGAAGGTTTACATGATTTCGTAAAAAACATGAGTTTTTAGAAAATGTGTTTTATTTCATAAATGGAATCTACAAAGTATGAACATTCTACGTCATAACGACTTTCTATAGTTTACGCATGCATCCGGAAATAAGAAAACCTTACTTCGACCGTTTTTTAAAATCACAGCTTCTAGATGGTTTACATGATTTCGTAAAAAACACGAGTTTTTTGAAAATGTGTTTTATTTCATAAATGGAATCTACAAAGTATGCACATTCTATGTCATAACGACTTTCTATAGTTTGCGAATGCGTCCGAAAATAAGAAAAGCTTACTTCCCCCGTTTTTTAAAATCACAGCTTCTAGAAGGTTTACATGATTTCTTAAAAAACACGAGCTTTTAGAAAATGTGTTTTATTTCATAAATGGAGTCAACAAAGTATGCACATTCTACGTCATAACGACTTTCTATAGTTTGCGCATGCGTCCGGAAATAAGAAAAGCTTACTTCCACCGGTTTTTAAAATCACAGCTTCTAGAAGGTTTACATGATTTCTTAAAAAACACG
This sequence comes from Larix kaempferi, assembly GCA_027924585.1. Lineage (NCBI taxonomy): Eukaryota > Viridiplantae > Streptophyta > Pinopsida > Pinales > Pinaceae > Larix > Larix kaempferi. The sequence continues at coordinate 41,350,519 of BSBM01000217.1, forward strand.
AGTTTTTAGAAAATGTGTTTTATTTCATAAATAGAATATACAAAGTATGCACATTCTACGTCATAACGACTTTCTATAGTTTGTGAATGCGTCTGGAAATAAGAAAAGCTTACTTCCACCGTTCTTTAAAATCACAGCTTCTAGAAGGTTTACATGATTTCGTAAAAAACACGAGTTTTTAGAAAATGTGTTTTATTTCATAAATGGAATCTACAAAGTATGCACATTCTACGTCATAACGACTTTCTATAGTTTGCGCATGCATCCGGAAATAAGAAAAGCTTACTTCCCCTGTTTTTTAAAATCACAGCTTCTAAAGGTTTACCTGATTTCTTAAAAAACACGAGTTTTTAGAAAATGTGTTTTATTTCACAAATGGAATCAACAAAGTATGCACATTCTACGTCATAAAGAATTTCTATAGTTTGCGTATGCCTTTGGAAATAAGAAAAGCTTACTTCCCCCGTTTTTTAAAATCATAGCTTCTAGAAGGTTTACATGATTTCTTAAAAAACACGAGTTTTTAGAAAATGTGTTTTATTTCATAAATGGAATCAACAAAGTATGCACATTCTACATCATAACGACTTTCTATTGTTTGCGCATGTGTCCGAAAATAAGAAAAGCTTACTTCCACCGTTTTTTTAAATCACAGCTTCTAGAAGGTTTACATGATTTCGTAAAAAAGACGAGTTTTTAGAAAATGTGTTTTATTTCACAAATGGAATCAACAAAGTATGCACATTCTACGTCATAACGACTTTCTATAGTTTGCGCATGCCTTTGGAAATGAGAAAAGCTTACTTGCCCCGTTTTTTCAAATCATAGCTTCTAAAAAGTTTACATGATTTCTTAAAAAACACGAGTTTTTAGAAAATGTGTTTTATTTCATCAATGGAATCTACAAAGTATGCACATTCTACGTCATAACGACTTTCTATAGTTTGCGCATGCATTTGGAAATAAGAAAAGCTTACTTCCACAGTTTTTTAAAATCACAGATTCTAGAAGGTTTACATGATTTCTTAAAAAACATGAGTTTTTAGAAAATGTGTTTTATTTCATAAATGTAGTCAACAGAGTATGCACATTCTACGTCATAATGACTTTCTATAGTTTTCCCATGCGTCCGGAAATAAGAAAAGCTTACTTCCACTGTTTTTTAAAATCACAGCTTCTAGAAGGTTTACATGATTTCGTAAAAAACACGAGTTTTTAGAAAATGTGTTTTATTTCATAAATGGAATCTACAAAGTATGCACATTCTACGTCATAACGACTTTCTATAGTTTGCGCATGCGTCTGGAAATAAGAAAAGCTTACTTCCACCGTTTTTTAAAATCACAGCTTCTAGAAGGTTTACATGATTTCGTAAAAAACACGAGTTTTTAGAAAATGTGTTTTATTTCATAAATGGAATCAACAAAGTATGCACATTCTACCTCATAACGACTTTCTATAGTTTGCGCATGCGTTTGGAAATAAGAAAAGCTTACTTCCCCCGTTTTTTAAAATCACAGCTTCTAGAAGGTTTACATGATTTCTTAAAAAACACGAGTTTTTAGAAAATGTGTTTTATTTCATAAATGGAATCAACAAAGTCTGCACATTCTACGTCATAACGACTTTCTATAGTTTGCGCATGCATTTGGAAATAAGAAAAGCTTACTTCCCCCGTTTTTTAAAATCACAGCTTCTAGAAGGTTTACATGATTTCGTAAAAAACACGAGTTTTTTGAAAATGTGTTTTATTTAATAAATGGAATCTACAGAGTATGCACATTCTACGTCATAACGAATTTCTATAGTTTGCGCATGCGTTTGGAAATAAGAAAAGCTTACTTCCCCCGTTTTTTAAAATCACAGCGTCTAGAAGGTTTACATGATTTCTTAAAAAACACGACTTTCTATAGTTTGCGCATGCGTCCGGAAATAAGAAAAGCTTACTTCCACCGTTTTTTAAAATCACAGCTTCTAGAAGGTTTACATGATTTAGTAAAAAACACGAGTTTTTAGAAAATGTGTTTTATTTCATAAATGGAATCAACAAATTATGCACATTCTACGTCATAACGACTTTCTATAGTTTGCGCATGTGTTTGGAAATAAGAAAATCTTACTTCCCCCGTTGTTTAAAATCACACCGTCTAGAAGGTTTACATGATTTCTTAAAAAACACGAGTTTCTAGAAAATGCGTTTTATTTCATAAATGGAATCAACAAAGTATGCACATTCTACGTCATAACGACTTTCTATAGTTTGCGCATGCATCTGGAAATAAGAAAAGCTTACTTCCCCCGTTTTTTAAAATCACAGCTTCTAGAAGGTTTACATAATTTCGTAAAAAACACGAGTTTTTAGAAAATGTGTTTTATTTCATAAATGGAATCAACAAAGTATGCACATTCTACATCATAACGACTTTCTATAGTTTGCGCATGCGTTTGGAAATAAGAAAAGCTTACTTCCCCCGTTTTTTAAAATCACAGCGTCTAGAAGGTTTACATGATTTCTTAAAAAACACGAGTTTTTAGAAAATGTGTTTTATTTCATAAATGGAATCAACAAAGTATGCACATTCTATGTCATAAGGAATTTCTATAGTTTGTGCAGGTGTCCGGAAATAAGAAAAGCTTACTTCCACCGTTTTTTAAAATCACAGCTTCTAGAAGGTTTAGATGATTTCTTAAAAAACGTGAGGTTTTAGAAAAAGTGTTTTATTTCATAAATGGAATAAACAAAGTATGCACATTCTACGTCATAACGACTTTTTATAGTTTGCACATGCGTTTGGAAATAAGAAAAGCTTACTTCCCCCGTTTTTGAAAATCACAGCTTCAAGAAGGTTTACATGATTTCGTAAAAAACACGACTTTTTAGAAAATGTGTTTTATTTCATAAATGGAATCAACAAAGTATGCACATTCTACGTCATAACGACTTTCTATAGTTTGCGCATTCGTCCGGAAATAAGAAAAGCTTAGTTCCACCATTTTTTAAAATCACAGCTTCTAGAAGGTTTACATGATTTCGTAAAAAACACAAGTTTTTAGAAAATGTATTTTATTTCAAAAATGAAATCTTCAAAGTATGCACATTCTATGTCATAACGACTTTCTATAGTTTGTGCATGCAACCGGAAATAAGAAAAGCTTACTTCCCCCGTTTTTTAAAATCACAGCTTTTAGAAGGTTTACATGATTTCCTAAAAAACACGAGATTTTAGAAAATGTGTTTTATTTAATAAATGGAATCAACAAAGTATGCACATTCTACGTCATAACGACTTTCTATAGTTTGCGCATGCGTTTGGAAATAAGAAAAACTTACTTCCCCCGTTTTTGAAAATCACAGCTTCTAGAAGGTTTAAATGATTTCGTAAAAAACACGACTTTTTAGAAAATGTGTTTTATTTCATAAATTGAATCAACAAAGTATGCAGATTCTATGTCATAACGACTTTCTATAGTTTGCGCATGCGTCCGGAAATAAGAAAAGCTTACTTCCCCCGTTTTTTAAAGTCACAGCTTCTAGAAGGTTTACATGATTTCGTAAAAAACACGAATTTTTTGAAAATGTGTTTTAGTTCATAAATGGAATCAACAAAGTATGCACATTCTACGTCATAACGACTTTCTATAGTTTGCGCATGCGTTTGGAAATAAGAAAAGCTTACTTCCCCCGTTTTTTAAAATCACAGCGTCTAGAAGGTTTACATCATTTCTTAAAAAACACAAGTTTTTAGAAAATGTGTTTTATTTCATAAATGGAATCAACAAAGTATGCACATTCTACGTCATAAGGACTTTCTATAGTTTGTTCATGCGTCCGGAAATAAGAAAAGCTTACTTCCACCATTTTTTAAAATCACAGCTTCTAGAAGGTTTACATGATTTCTTAAAAAACACTATTTTTTAGAAAATGTGTTTTATTTCATAAATGGAATCAACAAAGTATGCACATTCTACGTCATAACGACTTTCTATAGTTTGCGCATTCGTCCGGAAATAAGAAAAGCTTACTTCCACCGTTTTTTAAAATCACAGCTTCTAGAAGGTTTACATGATTTCGTAAAAAACACGAGTTTTTAGAAAATGTGTTTTATTTCATAAATGGAATCTACAAAGTATGCACATTCTACGTCATAACGACTTTCTATAGTTTGAGCATGCGTCCAGAAATAAGAAAAGCTTACTTCCCCCGTTTTTTAAAATCACAGCTTCTAGAAGGTTTACATGAGTTCTTAAAAAACACGAGTTTTTAGAAAATGTGTTTTATTTCATAAATGGAATCAACAAAGTATGCACATTCTACGTCATAACGACTCTCTATAGTTTGCGCATGCGTTTGGAAATAAGACAAGCTTACTCGCCCCGTTTTTTAAAATCACAGCTTCTAGAAGGTTTACATGACTTCTTAAAAAACACCAGTTTTTAGAAAATGTGTTTTATTTCAAAAATGGAATCACAAAGTATGCACATTTTTCGTCATAACAACTCTCTATAGTTTCCGCATGCGTCCGGAAATAAGAAAAGCTTACTTCCCCCGTTTTTTAAAATCACAGCTTCTAGAAGGTTTACATGATTTCGTAAAAAACACGAGTTTTTAGAAAATGTGTTTTATTTCATAAATGGAATCAATAAAGTATGCACATTCTACATCATAACGACTTTCTATAGTTTTTGCATGCATCCGGAAGAAAAGCTTACTTCCACCATTTTTTGAAATCACAACTTCTAGAAGGTTTACATGATTTCGTAAAAAACATGAGTTTTTAGAAAATGTGTTTGATTTCATAAATGGAATCAACAAAGTATGCACATTCTACGTCATAATGACTTTCTATAGTTTGCGCATGCGTCCGGAAATTAGAAAAGCTTACTTCCCCCGTTTTTTAAAATCACAGTTTCTAGAAGGTTTACATGATTTCTTAAAAAACACGAGTTTTTAAAAAATGTGTTTTCTTTCATAAATGGAATCAACAAAGTATGCACATTCTACGTCATAACGACTTTCTATAGTTTGCGCATGCATTTGGAAATAAGAAAAGCTTACTTCCCCCGTTTTTTAAAATCACAGCTTCTAGAAGGTTTACATGATTTCTTAAAAAACACGAGTTTTTAGAAAATGTGTTTTATTTCATAAATGGAATCAACAAAGTATGCACATTCTACGTAATAATGACTTTCTATAGTTTGCGCATTCGACCGGAAATAAGAAAAGCTTACTTCCACCGTTTTTCAAAATCACAGCTTCTAGAAGGTTTACATGATTTCTTAAAAAACACGAGTTTTTAGAAAATGAGTTTTATTTCATAAATGGAATCAACAAAGTTTGCACATTCTACGTCATAACGACTTTCAATAGTTTGCGCATGCGTTTGGAAATAAGAAAAGCTTACCTCTCCCGTTTTTTAAAATCACAGCTTTTAGAAGGTTTACATGATTTCGTAACAAACACGAGTTTTTAGAAAATGTGTTTTATTTCATGAATGGAATCAACAAAGTATGCACATTCTACGTCATAACGACTTTCTATAGTTTTGCGCATGCGTCCGGAAATAAGAAAAGCTTACTTCCACCGTTTTTTAAAATCACAGCTTCTAGAAGGTTTACATGATTTCTTAAAAAACACGAGTTTTTAGAAAATGTGTTTTATTTCATAAATAGAATCAACAAAGTATGCACATTCTACGTCATAACTTCTTTCTATAGTTTGCGCATTCGTCCGGAAATAAGAAAAGCTTACTTCCCCCGTTTTTTAAAATCACAGCTTCTAAAAGGTTTACATGATTTCTTAAAAAAGACGAGTTTTTAGAAAATGTCTTTTATTTCATAAATGGAATCAACAAAGTATGAGCATTCTATGTCATAACGACTTTCTATAGTTTGCGCATGCGTCCGGAAATAACAAAAGCTTACTTCCACCGTTTTTTTAAATCACAGCTTCTAGAAGGTTTACATGATTTCGTAAAAAATACTTGTTTTTAGAAAATGTGCTTTATTTCATAAATGGAATAAAAAAAATATGCACATTCTACGTCATAACGACTTTCTATAGTTTGCGCATGCATCTGGAAATAAGAAAAGCTTACTTCCCCCGTTTTTTAAAATCACAGCTTCTAGAAGGTTTACATAATTTCGTAAAAAACACGAGTTTTTAGAAAATGTGTTTTATTTCATAAATGGAATCAACAAAGTATGCACATTCTACATCATAACGACTTTCTATAGTTTGCGCATGCGTTTGGAAATAAGAAAAGCTTACTTCCCCCGTTTTTTAAAATCACAGCGTCTAGAAGGTTTACATGATTTCTTAAAAAACACGAGTTTTTAGAAAATGTGTTTTATTTCATAAATGGAATCAACAAAGTATGCACATTCTATGTCATAAGGAATTTCTATAGTTTGTGCATGTGTCCGGAAATAAGAAAAGCTTACTTCCACCGTTTTTTAAAATCACAGCTTCTAGAAGGTTTAGATGATTTCTTAAAAAACGTGAGGTTTTAGAAAAAGTGTTTTATTTCATAAATGGAATAAACAAAGTATGCACATTCTACGTCATAACGACTTTTTATAGTTTGCACATGCGTTTGGAAATAAGAAAAGCTTACTTCCCCCGTTTTTGAAAATCACAGCTTCAAGAAGGTTTACATGATTTCGTAAAAAACACGACTTTTTAGAAAATGTGTTTTATTTCATAAATGGAATCAACAAAGTATGCACATTCTACGTCATAACGACTTTCTATAGTTTGCGCATTCGTCCGGAAATAAGAAAAGCTTAGTTCCACCATTTTTTAAAATCACAGCTTCTAGAAGGTTTACATGATTTCGTAAAAAACACAAGTTTTTAGAAAATGTATTTTATTTCAAAAATGAAATCTTCAAAGTATGCACATTCTATGTCATAACGACTTTCTATAGTTTGTGCATGCAACCGGAAATAAGAAAAGCTTACTTCCCCCGTTTTTTAAAATCACAGCTTTTAGAAGGTTTACATGATTTCCTAAAAAACACGAGATTTTAGAAAATGTGTTTTATTTAATAAATGGAATCAACAAAGTATGCACATTCTACGTCATAACGACTTTCTATAGTTTGCGCATGCGTTTGGAAATAAGAAAAACTTACTTCCCCCGTTTTTGAAAATCACAGCTTCTAGAAGGTTTACATGATTTCGTAAAAAACACGACTTTTTAGAAAATGTGTTTTATTTCATAAATTGAATCAACAAAGTATGCAGATTCTATGTCATAACGACTTTCTATAGTTTGCGCATGCGTCCGGAAATAAGAAAAGCTTACTTCCCCCGTTTTTTAAAGTCACAGCTTCTAGAAGGTTTACATGATTTCGTAAAAAACACGAATTTTTTGAAAATGTGTTTTAGTTCATAAATGGAATCAACAAAGTATGCACATTCTACGTCATAACGACTTTCTATAGTTTGCGCATGCGTTTGGAAATAAGAAAAGCTTACTTCCCCCGTTTTTTAAAATCACAGCGTCTAGAAGGTTTACATCATTTCTTAAAAAACACAAGTTTTTAGAAAATGTGTTTTATTTCATAAATGGAATCAACAAAGTATGCACATTCTACGTCATAAGGACTTTCTATAGTTTGTTCATGCGTCCGGAAATAAGAAAAGCTTACTTCCACCATTTTTTAAAATCACAGCTTCTAGAAGGTTTACATGATTTCTTAAAAAACACTATTTTTTAGAAAATGTGTTTTATTTCATAAATGGAATCAACAAAGTATGCACATTCTACGTCATAACGACTTTCTATAGTTTGCGCATTCGTCCGGAAATAAGAAAAGCTTACTTCCACCGTTTTTTAAAATCACAGCTTCTAGAAGGTTTACATGATTTCGTAAAAAACACGAGTTTTTAGAAAATGTGTTTTATTTCATAAATGGAATCTACAAAGTATGCACATTCTACGTCATAACGACTTTCTATAGTTTGAGCATGCGTCCAGAAATAAGAAAAGCTTACTTCCCCCGTTTTTTAAAATCACAGCTTCTAGAAGGTTTACATGAGTTCTTAAAAAACACGAGTTTTTAGAAAATGTGTTTTATTTCATAAATGGAATCAACAAAGTATGCACATTCTACGTCATAACGACTCTCTATAGTTTGCGCATGCGTTTGGAAATAAGACAAGCTTACTCGCCCCGTTTTTTAAAATCACAGCTTCTAGAAGGTTTACATGACTTCTTAAAAAACACCAGTTTTTAGAAAATGTGTTTTATTTCAAAAATGGAATCACAAAGTATGCACATTCTTCGTCATAACGACTTTCTATAGTTTCTGCATGCGTCCGGAAATAAGAAAAGCTTACTTCCCCCGTTTTTTAAAATCACAGCTTCTAGAAGGTTTACATGATTTCTTAAAAAACACGAGTTTTTAGAAAATGTGTTTTATTTCATAAATGGAATCAACAAAGTATGCACATTCTACATCATAACGACTTTCTATAGTTTTTGCATGCATCCGGAAGAAAAGCTTACTTCCACCATTTTTTGAAATCACAACTTCTAGAAGGTTTACATGATTTCGTAAAAAACACGAGTTTTTAGAAAATGTGTTTGATTTCATAAATGGAATCAACAAAGTATGCACATTCTACGTCATAATGACTTTCTATAGTTTGCGCATGCGTCCGGAAATTAGAAAAGCTTACTTCCCCCGTTTTTTAAAATCACAGTTTCTAGAAGGTTTACATGATTTCTTAAAAAACACGAGTTTTTAAAAAATGTGTTTTCTTTCATAAATGGAATCAACAAAGTATGCACATTCTACGTCATAACGACTTTCTATAGTTTGCGCATGCATTTGGAAATAAGAAAAGCTTACTTCCCCCGTTTTTTAAAATCACAGCTTCTAGAAGGTTTACATGATTTCTTAAAAAACACGAGTTTTTAGAAAATGTGTTTTATTTCATAAATGGAATCAACAAAGTATGCACATTCTACGTAATAATGACTTTCTATAGTTTGCGCATTCGACCGGAAATAAGAAAAGCTTACTTCCACCGTTTTTCAAAATCACAGCTTCTAGAAGGTTTACATGATTTCTTAAAAAACACGAGTTTTTAGAAAATGAGTTTTATTTCATAAATGGAATCAACAAAGTTTGCACATTCTACGTCATAACGACTTTCAATAGTTTGCGCATGCGTTTGGAAATAAGAAAAGCTTACCTCTCCCGTTTTTTAAAATCACAGCTTTTAGAAGGTTTACATGATTTCGTAACAAACACGAGTTTTTAGAAAATGTGTTTTATTTCATGAATGGAATCAACAAAGTATGCACATTCTACGTCATAACGACTTTCTATAGTTTTGCGCATGCGTCCGGAAATAAGAAAAGCTTACTTCCACCGTTTTTTAAAATCACAGCTTCTAGAAGGTTTACATGATTTCTTAAAAAACACGAGTTTTTAGAAAATGTGTTTTATTTCATAAATAGAATCAACAAAGTATGCACATTCTACGTCATAACGACTTTCTATAGTTTGCGCATTCGTCCGGAAATAAGAAAAGCTTACTTCCCCCGTTTTTTAAAATCACAGCTTCTAAAAGGTTTACATGATTTCTTAAAAAAGACGAGTTTTTAGAAAATGTGTTTTATTTCATAAATGGAATCAACAAAGTATGCACATTCTATGTCATAACGACTTTCTATAGTTTGCGCATGCGTCCGGAAATAACAAAAGCTTACTTCCACCGTTTTTTTAAATCACAGCTTCTAGAAGGTTTACATGATTTCGTAAAAAATACTTGTTTTTAGAAAATGTGCTTTATTTCATAAATGGAATAAAAAAAATATGCACATTCTACGTCATAACGACTTTCTATAGTTTGCGCATGCTTTTGGAAATAAGAAAAGCTTACTTCCACCATTTTTTAAAATCACAGCTTCTAGAAGGTTTACATGATTTCTTAAAAAACACGAGTTTTTATAAAATGTGTTTTATTTCATAAATGGAATCAGAAAGTATGCACATTCTTCGTCATAACGAATTTCTATAGTTTGCGCATTCGTCCGGAAATACGAAAAGCTTACTTCCACCGTTTTTTTAAATCACAGCTTCTAGAAGGTTTACATGATTTCGTAAAAAACACGAGTTTTTAGAAAATGTCTTTTAATTCATAAATGGAATCTACAAAGTATGCACATTCTATGTCATAACAACTTTCTATAGTTTGCGCATGCGTACGGAAATAAGAAAAGCTTACTTCCCCTGTTTTTCGAAATCACAGCTTCTAGAAGGTTTACATGATTTCGTAAAAAAAATGAGTTTTTAGAAAATGTGTTTTATTTCATAAATGGAATCAACAAAGTATGCACATTCTACGTAATAACGACTTTCTATAGTTTGCGCATTCGACCGGAAATAAGAAAAGCTTACTTCCACCGTTTTTTAAAATCACAGCTTCTATAAGGTTTACATGATTTTGTAAAAAAGATGAGTTTTTAGAAAATGTGTTTTATTTCATCAATGGAATCAACAAAGTATGCACATTCAACGTCATAAGGACTTTCTATAGTTTGCGCATGCGTCCGGAAATAAGAAAAGCTTACTTCCACCGTTTTTCAAAATCACAGCTTCTAGAAGGTTTACATGATTTCTTAAAAAAATCGAGTTTTTAGAAAATGTGTTTTATTTCATAAATGGAATCAACAAAGTATGCACATTCTACGTCATAATGACTTTCTATAGTTTACGCATGCGTTTGGAAATAAGAAAAGCTTACTTCCCCCATTTTTTAAAATCACAGCGTCTCGAAGGTTTACATGATTTCTTAAAAAACACGAGTTTTTAGAAAATGTGTTTTATTTCATAAATGGAATCAACAAAGTATGCAGATTCTACGTCATAAGGACTTTCTATAGTTTGTTCATGCGTCCGGAAATAAGAAAAGCTTACTTCCACCGTTTTTTAAAATCACAGCTTCTATAAGGTTTACACGATTTTGTAAAAAAGACGAGTTTTTAGAAAATGTGTTTTATTTCATAAATGGAATCAACAAAGTATGCACATTCTACGTCATAAGGACTTTCTATAGTTTGCGATGCGTCCGGAAATAAGAAAAGCTTACTTCCACCGTTTTTCAAAATCACAGCTTCTAGAAGGTTTACATGATTTCTTAAAAAACACGAGTTTTTAGAAAATGTGTTTTATTTCATAAATGGAATCAACAAAGTATGCACATTCTACGTCATAACGACTTTCTATAGTTTGCGCATGCGTTTGGAAATAAGAAAAGCTTACTTCCCCCGTTTTTTAAAATCACAGCTTCTAGAAGGTTTACATGATTTGTTAAAAAACATGAGTTTTTAGAAAATGTGTTTTATTTCATAAATGAAATCAACAAAGTATGCACATTCTATGTCATACCGACTTTCTATAGTTTGTGCATGCGTTTGGAAATAAGAAAAGCTTACCTCCCCCATTTTTTAAAATCACAGCTTTTAGAAGGTTTACATGATTTCGTAAAAAACACGAGTTTTTAGGAAATGTGTTTTATTTCATGAATGGAATCAACAAAGTATGCACATTCTACGTCATAACGACTTTCTATAGTTTTGCGCATGCGTCCGAAAATAAGAAAAGCTTACTTCCCCCGTTTTTTTAAATCACAGCTTCTAGAAGGTTTACATGATTTCTTAAAAAACACGAGTTTTTAGAAAATCTGTCTTATTTCAGAAAATGGAATCAACAAAGTATGCACATTCTATGTCATAACGACTAACTATAGTTTGCGCATGCGTTTGCAAATAAGAAAAGCTTACTTCCCCCGTTTTTTAAAATCACAGCGTCTAGAAGGTTTACATGATTTAAAAAAAAAATGAGTTTTTAGAAAATGTGTTTTATTTCATAAATGGAATCAACAAAGTATGCACATTCTACGTCATAACGACTTTCTATAGTTTGCGCATGCGTTTGGAAATATGAAAAGCTTACTTCCCCCGTTTTTTAAAATCACAGCTTCTAGAAGGTTTACATGATTTCATAAAAAAGACGACTTTTTAGAAAATGTGTTTTATTTCATAAATTGAATAAACAAAGTATGCACATTCTATGTCATAACGACTTTCTATAGTTTGCGCATGCGTCCGGAAATAAGAATAGCTTACTTCCCCCGTTTTTTAAAATCACAGCTTCTAGAAGGTTTACATGATTTCTTAAAAAGCACGAGTTTTTTGAAAATGTGTTTTATTTCATAAATGGAATCAACAAATTATGCACATTCTACGTCATAACGACTTTCTATAGTTTGCGCATGCGTTTGGAAATAAGAAAAGCTTACTTCCCCCGTTTTTTAAAATCACAGCGTCTGGAAGGTTTACATCATTTCTTAAAAAACACGAGTTTTTAGAAAATGTGTTTTATTTCATAAATGGAATCAACAAAGTATGCACATTATATGTCATAAGGACTTTCTATAGTTTGTGCATGCGTCCGGAAATAAGAAAAGCTTTCTTCCACCATTTTTTAAAATCACAGCTTCTAGAAGATTTACATGATTTCTTAAACAACACTAGTTTTTAGAAAATGTGTTTTATTTCATAAATTGAATCAACAAAGTATGCACATTCTACGTCATAACGACTTTCTATAGGTTGTGCATTCGTCCGGAAATAAGAAAAGCTTACTTCCCCCGTTTTTAAAATCACAGTTTCTAGAAGGTTTACATGATTTCTTAAAAAACACGAGTTTTTAAAAAATGTGTTTTCTTTCATAAATGGAATCAACAAAGTATGCACATTCTACGTCATAACGACTTTCTATAGTTTGCGCATGCGTTTGGAAATAAGAAAAGCTTACTTCCCCCGTTTTTTAAAATCACAGCTTCTAGAAGGTTTAAATGATTTCTTAAAAAACACGAGTTTTTAGAAAATGTGTTTTATTTCATAAATGGAATCAACAAAGTATGCACATTCTACGTAATAACGACTTTCTATAGTTTGCGCATTCGACCGGAAATAAGAAAAGCTTACTTCCACTGTTCACAGCTAATAGAAGGTTTACATGATTTTGTAAAAAACACGAGTTTTTAGAAAATGTGTTTTATTTCATAAAAAGAATCAACAAAGTATGCACATTCTACGTCATAAGGACTTTCTATTGTTTGCGCATGCGTACGGAAATAAGAAAAGCTTACTTCCACCGTTTTTAAAAATCACAGCTTCTGGAAGGTTTACATGATTTCTTAAAAAACACGAGTTTTTAGAAAATGAGTTTTATTTCATAAATGGAATCAACAAAGTCTGCACATTCTACGTCATAACGACTTTCTGTTGAGATATTGTAACTTCAAAGAATATTATATTTGTAATTTATTATTCCGGAGATGACTCATTCCTCCGTGAAGATCTTATTGTATATCCGGAGATGTTTATTCCTCCGTCGGAATGTGGTAACTCGGGTTATTAGACTTCCCTAGTGGGGGTCGGCCCTAAATGTGTTATGTGGGTCAAAGGGTTATTAGACCACCCTAGAGGGGTCGTCTCAGTCAGTTATAATGGGGTATTTAACCTAATGGTTAAATACGAGCCTACATGTACTTGTGTAAAATACATATCAGAGAAGTGTATAAATAGAGGAGGTGTGTTCCTCATTATACACACACTCACTCACTTGAGAAAGGCGCACTTGTGGAGGAGAGGTCTGCTTTGGAGAAGAAGGAGCTTATGCTCAGGGTTTGCATCTTTGTATATTGCTGGTCATCTATATTGAGGAAGCTTTGCTGGGTTTTCTACCCCATGAGGGTTTCCCAGGATAAATCTCTGTCTCTTGTGTTTATGCTATGCTTGTTGTTTCTTCAGTAATCCTGTATATGCTATTATTGTGAAATGGAATGTAATGCTGCTATTTTCTTTCTTAGCATATTGAATTTTAACATGGTATCAGAGCTAACCTGAAGGAAGACAAGGTATGGCACTAAAGACACTTGCTTTACTTACGACAATTTGAAGGTTAGGGTTTTACATAGCAAAAACAAGTCATCGTAGCACTTTCGCTATAAATCCGTTTTGGCGAAGTTTTCGGATCTGCAATTGTTACAGGACGAAGCTAAGATCTCCAGGTACCTTGTGTCCAAAGGACAACCTCTAATTCGTTGTACTTTGTGATTTATGATCTGTACAATATAGGGTTTCTGCCTCTTCCAGATCTGAGTCAAAATCAGGTGACCTTGGGAAAAAGGTCATAACTTGGGATAGGAAGCTCCAAATGAAATTTCGTGAAAAGTGACAGGTAGTACACAGACTGTACTATCTCAGAACACTTTTTCAGAGGCCGAAGTTGAACCAGTGATACGTGGCACGCCGTACAAGTTCGCTCTCCTGTATTATCCCATAAACAGGTCACGTTGCGACACTTGGAATAACTCTCTCTCAGAGAATCCAATTGAGGTCAGACCTGTCAGGATGGAAATATAACAGGCCAAGCTATCTCACAAAACGTTTTCAGAGGCCGAAGGTCAAACAGTGACACGTGGCACGCCGTACAAGTTCGCTCTCCTGTATTTTCCCAAAACAGGTCATGTTGCGACATTTGGCATAACTCTCTCTCAGAACATCCAATTGAGGTCAGACCTGTCAGGATGGAAAGCTAACAGGTCAGGATATCTCAGAAAAATTTTTCAGACCCTATGGATCAAAAATTTTGGAGTTACACCAGAAACAATCAGGTACATATTTCTGTCAAAACAGAATTATTTTTTGGTACCTTCATTCATGGCTTCCGGAATTTAGGGCTTTGAAGAAAGTTGAAATTTTTGTAATCGGAGACCACGGCTGGATGCTACTCATCAAAATAGAAATTTAGAGACCAAGATCAGAATTTTTGGTTGGGCAGAAGGCCGGGCTTGATTAGACCCTAGTTCGGGACTTTGATCAGAAAAGTGGAAAATTAGGGCTTCTGTAAAAATGGGAATTTTTGAAATCTGTGACCACGGCTGGAAGCTACTCAGAAAAATAGAAGCTTAGAGCTTTGGATCAAAATTTTTGATGGGGAAAAAGAGTGGGCTTCACCAAACCCCAGTTCAGGGTCACGTCCAGTGAATCCGAAAGTTTCAAAGGCAAAATTGAGGAGTAAAACTTTGCAGTTTTCAAATTCTAAATATATCAGTTTGATCAGCTCATCAAGGCGCATATTTCTATCCTTTCGGAAGTTTGAAATTCAAAGTTTGAATTTTTGGGGTTTCTCTGACAAACCCATATCCAGCTCCAGGTCCAGTTCTTGCAAATCAAGTGGATAGGGTTAATCCTAGAAGAAGATGGATTTGTCACCTACATAAGTGAAGGAGTTCGTGTTTCAGAGGGAGATGAGGCTAAGGCTTTACATAAGGAGATTACAAGCGATCTCGATAGGTATGACTCATCGAGGTATGTTTTGAGATTTGTTTATGATTAAGTTTATGGTATGTTTGTCTTCATGTTATTACAGTTAGTACAATCTTGATTTGTTGTATCACCTTAACAAAATTATGAATGCATGATAGAAGATATTCATTGGTTAGGGTGTTGACACTTATGATTGTACTAATGCATTATGGTGTTGTGTGAGGTTGAGGTTGTCTGCTAACAAGATACATATACATCACAAAAGACAAGTCAGGCTCCATGACCATGAAAACATGAAGACAAAGACTCATCCATAATCTTTGTTCTACTTACGAGGTATGTATGACTTTGTTATATTATGCTTAACCTATGAGACATGCAGGTTCTAGCTCAGGATCTCTAAATCATTGAAGAGGTTGTTTAGGTATGTTGTACATAACCAAGTAGGTATACTAATCCAGGTATGTTTCCCATGAATCTTACCTTGTGTTAGGATCCCTTATATAAGTATACTTGGAATGATTGGTTATGCTTATTCATAAAGTTAGTAATCAAGGGATTATGCATATTATATCTTTTATCAATGATATGCATGAGTAAAAGAAGACTTCCCTGAAATCTTGAATACTAATGTTTATTAACTATAATCATGACTATACGTTTTCAAGATTATTTAGTACTATAATGTTTTGATAGCATTTAGAATATACTAATGAGTGTATGTTTGTGTATGAGATCATGAGGATGACTCTTGAGCATGCACAGTGGTACAGAATGAATAGAAGTTCAAAAGACATACAGAAGATCAAGCGGGCGGCAGCCACACAAACATAAAAGATAAGTATTTGAGTTGCTATTTGAAATAGTAATGATATTGCCTGCATGCATATTTGTATTCCTAGAATATATAATGCTGAGTGTAAACATTCATAGAGCATTGAACAGTATACAACTAATGTGCATATGTTTGGACAAACATTCCATTGTTGCTTGTCTAGAATGAAACCTCTTTGCTGACATGCTGAGAGTTGTGCACACTCTCGATAGTATGTTCTGGTAGAGATGGAAGGCATCTAGATAGCCACTGTATGCATACAGGATATGGGAAAGTGTTATGCCAAAGTATTGGTCAAAATAGTTGCATCACTATGTAAATGATATCTGTATGCATAATGGGTTATCTTTTGATGATTATGAAGTATTACTAATCATGTACTTAATTTTGATTTGTAGGAAAGGTCATGAAGAATGATGGACACCGTACAAGTGGTGGATGTTCAAACAAGAAGATTTACAAATCAAACAAAATATAGAAGGCTCATGGCTAGAAGATTCTCTTAGAAAGGGGAAGAGAATCACGACAAGATGTTTGCTCCAAGTATGGTGTAATTAAAGAAGAAGTATGAATCAGGTTCTGTATAGGTACCTAGGATCGATAATAATTTGATAAGCTTAATGATCACCATGGGTGATGTGGATCTCAACCTTTGCTACAAGGTTGAATATGATACACATATGACATGGATGCAAGAAGGAACTCACCACAGAGTTTGAATGATATTGAAGCTCATATCAGTAGACCCATCTAACGAGAGATGGCACAGATAGATATGCAGAAGATCATTCAATGCAGAAATGAAAAATGAAAGATCTCAAATTGATGCTTTACTTCCTAGGTCTGGAAGTATGGCAAGGCTCAGAAGGAATATTTCTCAACCAGGGAAAGTTTGATGAGAAATATGACTTGAGGTGTTGGAATGGCCACTCTTATGGATTCCAACTTGAAGCTGTTAGGGGATAACTCATCAGAGTTAGTGGATATAACTCTGTACAGTCAAATTATTGGGTCTTTGATATATCTAACATATACTAGGTTAGATATATGCTTTGTTATGAACACCTTGAGTTAGTATCTAGTGGAAACTAGATGTGTTTACCTGATAGTTGCAAAGTATGTGATGAGGCACATAAAGGACACGATAGAATTTGATCTATTCTATCTTGAAGATCATGACTTCAGATGGATATTCAGATTCTGATTGGGCAGGAAGTGTATCAGACAAGAAGAACACATCGAGAGGATGTTATTGTCTGGGATTAGCCATGATCTCGTGGTTTAGCTGGAAGCAGTCTAGTGTGGCTCTCAGCACAAGCGGAATATATGGCTGCTTGCTCTGCTAGTTGTGAAGAAGTTTGGTTTTAGGATTGTTTGACTTAGAGATAGAACCAACTGAGATCCTATGTGATATTAAGAGTTGTATCAAGATGACATAGAATCTAGTGTTCCATGATAAGTCAAAGAACATAGGGAACTAACAAGATATGCCGCAGAAAGGAACTCTAAAATTTTGAATTTGTAACAGGTTACCGTTGTACTAACCAAACCTTTACGTCAAGTGAAGAACTTACCAACCAAACCTCTGTCTCGAGTGAAGTTTGAATACTTCCAAGACAAGCTTGGTGTAGTTTAAAAGGACCCTCCTCGAAAGGGGGAGTAGTATAGTCACTACTGATGAGATTGTCTCATCGAACAACAAGGTCGTTGATGAGGTAACATGTTCTCTACACCCAGTTACTTAGAATTATTTAGATTTAGGACTCTTATACTTAGAATACTTAGCTTTACTTATACATGTTGTGGTTGTACATGTTTTGATGATACATGTTATACATGTTTTGATGTTGATGATACATGTTGTGGTTATACATGTTTTGATGTTGATGATACATGTTATACATGTTTTGATGATGATGATACATGTTGTGGTTATACATGTCTTGATGTTGATGATACATGTCATATATGTTTTGATGTTGATGATACATGTTGTGGTTATACATGTTTTGATGATGATGATACATGTTGTGGCTTTACATGTTTTGATATTGATGATGCATGTTGAGGCGATACATGTTATGATGATGAGGATACATGTTCTTGATGAACATGTGAGGGGATTGGATCATCCCTGGACTTTCAAGTCCTAAAGAGAGCCGTAGACGTGAGGTCTCCGAGAATGAAGTCCTTAGTGGACAGTTGAGGGGATTGGGATCATCCCTGGACTTTCAGTCCTAAAGAGAGCCGTAGACATAAGGTCTCCGAGAATGAAGTCCTTAGTGGACAGTTGAGGGGATTGGATCATCCCTGGACTTTCAGTCCTAAAGAGAGCCGTAGACGTGAGGTCTCCGAGAATGAAGTCCTTAGTGGACAGTTGAGGGGATTGGGATCATCCCTGGACTTTCAGTCCTAAAGAGAGCCGTAGACATAAGGTCTCCGAGAATGAAGTCCTTAGTGGACAGTTGAGGGGATTGGGATCATCCCTGGACTTTCAGTCCTAAAGAGAGCCGTAGACGTAAGGTCTCCAAGAATGAAGTCCTTAGTGGACAGTTGAGGGGATTGGGATCATCCCTGGACTTTCAGTCCTAAAGAGAGCCGTAGACGTAAGGTCTCCGAGAATGAAGTCCTTAGTGGACAGTTGAGGGGATTGGGATCATCCCTGGACTTTCAGTCCTAAAGAGAGCCGTAGACGTGAGGTCTTCGATAATGAAGGGATTGGGATCATTCCTGGACTTCGGTCCGAAAGAAGAGCCGTAGACGTATGTCTCCGATAATGAAGGGATTGGGATCATTCCTGGACGTCGGTCCGAAAGAAGAGCCGTAGACGTATGTCTCCGATAATGAAGGGATTGGGATCATTCCTGGACTTCGGTCCGAAAGAAGAGCCGTAGACGTATGTCTCCGATAATGAAGGGATTGGGATCATTCCTGGACTTCGGTCCGAAAGAAGAGCCGTAGACGTATGTCTCCGATAATGAAGGGATTGGGATCAGTCCTGGACTTCGGTCCAAAAGAAGAGCCGTAGACGTATGTCTCCGATAATGAAGGGATTGGGATCATTCCTGGACTTTGGTCCGAAAGAAGAGCCGTAGACGTATGTCTCCAATAATGAAGGGATTGGGATCATTCCTGGACTTCGGTCCGAAAGAAGAGCCGTAGACGTATGTCTCCGATAATGAAGGGATTGGGATCATTCCTGGACTTCGGTCCGAAAGAAGAGCCGTAGACGTATGTCTCCGATAATGAAGGGATTGGGATCAGCCGTAGACGTATGTCTCCGATAATGAAGGGATTGGGATCATTCCTGGACTTCGGTCCGAAAGAAGAGCCGTAGACGTATTTCTCCGATAAAGATAGGACTGGATCGTCCCTGGACTTCGGTTCAAAAGGTACATGACAGGTTTACATCATTCCTTGATGATGCTGATGATCGTATGATGATGATGTCGATGTTCGTGTGATGACGATGCTGATAATCGTGTGATGACGATGCCGATGATCGTGTGATGACGATGCTGATAATCGTATGATGATGATGTTGATGATCATACGATGACGATGCTGCTGATCGTGCGATGACGATGCTGCTAATCATGTGATGACGACACTGCTGAACGTGTGATGACGATGCTGCTGATCGTGTGATGACGATGCTGCTGATCATGTGATGATGATGCTGCTGATCGTGTGATGACGATGCTGTTGATCGTATGATGACGATGCTGCTGATCGTGTGATGACGATGCTGCTGATCGTGTGATGACGATGCTGCTGATCGTGTGATGACGATGCTACTGATTGTGTGATGACGATGCTGCTGATCGTGTGAAGACAATGCGAAAGATCGTGATGTTGATGATTGATGTTGACAGTGATGTTCCAGTAACTGCTTGAGTTACTGATGATGTTGAGAAAGCTTCCAGTGATTTATAGATGTATCATGTATGATGTTGATGACTCCTTGCTCGGGCAGATGCTGTTATAATATCCTTCTCGTTAAGGGGGAGTGTTGAGATATTGTAACTTCAAAGAATATTATATTTGTAATTTATTATTCCGGAGATGATTCATTCCTCCGTGAAGATCTTATTGTATATCCGGAGATGTTTATTCCTCCGTCGGAATGTGGTAACTCGGGTTATTAGACTTCCCTAGTGGGGGTCGGCCCTAAATGTGTTATGTGGGTCAAAGGGTTATTAGACCACCCTAGAGGGGTCGGACCAGTCAGTTATAATGGGGTATTTAACCTAATGGTTAAATACGAGCCTACATGTACTTTTGTAAAATACATATCAGAGAAGTGTATAAATAGAGGAGGTGTGTTCCTCATTATACACACACTCACTCACTTGAGAAAGGCGCACTTGTGGAGGAGAGGTCTGCTTTGGAGAAGAAGGAGCTTATGCTCAGGGTTTGCATCTTTGTATATTGCTGGTCATCTATATTGAGGAAGCTTTGCTGGGTTTTCTACCCCATGAGGGTTTCCCAGGATAAATCTCTGTCTCTTGTGTTTATGCTATGCTTGTTGTTTCTTCAATAATCCTGTATATGCTATTATTGTGAAATGGAATGTAATGCTGCTATTTTCTGTCTTAGCATATTGAATTTTAACACTTTCTATAGTTTGCGCATGCGTTTGGAAATAAGAAAAGCTTACCTCTCCCGTTTTTTAAAATCACAGCTTTTAGAAGGTTTACATGATTTCGTAACAAACACGAGTTTTTAGAAAATGTGTTTTATTTCATGAATGGAATCAACAAAGTATGCACATTCTACGTCATAACGACTTTCTATAGATTTGCGCATGCGTCCGGAAATAAGAAAAGCTTACTTCCACCGTTTTTTAAAATCACAGCTTCTGGAAGGTTTACATGATTTCTTAAAAAACACGAGTTTTTAGAAAATGTGTTTTATTTCATAAATAGAATCAACAAAGTATGCACATTCTACGTCATAACGACTTTCTATAGTTTGCGCATTCGTCCGGAAATAAGAAAAGCTTAATTCCCCCCGTTTTTTAAAATCACAGCTTCTAAAAGGTTTACATGATTTCTTAAAAAACACGAGTTTTTAGAAAATGTGTTTTATTTCATAAATGGAAACAACAAAGTATGCACATTCTATGTCATAACGACTTTCTATAGTTTGCGCATGCGTCTGGAAATAACAAAAGCTTACTTCCACCGTTTTTTTAAATCACAGCTTCTAGAAGGTTTACATGATTTCGTAAAAAATACTTGTTTTTAGAAAATGTGCTTTATTTCATAAATGGAATAAAAAAAGTATGCACATTCTACGTCATAACGACTTTCTATAGTTTGCGCATGCTTTTGGAAATAAGAAAAGCTTACTTCCACCGTTTTTTAAAATCACAGCTTCTAGAAGGTTTACATGATTTCGTAAAAAACACGAGTTTTTAGAAAATGTCTTTTATTTCATAAATGGAATCTACAAAGTATGCACATTCTATGTCATAACAACTTTCTATAGTTTGCGCATGTCTCCGGAAATAAGAAAAGCTTACTTCCCCCGTTTTTCGAAATCACAGCTTCTAGAAGGTTTACATGATTTCGTAAAAAACACGAGTTTTTAGAAAATGTGTTTTATTTCATAAATGGAATCTACAAAGTATGCACATTCTACGTCATAAAGACTTTCTATAATTTGCGCATGCGTCCGGAAATAAGAAAAGCTTACTTCCCCCATTTTTTAAAATCACAGCTTCTAGAAGGTTTACATGATTTCTTAAAAAACACGAGTTTTTAGAAAATGTGTTTTATTTCATAAATGCAATTAACAAAGTATGCACATTCTACGTCATAACGACTTTCTATAGTTTGCGCATGAGTCCGGAAATAAGAAAAGCTTACTTCCCCCCGTTTTTTAAAATCACAGCTTCTAGAAGGTTTACATGATTTCTTAAAAAACACGAGGTTTTAGAAAATGTGTTTTATTTCATAAATGGAATCAACAAAGTATGCACATTCTAAGTAATAACGAATTTCTATAGTTTGCGCATGCGTTTGGAAATAAGAAAAGCTTACTTCCCCCGTTTTTGAAAATCACAGCTTCTAGAAGGTTTACATGATTTCGCGAAAAACACGACTTTTTAGAAAATGTGTTTTATTTCATAAATGGAATCAACAAAGTATGCACATTCTATGTCATAATACTTTCTATAGTTTGCGCATGCGTCCGGAAATAAGAAAAGCTTAATTCCCCCGTTTTTTAAAATCACAGCTTCTAGAAGGTTTACATGATTTCTTAAAAAACACGAGTTTTTTTTAAATATGTTTTATTTCATAAATGGAATCAACAAAGTATGCACATTCTACGTCATAACGACTTTCTATAGTTTGCGCATGTGTTTGGAAATAAGAAAAGCTTACTTCCCCCGTTTTTTAAAATCACAGCGTCTAGAAGGTTTACATGATTTCTTAAAAAACACGAGTTTTTAGAAAATGTGTTTTATTTCATAAATGGAATCAACAAAGTATGCACATTCTATGTCATAAGAACTTTCTATAGTTTGTGCATGCGTCAGGAAATAAGAAAAGCTTACTTCCACCGTTTTTTTAAATCACAGCTTCTAGAAGGTTTACATGATTTCGTAAAAAATACTTGTTTTTAGAAAATGTGCTTTATTTCATAAATGGAATAAAAAAAGTATGCACATTCTACGTCATAACGACTTTCTATAGTTTGCGCATGCTTTTGGAAATAAGAAAAGCTTACTTCCACCGTTTTTTAAAATCACAGCTTCTAGAAGGTTTACATGATTTCGTAAAAAACACGAGTTTTTAGAAAATGTCTTTTATTTCATAAATGGAATCTACAAAGTATGCACATTCTATGTCATAACAACTTTCTATAGTTTGCGCATGTCTCCGGAAATAAGAAAAGCTTACTTCCCCCGTTTTTCGAAATCACAGCTTCTAGAAGGTTTACATGATTTCGTAAAAAACACGAGTTTTTAGAAAATGTGTTTTATTTCATAAATGGAATCTACAAAGTATGCACATTCTACGTCATAAAGACTTTCTATAATTTGCGCATGCGTCCGGAAATAAGAAAAGCTTACTTCCCCCATTTTTTAAAATCACAGCTTCTAGAAGGTTTACATGATTTCTTAAAAAACACGAGTTTTTAGAAAATGTGTTTTATTTCATAAATGCAATTAACAAAGTATGCACATTCTACGTCATAACGACTTTCTATAGTTTGCGCATGAGTCCGGAAATAAGAAAAGCTTACTTCCCCCGTTTTTTAAAATCACAGCTTCTAGAAGGTTTACATGATTTCTTAAAAAACACGAGGTTTTAGAAAATGTGTTTTATTTCATAAATGGAATCAACAAAGTATGCACATTCTAAGTAATAACGAATTTCTATAGTTTGCGCATGCGTTTGGAAATAAGAAAAGCTTACTTCCCCCGTTTTTGAAAATCACAGCTTCTAGAAGGTTTACATGATTTCGCGAAAAACACGACTTTTTAGAAAATGTGTTTTATTTCATAAATGGAATCAACAAAGTATGCACATTCTATGTCATAATACTTTCTATAGTTTGCGCATGCGTCCGGAAATAAGAAAAGCTTAATTCCCCCGTTTTTTAAAATCACAGCTTCTAGAAGGTTTACATGATTTCTTAAAAAACACGAGTTTTTTTTAAATATGTTTTATTTCATAAATGGAATCAACAAAGTATGCACATTCTATGTCATAACGACTTTCTATAGTTTGCGCATGTGTTTGGAAATAAGAAAAGCTTACTTCCCCCGTTTTTTAAAATCACAGCGTCTAGAAGGTTTACATGATTTCTTAAAAAACACGAGTTTTTAGAAAATGTGTTTTATTTCATAAATGGAATCAACAAAGTATGCACATTCTATGTCATAAGAACTTTCTATAGTTTGTGCATGCGTCAGGAAATAAGAAAAGCTTACTTCCACCGTTTTTTAAAATCACAGCTTCTAGAAGGTTTACATGATTTCTTAAAAAACACGAGTTTTTAGAAAATGTGTTTTATTTCATAAATTGAATCATAAAAGTATGCACATTCTACGTCATAACAACTTTCTATTGTTTGCGCATGCGTCCGGAAATAAGAAAAGCTTACTTCCACCGTTTTTTAAAATCACAGCTTCTAGAAGGTTTACATGATTTCGTAAAAAACACGAGTTTTTAGAAAATGTGTTTTATTTCATAAATGGAATCTAAAAAGTATGCACATTCTACGTCATAACGACTTTCTATATTTTGAGCATGCGTCCAGGAATAAGAAAAGCTTACTTCCCCCATTTTTTAAAATCACAGCTTCTAGAAGGTTTACATGATTTCTTAAAAAACATGAGTTTTTAGAAAATGTGTTTTATTTCATAAATGGAATCAACAAAGTATGCACATTCTACGTCATAACGACTTTCTATAGTTTGCGCATGCGTTTGGAAATAAGAAAAGCTTACTTCCCCCGTTTTTTAAAATCACAACTTCTAGAAGGTTTACATGATTTCTTAAAAAACACAAGTTTTTAGAAAATGTGTTTTATTTCATAAATGGAATCAAAAAGTATGCACATTCTTCGTCATAACGACTTTCTATAGTTTGTGCATGCGTCCGGAAATAAGAAAAGCTTACTTCCCCCGTTTTTTAAAATCACAGCTTCTAGAAGGTTTACATGACTTCTTAAAAACACAAGTTTTTAGAAAATGTGTTTTATTTCATAAATGGAATCAGCAAAGAATGCACATTCTACGTCATAACGACTTTCTACTGTTTGCGCATTCGTCCGGAAATAAGAAAATCTTACTTCCCCCGTTTTTTAAAATCACAGCTTCTGGAAGGTTTAGATGATTTCGTAAAAAACACGAGTTTTTAGAAAATATGTTTTATTTCATAAATGGAATCTAAAAAGTATGCACATTCTACGTCATAATGATTTTCTATAGTTTGCGCATTCGTCCGGAAATAAGAAAAGCTTACTTCCACCATTTTTTAAAATCACAGCTTCTAGAAGGTTTACATGATTTCGTAAAAAACAAGAGGTTTTAGAAAATGTGTTTTATTTCATAAATGGAATCTACAAAGTATGCACATTCTACGTCATAACGACTTTCTATAGTTTGCGCATGCGTTCGGAAATAAGAAAAGCTTACTTCCCCCGTTTTTTAAAATCACAGCTTCTGGAAGGTTTACATGATTTCGTAAAAAACACGAGTTTTTAGAAAATCTGTTTTATTTCATAAATGGAATCAACAAAGTATACACATTCTACGTCATAACGACTTTCCATAGTTTGCGCATGCGTTTCGAAATAAGAAAAGCTTACTTCCCCCCGTTTTTTAAAATCACAGTGTCTAGAAGGTTTACATGATTTCTTAAAAAGCACGAGTTTTTAGAAAATGTGTTTTATCTCATAAATGGAATCAACAAAGTATGCACATTCTACGTCATAAGGACTTTCTATAGTTTGTGCATGCATCCGGAAATAAGAAAATCTTACTTCCCCCGTTTTCTAAAATCACAGCTTCTAGAAGGTTTACATGATTTCGTAAAAAACACGAGTTTTTAGGAAATGTGTTTTATTTCATAAATGGAATCAACAAAGTATGCACATTCTACGTCATAACGACATTCTATAGTTTGCGCATGCGTTCGGAAATAAGAAAAGCTTACTTCCCCCGTTTTTTAAAATCACAGCTTCTAGAAGGTTTACATGATTTCGTAAAAAACACGAGTTTTTAGAAAATGTGTTTTATTTCATAAATGGAATCTATAATGTATGCACATTCTATGTCATAACAACTTTCTATAGTTTGCGCATGCGTCCGGAAATAAGAAAAGCTTACTTCCCCCGTCTTTCGAAATCACAGCTTCTAAAAGGTTTACATGATTTCGTAAAAAACACGAGTTTTGAGAAAATGTGTTTTATTTCATAAACGGAATCTACAAAGTATGCACATCCTACGTCATAACAACTTTCTATAGTTTGCGCATGCGTCCGGAAATAAGAAAAGCTTACTTCCCCCGTTTTTTAAAATCACAGCTTCTAGAAGGTTTACATGATTTGTTAAAAAACATGAGTTTTTAGAAAATGTGTTTTATTTCATAAATGGAATCAACAAAGTATGCACATTCTATGTCATAACGACTTTGTTTAGTTTGCGCATTCATCAAGAAATAAGAAAAGCTTACTTCCACCTTTTTTTAAATCACAGCTTCTAGAAGGTTTACATGATTTCGTAAAAAACATTTGTTTTTAGAAAATGTGCTTTATTTCATAAATGGAATCTACAAAGTATGCACATTCTACCTCATAACAACTTCCTATAGTTTGCGCATGTGTCCGGAAATAAGAAAAGCTTACTTCCCCCATTTTTTAAAATCACAGCTTCTAGAAGGTTTACATGATTTCTTAAAAAACACGAGTTTTTAGAAAATCTGTTTTATTTCATAA
Source organism: Larix kaempferi (assembly GCA_027924585.1). Taxonomy (NCBI): domain Eukaryota; kingdom Viridiplantae; phylum Streptophyta; class Pinopsida; order Pinales; family Pinaceae; genus Larix; species Larix kaempferi. The sequence goes on from BSBM01000217.1 coordinate 41,377,170, forward strand.
ATGGAATCAACAAAGTATGCTGATTCTACGTCATAACAACTTTCTATAGTTTGCGCATGCGTTTGGAAATAAGAAAAGCTTACTTCCCCCGTTTTTTTAAAATTACAGCGTCTAGAAGGTTGACATGATTTCTTAAAAAACACGAGTTTTTAGAAAATGTGTTTTATTTCATAATTGGAATCAACAAAGTATGCACATTCTACGTGATAAAGACCTTCTATAGTTTGCGCATGCATCTGGAAATAAGAAAAGCTTACTTCCACCGTTTTTCAAAATCACAGCTTCTAGAAGGTTTACATGATTTCTTAAAAAACACGAGTTTTTAGAAAATGTGTTTTATTTCATAAATGGAATCAACAAAGTATGCACATTCTACGTCATAACGACTTTCTATATTTTGCGCGTGCGTTTGGAAATAAGAAAAGCTTACTTCCCCCGTTTTTTAAAATCACAGCTTCTAGAAGGTTTACATGATTTGTTAAAAAACACGATTTTTTAGAAAATGTGTTTTATTTCATAAATGGAATCAACAAAGTATGCACATTCTATGTCATAACGACTTTCTATAGTTTGCGCATGCGTTTCGAAATAAGAAAAGATTACCTCCCCCGTTTTTTAAAATCACAGCTTTTAGAAGGTTTACATGATTTCGTAAAAAACACGAGTTTTTAGAAAATGTGTTTTATTTCATGAATGGAATCAACAAAGTTTGCACATTCTACGTCATAACGAATTTCTATGGTTTTGCGCATGCGTCCGAAAATAAGAAAATCTTACTTCCCCCGTTTTTTAAAATCACAGCTTCTGGAAGGTTTACATGATTTCATAAAAAACACGAGTTTTTAGAAAATGTGTTTTATTTCATAAATAGAATCAACAAAGTATGCACATTCTAAGTCATAACGACTTTCTATAGTTTGCATATGTGTCCGGAAATAAGAAAAGCTTACTTCCACCATTTTTTAAAATCACAGCTTCTAGAAGGTTTACATGACTTCTTAAAAAACATGAGTTTTTAGAAAATGTGTTTTATTTCATTAATGGAATCAACAAAGCATGCAGATTCTACGTCGTAACGACTTTCTATAGTTTGCACATGCGTTTGGAAATAAGAAAAGCTTACTTTCCCCCGTTTTTTAAAATCACAGCTTCTATAAGGTTTACATGATTTCTTAAAAAACACGAGTTTTTAGAAAATGTGTTTTATTTCATAAATGGAATCAACAAAGTATGCACATTCTACGTCATAACGACTTTCTATAGTTTGCGCATGCGTTTGGAAATAAGAAAAGCTTACTTCCCCCGTTTTTTAAAATCACAGCTTCTAGAAGGTTTACATGATTTCTTAAAAAACATGACTTTTTAGAAAACGTTTTTTATTTCATAAATGGAATCAACAAAGTATGCACATTCTACGTAATAACGAATTTCTATAGTTTGCGCATTCGACTGGAAATAAGAAAAGCTTACTTCCACCGTTTTTTAAAATCACAGCTTCTAGAAGTTTTAAATGATTTTGTAAAAAACACGAGTTGTTAGAAAATGTGTTTTATTTCATAATTGGAATCAACAAATTATGCACATTCTACGTCGTAAGGACTTTCTATAGTTTGCGCATGCATCTGGAAATAAGAAAAGCTTACTTCCACCGTTTTTCAAAATCACAGCTTCTAGAAGGTTTACATGATTTCTTAAAAAACACGAGTTTTTAGAAAATGTGTTTTATTTCATAAATGGAATCAACAAAGTATGCACATTCTACGTCATAACGACTTTCTATAGTTTGTGCATGCGTTTGGAAATAAGAAAAGCTTACTTCCCCCATTTTTTAAAATCACAGCTTCTAGAAGGTTTACATGATTTGTTAAAAAACACGAGTTTTTAGAAAATGTGTTTTATTTCATAAATGGAATCAACAAAGTATGCACATTCTATGTCATAACGACTTTCAATAGTTTGCGGATGCGTTTGGAAATAAGAAAAGATTACCTCCCCCGTTTTTTAAAATCACAGCTTCTAGAAGGTTTACATGATTTCGTAAAAAACACGAGTTTTTAGAAAATGTGTTTTATTTCCTGAATGGAATCAACAAAGTTTGCACATTCTACGTCATAACGAATTTCTATAGTTTTGCGCATGCGTCCGAAAATAAGACAAGCTTATTTCCCCCATTTTTTAAAATCACAGCTTCTAGAAGGTTTACATGATTTCTTAAAAAACACGAGTTTTTAGAAAATGTGTTTTATTTCATAAATAGAATCAACAAAGTATGCACATTCTACGTCATAACGACTTTCTATAGTTTGCACATTCGTCCGGAAATGAGAAAAGCTTACTTCCCCTGTTTTTTAAAATCACAGCTTCTAGAAGGTTTACATGATTTCTTAAAAAACACGAGTTTTTAGGAAATGTGTTTTATTTCATAAATGGAATCAACAAAGTATGCACATTCTACGTCATAACGACTTTCTATAGTTTGCGCATGCGTCCGGAAATAAGAAAAGCTTACTTCCCCCGTTTTTTAAAATCACAGCTTCTAGAAGGTTTACATGATTTCGTAAAAACCACGAGTTTTTGGAAAATCTGTTTTATTTGATAAATGGAATGTACAGAGTATGCACATTCTACATCATAACGACTTTCTATATTTTGCGCATGCGTTTGGAAATAAGAAAAGCTTAGTTCCCCCGTTCTTTAAAATCACAGCGTCTAGAAGGTTTACATGATTTCTTAAAAAACACGAGTTTTTAGAAAATGTGTTTTATTTCACAAATGGAATCAACAAAGTATGCACATTCTACGTCAGAAGGACTTTCTATAGTTTGCTCATGCGTCCGTAAATAAGAAAAGCTTACTTCCACCGTTTTTTAAAATCACAGCTTCTAGAAGGTTTACGTGATTTCTTAAAAAACACGAGTTTTTAGAAAATGTGTTTTATTTCATAAATGGAATCAACAAAGTATGCACATTCTACGTCATAACGACTTTCGATAGTTTGCGCATTCGTACGGAAATAAGAAAAGCTTACTTCCACCATTTTTTAAAATCACAGCTTCTAGAAGGTTTACATGATTTCATAAAAAACACGAGTTTTTATAAAATGTGCTTTATTTCATAAATGGAATCTACAAAGTATGCACATTCTACGTCATAACGACTTTCTATAGTTTGCGCATGCGTTCGGAAATAAGAAAAGCTTACTTCCCTCGTTTTTTAAAATCACAGCTTCTGGAAGGTTTACATGATTTCGTAAAAAACACGAGTTTTTAGAAAATCTGTTTTATTTCATAAATGGAATCAACAAAGTATACACATTCTACGTCATAATGACTTTCTATAGTTTGCGCATGCGTTTTGAAATAAGAAAAGCTTAATTCCCCCGTTTTTTAAAATCACAGTGTCTAGAAGGTTTACATGATTTCTTAAAAAGCACGAGTTTTTAGAAAATGTGTTTTATTTCATAAATGGAATCAACAAAGTATGCACATTCTACGTCATAAGGACTTTCTATAGTTTGTGCATGCATCCGGAAATAAGAAAAGCTTACTTCCCCCGTTTTCTAAAATCACAGCTTCTAGAAGGTTTACATGATTTCCTAAAAAACACGAGTTTTTAGAAAATGTGTTTTATTTCATAAATGGAATCAACAAAGTATGCACATTCTACGTCATAAAGACATTCTATAGTTTGCGCATGCGTTCGGAAATAAGAAAAGCTTACTTCCCCCCGTTTTTTAAAATCACAGCTTCTAGAAGGTTTACATGATTTCGTAAAAAACACGAGTTTTTAGAAAATGTGTTTTATTTCATAAATGGAATCTATAATGTATGCACATTCTATGTCATAACAACTTTCTATAGTTTGCGCATGCGTACGGAAATAAGAAAAGCTTACTTCCCCCGTCTTTCGAAATCACAGCTTCTAAAAGGTTTACATGCTTTTGTAAAAAACACGAGTTTTGAGAAAATGTGTTTTATTTCATAAACGGAATCTACAAAGTATGCACATCCTACGTCATAACGACTTTCTATAGTTTGCGCATGCGTCCGGAAATAAGAAAAGCTTACTTCCCCCGTTTTTTAAAATCACAGCTTCTAGAAGGTTTACATGATTTCTTAAAAAACACGAGTTTTTAGAAAATGTGTTTTATTTCATAAATGGAATCAACAAAGTATGCACATTCTACGTCATAACGACTTTCTATAGTTTGCGCGTGCATTTGGAAATAAGAAAAGCTTACTTCCCCTGTTTTTTAAAATCACAGCTTCTAGAAGGTTTACATGATTTGTTAAAAAACACGAGTTTTTAGAAAATGTGTTTTATTTCATAAATGGAATCAACAAAGTATGCACATTCTATGTCATAACGACTTTCTATAGTTTGCGCATGCGTTTGGAAATAAGAAAAGATTACCTCCCCTGTTTTTTAAAATCACAGCTTTTAGAAGGTTTACATGATTTCGTACAAAACACGAGTTTTTAGAAAATGTGTTTTATTTCATGAATGGAATCAACAAAGTTTGCACATTCTACGTCATAACGAATTTCTATAGTTTTGCGCATGCGTCCGAAAATAAGAAAAGCTTACTTCCCCCGTTTTTTAAAATCACAGCTTCTAGAAGGTTTACATGATTTCTTAAAAAACACGAGTTTTTAGAAAATGTGTTTTATTTCATAAATAGAATCAACAAAGTATGCACATTCTACGTCATAACGACTTTCTATAGTTTGTGCATTCGTCTGGAAATAAGAAAAGCTTACTTCCCCCGTTTTTTAAAATCACAGCTTTTAGAAGATTTACATGATTTCTTAAAAAACACGAGTTTTTAGAAAATGTGTTTTATTTCATAAATGGATAAAACAAAGTATGCACATTCTACGTCATAACGAATTTCTATAGTTTGCGCATGCGTCCGGAAATAAGAAAAGCTTACTTCCCCCATTTTTTAAAATCACAGCTTCTAGAAGGTTTACATGATTTCGTAAAAAACACGAGTTTTTGGAAAATATGTTTTATTTGATAAATGGAATGTACAGAGTATGCAGATTCTACGTCATAACGACTTTCTATACTTTGCGCATGCGTTTGGAAATAAGAAAAGCTTACTTCCCCCGTTTTTTAAAATCACAGCGTCTAGAAGGTTTACATGAATTCTTAAAAAACACGAGTTTTTAGAAAATGTGTTTTATTTCACAAATGGAATCAACAAAGTATGCACATTCTACGTCATAAGGACTTTCTATAGTTTGCGCATGCGTCCGTAAATAAGAAAAGCTTACTTCAACCATTTTTTAAAATCACAGCTTCTAGAAGGTTTACATGATTTCGTAAAAAACACGAGTTTTTAGAAAATGTGCTTTATTTCATAAATGGAATCTACAAAGTATGCACATTCTACATCATAACGACTTTCTATAGTTTGCGCATGTGTTCGGAAATAAGAAAAGCTTACTTCCCCTGTTTTTTAAAATCACAGCTTCTGGAAGGTTTACATGATTTCGTAAAAAACACGAGTTTTTAGAAAATGTGTTTTATTTCATAAATGGAATCAACAAAGTATGCACATTCTACGTCATAACGACATTCTATAGTTTGCGCATGCGTTCGGAAATAAGAAAAGCTTACTTCCCCCATTTTTTAAAATCACAGCTTCTAGAAGGTTTACATGATTTCGTAAAAAACACGAGTTTTTAGAAAATGTCTTTTATTTCATGAATGGAATCTACAAAGTATGCACATTCTATGTCATAACAACTTTCTATAGTTTGCGCATGCTTCCGGAAATAAGAAAAGCTTACTTCCCCCGTCTTTCGAAATCACAGCTTCTAGAAGGTTTACATGATTTCGTAAAAAACACGAGTTTTTAGAAAATGTGTTTTATTTCATCAATGGAATCTACAAAGTATGCACATTCTACGTCATAACAACTTTCTATAGGTTGCGCATACGTCCGGAAATAAGAAAAGCTTACTTCCCCCGTTTTTTTAAAATCACAGCTTCTAGAAGGTTTACATGATTTGTTAAAAAACACGAGTTTTTAGAAAATGTGTTTTATTTCATAAATGGAATCAACAAAGTATGCACATTCTACGTCATAACGACTTTGTATAGTTTGTGCATTCATCCGTAAATAAGAAAAGCTTACTTCCACCGTTTTTTAAATCACAGCTTCTAGAAGGTTTACATGATTTCGTAAAAAAAATTTGTTTTTAGAAAATGTGCTTTATTTCATCAATGGAATCTACAAAGTATACACATTCTACGTCATAACGACTTTCTATAGTTTCCGCTAGCGTTTGGAAATAAGAAAAGCTTACTTCCCCCCGTTTTTAAAAATCACAGCTTCTAGAAGGTTTACATGATTGTTAAAAAACACGAGTTTTTAGAAAATGTGTTTTATTTCTTAAATGGAATCAACAAAGTATGCACATTCTATGTCATAACGACTTTCTATAGTTTGCGCATGCGTTTGGAAATAAGAAAAGATTACCTCCCCCGTTTTTTAAAATCACAGCTTTTAGAAGGTTTACATGATTTCGTAAAAAAACACGAGTTTTTAGAAAATGTGTTTTATTTCATGAATGGAATCAACAAAGTTTGCACATTCTACGTCATAACAAATTTCTATAGTTTTGCGCATGCGTCCGAAAATAAGAAAAGTTTACTTCCCCCGTTTTTTAAAATCACAGCTTCTAGAAGGTTTACATGATTTCTTAAAAAACACGAGTTTTTAGAAACTGTGTTTTATTTCATAAATAGAATCAACAAAGTATGCACATTCTACGTCATAACGACTTTCTATAGTTTGCGCATGCGTCTGGAAATAAGAAAAGCTTACTTCCCCCGTTTTTTAAAATCACAGCTTCTAGAAGGTTTACGTGATTTGTTAAAAAACACGAGTTTTTAGAAAATGTGTTTTATTTCATAAATGGAATCAACAAAGTATGCACATTCTATGTCATAACGACTTTCTATAGTTTGCGCATGCGTTCGGAAATAAGAAAAGATTACCTCCCCCGTTTTTTAAAATCACAGCTTTAGAAGGTTTACATGATTTCGTAAAAAACACGAGTTTTTAGAAAATATGTTTTATTTCATGAATGGAATCAACAAAGTTTGCATATTCTACGTCATAACGAATTTCTATAGTTTTGCGCATGCGTCCGAAAATAAGAAAAGCTTACTTCCCCCCGTTTTTTAAAATCACACCTTCTAGAAGGTTTACATGATTTGTTAAAAAACACGAGTTTTTAGAAACTGTGTTTTATTTCATAAATGGAATCAACAAAGTATGCACATTCTACGTCATAACGACTTTCTATAGTTTGCGCATGCGTCTGGAAATAAGAAAAGCTTACTTCCCCCGTTTTTTAAAATCACAGCTTCTAGAAGGTTTACATGATTTGTTAAAAAACACGAGTTTTTAGAAAATGTGTTTTATTTCATAAATGGAATCAACAAAGTATGCACATTCTATGTCATAACGACTTTCTATAGAATGCGCATGCGTTCGGAAATAAGAAAAGCTTACTTCCCCCCATTTTTTAAAATCACAGCTTCTAGAAGGTTTACATGATTTCTTAAAAAACACGAGTTTTTAGAAAATCTGTTTTATCTCATAAATGGAATCAACAAAGTATGCTGATTCTACGTCATAACGACTTTCTATAGTTTGCGCATGCGTTTGGAAATAAGAAAAGCTTACTTCCCCCGTTTTTTAAAATTACAGCGTCTAGAAGGTTTACATGATTTCTTAAAAAACACGAGTTTTTAGAAAATGTGTTTTATTTCATAAATGGAATCAACAAAGTGTGCACATTCTACGTCATAACGAATTTCTATAGTTTGCGCATGCGTCTGGAAATAAGAAAAGCTTACTTCCACCGTTTTTCAAAATCACAGCTTCTAGAAGGTTTACATGATTTCTTAAAAAAACACGAGTTTTTAGAAAATGTGTTTTATTTCATAAATGGAATCAACAAAGTATGCAAATTCTACGTAATAACGACTCTCTATAGTTTGCGCATACGTTTGGAAATAAGAAAAGCTTACTTCCCCCGTTTTTTAAAATCACAGCTCCTAGAAGGTTTACATGATTTTGTAAAAAACACGAGTTTTTAGAAAATGTGTTTTATTTCATCAACAGAATCTACAAAGTATGCACTTTCTACATCATAACGACTTTTTATAGTTTGCGCATACGTCCGGAAATAAGAAAATCTTACTTCCCCCCGTTTTTTAAAATCACAGCTTCTAGAAGGTTTACATGATTTCGTAAAAAACATTTGTTTTTAGAAAATGTGCTTTATTTCATAAATGGAATCTACAAAGTATACACATTCTACGTCATAACGACTTCCTACAGTTTGCGCATGTGTCTAGAAATAAGAAAAGCTTACTTCCCCCGTCTTTCGAAATCACAGCTTCTAGAAGGTTTACATGATTTCGTAAAAAACACGAGTTTTTAGAAAATGTGTTTTATTTCGTAGACGGAATATACAAAGTATGGACATTCTACGTCATAACGACTTTCTATAGTTTGCGCATGCATCCGGAAATAAGAAACGCTTACTTCCCCCATTTTTTAAAATCACAGCTTCTAGAAGGTTTACATGATTTCTTAAAAAACACGAGTTTTTAGAAAATCTGTTTTATTTCATAAATGAATCAACAAAGTATGCTGATTCTACGTCATAACGACTTTCTATAGTTTGCGCATGCGTTTGGAAATAAGAAAAGCTTACTTCCCCCCGTTTTTTAAAATTACAGCGTCTAGAAGGTTTACATGATTTCTTAAAAAACACGAGTTTTTAGAAAATGTGTTTTATATCATAATTGGAATCAACTAAGTATGCACATTCTACGTCATAAGGACTTTCTATAGTTTGCGCATGCATCTGGAAATAAGAAAAGCTTACTTTCCACCGTTTTTCAAAATCACAGCTTCTAGAAGGTTTACATGATTTCTTAAAAAACATGAGTTTTTAGAAAATGTGTTTTATTTCATAAATGGAATCAACAAAGTATGCACATTCTACGTCATAACGACTTTCTATAGTTTGCGCATGCGTTTGGAAATAAGAAAAGCTTACTTCCCCCGTTTTTTAAAATCACAGCGTCTAGAAGGTTTACATGATTTGTTAAAAAACACGAGTTTTTAGAAAATGTGTTTTATTTCATGAATGGAATCAACAAAGTATGCACATTCTATGTCATAACGACTATCTATAGTTTGCGCATGCATTTGGAAATAAGAAAAGATTACCTCCCCCGTTTTTTAAAATCACAGCTTTTAGAAGGTTTACATGATTTCGTAAAAAACACGAGTTTTTAGAAAATGTGTTTTATTTCATGAATGGAATCAACAAAGTTTGCACATTCTACGTCATAACGAATTTCTATAGTTTTGCGCATGCGTCCGAAAATAAGAAAAGCTTACTTCCCCCGTTTTTTAAAATCACAGCTTCTAGAAGGTTTACATGATTTCTTAAAAAACACGAGTTTTTAGAAAATGTGTTTTATTTCATAAATGGAATCAACAAAGTATGCACATTCTATGTCATAACGACTTTCTATAGTTTGCGCATGCCTTTGGAAATAAGAAAAGCTTACTTCCCCCGTTTTTTAAAATCACAGCTTCTAGAAGGTTTACATGATTTCGTAAAAAACACGAGTTTTTAGAAAATGTGTTTTATTTCATCAACGGAATCTACAAAGTATGCACATTCTACGTCATAACAACTTTCTATAGTTTGCGCATGCGTTTGGAAATAAGAAAAGCTTAGTTCCCCCGTTTTTTAAAATCACAGCGTCTAGAAGGTTTACATGATTTCTTAAAAAGCACGAGTTTTTAGAAAATGTCTTTTATTTCACAAATGGGATCAACAAAGTATGCACATTCTACGTCAGAAGGACATTCTATAGTTTGCGCATGCGTCCGTAAATAAGAAAAGCTTACTTCCACCATTTTTTAAAATCACAGCTTCTAGAAGGTTTACGTGATTTCTTAAAAAACACGAGTTTTTTGAAAATGTGTTCTATTCATCAATGGAATCAACAATGTATGCACATTCTACGTCATAAAGACTTTCTATAGTTTGCGCATTCGTCCGGAAATAAGAAAAGCTTACTTCCACCATTTTTTAAAATCACAGCTCCTAGAAGGTTTACATGATTTCGTAAAAAACACGAGTTTTCAGAAAATGTGCTTTATTTCATAAATGGAATCTACAAAGTATGCACATTTTACGTCATAACGACTTTCTATAGTTTGCGCATGCGTTCGGAAATAAGAAAAGCTTACTTCCCCCGTTTTTTAAAATCACAGCTTCTGGAAGGTTTACATGATTTCGTAAAAAACATGAGTTTTTAGAAAATCTGTTTTATTTCATAAATGGAATCAACAAAGTATACACATTCTACTTCATAACGACTTTCTATAGTTTGCGCATGCGTTTCGAAATAAGAAAAGATTACTTCCCCCGTTTTTTAAAATCACAGTGTCTAGAAGGTTTACATTATTTCTTAAAAAGCACGAGTTTTTAGAAAATGTGTTTTATTTCATAAATGGAATCAACAAAGTATGCACATTCTACGTCATAAGGACTTTCTATAGTTTGTGCATGCATCCGGAAATAAGAAAAGCTTACTTCCCCCGTTTTCTAAAATCACAGCTTCTAGAAGGTTTACATGATTTGGTAAAAAACACGAGTTTTTAGAAAATGTGTTTTATTTCATAAATGGAATCAACAAAGTATGCACATTCTACGTCATAACGACATTCTATAGTTTGCGCATGCGTTCGGAAATAAGAAAAGCTTACTTCTCCCGTTTTTTAAAATCACAGCTTCTAGAAGGTTTACATGATTTCGTAAAAAACACGAATTTTGAGAAAATGTGTTTTATTTCATAAACGGAATCTACAAAGTATGCACATTCTACGTCATAACGACTTTCTATAGTTTGCGCATGCGTCCGGAAATAAGAAAAGCTTACTTCCCCCGTTTTTTAAAATTACAGCTTCTAGAAGGTATACATGATTTGTTAAAAAACACGAGTTTTTAGAAAATGTGTTTTATTTCATAAATGGAATCAACAAAGTATGCACATTCTACGTCATAACGACTTTGTTTAGTTTGCGCATTCATCCAGAAATAAGAAAAGCTTACTTCCACCGTTTTTTTAAATCACAGCTTCTAGAAGGTTTACATGATTTCGTAAAAAACATTTGTTTTTAGAAAAGGTGCTTTATTTCATAAATGGAATCTACAAAGTATGCACATTCTACGTCATAACAACTTCCTATAGTTTGCGCATGTGTCCGGAAATAAGAAAAGCTTACTTCCCCCATTTTTTAAAATCACAGCTTCTAGAAGGTTTACATGATTTCTTAAAAAACACGAGTTTTTAGAAAATCTCTTTTATTTCATAAATGGAATCAACAAAGTATGCTGATTCTACGTCATAACGACTTTCTATAGTTTGCGCATGCGTTTGGAAATAAGAAAAGCTTACTTCCCTCGTTTTTTAAAATTACAGCGTCTAGAAGGTTTACATGATTTGTTAAAAAACACGAGTTTTTAGAAAATGTGTTTTATTTCATAATTGGAATCAACAAAGTATGCACATTCTACGTCATAAGGACTTTCTATAGTTTGCGCATGCATCTGGAAATAAGAAAAGCTTACTTCCACCGTTTTTCAAAATCACAGCTTCTAGAAGGTTTACATGATTTCTTAAAAAACACGAGTTTTTAGAAAATGTGTTTTATTTCATAAATGGAATCAACAAAGTATGCACATTCTACGTCATAACGACTTTCTATAGTTTGCGCATGCGTTTGGAAATAAGAAAAGCTTAGTTCCCCCGTTTTTTAAAATCACAACGTCTAGAAGGTTTACATGATTTCTTAAAAAGCACGAGTTTTTAGAAAATGTGTTTTATTTCACAAATGGGATCAACAAAGTATGCACATTCTACGTCAGAAGGACATTCTATAGTTTGCGCATGCGTCCGTAAATAAGAAAAGCTTACTTCCACCATTTTTTAAAATCACAGCTTCTAGAAGGTTTACGTGATTTCTTAAAAAACACGAGTTTTTTGAAAATGTGTTCTATTCATCAATGGAATCAACAATGTATGCACATTCTACGTCATAAAGACTTTCTATAGTTTGCGCATTCGTCCGGAAATAAGAAAAGCTTACTTCCACCATTTTTTAAAATCACAGCTCCTAGAAGGTTTACATGATTTCGTAAAAAACACGAGTTTTCAGAAAATGTGCTTTATTTCATAAATGGAATCTACAAAGTATGCACATTCTACGTCATAACGACTTTCTATAGTTTGCGCATGCGTTCGGAAATAAGAAAAGCTTACTTCCCCCGTTTTTTAAAATCACAGCTTCTGGAAGGTTTACATGATTTCGTAAAAAACACGAGTTTTTAGAAAATCTGTTTTATTTCATAAATGGAATCATCAAAGTATACACATTCTACTTCATAACGACTTTCTATAGTTTGCGCATGCGTTTCGAAATAAGAAAAGATTACTTCCCCCGTTTTTTAAAATCACAGTGTCTAGAAGGTTTACATTATTTCTTAAAAAGCACGAGTTTTTAGAAAATGTGTTTTATTTCATAAATGGAATCAACAAAGTATGCACATTCTACGTCATAAGGACTTTCTATAGTTTGTGCATGCATCCGGAAATAAGAAAAGCTTACTTCCCCCGTTTTCTAAAATCACAGCTTCTAGAAGGTTTACATGATTTGGTAAAAAACACAAGTTTTTAGAAAATGTGTTTTATTTCATAAATGGAATCAACAAAGTATGCACATTCTACGTCATAACGACATTCTATAGTTTGCGCATGCGTTCGGAAATAAGAAAAGCTTACTTCTCCCGTTTTTTAAAATCACAGCTTCTAGAAGGTTTACATGATTTCGTAAAAAACACGAATTTTGAGAAAATGTGTTTTATTTCATAAACGGAATCTACAAAGTATGCACATTCTACGTCATAACGACTTTCTATAGTTTGCGCATGCGTCCGGAAATAAGAAAAGCTTACTTCCCCCGTTTTTTAAAATTACAGCTTCTAGAAGGTATACATGATTTGTTAAAAAACACGAGTTTTTAGAAAATGTGTTTTATTTCATAAATGGAATCAACAAAGTATGCACATTCTACGTCATAACGACTTTGTTTAGTTTGCGCATTCATCCAGAAATAAGAAAAGCTTACTTCCACCGTTTTTTTAAATCACAGCTTCTAGAAGGTTTACATGATTTCGTAAAAAACATTTGTTTTTAGAAAAGGTGCTTTATTTCATAAATGGAATCTACAAAGTATGCACATTCTACGTCATAACAACTTCCTATAGTTTGCGCATGTGTCCGGAAATAAGAAAAGCTTACTTCCCCCATTTTTTAAAATCACAGCTTCTAGAAGGTTTACATGATTTCTTAAAAAACACGAGTTTTTAGAAAATCTCTTTTATTTCATAAATGGAATCAACAAAGTATGCTGATTCTACGTCATAACGACTTTCTATAGTTTGCGCATGCGTTTGGAAATAAGAAAAGCTTACTTCCCTCGTTTTTTAAAATTACAGCGTCTAGAAGGTTTACATGATTTGTTAAAAAACACGAGTTTTTAGAAAATGTGTTTTATTTCATAATTGGAATCAACAAAGTATGCACATTCTACGTCATAAGGACTTTCTATAGTTTGCGCATGCATCTGGAAATAAGAAAAGCTTACTTCCACCGTTTTTCAAAATCACAGCTTCTAGAAGGTTTACATGATTTCTTAAAAAACACGAGTTTTTAGAAAATGTGTTTTATTTCATAAATGGAATCAACAAAGTATGCACATTCTACGTCATAACGACATTCTATAGTTTGCGCATGCGTTTGGAAATAAGAAAAGCTTACTTCCCCCGTTTTTTAAAATCACAGTGTCTAGAAGGTTTACATGATTTCTTAAAAAGCACGAGTTTTTAGAAAATGTGTTTTATTTCATAAATGGAATCAACAAAGTATGCACATTCTACGTCATAAGGACTTTCTATAGTTTGTGCATGCGTCCGGAAATAAGAAAATCTTACTTCCCCCGTTTTCTAAAATCACAGCTTCTAGAAGGTTTACATGATTTCGTAAAAAACACGAGTTTTTAGAAAATGTGTTTTATTTCATAAATGGAATCAACAAAGTATGCACATTCTACGTCATAACGGCATTCTATAGTTTGCGCATGCGTTCGGAAATAAGAAAAGCCTACTTCCCCCGTTTTTTAAAATCACAGCTTCTAGAAGGTTTACATGATTTCGTAAAAAACACGAGTTTTTAGAAAATGTCTTTTATTTCATAAATGGAATCTACAAAGTATGCACATTCTATGTCATAACAACTTTCTATAGTTTGTGCATGCGTTCGGAAATAAGAAAAACTTACTTCCCTCGTCTTTCGAAATCACAGCTTCTAGAAGGTTTACATGATTTCGTAAAAAACACGAGTTTTTAGAAAATGTGTTTTATTTCATCAACAGAATCTACAAAATATGCACATTCTACGTCATAACGACTTTCTATAGTTTGCGCATACGTCCGGAAATAGGAAAAGCTTACTTCCCCCGTTTTTTAAAATTACAGCTTCTAGAAGGTTTACATGATTTGTTAAAAAACACGAGTTTTTAGAAAATGTGTTTTATTTCATAAATGGAATCAACAAAGTATGCCCATTCTACGTCATAACGACTTTGTATAGTTTGTGCATTCATCCGGAAATAAGAAAAGCTTACTTCCACCGTTTTTTTAAATCACAGCTTCTAGAAGGTTTACATGATTTCGTAAAAAACATTTGTTTTTAGAAAATGTACTTTATTTCATCAATGGAATCTACAAAGTATGCACATTCTACGTCATAACGACTTCCTATAGTTTGCGCATTTGTCCAGATATAAGAAAAGCTTACTTCCCCCGTCTTTCGAAATCACAGCTTCTAGAAGGTTTACATGATTTCGTAAAAAACATGAGTTTTTAGAAAATGTGTTTTATTTCATAAACGGAATCTACAAAGTATCCACATTCTACGTCATAACGACTTTCTATAGTTTGCGCATGCATCCGGAAATAAGAAAAGCTTACTTCCCCCATTTTTTAAAATCACAGCTTCTAGAAGGTTTACATGATTTCTTAAAAAACACGAGTTTTTAGAAAATCTGTTTTATTTCATAAATGGAATCAACAAAGTATGCTGATTCTACGTCATAACAACTTTCTATAGTTTGCGCATGCGTTTGGAAATAAGAAAATCTTACTTCCCCCGTTTTTTAAAATTACAGCGTCTAGAAGGTTTACATGATTTCTTAAAAAACACGAGTTTTTAGAAAATGTGTTTTATTTCATAATTGGAATCAACAAAGTATGCACATTCTACGTCATAAGGACTTTCTATAGTTTGCGCATGCATCTGGAAATAAGAAAAGCTTACTTCCACCGTTTTTCAAAATCACAGCTTCTAGAAGGTTTACATGATTTCTTAAAAAACACGAGTTCTTAGAAAATGTGTTTTATTTCATAAATGGAATCAACAAAGTATGCACATTCTACGTCATAACGACTTTCTATAGTTTGCGCATGCGTTTGGAAATAAGAAAAGCTTACTTCCCCCGTTTTTTAAAATCACAGCTTCTAGAAGGTTTACATGATTTGTTAAAAAACACGAGTTTTTAGAAAATGTGTTCTACTTCTTAAATGGAAGCAACAAAGTATGCACATTCTATGTCATAACGACTTTCTATAGTTTGCGCATGCGTTTGGAAATAAGAATTACCTCCCCCGTTTTTTAAAATCACAGCTTTTAGAAGGTTTACATGATTTCGTAAAAAACACGAGTTTTTAGAAAATGTGTTTTATTTCATGAATGGAATCAACAAAGTTTGCACATTCTACGTCATAAAAAATTTCTATAGTTTTGCGCATGCGTCCGAAAATAAGAAAAGCTTACTTCCCCCGTTTTTTAAAATCACAGCTTCTAGAAGGTTTACATGATTTCTTAAAAAACACGAGTTTTTAGAAAATGTGTTTTATTTCATAAATAGAATCAACAAAGTATGCACATTCTACGTCATAACGACTTTCTATAGTTTGCGCATGCGTTGGAAATAAAAAAAGCTTACTTCCCCCGTTTTTTAAAATCACAGCTTCTAGAAGGTTTACATGATTTGTTAAAAAACACGAGTTTTTACAAAATGTGTTTTATTTCATAAATGGAATCAACAAAGTATGCACATTCTATGTCATAACGACTTTCTATAGTTTGAGCATGCATTTGGAAATAAGAAAAGATTACCTCCCCCGTTTTTTAAGATCACAGCTTTTAGAAGGTTTACATGATTTCGTAAAAAACACGAGTTTTTAAAAAATGTGTTTTATTTCATGAATGGAATCAACAAAGTTTGCACATTCTACGTCATAACGAATTTCTATAGTTTTGCGCATGCGTCCGAAAATAAGAAAAGCTTACTTCCCCCGTTTTTTAAAATCACACCTTCTAGAAGGTTTACATGATTTCTTAAAAAACACGAGTTTTTAGAAAATGTGTTTTATTTCATAAATAGAATCAACAAAGTATGCACATTCTACGTCATAACGACTTTCTATAGTTTGCGCATTCGTCCGGAAATGAGAAAAGCTTACTTCCCCCGTTTTTTCAAATCACAGCTTCTAGAAGCTTTACATGATTTCGTAAAAAACACGAGTTTTTAGAAAATGTGTTTTATTTCATCAACGGAATCTACAAAGTATGCACATTCTACGTCATAACGACTTTCTATAGTTTGCGCATACGTCCGGAAATAAGAAAAGCTTACTTCCCCCGTTTTTTAAAATCACAGCTTCTAGAAGGTTTACATGATTTGTTAAAAAACACGAGTTTTTAGAAAATGTGTTTTTTTTCATAAATGGAATCAACAAAGTATGCAAATTCTACGTCATAACGACTTTGTATAGTTTGCGCATTCATCCGGAAATAAGAAAAGCTTACTTCCACCGTTTTTTTAAATCACAGCTTCTAGAAGGTTTACATGATTTCGTAAAAAACATTTGTTTTTAGAAAATGTGCTTTATTTCATAAATGGAATCTACAAAGTATGCACATTCTACGTCATAACGACTTCCTATAGTTTGCGCATGTGTCCGGAAATAAGAAAAGCTTACTTCCCCCGTCTTTCGAAATCACAGCTCCTAGAAGGTTTACATTATTTCGTAAAAAACACGAGTTTTTAGAAAATTTGTTTTATTTCATAGACGGAATCTACAAAGTATGCACATTCTACGTCATAACGACTTTCTATAGTTTGCGCATGCATCCGGAAATAAGAAAAGCTTACTTCCCCAATTTTTTAAAATCACAGCTTCTAGAAGGTTTACATGATTTCTTAAAAAACACGAGTTTTTAGAAAATATGTTTTATTTCATAAATGGAATCAACAAAGTATGTTGATTCTACGTCATAACGACTTTCTATAGTTTGCGCATGCGTTTGGAAATAAGAAAAGCTTACTTCCCCCATTTTTTAAAATTACAGCGTCTAGAAGGTTTACATGATTTCTTAAAAAACACGATTTTTTAGAAAATGTGTTTTATTTCATAATTGGAATTAACAAAGTATGCACATTCTACGTCATAAGGACTTTCTATAGTTTGCGCATGCATCTGGAAATAAGAAAAGCTTACTTCCACCGTTTTTCAAAATCACAGCTTCTAGAAGGTTTACATGATTTCTTAAAAAACACGAGTTTTTAGAAAATGTGTTTTATTTCATAAATGGAATCAACAAAGTATGCACATTCTACGTCATAACGACTTTCTATAGTTTGCGCATGCGTTTGGAAATAAGAAAAGCTTACTTCCCCCGTTTTTTAAAATCACAGCTTCTAGAAGGTTTACATGATTTGTTAAAAAACACAAGTTTTTAGAAAATGTATTTTATTTCATGAATGGAATCAACAAAGTATGCACATTCTATGTCATAACGACTTTCTATAGTTTGCGCATGCGTTTGGAAATAAGAAAAGATTACCTCCCCCGTTTTTTAAAATCACAGCTTTTAGAAGGTTTACATGAATTCTTAAAAAACATGAGTTTTTAGAAAATGTGTTTTATTTCATGAATGGAATCAACAAAGTTTTCACATTCTACGTCATAACGAATTTCTATAGTTTTGCGCATGCGTCCGAAAATAAGAAAAGCTTACTTCCTCCGTTTTTGAAAATCACAGCTTCTAGAAGGTTTACATGATTTCTTAAAAAACACGAGTTTTTAGAAAATGTGTTTTATTTCATAAATATAATCAACAAAGTATGCACATTCTACGTCATAACGACTTTCTATAGTTTGCGCATTCGTCCGGAAATAAGAAAAGCTTACTTCCCCCGTTTTTTAAAATCACAGCTTCTAGAAGGTTTACATGATTTGTTACAAAACATGAGTTTTTAGAAAATGTGTTTTATTTCATAAATGGAATCAACAAAGTATGCACATTCTATGTCATAATGACTTTCGATAGTTTGCGCATGCGTTTGGAAATAAGATAAGATTACCTCCCCCGTTTTTTAAAATCACAGCTTTTAGAAGGTTTACATGATTTCGTAAAAAACATGATTTTTTAGAAAATGTGTTTTATTTCATGAATGGAATCATTAAAGTTTGCACATTCTACGTCATAACGAATTTCTATAGTTTCGCGCATGCGTCTGAAAATAAGAAAAGCTTACTTCCCCCATTTTTTAAAATCACAGCTTCTAGAAGGTTTACATGATTTCTTAAAAAACACGAGTTTTTAGAAAATGTGTTTTATTTCATAAATAGAATCAACAAAGTATGCACATTCTACGTCATAACGACTTTCTATAGTTTGCGCATTCATCCGGAAATAAGAAAAGCTTACTTCCCGCGTTTTTTAAAATCACAGCTTCTAGAAGGTTTACATGATTTCGTAAAAAACACGAGTTTTTAGAAAATGTGTTTTATTTCATCAACGGAATCTACAAAGTATGCACATTCTACGTCATAACGACTTTCCATAGTTTGCGCATACGTCCGGAAATAAGAAAAGCTTACTTCCCCCGTTTTTTAAAATCACAGCTTCTAGAAGGTTTACATGATTTGTTAAAAAACACGAGTTTTTAGAAAATGTGTTTTATTTCATAAATGGAATCAACAAAGTATGCACATTCTACGTCATAACGACTTTGTATAGTTTGCGCATGCGTTTGGAAATAAGAAAAGATTACCTCCCCCGTTTTTTTAAAATCACAGCTTTTAGAAGGTTTACATGATTTCGTAAAAAACACGAGTTTTTAGAAAATGTGTTTTATTTCATGAATGGAATCAACAAAGTTTGCACATTCTACGTCATAACAAATTTCTATAGTTTTGCGCATGCGTCCGAAAATAAGAAAAGCTTACTTCCCCCGTTTTTCAAAATCACAGCTTCTAGAAGGTTTACATGATTTCTTAAAAAACACGAGTTTTTAGAAAATGTGTTTTATTTCATAAATGGAATCAACAAAGTATGCACATTCTACGTCATAACGACTTTCTATAGTTTGCGCATGCGTTTGGAAATAAGAAAAGCTTACTTCCCCCGTTTTTTAAAATCACAGCTTCTAGAAGGTTTACATGATTTGTTAAAAAACACGAGTTTTTAGAAAATGTGTTTTATTTCATAAATGGAATCAACAAAGTATGCACATTCTATGTCATAACGACTTTCTATAGTTTGCGCATGCGTTTGGAAATAAGAAAAGATTACCTCCCCCGTTTTTTAAAATCACAGCTTTTAGAAGGTTTACATGCTTTTGTAAAAAACACGAGTTTTTAGAAAATGTGTTTTTTTTCATGAATGGACTCAACAAAGTTTGCACATTCTACGTCATAACGAATTTCTATAGTTTTGTGCATGCCTCCGAAAATAAGAAAACTTACTTCCCCCGTTTTTTAAAATCACAGCTTCTAGAAGGTTTACATGATTTCTTCAAAAACATGAGTTTTTAGAAAATGTGTTTTATTTCATAAATAGAATCAACAAAGTATGCACATTCTACGTCATAACGACTTTCTATAGTTTGCGCATTCGTCCGGAAATAAGAAAAGCTTACTTCCCCCGTTTTTTAAAATCACAGCTTCTAAAAGGTTTACATGATTTCTTAAAAAACACGAGTTTTTAGAAAATGCGTTTTATTTCATAAATGGAATCAACAAAGTATGCACATTCTACATCATAACGACTTTCTATAGTTTGCGCATGCGTCCGGAAATAAGAAAAGCTTACTTCCCCCATTTTTTAAAATCACAGCTTCTAGAAGGTTTACATGATTTGTTAAAAAACACGAGTTTTTGGAAAATGTGTTTTATTTCATAAATGGAATCAACAAAGTATGCACATTCTATGTCATAACAACTTTCTATAGTTTGCGCATGCGTCTGGAAATAAGAAAAACTTACTTCCCCCGTCTTTCGAAATCACAGCTTCTAGAAGGTTTACATGATTTCGTAAAAAACACGAGTTTTTAGAAAATGTGTTTTATTTCATCAACGGAATCTACAAAGTATGCACATTCTACGTCATAACGACTTTCTATAGTTTGCGCATACGTCCGGAAATAAGAAAAGCTTACTTCCCCCGTTTTTTAAAATCACAGCTTCTAGAAGGTTTACATGATTTGTTAAAAAACACGAGTTTTTAGAAAATGTGTTTTATTTCATAAATGGAATCAACAAAGTATGCCCATTCTACGTCATAACGAATTTGTATAGTTTGTGCATTCATCCGGAAATAAGAAAAGCTTACTTCCACCGTTTTTTTAAATCACAGCTTCTAGAAGGTTTACATGATTTCGTAAAAAACATTTGTTTTTAGAAAATGTGCTTTATTTCATCAATGGAATCTACAAAGTATGCACATTGTACGTCATAACGACTTCCTATAGTTTGCGCATGTGTCCAGATATAAGAAAAGCTTACTTCCCCCGTCTTTCGAAATCACAGCTTCTAGAAGGTTTACATGATTTCGTAAAAAACACGAGTTTTTAGAAAATGTGTTTTATTTCATAAACGGAATCTACAAAGTATGCACATTCTACGTCATAACGACTTTCTATAGTTTGCGCATGCATCCGGAAATAAGAAAAGCTTACTTCCCCCATTTTTTAAAATCACAGCTTCTAGAAGGTTTACATGATTTCTTAAAAAACACGAGTTTTTAGAAAATCTGTTTTATTTCATAAATGGAATCAACAAAGTATGCTGATTCTACGTTATAACGACTTTCTATAGTTTGCGCATGCGTTTGGAAATAAGAAAATCTTACTTCCCCCCGTTTTTTAAAATTACAGCGTCTAGAAGGTTTACATGATTTCTTAAAAAACACGAGTTTTTAGAAAATGTGTTCTATTTCATAATTGGAATCAACAAAGTATGCACATTCTACGTCATAAGGACTTTCTATAGTTTGCGCATGCATCTGGAAATAAGAAAAGCTTACTTCCACCGTTTTTCAAAATCACAGCTTCTAGAAGGTTTACATGATTTCTTAAAAAACACGAGTTTTTAGAAAATGTGTTTTATTTCATAAATGGAATCAACAAAGTATGCACATTCTACGTCATAACGACTTTCTATAGTTTGCGCATGCGTTTGGAAATAAGAAAAGTTTACTTCCCCCGTTTTTTAAAATCAAAGCTTCTAGAAGGTTTACATGATTTGTTAAAAAACACGAGTTTTTAGAAAATGTGTTTTATTTCTTAAATGGAATCAACAAAGTATGCACATTCTATGTCATAACGACTTTCTATAGTTTGCGCAAGCGTTTGGAAATAAGAAAAGATTACCTCCCCCGTTTTTTAAAATCACAGCTTTTAGAAGGTTTACATGATTTCGTAAAAAACACGAGTTTTTAGAAAATGTGTTTTATTTCATGAATGGAATCAACAAAGTTTCCACATTCTACGTCATAACAAATTTCTATAGTTTTGCGCATGCGTCCGAAAATAAGAAAAGCTTACTTCCCCCGTTTTTTAAAATCACACCTTCTAGAAGGTTTACATGATTTCTTAAAAAACACGAGTTTTTAGAAAATGTGTTTTATTTCATAAATAGAATCAACAAAGTATGCACATTCTACGTCATAACGACTTTCTATAGTTTGCGCATGCGTTTGGAAATAAGAAAAGCTTACTTCCCCCATTTTTTAAAATCACAGCTTCTAGAAGGTTTACATGATTTGTTAAAAAACACGAGTTTTTAGAAAATGTGTTTTATTTCATAAATGGAATCAACAAAGTATGCACATTCTATGTCATAACGACTTTCTATAGTTTGAGCATGCGTTTGGAAATAAGAAAAGATTACCTCCCCCGTTTTTTAAAATCACAGCTTTTAGAAGGTTTACATGATTTCGTAAAAAACACGAGTTTTTAGAAAATGTGTTTTATTTCATGAATGGAATCAACAAAGTTTTCACATTCTACGTCATAACGAATTTCTATAGTTTTGCGCATGCGTCCGAAAATAAGAAAAGCTTACTTCCCCCGTTTTTTAAAATCACACCTTCTAGAAGGTTTACATGATTTCTTAAAAAACACGAGTTTTTAGAAAATGTGTTTTATTTCATAAATAGAATCAACAAAGTATGCACATTCTACGTCATAACGACTTTCTATAGTTTGCGCATTCGTCCGGAAATGAGAAAAGCTTACTTCCCCCATTTTTTAAAATCACAGCTTCTAGAAGGTTTACATGATTTCGTAAAAAACACGAGTTTTTAGAAAATGTGTTTTATTTCATCAACGGAATCTACAAAGTATGCACATTCTACGTCATAACGACTTTCTATAGTTTGCGCATACGTCCGGAAATAAGAAAAGCTTACTTCCCCCATTTTTTAAAATCACAGCTTCTAGAAGGTTTACATGATTTGTTAAAAAACACGAGTTTTTAGAAAATGTGTTTTTTTTCATAAAAGGAATCAACAAAGTATGCAAATTCTACGTCATAACGACTTTGTATAGTTTGCGCATTCATCCGGAAATAAGAAAAGCTTACTTCCACCGTTTTTTTAAATCACAGCTTCTAGAAGGTTTACATGATTTCGTAAAAAACATTTGTTTTTAGAAAATGTGTTTTATTTCATCAACGGAATCTACAAAGTATGCACATTCTACGTCATAACAACTTTCTATAGTTTGCGCATACGTCCGGAAATAAGAAAAGCTTACTTCCCCCGTTTTTTAAAATCACAGCTTCTAGAAGGTTTACATGATTTGTTAAAAAACACGAGTTTTTAGAAAATGTGTTTTATTTCATAAATGGAATCAACAAAGTATGCACATTCTATGTCATAACGAATTTGTATAGTTTGCGCATTCATCCCTAAATAAGAAAAGCTTACTTCCACCGTTTTTTTTAAATCACAGCTTCTAGAAGGTTTGCTTTATTTTGTAAAAAACATTTGTTTTTTTTAAATCACAGCTTCTAAAAGGTTTACATGATTTCTTAAAAAACACGAGTTTTTAGAAAATGTGTTTTATTTCATAAATAGAATCAACAAAGTATGCACATTCTACGTCATAACGACTTTCTATAGTTTGCGCATTCGTCCGGAAATAAGAAAAGCTTACTTCCCCCGTTTTTTAAAATCACAGCTTCTAGAAGGTTTACATGATTTGTTAAAAAACACGAGTTTTTAGAAAATGTGTTTTATTTCATAAATGGAATCAACAAAGTATGCACATTCTATGTCATAACGACTTTCTATAGTTTGCGCATGCGTTTGGAAATAAGAAAAGATTACCTCCCCCGTTTTTTAAAATCACAGCTTTTAGAAGGTTTACATGATTTCGTAAAAAACACGAGTTTTTAGAAAATGTGTTTTATTTCATGAATGGAATCAACAAAGTTTGCACATTCTACGTCATAAAGAATTTCTATAGTTTTGCTCATGCATCCGAAAATAAGAAAAGCTTACTTCCCCCGTTTTTTAAAATCACAGCTTCTAGAAGGTTTACATGATTTCTTAAAAAACACGAGTTTTTAGAAAATGTGTTTTATTTCATAAATAGAATCAACAAAGTATGCACATTCTACGTCATAACGACTTTCTATAGTTTGCGCATTCGTTTGGAAATAAGAAAAGCTTACTTCCCCCGTTTTTTAAAATCACAGCTTCTAGAAGGTTTACATGATATGTTAAAAAACACGAGTTTTTAGAAAATGTGTTTTATTTCATAAATGGAATCAACAAAGTATGCACATTCTATGTCATAACGACTTTCTATAGTTTGCGCATGAGTTTGGAAATAAGAAAAGATTACCTCCCCTGTTTTTTAAAATCACAGCTTTTAGAAGGTTTACATGATTTCGTAAAAAACACGAGTTTTTAGAAAATGTGTTTTATTTCATGAATGGAATCAACAAAGTTTGCACATTCTACGTCATAACGAATTTCTATAGTTTTGCGCATGCGTCCGAAAATAAGAAAAGCTTACTTCCCCCGTTTTTTAAAATAACAGCTTCTAGAAGGTTTACATGATTTCTTAAAAAACACGAGTTTTTAGAAAATGTGTTTTATTTCATAAATATAATCAACAAAGTATGCACATTCTACGTCATAACGACTTTCTATAGTTTGCGCATTCGTACGGAAATAAGAAAAGCTTACTTCCCCCGTTTTTTAAAATCACAGCATCTAGAAGGTTTACATGATTTCGTAAAAAACACGAGTTTTTAGAAAATGTGTTTTATTTCATCAACGGAATCTACAAAGTATGCACATTCTACGTCATAACGACTTTCTATAGTTTGCGCATACGTCCGGAAATAAGAAAAGCTTACTTCCCCCATTTTTTAAAATCACAGCTTCTAGAAGGTTTACATGATTTGTTAAAAAACACGAGATTTTAGAAAATGTGTTTTATTTCATAAATGGAATCAACAAAGTATGCACATTCTACGTCATAACGACTTTGTATAGTTTGCGCATTCATCCGGAAATAAGAAAAGCTTACTTCCACCGTTTTTTTAAATCACAGCTTCTAGAAGGTTTACATGATTTCGTAAAAAACATTTGTTTTTAGAAAATGTGCTTTATTTCATAAATGGAATCTATAAAGTATGCACATTCTACGTCATAACGACTTCCTATAGTTTGCGCATGTGTCCGGAAATAAGAAAAGCTTACTTCCCCCGTCTTTCGAAATCACAGCTTCTAGAAGGTTTACATGATTTCGTAAAAAACACGAGTTTTTAGAAAATGTGTTTTATTTAATAGACGGAATCTACAAAGTATGCACATTCTACGTCATAACGACTTTCTATAGTTTGCGCATGCATCCGGAAATAAGAAAAGCTTACTTCCCCCCTTTTTTAAAATCGCAGCTTCTAGAAGGTTTACATGATTTCTTAAAAAACACGAGTTTTTAGAAAATCTGTTTTATTTCATAAATGGAATCAACAAAGTATGCTGATTCTACGTCATAACGACTTTCTATAGTTTGCGCATGCGTTTGGAAATAAGAAAAGCTTACTTCCCCCGTTTTTTAGAATTACAGCGTCTAAAAGGTTTACATGATTTCTTAAAAAACACGAGTTTTTAGAAAAAGTGTTTTATTTCATAATTGGAATCAACAAAGTATGCACATTCTACGTCATAAGGACTTTCTATAGTTTGCGCATGCATCTGGAAATAAGAAAAGCTTACTTCCACCGTTTTTCAAAATCACAGCTTCTAGAAGGTTTACATGATTTCTTAAAAAACATGAGTTTTTAGAAAATGTGTTTTATTTCATAAATGGAATCAACAAAGTATGCACATTCTACGTCATAACGACTTTCTATAGTTTGCGCATGTGTTTGGAAATAAGAAAATCTTACTTCCCCCGTTTTTTAAAATCACAGCTTCTAGAAGGTTTACATGATTTGTTAAAAAACACGAGTTTTTAGAAAATGTGTTTTATTTCATTAATGGAATCAACAAAGTATGCACATTCTATGTCATAACGACTTTCTATAGTTTGCGCATGCATTTGGAAATAAGAAAAGATTACCTCCCCCGTTTTTTAAAATCACAGCTTTTTGAAGGTTTACATGATTTCGTAAAAAACACGAGTTTTTAGAAAATGTGTTTTATTTCATGAATGGAATCAACAAAGTTTGCACATTCTACGTCATAACGAATTTCTATAGTTTTGCGCATGCGTACGAAAATAAGAAAAGCTTACCTCCCCCGTTTTTTAAAATCACAGCTTCTAGAAGGTTTACATGATTTCTTAAAAAACACGAGTTTTTAGAAAATGTGTTTTATTTCATAAATAGAATCAACAAAGTATGCACATTCTACGTCATAACGACTTTCTATAGTTTGCGCATTCGTCCGGAAATAAGAAAAGCTTACTTCCCTCGTTTTTTAAAATCACAGCTTCTAGAAGGTTTACATGATTTGTTAAAAACCACGAGTTTTTAAAAAATGTGTTTTATTTCATAAATGGAATCAACAAAGTATGCACATTCTATGTCATAACGAATTTCTATAGTTTGCGGATGCGTTTGGAAATAAGATAAGATTACCTCCCCCGTTTTTTAAAATCACAGCTTTCAGAAAGTTTACATGATTTCGTAAAAAACACGAGTTTTTAGAAAATGTGTTTTATTTCATGAATGGAATCAACAAAGTTTGCACATTCTACGTCATAACGAATTTCTATAGTTTTGCGCATGCGTCCGAAAATAAGAAAAGCTTACTTCCCCCGTTTTTTAAAATCACAGCTTCTACAAGATTTACATGATTTCTTAAAAAACACGAGTTTTTAGAAAATGTGTTTTATTTCATAAATAGAATCAACAAAGTATGCACATTCTACGTCATAACGACTTTGTATAGTTTGCGCATTCGTCCGGAAATAAGAAAAGCTTACTTCCCCCGTTTTTTAAAATCACAGCTTCTAGAAGGTTTACATGATTTCGTAAAAAACACGAGTTTTTAGAAAATGTGTTTTATTTCATCAACGGAATCTACAAAGTATGCACATTCTACGTCATAACGACTTTCTATAGTTTGCGCATACGTCCGAAAATAAGAAAAGCTTACTTCCCCCGTTTTTTAAAATCACAGCTTCTAGAAGGTTTACATGATTTTTTAAAAAACACGAGTTTTTAAGAAATGTGTTTTATTTCATAAATGGAATCAACAAAGTATGCACATTCTATTTCATAACGACTTTTTATAGTTTGCGCATTCATCCGTAAATAAGAAAAGCTTACTTCCACCGTTTTTTTAAATCACAGCTTCTAGAAGGTTTACATGATTTCGTAAAAAACATTTGTTTTTAGAAAATGTGCTTTATATAATAAATGGAATCTACAAAGTATGCACATTCTACGTCATAAAGACTTCCTATAGTTTGCGCATGTGTCCGGAAAATTGAAAGCTTACTTCCCCCGTCTTTCGAAATCACAGCTTCTAGAAGGTTTACATGATTTCGTAAAAAACACGAGTTTTTAGAAAATGTGTTTTATTTCATAAACGGAATCTAGAAAGTATGCACATTCTACGTCATAACGACTTTCTATAGTTTGCGCATGCATCCGGAAATAAGAAAAGCTTACTTCCCCCATTTTTTAAAATCACAGCTTCTAGAAGGTTTACATGATTTCTTAAAAGACACGAGTTTTTAGAAAATCTGTTTTATTTCATAAATGGAATCAACAAAGTATGTTGATTCTACGTCATAACGACTTTCTATAGTTTGCGCATGCGTTTGGAAATAAGAAAAGCTTACTTCCCCTGTTTTTTAAAATTACAGCGTCTAGAAGGTTTACATGATTTCTTAAAAAACACGAGTTTTTAGAAAATGTGTTTTATTTCATAATTGGAATCAACAAAGTATGCACATTCTACGTCATAAGGACTTTCTATAGTTTGCGCATGCATCTGGAAATAAGAAAAGCTTACTTCCACCGTTTTTCAAAATCACAGCTTCTAGAAGGTTTACATGATTTCTTAAAAAACACGAGTTTTTAGAAAATGTGTTTTATTTCATAAATGGAATCAACAAAGTATGCACATTCTACGTCATAACGACTTTCTAATGTTTGCGCATGCGTTTGGAAATAAGAAAAGCTTATTTCCCCCGTTTTTTAAAATCACAGCTTCTAAAAGGTTTACATGATTTGTTAAAAAACACGAGTTTGTAGAAAATGTGTTTTATTTCATAAATGGAATCAACAAAGTATGCACATTCTATGTCATAACGACTTTCTATAGTTTGCACATGCGTTTGGAAATAAGAAAAGATTACCTCCCCCGTTTTTTAAAATCACAGCTTTTAGAAGGTTTACATGATTTCGTAAAAACCATGAGTTTTTAGAAAACGTGTTTTATTTCATGAATGGAATCAACAAAGTTTGCACATTCTACGTCATAACGAATTTCTATAGTTTTGCGCATTCGTCCGGAAATAAGAAAAGCTTACTTCCCCCGTTTTTTAAAATCACAGCTTCTAGAAGGTTTACATGATTTCTTAAAAAACACGAGTTTTTAGAAAATGTGTTTTATTTCATAAATGGAATCAACAAAGTATGCACATTCTACGTCATAACGACTTTCTATAGTTTGCGCATGCGTCCGGAAATAAGAAAAGCTTACTTCCCCCCATTTTTTAAAATCACAGCTTCTAGAAGGTTTACATGATTTTGTAAAAAACACGAGTTTTTGGAAAATGTGTTTTATTTGATAAATGGTATGTACAGAGTATGCACATTCTACGTCATAACGACTTTCTATATTTTGCGCATGCGTTCGGAAATAAGAAAAGCTTACTTCCACCGTTTTTTAAAATCACATCGTCTAGAAGGTTTACATGATTTCTTAAAAAACACGAGTTTTTAGAAAATGTGTTTTATTTCACAAATGAATCAACAAAGTATGCACATTCTACGTCATAAGGACTTTCTATAGTTTGCGCATGCGTCCGTAAATAAGAAAAGCTTACTTCCACCATTTTTTAAAATCACAGCTTCTAGAAGGTTTACATGATTTCGTAAAAAACACGAGTTTTTAGAAAATGTCTTTGATTTCATAAATGGAATCAACAAAGTATGCACATTCTACGTCATAACGACTTTCTATAGTTTGCGCATTCATCCGGAAATAAGAAAAGCTTACTTCCACCATTTTTTAAAATCACAGCTTCTAGAAGGTTTACATGATTTCGTAAAAAACACGAGTTTTTAGAAAATGTGCTTTATTTCCTAAATGGAATCTACAAAGTATGCACATTCTACGTCATAACGACTTTCTATAGCTTGCGCATGTGTTCGGAAATAAGAAAAGCTTACTTCCCCCGTTTTTTAAAATCACAACTTCTAGAAGGTTTACATGAATTCCTAAAAAACACGAGATTTTAGAAAATGTGTTTTATTTCATAAATGGAATCAACAAAGTATGCACATTCTACGTCATAACGACTTTCTATAGTTTGCGCATGCGTTTGGAAATAAGAAAAGCTTACTTCCCCCGTTTTTTAAAATCACAGTCTCTAGAAAGGTTTACATGATTTCTTAAAAAGCACGAGTTTTTAGAAAATGTGTTTTATTTCATAAATGGAGTCACCAAAGTATGCACATTCTACGTCGTAAGGACTTTCTATAGTTTGTGCATGCGTCCGGAAATAAGAAAAGCTTACTTCCCCCGTTTTCTAAAATCACAGCTTCTAGAAGGTTTACATGATTTCGTAAAAAACACGAGTTTTTAGAAAATGTGTTTTATTTCATAAATGGAATCAAGAAAGTATGCACATTCTACGTCATAACGACATTCTATAGTTTGCGCATGCGTTTGGAAATAAGAAAAGCTTACTTCCCCCGTTTTTTAAAATCACAGCTTCTAGAAGGTTTACATGATTTCGTAAAAAACACGAGTTTTTAGAAAATGTCTTTTATTTCATAAATGGAATCTACAAAGTATGCACATTCTATGTTATCACAACCTTCTATAGTTTGCGCATGCGTCCGGAAATTAGAAAAGCTTACTTCCCCCGTCTTTCGAAATCACAGCTTCTAGAAGGTTTACATGATTTCGTAAAAAACATTAGTTTTTAGAAAATGTGTTTTATTTCATCAACGAAATCTACAAAGTATGCACATTCTACGTCATATAGACTTTCTATAGTTTGCGCATACGTCCGGAAATAAGAAAAGCTTACTTCCCCCGTTTTTTAAAATCACAGCTTCTACAAGGTTTACATGATTTGTTAAAAAACATGAGTTTTTAGAAAATGTGTTTTATTTTATAAATGGAATCAACAAAGTATGCACATTCTACGTCATAACGACTTTGTATAGTTTGCGCATTCATCCGGAAATAAGAAAAGCTTACTTCCACCGTTTTTTTAAATCACAGCTTCTAGAAGGTTTACATGATTCGTAAAAAACATTTGTTTTTAGAAAATGTGCTTTATTTCATAAATGAAATCTACAAAGTATGCACATTCTACGTCATAACGACTTCCTATAGTTTGCGCATGTGTCCGGAAATAAGAAAAGCTTACTTCCCCCGTCTTTCGAAATCACAGCTTCTAGAAGGTTTACATGATTTCATAAAAAACACGAGTTTTTAGAAAATGTGTTTTATTTCATAAACGGAATCTACAAAGTATGCACATTCTACGTCATAACGACTTTCTATAGTTTGTGCATGCATCCAGAAATAAGAAAAGCTTACTACCCCCATTTTTTAAAATCACAGCTTCTAGAAGGTTTACATGATTTCTTAAAAAACATGAGTTTTTAGAAAATCTGTTTTATTTCATAAATGGAATCAACAAAGTATGCACATTCTACGTCATACCGACTTTCTATAGTTTGGGCATGCGTTTGGAAATAAGAAAAGCTTACTTCCCCCATTTTTTAAAATTACAGCGTCTAGAAGGTTTACATGATTTCTTAAAAAACACGAGTTTTTAGAAAATGTGTTTTATTTCATAATTGGAATCAACAAAGTATGCACATTCTACGTCATAAGGACTTTCTATAGTTTGCACATGCATCTGGAAATAAGAAAACCTTACTTCCACCGTTTTTCAAAATCACAGCTTCTAGAAGGTTTACATGATTTCTTAAAAAACACGAGTTTTTAGAAAATGTGTTTTATTTCATAAATGGAATCAACAAAGTATGCACATTCTACGTCATAACGACTTTCTATAGTTTGCGCATCCGTTTGGAAAGAAGAAAAGCTTACTTCCCCCGTTTTTTAAAATCACAGCTTCTAGAAGGTTTACATGATTTCTTAAAATACACGAGTTTTTAGAAAATGTGTTTTATTTCATAAATGGAATCAACAAAGTATGCACATTCTATGTCATAACGACTTTCTATAGTTTGCGCATGCGTTTGGAAATAAGAAAAGATTACCTCCCCCGTTTTTTAAAATCACAGCTTTTAGAAGGTTTACATGATTTCGTAAAAAACATGAGTTTTTAGAGAATGTGTTTTATTTCATGAATGGAATCAACAAAGTTTGCACATTCTACGTCATAACGAATTTCTATAGTTTTGCGCATTCGTCCGGAAATAACAAAAGCTTACTTCCCCCGTTTTTTAAAATCACAGCTTCTAGAAGGTTTACATGATTTCTTAAAAAACACGAGTTTTTAGAAAATGTGTTTTATTTCATAAATGGAATCAACAAAGTATGCACATTCTACGTCATAACGACTTTCTATAGTTTTCGCATGCGTCCGAAAATAAGAAAAGCTTACTTCCCCCATTTTTTAAAATCACAGCTTCTAGAAGGTTTACATGATTTTGTAAAAAACACGAGTTTTTGGAAAATGTGTTTTATTTGATAAATGGAATGTACAGAGTATGCACATTCTACGTCATAACGACTTTCTATATTTTGCGCATGCGTTCGGAAATAAGAAAAGCTTACTTCCACCGTTTTTTAAAATCACATCGTCTAGAAGGTTTACATGATTTCTTAAAAAACACGAGTTTTTAGAAAATGTGTTTTATTTCACAAATGGAATCAACAAAGTATGCACATTCTACGTCATATGGACTTTCTATAGTTTTCCCATGCGTCCGTAAATAAGAAAAGCTTACTTCCACCATTTTTTAAAATCACAGCTTCTAGAAGGTTTTCATGATTTCTTAAAAAACACGAGTTTTTAGAAAATGTCTTTTATTTCATAAATGGAATCAACAAAGTATGCACATTCTACGTCATAACGACTTTCTATAGTTTGCGCATTCATCCGGAAATAAGAAAAGCTTACTTCCCCCGTTTTTGAAAATCACACCTTCTAGAAGGGTTAGATGATTTCGTAAAAAACACGACTTTTTAGAAAATGTGTTTTATTTCATAAATGGAATCAACAAAGTATGCACATTCTACGTCATAACGAATTTCTATAGTTTGCGCATGCGTCCGGAAATAAGAAAAGCTTACTTCCCCCGTTTTTTAAAATCACAGCTTCTAGAAGGTTTACATGATTTCTTAAAAAACATGAGTTTTTTGAAAATGTGTTTTATTTCATAAATGGAATCAACAACGTATGCACATTCTACATCATAACGACTTTCTATAGTTTGCGCATGCGTTTGGAAATAAGAAAAGCTTAGTTCCCCCATTTTTTAAAGTCACAGCGTCTAGAAGGTTTACATGATTTCTTAAAAAACACGAGTTTTTAGAAAATGTGTTTTATTTCATAAATAGAATCAACAAAGTATGCACATTCTACATCATAACGACTTTCTATAGTTTGCGCATTCATCCGGAAATAAGAAAAACTTACTTCCACCGTTTTTTAAAATCACAGCTTCTAGAAGGTTTACATGATTTAGTAAAAAACACGAGTTTTTAGAAAATGTGTTTTATTTCATAAACGGAATCTACAAAGTATGCACATTCTACTTCATAACGGATTTCTATAGTTTGCCCATGCGTCTGGAAATAAGAAAAGCTTACTTCCCCCGTTTTTTAAAATCACAGCTTCTAGAAGGTTTAGATGATTTCGTAAAAAACACGAGTTTTTAGAAAATGTGCTTTATTTCATAAATGGAATCTACAAAGTATGCACATTCTATGTCATAACGACTTTCTATAGTTTGCGCATGCGTCCGGAAATAACAAAAGCTTACTTCCACCGTTTTTTTAAATCACAGCTTCTAGAAGGTTTACATGATTTCGTAAAAAAACTTGAGTTTTTAGAAAATGTGTTTTATTTCATAAATGGAATCTACAAAGTATGCACATTCTACATCATAAAGACTTTCTATAGTTTGCGCACACGTTTGGAAATAAGAAAAGATTACTTCCCCCATTTTTTAAAATCACAACTTCTAGAAGGTTTACATGATTTCTTAAAAAACACGAGTTTTTAGAAAATGTGTTTTATTTCATAAATGGAATCTACAAATTATGCACATTCTACGTCATAACGACTTCCTATAGTTTGCTCATGTGTCCGGAAATAAGAAAAGCTTACTTCCACCGTTTTTTTAAATCACAGCTTCTAGAAGGTTTACATGATTTCTAAAAAAACACGAGTTTTTAGAAAATGTGTTTTATTTCATAAATGGAATATACAAAGTATGGACATTCTACGTCATAACGACTTTCTATAGTTTGTGCATGCGTCTGGAAATAAGAAAAGCTTACTTCCCCCGTTTTTTAAAATCACACCTTCTAGAAGGTTTAGAGGATTTCTTAAAAAACACGAGTTTTTAGAAAATGTGTTTTGTTTCATAAATGGAATCTACAAAGTATGCACATTCTACGTCATAACGACTTTCTATAGTTTGCGCATGCGTCCGGAAATAAGAAAAGCTTACTTCCACCGTTTTTTAAAAGCACAGCTTCTAGAAGGTTTACATGATTTCTTAAAAAACACGAGTTTTTAGAAAATGTGTTTTGTTTCATAAATGGAATCTACAAAGCATGCACATTCTACGTCAGAAGGACTTTCTATAGTTTGCGCATGCGTCCGGAAATAAGAAAAGCTTACTTCCACCGTTTTTTAAAATCACAGCTTCTAGAAGGTTTACATGATTTGGTAAAAAACACGAGTTTTTAGAAAATGTGTTTTATTTCATAAATTGAATCTACAAAGTATGCACATTCTACATCATAACAACTTTCTATGGTTTGTGCATGCGTCCGGAAATAAGAAAAGCTTACTTCCCCCGTTTTTTAAAATCACACCTTCTAGAAGGTTTAGAGGATTTCTTAAAAAACACGTGTTTTTAGAAAATGTGTTTTATTTCATAAATGGAATCGACAAAGTATGCACCATCTACGTCATAACGACTTTCTATAGTTTGCGCATACGTTTGGAAATAAGAAAAGCTTACTTCCCCCATTTTTTAAAATCACAGCTTCTAGAAGGTTTACATGATTTCTTAAAAAACATGAGTTTTTAGAAAATGTGTTTTATTTCATAAATGGAATCTACAAAGTATGCACATTTTACGTCATAACGACTTTTTAGAGTTTGCGCATGCGTCCAGAAATAATAAAAGCTTACTTCCACCGTTTTTTAAAATCACAACTTCTAGAAGTTTTACATGATTTCCTAAAAAACACGAGTTTTTAAAAAATGTGTTTTATTTCATAAATGGAATCTACAAAGTATGCACATTCTACGTCATAACGACTTTCTATAGTTTGTGCATGCGTCCGGAAATAAGAAAAGCTTACTTCCCCCATTTTTTAAAATTACAGCTTCTAGAAGGTTTCCATGATTTCTTAAAAAACACGAGTTTTTAGAAAATGTGTTTTATTTCATAAATGGAATGAACAAAGTATGCACATTCTACGTCATAACCACTTTCTATAGTTTGCGCATGCGTTTGGAAATAAGAAAAGCTTACTTCCCCCGTTTTTTAAAATCACAGCTTCTAGAAGGTTTACATGATTTCTTAAAAAACACGAGTTTTTAGAAAATGTGTTTTATTTCATAAATGGAATCTACAAAGCATGCACATTCTACGTCATAACGACTTTCTATAGTTTGCGCATGCGTCCTGAAATAAGAAAAGCTTACTTCCATCGTTTTTTAAAATCACAGCTTCTAGAAGGTTTACATTATTTGGTAAAAAACACGAGTTTTTAGAAAATGTGTTTTATTTCATAAATGGAATCTACAAAGTATGCACATTCTACGTCATAATGACTTTCTATAGTTTGTGCATGCGTCCGGAAATAAGAAAAGCTTACTTCCCCCGTTTTTAAAAATCACAGCTTCTAGAAGGTTTAGATGATTTCTTAAAAAACAGGAGTTTTTAGAAGATGTGTTTTATTTGATAAATAGAATCAACAAAGTATGCACATTCTACGTCATAGCGACTTTCTATAGTTTAGGCATGCGTTTGGAAATAAGAAAAGCTTACTTCCCCCGTTTTTTAAAATTACAGCGTCTAGAAGGTTTACATGATCTCTTAAAAAACACGAGTTTTTAGAAAATGTGTTTTATTTCTTAAATGGAATCAACAAAGTATGCACATTCTACGTCATAAGGACTTTCTATAGTTCGTGCATGCGTCTGGAAATAAGAAAAGCTTACTTCCCCCGTTTTTTAAAATCACAACTTCTAGAAGGTTTACATGATTTCCTAAAAAACACGAGATTTTAGAAAATGTGTTTTATTTCATAAATGGAATCAACAAAGTATGCACATTCTACGTCATAACGTCTTTCCATAGTTTGCGCATGCGTTTGGAAATAAGAAAAGCTTACTTCCCCCGTTTTTGCAAATCACAGCTTCTAGAAGGGTTAGATGATTTCGTAAAAAACACGACTTTTTAGAAAATGTGTTTTATTTCATAAATGGAATCAACAAAGTATGCACATTCTACACTATAACGACTTTCTATAGTTTGCGCATGCGTCCGGAAATAAGAAAAGCTTAATTCCCCCGTTTTTTAAAATCACAGCTTCTAGAAGGTTTACATGATTTCTTAAAAAACACGAGTTTTTTGAAAATGTGTTTTAATTCATAAATGGAATCAACAAAGTATGCACATTCTACATCATAACGACTTTCTATAGTTTGCGCATGCGTTTGGAAATAAGAAAAGCTTACTTCCCCCATTTTTTAAAGTCACAGCGTCTAGAAGGTTTACATGATTTCTTAAAAAACACGAGTTTTTAGAAAATGTGTTTTATTTCATAAATAGAATCAACAAAGTATGCACATTCTACGTCATAACGACTTTCTATAGTCTGCGCATTCATCCGGAAATAAGAAAAACTTACTTCCACCGTTTTTTAAAATCACAGCTTCTAGAAGGTTTACATGATTTAGTAAAAAACACGAGTTTTTAGAAAATGTTTTTTTATTTCATAAATGGAATCTACAAAGTATGCACATTCTACGTCATAACGGCTTTCTATAGTTTGCCCATGCGTATGGAAATAAGAAAAGCTTACTTCCCCCGTTTTTTAAAATCACAGCTTCTAGAAGGTTTAGATGATTTCGTAAAAAACACGAGTTTTTAGAAAATGTGCTTTATTTCATAAATGGAATCTACAAAGTATGCACATTCTATGTCATAACGACTTTCTATAGTTTGCGCATGCGTCCGGAAATAACAAAAGCTTACTTCCACCGTTTTTTTAAATCACAGCTTCTAGAAGGTTTACATGATTTCGTAAAAAAACTTGAGTTTTTAGAAAATGTGTTTTATTTCATAAATGGAATCTACAAAGTATGCACATTCTACGTCATAAAGACTTTCTATAGTTTGCGCACGCGTTTGGAAATAACAAAAGATTACTTCCCCCATTTTTTAAAATCACAACTTCTAAAAGGTTTACATGATTTCTTAAAAAACACGAGTTTTTAGAAAATGTGTTTTATTTCATAAATGGAATCGACAAAGTATGCACATTCTACGTCATAACGACTTTCTATAGTTTGCGCATGCGTCCGGAAATAAGAAAAGCTTACTTCCACCGTTTTTTTAAATCACAGCTTCTAGAAGGTTTACATGATTTGGTAAAAAACACGAGTTTTTAGAAAATGTGTTTTATTTCATAAATGGAATCTACAAAGTATGTACATTTTACATCATAACGACTTTCTATAGTTTGTGCATGCATCCGGAAATAAGAAAAGCTTACTTCCCCCGTTTTTTAAAATCACACCTTCTAGAAGGTTTAGAGGATTTCTTAAAAAACACGAGTTTTTAGAAAATGTGTTTTATTTCATAAATGGAATCTACAAAGTATGCACATTCTACGTCATAACGAATTTCTATAGTTTGCGCCTGCGTCCGGAAATAAGAAAAGCTTACTTCCCCCGTTTTTTAAAATCACAGCTTCTAGAAGGTTTACATGATTTCTTAAAAAACACGAGTTTTTAGAAAATGTGTTTTATTTCATAAATCGAATCAACAAAGTATGCACATTCTACGTCATAACGACTTTCTATAGTTTGTGCATGCATTTGGAAATAAGAAAAGCTCACTTTCCCCGTTTTTTAAAATCACAGCTTCGAGAAGGTTTACATGATTTCTTAAAAAACACGAGTTTTTAGAAAATCTGTTTTATTTCATAAATGGAATCAAGAAAGTATGCACATTCTAAGTCATAACGACTTTCTATAGTTTGTGCATGCATCCGGAAATAACAAAAGCTTACTTCCACCGTTTTTTAAAAGCACAGCTTCTAGAAGGTTTACATGATTTCTTAAAAAACACGAGTTTTTAGAAAATGTGTTTTATTTCATAAATGGAATCAAGAAAGTATGCACATTCTACGTCATAACGACGTTCAATAGTTTGAGCATTCGTCCGGAAATA
Organism: Larix kaempferi; assembly: GCA_027924585.1. NCBI lineage: Eukaryota > Viridiplantae > Streptophyta > Pinopsida > Pinales > Pinaceae > Larix > Larix kaempferi. The sequence continues at coordinate 41,415,035 of BSBM01000217.1, forward strand.
AGAAAAGCTTACTTCCACCGTTATTTAAAATCATAGCTTCTAGAAGATTTACAAGATTTCGTAAAAAACACGAGTTTTTAGAAAATGTGTTTTATTTCATAAATGGAATCTACAAAGTACGCACATTCTACGTCATAAAGACTTTCTATAGTTTGCGCATGCGTTTGGAAATAAGAAAAGATTACTTCCCCCATTTTTTAAAATCACAACTTCTAGAAGGTTTACATGATTTCTTAAAAAACACGAGTTTTTAGAAAATGTGTTTTATTTCATAAATGGAATCGACAAAGTATGCACATTCTACGTCATAACGACTTTCTATAGTTTGCGCATGCGTCCGGAAATAAGAAAAGCTTACTTCCACCGTTTTTTTAAATCACAGCTTCTAGAAGGTTTACATGATTTGGTAAAAAACACGAATTTTTAGAAAATGTGTTTTATTTCATAAATGGAATCTACAAAGTATGTACATTCTACGTCATAACAACTTTCTATAGATTGTGCATGCGTCCGGAAATAAGAAAAGCTTACTTCCCCCGTTTTTTAAAATCACACCTTCTAGAAGGTTTAGAGGATTTCTTAAAAAACACGAGTTTTTAGAAAATGTGTTTTATTTCATAAATGGAATCTACAAAGTATGCACATTCTACGTCATAACGACTTTCTATAGTTTGCGCATGCGTCCGGAAATAAGAAAAGCTTACTTCCCCCGTTTTTTAAAATCACAGCTTCTAGAAGGTTTACATGATTTCTTAAAAAACACGAGTTTTTAGAAAATGTGTTTTATTTCATAAATTGAATCAACAAAGTATGCACATTCTACGTCATAACGACTTTCTATAGTTTGTGCATGCATTTGGAAATAAGAAAAGTTCACTTTCCCCGTTTTTTAAAATCACAGCTTCTAGAATGTTTACATGATTTCTTAAAAAACACGAGTTTTTAGAAAATCTGTTTTATTTCATAAATGGAATCAACAAAGTATGCACATTCTACGTCATAACGACTTTCTATAGTTTGCGCATTCATCCGGAAATAAGAAATGCTTACTTCCACCGTTTTTTAAAATCACAGCTTCTAGAAGGTTTACATGATTTCGTAAAAAGCACTTGTTTTTAGAAAATGTGCTTTATTTCATAAATGGAATCTACAAAGTATGCACATTCTATGTCACAACGACTTTCTATAGCTTGCGCATGCATCCGGAAATAACAAAAGCTTACTTCCACCGTTTTTTTAAATCACAGCTTCTAGAAGGTTTACATGATTTCGTAAAAAACTTGAGTTTTAAGAAAATGTGTTTTATTTCATAAATGGAATCTACAAAGTATGCACATTCTACGTCATAAAGACTTTCTATAGTTTGCGCACGCGTTTGGAAATAAGAAAAGATTACTTCCCCCATTTTTTAAAATCACAGCTTCTAGAAGGTTTACATGATTTCTTAAAAAACACGAGTTTTTAGAAAATGTGTTTTATTTCATAAATGGAATCGACAAAGTATGCACATTCTACGTCATAACGACTTTCTATAGTTTGCGCATGCGTCCGGAAATAAGAAAAGCTTACTTCCACCGTTTGTTTAAATCACAGCTTCTAGAAGGTTTACATGATTTGGTAAAAAACACGAGTTTTTGGAAAATGTGTTTTATTTCATAAATGGAATCTACAAAGTATGTACATTCTACGTCATAACGACTTTCTATAGTTTGTGCATGCGTCCGGAAATAAGAAAAGCTTACTTCCCCCGTTTTTTAAAATCACACCTTTTAGAAGGTTTAGAGGATTTCTTAAAAAACACGAGTTTTTAGAAAATGTGTTTTATTTCATAAATGGAATCTACAAAGTATGCACATTCTACGTCATAACGACTTTCTATAGTTTGCGCATGCGTCCGTAAATAAGAAAAGCTTACTTCCCCCGTTTTTTAAAATCACAGCTTCTAGAAGGTTTACATGATTTCTTAAAAAACACGAATTTTTAGAAAATGTGTTTTATTTCATAAATCGAATCAACAAAGTATGCACATTCTACGTCATAACGACTTTCTATAGTTTGTGCATGCATTTGGAAATAAGAAAAGCTCACTTTCCCCGTTTTTTAAAATCACAGCTTCTAGAAGGTTTACATGATTTCTTAAAAAACAAGAGTTTTTAGAAAATCTGTTTTATTTCATAAATGGAATCAACAAAGTATGCACATTCTACGTCATAACGACTTTCTATAGTTTGTGCATGCATCCGGAAATAACAAAAGCTTACTTCCACCGTTTTTTAAAAGCACAGCTTCTAGAAGGTTTACATGATTTCTTAAAAAACACGAGTTTTTAGAAAATGTGTTTTATTTCATAAATGGAATCAAGAAAGTATGCACATTCTACGTCATAACGAAGTTCAATAGTTTGAGCATTCGTCCGGAAATAAGAAAAGCTTACTTCCACTGTTTTTTAAAATCACAGCTTCTAGAAGATTTACAAGATTTCGTAAAAAACACGAGTTTTTAGAAAATGTGTTTTATTTCATAAATGGAATCTAAAAAGTACGCACATTCTACGTCATAAAGACTTTCTATAGTTTGTGCATGCGTCCGGAAATAAGAAAAGCTTACTTCCCCCGTTTTTAAAATCACACCTTCTAGAAGGTTTAGAGGATTTCTTAAAAAATACGAGTTTTTAGAAAATGTGTTTTATTTCATAAATGGAATTGACAAAGTGTGCACCATCTACGTCATAACGACTTTCTATAGTTTGCGCATACGTTTCGAAATAAGAAAAGCTTACTTCCCCCATTTTTTAAAATCACAGCTTCTAGAAGGTTTACATGATTTCTTAAAAAACATGAGTTTTTAGAAAATGTGTTTTATTTCATAAATGGAATCTACAAAGTATGCACATTTTACGTCATAACGACTTTTTAGAGTTTGCGCATGCGTCCAGAAATAAGAAAAGCTTACTTCCACCGTTTTTTAAAATCACAGCTTTTAGAAGTTTTACATAATTTCTTAAAAAAAACGAGTTTTTAGAAAATGTGTTTTATTTCCTAAATGGAATCTACAAAGTATGCACATTCTACGTCATAACGATTTTCTATAGTTTGTGCATGTGTCCGGAAATAAGAAAAGCTTACTTCCCCCATTTTTTAAAATTACAGCTTCTAGAAGGTTTACATGATTTCTTAAAAAACACGAGTTTTTAGAAAATGTGTTTTATTTCATAAATGGAATGAACAAAGTATGCACATTCTACGTCATAACAACTTTCTATAGTTTGCGCATGCGTTTGGAAATAAGAAAAGCTTACTTCCCCCGTTTTTTAAAATCACAGCTTCTAGAAGGTTTACATGATTTCTTAAAAAACACGAGTTTTTAGGAAATGTGTTTTATTTCATAAATGGAATCTACAAAGCATGCACATTCTACGTCATAACGACTTTCTATAGTTTGCGCATGCGTCCTGAAATAAGAAAAGCTTACTTCCATCATTTTTTAAAATCACAGCTTCTAGAAGGTTTACATTATTTGGTAAAAAACACGAGTTTTTAGAAAATGTGTTTTATTTCATAAATGGAATCTACAAAGTATGCACATTCTACGTCATAATGACTTTCTATAGTTTGTGCATGCGTCTGGAAATAAGAAAAGCTTACTTCGCCCGTTTTTTAAAATCACAGCTTCTAGAAGGTTTAGATGATTTCTTAAAAAACATGAGTTTTTACAAAATGTGTTTTATTTGATAAATGGAATCAACAAAGTATGCACATTCTATATCATAACGGCTTTCAATAGTTTGCGCATGCATTTGGAAATAAGAAAAGCTTACTTCCCCCGTTTTTTAAAATCACAGCTTCTAGAAGGTTTACATGATTTCTTAAAAGACATGAGTTTTTAGAAAATGTGTTTTATTTCATAAATGGAATCAACAAGGTATGCACATTCTACGTCATAACGACTTTCTATAGTTTGCGCATGCGTTCGGAAATAAGAAAAGCTTACTTCCCCCATTTTTTAAAATCACAGCTTCTAGAAGGTTTACGTGGTTTCTTAAAAAACATGAGTTTTTAGAAAATGTGTTTTATTTCATAAATGGAATCAACAATGTATGCACATTCTTCATCATAACGACTTTCTGTAGTTTGCGCATCCGTCCGGAAATAAGAAAAGCTTACTTTCACAGTTTTTTAAAATCACAGCATCTAGAAGGTTTACATGATTTCTAAAAAAACACGAGTTTTTAGAAAATGTGTTTTATTTCATAAATGGAATCAACAAAGTATGCACATTCTACGTCATAACGACATTCTATAGTTTGCGCATTCATCCGGAAATAAGAAAAGCTTACTTCCACCGTTTTTTAAAATCACAGCTTCTAGAAGGTTTACATGATTTCTTAAAAAACACGAGTTTTTAGAAAATGTGTTTTATTTCATAAATGGAATCGACAAAGTATGCACATTCTACGTCATAACGACTTTCTATAGTTTGCGCATGCGTCCGGAAGTAAGAAAAGCTTACTTCCACCGTTTTTTAAAATCACAGCTTCTAGAAGGTTTACATGATTTAGTAAAAAACACGAGTTTTTAGAAAATGTGTTTTATTTCATAAATGGAATCTACAAAGTATGCACATTCTACGTCATAACGGCTTTCTATAGTTTGCCATGCGTCTGGAAATAAGAAAAGCTTACTTCCCCCATTTTTTAAAATCACAGCTTCTAGAAGGTTTAGATGATTTCGTAAAAAACACGAGTTTTTAGAAAATGTGCTTTATTTCATAAATGGAATCTACAAAGTATGCACATTCGATGTCATAACGACTTTCTATAGTTTGCGCATGCGTCCGGAAATAACAAAAGCTTACTTCCACCGTTTTTTTAAATCACAGCTTCTAGAAGGTTTACATGATTTCGTAAAAAAACTTGAGTTTTTAGAAAATGTGTTTTATTTCATAAATGGAATCTACAAAGTATGCACATTCTACGTCATAAAGACTTTCTATAGTTTGCGCACGCGTTTGGAAATAACAAAAGATTACTTCCCCCATTTTTTAAAATCACAACTTCTAGAAGGTTTACATGATTTCTTAAAAAACACGAGTTTTTAGAAAATGTGTTTTATTTCATAAATGGAATCGACAAAGTATGCACATTCTACGTCATAATGACTTTCTATAGTTTGCGCATGCGTCCGGAAATAAGAAAAGCTTACTTCCACCGTTTTTTTAAATCACAGCTTCTAGAAGGTTTACATGATTTGGTAAAAAACATGAGTTTTTAGAAAATGTGTTTTATTTCATAAATGGAATCTACAAAGTATGCACATTCTACGTCATAACGACTTTCTATAGTTTGCGCATGCGTCCGGAAATAAGAAAAGCTTACTTCCCCCGTTTTTTAAAATCACAGCTTCTAGAAGGTTTACATGATTTCTTAAAAAACACGAGTTTTTAGAAAATGTGTTTTATTTCATAAATTGAATCAACAAAGTATGCACATTCTACGTCATAACGACTTTCTATAGTTTGTGCATGCATTTGGAAATAAGAAAAGCTCACTTTCCCCGTTTTTTAAAATCACAGCTTCTAGAAGGTTTACATGATTTCTTAAAAAACACGAGTTTTTAGAAAATCTGTTTTATTTCATAAATGGAATCAACAAAGTATGCACATTCTACGTCATAACGGCTTTCTATAGTTTGTGCATGCATCCGGAAATAACAAAAGCTTACTTCCACCGTTTTTTAAAAGCACAGCTTCTAGAAGGTTTACATGATTTCTTAAAAAACACGAGTTTTTAGAAAATGTGTTTTATTTCATAAATGGAATCAAGAAAGTATGCACATTCTACGTCATAACGAAGTTCAATAGTTCGAGCATTCGTCCGGAAATAAGAAAAGCTTACTTCCACTGTTTTTTAAAATCATAGCTTCTAGAAGATTTACAAGATTTCTTAAAAAACACGAGTTTTTAGAAAATGTGTTTTATTTCATAAATGGAATCTACAAAGTACGCACATTCTACGTCGTAACGACTTTCTATAGTTTGTGCATGCGTCCGGAAATAAGAAAAGCTTACTTCCCCCGTTTTTTAAAATCACACCTTCTAGAAGGTTTAGAGGATTTCTTAAAAAACACGAGTTTTTAGAAAATGTGTTTTATTTCATAAATGGAATCGACAAAGTGTGCACCATCTACGTCATAACGACTTTCTATAGTTTGCGCATACGTTTCGAAATAAGAAAAGCTTACTTCCCCCATTTTTTAAAATCACAGCTTCTAGAAGGTTTACATGATTTCTTAAAAAACATGAGTTTTTAGAAAATGTGTTTTATTTCATAAATGGAATCTACAAAGTATGCACATTTTACGTCATAACGACTTTTTAGAGTTTGCGCATGCGTCCAGAAATAAGAAAAGCTTACTTCCACCGTTTTTTAAAATCACAGCTTCTAGAAGTTTTACATGATATCTTAAAAAACACGAGTTTTTAGAAAATGTGTTTTATTTCATAAATGGAATCTACAAAGTATGCACATTCTACGTCATAACGACTTTCTATAGTTTGTGCATGTGTCCGGAAATAAGAAAAGCTTACTTCCCCCATTTTTTAAAATTACAGCTTCTAGAAGGTTTACATAATTTCTTAAAAAACACGAGTTTTTAGAAAATGTGTTTTATTTCATCAATGGAATGAACAAAGTATGCACATTCTACGTCATAACAACTTTCTATAGTTTGCGCATGCGTTTGGAAATAAGAAAAGCTTACTTCCCCCGTTTTTTAAAATCACAGCTTCTAGAAGGTTTATATGATTTCTTAAAAAACACGAGTTTTTAGAAAATGTGTTTTATTTCATAAATGGAATCTACAAAGCATGCACATTCTACGTCATAACGACTTTCTATAGTTTGCGCATGCGTCCTGAAATAAGAAAAGCTTACTTCCATCGTTTTTTAAAATCACAGCTTCTAGAAGGTTTACATTATTTGGTAAAAAACACGAGTTTTTAGAAAATGTGTTTTATTTCATAAATGGAATCTACAAAGTATGCACATTCTACGTCATAATGACTTTCTATACTTTGTGCATGCGTCCGGAAATAATAAAAGCTTACTTCGCCCGTTTTTTAAAATCACAGCTTCTAGAAGGTTTAGATGATTTCTTAAAAAACAAGAGTTTTTAGAAAATGTGTTTTATTTGATAAATGGAATCAACAAAGTATGCACATTCTACGTCATAACGGCTTTCAATAGTTTGCGCATGCATTTGGAAATAAGAAAAGCTTACTTCCCCCGTTTTTTAAAATCACAGCTTCTAGAAGGTTTACATGATATCTTAAAAGACACGAGTTTTTAGAAAATGTGTTTTATTTCATAAATGGAATCAACAAAGTATGCACATTCTACGTCATAACGACTATCTATAGTTTGCGCATGCGTTCGGAAATAAGAAAAGCTTACTTCCCCCATTTTTTAAAATCACAGCTTCTAGAAGGTTTACATGGTTTCTTAAAAAACACGAGTTTTTAGAAAATGTGTTTTATTTCATAAATGGAATCAACAATGTATGCACATTCTTCATCATAACGACTTTCTGTAGTTTGCGCATCCGTCCGGAAATAAGAAAAGCTTACTTTCACAGTTTTTTAAAATCACAGCATCTAGAAGGTTTACATGATTTCTAAAAAAACACGAGTTTTTAGAAAATATGTTTTATTTCATAAATGGAATCAACAAAGTATGCACATTCTACGTCATAACGACATTCTATAGTTTGCGCATTCGTCCGGAAATAAGAAAAGCTTACTTCCACCGTTTTTTAAAATCACAGCTTCTAGAAGGTTTACATGATTTCTTAAAAAACACGAGTTTTTAGAAAATGTGTTTTATTTCATAAATGTAATCTACAAAGTATGCACATTCTACATCATAACCACTTTCTATAGTTTCCGCATGCGTCCGGAAAAAAGAAAAGCTTACTTCCCCCGTTTTTTAAAATCACAGCTTCTAGAAGGTTTATATGATTTCTTAAAAAACATGAGTTTTTAGAAAATGTGTTTTATTTCATAAATGGAATCAACAAAGTATGCACATTCTACGTCATAATGACTTTCTATAGTTTGCGCATGCATTTGGAAATAAGAAAAGCTTACTTCCCCCATTTTTTAAAATCACAGCTTCTAGAAGGTTTACATGGTTTCTTAAGAAACACGAGTTTTTAGAAAATGTGTTTTATTTCATAAATGGAATCAACAATGTATGCACATTCTACGTCATAACGACTTTCTATAGTTTGCGCATGCGCCCGGAAATAAGAAAAGCTTACTTCCACCATTTTTTAAAATCACAGCTTCTAGAAGGTTTACATGATTTCTAAAAAAACATGAGTTTTTAGAAAATGTGTTTATTTCATAAATGGAATCAACAAAGTATGCACATTCTACCTCATAACGACTTTCTATAGTTTGCGCATTCGTCCGGAAATAAGAAAAGCTTACTTCCCCCTTTTTTAAAAATCATAACTTCTAGAAGGTTTACATGATTTCTTAAAAAACATGAGTTTTTAGAGAATGTGTTTTATTTCATAAATGGAATCAACAAAGTATGCACATTCTACGTCCTAACGACATTCTATAGTTTGCGCATGCGTTTGGAAATAACAAAAGCTTACTTCCCCCGTTTTTTAAAATCACAGCTTCTAGAACGTTTACATGGTTTTTTAAAAAACACGAGTTTTTAGAAAATGTTTTTTATTTCATAAATGGAATCATCAATGTATGCACATTCTACGTCATAACAATTTTCTATAGTTTGCGCATGCTTCCAGAAATAAGAAAAGCTTACTTCACCCGTTTTTTAAAATCACAGCTTCTAGAAGTTTACATGATTTCTAAAAAAACATGAGTTTTTAGAAAATGTGTTTTATTTCTTAAATGGAATCAACAAAGTATGCACATTCTACGTCATAAAGACGTTCTATAGTTTGCGCATTCGTCCGGAAATAAGAAAAGCTTACTTCCACCGTTTTTTAAAATCACAGCTTCTAGAAGGTTTGCATGATTTCTTAAAAAACATGAGTTTTTATAAAATGTGTTTTATTTCATAAATGGAATCAACAAAGTATGCACATTACACCTCATAACGACTTTCTATAGTTTGCGCATTCGTCCGGAAATCAGAAAAGCTTACTTCCACCGTTTTTTCAAATCACAGCTTCTAGAAGGTTTACATGATTTCTTATAAAACACGAGTTTTTAGAAATTTGTTTTATTTCATAAATGGAATCAACAAAGTATGCACATTCTACGTCATAACGACTTTCTATAGTTTGCGCATGCGTCCGGAAATAAGAAAAGCTTACTTGCACCGTTTTTTAAAATCACAGCTTTTAGAAGGTTTACATGATTTCTTAAAAAACACGAATTTTTAGAAAATGTGTTTTATTTCATAAATGGAATCTACAAAGTATGCACATTCTACCTCATAACGACTTTCTATAGTTTGCGCATTCGTTTGAAATAAGAAAAGCTTACTTCCACCGTTTTTTAAAATCACAGCTTCTAGAAGGTTTACATGATTTCCTAAAAAACACGAGTTTTTAGAAAATGTGTTTTATTTCCTATATGGAATCTACAAAGTATTCACATTCTACGTCATAAGGACTTTCTATAGTTTGCGCATGCGTCCGGAAATAAGAAAAGCTTACTTCCATCGTTTTTCAAAATCACAACTTCTAGAAGGTTTACATGATTTTTTAAAAAACACTAGTTTTTAGAAAATGTGTTTTATTTCATAAATGGAATCAAAAAAGTATGCACATACTACGTCATAATTACTTTCTATAGTTTTCGCATGCGTTTGGAAATAAGAAAAGCTTCCTTCCCCGGTTTTTTAGAATCACAGCTTCTAGAAGGTTTAGAAGATTTGTTAAAAAACATGAGTTTTTAGAAAATGTGTTTTATTTCATAAATGGAATCAACAAAGTATGCACATTGTACGTCATAACGACTTTCTATAGTTTGCGCATGCGTCCGGAAAAAAGAAAAGCTTACTTCCCCCGTTTTTTAAAATCACGGCTTCTAGAAGGTTTACATGATTTCGTAAAAAACACGAGATTTTAGAAAATGTGTTTTATTTCATAAATGGAATCAACAAAGTATGCACATTCTACGTCATAACGACTTTCTATAGTTTGCGCATGCGTCCGGAAATAAGAAAAGCTTACTTCCTCCGTTTTTAAAAATAATAGCTTCAAGAAAGTTTCCATGATTTCGTAAAAAACACGAGTTTTTAGAAAATGTGTTTTATTTCATAAAAGGAATCTACAAAGTATGCACATTCTACGTCATAACGACTTTCTATAGTTTGCGCATTCATCCGGAAATAAGAAAAGCTTACTTCCCCTGTTTTTTAAAATCACAGCTTCTAGAAGGTTTACATGATTTCGTAAAAAACACGACTTTTTAGAAAATGTGTTTTATTTCATAAATGGAATCTACAAAGTATGCACATTCTACGTCATAATGAATTTCTATAGTTTGCGCATGCATCCAGAAATAAGAAAAGCTTACTTCCCAAGTTTTTTAAAATCACAGCTTTTAGAAGGTTTACATGATTTCTTAAAAAACACGAGTTTTTAGAAAATGTGTTTTATTTCATAAATGGAATCAACAAAGTATGCACATTCTACGTCATAATGACTTTCTATAGTTTACGCATGCGTCCGGAAAGAAGAAACGATTACTTCCACCATTTTTTAAAATCACAGCTTCTAGAAGGTTTACATGATTTCGTAAAAAACATGAGTTTTTAGAAAATGTGCTTTATTTCATAAATGGAATCTACAAAGTATGCACATTCTACGTCATAATGACTTTCTATAGTTTGCGCATGCGTCCGGAAATAAGAAAAGCTTACTTCCCCTGTTTTTTAAAATCACAGCTTCTAGTAGGATTACATGAGTTCTTAAAAAACACGAGTTTTTAGAAAATGTGTTTTATTTCATAAATGGAATCAACAAAGTATGCACATTCTACGTCATAACGACTTTCTATAATTTGCGCATGCGTTTGGAAATAAGAAAAGCTTACTTCCCCCGTTTTTTAAAATCACAACGTCTAGAAGATTTACATGATTTCTTAAAAAACACGAGTTTTTAGAAAATGTGTTTTATTTCATAAATGGAATCAACAAAGTATGCACATTCTACGTCATAACGGCTTTCTATAGTTTGCCCATGCGTCTGGAAATAAGAAAAGCTTACTTCCCCCGTTTTTTAAAATCACAGCTTCTAGAAGGTTTAGATGATTTCGTAAAAAACACGAGTTTTTAGAAAATGTGTTTTATTTCATAAATGGAATCTACAAAGTATGCACATTCTACGTCATAACGACTTTCTATAGTTTGCGCATGCGTCCGGAAATAAGAAACGCTTACTTCCACCGTTTTTTTAAATCACAGCTTCTAGAAGGTTTACATGCTTTGGTAAAAAACACGAGTTTTTGGAAAATGTGTTTTATTTCATAAATGGAATCTACAAAGTATGTACATTCTACGTCATAACGACTTTCTATAGTTTGTGCATGCGTCCGGAAATAAGAAAAGCTTACTTCCCCCGTTTTTTAAAATCACACCTTCTAGAAGGTTTAGAGGATTTCTTAAAAAACACGAGTTTTTAGAAAATGTGTTTTATTTCATAAATGGAATCTACAAAGTATGCACATTCTACGTCATAACGACTTTCTATAGTTTGCGCATGCGTCCGTAAATAAGAAAAGCTTACTTCCCCCGTTTTTTTAAAATCACAGCTTCTAGAAGGTTTACATGATTTCTTAAAAAACACGAGTTTTTAGAAAATGTGTTTTATTTCATAAATCGAATCAACAAAGTATGCACATTCTACGTCATAACGACTTTCTATAGTTTGTGCATGCATTTGGAAATAAGAAAAGCTCACTTTCCCCGTTTTTTAAAATCACAGCTTCTAGAAGGTTTACATGATTTCTTAAAAAACACGAGTTTTTAGAAAATGTGTTTTATTTCATAAATGGAATCAAGAAAGTATGCACATTCTACGTCATAACGACTTTCTATAGTTTGTGCATGCATCCGGAAATAACAAAAGCTTACTTCCACCGTTTTTTAAAAGCACAGCTTCTAGAAGGTTTACATGATTTCTTAAAAAACACGAGTTTTTAGAAAATGTGTTTTATTTCATAAATGGAATCAAGAAAGTATGCACATTCTACGTCATAACGACGTTCAATAGTTTGAGCATTCGTCCGGAAATAAGAAAAGCTTACTTCCACCGTTATTTAAAATCATAGCTTCTAGAAGATTTACAAGATTTCGTAAAAAACACGAGTTTTTAGAAAATGTGTTTTATTTCATAAATGGAATCTACAAAGTACGCACATTCTACGTCATAAAGACTTTCTATAGTTTGCGCATGCGTTTGGAAATAAGAAAAGATTACTTCCCCCATTTTTTAAAATCACAACTTCTAGAAGGTTTACATGATTTCTTAAAAAACACGAGTTTTTAGAAAATGTGTTTTATTTCATAAATGGAATCGACAAAGTATGCACATTCTACGTCATAACGACTTTCTATAGTTTGCGCATGCGTCCGGAAATAAGAAAAGCTTACTTCCACCGTTTTTTTAAATCACAGCTTCTAGAAGGTTTACATGATTTGGTAAAAAACACGAATTTTTAGAAAATGTGTTTTATTTCATAAATGGAATCTACAAAGTATGTACATTCTACGTCATAACGACTTTCTATAGATTGTGCATGCGTCCGGAAATAAGAAAAGCTTACTTCCCCCGTTTTCTAAAATCACACCTTCTAGAAGGTTTAGAGGATTTCTAAAAAAACACGAGTTTTTAGAAAATGTGTTTTATTTCATAAATGGAATCTACAAAGTATGCACATTCTACGTCATAACGACTTTCTATAGTTTGCGCATGCGTCCGGAAATAAGAAAAGCTTACTTCCCCCGTTTTTTAAAATCACAGCTTCTAGAAGGTTTACATGATTTCTTAAAAAACACGAGTTTTTAGAAAATGTGTTTTATTTCATAAATTGAATCAACAAAGTATGCACATTCTACGTCATAACGACTTTCTATAGTTTGTGCATGCATTTGGAAATAAGAAAAGTTCACTTTCCCCGTTTTTTAAAATCACAGCTTCTAGAATGTTTACATGATTTCTTAAAAAACACGAGTTTTTAGAAAATCTGTTTTATTTCATAAATGGAATCAACAAAGTATGCACATTCTACGTCATAACGACTTTCTATAGTTTGCGCATTCATCCGGAAATAAGAAATGCTTACTTCCACCGTTTTTTAAAATCACAGCTTCTAGAAGGTTTACATGATTTCGTAAAAAGCACTTGTTTTTAGAAAATGTGCTTTATTTCATAAATGGAATCTACAAAGTATGCACATTCTATGTCATAACGACTTTCTATAGTTTGCGCATGCATCCGGAAATAACAAAAGCTTACTTCCACCGTTTTTTTAAATCACAGCTTCTAGAAGGTTTACATGATTTCGTAAAAAACTTGAGTTTTTAGAAAATGTGTTTTATTTCATAAATGGAATCTACAAAGTATGCACATTCTACGTCATAAAGACTTTCTATAGTTTGCGCACGCGTTTGGAAATAAGAAAAGATTACTTCCCCCATTTTTTAAAATCACAGCTTCTAGAAGGTTTACATGATTTCTTAAAAAACACGAGTTTTTAGAAAATGTGTTTTATTTCATAAATGGAATCGACAAAGTATGCACATTCTACGTCATAACGAATTTCTATAGTTTGCGCATGCGTCCGGAAATAAGAAAAGCTTACTTCCACCGTTTTTTTAAATCACAGCTTCTAGAAGGTTTACATGATTTGGTAAAAAACATGAGTTTTTAGAAAATGTGTTTTATTTCATAAATGGAATCTAGAAAGTATGCACATTCTATGTCATAACGAATTTCTATAGTTTGCGCATTCATCCGGAAATAAGAAAAGCTTACTTCCACCGTTTTTTAAAATCACAGCTTCTAGAAGGTTTACATGATTTCGTAAAAAACACGAGTTTTTAGAAAAAGTGTTTTATTTCATAAATGGAATCTACAAAGTATGCACATTCTACGTCATAACGACTTTCTATAGTTTGCGCATGCGTCCGTAAATAAGAAAAGCTTACTTCCCCCGTTTTTTAAAATCACAGCTTCTAGAAGGTTTACATGATTTCTTAAAAAACACGAGTTTTTAGAAAATGTGTTTTATTTCATAAATCGAATCAACAAAGTATGCACATTCTACGTCATAACGACTTTCTATAGTTTGTGCATGCATTTGGAAATAAGAAAAGCTCACTTTCCCCGTTTTTTAAAATCACAGCTTCTAGAAGGTTTACATGATTTCTTAAAAAACACGAGTTTTTAGAAAATCTGTTTTATTTCATAAATGGAATCAACAAAGTATGCACATTCTACGTCATAACGACTTTCTATAGTTTGTGCATGCATCCGGAAATAACAAAAGCTTACTTCCACCGTTTTTTAAAAGCACAGCTTCTAGAAGGTTTACATGATTTCTTAAAAAACACGAGTTTTTAGAAAATGTGTTTTATTTCATAAATGGAATCAAGAAAGTATGCACATTCTACGTCATAACGAAGTTCAATAGTTTGAGCATTCGTCCGGAAATAAGAAAAGCTTACTTCCACTGTTTTTTAAAATCATAGCTTCTAGAAGATTTACAAGATTTCGTAAAAAACACGAGTTTTTAGAAAATGTGTTTTATTTCATAAATGGAATCTAAAAAGTACGCACATTCTACGTCATAAAGACTTTCTATAGTTTGTGCATGCGTCCGGAAATAAGAAAAGCTTACTTCCCCCGTTTTTAAAATCACACCTTCTAGAAGGTTTAGAGGATTTCTTAAAAAACACGAGTTTTTAGAAAATGTGTTTTATTTCATAAATGGAATTGACAAAGTGTGCACCATCTACGTCATAACGACTTTCTATAGTTTGCGCATACGTTTCGAAATAAGAAAAGCTTACTTCCCCCATTTTTTAAAATCACAGATTCTAGAAGGTTTACATGATTTCTTAAAAAACATGAGTTTTTAGAAAATGTGTTTTATTTCATAAATGGAATCTACAAAGTATGCACATTTTACGTCATAACGACTTTTTAGAATTTGCGCATGCGTCCAGAAATAAGAAAAGCTTACTTCCACCGTTTTTTAAAATCACAGCTTTTAGAAGTTTTACATGATTTCTTAAAAAAAACGAGTTTTTAGAAAATGTGTTTTATTTCCTAAATGGAATCTACAAAGTATGCACATTCTACGTCATAACGATTTTCTATAGTTTGTGCATGTGTCCGGAAATAAGAAAAGCTTACTTCCCCCATTTTTTAAAATTATAGCTTCTAGAAGGTTTACATGATTTCTTAAAAAACACGAGTTTTTAGAAAATGTGTTTTATTTCATAAATGGAATGAACAAAGTATGCACATTCTACGTCATAACAACTTTCTATAGTTTGCGCATGCGTTTGGAAATAAGAAAAGCTTACTTCCCCCGTTTTTTAAAATCACAGCTTCTAGAAGGTTTACATGATTTCTTAAAAAACACGAGTTTTTAGGAAATGTGTTTTATTTCATAAATGGAATCTACAAAGCATGCACATTCTACGTCATAACGACTTTCTATAGTTTGCGCATGCGTCCTGAAATAAGAAAAGCTTACTTCCATCGTTTTTTAAAATCACAGCTTCTAGAAGGTTTACATTATTTGGTAAAAAACACGAGTTTTTAGAAAATGTGTTTTATTTCATAAATGGAATCTACAAAGTATGCACATTCTACGTCATAATGACTTTCTATAGTTTGTGCATGCGTCTGGAAATAAGAAAAGCTTACTTCGCCCGTTTTTTAAAATCACAGCTTCTAGAAGGTTTAGATGATTTCTTAAAAAACATGAGTTTTTACAAAATGTGTTTTATTTGATAAATGGAATCAACAAAGTATGCACATTCTATATCATAACGGCTTTCAATAGTTTGCGCATGCATTTGGAAATAAGAAAAGCTTACTTCCCCCGTTTTTTAAAATCACAGCTTCTAGAAGGTTTACATGATTTCTTAAAAGACATGAGTTTTTAGAAAATGTGTTTTATTTCATAAATGGAATCAACAAGGTATGCACATTCTACGTCATAACGACTTTCTATAGTTTGCGCATGCGTTCGGAAATAAGAAAAGCTTACTTCCCCCATTTTTTAAAATCACAGCTTCTAGAAGATTTACGTGGTTTCTTAAAAAACACGAGTTTTTAGAAAATGTGTTTTATTTCATAAATGGAATCAACAATGTATGCACATTCTTCATCATAACGACTTTCTGTAGTTTGCGCATCCGTCCGGAAATAAGAAAAGCTTACTTTCACAGTTTTTTAAAATCACAGCATCTAGAAGGTTTACATGATTTCTAAAAAAACACGAGTTTTTAGAAAATGTGTTTTATTTCATAAATGGAATCAACAAAGTATGCACATTCTACGTCATAACGACATTCTATAGTTTGCGCATTCATCCGGAAATAAGAAAAGCTTACTTCCACCGTTTTTTAAAATCACAACTTCTAGAAGGTTTACATGATTTCTTAAAAAACACGAGTTTTTAGAAAATGTGTTTTATTTCATAAATGGAATCGACAAAGTATGCACATTCTACGTCATAACGACTTTCTATAGTTTGCGCATGCGTCCGGAAGTAAGAAAAGCTTACTTCCACCGTTTTTTAAAATCACAGCTTCTAGAAGGTTTACATGATTTAGTAAAAAACACGAGTTTTTAGAAAATGTGTTTTATTTCATAAATGGAATCTACAAAGTATGCACATTCTACGTCATAACGGCTTTCTATAGTTTGCCCATGCGTCTGGAAATAAGAAAAGCTTACTTCCCCCATTTTTTAAAATCACAGCTTCTAGAAGGTTTAGATGATTTCGTAAAAAACACGAGTTTTTAGAAAATGTGCTTTATTTCATAAATGGAATCTACAAAGTATGCACATTCGATGTCATAATGACTTTCTATAGTTTGCGCATGCGTCCGGAAATAACAAAAGCTTACTTCCACCGTTTTTTTAAATCACAGCTTCTAGAAGGTTTACATGATTTCGTAAAAAAACTTGAGTTTTTAGAAAATGTGTTTTATTTCATAAATGGAATCTACAAAGTATGCACATTCTACGTCATAAAGACTTTCTATAGTTTGCGCACGCGTTTGGAAATAACAAAAGATTACTTCCCCCATTTTTTAAAATCACAACTTCTAGAAGGTTTACATGATTTCTTAAAAAACACGAGTTTTTAGAAAATGTGTTTTATTTCATAAATGGAATCGACAAAGTATGCACATTCTACGTCATAACGAATTTCTATAGTTTGCGCATGCGTCCAGAAATAAGAAAAGCTTACTTCCACCGTTTTTTTAAATCACAGCTTCTAGAAGGTTTACATGATTTGGTAAAAAACATGAGTTTTTAGAAAATGTGTTTTATTTCATAAATGGAATCTACAAAGTATGCACATTCTACGTCATAACGACTTTCTATAGTTTGCGCATGCGTCCGGAAATAAGAAAAGCTTACTTCCCCCGTTTTTTAAAATCACAGCTTCTAGAAGGTTTACATGATTTCTTAAAAAACACGAGTTTTTAGAAAATGTGTTTTATTTCATAAATTGAATCAACAAAGTATGCACATTCTACGTCATAACGACTTTCTATAGTTTGCGCTTGCGTTTGGAAATAAGAAAAGCTTACTTCCCCCGTTTTTTAAAATCACAGCTTCTAGAAGGTTTACATGATTTCTTAAAAAACACGAGTTTTTAGAAAATGTGTTTTATTTCATCAATGGAATCAAGAAAGTATGCACATTCTACGTCATAACGAAGTTCAATAGTTCGAGCATTCGTCCGGAAATAAGAAAAGCTTACTTCCACTGTTTTTTAAAATCATAGCTTCTAGAAGATTTACAAGATTTCGTAAAAAACACGAGTTTTTAGAAAATGTGTTTTATTTCATAAATGGAATCTACAAACTACGCACATTCTACGTCATAACGACTTTCTATAGTTTGTGCATGCGTCCGGAAATAAGAAAAGCTTACTTCCCCCGTTTTTTAAAATCACACCTTCTAGAAGGTTTAGAGGATTTCTTAAAAAACACGAGTTTTTAGAAAATGTGTTTTATTTCATAAATGGAATCGACAAAGTGTGCACCATCTACGTCATAACGACTTTCTATAGTTTGCGCATACGTTTCGAAATAAGAAAAGCTTACTTCCCCCATTTTTTAAAATCACAGCTTCTAGAAGGTTTACATGATTTCTTAAAAAACATGAGTTTTTAGAAAATGTTTTTTATTTCATAAATGGAATCTACAAAGTATGCACATTTTACGTCATAACGACTTTTTAGAGTTTGCGCATGCGTCCAGAAATAAGAAAAGCTTACTTCCACCGTTTTTTAAAATCACAGCTTCTAGAAGTTTTACATGATTTCTTAAAAAACACGAGTTTTTAGAAAATGTGTTTTATTTCATAAATGGAATCTACAAAGTATGCACATTCTACGTCATAACGACTTTCTATAGTTTGTGCATGTGTCCGGAAATAAGAAAAGCTTACTTCCCCCATTTTTTAAAATTACAGCTTCTAGAAGGTTTACATGATTTCTTAAAAAACACGAGTTTTTAGAAAATGTGTTTTATTTCATCAATGGAATGAACAAAGTATGCACATTCTACGTCATAACAACTTTCTATAGTTTGCGCATGCGTTTGGAAATAAGAAAAGCTTACTTCCCCCGTTTTTTAAAATCACAGCTTCTAGAAGGTTTATATGATTTCTTAAAAAACACGAGTTTTTAGAAAATGTGTTTTATTTCATAAATGGAATCTACAAAGCATGCACATTCTACGTCATAACGACTTTCTATAGTTTGCGCATGCGTCCTGAAATAAGAAAAGCTTACTTCCATCGTTTTTTAAAATCACAGCTTCTAGAAGGTTTACATTATTTGGTAAAAAACACGAGTTTTTAGAAAATGTGTTTTATTTCATAAATGGAATCTACAAAGTATGCACATTCTACGTCATAATGACTTTCTATACTTTGTGCATGCGTCCGGAAATAATAAAAGCTTACTTCGCCCGTTTTTTAAAATCACAGCTTCTAGAAGGTTTAGATGATTTCTTAAAAAACAAGAGTTTTTAGAAAATGTGTTTTATTTGATAAATGGAATCAACAAAGTATGCACATTCTACGTCATAACGGCTTTCAATAGTTTGCGCATGCATTTGGAAATAAGAAAAGCTTACTTCCCCCGTTTTTTAAAATCACAGCTTCTAGAAGGTTTACATGATATCTTAAAAGACACGAGTTTTTAGAAAATGTGTTTTATTTCATAAATGGAATCAACAAAGTATGCACATTCTACGTCATAACGACTATCTATAGTTTGCGCATGCGTTCGGAAATAAGAAAAGCTTACTTCCCCCATTTTTTAAAATCACAGCTTCTAGAAGGTTTACATGGTTTCTTAAAAAACACGAGTTTTTAGAAAATGTGTTTTATTTCATAAATGGAATCAACAATGTATGCACATTCTTCATCATAACGACTTTCTGTAGTTTGCGCATCCGTCCGGAAATAAGAAAAGCTTACTTTCACAGTTTTTTAAAATCACAGCATCTAGAAGGTTTACATGATTTCTAAAAAAACACGAGTTTTTAGAAAATGTGTTTTATTTCATAAATGGAATCAACAAAGTATGCACATTCTACGTCATAACGACATTCTATAGTTTGCGCATTCGTCCGGAAATAAGAAAAGCTTACTTCCACCGTTTTTTAAAATCACAGCTTCTAGAAGGTTTACATGATTTCTTAAAAAACACGAGTTTTTAGAAAATGTGTTTTATTTCATAAATGGAATCAACAATGTATGCACATTCTACGTCATAACGACTTTCTATAGTTTGCGCATGCGCCCGGAAATAAGAAAAGCTCACTTCCACCATTTTTTAAAATCACAGCTTCTAGAAGGTTTACATGATTTCTAAAAGAACATGAGTTTTTAGAAAATGTGTTTATTTCATAAATGGAATCAACAAAGTATGCACATTCTACCTCATAACGACTTTCTATAGTTTGCGCATTCGTCCGGAAATAAGAAAAGCTTACTTCCCCCCTTTTTTAAAAATCATAACTTCTAGAAGGTTTACATGATTTCTTAAAAAACATGAGTTTTTAGAGAATGTGTTTTATTTCATAAATGGAATCAACAAAGTATGCACATTCTACGTCCTAACGACATTCTATAGTTTGCGCATGCGTTTGGAAATAACAAAAGCTTACTTCCCCCGTTTTTTAAAATCACAGCTTCTAGAACGTTTACATGGTTTTTTAAAAAACACGAGTTTTTAGAAAATGTTTTTTATTTCATAAATGGAATCATCAATGTATGCACATTCTACGTCATAACAATTTTCTATAGTTTGCGCATGCTTCCGGAAATAAGAAAAGCTTACTTCACCCGTTTTTTAAAATCACAGCTTCTAGAAGTTTACATGATTTCTAAAAAAACATGAGTTTTTAGAAAATGTGTTTTATTTCTTAAATGGAATCAACAAAGTATGCACATTCTACGTCATAAAGACGTTCTATAGTTTGCGCATTCGTCCGGAAATAAGAAAAGCTTACTTCCACCGTTTTTTAAAATCACAGCTTCTAGAAGGTTTGCATGATTTCTTAAAAAACATGAGTTTTTATAAAATGTGTTTTATTTCATAAATGGAATCAACAAAGTATGCACATTACACCTCATAACGACTTTCTATAGTTTGCGCATTCGTCCGGAAATCAGAAAAGCTTACTTCCACCGTTTTTTCAAATCACAGCTTCTAGAAGGTTTACATGATTTCTTATAAAACACGAGTTTTTAGAAATTTGTTTTATTTCATAAATGGAATCAACAAAGTATGCACATTCTACGTCATAACGACTTTCTATAGTTTGCGCATGCGTCCGGAAATAAGAAAAGCTTACTTGCACCGTTTTTTAAAATCACAGCTTTTAGAAGGTTTACATGATTTCTTAAAAAACACGAATTTTTAGAAAATGTGTTTTATTTCATAAATGGAATCTACAAAGTATGCACATTCTACCTCATAACGACTTTCTATAGTTTGCGCATTCGTTTGAAATAAGAAAAGCTTACTTCCACCGTTTTTTAAAATCACAGCTTCTAGAAGGTTTACATGATTTCCTAAAAAACACGAGTTTTTAGAAAATGTGTTTTATTTCCTATATGGAATCTACAAAGTATTCACATTCTACGTCATAAGGACTTTCTATAGTTTGCGCATGCGTCCGGAAATAAGAAAAGCTTACTTCCATCGTTTTTCAAAATCACAACTTCTAGAAGGTTTACATGATTTTTTAAAAAACACTAGTTTTTAGAAAATGTGTTTTATTTCATAAATGGAATCAAAAAAGTATGCACATACTACGTCATAATTACTTTCTATAGTTTTCGCATGCGTTTGGAAATAAGAAAAGCTTCCTTCCCCGGTTTTTTAGAATCACAGCTTCTAGAAGGTTTAGAAGATTTGTTAAAAAACATGAGTTTTTAGAAAATGTGTTTTATTTCATAAATGGAATCAACAAAGTATGCACATTGTACGTCATAACGACTTTCTATAGTTTGCGCATGCGTCCGGAAAAAAGAAAAGCTTACTTCCCCCGTTTTTTAAAATCACGGCTTCTAGAAGGTTTACATGATTTCGTAAAAAACACGAGATTTTAGAAAATGTGTTTTATTTCATAAATGGAATCAACAAAGTATGCACATTCTACGTCATAACGACTTTCTATAGTTTGCGCATGCGTCCGGAAATAAGAAAAGCTTACTTCCTCCGTTTTTAAAAATAATAGCTTCAAGAAAGTTTCCATGATTTCGTAAAAAACACGAGTTTTTAGAAAATGTGTTTTATTTCATAAAAGGAATCTACAAAGTATGCACATTCTACGTCATAACGACTTTCTATAGTTTGCGCATTCATCCGGAAATAAGAAAAGCTTACTTCCCCTGTTTTTTAAAATCACAGCTTCTAGAAGGTTTACATGATTTCGTAAAAAACACGACTTTTTAGAAAATGTGTTTTATTTCATAAATGGAATCTACAAAGTATGCACATTCTACGTCATAATGAATTTCTATAGTTTGCGCATGCATCCAGAAATAAGAAAAGCTTACTTCCCAAGTTTTTTAAAATCACAGCTTTTAGAAGGTTTACATGATTTCTTAAAAAACACGAGTTTTTAGAAAATGTGTTTTATTTCATAAATGGAATCAACAAAGTATGCACATTCTACGTCATAATGACTTTCTATAGTTTACGCATGCGTCCGGAAAGAAGAAACGATTACTTCCACCATTTTTTAAAATCACAGCTTCTAGAAGGTTTACATGATTTCGTAAAAAACATGAGTTTTTAGAAAATGTGCTTTATTTCATAAATGGAATCTACAAAGTATGCACATTCTATGTCATAATGACTTTCTATAGTTTGCGCATGCGTCCGGAAATAAGAAAAGCTTACTTCCCCTGTTTTTTAAAATCACAGCTTCTAGTAGGATTACATGAGTTCTTAAAAAACACGAGTTTTTAGAAAATGTGTTTTATTTCATAAATGGAATCAACAAAGTATGCACATTCTACGTCATAACGACTTTCTATAATTTGCGCATGCGTTTGGAAATAAGAAAAGCTTACTTCCCCCGTTTTTTAAAATCACAACGTCTAGAAGATTTACATGATTTCTTAAAAAACACGAGTTTTTAGAAAATGTGTTTTATTTCATAAATGGAATCAACAAAGTATGCACATTCTACGTCATAACGGCTTTCTATAGTTTGCCCATGCGTCTGGAAATAAGAAAAGCTTACTTCCCCCCGTTTTTTAAAATCACAGCTTCTAGAAGGTTTAGATGATTTCGTAAAAAACACGAGTTTTTAGAAAATGTGTTTTATTTCATAAATGGAATCTACAAAGTATGCACATTCTACGTCATAACGACTTTCTATAGTTTGCGCATGCGTCCGGAAATAAGAAACGCTTACTTCCACCGTTTTTTTAAATCACAGCTTCTAGAAGGTTTACATGCTTTGGTAAAAAACACGAGTTTTTGGAAAATGTGTTTTATTTCATAAATGGAATCTACAAAGTATGTACATTCTACGTCATAACGACTTTCTATAGTTTGTGCATGCGTCCGGAAATAAGAAAAGCTTACTTCCCCCGTTTTTTAAAATCACACCTTCTAGAAGGTTTAGAGGATTTCTTAAAAAACACGAGTTTTTAGAAAATGTGTTTTATTTCATAAATGGAATCTACAAAGTATGCACATTCTACGTCATAACGACTTTCTATAGTTTGCGCATGCGTCCGTAAATAAGAAAAGCTTACTTCCCCCGTTTTTTAAAATCACAGCTTCTAGAAGGTTTACATGATTTCTTAAAAAACACGAGTTTTTAGAAAATGTGTTTTATTTCATAAATCGAATCAACAAAGTATGCACATTCTACGTCATAACGACTTTCTATAGTTTGTGCATGCATTTGGAAATAAGAAAAGCTCACTTTCCCCGTTTTTTAAAATCACAGCTTCTAGAAGGTTTACATGATTTCTTAAAAAACACGAGTTTTTAGAAAATGTGTTTTATTTCATAAATGGAATCAAGAAAGTATGCACATTCTACGTCATAACGACTTTCTATAGTTTGTGCATGCATCCGGAAATAACAAAAGCTTACTTCCACCGTTTTTTAAAAGCACAGCTTCTAGAAGGTTTACATGATTTCTTAAAAAACACGAGTTTTTAGAAAATGTGTTTTATTTCATAAATGGAATCAAGAAAGTATGCACATTCTACGTCATAACGACGTTCAATAGTTTGAGCATTCGTCCGGAAATAAGAAAAGCTTACTTCCACCGTTATTTAAAATCATAGCTTCTAGAAGATTTACAAGATTTCGTAAAAAACACGAGTTTTTAGAAAATGTGTTTTATTTCATAAATGGAATCTACAAAGTACGCACATTCTACGTCATAAAGACTTTCTATAGTTTGCGCATGCGTATGGAAATAAGAAAAGATTACTTCCCCCATTTTTTAAAATCACAACTTCTAGAAGGTTTACATGATTTCTTAAAAAACACGAGTTTTTAGAAAATGTGTTTTATTTCATAAATGGAATCGACAAAGTATGCACATTCTACGTCATAACGACTTTCTATAGTTTGCGCATGCGTCCGGAAATAAGAAAAGCTTACTTCCACCGTTTTTTTAAATCACAGCTTCTAGAAGGTTTACATGATTTGGTAAAAAACACGAATTTTTAGAAAATGTGTTTTATTTCATAAATGGAATCTACAAAGTATGTACATTCTACGTCATAACGACTTTCTATAGATTGTGCATGCGTCCGGAAATAAGAAAAGCTTACTTCCCCCGTTTTCTAAAATCACACCTTCTAGAAGGTTTAGAGGATTTCTTAAAAAACACGAGTTTTTAGAAAATGTGTTTTATTTCATAAATGGAATCTACAAAGTATGCACATTCTACGTCATAACGACTTTCTATAGTTTGCGCATGCGTCCGGAAATAAGAAAAGCTTACTTCCCCCGTTTTTTAAAATCACAGCTTCTAGAAGGTTTACATGATTTCTTAAAAAACACGAGTTTTTAGAAAATGTGTTTTATTTCATAAATTGAATCAACAAAGTATGCACATTCTACGTCATAACGACTTTCTATAGTTTGTGCATGCATTTGGAAATAAGAAAAGTTCACTTTCCCCGTTTTTTAAAATCACAGCTTCTAGAATGTTTACATGATTTCTTAAAAAACACGAGTTTTTAGAAAATCTGTTTTATTTCATAAATGGAATCAACAAAGTATGCACATTCTACGTCATAACGACTTTCTATAGTTTGCGCATTCATCCGGAAATAAGAAATGCTTACTTCCACCGTTTTTTAAAATCACAGCTTCTAGAAGGTTTACATGATTTCGTAAAAAGCACTTGTTTTTAGAAAATGTGCTTTATTTCATAAATGGAATCTACAAAGTATGCACATTCTATGTCATAACGACTTTCTATAGTTTGCGCATGCATCCGGAAATAACAAAAGCTTACTTCCACCGTTTTTTTAAATCACAGCTTCTAGAAGGTTTACATGATTTCGTAAAAAACTTGAGTTTTTAGAAAATGTGTTTTATTTCATAAATGGAATCTACAAAGTATGCACATTCTACGTCATAAAGACTTTCTATAGTTTGCGCACCGCGTTTGGAAATAAGAAAAGATTACTTCCCCCATTTTTTAAAATCACAGCTTCTAGAAGGTTTACATGATTTCTTAAAAAACACGAGTTTTTAGAAAATGTGTTTTATTTCATAAATGGAATCGACAAAGTATGCACATTCTACGTCATAACGAATTTCTATAGTTTGCGCATGCGTCCGGAAATAAGAAAAGCTTACTTCCACCGTTTTTTTAAATCACAGCTTCTAGAAGGTTTACATGATTTGGTAAAAAACATGAGTTTTTAGAAAATGTGTTTTATTTCATAAATGGAATCTAGAAAGTATGCACATTCTATGTCATAACGAATTTCTATAGTTTGCGCATTCATCCGGAAATAAGAAAAGCTTACTTCCACCGTTTTTTAAAATCACAGCTTCTAGAAGGTTTACATGATTTCGTAAAAAACACGAGTTTTTAGAAAAAGTGTTTTATTTCATAAATGGAATCTACAAAGTATGCACATTCTACGTCATAACGACTTTCTATAGTTTGCGCATGCGTCCGTAAATAAGAAAAGCTTACTTCCCCCGTTTTTTAAAATCACAGCTTCTAGAAGGTTTACATGATTTCTTAAAAAACACGAGTTTTTAGAAAATGTGTTTTATTTCATAAATCGAATCAACAAAGTATGCACATTCTACGTCATAACGACTTTCTATAGTTTGTGCATGCATTTGGAAATAAGAAAAGCTCACTTTCCCCGTTTTTTAAAATCACAGCTTCTAGAAGGTTTACATGATTTCTTAAAAAACACGAGTTTTTAGAAAATCTGTTTTATTTCATAAATGGAATCAACAAAGTATGCACATTCTACGTCATAACGACTTTCTATAGTTTGTGCATGCATCCGGAAATAACAAAAGCTTACTTCCACCGTTTTTTAAAAGCACAGCTTCTAGAAGGTTTACATGATTTCTTAAAAAACACGAGTTTTTAGAAAATGTGTTTTATTTCATAAATGGAATCAAGAAAGTATGCACATTCTACGTCATAACGAAGTTCAATAGTTTGAGCATTCGTCCGGAAATAAGAAAAGCTTACTTCCACTGTTTTTTAAAATCATAGCTTCTAGAAGATTTACAAGATTTCGTAAAAAACACGAGTTTTTAGAAAATGTGTTTTATTTCATAAATGGAATCTAAAAAGTACGCACATTCTACGTCATAAAGACTTTCTATAGTTTGTGCATGCGTCCGGAAATAAGAAAAGCTTACTTCCCCCGTTTTTAAAATCACACCTTCTAGAAGGTTTAGAGGATTTCTTAAAAAACACGAGTTTTTAGAAAATGTGTTTTATTTCATAAATGGAATTGACAAAGTGTGCACCATCTACGTCATAACGACTTTCTATAGTTTGCGCATACGTTTCGAAATAAGAAAAGCTTACTTCCCCCATTTTTTAAAATCACAGATTCTAGAAGGTTTACATGATTTCTTAAAAAACATGAGTTTTTAGAAAATGTGTTTTATTTCATAAATGGAATCTACAAAGTATGCACATTTTACGTCATAACGACTTTTTAGAATTTGCGCATGCGTCCAGAAATAAGAAAAGCTTACTTCCACCGTTTTTTAAAATCACAGCTTTTAGAAGTTTTACATGATTTCTTAAAAAAAACGAGTTTTTAGAAAATGTGTTTTATTTCCTAAATGGAATCTACAAAGTATGCACATTCTACGTCATAACGATTTTCTATAGTTTGTGCATGTGTCCGGAAATAAGAAAAGCTTACTTCCCCCATTTTTTAAAATTATAGCTTCTAGAAGGTTTACATGATTTCTTAAAAAACACGAGTTTTTAGAAAATGTGTTTTATTTCATAAATGGAATGAACAAAGTATGCACATTCTACGTCATAACAACTTTCTATAGTTTGCGCATGCGTTTGGAAATAAGAAAAGCTTACTTCCCCCGTTTTTTAAAATCACAGCTTCTAGAAGGTTTACATGATTTCTTAAAAAACACGAGTTTTTAGGAAATGTGTTTTATTTCATAAATGGAATCTACAAAGCATGCACATTCTACGTCATAACGACTTTCTATAGTTTGCGCATGCGTCCTGAAATAAGAAAAGCTTACTTCCATCGTTTTTTAAAATCACAGCTTCTAGAAGGTTTACATTATTTGGTAAAAAACACGAGTTTTTAGAAAATGTGTTTTATTTCATAAATGGAATCTACAAAGTATGCACATTCTACGTCATAATGACTTTCTATAGTTTGTGCATGCGTCTGGAAATAAGAAAAGCTTACTTCGCCCGTTTTTTAAAATCACAGCTTCTAGAAGGTTTAGATGATTTCTTAAAAAACATGAGTTTTTACAAAATGTGTTTTATTTGATAAATGGAATCAACAAAGTATGCACATTCTATATCATAACGGCTTTCAATAGTTTGCGCATGCATTTGGAAATAAGAAAAGCTTACTTCCCCCGTTTTTTAAAATCACAGCTTCTAGAAGGTTTACATGATTTCTTAAAAGACATGAGTTTTTAGAAAATGTGTTTTATTTCATAAATGGAATCAACAAGGTATGCACATTCTACGTCATAACGACTTTCTATAGTTTGCGCATGCGTTCGGAAATAAGAAAAGCTTACTTCCCCCATTTTTTAAAATCACAGCTTCTAGAAGATTTACGTGGTTTCTTAAAAAACACGAGTTTTTAGAAAATGTGTTTTATTTCATAAATGGAATCAACAATGTATGCACATTCTTCATCATAACGACTTTCTGTAGTTTGCGCATCCGTCCGGAAATAAGAAAAGCTTACTTTCACAGTTTTTTAAAATCACAGCATCTAGAAGGTTTACATGATTTCTAAAAAAACACGAGTTTTTAGAAAATGTGTTTTATTTCATAAATGGAATCAACAAAGTATGCACATTCTACGTCATAACGACATTCTATAGTTTGCGCATTCATCCGGAAATAAGAAAAGCTTACTTCCACCGTTTTTTAAAATCACAACTTCTAGAAGGTTTACATGATTTCTTAAAAAACACGAGTTTTTAGAAAATGTGTTTTATTTCATAAATGGAATCGACAAAGTATGCACATTCTACGTCATAACGACTTTCTATAGTTTGCGCATGCGTCCGGAAGTAAGAAAAGCTTACTTCCACCGTTTTTTAAAATCACAGCTTCTAGAAGGTTTACATGATTTAGTAAAAAACACGAGTTTTTAGAAAATGTGTTTTATTTCATAAATGGAATCTACAAAGTATGCACATTCTACGTCATAACGGCTTTCTATAGTTTGCCCATGCGTCTGGAAATAAGAAAAGCTTACTTCCCCCATTTTTTAAAATCACAGCTTCTAGAAGGTTTAGATGATTTCGTAAAAAACACGAGTTTTTAGAAAATGTGCTTTATTTCATAAATGGAATCTACAAAGTATGCACATTCGATGTCATAATGACTTTCTATAGTTTGCGCATGCGTCCGGAAATAACAAAAGCTTACTTCCACCGTTTTTTTAAATCACAGCTTCTAGAAGGTTTACATGATTTCGTAAAAAAACTTGAGTTTTTAGAAAATGTGTTTTATTTCATAAATGGAATCTACAAAGTATGCACATTCTACGTCATAAAGACTTTCTATAGTTTGCGCACGCGTTTGGAAATAACAAAAGATTACTTCCCCCATTTTTTAAAATCACAACTTCTAGAAGGTTTACATGATTTCTTAAAAAACACGAGTTTTTAGAAAATGTGTTTTATTTCATAAATGGAATCGACAAAGTATGCACATTCTACGTCATAACGAATTTCTATAGTTTGCGCATGCGTCCAGAAATAAGAAAAGCTTACTTCCACCGTTTTTTTAAATCACAGCTTCTAGAAGGTTTACATGATTTGGTAAAAAACATGAGTTTTTAGAAAATGTGTTTTATTTCATAAATGGAATCTACAAAGTATGCACATTCTACGTCATAACGACTTTCTATAGTTTGCGCATGCGTCCGGAAATAAGAAAAGCTTACTTCCCCTGTTTTTTAAAATCACAGCTTCTAGTAGGATTACATGAGTTCTTAAAAAACACGAGTTTTTAGAAAATGTGTTTTATTTCATAAATGGAATCAACAAAGTATGCACATTCTACGTCATAACGACTTTCTATAATTTGCGCATGCGTTTGGAAATAAGAAAAGCTTACTTCCCCCGTTTTTTAAAATCACAACGTCTAGAAGATTTACATGATTTCTTAAAAAACACGAGTTTTTAGAAAATGTGTTTTATTTCATAAATGGAATCAACAAAGTATGCACATTCTACGTCATAACGGCTTTCTATAGTTTGCCCATGCGTCTGGAAATAAGAAAAGCTTACTTCCCCCGTTTTTTAAAATCACAGCTTCTAGAAGGTTTAGATGATTTCGTAAAAAACACGAGTTTTTAGAAAATGTGTTTTATTTCATAAATGGAATCTACAAAGTATGCACATTCTACGTCATAACGACTTTCTATAGTTTGCGCATGCGTCCGGAAATAAGAAACGCTTACTTCCACCGTTTTTTTAAATCACAGCTTCTAGAAGGTTTACATGCTTTGGTAAAAAACACGAGTTTTTGGAAAATGTGTTTTATTTCATAAATGGAATCTACAAAGTATGTACATTCTACGTCATAACGACTTTCTATAGTTTGTGCATGCGTCCGGAAATAAGAAAAGCTTACTTCCCCCGTTTTTTAAAATCACACCTTCTAGAAGGTTTAGAGGATTTCTTAAAAAACACGAGTTTTTAGAAAATGTGTTTTATTTCATAAATGGAATCTACAAAGTATGCACATTCTACGTCATAACGACTTTCTATAGTTTGCGCATGCGTCCGTAAATAAGAAAAGCTTACTTCCCCCGTTTTTTAAAATCACAGCTTCTAGAAGGTTTACATGATTTCTTAAAAAACACGAGTTTTTAGAAAATGTGTTTTATTTCATAAATCGAATCAACAAAGTATGCACATTCTACGTCATAACGACTTTCTATAGTTTGTGCATGCATTTGGAAATAAGAAAAGCTCACTTTCCCCGTTTTTTAAAATCACAGCTTCTAGAAGGTTTACATGATTTCTTAAAAAACACGAGTTTTTAGAAAATGTGTTTTATTTCATAAATGGAATCAAGAAAGTATGCACATTCTACGTCATAACGACTTTCTATAGTTTGTGCATGCATCCGGAAATAACAAAAGCTTACTTCCACCGTTTTTTAAAAGCACAGCTTCTAGAAGGTTTACATGATTTCTTAAAAAACACGAGTTTTTAGAAAATGTGTTTTATTTCATAAATGGAATCAAGAAAGTATGCACATTCTACGTCATAACGACGTTCAATAGTTTGAGCATTCGTCCGGAAATAAGAAAAGCTTACTTCCACCGTTATTTAAAATCATAGCTTCTAGAAGATTTACAAGATTTCGTAAAAAACACGAGTTTTTAGAAAATGTGTTTTATTTCATAAATGGAATCTACAAAGTACGCACATTCTACGTCATAAAGACTTTCTATAGTTTGCGCATGCGTTTGGAAATAAGAAAAGATTACTTCCCCCATTTTTTAAAATCACAACTTCTAGAAGGTTTACATGATTTCTTAAAAAACACGAGTTTTTAGAAAATGTGTTTTATTTCATAAATGGAATCGACAAAGTATGCACATTCTACGTCATAACGACTTTCTATAGTTTGCGCATGCGTCCGGAAATAAGAAAAGCTTACTTCCACCGTTTTTTTAAATCACAGCTTCTAGAAGGTTTACATGATTTGGTAAAAAACACGAATTTTTAGAAAATGTGTTTTATTTCATAAATGGAATCTACAAAGTATGTACATTCTACGTCATAACGACTTTCTATAGATTGTGCATGCGTCCGGAAATAAGAAAAGCTTACTTCCCCCGTTTTCTAAAATCACACCTTCTAGAAGGTTTAGAGGATTTCTTAAAAAACACGAGTTTTTAGAAAATGTGTTTTATTTCATAAATGGAATCTACAAAGTATGCACATTCTACGTCATAACGACTTTCTATAGTTTGCGCATGCGTCCGGAAATAAGAAAAGCTTACTTCCCCCGTTTTTTAAAATCACAGCTTCTAGAAGGTTTACATGATTTCTTAAAAAACACGAGTTTTTAGAAAATGTGTTTTATTTCATAAATTGAATCAACAAAGTATGCACATTCTACGTCATAACGACTTTCTATAGTTTGTGCATGCATTTGGAAATAAGAAAAGTTCACTTCCCCCGTTTTTTAAAATCACAGCTTCTAGAATGTTTACATGATTTCTTAAAAAACACGAGTTTTTAGAAAATCTGTTTTATTTCATAAATGGAATCAACAAAGTATGCACATTCTACGTCATAACGACTTTCTATAGTTTGCGCATTCATCCGGAAATAAGAAATGCTTACTTCCACCGTTTTTTAAAATCACAGCTTCTAGAAGGTTTACATGATTTCGTAAAAAGCACTTGTTTTTAGAAAATGTGCTTTATTTCATAAATGGAATCTACAAAGTATGCACATTCTATGTCATAACGACTTTCTATAGTTTGCGCATGCATCCGGAAATAACAAAAGCTTACTTCCACCGTTTTTTTAAATCACAGCTTCTAGAAGGTTTACATGATTTCGTAAAAAACTTGAGTTTTTAGAAAATGTGTTTTATTTCATAAATGGAATCTACAAAGTATGCACATTCTACGTCATAAAGACTTTCTATAGTTTGCGCACGCGTTTGGAAATAAGAAAAGATTACTTCCCCCATTTTTTAAAATCACAGCTTCTAGAAGGTTTACATGATTTCTTAAAAAACACGAGTTTTTAGAAAATGTGTTTTATTTCATAAATGGAATCGACAAAGTATGCACATTCTACGTCATAACGAATTTCTATAGTTTGCGCATGCGTCCGGAAATAAGAAAAGCTTACTTCCACCGTTTTTTTAAATCACAGCTTCTAGAAGGTTTACATGATTTGGTAAAAAACATGAGTTTTTAGAAAATGTGTTTTATTTCATAAATGGAATCTAGAAAGTATGCACATTCTATGTCATAACGAATTTCTATAGTTTGCGCATTCATCCGGAAATAAGAAAAGCTTACTTCCACCGTTTTTTAAAATCACAGCTTCTAGAAGGTTTACATGATTTCGTAAAAAACACGAGTTTTTAGAAAAAGTGTTTTATTTCATAAATGGAATCTACAAAGTATGCACATTCTACGTCATAACGACTTTCTATAGTTTGCGCATGCGTCCGTAAATAAGAAAAGCTTACTTCCCCCGTTTTTTAAAATCACAGCTTCTAGAAGGTTTACATGATTTCTTAAAAAACACGAGTTTTTAGAAAATGTGTTTTATTTCATAAATCGAATCAACAAAGTATGCACATTCTACGTCATAACGACTTTCTATAGTTTGTGCATGCATTTGGAAATAAGAAAAGCTCACTTTCCCCGTTTTTTAAAATCACAGCTTCTAGAAGGTTTACATGATTTCTTAAAAAACACGAGTTTTTAGAAAATCTGTTTTATTTCATAAATGGAATCAACAAAGTATGCACATTCTACGTCATAACGACTTTCTATAGTTTGTGCATGCATCCGGAAATAACAAAAGCTTACTTCCACCGTTTTTTAAAAGCACAGCTTCTAGAAGGTTTACATGATTTCTTAAAAAACACGAGTTTTTAGAAAATGTGTTTTATTTCATAAATGGAATCAAGAAAGTATGCACATTCTACGTCATAACGAAGTTCAATAGTTTGAGCATTCGTCCGGAAATAAGAAAAGCTTACTTCCACTGTTTTTTAAAATCATAGCTTCTAGAAGATTTACAAGATTTCGTAAAAAACACGAGTTTTTAGAAAATGTGTTTTATTTCATAAATGGAATCTAAAAAGTACGCACATTCTACGTCATAAAGACTTTCTATAGTTTGTGCATGCGTCCGGAAATAAGAAAAGCTTACTTCCCCCGTTTTTAAAATCACACCTTCTAGAAGGTTTAGAGGATTTCTTAAAAAACACGAGTTTTTAGAAAATGTGTTTTATTTCATAAATGGAATTGACAAAGTGTGCACCATCTACGTCATAACGACTTTCTATAGTTTGCGCATACGTTTCGAAATAAGAAAAGCTTACTTCCCCCATTTTTTAAAATCACAGATTCTAGAAGGTTTACATGATTTCTTAAAAAACATGAGTTTTTAGAAAATGTGTTTTATTTCATCAATGGAATCTACAAAGTATGCACATTTTACGTCATAACGACTTTTTAGAATTTGCGCATGCGTCCAGAAATAAGAAAAGCTTACTTCCACCGTTTTTTAAAATCACAGCTTTTAGAAGTTTTACATGATTTCTTAAAAAAAACGAGTTTTTAGAAAATGTGTTTTATTTCCTAAATGGAATCTACAAAGTATGCACATTCTACGTCATAACGATTTTCTATAGTTTGTGCATGTGTCCGGAAATAAGAAAAGCTTACTTCCCCCATTTTTTAAAATTATAGCTTCTAGAAGGTTTACATGATTTCTTAAAAAACACGAGTTTTTAGAAAATGTGTTTTATTTCATAAATGGAATGAACAAAGTATGCACATTCTACGTCATAACAACTTTCTATAGTTTGCGCATGCGTTTGGAAATAAGAAAAGCTTACTTCCCCCGTTTTTTAAAATCACAGCTTCTAGAAGGTTTACATGATTTCTTAAAAAACACGAGTTTTTAGGAAATGTGTTTTATTTCATAAATGGAATCTACAAAGCATGCACATTCTACGTCATAACGACTTTCTATAGTTTGCGCATGCGTCCTGAAATAAGAAAAGCTTACTTCCATCGTTTTTTAAAATCACAGCTTCTAGAAGGTTTACATTATTTGGTAAAAAACACGAGTTTTTAGAAAATGTGTTTTATTTCATAAATGGAATCTACAAAGTATGCACATTCTACGTCATAATGACTTTCTATAGTTTGTGCATGCGTCTGGAAATAAGAAAAGCTTACTTCGCCCGTTTTTTAAAATCACAGCTTCTAGAAGGTTTAGATGATTTCTTAAAAAACATGAGTTTTTACAAAATGTGTTTTATTTGATAAATGGAATCAACAAAGTATGCACATTCTATATCATAACGGCTTTCAATAGTTTGCGCATGCATTTGGAAATAAGAAAAGCTTACTTCCCCCGTTTTTTAAAATCACAGCTTCTAGAAGGTTTACATGATTTCTTAAAAGACATGAGTTTTTAGAAAATGTGTTTTATTTCATAAATGGAATCAACAAGGTATGCACATTCTACGTCATAACGACTTTCTATAGTTTGCGCATGCGTTCGGAAATAAGAAAAGCTTACTTCCCCCATTTTTTAAAATCACAGCTTCTAGAAGGTTTACGTGGTTTCTTAAAAAACACGAGTTTTTAGAAAATGTGTTTTATTTCATAAATGGAATCAACAATGTATGCACATTCTTCATCATAACGACTTTCTGTAGTTTGCGCATCCGTCCGGAAATAAGAAAAGCTTACTTTCACAGTTTTTTAAAATCACAGCATCTAGAAGGTTTACATGATTTCTAAAAAAACACGAGTTTTTAGAAAATGTGTTTTATTTCATAAATGGAATCAACAAAGTATGCACATTCTACGTCATAACGACATTCTATAGTTTGCGCATTCATCCGGAAATAAGAAAAGCTTACTTCCACCGTTTTTTAAAATCACAACTTCTAGAAGGTTTACATGATTTCTTAAAAAACACGAGTTTTTAGAAAATGTGTTTT
Organism: Larix kaempferi; assembly: GCA_027924585.1. NCBI lineage: Eukaryota > Viridiplantae > Streptophyta > Pinopsida > Pinales > Pinaceae > Larix > Larix kaempferi. The sequence continues at coordinate 41,450,241 of BSBM01000217.1, forward strand.
ATTTCATAAATGGAATCGACAAAGTATGCACATTCTACGTCATAACGACTTTCTATAGTTTGCGCATGCGTCCGGAAGTAAGAAAAGCTTACTTCCACCGTTTTTTAAAATCACAGCTTCTAGAAGGTTTACATGATTTAGTAAAAAACACGAGTTTTTAGAAAATGTGTTTTATTTCATAAATGGAATCTACAAAGTATGCACATTCTACGTCATAACGGCTTTCTATAGTTTGCCCATGCGTCTGGAAATAAGAAAAGCTTACTTCCCCCATTTTTTAAAATCACAGCTTCTAGAAGGTTTAGATGATTTCGTAAAAAACACGAGTTTTTAGAAAATGTGCTTTATTTCATAAATGGAATCTACAAAGTATGCACATTCGATGTCATAATGACTTTCTATAGTTTGCGCATGCGTCCGGAAATAACAAAAGCTTACTTCCACCGTTTTTTTAAATCACAGCTTCTAGAAGGTTTACATGATTTCGTAAAAAAACTTGAGTTTTTAGAAAATGTGTTTTATTTCATAAATGGAATCTACAAAGTATGCACATTCTACGTCATAAAGACTTTCTATAGTTTGCGCACGCGTTTGGAAATAACAAAAGATTACTTCCCCCATTTTTTAAAATCACAACTTCTAGAAGGTTTACATGATTTCTTAAAAAACACGAGTTTTTAGAAAATGTGTTTTATTTCATAAATGGAATCGACAAAGTATGCACATTCTACGTCATAACGAATTTCTATAGTTTGCGCATGCGTCCAGAAATAAGAAAAGCTTACTTCCACCGTTTTTTTAAATCACAGCTTCTAGAAGGTTTACATGATTTGGTAAAAAACATGAGTTTTTAGAAAATGTGTTTTATTTCATAAATGGAATCTACAAAGTATGCACATTCTACGTCATAACGACTTTCTATAGTTTGCGCATGCGTCCGGAAATAAGAAAAGCTTACTTCCCCCGTTTTTTAAAATCACAGCTTCTAGAAGGTTTACATGATTTCTTAAAAAACACGAGTTTTTAGAAAATGTGTTTTATTTCATAAATTGAATCAACAAAGTATGCACATTCTACGTCATAACGACTTTCTATAGTTTGCGCTTGCGTTTGGAAATAAGAAAAGCTTACTTCCCCCATTTTTTAAAATCACAGCTTCTAGAAGGTTTACATGATTTCTTAAAAAACACGAGTTTTTAGAAAATGTGTTTTATTTCATCAATGGAATCAAGAAAGTATGCACATTCTACGTCATAACGAAGTTCAATAGTTCGAGCATTCGTCCGGAAATAAGAAAAGCTTACTTCCACTGTTTTTTAAAATCATAGCTTCTAGAAGATTTACAAGATTTCGTAAAAAACACGAGTTTTTAGAAAATGTGTTTTATTTCATAAATGGAATCTACAAACTACGCACATTCTACGTCATAACGACTTTCTATAGTTTGTGCATGCGTCCGGAAATAAGAAAAGCTTACTTCCCCCGTTTTTTAAAATCACACCTTCTAGAAGGTTTAGAGGATTTCTTAAAAAACACGAGTTTTTAGAAAATGTGTTTTATTTCATAAATGGAATCGACAAAGTGTGCACCATCTACGTCATAACGACTTTCTATAGTTTGCGCATACGTTTCGAAATAAGAAAAGCTTACTTCCCCCATTTTTTAAAATCACAGCTTCTAGAAGGTTTACATGATTTCTTAAAAAACATGAGTTTTTAGAAAATGTGTTTTATTTCATAAATGGAATCTACAAAGTATGCACATTTTACGTCATAACGACTTTTTAGAGTTTGCGCATGCGTCCAGAAATAAGAAAAGCTTACTTCCACCGTTTTTTAAAATCACAGCTTCTAGAAGTTTTACATGATTTCTTAAAAAACACGAGTTTTTAGAAAATGTGTTTTATTTCATAAATGGAATCTACAAAGTATGCACATTCTACGTCATAACGACTTTCTATAGTTTGTGCATGTGTCCGGAAATAAGAAAAGCTTACTTCCCCCATTTTTTAAAATTACAGCTTCTAGAAGGTTTACATGATTTCTTAAAAAACACGAGTTTTTAGAAAATGTGTTTTATTTCATCAATGGAATGAACAAAGTATGCACATTCTACGTCATAACAACTTTCTATAGTTTGCGCATGCGTTTGGAAATAAGAAAAGCTTACTTCCCCCGTTTTTTAAAATCACAGCTTCTAGAAGGTTTATATGATTTCTTAAAAAACACGAGTTTTTAGAAAATGTGTTTTATTTCATAAATGGAATCTACAAAGCATGCACATTCTACGTCATAACGACTTTCTATAGTTTGCGCATGCGTCCTGAAATAAGAAAAGCTTACTTCCATCGTTTTTTAAAATCACAGCTTCTAGAAGGTTTACATTATTTGGTAAAAAACACGAGTTTTTAGAAAATGTGTTTTATTTCATAAATGGAATCTACAAAGTATGCACATTCTACGTCATAATGACTTTCTATACTTTGTGCATGCGTCCGGAAATAATAAAAGCTTACTTCGCCCGTTTTTTAAAATCACAGCTTCTAGAAGGTTTAGATGATTTCTTAAAAAACAAGAGTTTTTAGAAAATGTGTTTTATTTGATAAATGGAATCAACAAAGTATGCACATTCTACGTCATAACGGCTTTCAATAGTTTGCGCATGCATTTGGAAATAAGAAAAGCTTACTTCCCCCGTTTTTTAAAATCACAGCTTCTAGAAGGTTTACATGATATCTTAAAAGACACGAGTTTTTAGAAAATGTGTTTTATTTCATAAATGGAATCAACAAAGTATGCACATTCTACGTCATAACGACTATCTATAGTTTGCGCATGCGTTCGGAAATAAGAAAAGCTTACTTCCCCCATTTTTTAAAATCACAGCTTCTAGAAGGTTTACATGGTTTCTTAAAAAACACGAGTTTTTAGAAAATGTGTTTTATTTCATAAATGGAATCAACAATGTATGCACATTCTTCATCATAACGACTTTCTGTAGTTTGCGCATCCGTCCGGAAATAAGAAAAGCTTACTTTCACAGTTTTTTAAAATCACAGCATCTAGAAGGTTTACATGATTTCTAAAAAAACACGAGTTTTTAGAAAATGTGTTTTATTTCATAAATGGAATCAACAAAGTATGCACATTCTACGTCATAACGACATTCTATAGTTTGCGCATTCGTCCGGAAATAAGAAAAGCTTACTTCCACCGTTTTTTAAAATCACAGCTTCTAGAAGGTTTACATGATTTCTTAAAAAACACGAGTTTTTAGAAAATGTGTTTTATTTCATAAATGGAATCAACAATGTATGCACATTCTACGTCATAACGACTTTCTATAGTTTGCGCATGCGCCCGGAAATAAGAAAAGCTTACTTCCACCATTTTTTAAAATCACAGCTTCTAGAAGGTTTACATGATTTCTAAAAAAACATGAGTTTTTAGAAAATGTGTTTATTTCATAAATGGAATCAACAAAGTATGCACATTCTACCTCATAACGACTTTCTATAGTTTGCGCATTCGTCCGGAAATAAGAAAAGCTTACTTCCCCCTTTTTTAAAAATCATAACTTCTAGAAGGTTTACATGATTTCTTAAAAAACATGAGTTTTTAGAGAATGTGTTTTATTTCATAAATGGAATCAACAAAGTATGCACATTCTACGTCCTAACGACATTCTATAGTTTGCGCATGCGTTTGGAAATAACAAAAGCTTACTTCCCCCGTTTTTTAAAATCACAGCTTCTAGAACGTTTACATGGTTTTTTAAAAAACACGAGTTTTTAGAAAATGTTTTTTATTTCATAAATGGAATCATCAATGTATGCACATTCTACGTCATAACAATTTTCTATAGTTTGCGCATGCTTCCGGAAATAAGAAAAGCTTACTTCACCCGTTTTTTAAAATCACAGCTTCTAGAAGTTTACATGATTTCTAAAAAAACATGAGTTTTTAGAAAATGTGTTTTATTTCTTAAATGGAATCAACAAAGTATGCACATTCTACGTCATAAAGACGTTCTATAGTTTGCGCATTCGTCCGGAAATAAGAAAAGCTTACTTCCACCGTTTTTTAAAATCACAGCTTCTAGAAGGTTTGCATGATTTCTTAAAAAACATGAGTTTTTATAAAATGTGTTTTATTTCATAAATGGAATCAACAAAGTATGCACATTACACCTCATAACGACTTTCTATAGTTTGCGCATTCGTCCGGAAATCAGAAAAGCTTACTTCCACCGTTTTTTCAAATCACAGCTTCTAGAAGGTTTACATGATTTCTTATAAAACACGAGTTTTTAGAAATTTGTTTTATTTCATAAATGGAATCAACAAAGTATGCACATTCTACGTCATAACGACTTTCTATAGTTTGCGCATGCGTCCGGAAATAAGAAAAGCTTACTTGCACCGTTTTTTAAAATCACAGCTTTTAGAAGGTTTACATGATTTCTTAAAAAACACGAATTTTTAGAAAATGTGTTTTATTTCATAAATGGAATCTACAAAGTATGCACATTCTACCTCATAACGACTTTCTATAGTTTGCGCATTCGTTTGAAATAAGAAAAGCTTACTTCCACCGTTTTTTAAAATCACAGCTTCTAGAAGGTTTACATGATTTCCTAAAAAACACGAGTTTTTAGAAAATGTGTTTTATTTCCTATATGGAATCTACAAAGTATTCACATTCTACGTCATAAGGACTTTCTATAGTTTGCGCATGCGTCCGGAAATAAGAAAAGCTTACTTCCATCGTTTTTCAAAATCACAACTTCTAGAAGGTTTACATGATTTTTTAAAAAACACTAGTTTTTAGAAAATGTGTTTTATTTCATAAATGGAATCAAAAAGGTATGCACATTGTACGTCATAACGACTTTCTATAGTTTGCGCATGCGTCCGGAAAAAAGAAAAGCTTACTTCCCCCGTTTTTTAAAATCACGGCTTCTAGAAGGTTTACATGATTTCGTAAAAAACACGAGATTTTAGAAAATGTGTTTTATTTCATAAATGGAATCAACAAAGTATGCACATTCTACGTCATAACGACTTTCTATAGTTTGCGCATGCGTCCGGAAATAAGAAAAGCTTACTTCCTCCGTTTTTAAAAATAATAGCTTCAAGAAAGTTTCCATGATTTCGTAAAAAACACGAGTTTTTAGAAAATGTGTTTTATTTCATAAAAGGAATCTACAAAGTATGCACATTCTACGTCATAACGACTTTCTATAGTTTGCGCATTCATCCGGAAATAAGAAAAGCTTACTTCCCCTGTTTTTTAAAATCACAGCTTCTAGAAGGTTTACATGATTTCGTAAAAAACACGACTTTTTAGAAAATGTGTTTTATTTCATAAATGGAATCTACAAAGTATGCACATTCTACGTCATAATGAATTTCTATAGTTTGCGCATGCATCCAGAAATAAGAAAAGCTTACTTCCCAAGTTTTTTAAAATCACAGCTTTTAGAAGGTTTACATGATTTCTTAAAAAACACGAGTTTTTAGAAAATGTGTTTTATTTCATAAATGGAATCAACAAAGTATGCACATTCTACGTCATAATGACTTTCTATAGTTTACGCATGCGTCCGGAAAGAAGAAACGATTACTTCCACCATTTTTTAAAATCACAGCTTCTAGAAGGTTTACATGATTTCGTAAAAAACATGAGTTTTTAGAAAATGTGCTTTATTTCATAAATGGAATCTACAAAGTATGCACATTCTACGTCATAATGACTTTCTATAGTTTGCGCATGCGTCCGGAAATAAGAAAAGCTTACTTCCCCTGTTTTTTAAAATCACAGCTTCTAGTAGGATTACATGAGTTCTTAAAAAACACGAGTTTTTAGAAAATGTGTTTTATTTCATAAATGGAATCAACAAAGTATGCACATTCTACGTCATAACGACTTTCTATAATTTGCGCATGCGTTTGGAAATAAGAAAAGCTTACTTCCCCCGTTTTTTAAAATCACAACATTTAGAAGATTTACATGATTTCTTAAAAAACACGAGTTTTTAGAAAATGTGTTTTATTTCATAAATGGAATCAACAAAGTATGCACATTCTACGTCATAACGGCTTTCTATAGTTTGCCCATGCGTCTGGAAATAAGAAAAGCTTACTTCCCCCATTTTTTAAAATCACAGCTTCTAGAAGGTTTAGATGATTTCGTAAAAAACACGAGTTTTTAGAAAATGTGTTTTATTTCATAAATGGAATCTACAAAGTATGCACATTCTACGTCATAACGACTTTCTATAGTTTGCGCATGCGTCCGGAAATAAGAAACGCTTACTTCCACCGTTTTTTTAAATCACAGCTTCTAGAAGGTTTACATGATTTGGTAAAAAACACGAGTTTTTTGAAAATGTGTTTTATTTCATAAATGGAATCTACAAAGTATGTACATTCTACGTCATAACGACTTTCTATAGTTTGTGCATGCGTCCGGAAATAAGAAAAGCTTACTTCCCCCGTTTTTTAAAATCACACCTTCTAGAAGGTTTAGAGGATTTCTTAAAAAACACGAGTTTTTAGAAAATGTGTTTTATTCCATAAATGGAATCTACAAAGTATGCACATTCTACGTCATAACGACTTTCTATAGTTTGCGCATGCGTCCATAAATAAGAAAAGCTTACTTCCCCCGTTTTTTAAAATCACAGCTTCTAGAAGGTTTACATGATTTCTTAAAAAACACGAGTTTTTAGAAAATGTGTTTTATTTCATAAATCGAATCAACAAAGTATGCACATTCTACGTCATAACGACTTTCTATAGTTTGTGCATGCATTTGGAAATAAGAAAAGCTCACTTTCCCCGTTTTTTAAAATCACAGCTTCTAGAAGGTTTACATGATTTCTTAAAAAACACGAGTTTTTAGAAAATCTGTTTTATTTCATAAATGGAATCAAGAAAGTATGCACATTCTACGTCATAACGACTTTCTATAGTTTGTGCATGCATCCGGAAATAACAAAAGCTTACTTCCACCGTTTTTTAAAAGCACAGCTTCTAGAAGGTTTACATGATTTCTTAAAAAACACGAGTTTTTAGAAAATGTGTTTTATTTCATAAATGGAATCAAGAAAGTATGCACATTCTACGTCATAACGACGTTCAATAGTTTGAGCATTCGTCCGGAAATAAGAAAAGCTTACTTCCACCGTTATTTAAAATCATAGCTTCTAGAAGATTTACAAGATTTCGTAAAAAACACGAGTTTTTAGAAAATGTGTTTTATTTCATAAATGGAATCTACAAAGTACGCACATTCTACGTCATAAAGACTTTCTATAGTTTGCGCATGCGTTTGGAAAGAAGAAAAGATTACTTCCCCCATTTTTTAAAATCACAACTTCTAGAAGGTTTACATGATTTCTTAAAAAACACGAGTTTTTAGAAAATGTGTTTTATTTCATAAATGGAATCGACAAAGTATGCACATTCTACGTCATAACGACTTTCTATAGTTTGCGCATGCGTCCGAAAATAAGAAAAGCTTACTTCCACCGTTTTTTTAAATCACATCTTCTAGAAGGTTTACATGATTTGGTAAAAAACACGAATTTTTAGAAAATGTGTTTTATTTCATAAATGGAATCTACAAAGTATGTACATTCTACGTCATAACGACTTTCTATAGATTGTGCATGCGTCCGGAAATAAGAAAAGCTTACTTCCCCCGTTTTTTAAAATCACACCTTCTAGAAGGTTTAGAGGATTTCTTAAAAAACACGAGTTTTTAGAAAATGTGTTTTATTTCATAAATGGAATCTACAAAGTATGCACATTCTACGTCATAACGACTTTCTATAGTTTGCGCATGCGTCCGGAAATAAGAAAAGCTTACTTCCCCCGTTTTTTAAAATCACAGCTTCTAGAAGGTTTACATGATTTCTTAAAAAACACGAGTTTTTAGAAAATGTGTTTTATTTCATAAATTGAATCAACAAAGTATGCACATTCTACGTCATAACGACTTTCTATAGTTTGTGCATGCATTTGGAAATAAGAAAAGTTCACTTTCCCCGTTTTTTAAAATCACAGCTTCTAGAATGTTTACATGATTTCTTAAAAAACACGAGTTTTTAGAAAATCTGTTTTATTTCATAAATGGAATCAACAAAGTATGCACATTCTACGTCATAACGACTTTCTATAGTTTGCGCATTCATCCGGAAATAAGAAATGCTTACTTCCACCGTTTTTTAAAATCACAGCTTCTAGAAGGTTTACATGATTTCGTAAAAAGCACTTGTTTTTAGAAAATGTGCTTTATTTCATAAATGGAATCTACAAAGTATGCACATTCTATGTCATAACGACTTTCTATAGTTTGCGCATGCATCCGGAAATAACAAAAGCTTACTTCCACCGTTTTTTTAAATCACAGCTTCTAGAAGGTTTACATGATTTCGTAAAAAACTTGAGTTTTTAGAAAATGTGTTTTATTTCATAAATGGAATCTACAAAGTATGCACATTCTACGTCATAAAGACTTTCTATAGTTTGCGCACGCGTTTGGAAATAAGAAAAGATTACTTCCCCCATTTTTTAAAATCACAGCTTCTAGAAGGTTTACATGATTTCTTAAAAAACACGAGTTTTTAGAAAATGTGTTTTATTTCATAAATGGAATCGACAAAGTATGCACATTCTACGTCATAACGACTTTCTATAGTTTGCGCATGCGTCCGGAAATAAGAAAAGCTTACTTCCACCGTTTTTTTAAATCACAGCTTCTAGAAGGTTTACATGATTTGGTAAAAAACACGAGTTTTTGGAAAATGTGTTTTATTTCATAAATGGAATCTACAAAGTATGTACATTCTACGTCATAACGACTTTCTATAGTTTGTGCATGCGTCCGGAAATAAGAAAAGCTTACTTCCCCCGTTTTTTAAAATCACACCTTCTAGAAGGTTTAGAGGATTTCTTAAAAAACACGAGTTTTTAGAAAATGTGTTTTATTTCATAAATGGAATCTACAAAGTATGCACATTCTACGTCATAACGACTTTCTATAGTTTGCGCATGCGTCCGTAAATAAGAAAAGCTTACTTCCCCCGTTTTTTAAAATCACAGCTTCTAGAAGGTTTACATGATTTCTTAAAAAACACGAGTTTTTAGAAAATGTGTTTTATTTCATAAATCGAATCAACAAAGTATGCACATTCTACGTCATAACGACTTTCTATAGTTTGTGCATGCATTTGGAAATAAGAAAAGCTCACTTTCCCCGTTTTTTAAAATCACAGCTTCTAGAAGGTTTACATGATTTCTTAAAAAACACGAGTTTTTAGAAAATCTGTTTTATTTCATAAATGGAATCAACAAAGTATGCACATTCTACGTCATAACGACTTTCTATAGTTTGTGCATGCATCCGGAAATAACAAAAGCTTACTTCCACCGTTTTTTAAAAGCACAGCTTCTAGAAGGTTTACATGATTTCTTAAAAAACACGAGTTTTTAGAAAATGTGTTTTATTTCATAAATGGAATCAAGAAAGTATGCACATTCTACGTCATAACGAAGTTCAATAGTTTGAGCATTCGTCCGGAAATAAGAAAAGCTTACTTCCACTGTTTTTTAAAATCATAGCTTCTAGAAGATTTACAAGATTTCGTAAAAAACACGAGTTTTTAGAAAATGTGTTTTATTTCATAAATGGAATCTAAAAAGTACGCACATTCTACGTCATAAAGACTTTCTATAGTTTGTGCATGCGTCCGGAAATAAGAAAAGCTTACTTCCCCCGTTTTTAAAATCACACCTTCTAGAAGGTTTAGAGGATTTCTTAAAAAACACGAGTTTTTAGAAAATGTGTTTTATTTCATAAATGGAATTGACAAAGTGTGCACCATCTACGTCATAACGAATTTCTATAGTTTGCGCATACGTTTCGAAATAAGAAAAGCTTACTTCCCCCATTTTTTAAAATCACAGCTTCTAGAAGGTTTACATGATTTCTTAAAAAACATGAGTTTTTAGAAAATGTGTTTTATTTCATAAATGGAATCTACAAAGTATGCACATTTTACGTCATAACGACTTTTTAGAGTTTGCGCATGCGTCCAGAAATTAGAAAAGCTTACTTCCACCGTTTTTTAAAATCACAGCTTTTAGAAGTTTTACATGATTTCTTAAAAAAAACGAGTTTTTAGAAAATGTGTTTTATTTCCTAAATGGAATCTACAAAGTATGCACATTCTACGTCATAACGATTTTCTATAGTTTGTGCATGTGTCCGGAAATAAGAAAAGCTTACTTCCCCCATTTTTTAAAATTACAGCTTCTAGAAGGTTTACATGATTTCTTAAAAAACACGAGTTTTTAGAAAATGTGTTTTATTTCATAAATGGAATGAACAAAGTATGCACATTCTACGTCATAACAACTTTCTATAGTTTGCGCATGCGTTTGGAAATAAGAAAAGCTTACTTCCCCCGTTTTTTAAAATCACAGCTTCTAGAAGGTTTACATGATTTCTTAAAAAACACGAGTTTTTAGGAAATGTGTTTTATTTCATAAATGGAATCTACAAAGCATGCACATTCTACGTCATAACGACTTTCTATAGTTTGCGCATGCGTCCTGAAATAAGAAAAGCTTACTTCCATCGTTTTTTAAAATCACAGCTTCTAGAAGGTTTACATTATTTGGTAAAAAACACGAGTTTTTAGAAAATGTGTTTTATTTCATAAATGGAATCTACAAAGTATGCACATTCTACGTCATAATGACTTTCTATAGTTTGTGCATGCGTCTGGAAATAAGAAAAGCTTACTTCGCCCGTTTTTTAAAATCACAGCTTCTAGAAGGTTTAGATGATTTCTTAAAAAACATGAGTTTTTACAAAATGTGTTTTATTTGATAAATGGAATCAACAAAGTATGCACATTCTATATCATAACGGCTTTCAATAGTTTGCGCATGCATTTGGAAATAAGAAAAGCTTACTTCCCCCGTTTTTTAAAATCACAGCTTCTAGAAGGTTTACATGATTTCTTAAAAGACATGAGTTTTTAGAAAATGTGTTTTATTTCATAAATGGAATCAACAAGGTATGCACATTCTACGTCATAACGACTTTCTATAGTTTGCGCATGCGTTCGGAAATAAGAAAAGCTTACTTCCCCCATTTTTTAAAATCACAGCTTCTAGAAGGTTTACGTGGTTTCTTAAAAAACACGAGTTTTTAGAAAATGTGTTTTATTTCATAAATGGAATCAACAATGTATGCACATTCTTCATCATAACGACTTTCTGTAGTTTGCGCATCCGTCCGGAAATAAGAAAAGCTTACTTTCACAGTTTTTTAAAATCACAGCTTCTAGAAGGTTTACATGATTTCTTAAAAAACACGAGTTTTTAGAAAATGTGTTTTATTTCATAAATGGAATCGACAAAGTATGCACATTCTACGTCATAACGACTTTCTATAGTTTGCGCATGCGTCCGGAAGTAAGAAAAGCTTACTTCCACCGTTTTTTAAAATCACAGCTTCTAGAAGGTTTACATGATTTAGTAAAAAACACGAGTTTTTAGAAAATGTGTTTTATTTCATAAATGGAATCTACAAAGTATGCACATTCTACGTCATAACGGCTTTCTATAGTTTGCCCATGTGTCTGGAAATAAGAAAAGCTTACTTCCCCCATTTTTTAAAATCACAGCTTCTAGAAGGTTTACATGATTTCGTAAAAAACACGAGTTTTTAGAAAATGTGCTTTATTTCATAAATGGAATCTACAAAGTATGCACATTCGATGTCATAATGACTTTCTATAGTTTGCGCATGCGTCCGGAAATAACAAAAGCTTACTTCCACCGTTTTTTTAAATCACAGCTTCTAGAAGGTTTACATGATTTCGTAAAAAAACTTGAGTTTTTAGAAAATGTGTTTTATTTCATAAATGGAATCTACAAAGTATGCACATTCTACGTCATAAAGACTTTCTATAGTTTGCGCACGCGTTTGGAAATAACAAAAGATTACTTCCCCCATTTTTTAAAATCACAACTTCTAGAAGGTTTACATGATTTCTTAAAAAACACGAGTTTTTAGAAAATGTGTTTTATTTCATAAATGGAATCGACAAAGTATGCACATTCTACGTCATAACGACTTTCTATAGTTTGCGCATGCGTCCGGAAATAAGAAAAGCTTACTTCCACCGTTTTTTTAAATCACAGCTTCTAGAAGGTTTACATGATTTGGTAAAAAACATGAGTTTTTAGAAAATGTGTTTTATTTCATAAATGGAATCTACAAAGTATGCACATTCTACGTCATAACGACTTTCTATAGTTTGCGCATGCGTCCGGAAATAAGAAAAGCTTACTTCCCCCGTTTTTTAAAATCACAGCTTCTAGAAGGTTTACATGATTTCTTAAAAAACACGAGTTTTTAGAAAATGTGTTTTATTTCATAAATTGAATCAACAAAGTATGCACATTCTACGTCATAACGACTTTCTATAGTTTGTGCATGCATTTGGAAATAAGAAAAGCTCACTTTCCCCGTTTTTTAAAATCACAGCTTCTAGAAGGTTTACATGATTTCTTAAAAAACACGAGTTTTTAGAAAATCTGTTTTATTTCATAAATGGAATCAACAAAGTATGCACATTCTACGTCATAACGGCTTTCTATAGTTTGTGCACGCATCCGGAAATAACAAAAGCTTACTTCCACCGTTTTTTAAAAGCACAGCTTCTAGAAGGTTTACATGATTTCTTAAAAAACACGAGTTTTTAGAAAATGTGTTTTATTTCATAAATGGAATCAAGAAAGTATGCACATTCTACGTCATAACGAAGTTCAATAGTTCGAGCATTCGTCCGGAAATAAGAAAAGCTTACTTCCACTGTTTTTTAAAATCATAGCTTCTAGAAGATTTACAAGATTTCGTAAAAAACACGAGTTTTTAGAAAATGTGTTTTATTTCATAAATGGAATCTACAAACTACGCACATTCTACGTCATAACGACTTTCTATAGTTTGTGCATGCGTCCGGAAATAAGAAAAGCTTACTTCCCCCGTTTTTTAAAATCACACCTTCTAGAAGGTTTAGAGGATTTCTTAAAAAACACGAGTTTTTAGAAAATGTGTTTTATTTCATAAATGGAATCGACAAAGTGTGCACCATCTACGTCATAACGACTTTCTATAGTTTGCGCATACGTTTCGAAATAAGAAAAGCTTACTTCCCCCATTTTTTAAAATCACAGCTTCTAGAAGGTTTACATGATTTCTTAAAAAACATGAGTTTTTAGAAAATGTGTTTTATTTCATAAATGGAATCTACAAAGTATGCACATTTTACGTCATAACGACTTTTTAGAGCTTGCGCATGCGTCCAGAAATAAGAAAAGCTTACTTCCACCGTTTTTTAAAATCACAGCTTCTAGAAGTTTTACATGATTTCTTAAAAAACACGAGTTTTTAGAAAATGTGTTTTATTTCATAAATGGAATCTACAAAGTATGCACATTCTACGTCATAACGACTTTCTATAGTTTGTGCATGTGTCCGGAAATAAGAAAAGCTTACTTCCCCCATTTTTTAAAATTACAGCTTCTAGAAGGTTTACATGATTTCTTAAAAAAAACGAGTTTTTAGAAAATGTGTTTTATTTCATCAATGGAATGAACAAAGTATGCACATTCTACGTCATAACAACTTTCTATAGTTTGCGCATGCGTTTGGAAATAAGAAAAGCTTACTTCCCCCGTTTTTTAAAATCACAGCTTCTAGAAGGTTTATATGATTTCTTAAAAAACACGAGTTTTTAGAAAATGTGTTTTATTTCATAAATGGAATCTACAAAGCATGCACATTCTACGTCATAACGACTTTCTATAGTTTGCGCATGCGTCCTGAAATAAGAAAAGCTTACTTCCATCGTTTTTTAAAATCACAGCTTCTAGAAGGTTTACATTATTTGGTAAAAAACACGAGTTTTTAGAAAACTGTGTTTTATTTCATAAATGGAATCTACAAAGTATGCACATTCTACGTCATAATGACTTTCTATACTTTGTGCATGCGTCCGGAAATAATAAAAGCTTACTTCGCCCGTTTTTTAAAATCACAGTTTCTAGAAGGTTTAGATGATTTCTTAAAAAACAAGAGTTTTTAGAAAATGTGTTTTATTTGATAAATGGAATCAACAAAGTATGCACATTCTACGTCATAATGGCTTTCAATAGTTTGCGCATGCATTTGGAAATAAGAAAAGCTTACTTCCCCCGTTTTTTAAAATCACAGCTTCTAGAAGGTTTACATGATATCTTAAAAGACACGAGTTTTTAGAAAATGTGTTTTATTTCATAAATGGAATCAACAAAGTATGCACATTCTACGTCATAACGACTATCTATAGTTTGCGCATGCGTTCGGAAATAAGAAAAGCTTACTTCCCCCATTTTTTAAAATCACAGCTTCTAGAAGGTTTACATGGTTTCTTAAAAAACATGAGTTTTTAGAAAATGTGTTTTATTTCATAAATGGAATCAACAATGTATGCACATTCTTCCTCATAACGACTTTCTGTAGTTTGCGCATCTGTCCGGAAATAAGAAAAGCTTACTTTCACAGTTTTTTAAAATCACAGCATCTAGAAGGTTTACATGATTTCTAAAAAAACACGAGTTTTTAGAAAATGTGTTTTATTTCATAAATGGAATCAACAAAGTATGCACATTCTACGTCATAACGACATTCTATAGTTTGCGCATTCGTCCGGAAATAAGAAAAGCTTACTTCCACCGTTTTTTAAAATCACAGCTTCTAGAAGGTTTACATGATTTCCTAAAAAACACGAGTTTTTAGAAAATGTGTTTTATTTCATAAATGGAATCAACAATGTATGCACATTCTACGTCATAACGACTTTCTATAGTTTGCGCATGCGCCCGGAAATAAGAAAAGCTTACTTCCACCATTTTTTAAAATCACAGCTTCTAGAAGGTTTACATGATTTCTAAAAAAACATGAGTTTTTAGAAAATGTGTTTATTTCATAAATGGAATCAACAAAGTATGCACATTCTACCTCATAACGACTTTCTATAGTTTGCGCATTCGTCCGGAAATAAGAAAAGCTTACTTCCCCCTTTTTTAAAAATCATAACTTCTAGAAGGTTTACATGATTTCTTAAAAAACCTGAGTTTTTAGAGAATGTGTTTTATTTCATAAATGGAATCAACAAAGTATGCACATTCTACGTCCTAACGACATTCTATAGTTTGCGCATGCGTTTGGAAATAACAAAAGCTTACTTCCCCCGTTTTTTAAAATCACAGCTTCTAGAACGTTTACATGGTTTTTTAAAAAACACGAGTTTTTAGAAAATGTTTTTTATTTCATAAATGGAATCATCAATGTATGCACATTCTACGTCATAACAATTTTCTATAGTTTGCGCATGCTTCCGGAAATAAGAAAAGCTTACTTCACCCGTTTTTTAAAATCACAGCTTCTAGAAGTTTACATGATTTCTAAAAAAACATGAGTTTTTAGAAAATGTGTTTTATTTCTTAAATGGAATCAACAAAGTATGCACATTCTACGTCATAAAGACGTTCTATAGTTTGCGCATTCGTCCGGAAATAAGAAAAGCTTACTTCCACCGTTTTTTAAAATCACAGCTTCTAGAAGGTTTGCATGATTTCTTAAAAAACATGAGTTTTTATAAAATGTGTTTTATTTCATAAATGGAATCAACAAAGTATGCACATTACACCTCATAACGACTTTCTATAGTTTGCGCATT
The DNA here is from genome assembly GCA_027924585.1 of Larix kaempferi. Taxonomy (NCBI): domain Eukaryota; kingdom Viridiplantae; phylum Streptophyta; class Pinopsida; order Pinales; family Pinaceae; genus Larix; species Larix kaempferi. The sequence goes on from BSBM01000217.1 coordinate 41,466,048, forward strand.
CGTCCGGAAATCAGAAAAGCTTACTTCCACCGTTTTTTCAAATCACAGCTTCTAGAAGGTTTACATGATTTCTTATAAAACACGAGTTTTTAGAAATTTGTTTTATTTCATAAATGGAATCAACAAAGTATGCACATTCTACGTCATAACGACTTTCTATAGTTTGCGCATGCGTCCGGAAATAAGAAAAGCTTACTTGCACCGTTTTTTAAAATCACAGCTTTTAGAAGGTTTACATGATTTCTTAAAAAACACGAATTTTTAGAAAATGTGTTTTATTTCATAAATGGAATCTACAAAGTATGCACATTCTACCTCATAACGACTTTCTATAGTTTGCGCATTCGTTTGAAATAAGAAAAGCTTACTTCCACCGTTTTTTAAAATCACAGCTTCTAGAAGGTTTACATGATTTTCTAAAAAACACGAGTTTTTAGAAAATGTGTTTTATTTCCTATATGGAATCTACAAAGTATTCACATTCTACGTCATAAGGACTTTCTATAGTTTGCGCATGCGTCCGGAAATAAGAAAAGCTTACTTCCATCGTTTTTCAAAATCACAACTTCTAGAAGGTTTACATGATTTTTTAAAAAACACTAGTTTTTAGAAAATGTGTTTTATTTCATAAATGGAATCAAAAAGGTATGCACATACTACGTCATAATGACTTTCTATAGTTTTCGCATGCGTTTGGAAATAAGAAAAGCTTCCTTCCCCGGTTTTTTAGAATCACAGCTTCTAGAAGGTTTAGAAGATTTGTTAAAAAACATGAGTTTTTAGAAAATGTGTTTTATTTCATAAATGGAATCAACAAAGTATGCACATTGTACGTCATAACGACTTTCTATAGTTTGCGCATGCGTCCGGAAAAAAGAAAAGCTTACTTCCCCCGTTTTTTAAAATCACGGCTTCTAGAAGGTTTACATGATTTCGTAAAAAACACGAGATTTTAGAAAATGTGTTTTATTTCATAAATGGAATCAACAAAGTATGCACATTCTACGTCATAACGACTTTCTATAGTTTGCGCATGCGTCCGGAAATAAGAAAAGCTTACTTCCTCCGTTTTTAAAAATAATAGCTTCAAGAAAGTTTCCATGATTTCGTAAAAAACACGAGTTTTTAGAAAATGTGTTTTATTTCATAAAAGGAATCTACAAAGTATGCACATTCTACGTCATAACGACTTTCTATAGTTTGCGCATTCATCCGGAAATAAGAAAAGCTTACTTCCCCTGTTTTTTAAAATCACAGCTTCTAGAAGGTTTACATGATTTCGTAAAAAACACGACTTTTTAGAAAATGTGTTTTATTTCATAAATGGAATCTACAAAGTATGCACATTCTACGTCATAATGAATTTCTATAGTTTGCGCATGCATCCAGAAATAAGAAAAGCTTACTTCCCAAGTTTTTTAAAATCACAGCTTTTAGAAGGTTTACATGATTTCTTAAAAAACACGAGTTTTTAGAAAATGTGTTTTATTTCATAAATGGAATCAACAAAGTATGCACATTCTACGTCATAATGACTTTCTATAGTTTACGCATGCGTCCGGAAAGAAGAAACGATTACTTCCACCATTTTTTAAAATCACAGCTTCTAGAAGGTTTACATGATTTCGTAAAAAACATGAGTTTTTAGAAAATGTGCTTTATTTCATAAATGGAATCTACAAAGTATGCACATTCTACGTCATAATGACTTTCTATAGTTTGCGCATGCGTCCGGAAATAAGAAAAGCTTACTTCCCCTGTTTTTTAAAATCACAGCTTCTAGTAGGATTACATGAGTTCTTAAAAAACACGAGTTTTTAGAAAATGTGTTTTATTTCATAAATGGAATCAACAAAGTATGCACATTCTACGTCATAACGACTTTCTATAATTTGCGCATGCATTTGGAAATAAGAAAAGCTTACTTCCCCCGTTTTTTAAAATCACAACGTCTAGAAGATTTACATGATTTCTTAAAAAACACGAGTTTTTAGAAAATGTGTTTTATTTCATAAATGGAATCAACAAAGTATGCACATTCTACGTCATAACGGCTTTCTATAGTTTGCCCATGCGTCTGGAAATAAGAAAAGCTTACTTCCCCCGTTTTTTAAAATCACAGCTTCTAGAAGGTTTAGATGATTTCGTAAAAAACACGAGTTTTTAGAAAATGTGTTTTATTTCATAAATGGAATCTACAAAGTATGCACATTCTACGTCATAACGACTTTCTATAGTTTGCGCATGCGTCCGGAAATAAGAAACGCTTACTTCCACCGTTTTTTTAAATCACAGCTTCTAGAAGGTTTACATGATTTGGTAAAAAACACGAGTTTTTGGAAAATGTGTTTTATTTCATAAATGGAATCTACAAAGTATGTACATTCTACGTCATAACGACTTTCTATAGTTTGTGCATGCGTCCGGAAATAAGAAAAGCTTACTTCCCCCGTTTTTTAAAATCACACCTTCTAGAAGGTTTAGAGGATTTCTTAAAAAACACGAGTTTTTAGAAAATGTGTTTTATTTCATAAATGGAATCTACAAAGTATGCACATTCTACGTCATAACGACTTTCTATAGTTTGCGCATGCGTCCGTAAATAAGAAAAGCTTACTTCCCCCGTTTTTTAAAATCACAGCTTCTAGAAGGTTTACATGATTTCTTAAAAAACACGAGTTTTTAGAAAATGTGTTTTATTTCATAAATCGAATAAACAAAGTATGCACATTCTACGTCATAACGACTTTCTATAGTTTGTGCATGCATTTGGAAATAAGAAAAGCTCACTTTCCCCGTTTTTTAAAATCACAGCTTCTAGAAGGTTTACATGATTTCTTAAAAAACACGAGTTTTTAGAAAATCTGTTTTATTTCATAAATGGAATCAAGAAAGTATGCACATTCTACGTCATAACGACTTTCTATAGTTTGTGCATGCATCCGGAAATAACAAAAGCTTACTTCCACCGTTTTTTAAAAGCACAGCTTCTAGAAGGTTTACATGATTTCTTAAAAAACACGAGTTTTTAGAAAATGTGTTTTATTTCATAAATGGAATCAAGAAAGTATGCACATTCTACGTCATAACGACGTTCAATAGTTTGAGCATTCGTCCGGAAATAAGAAAAGCTTACTTCCACCGTTATTTAAAATCATAGCTTCTAGAAGATTTACAAGATTTCGTAAAAAACACGAGTTTTTAGAAAATGTGTTTTATTTCATAAATGGAATCTACAAAGTACGCACATTCTACGTCATAAAGACTTTCTATAGTTTGCGCATGCGTTTGGAAATAAGAAAAGATTACTTCCCCCATTTTTTAAAATCACAACTTCTAGAAGGTTTACATGATTTCTTAAAAAACACGAGTTTTTAGAAAATGTGTTTTATTTCATAAATGGAATCGACAAAGTATGCACATTCTACGTCATAACGACTTTCTATAGTTTGCGCATGCGTCCGGAAATAAGAAAAGCTTACTTCCACCGTTTTTTTAAATCACAGCTTCTAGAAGGTTTACATGATTTGGTAAAAAACACGAATTTTTAGAAAATGTGTTTTATTTCATAAATGGAATCTACAAAGTATGTACATTCTACGTCATAACGACTTTCTATAGATTGTGCATGCGTCCGGAAATAAGAAAAGCTTACTTCCCCCGTTTTTTAAAATCACACCTTCTAGAAGGTTTAGAGGATTTCTTAAAAAACACGAGTTTTTAGAAAATGTGTTTTATTTCATAAATGGAATCTACAAAGTATGCACATTCTACATCATAACGACTTTCTATAGTTTGCGCATGCGTCCGGAAATAAGAAAAGCTTACTTCCCCCGTTTTTTAAAATCACAGCTTCTAGAAGGTTTACATGATTTCTTAAAAAACACGAGTTTTTAGAAAATGTGTTTTATTTCATAAATTGAATCAACAAAGTATGCACATTCTACGTCATAACGACTTTCTATAGTTTGTGCATGCATTTGGAAATAAGAAAAGTTCACTTTCCCCGTTTTTTAAAATCACAGCTTCTAGAATGTTTACATGATTTCTTAAAAAACACGAGTTTTTAGAAAATCTGTTTTATTTCATAAATGGAATCAACAAAGTATGCACATTCTACGTCATAACGACTTTCTATAGTTTGCGCATTCATCCGGAAATAAGAAATGCTTACTTCCACCGTTTTTTAAAATCACAGCTTCTAGAAGGTTTACATGATTTCGTAAAAAGCACTTGTTTTTAGAAAATGTGCTTTATTTCATAAATGGAATCTACAAAGTATGCACATTCTATGTCATAACGACTTTCTATAGTTTGCGCATGCATCCGGAAATAACAAAAGCTTACTTCCACCGTTTTTTTAAATCACAGCTTCTAGAAGGTTTACATGATTTCGTAAAAAACTTGAGTTTTTAGAAAATGTGTTTTATTTCATAAATGGAATCTACAAAGTATGCACATTCTACGTCATAAAGACTTTCTATAGTTTGCGCACGCGTTTGGAAATAAGAAAAGATTACTTCCCCCATTTTTTAAAATCACAGCTTCTAGAAGGTTTACATGATTTCTTAAAAAACACGAGTTTTTAGAAAATGTGTTTTATTTCATAAATGGAATCGACAAAGTATGCACATTCTACGTCATAACGACTTTCTATAGTTTGCGCATGCGTCCGGAAATAAGAAAAGCTTACTTCCACCGTTTTTTTAAATCACAGCTTCTAGAAGGTTTACATGATTTGGTAAAAAACACGAGTTTTTGGAAAATGTGTTTTATTTCATAAATGGAATCTACAAAGTATGTACATTCTACGTCATAACGACTTTCTATAGTTTGTGCATGCGTCCGGAAATAAGAAAAGCTTACTTCCCCCGTTTTTTAAAATCACACCTTCTAGAAGGTTTAGAGGATTTCTTAAAAAACACGAGTTTTTGGAAAATGTGTTTTATTTCATAAATGGAATCTACAAAGTATGCACATTCTACGTCATAACGACTTTCTATAGTTTGCGCATGCGTCCGTAAATAAGAAAAGCTTACTTCCCCCGTTTTTTAAAATCACAGCTTCTAGAAGGTTTACATGATTTCTTAAAAAACACGAGTTTTTAGAAAATGTGTTTTATTTCATAAATCGAATCAACAAAGTATGCACATTCTACGTCATAACGACTTTCTATAGTTTGTGCATGCATTTGGAAATAAGAAAAGCTCACTTTCCCCGTTTTTTAAAATCACAGCTTCTAGAAGGTTTACATGATTTCTTAAAAAACACGAGTTTTTAGAAAATCTGTTTTATTTCATAAATGGAATCAACAAAGTATGCACATTCTACGTCATAACGACTTTCTATAGTTTGTGCATGCATCCGGAAATAACAAAAGCTTACTTCCACCGTTTTTTAAAAGCACAGCTTCTAGAAGGTTTACATGATTTCTTAAAAAACACGAGTTTTTAGAAAATGTGTTTTATTTCATAAATGGAATCAAGAAAGTATGCACATTCTACGTCATAACGAAGTTCAATAGTTTGAGCATTCGTCCGGAAATAAGAAAAGCTTACTTCCACTGTTTTTTAAAATCATAGCTTCTAGAAGATTTACAAGATTTCGTAAAAAACACGAGTTTTTAGAAAATGTGTTTTATTTCATAAATGGAATCTAAAAAGTACGCACATTCTACGTCATAAAGACTTTCTATAGTTTGTGCATGCGTCCGGAAATAAGAAAAGCTTACTTCCCCCGTTTTTAAAATCACACCTTCTAAAAGGTTTAGAGGATTTCTTAAAAAACACGAGTTTTTAGAAAATGTGTTTTATTTCATAAATGGAATTGACAAAGTGTGCACCATCTACGTCATAACGAATTTCTATAGTTTGCGCATACGTTTCGAAATAAGAAAAGCTTACTTCCCCCATTTTTTAAAATCACAGCTTCTAGAAGGTTTACATGATTTCTTAAAAAACATGAGTTTTTAGAAAATGTGTTTTATTTCATAAATGGAATCTACAAAGTATGCACATTTTACGTCATAACGACTTTTTAGAGTTTGCGCATGCGTCCAGAAATAAGAAAAGCTTACTTCCACCGTTTTTTAAAATCACAGCTTTTAGAAGTTTTACATGATTTCTTAAAAAAAACGAGTTTTTAGAAAATGTGTTTTATTTCCTAAATGGAATCTACAAAGTATGCACATTCTACGTCATAACGATTTTCTATAGTTTGTGCATGTGTCCGGAAATAAGAAAAGCTTACTTCCCCCGTTTTTTAAAATCACAGCTTCTAGAAGGTTTACATGATTTCTTAAAAGACATGAGTTTTTAGAAAATGTGTTTTATTTCATAAATGGAATCAACAAGGTATGCACATTCTACGTCATAACAACTTTCTATAGTTTGCGCATGCGTTCGGAAATAAGAAAAGCTTACTTCCCCCATTTTTTAAAATCACAGCTTCTAGAAGGTTTACGTGGTTTCTTAAAAAACACGAGTTTTTAGAAAATGTGTTTTATTTCATAAATGGAATCTACAAAGCATGCACATTCTACATCATAACGACTTTCTGTAGTTTGCGCATCCGTCCGGAAATAAGAAAAGCTTACTTTCACAGTTTTTTAAAATCACAGCATCTAGAAGGTTTACATGATTTCTAAAAAAACACGAGTTTTTAGAAAATGTGTTTTATTTCATAAATGGAATCAACAAAGTATGCACATTCTACGTCATAACGACATTCTATAGTTTGCGCATTCATCCGGAAATAAGAAAAGCTTACTTCCACCGTTTTTTAAAATCACAGCTTCTAGAAGGTTTACATGATTTCTTAAAAGACACGAGTTTTTAGAAAATGTGTTTTATTTCATAAATTGAATCGACAAAGTATGCACATTCTACGTCATAACGACTTTCTATAGTTTGCGCATGCGTCCGGAAGTAAGAAAAGCTTACTTCCACCGTTTTTTAAAATCACAGCTTCTAGAAGGTTTACATGATTTAGTAAAAAACACGAGTTTTTAGAAAATGTGTTTTATTTCATAAATGGAATCTACAAAGTATGCACATTCTACGTCATAACGGCTTTCTATAGTTTGCCCATGCGTCTGGAAATAAGAAAAGCTTACTTCCCCCATTTTTTAAAATCACAGCTTCTAGAAGGTTTAGATGATTTCGTAAAAAACACGAGTTTTTAGAAAATGTGCTTTATTTCATAAATGGAATCTACAAAGTATGCACATTCGATGTCATAACGACTTTCTATAGTTTGCGCATGCGTCCGGAAATAACAAAAGCTTACTTCCACCGTTTTTTTAAATCACAGCTTCTAGAAGGTTTACATGATTTCGTAAAAAAACTTGAGTTTTTAGAAAATGTGTTTTATTTCATAAATGGAATCTACAAAGTATGCACATTCTACGTCATAAAGACTTTCTATAGTTTGCGCACGCGTTTGGAAATAACAAAAGATTACTTCCCCCATTTTTTAAAATCACAACTTCTAGAAGGTTTACATGATTTCTTAAAAAACACAAGTTTTTAGAAAATGTGTTTTATTTCATAAATGGAATCGACAAAGTATGCACATTCTACGTCATAACGACTTTCTATAGTTTGCGCATGCGTCCGGAAATAAGAAAAGCTTACTTCCACCGTTTTTTTAAATCACAGCTTCTAGAAGGTTTACATGATTTGGTAAAAAACATGAGTTTTTAGAAAATGTGTTTTATTTCATAAATGGAATCTACAAAGTATGCACATTCTACGTCATAACGACTTTCTATAGTTTGCGCATGCGTCCGGAAATAAGAAAAGCTTACTTCCCCCGTTTTTTAAAATCACAGCTTCTAGAAGGTTTACATGATTTCTTAAAAAACACGAGTTTTTAGAAAATGTGTTTTATTTCATAAATTGAATCAACAAAGTATGCACATTCTACGTCATAACGACTTTCTATAGTTTGTGCATGCATTTGGAAATAAGAAAAGCTCACTTTCCCCGTTTTTTAAAATCACAGCTTCTAGAAGGTTTACATGATTTCTTAAAAAACACGAGTTTTTAGAAAATCTGTTTTATTTCATAAATGGAATCAACAAAGTATGCACATTCTACGTCATAACGGCTTTCTATAGTTTGTGCATGCATCCGGAAATAACAAAAGCTTACTTCCACCGTTTTTTAAAAGCACAGCTTCTAGAAGGTTTACATGATTTCTTAAAAAACACGAGTTTTTAGAAAATGTGTTTTATTTCATAAATAGAATCAAGAAAGTATGCACATTCTACGTCATAACGAAGTTCAATAGTTCGAGCATTCGTCCGGAAATAAGAAAAGCTTACTTCCACTGTTTTTTAAAATCATAGCTTCTAGAAGATTTACAAGATTTCGTAAAAAACACGAGTTTTTAGAAAATGTGTTTTATTTCATAAATGGAATCTACAAAGTACGCACATTCTACGTCATAACGACTTTCTATAGTTTGTGCATGCGTCCGGAAATAAGAAAAGCTTACTTCCCCCGTTTTTTAAAATCACACCTTCTAGAAGGTTTAGAGGATTTCTTAAAAAACACGAGTTTTTAGAAAATGTGTTTTATTTCATAAATGGAATCGACAAAGTGTGCACCATCTACGTCATAACGACTTTCTATAGTTTGCGCATACGTTTCGAAATAAGAAAAGCTTACTTCCCCCATTTTTTAAAATCACAGCTTCTAGAAGGTTTACATGATTTCTTAAAAAACATGAGTTTTTAGAAAATGTGTTTTATTTCATAAATGGAATCTACAAAGTATGCACATTTTACGTCATAACGACTTTTTAGAGTTTGCGCATGCGTCCAGAAATAAGAAAAGCTTACTTCCACCGTTTTTTAAAATCACAGCTTCTAGAAGTTTTACATGATTTCTTAAAAAACATGAGTTTTTAGAAAATGTGTTTTATTTCATAAATGGAATCTACAAAGTATGCACATTCTACGTCATAACGACTTTCTATAGTTTGTGCATGTGTCCGGAAATAAGAAAAGCTTACTTCCCCCATTTTTTAAAATTACAGCTTCTAGAAGGTTTACATGATTTCTTAAAAAACACGAGTTTTTAGAAAATGTGTTTTATTTCATCAATGGAATGAACAAAGTATGCACATTCTACGTCATAACAACTTTCTATAGTTTGCGCATGCGTTTGGAAATAAGAAAAGCTTACTTCCCCCGTTTTTTAAAATCACAGCTTCTAGAAGGTTTATACGATTTCTTAAAAAACACGAGTTTTTAGAAAATGTGTTTTATTTCATAAATGGAATCTACAAAGCATGCACATTCTACGTCATAACGGCTTTCTATAGTTTGCGCATGCGTCCTGAAATAAGAAAAGCTTACTTCCGTCGTTTTTTAAAATCACAGCTTCTAGAAGGTTTACATTATTTGGTAAAAAACACGAGTTTTTAGAAAATGTGTTTTATTTCATAAATGGAATCTACAAAGTATGCACATTCTACGTCATAATGACTTTCTATACTTTGTGCATGCGTCCGGAAATAATAAAAGCTTACTTCGCCCGTTTTTTAAAATCACAGCTTCTAGAAGGTTTAGATGATTTCTTAAAAAACAAGAGTTTTTAGAAAATGTGTTTTATTTGATAAATGGAATCAACAAAGTATGCACATTCTACGTCATAACGGCTTTCAATAGTTTGCGCATGCATTTGGAAATAAGAAAAGCTTACTTCCCCCGTTTTTTAAAATCACAGCTTCTAGAAGGTTTACATGATATCTTAAAAGACACGAGTTTTAAGAAAATGTGTTTTATTTCATAAATGGAATCAACAAAGTATGCACATTCTACGTCATAACGACTATCTATAGTTTGCGCATGCGTTCGGAAATAAGAAAAGCTTACTTCCCCCATTTTTTAAAATCACAGCTTCTAGAAGGTTTACATGGTTTCTTAAAAAACACGAGTTTTTAGAAAATGTGTTTTATTTCATAAATGGAATCAACAATGTATGCACATTCTTCATCATAACGACTTTCTGTAGTTTGCGCATCCGTCCGGAAATAAGAAAAGCTTACTTTCACAGTTTTTTAAAATCACAGCATCTAGAAGGTTTACATGATTTCTAAAAAAACACGAGTTTTTAGAAAATGTGTTTTATTTCATAAATGGAATCAACAAAGTATGCACATTCTACGTCATAACGACATTCTATAGTTTGCGCATTCGTCCGGAAATAAGAAAAGCTTACTTCCACCGTTTTTTAAAATCACAGCTTCTAGAAGGTTTACATGATTTCTTAAAAAACACGATTTTTTAGAAAATGTGTTTTATTTCATAAATGGAATCTACAAAGTATGCACATTCTACATCATAACCACTTTCTATAGTTTCCGCATGCGTCCGGAAAAAAGAAAAGCTTACTTCCCCCGTTTTTTAAAATCACAGCTTCTAGAAGGTTTATATGATTTCTTAAAAAACATGAGTTTTTAGAAAATGTGTTTTATTTCATAAATGGAATCAACAAAGTATGCACATTCTACGTCATAATGACTTTCTATAGTTTGCGCATGCATTTGGAAATAAGAAAAGCTTACTTCCCCCATTTTTTAAAATCACAGCTTCTAGAAGGTTTACATGGTTTCTTAAAAAACACGAGTTTTTAGAAAATGTGTTTTATTTCATAAATGGAATCAACAATGTATGCACATTCTACGTCATAACGACTTTCTATAGTTTGCGCATGCGCCCGGAAATAAGAAAAGCTTACTTCCACCATTTTTTAAAATCACAGCTTCTAGAAGGTTTACATGATTTCTAAAAAACCATGAGTTTTTAGAAAATGTGTTTATTTCATAAATGGAATCAACAAAGTATGCACATTCTACCTCATAACGACTTTCTATAATTTGCGCATTCGTCCGGAAATAAGAAAAGCTTACTTCCCCCTTTTTTAAAAATCATAACTTCTAGAAGGTTTACATGATTTCTTAAAAAACATGAGTTTTTAGAGAATGTGTTTTATTTCATAAATGGAATCAACAAAGTATGCACATTCTACGTCCTAACGACATTCTATAGTTTGCGCATGCGTTTGGAAATAACAAAAGCTTACTTCCCCCGTTTTTTAAAATCACAGCTTCTAGAACGTTTACATGGTTTTTTAAAAAACACGAGTTTTTAGAAAATGTTTTTTATTTCATAAATGGAATCATCAATGTATGCACATTCTACGTCATAACAATTTTCTATAGTTTGCGCATGCTTCCGGAAATAAGAAAAGCTTACTTCACCCGTTTTTTAAAATCACAGCTTCTAGAAGTTTACATGATTTCTAAAAAAACATGAGTTTTTAGAAAATGTGTTTTATTTCTTAAATGGAATCAACAAAGTATGCACATTCTACGTCATAAAGACGTTCTATAGTTTGCGCATTCGTCCGGAAATAAGAAAAGCTTACTTCCACCGTTTTTTAAAATCACAGCTTCTAGAAGGTTTGCATGATTTCTTAAAAAACATGAGTTTTTATAAAATGTGTTTTATTTCATAAATGGAATCAACAAAGTATGCACATTACACCTCATAACGACTTTCTATAGTTTGCGCATTCGTCCGGAAATCAGAAAAGCTTACTTCCACTGTTTTTTCAAATCACAGCTTCTAGAAGGTTTACATGATTTCTTATAAAACACGAGTTTTTAGAAATTTGTTTTATTTCATAAATGGAATCAACAAAGTATGCACATTCTACGTCATAACGACTTTCTATAGTTTGCGCATGCGTCCGGAAATAAGAAAAGCTTACTTGCACCGTTTTTTAAAATCACAGCTTTTAGAAGGTTTATATGATTTCTTAAAAAACACGAATTTTTAGAAAATGTGTTTTATTTCATAAATGGAATCTACAAAGTATGCACATTCTACCTCATAACGACTTTCTATAGTTTGCGCATTCGTTTGAAATAAGAAAAGCTTACTTCCACCGTTTTTTAAAATCACAGCTTCTAGAAGGTTTACATGATTTCCTAAAAAACACGAGTTTTTAGAAAATGTGTTTTATTTCCTATATGGAATCTACAAAGTATTCACATTATACGTCATAAGGACTTTCTATAGTTTGCGCATGCGTCCGGAAATAAGAAAAGCTTACTTCCATCGTTTTTCAAAATCACAACTTCTAGAAGGTTTACATGATTTTTTAAAAAACACTAGTTTTTAGAAAATGTGTTTTATTTCATAAATGGAATCAAAAAAGTATGCACATACTACGTCATAATGACTTTCTATAGTTTTCGCATGCGTTTGGAAATAAGAAAAGCTTCCTTCCACGGTTTTTTAGAATCACAGCTTCTAGAAGGTTTAGAAGATTTGTTAAAAAACATGAGTTTTTAGAAAATGTGTTTTATTTCATAAATGGAATCAACAAAGTATGCACATTGTACGTCATAACGACTTTCTATAGTTTGCGCATGCGTCCGGAAAAAAGAAAAGCTTACTTCCCCCGTTTTTTAAAATCACGGCTTCTAGAAGGTTTACATGATTTCGTAAAAAACACGAGATTTTAGAAAATGTGTTTTATTTCATAAATGGAATCAACAAAGTATGCACATTCTACGTCATAACGACTTTCTATAGTTTGCGCATGCGTCCGGAAATAAGAAAAGCTTACTTCCTCCGTTTTTAAAAATAATAGCTTCAAGAAAGTTTCCATGATTTCGTAAAAAACACGAGTTTTTAGAAAATGTGTTTTATTTCATAAATGGAATCTACAAAGTATGCACATTCTACGTCATAACGACTTTCTATAGTTTGCGCATTCATCCGGAAATAAGAAAAGCTTACTTCCCCTGTTTTTTAAAATCACAGCTTCTAGAAGGTTTACATGATTTCGTAAAAAAAATGACTTTTTAGAAAATGTGTTTTATTTCATAAATGGAATCTACAAAGTATGCACATTCTACGTCATAATGAATTTCTATAGTTTGCGCATGCATCCAGAAATAAGAAAAGCTTACTTCCCAAGTTTTTTAAAATCACAGCTTTTAGAAGGTTTACATGATTTCTTAAAAAACACGAGTTTTTAGAAAATGTGTTTTATTTCATAAATGGAATCAACAAAGTATGCACATTCTACGTCATAATGACTTTCTATAGTTTACGCATGCGTCCGGAAAGAAGAAACGATTACTTCCACCATTTTTTAAAATCACAGCTTCTAGAAGGTTTACATGATTTCGTAAAAAACATGAGTTTTTAGAAAATGTGCTTTATTTCATAAATGGAATCTACAAAGTATGCACATTCTACGTCATAATGACTTTCTATAGTTTGCGCATGCGTCCGGAAATAAGAAAAGCTTACTTCCCCTGTTTTTTAAAATCACAGCTTCTAGTAGGATTACATGAGTTCTTAAAAAACACGAGTTTTTAGAAAATGTGTTTTATTTCATAAATGGAATCAACAAAGTATGCACATTCTACGTCATAACGACTTTCTATAATTTGCGCATGCGTTTGGAAATAAGAAAAGCTTACTTCCCCCGTTTTTTAAAATCACAACGTCTAGAAGATTTACATGATTTCTTAAAAAACACGAGTTTTTAGAAAATGTGTTTTATTTCATAAATGGAATCAACAAAGTATGCACATTCTACGTCATAACGGCTTTCTATAGTTTGCCCATGCGTCTGGAAATAAGAAAAGCTTACTTCCCCCGTTTTTTAAAATCACAGCTTCTAGAAGGTTTAGATGATTTCGTAAAAAACACGAGTTTTTAGAAAATGTGTTTTATTTCATAAATGGAATCTACAAAGTATGCACATTCTACGTCATAACGACTTTCTATAGTTTGCGCATGCGTCCGGAAATAAGAAACGCTTACTTCCCCCATTTTTTAAAATCACAGCTTCTAGAAAGTTTACATGATTTATTAAAAAACACGAGTTTTTAGAAATTGTGTTTTATTTCATAAATGGAATAAACAAAGTATGTACATTTTACGTCATAACGACTTTCTATAGTTTTAGCATTCGTCCGGAAATAAGAAAAGCTTACTTCCCCCGTTTTTTAAAATCACAGCTTCTAGAAGGTTTACATGATTTGTTAAAAAACACGAGATTTTAGAAAATGTGTTTTATTTCATCAATGGAATCAACAAAGTATGCACATTCTACGTCATAACGACTTTCTATAGTTTTCCCATGCGTTTGGAAATAAGAAAAGCTTACCTCCCCCGTTTTTTAAAATCACAGCTTCTTGAAGGTTGACATGATTTCGTAAAAAACACGAGTTTTTAGAAAATGTGTTTTACTTCATGAATGGAATCAACAAAGTATGCACATTCTACGTCATAACGAATTTCTATAGTTTTGCGGAAGCGTCCGGAAATAAGAAAAGCTTACTTGCCCCGTTTTTTAAAATCACAGCTTCTAGAAGGTTTACATGATTTCTTAAAAAACAGGAGTTTTTAGGAAATGTGTTTTATTTCATAAATGGAATCAACAAAGTATGCACATTCTACGTCATAACCACTTTCTATAGTTTGCGCATTCATCCGGAAATAAGAAAAGCTTACTTCCACCGTTTTTTAAAATCACAGCTTCTAGAAGGTTTACATGATTTCGTAAAAAACACTTGTTTTTAGAAAATGTGCTTTATTTCATAAATGGAATCTACAAAGTATGCACATTCTATGTCATAACGACTTTCTATAGTTTGCGCATGCGTCCGGAAATAACAAAAGCTTACTTCCACCGTTTTTTTAAATCACAGCTTCTAGAAGGTTTACATGATTTCATAAAAAACTTGAGTTTTTAGAAAATGTGTTTTATTTCATAAATGGAATCTACAAAGTATGCACATTCTACTCCTAAAGACTTTCTATAATTTGCGCACGCTTTTGGAAATAAGAAAAGATTACTTCCCCCATTTTTTAAAATCACAGCTTCTAGAAGGTTTACATGATTTCTTAAAAAACACGATTTTTTAGAAAATGTGTTTTTTTTCATAAATGGAATCTACAAAGTATGCACATTCTACGTCATAACGACTTTCTATAGTTTGCGCATGCGTCCGGAAATAAGAAAAGCTTACTTCCACCATTTTTTTAAATCACAGCTTCTAGAAGGTTTACATGATTTGGTAAAAAACACGAGTTTTTAGAAAATGTGTTTTATTTCATAAATGGAATCTACAAAGTATGTACATTCTACGTCATAACGACTTTCTATAGTTCGTGCATCCGTCCGGAAATAAGAAAAGCATACTTCCCCCGTTTTTTAAAATCACACCTTCTAGAAGGTTTAGAGGATTTCTTAAAAAACACGAGTTTTTAGAAAATGTGTTTTATTTCATAAATGGAATCTACAAAGTATGCACATTCTACGTCATAACGACTTTCTATAGTTTGCGCATGTGTCCGGAAATAAGAAAAGCTTACTTCCCCCGTTTTTTAAAATCACAGCTTCTAGAAGGTTTACATGATTTCTTAAAAAACACGAGTTTTTAGAAAATTTGTTTTATTTCATAAATTGAATCAACAAAGTATGCACATTCTACGTCATAACGACTTTCTAAGGTTTGTGCATGCATTTGGAAATAAGAAAAGCTCACTTTCCCCGTTTTTTAAAATCACAGCTTCTAGAAGGTTTACATGATTTCTTTAAAAACACGAGTTTTTAGAAAATCTGTTTTATTTCATAAATGGAATCAACAAAGTATGCACATTCTACGTCATAACGACTTTCTATAGTTTGTGCATGCATCCGGAAATAACAAAAGCTTACTTCCACCGTTTTTTAAAAGCACAACTTCTAGAAGGTTTACATGATTTCTTAAAAAACACGAGTTTTTAGAAAATGTGTTTTATTTCATAAATGGATTCAAGAAAGTATGCACATTCTATGTCATAACGATGTTCAATAGTTTGAGCATTCGTCCGGAAATAAGAAAAGCTTACTTCCACCATTTTTTTAAATCATAGCTTCTACAAGATTTACATGATTTCGTAAAAAACACGAGTTTTTAGAAAATGTGTTTTATTTCATAAATGGAATCTACAAAGTACGCACATTCTACGTCATAACGACTTTCTATAGTTTGTGCATGCGTCCGGAAATAAGGAAAGCTTACTTCCCCCGTTTTTTAAAATTACAGCTTCTAGAAGGTTTACATGATTTCTTAAAAAAAACTTGTTTTTAGAAAATGTGTTTTATTTCATAAATGGAATCAACAAAGTATGCACATTCTACGTCATAACGACTTTCTATAGTTTGCGCATGCGTTTGGAAATAAGAAAAGCTTACTTCCCCCGTTTTTTAAAATCACAGCTTCTAGAAAGTTTACATGATTTCTTAAAAAACACGAGTTTTTAGAAAATGTGTTTTATTTCATAAATGGAATCGACAAAGTATGTACATTCTACGTCATAACGAATTTCTATAGTTTTCCCATGCGTCCGGAAATAAGAAAAGCTTACTTCCACCGTTTTTTAAAATCACAGCTTCTAGAAGGTTTACATTATTTCGTAAAAAACACGAGTTTTTAGAAAATGTGTTTTATTTCGTAAATGGAATCTACAAAGCATGCACATTCTACGTCATAAGGACTTTCTATAGTTTGCGCATGCGTCCGGAAATAAGAAAATCTTACTTCCACCGTTTTTTAAAATCACAGCTTCTAGAAGGTTTACATGATTTGGTAAAAAACACGAGTTTTTAGAAAATGTGTTTTATTTCATAAATGGAATCTACAAAGTATGCACATTCTACATCATAACGACTTTCTATAGTTTGTGCATGCGTACGGAAATAAGAAAAGCTTACTTCCCTCGTTTTTTAAAATCACACCTTCTAGAAGGTTTAGAGGATTTCTTAAAAAACACGAGTTTTTAGAAAATGTATTTTATTTCATAAATGGAATCGACAAGGTATGCACCATCTACGTCATAACGACTTTCTATAGTTTGCGCATACGTTTGGAAATATGAAAAGCTTACTTCCCCCATTTTTTAAAATCACAGCTTCTAGAAGGTTTACATGATTTCTTAAAAAACATGAGTTTTTAGAAAATGTGTTTTGTTTCATAAATGGAATCAACAAAGTATGCACATTCTACGTCATAACGACTTTCTATGGTTTGTGCATGCGTCCGGAAATAAGAAAAGCTTACTTCCACCGTTTTTTAAAATCACAACTTCTAGAAGGTTTACATGATTTGGTAGAAAACACGAGTTTTTAGAAAATAGGTTTTATTTCATAAATGGAATCTACAAAGTATGTACATTCTACGTCATAACAACTTTCTATAGTTTGTGCATGCGTCCGGAAATAAGAAAAGCTTACTTCCATCGTTTTTTAAAATCACAACTTCTAAAAGGTTTACATGATTTCGTAAAAAACATGAGTTTTTAGAAAATGTGTTTTATTTCATAAATGGAATCTACAAAGTATGCACATTCTACGTCATAACGACTTTCTATAGATTGCGCATGCGTCCGGAAATAAGAAAAGCTTACTTCCCCCTTTTTTTAAAATCACAGCTTCTAGAAGGTTTACATGATTTCGTATAAAACACGAGTTTTTAGAAAATGTTTTTTATTTCATAAATGCAATCTACAAAGTATGCGCATTCTACGTCATAACGACTTTCTATAGTTTGCGCATGCGTCCGAAAATAAGAAAAGCATACTTCCACTGTTTTTGAAAATCACAGCTTCTAGAAGGTTTACATGATTTCGTAAAAAACGCGAGTTTTTAGAAAGTGTGTTTTATTTCATAAATGGAATCTAAAAAGTATGCACATTGTACGTCATAACAACTTTCTATACTTTGCGCATGCGTCCGGAAATAAGAAAAGCTTACATCCCCCGTTTTTTAAAATCACAGCTTCTAGAAGGTTTACATGATTTCTTAAAAAACACGAGCTTTTAGAAAATGTGTTTTATTTCATAAATAGAATCAACAAAGTATGTACATTCTACGTCATAACGACTTTCTATAGTTTGCGCATGCATTCGGAAATAAGAAAAGCTTACTTCCCCCGTTTTTTAAAGTCACAGATTCTAGAAGGTTTACATCATTTCTTAAAAAACACGACTTTTTAGAAAATGTGTTTTATTTCATAAATGGAATCAACAAAGTATGCACATTCTACGTGATAATGACTTTCTATAGTTTGCACATGCGTCCGGAAATAAGAAAAGCTTAGTTCCACCGTTTTTTAAAATCAAAGCTTCTAGAAGGTTTACATGATTTCGTAAAAAACAAGAGTTTTTAGAAAATGTGTTTTATTTCATAAATGGAATCTACAAAGTATGCACATTCTACGTCATAATGACTTTCTATAGTTTGCGCATGCGTCCAGAAATAAGAAAAGCTTACTTCCACCGTTTTTTAAAATCACAGCTTCTAGAAGGTTTACACGATTTCTTAAAAAACACGAGTTTTTAGAAAATGTGTTTTATTTCATCAATGGAATCAACAAAGTATGCACATTCTATGTCATAACGACTTTCTATAATTTCCGCATTCGTCCAGAAATAAGAAAAGCTTACTTCCCCCATTTTTTAAAATCATAGCTTCTAGAAGGTTTACATGATTTCTTAAAAATCATGAGTTTTTAGAAAATGTGTTTTATTTCATAAATGGAATCAACAAAGTATGCACATTCTACGTCATAACGACTTTCTATAGTTTGTGCATGCGTTTGGAAATAAGAAAAGCTTACTTCCCCGTTTTTTAAAATCACAGCTTCTATAAGGTTTACATGATTTCGTAAAAAATACTTCTTTTTAGAAAATGTGCTTTATTTCATAAATGGAATCTACAAAGTATGCACATTCTACGTCATAACGATTTCCTACAGTTTGCGCTTGTGTCCGGAAATAAGAAAAGCTTACTTCCACCATTTTTTTAAATCACAGCTTCTAGAAGGTTTACATGATTTTGTAAAAAACACGAATTTTTAGAAAATGTGTTTTATTTCATAAATGGAATCTACAAAGTATGCACATTCTACGTCATAACGACTTTCTATAGTTTGCGCATGCATCCGGAAATAAGAAAAGCTTATTTCCCCCGTTTTTTAAAATCACAGCATCTAGAAGGTTTACATGATTTCTTAAAAAACACGAGTTTTTAGAAAATGTGTTTTATTTCATAAATGCAATTAACAAAGTATGCACATTCTACGTCATAACGACTTTCTATAGTTTGCGCATGCGTCCGGAAATAAGAAAAGCTTACTTCCCCCGTTTTTTAAAATCACAGCTTCTAGAAGGTTTACATGATTTCTTAAAAAACATGAGTTTTTAGGAAATCTGTTTTATTTCATAAATGGAATCAACAAAGTATGCACATTCTACGTCATAACGACTTTCTATAGTTTGCGCATGCGTTTGGAAATAAGAAAAGCTTACTTCCCCCGTTTTTTAAAATCACAGCTTCTAGAAGGTTTACATGATTTGTTAAAAAACACGAGTTTTTAGAAACTGTGTTTTATTTCATAAATGGAATCAACAAAGTATGCAGATTCTACGTCATAACGACTTTCTATAGTTTGCGCATGCGTCCGGAAATAATAAAAGCTTACTTCCACCGTTTTTTAAAATCACAGCTTCTAGAAGGTTTACATGATTTCGTAAAAAACATGAGTTTTTAGAAAATGTGTTTTATTTCATAAATGGAATCAGCAAAGTATGCACATTCTACGTCAGAACGACTTTCTATAGTTTGCGCATGCGTTTGGAAATAAGAAAAGCTTACTTCCCCCGTTTTTTAAAATCACAGCTTCTAGAAGGTTTACATGATTTCGTAAAAAACACGAGTTTTTAGAAAATGTGTTTTATTTCATAAATTCAATCTACAAAGTATCCGCATTCTACGTCATAACGACTTTCTATAGTTTGCGCATGCGTCCGAAAATAAGAAAAGCTTACTTCCACTGTTTTTTAAAATCACAGCTTCTAGAAGGTTTACATGATTTCGTTAAAAACACGAGTTTTTAGAAAATGTGTTTTATTTCATAAATGGAATCTACAAAGTATGCACATTGTACGTCATAACAACTTTCTATACTTTGCGCATGCGTCCGAAAATAAGAAAAGCTTACGTCCCCCGTTTTTTAAAATCACAGCTTCTAGAAGGTTTACATGATTTCTTAAAAAACACGAGCTTTTAGAAAATGTGTTTTATTTCATAAATAGAATCAACAAAGTATGTACATTCTACATCATAACGACTGTCTATAATTTGCGCATGCGTTTGGAAATAAGAAAAGCTTACTTCCCCCGTTTTTTAAAATCACAGCTTCTAGAAGGTTTACATGATTTCTTAAAAAACACGAGTTTTTAGAAAATGTGTTTTATTTCATAAATGGAATCAACAAAGTATGCACATTCTACGTCATAATGACTTTCTATAGTTTGCACATGCGTCCGGAAATAAGAAAAGCTTACTTCCACCGTTTTTTAAAATCACAGCTTCTAGAAGGTTTACATGATTTCGTAAAAAACATGAGTTTTTAGAAAATGTGTTTTATTTCATAAATGGAATCAGCAAAGTATGCACATTCTACGTCAGAACGACTTTCTATAGTTTGCGCATGCGTTTGGAAATAAGAAAAGCTTACTTCCCCCGTTTTTTAAAATCATAGCTTCTAGAAGGTTTACATGATTTTGTAAAAAACACGAGTTTTTAGAAAATGTGTTTTATTTCATAAATGCAATCTACAAAGTATGCGCATTCTACGTCATAACAACTTTCTATAGTTTGCGCATGCGTCCGAAAATAAGAAAAGCTTACTTCCACTGTTTTTTAAAATCACAGCTTCTAGAAGGTTTACATGATTTCGTAAAAAACACGAGTTTTTAGAAAATGTGTTTTATTTCATAAATGGAATCTACAAAGTATGCACATTGTACGTCATAACGACTTTCTATACTTTGCGCATGCATCCGAAAATAAGAAAAGCTTACTTCCCCCGTTTTTTAAAATCACAGCTTCTAGAAGGTTTACATGATTTTTTAAAAAACACGAGTTTTTAGAAAATGTGTTTTATTTCATAAATGCAATTAACAAAGTATTGACATTCTACGTCATAACGAATTTCTATAGTTTGCACATGCGTCCGGAAATAAGAAAAGCTTACTTCCCCCGTTTTTTAAAATCACAGCTTCTAGAAGGTTTACATGATTTCTTAAAAAACATGAGTTTTTAGGAAATCTGTTTTATTTCATAAATGGAATCAATAAAGTATGCACATTCTTCGTCATAACGACTTTCTATAGTGTTGTCACCAAGCTTGCTTTCCTCTACCGAATTTTTCAACATTGATAAAGCTTTGAATGTTTCTGTAATATTGATATTAAAAACAACTTCAAGGGAAAGCTTGAGTTATTTATTCTCCAAAAAATTGCAATAGTCTACAAGTTGTGCAAGCGTTCATTCCCAAAGGTCATGACATATCACGCATCAATAGAGAGATTTTCCAAAGTGGCAGAGGAATGTCGGTGGAGGGGAGAACTACTTCTGAAATACAATGAACCAAAGGTCAAAGATAAGTTTTCAATGTGCTGATGGAGAAGAGATTGGGCGTAGGATTGCTCAGAACGCTAAGGGAAAGATTCGAGTCCAAAGCTATTATATGTACAACTATCATTGAAAAGTTGGAGCCCGAGTCCAAATATTAAGTATCCAAACGCCAAATGTTGGGCGTTTTCAAGTGCCAGAATTGCTGCCAGGCGTCAATTGAATGGATACAGGAGTGAAAGTTGGTATTTAAAATCACATTTGGCAAGCTTGAAATTACCAAACCACCGAAACATTGTTGTCACATTCAGTTAGTAAAGCATGTATTACTTTTGATGAGGGTTTTATGTGAAGAGTGCCAGATTTCACAAATATTTGTGCGCCCAAGTGACATAAGAGCAAATATCTTTTGAATTGTCGGTCCACATGCCTAATCTCTGGATTCTGGGGATTGTATTGAGGACATCATCTTCTAGATTGCATCATCATCTTTAGATATGAATAAATTTCTTTGAAGATTAAAATGAATCTCAGAATTTTAGCAGCAAATAAACATTGATTCCAGAACTGAAAGTGCCAGAGCATTTTCAAATAACGTTATAGCAGGTCAAAGTTTGGTGGCACAATATTTCAAGGAGCAAATTCATATTTCTAGGAAACGAGAAGATCAAATCCAGCATTTCAGGCAGCATTTAAATACTCGATGGACAAGTAACAAAGCATATTTGGCAGCAAAAGATCAACATTCGAGTTTTCCAGCGATTCATAGTTGTTCTACAGCAAATCAGTCTACCCAGATTTCTTGCAAATAAGTGAAGACCTTGTTTATTTTGAATTCATTATTAGATATATGTTCCACATGATTTGCAGGTCAAGGATCAATTCCAGATTTCCAGGCAGTCAAACAAATAGATGGCAATCAAGGTGTCAAGCAGCCTCCAAATTTCCAAAGATACAGGAAGAAGGTTGATTCGATATAGCTTGGATTGTGAATGTAAATCTTTCTATAAAAAGGAGGTTTTGAAATGTAAAAAAGGGGAGTTCTTCCTTTCAAGGAGAACGCAGGGGACTGTAGGTTGGCTATTTTGGGAGATATGTTGGAGCACTTGTAAATACCTCTGTATTTCATGAAATCCTTGCAACTTCAATTCACAGGTTTTAGTTTTTGAATGAATTTGATGTTGATTTGTTGCTATACTTTATGAACTGTCTCTTTGATAAATATTTTGTGTACTTGGTCACTCACATTCCAATGCATGATTCTTGTTGTAAGTTGACAGTTATCTTTCCTTTACATAAACAGTAATAGTTTCATTTCATATTCAGGATCATAAAACCTTGAGGTTGAACATTGTCATTGCTTTTATGTTATACAGGATTGGTTTCATTTCCCTGTACCTCTTATTCCTACCAGCCTACATTTCAAATACTCTGATTATCTTATACATATCTATATTTTCCAATCTGTGATATATACCAGCTCTGTTTATTGTACATTATGTGATGATTTCATTTCGTATTAGAATTGTGTAATTTGTAATTTGTACTGTGAGTTTCTATTAAGCTTTGGTTTGATACCAGCTTGTCTTTTTTTAATTTGATTTCATTTGATGTTTACGTTTTCAAACAAAGATTTCCTTAAGCTTGAATCCCGTAGTCTAGGTTCAACTTTAGGGATAACATCTTCTGGCGCCGCTGCCGGGGACGGAGGAGTGAAGATAATCTTCCCCGGGAAAGAATGACAAAGATCAGATCCAGCTCTTGATGGTGAACAGGAGCAGGGCATTGGTTAGACTACAGATTTATTCACCGGGCGACTCCATGTTCGAAGAATCCAGAGGCGATTTTACAAGATGTCAACGCGTTTTGAAACTATGTTGGCACAAAGATTTGCTCCGTTCAATTTTTCAGATATTCCTGGATTTCCAAATACAGTACCTACCATTGATGAATGGGGAGATTTTCTCCCGCAATTCCTAGAAAAGGAAGAGGACAATCCGGCACATCATGTAATTAAATTTCATCAATACATGGATCAGCTGGGTATACATCATGAAGATGTATTGATGAAAATGTTTAGATATTCATTAGATGGTTGTACGAGACAACAATGGTACATGAATCTTCCTCCTTCCAGTATTTCCTCTTTGAAATATTTTCATGATGCCTTTAATTCATATTATAAGAGGATATACCCAGATGAATGCATTTTTGAAGATTGTTGTAGGGGATATGCATTATATATGCAGAGGTTAGAGGCAGATTTTTCCAGTAGAGAGGATGAAGCTGATGGTTATGATATAAAGAAGGAAGAAGATCCATTATCTACCTCTAATTCTGTTTTACAACAAGAAATTTTTCAAAATTCTGATATTAAAATTGATGAGAGCATCATAGAACACAAATCTTTAGAAATTGATCAGAATGCTCCATTGTATGGTGAAGACATTAAAATTCTAGATTTGGAACCTCCAAGAGAAAACATTAAAATTCTAGATTCGGATCAGCATCAGCTGATTCACTCTGAAGATATCCCAATCTATGATGAGTATCCAGATGAAACGGAGCAGATCCCTACATCAGACTCTGTTGATTTGAGGAGCAGCCAACAGGTGTATGATAATTATGAATCAAATTTTGGTGAGAAACAGCATTATATAGAAATAAATCATCCTGAATCTGTAGAAGACCTTGAGCAGCCATATGTACAATTCAATTTGCAGGTAGCTGAAAGTGGCAGCCATTATGAGGAAGAGGATATACAGAGATATTTTGATCTTCAACAAAAGGTAATTCCTTATAGTTTCATTTTGTCTGCTGATCTAATGTCAAATTCAGAATCTGAAGTCATATTTTTAAAAGAATTTGCTGAGAAAGAGATTGAAGCTTTGGAGGTAAAAATACAGGAGTTGTCATTTCAAAGTTCTTTTCAGCTGTCTTTTGATATAAGGATTGAGAATAATGATGAGTTTGATAGTCCAAAACGAAGGAAATGGTATGACCCGATAGCTGAATACATCAAGGAATCTATCGATTCAGGGTTTCAGTATACATTGAATAATAAATCTGAAAATCAAAATTATAGACAGATGATGATTGTTGTTCCTGTCTTCATTTTTTTCATACACAGATCACGCTTTTCATTATGTATGCAGATACTTGTATGGCTTCACTGGAAGCATGATTTTACCTGATCAAAAGAAAGTAGTTTTGATTAGTGTAGGAGCTGTGAATAAATAAGCTTGATTGTTCAAGCATTTCTTTAAAGTTTGTATAGTGTGATCATATGGTTGTGAGAAGATTATTTCAGTTTTCAGAGTAGTTTAAAGATTCAGCCAGTGGTTGGTTAAGTAGCAGAGATTTGTGATGAAGACTCCAACCCAATGGAAACAAGGCGTATTTCTTATTTTCAAAAGCAGTGAATGGCAGGACAGGGTGTAGTTATCAGAGATGGTTTCATTGGAAAGGCACAGGTCTACTTGTTCTTGGCAGCTCGCAGGGAGCATGCCATCCCAGACGGAGCCAGATGTTGTCACCAAGCTTGCTTTCCTCTACCGAATTTTTCAACATTGATAAAGCTTTGAATGTTTCTGTAATATTGATATTAAAAACAACTTCAAGGGAAAGCTTGAGTTATTTATTCTCCAAAAAATTGCAATAGTAACAAGTTGTGCAAGCGTTCATTCCCAAAGGTCATGACATATCACGCAACAATAGAGAGATTTTCCAAAGTGGCAGAGGAATGTCGGTGGAGGGGAGAACTACTTCTGAAATACAATGAACCAAAGGTCAAAGATAAGTTTTCAATGTGCTGATGGAGAAGAGATTGGGCGTAGGATTGCTCAGAACGCTAAGGGAAAGATTCGAGTCCAAAGCTATTATATGTACAGCTATCATTGAAAAGTTGGAGCCCGAGTCCAAATATTAAGTATCCAAACGCCAAATGTTGGGCGTTTTCAAGTGCCAGAATTGCTGCCAGGCGTCAATTGAATGGATACAGGAGTGAAAGTTGGTATTTAAAATCACATTTGGCAAGCTTGAAATTACCAAACCACCGAAACATTGTTGTCACATTCAGTTAGTAAAGCATGTATTACTTTTGATGAGGGTTTTATGTGAAGAGTGCCAGATTTCACAAATATTTGTGCGCCCAAGTGACATAAGAGCAAATATCTTTTGAATTGTCGGTCCACATGCCTAATCTCTGGATTCTGGGGATTGTATTGAGGACATCATCTTCTAGATTGCATCATCATCTTTAGATATGAATAAATTTCTTTGAAGATTAAAATGAATCTCAGAATTTTAGCAGCAAATAAACATTGATTCCAGAACTGAAAGTGCCAGAGCATTTTCAAATAACGTTATAGTAGGTCAAAGTTTGGTGGCACAATATTTCAAGGAGCAAATTCATATTTCTAGGAAACGAGAAGATCAAATCCAGCATTTCAGGCAGCATTTAAATACTCGATGGACAAGTAACAAAGCATATTTGGCAGCAAAAGATCAACATTCGAGTTTTCCAGCGATTCATAGTTGTTCTACAGCAAATCAGTCTACCCAGATTTCTTGCAAATAAGTGAAGACCTTGTTTATTTTGAATTCATTATTAGATATATGTTCCACATGATTTGCAGGTCAAGGATCAATTCCAGATTTCCAGGCAGTCAAACAAATAGATGGCAATCAAGGTGTCAAGCAGCCTCCAAATTTCCAAAGATACAGGAAGAAGGTTGATTCGATATAGCTTGGATTGTGAATGTAAATCTTTCTATAAAAAGGAGGTTTTGAAATGTAAAAAAGGGGAGTTCTTCCTTTCAAGGAGAACGCAGGGGACTGTAGGTTGGCTGTTTTGGGAGATATGTTGGAGCACTTGTAAATACCTCTGTATTTCATGAAATCCTTGCAACTTCAATTCACAGGTTTTAGTTTTTGAATGAATTTGATGTTGATTTGTTGCTATACTTTATGAACTGTCTCTTTGATAAATATTTTGTGTACTTGGTCACTCACATTCCAATGCATGATTCTTGTTGTAAGTTGACAGTTATCTTTCCTTTACATAAACAGTAATAGTTTCATTTCATATTCAGGATCATAAAACCTTGAGGTTGAACATTGGCATTGCTTTTATGTTATACAGGATTGGTTTCATTTCCCTGTACCTCTTATTCCTACCAGCCTACATTTCAAATACTCTGATTATCTTATACATATCTATATTTTCCAATCTGTGATATATACCAGCTCTGTTTATTGTACATTATGTGATGATTTCATTTCGTATTAGAATTGTGTAATTTGTAATTTGTACTGTGAGTTTCTATTAAGATTTGGTCTGATACCAGCTTGTCTTTTTTTAATTTGATTTCATTTGATGTTTACGTTTTCAAACCAAGATTTCCTTAAGCTTGAATCCCGTAGTCTAGGTTCAACTTTAGGGATAACATATAGTTTGCGCATGCGTTTGGAAATAAGAAAAGCTTACTTCCCCCGTTTTTTAAAATCACAGCTTCTAGAAGGTTTACATGATTTCGTAAAAAACACGAGTTTTTAGAAAATGTGTTTTATTTCATAAATGGAATCAATAAAGTATGCACATTCTACGTCATAACGACTTTCTATAGTTTCCACATGCGTCCGGAAATAAGAAAAGCTTACTTCCCCCGTTTTTTAAAATCACAGCTTCTAGAAGGTTTACATGATTTCATAAAAAACACGAGTTTTTAGAAAATGTGTTTTATTTCATAAATGCAATCTACAAAGTATGCGCATTCTACGTCATAACGACTTTCTATAGTTTGCGCATGCATCCGAAAATAAGAAAAGCTTACTTCCACTGTTTTTTAAAATCACAGCTTCTAGAAGGTTTACATGATTTCGTAAAAAACACGAGTTTTTAGAAAATGTGTTTTATTTCTTAAATGGAATCAACAAAGTATGCACATTCTACTTCATAACGACTTTCTATAGTTTGCGCATGCGTCTGGAAATAAGAAAAAATTACTTCCACCGTTTTTTAAAATCACAGCTTCTAGAAGGTTTACATGGTTTCGTAAAAAACACTTGTTTTTAGAAAATGTGCTATATTTCATAAATGGAATCAACAAAGTATGCACATTCTACGTCATAACGACTTTCTATAGTTTCCGCATGCGTCCGGAAATAAGAAAAGCTTACTTCCCCCATTTTTTAAAATCACAGCTTCTAGAAGGTTTACATGATTTTGTAAAAAGCACGAGTTTTTGGAAAATGTGTTTTATTTCATAAATGCAATCTACAGAGTATGCACATTCTACGTCATAACGAATTTCTATAGTTTGCGCATGCATTTGAAAATAAGAAAAGCTTACTTCCCCCGTTTTTTAAAATCACAGCGTCTAGAAGGTTTACATGATTTCTTAAAAAACACGAGTTTTTAGAAAATGTGTTTTATTTCATAAATGGAATAAACAAAGTATGCACATTCTACGTCATAAGGACTTTCTCTAGTTTTCCCATGCGTCTGGAAATAAGAAAAGCTTACTTCAACCGTTTTTTAAAATCACAGCTTCTAGAAGGTTTACATGATTTCTTAAAAAACACGAGTTTTTAGAAAATGTGTTTTATTTCATAAATGGAATCTACAAAGTATGCACATTCTACGTCATAATGACTTTCTATAGTTTGCGCATTCGTTCGGAAATAAGAAAAGCTTACTTCCACCGTTTTTTAAAATCACAGCTTCTAGAAGGTTTACATGATTTCTTAAAAAACATGAGTTTTTAGAAAATGTGTTTTATTTCATAAATGGAATGCACAAAGTATGCACATTCTACGTCATAACAACTTTCTATAGTTTGAGCATGCGTCCGGAAATAAGAAAAGCTTACTTCCCTTGTTTTTTAAAATCACAGCTTCTAGAAGGTTTACATCGTTTCTTAAAAAACAAGAGTTTTTAGAAAATGTGTTTTATTTCATAAATGCAATCAAAAAAGTATGCACATTCTACATCATAACGACTTTCTATAGTTTGCGCATGCGTTTGGAAATAAGAAAAGCTTACTTCCCTCGTTTTTTAAAATCACAGGTTCTTGAAGGTTTACATGATTTGTTAAAAAACACGAGTTTTTAGAAAATGTGTTTTATTACAAAAATGGAATCAACAAAGTATGCACATTCTATGTCATAACGACTTTGTATAGTTTCGCATACGTCCGGAATTAAGAAAAGCTTACTTCCACCGTTTTTTTAAATCACAGCTTCTATAAGGTTTACATGATTTCGTAAAAAACACTTGTTTTTAGAAAATGTGCTTTATTTCATAAATTGAATCTACAAAGTATGCACATTCTACGTCATAACCACTTCCTACAGTTTGCGCATGTGTCCGGAAATAAGAAAAGCTTACGTCCCCCGCTTTTTTAAATCACAGCTTCTAGAAGGTTTACATGATTTTGTAAAAAACACGAATTTTTAGAAAATGTGTTTTATTTCATAAATGGAATCTACAAAGTGTGCACATTCTACATCATAACGACTTTCTATAGTTAGCGCATGCATCCGGAAATAAGAAAAGCTTACTTCCCCCATTTTTTAAAATCACAGCTTCTAGAAGGTTTACATGATTTCTTAAAAAACACGAGTTTTTAGGAAATCTGTTTTATTTCATAAATGGAATCAACAAAGTATGCACATTCTACGTCTTAACGACTTTCTATAGTTTGCGCATGCGTTTGGAAATAAGAAAAGCTTACTTCCGCCGTTTTTTAAAATCACAACTTCTAGAAGGTTTACATGATTTCGTAAAAAACACGAGTTTTTAGAAAATGTGTTTTATTTCATAAATGGAATCAACAAAGTATGCACATTCTACGTCATAAGGACTTTCTATAGTTTGCGCATGCGTCTGGAAATAAGAAAAGCTTACTTCAACCGTTTTTTAAAATCACAGCTTCTAGAAGGTTTACATGATTTCTTAAAAAACACGAGTTTTTAGAAAATGTGTTTTATTTCATAAATGGAATCTACAAAGTATGCACATTCTACGTCATAATGACTTTCTATAGCTTGCGCATTCGTCCGGAAATAAGAAAAGCTTACTTCCACCGTTTTTTAAAATCACAGCTTCTAGAAGGTTTACATGATTTCTTAAAAAACACGAGTTTTTAGAAAATGTGTTTTATTTCATAAATGGAATGTACAAAGTATGCACATTCTACGTCATAACAACTTTCTATAGTTTGAGCATGCGTCCGGAAATAAGAAAAGCTTACTTCCCTTGTTTTTTAAAATCACAGCTTCTAGAAGGTTTACATCGTTTCTTAAAAAACATGAGTTTTTAGAAAATGTGTTTTATTTCATAAATGGAATCAAAAAATTATGCACATTCTACATCATAACGACTTTCTATAGTTTGCGCATGCGTTTGGAAATAAGAAAAGCTTACTTCCCCCGTTTTTTAAAATCACACGTTCTTGAAGGTTTACATGATTTGTTAAAAAACACGAGTTTTTGAAAATGTGTTTTATTTCATAAATGGAATCAACAAAGTATGCACATTCTATGTCATAACGACTTTGTATAGTTTCGCATACGTCCGGAATTAAGAAAAGCTTACTTCCACTGTTTTTTTAAATCACAGCTTCTATAAGGTTTACATGATTTCGTAAAAAACACTTGTTTTTAGAAAATGTGCTTTATTTCATAAATTGAATCTACAAAGTATGCACATTCTACGTCATAACGACTTCCTACAGTTTGCGCATGTGTCCGGAAATAAGAAAAGCTTACTTCCACCGTTTTTTCAAATCACAGCTTCTAGAAGGTTTACATGATTTTTTAAAAAACACGAATTTTTAGAAAATGTGTTTTATTTCATAAATGGAATCTACAAAGTGTGCACATTCTACATCATAACGACTTTCTATAGTTTGCGCATGCATCCGGAAATAAGAAAAGCTTACTTCCCCCGTTTTTTAAAATCACAGCTTCTAGAAGGTTTACAGGATTTCTTAAAAAACACGAGTTTTTAGAAAATGTGTTTTATTTCATAAATGGAATCTACAAAGTATGCACATTCTACGTCATAACGACTTTCTATACTTTGCGCATGCGTCCGAAAATAAGAAAAGCTTACTTCCCCCGTTTTTTAAAATCACAGCTTCTAGAAGGTTTACATGATTTCTTAAAAAACACGAGTTTTTAGAAAATGTGTTTTATTTCATAAATGCAATTAACAAAGTATGCACATTCTACGTCATAACGACTTTCTATAGTTTGCGCATGCGTCCGGAAATAAGAAAAGCTTACTTCCCCCGTTTTTTAAAATCACAGCTTCTAGAAGGTTTACATGATTTCATAAAAAACACGAGTTTTTAGAAAATGTGTTTTATTTCATAAATGCAATCTACAAAGTATGCGCATTCTACGTCATAACGACTTTCTATAGTATGCGCATGCGTCCGAAAATAAGAAAAGCTTACTTCCACTGTTTTTTAAAATCACAGCTTCTAGAAGGTTTACATGATTTCGTAAAAAACACGAGTTTTTAGAAAATGTGTTTTATTTCTTAAATGCAATCAACAAAGTATGCACATTCTACTTCATAACGAATTTCTATAGTTTGCGCATGCGTCTGGAAATAAGAAAAAATTACTTCCACCGTTTTTTAAAATCAGAGCTTCTAGAAGGTTTACACGATTTCGTAAAAAACACTTGTTTTTAGAAAATGTGCTATATTTCATAAATGGAATCAACAAAGTATGCACATTCTACGTCATAACAACTTTCTATAGTTTGCGCATGCGTTTGGAAATATGAAAAGCTTACTTCCCCCGTTTTTTAAAATCACAGCGTCTAGAAGGTTTACATGATTTCTTAAAAAACACGAGTTTTTAGAAAATGTGTTTTATTTCATAAATGGAATAAACAAAGTATGCACATTCTACGTCATAAGGACTTTCTATAGTTTGCGCATGCGTCTGGAAATAAGAAAAGCTTACTTCAACCGTTTTTTAAAATCACAGCTTCTAGAAGGTTTACATGATTTCTTAAAAAACACGAGTTTTTAGAAAATGTGTTTTATTTCATAAATGGAATCTACAAAGTATGCACATTCTACGTCATAATGACTTTCTATAGCTTGCGCATTCGTCCGGAAATAAGAAAAGCTTACTTCCACCGTTTTTTAAAATCACAGCTTCTAGAAGGTTTACATGATTTCTTAAAAAACACGAGTTTTTAGAAAATGTGTTTTATTTCATAAATGGAATGTACAAAGTATGCACATTCTACGACATAACAACTTTCTATAGTTTGAGCATGCGTCCGGAAATAAGAAAAGCTTACTTCCCTTGTTTTTTAAAATCACAGCTTCTAGAAGGTTTACATCGTTTCTTAAAAAACATGAGTTTTTAGAAAATGTGTTTTATTTCATAAATGGAATCAAAAAATTATGCACATTCTACATCATAATGACTTTCTATAGTTTGCGCATGCGTTTGGAAATAAGAAAAGCTTACTTCCCCCGTTTTTTAAAATCACACGTTCTTGAAGGTTTACATGATTTGTTAAAAAACACGAGTTTTTAGAAAATGTGTTTTATTTCATAAATGGAATCAACAAAGTATGCACATTCTATGTCATAACGACTTTGTATAGTTTCGCATACGTCCGGAATTAAGAAAAGCTTACTTCCACCGTTTTTTTAAATCACAGCTTCTATAAGGTTTACATGATTTCGTAAAAAACACTTGTTTTTAAAAAATGTGCTTTATTTCATAAATTGAATCTACAAAGTATGCACATTCTACGTCATAACGACTTCCTACAGTTTGCGCATGTGTCCGGAAATAAGAAAAGCTTACTTCCACCGATTTTTTAAATCACAGCTTCTAGAAGGTTTACATGATTTTGTAAAAAACACGAATTTTTAGAAAATGTGTTTTATTTCATAAATGGAATCTACAAAGTGTGCACATTCTACATCATAACGACTTTCTATAGTTTGCGCATGCATCCGGAAATAAGAAAAGCTTACTTCCCCCGTTTTTTAAAATCACAGCTTCTAGAAGGTTTACATGATTTCTTAAAAAACACGAGTTTTTAGAAAATGTGTTTTATTTCATAAATGCAATTAACAAAGTATGCACATTCTACGTCATAACGACTTTCTATAGTTTGCGGATGCGTCCGGAAATAAGAAAAGCTTACTTCCCCAGTTTTTTAAAATCACAGCTTCTAGAAGGTTTACATGATTTCGTAAAAAACACGAGTTTTTAGAAAATGTGTTTTATTTCATAAATGGAATCTACAAAGTATGCACATTCTACGTCATAACGACTTTCTATAGCTTGCGCATTCGTCCGGAAATAAGAAAAGCTTACTTCCACCGTTTTTTAAAATCACAGCTTCTAGAAGGTTTACATGATTTCTTAAAAAACACGAGTTTTTAGAAAATGTGTTTTATTTCATAAATGGAATGTACAAAGTATGCACATTCTACGACATAACAACTTTGTATAGTTTGAGCATGCGTCCGGAAATAAGAAAAGCTTACTTCCCTTGTTTTTTAAAATCACAGCTTCTAGAAGGTTTACATCGTTTCTTAAAAAACATGAGTTTTTAGAAAATGTGTTTTATTTCATAAATGGAATCAAAAAATTATGCACATTATACATCATAATGACTTTCTATAGTTTGCGCATGCGTTTGGAAATAAGAAAAGCTTACTTCCCCCGTTTTTTAAAATCACACGTTCTTGAAGGTTTACATGATTTGTTAAAAAACACGAGTTTTTAGAAAATGTGTTTTATTTCATAAATGGAATCAACAAAGTATGCACATTCTATGTCATAACGACTTTGTATAGTTTCGCATATGTCCGGAATTAAGAAAAGCTTACTTCCACCGTTTTTTTAAATCACAGCTTCTATAAGGTTTACATGATTTCGTAAAAAACACTTGTTTTTAAAAAATGTGCTTTATTTCATAAATTGAATCTACAAAGTATGCACATTCTACGTCATAACGACTTCCTACAGTTTGCGCATGTGTCCGGAAATAAGAAAAGCTTACTTCCACCGTTTTTTTAAATCACAGCTTCTAGAAGGTTTACATGATTTTGTAAAAAACACGAATTTTTAGAAAATGTGTTTTATTTCATAAATGGAATCTACAAAGTGTGCACATTCTACATCATAACGACTTTCTATAGTTTGCGCATGCATCCGGAAATAAGAAAAGCTTACTTCCCCCGTTTTTTAAAATCACAGCTTCTAGAAGGTTTACATGATTTCTTAAAAAACACGAGTTTTTAGAAAATGTGTTTTATTTCATAAATGCAATTAACAAAGTATGCACATTCTACGTCATAACGACTTTCTATAGTTTGCGGATGCGTCCGGAAATAAGAAAAGCTTACTTCCCCAGTTTTTTAAAATCACAGCTTCTAGAAGGTTTACATGATTTCGTAAAAAACACGAGTTTTTAGAAAATGTGTTTTATTTCATAAATGGAATCTACAAAGTATGCACATTCTACGTCATAACGACTTTCTATAGCTTGCGCATTCGTCCGGAAATAAGAAAAGCTTACTTCCACCGTTTTTTAAAATCACAGCTTCTAGAAGGTTTACATGATTTCTTAAAAAACACGAGTTTTTAGAAAATGTGTTTTATTTCATAAATGGAATGTACAAAGTATGCACATTCTACGACATAACTACTTTCTATAGTTTGAGCATGCGTCCGGAAATAAGAAAAGCTTACTTCCCTTGTTTTTTAAAATCACAGCTTCTAGAAGGTTTACATCGTTTCTTAAAAAACATGAGTTTTTAGAAAATGTGTTTTATTTCATAAATGGAATCAAAAAATTATGCACATTCTACATCATAATGACTTTCTATAGTTTGCGCATGCGTTTGGAAATAAGAAAAGCTTACTTCCCCCGTTTTTTAAAATCACACGTTCTTGAAGGTTTACATGATTTGTTAAAAAACACGAGTTTTTAGAAAATGTGTTTTATTTCATAAATGGAATCAACAAAGTATGCACATTCTATGTCATAACGACTTTGTATAGTTTCGCATACGTCCGGAATTAAGAAAAGCTTACTTCCACCGTTTTTTTAAATCACAGCTTCTATAAGGTTTACATGATTTCGTAAAAAACACTTGTTTTTAAAAAATGTGCTTTATTTCATAAATTGAATCTACAAAGTATGCACATTCTACGTCATAACGACTTCCTACAGTTTGCGCATGTGTCCGGAAATAAGAAAAGCTTACTTCCACCGTTTTTTTAAATCACAGCTTCTAGAAGGTTTACATGATTTTGTAAAAAACACGAATTTTTAGAAAATGTGTTTTATTTCATAAATGGAATCTACAAAGGGTGCACATTCTACATCATAACGACTTTCTATAGTTTGCGCATGCATCCGGAAATAAGAAAAGCTTACTTCCCCCGTTTTTTAAAATCACAGCTTCTAGAAGGTTTACATGATTTCTTAAAAAACACGAGTTTTTAGAAAATGTGTTTTATTTCATAAATGCAATTAACAAAGTATGCACATTCTACGTCATAACGACTTTCTATAGTTTGCGGATGCGTCCGGAAATAAGAAAAGTTTACTTCCCCAGTTTTTTAAAATCACAGCTTCTAGAAGGTTTACATGATTTCGTAAAAAACACGAGTTTTTAGAAAATGTGTTTTATTTCATAAATGGAATCAATAAAGTATGCACATTCTACGTCATAACGACTTTCTATAGTTTCCGCATGCGTCCGGAAATAAGAAAAGCTTACTTCCCCCGTTTTTTAAAATCACAGCTTCAAGAAGGTTTACATGATTTCGTAAAAAACACGAGTTTTTAGAAAATGTGTTTTATTTCATAAATGCAATCTACAAAGTATGCGCATTCTACGTCATAACGACTTTCTATAGTTTGCGCATGCGTCCGAAAATAAGAAAAGCTTACTTCCACTGTTTTTTAAAATCACAGCTTCTAGAAGGTTTACATGATTTCGTAAAAAACACGAGTTTTTAGAAAATGTGTTTTATTTCTTAAATGGAATCAACAAAGTATGCACATTCTACTTCATAACGACTTTCTATAGTTTGCGCATGCGTCTGGAAATAAGAAAAAATTACTTCCACCGTTTTTTAAAATCAGAGCTTCTAGAAGGTTTACACGATTTCGTAAAAAACACTTGTTTTTAGAAAATGTGCTATATTTCATAAATGGAATCAACAAAGTATGCACATTCTACATCATAACAACTTTCTATAGTTTGCGCATGCGTTTGGAAATAAGAAAAGCTTACTTCCCCTGTTTTTTAAAATCACAGCGTCTAGAAGGTTTACATGATTTCTTAAAAAACACGAGTTTTTAGAAAATGTGTTTTATTTCATAAATGGAATAAACAAAGTATGCACATTCTACGTCATAAGGACTTTCTATAGTTTGCGCATGCGTCTGGAAATAAGAAAAGCTTACTTCAACCGTTTTTTAAAATCACAGCTTCTAGAAGGTTTACATGATTTCTTAAAAAACACGAGTTTTTAGAAAATGTGTCTTATTTCATAAATGGAATCTACAAAGTATGCACATTCTACGTCATAATGACTTTCTAAAGCTTGCGCATTCGTCCGGAAATAAGAAAAGCTTACTTCCACCGTTTTTTAAAATCACAGCTTCTAGAAGGTTTACATGATTTCTTAAAAAACACGACTTTTTAGAAAATGTGTTTTATTTCATAAATGGAATGTACAAAGTATGCACATTCTACGTCATAACAACTTTCTATAGTTTGAGCATGCGTCCGGAAATAAGAAAAGCTTACTTCCCTTGTTTTTTAAAATCACAGCTTCTAGAAGGTTTACATCGTTTCTTAAAAAACATGAGTTTTTAGAAAATGTGTTTTATTTCATAAATGGAATCAAAAAATTATGCACATTCTACATCATAACGACTTTCTATAGTTTGCGCATGCGTTTAGAAATAAGAAAAGCTTACTTCCCCCGTTTTTTAAAATCACACGTTCTTGAAGGTTTACATGATTTGTTAAAAAACACGAGTTTTTAGAAAATGTGTTTTATTTCATAAATGGAATCAACAAAGTATGCACATTCTATGTCATAACAACTTTGTATAGTTTCGCATACGTCCGGAATTAAGAAAAGCTTACTTCCACTGTTTTTTTAAATCACAGCTTCTATAAGGTTTACATGATTTCGTAAAAAACACTTGTTTTTAGAAAATGTGCTTTATTTCATAAATTGAATCTACAAAGTATGCACATTCTACGTCATAACGACTTCCTACAGTTTGCGCATGTGTCCGGAAATAAGAAAAGCTTACTTCCACCGTTTTTTTAAATCACAGCTTCTAGAAGGTTTACATGATTTTTTAAAAAACACGAATTTTTAGAAAATGTGTTTTATTTCATAAATGGAATCTACAAAGTGTGCACATTCTACATCATAACGACTTTCTATAGTTTGCGCATGCATCCGGAAATAAGAAAAGCTTACTTCCCCCGTTTTTTAAAATCACAGCTTCTAGAAGGTTTACAGGATTTCTTAAAAAACACGAGTTTTTAGAAAATGTGTTTTATTTCATAAATGGAATCTACAAAGTATGCACATTCTACGTCATAACGACTTTCTATACTTTGCGCATGCGTCCAAAAATAAGAAAAGCTTACTTCCCCCGTTTTTTAAAATCACAGCTTCTAGAAGGTTTACATGATTTCTTAAAAAACACGAGTTTTTAGAAAATGTGTTTTATTTCATAAATGCAATTAACAAAGTATGCACATTCTACGTCATAACGACTTTCTATAGTTTGCGCATGCGTCCGGAAATAAGAAAAGCTTACTTCCCCCGTTTTTTAAAATCACAGCTTCTAGAAGGTTTACATGATTTCGTAAAAAACACGAGTTTTAGAAAATGTGTTTTATTTCATAAATGGAATCAATAAAGTATGCACATTCTACGTCATAACGACTTCCTATAGTTTCCGCATGCGTCCGGAAATAAGAAAAGCTTACTTCCCCCGTTTTTTAAAATCACAGCTTCTAGAAGGTTTACATGATTTCGTAAAAAACACGAGTTTTTAGAAAATGTGTTTTATTTCATAAATGCAATCTACAAAGTATGCGCATTCTACGTCATAACGACTTTCTATAGTTTGCGCATGCGTCCGAAAATAAGAAAAGCTTACTTCCACTGTTTTTTAAAATCACAGCTTCTAGAAGGTTTACATGATTTCGTAAAAAACACGAGTTTTTAGAAAATGTGTTTTATTTCTTAAATGCAATCAACAAAGTATGCACATTCTACTTCATAACGAATTTCTATAGTTTGCGCATGCGTCTGGAAATAAGAAAAAATTACTTCCACCGTTTTTTAAAATCAGAGCTTCTAGAAGGTTTACACGATTTCGTAAAAAACACTTGTTTTTAGAAAATGTGCTATATTTCATAAATGGAATCAACAAAGTATGCACATTCTACGTCATAACAACTTTCTATAGTTTGCGCATGCGTTTGGAAATAAGAAAAGCTTACTTCCCCCGTTTTTTAAAATCACAGCGTCTAGAAGGTTTACATGATTTCTTAAAAAACACGAGTTTTTAGAAAATGTGTTTTATTTCATAAATGGAATAAACAAAGTATGCACATTCTACGTCATAAGGACTTTCTATAGTTTGCGCATGCGTCTGGAAATAAGAAAAGCTTACTTCAACCGTTTTTTAAAATCACAGCTTCTAGAAGGTTTACATGATTTCTTAAAAAACACGAGTTTTTAGAAAATGTGTTTTATTTCATAAATGGAATCTACAAAGTATGCACATTCTACGTCATAATGACTTTCTATAGCTTGCGCATTCGTCCGGAAATAAGAAAAGCTTACTTCCACCGTTTTTTAAAATCACAGCTTCTAGAAGGTTTACATGATTTCTTAAAAAACACGAGTTTTTAGAAAATGTGTTTTATTTCATAAATGGAATGTACAAAGTATGCACATTCTACGACATAACAACTTTCTATAGTTTGAGCATGCGTCCGGAAATAAGAAAAGCTTACTTCCCTTGTTTTTTAAAATCACAGCTTCTAGAAGGTTTACATCGTTTCTTAAAAAACATGAGTTTTTAGAAAATGTGTTTTATTTCATAAATGGAATCAAAAAATTATGCACATTCTACATCATAATGACTTTCTATAGTTTGCGCATGCGTTTGGAAATAAGAAAAGCTTACTTCCCCCGTTTTTTAAAATCACACGTTCTTGAAGGTTTACATGATTTGTTAAAAAACACGAGTTTTTAGAAAATGTGTTTTATTTCATAAATGGAATCAACAAAGTATGCACATTCTATGTCATAACGACTTTGTATAGTTTCGCATACGTCCGGAATTAAGAAAAGCTTACTTCCACCGTTTTTTTAAATCACAGCTTCTATAAGGTTTACATGATTTCGTAAAAAACACTTGTTTTTAAAAAATGTGCTTTATTTCATAAATTGAATCTACAAAGTATGCACATTCTACGTCATAACGACTTCCTACAGTTTGCGCATGTGTCCGGAAATAAGAAAAGCTTACTTCCACCGTTTTTTTAAATCACAGCTTCTAGAAGGTTTACATGATTTTGTAAAAAACACAAATTTTTAGAAAATTTGTTTTATTTCATAAATGGAATCTACAAAGTGTGCACATTCTACATCATAACGACTTTCTATAGTTTGCGCATGCATCCGGAAATAAGAAAAGCTTACTTCCCCCGTTTTTTAAAATCACAGCTTCTAGAAGGTTTACATGATTTCTTAAAAAACACGAGTTTTTAGAAAATGTGTTTTATTTCATAAATGCAATTAACAAAGTATGCACATTCTACGTCATAACGACTTTCTATAGTTTGCGGATGCGTCCGGAAATAACAAAAGCTTACTTCCCCAGTTTTTTAAAATCACAGCTTCTAGAAGGTTTACATGATTTCGTAAAAAACACGAGTTTTTAGAAAATGTGTTTTATTTCATAAATGGAATCAATAAAGTATGCACATTCTACGTCATAACGACTTTCTATAGTTTCCGCATGCGTCCGGAAATAAGAAAAGCTTACTTCCCCCGTTTTTTAAAATCACAGCTTCTAGAAGGTTTACATGATTTCGTAAAAAACACGAGTTTTTAGAAAATGTGTTTTATTTCATAAATGCAATCTACAAAGTATGCGCATTCTACGTCATAACGACTTTCTATAGTTTGCGCATGCGTCCGAAAATAAGAAAAGCTTACTTCCACTGTTTTTTAAAATCACAGCTTCTAGAAGGTTTACATGATTTCGTAAAAAACACGAGTTTTTAGAAAATGTGTTTTATTTCTTAAATGGAATCAACAAAGTATGCACATTCTACTTCATAACGACTTTCTATAGTTTGCGCATGCGTCTGGAAATAAGAAAAAATTACTTCCACCGTTTTTTAAAATCAGAGCTTCTAGAAGGTTTACACGATTTCGTAAAAAACACTTGTTTTTAGAAAATGTGCTATATTTCATAAATGGAATCAACAAAGTATGCACATTCTACATCATAACAACTTTCTATAGTTTGCGCATGCGTTTGGAAATAAGAAAAGCTTACTTCCCCTGTTTTTTAAAATCACAGCGTCTAGAAGGTTTACATGATTTCTTAAAAAACACGAGTTTTTAGAAAATGTGTTTTATTTCATAAATGGAATAAACAAAGTATGCACATTCTACGTCATAAGGACTTTCTATAGTTTGCGCATGCGTCTGGAAATAAGAAAAGCTTACTTCAACCGTTTTTTAAAATCACAGCTTCTAGAAGGTTTACATGATTTCTTAAAAAACACGAGTTTTTAGAAAATGTGTTTTATTTCATAAATGGAATCTACAAAGTATGCACATTCTACGTCATAATGACTTTCTATAGCTTGCGCATTCGTCCGGAAATAAGAAAAGCTTACTTCCACCGTTTTTTAAAATCACAGCTTCTAGAAGGTTTACATGATTTCGTAAAAAACACGAGTTTTTAGAAAATGTGTTTTATTTCATAAATGCAATCTACAAAGTATGCGCATTCTACGTCCTAACGACTTTCTATAGTTTGCGCATGCGTCCGAAAATTAGAAAAGCTTACTTCCACTATTTTTTAAAATCACAGCTTCTAGAAGGTTTACATGATTTCGTAAAAAACACGAGTTTTTAGAAAATGTGTTTTATTTCATAAATGGAATCTACAAAGTATACACATTGTACGTCATAACGACTTTCTATACTTTGCGCATGCGCCCGAAAATAAGAAAAGCTTACGTCCCCCGTTTTTTAAAATCACAGCTTCTAGAAGGTTTACATGATTTCTTAAAAAACACGAGCTTTTAGAAAATGTGTTTTATTTCATAAATAGAATCAACAAAGTATGTACATTCTACATCATAACGACTTTCTATAGTTTGCGCATGCGTTTGGAAATAAGAAAATCTTACTTCCCCCGTTTTTTAAAATCACAGCTTCTTGAAGGTTTACATGATTTCTTAAAAAACACGAGTTTTTAGAAAATGTGTTTTATTTCATAAATGGAATCAACAAAGTATGCACATTCTACGTCATAATGACTTTCTATAGTTTTCAAATGCATCCGGAAATAACAAAAGCTTACTTCCCTCGTTTTTTAAAATCACAGCTTCTAGAAGGTTTACATGATTTCTTAAAAAACACGAGTTTTTAGAAAATGTGTTTTATTTCATAAATGAAATCAACAAAGTAAGCACATTCTACGTCATAACGACTTTCTATAGTTTGCGCATGCGTTTGGAAATAAGAAAAGCTTACTTCCCCCGTTTTTAAAATCACAGCTTCTAGAAGGTTTACATGATTTCTTAAAAAATACGAGTTTTTAGAAAATATGTTTTATTTCATAAATGGAATGAACAAAGTATGCACATTCTACGTCATACTGACATTCTATAGTTTGCGCATTCATCCGGAAATAATAAAAGCTTACTTCGACCATTTTTTAAAATCACAGCTTCTAGAAGGGTTACATGATTTCGTAAAAAAGACGAGTTTTTAGAAAATGTGTTTTATTTCATAAATGGGATCTACAAAGTATGCACATTCTATGTCATAACGACATTCTATAGTTTGCTCATTCGTCCTGAAATAAGAAAAGCTTACTTCCATCGTTTTTTAAAATCACAGCTTCTAGAAGGTTTACATGATTTCTTAAAAAACACGAGTTTTTAGAAAATGTGTTTTATTTCATAAATGGAATCAACAAAGTATGCACATTCTACGTCATAACGACTTTCTATAGTTTGCACATTCGTCCGGAAATAAGAAAAGCTTACTTCCACCGTTTTTTAAAATCACAGCTTCTAGAAGGTTTACATGATTTCGTAAAAAGCACGAGTTTTTAGAAAATGTGTTTTATTTCATAAATGCAATCTGCAAAGTATGCACATTCTACGTCATAACGACTTTCTATAGTTTGTGCATGCGTCCGGAAATAAGAAAAGCTTACTTCCACCATTTTTTAAAATCACAGGTTCTAGAAGGTTTACATGATTTCTTAAAAAACACGAGTTTTTAGAAAATGTGTTTTATTTCATAAATGCAATTAACAAAGTATGCACATTCTACGTCATAACGACTTTCTATAGTTTGCGGATGCGTCCGGAAATAAGAAAAGCTTACTTCCCCCGTTTTTTAAAATCACAGCTTCTAGAAGGTTTACATGATTTCGTAAAAAACACGAGTTTTTAGAAAATGTGTTTTATTTCATAAATGGAATCAATAAAGTATGCACATTCTACGTCATAACGACTTTCTATAGTTTCCGCATGCGTCCGGAAATAAGAAAAGCTTACTTCCCCCGTTTTTTAAAATCACAGCTTCTAGAAGGTTTACATGATTTCTTAAAAAACACGAGTTTTTAGAAAATGTGTTTTTTTTCATAAATGCAATCTACAAAGTATGCGCATTCTACGTCATAACGACTTTCTATAGTTTGCGCATGCGTCAGAAAATAAGAAAAGCTTACTTCCACTGTTTTTTAAAATCACAGCTTCTAGAAGGTTTACATGATTTCGTAAAAAACACGAGTTTTTAGAAAATGTGTTTTATTTCTTAAATGGAATCAACAAAGTATGCACATTCTACTTCATAACGACTTTCTATAGTTTGCGCATGCGTCTGGAAATAAGAAAAAATTACTTCCACCGTTTTTTAAAATCACAGCTTCTAGAAGGTTTACATGATTTCGTAAAAAACACGAGTTTTTAGAAAATGTGTTTTATTTCATAAATGGAATCTACAAAGTATGCACATTCTACGTCATAACGACATTCTATAGTTTGTGCATGCGTCCGGAAAGAATAAAAGCTTACTTCCACCGTTTTTTAGAATCACAGCTTCTAGAAGGTTTACATGATTTCTTAAAAAACACGAGTTTTTAGAAAATGTGTTTTATTTCATAAATGGAATCGACAAAGTATGCACATTCTACGTCATAACGACTTTCTATAGTTTTCGGATGCGTCCGGAAATAACAAAATCTTACTTCCACAGTTTTTTAAAATCACAGCTTCTAGAAGGTTTACATGATTTCGTAAAAATCACGAGTTTTTAGAAAATGTGTTTTATTTCATAAATGGAATCTACAAAGTATGCACATTCTACGTCATATAGACTTTCTATAGTTTGCGCATTCGTCCGGAAATAAGAAAAGCTTACTACCACCGTTTTTTAAAATCACAGCTTCTAGAAGGTTTACATG
Source organism: Larix kaempferi (assembly GCA_027924585.1). Lineage (NCBI taxonomy): Eukaryota > Viridiplantae > Streptophyta > Pinopsida > Pinales > Pinaceae > Larix > Larix kaempferi. The sequence continues at coordinate 41,509,334 of BSBM01000217.1, forward strand.
ATTTCGTAAAAAACACGAGTTTTTAGAAAATGTGTTTTATTTCATAAATGGAATCTACAAAGTATGCACATTCTACGTCATAACGACTTTCTATAGTTTGCGCATGCATTTGGAAATAACAAAAGCTTACTTCCCCCGTTTTTTAAAATCACAGCTTCTAGAAGGTTTACATGATTTCTTAAAAAACACGAGTTTTTAGAAAATGTGTTTTATTTCATAAATGGAATCAACAAAGTATGCACATTCTACGTCATAACGACTTTCTATAGTTTGCGCATTCGTCCGGAAATAAGAAAAGCTTACTTCCACCGTTTTTTAAAATCACAGCTTCTAGATGGTTTACACGATTTCGTAAAAAACACGAGTTTTTAGAAAATGTGTTTTATTTCATAAATGGTATCTATGAGGTATGCACATTCTACATCATAACGACTTTCTATAGTTTGCGCATGCATCCGGAAGTAAGAAAAGCTTACTTCCACCGTTTTTTAAAATCACAGCTTCTAGAAGGTTTAAATGATTTCGTAAAAAACACGAGTTTTTAGAAAATGCGTTTTATTTCATAAATGGTATCTACAAAGTATGCACATTCTACATCATAACGACTTTCTATAGTTTGCGCATGCGTCCAGAAATAAGAAAAGCTTACTTCCCCCGTTTTTTAAAATCACAGCTTCTATAAGGTTTACATGATTTCTTAAAAAACACGAGTTTTTAGAAAATGTGTTTTATTTCATATATGGAATCAACAAAGTTTGCAGTTTCTACGTCATAACGACTTTCTGCAGTTTGCGCATTCATCCGGAAATAAGAAAAGCTTACTTCCACCGTTTTCTAAAATCACAGCTTCTAGAAGGTTTACATGATTTCTTAAAAAACACGAGTTTTTAAAAAATGTGTTTTATTTCATCAATGGAATCAAGAATATATGCAAATTCTATGTCATAATGACTTTCTATAGTTTGCGCATGCGTTTGGAAATAAGAAAAGCTTACTTCCACCGTTTTTTAAAATCACAGCTTCTAGAAGGTTTACATGATTTCTTAAAAAACACTAGTTTTTAGAAAATGTGTTTTATTTCATAAATGGAATCAACAAAGTATGCACATTCTAAGTCATAGAGACTTTCTATAGTTTGCGCATGCGTTTGGAAATAAGAAAAGCTTACTTCCACCGTTTTTTAAAATCACAGCTTCTAGAAGGTTTACATGATTTCTTAAAAAACACGAGTTTTTAGAAAATGTGCTTTATTTCATAAATGGAATCAACAAAGTATGCACATTCTACGTCATAACGACTTTCTATATTTTGCGCATGCGTTTGGAAATAAGAAAAACTTACTTCCCCCGTTTTTTAAAATCACAGCTTCTAGAAGGTTTACATCTTTTCGTAAAAAACGTGAGTTTTTAGAAAATGTGTTTTATTTCATAAATGGAATCTACAAAGTATGCACATTCTACGTCATAACGACTTTCTATAGCTTGCGCATGAGTCCGGAAATAAGAAAAGCTTACTTCCACCGTTTTTTAAAATCACAACTTCTAGAAGGTTTACATGATTTCGTAAAAAACACGAGATTTTAGAAAATTTGTTTTATTTCATAAATGGAATCTACAAAGTATGCACATTCTACGTCATAACGACTTTCTATAGTTTGCGCATGCGTCTGGAAATAAGAAAAGCTTACTTCCACCATTTTTTAAAATCACAGCTTCTAGAAGGTTTACATGATTTCTTAAAAAACACGAGTTTTTAAAAAATGTGTTTTATTTCAGAAATGGAATCAACAAAGCATGCACATTCTACGTCATAACGAATTTCTGCAGTTTGCGCATTCGTCCGGAAATAAGAAAAGCTTACTTCCACCGTTTTCTAAAATCGCAGCTTCTAGAAGGTTTACATGATTTCGTAAAAAACATGAGTTTTTAGAAAATGTGTTTTATTTCATCAATGGAATCAACAAAGTATGCACATTCAACGTCATAACAACTTTCTATAGTTTGCGCATGCGTTTGGAAATAAGAAAATCCAACTTCCCCCATTTTTTAAAATCACAGCTTCTAGAAGGTTTACGTGATTTCTTAAAAAACATGAGTTTTTAGAAAATGTGTTTTATTTCATAAATGGAATCTACAAAGTATGCACATTCTACGTCATAACGACTTTCTATAGTTTGCGCATGCGTCCGGAAATAAGAAAAGCTTACTTCCACTGTTTTTTGAAATCACAGGTTCTAGAAGGTTTACATCTTTTCGTAAAAAACATGAGTTTTTAGAAAATGTGTTTTATTTCATAAATGGAATCTACAAAGTATGCACATTCTACGTCATAACGAATTTCTATAGTTTGCGCATGAGTCCGGAAATAAGAAAAGCTTACTTCCACCGTTTTTTAAAATCACAGCTTCTAGAAGGTTTACATGATTTCGTAAAAAACACGAGTTTTTAGAAAATGTGTTTTATCTCATAAATGGAATCTAAAAAGTATGCACATTCTACGTCATAACGACTTTATATAGTTTGTGTATTCGTCCGGAAATAAGAAAAGCTTACTTCCACCGTTTTTTAAAATCGCAGCTTCTAGAAGGTTTACATGATTTCTTAAAAAACACGAGTTTTTAGAAAATGTGTTTTATTTCATAAATGGAATCAACAAAGTATGCACATTCTACGTCATAACGACTTTCTATAGTTTGCGCATGCGTTTGGAAATAAGAAAAGCTTACTTCCCCCGTTTTTTAAAATCACAGCTTCTAGAAGGTTTACATGGTTTCTTAAAAAACATGAGTTTTTAGAAAATGTGTTTTATTTGATAAATGGAATCAACAATGTATGCACATTCATCGTCATAACGACTTTCTATAGTTTGCGCATTCGTCCGGAAAAAAGAAAAGCTTACTTCCACCGTTTTTTAAAATAACAGCTTCTAGAAGGTTTACATGATTTCTTAAAAAACACGAGTTTTTAAAAAATGTGTTTTATTTCATAAATGGAATCAACAAAGTATGCACATTCTATGCCATAACGACTTTCTATAGTTTGCGCATTCGTCCGGAAATAAGAAAAGTTTACTTCCACCGTTTTTTAAAATCACAGATTCTAGAAGGTTTACATGATTTCGTAAAAAACACGAGTTTTTAGAAAATGTGTTTTATTTCATAAATGGAATCAACAAAGTATGCACATTCTACTTCATAACGACTTTCTATAGTTTGCGCATGCGTCCGAAAATAAGAAAAGCTTACTTCCACCGTTTTTTAAAATCACAACTTCTAGAAGGTTTACATGATTTTGTAAAAAACACGAGTTTTTAGAAAATGTGTTTTATTTCATAAATGGAATCGACAAAGTATGCACATTCTACGTCATAACGACTTTCTATAGTTTGCGCATGCGTACGGAAATAAGAAAAGGTTACTTCCACCGTTTTTTAAAATCATAGCTTCGAGAAGGTTTACATGATTTCAGAAAAAAAATGAGTTTTTAGAAAATGTGTTTTATTTCATAAATGGAATCTACAAAGTATGCACATTCTACGTCATAACGACATTCTATAGTTTGCGCATGCGTCCGGAAATAAGAAAAGCTTACTTCCACCGTTTTTTAAAATCACAGATTCTAGAAGGTTTACATCTTTTCGTAAAAAACATGTGTTTTTAGAAAATGTGTTTTATTTCATAAATGGAATCTACAAAGTATGCACATTCTACGTCATAACGAATTTCTATATTTTGCGCATGAGTCCGGAAATAAGAAAAGCTTACTTCCACCGTTTTTTAAAATCACAGCTTCTAGAAGGTTTACATGATTTCGTAAAAAACATGAGTTTTTAGAAAATTTGTTTTATTTCATAAATGGAATCTACAAAGTATGTGCATTCTAGGTCATAACGACTTTCTATAGTTTGCGCATGCGTCCGGAAATACGAAAAGCTTACTTCCCCCGTTTTTATAAATCACAGCTTCTAGAAGGTTTACATGATTTCTTAAAAAACACGAGTTTTTAGAAAATGTGTTTTATTTCATAAATGGAATCAACAAAGTATGCACATTCTACGTCATAACGAATTTCTACAGTTTGCGCATTCGTCCAGAAATAAGAAAAGCTTACTTCAACCGTTTTTTAAAATCGCAGCTTCTAGAGGGTTTACATGATTTCGTAAAAAACACGAGTTTTTAGAAAATGTGTTTTATTGCATAAATGGAATCTACAAAGTATGCACATTCTACTTCATAACGACTTTCTATAGTTTGCGCATGCGTCCGGAAATAAGAAAAGCTTACTTCCACCATTTTTTAAAATCACAACTTCTAGAAGGTTTACATGATTTTGTAAAAAACACGAGTTTTTAGAAAATGTGTTTTATTTCATAAATGGAATCGACAAAGTATGCACATTCTACGTCATAACGACTTTCTATAGTTTGCGCATGCGTACGGAAATAAGAAAAGCTTACTTCCACCATTTTTTAAAATCATAGCTTCTAGAAGGTTTACATGATTTCGTAAAAAACACGAGTTTTTAGAAAATGTGTTTTATTTCATCAATGGAATCAACAAAGTATGCACATTCAACGTCATAACGACTTTCTATAGTTTGCGCATGCGTTTGGAAATAAGAAAAGCTTACTTCCCCCGTTTTTTAAAATCACAGCTTCTAGAAGGTTTACATGATTTCTTTAAAAACACGAGTTTTTAGAAAATGTGTTTTATTTCATAAATGGAATCAACAAAGTATGCACATTCTACATCATAGAGACTTTCTATAGTTTGTGCATGCGTTTCGAAATAAGAAAAGCTTACTTCCACCGTTTTTAAAATCACAGCTTCTAGAAGGTTAACATGATTTCTTAAAAAACACGAGTTTTTAGAAAATGTGTTTTATTTCATAAATGGAATCTAAAAAGTATGCACATTCTACGTCATAACGACTTTCTATAGTTTGCGCATGCGTCCGGAAATAAGAAAATCTTACTTCCGTCGTTTTTAAAAATCACAGCTTCTAGAAGGTTTACATGATTTCTTATAAAACACGAGTTTTTAGAAAAAGTGTTTTATTTCATAAATGGAATCAACAAAGTATGCACATTCTACGTCATAACGACTTTCAATAGTTTGTGCATTCGTCCGAAAATAAGAAAAGCTTACTTCCACCGTTTTTTAAAATCACAGCTTCTAGAAGGTTTACATGATTTCTTAAAAAACACGAGTTTTTAGAAAATGTGTTTTATTTCATAAATGGAATCAACAAAGTATGCACATTCTTCGTCATAACGACTTTCTATAGTTTGCGCATTCGTCCGGAAATAAGAAAAGCTTACTTCCACCGTTTTTTAAAATCACAGCTTCTAGAAGGTTTACATGATTTCGTAAAAAGCACGAGTTTTTAGAAAATGTGTTTTATTTCATAAATGGAATCCACAAAGTATGCGCATTCTACGTCATAACACCTTTCTATAGTTTGCACATGCGTCCGGAAATAAGAAAAGCTTACTTCCCCCGTTTTTATAAATCACAGCTTCTAGAAGGTTTACATGATTTCTTAAAAAACTCGAGTTTTTAGAAAATGTGTTTTATTTCATAAATGGAATCAACAAAGTATGCACATTCTACGTCATAACGAATTTCTACAGTTTGCGCATTCGTCCGGAAATAAGAAAAGCTTACTTCCACCGTTTTTTAAAATCGCAGCTTCTAGAAGGTTTACATGATTTCGTAAAAAACACGAGTTTTTAGAAAATGTGTTTTATTTCATCAATGAAATCAACAAAGTATGCACATTCAACGTCATAACGACTTTCTATAGTTTGCGCATGCGTTTGGAAATAAGAAAAGCTTACTTCCCCCGTTTTTTAAAATCACAGCTTCTAGAAGGTTTACATGATTTCTTAAAAAACACGAGTTTTTAGAAAATGTGTTTTATTTCATAAATGGAATCAACAAAGTATGCACATTCTACATCATAGAGACTTTCTATAGTTTGTGCATGCGTTTCGAAATAAGAAAAGCTTACTTCCACCGTTTTTTAAAATCACAGCTTCTAGAAGGTTAACATGATTTCTTAAAAAACACGAGTTTTTAGAAAAATGTGTTTTATTTCATAAATGGAATCTACAAAGTATGCACATTCTACGTCATAACGACTTTCTATAGTTTGCGCATGCGTCCGGAAATAAGAAAATCTTACTTCCACCGATTTTTAAAATCACAGCTTCTAGAAGGTTTACATGATTTCTTAAAAAACACGAGTTTTTAGAAAAAGTGTTTTATTTCATAAATGGAATCAACAAAGTATGCACATTCTACGTCATAACGACTTTCAATAGTTTGTGCATTCGTCCGAAAATAAGAAAAGCTTACTTCCACCGTTTTTTAAAATCACAGCTTCTAGAAGGTTTACATGATTTCTTAAAAAACACGAGTTTTTAGAAAATGTGTTTTATTTCATAAATGGAATCAACAAAGTATGCCCATTCTACGTCATAAAGACTTTCTATAGTTTGCGCATTCGTCCGGAAATAAGAAAAGCTTACTTCCACCGTTTTTTAAAATCACAGCTTCTAGAAGGTTTACATGGTTTCTTAAAAAACATGAGTTTTTAGAAAATGTGTTTTATTTCATAAATCGAATCAACAATGTATGCACATTCTTCGTCATAACGACTTTCTATAGTTTGCGCATTCGTCCGGAAATAAGAAAAGTTTTCTTCCACCGTTTTTTAAAATCATAGCTTCTAGAAGGTTTACATGATTTCAGAAAAAAACGAGTTTTTAGAAAATGTGGTTTATTTCATAAATGGAATCTACAAAGTATGCACATTCTACGTCATAACGACATTCTATAGTTTGCGCATGCGTCCGGAAATAAGAAAAGCTTACTTCGACCGTTTTTTAAAATCACAGCTTCTAGAAGGTTTACATGATTTCTTAAAAAACACGAGTTTTTAGAAAATGTGTTTTATTTCATAAATGGAATCTACAAAGTATGCACATTCTATGTCATAACGACTTTCTATAGTTTGCGCATGCGTCGGGAAATAAGAAAAGCTTACTTCCACCGTTTTTTAAAATCACAGCTTCTAGAAGGTTTACATGATTTCGTAAAAAACACGAGTTTTTAGAAAAAAAAATTTATTTCATAAATGGAATCTACAAAGTATGCGCATTCTAGGTCATAACGACATTCTATAGTTTGCGCATGCGTCCGGAAATAAGAAAAGCTTACTTCCCCCATTTTTATAAATCACAGCTTCTAGAAGGTTTACATGATTTCGTAAAAAACATGAGTTTTTAGAAAATGTGTTTTATTTCATCAATGGAATCTACAAAGTATGCACATTCTACGTCATAAGGAATTTCTATAGTTTGCGCATGAGTCCGGAAATAAGAAAAGCTTACTTCCACCATTTTTTAAAATCACAGCTTCTAGAAGGTTTACGTGATTTCGTAAAAAACACGAGTTTTTAGAAAATTTGTTTTATTTCATAAATGGAATCTACAAAGTATGCGCATTCTACGTCATAACACCTTTCTATAGTTTGCACATGCGTCCGGAAATAAGAAAAGCTTACTTCCCCCGTTTTTATAAATCACAGCTTCTAGAAGGTTTACATGATTTCTTAAAAAACTCGAGTTTTTAGAAAATGTGTTTTATTTCATAAATGGAATCAACAAAGTATGCACATTCTACATCATAACGAATTTCTACAGTTTGCGCATTCGTCCGGAAATAAGAAAAGCTTACTTCCACCGTTTTTTAAAATCGCAGCTTCTAGAAGGTTTACATGATTTCGTAAAAAACATGAGTTTTTAGAAAATGTGTTTTATTTCATCAATGGAATCAACAAAGTATGCACATTCAACGTCATAACGACTTTCTATAGTTTGCGGATGCGTTTGGAAATAAGAAAAGCTTACTTCCCCCGTTTTTTAAAATCACAGCTTCTAGAAGGTTTACATGATTTCGTAAAAAACACGAGTTTTTAGAAAATGTGTTTTATTTCATAAATGGAATCAACAAAGTATGCACATTCTACATCATAGAGACTTTCTATAGTTTGTGCATGCGTTTCGAAATAAGAAAAGCTTACTTCCACCGTTTTTTAAAATCACAGCTTCTAGAAGGTTAACATGATTTCTTAAAAAACACGAGTTTTTAGAAAATGTGTTTTATTTCATAAATGGAATCTACAAAGTATGCACATTCTACGTCATAACGACTTTCTATAGTTTGCGCATGCGTCCGGAAATAAGAAAAGCTTACTTCCACCGTTTTTTAAAATCACAGCTTCTAGAAGGTTTACATGATTTCGTAAAAAACACGAGTTTTTAGAAAATGTGTTTTATTTCATAAATGGAATCTAAAAAGTATGCACATTCTACGTCATAACGACTTTATATAGTTTGTGTATTCATCCGGAAATAAGAAAAGCTTACTTCCACCGTTTTTTAAAATCGCAGCTTCTAGAAGGTTTACATGATTTCTTAAAAAACACGAGTTTTTAGAAAATGTGTTTTATTTCATAAATGGAATCAACAAAGTATGCATATTCTACGTCATAACGAATTTCTATAGTTTGTGCATTCGTCCGGAAATAAGAAAAGCTTACTTCCACCGTTTTTTAAAATCACAGCTTCTAGAAGGTTTACATGATTTCTTAAAAAACACGAGTTTTTAGGAAAATGTGTTTTATTTCATAAATGGAATCAACAAAGTATGCACATTCTACGTCATAACTACTTTCTATAGTTTGCACATTCTTCCGGAAATAAAAAAAGCTTACTTCCACCGTATTTTAAAATCACAGCTTCTAGAAGGTTTACATGATTTCGTAAAAAGCACGAGTTTTTAGAAAATGTGTTTTATTTCATAAATGGAATCTACAAAGTATGCACATTCTACGTCATAACGACTTTCTATAGTTTGCGCATGCGTTTGGAAATAAGAAAAGCTTACTTCCCTCGTTTTTTAAAATCAAAGCTTCCAGAAGGTTTACATGATTTCTTAAAAAACACGAGTTTTTAGAAAATGTGTTTTATTTCATAAATGGAATCAACAAAGTATGCACATTCTACATCATAACGACTTTCTATGGTTTGCGCATGCGTCCGGAAATAAGAAAAGCTTACTTCCACCATTTTTTAAAATCACAGCTTCTAGAAGGTTCACATCATTTCCTTAAAAACATGAGTTTTTAGAAAATGTGTTTTATTTCATAAATGGAATCTACAAAGTATGCACATTCTACGTCATAACGACTTTCTATAGTTTGCGTATTAGTCCGGAAATAACAAAAGCTTACTTCCACCGTTTTTTAGAATCACAACTTCTAGAAGGTTTACATGATTTCTTAAAAAACACGAGTTTTTAGAAAATGTGTTTTATTTCATAAATGGAATCGACAAAGTATGCACATTCTACGTCATAACGAATTTCTATAGTTTGCGCATGCGTCCAGAAATAACAAAAGCTTACTTCCACAGTTTTTTAAAATCACAGCTTCTAGAAGGTTTACATGATTTCGTAAAAAGCACGAGTTTTTAGAAAATGTGTTTTATTTCATAAATGGAATCTACAAAGTATGCACATTCTACGTCATAACGACTTTATATAGTTTGCGTATTAGTCCGAAAATAAGAAAAGCTTACTTCCACCGTTTTTTAAAATCACAGCTTCTAGAAGGTTTACATGATTTCGTAAAAAACATGAGTTTTTACAAAATGTGTTTTATTTATTAAATGGAATAGACAAAGTATGCACATTCTACGTCATAACGACTTTCTATAGTTTGCGCATGCGTCCAGAAATAACAAAAGCTTACTTCCACAGTTTTTTAAAATCACAGCTTCTAGAAGGTTTACATGATTTCGTAAAAAGCACGAGTTTTTAGAAAATGTGTTTTATTTCATAAATGGAATCTACAAAGTATGCACATTCTACGTCATAACGACTTTCTATAGTTTGCGCATTCGTCCGAAAATAAGAAAAGCTTACTTCCACCGTTTTTTAAAATCACAGCTTCTAGAAGGTTTACATGATTTCGTAAAAAACACGAGTTTAGAAAATGTGTTTTATTTCATAAATGGAATCTACGAAGTATTCACATTCTACGTCATAACGACTTTCTATAGTTTGCGCATGCATTTGGAAATAACAAAAGCTTACTTCCCCCGTTTTTTAAAATCACAGCTTCTAGAAGGTTTACATGATTTTTTAAAAAACACGAGTTTTTAGAAAATGTGTTTTATTTCATAAATGGAATCAACAAAGTATGCACATTCTACGTCATAACGACTTTCTATAGTTTGCGCATTCATCCGGAAATAAGAAAAGCTTACTTCCACCGTTTTTTAAAATCACAGCTTCTAGAAGGTTTACATGATTTCGTAAAAAACACGAGTTTTTAGAAAATGTGTTTTATTTCATAAATGGTATCTACAAGGTATGCACATTCTACATCATAACGACTTTCTATAGTTTGCGCATGCGTCCGGAAATAAGAAAAGCTTACTTCCACCGTTTTTTAAAATCGCAGCTTCTAGAAGGTTTACATGATTTCGTAAAAAACATGAGTTTTTAGAAAATGTGTTTTATTTCATAAATTGAATCGACAAAGTATGCGCATTCTACGTCATAACGACTTTCTATAGTTTGCGCATGCGTCCAGAAATAACAAAAGCTTACTTCCCCCGTTTTTTAAAATCACATCTTCTAGAAGGTTTACATGATTTCTTAAAAAACACGAGTTTTTAGAAAATGTGTTTTATTTCATAAATGGAATCAACAAAGTATGCACTTTCTACGTCATAATGACTTTCTATAGTTTGCGCATGCATTTAGAAATACGAAAAGCTTACTTCCCCCATTTTTTAAAATCACAGCTTCTAGAAGGTTTACATGGTTTCTTAAAAAACACGAGTTTTTAAAAAATGTGTTTTATTTCATAAATGGAATAAACAATGTATGCAAATTCTATGTCATAACGACTTTCTATAGTTTGCGCATTCGTCTGGAAATAAGAAAAGCTTACTTCCACCGTTTTTTAAAATCACAGCTTCTAGAAGGTTTACATGATTTCTTAAGAAACACGAGTTTTTAGAAAATGTGTTTTATTTCATAAATGGAATCAACAAAGTATACACATTCTACGCCATAACGACTTTCTATAGTTTGTGCATTCGTCCGGAAATAAGAAAAGCTTACATCCACCGCTTTTTAAAATCACAGCTTCTAGAAGGTTTACATTATTTCGTAAAAAACACGAGTTTTTAGAAAATGTGTTTTATTTCATAAATGGAATCAACAAAGTATGCACATTCTACATCATAACGACTTTCTATAGTTTGCGCATGCGTTTGGAAATAAGAAAATCTTACTTCCCCCGTTTTTTAAAATCACAACTTCTAGAACGTTTACATGATTTCTTAAAAAACACGAGTTTTTAGAAAATGTGTTTTATTTCATAAATGGAATCAACAAAGTATGCACATTCTACGTCATAACGACTTTCTATAGTTTGCGCATGCGTCCGGAAATAAGAAAAGCTTACTTCCACCATTTTTTAAAATCACAGCTTCTAGAAGGTTCACATCATTTCCTAAAAAACATGAGTTTTTAGAAAATGTGTTTTATTTCATAAATGGAATCTACAAAGTATGCACATTCTACGTCATAACGACTTTCTATAGTTTGCGTATTAGTCCGGAAATAAGAAAAGCTTACTTCCACCGTTTTTTAGAATCACAGCTTCTAGAAGGTTTACATGATTTCTTAAAAAACAGGAGTTTTTAGAAAATGTGTTTTATTTCATAAATGGAATCGACAAAGTATGCAAATTCTACGTCATAATGACTTTCTATAGTTTGCGCATGCGTCCAGAAATAACAAAAGCTTACTTCCCTCGTTTTTTAAAATCAAAGCTTCCAGAAGGTTTACATGATTTCTTAAAAAACAGGAGTTTTTAGAAAATGTGTTTTATTTCATAAATGGAATCAACAAAGTATGCACATTCTACGTCATAACGACTTTCTATGGTTTGCGCATGCGTCCGGAAATAAGAAAAGCTTACTTCAACCATTTTTTAAAATCACAGCTTCTAGAAGGTTCACATCATTTCCTTAAAAACATGAGTTTTTAGAAAATGTGTTTTATTTCATAAATGGAATCTACAAAGTATGCACATTCTACGTCATAACGACTTTCTATAGTTTGCGTATTAGTCCGGAAATAAGAAAAGCTTACTTCCACCGTTTTTTAGAATCACAGCTTCTAGAAGGTTTACATGATTTCTTAAAAAACACGAGTTTTTAGAAAATGTGTTTTATTTCATAAATGGAATCGACAAAGTATGCACATTCTACGTCATAACGACTTTCTATAGTTTGCGCATGCGTGCAGAAATAACAAAAGCTTACTTCCACAGTTTTTTAAAATCACAGCTTCTAGAAGGTTTACATGATTTCGTAAAAAGCACGAGATTTTTGAAAATGTGTTTAATTTCATAAATGGAATCTACAAAGTATGCACATTCTACGTCATAACGACTTTCTATAGTTTGCGTATTAGTCCGAAAATAAGAAAAGCTTACTTCCACCGTTTTTTAAAATCACAGCTTCTAGAAGGTTTACATGATTTCGTAAAAAACACAAGTTTTTAGAAAATGTGTTTTATTTCATAAATGGAATAGACAAAGTATGCACATTCTACGTCATAACGACTTTCTATAGTTTGCGCATGCGTCCAGAAATAACAAAAGCTTACTTCCACAGTTTTTTAAAATCACAGCTTCTAGAAGGTTTACATGATTTTGTAAAAAGCACGAGTTTTTAGAAAATGTGTTTTATTTCATAAATGGAATCTAAAAAGTATGCACATTCTACGTCATAACGACTTTCTATAGTTTGCGCATTCGTCCGAAAATAAGAAAAGCTTACTTCCACCGTTTTTTAAAATCACAGCTTCTAGAAGGTTTACATGATTTCATAAAAAAGACGAGTTTAGAAAATGTGTTTTATTTCATAAATGGAATCTAAGAAGTATGCACATTCTACGTCATAACGACTTTCTATAGTTTGCGCATGCATTTGGAAATAACAAAAGCTTACTTACCCCGTTTTTTAAAATCACAGCTTCTAGAAGGTTTACATGATTTCTTAAAAAACACGAGTTTTTAGAAAATGTGTTTTATTTCATAAATGGAATCAACAAAGTATGCACATTCTACGTCATAACGACTTTCTATAGTTTGCGCATTCATCCGGAAATAAGAAAAGCTTACTTCCACCGTTTTTTAAAATCACAGCTTCTAGAAGGTTAACATGATTTCTTAAAAAACACGAGTTTTTAGAAAATGTGATTTATTTCATAAATGGTATCTACAAAGTATGCACATTCTACATCATAACGACTTTCTATAGTTTGCGCATGCGTCCGGAAATAAGAAAAGCTTACTTCCACTGTTTTTTAAAATCGCAGCTTCTAGAAGGTTTACATGATTTCTTAAAAAACACGAGTTTTTAGAAAATGTGTTTTATTTCATAAATGGAATCGACAAAGTATGCACATTCTACGTCATAACGACTTTCTATAGTTTGCGCATGCGTCCAGAAATAACAAAAGCTTACTTCCCTCGTTTTTTAAAATCAAAGCTTCCAGAAGGTTTACATGATTTCGTAAAAAACACGAGTTTTTAGAAAATGTGTTTTATTTCATAAATGGAATCTACAAAGTATGCACATTCTACGTCATAACGACTTTTTATAGTTTGCGCATTCGTCTGAAAATAAGAAAAGCTTACTTCCACCGTTTTTTAAAATCATAGCTTCTAGAAGGTTTACATGATTTCGTAAAAAACACGAGTTTAGAAAATGTGTTTTATTTCATAAATGGAATCTACAAAGTATGCACATTCTACGTCATAACGACTTTCTATAGTTTGCGCATGCATTTGGAAATAACAAAAGCTTACTTCCCCCGTTTTTTAAAATCACAGCTTCTAGAAGGTTTACATGATTTCTTAAAAAACACGAGTTTTTAGAAAATGTGTTTTATTTCTTAAATAGAATCAACAAAGTATGCACATTCTACGTCATAACGACTTTCTATAGTTTGCGCATTCATCCGGAAATAAGAAAAGCTTACTTCCACCGTTTTTTAAAATCACAGCTTCTAGAAGGTTTACATGATTTCGTAAAAAACACGAGTTTTTAGAAAATGTGTTTTATTTCATAAATGGTATCTACGAGGTATGCAGATTCTACATCATAATGACTTTCTATAGTTTGCGCATGCGTCCGGAAATAAGAAGAGCTTACTTCCACCGTTTTTTAAAATCACAGCTTCTAGAAGGTTTACATGATTTCGTAAAAAACACGAGTTTTTAGAAAATACGTTTTATTTCATAAATGGTATCTACAAAGTATGCACATTTTACATCATAACGACTTTCTATAGTTTGCGCATGCATCCGAAAATAAGAAAAGCTTACTTCCAGCGTTTTTTAAAATCGCAGCTTCTAGAAGGTTTACATGATTTCGTAAAAAACACGAGTTTTTAGAAAATGTGTTTTATTTCATAAATTGAATCCACAAAGTATGCGCATTCTACGTCATAACGACTTTCTATAGTTTGCGCATGCGTCCAGAAATAAGAAAAGCTTACTTCCCCCGTTTTTTAAAATCACATCTTCTAGAAGGTTTACATGGTTTCGTAAAAAACACGAGTTTTTAAAAAATGTTTTTTATTTCATAAATGGAATAAACAATGTTTGCAAATTCTATGTCATAACGAGTTTCTATAGTTTGCGTATTCGTCTAGAAATAAGAAAAGCTTACTTCCACCGTTTTTTAAAATCACAGCTTCTAGAAGGTTTACATGATTTCTTAAAAAACACGAGTTTTTAGAAAATGTGTTTTATTTCATAAATGGAATCAACAAAGTATACACATTCTACGCGATAACGACTTTCTATAGTTTGCGCATTCGTCCGGAAATAAGAAAAGCTTACTTCCACCGCTTTTTAAAATCACAGCTTCTAGAAGGTTTACATTATTTCGTAAAAAACACGAGTTTTTAGAA
The DNA here is from genome assembly GCA_027924585.1 of Larix kaempferi. Lineage (NCBI taxonomy): Eukaryota > Viridiplantae > Streptophyta > Pinopsida > Pinales > Pinaceae > Larix > Larix kaempferi. The sequence continues at coordinate 41,524,407 of BSBM01000217.1, forward strand.
AATGTGTTTTATTTCATAAATGGAATCTACGAGGTATGCACATTCTACATCATAATGACTTTCTATAGTTTGTGCATGCGTCCGGAAATAAGAAAAGCTTACTTCCACCGTTTTTTAAAATCACAGCTTCTAGAAGGTTTACATGATTTCATAAAAAACACGAGTTTTTAGAAAATGCGTTTTATTTCATAAATGGTATCTACAAAGTATGCACATTCTACATCATAAAATCGCAGCTTCTAGAAGGTTTACATGATTTCGTAAAAAACATGAGTTTTTAGAAAATGTGTTTTATTTCATAAATTGAATCGACAAAGTATGCGCATTCTACGTCATAACGACTTTCTATAGTTTGCGCATGCGTCCAGAAATAAGAAAAGCTTACTTCCCCCGTTTTTTAAAATCACATCTTCTAGAAGGTTTACATGATTTCTTAAAAAACACGAGTTTTTAGAAAATGTGTTTTATTTCATAAATGGAATCAACAAAGTATGCACTTTCTACGTCATAATGACTTTCTATAGTTTGCGCATGCATTTAGAAATACGAAAAGCTTACTTCCCCCATTTTTTAAAATCACAGCTTCTAGAAGGTTTACATGGTTTCTTAAAAAACACGAGTTTTTAAAAAATGTGTTTCATTTCATAAATGGAATAAATAATGTATGCAAATTCTATGTCATAACGACTTTCTATAGTTTGCGCATTCGTCTGGAAATAAGAAAAGCTTACTTCCACCGTTTTTTAAAATCACAGCTTCTAGAAGGTTTACATGATTTCTTAAGAAACACGAGTTTTTAGAAAATGTGTTTTATTTCATAAATGGAATCAACAAAGTATACACATTCTACGCCAAAACGACTTTCTATAGTTTGCGCATTCGTCCGGAAATAAGAAAAGCTTACATCCACCGCTTTTTAAAATCACAGCTTCTAGAAGGTTTACATTATTTCGTAAAAAACACGAGTTTTTAGAAAATGTGTTTTATTTCATAAATGGAATCAACAAAGTATGCACATTCTACATCATAACGACTTTCTATAGTTTGCGCATACGTTTGGAAATAAGAAAATCTTACTTCCCCCGTTTTTTAAAATCACAACTTCTAGAAGGTTTACATGATTTCTTAAAAAACACGAGTTTTTAGAAAATGTGTTTTATTTCATAAATGGAATCAACAAAGTATGCACATTCTACGTCATAACGACTTTCTATAGTTTGCGCATGCGTCCAGAAATAACAAAAGCTTACTTCCCTCGTTTTTTAAAATCAAAGCTTCCAGAAGGTTTACATGATTTCTTAAAAAACAGGAGTTTTTAGAAAATGTGTTTTATTTCATAAATGGAATCAACAAAGTATGCACATTCTACGTCATAACGACTTTCTATGGTTTGCTCATGCGTCCGGAAATAAGAAAAGCTTACTTCCACCATTTTTTAAAATCACAGCTTCTAGAAGGTTCACATCATTTCCTTAAAAACATGAGTTTTTAGAAAATGTGTTTTATTTCATAAATGGAATCTACAAAGTATGCACATTCTACGTCATAACGACTTTCTATAGTTTGCGTATTAGTCCGGAAATAAGAAAAGCTTACTTCCACCGTTTTTTAGAATCACAGCTTCTAGAAGGTTTACATGATTTCTTAAAAAACACGAGTTTTTAGAAAATGTGTTTTATTTCATAAATGGAATTGACAACGTATGCACATTCTACGTCATAACGACTTTCTATAGTTTGCGCATGCGTCCAGAAATAACAAAAGATTACTTCCACAGTTTTTTAAAATCACAGCTTCTAGAAGGTTTACATGATTTCGTAAAAAGCACGAGTTTTTCGAAAATGTGTTTTATTTCATAAATGGAATATACAAAGTATGCACATTCTACGTCATAACGACTTTCTATAGTTTGCGTATTAGTCCGAAAATAAGAAAAGCTTACTTCCACCGTTTTTTAAAATCACAGCTTCTAGAAGGTTTACATGATTTCTTAAAAAACAGGAGTTTTTTAGAAAATGTGTTTTATTTCATAAATGGAATCGACAAAGTATGCACATTCTACGTCATAACGACTTTCTATAGTTTGCGCATGCGTGCAGAAATAACAAAAGCTTACTTCCACAGTTTTTTAAAATCACAGCTTCTAGAAGGTTTACATGATTTCGTAAAAAGCACGAGTTTTTAGAAAATGTGTTTTATTTCATAAATGGAATCTACAAAGTATGCACATTCTACGTCATAACGACTTTCTATAGTTTGCGTATTAGTCCGAAAATAAGAAAAGCTTACTTCCACCGTTTTTTAGAATCACAGCTTCTAGAAGGTTTACATGATTTCTTAAAAAACAGGAGTTTTTAGAAAATGTGTTTTATTTCATAAATGGAATCGACAAAGTATGCACATTCTACGTCATAACGACTTTCTATAGTTTGCGCATGCGTCCAGAAATAACAGAAGCTTACTTCCCTCCTTTTTGAAAATCAAAGCTTCCAGAAGGTTTACATGATTTCTTAAAAAACACGAGTTTTTAGAAAATGTGTTTTATTTCATAAATGGAATCAACAAACTATGCACATTCTACGTCATAACGACTTTCTATGGTTTGCGCATGCGTCCGGAAATAAGAAAAGCTTACTTCCACCATTTTTTAAAATCACAGCTTCTAGAAGGTTCACATCATTTCCTTAAAAACATGAGTTTTTAGAAAATGTGTTTTATTTCATAAATGGAATCTACAAAGTATGCACATTCTACGTCATAACGAATTTCTATAGTTTGCGTATTAGTCCGGAAATAAGAAAAGCTTACTTCCACCGTTTTTTAGAATCACAACTTCTAGAAGGTTTAGATGATTTCTTAAAAGACACGAGTTTTTAGAAAATGTGTTTTATTTTATAAATGGAATCGACAAAGTATGCACATTTTACGTCATAACGACTTTCTATAGTTTGCGCATGCGTCCAGAAATAACAAAAGTTTACTTCCCTCGTTTTTTAAAATCAAAGCTTCCAGAAGGTTTACATGATTTCGTAAAAAACACGAGTTTTTAGAAAATGTGTTTTATTTCATAAATGGAATCTACAAAGTATGCACATTCTACGTCATAACGACTTTCTATAGTTTGCGCATTCGTCCGAAAATAAGAAAAGCTTACTTCCACCGTTTTTTAAAATCACAGCTTCTAGAAGGTTACATGATTTCGTAAAAAACATGAGTTTAGAAAATGTGTTTTATTTCATAAATGGAATCTACAAAGTATGCACATTCTACGTCATAACGACTTTCTATAGTTTGCGTATTAGTCCGAAAATAATAAAAGCTTACTTCCACCGTTTTTTAAAATCACAGCTTCTAGAAGGTTTACATGATTTCGTAAAAAACACGAGTTTAGAAAATGTGTTTTATTTCATAAATGGAATCTACGAAGTATGCACATTCTACGTCATAACGACTTTCTATAGTTTGCGCATGCATTTGGAAATAACAAAAGCTTACTTACCCCGTTTTTTAAAATCACAGCTTCTAGAAGGTTTACATGATTTCTTAAAAAACACGAGTTTTTAGAAAATGTGTTTTATTTCATAAATGGAATCAACAAAGTATGCACATTCTACGTCATAACGACTTTCTATAGTTTGCGCATTCATCCGGAAATAAGAAAAGCTTACTTCCACCGTTTTTTAAAATCACAGCTTCTAGAAGGTTTACATGATTTCGTAAAAAACACGAGTTTTTAGAAAATGTGTTTTATTTCATAAATGGTATCTACGAGGTATGCACATTCTACATCATAATGAATTTCTATAGTTTGTGCATGCGTCCGGAAATAAGAAAAGCTTACTTCCACCGTTTTTTAAAATCACAGCTCCTAGAAGGTTTACATGATTTCGTAAAAAACACGAGTTTTCAGAAAATGCGTTTTATTTCATAAATGGTATCTACAAAGTATGCACATTCTACATCATAACGACTTTCTATAGTTTGCGCATGCGTCCGGAAATAAGAAAAGCTTACTTCCACCGTTTTTTAAAATCGCAGCTTCTAGAACGTTTACATGATTTCGTAAAAAACACGAGTTTTTAGAAAATGTGTTTTATTTCATAAATGGAATCAACAAAGTATGCACATTCTACGTCATAACAACTTTCTATAGTTTGCGCATGCGTCCAGAAATAAGAAAAGCTTACTTCCCCCGTTTTTTAAAATCACAGCTTCTAGAAGGTTTACATGATTTCTTAAAAAACACGAGTTTTTAGAAAATGTGTTTTATTTCATAAATGGAATCAACAAAGTATGCACTTTCTACGTCATAATGACTTTCTATAGTTTGCGCATGCATTTAGAAATACGAAAAGCTTACTTCCCCCGTTTTTTAAAATCACATCTTCTAGAAGGTTTACATGGTTTCTTAAAAAACACGAGTTTTTAAAAAATGTGTTTTATTTCATAAATGGAATAAACAATGTATGCAAATTCTATGTCATAACGACTTTCTATAGTTTGCGCATTCGTCTAGAAATAAGAAAAGCTTACTTCCACCGATTTTTAAAATCACAGCTTCTAGAAGGGTTACATGATTTCTTAAAAAACACGAGTTTTTAGAAAATGTGTTTTATTTCATAAATGGAATCAACAAAGTATACACATTCTACGCCATAACGACTTTCTATAGTTTGCGCATTCGTCCGGAAATAAGAAAAGCTTACTTCCACCGTTTTTTAGAATCACAGCTTCTAGAAGGTTTACATGATTTCTTAAAAAACAGGAGTTTTTAGAAAATGTGTTTTATTTCATAAATGGAATCGACAAAGTATGCACATTCTATGTCATAACGACTTTCTATAGTTTGCGCATGCGTCCAGAAATAACAGAAGCTTACTTCCCTCGTTTTTTAAAATCAAAGCTTCCAGAAGGTTTACATGATTTCTTAAAAAACACGAGTTTTTAGAAAATGTGTTTTATTTCATAAATGGAATCAACAAACTATGCACATTCTACGTCATAACGACTTTCTATGGTTTGCGCATGCGTCTGGAAATAAGAAAAGCTTACTTCCACCATTTTTTAAAATCACAGCTTCTAGAAGGTTCACATCATTTCCTTAAAAACATGAGTTTTTAGAAAATGTCTTTTATTTCACAAATGGAATCTACAAAGTATGCACATTCTACGTCATAACGAATTTCTATAGTTTGCGTATTAGTCCGGAAATAAGAAAAGCTTACTTCCACCGTTTTTTAGAATCACAGCTTCTAGAAGGTTTAGATGATTTCTTAAAAAACACGAGTTTTTAGAAAATGTGTTTTATTTCATAAATGGAATTGACAAAGTATGCACATTTTACGTCATAACGACTTTCTATAGTTTGCGCATGCGTCCAGAAATAACAAAAGCTTACTTCCCTCGTTTTTTAAAATCAAAGCTTCCAGAAGGTTTACATGATTTCGTAAAAAACACGAGTTTTTAGAAAATGTGTTTTATTTCATAAATGGAATCTACAAAGTATGCACATTCTATGTCATAACGACTTTCTATAGTTTGCGCATTCGTCCGAAAATAAGAAAAGCTTACTTCCACCGTTTTTTAAAATCACAGCTTCTAGAAGGTTTACATGATTTCGTAAAAAACATGAGTTTAGAAAATGTGTTTTATTTCATAAATGGAATCTACGAAGTATGCACATTCTACGTCATAACGACTTTCTATAGTTTGCGCATGCATTTGGAAATAACAAAAGCTTACTTCCCCCGTTTTTTAAAATCACAGCTTCTAGAAGGTTTACATGATTTCTTAAAAAACACGAGTTTTTAGAAAATGTGTTTTATTTCTTAAATGGAATCAACAAAGTATGCACATTCTACGTCATAACGACTTTCTATAGTTTGCGCATTCATCCGTAAATAAGAAAAGCTTACTTCCACCGTTTTTTAAAATCTCAGCTTCTAGAAGGTTTACATGATTTCGTAAAAAACATGAGTTTTTAGAAAATGTGTTTTATTTCATAAATGGTATCTACGAGGTATGCACATTCTACATCATAATGACTTTCTATAGTTTGCGCATGCGTCCGGAAATAAGAAAAGCTTACTTCCACCGTTTTTTAAAATCACAGCTTCTAGAAGGTTTACTCTGATTTCGTAAAAAACACGAGTTTTTAGAAAATACGTTTTATTTCATAAATGGTATCTACAAAGTATGCACATTTTACATCATAACGACTTTCTATAGTTTGCGCATGCGTCCGGAAATAAGAAAAGCTTACTTCCACCGTTTTTTAAAATCGCAGTTTCTAGAAAGTTTACATGATTTCGTAAAAAACACGAGTTTTTAGAAAATGTGTTTTATTTCATAAATTGAATCGACAAAGTATGCGCATTCTACGTCATAACGACTTTCTATAGTTTGCGCATGCGTCCAGAAATAAGAAAAGCTTACTTCCCCCGTTTTTTAAAATCACATCTTCTAGAAGGTTTATATGATTTCTTAAAAAACACGAGTTTTTAGAAAATGTGTTTTATTTCATAAATGGAATCAACAAAGTATGCACTTTCTACGTCATAATGACTTTCTATAGTTTGCGCATGCATTTAGAAATAAGAAAAGCTTACTTCCCCCGTTTTTTAAAATCACAGCTTCTAGAAGGTTTACATGGTTTCTTAAAAAACACGAGTTTTTAAAAAATGTGTTTTATTTCATAAATGGAATAAACAATGTATGCAAATTCTATGTCATAACGACTTTCTATAGTTTGCCCATTCGTCTGGAAATAAGAAAAGCTTACTTCCACCGTTTTTTAAAATCACAGCTTCTAGAAGGTTTACATGATTTCTTAAAAAACACGAGTTTTTAGAAAATGTGTTTTATTTCATAAATGGAATCAACAAAGTATACACATTCTATGCCATAACGACTTTCTATAGTTTGCGCATTCGTCCGGAAATAAGAAAAGCTTACTTCCACCGCTTTTTAAAATCACAGCTTCTCGAAGGTTTACATTATTTCGTAAAAAACACGAGTTTTTAGAAAATGTGTTTTATTTCATAAATGGAATCAACAAAGTATGCACATTCTACATCATAACGACTTTCTATAGTTTGCGCATGCGTTTGGAAATAAGAAAATCTTACTTCCCCCGTTTTTTAAAATCACAACTTCTAGAAGGTTTACATGATTTCTTAAAAAACACAAGTTTTTAGAAAATGTGTTTTATTTCATAAATGGAATCAACAAAGTATGCACATTCTACGTCATAACGACTTTCTATAGTTTGCGCATGCGTCCGGAAATAAGAAAAGCTTAATTCCACCATTTTTTAAAATCACAGCTTCTAGAAGGTTCACATCATTTCCTAAAAAACATGAGTTTTTAGAAAATGTGTTTTATTTCATAAATGGAATCTACAAAGTATGCACATTCTACGTCATAACGACTTTCTATAGTTTGCGTATTAGTCCGGAAATAAGAAAAGCTTACTTCCACCGTTTTTTAGAATCACAGCTTCTAGAAGGTTTACATGATTTCTTAAAAAACACGAGTTTTTAGAAAATGTGTTTTATTTCATAAATGGAATCGACAAAGTATGCACATTCTACGTCATAACGACTTTCTATAGTTTGCGCATGCGTCCAGAAATAACAAAAGCTTACTTCCACAGTTTTTTAAAATCACAGCTTCTAGAAGGTTTACATGATTTCGTAAAAAGCACGAGTTTTTAGAAAATGTGTTTTATTTCATAAATGGAATCTACAAAGTATGCACATTCTACGTCATAACGACTTTCTATAATTTGCGTATTAGTCCGAAAATAAGAAAAGCTTACTTCCACCGTTTTTTAAAATCACAGCTTCTAGAAGGTTTACATGATTTCGTAAAAAACACGAGTTTTTACAAAATGTGTTTTATTTCATAAATGGAATAGACAAAGTATGCACATTCTACGTCATAACGACTTTCTATAGTTTGCGCATGCGTCCAGAAATAACAGAAGCTTACTTCCCTCCTTTTTTAAAATCAAAGCTTCCAGAAGGTTTACATGATTTCTTAAAAAACACGAGTTTTTAGAAAATGTGTTTTATTTCATAAATGGAATCAACAAACTATGCACATTCTACGTCATAACGACTTTCTATGGTTTGCGCATGCGTCCGGAAATAAGAAAAGCTTACTTCCACCATTTTTTAAAATCACAGCTTCTAGAAGGTTCACATCATTTCCTTAAAAACATGAGTTTTTAGAAAATGTGTTTTATTTCATAAATGGAATCAACAAAGTATGCACATTCTACATCATAACGACTTTCTATAGTTTGCGCATGCGTTTGGAAATAAGAAAATCTTACTTCCCCCGTTTTTTAAAATCACAACTTCTAGAAGGTTTACATGATTTCTTAAAAAACACAAGTTTTTAGAAAATGTGTTTTATTTCATAAATGGAATCAACAAAGTATGCACATTCTACGTCATAACGACTTTCTATAGTTTGCGCATGCGTCCGGAAATAAGAAAAGCTTAATTCCACCATTTTTTAAAATCACAGCTTCTAGAAGGTTCACATCATTTCCTAAAAAACATGAGTTTTTAGAAAATGTGTTTTATTTCATAAATGGAATCTACAAAGTATGCACATTCTACGTCATAACGACTTTCTATAGTTTGCGTATTAGTCCGGAAATAAGAAAAGCTTACTTCCACCGTTTTTTAGAATCACAGCTTCTAGAAGGTTTACATGATTTCTTAAAAAACACGAGTTTTTAGAAAATGTGTTTTATTTCATAAATGGAATCGACAAAGTATGCACATTCTACGTCATAACGACTTTCTATAGTTTGCGCATGCGTCCAGAAATAACAAAAGCTTACTTCCACAGTTTTTTAAAATCACAGCTTCTAGAAGGTTTACATGATTTCGTAAAAAGCACGAGTTTTTAGAAAATGTGTTTTATTTCATAAATGGAATCTACAAAGTATGCACATTCTACGTCATAACGACTTTCTATAGTTTGCGTATTAGTCCGAAAATAAGAAAAGCTTACTTCCACCGTTTTTTAGAATCACAGCTTCTAGAAGGTTTACATGATTTCTTAAAAAACAGGAGTTTTTAGAAAATGTGTTTTATTTCATAAATGGAATCGACAAAGTATGCACATTCTACGTCATAACGACTTTCTATAGTTTGCGCATGCGTCCAGAAATAACAGAAGCTTACTTCCCTCCTTTTTTAAAATCAAAGCTTCCAGAAGGTTTACATGATTTCTTAAAAAACACGAGTTTTTAGAAAATGTGTTTTATTTCATAAATGGAATCAACAAACTATGCACATTCTACGTCATAACGACTTTCTATGGTTTGCGCATGCGTCCGGAAATAAGAAAAGCTTACTTCCACCATTTTTTAAAATCACAGCTTCTAGAAGGTTCACATCATTTCCTTAAAAACATGAGTTTTTAGAAAATGTGTTTTATTTCATAAATGGAATCTACAAAGTATGCACATTCTACGTCATAACGAATTTCTATAGTTTGCGTATTAGTCCGGAAATAAGAAAAGCTTACTTCCACCGTTTTTTAGAATCACAACTTCTAGAAGGTTTAGATGATTTCTTAAAAGACACGAGTTTTTAGAAAATGTGTTTTATTTTATAAATGGAATCGACAAAGTATGCACATTTTACGTCATAACGACTTTCTATAGTTTGCGCATGCGTCCAGAAATAACAAAAGTTTACTTCCCTCGTTTTTTAAAATCAAAGCTTCCAGAAGGTTTACATGATTTCGTAAAAAACACGAGTTTTTAGAAAATGTGTTTTATTTCATAAATGGAATCTACAAAGTATGCACATTCTACGTCATAACGACTTTCTATAGTTTGCGCATTCGTCCGAAAATAAGAAAAGCTTACTTCCACCGTTTTTTAAAATCACAGCTTCTAGAAGGTTACATGATTTCGTAAAAAACATGAGTTTAGAAAATGTGTTTTATTTCATAAATGGAATCTACAAAGTATGCACATTCTACGTCATAACGACTTTCTATAGTTTGCGTATTAGTCCGAAAATAATAAAAGCTTACTTCCACCGTTTTTTAAAATCACAGCTTCTAGAAGGTTTACATGATTTCGTAAAAAACACGAGTTTAGAAAATGTGTTTTATTTCATAAATGGAATCTACGAAGTATGCACATTCTACGTCATAACGACTTTCTATAGTTTGCGCATGCATTTGGAAATAACAAAAGCTTACTTACCCCGTTTTTTAAAATCACAGCTTCTAGAAGGTTTACATGATTTCTTAAAAAACACGAGTTTTTAGAAAATGTGTTTTATTTCATAAATGGAATCAACAAAGTATGCACATTCTACGTCATAACGACTTTCTATAGTTTGCGCATTCATCCGGAAATAAGAAAAGCCTACTTCCACCGTTTTTTAAAATCACAGCTTCTAGAAGGTTTACATGATTTCGTAAAAAACACGAGTTTTTAGAAAATGTGTTTTATTTCATAAATGGTATCTACGAGGTATGCACATTCTACATCATAATGAATTTCTATAGTTTGTGCATGCGTCCGGAAATAAGAAAAGCTTACTTCCACCATTTTTTAAAATCACAGCTCCTAGAAGGTTTACATGATTTCGTAAAAAACACGAGTTTTCAGAAAATGCGTTTTATTTCATAAATGGTATCTACAAAGTATGCACATTCTACATCATAACGACTTTCTATAGTTTGCGCATGCGTCCGGAAATAAGAAAAGCTTACTTCCACCGTTTTTTAAAATCGCAGCTTCTAGAACGTTTACATGATTTCGTAAAAAACACGAGTTTTTAGAAAATGTGTTTTATTTCATAAATGGAATCAACAAAGTATGCACATTCTACGTCATAACAACTTTCTATAGTTTGCGCATGCGTCCAGAAATAAGAAAAGCTTACTTCCCCCGTTTTTTAAAATCACAGCTTCTAGAAATTTTACATGATTTCTTAAAAAACACGAGTTTTTAGAAAATGTGTTTTATTTCATAAATGGAATCAACAAAGTATGCACTTTCTACGTCATAATGACTTTCTATAGTTTGCGCATGCATTTAGAAATACGAAAAGCTTACTTCCCCCGTTTTTTAAAATCACAGCTTCTAGAAGGTTTACATGGTTTCTTAAAAAACACGAGTTTTTAAAAAATGTGTTTTATTTCATAAATGGAATAAACAATGTATGCAAATTCTATGTCATAACGACTTTCTATAGTTTGCGCATTCGTCTAGAAATAAGAAAAGCTTACTTCCACCGATTTTTAAAATCACAGCTTCTAGAAGGGTTACATGATTTCTTAAAAAACACGAGTTTTTAGAAAATGTGTTTTATTTCATAAATGGAATCAACAAAGTATACACATTCTACGCCATAACGACTTTCTATAGTTTGCGCATTCGTCCGGAAATAAGAAAAGCTTACTTCCACCGTTTTTTAGAATCACAGCTTCTAGAAGGTTTACATGATTTCTTAAAAAACAGGAGTTTTTAGAAAATGTGTTTTATTTCATAAATGGAATCGACAAAGTATGCACATTCTACGTCATAACGACTTTCTATAGTTTGCGCATGCGTCCAGAAATAACAGAAGCTTACTTCCCTCGTTTTTTAAAATCAAAGCTTCCAGAAGGTTTACATGATTTCTTAAAAAACACGAGTTTTTAGAAAATGTGTTTTATTTCATAAATGGAATCAACAAACTATGCACATTCTACGTCATAACGACTTTCTATGGTTTGCGCATGCGTCTGGAAATAAGAAAAGCTTACTTCCACCATTTTTTAAAATCACAGCTTCTAGAAGGTTCACATCATTTCCTTAAAAACATGAGTTTTTAGAAAATGTCTTTTATTTCATAAATGGAATCTACAAAGTATGCACATTCTACGTCATAACGAATTTCTATAGTTTGCGTATTAGTCCGGAAATAAGAAAAGCTTATTTCCACCGTTTTTTAGAATCACAGCTTCTAGAAGGTTTAGATGATTTCTTAAAAAACACGAGTTTTTAGAAAATGTGTTTTATTTCATAAATGGAATTGACAAAGTATGCACATTTTACGTCATAACGACTTTCTATAGTTTGCGCATGCGTCCAGAAATAACAAAAGCTTACTTCCCTCGTTTTTTAAAATCAAAGCTTCCAGAAGGTTTACATGATTTCGTAAAAAACACGAGTTTTTAGAAAATGTGTTTTATTTCATAAATGGAATCTACAAAGTATGCACATTCTATGTCATAACGACTTTCTATAGTTTGCGCATTCGTCCGAAAATAAGAAAAGCTTACTTCCACCGTTTTTTAAAATCACAGCTTCTAGAAGGTTTACATGATTTCGTAAAAAACATGAGTTTAGAAAATGTGTTTTATTTCATAAATGGAATCTACGAAGTATGCACATTCTACGTCATAACGACTTTCTATAGTTTGCGCATGCATTTGGAAATAACAAAAGCTTACTTCCCCCGTTTTTTAAAATCACAGCTTCTAGAAGGTTTACATGATTTCTTAAAAAACACGAGTTTTTAGAAAATGTGTTTTATTTCTTAAATGGAATCAACAAAGTATGCACATTCTACGTCATAACGACTTTCTATAGTTTGCGCATTCATCCGGAAATAAGAAAAGCTTACTTCCACCGTTTTTTAAAATCTCAGCTTCTAGAAGGTTTACATGATTTCGTAAAAAACATGAGTTTTTAGAAAATGTGTTTTATTTCATAAATGGTATCTACGAGGTATGCACATTCTACATCATAATGACTTTCTATAGTTTGCGCATGCGTCCGGAAATAAGAAAAGCTTACTTCCACCGTTTTTTAAAATCACAGCTTCTAGAAGGTTTACTCTGATTTCGTAAAAAACACGAGTTTTTAGAAAATACGTTTTATTTCATAAATGGTATCTACAAAGTATGCACATTTTACATCATAACGACTTTCTATAGTTTGCGCATGCGTCCGGAAATAAGAAAAGCTTACTTCCACCGTTTTTTAAAATCGCAGTTTCTAGAAAGTTTACATGATTTCGTAAAAAACACGAGTTTTTAGAAAATGTGTTTTATTTCATAAATTGAATCGACAAAGTATGCGCATTCTACGTCATAACGACTTTCTATAGTTTGCGCATGCGTCCAGAAATAAGAAAAGCTTACTTCCCCCGTTTTTTAAAATCACATCTTCTAGAAGGTTTATATGATTTCTTAAAAAACACGAGTTTTTAGAAAATGTGTTTTATTTCATAAATGGAATCAACAAAGTATGCACTTTCTACGTCATAATGACTTTCTATAGTTTGCGCATGCATTTAGAAATAAGAAAAGCTTACTTCCCCCGTTTTTTAAAATCACAGCTTCTAGAAGGTTTACATGGTTTCTTAAAAAACACGAGTTTTTAAAAAATGTGTTTTATTTCATAAATGGAATAAACAATGTATGCAAATTCTATGTCATAACGACTTTCTATAGTTTGCGCATTCGTCTGGAAATAAGAAAAGCTTACTTCCACCGTTTTTTAAAATCACAGCTTCTAGAAGGTTTACATGATTTCTTAAAAAACACGAGTTTTTAGAAAATGTGTTTTATTTCATAAATGGAATCAACAAAGTATACACATTCTATGCCATAACGACTTTCTATAGTTTGCGCATTCGTCCGGAAATAAGAAAAGCTTACTTCCACCGCTTTTTAAAATCACAGCTTCTCGAAGGTTTACATTATTTCGTAAAAAACACGAGTTTTTAGAAAATGTGTTTTATTTCATAAATGGAATCAACAAAGTATGCACATTCTACATCATAACGACTTTCTATAGTTTGCGCATGCGTTTGGAAATAAGAAAATCTTACTTCCCCCGTTTTTTAAAATCACAACTTCTAGAAGGTTTACATGATTTCTTAAAAAACACAAGTTTTTAGAAAATGTGTTTTATTTCATAAATGGAATCAACAAAGTATGCACATTCTACGTCATAACGACTTTCTATAGTTTGCGCATGCGTCCGGAAATAAGAAAAGCTTAATTCCACCATTTTTTAAAATCACAGCTTCTAGAAGGTTCACATCATTTCCTAAAAAACATGAGTTTTTAGAAAATGTGTTTTATTTCATAAATGGAATCTACAAAGTATGCACATTCTACGTCATAACGACTTTCTATAGTTTGCGTATTAGTCCGGAAATAAGAAAAGCTTACTTCCACCGTTTTTTAGAATCACAGCTTCTAGAAGGTTTACATGATTTCTTAAAAAACACGAGTTTTTAGAAAATGTGTTTTATTTCATAAATGGAATCGACAAAGTATGCACATTCTACGTCATAACGACTTTCTATAGTTTGCGCATGCGTCCAGAAATAACAAAAGCTTACTTCCACAGTTTTTTAAAATCACAGCTTCTAGAAGGTTTACATGATTTCGTAAAAAGCACGAGTTTTTAGAAAATGTGTTTTATTTCATAAATGGAATCTACAAAGTATGCACATTCTACGTCATAACGACTTTCTATAATTTGCGTATTAGTCCGAAAATAAGAAAAGCTTACTTCCACCGTTTTTTAAAATCACAGCTTCTAGAAGGTTTACATGATTTCGTAAAAAACACGAGTTTTTACAAAATGTGTTTTATTTCATAAATGGAATAGACAAAGTATGCACATTCTACGTCATAACGACTTTCTATAGTTTGCGCATGCGTCCAAAAATAACAAAAGCTTACTTCCACAGTTTTTTAAAATCACAGCTTCTAGAAGGTTTACATGATTTCGAAAAAAGCACGAGTTTTTAGAAAATGTGTTTTATTTCATAAATGGAATCTACAAAGTATGCACATTCTACGTCATAACGACTTTCTATAGTTTGCGCATTCGTCCGAAAATAAGAAAAGCTTACTTCCACCGTTTTTTAAAATCACAGCTTCTAGAAGGTTTACATGATTTCGTAAAAAACACGAGTTTAGAAAATGTGTTTTATTTCATAAATGGAATCTACAAAGTATGCACATTCTACGTCATAACGACTTTCTATAGTTTGCGCATGCATTTGGAAATAACAAAAGCTTACTTACCCCGTTTTTTAAAATCACAGCTTCTAGAAGGTTTACATGATTTCTTAAAAAACACGAGTTTTTAGAAAATGTGTTTTATTTCATAAATGGAATCAACAAAGTATGCACATTCTACGTCATAAAGACTTTCTATAGTTTGCGCATTCATCCGGAAATAAGAAAAGCTTACTTCCACCGTTTTTTAAAATCACAGCTTATAGAAGGTTTACATGATTTCGTAAAAAACACGAGTTTTTAGAAAATGTGTTTTATTTCATAAATGGTATCTACGAGGTATGCACATTCTACATCATAATGAATTTCTATAGTTTGTGCATGCGTCCGGAAATAAGAAAAGCTTACTTCCACCGTTTTTTAAAATCACAGCTCCTAGAAGGTTTACATGATTTCGTAAAAAACACGAGTTTTCAGAAAATGCGTTTTATTTCATAAATGGTATCTACAAAGTATGCACATTCTACGTCATAACGAATTTCTATAGTTTGCGTATTAGTCCGGAAATAAGAAAAGCTTACTTCCACCGTTTTTTAGAATCGCAGCTTCTAGAACGTTTACATGATTTCGTAAAAAACACGAGTTTTTAGAAAATGTGTTTTATTTCATAAATGGAATCAACAAAGTATGCACATTCTACGTCATAACGACTTTCTATAGTTTGCGCATGCGTCCAGAAATAAGAAAAGCTTACTTCCCCCGTTTTTTAAAATCACAGCTTCTAGAAGGTTTACATGATTTCTTAAAAAACACGAGTTTTTAGAAAATGTGTTTTATTTCATAAATGGAATCAACAAAGTATGCACTTTCTACGTCATAATGACTGTCTATAGTTTGCGCATGCATTTAGAAATACTAAAAGCTTACTTCCACCGATTTTTAAAATCAAAGCTTCTAGAAGGTTTACATGATTTCCTAAAAAACACGAGTTTTTAGAAAATGTGTTTTATTTCATAAATGGAATCAACAAAGTATACACATTCTACGCCATAACGACTTTCTATAGTTTGCGCATTCGTCCGGAAATAAGAAAAGCTTACTTCCACCGTTTTTTAGAATCACAGCTTCTAGAAGGTTTACATGATTTCTTAAAAAACAGGAGTTTTTAGAAAATGTGTTTTATTTCATAAATGGAATCGACAAAGTATGCACATTCTACGTCATAACGAATTTCTATAGTTTGCGCATGCGTCCAGAAATAACAGAAGCTTACTTCCCTCGTTTTTTAAAATCAAAGCTTCCAGAAGGTTTACATGATTTACTAAAAAACACGAGTTTTTAGAAAATGTGTTTTATTTCATAAATGGAATCAACAAACTATGCACATTCTACGTCATAACGACTTTCTATGGTTTGCGCATGCGTCCGGAAATAAGAAAAGCTTACTTCCACCATTTTTTAAAATCACAGCTTCTAGAAGGTTCACATCATTTCCTTAAAAACATGAGTTTTTAGAAAATGTGTTTTATTTCATAAATGGAATCTACAAAGTATGCACATTCTACGTCATAACAAATTTCTATAGTTTGCGTATTAGTCCGGAAATAAGAAAAGCTTACTTCCACCGTTTTTTAGAATCACAGCTTCTAGAAGGTTTAGATGATTTCTTAAAAAACACGAGTTTTTAGAAAATGTGTTTTATTTCATAAATGGAATCGACAAAGTATGCACATTTTACGTCATAACGACTTTCTATAGTTTGCGCATGCGTCCAGAAATAAGAAAAGCTTACTTCCCTCGTTTTTTAAAATCAAAGCTTCAAGAAGGTTTACATGATTTCGTAAAAAACACGAGTTTTTAGAAAATGTGTTTTATTTCATAAATGGAATCTACAAGGTATGCACATTCTACATCATAACGACTTTCTATAGTTTGCGCATTCGTCCGAAAATAAGAAAAGCTTACTTCCACCGTTTTTTAAAATCACAGCTTCTAGAAGGTTTACATGATTTCGTAAAAAACACGAGTTTAGAAAATGTGTTTTATTTCATAAATGGAATCTACGAAGTATGCACATTATACGTCATAACGACTTTCTATAGTTTGCGCATGCATTTGGAAATAACAAAAGCTTACTTCCCCCGTTTTTTAAAATCACAGCTTCTAGAAGGTTTACATGATTTCTTAAAAAACACGAGTTTTTAGAAAATGTGTTTTATTTCTTAAATGGAATCAACAAAGTATGCACATTCTACGTCATAACGACTTTCTATAGTTTGCGCATTCATCCGGAAATAAGAAAAGCTTACTTCCACCGTTTTTTAAAATCTCAGCTTCTAGAAGGTTTACATGATTTCGTAAAAAACACGAGTTTTTAGAAAATGTGTTTTATTTCATAAATGGTATCTACGAGGTATGCACATTCTACATCATAATGACTTTCTATAGTTTGCGCATGCATCCGGAAATAAGAAAAGCTTACTTCCACCGTTTTTTAAAATCACAGCTTCTAGAAGGTTTACATGATTTCGTAAAAAACACGAGTTTTTAGAAAATACGTTTTATTTCATAAATGGTTTCTACAAAGTATCCACATTTTACATCATAACGACTTTCTATAGTTTGCGCATGCGTCCGGAAATAAGAAAAGCTTACTTCCACTGTTTTTTAAAATCGCAGCTTCTAGAAGGTTTACATGATTTCGTAAAAAACACGAGTTTTTAGAAAATGTGTTTTATTTCATAAATTGAATCGACAAAGTATGCGCATTCTACGTCATAACGACTTTCTATAGTTTGCGCATGCGTCCAGAAATAAGAAAAGCTTACTTCCCCCGTTTTTTAAAATCACATCTTCTAGAAGGTTTACATGATTTCTTATAAAACACGAGTTTTTAGAAAATGTGTTTTATTTCATAAATGGAATCAACAAAGTATGCACTTTCTACGTCATAATGACTTTCTATAGTTTGCGCATGCATTTAGAAATAAGAAAAGCTTACTTCCCCCGTTTTTTAAAATCACAGCTTCTAGAAGGTTTACATGGTTTCTTAAAAAACATGAGTTTTTAGAAAATGTGTTTTATTTCATAAATGGAATCAACAAAGTATACACATTCTATGCCATAACGACTTTCTATAGTTTGCGCATTCATCCGGAAATAAGAAAAGCTTACTTCCACCGCTTTTTAAAATCACAGCTTCTAGAAGGTTTACATTATTTCGTAAAAAACACGAGTTTTTAGAAAATGTGTTTTATGAAGAAAATGTGTTTTATTTCATAAATGGAATCAACAAAGTATGCACATTCTACATCATAACGACTTTCTATAGTTTGCGCATGCGTTTGGAAATAAGAAAATCTTACTTCCCCCGTTTTTTAAAATCACAACTTCTAGAAGGTTTACATGATTTCTTAAAAAACACAAGTTTTTAGAAAATGTGTTTTATTTCATAAATGGAATCAACAAAGTATGCACATTCTACGTCATAACGACTTTCTATAGTTTGCGCATGCGTCCGGAAATAAGAAAAGCTTACTTCCACCATTTTTTAAAATCACAGCTTCTAGAAGGTTCACATCATTTCCTAAAAAACATGAGTTTTTAGAAAATGTGTTTTATTTCATAAATGGAATCTACAAAGTATGCACATTCTACGTCATAACTACTTTCTATAGTTTGCGTATTAGTCCGGAAATAAGAAAAGCTTACTTCCACCGTTTTTTAGAATCACAGCTTCTAGAAGGTTTACATGATTTCTTAAAAAACAGGAGTTTTTAGAAAATGTGTTTTATTTCATAAATGGAATCGACAAAGTATGCACATTCTATGTCATAACGACTTTCTATAGTTTGCGCATGCGTCCAGAAATAACAAAAGCTTACTTCCCTCGTTTTTTAAAATCAAAGCTTCTAGAAGGTTTACATGATTTCTTAAAAAACAGGAGTTTTTAGAAAATGTGTTTTATTTCATAAATGGAATCAACAAAGTATGCACATTCTACGTCATAACGACTTTCTGTAGTTTGCGCATGCGTCCAGAAATAACAAAAGCTTACTTCCACAGTTTTTTAAAATCACAGCTTCTAGAAGGTTTACATGATTTCGTAAAAAGCACGAGTTTTTAGAAAATGTGTTTTATTTCATAAATTGAATCTACAAAGTATGCACATTCTACGTCATAACGACTTTCTATAGTTTGCGTATTAGTCCGAAAATAAGAAAAGCTTACTTCCACCGTTTTTTAAAATCACAGCTTCTAGAAGGTTTACATGATTTCGTAAAAAACATGAGTTTTTAGAAAATGTGTTTTATTCCATAAATGGAATAGACAAAGTATGCACATTCTACGTCATAACGACTTTCTATAGTTTGCGCATGCGTCCAGAAATAACAAAAGCTTACTTCCACAGTTTTTTAAAATCACAGCTTCTAGAAGGTTTACATGATTTCGTAAAAAGCACGAGTTTTTAGAAAATGTGTTTTATTTTATAAATGGAATCTACAAAGTATGCACATTCTACGTCATAACGACTTTCTATAGTTTGCGCATTCGTCCGAAAATAAGAAAAGCTTACTGCCACCGTTTTTTAAAATCACAGCTTCTAGAAGGTTTACATGATTTCGTAAAAAACACGAGTTTAGAAAATGTGTTTTATTTCATAAATGGAATCTACGAAGTATGCACATTCTACGTCATAACGACTTTCTATAGTTTGCGCATGCATTTGGAAATAACAAAAGCTTACTTCCCCCGTTTTTTAAAATCACAGCTTCTAGAAGGTTTACATGATTTCTTAAAAAACACGAGTTTTTAGAAAATGTGTTTTATTTCATAAATGGAATCAACAAAGTATGCACATTCTACGTCATAACGACTTTCTATAGTTTGCGCATTCATCCGGAAATAATAAAAGCTTACTTCCACCGTTTTTTAAAATCACAGCTTCTAGAAGGTTTACATGATTTCGTAAAAAACACGAGTTTTTAGAAAATGTGTTTTATTTCATAAATGGTATCTACGAGGTATGCACATTCTACATCATAATGACTTTCTATAGTTTGCGCATGCGTCCGGAAATAAGAAAAGCTTACTTCCACCGTTTTTTAAAATCACAGGTTCTAGAAGGTTTACATGATTTCGTAAAAAACACGAGTTTTCAGAAAATGTGTTTTATTTCATAAATGGTATCTACAAAGTATGCACATTATACATCATAACGAATTTCTATAGTTTGCGCATGCGTCCGGAAATAAGAAAAGCTTACTTCCACCGTTTTTTAAAATCGCAGCTTCTAGAAGGTTTAGATGATTTCTTAAAAAACACGAGTTTTTAGAAAATGTGTTTTATTTCATAAATGGAATCAACAAAGTATGCACATTCTACGTCATAACTACTTTCTATAGTTTGCGCATGCGTCCGGAAATAAGAAAAGCTTACTTCCACCGTTTTTTAAAATCACAGCTTCTAGAAGGTTTACATGATTTCTTAAAAAACACGAGTTTTTAGAAAATGTGTTTTATTTCATAAATGGAATCAACAAAGTATACACATTCTACGCCATAACGACTTTCTATAGTTTGCGCATTCGTCCGGAAATAAGAAAAGCTTACTTCCACCGCTTTTTAAAATCACAGCTTCTAGAAGGTTTACATTATTTCGTAAAAAACACGAGTTTTTAGAAAATGTGTTTTATTTCATAAATGGAATCAACAAAGTATGCACATTCTACATTATAACGACTTTCTATAGTTTGTGCATGCGTTTGGAAATAAGAAAATCTTACTTCCCCCGTTTTTTAAAATCACAACTTCTAGAAGGTTTACATGATTTCTTAAAAAACACGAGTTTTTAGAAAATGTGTTTTATTTCATAAATGGAATCAACAAAGTATGCACATTCTACGTCATAACGACTTTCTATAGTTTGCGCATGCGTCCGGAAATAAGAAAAGCTTACTTCCACCATTTTTTAAAATCACAGCTTCTAGAAGGTTCACATCATTTCCTAAAAAACATGAGTTTTTAGAAAATGTGTTTTATTTCATAAATGGAATCTACAAAGTATGCACATTCTACGTCATAACGACTTTCTATAGTTTGCGTATTAGTCCGGAAATAAGAAAAGCTTACTTCCACCGTTTTTTAGAATCACAGCTTCTAGAAGGTTTACATGATTTCTTAAAAAACACGAGTTTTTAGAAAATGTGTTTTATTTCATAAATGGAATCGACAAAGTATGCACATTCTACGTCATAACGACTTTCTATAGTTTGCGCATGCGTCCAGAAATAACAAAAGCTTACTTCCACAGTTTTTTAAAATCACAGCTTCTAGAAGGTTTACATGATTTCGTAAAAAGCACGAGTTTTTAGAAAATGTGTTTTATTTCATAAATGGAATCTACAAAGTATGCACATTCTACGTCATAACGACTTTCTATAGTTTGCGTATTAGTCCGAAAATAAGAAAAGCTTACTTCCACCGTTTTTTAAAATCACAGCTTCTAGAAGGTTTACATGATTTCGTAAAAAACACGAGTTTTTAGAAAATGTGTTTTATTTCATAAATGGAATAAACAAAGTATGCACATTCTACGTCATAACGACTTTCTATAGTTTGCGCATGCGTCCAGAAATAACAAAAGCTTACTTCCACAGTTTTTTAAAATCACAGCTTCTAGAAGGTTTACATGATTTCGTAAAAAGCACGAGTTTTTAGAAAATGTGTTTTATTTCATAAATGGAATCTACAAAGTATGCACATTCTACGTCATAACGACTTTCTATAGTTTGCGCAGTCGTCCGAAAATAAGAAAAGCTTACTTCCACCGTTTTTTAAAATCACAGCTTCTAGAAGGTTTACATGATTTCGTAAAAAACACGAGTTTTTAGAAAATGCGTTTTATTTCATAAATGGTATCTACAAAGTATGCACATTCTACATCATAACGACTTTCTATAGTTTGCGCATGCGTCCGGAAATAAGAAAAGCTTACTTCCACCGTTTTTTAAAATCGCAGCTTCTAGAAGGTTTACATGATTTCGTAAAAAACACGAGTTTTTAGAAAATGTGTTTTATTTCATAAAATGAATCGAGAAAGTATGCGCATTCTACGTCATAACGACTTGCTATAGTTTGCGCATGCGTCCAGAAATAAGAAAAGCTTACTTCCCCCGTTTTTTAAAATCACTTCTTGTAGAAGGTTTACATGATTTCTTAAAAAACACGAGTTTTTAGAAAATGTGTTTTATTTCATAAATGGAATCAACAAAGTATGCACATTCTACATCATAACGACTTTCTATAGTTTGCGCATTCATCCGGAAATAAGAAAAGCTTACTTCCACCATTTTTTAAAATCACAGCTTCTAGAAGGTTTACATGATTTCGTAAAAAACACGAGTTTTTAGAAAATGTGTTTTATTTCATAAATGGTATCTACGAGGTATGCACATTCTACATTATAATGACTTTCTATAGTTTGCGCATGCGTCCGGAAATAAGAAAAGCTTACTTCCACCGTTTTTTAAAATCACAGCTTCTAGAAGGTTTACATGATTTCGTAAAAAACACGAGTTTTTAGAAAATGCGTTTTATTTCATAAATGGTATCTAAAAAGTATGCACATTCTACATCATAACGACTTTCTATAGTTTGCGCATGCGTCCGGAAATAAGAAAAGCTTACTTCCACCGTTTTTTAAAATCGCAGCTTCTAGAAGGTTTACATGATTTCGTAAAAAACACGAGTTTTTAGAAAATGTGTTTTATTTCATAAATTGAATCGACAAAGTATGCGCATTCTACGTCATAACGACTTTCTATAGTTTGCGCATGCGTCCAGAAATAAGAAAAGCTTACTTCCCCCGTTTTTTAAAATCACATCTTCTAGAAGGTTTACATGATTTCTTGAAAAACACGAGTTTTTAGAAAATGTGTTTTATTTCATCAATGGAATCAACAAAGTATGCACTTTCTACGTCATAATGACTTTCTATAGTTTGCGCATGCATTTAGAAATAAGAAAAGCTTACTTCCCCCGTTTTTTAAAATCACAGCTTCTAGAAGGTTTACATGGTTTCTTAAAAAACACGAGTTTTTAAAAAATGTGTTTTATTTCATAAATGGAATAAACAATGTATGCAAATTCTATGTCATAATGACTTTCTATAGTTTGCGCATTCGTCTGGAAATAAGAAAAGCTTACTTCCACCGTTTTTTAAAATCACAGCTTCTAGAAGGTTTACATGATTTCTTAAAAAACACGAGTTTTTAGAAAATGTGTTTTATTTCATAAATGGAATCAACAAAGTATACACATTCTACGCCATAACGACTTTCTATAGTTTGCGCATTCGTCCGGAAATAAGAAAAGCTTACTTCCACCGCTTTTTAAAATCACAGCTTCTAGAAGGTTTACATTATTTCGTAAAAAACACGAGTTTTTAGAAAATGTGTTTTATTTCATAAATGGAATAAACAAAGTATGCACATTCTACATCATAACGACTTTCTATAGTTTGCGCATGCGTTTGGAAATAAGAAAAGCTTACTTCCACCGTTTTTTAAAATCACAGCTTCTAGAAGGTTTACATGATTTCGTAAAAAACATGAGTTTTTAGAAAATGTGTTTTATTTCATAAATGGAATAGACAAAGTATGCACATTCTACGTCATAACGACTTTCTATAGTTTGCGCATGCGTCCAGAAATAACAAAAGCTTACTTCCACAGTTTTTTAAAATCACACCTTCTAGAAGGTTTACATGATTTCGTAAAAAGCACGAGTTTTTAGAAAATGTGTTTTATTTCATAAATGGAATCTACAAAGTATGCACATTCTACGTCATAACGACTTTCTATAGTTTGCGCATTCGTCCGAAAATAAGAAAAGCTTACTTCCACCGTTTTTTAAAATCACAGCTTCTAGAAGGTTTACATGATTTCGTAAAAAACACGAGTTTAGAAAATGTGTTTTATTTCATAAATGGAATCTACGAAGTATGCACATTCTACGTCATAACGACTTTCTATAGTTTGCGCATGCATTTGGAAATAACAAAAGCTTACTTCCCCCGTTTTTTAAAATCACAGCTTCTAGAAGGTTTACATGATTTCTTAAAAAACACGAGTTTTTAGAAAATGTGTTTTATTTCATAAATGGAATCAACAAAGTATGCACATTCTACGTCATAACGACTTTCTATAGTTTGCGCATTCATCCGGAAATAAGAAAAGCTTACTTCCACCGTT
Organism: Larix kaempferi; assembly: GCA_027924585.1. Classification (NCBI taxonomy): domain Eukaryota; kingdom Viridiplantae; phylum Streptophyta; class Pinopsida; order Pinales; family Pinaceae; genus Larix; species Larix kaempferi. The sequence goes on from BSBM01000217.1 coordinate 41,548,675, forward strand.
TTTTAAAATCACAGCTTCTAGAAGGTTTACATGATTTCGTAAAAAACACGAGTTTTTAGAAAATGCGTTTTATTTCATAAATGGTATCTACAAAGTATGCACATTCTACATCATAACGACTTTCTATAGTTTGCGCATGCGTTCGGAAATAAGAAAAGCTTACTTCCACCGTTTTTTAAAATCGCAGCTTCTAGAAGGTTTACATGATTTCGTAAAAAACACGAGTTTTTAGAAAATGTGTTTTATTTCATAAATTGAATCGACAAAGTATGCACATTCTACGTCATAATGACTTTCTATAGTTTGCGAATGCGTCCAGAAATAAGAAAAGCTTACTTCCCCCGTTTTTTAAAATCACATTTTCTAGAAGGTTTACATGATTTCTTAAAAAACACGAGTTTTTAGAAAGTGTGTTTTATTTCAGAAATGGAATCAACAAAGTATGCACATTCTACGTCATAATGACTTTCTATAGTTTGCGCATGCATTTAGAAATAAGAAAAGCTTACTTCCCCCGTTTTTTAAAATCACAGCTTCTAGAAGGTTTACATGGTTTCTTAAAAAACACGAGTTTTTAAAAAATGTGTTTTATTTCATAAATGGAATAAACAATGTATGCAAATTCTATGTCATAACGACTTTCTATAGTTTGCGCATTCGTCTGGAAATAAGAAAAGCTTACTTCCACCGTTTTTTAAAATCACAGCTTCTAGAAGGTTTACATGATTTCTTAAAAAACACGAGTTTTTAGAAAATGTGTTTTATTTCATAAATGGAATCAACAAAGTATACACATTCTACACCATAACGACTTTCTATAGTTTGCGCATTCGTCCGGAAATAAGAAAAGCTTACTTCCACCGCTTTTTAAAATCACAGCTTCTAGAAGGTTTACATTATTTCGTAAAAAACACGTTTTTAGAAAATGTGTTTTATTTCATAAATGGAATCAACAAAGTATGCACATTCTACATCATAACGACTTTCTATAGTTTGCGCATGCGTTTGGAAATAAGAAAATCTTACTTCCCCCGTTTTTTAAAATCACAACTTCTAGAAGGTTTACATGATTTCTTAAAAAACACGAGTTTTTAGAAAATGTGTTTTATTTCATAAATGGAATCAACAAAGTATGCACATTCTACGTCATAACGACTTTCTATAGTTTGCGCATGCGTCTGGAAATAAGAAAAGCTTACTTCCACCATTTTTTAAAATCACAGCTTCTAGAAGGTTCACATCATTTCCTAAAAAACATGAGTTTTTAGAAAATGTGTTTTATTTCATAAATGGAATCTACAAAGTATGCACAATCTACGTCATAACGACTTTCTATAGTTTGCGTATTAGTCCGGAAATAAGAAAAGCTTACTTCCACCGTTTTTTAGAATCACAGCTTCTAGAAGGTTTACATGATTTCTTAAAAAACACGAGTTTTTAGAAAATGTGTTTTATTTCATAAATGGAATCGACAAAGTATGCACATTCTACGTCACAACGACTTTCTATAGTTTGCGCATGCGTCCAGAAATAACAAAAGCTTACTTCCACAGTTTTTTAAAATCACAGCTTCTAGAAGGTTTACATGATTTCGTAAAAAGCACGAGTTTTTAGAAAATGTGTTTTATTTCATAAATGGAATCTACAAAGTATGCACATTCTACGTCATAACGTTTTTCTATAGTTTGCGTATTAGTCCGAAAATAAGAAAAGCTTACTTCCACCGTTTTTTAAAATCACAGCTTCTAGAAGGTTTACATGATTTCGTAAAAAACACGAGTTTTTAGAAAATGTGTTTTATTTCATAAATGGAATAGACAAAGTATGCACATTCTACGTCATAACGACTTTCTATAGTTTGCGCATGCGTCCAGAAATAACAAAAGCTTACTTCCACAGTTTTTTAAAATCACAGCTTCTAGAAGGTTTACATGATTTCGTAAAAAGCACGAGTTTTTAGAAAATGTGTTTTATTTCATAAATGGAATCTACAAAGTATGCACATTCTACGTCATAACGACTTTCTATAGTTTGCGCAGTCGTCCGAAAATAAGAAAAGCTTAATTCCACCGTTTTTTAAAATCACAGCTTCTAGAAGGTTTTGCATGATTTCGTAAAAAACACGAGTTTAGAAAATGTGTTTTATTTCATAAATGGAATCTACGAACTATGCACATTCTACGTCATAAGGACTTTCTATAGTTTGCGCATGCGTTTGGAAATAACAAAAGCTTACTTCCCCCGTTTTTTAAAATCACAGCTTCTAGAAGGTTTACATGATTTCTTAAAAAACACGAGTTTTTAGAAAATGTGTTTTATTTCATAAATGGAATAACCAAAATATGCACATTCTACGTCATAACGAATTTCTATAGTTTGTCAATTCATCCGGAAATAAGAAAAGCTTACTTCCACCGTTTTTTAAAATCACAGCTTCTAGAAGGTTTACATGATTTCGTAAAAAACACGATTTTTTAGAAAATGTGTTTTATTTCATAAATGGTATCTACGAGGTATGCACATTCTACATCATAACGACTTTCTATAGTTTGCGCATGCGTCCGTAAATAAGAAAAGCTTACTTCCACCGTTTTTTAAAATCACAGCTTCTAGAAGGTTTACATGATTTCCTAAAAAACACGACTTTTTAGAAAATGTGTTTTATTTCATAAATGGTATCTACAAAGTATGCACATTCTACATCATAACGACTTTCTATAGTTTGCGCATGTGTCCGGAAATAAGAAAAGCTTACTTCCACCGTTTTTTAAAATCGCAGCTTCTAGAAGGTTTACATGATTTCGTAAAAAACACGAGTTTTTAGAAAATGTGTTTTATTTCATAAATTGAATCGACAAAGTATGCGCATTCTACGTCATAACGACTTGCTATAGTTTGCGCATGCGTCCAGAAATAAGAAAAGCTTACTTCCCCCGTTTTTTAAAATCACATCTTCTAGAAGGTTTACATGATTTCTTAAAAAACACGAGTTTTTAGAAAATGTGTTTTATTTCATAAATGGAATCAACAAAGTATGCACTTTCTACGTCATAATGACTTTCTATAGTTTGCGCATGCATTTAGAAATAAGAAAAGCTTACTTCCCCAGTTTTTTAAAATCACAGCTTCTAGAAGGTTTACATGGTTTCTTAAAAAACACGAGCTTTTAAAAAATGTGTTTTATTTCATAAATGGAATAAACAATGTATGCAAATTCTATGTCATAATGACTTTCTATACTTTGCGCATTCGTCTGGAAATAAGAAAAGCTTACTTCCACCGTTTTTTAAAATCACAGCTTCTAGAAGGTTTACATGATTTCTTAAGAAACACGAGTTTTTAGAAAATGTGTTTTATTTCATAAATGGAATCAACAAAGTATACACATTCTACGCCATAACGACTTTCTATAGTTTGCGCATTCGTCCGGAAATAAGAAAAGCTTACATCCACCGCTTTTTAAAATCACAGCTTCTAGAAGGTTTACATTATTTCGTAAAAAACACGAGTTTTTAGAAAATGTGTTTTATTTCATAAATGGAATCAACAAAGTATGCACATTCTACATCATAACGACTTTCTATAGTTTGCGCATGCGTTTGGAAATAAGAAAATCTTACTTCCCCCGTTTTTTAAAATCACAACTTCTAGAAGGTTTACATGATTTCTTAAAAAACACGAGTTTTTAGAAAATGTGTTTTATTTCATAAATGGAATCAACAAAGTATGCACATTCTACGTCATAACGACTTTCTATAGTTTGCGCATGCGTCCAGAAATAACAAAAGCATACTTCCCTCGTTTTTTAAAATCAAAGCTTCCAGAAGGTTTACATGATTTCTTAAAAAACAGGAGTTTTTAGAAAATGTGTTTTATTTCATAAATGGAATCAACAAAGTATGCACATTCTACGTCATAACGACTTTCTATGGTTTGCTCATGCGTCCGGAAATAAGAAAAGCTTACTTCCACCATTTTTTAAAATCACAGCTTCTAGAAGGTTCACATCATTTCCTTAAAAACATGAGTTTTTAGAAAATGTGTTTTATTTCATAAATGGAATCTACAAAGTATGCACATTCTACGTCATAACGACTTTCTATAGTTTGCGTATTAGTCCGGAAATAAGAAAAGCTTACTTCCACCGTTTTTTAGAATCACAGCTTCTAGAAGGTTTACATGATTTCTTAAAAAACACGAGTTTTTAGAAAATGTGTTTTATTTCATAAATGGAATTGACAACGTATGCACATTCTACGTCATAACGACTTTCTATAGTTTGCGCATGCGTCCAGAAATAACAAAAGCTTACTTCCACAGTTTTTTAAAATCACAGCTTCTAGAAGGTTTACATGATTTCGTAAAAAGCACGAGTTTTTCGAAAATGTGTTTTATTTCATAAATGGAATATACAAAGTATGCACATTGTACGTCATAACGACTTTCTATAGTTTGCGTATTAGTCCGAAAATAAGAAAAGCTTACTTCCACCGTTTTTTAAAATCACAGCTTCTAGAAGGTTTACATGATTTCTTAAAAAACAGGAGTTTTTTAGAAAATGTGTTTTATTTCATAAATGGAATCGACAAAGTATGCACATTCTACGTCATAACGACTTTCTATAGTTTGCGCATGCGTGCAGAAATAACAAAAGCTTACTTCCACAGTTTTTTAAAATCACAGCTTCTAGAAGGTTTACATGATTTCGTAAAAAGCACGAGTTTTTAGAAAATGTGTTTTATTTCATAAATGGAATCTACAAAGTATGCACATTCTACGTCATAACGACTTTCTATAGTTTGCGTATTAGTCCGAAAATAAGAAAAGCTTACTTCCACCGTTTTTTAGAATCACAGCTTCTAGAAGGTTTACATGATTTCTTAAAAAACAGGAGTTTTTAGAAAATGTGTTTTATTTCATAAATGGAATCGACAAAGTATGCACATTCTACGTCATAACGACTTTCTATAGTTTGCGCATGCGTCCAGAAATAACAGAAGCTTACTTCCCTCCTTTTTTAAAATCAAAGCTTCCAGAAGGTTTACATGATTTCTTAAAAAACACGAGTTTTTAGAAAATGTGTTTTATTTCATAAATGGAATCAACAAACTATGCACATTCTACGTCATAACGACTTTCTATGGTTTGCGCATGCGTCCGGAAATAAGAAAAGCTTACTTCCACCATTTTTTAAAATCACAGCTTCTAGAAGGTTCACATCATTTCCTTAAAAACATGAGTTTTTAGAAAATGTGTTTTATTTCATAAATGGAATCTACAAAGTATGCACATTCTACGTCATAACGAATTTCTATAGTTTGCGTATTAGTCCGGAAATAAGAAAAGCTTACTTCCACCGTTTTTTAGAATCACAACTTCTAGAAGGTTTAGATGATTTCTTAAAAGACACGAGTTTTTAGAAAATGTGTTTTATTTTATAAATGGAATCGACAAAGTATGCACATTTTACGTCATAACGACTTTCTATAGTTTGCGCATGCGTCCAGAAATAACAAAAGTTTACTTCCCTCGTTTTTTAAAATCAAAGCTTCCAGAAGGTTTACATGATTTCGTAAAAAACACGAGTTTTTAGAAAATGTGTTTTATTTCATAAATGGAATCTACAAAGTATGCACATTCTACGTCATAACGACTTTCTATAGTTTGCGCATTCGTCCGAAAATAAGAAAAGCTTACTTCCACCGTTTTTTAAAATCACAGCTTCTAGAAGGTTACATGATTTCGTAAAAAACATGAGTTTAGAAAATGTGTTTTATTTCATAAATGGAATCTACAAAGTATGCACATTCTACGTCATAACGACTTTCTATAGTTTGCGTATTAGTCCGAAAATAATAAAAGCTTACTTCCACCGTTTTTTAAAATCACAGCTTCTAGAAGGTTTACATGATTTCGTAAAAAACACGAGTTTAGAAAATGTGTTTTATTTCATAAATGGAATCTACAAAGTATGCACATTCTACGTCATAACGACTTTCTATAGTTTGCGCATGCATTTGGAAATAACAAAAGCTTACTTACCCCGTTTTTTAAAATCACAGCTTCTAGAAGGTTTACATGATTTCTTAAAAAACACGAGTTTTTAGAAAATGTGTTTTATTTCATAAATGGAATCAACAAAGTATGCACATTCTACGTCATAACGACTTTCTATAGTTTGCGCATTCATCCGGAAATAAGAAAAGCTTACTTCCACCGTTTTTTAAAATCACAGCTTCTAGAAGGTTTACATGATTTCGTAAAAAACATGAGTTTTTAGAAAATGTGTTTTATTTCATAAATGGTATCTACGAGGTATGCACATTCTACATCATAATGAATTTCTATAGTTTGTGCATGCGTCCGGAAATAAGAAAAGCTTACTTCCACCGTTTTTTAAAATCACAGCTCCTAGAAGGTTTACATGATTTCGTAAAAAACACGAGTTTTCAGAAAATGCGTTTTATTTCATAAATGGTATCTACAAAGTATGCACATTCTACATCATAACGACTTTCTATAGTTTGCGCATGCGTCCGGAAATAAGAAAAGCTTACTTCCACCGTTTTTTAAAATCGCAGCTTCTAGAACGTTTACATGATTTCGTAAAAAACACGAGTTTTTAGAAAATGTGTTTTATTTCATAAATGGAATCAACAAAGTATGCACATTCTACGTCATAACGACTTTCTATAGTTTGCGCATGCGTCCAGAAATAAGAAAAGCTTACTTCCCCCGTTTTTTAAAATCACAGCTTCTAGAAGGTTTACATGATTTCTTAAAAAACACGAGTTTTTAGAAAATGTGTTTTATTTCATAAATGGAATCAACAAAGTATGCACTTTCTACGTCATAATGACTTTCTATAGTTTGCGCATGCATTTAGAAATACGAAAAGCTTACTTCCCCCGTTTTTTAAAATCACAGCTTCTAGAAGGTTTACATGGTTTCTTAAAAAACACGAGTTTTTAAAAAATGTGTTTTATTTCATAAATGGAATAAACAATGTATGCAAATTCTATGTCATAACGACTTTCTATAGTTTGCGCATTCGTCTAGAAATAAGAAAAGCTTACTTCCACCGATTTTTAAAATCACAGCTTCTAGAAGGGTTACATGATTTCTTAAAAAACACGAGTTTTTAGAAAATGTGTTTTATTTCATAAATGGAATCAACAAAGTATACACATTCTACGCCATAACGACTTTCTATAGTTTGCGCATTCGTCCGGAAATAAGAAAAGCTTACTTCCACCGTTTTTTAGAATCACAGCTTCTAGAAGGTTTACATGATTTCTTAAAAAACAGGAGTTTTTAGAAAATGTGTTTTATTTCATAAATGGAATCGACAAAGTATGCACATTCTACGTCATAACGACTTTCTATAGTTTGCGCATGCGTCCAGAAATAACAGAAGCTTACTTCCCTCGTTTTTTAAAATCAAAGCTTCCAGAAGGTTTACATGATTTCTTAAAAAACACGAGTTTTTAGAAAATGTGTTTTATTTCATAAATGGAATCAACAAACTATGCACATTCTACGTCATAACGACTTTCTATGGTTTGCGCATGCGTCTGGAAATAAGAAAAGCTTACGTCCACCATTTTTTAAAATCACAGCTTCTAGAAGGTTCACATCATTTCCTTAAAAACATGAGTTTTTAGAAAATGTCTTTTATTTCATAAATGGAATCTACAAAGTATGCACATTCTACGTCATAACGAATTTCTATAGTTTGCGTATTAGTCCGGAAATAAGAAAAGCTTACTTCCACCGTTTTTTAGAATCACAGCTTCTAGAAGGTTTAGATGATTTCTTAAAAAACACGAGTTTTTAGAAAATGTGTTTTATTTCATAAATGGAATCGACAAAGTATGCACATTTTACGTCATAACGACTTTCTATAGTTTGCGCATGCGTCCAGAAATAACAAAAGCTTACTTCCCTCGTTTTTTAAAATCAAAGCTTCCAGAAGGTTTACATGATTTCGTAAAAAACACGAGTTTTTAGAAAATGTGTTTTATTTCATAAATGGAATCTACAAAGTATGCACATTCTATGTCATAACGACTTTCTATAGTTTGCGCATTCGTCCGAAAATAAGAAAAGCTTACTTCCACCGTTTTTAAAAATCACAGCTTCTAGAAGGTTTACATGATTTCGTAAAAAACATGAGTTTAGAAAATGTGTTTTATTTCATAAATGGAATCTACGAAGTATGCACATTCTACGTCATAACGACTTTCTATAGTTTGCGCATGCATTTGGAAATAACAAAAGCTTACTTCCCCCGTTTTTTAAAATCACAGCTTCTAGAAGGTTTACATGATTTCTTAAAAAACACGAGTTTTTAGAAAATGTGTTTTATTTCTTAAATGGAATCAACAAAGTATGCACATTCTACGTCATAACGACTTTCTATAGTTTGCGCATTCATCCGGAAATAAGAAAAGCTTACTTCCGCCGTTTTTTAAAATCTCAGCTTCTAGAAGGTTTACATGATTTCGTAAAAAACATGAGTTTTTAGAAAATGTGTTTTATTTCATAAATGGTATCTACGAGGTATGCACATTCTACATCATAATGACTTTCTATAGTTTGCGCATGCGTCCGGAAATAAGAAAAGCTTACTTCCACCGTTTTTTAAAATCACAGCTTCTAGAAGGTTTACTCTGATTTCGTAAAAAACACGAGTTTTTAGAAAATACGTTTTATTTCATAAATGGTATCTACAAAGTATGCACATTTTACATCATAACGACTTTCTATAGTTTGCGCATGCGTCCGGAAATAAGAAAAGCTTACTTCCACCGTTTTTTAAAATCGCAGTTTCTAGAAAGTTTACATGATTTCGTAAAAAACACGAGTTTTTAGAAAATGTGTTTTATTTCATAAATTGAATCGACAAAGTATGCGCATTCTACGTCATAACGACTTTCTATAGTTTGCGCATGCGTCCAGAAATAAGAAAAGCTTACTTCCCCCGTTTTTTAAAATCACATCTTCTAGAAGGTTTATATGATTTCTTAAAAAACACGAGTTTTTAGAAAATGTGTTTTATTTCATAAATGGAATCAACAAAGTATGCACTTTCTACGTCATAATGACTTTCTATAGTTTGCGCATGCATTTAGAAATAAGAAAATCTTACTTCCCCCGTTTTTTAAAATCACAGCTTCTAGAAGGTTTACATGGTTTCTTAAAAAACACGAGTTTTTAAAAAATGTGTTTTATTTCATAAATGGAATAAACAATGTATGCAAATTCTATGTCATAACGACTTTCTATAGTTTGCGCATTCGTCTGGAAATAAGAAAAGCTTACTTCCACCGTTTTTTAAAATCACAGCTTCTAGAAGGTTTACATGATTTCTTAAAAAACACGAGTTTTTAGAAAATGTGTTTTATTTCATAAATGGAATCAACAAAGTATACACATTCTATGCCATAACGACTTTCTATAGTTTGCGCATTCGTCCGGAAATAAGAAAAGCTTACTTCCACCGCTTTTTAAAATCACAGCTTCTCGAAGGTTTACATTATTTCGTAAAAAACACGAGTTTTTAGAAAATGTGTTTTATTTCATAAATGGAATCAACAAAGTATGCACATTCTACATCATAACGACTTTCTATAGTTTGTGCATGCGTTTGGAAATAAGAAAATCTTACTTCCCCCGTTTTTTAAAATCACAACTTCTAGAAGGTTTACATGATTTCTTAAAAAACACAAGTTTTTAGAAAATGTGTTTTATTTCATAAATGGAATCAACAAAGTATGCACATTCTACGTCATAACGACTTTCTATAGTTTGCGCATGCGTCCGGAAATAAGAAAAGCTTAATTCCACCATTTTTTAAAATCACAGCTTCTAGAAGGTTCACATCATTTCCTAAAAAACATGAGTTTTTAGAAAATGTGTTTTATTTCATAAATGGAATCTACAAAGTATGCACATTCTACGTCATAACGACTTTCTATAGTTTGCGTATTAGTCCGGAAATAAGAAAAGCTTACTTCCACCGTTTTTTAGAATCACAGCTTCTAGAAGGTTTACATGATTTCTTAAAAAACACGAGTTTTTAGAAAATGTGTTTTATTTCATAAATGGAATCGACAAAGTATGCACATTCTACGTCATAACGACTTTCTATAGTTTGTGCATGCGTCCAGAAATAACAAAAGCTTACTTCCACAGTTTTTTAAAATCACAGCTTCTAGAAGGTTTACATGATTTCGTAAAAAGCACGAGTTTTTAGAAAATGTGTTTTATTTCATAAATGGAATCTACAAAGTATGCACATTCTACGTCATAACGACTTTCTATAGTTTGCGTATTAGTCCGAAAATAAGAAAAGCTTACTTCCACCGTTTTTTAAAATCACAGCTTCTAGAAGGTTTACATGATTTCGTAAAAAACACGAGTTTTTACAAAATGTGTTTTATTTCATAAATGGAATAGACAAAGTATGCACATTCTACGTCATAACGACTTTCTATAGTTTGCGCATGCGTCCAAAAATAACAAAAGCTTACTTCCACAGTTTTTTAAAATCACAGCTTCTAGAAGGTTTACATGATTTCGAAAAAAGCACGAGTTTTTAGAAAATGTGTTTTATTTCATAAATGGAATCTACAAAGTATGCACATTCTACGTCATAACGACTTTCTATAGTTTGCGCATTCGTCCGAAAATAAGAAAAGCTTACTTCAACCGTTTTTTAAAATCACAGCTTCTAGAAGGTTTACATGATTTCGTAAAAAACACGAGTTTAGAAAATGTGTTTTATTTCATAAATGGAATCTACGAAGTATGCACATTCTACGTCATAACGACTTTCTATAGTTTGCGCATGCATTTGGAAATAACAAAAGCTTACTTACCCCGTTTTTTAAAATCACAGCTTCTAGAAGGTTTACATGATTTCTTAAAAAACACGAGTTTTTAGAAAATGTGTTTTATTTCATAAATGGAATCAACAAAGTATGCACATTCTACGTCATAACGACTTTCTATAGTTTGCGCATTCATCCCGAAATAAGAAAAGCTTACTTCCACCGTTTTTTAAAATCACAGCTTATAGAAGGTTTACATGATTTCGTAAAAAACACGAGTTTTTAGAAAATGTGTTTTATTTCATAAATGGTATCTACGAGGTATGCACATTCTACATCATAATGAATTTCTATAGTTTGTGCATGCGTCCGGAAATAAGAAAAGCTTACTTCCACCGTTTTTTAAAATCACAGCTCCTAGAAGGTTTACATGATTTCGTAAAAAACACGAGTTTTCAGAAAATGCGTTTTATTTCATAAATGGTATCTACAAAGTATGCACATTCTACGTCATAACGAATTTCTATAGTTTGCGTATTAGTCCGGAAATAAGAAAAGCTTACTTCCACCGTTTTTTAGAATCGCAGCTTCTAGAACGTTTACATGATTTCGTAAAAAACACGAGTTTTTAGAAAATGTGTTTTATTTCATAAATGGAATCAACAAAGTATGCACATTCTACGTCATAACGACTTTCTATAGTTTGCGCATGCGTCCAGAAATAAGAAAAGCTTACTTCCCCCGTTTTTTAAAATCACAGCTTCTAGAAGGTTTACATGATTTCTTAAAAAACACGAGTTTTTAGAAAATGTGTTTTATTTCATCAATGGAATCAACAAAGTATGCACATTCTACGTCATAACGACTTTCTATAGTTTGCGCATTCATCCGGAAATAATAAAAGCTTACTTCCACCGTTTTTTAAAATCACAGCTTCTAGAAGGTTTACATGATTTCGTAAAAAACACGAGTTTTTAGAAAATGTGTTTTATTTCATAAATGGTATCTACGAGGTATGCACATTCTACATCATAATGACTTTCTATAGTTTGCGCATGCGTCCGGAAATAAGAAAAGCTTACTTCCACCGTTTTTTAAAATCACAGGTTCTAGAAGGTTTACATGATTTCGTAAAAAACACGAGTTTTCAGAAAATGTGTTTTATTTCATAAATGGTATCTACAAAGTATGCACATTATACATCATAACGAATTTCTATAGTTTGCGCATGCGTCCGGAAATAAGAAAAGCTTACTTCCACCGTTTTTTAAAATCGCAGCTTCTAGAAGGTTTAGATGATTTCTTAAAAAACACGAGTTTTTAGAAAATGTGTTTTATTTCATAAATGGAATCAACAAAGTATGCACATTCTACGTCATAACTACTTTCTATAGTTTGCGCATGCGTCCGGAAATAAGAAAAGCTTACTTCCACCGTTTTTTAAAATCACAGCTTCTAGAAGGTTTACATGATTTCTTAAAAAACACGAGTTTTTAGAAAATGTGTTTTATTTCATAAATGGAATCAACAAAGTATACACATTCTACGCCATAACGACTTTCTATAGTTTGCGCATTCGTCCGGAAATAAGAAAAGCTTACTTCCACCGCTTTTTAAAATCACAGCTTCTAGAAGGTTTACATTATTTCGTAAAAAACACGAGTTTTTAGAAAATGTGTTTTATTTCATAAATGGAATCAACAAAGTATGCACATTCTACATTATAACGACTTTCTATAGTTTGTGCATGCGTTTGGAAATAAGAAAATCTTACTTCCCCCGTTTTTTAAAATCACAACTTCTAGAAGGTTTACATGATTTCTTAAAAAACACGAGTTTTTAGAAAATGTGTTTTATTTCATAAATGGAATCAACAAAGTATGCACATTCTACGTCATAACGACTTTCTATAGTTTGCGCATGCGTCCGGAAATAAGAAAAGCTTACTTCCACCATTTTTTAAAATCACAGCTTCTAGAAGGTTCACATCATTTCCTAAAAAACATGAGTTTTTAGAAAATGTGTTTTATTTCATAAATGGAATCTACAAAGTATGCACATTCTACGTCATAACGACTTTCTATAGTTTGCGTATTAGTCCGGAAATAAGAAAAGCTTACTTCCACCGTTTTTTAGAATCACAGCTTCTAGAAGGTTTACATGATTTCTTAAAAAACACGAGTTTTTAGAAAATGTGTTTTATTTCATAAATGGAATCGACAAAGTATGCACATTCTACGTCATAACGACTTTCTATAGTTTGCGCATGCGTCCAGAAATAACAAAAGCTTACTTCCACAGTTTTTTAAAATCACAGCTTCTAGAAGGTTTACATGATTTCGTAAAAAGCACGAGTTTTTAGAAAATGTGTTTTATTTCATAAATGGAATCTACAAAGTATGCACATTCTACGTCATAACGACTTTCTATAGTTTGCGCAGTCGTCCGAAAATAAGAAAAGCTTACTTCCACCGTTTTTTAAAATCACAGCTTCTAGAAGGTTTACATGATTTCGTAAAAAACACGAGTTTTTAGAAAATGCGTTTTATTTCATAAATGGTATCTACAAAGTATGCACATTCTACATCATAACGACTTTCTATAGTTTGCGCATGCGTCCGGAAATAAGAAAAGCTTACTTCCACAGTTTTTTAAAATCACAGCTTCTAGAAGATTTACATGATTTCGTAAAAAACACGAGTTTTTAGAAAATGTGTTTTATTTCATAAAATGAATCGACAAAGTATGCGCATTCTACGTCATAACGACTTGCTATAGTTTGCGCATGCGTCCAGAAATAAGAAAAGCTTACTTCGCCCGTTTTTTAAAATCACTTCTTGTAGAAGGTTTACATGATTTCTTAAAAAACACGAGTTTTTAGAAAATGTGTTTTATTTCATAAATGGAATCAACAAAGTATGCACATTCTACATCATAACGACTTTCTATAGTTTGCGCATTCATCCGGAAATAAGAAAAGCTTACTTCCACCATTTTTTAAAATCACAGCTTCTAGAAGGTTTACATGATTTCGTAAAAAACACGAGTTTTTAGAAAATGTGTTTTATTTCATAAATGGTATCTACGAGGTATGCACATTCTACATTATAATGACTTTCTATAGTTTGCGCATGCGTCCGGAAATAAGAAAAGCTTACTTCCACCGTTTTTTAAAATCACAGCTTCTAGAAGGTTTACATGATTTCGTAAAAAACACGAGTTTTTAGAAAATGCGTTTTATTTAATAAATGGTATCTAAAAAGTATGCACATTCTACATCATAACGACTTTCTATAGTTTGCGCATGCGTCCGGAAATAAGAAAAGCTTACTTCCACCGTTTTTTAAAATCGCAGCTTCTAGAAGGTTTACATGATTTCGTAAAAAACACGAGTTTTTAGAAAATGTGTTTTATTTCATAAATTGAATCGACAAAGTATGCGCATTCTACGTCATAACGACTTTCTATAGTTTGCCCATGCGTCCAGAAATAAGAAAAGCTTACTTCCCCCGTTTTTTAAAATCACATCTTCTAGAAGGTTTACATGATTTCTTGAAAAACACGAGTTTTTAGAAAATGTGTTTTATTTCATCAATGGAATCAACAAAGTATGCACTTTCTACGTCATAATGACTTTCTATAGTTTGCGCATGCATTTAGAAATAAGAAAAGCTTACTTCCCCCGTTTTTTAAAATCACAGCTTCTAGAAGGTTTACATGGTTTCTTAAAAAACACGAGTTTTTAAAAAATGTGTTTTATTTCATAAATGGAATAAACAATGTATGCAAATTCTATGTCATAATGACTTTCTATAGTTTGCGCATTCGTCTGGAAATAAGAAAAGCTTACTTCCACCGTTTTTTAAAATCACAGCTTCTAGAAGGTTTACATGATTTCTTAAAAAACACGAGTTTTTAGAAAATGTGTTTTATTTCATAAATGGAATCAACAAAGTATACACATTCTACGCCATAACGACTTTCTATAGTTTGCGCATTCGTCCGGAAATAAGAAAAGCTTACTTCCACCGCTTTTTAAAATCACAGCTTCTAGAAGGTTTACATTATTTCGTAAAAAACACGAGTTTTTAGAAAATGTGTTTTATTTCATAAATGGAATAAACAAAGTATGCACATTCTACATCATAACGACTTTCTATAGTTTGCGCATGCGTTTGGAAATAAGAAAAGCTTACTTCCACCGTTTTTTAAAATCACAGCTTCTAGAAGGTTTACATGATTTCGTAAAAAACATGAGTTTTTAGAAAATGTGTTTTATTTCATAAATGGAATAGACAAAGTATGCACATTCTACGTCATAACGACTTTCTATAGTTTGCGCATGCGTCCAGAAATAACAAAAGCTTACTTCCACAGTTTTTTAAAATCACACCTTCTAGAAGGTTTACATGATTTCGTAAAAAGCACGAGTTTTTAGAAAATGTGTTTTATTTCATAAATGGAATCTACAAAGTATGCACATTCTACGTCATAACGACTTTCTATAGTTTGCGCATTCGTCCGAAAATAAGAAAAGCTTACTTCCACCATTTTTTAAAATCACAGCTTCTAGAAGGTTTACATGATTTCGTAAAAAACACGAGTTTAGAAAATGTGTTTTATTTCATAAATGGAATCTACGAAGTATGCACATTCTACGTCATAACGACTTTCTATAGTTTGCGCATGCATTTGGAAATAACAAAAGCTTACTTCCCCCGTTTTTTAAAATCACAGCTTCTAGAAGGTTTACATGATTTCTTAAAAAACACGAGTTTTTAGAAAATGTGTTTTATTTCATAAATGGAATCAACAAAGTATGCACATTCTACGTCATAACGACTTTCTATATTTTGCGCATTCATCCGGAAATAAGAAAAGCTTACTTCCACCGTTTTTTAAAATCACAGCTTCTAGAAGGTTTACATGATTTCGTAAAAAACACGAGTTTTTAGAAAATGCGTTTTATTTCATAAATGGTATCTACAAAGTATGCACATTCTACATCATAACGACTTTCTATAGTTTGCGCATGCGTTCGGAAATAAGAAAAGCTTACTTCCACCGTTTTTTAAAATCGCAGCTTCTAGAAGGTTTACATGATTTCGTAAAAAACACGAGTTTTTAGAAAATGTGTTTTATTTCATAAATTGAATCGACAAAGTATGCACATTCTACGTCATAATGACTTTCTATAGTTTGCGCATGCGTCCAGAAATAAGAAAAGCTTACTTCCCCCGTTTTTTAAAATCACATTTTCTAGAAGGTTTACATGATTTCTTAAAAAACACGAGTTTTTAGAAAATGTGTTTTATTTCAGAAATGGAATCAACAAAGTATGCACATTCTACGTCATAATGACTTTCTATAGTTTGCGCATGCATTTAGAAATAAGAAAAGCTTACTTCCCCCGTTTTTTAAAATCACAGCTTCTAGAAGGTTTACATGGTTTCTTAAAAAACACGAGTTTTTAAAAAATGTGTTTTATTTCATAAATGGAATAAACAATGTATGCAAATTCTATGTCATAACGACTTTCTATAGTTTGCGCATTCGTCTGGAAATAAGAAAAGCTTACTTCCACCGTTTTTTAAAATCACAGCTTCTAGAAGGTTTACATGATTTCTTAAAAAACACGAGTTTTTAGAAAATGTGTTTTATTTCATAAATGGAATCAACAAAGTATACACATTCTACACCATAACGACTTTCTATAGTTTGCGCATTCGTCCGGAAATAAGAAAAGCTTACTTCCACCGCTTTTTAAAATCACAGCTTCTAGAAGGTTTACATTATTTCGTAAAAAACACGTTTTTAGAAAATGTGTTTTATTTCATAAATGGAATCAACAAAGTATGCACATTCTACATCATAACGACTTTCTATAGTTTGCGCATGCGTTTGGAAATAAGAAAATCTTACTTCCCCCGTTTTTTAAAATCACAACTTCTAGAAGGTTTACATGATTTCTTAAAAAACACGAGTTTTTAGAAAATGTGTTTTATTTCATAAATGGAATCAACAAAGTATGCACATTCTACGTCATAACGACTTTCTATAGTTTGCGCATGCGTCTGGAAATAAGAAAAGCTTACTTCCACCATTTTTTAAAATCACAGCTTCTAGAAGGTTCACATCATTTCCTAAAAAACATGAGTTTTTAGAAAATGTGTTTTATTTCATAAATGGAATCTACAAAGTATGCACATTCTACGTCATAACGACTTTCTATAGTTTGCGTATTAGTCCGGAAATAAGAAAAGCTTACTTCCACCGTTTTTTAGAATCACAGCTTCTAGAAGGTTTACATGATTTCTTAAAAAACACGAGTTTTTAGAAAATGTGTTTTATTTCATAAATGGAATCGACAAAGTATGCACATTCTACGTCACAACGACTTTCTATAGTTTGCGCATGCGTCCAGAAATAACAAAAGCTTACTTCCACAGTTTTTTAAAATCACAGCTTCTAGAAGGTTTACATGATTTCGTAAAAAGCACGAGTTTTTAGAAAATGTGTTTTATTTCATAAATGGAATCTACAAAGTATGCACATTCTACGTCATAACGTTTTTCTATAGTTTGCGTATTAGTCCGAAAATAAGAAAAGCTTACTTCCACCGTTTTTTAAAATCACAGCTTCTAGAAGGTTTACATGATTTCGTAAAAAACACGAGTTTTTAGAAAATGTGTTTTATTTCATAAATGGAATAGACAAAGTATGCACATTCTACGTCATAACGACTTTCTATAGTTTGCGCATGCGTCCAGAAATAACAAAAGCTTACTTCCACAGTTTTTTAAAATCACAGCTTCTAGAAGGTTTACATGATTTCGTAAAAAGCACGAGTTTTTAGAAAATGTTTTTTATTTCATAAATGGAATCTACAAACTATGCACATTCTACGTCATAACGACTTTCTATAGTTTGCGCAGTCGTCCGAAAATAAGAAAAGCTTACTTCCACCGTTTTTTAAAATCACAGCTTCTAGAAGGTTTTGCATGATTTCGTAAAAAACACGAGTTTAGAAAATGTGTTTTATTTCATAAATGGAATCTACGAACTATGCACATTCTACGTCATAACGACTTTCTATAGTTTGCGCATGCGTTTGGAAATAACAAAAGCTTACTTCCCCCATTTTTTAAAATCACAGCTTCTAGAAGGTTTACATGATTTCTTAAAAAACACGAGTTTTTAGAAAATGTGTTTTATTTCATAAATGGAATAACCAAAATATGCACATTCTACGTCATAACGAATTTCTATAGTTTGTCAATTCATCCGGAAATAAGAAAAGCTTACTTCCACCGTTTTTTAAAATCACAGCTTCTAGAAGGTTTACATGATTTCGTAAAAAACACGATTTTTTAGAAAATGTGTTTTATTTCATAAATGGTATCTACGAGGTATGCACATTCTACATCATAACGACTTTCTATACTTTGCGCATGCGTCCGTAAATAAGAAAAGCTTACTTCCACCGTTTTTTAAAATCACAGCTTCTAGAAGGTTTACATGATTTCGTAAAAAACACGACTTTTTAGAAAATGTGTTTTATTTCATAAATGGTATCTACAAAGTATGCACATTCTACATCATAACGACTTTCTATAGTTTGCGCATGTGTCCGGAAATAAGAAAAGCTTACTTCCACCGTTTTTTAAAATCGCAGCTTCTAGAAGGTTTACATGATTTCGTAAAAAACACGAGTTTTTAGAAAATGTGTTTTATTTCATAAATTGAATCGACAAAGTATGCGCATTCTACGTCATAACGACTTGCTATAGTTTGCGCATGCGTCCAGAAATAAGAAAAGCTTACTTCCCCCGTTTTTTAAAATCACATCTTCTAGAAGGTTTACATGATTTCTTAAAAAACACGAGTTTTTAGAAAATGTGTTTTATTTCATAAATGGAATCAACAAAGTATGCACTTTCTACGTCATAATGACTTTCTATAGTTTGTGCATGCATTTAGAAATAAGAAAAGCTTACTTCCCCAGTTTTTTAAAATCACAGCTTCTAGAAGGTTTACATGGTTTCTTAAAAAACACGAGCTTTTAAAAAATGTGTTTTATTTCATAAATGGAATAAACAATGTATGCAAATTCTATGTCATAACGACTTTCTATACTTTGCGCATTCGTCTGGAAATAAGAAAAGCTTACTTCCACCGTTTTTTAAAATCACAGCTTCTAGAAGGTTTACATGATTTCGTAAAAAACAGGAGTTTTTAGAAAATGTGTTTTATTTCATAAATGAAATCAACAAAGTATACACATTCTACGCCATAACGACTTTCTATAGTTTGCGCATTCGTCCGGAAATAAGAAAAGCTTACTTCCACCGCTTTTTAAAATCACAGCTTCTAGAAGGTTTACGTTATTTCGTAAAAAACACGAGTTTTTAGAAAATGTGTTTTATTTCATAAATGGAATCAACAAAGTATGCACATTCTACATCATAACGAATTTCTATAGTTTGCGCATGCGTTTGGAAATAAGAAAATCTTACTTCCCCCGTTTTTTAAAATCACAACTTCTAGAAGGTTACATGATTTCTTAAAAAACACGAGTTTTTAGAAAATGTGTTTTATTTCATAAATGGAATCAACAAAGTATGCACATTCTACCTCATAACGACTTTCTATAGTTTGCGCATGCGTCCGGAAATAAGAAAAGCTTACTTCCACCGTTTTTTAAAATCACAGCTTCTAGAAGGTTTACATGATTTCGTAAAAAACACGAGTTTTTAGAAAATGTGTTTTATTTCATAAATGGAATCTACAAAGTATGCACATTCTACATCATAACAACTTTCTATAGTTTCTGCATGCATCCGGAAATAAGAAAAGCTTACTTCCCCCGTTTTTTAAAATCACAGCTTCTGGAAGGTTTACATGATTTCTTAAAAAACACGAGTTTTTAGAAAATGTGTTTTATTTCATAAATGGAATCAACAAAGTATGCACATTCTACATCATAACGAATTTCTATAGTTTGCGCATGCGTTTGGAAATAAGAAAATCTTACTTCCCCCGTTTTTTAAAATCACAGCTTCTGGAAGGTTTACATGATTTCTTAAAAAACACGAGTTTTTAGAAAATGTGTTTTATTTCATAAATGGAATCAACAATGTATGCACATTCTACGTCATAACGACTTTCTATAGTTTGCGCATTCGTCCGGAAATAAGAAAAGCTTACTTCCACCATTTTTTAAAATCACAGCTTCTAGAAGGTTTACATGATTTCTTAAAAAACACGAGTTTTTAGAAAATGTGTTTTATTTCATAAATGGAATCAACAAAGTATGCACATTCTACGCCATAACGACTTTCTATAGTTTGCGCATTCTTCCGGAAATAAGAAAAGCTTACTTCCACCGTTTTTTAAAATCACAGCTTCTAGAAGGTTTACATGATTTCGTAAAAAACATGAGTTTTTAGAAAATGTGTTTTATTTCATAAATGGAATCTACAAAGTATGCACATTCTACGTCATAACGGCTTTCTATAGTTTGCGCATGCGTCCGGAAATAAGAAAAGCTTACTTCTACCATTTTTTAAAATCACAGCTTCTAGAAGGTTTACATGATTTCGTAAAAAACACGAGTTATTAGAAAATGTGTTTTATTTCATAAATGGAATCTACAAAGTATGCACATTCTACGCAATAACGACTTTCTATAGTTTCCGCATGCGTCCGGAAATAAGAAAAGCTTACGTCCACCATTTTTTGAAATCACAGCTTCTAGAAGGTTTACATCTTTTCGTAAAAAACATGAGTTTTTAGAAAATGTGTTTTACTTCATAAATGGAATCTACAAAGTATGCACATTCTACGCCATAACGACTTTCTATAGTTTGCGCATGAATAAAGAAATAAGAAAAGCTTACTTCCACTGTTTTTTAAAATCACAGCTTCTAGAAGGTTTACATGACTTCGTAAAAAACACGAGTTTTTAGAAAATGTGTTTTATTTCATAAATGGAATCTACAAAGTATGCACATTCTACGTCATAACGACTTTCTATAGTTTGCGCATGCGTCCAGAAATAAGAAAAGCTTACTTTCCCCGTTTTTTAAAATCAGAGCTTCTAGAAGGTTTACATGATTTATTAAAAAACACGATTTTTAAGAAAATGTGTTTTATTTCATAAATGGAATCAACAAAGTATGCACATTCTACATCATAAAGACTTTCTATAGTTTGTGCACGCGTTTGGAAATAAGAAAAGCTTACTTCCCCCGTTTTTTAAAATCACAGCTTCTAGAAGGTTTACATGGTTTCGTAAAAAACACGAGTTTTTAGAAAATGTGTTTTATTTCATAAATGGAATCAACAAAGTATACACATTCTACGCCATAACGACTTTCTATAGTTTGCGCATTCGTCCGGAAATAAGAAAAGCTTACTTCCACCGCTTTTTAAAATCACAGCTTCTAGAAGGTTTACATGATTTCGTAAAAAACACGAGTTTTTAGAAAATGTCTTTTATTTCATAAATGGAATCAACAAAGTATGCACATTCTACATCATAACGACTTTCTATAGTTTGCAGATGCGTTTGGAAATAAGAAAATCTTACTTCCCCCGTTTTTTAAAATCACAACTTCTAGAAGGTTTACATGGTTTCTTAAAAAACATGAGTTTTTAGAAAATGTGTTTTATTTCATAAATGGAATCAACAATGTATGCACATTCTATGTCATAACGACTTTCTATAGTTTGAGCATTCGTCCGGAAATAAGAAAAGCTTACTTCCACCGTTTTTTAAAATCACAGCTTCTAGAAGGCTTACATGATTTTGTAAAAAACACGATTTTTTAGAAAATGTGTTTTATTTCATAAATGGAATCAACAAAGTATGCACATTCTACGCCATAACGACTTTCTATAGTTTGCACATTCGTCCGGAAATAAGAAAAGCTTACTTCCACCGTTTTTTAAAATCACAGCTTCTAGAAGGTTTACATGATTTCATAAAAAACATGAGTTTTTAGAAAATGTGTTTTATTTCATAAATGGAATCTACAAAGTATGCACATTCTACGTCATAACTACTTTCTACAGTTTGCGCATGCATCCGGAAATAAGAAAAGCTTAGTTCCACCGTTTTTTAAAATCACAGCTTCTAGAAGGTTTACATAATTTCGTAAAAAACACGAGTTTTTAGAAAATGTGTTTTATTTCATAAATGGAATCGACAAAGTATGCACATTCTACGTCATAACGACTTTCTATAGTTTGCGCATGCGTCCGGAAATAAGAAAAGCTTACTTCCACCATTTTTTAAAATCACAGCTTCTAGAAGGCTTACATGATTTCTTAAAAAACACGACTTTTTAGAAAATTTGTTTTATTTCATAAATGGAATCTACAAAGTATGCACATTCTACGTAATAACGACTTTCTATAGTTTGCGCATGCGTCCGGAAATAAGAAAAGCTTACCTCCACCGTTTTTTAAAATCACAGCTTCTAGAAGGTTTACATCTTTTCGTAAAAAACATGAGTTTTTAGAAAATGTGTTTTACTTCATAAATGGAATCAACAAAGTATGCACATTCTAGGTCATAACGACTTTCTATAGTTTGCGCATGAATCCAGAAATAAGAAAAGCTTACATCCACCGTTTTTTAAAATCACAGCTTCTAGAAGGTTTACATGACTTCGTAAAAAACACGAGTTTTTAGAAAATGTGTTTTATTTCATAAACGGAATCTACAAAGTATGCACATTCTACGTCATAACGACTTTCTATAGTTTGCGCATGCGTCCGGAAATAAGAAAAGCTTACTTCCACCATTTTTTAAAATCACAGCTTCTAGAAGGTTTACATGATTTCGTAAAAAAAACGAGTTTTTAGAAAATGTGTTTTATTTCATAAATGGAATCTACAAAGTATGCACATTCTACGTCATAACGACTTTCTATAGTTTGCGCATGCGTCCGGAAATAAGAAAAGCTTACTTCCACTGTTTTTTGAAATCACAGGTTCTAGAAGGTTTACATCTTTTCGTAAAAAACATGAGTTTTTAGAAAATGTGTTTTATTTCATAAATGGAATCTACAAAGTATGCACATTCTACGTCATAACGAATTTCTATAGTTTGCGCATGAGTCCGGAAATAAGAAAAGCTTACTTCCACCGTTTTTTAAAATCACAGCTTCTAGAAGGTTTACATGATTTCTTAAAAAACATGATTTTTTAGAAAATATGTTTTATTTCATAAATGGAATCAACAAAGTATGCACATTCTACGTCATAATGAATTTCCATAGTTTGCGCATGCGTTTGGAAATAAGAAAAGCTTACTTCCCCCGTTTTTTAAAATCACAGCTTCTAGAAGGTTTACATCTTTTCGTAAAAAACATGAGTTTTTAGAAAATGTGTTTTATTTCATAAATGGAATCTACAAAGTATGCACGTTCTACGTCATAACGACTTTCTATAGTTTGCGCATGAGTCCGGAAATAAGAAAAGCTTACTTCCACCGTTTTTTAAAATCACAGCTTCTAGAAGGTTTACATGATTTCGTAAAAAACACGAGTTTTTAGAAAAGGTGTTTTATTTCATAAATGGAATCTACAAAGTATGCACATTCTACGTCATAACGACTTTCTATAGTTTGCGCATGCGTCCGGAAATAAGAAAAGCTTACTTCCCCCGTTTTTTAAAATCACAGCTTCTAGAAGGTTTACATGATTTCTTAAAAAACACGAGTTTTTAGAAAATGTGTTTTATTTCAGAAATAGAATCAACAAAGCATGCACATTCTACGTCATAACGAATTTCTGCAGTTTGCGCATTCATCCGGAAATAAGAAAAGCTTACTTCCACCGTTTTCTAAAATTGCAGCTTCTAGAAGGTTTACATGATTTCTTAAAAAACATGAGTTTTTAGAAAATATGTTTTATTTCATCAATGGAATCAACAAAGTATGCACATTCAACGTCATAACGACTTTCTATAGTTTGGGCATGCGTTTGGAAATAAGAAAAGCCAACTTCCCCCATTTTTTAAAATCACAGCTTCTAGAAGGTTTACAGGATTTCTTAAAAAACATGAGTTTTTAGAAAATGTGTTTTATTTCAAAAATGGAATCAACAAAGTATGCATATTCTACGTCATAGAGACTTTCTATATTTTGCGCATGCGTTTGAAAATAAGAAAAGCTTACTTCCACCGTTTTTTAAAATCACAGCTTCTAGAAGGTTTACATGATTTCTTAAAAAACACGATTCTTTAGAAAATTTGTTTTATTTCATAAATGGAATCAACAAAGTATGCACATTCTACATCATAACGACTTTCTATAGTTTGCGCATGCATTTGGAAATAAGAAAAGCTTACTCCCCCTGTTTTTTAAAATCACAGCTTCTAGAAGGTTTACATGATTTCTTCAAAAACACGAGTTTTTAGAAAATGTGTTTTATTTCATAAATGGAATCTACAAAGTATGCACATTCTACGTCATAACGACTTTCTATAGTTTGTGCATTCGTCCGAAAATAAGAAAAGCTTACTTCCACCGTTTTTTAAAATCACAGCTTCTAGAAGGTTTACATGATTTCTTAAAAAACACGAGTTTTTAGAAAATGTGTTTTATTTCATAAATGGAATCAACAAAGTATGCACATTCTACGTCATAACGACTTTCTATAGTTTGCTCATGCGTTTGGAAATAAGAAAAGCTTACTTCCCCCGTTTTTTAAAATCACAGATTCTAGAAGGTTTACATGGTTTCGTAAAAAACACGAGTTTTTAGAAAATGTGTTTTATTTCATAAATGGAATCTACAAAGTATACACATTCTACGTCATAACGACTTTCTATAGTTTGCGCATTCGTCCGGAAATAACAAAAGCTTACTTCCACCGTTTTTTAAAATCACAGCTTCTGGAAGTTTTACATGATTTCGTAAAAAACACGAGTTTTTAGAAAATGTGTTTTATTTCATAAATGGAATCTACAAAGTATGCACATTCTACATCATAACAACTTTCTATAGTTTCTGCATGCATCCGGAAATAAGAAAAGCTTACTTCCCCCGTTTTTTAAAATCAAAGCTTCTGGAAGGTTTACATGATTTCTTAAAAAACACGAGTTTTTGAAAATGTGTTTTATTTCATAAATGGAATCAACAAAGTATGCACATTCTACGTCATAATGAATTTCTATAGTTTGCGGATGCGTTTGGAAATAACAAAAGCTTACTTCCCCCGTTTTTTAAAATTACAGCTTCTAGAAGGTTTACATGGTTTCTTAAAAAACACGAGTTTTTAGAAAATGTGTTTTATTTCATAAATGGAATCAACAATGTATGCACATTCTACGTCATAACGACTTTCTATAGTTTGCGCATTCGTCCGGAAATAAGAAAAGCTTACTTCCACCGTTTTTTAAAATCACAGCTTCTAGAATGTTTACATGATTTCTTAAAAAACACGAGTTTTTAGAAAATGTGTTTTATTTCATAAATGGAATCAACAAAGTATGCACATTCTACGCCATAACGACTTTCTATAGTTTGTGCATTCGTCCGGAAATAAGAAAAGCTTACTTCCACCGTTTTTTAAAATCACAGCTTCTAGAAGGTTTACATGATTTCGTAAAAAACATGAGTTTTTAGAAAATGTGTTTTATTTCATCAATGGAATCTACAAAGTATGCACATTCTACGCCATAACGACTTTCTATAGTTTGCGCATGCGTCCGGAAATAAGAAAAGCTTACTTCCCCCATTTTTTAAAATAACAGCTTCTAGAAGGTTTACATGATTTTTTAAAAAACACGAGTTTTTAGAAAATGTGTTTTATTTCAGAAATAGAATCAACAAAGCATGCACATTCTACGTCATAAATAATTTCTACAGTTTGCGCATTCGTCCGGAAATAAGAAAAGCTTACTTCCACCGTTTTCTATAATCGCAGCTTCTAGAAGGTTTACATGATTTCTTAAAAAACATGAGTTTTTAGAAAATGTGTTTTATTTCGTCAATGGAATCAACAAAGTATGCACATTCTACGCCATAACGACTTTCTATAGTTTGCGCATTCGTCCGGAAATAAGAAAAGCTTACTTCCACCGTTTTTTAAAATCACAGCTTCTAGAAGGTTTACATGATTTCGTAAAAAACACGAGTTTTTAGAAAATTTGTTTTATTTCAGAAATAGAATCAACAAAGCATGCACATTCTACGTCATAAATAATTTCTACAGTTTGCGCATTCGTCTGGAAATAAGAAAAGCTTACTTCCACCGTTTTTTAAAATCACAGCTTCTAGAAGGTTTACATGATTTCGTAAAAAACACGAGTTTTTAGAAAATGTGTTTTATTTCATAAATGGAATCAACAAAGTATGCACATTCTACGCCATAACGACTTTCTATAGTTTGCGCATTCGTCCGGAAATAAGAAAAGCTTACTTCCACCGTTTTTTAAAATCACAGCTTCTAGAAGGTTTACATGATTTCGTAAAAAACACGAGTTTTTAGAAAATTTGTTTTATTTCATAAATGGAATCTACAAAGTATGCGCATTCTACGTCATAACGACTTTCTATAGTTTGCGCATGCGTTTGGAAATAAGAAAAGCTTACTTCCACCGTTTTTTGAAATCACAGCTTCTAGAAGGTTTACATGATTTCTTAAAAAACACGAGTTTTTAGAAAATATGTTTTATTTCATAAATGGAATCAACAAAGTATGCACATTCTACGTCATAATGAATTTCCATAGTTTGCGCATGCGTTTGGAAATAAGAAAAGCTTACTTCCCCCGTTTTTTAAAATCACAGCTTCTAGAAGGTTTACATCTTTTCGTAAAAAACATGAGTTTTTAGAAAATGTGTTTTATTTCATAAATGGAATCTACAAAGTATGCACATTCTACGTCATAACGACTTTCTATAGTTTGCGCATGAGTCCGGAAATAAGAAAAGCTTACTTCCACCGTTTTTTAAAATCACAGCTTCTAGAAGGTTTACATGATTTCGTAAAAAACACGAGTTTTTAGAAAAGGTGTTTTATTTCATAAATGGAATCTACAAAGTATGCACATTCTACGTCATAACGACTTTCTATAGTTTGCGCATGCGTCCGGAAATAAGAAAAGCTTACTTCCCCCGTTTTTTAAAATCACAGCTTCTAGAAGGTTTACATGATTTCTTAAAAAACACGAGTTTTTAGAAAATGTGTTTTATTTCAGAAATAGAATCAACAAAGCATGCACATTCTACGTCATAACGAATTTCTGGAGTTTGCGCATTCATCCGGAAATAAGAAAAGCTTACTTCCACCGTTTTCTAAAATTGCAGCATCTAGAAGGTTTACATGATTTCTTAAAAAACATGAGTTTTTAGAAAATGTGTTTTATTTCATCAATGGAATCAACAAAGTATGCACATTCAACGTCATAACGACTTTCTATAGTTTGGGCATGCGTTTGGAAATAAGAAAAGCCAACTTCCCCCATTTTTTAAAATCACAGCTTCTAGAAGGTTTACAGGATTTCTTAAAAAACACGAGTTTTTAGAAAATGTGTTTTATTTCAAAAATGGAATCAACAAAGTATGCACATTCTACGTCATAGAGACTTTCTATATTTTGCGCATGCGTTTGAAAATAAGAAAAGCTTACTTCCACCGTTTTTTAAAATCACAGCTTCTAGAAGGTTTACATGATTTCTTAAAAAACACGATTCTTTAGAAAATGTGTTTTATTTCATAAATGGAATCAACAAAGTATGCACATTCTACGTCATAACGACTTTCTATAGTTTGTGCATTCATCCGAAAATAAGAAAAGCTTACTTCCACCGTTTTTTAAAATCACAGCTTCTAGAAGGTTTACATGATTTCTTAAAAAACACGAGTTTTTAGAAAATGTGTTTTATTTCATAAATGGAATCAACAAAGTATGCACATTCTACGTCATAACGACTTTCTATATTTTTCGCATGCGTTTGGAAATAAGAAAAGCTTACTTCCCCCGTTTTTTAAAATCACAGCTTCTAGAAGGTTTACATGGTTTCGTAAAAAACACGAGTTTTTAGAAAATGTGTTTTATTTCATAAATGGAATCTACAAAGTATACACATTCTACGTCATAACGACTTTCTATAGTTTGCGCATTCGTCCGGAAATAAGAAAAGCTTACTTCCACCGTTTTTTAAAATCACAGCTTCTGGAAGGTTTACATGATTTCATAAAAAACACGAGTTTTTAGAAAATGTATTTTATTTCATAAATGGAATCTACAAAGTATGCACATTCTACATCATAACAACTTTCTATAGTTTCTGCATGCATCCGGAAATAAGAAAAGCTTACTTCCCCCGTTTTTTAAAATCATAGCTTCTGGAAGGTTTACATGATTTCTTAAAAAACACGAGTTTTTAGAAAATGTGTTTTATTTCATAAATGGAATCAACAAAGTATGCACATTCTACGTCATAATGAATTTCTATAGTTTGCGGATGCGTTTGGAAATAAGAAAAGCTTGCTTCCCCCGTTTTTTAAAATTACAGCTTCTAGAAGGTTTACATGGTTTCTTAAAAAACATGAGTTTTTAGAAAATGTGTTTTATTTCATAAATGGAATCTACAAAGTATACACACTCTACGTCATAACGACTTTCTATAGTTTGCGCATTCGTCCGGAAATAAGAAAAGATTACTTCCACCGTTTTTTAAAATCAGAGCTTCTGGAAGGTTTACATGATTTCGTAAAAAACACGAGTTTTTAGAAAATGTGTTTTATTTCATAAATGGAATCTACAAAGTATGCACATTCTACATCATAACAACTTTCTATAGTTTCTGCATGCATTCGGAAATAAGAAAAGCTTACTTCCCCCGTTTTTTAAAATCACAGCTTCTGGAAGGTTTACATGATTTCTTAAAAAACAAGAGTTTTTAGAAAATGTGTTTTATTTCATAAATGGAATCAACAAAGTATGCACATTCTACGTCATAATGAATTTCTATAGTTTGCGGATGCGTTTGGAAATAAGAAAAGCTTACTTCCCCCGTTTTTTAAAATTACAGCTTCTAGAAGGTTTACATGGATTCTTAAAAAACACGAGTTTTTAGAAAATGTGTTTTATTTCAGAAATGGTATCAACAATGTATGCACATTCTACGTCATAACGACTTTCTATAGTTTGCGCATTCGTCCGGAAATAAGAAAAGCTTACTTCCACCGTTTTTTAAAATCACAGCTTCTAGAATGTTTACATGATTTCTTAAAAAACACGAGTTTTTAGAAAATGTGTTTTATTTCATAAATGGAATCAACAAAGTATGCACATTCTACGCCATAACGACTTTCTATAGTTTGCGCATTCGTCCGGAAATAAGAAAAGCTTACTTCCACCGTTTTTTAAAATCACAGCTTCTAGAAGGTTTACATGATTTCGTAAAAAACATGAGTTTTTAGAAAATGTGTTTTATTTCATCAATGGAATCTACAAAGTATGCACATTCTACGTCATAACGACTTTCTATAGTTTGCGCATGCGTCCGGAAATAAGAAAATCTTACTTCCCCCATTTTTTAAAATCACAGCTTCCAGAAGGTTTACATGATTTTTTAAAAAACACGAGTTTTTAGAAAATGTGTTTTATTTCAGAAATAGAATCAACAAAGCATGCACATTCTACGTCATAAATAATTTCTACAGTTTGCGCATTCGTCCGGAAATAAGAAAAGCTTACTTCCACCGTTTTCTAAAATCGCAGCTTCTAGAAGGTTTACATGATTTCTTAAAAAACATGAGTTTTTAGAAAATGTGTTTTATTTCATCAATGGAATCAACAAAGTATGCAAATTCTACGCCATAACGACTTTCTATAGTTTGCGCATTCGTCCGGAAATAAGAAAAGCTTACTTCCACCGTTTTTTAAAATCACAGCTTCTAGAAGGTTTACATGATTTCGTAAAAAACAAGAGTGTTTAGAAAATGTGTTTTATTTCATAAATGGAATCAACAAAGTATGCACATTCTACGCCATAACGACTTTCTATAGTTTGCGCATTCGTCCGGAAATAAGAAAAGCTTACTTCCACCGTTTTTTAAAATCACAGCTTCTAGAAGGTTTACATGATTTCGTAAAAAACATGAGTTTTTAGAAAATGTGTTTTATTTCATAAATGGAATCTACAAAGTATGCACATTCTACGTCATAACGACTTTCTATAGTTTGCGCATGCGTCCGGAAATAAGAAAAGCTTACTTCCACCGTTTTTTAAAATCACAGCTTCTAGAAGGTTTACATGATTTCGTAAAAAACACGAGTTTTTAGAAAATGTGTTTTATTTCATAAATGGAATCGACAAAGTATGCACATTCTACGTCATAACGACTTTCTATAGTTTGCGCATGCGTCCGGAAATAAGAAAAGCTTACTTCCACCATTTTTTAAAATCACAGCTTCTAGAAGGTTTACATGATTTCGTAAAAAACACGAGTTTTTAGAAAATGTGTTTTATTTCATAAATGGAATCTACAAAGTATGCACATTCTACGCCATAACGACTTTCTATAGTTTGCGCATTCGTCCGGAAATAAGAAAAGCTTACTTCCACCGTTTTTTAAAATCAAAGCTTCTAGAAGGTTTACATGATTTCATAAAAAACATGAGTTTTTAGAAAATGTGTTTTATTTCATAAATGGAATCTACAAAGTATGCACATTCTACGTCATAACGACTTTCTATAGTTTGCGCATGCGTCCGGAAATAAGAAAAGCTTACTTCCACCGTTTTTTAAAATCACAGCTTCTAGAAGGTTTACATGATTTCGTAAAAAACACGAGTTTTTAGAAAATGTGTTTTATTTCATAAATGGAATCGACAAAGTATGCACATTCTACGTCATAACGACTTTCTATAGTTTGCGCATGCGTCCGGAAATAAGAAAAGCTTACTTCCACCATTTTTTAAAATCACAGCTTCTAGAAGGTTTACATGATTTCGTAAAAAACACGAGTTTTTAGAAAATGTGTTTTATTTCATAAAGGGAATCTACAAAGTATGCACATTCTATGTAATAACGACTTTCTATAGTTTGCGCATGCGTCCGGAAATAAGAAAAGCTTACCTCCACCGTTTTTTGAAATCACAGCTTCTAGAAGGTTTACATCTTTTCGTAAAAAACATGAGTTTTTAGAAAATGTGTTTTACTTCATAAATGGAATCTACAAAGTATGCACATTCTACGCCATAACGACTTTCTACAGTTTGCGCATTCGTCCGGAAATAAGAAAAGCTTACTTCCACCATTTTTTAAAATCGCAGCTTCTAGAAGGTTTACATGATTTCTTAAAAAAAACGAGTTTTTAGAAAATGTGTTTTATTTCATAAATGGAATCAACAAAGTATGCACATTCTACGTCATAGAGACTTTCTATAGTTTGCGCATGCGTTTGGAATTAAGAAAAGCTTACTTCCGCCGTTTTTTAAAATCACAGCTTCTAGAAGGTTTACATGATTTCTTAAAAAAAACGAGTTTTTAGAAAATGTGTTTTATTTCATAAATGGAATCAACAAAGTATGCACATTCTACGTCATAACGACTTTCCATAGTTTGCGCATGCGTTTGGAAATAAGAAAAGCTTACTTCCCCCGTTTTTTAAAATCACAGCTTCTAGAAGGTTTATATCTTTTCGTAAAAAACATGAGTTTTTAGAAAATGTGTTTTATTTCATAAATGGAATCTACAAAGTATGCACATTCTACATCATAACGACTTTCTATAGTTTGCGCATGAGTCCGGAAATAAGAAAAGCTTACTTCCACTGTTTTTTAAAATCACAGCTTCTAGAAGGTTTACATGATTTCGTAAAAAACACGAGTTTTTAGAAAATGTGTTTTATTTCATAAATGGAATCTACAAAGTATGCACATTCTACGTCATAACGACTTTCTATAGTTTGCGCATGCGTCCGGAAATAAGAAAAGCTTACTACCCCGTTTTTTAAAATCACAGCTTCTAGAAGGTTTACATGATTTCTTAAAAAACACGAGTTTTTAGAAAATGTGTTTTATTTCATAAATAGAATCAACAAAGCATGCACATTCTACGTCATAACGAATTTCTGCAGTTTGCGCATTCGTCCGGAAATAAGAAAAGCTTACTTCCACCGTTTTTTAAAATCACAGCTTCTAGAAGGTTTACATGATTTCGTAAAAAACACGAGTTTTTAGAAAATGTGTTTTATTTCATAAATGGAATCTACAAAGTATGCACATTCTACGTCATAACGACTTTCTATAGTTTGCGCATGTGTCCGGAAATAAGAAAAGCTTACTTCCCCCGTTTTTTAAAATCACAGCTTCTAGAAGGTTTACATGGTTTCTTAAAAAACAAGAGTTTTTAGAAAATGTGTTTTATTTCATAAATGGAATCTACAAAGTATGCACATTCTACGTCATAACGACTTTCTATAGTTTGCGCAAGCGTCCGGAAATAAGAAAAGCTTACTTCCACCGTTTTTTAAAATCACAGCTTCTAGAAGGTTTACATGATTTCGTAAAAAACACGAGTTTTTAGAAAATGTGTTTTATTTCATAAATGGAATCGACAAAGTATGCACATTCTACGTCATAACGACTTTCTATAGTTTGCGCATGCGTCCGGAAATAAGAAAAGCTTACTTCCACCGTTTTTTAAAATCACAGCTTCTAGAAGGTTTACATGATTTCGTAAAAAACACGAGTTTTTAGAAAATGTGTTTTATTTCATAAATCGTATCAAAAAAGTATGCACATTCTACGTCATAACGACTTTCTAGAGTTTGCGCATGCATCCGGAAATAAGAAAAGCTTACTTCCACCGTTTTTCTAAATCACAGCTTCTAGAAGGTTTACATGATTTCCTAAAAAACACGAGTCTTTAGAAAATGTGTTTTATTTCATAAATGGAATCAACAAAGTATGCACATTCTACATCACAACGACTTTCTATAGTTTGCGCATGCGTTTGGAAATAAGAAAAGCTTACTCCCCCCGTTTTTTAAAATCACAGTTTCTAGAAGGTTTACATGATTTCTTCAAAAACACGAGTTTTTAGAAAATGTGTTTTATTTCATAAATGGAATCTGCAAAGTATGCACATTCTACGTCATAACGACTTTCCATAGTTTGTGGATTCGTCCGAAAATAAGAAAAGCTTACTTCCACCGTTTTTTAAAATCACAGCTTCTAGAAGGTTTACATGATTTCTTAAAAAACACGAGTTTTTAGAAAATGTGTTTTATTTCATAAATGGAATCAACAAAGTATGCACATTCTACGTCATAACGACTTTATATAGTTTGCGCATGCGTTTGGAAATAAGAAAAGCTTACTTCCCCTGTTTTTTAAAATCACAGCTTCTAGAAGGTTTACATGGTTTCGTAAAAAACACGAGTTTTTAGAACATGTGTTTTATTTCATAAATGGAATCTACAAAGTATGCACATTCTACGTCATAACGACTTTCTATAGTTTGCGCATTCGTCCGGAAATAAGAAAATCTTACTTCCACCGTTTTTTAAAATCACAGCTTCTAGAAGGTTTACGTGATTTCTTAAAAAACACGAGTTTTTAGAAAAAGTGTTTTATTTCATAAATGGAATCAACAAAGTATGCACATTCTACGTCATAACGACTTTCTATAGTTTGCGCATGCGTTTAAAAATAAGAAAAGCTTACTTCCCCCATTTGTTAAAATCACAGCTTCTAGAAGGTTTACATGATTTCGTAAAAAACACGAGTTTTTAGAAAATGTGTTTTATTTCATAAATGGAATCTACAAAGTATGCACATTCTACGTCATAACGACATTCTATAGTTTGCGCATTCGACCGGAAATAAGAAAAGCTTACTTCCACCGTTTTTTAAAATCACAACTTCTAGAAGGTTTACATGATTTCTTAAAAAACATGAGTTTTTAGAAAATGTGTTTATTTCATAAATGGTATCAAAAAATATGCACATTCTACGTCATAACGACTTTCTAGAGTTTGCACATGCGTCCGGAAATAAGAAAAGCTTACTTCCACCGTTTTTTAAAATCACAGCTTCTAGAAGGTTTACATGATTTCTTAAAAAATATTAGTTTTTAGAAAATGTGTTTATTTCATAAATGGTATCAAAAAAGTATGCACATTCTACGTCATAATGACTTTCTATAGTTTGCGCAAGCGTCCGGAAATAAGAAAAGCTTACTTCCACCGTTTTTTAAAATCACAGCTTCTAGAAGGTTTACATGATTTCGTAAAAAACACGACTTTTTAGAAAATGTGTTTTATTTCAAAAATGGAATCGACAATGTATGCACATTCTACGTCATTACGACTTTCTATAGTTTGCGCATGCGTCCGGAAATAAGAAAAGCTTACTTCCACCGTTTTTTAAAATCACAGCTTTTAGAAGGTTTACGTGATTTCGCAAAAAACACGAGTTTTTAGAAAATGTGTTTATTTCATAAATGGTATCTACGAGGTATGCACATTCTACGTCATAACGACTTTCTATATTTTTCGCATGCGTCCGGAAATAAGAGAAGCTTACTTCCACCATTTTTTAAAATCACAGCTTCTAGAAGGTTTACATGATTTTGTAAAAAACACGAGTTTTTAGAAAATGCGTTTTATTTCATAAATGGTATCTACAAAGTATGCACATTCTACATCATAACGACTTTCTATAGTTTGCGCATGCGTCCGGAGATAAGAAAAGCTTACTTCCACCGTTTTTTAAAATCGCAGCTTCTAGAAGGTTTACATGATTTCGTAAAAAACACGAGTTTTTAGAAAATGTGTTTTATTTCATAAATTGAATCGACAAAGTATGCGCATTCTACGTCATAACGACTTTCTATAGTTTGCGCATGCGTCCAGAAATAAGAAAAGCTTACTTCCCCCGTTTTTTAAAATCACATCTTCTAGAAGGTTTACATGATTTCTTAAAAAACACGAGTTTTTAGAAAATGTGTTTTATTTCATAAATGGAATCAACAAAGTATGCACTTTCTACGTCATAATGACTTTCTATAGTGTGCGCATGCATTTAGAAATAAGAAAAGCTTACTTCCCCCGTTTTTTAAAATCACAGCTTCTAGAAGGTTTACATGGTTTCTTAAAAAACACGAGTTTTTAAAAAATGTGTTTTATTTCATCAATGGAATAAACAATGTATGCAAATTCTATGTCAAAACGACTTTCTATAGTTTGCGCATTCTTCTGGAAATAAGAAAAGCTTACTTCCACCGTTTTTTAAAATCACAGCTTCTAGAAGGTTTACATGATTTCTTAAAAAACACGAGTTTTTAGAAAATGTGTTTTATTTCATAAATGGAATCAACAAAGTATACACATTCTACGCCATAACGACTTTCTATAGTTTGCGCATTCGTCCGGAAATAAGAAAAGCTTACTTCCACCGCTTTTTAAAATCACAGCTTCTAGAAGGTTTACATTATTTCGTAAAAAACACGAGTTTTTAGAAAATGTGTTTTATTTCATAAATGGAATCTACAAAGTATGCACATTCTACATCATAACAACTTTCTATAGTTTCTGCATGCATCCGGAAATAAGAAAAACTTACTTCCCCCATTTTTTAAAATCACAGCTTCTGGAAGGTTTACATGATTTCTTAAAAAACACGAGTTTTTAGAAAATGTGTTTTATTTCATAAATGGAATCTACAAAGTATGCACATTCTACGTCATAACGACTTTCTCTAGTTTGCGCATGCGTCCAGAAAAAACAAAAGCTTACTTCCACAGTTTTTTAAAATCACAGCTTCTAGAAGGTTTACATGATTTCGTAAAAAGCACGAGTTTTTAGAAAATGTGTTTTATTTCATAAATGGAATAGACAAAGTATGCACATTCTACGTCATAACGACTTTCTATAGTTTGCGCATGCGTCCAGAAATAACAAAAGCTTACTTCCACCGTTTTTTAAAATCACAGCTTCGAAGGTTTACATGATTTCGTAAAAAACACGAGTTTTTAGAAAATGTGTTTTATTTCATAAATGGAATAGACAAAGTATGCACATTCTACGTCATAACGACTTTCTATAGTTTGCGCATGCGTCCAGAAATAACAAAAGCTTACTTCCACAGTTTTTTAAAATCACAGCTTCTAGAAGGTTTACATGATTTCGTAAAAAGCACGAGTTTTTAGAAAATGTGTTTTATTTCATAAATGGAATCAACAAAGTATACACATTCTACGCCATAACGACTTTCTATAGTTTGCGCATTCGTCCGGAAATAAGAAAAGCTTACTTCCACCGCTTTTTTAAAATCACAGCTTCTAGAAGGTTTACATTATTTCGTAAAAAGCACGAGTTTTCAGGAAATGTGTTTTATTTCATAAATGGAATCTACAAAGTATGCACATTCTACGTCATAACGACTTTCTACAGTTTGCGTATTAGTCCGAAAATAAGAAAAGCTTACTTCCACTGTTTTTTAAAATCACAGCTTCTAGAAGCTTTACATGATTTCGTAAAAAGCACGAGTTTTTAGAAAATGTGTTTTATTTCATAAATGGAATCTACAAAGTATGCACATTCTACGTCATAACGACTTTCTATAGTTTGCGCATGCGTCCGGAAATAAGAAAAGCTTACTTGCCCCGTTTTTTAAAATCACTGCTTCTAGAAGGTTTACATGGTTTACATGATTTCGTAAAAAACACGAGTTTTTAGAAAATGTGTTTTATTTCATAAATGGAATAGACAAAGTATGCACATTCTACTTCATAACGACTTTCTATAGTTTGCGCAAGCGTCCAGAAATAACAAAAGCTTACTTCCACCGTTTTTTAAAATCACAGCTTCTAGAAGGTTTACATGATTTCGTAAAAAACACGAGTTTTTAGAAAATGTGTTTTATTTCATAAATGGAATAGACAAAGTATGCACATTCTACGTCATAACGACTTTCTATAGTTTGCGCATGCGTCCAGAAATAACAAAAGCTTACTTCCACAGTTTTTTAAAATCACAGCTTCTAGAAGGTTTACATGATTTCGTAAAAAGCACGAGTTTTTAGAAAATGTGTTTTATTTCATAAATGGAATCAACAAAGTATACACATTCTACGCCATAACGACTTTCTATAGTTTGCGCATTCGTCCGGAAATAAGAAAAGCTTACTTCCACCGCTTTTTAAAATCACAGCTTCTAGAAGGTTTACATTATTTCGTAAAAAACACGAGTTTTTAGAAAATGTGTCTTATTTCAAAAATGGAATCAAGAAAGTATGCACATTCTACATCATAACGACTTTCTATAGTTTGCGCATGCGTTTGGAAATAAGAAAATCTTACTTCCCCCATTTTTTAACATCACAACTTCTAGAACTTTTACATGATTTCTTAAAAAACACGAGTTTTTAGAAAATGTGTTTTATTTCATAAATGGAATCAACAAAGTATGCACATTCTACGTCATAACGACTTTCTATAGTTTGCGCATGCGTCCGGAAATAAGAAACGCTTACTTCAACCGTTTTTTAAAATCACAGCTTCTAGAAGGTTTACATGATTTCGTAAAAAACACGAGTTTTTAGAAAATGTGTTTTATTTCATAAATGGAATCTAAAAAGTATGCACATTATACGTCATAACGACTTTCTATAGTTTGCGCATGCGTCCAGAAATAACAAAAGCTTACTTCCACAGTTTTTTAAAATCACAGCTTCTAGAAGGTTTACATGATTTCGTAAAAAGCACGAGTTTTTAGAAAATGTGTTTTATTTCATAAATGGAATCTACAAAGTATGCACATTCTACGTCATAACGACTTTCTATAGTTTGCGTATTAGTCCGAAAATAAGAAAAGCTTACTTCCACCGTTTTTTAAAATCACAGCTTCTAGAAGGTTTACATGATTTCGTAAAAAACACGAGTTTTTAGAAAATGTGTTTTATTTCATAAATGGAATAGACAAAGTATGCACATTCTACGTCATAACGACTTTCTATAGTTTGCGCATGCGTCCAGAAATAACAAAAGCTTACTTCCACAGTTTTTTAAAATCACAGCTTCTAGAAGGTTTATATGATTTCGTAAAAAGCACGAGTTTTTAGAAAATGTGTTTTATTTCATAAATGGAATCTACAAAGTATGCACATTCTACGTCATAACGACTTTCTATAGTTTGCGCATGCATCCGGAAATAAGAAAAGCTTACCTCCCCCGTTTTTTAAAATCACAGCTTCTAGAAGGTTTACATGGTTTCTTAAAAAACAAGAGTTTTTAGAAAATGTGTTTTATTTCATAAATGGAATCTACAAAGTATGCACATTCTACGTCATAACGACTTTCTATAGTTTGCGCAAGCGTCCGGAAATAAGAAAAGCTTACTTCCACCGTTTTTTAAAATCACAGCTTCTAGAAGGTTTACATGATTTCGTAAAAAACAAGAGTTTTTAGAAAATGTGTTTTATTTCATAAATGGAATCGACAAAGTATGCACATTCTACGTCATAACGACTTTCTATAGTTTGCGCATGCGTCCGGAAATAAGAAAAGCTTACTTCCACCGTTTTTTAAAATCACAACTTCTAGAAGGTTTACATGATTTCGTAAAAAACAGGAGTTTTTAGAAAATGTGTTTTATTTCATAAATGGTATCAAAAAAGTATGCACATTCTACGTCATAACGACTTTCTAGATTTTGCGCATGCATCCGGAAATAAGAAAAGCTTACTTCCACCGTTTTTTAAAATCACTGCTTCTAGAAGGTTTACATGATTTCTTAAAAAACAGGAGTCTTTAGAAAATGTGTTTTATTTCATAAATGGAATCAACAAAGTATGCACATTCTACATCATAACTTCTTTCTATAGTTTGCGCATGCGTTTGGAAATAAGAAAAGCTTACTCCCCCCATTTTTTAAAATCACAGCTTCTAGAAGGTTTACATGATTTCTTCAAAAACACAAGTTTTTAGAAAATGTGTTTTATTTCATAAATTGAATCTGCAAAGTATGCACATTCTACGTCATAACGACTTTCTATAGTTTGTGTATTCGTCCGAAAATAAGAAAAGCTTACTTCCACCGTTTTTTAAAATCACAGCTTCTAGAAGGTTTACGTGATTTCTTAAAAAACACGAGTTTTTAGAAAAAGTGTTTTATTTCATAAATGGAATCAACAAAGTATGCACATTCTACGTCATAACGACTTTATATAGTTTGTGCATGCGTTTGGAAATAAGAAAAGCTTACTTCCCCGTTTTTTAAAATCACAGCTTCTAGAAGGTTTACATGGTTTCGTAAAAAACACGAGTTTTTAGAAAATGTGTTTTATTTCAAAAATGGAATCTACAAAGTATGCACATTCTACGTCATAACCACTTTCTATAGTTTGCGCATTCGTCCGGAAATAAGAAAATCTTACTTCCACCGTTTTTTAAAATCACAGCTTCTAGAAGGTTTACGTGATTTCTTAAAAACACGAGTTTTTAGAAAAAGTGTTTTATTTCATAAATGGAATCAACAAAGTATGCACATTCTACGTCATAACGACTTTCTATAGTTTGCGCATGCGTTTGGAAATAAGAAAAGCTTACTTCCCCCATTTTTTAAAATCAAAGCTTCTAGAAGGTTTACATGATTTCGTAAAAAACATGAGTTTTTAGAAAATGTGTTTTATTTCATAAATGGAATCTACAAAGTATGCACATTCTACGTCATAACGACATTCTATAGTTTGCGCATTCGTCCGGAAATAAGAAAAGCTTACTTCCACCGTTTTTTAAAATCACAGCTTCTAGAAGGTTTACATGATTTCTTAAAAAACATGAGTTTTTAGAAAATGTGTTTATTTCATAAATGGTATCAAAAAAGTATGCACATTCTACGTCATAACGACTTTCTAGAGTTTGCGCATGCGTCCGGAAATAAGAAAAGCTTACTTCCACTGTTTTTTAAAATCACAGCTTCTAGAAGGTTTACATGATTTCTTAAAAAACATGAGTGTAACACCCCGTTTTGACATTACTACCTGAACTACTACTATATGTTGTATTTATTTGACTGTGAGACCTCGTCGGTTGACGACACTGTGGACATATGGTTCTATTATTTTGCCGATATATATATATGTGTGTGCGTGACGATAGTATAATGATCAGTAGTCATGTTTAGATATGTATCATGTGTTAATTATGTCAATATATGGAAATTTACTAAATGATGGGTACGTGGATACCGTTACAGTTATATGTTGAGATAATGAATGTTATGCCAGGTGCATGGCGAATGAATGAGTTTATTGTCGTTATGATATGATGAAATATATGTGTGTACATATCGAGGATTTATGCACGATATTCTATATTGTATGTCGAGTACTGACTTACAGGTTGAAACGGCTAAGTGATAGCTGGATCCTACGAGGTGAGAGGGCCTCGGGGACACGGACTTCGAAAGATAAAATGGTATGCGAGTGATGCATTATTTACTTTCGTATGGTTATTATGTTGTTTATTATGATGTATGTTATGACATGGGTGGGGTAGGGTTTCAGGAAACTCAACCGCCCAGATCGGTTATACGATGACAGACCGAGTACAAGTGCAACGCTGTTGTTATGTCGAGTAGACATAATCCCGTGTT
Source organism: Larix kaempferi (assembly GCA_027924585.1). Taxonomy (NCBI): domain Eukaryota; kingdom Viridiplantae; phylum Streptophyta; class Pinopsida; order Pinales; family Pinaceae; genus Larix; species Larix kaempferi. The sequence goes on from BSBM01000217.1 coordinate 41,589,141, forward strand.
CCATTAGGGGGGTGGAGGCTTTACCCACCGTTTATCCCCGAAACCCAGAGTCATGGGAGGGCTGTGCTACGGCGCGCTCCCCAAGGTGTGTGATGATGACTGGTGGTTGCCTGCTGGGGAAGCTGGTCGATGTAGTCGACACTTCCGCTTACGGGTTCTAGCTGGAACCGGTCATGACTTGACATTCCAGGGTAGTCCAGCAGAGGACAGGATAGGATGTGGAAGTTAGTGATGATGTAGGTAAATAGGTGTAGCGTGAAGTAGGGGTGAAAACAAGATCTAACTATAGGTGTGTAAAACCCTTGCTTGAGTATGTGTCGTAACTTAGAAAGGTATGAATTGTCGTAACTAATAAGATTTCAGTTAGTTAAAGAACTGTACCTTGCAAACTATGCTAAAACATGTGTCAGTAAACAGTAAGTTTCATGATTATGATTGACGTGTGTGAGTTATTACTGTTAGTGTACTTACGCGAGGTATGTAAGCAGTAGCTACGCTTACATAACTCGCCTACATATTTATGAATTGCGTGAAATATTGCTGAGTAATAATGTTAATTAGTGTCGTTTAATAATTAATTACTGTACATTAATGATTAATAAACAAGTTACGGTTAAATTAATAGTAAATAATGCAATTGGTTAGTAACGCTTAATTAAATGTTAATGAGTTTGATTAGTAATGACTAAGGGTTAACACGTTAAATGATTATTGTAATGTTAATTAAAGTAGTATTAAATTGATAAGTTAATATTAATTGCACGGCTAGATAACTAATTAAACTGTATGGATAATAATTAATTTATATCTATTAAATTTTATGATGACCATGCAGAAGCTAGTTGGAACATAGGATAATTTACGAATAGATGTAATATGAATTTGGTAAACAAGTGTCGGGTACACACTTGGGAATTGTTCATGAAAACGATAAATCAATTATAAGTTAATCAATTATGAATTAATTATAATTTAATTATGAATTATTTATAAATTAATTGTGAATTAATTATGAATTAATTACGAATTAATTTTGAATTAATTATGCATTAGTTCTAATTAATTATGAATTAATTATAAAGTACTTCTAAATTAATTATGAATTAATTAAGGAAGACATTACCTTAAGCCATTTTATATCCAAGTTTATAATTATATTGTATTTTAGTTAATAAATTAAAATATTAATTAAATTGTAATTATGACCACTTGAAAAGACAATGGCGGTGGAACCACATTAATAATTTAGTTGACTTTTATATACGATGTTTGCATAAAAGAAAGGGATAATATTTATAATTCATTTATAAATTAATTAATTAATTAATTAATTAATGTATTGATGGTATCAATAAATGTGGACATGTCTCGAGGGAGAAAAGGGGGACTGCCATCTTAGCTAGAATTGAATGGAGAGGATAAGGGTAGTAATGGGGAGCATTGAGTCGGCAGAGCAAACATGGGATAAGATGGAGAAGAAAGGAAGAAGAGGCATGTAAATGAGCAAACAGGCATGTAAATGAGCAAAAGTTAGAAATGAAAACATGCAATTTAAAACAGAATTTTAATTGTTTAATTTTGTAAATGTAAACACTTTAGGGAACAAAACGCAAGCAGAACAGAACAGAAACTTAGACAATAGAGCACAAGCAGAACAGAACAGAAATTTTGACAATAAGTGAATTTTCTGACTGTATATTAAAGTTAAAGGAGACCCAGTTCTGGGTCTTACAATGAGTTTTTAGAAAATGTGTTTATTTCATAAATGGTATCAAAAAAGTATGCACATTCTACGTCATAACGACTTTCTATAGTTTGCGCAAGCGTCCGGAAATAAGAAAAGCTTACTTCCACCGTTTTTTAAAGTCACAGCTTCTAGAAGGTTTACATGATTTCGTAAAAAACACGAGTTTTTAGAAAATGTGTTTTATTTCAAAAATGGAATCGACAAAGTATGCACATTCTACGTCATAAAACCTTTCTATAGTTTGCGCATGCGTCCGGAAATAAGAAAAGCTTACTTCCACCATTTTTTAAAATCACAGCTTCTAGAAGGTTTACATGATTTCGTAAAAAACACGAGTTTTTAGAAAATGTGTTTATTTCAGAAATGGTATCAAAAAAGTATGCACATTCTACGTCATAACGACTTTCTAGAGTTTGCGCATTCATTCGGAAATAAGAAAAGCTTACTTCCACTGTTTTTTAAAATCACAGCTTCTAGAAGGTTTACATGATTTCGTAAAAAACACGAGTTTTTAGAAAATGTGTTTTATTTCATAAATGGTATCAACGAGGTATGCACATTCTACATCATAACGACTTTCTATAGTTTGCGCATGCGTCCGGAAATAAGAGAAGCTTACTTCCACCGTTTTTTAAAATCACAGCTTCTAGAAGGTTTACATGATTTCGTAAAAAACATGAGTTTTTAGAAAATGCGTTTTATTTCATAAATGGTATCTACAAAGTATGCACATTCTACATCATAACGACTTTCTATAGTTTGCGCATGCGTCTGGAAATAAGAAAAGCTTACTTCCACCGTTTTTTAAAATCGCAGTTTCTAGAAGGTTTACATGATTTCGTAAAAAACACGAGTTTTTAGAAAATGTGTTTTATTTCATAAATTGAATCGACAAAGTATGCGCATTCTACGTCATAACGACTTTCTATAGTTTGCGCATGCATTTAGAAATAAGAAAAGCTTACTTCCCCCGTTTTTTAAAATCACAGCTTCTAGAAGGTTTACATGGTTCCTTAAAAAACATGAGTTTTTAAAAAATGTGCTTTATTTCATAAATGGAATAAACAATGTATGCAAATTCTATGTCATAACGACTTTCTATAGTTTGCGCATTCGTCTGGAAATAAGAAAAGCTTACTTCCACTGTTTTTTAAAATCACAGCTTCTAGAAGGTTTACATGATTTCTTAAAAAACACGATTTTTTAGAAAATGTGTTTTATTTCATAAATGGAATCAAGAAAGTATACACATTCTACGCCATAACGACTTTCTATAGTTTGCGCATTCGTCCGGAAATAAGAAAAGCTTACTTCCACCGCTTTTTAAAATCACAGCTTCTAGAAGGTTTACATTATTTCGTAAAAAACACGAGTTTTTAGAAAATGTGTTTTATTTCATAAATGGAATCAACAAAGTATACACATTCTACGCCATAACGACTTTCTATAGTTTGCGCATGCGTTTGGAAATAAGAAAATCTTACTTCCCCCGTTTTTTAAAATCACAGCTTCTAGAAGGTTTACATGATTTCTTAAAAAACATGAGTCTTTAGAAAATGTGTTTTATTTCATAAATGGAATCAACAAAGTATGCACATTCTACATCATAACGACTTTCTATAGTTTGCGCATGCGTTTGGAAATAAGAAAAGCTTACTCCCCCCGTTTTTTAAAATCACAGCTTCTAGAAGGTTTACATGATTTCTTCAAAAACACGAGTTTTTAGAAAATGTGTTTTATTTCATAAATGGAATCTGCAAAGTATGCACATTCTACGTCATAACGACTTTCTATAGTTTGTGCATTCGTCCGAAAATAAGAAAAGCTTACTTCCACCGTTTTTTAAAATCACAGCTTCTAGAAGGTTTACATGATTTCTTAAAAAACACGAGTTTTTAGAAAATGTGTTTTATTTCATAAATGGAATCAACAAAGTATGCACATTCTACGTCATAACGACTTTCTATAGTTTGCGCATGCGTCCGGAAATAAGAAAAGCTTACTTCAACCGTTTTTTAAAATCACAGCTTCTAGAAGGTTTACATGATTTCGTAAAAAACACGAGTTTTTAGAAAATGTGTTTTATTTCATAAATGGAATCAACAAAGTATACACATTCTACGCCATAACGACTTTCTATAGTTTGCGCATTCGTCCGGAAATAAGAAAAGCTTACTTCCACCGCTTTTTAAAATCACAGCTTCTAGAAGGTTTACAATATTTCGTAAAAAACACGAGTTTTTACAAAATGTGTTTTATTTCATAAATGGAATAAACAAAGTATGCACATTCTACATCATAACGACTTTCTATAGTTTGCGCATGCGTTTGGAAATAAGAAAATCTTACTTCCCCCGAATTTTAACATCACAACTTCTAGAAGGTTTACATGATTTCTTAAAAAACACGAGTTTTTAGAAAATGTGTTTTATTTCATAAATGGAATCAACAAAGTATGCACATTCTACGTCATAACGACTTTCTATAGTTTGCGCATGCGTCCGGAAATAAGAAAAGCTTACTTCAACCGTTTTTTAAAATCACAGCTTCTAGAAGGTTTACATGATTTCGTAAAAAACACGAGTTTTTAGAAAATGTGTTTTATTTCATAAATGGAATCATAAAAGTACGCACATTCTACGTCATAACGACTTTCCATAGTTTGCGCATGCGTTTGGAAATAAGAAAAGCTTACTTCCCCCATTTTTTAAAATCACAGCTTCTAGAAGGTTTACATCTTTTCATAAAAAACATGAGTTTTTAGAAAATGTGTTTTATTTCATAAATGGAATCTACAAAGTATGCACATTCTACGTCATAACGACTTTCTACAGTTTGCGCAGGCGTCCGGAAATAAGAAAAGCTTACTTCCACCATTTTTTGAAATCACAGCTTCTAGAAGGTTTACATGATTTCGTAAAAAACACGAGTTTTTAGAAAATGTGTTTTATTTCATAAATGGAATCTACAAAGTATGCACATTCTACGTAATAACGACTTTCTATAGTTTACGCATGCGTCCGGAAATAAGAAAAGCTTACCTCCACCATTTTTTGAAATCACAGCTTCTAGAAGGTTTACATCTTTTCGTAAAAAACAAGAATTTTTAGAAAATGTGTTTTACTTCATAAATGGAATCTACAAAGTATGCACATTCTATGTCATAACGAGTTTCTATAGTTTGCGCATGAATCCAGAAACAAGAAAAGCTTACTTCCACTGTTTTTTAAAATCACAACTTCTAGAAGGATTACATGATTTCGTAAAAAACACGAGTTTTTAGAAAATGTGTTTTATCTCATCAATGGAATCAACAAAGTATGCATATTCAACGTCATAACGACTTTCTATAGTTTGCGCATGCGTTTGGAAGTAAGAAAAGCTTACTTCCCCCGTTTTTTAAAATCACAGTTCTAGAAGGTTTACATGATTTCTTAAAAAACACGAGTTTTTAGAAAATGTGTTTTATTTCATAAATGGAATCAATAAAGTACGCACATTCTACGTCATAACGACTTTCCATAGTTTGCGCATGCGTTTGGAAATAAGAAAAGCTTACTTCCCCCATTTTTTAAAATCACAGCTTCTAGAAGGTTTACATCTTTTCGTAAAAAAATGAGTTTTTAGAAAATGTGTTTTATTTCATAAATGGAATCAACAAAGTATGCACATTCTACGTCATAACGACTTTCTATAGTTTGCGCATGAGTCCAGAAATAAGAAAAGCTTACTTCCACCATTTTTTAAAATCACAGCTTCTAGAAGGTTTACATGATTTCGTAAAAAACACGAGTTTTTAGAAAATGTGTTTTATTTCATAAATGGAATCTACAAAGTATGCACATTCTACGTCATAACGACTTTCTATAGTTTGCGCATGCGTCCGGAAATAAGAAAAGCTTACTTCCCCCGTTTTTTAAAATCACAGCTTCTATAAGGTTTACATGATTTCTTAAAAAACACGAGTTTTTAGAAAATGTGTTTTATTTCAGAAATAGAATCAACAAAGCATGCACATTCTACGTCATAACGAATTTCTGCAGTTTGCACATTCGTCCGGAAATAAGAAAAGCTTACTTCCACCGTTTTCTAAAATCGCAGCTTCTAGAAGGTTTACATGATTTCTTAAAAAATATGAGTTTTTAGAAAATTTGTATTATTTCATCAATGGAATCAACAAAGTATGCACATTCAACGTCATAACGACTTTCTATAGTTTCGGAATGCGTTTGGAAATAAGAAAAGCCAACTTCCCCCATTTTTTAAAATCACAGCTTCTAGAAGGTTTACATGATTTCTTAAAAAACACGAGTTTTTAAAAAATGTGTTTTATTTCAAAAATGGAATCAACAAAGTATGCACATTCTACGTCATAGAGACTTTCTATAGTTTGCGCATGTGTTTGGAAATAATAAAAGCTTACTTCCACCGTTTTTTAAAATCACAACTTCTAGAAGGTTTACATGATTTCTTAAAAAACACGAGTCTTTAGAAAATGTGTTTTATTTCATAAATGGAATCAAGAAAGTATGCACATTCTACATCATAACAACTTTCTATAGTTTGCGCATGCGTTTGGAAATAAGAAAAGCTTACTCCCCCCGTTCTTTAAAATCACAGCTTCTAGAAGGTTTACATGATTTCTTCAAAAACACGAGTTTTTAGAAAATGTGTTTTATTTCATAAATGGAATATACAAAGTATGCACATTCTACGTCATAACGACTTTCTATAGTTTGTGCACGCGTTTGGAAATAAGAAAAGGTTACTTCCCCCGTTTTTTAAAATCACAGCTTCTAGAAGATTTACATGGTTTCGTAAAAAACACGAGTTTTTAGAAAATGTGTTTTATTTCATAAATGGAATCTACAAAGTATGCACATTCTACGTCATAACGACTTTCTATAGTTTGCGCATTCGTCCGGAAATTAGAAAAGCTTACTTCCACCGCTTTTTAAAATCACAGCTTCTAGAAGGTTTACATTATTTCGTAAAAAGCACGAGTTTTTAGAAAATGTGTTTTATTTCATAAATGGAATCAACAAAGTATACACATTCTACGCAATAACGACTTTCTATAGTTTGCGCATTCGTCCGGAAATAAGAAAAGCTTACTTCCACCGCTTTTTAAAATCACAGCTTCTAGAAGGTTTACATTACTTCGTAAAAAACATGAGTTTTTGGAAAATGTGTTTTATTTCATAAATGGAATCACCAAAGTATGCACATTCTACATCATAACGACTTTCTATAGTTTGGGGATGCGTTTGGAAATAAGAAAATCTTACTTCCCCCGTTTTTTAAAATCACAACTTCTAGAAGGTTTACATGATTTCTTAAAAAACACGAGTTTTTAGAAAAAGTGTTTTATTTCATAAATGGAATCTACAAAGTATGCACATTCTACGTCATAACGACTTTCTATAGTTTGCGCATTCGTCCGAAAATAAGAAAAGCTTACTTCCACCGTTTTTTAAAATCACAGCTTCTAGAAGGTTTACATGATTTCGTAAAAAACACGAGTTTTTAGAAAATGTGTTTTATTTCATAAATGGAATTTACAAAGTATGCACATTCTACATCATAACAACTTTCTATAGTTTCTGCATGCATCCGGAAATAAGAAAAGCTTACTTCCCCCGTTTTTTAAAATCACAGCTTCTGGAAGGTTTACATGATTTCTTAAAAAACACGAGTTTTTAGAAAATGTGTTTTATTTCATAAATGGAATCAACAAAGTATGCACATTCTACGTCATAATGAATTTCTATAGTTTGCGGATGCGTTTGGAAATAAGAAAAGCTTACTTCCCCCGTTTTTTAAAATCACAGCTTCTAGAAGGTTTACATGGTTTCTTAAAAAACACGAGTTTTTAGAAAATGTGTTTTATTTCATAAATGGAATCAACAATGTATGCACATTCTACGTCATAACGACTTTCTATAGTTTGCGCATTCGTCCGGAAATAAGAAAAGCTTACTTCCACCGTTTTTTAAAATCACAGCTTCTAGAAGGTTTACATGATTTCGTAAAAAACACGAGTTTTTAGAAAATGTGTTTTATTTCATAAATGGAATCTACAAAGTATGCACATTCTACGTCATAACGACTTTCTATAGTTTGCGCATTCGTCCGGAAATTAGAAAAGCTTACTTCCACCGCTTTTTAAAATCACAGCTTCTAGAAGGTTTACATTATTTCGTAAAAAGCACGAGTTTTTAGAAAATGTGTTTTATTTCATAAATGGAATCAACAAAGTATACACATTCTACGCAATAACGACTTTCTATAGTTTGCGCATTCGTCCGGAAATAAGAAAAGCTTACTTCCACCGCTTTTTAAAATCACAGCTTCTAGAAGGTTTACATTATTTCGTAAAAAACATGAGTTTTTGGAAAATGTGTTTTATTTCATAAATGGAATCACCAAAGTATGCACATTCTACATCATAACGACTTTCTATAGTTTGGGGATGCGTTTGGAAATAAGAAAATCTTACTTCCCCCGTTTTTTAAAATCACAACTTCTAGAAGGTTTACATGATTTCTTAAAAAACACGAGTTTTTAGAAAATGTGTTTTATTTCATAAATGGAATCTACAAAGTATGCACATTCTACGTAATAACGACTTTCTATAGTTTGCGCATGCGTCCGGAAATAAGAAAAGCTTACCTCCACTGTTTTTTGAAATCACAGCTTCTAGAAGGTTTACATCTTTTCGTAAAAAACATGAGTTTTTAGAAAATGTGTTTTACTTCATAAATGGAATCTACAAAGTATGCACATTCTTCGCCATAACGACTTTCTATAGTTTGCGCATTCGTCCGGAAATAAGAAAAGCTTACTTCCACCATTTTTTAAAATCGCAGCTTCTAGAAGGTTTACATGATTTCGTAAAAAACACGAGTTTTTAGAAAATGTGTTTTATTTCATCAATGGAATCAACAAAGTATGCACATTCAATGTCATAATGACTTTCTATAGTTTGCGCATGCGTTTGGAAGTAAGAAAAGCTTACTTCCCCCGTTTTTTAAAATCACAGCTTCTAGAAGGTTTACATGATTTCTTAAAAAACACGAGTTTTTACAAAATGTGTTTTATTTCATAAATGGAATCAACAAAGTATGCACATTCTAAGTCATAGAGACTTTCTATAGTTTGCCCATGTGTTTGGAAATAAGAAAAGCTTACTTCCACCATTTTTTTAAATCACAGCTTCTAGAAGGTTTACATGATTTCTTAAAAAACACGAGTTTTTAGAAAATGTGTTTTATTTCATAAATGGAATCAACAAAGTATGAACATTCTACGTCATAACGACTTTCCATAGTTTGCGCATGCGTTTGGAAATAAGAAAAGCTTACTTCCCCCGTTTTTTAAAATCACAGCTTCTAGAAGGTTTACATCTTTTCGTAAAAAACATGAGTTTTTAGAAAATGTGTTTTATTTCATAAATGGAATCTTCAAAGTATGCACATTCTACGTCATAACGACTTTCTAAAGTTTGCGCATGAGTCCGGAAATAAGAAAAGCTTACTTCCACCGTTTTTTAAAATCACAGCTTCTAGAAGGTCTACATGATTTCTTAAAAAACACGAGTTTTTAGAAAATGTGTTTTATTTCAGAAATAGAATCAACAAAGCATGCACATTCTACATCATAACGAATTTCTGCAGTTTGCGCATTCGTCCGGAAATAAGAAAAGCTTACTTCCACCGTTTTCTAAAATCGCAGCTTCTAGAAGGTTTACATGATTTCGTAAAAAACATGAGTTTTTAGAAAATGTGTTTTATTTCATCAATGGAATCAACAAAGTATGCACATTCAACGTCATAACGACTTTCTATAGTTTGGGCATGCGTTTGGAAATAAGAAAAGCCAACTTCCCCCATTTTTTAAAATCACAGCTTCTAGAAGGTTTCCTTGATTTCTTAAAAAACACGAGTTCTTAGAAAATGTGTTTTATTTTAAAAATGGAATCAACAAAGTATGCACATTCTACAGTTTGCGCATGCATTTGGAAATGAGAAAAGCTTACTTCCACCGTTTTTTAAAATCACAGCTTCTAGAAGGTTTACATGATTTCTTAAAAAACACGAGTCTTTAGAAAATGTGTTTTATTTCATAAATGGAATCAACAAAGTATGCACATTTTACATCATAACGACTTTCTATAGTTTGCGCATGCGTTTGGAAATAAGAAAAGCTTACTCCCCCCGTTTTTCAAAATCACAGCTTCTAGAAGGTTTACATGGTTTCGTAAAAAACACGAGTTTTTAGAAAATGTGTTTTATTTCATAAATGGAATCTACAAAGTATGCACATTCTACGTCATAACGACTTTCTATAGTTTGCGCATTCATCCGGAAATAAGAAAATCTTACTTCCACCGTTTTTTAAAATCACAGCTTCTAGAAGGTTTACGTGATTTCTTAAAAAACACGAGTTTTTAGAAAAAGTGTTTTATTTCATAAATGGAATCAACAAAGTATGGACATTCTACGTCATAACGACTTTCTATAGTTTGCGCATGCGTTTGGAAATAAGAAAAGCTTACTTCCCCCATTTTTTAAAATCACAGCTTCTAGAAGGTTTACATGGTTTCTTAAAAAACACGAGTTTTTAGAAAATTTGTTTTAATCATAAATGGAATCAATAATGTATGCACATTCTACGTCATAACGACTTTCTATAGTTTGCCCATGTGTTTGGAAATAAGAAAAGCTTACTTCCACCGTTTTTTAAAATCACAGCTTCTAGAAGGTTTACATGATTTCTTAAAAAACACAAGTTTTTAGAAAATATGTTTTATTTGTTAAATGGAATCAACAACGTATGCACATTCTACGTCATAACGACTTTGTACAATTTGCGCATTCGTCCAGAAATAACAAAAGCTTACATCCACCGTTTTTTAAAATCACAGCTTCTAGAAGGTTTACATGATTTCGTAAAAAACACGAGTTTTTAGAAAATGTGTTTTATTTCATAAATGGAATCAACAAAGTATGCACATTATATGTCATAACCACTGTCTACAGTTTGCGCATTCGTCTGGAAATAAGTAAAGCTTACTTCCACCGTTTTTTAAAATCACAGCTTCTAGAAGGTTTACATGATTTCGTAAAAAACACGAGTTTTTCAAAACTGTGTTTTATTTCATAAATGGAATCTACAAAGTATGCACATTCTACGTCATAACGACTTTCTATAGTTTGCGCATGCGTCCGGAAATAAGAAAAGCTTACTTCCCCCGTTTTTTAAAATCACAGCTTCTAGAAGGTTTACATGCTTTCGTAAAAAACACGAGTTTTTAGAAAATGTGTTTTATTTCATAAATGCAATCTACAAAGTATGCAAATTCTACGTCATGACGACTTTCTATAGTTTGCACATGCGTCCGGAAATAAGAAAAGCTTACTTCCCCCATTTTTTAAAATCACACCTTCTAGAATGTTTACGTGATTTCTTAAATAACACGAGTTTTTAGAAAATGTGTTTTATTTCATAAATGGAATCAACAAAGTATGCACATTCTATGTCATACAGGCTTTCTATAGTTTGCGCATGCGTTTGGAAATAAGAAAAGCTTACTTCCACCGTTTTTTAAAATCACAACTTCTAGAAGGTTTACATGATTTCTTAAAAAAAACGAGTTTTTAGAAAATGTGTTGTATTTCATAAATGGAAACAAAAAAGTATGCACATTCTACGTCATAACGACTTTCTATAGTTTGCGCATGCGTCTGGAAATAAGAAAAGCTTACTTCCACCGTTTTTTAAAATCACAGCTTCTAGAAGGTTTACATGATTTTGTAAAAAACACGAGTTTTTAGAAAATATGTTTTATTTCATAAATGGAATTGACAAAGTATGCACATTCTACGTCATAACGACTTTCTATAGTTTGCGCATGCGTACGGAAATAAGAAAAGCTTACTTCCACCGTTTTTTAAAATCACAGCTTCTAGAAGGTTTACATGATTTCGTAAAAAACACGAGTTTTTAGAAAATGTGTTTTATTTCATAATGGAATCTACAAAGTATGCACATTCTACGTCATAACGACTTTCTATAGTTTGTGCATGCGTTTTGAAATAAGAAAAGCTTACTTCCACCGTTTTTTAAAATCACAGCTTCTAGAAGGTTTACATGATTTCTTAAAAAACACGAGTTTTTAGAAAATGTGTTTTATTTCATAAATGGAATCAACAAAGTATGCACATTCTACGCCATAACGACTTTCTATAGTTTGCGCATTCGTCCAGAAATAAGAAAAGCGTACTTCCACTGTTTTTTAAAATCACAGCTTCTAGAAGGTTTAAATGATTTCTTAAAAAACACGAGTTTTTAGAAAATGTGTTTTATTTCATAAATGGAATCAACAAAGTATGCACATTATATGTCATAACGACTTTCTACAGTTTGCGCATGTGTCCGGAAATAAGAAAAGCTTACTTCCACCGTTTTTTTAAATCACAGCTTCTAGAAGGTTTACATCTTTTCGTAAAAAACTTGAGTTTTTAAAAAATGTGTTTTATTTCATAAATGGAATCAACAAAGTATGCACATTCTATGTCATAACGACTTTCTATAGTTTGCGCATGCGTCCGAAAATAAGAAAAGCTTACTTCCACTGTTTTTTAAAATCACAGCTTCTAGAAGGTTTACATGATTTCTTGAAAAACATGAGTTTTTAGAAAATTTGTTTTATTTCATAAATGGAATCTAAAAAGTATGCACATTCTACGTCATAACGACTTTCTATAGTTTTTTCATGCGTCCGGAAATAAGAAAAGCTTACTTCCACCGTTTTATAAAATCACAGCTTCTAGAAGGTTTACATGCTTTCGTAAAAAACACGAGTTTTTAGAAAATGTGTTTTATTTCATAAATGTAATCTACAAAGTATGCACATTCTACGTCATGACGACTTTCTATAGTTTGCACATGCGTCCGGAAATAAGAAAAGCTTACTTCCCCCGTTTTTTAAAATCACACCTTCTAGAATGTTTACATGATTTCTTAAATAACACGAGTTTTTAGAAAATGTGTTTTATTTCATAAATGGAATCAACAAAGTATGCACATTCTAAGTCATAACGACTTTCTATAGTTTGCGCAAGCGTCTGGAAGTAAGAATAGCTTACTTCCACTGTTTTTTAAAATCACAGCTTCTAGAAGGTTTACATGATTTCTTAAAAAACATGAGTTTTTAGAAAATATGTTTTATTTCTTAAATGGAATCAACAATGTATGCACATTCTACGTCATAACGAATTTCTACAGTTTGCACATTCATCCGGAAATAAGAAAAGCTTACATCCACCGTTTTTTAAAATCACAGCTTTTAGAAGGTTTACATGATTTCGTAAAAAACACGAGTTTTTAGGAAATGTGTTTTATTTCATAAATGGAATCAACAAAGTATGCACATTATATGTCATAACGACTTTCTACAGTTTGCGCATTCGTCTGGAAATAAGTAAAGCTTACTTCCACCGTTTTTTAAAATCACAGGTTCTAGAAGGTTTACATGATTTCGTAAAAAACACGAGTTTTTCAAAACTGTGTTTTATTTAATAAATGGAATCCACAAAGTATGCACATTCTACGTCATAACGACTTTCTATAGTTTGCACATGCATCCGGAAATAAGAAAAGCTTACTTCCCCCATTTTTTAAAATCACAGCTTCTAGAAGGTTTACATGCTTTCGTAAAAAACACGAGTTTTTAGAAAATGTGTTTTATTTCATAAATGCAATCTACAAAGTATGCACATTCTACGTCATGACGACTTTCTATAGTTTGCACATGCGTCCGGAAATAAGAAAAGCTTACTTCCCCCGTTTTTTAAAATCACAGCTTCTAGAAGGTTTACATGCTTTCGTAAAAAACACGACTTTTTAGAAAATGTGTTTTATTACATAAATGTAATCTACAAAGTATGCACATTCTACATCATAACGACTTTCTATAGTTTGCACATGCGTCCGGAAATAAGAAAAGCTTACTTCCCCCGTTTTTTAAAATCACAGCTTCTAGTAGGTTTACATGCTTTCATAAAAAACACGAGTTTTTAGAAAATGTGTTTTATTTCATAAATGTAATCTACAAAGTATGCACATTCTACGTCATAACGACTTTCTACAGTTTGCACATGCGTCCGGAAATAAGAAAAGCTTACTTCCCCCGTTTTTTAAAATCACACCTTCTAGAAGGTTTACATGATTTCTTAAAAAACACGAGTTTTTAGAAAATGTGTTTTGTTTCATAAATGGAATCAACAAAGTATGCACATTCTACGTCATAACGATTTTCTATGGTTTGCGCATGCGTTCGGAAATAAGAAAAGCTTACTTCCACCGTTTTTTAAAATCACAGCTTCTAGAAGGTTGACACGATTTCTTAAAAAACATGAGTTTTTAGAAAATGTGTTTTATTTCATAAATGGAATCAACAAAGTATGCACATTCTACGTCATAACGACTTTCTACAGTTTGCGCATTCGTCCGGAAATAAGAAAAGCTTACTTCCACCGTTTTTTAAAATCACAGCTTCTAGAAGGTTTACATGATTTCATAAAAAACACGAGTTTTTAGAAAATGTGTGTTATTTCATAAATGGAATCAACAAAGTATGCACATTCTACGTCATAACGACTTTCTATAGTTTGCGCATGCGTTTGGAAATAAGAAAAGCTTACTTCCACTGTTTTTTAAAATCACAGCTTCTAGAAGGTTTACATGATTTAGTAAAAAACACGAGTTTTTAGAAAATGTGTTTTATTTCATAAATGGAATCAACAAAGTATGCACATTCTATGTCATAACGACTTTCTACAGTTTGCGCATTCGTCCGGAAATAATAAAAGCTTACTTCCACCATTTTTTAAAATCACAACTTCTAGAAGGTTTACATGATTTCGAAAAAAACACGAGTTTTTAGAAAATGTGTTTTATTTCAAAAATGGAATCAACAAAGTATGCACATTCTATGTCATAACGACTTTCTACAGTTTGCGCATTCGTCCGGAAATAAGAAAAGCTTACTTCCACCGTTTTTTAAAATCACAGCTTCTAGAAGGGTTACATGATTTCGTAAAAAACACGAGTTTTTAGAAAATGTGTTTTATTTCATCAATGGAATCAACAAAGTATGCACATTCTACATCATAATGAATTTCTACAGTTTGCGCATTCGTCTGGAAATAAGAAAGGCTTACTTCAACCGTTTTTTAAAATCACAGCTTCTAGAAGGTTTACATGATTTCGTAAAAAACACGAGTTTTTAGAAACTATGTTTTATTTCATAAATGGAATCTACAAAGTATGCACATTCTACATCATAACGACTTTCTATAGTTTGCGCATACGTCCGGAAATAAGAAAAGCTTACTTCCCCCGTTTTTTAAAATCACAGCTTCTAGAAGGTTTACATGCTTTCGTAAAAAACACGAGTTTTAGAAAATGTGTTTTATTTCATAAATGGAATCTACAAAGTATGCACATTCTACGTCATAACGACTTTCTATAGTTTGCGCATGTGTCCAGAAATAAGAAAATCTTACTTCCAGCGTTTTTTAAAATCAAAGCTTCTAGAAGGTTTACATGATTTCTTAAAAAACATGAGTTTTTAGGAAATGTGTTTTATTTCATCAGTGGAATCAACAAAGTATGCACATTCTACGTCATAATGACTTTCTATAGTTTGCGCATTCGTCCGGAAATAAGAGAAGCTTACTTCCACCGTCTTTTAAAATTACAGCTTCTAGAAGGTCTACATGATTTCTTAAAAAACACGAGTTTTTAGAAAATGTGTTTTATTTCATCAATGGAATCAACAAAGTATGCAAGTTCTACGTCATAACGACTTTCTATAGCTTGAGCATGCGTTTGGAAATAAGAAAAGCTTACTTACCCCGTTTTTTAAAATCATATCTTCTAGAAGCTTTACATGATTTCTTAAAAAACATGAGTTTTTAGAAAATTTGTTTTATTTCATAAATGGAATCTACAAAGTATGCACATTATACGTCATAACGACTTTCTATAGTTTGTGCATGCGTCCGGAAATAAGAAAAGCTTACTTCCACCGTTTTATAAAATCACAGCTTCTAGAAGGTTTACATGCTTTCGTAAAAAACACGAGTTTTTAGAAAATGTGGTTTATTTCATAAATGGAATCAACAAAGTATGCACATTCTACGTCATAATGACTTTCTATAGCTTGAGCATGCGTTTGGAAATAAGAAAAGTTTACTTCCCCCGTTTTTTAAAATCACAGCTTCTAGAAGGTTTACATGATTTCTTGAAAAACACGAGTTTTTAGAAAATTTGTTTTATTTCATAAATGGAATCTACAAAGTATGCACATTCTATGTCATAACGACTTCCTATAGTTTGCGCATGCGTCTGGAAATAAGAAAAGCTTACCTCCCCCGTTTTTTAAAATCACGGATTCTAGAAGGTTTACATGATTTCTTAAAAAACACGAGTTTTTAGAAAATGTGTTTTATTTCATTAAGGAATCAACAAAGTATGCACATTCTACGTCATAACGACTTTCGATAGTTTGCGCATGTGTTTGGAAATAAGAAAAGCTTACTTCCCCCGTTTTTTAAAATCACAGCTTCTAGAAGGTTTACATGATTTCTTAAAAAACACGAGTTTTTAGAAAATGTGTCTTATTTCATAAATGGAATCAAGAAAGTATGCACATTCTACATCATAACGACTTTCTATAGATTGAGCATGCGTTTGGAAATAAGAAAAGCTTACTTCCCCCGTTTTTTAAAATCACAGCTTCTAGAAGGTTTACATGATTTCGTAAAAAACACGAGTTTTTAGAAAATGTGTTTTATTTCATAAATTGAATCTACAAAGTATGCACATTCTATGTTATAACGACTTTCTATAGTTTGCGCATGTGTCCGGAAATAAGAAAAACTTCCTTCCACCGTTTTTTAAAATTACAGCTTCTAGAAGGTTTACATGATCTCTTAAAAAACACGAGTTTTTAGAAAATGTGTTTTATTTTATAAATGGAATCAACAAAGTATGCACATTCTATGTCATAACGACATTCTATAGCTTGAGCATGCATTTGGAAATAAGAAAAGTTTACTTCCCCTGTTTTTTAAAATCACAGCATCTAGAAGGTTTACATGATTTCTTAAAAAACACGAGTTTTTAGAAAATGTGTTTTATTTCATAAATGGAATCTACAAAGTATGCACATTCTATGTCATAACGACTTTCTATAGTTTGCGCATGCGTCTGGAAATAAGAAAAGCTTACCTCCCCCGTTTTTTAAAATCACGGATTCTAGAAGGTTTACATGATTTCTTAAAAAACACGAGTTTTTAGAAAATGTGTTTTATTTCATCAATGGAATCAACAAAGTATGCACATTCTACGTCATAACGACTTTCTATAGTTTGCGCATGTGTTTGGAAATAAGAAAAGCTTACTTCCCCCGTTTTTTAAAATCACAGCTTCTAGAAGGTCTACATGATTTCCTAAAAAACACGAGTTTTTAGAAAATGTGTTTTATTTCATAAATGGAATCAACAAAGTATGCACATTCTACGTCATAACGATTTTCTATAGTTTGAGCATGCGTTTGAGAATAAGAAAAGCTTACTTCCCCCGTTTTTTAAAATCACAGCTTCTAGAAGGTTTACATGATTTCGTAAAAAACACGAGTTTTTAGAAAATGTGTTTTATTTCATAAATGGAAACAACAAAGTATGCACATTCTACGTTATAACGACTTTCTATAGTTTGCGCATTCGTCCGGAAATAAGAAAAAGCTTACTTCCACCGTTTTTTAAAATCACAGCTTCTAGAAGGTTTACATGATTTCGTAGAAAACACGAGTTTTTAGAAAATGTGCTTTATTTCATAAACAGAATCTACAAAGTATGCACATTCTACGTCATAATGACTTTCTATAGTTTGCGCATGCGTCCGAAAATAATAAAAGCTTACTTCCCCCGTTTTTTAAAATCACAGCTTCTAGAAGGTTTACATGATTTCTTAAAAAACATGAGTTTTTAGAAAATGTGTTTTATTTCATAAATGGAATCAACAAAGTATGCACATTCTACGTCATAACGACTTGC
Source organism: Larix kaempferi (assembly GCA_027924585.1). NCBI lineage: Eukaryota > Viridiplantae > Streptophyta > Pinopsida > Pinales > Pinaceae > Larix > Larix kaempferi. Next base: position 41,607,015 of record BSBM01000217.1, read on the forward strand.
TATAGTTTGCGCATGCGTCCGGAAAAAAGAAAAGCTTACTTCCACCGTTTTTTAAAATCACAGCTTCTAGAAGGTTTACATGATTTCTTAAAAAACACGAGTTTTTAGAAAATGTTTTTTATTTCATAAATGAAATCAACAAAGTATGCACATTCTACGTCATAACGACTTTCTATAGTTTGCGCATTCGTCCGGAAATAAGAAAAGCTTACTTCCACCGTTTTTTAAAATCACAGCTTCTAGAAGGTTTACATGATTTCGTAGAAAACACGAGTTTTTAGAAAATGTGCTTTATTTCATAAACAGAATCTACAAAGTATGCACATTCTACGTCATAATGACTTTCTATAGTTTGCGCATGCGTCCGAAAATAACAAAAGCTTACTTCCCCCGTTTTTTAAAATCACAGCTTCTAGAAGGTTTACATGATTTCTTAAAAAACACGAGTTTTTAGAAAATGTGTTTTATTTCATAAATGGAATCAAAAAAGTATGCACATTCTATGTCATAACGAGTTTCTATAGTTTGAGCATGCGTTTGGAAATAAGAAAAGCTTACTTCCCCCATTTTTTAAAATCACAGCTTCTAGAAGGTTTACGTGATTCTTAAAAAAATGAGTTTTTAGAAAATGTGTTTTATTTCATAAATGGAATCAACAAAATATGCACATTCTATGTCATAACGACTTTCTACAGTTTTCGCATTCGTCTGGAAATAAGAAAAGCTTACTTCCACCGTTTTTTATAATCACAGCTTCTAGAAGGTTTACATGATTTCGTAAAAAACACGAGTTTTTTGAAACTGTATTTTATTTCATAAATGGAATCTACAAAGTATGCACATTCTACGTCATAACGACTTCCTATAGTTTGCGGATGCGTCCGGAAATAAGAAAAGCTTACTACCCCAGTTTTTTAAAATCACAGCTTCTAGAAGGTTTACATGATTTTGTAAAAAACACGAGTTTTTAGAAAATGTGTTTTATTTCATAAATGGAATCAACAAAATATGCACATTCTATGTCATAACGACTTTCTATAGTTTGTGCATTCGTCCGGAAATAAGAAAAGCTTACTTCCACCGTTTTTTAAAATCACAGCTTCTAGAAGGTTTACATGATTTCGTAAAAAACACGAGTTTTTAGAAAATGTGTTTTATTTCATAAATGGTATAAAAAAAGTATGCACATTCTACATCATAACGACTTTCTATAGTTTGCGCATGCGTTTGAAAATAAGAAAAGCTTACTTCCCCCGTTTTTTAAAATCACAGCTTCTAGAAGGTTTACATGATTTCTGAAAAATCACGAGTTTTTAGAAAATGTGTTTTATTTCATAAATGGAATCAACAAAGTATGCACATTCTACGTCATAACGACTTTATATAGTTTGCGCATGCGTCTGGAAATAAGAAAAGCTTACTTCCACCGTTTTTTAAAATCACAGATTCTAGAAGGTTTACATGATTTCGTAAAAAACATGAGTTTTTAGAAAATGTGTTTTATTTCATAAATGGAATGAACAAAGTATGCACATTCTACGTCATAACGACTTTCTATAGTTTGCGCATGCGTCCGGAAATAAGAAAATCTTACTTCCAGCGTTTTTCAAAATCACAGCTTCTAAAGGGTTTACATGATTTCGTAAAAAACACGAGTTTTTAGAAAATGTGTTTTATTTCATAAATGGAATGTACAAAGTATGCACATTCTACGTCATAACGATTTTCTATAGTTTGCGCATGCATCCGGAAATAAGAAAAGCTTACTTCCCCCATTTTTTAAAATCACAGCTTCTAGAAGGTTTACATGATTTCGTAAAAAACACAAGTTTTTAGAAAATGTGTTTTATTTCATAAATGGAATCTACAAAGTATGCACATTCTATGTCATAACGACTTTCTATAGTTTGCGCATGTGTCCAGAAATAAGAAAAGCTTACTTCCCCCATTTTTTAAAATCACATCTTTTAGAAGGTTTACATGATTTCTTAAAAAACAGGAGTTTTTAGAAAATGTGTTTTATTTCATAAATGGAATCAACAAAGTATGCACATTCTACGTCATAATGAATTTCTACAGTTTGCACATTCGTCCGGAAATAAGGAAAGCTTACTTCCACTGTTTTTTAAAATCACAGCTTCTAGAAGGTTTACATGATTTCGTAAAAAACACGAGTTTTTAGAAACTGTGTTTTATTTCATAAATGGAATCTACAAAGTATGCACATTATACGTCATAACAACTTTCTATAGTTTGCGCATGCATCCGGAAATAAGAAAAGCTTACTTCCCCCGTTTTTTAAAATCACAGCTTCTAGAAGGTTTACATGCTTTCGTAAAAAACACGACTTTTTAGAAAATGTGTTTTATTTCATAAATGTAATCTACAAAGTATGCACATTCTACATCATAACAACTTTCTATAGTTTGCACATGCGTCCGGAAATAAGAAAAGCTTACTTCCCCCGTATTTTAAAATCACACCTTCTAGAAGGTTTACATGATTTCGTAAAAAACATGAGTTTTTAGAAAATGTGTTTTATTTCATAAATGGAATCAACAAAGTATGCACATTCTACGTCATAACGACTTTCTATAGTTTGCGCATGAGTCTGGAAATAAGAAAATCTTACTTCCACCGTTTTTTCAAATCACAGCTTCTAGAAGGTTTACATGATTTCTTAAAAAACACAAGTTTTTAGAAAATGTGTTTTATTTCATAGATGGAATCTACAAAGTATGCACATTCTACGTCATAACGACTTTCTATAGTTTGCGCATGCGTTTGGAAATAAGAAAAGCTAACTTCCCCCCTTTTTTAAAATCACAGCTTCTAGAAGGTTTACATGCTTTCGTAAAAAACACGAGTTTTTAGAAAATGTGTTTTATTTCATAAATGTAATCTACAAAGTATGCACATTCTACGTCATGACGACTTTCTATAGTTTGCACATGCGTCCGGAAATAAGAAAAGCTTACTTCCCCCGTTTTTTAAAATCACACCTTCTAGAATGTTTACATGATTTCTTAAATAACACGAGTTTTTAGAAAATGTGTTTTATTTCATAAATGGAATCAACAAAGTATGCACATTCTATGTCATAACGACTTTCTATAGTTTGCGCAAGCGTCTGGAAGTAAGAAAAGCTTACTTCCACTGTTTTTTAAAATCACAGCTTCTAGAAGGTTTACATGATTTCTTAAAAAACACGAGTTTTTACAAAATATGTTTTATTTCTTAAATGGAATCAACAATGTATGCACATTCTACGTCATAACGAATTTCTACAGTTTGCGCATTCGTTCGGAAATAAGAAAAGCTTACATCCACCGTTTTTTAAAATCACAGCTTCTAGAAGGTTTACATGATTTCGTAAAAAACACGAGTTTTTAGGAAATGTGTTTTATTTCATAAATGGAATCAACAAAGTATGCACATTATATGTCATAACGACTTTCTACAGTTTGCGCATTCGTCTGGAAATAAGTAAAGCTTACTTCCACCGTTTTTTAAAATCATAGGTTCTAGAAGGTTTACATGATTTCGTAAAAAACACGAGTTTTTCAAAACTGTGTTTTATTTCATAAATGGAATCTACAAAGTATGCACATTCTACGTCATAACGACTTTCTATAGTTTGCACATGCATCCAGAAATAAGAAAAGCTTACTTCCCCCGTTTTTTAAAATCACAGCTTCTAGAAGGTTTACATGCTTTCGTAAAAAACACGAGTTTTTAGAAAATGTGTTTTATTTCATAAATGCAATCTAAAAGTATGCACATTATACGTCATGACGACTTTCTATAGTTTGCACATGCGTCCGGAAATAAGAAAAGCTTACTTCCCCCGTTTTTTAAAATCACAGCTTCTAGAAGGTTTACATGCTTTCGTAAAAAACACGACTTTTTAGAAAATGTGTTTTATTACATAAATGTAATCTACAAAGTATGCACATTCTACATCATAACGACTTTCTATAGTTTGCACATGCGTCCGGAAATAAGAAAAGCTTACTTCCCCCGTTTTTTAAAATCACAGCTTCTAGTAGGTTTACATGCTTTCATAAAAAACACGAGTTTTTAGAAAATGTGTTTTATTTCATAAATGTAATCTACAAAGTATGCACATTCTACGTCATAACGACTTTCTATAGTTTGCACATGCGTCCGGAAATAAGAAAAGCTTACTTCCCCCGTTTTTTAAAATCACACCTTCTAGAAGGTTTACATGATTTCTTAAAAAACACGAGTTTTTAGAAAATGTGTTTTGTTTCATAAATGGAATCAACAAAGTATGCACATTCTACGTCATAACGATTTTCTATGGTTTGCGCATGCGTTCGGAAATAAGAAAAGCTTACTTCCACCGTTTTTTAAAATCACAGCTTCTAGAAGGTTGACACGATTTCTTAAAAAACATGAGTTTTTAGAAAATGTGTTTTATTTCATAAATGGAATCAACAAAGTATGCACATTCTACGTCATAACGACTTTCTACAGTTTGTGCATTCGTCCGGAAATAAGAAAAGCTTACTTCCACCGTTTTTTAAAATCACAGCTTCTAGAAGGTTTACATGATTTCGTAAAAAACACGAGTTTTTAGAAAATGTGTGTTATTTCATAAATGGAATCAACAAAGTATGCACATTCTACGTCATAACGACTTTCTATAGTTTGTGCATGCGTTTGGAAATAAGAAAAGCTTACTTCCACCGTTTTTTAAAATCACAGCTTCTAGAAGGTTTACACAATTTCGTAAAAAACACGAGTTTTTAGAAAATGTGTTTTATTTCATAAATGGAATCAACAAAGTATGCACATTCTATGTCATAATGACTTTCTACAGTTTGCGCATTCGTCCGGAAATAATAAAAGCTTACTTCCACCGTTTTTTAAAATCACAGCTTCTAGAAGGTTTACATGATTTCGAAAAAAACACGAGTTTTTAGAAAATGTGTTTTCTTTCATATATGGAATCAACAAAGTATGCACATTCTATGTCATAACGACTTTCTACAGTTTGCGCATTCGTCCGGAAATAAGAAAAGCTTACTTCCACCGTTTTTTAAAATCACAGCTTCTAGAAGGGTTACATGATTTCGTAAAAAACACGAGTTTTTAGAAAATGTGTTTTATTTCATCAATGGAATCAACAAAGTATGCACATTCTACATCATAATGACTTTCTACAGTTTGCGCATTCGTCTGGAAATAAGAAAGGCTTACTTCCACCGTTTTTTAAAATCACAGCTTCTAGAAGGTTTACATGATTTCTTAAAAAACACGAGTTTTTAGAAACTATGTTTTATTTCATAAATGGAATCTACAAAGTATGCACATTCTACATCATAACGACTTTCTATAGTTTGCGCATACGTCCGGAAATAAGAAAAGCTTACTTCCCCCGTTTTTTAAAATCACAGCTTCTAGAAGGTTTACATGCTTTCGTAAAAAACACGAGTTTTAGAAAATGTGTTTAATTTCATAAATGGAATCTACAAAGTATGCACATTCTACGTCATAACGACTTTCTATAGTTTGCGCATGTGTCCAGAAATAAGAAAATCTTACTTCCATCTTTTTTTAAAATCAAAGCTTCTAGAAGGTTTACATGATTTCTTAAAAAACACGAGTTTTTAGGAAATGTGTTTTATTTTATCAGTGGAATCAAGAAAGTATGCACATTCTACGTCATAATGACTTTCTATAGTTTGCGCATTCGTCCGGAAATAAGAGAAGCTTACTTCCACCGTCTTTTAAAATTACAGCTTCTAGAAGGTCTACATGATTTCTTAAAAAACACGAGTTTTTAGAAAATGTGTTTTATTTCCTAAATGGAATCAACAAAGTATGCACATTCTATGTCATAACGACTTTCTATAGCTTGAGCATGCGTTTGGAAATAAGAAAAGCTTACTTCCCCCGTTTTTTAAAATCACATCTTCTAGAAGGTTTACATGATTTCTTAAAAAACATGAGTTTTTAGAAAATTTGTTTTATTTCATAAATGGAATCTACAAAGTATGCACATTCTACGTAATAACGACTTTCTATAGTTTGTGCATGCGTCCGGAAATAAGAAAAGCTTACTTCCACCGTTTTATAAAATCACAGCTTCTAGAAGGTTTACATGCTTTCGTAAAAAACACGAGTTTTTAGAAAATGTGGTTTATTTCATAAATGGAATCAACAAAGTATGCACATTCTATGTCATAATGACTTTCTATAGCTTGAGCATGCGTTTGGAAATAAAAAAAGTTTACTTCCCCCGTTTTTTAAAATCACAGCTTCTAGAAGGTTTACATGATTTCTTGAAAAACACGAGTTTTTAGAAAATGTGTTTTATTTCATAAATGGAATCTACAAAGTATGCATATTCTATGTCATAACGACTTTCTATAGTTTGCGCATGCGTCTGGAAATAAGAAAAGCTTACCTCCCCCGTTTTTTAAAATCACGGATTCTAGAAGGTTTACATGATTTCTTAAAAAACACGAGTTTTTAGAAAATGTGTTTTATTTCATTAAGGAATCAACAAAGTATGCACATTCTACGTCATAACGACTTTCGATAGTTTGCGCATGTGTTTGGAAATAAGAAAAGCTTACTTCCCCCGTTTTTTAAAATCACAGCTTCTAGAAGGTTTACATGATTTCTTAAAAAACACGAGTTTTTAGAAAATGTGTTTTATTTCATAAATGGAATCAAGAAAGTATGCACATTCTACATCATAACGACTTTCTATAGATTGAGCATGCGTTTGGAAATAAGAAAAGCTTACATCCCCCGTTTTTTAAAATCACAGCTTCTAGAAGGTTTACATGATTTCGTAAAAAACACGAGTTTTTAGAAAATGTGTTTTATTTCATAAATTGAATCTACAAAGTATGCACATTCTATGTTATAACGACTTTCTATAGTTTGCGCATGTGTCCGTAAATAAGAAAAACTTCCTTCCACCGTTTTTTAAAATTACAGCTTCTAGAAGGTTTACATGATCTCTTAAAAAACACGAGTTTTTAGAAAATGTGTTTTATTTTATAAATGGAATCAACAAAGTATGCACATTCTACGTCATAACGACTTTCTATAGCTTGAGCATGCGTTTGGAAATAAGAAAAGTTTACTTCCCCTGTTTTTTAAAATCACAGTATCTAGAAGGTTTACATGATTTCTTAAAAAACACGAGTTTTTAGAAAATGTGTTTTATTTCATAAATGGAATCTACAAAGTATGCACATTCTATGTCATAACGACTTTCTATAGTTTGCGCATGCGTCCAGAAATAAGAAAAGCTTACTTCCACCGTTTTTTAAAATCACAGCTTCTAGAAGGTTTACATTATTTCGTAAAAAACACGAGGTTTTAGAAAATGTGTTTTATTTCATAAATGGAATCTACAAAGTATGCACATTCTACATCATAACGACTTTCTATAGTTTGTGCATGCGTCCGGAAATAAGAAAAGCTTACTTCCCCCGTTTTTTAAAATCACAGCTTCTAGAAGGTTTACATGATTTCTTAAAAAACACGAGTTTTTAGAAAATGTGTTTTATTTCATAGATGGAATCTACAAAGTATGCACATTCTACGTCATAACGACTTTCTATAGTTTGCGCATACGTTTGGAAATAAGAAAAGCTTACTTCCCCCCTTTTTTAAAATCACATCTTCTAGAAGGTTTACATGATTTCTTAAAAAACACGAGTTTTTAGAAAAATTGTTTTATTTCATAAATGGAATCAACAAAGTATGCACATTCTACGTCATAATGACTTTCTATAGTTTGCGAATGCGTCCGGAAATAAGAAATGCTTACTTCCACCGTTTTTTAAAATCACAGCTTCTAGAAGGTTTACATGATAACTTAAAAAACACGAGTTTTTAGAAAATGTGTTTTATTTCATAAATGGAATCTCCAAAGTATGCACATTCTACGTCATAATGACTTTCTATAGTTTGCGCATGTGTCCAGAAATAAGAAAAGCTTACTTCCCCCGTTTTTTAAAACCGCAGCTTCTAGAATGTTTACATGATTTCGTAAAAAACAAGAGTTTTTAGAAAATGTGTTTTATTTCATAAATGGAATCTACAAAGTATGCACATTCTACGTCATAACGACTTTCTATAGTTTTTGAATGCCTCCGGAAAGAAGAAAAGCTTACTTCCACCGTTTTTTAAACTCACTGCTTCTAGAAGGTTTACATGATTTCGTAAAAAACACGAGTTTTTAGAAAATGTGTTTTATTTCATAAATGGAATCAACAAAGTATGCACATTCTACGTCATAACGACTTTCTATAGTTTTCGCATGCGTCCGGAAATAAGAAAAGCTTACTTCCAGCGTTTTTTAAAATCACAGCTTCTAAAAGGTTTACATGATTTCTTAAAAAACACAAGTTTTTAGAAAATGTGTTTTATTTCATCAATGGAATCAACAAAGTATGCACATTCTACGTCATAACGACTTTCTATAGTTTGCGCATTCGTCCGGAAATAAGAAAAGCTTACTTCCACCGTTTTTTAAAATCACATCTTCTAGAAGGTTTACATGATTTCGTAAAAAACACGAGTTTTTAGAAAATGTGTTTTATTTCATAAATGGAATAAACATAGTATGCACATTCTATGTCATAACGACTTTCTATAGTTTGCGCATGCGTCCAGAAATAAGAAAAGCTTACTTCCACCGTTTTTTTAAATCACAGCTTCTAGAAGGTTTACATGATTTCGAAAAAAACACGAGTTTTTAGAAAATGTGTTTTATTTCATAAAGGGAATCAACAAAGTATGCACATTCTACGTCATAACGAATTTCTATAGTTTGCGCATGAGTCCGGAAATAAGAAAAGCTTACTTCCACCGTTTTTTAAAATCACAGCTTCTAGAAGGTTTACATGATTTCGTAAAAAACACGAGTTTTTAGAAAATGTACTTTATTTCATAAATGGAATCTACAAAGTATGCACATTCTACATCATAACGACTTTCTATAGTTTGCGCATGCATCCGGAAATAAGAAAAGCTTACTTCCCCAATTTTTTAAAATCACAACTTCTAGAAGGTTTACATGATTTCTTAAAAAACATGAGTTTTTAGAAAATGTGTTTTATTTCATAAATGGAGTCAACAAAGGATGCACATTCTACGTCATAACGACTTTCTACAGTTTGCGCATGCGTTTGGAAATAAGAAAAGCTTACTTCCCCCGTTTTTTAAAATCACAGCTTCTAGAAGGTTTACATGATTTCTTAAAAAACACGAGTTTTTAGAAAATTTGTTTTATTTCATAAATGGAATCAAGAAAGTATGCACATTCTACATCATAACGACTTTCTATATTTTGCGCATTCGTCCGGAAATAAGAAAATCTTACTTCCACCGTTTTTTAAAATCACAGCTTGTAGAAGGTTTACATGAATTCGCAAAAAACATGAGTTTTTAGAAAATGTGTTTTATTTCATAAATGGAATCTACAAAGTATGCACATTCTACGTCATAACGACTTTCTATAGTTTGCGCATGCATCCGGAAATAAGAAAAGCTTACTTCCACAGTTTTTTGAAATCACAGCTTCTAGAAGGTTTACATGATTTCGTAAAAAAAACGAGTTTTTAGAAAATGTGTTTTATTTCATAAATGGAATCAAAAAAGTATGCACATTCTACGTCATAACGACTTTCTATAGTTTGCGCCTGCGTTTGGAAATAAGAGAAGCTTACTTTCCCCATTTTTTAAAATCACAGCTTCTAGAAGGATTACATGATTTCTTAAAAAACACGAGTTTTTAGAAAATGTGTTTTATTTCGTAAATGGAATCAACAAAGCATGCACATTCTACGTCATAAAAACTTTCTATAGTTTGCGCATGCGTCCGGAAATAAGAAAAGCTTACTTCCACCGTTTTTTAAAATCACAGCTTCTAGAAGGTTTACATGATTTCGTAAAAAACATGAGTTTTTAGAAAATGTGTTTTATTTCATAAATGGAATCTACAAAGTATGCACATTCTACGTCATAACGACTTTCTATAGTTTGTGCATGCGTTTGGAAATAAGGAAAGCTTACTTCCCCCGTTTTTTAAAATCACAGCTTCTAGAAGGTTTACATGATTTCTTAAAAAACACGAGTTTTTAGAAAATGTGTTTTATTTCATAAATGGAATCAACAAAGTGGGCACATTCTACGTCATAAGGACTTTCTATAGTTTGCGCATGCGTCCGTATATAAGAAAAGCTTACTTCCACCGTTTTTTAAAATCACAGCTTCTAGAAGGTTTACATGATTTCTTAAAAAACACGAGTTTTTAGAAAATGTGTTTTATTTCATAAATGGATTCAACAAAGTATGCACATTCTACGTCATAACGACTTTCTATAGTTTGCGCATTCCTCAAGAAATAAGAAAATCTTACTTCCACCGTTTTTTAAAATCTCAGCTTCTAGAAGGTTTACATGATTTCGTAAAAAACACGAGTTTTTAGAAAATGTGCATTATTTCATAAATGCAATCTACAAAGTATGCACATTCTACGTCATAACGACTTTCTATAGTTTGCGCATGCGTCCGGAAATAAGAAAAGCTTACTTCCCCCATTTTTTAAAATCACTGCTTCTTGAAGGTTTACATGATTTCTTAAAAAACATGAGTTTTTAAAAAATGTGTTTTATTTCATAAATGCAATCAAAAAAGTATGCACATTCTACGTCATAACGACTTTCTATAGTTTGCGCATGCGTTTGGAAATAAGAAAAACTTACTTCCCCCGTTTTTTAAAATCACAACTTCTAGAAGGTTTACATGATTTATTAAAAAACAGGAGTTTTTAGAAAATGTGTTTTATTTCATAAATGGAATCAACAAGGTATGCACATTCTATGTCATAACGACTTTCTATAGTTTGTGCATGCGTCCGGAAATAAGAAAAGCTTTCTTCCACCGTTTTTTAAAATTACGGCTTTTAGAAGGTTTACATGATTTCTTAAAAAACACGTGTTTTTAGAAAATATGTTTTATTTCATAAATGGAATCAACAAAGTATGCACATTCTACGTCATAACGGCTTTCTATAGTTTGCGCATGTGTCCGGAAATAATAAAAGCATACTTCCCCCGTTTTTTAAAATCACAGCTTCTAGGAGGTTTACATGATTTCGTAAAAAACACGAGTTTTTAGAAAATGTGTTTTATTTCATAAATGAAATCAACAAAGTATGCACATTCTACATCATAACGACTTTCTATAGTTTGCGCATGCGTTTGCAAAATAAAAAAAGCTTACTTCCCCCGTTTTTTAAAATCACAACTTCTAGAAGGTTTACATGGTTTCTTAAAAAACACGAGTTTTTAGAAAATGTGTTTTATTTCATAAATGGAATCATCAAAGTATGCACATTCTACGTCATAACGACTTTCTATAGTTTGCGCATTCGTCCAGAAATAAGAAAAGCTTACTTCCACCATTTTTTAAAATCACAGCTTCTAGCAGGTTTACATGATTTCGTAAAAAACGCGAGTTTTTAGAAAATGTGCTTTATTTCATAAATCGAATCTACAAAGTATGCACATTCTACGTCATAACGACTTTCTATAGTTTGCGCATGCGTCCGGAAATAAGAAAAGCTTACTTCCCCCGTTTTTCAAAATCACAGCTTCTAGAAGGTTTACATGATTTCTTAAGAAACACGAGTTTTTAGAAAATGTGTTTTATTTCATAAATGGAATCAACAAAGTATGCACATGCTACATCATAACGACTTTCTATAGTTTGCGCATGCATCCGGAAATAAGAAAAGGTTACTTCCCCCATTTTTTAAAATCACAGCTTCTAGGAGGTTTACATGATTTCTTAAAAAACACGAGTTTTTAGAAAATGTGTTTTATTTCATAAATGGAATCTACAAAGTATGCACATTCTACGTCATAACGACTTTCTATAGTTTGTGCATGCGTTTGGAAATAAGAAAAGCTTTCTTCCACCGTTTTTTTAAATCACGGCTTCTAGAAGGTTTACATGATTTCTTAAAAAACACGAGTTTTTAGAAAATGTGTTTTATTTCATAAATGGAATAAACATAGTATGCACATTCTATGTCATAACGACTTTCTATAGTTTGCGCATGCGTCCAGAAATAAGAAAAGCTTACTTCCACCGTTTTTTTAAATCACAGCTTCTAGAAGGTTTACATGATTTCGAAAAAAACACGAGTTTTTAGAAAATGTGTTTTATTTCATAAATGGAATCAACAAAGTGGGCACATTCTACGTCATAAGGACTTTCTATAGTTTGCGCATGCGTCCGTATATAAGAAAAGCTTACTTCCCCCGTTTTTAAAAATCACAGCTTGTAGGAGGTTTACATGATTTCTTAAAAAACACGAGTTTTTAGAAAATATGTTTTATTTCATAAATGAAATCAACAAAGTATGCACATTCTACGTCATAACGACTTTCTATAGTTTGCGCATGCGTTTGCAAAATAAGAAAAGCTTACTTCCCCCGTTTTTTAAAATCACAACTTCTAGAAGGTTTACATGATTTCTTAAAAAACGTGAGTTTTTAGAAAATGTGCTTTATTTCATAAATCGAATCTACAAAGTATGCACATTCTACGTCATAACAACTTTATATAGTTTGCGCATGCGTCCGGAAATAAGAAAAGCTTACTTCCCCCGTTTTTTAAAATCACAGCTTCTAGAAGGTTTACATGATTTCTTAAAAAACGTGAGTTTTTAGAAAATGTGTCTTATTTCTTAAATGCAATCAACAAATTATGCACATTCTACGTCATAACGACTTTCTATAGTTTGCGCATGCGTATCGAAATAAGAAAAGCTTACTTCCCCCGTTTTTTAAAATCACAGCTTCTAGAAGGTTTACATGATTTCTTAAAAAACACGAGTTTTTATAAAATGTGTTTTATTTCATAAATGGAATCAACAAAGTATGCACATTCTATCTCATAACGACTTTCTATAGTTTGCGCATGCGTCCGGAAATAAGAAAAGCTTACTTCCACTGTTTTTTAAAGTCACAGCTTCTAGAAGGTTTACATGATTTCTTAAAAAACACGAGTTTTTAGAAAATGTGTTTTATTTCATAAATGGAATCAACAAAGTATGCACATTCTACGTCATAACGACTTTCTATAGTTTGCGCATTCGTACGGAAATAAGAATATCTTACTCCCACCGTTTTTTAAAATCACAGCTTCTAGAAGGTTTACATGATTTCTTAAAAAACACGAGTTTTTAGAAAATGTGTTTTATTTCATAAATGGAATCTACAAAGTATGCACATTCTACGTCATAACGACTTTCTATAGTTTGCGCATGCGTTTGGAAATAAGAAAAGCTTACTTCCCCCGTTTTTTAAAATCTCAACTTCTAGATGGTTTACATGATTTCTTAAAAAAAACGAGTTTTTAGAAAATGTGTTTTATTTCATAAATCGAATCAACAAAGTATGCACATTCTAAGTCATAACGACTTTCTATAGATTGCGCATTCGTCCAGAAATAAGAAAAGCTTACTTCCACCGTTTTTTAAAATCACAGCTTCTAGAAGGTTTACATGATTTCTTAAAAAACACGAGTTTTTAGAAAATGTGTTTTATTTCATAAATGGAATCAATAAAGTATGCACATTCTATGTCATAAGGACTTTCTATAGTTTGCGCATGTGTCCGGAAATAAGAAAAGCTTACTTCCACCGTTTTTTAAAATCACAGGTTCTAGAAGTTTTACATGATTTCTTAAAAAACACGAGTTTTTAGAAAATGTGTTTTATTTCATAAATGGATTCAACAAGGTATGCACATTCTATGTCATAACGACTTTCTATAGTTTGTGCATGCGTCCAGAAATAAGAAAAGCTTTCTTCCACCGTTTTTTAAAATCACGGCTTCTAGAAGGTTTACATGATTTCTTAAAAAACACGAGTTTTTAGAAAATGTGTTTTATTTCATAAATGGAATCAAAAAAGTATGCACATTCTACGTCATAACGACTTTCTATAGTTTGCGCATGCGTTTGGAAATAAGAAAAGCTTACTTCCCCCGTTTTTAAAAATCACAGCTTCTAGAAGGTTTACATGATTTCTTAAAAAACACAAGTTTTTAGAAAATGTGTTTTATTTCATAAATGGAATCAACAAAGTATGCACATTCTACGTCATAACGACTTTCTATAGTTTGCGCATTCGTCCAGAAATAAGAAAAGCTTACTTGCACTGTTTTTTAAAATAACAGCTTCTAGAAGGTTTACATGATTTCTTAAAAAACACGAGTTTTTAGAAAATGTGTATTATTTCATAAATGGAATCAACAAAGTATGCACATTCTACATCATCAAGACTTTCTATAGTTTGCGCATTCATCCGGAAATAAGAAAAGCTTACTTCCCCCATTTTTTAAAATCACAGCTTCTAGAAGGTTTACATGATTTCTTAAGAAACACGAGTTTTTAGAAAATGTGTTTTATTTCATTAATGGAATCAACAAAGTATGCACATTCTTCGTCATAACGACTTTCTGTAGTTTGCGCATGCATCCGTAAATAAGAAAAGGTTACTTCCCCGTTTTTTAAAATCACAACTTCTAGAAGGTTTACATCATTTCGTAAAAAACATGAGCTTTTAGAAAATGTGTTTTATTTCAGAAATGGAATCAACAAAGTATGCACATTCTACGTCATAACGACTTTCTATAGTTTGCGCATGCGTCCGGAAATAAGGAAAGCTTACTTCCACCGTTTTTTAAAATCACAGCTTCTAGAAGGTTTACATGATTTCTTAAAAAACACGAGTTTTTAGAAAATGTGTTTTATTTCATAAATGGAATCAACAAGGTATGCACATTCTATGTCATAACGACTTTCTATAGTTTGTGCATGCGTCCGGAAATAAGAGAAGCTTTCTTCCACCGTTTTTTAAAATCACGGCTTCTAGAAGGTTTACATGATTTCTTAAAAAACATGAGTTTTTAGAAAATGTGTTTTATTTCATAAATGGAATCAACAAAGTATGCACATTCTACGTCATAACGACTTTCTATAGTTTGCACATGTGTCTGGAAATAAGAAAAGCTTACTTCCCCCGTTTTTAAAAATCACAGCTTCTAGGAGGTTTACATGATTTCTTAAAAAACACGAGTTTGTAGAAAATGTGTTTTATTGCATAAATGAAATCAACAAAGTATGCACATTCTACGTCATAACGAATTTCTATAGTTTTCGCATGCGTTTGCAAAATAAGAAAAGCTTACTTCCCCCGTTTTTTAAAATCACAACTTCTAGAAGGTTTACATGATTTCATAAAAAACGCGAGTTTTTAGAAAATGTGCTTTATTTCATAAATCGAATCTACAAAGTATGCACATTCTACGTCATAACGACTTTCTATAGTTTGCGCATGCATCCGGAAATAAGAAAAGCTTACTTCCCTCGTTTTTTAAAATCACAGCTTCTAGAAGGTTTACATGATTTCTTAAGAAACACGAGTTTTTAGAAAATGTGTTTTATTTCATAAATGGAATCAACAAAGTATGCACATGCTACGTCATAACGACTTTCTATAGTTTGCGCATGCATCCGGAAATAAGAAAAGGTTACTTCCCCCATTTTTTAAAATCACAACTTCTAGGAGGTTTACATGATTTCTTAAAAAACACGAGTTTTTAGAAAATGTGTTTTATTTCATAAATGCAATCAACAAAGTATGCACATTCTACGTCATAACGACTTTCTATAGTTTGCGCATGCGTCCGGAAATAAGAAAAGCTTACTTCCCCCGTTTTTAAAAATCACACCTTCTAGGAGGTTTACATGATTTCTTAAAAAACACGAGTTTTTAGAAAATGTGTTTTATTTCATAAATGCAATCAACAAAGTATCCACATTCTACGTCATAACGACTTTCTATAGTTTGCGCATGCGTATCGAAATAAGAAAAGCTTACTTCCCCCGTTTTTTAAAATCACAGCTTCTAGAAGGTTTACATGATTTCATAAAAAACACGGGTTTTTATAAAATGTGTTTTATTTCATAAATGGAATCAACAAAGTATGCACATTCTACGTCATAACGACTTTCTATAGTTTGCACATGCGTCCGGAAATAAGAAAAGCTTACTTCCACTGTTTTTTAAAATCACAGCTTCTAGAAGGTTTACATGATTTCTTAAAAAACACGAGGTTTAAGAAAATGTGTTTTATTTCTTAAATGGAATCAACAAGGTATGCACATTCTACGTCATAACGACTTTCTATAGTTTGCGCATTCGTCCGAAAATAAGAAAATCTTACTCCCACCGTTTTTTAAAATCACAGCTTCTAGAAGGTTTACATGATTTCGTAAAAAACACGAGTTTTTAGAAAATGTGTTTTATTTCATAAATGGAATCTACAAAGTATGCACATTCTACGTCATAACGACTTTCTATAGTTTGCGCATGCGTTTGGAAATAAGAAAAGCTTACTTCCCCCGTTTTTTAAAATCACAACTTCTAGATGGTTTACATGATTTCTTAAAAAACACGAGTTTTTAGAAAATGTGTTTTATTTCATAAATGGAATCAACAAAGTATGCACATTCTACGTCATAACGACTTTCTATAGTTTGCGCATTCGTCCAGAAATAAGAAAAGCTTACTTCCACCGTTTTTTAAAATCACAGCTTCTAGAAGGTTTACATGGTTTCTTAAAAAACACGAGTTTTTAGAAAATGTGTTTTATTTCATAAATGGAATCAACAAAGTATGCACATTCTACGTCATAAGGACTTTCTATAGTTTGCGCATGTGTCCGGAAATAAGAAAAGCTTACTTCCACCGTTTTTTAAAATCACAGGTTCTAGAAGTTTTACAAGATTTCTTAAAAAACACGAGTTTTTAGAAAATGTGTTTTATTTCATAAATGGATTCAGCAAGGTATGCACATTCTATGTCATAACGACTTTCTATAGTTTGTGCATGCGTCCGGAAATAAGAAAAGCTTTCTTCCACCGTTTTTTAAAATCACGGCTTCTAGAAGGTTTACATGATTTCTTAAAAAACACGAGTTTTTAGAAAATGTGTTTTATTTCATAAATGGAATAAACAAAGTATGCACATTCTACGTCATAACGACTTTCTATAGTTTGCGCATGTGTCCGGAAATAAGAAAAGCTTACTTCTCCCGTTTTTAAAAATCACAGCTTCTAGGAGGTTTACATGATTTCTTAAAAAACACGAGTTTTTAGAAAATGTGTTTTATTTCATAAATGAAATCAACAAAGTATGCACATTCTACGTCATAATGACTTTCTATAGTTTGCGCATGCGTTTGCAAAATAAGAAAAGCTTACTTCCCCCATTTTTTAAAATCACAACTTCTAGAAGATTTACATGATTTCTTAAAAAACACGAGTTTTTAGAAAATGTGTTTTATTTCATAAATGGAATCATCAAAGTATGCACATTCTACGTCATAACGACTTTCTATAGTTTGCGCATTCGTCCAGAAATAAGAAAAGCTTACTTCCACCGTTTTTTAAAATCACAGCTTCTAGAATGTTTACATGATTTCGTAAAAAACGCGAGTTTTTAGAAAATGTGCTTTATTTCATAAATCGAATCTACAAAGTATGCACATTCTACGTCATAACGACTTTCTATAGTTTGCGCATGCGTCCGGAAATAAGAAAAGCTTACTTCCCCCGTTTTTTAAAATCACAGTTTCAAGAAGGTTTACATGATTTCTTAAGAAACACGAGTTTTTAGAAAATGTGTTTTATTTCATAAATGGAATCAACAAAGTATGCACATGCTACGTCATAACGACTTGATATAGTTTGCGCATCCATCCGGAAATAAGAAAAGGTTACTTCCCCCGTTTTTTAAAATCACAGCTTCTAGGAGGTTTACATGATTTCTTAAAAAACATGAGTTTTTAGAAAATGTGTTTTATTTCATAAATGCAATCCACAAAGTATGCACATTCTACGTCATAACGACTTTCTATAGTTTGCGCATGCGTCCGGAAATAAGAAAAGCTTACTTTCCCCGTTTTTAAAAATCACACCTTCTAGGAGGTTTACATGATTTCTTAAAAAACACGAGTTTTTAGAAAATGTGTTTTATTTCATAAATGCAATCAACAAAGTATGCACATTCTACGTCATAACGAATTTCTATAGTTTGCGCATGCGTATCGAAATAAGAAAAGCTTACTTCCACCGTTTTTAAAAATCACACCTTCTAGAAGGTTTACATGATTTCTTAAAAAACACGAGTTTTTATAAAATGTGTTTTATTTCATAAATGGAATCAACAAAGTATGCACATTCTACGTCATAACGACTTTCTATAGTTTGCACATGCGTCCGGAAATAAGAAAAGCTTACTTCCACTGTTTTTTAAAATCACGGCCTCTAGAAGGTTTACATGATTTCTTAAAAAACATGAGTTTTTAGAAAATGTGTTTTATTTCATAAATGGAATCAACAAAGTATTCACATTCTACGTCATAACGACTTTCTATAGTTTGCGCATTCGTCCGGAAATAAGAAAATGTTACTTCCACTGTTTTTTAAAATCACAGCTTCTAGAAGGTTTACATGATTTCGTAAAAAACACGAGTTTTTAGAAAATGTGTTTTCTTTCATAAATGGAATCTACAAAGTATGCACATTCTACGTCATAACGACTTTCTATAGTTTGCGCATGCATCCGGAAATAAGAAAAGCTTACTTCCACGATTTTTCAAATCACAGCTTCTAGAAGGTTTACAAGATTTCGTAAAAAACACGAGTTTTTAGAAAATGTGTTTTATCTCATAAATGGAATCTACAAAGTATGCACATTCTACATCATAACGACTTTCTATAGTTTGCGCATTCGTCCGGAAATAAGAAAATCTTACTTCCACCGTTTTTTAAAATCACAGCTTCTAGAAATTTTACATGATTTCTTAAAAAACATGAGTTTTTAGGAAATGTGTTTTATTTCATAAATGGAATCAACAAAGTATGCACATTCTACGTCATACCAACTTTCTATAGTTTGCGCATGCGTTTGGAAATAAGAAAAGCTTACTTCCCCTGTTTTTTAAAATCACAGCTTCTAGAAGGTTTACATGATTTCTTAAAAAACACGAGTTTTTAGAAAATGTGTTTTATTTCATAAATGGAATCAACAAAGTATGCACATTCTACGTCATAACGACTTTCTATAGTTTGCGCATGCGTCCGGAAATAAGAAAAGCTTACTTCCACCGTTTTTTTAAATCACAGCTTCTAGAAGGTTTACATGATTTCGTAAAAAACACGAGTTTTTAGAAAATGTGTTTTATTTCATAAATGTTATCAACAATGTATGCACATTCTACATCATAACGACTTTCTATAGTTTGTGCATGCGTCCAGAAATAAGAGAAGCTTTCTTCCACCATTTTTTAAAATCACGGCTTCTAGAAGGTTTACATGATTTCTTAAAAAACATGAGTTTTTAGAAAATGTGTTTTATTTCATAAATGGAATCAACAAAGTATGCACATTCTATGTCATAACGACTTTCTATAGTTTGCGCATGTGTCTGGAAATAAGAAAAGCTTACTTCCCTCGTTTTTAAAAATCACAGCATCTAGGAGGTTTACATGATTTCTTAAAAAACACGAGTTTGTAGAAAATGTGTTTTATTTCATAAATGAAATCAACAAAGTATGCACATTCTACGTCATAACGAATTTCTATAGTTTGCGCATGCGTTTGCAAAATAAGAAAAGCTTACTTCCCCCGTTTTTTAAAATCACAACTTCTAGAAGGTTTACATGATTTCATAAAAAACGCGAGTTTTTAGAAAATGTGCTTTATTTCACAAATCGAATCTACAAAGTATGCACATTCTACGTCATAACGACTTTCTATAGTTTGCGCATGCGTCCGGAAGTAAGAAAAGCTTACTTCCCCCGTTTTTTAAAATCACAGCTTCTAGAAGGTTTACATGATTTCTTAAGAAACACGAGTTTTTAGAAAATGTGTTTTATTTCATAAATGGAATCAACAAAGTATGCACATGCTATGTCATAACGACTTTCTATAGTTTGCGCATGCATCCCGAAATAAGAAAAGGTTACTTCCCCCGTTTTTTAAAATCACAGCTTCTACGAGGTTTACATGATTTCTTAAAAAACACGAGTTTTTAGAAAATGTGTTTTATTTCATAAATGCAATCAACAAAGTATGCACATTCTACGTCATAACGACTTTCTATAGTTTGCGCATGCGTCCGAAAATAAGAAAAGCTTACTTCCCCCGTTTTTAAAAATCACACCTTCTAGGAAGTTTACATGATTTCTTAAAAAACACGAGTTTTTAGAAAATGTGTTTTATTTCATAAATGCAATCAACAAAGTATCTACATTCTACGTCATAACGACTTTCTATATTTTGCGCATGCGTATCGAAATAAGAAAAGCTTACTTCCCCCGTTTTTTAAAATCACAGCTTCTAGAAGGTTTACATGATTTCTTAAAAAACACGAGTTTTTACAAAATGTGTTTTATTTCATAAATGGAATCAACAAAGTATGCACATTCTACGTCATAACGACTTTCTATAGTTTGCACATGCGTCCGGAAATAAGACAAGCTTACTTCAACTGTTTTTTAAAATCACAGCTTCTAGAAGGTTTACATGATTTCTTAAAAAACACGAGTTTTAAGAAAATGTGTTTTATTTCATAAATGGAATCAACAAAGTATGCACATTCTACGTCATAACGACTTTCTATAGTTACCGCATTCGTCCGGAAATAAGAAAATCTTACTCCCACCGTTTTTTAAAATCACAGCTTCTAGAAGGTTTACATGATTTCGTAAAAAACACGAGTTTTTAGAAAATGTGTTTTATTTCATAAATGGAATCTAAAAAATATGCACATTCTACGTCATAACGACTTTCTATAGTTTGCGCATGCGTTTGGAAATAAGAAAAGCTTACTTCCCCCGTTTTTTAAAATCACAACTTCTAGATGGTTTACATGATTTCTTAAAAAACACGAGTTTTTAGAAAATGTGTTTTATTTCATAAATGGAATCAACAAAGTATGCACATTCTACGTCATAACGACTTTCTATAGTTTGCGCATTCGTCCAGAAATAAGAAAAGCTTACTTCCACAGTTTTTTAAAATCACAGCTTCTAGAAGGTTTACATGGTTTCTTAAAAAACACGAGTTTTTAGAAAATGTGTTTTATTTCATAAATGGAATCAACAAAGTATGCACATTCTACGTCATAAGGACTTTCTATAGTTTGCGCATGTGTCCGGAAATAAGAAAAGCTTACTTCCACCGTTTTTTAAAATCACAGGTTCTAGAAGTTTTACATGATTTCTTAAAAAACACGAGTTTTTAGAAAATGTGTTTTATTTCATAAATGGATTCAACAAGGTATGCACATTCTATGTCATAACGACTTTCTATAGTTTGTGCATGCGTCCGGAAATAAGAAAAGCTTTCTTCCACCGTTTTTTAAAATCACGGCTTCTAGAAGGTTTACATGATTTCTTAAAAAACACGAGTTTTTAGAAAATGTGTTTTATTTCATAAATGGAATCAACAAAGTATGCACATTCTACGTCATAACGACTTTCTATAGTTTGCGCATGTGTCCGGAAATAAGAAAAGCTTAGTTCCCCCGTTTTTAAAAATCAAAGCTTCTAGGAGGTTTACATGATTTCTTAAAAAACACGAGTTTTTAGAAAATGTGTTTTATTTCATAAATGAAATCAACAAAGTATGCACATTCTACGTCATAACGACTTTCTATAGTTTTTCGCATGCGTTTGCAAAATAAGAAAAGATCACTTCCCCCGTTTTTTAAAATCACAACTTCTAGAAGATTTACATCATTTCTTAAAAAACACGAGTTTTTAGAAAATGTGTTTTATTTCATAAATGGAATCATGAAAGTATGCACATTCTACGTCATAACGACTTTCTATAGTTTGCGCATTCGTCCAGAAATAAGAAAAGCTTACTTCCACCGTTTTTTAAAATCACAGCTTCTAGAAGGTTTACATGATTTCCTAAAAAACGCGAGTTTTTAGAAAATGTGCTTTATTTCATAAATCGAATCTACAAAGTATGCACATTCTACGTCATAACGACTTTCTATAGTTTGCGCATGCGTCCGCAAATAAGAAAAGCTTACTTCCCCCGTTTTTTAAAATCACAGCTTCAAGAAGGTTTACATGATTTCTTAAGAAACACGAGTTTTTAGAAAATGTGTTTTATTTCATAAATGGAATCAACAAACTATGCACATGCTACGTCATAACGACTTGATATAGTTTGCGCATGCATCCGGAAAAAAGAAAAGGTTACTTCCCCCGTTTTTTAAAATCACAGCTTCTAGGAGGTTTACATGATTTCTTAAAAAACACGAGTTTTTAGAAAATGTGTTTTATTTCATAAATGCAATCCACAAAGTATGCACATTCTATGTCATAACGACTTTCTATAGTTTGCGCATGCGTCCGGAAATAAGAAAAGCTTACTTTCCCCGTTTTTAAAAATCACACCTTCTAGGAGGTTTACATGATTTCTTAAAAAACACGAGTTTTTAGAAAATGTGTTTTATTTCATAAATGCAATCAACAAAGTATGCACATTCTACGTCATAACGACTTTCTATAGTTTGCGCATGCGTATCGAAATAAGAAAAGCTTACTTCCACCGTTTTTAAAAATCACACCTTCTAGAAGGTTTACATGATTTCTTAAAAAACACGAGTTTTTATAAAATGTGTTTTATTTCATAAATGGAATCAACATAGTATGCACATTCTACGTCATAACGACTTTCTATAGTTTGCACATTCGTCCGGAAATAAGAAAATCTTACTTCCACCGTTTTTTAAAATCACAGCTTCTAGAAGGTTTACATGATTTTGAAAAAAACACGAGTTTTTAGAAAATGTGTTTTATTTCATAAATGGAATCAACAAAGTATGCACATTATATGTCATAACGACTTTCTATAGTTTGCGCATTCATCCGGAAATAAGAAAAGCTTACTTCCACAGTTTTTTAAAATCACAGCTTCTAGAAGGTTTACATGATTTCATAAAAAATACGAGTTTTTAGAAAATGTACTTTATTTCATAAATGGAATCTACAAAGTATGCACATTCTACGTCATAACGACTTTCTATAGTTTGCGCATGCGTCCGGAAATAAGAAAAGCTTACTTCCCCCGTTTTTTAAAATCACAACTTCTAGAAGGTTTACATGATTTCTTAAAAAACATGAGTTTTTAGAAAATGTGTTTTATTTCATAAATGGAGTCAACAAAGTATGCACATTCTACGTCACAACGATTTTATATAGTTTGCGCATGCGTTTGGAAATAAGAAAAGCTTACTTCCCCCGTTTTTTAAAATCACAGCTTCTAGAAGGTTTACATGATTTCTTAAAAAACACGACTTTTTAGAAAATGTGTTTTATTTCATAAATGGAATCAACAAACTATGCACATTCTACATCATAACGACTTTCTATAGTTTGCGCATGCGTCCGGAAATAAGAAAAACTTACTTCCACTGTTTTTTAAAATAACAGCTTCTAGAAGGTTTACATGATTTCTTAAAAAACACGAGTTTTTAGAAAATGTGTTTTATTTCATAAATGGAATCAACAAAGTTTGCACATTCTACGTCATAACGACTTTCTATAGTTTGCGCATGCGTTTGGAAATAAGACAAGCTTACTTCCCCCGTTTTTTAAAATCACACCTTCTAGAAGGTTTACATGATTTCTTAAAAAACATGAGTTTTTAGAAAATGTGTTTTATTTCATAAATGGAATCAACAAAGTATGCACATTCTACGTCATAACGACTTTCTATAGTTTGCGCATTCGTCCAGAAATAAGAAAAGCTTACTTCAATCGTTTTTTAAAATCACAGCTTCTAGAAGGTTTACATGATTTCGTAAAAAACGCGAGTTTTTAGAAAATGTGCTTTATTTCATAAATGGAATCTACAAAGTATGCACATTCTACGTCGTAACGACTTTCTATAGTTTGCGCATGCGTCCGGAAATAAGAAAAGCTTACTTCCCCCATTTTTTAAAATCACAGCTTCTAGAAGGTTTACATGATTTCTTAAGAAACACGAGTTTTTAGAAAATGTGTTTTATTTCATAAATGGAATCAACAAAGTATGCACATTCTTCGTCATAACGACTTTCTGTAGTTTGCGCATGCATCCGGAAATAAGAAAAGGTTACTTCCCCGTTTTTTAAAATCACAACTTCTAGAAGGTTTACATGATTTCGTAAAAAACATGAGTTTTTAGAAAATGTGTTTTATTTCATAAATGGAATCAACAAAGTATGCACATTCTACGTCATAACGACTTTCTATAGTTTGCGCATGCGTCCGGAAATAAGGAAAGCTTACTTCCACCATTTTTTAAAATCACAGCTTCTAGAAGGTTTAGATGATTTCTTAAAAAACACGAGTTTTTAGAAAATGTGTTTTATTTCATCAATGGAATGAACAAAGTATGCACATTCTACGTCATAAAGACTTTCTATAGTTTGCGCGTTCGTCCGGAAATAAGAAAATCTTACTTCCACCGTTTTTTAAAATCACAGCTTCTAGAAGGTTTACATGGTTTCTTAAAAAACACGAATTTTTAGAAAATGTGTTTTATTTCATAAATGGAATCAACAAAGTATGCACATTCTACGTCATAACGACTTTCTATAGTTTGCGCATGCGTTTAGAAATAAGAAAAGCTTACTTCCCCCGTTTTTTAAAATCACAGCTTCTAGAAGGTTTTACATGATTTCGTAAAAAACACGAGTTTTTAGAAAATGTGTTTTATTTCATAAATGGAATCTACAAAGTATGCACATTCTACGTCATAACGACTTTCTATAGTTTGCGCATGCATCCGGAAATAAGAAAAGCTTACTTCCACCATTTTTCAAATCACAGCTTCTAGAAGGTTTACAAGATTTCGTAAAAAACACGAGTTTTTAGAAAATGTGTTTTATTTCATCAATGTAATATACAAAGTATGCACATTCTACATCATAACAACTTTCTATATTTTGCGCATTCGTCCGGAAATAAGAAAATCTTACTTCCACCGTTTTTTAAAATCACAGCTTCTAGAAGGTTTACATGATTTCTTAACAAACACGAGTTTTTAGAAAATGTGTTTTATTTCATAAATGGAATCAACAAAGTATGCACATTCTTCGTCATAACGACTTTCTATAGTTTGCGCATGCATCCAGAAATAAGAAAAGGTTACTTCCCCGTTGTTTAAAATCACAGCTTCTAGAAGGTTTACATGATTTCTTAAAAAACACGAGGTTTTAGAAAATGTGTTTTATTTCATAAATGTAATCTACAAAGTATGCACATTCTACATCATAACGACTTTCTATAGTTTGCGCATGCGTCCAGAAATAAGGAAAGCTTACTTCCACCGTTTTTTCAAATCACAACTTCTAGAAGGTTTACATGATTTCTTAAAAAACACGAGTTTTTAGAAAATGTGTTTTATTTCATAAATGGAGTCAACAAAGTATGCACATTCTACGTCATAAAGACTTTCTATAGTTTGCGCATTCATCCGGAAATAAGAAAATCTTACTTCCACTGTTTTTCAAAATCACAGCTTCTAGAAGGTTTACATGATTTTGTAAAAAACACGAGTTTTTAGAAAATGTGTTTTATTTCATAAATGGAATCTACAAAGTATGCACATTCTACGTCATAACGACTTTCTATAGTTTGCGCATGCATCTGGAAATAAGAAAAGCTTACTTCCACCGTTTTTTGAAATCACAGCTTCTACAAGGTTTACATGATTTCGTAAAAAACACGAGTTTTTAGAAAATGTGTTTTATTTCATAAATATTATCATCAAAGTATGCACATTCTACGTCATAACGACTTTCTATAGTTTGCGCATGCATTTGGAAAAAAGAAAAGCTTACTTCCCCCGTTTTTTATAATCACAACTTCTAGAAGGTTTACATGATTTCTTTAAAAACACGAGTTTTTAGAAAATGTCTTTTATTTCATAAATGAAATCAACAAAGTATGCACATTCTACGTCATAAGGACTTCCTATAGTTTGCTTATTTGTACAGAAATAAGAAAAGCTTACTTCCACCGTTTTTTAAAATCACAGCTTCTAGAAGGTTTATATGATTTCGTAAAAAACACGAGTTTTTAGAAAATGTGCTTTATTTCATAAATGGAATCTACAAAGTATGCACATTCTACGTCATAACGACTTTCTATAGTTTGCGCATGCGTCCGGAAATAAGAAAAGCTTACTTCCCCCGTTTTTTAAAATCACAGCTTCTAGAAGGTTTACGTGATTTCATAAAAAACACGAGTTTTTAGAAAATGTGTTTTATTTCATAAATGTAATCTACAAAGTATGCACATTCTACGTCATAACGACTTTCTATAGTTTGGGCATGCGTCCGGAAAAAAGAAAAGCTTACTTCCACCGTTTTTAAAAATCACAGCTTCTAGGAGGTTTACATGATTTCTTAAAAAACACGAGTTTTTAGAAAATGTGTTTTATTTCATAAATGGAATCAACAAAGTATGCACATTCTACGTCATAACGACTTTCTATAGTTTGCGCATGCGTTTGGAAATAAGAAAAGCTTACTTCCCCCGTTTTTTAAAATCACAGCTTCGAGAAGGTTTACATGATTTCTTAAAAAACACGAGTTTTTATAAAATGTGTTCTATTTCATAAATGGAATCAACAAAGTATGCACATTCTACGTCATAACGACTTTCTATAGTTTGCGCATGTGTCCGGAAATAAGAAAAGCTTACTTCCACCATTTTTTAAAATCACAGCTTCTAGAAGGTTTACATGATTTCTTAAAAAACACGAGTTTTTAGAAAATGTGTTTTATTTCATAAATGGAATCAACAAAGTATGCACATTCTACGCCATAACGACTTTCTATAGTTTGCGCATTCGTCCGGAAATAAGAAAATCTTACTTCCATCGTTTTTTAAAATCACAGCTTCTAGAAGGTTTACATGATTTACTAAAAAACGCGAGTTTTTAGAAAATGTGCTTTATTTCATAAATCGAATCTACAAAGTATGCACATTCTACGTCATAACGACTTTCTATAGTTTGCGCATGCGTCCGCAAATAAGAAAAGCTTACTTCCCCCGTTTTTTAAAATCACAGCTTCAAGAAGGTTTACATGATTTCTTAAGAAACACGAGTTTTTAGAAAATGTGTTTTATTTCATAAATGGAATCAACAAACTATGCACATGCTACGTCATAACGACTTGATATAGTTTGCGCATGCATCCGGAAATAAGAAAAGGTTACTTCCC
Organism: Larix kaempferi; assembly: GCA_027924585.1. Classification (NCBI taxonomy): domain Eukaryota; kingdom Viridiplantae; phylum Streptophyta; class Pinopsida; order Pinales; family Pinaceae; genus Larix; species Larix kaempferi. The sequence continues at coordinate 41,634,391 of BSBM01000217.1, forward strand.
CCGTTTTTTAAAATCACAGCTTCTAGGAGGTTTACATGATTTCTTAAAAAACACGAGTTTTTAGAAAATGTGTTTTATTTCATAAATGCAATCCACAAAGTATGCACATTCTACGTCATAACGACTTTCTATAGTTTGCGCATGAATTTGGAAACAAGAAAAGCTTACTTCCCCCGTTTTTTGAAATCACAGCTTCTAGAAGGTTTACATGATTTCTTAAAAAACGCGAGTTTTTAGAAAATGTGTTTTATTTGATAAATGGAATCTACAAAGTATGCACATTCTACATCATAACGACTTTCTATAGTTTCCGCGTGCGTCCGGAAATAAGAAAGGCTTACTTCCACCGTTTTTTAAAATCACAGCTTCTAGAAGGTTTACATGATTTCTTAAAAAACACGAGTTTTTAGAAAATGTGTTTTATTTCATAAATGGAATCAACAAAGTATGCACATTCTACGTCATAACGACTTTCTATAGTTTGCGCATGCGTCCGGAAATAAGAAAAGCTTACTTCCACCATTTTTTAAAATCACAGCTTCTAGAAGGTTTACATGATTTCGTAAAAAAAATGAGTTATTAGAAAATGTGTTTTATTTCATAAATGGAATCAACAAAGTATGCACATTCTACGTCATAACGACATTCTATAGTTTGCGCATTCATCCGGAAATAAGAAAAGCTTACTTCCACCATTTTTTAAAATCACAGCTTCTAGAAGGTTTACATGATTTTGTAAAAAACATGAGCTTTTGGAAAATGTGTTTTATTTCATAAATGGAATCTACAAAGTATGCACATTCTACGTCATAACGACTTTCTATAGTTTGTGCATGCGTCCGGAAATATGAAAAGCTTACTTCCACCGTTTTTTGAAATCACAGCTTCTAGAAGGTTTACATGATTTCGTAAAAAACACGAGTTTTTAGAAAATGTGTTTTATTTCATAAACGGAATCAACAAAGTATGCACATTCTACGTCATAACGACTTTCTATAGTTTGCGCATTCGTCCGGAAATAAGAAAAGGTTAATTCCACCGTTTTTTAAAATCACAGCTTCTAGAAGGTTTACATGATTTCGTAAAAAACACGTTTTTAGAAAATGTGTTTTATTTCATAAATGGAATCTACAAAGTATGCACATTCTACGTCATAACGACTTTCTATTGTTTGCGCATGCGTCCGGAAATAAGAAAAGCTTACTTCCACCGTTTTTTGAAATCACAGCTTCTAGAAGGTTTACATGATGTCTTAAAAAACACGAGTTTTTAGAAAATGTGTTTTATTTCATAAATGGAATCAACAAAGTATGCACATTCTACGTCATAACGACTTTCTATAGTTTGCGCATACGTCCGGAAATAAGAAAACCTTACTTCCACCGTTTTTTGAAATCACAGCTTCTAGAAGGTTTACAAGATTTCGTAAAAAACTCGAGTTTTTAGAAAATGTGTTTTATTTCATAAATGTAATCTACAAAGTATGCACATTCTACGTCATAACGACTTTCTATAGTTTGCGCATTTGTCCGGAAATAAAACAAGCTTACTTCACCCTTATTATTATCATTAATATTATTATTATTGTGTTTGTAATCATTCTGGTGAGGAGCTCAAGGCCAAGGCCCCACCAGAGAATGATGTGTGTTATGGTATCTACTTACTTAAATTGTAGACCTAGGTCATTAAAAGTTATGAGTGTTGTCGTAAGCACTTTAGTTAAGTTATTGGTTAAATCCTAGTAAAGGATACCAAAGACACCTTTTAGTTTTCGAAAGGCGGTGAAAGGATTTCTAAGGACCTAATTATCAACACTTGGATAACTATTTTATCCTAAGTAAGCTATGACCCTAGATAAGAAAAAAGGAGAGGGGCATTCATTACTTTAAAGAGACAATTAAAAGATGCATATATCATTAAAATAATATATATATATATATTAGAAGATGGTTACTCTCCTCATTTTTGACAAACAAAAGAGTAGTGGGATGCATATGAATAATATGTATAATAAGGACAACAAACCATTATTATTGAAGGAAAAAGAAGCTTACTTTATAGATTAGGGTTAGTATTTGAAGTAGAAAGTTATACTTCTAACCTTTGATAAAACTAAAAGGAGTCAATCCTTAATCCCTAAAATAGAATTTGAATAACTATGTATAAATAAAATAAGGGTCTTCATGATGGAGCACCCCACTATATGTCAAACGCCCATTGTTAAGTTGAGTGATGGTCGGAGGGACAACCACTCCGATTCTTTAAATATCTTGTCACCACGATGTCGAGTTTAATTATTAGAGTATCCCTTGTTTTCATCTCATTCATGCGATCATGATGTTGTTTTAATTTTGGGATTGTTGAGCACTCAACCCCGAACCTCTTATCACTCGCTCAGTTATTGAGCACGACACTCATTGACCTCCCACTCATCATTTTAATGTGAGGAATCAAACTGTTTTCATTACAACCTTTTTATGAAGGAACGCCTTCTCCTAGATGGATGCCACATGTTCCATACTGTAAGCCAAGAGTGAGTGGTGGTGAACCGCCGTTAAATAGTTAGTAGATACTTCTTTCTTTAAGAAAAGAGAGGAGAGTTTTGTCTTGCGAAACGCTCGAAGAAGAAGGGGTAAGCAGTTAGGAGAAACTCTCAAGCTGTGTAATGACGGCGAGTACATGGGAGGTGAGATTAGTTTGTTGAGAGAAATTAGGGGCTGTCTCCATAATGGAGCATTATTTCATAATTTGATGCCGCCACTTGTTTCTTGGGACGAGCCAAGTGTTGGTCGTTCTTTTTGGGTGATACTCCTTCATAAAGGAAGGGAAATTTCGAGGGGGAGGGACGACCACGGGAGCGAGCAAGGTCTGGAACCTCTGCAATCAAAGTAAGTAAGCTCGGACTCCTATAATCGTATAAGGGTATACCTGGAAGCTCTTATAGATAGCATAAGCCCAGAATGGGGATCCTGGAAAAGAGACTCATCACGATATAGCTCATATACTGATCACATCGAGGGATCTCGGGCTATGCTGATCACAAGAGGATCGAATTCCTTATCTCAAGGCATGAGATCAAACGAAATAGAAGGCCTTCAAAGAACAGACAGGGAGCTCATCATTACTCAGTATTTCGTATATTGTTTGAAGAAAAGCAGAGTAGAAGCTCGGTTCCGAACTTATGTTTGTTTATTTGTTATGCTGCAACATAATCTTGTGAACCCTGGTACTTTGAATTCATTTATTTTATTATCTTTGTTTAAGTGATTTCGTAGAGTCTCTAGAAAAGGGATAGCGTGGCAACATGAACACTGTGTATCTTTCAAATATGTTTTATTATCTCTGCATCCCATTTTTATTTACATTGTTTGGAGAAAAGATAGCGAAGAAACTCGATCCCTGTGTAATCTTTTAGATTATCTCTGTATACTGCCTGGAAAAAGGCATAGAGTGGAAGCTTGATCTCAGTGTAGCACTCATAAATTGGTATTTTATAGTTCATTTTGATATCGGTAGATGAACAGCACTCTGCTATTTATACCTTTTCAATGAGATCAGAACTCAGTTATTCGTATCTCGTTTGAAAATAAATAGATCTATTAGATGCGTAGATCCTTGAATACCTCTGCAAAAATGCTGTTATATTTGTAAACACAGCTATTGATCTGGATGAAGCGTTGAGGCTTGGGTCATTTTCAGAGTGACGAAGCTCTCTAACTTAAACTCGTTTCGGTGGTTATATCTGTGCACTTGTTTAATTGCATCTATATTTGAAATTATGCTTCCTACAACAAATTGTAGTTTAAGATTTTGGTCAAAGGAGATTATTACGATCTATAGAAACCGGATAATCCTCTACCTTAAACAAAGTTTAGAACTCTGCGTTTTGAATAGCCAGAGACTCCTATTCATATGGATCTAGTTAGCTATACCATGCTGTTTATCGATAGGGAAGAATATTACTGTTTATAGGTTTTCTTACTGATTTACGAAAATGTCAGTTTCCTGTTGACATTACTTTTATAGATGCCGCATTAAGTTTTAATACCTGGAAACTTAGTTCTATTTCTATTTTTTTAACGAATGCTTGATTGGATTAGAATTTTTGGTATTTTGATTTAAAAGATCTCTTTTGAATCTCTTATATATATAAATATATTTATATATACTGTTCCAAAAAGGAGAGCCGAATCTTAAATTGCCAGTGATAGTTAGATTGTTGCCTTATAAAGGTCTAGTTTCTCTTTGATCTCAAACATAAATTTCAAACATAAATTTCAGGATATCTTAGAAGATTCCTAGTTATTTGATTTCCGCATAGATAGGTTGGATTTCAACCTACGGTTTTGATCTCCGCCTAATTCGCTGACAGAATGTAACACTCCTTTAAATTATAAACCTACCTTATGGATTTTTATAATCCTTGGTCCTATAGCTAGATGCTTAATTTATATATGCCGAAATAGAGATAAGTCTTCAATGGGATGCAGACTTCATTTATTCATATACTATTTGCCTTGTAGGATAGTATAAAAGGGGAGTGTTTCTTAAAGATTAAAGTTCAAATGTTTTTATATAAACTTATCTTAGTTAAAATTATTCTTACTTGCTACGTCAACCACATCTAGTATTTCTCCTATATAAATGGTTATATAGGGGTGGTCCCTTAATAATATCCTTTAGAGATTTATATAATATTATTTCCTTGTTTTATAAATCTATAATATAAAGGTTTTTGTATAAGAGATGATGAGCAATAAGGGTTTGTTATTATATAAATATTTTATTATATAAGAAGTGATAAAAAGTAAGTTTTATCACATTGTTCCATTACTATAGAGATTTTAGTTATATATATGATAAAGTAATAGTGGGTCAAGCACTTTTATGATAGGATTATATCCATTGATTGCATGGGTGTGATAGTGGGCATATGTTATAAATCCAAGTTGTTTGTAACTTAAAATAAAAGTATAGATTTATTTAATTATCATCATAATATGTATATGTTATAACTCTTAAAGATTAAAAAGTATAACATATTGGTAGAGTTTGGGCTTAGAAAGATTTTGCTGTTATTAAGTTAATTAAAAGTTTATGATGCTACACATAAACTTTTAAGAAAGTTTTTAATGTGGAAACTCTCGAGGAAATTGTAATTATATATTTTATTGTAGCCTTATGATGAAAGGCTTCGAGATTTTAGAAGGAGATTTATCGCAACAATGTTGTTGGATTGTAATCCCTGATTTCCTTTAAAGATTAATAAATGATGCACACACCTTTGTGGACTAGCCCATGTACGGGTGAACCACGTTATATTTTTGTCTCCTATGTTTCCTATGGTGTTTCTCAATGTGTCTTATGTATGAGTACTTGTTTCTGTCCTTAAAAATGTTTATGACTACTTCGAAGTATCCGATCCTTTAGAAAGTTGATTATGATGTATTTGCCTAATATGTTTCCCTTATGATTATGATTATGTTGTTACCATTTAGGTTGTCCTATTGGTGCGATAAAAGATATACATGCTTTCTAAAAGATGTATATTATGACATAGTGAAGTTCTTTTGTGTTTCCCGCAAGATTTAAGAAATGGTTGACATATCAAGTTCAGAATTTAATTAGTTGAAAATAAAACGTATATCTTTTTCTTGATTAGCATAACGACATTTGTAAATGGTATTAAGTGTCGCAAAGTTTTAATTATTTGGTAAAGCAGTATTTAAAGAAAGTAAACCCACACTTTGTATTTTCGCATAGATTTAGTGGTATTTTAGGCACTTAGAAAAGTTTTTAAATTTTACGAAATTTGGGTTCGTGACATATGGTATCAGAGCTTCAGGTTACAACACTTGGGCCTAATGAGCTCAACATGCAATAAATAAAGTGTGAAGGTTGTTAAGTTTACTAATCGATTATTTTGTTTCACTTTGGATGCATGGAACTGGAATGGACGAGGGGCAATGTCATTCAAAGGTTCAAACTTCAAAGTTTCCCAAAGGAGTAAAGATGAGTATTTCAGTTATTAAAGCAAAGTAGTTGATGTGCAAATCTAATTTGATATATGAGTCTTGTGTATCTTTAATTTGATTTGGTTGACCTTTGTTAATGAGATTTGGCTGACCATTGTTAATAAGAATTGTTTTGATGTTGGATGTTAATGATAATACTTTGACTTTAAGTGCAGTATATGTGAAGTTACATTTATGTATATTTGAAGTTACTTTATATCAATGTGAAGTTATTTTTATACATCCATATGAAGTGGTAGGATATCCCAAGCTATGGGCTAGATTATTGAGATATTGTAAATAAAGGCATTTCATTACCGTAGAATGCATAATATGGTCATCAATTAGGATGTTTTATACTCCTGTAGATCATAATGTGTTTCAATAAAATGTGTCATGTTTAGAACTAAGCATGTTAAAATGAATATGAGGAATTAGAAAGTGAAGTTCAGAAATTACTTGAATACACTATTGATGAGTATCATCATTTTGTTAAAGGTTCGAAAAGTATTTAATTTGAAATGAATCTATGTACAACTAGCCGTTTTAAATTATGAAAACTAACATGTTTAATTGTTAAGCAAAAGAGTTTGCGTCAGGATGAAATGAAGAGGATGCACAAGTAAATGAGCATGCGTATAATGCTATGGAACTAATATGTTCATAAGATGAGCAATTGAAGCAGAAAAACTTATCCTTATACTAACATTTTGGGAGTGAACTTAATCCCAACTGATGACATGATCAAAAAGGGACGTTGACTTATACAGATAAGTTGAGCTATGTTGCTCAAAAGTAAGTAATGATTTTCTTTACATGTTATTTACAGGATTTTATGAATCATGATTGGTAATAAGACTTATGATTGATGATGTGTTATCATCAAAATGCATAGAATATGATGGTAAATAGAGGAATATATTCATTAAATAGTTTGTGGCTATTTTGTCGCATGTGGAATACAAGAAATACTAAATGATTGTTACTAAGTAAAATTCTCGGACTCAAATGAGAAGATTTGAGGGGAAAATAATATTTCCTGAACTCAAGTAGAGGCTGCATCTTGCACTCACTTACTAGCTGTTGCAGGGTGCAACTTCCCTAAAATTGTGGTCATGTTCCCCATGGAAGTGGAACAGAGCAGGTGGGAAGCTCGTTGAATGTTATACTGACCCAAAAGTCCTAGGCAAACTTTATAACCATCGAATTGAGCAGAGGAAGGGCTCACGATTTTTCCTTGTGTTGTTAGAATGGAGCACACAAGAAGTTCTCTGAGGAGACTAAACTTTTTCCTTGTGGTGTTAGAACTGAGCCCACAAGAAGATTCGATGAGGGAAAGCTATGTAATGAGTTGCAGAGTAAGACTGTCATATTCCTGCTGTAAGCAGAGTTTTTTTTTTCGGCTGAGTTACAGAAGACTCATGTTTTGTATGGCAAGTCTCCATGATTGCGGAAATACATAGAGGGTTTTGTATGGCAAGTCTTCACGATTGCAGGAAATACATAAGAGTTTTGTATGCAAGTCTCCATGATTGCGGAAGCACAAAGAGGTTGGGTGATCTCAAAGTACAGTTGAAAGAATTGTTTTATGATATGAATTAATGATAATGATTGTCTTGGAGCTAGATTATCACATGTATTTATGTGTGAATGTTAAGAATGCTAAAGTAAGCAAATATTTCATCAAGGATGAGGATGAATGATAAACATTTGCTATTTTGAAATTTTGTATACTTATGTTATACTGAAAATTACTGAAAAATCTTGTACGAGTTGTACAATGTGCAGGTTACAATTGAAGAGAGCTTGCTGAAATCGCAAAGATGTAAAGACGGCCAAACCTTAAGAGCAAAAGAAAGCGAAAGATGATGGATGGACGAAAAAGACAAACTGTTGAACACCGAGGACGGTCTTATCTTTAAGGGGTGGAGTATGTAACATCCCTCAATTTTGACCCCAATTATTATTATCATTAATATTATTATTATTGTATTTGTAATCATTCTGGTGAGGAGCTCAAGGCCAAGGCCCCACCAGAGAATGATGTGTGTTATGGTATCTACTTACTTAAATTGTAGACCTAGGTCGTTAAAAGTTATGAGTGTTGTCGTAAGCACTTAAGTTAAGTTATCGGTTAAATCCTAGTAAAGGATACCAAAGACACCTTTTAGTTTCCGAAAGGCGGTGAAAGGATTTCTAAGGACCTAATGATCAACACTTGGATAACTATTTTATCCTAAGTAAGCTATGACCCTAGCTAATCAAAAAGGAGAGGGGCATTCATTACTTTAAAGAGACAATTAAAAGATGCATATATCATTAAAATAATATATATATATATATATTAGAAGAAGGTTACTCTCCTCATTTTTGACAAACAAAAGAGGAGTGGGATGCATATGAATAATATGTATAATAAGGACAACAAACCATTATTATTGAAGGAAAAAGAAGCTTACTTTATAGATTAGGGTTAGTATTTGAAGTAGAAAGTTATACTTCTAACCTTTGATAAAACAAAAAGGAGTCAATCCTTAATCCCTAAAATAGAATTTGAATAACTATGTATAAATAAACTAAGGGTCTTCATGATGGAGCACCCCACTATATGTCAAACGCCCATTGTTAAGTTGAGTGATGGCCGGAGGGACAACCACTCCGATTCTTTAAATATCTTGTCACCACGATGTCAAGTTTAATTATTAGAGTATCCCTTGTTTTCATCTCATTCATGCGATCATGATGCTGTTTTAATTTTGGGATTGTGGAGCACTCAACCCCGAACCTCTTATCACTCGCTCAGTTATGGAGCACGGCACTCATTGACCTCCCACTCGTCATTTTAATGTGAGGAATCAAACTGTTTTCATTACAACCTTTTTATGAAGGAACGCCTTCTCCTAGATGGATGCCACATGTTCCATACTGTAAGCCAAGAGTGAGTGGTGGTGAACCGCCGTTAAATAGTTAGTAGATACTTCTTTCTTTAAGAAAAGAGAGGAGAGTTTTGTCTTGCGAAACGCTCGAAGAAGAAGGGGTAAGCAGTTAGGAGCAACTCTCAAGCTGTGTAATGACGACGAGTACATGGGAGGTGAGATTAGTTTGTTGAGAGAAATTAGGGGCTGTCTCCATAATGGAGCGTTATTTCATAATTTGATGCCGCCACTTGTTTCCTGGACAAGCCAAGTGTTGGTCGTTCTTTTTGGGTGATACTCCTTCATAAAGGAAGGGAAATTTCGAGGGGGAGGGACGACCACGGGAGCGAGCAAGGTCTGGAACCTCTGCAATCAAAGTAAGTAAGCTCGGACTCCTATAATCGTATAAGGGTATACCTGGAAGCTCTTATAGATAGCATAAGCCCAGAATGGGGATCCTGGAAAAGAGACTCATCACGATATAGCTCATATACTGATCACATCGAGGGATCTCGGGCTATGCTGATCACAAGAGGATCGAATTCCTTATCTCAAGGCATGAGATCAAACGAAATAGAAGGCCTTCAAAGAAAAGACAGGGAGCTCATCATTACTCAGTATTTCGTATATTGTTTGAAGAAAAGCAGAGTAAGAGCTCGGTTCCGAACTTATGTTTGTTTATTTGTTATGCTGCAACATAATCTTGTGAACCCTGGTACTTTGAATTCATTTATTTTATTATCTCTGTTTGAGTGATTTCGTAGAGTCTCTAGAAAAGGGATAGCGTGGCAACATGAACCCTGTGTATCTTTCAAATATGTTTTATTATCTCTGCATCCCGTTTTTCTTTACATTGTTTGGAGAAAAGATAGCGAAGAAACTCAATCCCTGTGTAATCTTTTAGATTATCTCTGTATACTGCGTGGAAAAAGGCATAGAGTGGAAGCTTGATCTCAGTGTAGCACTCATAAATTGGTATTTTATAGTTCATGTTGATATCGGTAGATGAACAGCATGCTGCTATTTATACCTTTTCAATGAGATCAGAACTCAGTTATTCGTATCCTGTTTGAAAATAAATAGATCTATTAGATGCGTAGATCCTTGAATACCTCTGCAAAAACACTGTTATATTTGTAAACACAGCTATTGATCTGGATGAAGCGTTGAGGCTTGGGTCATTTTCAGAGTGACGAAGCTCTCTAACTTAAACTCGTTTCGGTGGTTATATCTGTGCACTTGTTTAATTGCATCTATATTTGAAATTATGCTTCCTACAACAAATTGTAGTTTAAGATTTTGGTCAAAGGAGATTATTACGATCTATAGAAACCGGATAATCCTCTACCTTAAACAAAGTTTAGAACTCTGCGTTTTGAATAGCCAGAGACTCCTATTCATATGGATCTAGTTAGCTATACCATGCTGTTTATCGATAAGGAAGAATATTACTGTTTATAGGTTTTCTTACTGATTTACGAAAATGTCAGTTTCCTGTTGACATTACTTTTAGAGATGCCGCATTAAGTTTTAATACCTGGAAACTTAGTTCTATTTCTATTTTTTTAACGAATGCTTGATTGGATTAGAATTTTTGGTATTTTGATTTAAACGATCTCTTTTGAATCTCTTATATATATGAATATATTTATATATACTGTTCCAAAAAGGAGAGCCGAATCTTAAATTGCCAGTGATAGTTAGATTGTTGCCTTATAAAGGTCTAGTATTCTCTTTGATCTCAAACATAAATTTCAGGATATCTTAGAAGATTCCTAGTTATTTGATTTCCACATAGATAGGTTGGATTTCAACCTAGGGTTTCGATCTCCGCCTAATTCGCTGACAGAATGTAACACTCCTTTAAATTATAAACCTACCTTACGGATTTTTATAATCCTTGGTCATATAGCTGGATGCTTAATTTATATATGCCGAAATAGAGATAAGTCTTCAATGGGATGCAGACTTCATTTATTCATATACTATTTGCCTTGTAGGATAGTATAAAAGGGGAGTGTTTCTTAAAGATTAAAGTTCAAATGTTTTTATATAAACTTATCTTAGTTAAAATTATTCTTACTTGCTACGTCAACCACATCTAGTATTTCTCCTATATAAATGGTTATATAGGGGTGGTCCCTTAATAATATCCTTTAGAGATTTATATAATATTATTTCCTTGTTTTATAAATCTATAATATAAAGGTTTTTGTATAAGAGATGATGAGCAATAAGGGTTTGTTATTATATAAATATTTTATTATATAAGAAATGATAAAAAGTAAGTTTTATCACATTGTTCCATTACTATAGAGATTTTAGTTATATATATGATAAAGTAATAGTGGGACAAGCACTTTTATGATAGGATTATATCCATTGATTGCATGGGTGTGATAGTGGGTATATGTTATAAATCCAAGTTGTTTGTAACTTAAAATAAAAGTATAGATTTATTTAATTATCATCATAATATGTATATGTTATAACTCTTAAAGATTAAAAAGTATAACATATTGGTAGAGTTGGGGCTTAGAAAGATTTTGCTGTTATTAAGTTAATTAAAAGTTTATGATGCTACACATAAACTTTTAAGAAAGTTTTTAATGTGGAAACGCTTCGAGATTTTAGAAGGAGATTTATCGCAACAATGTTGTTGGATTGTAATCCCTGATTTCCTTTAAAGATTAATAAATGATGCACACACCTTTGTGGACTAGCCCATGTACGGGTGAACCACGTTATATTTTTGTCTCCTATGTTTCCTATGGTGTTTCTCAATGTGTCTTATGTATGAGTACTTGTTTCTGTCCTTAAAAATGTTTATGACTACTTCGAAGTATGCGATCCTTTAGAAAGTTGATTATGATGTATATCGCTAATATGTTTCCCTTATGATTATGATTATGTTGTTACCATTTAGGTTGTCCTATTGGTGCGATAAAAGATATACATGCTTTCTAAAAGATGTATATTGTGACATAGTGAAGATCTTTTGTGTTTCCCGCAAGATTTAAGAAATGGTTGACATATCAAGTTCAGAATTTAATTAGTTGAAAATAAAACGTATATCTTTTTCTTGATTAGCATAACGACATTTGTAAACGGTATTAAGTGTTGCAAAGTTTTAATTATTTGGTAAAGCAGTATTTAAAGAAAGTAAACCCACACTTTGTATTTTCGCATAGATTTAGTGGTATTTTAGGCACTTAGAAAAGTTTTTAAATTTTACGAAATTTGGGTTCATGACATTCTACGTCATAACGACTTTCTATAGTTTGTGCATTTGTCCGGAAATAAAAAAAGCTTACTTCCCCCTTTTTTAAAAATCACAGCTTCTAGGAGGTTTACATGATTTCTTAAAAAACACGAGTTTTTAGAAAATGTGTTTTATTTCAAAAATGTAATCTACAAAGTATGCACATTCTACGTCATAACAACTTTCTATAGTTTGCGCATGCGTCCGGAAATAAGAAAAGCTTACTTCCACCGTTTTTTGAAATCACAGCTTCTAGAAGGTTTACATGATTTCTTAAAAAACACGAGTTTTTAGAAAATGTGTTTTATTTCATAAATGGAATCAACAGAGTATGCACATTCTACATCATAACGACTTTCTATAGTTTGCGCATGCGTCCGGAAATAAGAAAAGCTTACTTCCACCGTTTTTTAAAATCACAGCTTCTAGAAGGTTTACATGATTTCTTAAAAAACACGAGTTTTTAGAAAATGTGTTTTATTTGATAAATGGAATCTACAAAGTATGCACATTCTACTTCATAACGACTTTCTATAGTTTGCGCACGCGTCCGGAAATAAGAAAAGCGTACTTCCACCGTTTTTTGAAATCACAGCTTTTAGACGGTTTACATGATTTCATAAAAAACACGAGTTTTTAGAAAATGTGTTTTATTTCAAAAATGTAATCTACAAAGTATGCACATTCTACGTCATAACGACTTTCTATAGTTTGCGCATGCGTCCGGAAATAAGAAAAGCTTACTTCCACCGTTTTTTGAAATCACAGCTTCTAGAAGGTCTACATGATTTCTTAAAAAACACAAGTTTTTAGAAAATGTGTTTTATTTGATAAATGGAATCTACAAAGTATGCACATTCTACATCATAACGACTTTCTATAGTTTGCGCATGCGTCCAGAAATAAGAAAAGCTTACTTCCACCGTTTTTTAAAATCACAGCTTCTAGAAGGTTTCCATGATTTCGTAAAAAACAAGAGTTATTAGAAAATGTGTTTTATTTAATAAATGGAATCAACAAAGTATGCACATTCTACGTCATAACGACATTCTATACTTTGCGCATTCATCCGGAAATAAGAAAAGCTTACTTCCCCCATTTTTTAAAATCACATCTTCTAGAAGGTTTACATGATTTCGTAAAAAACACGAGTTTTCAGATTATGTGTTTTATTTCATAAATGGAATCTACAAAGTATGCACATTCTACGTCATAACGACTTTCTATAGTTTGCGCATGCGTCCGGAAATAAGAAAAGCTTACTTCCCCCGTTTTTTAAAATCACAGCTTCTAGAAGGTTTGCATGATTTCTTAAAAAACATGGGTTTTTAGAAAATGTGTTTTATTTCATAAATGGAATTAACAAAGTATGCACATTCTACGTCATAACGACTTTCTATAGTTTTCGCATGCGTTTGGAAATAAGAAAAGCTTACTTCCCCCGTTTTTTAAAATCACAGCTTCTAGAAAGTTTACATGATTTCGTAAAAAACACGAGTTTTCAGAAAATGTGTTTTATTTCATAAATGGAATCTACAAAGTATGCACATTCTACGTCATAACGACTTTCTATAGTTTGCGAATGCGTCCGGAAATAAGAAAAGCTTACTTCCCTCGTTTTTTAAAATCACAGCTTCTAGAAGGTTTACATGATTTCTTAAAAAACACGCGTTTCTAGAAAATGTGTTTTATTTCATAAATGGAATCAACAAAGTATGCACATTCTACGTCATAATGACTTTCTATAGTTTGCGCATGCATCCGGAAATAAGAAAAGCTTACTTCCCCCGTTTTTTAAAATCACAGCTTCTAGAAGGTTTACATGATTTCTTAAAAAACATGAGTTTTTAGAAAATGTGTTTTATTTCATAAATGGAATCAACAAAGTATGCACATTCTACGTCATAACGACTTTCTATAGTTTGCGCATGCGTCCGGAAATAAGAAAAGCTTACTTCCACCGTTTTTTGAAATCACAGCTTCTAGAAGGTTTACATGATTTTGTAAAAAACACGAGTTTTTAGAAAATGTCTTTTATTTCATAAATGGAATCTACAAAGTATGCACATTCTACGTCATAACGACTTTCTATAGTTTGCACACGCGTCCGGAAATAAGAAAAGCGTACTTCCACCGTTTTTTGAAATCACAGCTTCTAGAAGGTTTACATGATTTCGTAAAAAACACGAGTTATTAGAAAATGTGTTTTATTTAATAAATGGAATCAACAAAGTATGCACATTCTACGTCATAACGACTTTCTATAGTTTGCGCATGCGTTTGGAAATAAGAAAAGCTTCATTCCCCCGTTTTTTAAAATCACAACTTCTAGATGGTTTACATGATTTCTTAAAAAACACGAGTTTTTAGAAAATGTGTTTTATTTCATAAATGGAATCAACAAAGTATGCACATTCTACGTCATAACGACTTTCTATAGTTTGCGCATTCGTCCAGAAATAAGAAAAGCTTACTTCCACCGTTTTTTAAAATCACAGCTTCTAGAAGGTTTACGCGATTTCGTAAAAAACATGAGTTTTTAGAAAATGTGCTTTATTCGATAAATGGAATCTACAAAGTATGCACATTCTACGTCATAACGACTTTCTATAGTTTCGCATGCGTCTGGAAATAAGAAAAGCTTACTTCCCCAGTTTTTTAAAATCACAGCTTCTAGAAGGTTTACATGATTTCTTAAAAAACATGAGTTTTTAGAAAATGTGTTTTATTTCATAAATGGAATCAACAAAGTATGCACATTCTACGTCATAACGACTTTCTATATTTTGCGCATGCATTTGGAAATAAGAAAATCTTACTTCCCCCGTTTTTTAAAATCACACCTTCTAGAAGGTTTACATGATTTCTTAAAAAATGCGAGTTTCTAGAAAATGTGTTTTATTTGATAAATGGAATCTACAAAGTATGCACATTCTACATCATAACGACTTTCTATAGTTTGCGCATGCGTCCGGAAATAAGAAAAGCTTACTTCCACCGTCTTTTAAAATCACAGCTTCTAGAAGGTTTACATGATTTCGTAAAAAACACGAGTTATTAGAAAATGTGTTTTATTTCATAAATGGAATCAACAAAGTATGCACATTCTACGTCATAACGACATTCTATACTTTGCGCATTCATCCGGAAATAAGAAAAGCTTACTTCCACCGTTTGTTAAAATCACAGCTTCTATAATGTTTACATGATTTCGTAAAAAACACGAGTTTTCAGAAAATGTGTTTTATTTCATAAATGGAATCAACAAAGTATGCACATTCTACGTCATAACGACTTTCTATAGTTTGCGCATGCGTCTGGAAATAATTAAAGGTTACTTCCCCCGTTTTTTAAAATCACAGCTTCTAGAAGGTTTACATGATTTCTTAAAAAACACGAGTTTTTAGAAAATGTCTTTTATTTCATAAATGGAATCTACAAAGTATGCACATTCTACTTCATAACGACTTTCTATAGTTTGCGCACGCGTCCGGAAATAAGAAAAGCGTACTTCCACCATTTTTTGAAATCACAGCTTCTAGAAGGTTTACATGATTTCATAAAAAACACGAGTTTTTAGAAAATGTGTTTTATTTCAAAAATGTAATCTACAAAGTATGCACATTCTACGTCATAACAACTTTCTATAGTTTGCGCATGCGTCCGGAAATAAGAAAAGCTTACTTCCACCGTTTTTTGAAATCACAGCTTCTAGAAGGTTTACATGATTTCTTAAAAAACACGAGTTTTTAGAAAATGTGTTTTATTTCATAAATGGAATCAACAGAGTATGCACATTCTACATCATAA
The DNA here is from genome assembly GCA_027924585.1 of Larix kaempferi. NCBI lineage: Eukaryota > Viridiplantae > Streptophyta > Pinopsida > Pinales > Pinaceae > Larix > Larix kaempferi. The sequence continues at coordinate 41,650,392 of BSBM01000217.1, forward strand.
CGACTTTCTATAGTTTGCGCATGCGTCCGGAAATAAGAAAAGCTTACTTCCACCGTTTTTTAAAATCACAGCTTCTAGAAGGTTTACATGATTTCTTAAAAAACACGAGTTTTTAGAAAATGTGTTTTATTTGATAAATGGAATCTACAAAGTATGCACATTCTACTTCATAACGACTTTCTATAGTTTGCGCACGCGTCCGGAAATAAGAAAAGCGTACTTCCACCGTTTTTTGAAATCACAGCTTTTAGACGGTTTACATGATTTCATAAAAAACACGAGTTTTTAGAAAATGTGTTTTATTTCAAAAATGTAATCTACAAAGTATGCACATTCTACGTCATAACGACTTTCTATAGTTTGCGCATGCGTCCGGAAATAAGAAAAGCTTACTTCCACCGTTTTTTGAAATCACAGCTTCTAGAAGGTCTACATGATTTCTTAAAAAACACGAGTTTTTAGAAAATGTGTTTTATTTCATAAATGGAATCAACAAAGTATGCACATTCTACGTCATAACGACTTTCTATAGTTTGCGCATGCGTCCGTAAATAAGAAAAGCTTACTTCCACCGTTTTTTGAAATCACAGCTTCTAGAAGGTTTACATGATTTCTTAAAAAACACGAGTTTTTAGAAAATGTGTTTTATTTCATAAATGGAATCAACAAAGTATGCACATTCTACGTCATAACGACTTTCTATAGTTTGCGCATGCGTCCGGAAATAAAGAAAGCTTACTTCCACCGTTTTCTAAAATCACAGCTTCTAGGAGGTTTACATGATTTCTTAAAAAACACGAGTTTTTAGAAAATGTGTTTTATTTCATAAATGGAATCAACAAAGTATGCACATTCTACATCATAACGACTTTCTATAGTTTGCGCATGCGTTTGGAAATAAGAAAAGCTTCATTTCCCCGTTTTTTAAAATCACAACTTCTAGATGGTTTACATGATTTCTTAAAAAACACGAGTTTTTAGAAAATGTGTTTTATTTCATAAATGGAATCAACAAAGTATGCACATTCTACGTCATAACGGCTTTCTATAGTTTGCGCATTCGTCCAGAAATAAGAAAAGCTTACTTCCCCCGTTTTTTAAAATCACAGCTTCTAGAAGGTTTACACGATTTCGTAAAAAACATGAGTTTTTAGAAAATGTGCTTTATTTCATAAATGGAATCAACAAAGTATGCACATTCTACGTCATAACGACTTTCTATATTTTGCGCATGCATTTGGAAATAAGAAAAGATTACTTCCCCCGTTTTTTAAAATCACACCTTCTAGAAGGTTTACATGATTTCTTAAAAAACGCGAGTTTTTAGAAAATGTGTTTTATTTGATAAATGGAATCTACAAAGTATGCACATTCTACATCATAACGACTTTCTATAGTTTGCGCATGCGTCCGGAAATAAGAAAAGCTTACTTCCACCGTCTTTTAAAATCACAGCTTCTAGAAGGTTTACATGATTTCGTAAAAAACACGAGTTATTAGAAAATGTGTTTTATTTCATAAATGGAATCAACAAAGTATGCACATTCTACGTCATAACGACATTCCATACTTTGCGCATTCATCTGGAAATAAGAAAAGCTTACTTCCACCGTTTGTTAAAATCACAGCTTCTAGAACGTTTACATGATTTCGTAAAAAACACGAGTTTTCAGAAAATGTGTTTTATTTCATAAATGGAATCTACAAAGTATGCACATTCTACGTCATAACGACTTTCTATAGTTTGCGCATGCGTCTGGAAATAATTAAAGGTTACTTTCCCCGTTTTTTAAAATCACAGCTTCTAGAAGGTTTACATGATTTCTTAAAAAACACGAGTTTTTAGAAAATGTCTTTTATTTCATAAATGGAATCTACAAAGTATGCACATTCTACTTCATAACGACTTTCTATAGTTTGCGCACGCGTCCGGAAATAAGAAAAGCGTACTTCCACCGTTTTTTGAAATCACAGCTTCTAGACGGTTTACATGATTTCATAAAAAACATGAGTTTTTAGAAAATAAGTTTTATTTCAATAATGTAATCTACAAAGTATGCACATTCTACGTCATAACGAATTTCTATAGTTTGCGCATGCGTCCGGAAATAAGAAAATCTTACTTCCACCGTTTTTTGAAATCACAGCTTCTAGAAGGTTTACATGATTTCTTAAAAAACACGAGTTTTTAGAAAATGTGTTTTATTTCATAAATGGAATCAACAAAGTATGCACATTCTACGTCATAACGACTTTCTATAGTTTGCGCATTCGTCCGGAAATAAGAAAATCTTACTTCCACTGTTTTTTAAAATCACAGCTTCTAGAAGGTTTACATGATTTCGTAAAAAACACGAGTTTTTAGAAAATGTGTTTTATTTCATAAATGGAATCTACAAAGTATGCACATTCTACGTCATAACGGCTTTCTATAGTTTGCGCATGCGTCCGGAAATAAGAAAAGCATACTTCCACCGTTTTTTGAAATCACAGCTTCTAGAAGGTTTACATGATTTCGTAAAAAACACGAGATTTTTGAAAATGTCTCTTATTTCATAAATGGAATCTACAAAGTATGCACATTCTACGTCATAACGACTTTCTATAGTCTGCGCATGCGTCCGGAAATAAGAAAAGCTTACTTCCACCATTTTTTGAAATCACAGCTTCTAGAAGGTTTACATGATTTCTTAAAAAACACGAGTTTTTAGAAAATGTGTTTTATTTCATAAATAGAATCAACAAAGTATGCACATTCTACGTCATAACGACTTTCTATAGTTTGCGCATGCGTCCGGAAATAAGAAAAGCTTACTTCCACCGTCTTTTAAAATCAGAGCTTCTAGAAGGTTTACATGATTTCGTAAAAAACACGAGTTTTTAGAAAATGTGTTTTATTTCATAAATGGATTCAACAAAGTATGCACATTCTACCTCATAACGAATTTCTATAGTTTGCGCATTCGTCCGGAAATAAGAAAATCTTACTTCAACCGTTTTTTAAAATCACAGCTTCTAGAAGGTTTACATGATTTCGAAAAAAACACGAGTTTTTAGAAAATGTGTTTTATTTCATAAATGGAATCAACAAAGTATGCACATTCTACGTCATAACGACTTTCTATAGTTTGCGCATGCATCCGGAAATAAGAAAAGGTTACTTCCCCCATTTTTTAAAATCACAGCTTCTAGAAGGTTTACATGATTTCGTAAAAAACATGAGTTTTTAGAAAATGTGTTTTATTTCATAAATGGAATCAACAAAGTATGCACATTCTACGTCATAATGACTTTCTATAGTTTGCGCATTCGTCCGGAAATAAGAAAAGCTTACTTCCACAGTTTTTTGAAATCACGGCTTCTAGAAGGTTTACATGATTTCTTAAAAAACACGAGTTTTTAGAAAATGTGTTTTATTTCATAAATGGAATCTACGAAGTATGCACATTCTACGTCATAACGACTTTCTATAGTTTGCGCATTCGTACGGAAATAAGAAAAGCTTACTTCCACCGTTTTTTAAAATCACAGCTTCTAGAAGGTTTACATGATTTCGTAAAAAACACGAGTTTTCAGATTATGTGTTTTATTTCATAAATGGAATCTACAAAGTAAACACATTCTACGTCATAACGACTTTCTATAGTTTGCGCATGCGTCCGGAAATAAGAAAAGCTTACTTCCCCCGTTTTTTAAAATCACAGCTTCTAGAAGGTTTACATGATTTCTTAAAAAACATGAGTTTTTAGAAAATGTGTTTTATTTCATAAATGGAATAAACAAAGTATGCACATTCTACGTCATAACGACTTTCTATAGTTTGCGCATGCATTTGGAAATAAGAAAAGCTTACTTCCCAAGTTTTTTAAAATCACAGCTTCTAGAAGGTTTACATGATATCTTAAAAAACACGAGTTTTTAGAAAATGTGTTTTTTTTCATAAATGGAATCAACAAAGTATGCACATTCTACGTCATAACGACTTTCTATAGTTTGCGCATGCGTCCGGAAATAAGAAAAGCTTACTTCCACCGTTTCTTAAAATCACAGCTTCTAGAAGGTTTACATGATTTCTTAAAAAACACAAGTTTTTAGAAAATGTTTTTTATTTGATAAATGGAATCTACAAAGTATGCACATTCTACATCATAACGACTTTCTATAGTTTGCGCATGCGTCCGGAAATAAGAAAAGCTTACTTCCACCGTTTTTTAAAATCACAGCTTCTAGAAGGTTTCCATGGTTTCGTAAAAAACAAGAGTTATTAGAAAATGTGTTTTATTTAATAAATGGAATCAACAAAGTATGCACATTCTACGTCATAACGACATTCTATACTTTGCGCATTCATCCGGAAATAAGAAAAGCTTACTTCCCCCATTTTTTAAAATCACATCTTCTAGAAGGTTTACATGATTTCGTAAAAAACACGAGTTTTCAGATTATGTGTTTTATTTCATAAATGGAATCTACAAAGTATGCACATTCTACGTCATAACGACTTTCTATAGTTTGCGCATGCGTCCGGAAATAAGAAAAGCTTACTTCCCCCGTTTTTTAAAATCACAGCTTCTAGAAGGTTTGCATGATTTCTTAAAAAACATGGGTTTTTAGAAAATGTGTTTTATTTCATAAATGGAATTAACAAAGTATGCACATTCTACGTCATAATGACTTTCTATAGTTTTCGCATGCGTTTGGAAATAAGAAAAGCTTACTTCCCCCGTTTTTTAAAATCACAGCTTCTAGAAAGTTTACATGATTTCGTAAAAAACAGGAGTTTTCAGAAAATGTGTTTTATTTCATAAATGGAATCTACAAAGTATGCACATTCTACGTCATAACGACTTTCTATAGTTTGCGCATGCGTCCGGAAATAAGAAAAGCTTACTTCCCTCGTTTTTTAAAATCACAGCTTCTAGAAGGTTTACATGATTTCTTAAAAAACACGCGTTTCTAGAAAATGTGTTTTATTTCATAAATGGAATCAACAAAGTATGCACATTCTACGTCATAATGACTTTCTATAGTTTGCGCATGCATCCGGAAATAAGAAAAGCTTACTTCCCCCGTTTTTTAAAATCACAGCTTCTAGAAGGTTTACATGATTTCTTAAAAAACATGAGTTTTTAGAAAATGTGTTTTATTTCATAAATGGAATCAACAAAGTATGCACATTCTACGTCATAACGACTTTCTATAGTTTGCACACGCGTCCGGAAATAAGAAAAGCGTACTTCCACCGTTTTTTGAAATCACAGCTTCTAGAAGGTTTACATGATTTCGTAAAAAACACGAGTTATTAGAAAATGTGTTTTATTTAATAAATGGAATCAACAAAGTATGCACATTCTACGTCATAACGACATTCTATACTTTGCGCATTCATCCGGAAATAAGAAAAGCTTACTTCCCCCGGTTTTTAAAATCACGTCTTCTAGAAGGTTTACATGATTTCGTAAAAAACACGAGTTTTCAGATTATGTGTTTTATTTCATAAATGGAATCTACAAAGTATGCAAATTCTACGTCATAACGACTTTCTATAGTTTGCGCATGCGTCCGGAAATAAGAAAAGCTTACTTCCCCCGTTTTTTAAAATCACAGCTTCTAGAAGGTTTGCATGATTTCTTAAAAAACTTGAGTTTTTAGAAAATGTGTTTTATTTCATAAATGGAATAAAGAAAGTATGCACATTCTACGTCATAACGACTTTCTATAGTTTGCGCATGCGTTTGGAAATAAGAAAAGCTTCATTCCCCCGTTTTTTAAAATCACAACTTCTAGATGGTTTACATGATTTCTTAAAAAACACGAGTTTTTAGAAAATGTGTTTTATTTCATAAATGGAATCAACAAAGTATGCACATTCTACGTCATATCGACTTTCTATAGTTTGCGCATTCGTCCAGAAATAAGAAAAGCTTACTTCCACCGTTTTTTAAAATCACAGCTTCTAGAAGGTTTACGCGATTTCGTAAAAAACATGAGTTTTTAGAAAATGTGCTTTATTCGATAAATGGAATCTACAAAGTATGCACATTCTACGTCATAACGACTTTCTATAGTTTGCGCATGCGTCTGGAAATAAGAAAAGCTTACTTCCCCAGTTTTTTAAAATCACAGCTTCTAGAAGGTTTACATGATTTCTTAAAAAACATGAGTTTTTAGAAAATGTGTTTTATTTCATAAATGGAATCAACAAAGTATGCACATTCTACGTCATAACGACTTTCTATATTTTGCGCATGCATTTGGAAATAAGAAAATCTTACTTCCCCCGTTTTTTAAAATCACACCTTCTAGAAGGTTTACATGATTTCTTAAAAAACGCGAGTTTTTAGAAAATGTGTTTTATTTGATAAATGGAATCTACAAAGTATGCACATTCTACATCATAACGACTTTCTATAGTTTGCGCATGCGTCCGGAAATAAGAAAAGCTTACTTCCACCGTCTTTTAAAATCACAGCTTCTAGAAGGTTTACATGATTTCGTAAAAAACACGAGTTATTAGAAAATGTGTTTTATTTCATAAATGGAATCAACAAAGTATGCACATTCTACGTCATAACGACATTCTATACTTTGCGCATTCATCCGGAAATAAGAAAAGCTTACTTCCACCGTTTTTTAAAATCACAGCTTCTAGAAGGTTTACATGATTTCGTAAAAAACACGAGTTTTCTGAAAATGTGTTTTATTTCATAAATGGAATCTACAAAGTATGCACATTCTACGTCATAACGACTTTCTATAGTTTGCGCATGCGTCTGGAAATAATTAAAGGTTACTTCCCCCATTTTTTAAAATCACAGCTTCTAGAAGGTTTACATGATTTCTTAAAAAACACGAGTTTTTAGAAAATGTCTTTTATTTCATAAATGGAATCTACAAAGTATGCACATTATACTTCATAACGACTTTCTATAGTTTGCACACGCGTCCGGAAATAAGAAAAGCGTACTTCCACCGTTTTTTGAAATCACAGCTTCTAGAAGGTTTACATGATTCCATAAAAAACACGAGTTTTTAGAAAATGTGTTTTATTTCAAAAATGTAATCTACAAAGTATGCACATTCTACGTCATAACGACTTTCTATAGTTTGCGCATGCTTCCGGAAATAAGAAAAGCTTACTTCCACCGTTTTTTGAAATCACAGCTTCTAGAAGGTTTACATGATTTCTTAAAAAACACGAGTTTTTAGAAAATGTTTTTTATTTCATAAATGGAATCAACAAAGTATGCACATTCTACTTCATAACGACTTTCTATAGTTTGCGCATGCGTCCGGAAATAAGAAAAGCTTACTTCCACCGTTTTTTAAAATCACAGCTTCTAGAAGGTTTACATGATTTCTTAAAAAACACGAGTTTTTAGAAAATATGTTTTATTTCATAAAAGGATTCAACAAAGTATGCACATTCTACGTCATAACGAATTTCTATAGTTTGCACATTCGTCCGGAAATAAGAAAATCTTACTTCCACCCTTTTTTAAAATCACAGCTTCTAGAAGATTTACATGATTTCGAAAAAAACACGAGTTTTTAGAAAATGTGTTTTATTTCATAAATGGAATCAACAAAGTATGCACATTCTACGTCATAACGACTTTCTATAGTTTGCGCATGCATCCGGAAATAAGAAAAGGTTACTTCCCCCATTTTTCAAAATCACAGCTTCTAGAAGGTTTACATGATTTCGTAAAAAACATGAGTTTTTAGAAAAGCTTACTTTGCGCATTCATCCGGAAATAAGAAAAGCTTACTTCCACCGTTTTTTAAAATCACAGCTTCTAGAAGGTTTACATGATTTCCTAAAAAACACGAGTTTTCAGAAAATGTGTTTTATTTCATAAATGGAATCTACAAAGTATGCACATTCTACGTCATAACGACTTTCTATAGTTTGCGCATGCGTCTGGAAATAATTAAAGGTTACTTCCCCCATTTTTTAAAATCAGAGCTTCTAGAAGGTTTACATGATTTCTTAAAAAACATGAGTTTTTAGAAAATGTCTTTTATTTCATAAATGGAATCTACAAAGTATGCACATTCTACTTCATAACGACTTTCTATAGTTTGCACACGCGTCCGGAAATAAGAAAAGCGTACTTCCACCGTTTTTTGAAATCACAGCTTCTAGAAGGTTTACATGATTTCATAAAAAACACGAGTTTTTAGAAAATGTGTTTTATTTCAAAAATGTAATCTACAAAGTATGCACATTCTACGTCATAACGACTTTCTATAGTTTGCGCATGCATCCGGAAATAAGAAAAGCTTACTTCCACCGTTTTTTGAAATCACAGCTTCTAGAAGGTTTACATGATTTTTTTAAAAACACGAGTTTTTAGAAAATGTGTTTTATTTCATAAATCGAATCAACAAAGTATGAACATTCTACGTCATAACGACTTTCTATAGTTTGCGCATGCGTCCGGAAATAAGAAAAGCTTACTTCCACCGTTTTTTAAAATCACAGCTTCTAGAAGGTTTACATGATTTCTTAAAAAACACGAGTTTTTAAAAAATGTGTTTTATTTCATAAATGGAATCAACAAAGTATGCACATTCTACGTCATAACGACTTTCTATAGTTTGCGCATTCGTCTGGAAATAAGAAAATCTTACTTCCACTATTTTTTAAAATCACAGCTTCTAGAAGGTTTACATGATTTCGTAAAAAACACGAGTTTTTAGAAAATGTGTTTTATTTCATAAATGGAACCTACAAAGTATGCACATTCTACGTCATAACGACTTTCTATAGTTTGCGCATGCATCCGGAAATAAGAAAAGCATACTTCCACCGTTTTTTGAAATCACAGCTTCTAGGAGGTTTACATGATTTCGTAAAAAACACGAGTTTTTAGAAAATGTCTCTTATTTCATAAATGGAATCTACAAAGTATGCACATTCTACGTCATAACGACTTTCTATAGTTTGCGCACGCGTCCGGAAATAAGAAAATCTTACTTCCACCATTTTTTCAAATCACAGCTTCTAGAAGGTTTACATGATTTCTTAAAAAACACGAGTTTTTAGAAAATGTGTTTTATTTCAAAAATGCAATCAACAAAGTATGCACGTTCTATGTCATAACGAATTTCTATAGTTTGCGCATTCGTCCGGAAATAAGAAAATCTTACTTCCACTGTTTTTTAAAATCACAGCTTCTAGAAAGTTTACATGATTTCGTAAAAAACAAGAGTTTTTAGAAAATGTGTTTTATTTCATAAATGGAATCTACAAAGTATGCACATTCTATGTCATAACGACTTTCTATAGTTTGCGCATTCGTCCGGAAATAAGAAAAGCTTACTTCCACCGTTTTTTAAAATCACAGCTTCTAGAAGGTTTACATGATTTCGTAAAAAACACGAGTTTTCAGATTATGTGTTTTATTTCATAAATGGAATCTACAAAGTAAACACATTCTACGTCATAACGACTTTCTGAAGTTTGCGCATGCATCCGGAAATAAGAAAAGCTTACTTCCCCCGTTTTTTAAAATCACAGCTTCTAGAAGGTTTACATGATTTCTTAAAAAACATGAGTTTTTAGAAAATGTGTTTTATTTCATAAATGGAATAAACAAAGTATGCACATTCTACGTCACAACGACTTTCTATAGTTTGCGCATGCGTTTGGAAATAAGAAAAGCTTACTTCCCCAGTTTTTTAAAATCACAGCTTCTAGAAGGTTTACATGATATCTTAAAAAACACGAGTTTTTAGAAAATGTGTTTTTTTTCATAAATGGAATCAACAAAGTATGCACATTCTACGTCATAACGACTTTCTATAGTTTGTGCATGCGTCCGGAAATAAGAAAAGCTTACTTCCACCGTTTCTTAAAATCACAGCTTCTAGAAGGTTTACATGATTTCTTAAAAAACACAAGTTTTTAGAAAATGTGTTTTATTTGATAAATGGAATCTACAAAGTATGCACATTCTACATCATAACGACTTTCTATAGTTTGTGCATGCGTCCGGAAATAAAAAAAAGCTTACTTCCACCGTTTTTTAAAATCACAGCTTCTAGAAGGTTTACATGATTTCGTAAAAAACAAGAGTTATTAGAAAATGTGTTTTATTTAATAAATGGAATCAACAAAGTATGCACATTCTACGTCATAACGACATTCTATACTTTGCGCATTCATCCGGAAATAAGAAAAGCTTACTTCCCCCGTTTTTTAAAATCACATCTTCTAGAAGGTTTACATGATTTCGTAAAAAACACGAGTTTTCAGATTATGTGTTTTACTTCATAAATGGAATCTACAAAGTATGCACATTCTACGTCATAACGACTTTCTATAGTTTGCGCATGCGTCCGGAAATAAGAAAAGCTTACTTCCCCCGTTTTTTAAAATCACAGCTTCTAGAAGGTTTGCATGATTTCTTAAAAAACATGGGTTTTTAGAAAATGTGTTTTATTTCATAAATGGAATTAACAAAGTATGCACATTCTACGTCATAACGACTTTCTATAGTTTTCGCATGCGTTTGGAAATAAGAAAAGCTTACTTCCCCCGTTTTTTAAAATCACAGCTTCTAGAAAGTTTACATGATTTCGTAAAAAACACGAGTTTTTAGAAAATGTGTTTTATTTCAAAAATGCAATCAACAAAGTATGCACATTCTATGTCATAACGAATTTTTATAGTTTGCGCATTCGTCCGGAAATAAGAAAATCTTACTTCCACTGTTTTTTAAAATCACAGCTTCTAGAAAGTTTACATGATTTCGTAAAAAACAAGAGTTTTTAGAAAATGTGTTTTATTTCATAAATGGAATCTACAAAGTATGCACATTCTACGTCATAACGACTTTCTATAGTTTGCACACGCGTCCGGAAATAAAAAAAGCGTACTTCCACCATTTTTTGAAATCACAGCTTCTAGAAGGTTTACATGATTTCGTAAAAAACACGAGTTATTAGAAAATGTGTTTTATTTAATAAATGGAATCAACAAAGTATGCACATTCTACGTCATAACGACATTCTATACTTTGCGCATTCATCCGGAAATAAGAAAAGCTTACTTCCCCCGTTTTTTAAAATCACGTCTTCTAGAAGGTTTACATGATTTCGTAAAAAACACGAGTTTTCAGATTATGTGTTTTATTTCATAAATGGAATCTACAAAGTATGCACATTCTACGTCATAACGACTTTCTATAGTTTGCGCATGCGTCCGGAAATAAGAAAAGCTTACTTCCCCCGTTTTTTAAAATCACAGCTTCTAGAAGGTTTGCATGATTTCTTAAAAAACTTGAGTTTTTAGAAAATGTGTTTTATTTCATAAATGGAATAAACAAAGTATGCACATTCTACGTCATAACGACTTTCTATAGTTTGCGCATGCGTTTGGAAATAAGAAAAGCTTCATTCCCCCGTTTTTTAAAATCACAACTTCTAGATGGTTTACATGATTTCTTAAAAAACACGAGTTTTTAGAAAATGTGTTTTATTTCATAAATGGAATCAACAAAGTATGCACATTCTACGTCATAACGACTTTCTATAGTTTGCGCATTCGTCCAGAAATAAGAAAAGCTTACTTCCACCGTTTTTTAAAATCAGAGCTTCTAGAAGGTTTACACGATTTCGTAAAAAACATGAGTTTTTAGAAAATGTGCTTTATTCGATAAATGGAATCTACAAAGTATGCACATTCTACGTCATAACGACTTTCTATATTTTGCGCATGCATTTGGAAATAAGAAAAGCTTACTTCCCCCGTTTTTTAAAATCACACCTTCTAGAAGGTTTACATGATTTCTTAAAAAACGCGAGTTTTTAGAAAATGTGTTTTATTTGATAAATGGAATCTACAAAGTATGCACATTCTACATCATAACGACTTTCTATAGTTTGCGCATGCGTCCGGAAATAAGAAAAGCTTACTTCCACCGTCTTTTAAAATCACAGCTTCTAGAAGGTTTACATGATTTCGTAAAAAACACGAGTTATTAGAAAATGTGTTTTATTTCATAAACGGAATCAACAAAGTATGCACATTCTACGTCATAACGACATTCTATACTTTGCGCATTCATCCGGAAATAAGAAAAGCTTACTTCCACCGTTTTTTAAAATCATAGCTTCTAGAAGGTTTACATGATTTCCTAAAAAACACGAGTTTTCAGAAAATGTGTTTTATTTCATAAATGGAATCTACAAAGTATGCACATTCTACGTCATAACGACTTTCTATAGTTTGCGCATGCGTCTGGAAATAATTAAAGGTTACTTCCCCCATTTTTTAAAATCACAGCTTCTAGAAGGTTTACATGATTTCTTAAAAAACATGAGTTTTTAGAAAATGTCTTTTATTTCATAAATGGAATCTACAAAGTATGCACATTCTACTTCATAACGACTTTCTATAGTTTGCACACGCGTCCGGAAATAAGAAAAGCGTACTTCCACCGTTTTTTGAAATCACAGCTTCTAGAAGGTTTACATGATTTCATAAAAAACACGAGTTTTTAGAAAATGTGTTTTATTTCAAAAATGTAATCTAGAAAAGTATGCACATTCTACGTCATAACGACTTTCTATAGTTTGCGCATGCATCCGGAAATAAGAAAAGCTTACTTCCACCGTTTTTTGAAATCACAGCTTCTAGAAGGTTTACATGATTTTTTAAAAAACACGAGTTTTTAGAAAATGTGTTTTATTTCATAAATGGAATCAACAAAGTATGAACATTCTACGTCATAACGACTTTCTATAGTTTGCGCATGCGTCCGGAAATAAGAAAAGCTTACTTCCACCGTTTTTTAAAATCACAGCTTCTAGAAGGTTTACATGATTTCTTAAAAAACACGAGTTTTTAGAAAATGTGTTTTATTTCATAAATGGAATCAACAAAGTATGCACATTCTACGTCATAACGACTTTCTATAGTTTGCGCATGCATCCGGAAATAAGAAAAGCATACTTCCACCGTTTTTTGAAATCACAGCTTCTAGGAGGTTTACATGATTTCGTAAAAAACACGAGTTTTTAGAAAATGTCTCTTATTTCATAAATGGAATCTACAAAGTATGCACATTCTACGTCATAACGACTTTCTAGAGTTTGCGCACGCGTCCGGAAATAAGAAAATCTTACTTCCACCATTTTTTCAAATCACAGCTTCTAGAAGGTTTACATGATTTCGTAAAAAACACGAGTTTTTAGAAAATGTGTTTTATTTCAAAAATGCAATCTACAAAGTATGTATATTCTACGTCATAACGACTTTCTATAGTTTGCGCATGCGTCCGGAAATAAGAAAAGCTTACTTCCACCATCTTTTGAAATCACAGCTTCTAGAAGGTTTACATGATTTCTTAAAAAACACGAGTTTTTAGAAAATGTGTTTTATTTCATAAATAGAATCAACAAAGTATGCACATTCTACGTCATAACGACTTTCTATAGTTTGAGCATGCGTCCGGAAATAAGAAAAGCTTACTTCCACCGTCTTTTAAAATCATAGCTTCTAGAAGGTTTACATGATTTCGTAAAAAACACGAGTTTTTAGAAAATGTGTTTTATTTCATAAATGGATTCAACAAAGTATGCACATTCTACGTCATAACGAATTTCTATAGTTTCCGCATTCGTCCGGAAATAAGAAAATCTTACTTCAATCGTTTTTTAAAATCACAGCTTCTAGAAGGTTTACATGATTTCGAAAAAAACACGAGTTTTTAGAAAATGTGTTTTATTTCATAAATGGAATCAACAAAGTATGCACATTCTACGTCATAACGACTTTCTATAGTTTGCGCATGCATCAGGAAATAAGAAAAGGTTACTTCCCCCATTTTTTAAAATCACAGCTTCTAGAAGGTTTACATGATTTCGTAAAAAACATGAGTTTTTTGAAAATGTGTTTTATTTCATAAATGGAATCAACAAAGTATGCACATTCTACGTCATAATGACTTTCTATAGTTTGCGCATTCGTCCGGAAATAAGAAAAGCTTATTTCCACAGTTTTTTAAAATCACAGCTTCTAGAAGGTTTACATGATTTCTTAAAAAACACGAGTTTTTAGAAAATGTGTTTTATTTCATAAATGGAATCAACAAAGTATGCACGTTCTATGTCATAACGAATTTCTATAGTTTGCGCATTCGTCCGGAAATAAGAAAATCTTACTTCCACTGTTTTTTAAAATCACAGCTTCTAGAAAGTTTACATGATTTCGTAAAAAACAAGAGTTTTTAGAAAATGTGTTTTATTTCATAAATGGAATCTACAAAGTATGCACATTCTACGTCATAACGACTTTCTATAGTTTGCGCATTCGTCCGAAAATAAGAAAAGCTTACTTCCACCGTTTTTTAAAATCACAGCTTCTAGAAGGTTTACATGATTTCGTAAAAAACACGAGTTTTCAGATTATGTGTTTTATTTCATAAATGGAATCTACAAAGTAAACACATTCTACGTCATAACGACTTTCTGAAGTTTGCGCATGCATCCGGAAATAAGAAAAGCTTACTTCCCCCGTTTTTTAAAATCACAGCTTCTAGAAGGTTTACATGATTTCTTAAAAAACATGAGTTTTTAGAAAATGTGTTTTATTTCATAAATGGAATAAACAAAGTATGCACATTCTACGTCACAACGACTTTCTATAGTTTGCGCATGCGTTTGGAAATAAGAAAAGCTTACTTCCCCAGTTTTTTAAAATCACAGCTTCTAGAAGGTTTACATGATATCTTAAAAAACACGAGTTTTTAGAAAATGTGTTTTTTTTAATAAATGCAATCAACAAAGTATGCACATTCTACGTCATAACGACTTTCTATAGTTTGCGCATGCGTCCAGAAATAAGAAAAGCTTACTTCCACCGTTTCTTAAAATCACAGCTTCTAGAAGGTTTACATGATTTCTTAAAAAACACAAGTTTTTAGAAAATGTGTTTTATTTGATAAATGGAATCTACAAAGTATGCACATTCTACATCATAACGACTTTCTATAGTTTGCGCATGCGTCCGGAAATAAAAAAAGCTTACTTCCACCGTTTTTTAAAATCAAAGCTTCTAGAAGGTTTACATGATTTCGTAAAAAACAAGAGTTATTAGAAAATGTGTTTTATTTAATAAATGGAATCAACAAAGTATGCACATTCTACGTCATAACGACATTCTATACTTTGCGCATTCATCCGGAAATAAGAAAAGCTTACTTCCCCCGTTTTTTAAAATCACATCTTCTAGAAGGTTTACATGATTTTGTAAAAAACACGAGTTTTCAGATTATGTGTTTTATATCATAAATGGAATCTACAAAGTATGCACATTCTACGTCATAACGACTTTCTATAGTTTGCGCATGCATCCGGAAATAAGAAAAGCTTACTTCCCCCGTTTTTTAAAATCACAGCTTCTAGAAGGTTTGCATGATTTCTTAAAAAACATGGGTTTTTAGAAAATGTGTTTTATTTCATAAATGGAATTAACAAAGTATGCACATTCTACGTCATAACGACTTTCTATAGTTTTCGCATGCGTTTGGAAATAAGAAAACCTTACTTCCCCCGTTTTTTAAAATCACAGCTTCTAGAAAGTTTACATGATTTCGTAAAAAACACGAGTTTTCAGAAAATGTGTTTTATTTCATAAATGGAATCAACAAAGTATGCACATTCTACGTCATAACGACTTTCTATAGTTTGCGCATTCGTCCGGAAATAAGAAAATCTTACTTCCACTGTTTTTTAAAATCACAGCTTCTAGAAGGTTTACATGATTTCGTAAAAAACACGAGTTTTTAGAAAATGTGTTTTATTTCATAAATGGAACCTACAAAGTATGCACATTCTACGTCATAACGACTTTCTATAGTTTGCGCATGCGTCCGGAAATAAGAAAAGCTTACTTCCACCGTTATTTGAAATCACAGCTTCTAGAAGGTTTACATGATTTCGTAAAAAACACGAGTTTTTAGAAAATGTCTTTTATTTCATAAATGGAACCTACAAAGTATGCACATTCTACGTCATAACGACTTTCTATAGTTTGCGCATGCGTCCGGAAATAAGAAAAGCGTACTTCCACCGTTTTTTGAAATCACAGCTTCTAGAAGGTTTACATGATTTCCTAAAAAACACGATTTATTAGAAAATGTGTTTTATTTAATAAATGGAATCAACAAAGTATGCACATTCTATGTCATAACGACATTCTATACTTTGCGCATTCATCCGGAAATAAGAAAAGCTTACTTCCCCCGTTTTTTAAAATCACGTCTTCTAGAAGGTTTACATGATTTCGTAAAAAACACGAGTTTTCAGATTATGTGTTTTATTTCATAAATGGAATCTACAAAGTATGCACATTCTACGTCATAACGACTTTCTATAGTTTGCGCATGCGTCCGGAAATAAGAAAAGCTTACTTCGCCCGTTTTTTAAAATCACAGCTTCTAGAAGGTTTGCATGATTTCTTAAAAAACTTGAGTTTTTAGAAAATGTGTTTTATTTCATAAATGGAATAAACAAAGTATGCACATTCTACGTCATAACGACTTTCTATAGTTTGCGCATGCGTTTGGAAATAAGAAAAGCTTCATTCCCCCGTTTTTTAAAATCACAACTTCTAGATGGTTTACATGATTTCTTAAAAAACACGAGTTTTTAGAAAATGTGTTTTATTTCATAAATGGAATCAACAAAGTATGCACATTCTACGTCATAACGACTTTCTATAGTTTGCGCATTCGTCCAGAAATAAGAAAAGCTTACTTCCACCGTTTTTTAAAATCACAGCTTCTAGAAGGTTTACACGATTTCGAAAAAAACATGAGTTTTTAGAAAATTTGCTTTATTCGATAAATGGAATCTACAAAGTATGCACATTCTACGTCATAACGACTTTCTATAGTTTGCGCATGCGTCTGGAAATAAGAAAAGCTTACTTCCCCCGTTTTTTAAAATCACAGCTTCTAGAAGGTTTACATGATTTCTTAAAAAACATGAGTTTTTAGAAAATGTGTTTTATTTCATAAATGGAATCAATAAAGTATGCACATTCTACGTCATAACGACTTTCTATATTTTGCGCATGCATTTGGAAATAAGAAAAGCTTACTTCCCCCGTTTTTTAAAATCACACCTTCTAGAAGGTTTACATGATTTCTTAAAAAACGCGAGTTTTTAGAAACTGTGTTTTATTTGATAAATGGAATCTACAAAGTATGCACATTCTACATCATAACGACTTTCTATAGTTTGCGCATGCGTCCGGAAATAAGAAAAGCTTACTTCCACCGTCTTTTAAAATCACAGCTTCTAGAAGGTTTACATGATTTCGTAAAAAACACGAGTTATTAGAAAATGTGTTTTATTTCATAAATGGGATCAACAAAGTATGCACATTCTACGTCATAACGACATTCTATACTTTGCGCATTCATCCGGAAATAAGAAAAGCTTACTTCCACCGTTTTTTAAAATCATAGCTTCTAGAAGGTTTACATGATTTCCTAAAAAACACGAGTTTTCAGAAAATGTGTTTTATTTCATAAATGGAATCTACAAAGTATGCACATTCTACGTCATAACGACTTTCTATAGTTTGCGCATGCGTCTGGAAATAATTAAAGGTTACTTCCCCCATTTTTTAAAATCACAGCTTCTAGAAGGTTTACATGATTTCTTAAAAAACATGAGTTTTTAGAAAATGTCTTTTATTTCATAAATGGAATCTACAAAGTATGCACATTCTACTTCATAACGACTTTCTATAGTTTGCACACGCGTCCGGAAATAAGAAAAGCGTACTTCCACCGTTTTTTGAAATCACAGCTTCTAGAAGGTTTACATGATTTCATAAAAAACACGAGTTTTTAGAAAATGTGTTTTATTTCAAAAATGTAATGTACAAAGTATGCACATTCTACGTCATAACGACTTTCTATAGTTTGCGCATCCATCCGGAAATAAGAAAAGCTTACTTCCACCGTTTTTTGAAATCACAGCTTCTAGAAGGTTTACATGATTTTTTAAAAAACACGAGTTTTTAGAAAATGTGTTTTATTTCATAAATGGAATCAACAAAGTATGCACATTCTACGTCATAACGACTTTCTATAGTTTGCGCATGCGTCCGGAAATAAGAAAAGCTTACTTCCACCGTTTTTTAAAATCACAGCTTCTAGAAGGTTTACATGATTTCTTAAAAAACACGAGTTTTTAGAAAATGTGTTTTATTTCATAAATGGATTCAACAAAGTATGCACATTCTACGTCATAACGAATTTCTATAGTTTGCGCATTCGTCCGGAAATAAGAAAATCTTACTTCCACCCTTTTTTAAAATCACAGCTTCTAGAAGGTTTACATGATTTCGAAAAAAAACACGAGTTTTTAGAAAATGTGTTTTATTTCATAAATGGAATCAACAAAGTATGCACATTCTACGTCATAACGACTTTCTATAGTTTGCGCATGCATCTGGAAATAAGAAAAGGTTACTTCCCCCGTTTTTTAAAATCACAGCTTCTAGAAGGTTTACATGATTTCGTAAAAAACTTGAGTTTTTAGAAAATGTGTTTTATTTCATAAATGGAATCAACAAAGTATGCACATTCTACGTCATAATGACTTTCTATAGTTTGCGCATTCGTCCGGAAATAAGAAAAGCTTACTTCCACCGTTTTTTAAAATCACAGCTTCTAGAAGGTTTACATGATTTCTTAAAAAACACGAGTTTTTAGAAAATGTGTTTTATTTCATAAATGGAATCAACAAAGTATGCACATTCTACGTCATAACGACTTTCTATAGTTTGCGCATTCGTCCGGAAATAAGAAAATCTTACTTCCACTGTTTTTTAAAATCACAGCTTCTAGAAGGTTTACATGATTTCGTAAAAAACACGAGTTTTTAGAAAATGTGTTTTATTTCATAAATGGAATCTACAAAGTATGCACATTCTACGTCATAACGACTTTCTATAGTTTGCGCATGCGTCCGGAAATAAGAAAAGCTTACTTCCACCATTTTTTGAATTCACAGCTTCTAGAAGGTTTACATGATTTCTTAAAAAACACGAGTTGTTAGAAAATGTGTTTTATTTCATAAATGGAATCAACAAAGTATGCACATTCTACGTCATAACGACTTTCTATAGTTTGCGCACGCGTCCGGAAATAAGAAAAGCG
This sequence comes from Larix kaempferi, assembly GCA_027924585.1. Lineage (NCBI taxonomy): Eukaryota > Viridiplantae > Streptophyta > Pinopsida > Pinales > Pinaceae > Larix > Larix kaempferi. The sequence continues at coordinate 41,669,582 of BSBM01000217.1, forward strand.
TACTTCCACCGTTTTTTGAAATCACAGCTTCTAGAAGGTTTATATGATTTTGTAAAAAACACGAGTTTTTAGAAAATGTGTTTTATTTCAAAAATGCAATCTACAAAGTATGCACATTCTACGTCATAACGACTTTCTATAGTTTGCGCATGCGTCCGGAAATAAGAAAAGCTTACTTCCACCATTTTTTGAATTCACAGCTTCTAGAAGGTTTACATGATTTCTTAAAAAACACGAGTTGTTAGAAAATGTGTTTTATTTCATAAATGGAATCAACAAAGTATGCACATTCTACGTCATAACGACTTTCTATAGTTTGCGCATGCGTCCGGAAATAAGAAAAGCTTACTTCCACCGTTTTTTAAAATCACAGCTTCTAGAAGGTTTACATGATTTCTTAAAAAACACGAGTTTTTAGAAAATGTGTTTTATTTCGTAAATGGATTCAACAAAGTATGCACATTCTGCGTCATAACGAATTTCTATAGTTTGCGCATTCGTCTGGAAATAAGAAAATCTTACTTCCACCGTTTTTTGAAATCACAGCTTCTAGAAGGTTTACATGATTTCGATAAAAACACGAGTTTTTAGAAAATGTGTTTTATTTCATAAATGGAATCAACAAAGTATGCACATTCTACGTCATAACGACTTTCTATAGTTTGCGCATGCATCCGGAAATAAGAAAAGGTTACTTCCCCCATTTTTTAAAATCACAGCTTCTAGAAGGTTTACATGATTTCGTAAAAAACATGAGTTTTTAGAAAATGTGTTTTATTTCATAAATGGAATCAACAAAGTATGCACATTCTACGTCATAACGAATTTCTATAGTTTCCGCATTCGTCCGGAAATAAGAAAATCTTACTTCCACTGTTTTTTAAAATCACAGCTTCTAGAAAGTTTACATGATTTCGTAAAAAACAAGAGTTTTTAGAAAATGTGTTTTATTTCATAAATGGAATCTACAAAGTATGCACATTCTACGTCATAACGAATTTCTATAGTTTCCGCATTCGTCCGGAAATAAGAAAATCTTACTTCAATCGTTTTTTAAAATCACAGCTTCTAGAAGGTTTACATGATTTCGAAAAAAACACGAGTTTTTAGAAAATGTGTTTTATTTCATAAATGGAATCAACAAAGTATGCACATTCTACGTCATAACGACTTTCTATAGTTTGCGCATGCATCAGGAAATAAGAAAAGGTTACTTCCCCCATTTTTTAAAATCACAGCTTCTAGAAGGTTTACATGATTTCGTAAAAAACATGAGTTTTTTGAAAATGTGTTTTATTTCATAAATGGAATCAACAAAGTATGCACATTCTACGTCATAATGACTTTCTATAGTTTGCGCATTCGTCCGGAAATAAGAAAAGCTTATTTCCACAGTTTTTTAAAATCACAGCTTCTAGAAGGTTTACATGATTTCTTAAAAAACACGAGTTTTTAGAAAATGTGTTTTATTTCATAAATGGAATCAACAAAGTATGCACGTTCTATGTCATAACGAATTTCTATAGTTTGCGCATTCGTCCGGAAATAAGAAAATCTTACTTCCACTGTTTTTTAAAATCACAGCTTCTAGAAAGTTTACATGATTTCGTAAAAAACAAGAGTTTTTAGAAAATGTGTTTTATTTCATAAATGGAATCTACAAAGTATGCACATTCTACGTCATAACGACTTTCTATAGTTTGCGCATTCGTCCGAAAATAAGAAAAGCTTACTTCCACCGTTTTTTAAAATCACAGCTTCTAGAAGGTTTACATGATTTCGTAAAAAACACGAGTTTTCAGATTATGTGTTTTATTTCATAAATGGAATCTACAAAGTAAACACATTCTACGTCATAACGACTTTCTGAAGTTTGCGCATGCATCCGGAAATAAGAAAAGCTTACTTCCCCCGTTTTTTAAAATCACAGCTTCTAGAAGGTTTACATGATTTCTTAAAAAACATGAGTTTTTAGAAAATGTGTTTTATTTCATAAATGGAATAAACAAAGTATGCACATTCTACGTCACAACGACTTTCTATAGTTTGCGCATGCGTTTGGAAATAAGAAAAGCTTACTTCCCCAGTTTTTTAAAATCACAGCTTCTAGAAGGTTTACATGATATCTTAAAAAACACGAGTTTTTAGAAAATGTGTTTTTTTTAATAAATGCAATCAACAAAGTATGCACATTCTACGTCATAATGACTTTCTATAGTTTGCGCATGCGTCCGGAAATAAGAAAAGCTTACTTCCACCGTTTCTTAAAATCACAGCTTCTAGAAGGTTTACATGATTTCTTAAAAAACACAAGTTTTTAGAAAATGTGTTTTATTTGATAAATGGAATCTACAAAGTATGCACATTCTACATCATAACGACTTTCTATAGTTTGCGCATGCGTCCGGAAATAAAAAAAGCTTACTTCCACCGTTTTTTAAAATCAAAGCTTCTAGAAGGTTTACATGATTTCGTAAAAAACAAGAGTTATTAGAAAATGTGTTTTATTTAATAAATGGAATCAACAAAGTATGCACATTCTACGTCATAACGACATTCTATACTTTGCGCATTCATCCGGAAATAAGAAAAGCTTACTTCCCCCGTTTTTTAAAATCACATCTTCTAGAAGGTTTACATGATTTTGTAAAAAACACGAGTTTTCAGATTATGTGTTTTATATCATAAATGGAATCTACAAAGTATGCACATTCTACGTCATAACGACTTTCTATAGTTTGCGCATGCATCCGGAAATAAGAAAAGCTTACTTCCCCCGTTTTTTAAAATCACAGCTTCTAGAAGGTTTGCATGATTTCTTAAAAAACATGGGTTTTTAGAAAATGTGTTTTATTTCATAAATGGAATTAACAAAGTATGCACATTCTACGTCATAACGACTTTCTATAGTTTTCGCATGCGTTTGGAAATAAGAAAACCTTACTTCCCCCCGTTTTTTAAAATCACAGCTTCTAGAAAGTTTACATGATTTCGTAAAAAACACGAGTTTTCAGAAAATGTGTTTTATTTCATAAATGGAATCAACAAAGTATGCACATTCTACGTCATAACGACTTTCTATAGTTTGCGCATTCGTCCGGAAATAAGAAAATCTTACTTCCACTGTTTTTTAAAATCACAGCTTCTAGAAGGTTTACATGATTTCGTAAAAAACACGAGTTTTTAGAAAATGTGTTTTATTTCATAAATGGAACCTACAAAGTATGCACATTCTACGTCATAACGACTTTCTATAGTTTGCGCATTCGTCCGGAAATAAGAAAATCTTACTTCCACTGTTTTTTAAAATCACAGCTTCTAGAAAGTTTACATGATTTCGTAAAAAACAAGAGTTTTTAGAAAATGTGTTTTATTTCATAAATGGAATCTACAAAGTATGCACATTCTACGTCATAACGAATTTCTATAGTTTCCGCATTCGTCCGGAAATAAGAAAATCTTACTTCAATCGTTTTTTAAAATCACAGCTTCTAGAAGGTTTACATGATTTCGAAAAAAACACGAGTTTTTAGAAAATGTGTTTTATTTCATAAATGGAATCAACAAAGTATGCACATTCTACGTCATAACGACTTTCTATAGTTTGCGCATGCATCAGGAAATAAGAAAAGGTTACTTCCCCCATTTTTTAAAATCACAGCTTCTAGAAGGTTTACATGATTTCGTAAAAAACATGAGTTTTTTGAAAATGTGTTTTATTTCATAAATGGAATCAACAAAGTATGCACATTCTACGTCATAATGACTTTCTATAGTTTGCGCATTCGTCCGGAAATAAGAAAAGCTTATTTCCACAGTTTTTTAAAATCACAGCTTCTAGAAGGTTTACATGATTTCTTAAAAAACACGAGTTTTTAGAAAATGTGTTTTATTTCATAAATGGAATCAACAAAGTATGCACGTTCTATGTCATAACGAATTTCTATAGTTTGCGCATTCGTCCGGAAATAAGAAAATCTTACTTCCACTGTTTTTTAAAATCACAGCTTCTAGAAAGTTTACATGATTTCGTAAAAAACAAGAGTTTTTAGAAAATGTGTTTTATTTCATAAATGGAATCTACAAAGTATGCACATTCTACGTCATAACGACTTTCTATAGTTTGCGCATTCGTCCGAAAATAAGAAAAGCTTACTTCCACCGTTTTTTAAAATCACAGCTTCTAGAAGGTTTACATGATTTCGTAAAAAACACGAGTTTTCAGATTATGTGTTTTATTTCATAAATGGAATCTACAAAGTAAACACATTCTACGTCATAACGACTTTCTGAAGTTTGCGCATGCATCCGGAAATAAGAAAAGCTTACTTCCCCCGTTTTTTAAAATCACAGCTTCTAGAAGGTTTACATGATTTCTTAAAAAACATGAGTTTTTAGAAAATGTGTTTTATTTCATAAATGGAATAAACAAAGTATGCACATTCTACGTCACAACGACTTTCTATAGTTTGCGCATGCGTTTGGAAATAAGAAAAGCTTACTTCCCCAGTTTTTTAAAATCACAGCTTCTAGAAGGTTTACATGATATCTTAAAAAACACGAGTTTTTAGAAAATGTGTTTTTTTTAATAAATGCAATCAACAAAGTATGCACATTCTACGTCATAATGACTTTCTATAGTTTGCGCATGCGTCCGGAAATAAGAAAAGCTTACTTCCACCGTTTCTTAAAATCACAGCTTCTAGAAGGTTTACATGATTTCTTAAAAAACACAAGTTTTTAGAAAATGTGTTTTATTTGATAAATGGAATCTACAAAGTATGCACATTCTACATCATAACGACTTTCTATAGTTTGCGCATGCGTCCGGAAATAGAAAAAGCTTACTTCCACCGTTTTTTAAAATCAAAGCTTCTAGAAGGTTTACATGATTTCGTAAAAAACAAGAGTTATTAGAAAATGTGTTTTATTTAATAAATGGAATCAACAAAGTATGCACATTCTACGTCATAACGACATTCTATACTTTGCGCATTCATCCGGAAATAAGAAAAGCTTACTTCCCCCGTTTTTTAAAATCACATCTTCTAGAAGGTTTACATGATTTTGTAAAAAACACGAGTTTTCAGATTATGTGTTTTATATCATAAATGGAATCTACAAAGTATGCACATTCTACGTCATAACGACTTTCTATAGTTTGCGCATGCATCCGGAAATAAGAAAAGCTTACTTCCCCCGTTTTTTAAAATCACAGCTTCTAGAAGGTTTGCATGATTTCTTAAAAAACATGGGTTTTTAGAAAATGTGTTTTATTTCATAAATGGAATTAACAAAGTATGCACATTCTACGTCATAACGACTTTCTATAGTTTTCGCATGCGTTTGGAAATAAGAAAACCTTACTTCCCCCCGTTTTTTAAAATCACAGCTTCTAGAAAGTTTACATGATTTCGTAAAAAACACGAGTTTTCAGAAAATGTGTTTTATTTCATAAATGGAATCAACAAAGTATGCACATTCTACGTCATAACGACTTTCTATAGTTTGCGCATTCGTCCGGAAATAAGAAAATCTTACTTCCACTGTTTTTTAAAATCACAGCTTCTAGAAGGTTTACATGATTTCGTAAAAAACACGAGTTTTTAGAAAATGTGTTTTATTTCATAAATGGAACCTACAAAGTATGCACATTCTACGTCATAACGACTTTCTATAGTTTGCGCATGCGTCCGGAAATAAGAAAAGCTTACTTCCACCGTTATTTGAAATCACAGCTTCTAGAAGGTTTACATGATTTCGTAAAAAACACGAGTTTTTAGAAAATGTCTTTTATTTCATAAATGGAACCTACAAAGTATGCACATTCTACGTCATAACGACTTTCTATAGTTTGCGCATGCGTCCGGAAATAAGAAAAGCGTACTTCCACCGTTTTTTGAAATCACAGCTTCTAGAAGGTTTACATGATTTCCTAAAAAACACGATTTATTAGAAAATGTGTTTTATTTAATAAATGGAATCAACAAAGTATGCACATTCTATGTCATAACGACATTCTATACTTTGCGCATTCATCCGGAAATAAGAAAAGCTTACTTCCCCCCGTTTTTTAAAATCACGTCTTCTAGAAGGTTTACATGATTTCGTAAAAAACACGAGTTTTCAGATTATGTGTTTCATTTCATAAATGGAATCTACAAAGTATGCACATTCTACGTCATAACGACTTTCTATAGTTTGCGCATGCGTCCGGAAATAAGAAAAGCTTACTTCGCCCGTTTTTTAAAATCACAGCTTCTAGAAGGTTTGCATGATTTCTTAAAAAACTTGAGTTTTTAGAAAATGTGTTTTATTTCATAAATGGAATAAACAAAGTATGCACATTCTACGTCATAACGACTTTCTATAGTTTGCGCATGCGTTTGGAAATAAGAAAAGCTTCATTCCCCCGTTTTTTAAAATCACAACTTCTAGATGGTTTACATGATTTCTTAAAAAACACGAGTTTTTAGAAAATGTGTTTTATTTCATAAATGGAATCAACAAAGTATGCACATTCTACGTCATAACGACTTTCTATAGTTTGCGCATTCGTCCAGAAATAAGAAAAGCTTACTTCCACCGTTTTTTAAAATCACAGCTTCTAGAAGGTTTACACGATTTCGAAAAAAACATGAGTTTTTAGAAAATTTGCTTTATTCGATAAATGGAATCTACAAAGTATGCACATTCTACGTCATAACGACTTTCTATAGTTTGCGCATGCGTCTGGAAATAAGAAAAGCTTACTTCCCCCGTTTTTTAAAATCACAGCTTCTAGAAGGTTTACATGATTTCTTAAAAAACATGAGTTTTTAGAAAATGTGTTTTATTTCATAAATGGAATCAATAAAGTATGCACATTCTACGTCATAACGACTTTCTATATTTTGTGCATGCATTTGGAAATAAGAAAAGCTTACTTCCCCCGTTTTTTAAAATCACACCTTCTAGAAGGTTTACATGATTTCTTAAAAAACGCGAGTTTTTAGAAATTGTGTTTTATTTGATAAATGGAATCTACAAAGTATGCACATTCTACATCATAACGACTTTCTATAGTTTGCGCATGCGTCCGGAAATAAGAAAAGCTTACTTCCACCGTCTTTTAAAATCACAGCTTCTAGAAGGTTTACATGATTTCGTAAAAAACACGAGTTATTAGAAAATGTGTTTTATTTCATAAATGGGATCAACAAAGTATGCACATTCTACGTCATAACGACATTCTATACTTTGCGCATTCATCCGGAAATAAGAAAAGCTTACTTCCACCGTTTTTTAAAATCATAGCTTCTAGAAGGTTTACATGATTTCCTAAAAAACACGAGTTTTCAGAAAATGTGTTTTATTTCATAAATGGAATCTACAAAGTATGCACATTCTACGTCATAACGACTTTCTATAGTTTGCGCATGCGTCTGGAAATAATTAAAGGTTACTTCCCCCATTTTTTAAAATCACAGCTTCTAGAAGGTTTACATGATTTCTTAAAAAACATGAGTTTTTAGAAAATGTCTTTTATTTCATAAATGGAATCTACAAAGTATGCACATTCTACTTCATAACGACTTTCTATAGTTTGCACACGCGTCCGGAAATAAGAAAAGCGTACTTCCACCGTTTTTTGAAATCACAGCTTCTAGAAGGTTTACATGATTTCATAAAAAACACGAGTTTTTAGAAAATGTGTTTTATTTCAAAAATGTAATGTACAAAGTATGCACATTCTACGTCATAACGACTTTCTATAGTTTGCGCATGCATCCTTTAATAAGAAAAGCTTACTTTCCTCGTTTTTTAAAATCACAGCTTCTAGAAGATTTACATGATTTCTTAAAAAACACGCGTTTCTAGAAAATGTGTTTTATTTCATAAATGGAATCAACAAAATATGCACATTCTATGTCATAACGACTTTCTATAGTTTGCGCATGCGATCGGAAATAAGAAAAGCTTACTTCCCCCGTTTTTTAAAATCACAGCTTCTAGAAGGTTTGCATGATTTCTTAAAAAACTTGAGTTTTTAGAAAATGTGTATTATTTCATAAATGGAATAAAAAAAGTATGCACATTCTATGTCATAACGACTTTCTATAGTTTTCACATGCGTTTGGAAATAAGAAAAGCTTACTTCCCCCGTTTTTTAAAATCACAGCTTCTAGAAAGTTTACATGATTTCGTAAAAAACACGAGTTTTCAGAAAATGTGTTTTATTTCATAAATGGAATCTACAAAGTATGCACATTCTACGTCATAACGACTTTCTATAGTTTGCGCATGCATCCTTTAATAAGAAAAGCTTACTTTCCTCGTTTTTTAAAATCACAGCTTCTAGAAGATTTACATGATTTCTTAAAAAACACGCGTTTCTAGAAAATGTGTTTTATTTCATAAATGGAATCAACAAAATATGCACATTCTATGTCATAACGACTTTCTATAGTTTGCGCATGCGATCGGAAATAAGAAAAGCTTACTTCCCCCGTTTTTTAAAATCACAGCTTCTAGAAGGTTTACCTGATTTCTTAAAAAACACACGAATTTTTACAAAATTTGTTTTATTTCATAAATGGAATCAACAAAGTATGCACATTCTATGTCATAACGACTTTCTATAGTTTGCGCATGCGTCGGGAAATAAGAAAAGCTTACTTCCCCCGTTTTTTAAAATCACAGCTTCTAGAAGGTTTACATGATTTCTTAAAAAACACGAGTTTTTAGAAAATGTGTTTTATTTCATAAATGGAATCAACAAAGTATGCACATTCTACATCATAACGACTTTCTATAGTTTGCGCATGCATCCGGAAGTAAGAAAAGCTTACTTCCCCCCGTTTTTTAAAATCAGAGCTTCTAGAAGGTTTACATGATTTTTTTAAAAACACGAGTTTTTAGAAAATGTGTTTTATTTTATAAATGGAATACACAAAGTATGCACATTCTATGTCATAACGACTTTCTATAGTTTGCGCATTCGTCCGTAAATAAGAAAATCTTACTTCCACCGTTTTTTTAAAATCACGTCTTCTAGAAGGTTTACAGGATTTCCTAAAAAACATGAGTTTTTAAAAAATGTGTTTTATTTCATAAATAAAATCTACAAAGTATGCACATTCTACGTCATAACGACTTTCTATAGTTTCCACATGCATCCGGAAATAAGAAAAGCTTACTTCCACCGTTTTTTGAAATCACAGCTTCTAGAAGGTTTACATGATTTCGAAAAAAACACGAGTTTTTAGAAAATGTACTTTATTTCATAAATGGAATCTAAAAAGTATGCACATTCTACGTCATAACAACTTTCTATAGTTTGCGCATGCCTCCGGAAATAAGAAAAGCTTACTTCCCCCGTTTTTTAAAATCACAGCTTCTAGAAGGTTTACATGGTTTCGTAAAAAAACACGAGTTTTTAGAAAATGTACTTTATTTCATAAATGGAATCTACAAAGTATGCACATTCTACGTCATAACGACTTTCTATAGTTTGCGCATGCATTTGGAAACAAGAAAAGCTTACGTCGCCCGTTTTTCAAAGTCACAACTTCTAGAAGGTTTACATGATTTCTTAAAAAACACGAGTTTTTAGAAAATGTGTTTTATTTCATAAATGGAATCAAAAAAGTATGCACATTCTACGTCATAACGACATTCTATAGTTTGCGCATTCATCCGGATATAAGAAAAGCTTACTTCCACCGTTTTTTAAAATCACAGCTTCTAAAAGGTTTACATGATTTCGTAAAAAACACGAGTTTTCAGATTATGTGTTTTATTTCATAAATGGAATCTACAAAGTATGCACATTCTATGTCATAACGACTTTCTATAGTTTGCGCATGCGACCGGAAATAAGAAAAGCTTACATCCCCCGTTTTTTAAAATCACAGCTTCTAGAAGGTTTACATGATTTCGAAAAAAACACGAGTTTTTAGAAAATGTACTTTATTTCATAAATGGAATCTAAAAAGTATGCACATTCTACGTCATAACAACTTTCTATAGTTTGCGCATGCCTCCGGAAATAAGAAAAGCTTACTTCCCCCGTTTTTTAAAATCACAGCTTCTAGAAGGTTTACATGGTTTCGTAAAAAACACGAGTTTTTAGAAAATATACTTTATTTCATAAATGGAATCTACAAAGTATGCACATTCTACGTCATAACGACTTTCTATAGTTTGCGCATGCATTTGGAAACAAGAAAAGCTTACGTCGCCCGTTTTTCAAAGTCACAACTTCTAGAAGGTTTACATGATTTCTTAAAAAACACGAGTTTTTAGAAAATGTGTTTTATTTCATAAATGGAATCAACAAAGTATGCACATTCTACGTCATAACGACTTTCTATAGTTTGCGCATGCGTCCGGAAATAAGAAAAGCTTACTTCCACCGTTTTTTAAAATCACAGCTTCTAGAAGGTTTACATGATTTCGTAAAAAACACGAGTTTTCAGATTATGTGTTTTATTTCATAAATGGAATCTACAAAGTAAACACATTCTACGTCATAACGACTTTCTATAGTTTGCGCATGCGTCCGGAAATAAGAAAAGCTTACTTCCCCCGTTTTTTAAAATCACAGCTTCTAGAAGGTTTACATGATTTCTTAAAAAACATGAGTTTTTAGAAAATGTGTTTTATTTCATAAATGGAATAAACAAAGTATGCACATTCTACGTCATAACGACTTTCTATAGTTTGCGCATGCGTTTGGAAATAAGAAAAGCTTACTTCCCAAAATTTTTAAAATCACAGCTTCTAGAAGGTTTACATGATATCTTAAAAAACACGAGTTTTTAGAAAATGTGTTTTTTTTCATAAATGGAATCAACAAAGTATGCACATTCTACGTCATAACGACTTTCTATAGTTTGCGCATGCGTCCGGAAATAAGAAAAGCTTACTTCCACCGTTTCTTAAAATCACAGCTTCTAGAAGGTTTACATGATTTCTTAAAAAACACAAGTTTTTAGAAAATGTGTTTTATTTGATAAATGGAATCTACAAAGTATGCACATTCTACATCATAACGACTTTCTATAGTTTGCGCATGCGTCCGGAAATAAGAAAAGCTTACTTCCACCGTTTTTTAAAATCACAGCTTCTAGAAGGTTTCCATGATTTCGTAAAAAACAAGAGTTATTAGAAAATGTGTTTTATTTAATAAATGGAATCAACAAAGTATGCACATTCTACGTCATAACGACATTCTATCCTTTGCGCATTCATCCGGAAATAAGAAAAGCTTACTTCCCCCATTTTTTAAAATCACATCTTCTAGAAGGTTTACATGATTTCGTAAAAAACACGAGTTTTCAGATTATGTGTTTTATTTCATAAATGGAATCTACAAAGTATGCACATTCTATGTCATAATGACTTTCTATAGTTTGCGCATGCGTCCGGAAATAAGAAAAGCTTACTTCCCCCGTTTTTTAAAATCACAGCTTCTAGAAGGTTTGCATGATTTGTTAAAAAACATGGGTTTTTAGAAAATGTGTTTTATTTCATAAATGGAATTAACAAAGTATGCACATTCTACGTCATAATGACTTTCTATAGTTTTCGCATGCGTTTGGAAATAAGAAAAGCTTACTTCCCCCGTTTTTTGAAATCACAGCTTCTAGAAAGTTTACATGATTTCGTAAAAAACACGAGTTTTCAGAAAATGTGTTTTATTTCATAAATGGAATCTACAAAGTATGCACATTCTACGTCATAACGACTTTCTATAGTTTGCGCATGCGTCCGGAAATAAGAAAAGCTTACTTCCCTCGTTTTTTAAAATCACAGCTTCTAGAAGGTTTACATGATTTCTTAAAAAACACGCGTTTCTAGAAAATGTGTTTTATTTCATAAATGGAATCAACAAAGCATGCACATTCTACGTCATAATGACTTTCTATAGTTTGCGCATGCATCCGGAAATAAGAAAAGCTTACTTCCCCCGTTTTTTAAAATCACAGCTTCTAGAAGGTTTACATGATTTCTTAAAAAACATGAGTTTTTAGAAAATGTGTTTTATTTCATAAATGGAATCAACAAAGTATGCGCATTCTACGTCATAACTACTTTCTATAGTTTGCGCATGCGTCCGGAAATAAGAAAAGCTTACTTCCACCGTTTTTTGAAATCACGGCTTCTAGAAGGTTTACATGATTTCGTAAAAAACACGAGTTTTTAGAAAATGTCTTTTATTTCATAAATGGAATCTACAAAGTATGCACATTCTACGTCATAACGACTTTCTATAGTTTGCACACGCGTCCGGAAATAAGAAAAGCGTACTTCCACCGTTTTTTGAAATCACAGCTTCTAGAAGGTTTACATGATTTCGTAAAAAACACGAGTTATTAGAAAATGTGTTTTATTTAATAAATGGAATCAACAAAGTATGCACATTCTACGTCATAACGACATTCTATACTTTGCGCATTCATCCGGAAATAAGAAAAGCTTACTTCCCCCGTTTTTTAAAATCACGTCTTCTAGAAGGTTTACATGATTTCGTAAAAAACACGAGTTTTCAGATTATGTGTTTTATTTCATAAATGGAATCTACAAAGTATGCAAATTCTACGTCATAACGACTTTCTATAGTTTGCGCATGCGTCCGGAAATAAGAAAAGCTTACTTCCCCCGTTTTTTAAAATCACAGCTTCCAGAAGGTTGCATGATTTCTTAAAAAACTTGAGTTTTTAGAAAATGTGTTTTATTTCATAAATGGAATAAAGAAAGTATGCACATTCTACGTCATAACGACTTTCTATAGTTTGCGCATGCGTTTGGAAATAAGAAAAGCTTCATTCCCCCGTTTTTTAAAATCACAACTTCTAGATGGTTTACATGATTTCTTAAAAAACACAAGTTTTTAGAAAATGTGTTTTATTTCATAAATGGAATCAACAAAGTATGCACATTCTACGTCATAACGACTTTCTATAGTTTGCGCATTCGTCCAGAAATAAGAAAAACTTACTTCCACCGTTTTTTAAAATCACAGCTTCTAGAAGGTTTACGCGATTTCGTAAAAAACATGAGTTTTTAGAAAATGTGCTTTATTCGATAAATGGAATCTACAAAGTATGCACATTCTACGTCATAACGACTTTCTATAGTTTGCGCATGCGTCTGGAAATAAGAAAAGCTTACTTCCCCAGTTTTTTAAAATCACAGCTTCTAGAAGGTTTACATGATTTCTTAAAAAACATGAGTTTTTAGAAAATGTGTTTTATTTCATAAATGGAATCAAAAAAGTATGCACATTCTACGTCATAACGACTTTCTATATTTTGCGCATGCATTTGGAAATAAGAAAATCTTACTTCCCTCCCCCGTTTTTTAAAATCACACCTTCTAGAAGGTTTACATGATTTCTTAAAAAACGCGAGTTTTTAGAAAATGTGTTTTATTTGATGAATGGAATCTACAAAGTATGCACATTCTACATCATAACGACTTTCTATAGTTTGCGCATGCGTCCGGAAATAAGAAAAGCTTACTTCCACCGTCATTTAAAATCACAGCTTCTAGAAGGTTTACATGATTTCGTAAAAAACACGAGTTATTAGAAAATGTGTTTTATTTCATAAATGGAATCAACAAAGTATGCACATTCTACGTCATAACGACATTCTATACTTTGCGCATTCATCCGGAAATAAGAAAAGCTTACTTCCACCGTTTTTTTAAAATCACAGCTTCTAGAAGGTTTACATGATTTCGTAAAAAACACGAGTTTTCTTAAAATGTGTTTTATTTCATAAATGGAATCTACAAAGTATGCACATTCTACGTCATAACGACTTTCTATAGTTTGCGCATGCGTCTGGAAATAATTAAAGGTTACTTCCCCATTTTTTAAAATCACAGCTTCTAGAAGGTTTACATGATTTCTTAAAAAACACGAGTTTTTAGAAAATGTCTTTTATTTCATAAATGGAATCTACAAAGTATGCACATTCTACTTCATAACGACTTTCTATAGTTTGCACACGCGTCCGGAAATAAGAAAAGCGTACTTCCACCGTTTTTTGAAATCACAGCTTCTAGAAGGTTTACATGATTTCATAAAAACACGAGTTTTTAGAAAATGTGTTTTATTTCAAAAATGTAATCTACAAAGTATGCACATTCTACGTCATAACGACTTTCTATAGTTTGCACATGCTTCCGGAAATAAGAAAAGCTTACTTCCACCGTTTTTTGAAATCACAGCTTCTAGAAGGTTTACATGATTTCTTAAAAAACACGAGTTTTTAGAAAAAAAATTTTATTTCATAAATGGAATCAACAAAGTATGCACATTCTACTTCATAACGACTTTCTATAGTTTGCGCATGCGTCCGGAAATAAGAAAAGCTTACTTCCACCGTTTTTTAAAATCACAGCTTCTAGAAGGTTTACATGATTTCTTAAAAAACACGAGTTTTTAGAAAATATGTTTTATTTCATAAAAGGATTCAACAAAGTATGCACATTCTACGTCATAACGAATTTCTATAGTTTGCGCATTCGTCCGGAAATAAGAAAATCTTACTTCCACCCTTTTTTAAAATCACAGCTTCTAGAAGATTTACATGATTTCGAAAAAAACACGAGTTTTTAGAAAATGTGTTTTATTTCATAAATGGAATCAACAAAGTATGCACATTCTACGTCATAACGAATTTCTATAGTTTGCGCATGCATCCGGAAATAAGAAAAGGTTACTTCCCCCATTTTTCAAAATCACAGCTTCTAGAAGGTTTACATGATTTCGTAAAAAACATGAGTTTTTAGAAAAGCTTACTTTGCGCATTCATCCGGAAATAAGAAAATCTTACTTCCACTGTTTTTTAAAATCACAGCTTCTAGAAGGTTTACATGATTTCCTAAAAAACACGAGTTTTCAGAAAATGTGTTTTATTTCATAAATGGAATCTACAAAGTATGCACATTCTACGTCATAACGACTTTCTATAGTTTGCGCATGCGTCCGGAAATAATTAAAGGTTACTTCCACCGTTTTTTGAAATCACAGCTTCTAGAAGGTTTACATGATTTCGTAAAAAACACGAGTTTTTAGAAAATGTCTTTTATTTCATAAATGGAATCTACAAAGTATGCACATTCTACGTCATAACGACTTTCTATAGTTTGCACACGCGTCCGGAAATAAGAAAAGCGTACTTCCACCGTTTTTTGAAATCACAGCTTCTAGAAGGTTTACATGATTTCATAAAAAACACGAGTTATTAGAAAATGTGTTTTATTTAATAAATGGAATCAACAAAGTATGCACATTCTACGTCATAACGACATTCTATACTTTGCGCATTCATCCGGAAATAAGAAAAGCTTACTTCCCCCGTTTTTTAAAATCACGTCTTCTAGAAGGTTTACATGATTTCGTAAAAAACACGAGTTTTCAGATTATGTGTTTTATTTCATAAATGGAATCTACAAAGTGTGCACATTCTACCTCATAACGACTTTCTATAGTTTGCGCATGCGTCCGGAAATAAGAAAAGCTTACTTCCCCCGTTTTTTAAAATCACAGCTTCTAGAAAGTTTACATGATTTCTTAAAAAACTTGAGTTTTTAGAAAATGTGTTTTATTTCATAAATGGAATAAACAAAGTATGCACATTCTACGTCATAACGACTTTCTATAGTTTGCGCATGCGTTTGGAAATAAGAAAAGCTTCATTCCCCCGTTTTTTAAAATCACAACTTCTAGATGGTTTACATGATTTCTTAAAAAACACGAGTTTTTAGAAAATGTGTTTTATTTCATAAATGGAATCAACAAAATATGCACATTCTACGTCATAACAACTTTCTATAGTTTGCGCATTCGTCCAGAAATAAGAAAAGCTTACTTCCACCGTTTTTTAAAATCACAGCTTCTAGAAGGTTTACACGATTTCGTAAAAAACATGAGTTTTTAGAAAATGTGCTTTATTCGATAAATGGAATCTACAAAGTATGCACATTCTACGTCATAACGACTTTCTATAGTTTGCGCATGCGTCTGGAAATAAGAAAAGCTTACTTCCCCCGTTTTTTAAAATCACAGCTTCTAGAAGGTTTACATGATTTCTTAAAAAACATGAGTTTTTAGAAAATGTGTTTTATTTCATAAATGGAATCAACAAAGTATGCACATTCTACGTCATAACGACTTTCTATATTTTGCGCATGCATTTGGAAATAAGAAAAGCTTACTTCCCCCGTTTTTTAAAATCACACCTTCTAGAAGGTTTACATGATTTCTTAAAAAACGCGAGTTTTTAGAAAATGTGTTTTATTTGATAAATGGAATCTACAAAGTATGGACATTCTACATCATAACGACTTTCTATAGTTTGCGCATGCGTCCGGAAATAAGAAAAGCTTACTTCCACCGTCTTTTAAAATCACAGCTTCTAGAAGGTTTACATGATTTCGTAAAAAACACGAGTTATTAGAAAATGTGTTTTATTTCATAAATGGAATCAACAAAGTATGCACATTCTACGTCATAACGACATTCTATACTTTGCGCATTCATCCGGAAATAAGAAAAGCTTACTTCCACCGTTTTTTAAAATCATAGCTTCTAGAAGGTTTACATGATTTCCTAAAAAACATGAGTTTTCAGAAAATGTGTTTTATTTCATAAATGGAATCTACAAAGTATGCACATTCTACGTCATAACGACTTTCTATAGTTTGCGCATGCGTCTGGAAATAAAAAAAGGTTACTTCCCCCATTTTTTAAAATCACAGCTTCTAGAAGGTTTACATGATTTCTTAAAAAACATGAGTTTTTAGAAAATGTCTTTTATTTCATAAATGGAATCTACAAAGTATGCACATTCTACTTCATAACGACTTTCTATAGTTTGCACACGCTTCCGGAAATAAGAAAAGCGTACTTCCACCGTTTTTTGAAATCACAGCTTCTAGAAGGTTTACATGATTTCATAAAAAACACGAGTTTTTAGAAAATGTGTTTTATTTCAAAAATGTAATCTAGAAAAGTATGCACATTCTACGTCATAACGACTTTCTATAGTTTGCGCATGCATCCGGAAATAAGAAAAGCTTACTTCCACCGTTTTTTTGAAATCACAGCTTCTAGAAGGTTTACATGATTTTTTAAAAAACACGAGTTTTTAGAAAATGTGTTTTATTTCATAAATGGAATCAACAAAGTATGAACATTCTACGTCATAACGACTTTCTATAGTTTGCGCATGCGTCCGGAAATAAGAAAAGCTTACTTCCACCGTTTTTTAAAATCACAGCTTCTAGAAGGTTTACATGATTTCTTAAAAAACACGAGTTTTTAGAAAATGTGTTTTATTTCATAAATGGAATCAACAAAGTATTCACATTCTACGTCATAACGACTTTCTATAGTTTGCGCATTCGTCCGGAAATAAGAAAATCTTACTTCCACTGTTTTTTAAAATCACAGCTTCTAGAAGGTTTACATGATTTCGTAAAAAACACGAGTTTTTAGAAAATGTCTTTTATTTCATAAATGGAACCTACAAAGTATGCACATTCTACGTCATAACGACTTTCTATAGTTTGCGCATGCATCCGGAAATAAGAAAAGCATACTTCCACCGTTTTTTGAAATCACAGCTTCTAGGAGGTTTACATGATTTCGTAAAAAACACGAGTTTTTAGAAAATGTCTCTTATTTCATAAATGGAATCTACAAAGTATGCACATTCTACGTCATAACGACTTTCTATAGTTTGCGCACGCGTCCGGAAATAAGAAAATCTTACTTCCACCATTTTTTCAAATCACAGCTTCTAGAAGGTTTACATGATTTCGTAAAAAACACGAGTTTTTAGAAAATGTGTTTTATTTCAAAAATGCAATCTACAAAGTATGTATATTCTACGTCATAACGACTTTCTATAGTTTGCGCATGCGTCCGGAAATAAGAAAAGCTTACTTCCACCATCTTTTGAAATCACAGCTTCTAGAAGGTTTACATGATTTCTTAAAAAACACGAGTTTTTAGAAAATGTGTTTTATTTCATAAATAGAATCAACAAAGTATGCACATTCTACGTCATAATGACTTTCTATAGTTTGCGCATTCGTCCGGAAATAAGAAAAGCTTATTTCTACAGTTTTTTAAAATCACAGCTTCTAGAAGGTTTACATGATTTCTTAAAAAACACGAGTTTTTAGAAAATGTGTTTTATTTCATAAATGGAATCAACAAAGTATGCACGTTCTATGTCATAACGAATTTCTATAGTGTGCACATTCGTCCGGAAATAGGAAAATCTTACTTCCACTGTTTTTTAAAATCACAGCTTCTAGAAAGTTTACATGATTTCGTAAAAAACAAGAGTTTTTAGAAAATGTGTTTTATTTCATAAATGGAATCTACAAAGTATGCACATTCTACGTCATAACGACTTTCTATAGTTTGCGCATTCGTACGAAAATAAGAAAAGCTTACTTCCACCGTTTTTTAAAATCACAGCTTCTAGAAGGTTTACATGATTTCGTAAAAAACACGAGTTTTCAGATTATGTGTTTTATTTCATGAATGGAATCTACAAAGTAAACACATTCTACGTCATAACGACTTTCTGAAGATTGCGCATGCATCCGGAAATAAGAAAAGCTTACTTCCCCCGTTTTTTAAAATCACAGCTTCTAGAAGGTTTACATGATTTCTTAAAAAACATGAGTTTTTAGAAAATGTGTTTTATTTCATAAATGGAATAAACAAAGTATGCACATTCTACGTCACAACGACTTTCTATAGTTTGCGCATGCGTTTGGAAATAAGAAAAGCTTACTTCCCCAGTTTTTTAAAATCACAGATTCTAGAAGGTTTACATGATATCTTAAAAAACACGAGTTTTTAGAAAATGTGTTTTTTTTCATAAATGGAATCAACAAAGTATGCACATTCTACGTCATAACGACTTTCTATAGTTTGCGCATGCGTCCGGAAATAAGAAAAGCTTACTTCCACCGTTTCTTAAAATCACAGCTTCTAGAAGGTTTACATGATTTCTTAAAAAACACAAGTTTTTAGAAAATGTGTTTTATTTGATAAATGGAATCTACAAAGTATGCACATTCTACATCATAACGACTTTCTATAGTTTGCGCATGCGTCCGGAAATAAAAAAATCTTACTTCCACCGTTTTTTAAAATCACAGCTTCTAGAAGGTTTACATGATTTCGTAAAAAACAAGAGTTATTAGAAAATGTGTTTTATTTAATAAATGGAATCAACAAAGTATGCACATTCTACGTCATAACGACATTCTATACTTTGCGCATTCATCCGGAAATAAGAAAAGCTTACTTCCCGCGTTTTTTAAAATCACATCTTCTAGAAGGTTTACATGATTTCGTAAAAAACACGAGTTTTCAGATTATGTGTTTTATTTCATAAATGGAATCTACAAAGTATGCACATTCTACGTCATAACGACTTTCTATAGTTTGCGCATGCGTCCGGAAATAAGAAAAGCTTACTTTCCCCGTTTTTTAAAATCACAGCTTCTAGAAGGTTTGCATGATTTCTTAAAAAACATGGGTTTTTAGAAAATGTGTTTTATTTCATAAATGGAATTAACAAAGTATGCACATTCTACGTCATAACGACTTTCTATAGTTTTCGCATGCGTTTGGAAATAAGAAAAGCTTACTTCCCCCGTTTTTTAAAATCACAGCTTCTAGAAAGTTTACATGATTTCGTAAAAAACACGAGTTTTCAGAAAATGTGTTTTATTTCATAAATGGAATCAACAAAGTATGCACATTCTACGTCATAACGACTTTCTATAGTTTGCGCATTCGTCCGGAAATAAGAAAATCTTACTTCCACTGTTTTTTAAAATCACAGCTTCTAGAAGGTTTACATGATTTCGTAAAAAACATGAGTTTTTAGAAAATGTGCTTTATTTCATAAATGGAACCTACAAAGTATGCACATTCTACGTCATAACGACTTTCTATAGTTTGCGCATGCGTCCGGAAATAAGAAAAGCTTACTTCGACCGTTTTT
The DNA here is from genome assembly GCA_027924585.1 of Larix kaempferi. Taxonomy (NCBI): domain Eukaryota; kingdom Viridiplantae; phylum Streptophyta; class Pinopsida; order Pinales; family Pinaceae; genus Larix; species Larix kaempferi. The sequence continues at coordinate 41,689,618 of BSBM01000217.1, forward strand.
TGAAATCACAGCTTCTAGAAGGTTTACATGATTTCGTAAAAAACACGAGTTTTTAGAAAATGTCTTTTATTTCATAAATGGAATCTACAAAGTATGCACATTCTACGTCATAACGACTTTCTATAGTTTGCACACGCGTCCGGAAATAAGAAAAGCGTACTTCCACCGTTTTTTGAAATCACAGCTTCTAGAAGGTTTACATGATTTCATAAAAAACACGAGTTATTAGAAAATGTGTTTTATTTAATAAATGGAATCAACAAAGTATGCACATTCTATGTCATAACGACATTGTATACTTTGCGCATTCATCCGGAAATAAGAAAATCTTACTTCCCCCGTTTTTTAAAATCACGTCTTCTAGAAGGTTTACATGATTTCGTAAAAAACACGAGTTTTCAGATTATGTGTTTTATTTCATAAATGGAATCTACAAAGTATGCACATTCTATGTCATAACGACTTTCTATAGTTTGCGCATGCGTCCGGAAATAAGAAAAGCTTACTTCCACCGTCTTTTAAAATCACAGCTTCTAGAAGGTTTACATGATTTCGTAAAAAACACGAGTTATTAGAAAATGTGTTTTATTTCATAAATGGGATCAACAAAGTATGCACATTCTACATCATAACGACATTCTATACTTTGCGCATTCATCCGGAAATAAGAAAAGCTTACTTCCACCGTTTTTTAAAATCATAGCTTCTAGAAGGTTTACATGATTTCCTAAAAAACACGAGTTTTCAGAAAATGTGTTTTATTTCATAAATGGAATCTACAAAGTATGCACATTCTACGTCATAACGACTTTCTATAGTTTGCGCATGCGTCTGGAAATAATTAAAGGTTACTTCCCCCATTTTTTAAAATCACAGCTTCTAGAAGGTTTACATGATTTCTTAAAAAACATGAGTTTTTAGAAAATGTCTTTTATTTCATAAATGGAATCTACAAAGTATGCACATTCTACTTCATAACGACTTTCTATAGTTTGCACACGCGTCCGGAAATAAGAAAAGCGTACTTCCACCGTTTTTTGAAATCACAGCTTCTAGAAGGTTTACATGATTTCATAAAAAACACGAGTTTTTAGAAAATGTGTTTTATTTCAAAAATGTAATGTACAAAGTATGCACATTCTACGTCATAACGACTTTCTATAGTTTGCGCATCCATCCGGAAATAAGAAAAGCTTACTTCCACCGTTTTTTGAAATCACAGCTTCTAGAAGGTTTACATGATTTTTTAAAAAACACGAGTTTTTAGAAAATGTGTTTTATTTCATAAATGGAATCATCAAAGTATGCACATTCTACGTCATAACGACTTTCTATAGTTTGCGCATGCGTCCGGAAATAAGAAAAGCTTACTTCCACCGTTTTTTAAAATCACAGCTTCTAGAAGGTTTACATGATTTCTTAAAAAACACGAGTTTTTAGAAAATGTGTTTTATTTCATAAATGGATTCAACAAAGTATGCACATTCTACGTCATAACGAATTTCTATAGTTTGCGCATTCGTCCGGAAATAAGAAAATCTTACTTCCACCCTTTTTTAAAATCACAGCTTCTAGAAGGTTTACATGATTTCGAAAAAAAACACGAGTTTTTAGAAAATGTGTTTTATTTCATAAATGGAATCAACAAAGTATGCACATTCTACGTCATAACGACTTTCTATAGTTTGCGCATGCATCCGGAAATAAGAAAAGGTTACTTCCCCCGTTTTTTAAAATCACAGCTTCTAGAAGGTTTACATGATTTCGTAAAAAACATGAGTTTTTAGAAAATGTGTTTTATTTCATAAATGGAATCAACAAAGTATGCACATTCTACGTCATAATGACTTTCTATAGTTTGCGCATTCGTACGGAAATAAGAAAAGCTTACTTCCACCGTTTTTTAAAATCACAGCTTCTAGAAGGTTTACATGATTTCTTAAAAAACACGAGTTTTTAGAAAATGTGTTTTATTTCATAAATGGAATCAACAAAGTATGCACATTCTACGTCATAACGACTTTCTATAGTTTGCGCATTCGTCCGGAAATAAGAAAATCTTACTTCCACTGTTTTTTAAAATCACAGCTTCTAGAAGGTTTACATGATTTCGTAAAAAACACGAGTTTTTAGAAAATGTGTTTTATTTCATAAATGGAATCTACAAAGTATGCACATTCTACGTCATAACGACTTTCTATAGTTTGCGCATGCGTCCGGAAATAAGAAAAGCATACTTCCACCGTTTTTTGAAATCACAGCTTCTAGAAGGTTTACATGATTTCGTAAAAAGCAGGAGTTTTTAGAAAATGTCTCTTATTTCATAAATGGAATGTACAAAGTATGCACATTCTGAGTCATAACGACTTTCTATAGTTTGCGCACGCGTCCGGAAATAAGAAAAGCGTACTTCCACCGTTTTTTGAAATCACAGCTTCTAGAAGGTTTATATGATTTTGTAAAAAACACGAGTTTTTAGAAAATGTGTTTTATTTCAAAAATGCAATCTACAAAGTATGCACATTCTACGTCATAACGACTTTCTATAGTTTGCGCATGCGTCCGGAAATAAGAAAAGCTTACTTCCACCATTTTTTGAATTCACAGTATCTAGAAGGTTTACATGATTTATTAAAAAACACGAGTTGTTAGAAAATGTGTTTTATTTCATAAATGGAATCAACAAAGTATGCACATTCTACGTCATAACGACTTTCTATAGTTTGCGCATGCGTACGGAAATAAGAAATGCTTACTTCCACCGTTTTTTAAAATCACAGCTTCTAGAAGGTTTACATGATTTCTTAAAAAACACGAGTTTTTAGAAAATGTGTTTTATTTCGTAAATGGATTCAACAAAGTATGCACATTCTGCGTCATAGCAAATTTCTATAGTTTGCGCATTGGTCTGGAAATAAGAAAATCTTACTTACACCGTTTTTTAAAATCACTGCTTCTAGAAGGTTTACATGATTTCGAAAAAAACACGAGTTTTTAGAAAATGTGTTTTATTTCATAAATGGAATCAACAAAGTATGCACATTCTACGTCATAACGACTTTCTATAGTTTGCGCATGCATCCGGAAATAAGAAAAGGTTACTTCCCCCATTTTTTAAAATCACAGCTTCTAGAAGGTTTACATGATTTCGTAAAAAACATGAGTTTTTAGAAAATGTGCTTTATTTCATAAATGGAATCAACAAAGTATGCACATTCTACGTCATAATTACTTTCTATAGTTTGTGCATTCGTCCGGAAATAAGAAAAGCTTACTTCCACAGTTTTTTAAAATCACAGCTTCTAGAAGGTTTACATGATTTCTTAAAAAACACGAGTTTTTAGAAAATGTGTTTTATTTCATAAATGGAATCAACAAAGTATGCACGTTCTACGTCATAACGACTTTCTATAGTTTGCGCATTCGTCCGGAAATAAGAAAATCTTACTTCCACTGTTTTTTAAAATCCCAGCTTCTAGAAAGTTTACATGATTTCGTAAAAAACAAGAGTTTTTAGAAAATGTGTTTTATTTCATAAATGGAATCTACAAAGTATGCACATTCTACGTCATAACGACTTTCTATAGTTTGCGCATTCGTCCGGAAATAAGAAAAGCTTACTTCCACCGTTTTTTAAAATCACAGCTTCTAGAAGGTTTACATGATTTCGTAAAAAACACGAGTTTTCAGATTATGTGTTTTATTTCATAAATGGAATCTACAAAGTAAACACATTCTACATCATAACGACTTTCTATAGTTTGCGCATGCGTCCGGAAATAAGAAAAGCTTACTTCCCCCGTTTTTTAAAATCACAGCTTCTAGACGGTTTACATGATTTCTTAAAAAACATGAGTTTTTAGAAAATGTGTTTTATTTCATAAATGGAATAAACAAAGTATGCACATTCTACGTCATAACGACTTTCTATAGTTTGCGCATGCGTTTGGAAATAAGAAAAGCTTACTTCCCCAGTTTTTTAAAATCACAGCTTCTAGAAGGTTTACATGATATCTTAAAAAACACGAGTTTTTAGAAAATGTGTTTTTTTTCATCAATGGAATCAACAAAGTATGCACATTCTACGTCATAACGACTTTCTATAGTTTGCGCATTCGTCCGGAAATAAGAAAAGCTTACTTCCACCGTTTCTTAAAATCACAGCTTCTAGAAGGTTTACATGATTTCTTAAAAAACACAACTTTTTAGAAAATGTGTTTTATTTGATAAATGGAATCTACAAAGTATGCACATTCTACATCATAACGACTTTCTATAGTTTGCGCATGCGTCCGGAAATAAGAAAAGCTTACTTCCACCGTTTTTTAAAATCACAGCTTCTAGAAGGTTTACATGATTTCGTAAAAAACAAGAGTTATTAGAAAATGTGTTTTATTTAATAAATGGAATCAACAAAGTATGCACATTCTACGTCATAACGACATTCTATACTTTGCGCACTCATCTGGAAATAAGAAAAGCTTACTTCCCCCATTTTTTAAAATCACATCTTCTAGAAGGTTTACATGATTTCGTAAAAAACACGAGTTTTCAGATTATGTGTTTTACTTCATAAATGGAATCTACAAAGTATGGACATTCTACGTCATAACGACTTTCTATAGTTTGCGCATGCGTCCGGAAATAAGAAAAGCTTACTTCCCCCGTTTTTTAAAATCACAGCTTCTAGAAGGTTTGCATGATTTCTTAAAAAACATGAGTTTTTAGAAAATGTGTTTTATTTCATAAATGGAATAAACAAAGTATGCACATTCTACGTCATAACGACTCTCTATAGTTTTCGCATGCGTTTGGAAATAAGAAAAGCTTACTTCCCCCGTTTTTTAAAATCACAGCTTCTAGAAAGTTTACATGATTTCGTAAAAAACACGAGTTTTCAGAAAATGTGTTTTATTTTATAAATGGAATCTACAAAGTATGCACATTCTACGTCATAACGAATTTCTATAGTTTGCGCATGCGTCCGGAAATAAGAAAAGCTTACTTCCCTCGTTTTTTAAAATCACAGCTTCTAGAAGGTTTACATGATTTCTTAAAAAACACGCGTTTCTAGAAAATGTGTTTTATTTCATAAATGGAATCAACAAAGTATGCACATTCTACGTCATAACGACTTTCTATAGTTTGCGCATGCATCCGGAAATAAGAAAAGCTTACTTCCCCCGTTTTTTAAAATCACAGCTTCTAGAAGGTCTACATGATTTCTTAAAAAACATGAGTTTTTAGAAAATGTGTTTTATTTCATCAATGGAATCAACAAAGTATGCACATTCTACGTCATAACTACTTTCTATAGTTTGCGCATGCGTCCGGAAATAAGAAAAGCTTACTTCCACCGTTTTTTGAAATCACAGCTTCTAGAAGGTTTACATGATTTCGTAAAAAACACGAGTTTTTAGAAAATGTCTTTTATTTCATAAATGGAATCTACAAAGTATGCACATTCTACGTCATAACGACTTTCTATAGTTTGCGCACGCGTCCGGAAATAAGAAAAGCGTACTTCCACCGTTTTTTGAAATCACAGCTTCTAGAAGGTTTACATGATTTCGTAAAAAACACGAGTTATTAGAAAATGTGTTTTATTTAATAAATGGAATAAAAAAAGTATGCACATTCTACGTCATAACGACATTCTATCCTTTGCGCATTCATCCGGAAATAAGAAAAGCTTACTTCCCCCGTTTTTTAAAATCACGTCTTCTAGAAGATTTACATGATTTCGTAAAAAACACGAGTTTTCAGATTATGTGTTTTATTTCATAAATGGAATCTACAAAGTATGCACATTCTACGTCATAACGACTTTCTAAAGTTTGCGCATGCGTCCGGAAATAAGAAAAGCTTACTTCCCCCGTTTTTTAAAATCACAGCTTCTAGAAGGTTTGCATGATTTCTCTAAAAACTTGAGTTTTTAGAAAATGTGTATTATTTCATAAATGGAATAAACAAAGTATGCACATTCTATGCCATAACGACTTTCTATAGTTTTCACATGCGTTTGGAAATAAGAAAATCTTACTTCTCCCGTTTTTTAAAATCACAGCTTCTAGAAAGTTTACATGATTTCGTAAAAAACACGAGTTTTCAGAAAATGTGTTTTATTTCATAAATGGAATCTACAAAGTATGCACATTCTACATCATAACGACTTTCTATAGTTTGCGCATGCGTCCTTTAATAAGAAAAGCTTACTTTCCTCGTTTTTTAAAATCACAGCTTCTAGAAGATTTACATGATTTCTTAAAAAACACGCGTTTCTAGAAAATGTGTTTTATTTCATAAATGGAATCAACAAAATATGCACATTCTATGTCATAACGACTTTCTATAGTTTGCACATGCGATCGGAAATAAGAAAAGCTTACTTCCCCCGTTTTTTAAAATCACAGCTTCTAGAAGGTTTACATGATTTCTTAAAAAACACGAATTTTTACAAAATTTGTTTTATTTCATAAATGGAATCAACAAAGTATGCACATTCTACATCATAACGACTTTCTATAGTTTGCGCATGCGTCGGGAAATAAGAAAAGCTTACTTCCCCCGTTTTTTAAAATCACAGCTTCTAGAAGGTTTACATGATTTCTTAAAAAACACGAGTTTTTAGAAAATGTGTCTTATTTCATAAATGGAATCAACAAAGTATGCACATTCTACATCATAACGACTTTCTATAGTTTGCGCATGCATCCGGAAGAAAGAAAAGCTTACTTCCCCCGTTTTTTAAAATCAGAGCTTCTAGAAGGTTTACATGATTTTTTAAAAAACACGAGTTTTTAGAAAATGTGTTTTATTTTATCAATGGAATCAACAAAGTATGCACATTCTACGTCATAACGACTTTCTATAGTTTGCGCATTCGTCCGTAAATAAGAAAATCTTACTTCCACCGTTTTTTAAAATCACGTCTTCTAGAAGGTTTACATGATTTCCTAAAAAACATGAGTTTTTAAAAAATGTGTTTTATTTCATAAATAAAATCTACAAAGTATGCACATTCTACGTCATAACGACTTTCTATAGTTTCCACATGCATCCGGAAATAAGAAAAGCTTACTTCCACCGTTTTTTGAAATCACAGCTTCTAGAAGGTTTACATGATTTCGAAAAAAACACGAGTTTTTAGAAAATGTACTTTATTTCATAAATGGAATCTAAAAAGTATGCACATTCTACGTCATAACAACTTTCTATAGTTTGCGCATGCCTCCGGAAATAAGAAAAGCTTACTTCCCCCGTTTTTTAAAATCACAGCTTCTAGAAGGTTTACATGGTTTCGTAAAAAACACGAGTTTTTAGAAAATGTACTTTATTTCATAAATGGAATCTACAAAGTATGCACATTCTACGTCATAACGACTTTCTATAGTTTGCGCATGCATTTGGAAACAAGAAAAGCTTACGTCGCCCGTTTTTCAAAGTCACAACTTCTAGAAGGTTTACATGATTTCTTAAAAAACACGAGTTTTTAGAAAATGTGTTTTATTTCATAAATGGAATCAACAAAGTATGCACATTCTACGTCATAACGACATTCTATAGTTTGCGCATTCATCCGGAAATAAGAAAAGCTTACTTCCACCGTTTTTTAAAATCACAGCTTCTAGAAGGTTTACATGATTTCGTAAAAAACACGAGTTTTCAGATTATGTGTTTTATTTCATAAATGGAATCTACAAAGTATGCACATTCTATGTCATAACGACTTTCTATAGTTTGCGCATGCGACCGGAAATAAGAAAAGCTTACTTCCCCCGTTTTTTAAAATCACAGCTTCTAGAAGGTTTACATGATTTCTTAAAAAGCACGAGTTTTTAGAAAATTTGTTTTATTTCATAAATGGAATCAACAAAGTATGCACATTCTACGTCATAACGACTTTCTATAGTTTGCGCATGCGTCCGGAAATAAGAAAAGCTTACTTCCACCGTTTTTTAAAATCACAGCTTCTAGAAGGTTTACATGATTTTGTAAAAAAACACGAGTTTTCAGAAAATGTGTTTTATTTCATAAATGTGATCTACAAAGTATGCACATTCTACGTCATAAAGACTTTCTATAGTTTGCGCATGCGTCCGGAAATAAGAAAAGCTTACTTCCACCGTTTTTTAAAATCACAGCTTCTAGAAGGTTTACATGATTTCCTAAAAAACACGAGTTTTTAGAAAATGTGTTTTATTTCCTAAATGGAATCTATAAAGTATGCACATTCTACGTCATAAAGACTTTCTATAGTTTGCGCATGCGTCAGGAAATAAGAAAAGCTTACTTCCAACGTTTTTTAAAATCACAGCTTCTAGAAGGTTTACATGATTTCCTAAAAAACACGAGTTTTTAGAAAATGTGTTTTATTTCATAAATGGAATCTACAAAGTATGCACATTCTATGTCATAAGGACTTTCTATAGGTTGCGCATGCGTCCGGAAATAAGAAAAGCTTACTTCCCCCATTTTTTAAAATCACATCTTCTAGAAGGTTTACATGATTTCTTAAAAAACACGAGTTTTTAGAAAATTTGTTTTATTTCATAAATGGAATCAACAAAGTATGCACATTCTATGTCATAACGACTTTCTATAGTTTGCGCATGCATTTGGAAATAAGAAAAGCTTACTTCCCCCATTTTTTAAAATCAGAGCTTCTAGAAGGTTTACATGATTTCTTAAAAGATACGAGTTTTTAGAAAATGTGTTTTATTTCATAAATGGAATCAACAAAGTATGCACATTCTACGTCATAACGACTTTCTATAGTTTGCGCATGCGTTCGGAAATAAGAAAAGCTTACTTCCATGGTTTTTTAAAATCACAGCTTCTAGAAGCTTTACATGATTTCGTAAAAAACACGAGTTATTAGAAAATTTGTTTTATTTCATAAATGGAATCAACAAAGTATGCACATTCTACGTCATAATGACTTTCTATAGTTTGCGCATTCGTCCGGAAATAAGAAAAGCTTACTTCCACCGTTTTTTAAAATCACGGCTTCTAGAAGGTTTACATGATTTCTTAAAAAACTCGAGTTTTTAGAAAATGTGTTTTATTTCATAAATGGAATCAACAAAGTATGCACATTCTACGTCATAACGACTTTCTATAGTTTGCGCATTCGTCCGGAAATAAGAAAATCTTACTTCCACTGTTTTTTAAAATCACAGCTTCTAGAAGGTTTACATGATTTCGTAAAAAACACGAGTTTTTAGAAAATGTGTTTTATTTCATAAATGGAATCTACAAAGTATGCACATTCTACGTCATAACGACTTTCTATAGTTTGCGCATGCGTCCGGAAATAAGAAAAGCATACTTCCACCGTTTTTTGAAATCACAGCTTCTAGAAGGTTTACATGATTTCGTAAAAAACAGGAGTTTTTAGAAAATGTCTCTTATTTCATAAATGGAATCTACAAAGTATGCACATTCTACGTCATAACGACTTTCTATAGTTTGCACACGCGTCCGGAAATAAGAAAAGCGTACTTCCAACGTTTTTTGAAATCACACCTTCTAGAAGGTTTACATGATTTTGTAAAAAACACGAGTTTTTAGAAAATGTGTTTTATTTCAAAAATGCAATCTACAAAGTATGCAGATTCTACGTCATAACGACTTTTTATAGTTTGCGCATGCGTCCGGAAATAAGAAAAGCTTACTTCCACCATTTTTTGAATTCACAGCTTCTAGAAGGTTTACATGATTTCTTAAAAAACACGAGTTTTTAGAAAATGTGTTTTATTTCATAAATGGAATCAACAAAGTATGCACATTCTACGTCATAACGAATTTCTATAGTTTGCGCATGCGTCCGGAAATAAGAAAAGATTACCTCCACCGTTTTTTAAAATCACAGCTTCTAGAAGGTTTACATGATTTCTTAAAAAATACGAGTTTTTAGAAAATGTGTTTTATTTCGTAAATGGATTCAACAAAGTATGCACATTCTACGTCATAACGAATTTCTATAGTTTGCGCATTCGTCTGGAAATAAGAAAATCTTACTTCCACCGTTTTTTAAAATCACAGCTTCTAGAAGGTTTACATGATTTCGAAAAAAACACGAGTTTTTAGAAAATGTGTTTTATTTCATAAATGGAATCAACAAAGTATGCACATTCTACGTCATAACGACTTTTTATAGTTTGCGCATGCATCCGGAAATAAGAAAAGGTTACTTCCCCCATTTTTTAAAATCACAGCTTCTAGAAGGTTTACATGATTTCGTAAAAAACATGAGTTTTTAGAAAATGTGTTTTATTTCATAAATGGAATCAACAAAGTATGCACATTCTACGTCATAATGACTTTCTATAGTTTGCGCATTCGTCCGAAAATAAGAAAAGCTTACTTCCACAGTTTTTTAAAATCACAGCTTCTAGAAGGTTTACATGATTTCTTAAAAAAACACGAGTTTTTAGAAAATGTGTTTTATTTCATAAATGGAATCAACAAAGTATGCACGTTCTACGTCATAACGACTTTCTATAGTTTGCGTACAGAAATAAGAAAAGCTTACCTCCCCCGTTTTTTAAAATCACAGATTCTAGAAGTTTTACATGATTTCTTAAAAAACACCAGTTTTTAGAAAATGTATTTTATTAAATAAATGGAATCAACAAAGTATGCACACTCTACATCATAACGACTTTCTATAGTTACCGCATGCATTTGGAAATAAGAAAAGCTTACTTCCCCCGTTTTTTAAAATCACAGCTTCTAGAAGGTTTACATGATTTCGTAAAAAAAACGAGTTTTTAGAAAATGTGTTTTATTTCATAAATGGAATCAACAAAGTATGCACATTCTACATCATAACAACCTTCTATAGTTTGCGCATGCGTTTGGAAATAAGAAAAGCTTACTTCCCCCGTTTTTTAAAATCACAGCTTCTAGAAGGTTTACATGATTTCGTAAAAAACACAAGTTTTTAGAAAATGTGTTTTATTTCATAAATGGAATCAACAAAGTATGCACATTCTACGTCATAACGACTTTCTGTAGTTTGCGCATGCGTCCGGAAATAAGAAAAGCTTACTTCCACCGTTTTTTAAAATCACAGCTTCTAGAAGGTTTAAATGATTTCGTAAAAAACACGAGTTTTTAGAAAACGTGTTTTATTTCATAAATGGAATCTACAAAGTATGCACATTCTACATCATAACGACTTTGTATAGTTTGCGCATGCGTCGGGAAATAAGAAAAGTTTACTTCCACCGTTTTATAAAATCACAGCTTCTAGAAGGTTTACATGATTTCGTAAAAAACACGACTTTTTAGAAAATGTGTTTTATTTCATAAATGGAATCTACAAAGTATCACATTCTAGTCATAACGACTTTCTATAGTTTGTGCATGGGTCCGGAAATAAGAAAAGCTTACTTCCCCCATTTTTTAAAATCACAGCTTCTACAAGGTTTACATTATTTCGTAAAAAACACGAGTTTTTAGAAAATGTGTTTTATTTCATAAATGGAATCTACAAAGTATGCACATTCTAGCTCATAACGACTTTATATAGTTTGCGCATGCGTCCAGAAATAAGAAAAGCTTACTTCCACCGTTTTTTAAAATCAGAGCTTCTAGAAGGTTTACATGATTTCGTAAAAAACACGAGTTTTTAGAAAATGTGTTTTATTTCATAAATGGAATCTACAAAGTATGCACATTCTACGTTATAACGACTTTCTATAGTTTGTGCATGCGTCCGTAAATAAGAAAAGCTTACTTCCACCGTTTTTTAAAATCACATCTTCTAGAAAGTTTACATGATTTCATAAAAAACACAAGCTTTTGGAAAATGTGTTTTATTTCATAAATGGAATCGACAAAGTATGCACATTCTACATCATAACGACTTTCTATAGTTTGCGCATGTGTCCGGAAATAAGAAAAGCTTACTTCCCCCATTTTTTAAAATCACAGCTTCTAGAAGGTTTACATAATTTCGTAAAAAACACGAGTTTTTAGAAAATGTGTTTTATTTCATAAATGGAATCTACAAAGTATGCACATTCTACGTCACAACGACTTTCTATAGTTTGCGCATGCGTCCGGAAATAAGAAAAGCTTACTTCCCCCATTTTTTAAAATCACAGCTTCTAGAAGGTTTACATGATTTCTTAAAAAACACGAGTTTTTTGAAAATGTGTTTTATTTCATAAATGGAATCAACAAAGTATGCACATTCTACGTCATAACGACTTTCTATAGTTTGCGCATGCGTTTGGAAATAAGAAAAGCTTACTTCCCCCGTTTTTTTAAATCACAGCTTCTAGAAGGTTTACATGATTTCGAAAAAAACATGAGTTTTTAGAAAATGTGTTTTATTTCATCAATGGAATCAACAAAGTATGCACATTCTACATCATAATGGCCTTCTATAGTTTGCGCATGCGTTTGGAAATAAGAATAGCTTACTTCCCCCGTTTTTTAAAATCACAGCTTCTAGAAGGTTTACATGATTTCTTAAAAAATGAGTGTTTTTAGAAAATGTGTTTTATTTCATAAATGGAATCAACAAAGTATGCACATTCTACATCATAACGAATTTCTATAGTTTGCGCATTCGTCTGGAAATAAGAATAGCTTACTTCCCCTGTTTTTTAAAATCACAGCTTCTAGAAGGTTTACATGATTTATTAAAAAACACGAGTTTTTAGAAAATGTGTTTTATTTCATAAATAGAATCTACAAAGTATGCACATTCTATGTCATAATGACTTTCTATAGTTTGCGCATGCGTCCGGAAAAAAGAAAAGCTTACTTCCCCTGTTTTTTAAAATCACAGCTTCTAGAAGGTGTACATGAGTTATTAAAAAACACGAGTTTTTAGAAAATGTGTTTTATTTCAAAAATGGAATCAACAAAGTATGTACATTCTACGTCATAACGACTTTCTATTGTTTGCGCATGCCTTTGGAAATAAGAAAAGCTAACTTCCCCTGTTTTTTTAAATCACAGCTTCTAGAAGGTTTACACAATTTCTTAAAAAACACGAGTTTTTAGAAAATGTGTTTTATTTCATAAATCGAATCAACAAAGTATGCACATTCTACGTCATAATGACTTTCTATAGTTTGTGCATGATTCCGGAAATAAGAAAAGATTACTTCCACCCTTTTTTAAAATCACAGCTACTAGAAGGTTTACATGATTTCTTAAAAAACACGAGTTTTTAGAAAATTTGTTTTATTTCATAAATGGAATCAACAAAGTATGCACATTCAACGTCATAACGACTTTCTATAGTTTGCGCATGCGTCCGGAAATAAGAAAAGCTTACTTCCATCGTTTTTCAAAACCACAACTTCTAGAAGGTTTACATGATTTCATAAACAACACGAGTTTTTAGAAAATGTGTTTTATTTCATAAATGGAATCAACAAAGTATGCACATTCTACGTCATAACGACTTTCTATAGTTTGCGCATTCGTCCGAAAATAAGAAAAGCTTACTTCCACCGTTTTTTAAAATCACAGCTTCTAGAAGGTTTACATGATTTCGTAAAAAACACGAGTTTTTAGAAAATATGTTTTATTTCATAAATGGAATCTACAAATTATGCACATTCTATGTCATAACGACTTTCTATAGTTTGCGCATGCCTTCGAAAATAAGAAAAGCCTACTTCCCCCGTTTTTTAAAATCCCAGCTTCTAGAAGGTTTACATGATTTCGTAAAAAACACAAGTTTTTAGAAAATGTGTTTTATTTCATAAATGGAATCAACAAAGTATGCACATTCTACGTCATAACGACTTTCTGTAGTTTGCGCATGCGTCCGAAAATAAGAAAAGCTTACTTCCACCGTTTTTTAAAATCACAGCTTCTAGAAAGTTTAAATGATTTCGTAAAAAACACGAGTTTTTAGAAAATGTGTTTTATTTTATAAATGGAATCTACAAAGTATGCACATTCTACGTCATAATGACTTTCTATAGTTTGCGCATGCGTCCGGAAATAAGAAAAGCTTACTTCCCCCGTTTTTTAAAATCACAACTTCTAGAAGGTTTACATGATTTCTTAAAAAACATGAGTTTTTAGAAAATGTGTTTTATTTCATAAATGGAATAAACAAAGTATGCACATTCGACGTCACAAAGACTTTCTATTGTTTGCACATGCGTTTGGAAATAAGAAAAGCTTACTTCCACCATTTTTTAAAATCACAGCTTCTAGAAGGTTTACACGATTTCTTAAAAAACACGAGTTTTTAGAAAATGTGTTTTATTTCATAAATGGAATCAACAAAGTATGCACATTCTACGTCATAATGACTTTCTATAGATTGCGCATGATTCCGGAAATAAGAAAAGATTACCTCCACCGTTTTTTAAAGTCACAGCTTCTAGAAGGTTTACATAATTTCGTAAAAAACACGACTTTTTAGAAAATGTGTTTTATTTCATAAATTGAATCTACAAAGTATGCACATTCTAAGTCAAAATGACTTTCTATAGTTTGCGCATGCGTCCGGAAATAAGAAAAGCTTACTTCCCCCGTTTTTTAAAATCACAGCTTCTCGAAGGTTTACATGAGTTCTTAAAAAACACGAGTTTTTATAAAATGTGTTTTATTTCATAAATGGAATCAACAAAGTATGCACATTCTACGTAATAACGACTTTCTATAGTTTGTGCATGCGTTTGGAAATAAGAAAAGCTTACTTCCCCTGTTTTTTAAAATCACAGCTTCTAGAAGGTTTACATGATTTCGAAAAAAACACGAGTTTTTAGAAAATGTGTTTTATTTCATAAATGGAATCTACAAAGTATGCACATTCTACGTCATAACGACTTTCTATAGTTTGTGCATGCGTCCGGAAATAAGAAAAGTTTACTTCCACCGTTTTTTAAAATCACAGCTTCTAGAAGGTTTACATGATTTCGTAAAAAACACGAGTTTTTAGAAAATGTGTTTTATTTCATAAATGGCATCTACAAAGTATGCACATTCTACGTCATAACGACTTTCCATAGTTTGCGCATGCGTCCGCAAATAACAAAAGCTTACTTCCCCCGTTTTTTAAAATCACAGCTTCTAGAAGGTTTACATGATTTCTTAAAAAACACGAGTTTTTAGAAAATGTGTTTTATTTCATAAATGGAATCAACAAAGTATGGACATTCTACGTCATAATGACTTTCTATATTTTGCGACATCCTCCGGAAATAAGAAAATCTTACTTCCCCCGTTTTTTAAAATCACAACTTCTAGAAGGTTTACATGGTTTCTTAAAAAACACGAGTTTTTAGAAAATGTGTTTTATTTCATAAATGGAATCAACAAAGTATGCACATTCTACGTCATAACGACTTTCTATAGTTTGCGCATGCGTCCGGAAATAAGAAAAGCTTACTTCCCCCGTTTTTTAAAATCACAGCTTCTAGAAGGTTTACATGATTTCTTAAAAAACACGAGTTTTTAGAAAATGTGTTTTATTTCATAAATAGAATCAACAAAGTATGCACATTCTACGTCATAACGACTTTCTATTGTTTGCGCATGCGTTTGGAAATAAGAAAATCTTACTTCCCCCATTTTTTAAAATCACAGCTTCTAGAAGGTTTACATGATTTCTTAAAAAACTCGAGTTTTTAGAAAATGTGTTTTATTTCATAAATGGAATCAACAAAGTATGCACATTCTACGTCATAACGACTTTCTATAGATTGAGCATGCGTTTGGAAATAAGAAAAGCTTACTTCCCCCGTTTTTTAAAATCACAGCTTCTAAAAGGTTTACATGATTTCTTAAAAAACACGAGTTTTTAGAAAATGTGTTTTATTTCATAAATGGAATCAAAAAAGTATGCAAATTCTACGTCATAATGACTTTCTATAGTTTGCGCATGCGTCCGGAAATAAGAAAAGCTTACTTCCACCGTTTTTTAAAATCACAGCTTCTAGAAGGTTTACATGATTTCTTAAAAAACACGAGTTTTTAGAAAATGTGTTTTATTTCATAAATGGAATCAACAAAGTATGCACATTCTACGTCATAACGACTTTCTATAGTTTGCGCATGCATCCGGAAATAAGAAAAGATTACTTCCACCGTTTTTTAAAATCACAGCTTCTAGAAGGTTTACATAATTTCGTAAAAAACACGACTTTTTAGAAGATGTGTTTTATTTCATAAATGGAATCTACAAAGTATGCAAATTCTACGTCACAATGACTTTCTATACTTTGCGAATGCGTCCGGAAATAAGAAAAGCTTACTTCCCCCGTTTTTTAAAATCACAGCTTCTAGAAGGTTTACATGATTTCGTAAAAAACACGAGTTTTTAGAAAACATGTTTTATTTCATAAATGGAATCAACAAAGTATGCACATTCTACGTCATAACGACTTTCTGTAGTTTGCGCATGCATCCAGAAATAAGAAAAGCTTACCTCCCCCGTTTTTTAAAATCACAGATTCTAGAAGTTTTGCATGATTTCTTAAAAAACACCAATTTTTAGAAAATGTGTTTTATTAAATAAATGGAATCAACAAAGTATGCACATTCTACGTCATAACGAGTTTCTATAGTTTGCGCATGCATTTGGAAATAAGAAAAGCTTACTTCCCCCATTTTTTAAAATCACAGCTTCTAGAAGGTTTACATGATTTATTAAAAAACAAGAGTTTTTAGAAAATGTGTTTAATTCATAAATGGAATCAACAAACTATGCACATTCTACGTCATAACGACTTTCTATAGTTTGCGCATGCGTTTGGAAATAAGAAAAGCTAACTTCCCCCGTTTTTTTAAATCACAGCTTCTAGAAGGTTTACATGATTTCGAAAAAAACATGAGTTTTTAGAAAATGTGTTTTATTTCATCAATGGAATCAACAAAGTATGCACATTATACATCATAATGGCCTTCTATAGTCTGCGCATGCGTTTGGAAATAAGAATAGCTTACTTCCCCCGTTTTTTAAAATCACAGCTTCTAGAAGGTTTACATGATTTCTTAAAAAACGAGTGTTTTTAGAAAATGTGTTTTATTTCATAAATGGAATCAACAAAGTATGCACATTCTACGTCATAACGAATTTCTATAGTTTGCGCATTGGTCTGGAAATAAGAATAGCTTACTTCCCCCGTTTTTTAAAATCACAGCTTCTAGAAGGTTTACATGATTTATTAAAAAACACGAGTTTTTATAAAATGTGTTTTATTTCAAAAATGGAATCAACAAAGTATGTACATTCTACGTCATAACGACTTTCTATAGTTTGAGCATGCGTTTGGAAATAAGAAAAGCTTACTTCCCCCGTTTTTTAAAATCATAGCTTCTAAAAGGTTTACATGATTTCTTAAAAAACACGAGTTTTTAGAAAATATGTTTTATTTCATAAATGGAATCAAAAAAGTATGCACATTCTACGTCATAACGACTTTCTATAGTTTGCGCATTTGTCCGAAAATAAGAAAAGCTTACTTCCACCGTTTTTTAAAATCACAGCTTCTAGAAGGTTTACATGATTTCGTAAAAAACACGAGTTTTTAGAAAATATGTTTTATTTCATAAATGGAATCTACAAATTATGCACATTCTATGTCATAACGACTTTCTATAGTTTTTCGCATGCGTCCGGAAATAAGAAAAGCCTACTTCCCCCGTTTTTTAAAATCCCAGCTTCTAGAAGGTTTACATCATTTCGTAAAAAACACAAGTTTTTAGAAAATGTGTTTTATTTCATAAATGGAATCAACAAAGTATGCACATTCTACGTCATAACGACTTTCTGTAGTTTGCGCATGTGTCCGGAAATAAGAAAAGCTTACTTCCACCGTTTTTTAAAATCACAACTTCTAGAAGGTTTAAACGATTTCGTAAAAAACACGAGTTTTTAGAAAATGTGTTTTATTTTATAAATGGAATCTACAAAGTATGCACATTCTACGTCATAATGAATTTCTATAGTTTGCGCATGCGTCCGGAAATAAGAAAAGCTTACTTCCCCCGTTTTTTAAAATCACAGCTTCTAGAAGGTTTACATGATTTCTTACAAAACACGAGTTTTTAGAAAATGTGTTTTATTTCATAAATGGAATCAACAAAGTATGCACATTCTACGTCACAACGACTTTCTATTGTTTGCGCATGCGTTTGGAAATAAGAAAAGCTAACTTCCACCATTTTTAAAATCACAGCTTCTAGAAGGTTTACACGATTTCTTAAAAAACACGAGTTTTTAGAAAATGTGTTTTATTTCATAAATGGAATCAACAAAGTATGCACATTCTACGTCATAATGACTTTCTATAGTTTGTGCATGATTCCGGAAATAAGAAAAGATTACCTCCACCGTTTTTTAAAATCACAGCTTCTAGAAGGTTTACATAATTTCGTAAAAAACACGACTTTTTAGAAAATGTGTTTTATTTCATAAATGGAATCTACAAAGTATGCACATTCTAAGTCACAATGACTTTCTATAGTTTGCGCATGCGTCCGGAAATAAGAAAAGCTTACTTCCCCCGTTTTTTAAAATCACAGCTTCTCGAAGGTTTACATGAGTTCTTAAAAAACACGAGTTTTTAGAAAATGTGTTTTATTTCATAAATATAATCAAGAAAGTATGCACATTCTATGTCATAACGACTTTCTATAGTTTGTGCATGCGTTTGGAAATAAGAAAAGCTTACTTCCCCTGTTTTTTAAAATCACAGCTTCTAGAAGGTTTACATGATTTCTTAAAAAACACGAGTTTTTAGAAAATGTGTTTTATTTCATAAATGGAATCAACAAAGTATGCACATTCTACGTCATAACGACTTTCTATAGTTTCCGCACGCGTCCGGAAATAAGAAAAGCTTACTTCCACCGTTTTTTAAAATCACAGCTTCTAGAAGGTTTACATGATTTCGTAAAAAACACAAGTTTTTAGAAAATGTGTTTTATTTCATAAATGGAATCTACAAAGTATGCACATTCTACGTCATAACGACTTTCTAAGGTTTGCGCATGCGTCCGGAAATAATAAAAGCTTACTTCCCCCGTTTTTTAAAATCACAGATTCTAGAAGGTTTACATGATTTCTTAAAAAACACGAGTTTTTAGAAAATGTGTTTTATTTCATAAATGGAATCAACAAAGTATGCACATTAAACGTCATAACGACTTTCTATAGTTTGCGCATGCGTCCGGAAATAAGAAAAGCTTACTTCCACCGTTTTTCAAAATCACAGCTTCTAGAAGGTTTACATGATTTCTTAAACAACACGAGTTTTTAGAAAATGTGTTTTATTTCATAAATGGAATCAACAAAGTATGCACATTATACGTCATAAAGACTTTCTATAGTTTGCGCATGTGTCCGGAAATAAGAAAAGCTTACATCAACCATTTTTTAAAATAACAGCTTCTAGAAGGTTTACATGATTTCTTAAAAAACACAAGTTTTTAGAAAATGTGTTTTAATTCATAAATGGAATTAACAAAGTATGCACATTCTACGTCATAACGACTTTCTATAGTTTGCGCATGCGTTTGGAAATAAGAAAAGCTTACTTCCCCCGTTTTTTTAAATCACAGCTTCTAGAAGGTTTACATGATTTCGAAAAAAACATGAGTTTTTAGAAAATGTGTTTTATTTCATCAATGGAATCAACAAAGTATGCACATTCTACATCATAATGGCCTTCTATAGTTTGCGCATGCGTTTGGAAATAAGAATAGCTTACTTCCCCCGTTTTTTAAAATCACAGCTTCTAGAAGGTTTACATGATTTCGTAAAAAACACGAGTTTTTAGAAAATGTGTTTTATTTTATAAATGGAATCTACAAAGTATGCACATTCTACGTCATAATGACTTTCTATAGTTTGCGCATGCGTCCAGAAATAAGAAAAGCTTACTTCCCCCGTTTTTTAAAATCACAGCTTCTAGAAGGTTTACATGATTTCGTAAAAAACACGAGTTTTTAGAAAATGTGTTTTATTTCATAAATGGAATCAACAAAGTATGCACATTCTACGTCATAATGACTTTCTATAGATTGCGCATGATTCCGGAAATAAAAAAAGATTACCTCCACCGTTTTTTAAAATCACAGCTTCTAGAAGGTTTACATAATTTCGTAAAAAACACGACTTTTTAGAAAATGTGTTTTATTTCATAAATGGAATCTACAAAGTATGCACATTCTAAGTCACAATGACTTTCTATAGTTTTCGCATGCGTCCGGAAATAAGAAAAGCTTACTTCCCCCGTTTTTTAAAATCACAGCTTCTCGAAGGTTTACATGAGTTCTTAAAAAACACGAGTTTTTATAAAATGTGTTTTATTTCATAAATGGAATCTACAAAGTATGCACATTCTACGTCATAACGACTTTCTATAGTTTGCGCATGCGTCCGGAAATAAGAAAAGTTTACTTCCAACGTTTTTTAAAATCACAGCTTCTAGAAGGTTTACATGATTTCGTAAAAAACACGAGTTTTTAGAAAATGTGTTTTATTTCATAAATGGCATCTACAAAGTATGCACATTCTACGTCATAACGACTTTCTATAGTTTGCGCATGCGTCCGCAAATAACAAAAGCTTACTTCCCCCGTTTTTTAAAATCACAGCTTCTAGAAGGTTTACATGATTTCTTAAAAAACACGAGTTTTTAGAAAATGTGTTTTATTTCATAAATGGAATCAACAAAGTATGGACATTCTACGTCATAATGACTTTCTATAGTTTGCGACATCGTCCGGAAATAAGAAAAGCTTACTTCCCCCGTTTTTTAAAATCACAACTTCTAGAAGGTTTACATGGTTTCTTAAAAAACACGAGTTTTTAGAAAATGTGTTTTATTTCATAAATGGAATCAACAAAGTATGCACATTCTACGTCATAACGACTTTCTATAGTTTTCGCATGCGTCCGGAAATAAGAAAAGCTTACTTCCCCCGTTTTTTAAAATCACAGCTTCTAGAAGGTTCATATGATTTATTAAAAAACACGAGTTTTTAGAAAATGTGTTTTATTTAATAAATGGAATCAACAAAGTATGCACATTCTACGTCATAACGACTTTCTATTGTTTGCGCATGCGTTTGGAAATAAGAAAAGCTTACTTCCCCCGTTTTTTAAAATCACAGCTTCTAGAAGGTTTACATGATTTCTTAAAAAACACGAGTTTTTAGAAAATGTGTTTTATTTCATAAATGGAATCAACAAAGTATGCACATTCTACGTCATAACGACTTTCTATAGATTGAGCATGCGTTTAGAAATAAGAAAAGCTTACTTCCCCCGTTTTTTAAAATCACAGCTTCTAGAAGGTTTACATGATTTCTTAAAAAACACGAATTTTTAGAAAATGTATTTTATTTCATAAATGGAATCAAAAAAGTATGCAAATTCTACGTCATAATGACTTTCTATAGTTTGCGCATGTGTCCGGAAATAAGAAAAGCTTACTTCCACCGTTTTTTAAAATCACAGCTTCTAGAAGGTTTACATGATTTCTTATAAAACATGAGTTTTTAGAAAATGTGTTTTATTTCATAAATGGAATCAACAAAGTATGCACATTCTACGTCATAACGACTTTCTATAGTTTGCGCATACGTTTGGAAATAAGAAAAGCTTACTTCCCCCATTTTTTTAAATCACAGCTTCTAGAAGGTTTACATGATTTCGAAAAAAACATGAGTTTTTAGAAAATGTGTTTTATTTCATCAATGGAATCAACAAAGTATGCACATTCTACATCATAATGGCCTTCTATAGTTTGCGCATGCGTCCGGAAATAAGAAAAGCTTACTTCCCCCATTTTTTAAAATCACAGCTTCAAAAAGGTTTACATTATTTCGTAAAAAACACGAGTTTTTAGAAAATGTGTTTTATTTCATAAATGGAATCTACAAAGTATGCACATTCTACGTCATAACGACTTTATATAGTTTGCGCATGCGTCCAGAAATAAGAAAAGCTTACTTCCACCGTTTTTTAAAATCACAGCTTCTAGAAGGTTTACATGATTTCGTAAAAAACAGGAGTTTTTAGAAAATGTGTTTTATTTCATAAAAGGAATCTACAAAGTATGCACATTCTACGTCATAACGACTTTCTATAGTTTGTGCATGCATTCGTAAATAAGAAAAGCTTACTTCCACCGTTTTTTAAAACCACATCTTCTAGAAGGTTTACATAATTTCTCAAAAAACACAAGTTTTTGGAAAATGTGTTTTATTTCATAAATGGAATCTACAAAGTATGCACATTCTACATCATAACGACTTTCTATAGTTTGCGCATGCGTCCGGAAATAAGAAAAGCTTACTTCCCCCGTTTTTTAAAATCACAGCTTCTAGAAGGTTTACATAATTTCGTAAAAAACATGAGTTTTTAGAAAATGTGTTTTATTTCATAAATGGAATCTAAAAAGTATGCACATTCTACGTCACAACGACTTTCTATAGTTTGCGCATGCTTCCGGAAATAAGAAAAGCTTACTTCCCCCGTTTTTTAAAATCACAGCTTTTAGGAGATTTACATGAGTTCTTAAAAAACACGAGTTTTTAGAAAATGTGTTTTATTTCATAAATGGAATCAACAAAGTATGCACATTCTACGTCATAACGACTTTCTATAGTTTCTGCATGCGTTTCGAAATAAGAAAAGCTTACTTCCCCCGTTTTTTAAAATCACAACTTCTAGAAGGTTTACATGATTTCTTAGAAAACACGAGTTTTTTTAAAATGTGTTTTATTTCATAAATGGAATCAACAAAGTATGCACATTCTACGTCATAACGACTTTCTATAGTTTGCACATTCGTCCGGAAATAAGAAAAGCTTACTTCGACCGTTTTTTAAAATCACAGCTTCTAGAAGGTTTACATGATTTCGTAAAAAACACGAGTTTTTAGAAAATGTGTTTTATTTCATAAATGGAATATACAAAGTATGCACATTCTACGTCATAACGACTTTCTATAGTCTGCGCATGCATCCGGAAATAAGAAAAGCTTACTTCCTCCGTTTTTTAAAATCACAGCTTCTAGAAGGTTTACATGATTTCGTAAAAAACATGAGTTTTTAGAAAATGTGTTTTATTCCATAAATGGAATCATCAAAGTTTGCACATTCTACGCCATAAGGACTTTCTATAGTTTGTGCATGCGTCCGGAAATAAGAAAAGCTTACTTCCCCCGTTTTTTAAAATCACAGCTTCTAGAAGGTTTACATGATTTCTTAAAAAACACGAATTTTTAGAAAATGCGTTTTATTCCATAAATGGAATCAACAAAGTATGCACATTCTACGTCATAACGACTTTCTATAGTTTGCGCATGCGTTTGGAAATAAGAAAAGCTTACTTCCCCCGTTTTCTTAAATCACAGTTTCTAGAAGGTTTACATGATTTCTTAAAAAACACGAGTTTTTAGAAAATGTGTTTTATTTCATAAATGGAATATGCAAAGTATGCACATTCTACGTCATAAAAACTTTCTATAGTTTGCGCATGAGTTTGGAAATAAGAAAAGCTTACTTCCCCCGTTTTTTAAAATCACAGTTTCTAGAAGGTTTACATGATTTCTTAAAAAACACGAGTTTTTAGAAAATGTGTTTTATTTCATCAATGGAATCAACAAAGTAAGCACATTCTATGTCATAACGACTTTCTATAGTTTGCGCGTGCATTTGGAAATAAGAAAAGCTTACTTCCCCCGTTTTTTAAAATCACAGCTTCTAGAAGGTTTACATCATTTCGTAAAAAACACGAGTTTTAAGAAAATGTGTTTTATTTCATAAATGGAATCAACAAAGTATGCACATTCTACATCATAACAACCTTCTATAGTTTGCGCATGTGTTTGGAAATAAGAAAAGCTTACTTCCCCCGTTTTTTAAAATCACAGCTTCTAGAAGGTTTACATGATTTCGTAAAAAACACGAGTTTTTAGAAAATGTGTTTTATTTCATAAATAGAATCAACAAAGTATGCACATTCTACGTCATAAGGACTTTCTATAGTTTGCGGATGCGTCCGGAAATAAGGAAAGCTTTCTTCCACCGTTTTTTAAAATCACAGTTTCTAGAAGGTTTACATGATTTCGTAAAAACACGTGTTTTTAGAAAATGTGTTTTATTTCATAAATGGAATCTACAAAGTATGCAAAATCTACGTCATAGCGACTTTCTATAGTTTGTGCATGCGTCCTGAAATAATAAAAGCTTACTTCCACCGTTTTTTAAAATCACAGCTTATAGAAGGTTTACATGATTTATTAAAAAACACGAGTTTTTAGAAAATGTGTTTTAATTCATAAATGGAATCAACAAAGTATGCACATTCTACGTCATAACGACTTTCTATAGTTTGCGCATGCATTTGGAAATAATAAAAGCTTACTTCCCCCGTTTTTTTAAATCACAGCTTCTAGAAGGTTTACATGATTTCGAAAAAAACATGAGTTTTTAGAAAATGTGTTTTATTTCATCAATGGAATCAACAAAGTATGCACATTCTACATCAACAAAGTATGCACATTCTATGTCATAATGACTTTCTATAGTTTGCGCATGCGTTCGGAAAAAAGAAAAGCTTACTTCCCCTGTTTTTTAAAATCACAGCTTCTAGAAGGTGTACATGATTTATTAAAAAACATGAGTTTTTAGAAAATGTGTTTTATTTAAAAAATGGAATCAACAAAGTATGTACATTCTACGTCATAACGACTTTCTATAGTTTGAGCATGCGTTTGGAAATAAGAAAAGCTTACTTCCCCCGTTTTTTAAAATCACGGCTTCTAAAAGGTTTACATGATTTCTTAAAAAACACGAGTTTTTAGAAAATGTGTTTTATTTCATAAATGGAATCAAAAAAGTATGCACATTCTATGTCATAACGACTTTCTATAGTTTGCGCATGCGTCCGGAAATAAGAAAAGATTACTTCCACCGTTTTTTAAAATCACAGCTTCTAGAAGGTTTACAAAATTTCGTAAAAAACACGAGTTTTTAGAAAATGTGTTTTATTTCATAAATGGAATCAACAAAGTATGCACATTCTAGGTCATAACGACTTTCTAAGGTTTGCGCATGCGTCCGGAAATAATAAAAGCTTACTTCCCCCATTTTTTAAAATCACAGCTTCTAGAAGGTTTACATGATTTCTTAAAAAACACAAGTTTTTAGAAAATGTGTTTTATTTCATAAATGGAATCAACAAAGTATGCACATTCAACGTCATAATGACTTTCGATAGTTTGCGCATGCGTCAAGAAATAAGAAAAGCTTACTTCCACCGTTTTTCAAAATCACAGCTTCTAGAAGGTTTACATGATTTCTTAAACAACACGAGTTTTTAGAAAATTTGTTTTATTTCATAAATGGAATCAACAAAGTATGCACATTCTACGTCATAACTTCTTTCTATAGTTTGCGCATTCGTCCGAAAATAAGAAAAGCTTACTTCCACCGTTTTTTAAAATCACAGCTTCTAGAAGGTTTACATGATTTCGTAAAAAACACGAGTTTTTAGAAAATCTGTTTTATTTCATAAATGGAATCTACAAATTATGCACATTCTATGTCATAACGACTTTCTATAGTTTGTGCATGCGTCCAGAAATAAGAAAAAGCCTACTTCCCCCGTTTTTTAAAATCCCAGCTTCTAGAAGGTTTACATGATTTCGTAAAAACCACAAGTTTTTAGAAAATGTGTTTTATTTCATAAATGGAATCAACAAAGTATGCACATTCTATGTCATAACGACTTTCTGTAGTTTGCGCATGCGTCCGGAAATAAGAAAAGCTTACTTCCACCGTTTTTTAAAATCACAGCTTCTAGAAGGTTTAAATGATTTCGTTAAAAACACGAGTTTTTAGAAAATGTGTTTTATTTTATAAATGGAATCTACAAAGTATGCACATTCTACGTCATAATGACTTTCTATAGTTTGCGCATGCGTCCGGAAATAAGAAAAGCTTACTTCCCCCGTTTTTTAAAATCACAGCTTCTAGAAGGTTTACATGATTTCTTACAAAACACGAGTTTTTAGAAAATGTGTTTTATTTCATAAATGGAATCAACAAAGTATGCACATTCTACGTCACAACGACTTTCTATTGTTTGCGCATGCGTTTGGAAATAAGAAAAGCTTACTTCCACCATTTTTTAAAATCACAGCTTCTAGAAGGTTTACACGATTTCTTAAAAAAGACGAGTTTTTAGAAAATGTGTTTTATTTCATAAATGGAATCAACAAAGTTTGCACATTCTACGTCATAATGACTTTCTATAGTTTGCGCATGATTCCGGAAATAAGAAAAGATTACCTCCACCGTTTTTTAAAATCACAGCTTCTAGAAGGTTTACATAATTTCGTAAAAAACACGACTTTTTAGAAAATGTGTTTTATTTCATAAATGGAATCTACAAAGTATGCACATTCTAAGTCACAATGACTTTCTATAGTTTGCGCATGCGTCCGGAAATAAGAAAAGCTTACTTCCCCCGTTTTTTAAAATCACAGCTTCTCGAAGGTTTACATGAGTTCTTAAAAAACACGAGTTTTTAGAAAATGTGTTTTATTTCATAAATGGAATCAACAAAGTATGCACATTCTATGTCATAACGACTTTCTATAGTTTGTGCATGCATTTGGAAATAAGAAAAGCTTACTTCCCCTGTTTTTTAAAATCACAGCTTGTAGAAGGTTTACATGATTTCTTAAAAAACACGAGTTTTTAGAAAATGTGTTTTATTTCATAAATGGAATCAACAAAGTATGCACATTCTACGTCATAACGACTTTCTATATTTTGCGCACGCGTCCAGAAATAAGAAAAGCTTACTTCCACCGTTTTTTAAAATCACAGCTTCTAGAAGGTTTACATGATTTCGTAAAAAACACGAGTTTTTAGAAAATGTGTTTTATTTCATAAATGGAATCTACAAAGTATGCACATTCTACGTCATAACGACTATCTATAGTTTATGCATGCATCCGGAAATAAGAAAAGCTTACTTCCACCGTTTTTTAAAATAACAGCTTCTAGAAGGTGTACATGATTTCGTAAAAAGCACGAGTTTTTAGAAAATGTGTTTTATTCCATAAATCGAATCTACAAAGTATGCACATTCTACATCATAATGATTTTCTAAGGTTTGCGCTTGCGTCCGGAAATAAGAAAATCTTAATTTCCCCATTTTTTAAAATCACAGCTTCTAGAAGGTTTACATGATTTCTTAAAAAACACGAGTTTTTAGAAAATGTGTTTTATTTCATAAATGGAATCAACAAAGTATGCATATTCTACGTCATAACTACTTTCTATAGTTTGTGCATGCATCCGGAAATAAGAAAATCTTACTTCCACCGTTTTTTAAAATAACAGCTTCTAGAAGGTGTACATGATTTCGTAAAAAACACGAGTTTTTAGAAAATGTGTTTTATTTCATAAATGGAATCAACAAAGTATGCACATTCTACATCATAACAACCTTCTATAGTTTGCGCATGCGTTTGGAAATAAGAAAAGCTTACTTCCCCCGTTTTTTAAAATCACAGCTTCTAGAAGGTTTACATGATTTCGTAAAAAACACGAGTTTTTAGAAAATATGTTTTATTTCATAAATGGAATCTACAAACTATGCACATTCTACGTCATAACGACTTTCTATAGTTTGCGCATGCGTCCGGAAATAAGAAAAGCTTTCTTCCCCCGTTTTTTAAAATCACAGCTTCCAGAAGGTTTACATGATTTCGTAAAAAACACAAGTTTTTAGAAAATGTGTTTTATTTCATAAATGGAATCAACAAAGTATGCACATTCTACGTCATAACGACTTTCAATAGTTTGCGCATGCGTCCGGAAATAAGAAAAGCTTACTTCCACCGTTTTTTAAAATCACAGCTTCTAGAAGGTTTAAATGATTTCGTAAAAAACACGAGTTTTTAGAAAACGTGTTTTATTTCATAAATGGAATCTACAAAGTATGCATCTTCTACATCATAACGACTTTGTATAGTTTGTGCATGTGTCCGGAAATAAGAAAAGTTTACTTCCTACGTTTTTTAAAATCACAGCTTCTAGAAGGTTTACATGATTTCGTAAAAAACACGAGTTTTTAGAAAATGTGTTTTATTTCATAAATGGAATCTACAAAGTATCACATTCTAGTCATAACGACTTTCTATAGTTTGCGCATGCGTCCGGAAATAAGAAAAGCTTACTTCTCCCATTTTTTAAAATCACAGCTTCTAGAAGGTTTACATGATTTCGTAAAAAACACGAGTTTTTAGAAAATGTGTTTTATTTCATAAATGGAATCTACAAAGTATCCACATTCTATGTCATAACGACTTTCTATAGTTTGCGCATGCGTCCGGAAATAAGAAAAGCTTACTTCCTCCGTTTTTTAAAATCACAGCTTCTAGAAGGTTTACATGATTTCGTAAAAAACATGAGTTTTTAGAAAATGTGTTTTATTCCATAAATGGAATGAACAAAGTATGCACATTCTACGCCATAACGACTTTCTATGGTTTGCGCATGCATCCGGAAATAAGAAAAGCTTACTTCCCCCGTTTTTTAAAATCACAGCTTCTAGAAGGTTTACATGATTTCTTAAAAAACACGAATTTTTAGAAAATGTGTTTTATTCCATAAATGGAATCAACAAAGTATGCACATTCTACGTCGTAACGACTTTCTATAGTTTGCGCATGCGTTTGGAAATAAGAAAAGCTTACTTCCCCCGTTTTTTTAAATCACAGCTTCTAGAAGGTTTACATGATTTCTTAAAAAACACGAGTTTTTAGAAAATGTGTTTTATTTCATAAATGGAATATGCAAAGTATGCACATTCTACGTCATAACGACTTTCTATAGTTTGCGCAGGCGTTTGTAAATAAGAAAAGCTTACTAGCCCCATTTTTTAAAATCACAGCTTCTAGAATGTTTACATGATTTCATAAAAAACATGAGTTTTTAGAAAATGTGTTTTATTTCATCAATGGAATCAACAAAGTATGCACATTCTACGTCATAACAACTTTCTATTGTTTGCGCATGCGTTCGGAAATAAGAAATGCTTACCTCCCCCGTTTTTTAAAATCACAGATTCTATAAGTTTTCCATGATTTCTTAAAAAACACGAGTTTTTAGAAAATGTGTTTTATTAAATAAATGGAATCAACAAAGTATGCACATTCTATGTCATAACGACTTTCTATAGTTTGCGCATGCGTTTGGAAATAAGAAAAGCTTACATCCCCCGTTTTTTAAAATCACAGCTTCTAGAAGTTTTACATGATTTCTTAAAAAACACGAGTTTTTAGAAAATGTGTTTTATTTCAAAAATGGAATCAACAAAGTATACACATTCTACATCATAACAAATTTCTATATTTTGCGCATGCGTTTTGAAATAAGAAAAGCTTACT
The DNA here is from genome assembly GCA_027924585.1 of Larix kaempferi. NCBI lineage: Eukaryota > Viridiplantae > Streptophyta > Pinopsida > Pinales > Pinaceae > Larix > Larix kaempferi. The sequence continues at coordinate 41,719,032 of BSBM01000217.1, forward strand.
TCCCCCGTTTTTTAAAATCACAGCTTCTAGAAGGTTTACATGATTTGTTAAAAAACATGAGTTTTTAGAAAATGTGTTTTATTTCATCAATGGAACCAACAAAGTATGCACATTCTACATCACAACGACTTTCTATAGTTTGAGCATGCGTCCGGAAATAAGAAAAGCTTACTTCCACCGTTTTTTAAAATCACAGCTTCTAGAAGGTTTACATGATTTATTAAAAAACACGAGTTTTTAGAAAATGTGTTTTATTTCATAAATGGAATCAACAAAGCATGCACATTCTACGTCATAACGACTTTCTATAGTTTGTGCATGCGTCCACAAATAAGAAAAGCTTACTTCCACCATTTTTTAAAATCACAGCTTCTAGAAGGTTTACATGATTTCGTAAAAAACACGAGTTTTTAGAAAATGTGTTTTATTTCATAAATGGAATCTAAAAAGTATGCACATTCTACGTCATAACGACTTTCTATAGTTTGCACATGCGTCCGGAAATAAGAAAAGCTTACTTCCACCGTTTTTTAAAATCACAGCTTCTATAACGTTTACATGAGTTCGTAAAAAACATGAGTTTTTAGAAAATGTGTTTTATTTCATAAATGGAATCTACAACGTATGCACATTCTATGTCATAACGACTTTCTATAGTTTGCGCATGGGTCCGGAAATAAGAAAACCTTACTTCCCCCGTTTTTTAAAATCACAGCTTCTACAAGGTTTACATGATTTATTAAAAAACATGAGTTTTTAGAAAATGTGTTTTATTTAAAAAATGGAATCAACAAAGTATGTACATTCTACGTCATAACGACTTTCTATACTTTGGGCATGCGTTTGGAAATAAGAAAAGCTTAATTCCCCCGTTTTTTAAAATCACAGCTTCTAGAAGGTTTACATGATTTCTTAAAAAACACGAGTTTTTAGAAAATGTGTTTTATTTCATAAATGGAATCAACAAAGTATGCACATTCTACATCATAACGACTTTCTATAGTTTGCGCATGCGTTTGGAAATAAGAAAAGCTTACTTCCCCCGTGTTTTTAAAATCACAGCTCTTAGAAGGTTTACATAATTTCGTAAAAAACATGAGTTTTTAGAAAATGTGTTTTATTTCACAAATGGAATCTACAAAGTATGCACATTCTACGTCATAACGACTTTCTATAGTTTGCGCATGCGTCTGGAAATAAGAAAAGCTTACTTCCCCCGTTTTTTAAAATCACAGCTTCAAGAAGGTTTACATGATTTCGTAAAAAACATGAGTTTTTAGAAAATGTGTTTTATTTCATAAATGGAATCAACAAAGTATACACATTCTACGTCATGACGACTTTCTATAGTTTGCGCTTGCGTTTGGAAATAAGAAAAGCTTACTTCCCCCTTTTTTTAAAATCACAGCTTCTAGAAGGTTTACATGATTTCTTAAAAAACATGAGTTTTTAGAAAATGTGTTTTATTTCATAAATGGAATCAACAAAGTATGCACATTCTACCTCATAACGACTTTCTATAGTTTGCGCATGAGTCTGGAAATAAGAAAAGCTTACTTCCACCTTTTTTTAAAATCACAGCTTCTAGAACAATTACATAATTTCGTAAAAAACACGAGTTTTTAGAAAATGTGTTTTATTTCATAAATGGAATCAACAAAGTATGCACATTCTACATCATAACAACTATTTATAGTTTGCGCATGAGTTTGGAAATAAGAAAAGCTTACTTCCCCCGTTTTTTAAAATCACAGCTTCTAGAAGGTTTACATGATTTCTTAAAAAACACGAGTTTTTAGAAAATGTGTTTTATTAAATAAATTGAATCAACAAGGTATGCACATTCTACGTCATAACGACTTTCTATAGTTTGCGCATGCGTTTGGAAATAAGAAAAACTTACTTCCACCGTTTTTTAAAATCACAGCTTCTAGAAGGTTTACATGATTTATTAAAAAACACGAGTTTTTAGAAAATGTGTTTTATTTCGAAAATTGAATCGACAAAGTATGCACATTCTACGTAATAACGACTTTCTATAGTTTGCGCTTGCGTTTGAAAATAAGAAAAGCTTATTTCTCCAGTTTTTTAAAATCACAGCTTCTAGAAGGTTTACATGATTTCTTAAAAAACACGAGTTTTTAGAAAATGTGTATTATTTCATCAATGGAATCAACAAAGTATGCACATTCTACGTCATAACGACTTTCTATAGTTTGCGCATGCGTTTGAAAATAAGAAAAGCTTACTTCCCCCGTTTTTTAAAATCACAGCTTCTAGAAGGTTTACATGATTTCTTAAAAAACACAAGTTTTTTGGAAATGTGTTTTATTTCATAAATGGAATCTACAAAGTATGCACATTCTACGTCATAACGACTTTCTATAGTTTGCGCATGCGTTTGGAAATAAGAAAAGCTTACTTCCACCGTTTTTTAAAATCACAGCTTTTAGAAGGTTTACGTGATTTCTTAAAAAGCACGAGTTTTTAGAAAATGTGTTTTATTAAATAAATGGAATCAACAAAGTATGCACATTCTATGTCATAACGAATTTCTATAGTTTGCGCACGAGTTTGGAAATAAGAAAAGCTTACTTCCTCCGTTTTTTAAAATCACAGCTTCTAGAAGGTTTACATGATTTCGTAAAAAACACGAGTTTTTAGAAAATGTGTTTTATTAAATAAATGGAATCAACAAAGTATGCACATTATACGTCATAACGACTTTCTATAGATTGCGCTTGCATTTGGAAATAAGAAAAGCTTAATTCCACCGTTTTTTAAAATCACAGCTTCTAGAAGGTTTACATGATTTATTAAAAAACACGAGTTTTTAGAAAATGTGTTTTATTTCAACAATTGAATCGACAAAGTATGCACATTCTACGTAATAACGACTTTCTATAGTTTGCGCATGCGTCCGGAAATAAGAAAAGCTTACTTCCCCTGTTTTTTAAAATCACAGCTTCTAGAAGGTTTACATAATTTCGTAAAAAACACGAGTTTTTAGAAAATGTGTTTTATTTCATTAATGGAATCAACAAAGTATGCACATTCTATGTCATAACGACTTTCTATAGTTTGCGCTTGCGTTTGGAAATAAGAAAAGCTTACTTCCCCCGTTTTCTAAAATCACAGCTTCTAGAAGGTTTACATGATTTCTTAAAAAACACGAGTTTTTAGAAAATGTGTTTTATTTCATAAATGGAATCAACAAAGTGTGCACATTCTACGTCATAACGACTTTCTATAGTTTGCGCATGCGTCTGGAAATAAGAAAAGCTTACTTCCACCGTTTTTTAAAATCACAGCTTTTAGAAGGTTTACATGATTTCTTAAAAAGCACGAGTTTTTAGAAAATGTGTTTTATTAAATAAATGGAATCAACAAAGTATGCACATTCTATGTCATAACGAATTTCTATAGTTTGCGCACGAGTTTGGAAATAAGAAAAGCTTACTTCCCCCGTTTTTTAAAATCACAGCTTCTAGAAGGTTTACATGATTTCGTAAAAAACACGAGTTTTTAGAAAATGTGTTTTATTAAATAAATGGAATCAACAAAGTATGCACATTATACGTCATAACGACTTTCTATACATTGCGCTTGCATTTGGAAATAAGAAAAGCTTACTTCCACCGTTTTTTAAAATCACAGCTTCTAGAAGGTTTACATGATTTCTTAAAAAACACGAGTTTTTAGAAAATGTGTTTTATTTCATAAATGGAATCAACAAAGTATGCACATTCTACGTCATAACGACTTTCTATAGTTTGCGCTTGCGTTTGGAAATAAGAAAAGCTTACTTCCCCCGTTTTTTAAAATCACAGCTTGTAGAAGGTTTACATGATTTCGTAAAAAACACAAGTTTTTAGAAAATGTGTTTTATTTCATAAATGAAATCAACAAAGTATGCACATTCTACGTCATAACGACTTCCTATAGTTTGCGCATTCGTTCGGAAATAAGAAAAGCTTACTTCCACAGTTTTTTAAAATCACAACTTCTAGAAGGTTTACATAATTTCGTAAAAAACACGAGTTTTTAGAAAATGTGTTTTATTTCATCAATGGAATCAACAAAGTATGCACATTCTATGTCATAACTACTTTCTATAGTTTGCGCATTCGTCCGGAAATAAGAAAAGCTTACTTCCACCGTTTTTTAAAATCACAGCTTCTAAAAGGTTTACATGATTTCGTAAAAAACACGAGTTTTTAGAAAATGTGTTTTATTTCATCAATGGAATCTACAAAGTATGCACATTCTACGTCATAACGACTTTCTATAGTTTGCGCATGCGTCCGAAAATAAGAAACGCTTACTTCCCCCGTTTTTTAAAATCACAGCTTCTAGAAGGTTTACATGATTTCGTAAAAAACACGAGTTTTTAGAAAATGTGTTTTATTTCATAAATGGAATAACCAAAGTATGCACATTCTATGTCATAACGACTTTCTATAGTTTTCGCATGCGTCCGGAAATAAGAAAAGCTTACATCCCCCATTTTTTAAAATCACAGCTTCTAGAAGGTTTATATGATTTCTTAAAAAACATGATTTTTTGAAAATGTGTTTTATTTCATAAATGGAATCTACAAAGTATGCACATTCTACGTCATAACGATTTTCTATAGTTTGCGCATGCGTTTGGAAATAAGAAAAGCTTACTTGCCCCGTTTTTTAAACTCACAGCTTTTAGAAGGATTACATGATTTCTTAAAAAACATGAGTTTTTAGAAAATGTGTTTTATTTCATAAATGGAATCAACGAAGTATGCACATTCTACGTCATAACGACTTTCTATAGTTTGCGCTTGCGTTTGGAAATAAGAAAAGATTACTTCCCCCATTTTTTAAAATCACAGCTTCTAGAAGGTTTACATGATTTCTTAAAAAAAACGAGTTTTTAAAAAATGTGTTTTATTTCATAAATGGAATCAACAAAGTATGCACATTCTACGTCATAACGACTTTCTATAGTTTGCGCATTCGTCCGGAAAAAAGAAAAGCTCACTTCCATTGTTTTTTAAAATCACAGCTTCTAGAAGGTTTACATGATTTCGTAAAAAACACAAGTTTTTAGAAAATGTGTTTTATTTCATAAATGGAATCTACAAAGTATGCACATTCTACGTCATAACGACTTTCTATAGTTTGCGCATGCGTTTGGAAATAAGAAAAGCTTACTTCCCCCGTTTTTTAAAATCACAGCTTCTAGAAGGTTTACACGATTTCTTAAAAAACATGAGTTTTTAGAAAATGTGTTTTATTTCATAAATGGAATCAAGAAAGTATGCACCTTCTACGTCATAACGAATTTCTATAGTTTGTGCTTGCGTTTGAAAATATGAAAAGCTTACTTCCCCCGTTTTTTAAAATCAAAGCTTCTAGAAGGTTTACATGATTTCTTAAAAAACACGAGTTTTTAGAAAATGTCTTTTATTTCATAAATGGAATCAACAAAGTATGCACATTCTACATCATAACGACTTTCTATAGTTTTCGCATGCGTCCGAAAATAAGAAAAGCTTACATCCCCCATTTTTTAAAATCACAGCTTCTAGAAGGTTTATATGATTTCTTAAAACACATGAGTTTTTAGAAAATGTGTTTTATTTCATAAATGGAATCTACAAAGTATGCACATTCTACGTCATAACGATTTTCTATAGTTAGCGCATGCGTCCGAAAATAAGAAAAGCTTACTTCCCCCGTTTTTTAAAATCACAGCTTCTAGAAGGTTTACATGATTCCTTAAAAAACACGAGTTTTTAGAAAATGTGTTTTATTTCATAAATGGAATCAACAAAGTATGCACATTCTACGTCATAACGACTTTCGATAGTTTGCGCTTGCGTTTGAAAATAAGAAAAGCTTACTTCCCCCGTTTTTTAAAATCACGGCTTCTAGAATGTTTACATGATTTCTTGAAAAACACGAGTTTTTAGAAAATGTGTTTTATTTCATAAATGGAATCAACAAAGTATGCACATTCTACGTCATAACGACTTTCTATAGTTTGCGCTTGCGTTTGAAAATAACAAAAGCTTACTTCCCCGGTTTTTTAAAATCACAGCTTCTAGAAGGTTTACATGATTTCTTAAAAAACACGAGTTTTTAGAAAATGTGTTTTATTTCATAAATGGAATAACCAAAGTATGCACATTCTATGTCATAACGACTTTCTATAGTTTTCGCATGCGTCCGGAAATAAGAAAAGCTTACATCCCCCATTTTTTAAAATCACAGTTTCTAGAAGGTTTATATGATTTCTTAAAAAACATGAGTTTTTAGAAAATGTGTTTTATTTCATAAATGGAATCTACAAAGTATGCACATTCTACGTCATAACGATTTTCTATAGTTAGCGCATGCGTCCGGAAATAAGAAAAGCTTACTTCCCCCGTTTTTTAAAATCACAGCTTCTAGAAGGTTTACATGATTCCTTAAAAAACATGAATTTTTAGAAAATGTGTTTTATTTCATAAATGGAATCAACAAAGTATGCACATTCTACGTCATAACGACTTTCTATAGTTTGCGCTTGCGTTTGAAAATAAGAAAAGCTTACTTCCCCCGTTTTTTAAAATCACGGCTTCTAGAATGTTTACATGATTTCTTAAAAAACACGAGTTTTTAGAAAAGGTGTTTTATTTCATAAATGGAATCAACAAAGTATGCACATTCTACGATATAACGACTTTCTATAGTTTGCGCTTGCGTTTGGAAATAAGAAAAGCTTACTTCCCCCGTTTTTTAAAATCACAACTTGTAGAAGGTTTACATGATTTCTTAAAAAACATGAGTTTTTAGAAAATGTGTTTTATTTCATCAATGGAATCAACAAAGTATGCACATTCTATGTCATAACTACTTTCTATAGTTTGCGCATTCGTCCGGAAATAAGAAAAGCTTACTACCACCGTTTTTTAAAATGACAGCTTCTAAAAGGTTTACATGATTTCGTAAAAAACACGAGTTTTTAGAAAATGTGTTTTATTTCATAAATGGAATCTACAAAGTATGCACATTCTACGTCATAACGACTTTCTATAGTTTGCGCATGCGTCCGGAAATAAGAAAAGCTTACTTCCCCCATTTTTTAAAATCACAGCTTCTAGAAGGTTTACATGATTTCTTAAAAAACACGAGTTTTTAGAAAATGTGTTTTATTAAATAAATGGAATCAACAAAGTATGCACATTCTACGTCATAACGACTTTCTATAGTTTGCGCTTGCGTTTGGAAATAAGAAAAGCTTACTTCCACCATTTTTTAAAATCACAGCTTCTAGAAGGTTTACATGATTTCTTAAAAAATACGAGTTTTTAGAAAATGTGTTTTATTAAATAAATGGAATCAACAAAGTATGGACATTCTACGTCATAACGACTTTCTATAGTTTGCGCTTGCGTTTGGAAATAAGAAAAACTTACTTCCACTGTTTTTTAAAATCACAGCTTCTAGAAGGTTTACATGATTTCTTAAGAAACACGAGTTTTTAGAAAATGTGTCTTATTAAATAAATGGAATCAACAAAGTATGCACATTCTACGTCATAACGACTTTCTATAGTTTGCGTATGCGTCCGGAAATAAGAAAAGCTTACTTCCCCCGTTTTTCTAAAATCACAGCTTCTAGAAGGTTTACATGATTTCTTAAAAAACACGAGTTTTTAGAAAATGTGTTTTATTAAATAAATGGAATCAACAAAGTATGCACATTCTACGTCATAACGAATTTCTATAGTTTGCGCTTGCGTTTGGAAATAAGAAAAGCTTACTTCCACCGTTTTCTAAAATCACAGCTTCTAGAAGGTTTACATGATTTCTTAAAAAACACGAGTTTTTAGAAAATGTGTTTTATTTCATAAATGGAATCAACAAAGTATGCACATTCTACGTCATAACGACTTTCTATAGTTTGCGCTTGCATTTGGAAATAAGAAAAGATTAGTTCCCCCGTTTTTTAAAATCACAGCTTCTAGAAGGTTTACATGATTTCTTAAAAAATACGAGTTTTTAAAAAATGCGTTTTATTTCATAAATGGAATCAACAAAGTATGCACATTCTACGTCATAACAACTTTCTATAGTTTGCGCATTCATCCGGAAAAAAGAAAAGCTTACTTCCACTGTTTTTTAAAATCACAGCTTCTAGAAGGTTTACATGATTTCGTAAAAAACACAAGTTTTTAGAAAATGTGTTTTATTTCATAAATGGAATCTACAAAGTATGCACATTCTACGTCATAACGACTTTCTATAGTTTGCGCATGCGTTTGGAAATAAGAGAAGCTTACTTCCCCCGTTTTTTAAAATCACAGCTTCTAGAAGGTTTACACGATTTCTTAAAAAACATGAGTTTTTAGAAAATGTGTTTTATTTCAAAAATGGAATCAACAAAGTATGCACCTTCTACGTGATAACGACTTTCTATAGTTTGCGCTTGCGTTTGAAAATATGAAAAGCTTACTTCCCCCGTTTTTTAAAATCACAGCTTCTAGAAGGTTTACATGATTTCTTAAAAAACACGAGTTTTTAGAAAATGTGTTTAATTTCATAAATGGAATCAACAAAGTATGCACATTCTACATCATAACGACTTTCTATAGTTTTCGCATGCGTCCGGAAATAAGAAAAGCTTACATCCCCCATTTTTTAAAATCGCAGCTTCTAGAAGGTTTATATGATTTCTTAAAAAATATGAGTTTTTAGAAAATGTGTTTTATTTCATAAATGGAATCTACAAAGTATGCACATTCTACGTCATAACGATTTTCTATAGTTAGCGCATGCGTCCGGAAATAAGAGAAGCTTACTTCCCGCATTTTTTAAAATCACAGCTTCTAGAAGGTTTACATGATTCCTTAAAAAACATGAGTTTTTAGAAAATGTGTTTTATTTCATAAATGGAATCAGCAAAGTATGCACATTCTACGTCATAACAACTTTCTATAGTTTGCGCTTGCGTTTGTAAATAAGAAAAGCTTACTTCCCCTGTTTTTTAAAATCACGGCTTCTAGAATGTTTACATGATTTCTTGAAAAACACGAGTTTTTAGAAAATGTGTTTTATTTCATAAATGGAATCAACAAAGTATGCACATTCTACGTCATAACGACTTTCTATAGTTTGCGCTTGCGTTTGAAAATAAGAAAAGCTTACTTCCCTCGTTTTTTAAAATCAAAGCTTCTTGAAGGTTTACATGATTTCTTAAAAAACGCGAGTTTTTAGAAAATGTGTTTTATTTCATAAATGGAATAACCAAAGTATGCACATTCTATGTCATAACGACTTTCTATAGTTTGCGCATGCGTCCGGAAATAAGAAAATCTTACATCCCCCATTTTTTAAAATCACAGCTTCTAGAAGGTTTATATGATTTCTTAAAAAACATGAGTTTTTCAAAAATATGTTTTATTTCATAAATGGAATCTACAAAGTATGCACATTCTACGTCATAACGATTTTCTATAGTTAGCGCATGCGTCCGAAAATAAGAAAAGCTTACTTCCCCCGTTTTTTAAAATCACAGCTTCTAGAAGGTTTACATGATTCCTTAAAAAACATGAGTTTTTAGAAAATGTGTTTATTTCATAAATGGAATCAACAAAGTATGCACATTATACGTCATAACGACTTTCTATAGTTTGCGCTTGCGTTTGAAAATAAGAAAAGCTTACTTCCCCCGTTTTTTAAAATCACGGCTTCTAGAATGTTTACATGATTTCTTAAAAAACACGAGTTTTTAGAAAATGTGTTTTATTTCATAAATGGAATCAACAAAGTATGCACATTCTACGTCATAACGACTTTCTATAGTTTGCGCATGCGTTCGAAAATAAGAAAAGCTTACATCCCCCATTTTTTAAAATCACAGCTTCTAGAAGGTTTACATGATTTCTTAAAAAACACGGGTTTTTAGAAAATGTGTTTTATTTCATAAATGGAATCAACAAAGTATGCACATTCTACGTCATAACGACTTTCTATAGTTTGCGCTTGCGTTTGGAAATAAGAAAAGCTTACTTTCCCCATTTTTTAAAATCACAGCTTCCAGAAGAATTACATGATTTCTTAAAAAACACGAGTTTTTAGAAAATGTGTTTTATTTACTAAATGGAATCAACAAAGTATGCACATTCTACGTCATATAGACTTTCCATAGTTTGCGCATTCGTCGGAAAATAAGAAAAGCTTACATCCACCATTTTTTAAAATCACAGCTTCTAGAAGGTTTACATGATTTCTTAAAAAACTTGACTTTTTAGAAAATGTGTTTTATTAAATAAATGGAAGTAACAAAGTATGCGCATTCTACATCATAACGACTTTCTATAGTTTGCGGATTCATCCGGAAATAAGAAAAGCTTACTTCCACCGTTTTTTAAAATCACAGCTTGTAGAAGGTTTAGATGATTTCGTAAAAAACACGAGTTTTTAGAAAATGTGTTTTATTTCATTAATGGAATTAACAAAGTATGCACATTCTACGTCATAACGACTTTCTATAGTTTGCGCTTTCGTTTGGAAATATGAAAAGCTTACTTCCCCCGTTTTTTAAAATCACAGCTTCTAGAAGGTTTACATGATTTCTTAAAAAACACGAGTTTTTAGAAAATGTGTTTTATTTCATAAATGGAATCAACAAAGTATGCACATTCTATGTCATAATGACTTTCTATAGTTTGCACATGCGTCTGGAAATAAGAAAAGCTTACTTCCACGATTTTTTAAAATCACAGCTTCTAGAAGGCTTACATGATTTCGTAAAAAACACAAGTTTTTAGAAAATCTGTTTTATTTGATAAATGGAATCAACAAAGTATGCACATTATACGTCATAACGACTTTCTATAGTTTGCGCATGCGTCCGGAAATAAGAAAAGCATACTTCCACCATTTTTTAAAATCACCGCTTCTAGAAGGTTTACATGATTTCTTAAAAAACATGAGTTTTTAGAAAATGTGTTTTATTTGATAAATGGAATCAACAAAGTATGCACATTCTACGTCATAACGACTTTCTATAGTTTGCGCATTTGTGCGGAAATAAGAAAAGCTCACTTCCACCGTTTTTTAAAATCACAGCTTCTAGAAGGTTTACATGATTTCGTGAAAAACACGAGTTTTTAGAAAATGTGTTTTATTTCATAAATGGAATCAACAAAGTATGCACATTCTACGTCATAACGACTTTCTATAGTTTGCGCATGCGTCCGGAAATAAGAAAAATTTACATCACCCATTTTTTAAAATCACAGCTTCTAGAAGGTTTACATGATTTCTTAAAAAACACGAGTTTTTAGAAAATGTGTTTTATTTCATAAATGGAATCAACAAAGTATGCACATTCTACGTCATAACGAATTTCTATAGTTTGCGCACGAGTTTGGAAATAAGAAAAGCTTACTTCCCCCGTTTTTTAAAATCACAGCTTCTAGAAGGTTTACATGATTTCGTAAAAAACACGAGTTTTTAGAAAATGTGTTTTATTAAATAAATGGAATCAACAAAGTATGCACATTATACGTCATAACGACTTTCTATACATTGCGCTTGCATTTGGAAATAAGAAAAGCTTACTTCCACCGTTTTTTAAAATCACAGCTTCTAGAAGGTTTACATGATTTCTTAAAAAACACGAGTTTTTAGAAAATGTGTTTTATTTCATAAATGGAATCAACAAAGTATGCACATTCTACGTCATAACGACTTTCTATAGTTTGCGCTTGCGTTTGGAAATAAGAAAAGCTTACTTCCCCCGTTTTTTAAAATCACAGCTTGTAGAAGGTTTACATGATTTCGTAAAAAACACAAGTTTTTAGAAAATGTGTTTTATTTCATAAATGAAATCAACAAAGTATGCACATTCTACGTCATAACGACTTCCTATAGTTTGCGCATTCGTTCGGAAATAAGAAAAGCTTACTTCCACAGTTTTTTAAAATCACAACTTCTAGAAGGTTTACATAATTTCGTAAAAAACACGAGTTTTTAGAAAATGTGTTTTATTTCATCAATGGAATCAACAAAGTATGCACATTCTATGTCATAACTACTTTCTATAGTTTGCGCATTCGTCCGGAAATAAGAAAAGCTTACTTCCACCGTTTTTTAAAATCACAGCTTCTAAAAGGTTTACATGATTTCGTAAAAAACACGAGTTTTTAGAAAATGTGTTTTATTTCATCAATGGAATCTACAAAGTATGCACATTCTACGTCATAACGACTTTCTATAGTTTGCGCATGCGTCCGAAAATAAGAAACGCTTACTTCCCCCGTTTTTTAAAATCACAGCTTCTAGAAGGTTTACATGATTTCGTAAAAAACACGAGTTTTTAGAAAATGTGTTTTATTTCATAAATGGAATAACCAAAGTATGCACATTCTATGTCATAACGACTTTCTATAGTTTTCGCATGCGTCCGGAAATAAGAAAAGCTTACATCCCCCATTTTTTAAAATCACAGCTTCTAGAAGGTTTATATGATTTCTTAAAAAACATGATTTTTTGAAAATGTGTTTTATTTCATAAATGGAATCTACAAAGTATGCACATTCTACGTCATAACGATTTTCTATAGTTTGCGCATGCGTTTGGAAATAAGAAAAGCTTACTTGCCCCGTTTTTTAAACTCACAGCTTTTAGAAGGATTACATGATTTCTTAAAAAACATGAGTTTTTAGAAAATGTGTTTTATTTCATAAATGGAATCAACGAAGTATGCACATTCTACGTCATAACGACTTTCTATAGTTTGCGCTTGCGTTTGGAAATAAGAAAAGATTACTTCCCCCATTTTTTAAAATCACAGCTTCTAGAAGGTTTACATGATTTCTTAAAAAAAACGAGTTTTTAAAAAATGTGTTTTATTTCATAAATGGAATCAACAAAGTATGCACATTCTACGTCATAACGACTTTCTATAGTTTGCGCATTCGTCCGGAAAAAAGAAAAGCTCACTTCCATTGTTTTTTAAAATCACAGCTTCTAGAAGGTTTACATGATTTCTTAAAAAACACGAGTTTTTAGAAAATGTGTTTTATTTCATAAATGGAATCAACAAAATATGCACATTCTACGTCATAACAACTTTTTATAGTTTGCGCTTGCATTTGGAAATAAGAAAAGATTAGTTCCCCCGTTTTTTAAAATCACAGCTTCTAGAAGGTTTCCATGATTTCTTAAAAAATACGAGTTTTTAAAAAATGCGTTTTATTTCATAAATGGAATCAACAAAGTATGCACATTCTACGTCATAACAACTTTCTATAGTTTGCGCATTCGTCCGGAAAAAAGAAAAGCTTACTTCCACTGTTTTTTAAAATCACAGCTTCTAGAAGGTTTACATGATTTCGTAAAAAACACAAGTTTTTAGAAAATGTGTTTTATTTCATAAATGGAATCTACAAAGTATGCACATTCTACGTCATAACGACTTTCTATAGTTTGCGCATGCGTTTGGAAATAAGAAAAGCTTACTTCCCCCGTTTTTTAAAATCACAGCTTCTAGAAGGTTTACACGATTTCTTAAAAAACATGAGTTTTTAGAAAATGTGTTTTATTTCAAAAATGGAATCAACAAAGTATGCACCTTCTATGTGATAACGACTTTCTATAGTTTGCGCTTGCGTTTGAAAATATGAAAAGCTTACTTCCCCCGTTTTTTAAAATCACAGCTTCTAGAAGGTTTACATGATTTCTTAAAAAACACGAGTTTTTAGAAAATGTGTTTAATTTCATAAATGGAATCAACAAAGTATGCACATCCTACATCATAACGACTTTCTATAGTTTTCGCATGCGTCCGGAAATAAGAAAAGCTTACATCCCCCATTTTCTAAAATCGCAGCTTCTAGAAGGTTTATATGATTTCTTAAAAAATATGAGTTTTTAGAAAATGTGTTTTATTTCATAAATGGAATCTACAAAGTATGCACATTCTACGTCATAACGATTTTCTATAGTTAGCGCATGCGTCCGGAAATAAGAGAAGCTTACTTCCCGCGTTTTTTAAAATCACAGCTTCTAGAAGGTTTACATGATTCCTTAAAAAACATGAGTTTTTAGAAAATGTGTTTTATTTCATAAATGGAATCAGCAAAGTATGCACATTCTACGTCATAACAACTTTCTATATTTTGCGCTTGCGTTTGTAAATAAGAAAAGCTTACTTCCCCTGTTTTTTAAAATCACGGCTTCTAGAATGTTTACATGATTTCTTGAAAAACACGAGTTTTTAGAAAATGTGTTTTATTTCATAAATGGAATCAACAAAGTATGCACATTCTACGTCATAACGACTTTCTATAGTTTGCGCTTGCGTTTGAAAATAAGAAAAGCTTACTTCCCTCGTTTTTTAAAATCAAAGCTTCTAGAAGGTTTACATGATTTCTTAAAAAACGCGAGTTTTTAGAAAATGTGTTTTATTTCATAAATGGAATAACCAAAGTATGCACATTCTATGTCATAACGACTTTCTATAGTTTGCGCATGCGCCCGGAAATAAGAAAATCTTACATCCCCCATTTTTTAAAATCACAGCTTCTAGAAGGTTTATATGATTTCTTAAAAAACATGAGTTTTTCAAAAATGTGTTTTATTTCATAAATGGAATCTACAAAGTATGCACATTCTACATCATAACGATTTTCTATAGTTAGCGCATGCGTCCGGAAATAAGAAAAGCTTACTTCCCCCGTTTTTTAAAATCACAGCTTCTAGAAGGTTTACATGATTCCTTAAAAAACATGAGTTTTTAGAAAATGTGTTTATTTCATAAATGGAATCAACAAAGTATGCACATTATACGTCATAACGACATTCTATAGTTTGCGCTTGCGTTTGAAAATAAGAAAAGCTTACTTCCCCCGTTTTTTAAAATCACGGCTTCTAGAATGTTTACATGATTTCTTAAAAAACACGAGTTTTTAGAAAATGTGTTTTATTTCATAAATGGAATCAACAAAGTATGCACATTCTACGTCATAACGACTTTCTATAGTTTGCGCATGCGTTCGAAAATAAGAAAAGCTTACATCCCCCATTTTTTAAAATCACAGCTTCTAGAAGGTTTACATGATTTCTTAAAAAACACGGGTTTTTAGAAAATGTGTTTTATTTCATAAATGGAATCAACAAAGTATGCACATTCTACGTCATAACGACTTTCTATAGTTTGCCCTTGCGTTTGGAAATAAGAAAAGCTTACTTTCCCCATTTTTTAAAATCACAGCTTCCAGAAGAATTACATGATTTCTTAAAAAACACGAGTTTTTAGAAAATGTGTTTTATTTACTAAATGGAATCAACAAAGTATGCACATTCTACGTCATATAGACTTTCCATAGTTTGCGCATTCGTCGGAAAATAAGAAAAGCTTACATCCACCGTTTTTTAAAATCACAGCTTCTAGAAGGTTTACATGATTTCTTAAAAAACTTGACTTTTTAGAAAACGTGTTTTATTAAATAAATGGAAGTAACAAAGTATGCGCATTCTACATCATAACGACTTTCTATAGTTTGCGGATTCATCCGGAAATAAGAAAAGCTTACTTCCACCGTTTTTTAAAATCACAGCTTGTAGAAGGTTTAGATGATTTCGTAAAAAACACGAGTTTTTAGAAAATGTGTTTTATTTCATTAATGGAATTAACAAAGTATGCACATTCTACGTCATAACGACTTTCTATAGTTTGCGCTTTCGTTTGGAAATATGAAACGCTTACTTCCCCCGTTTTTTAAAATCACAGCTTCTAGAAGGTTTACATGATTTCTTAAAAAACACGAGTTTTTAGAAAATGTGTTTTATTTCATAAATGGAATCAACAAAGTATGCACATTCTATGTCATAATGACTTTCTATAGTTTGCACATGCGTCTGGAAATAAGAAAAGCTTACTTCCACCATTTTTTAAAATCACAGCTTCTAGAAGGCTTACATGATTTCGTAAAAAACACAAGTTTTTAGAAAATGTGTTTTATTTGATAAATGGAATCAACAAAGTATGCACATTATACGTCATAACGACTTTCTATAGTTTGCGCATGCGTCCGGAAATAAGAAAAGCATACTTCCACCATTTTTTAAAATCACCGCTTCTAGAAGGTTTACATGATTTCTTAAAAAACATGAGTTTTTAGAAAATGTGTTTTATTTGATAAATGGAATCAACAAAGTATGCACATTCTACGTCATAACAACTTTCTATAGTTTGCACATTTGTGCGGAAATAAGAAAAGCTCACTTCCACCGTTTTTTAAAATCACAGCTTCTAGAAGGTTTACATGATTTCGTGAAAAACACGAGTTTTTAGAAAATGTGTTTTATTTCATAAATGGAATCAACAAAGTATGCACATTCTACGTCATAACGACTTTCTATAGTTTGCGCATGCGTCCGGAAATAAGAAAAATTTACATCACCGATTTTTTAAAATCACAGCTTCTAGAAGGTTTACATGATTTCTTAAAAAACACGAGTTTTTAGAAAATGTGTTTTATTTCATAAATGGAATCAACAAAGTATGCACATTCTACGTCATAACGACTTTCTATATTTTGCGCATGCGTTTGGAAATAAGAAAAGCTTACTTCCCCCATTTTTTAAAATCACAGCTTCTAGAAGGTTTACATGATTTTTTAAAAAAACACGAGTTTTTAGAAAATCTGTTTTATTTCGTAAATGGAATCAACAAAGTATGCACATTCTACGTCAGAACGACTTTCTATAGTTTGCGCATGCGCTTGGAAATAAGAAAAGCTTACATGCCCCATTTTTTAAAATCACAGCTTCTAGAAGGTTTACATGATTTCTTAAAAAACACGAGTTTTAGAAAAAGTGTTTTATTTCGTAAATGGAATCAACAAAGTATGCACATTCTACGTCATAATGACTTTCTATAGTTTGCACATGCGTCTGGAAATAAGAAAAGCTTACTTCCACCGTTTTTTAAAATCAAAGCTTCTAGAAGGTTTACATGACGTCTTAAAAAACACGAGTTTTTAGAAAATGTGTTTTATTTCATAAATGGAATCAACAAAGTATGCACATTCTACGTCATAACAACTTTCTGCAGTTTTCACATTCGTCCGGAAATAAGAAAAGCTTACTTCCTCTGTTTTTTAAAATCACAGCTTCTAGAAGGTTTCCATGATTTCGTAAAAAACACGAGTTTTTAGAACATGTGTTTTATTTCATAAATGGAATCAACAAAGTATGCACATTCTATGTCATAACGACTTTCTATAGTTTGCGCTTGCGTTTGGAAATAAGAAAAGCTTACTTCCCCCATTTTTTAAAATCACAGCTTATAGAAGGTTTACATGATTTCTTAAAAAACATGAGTTTTTAGAAAATGTGTTTTATTTCATAAATGGAATCAACAAAGTATGCACATTCTACGTCATAATGACTTTCTATAGTTTGCACATCCGTCCGAAAATAAGCAAAGCTTACTTCCACCGTTTTTTAAAATCACAGCTTCTAGAAGGTTTACATGACTTCTTAAAAAACACGAGATTTTAGAAAATGTGTTTTATTTTATAAATGGAATCTACAAAGTATTCACATTCTACATCATAACGACTTTCTATAGTTTGTGCATGCATCCGGAAATAAGAAAAGCTTACTTCCCGCGTTTTTTAAAATCACAGCTTCTAGAAGGTTTACATGATTTCTTAAAAAACACGAGTTTTTAGAAAATGTGTTTTATTTCATAAATGGAATCAACAAAGTATGCACATTCTACGTCATAACGACTTTCTATAGTTTCAGCATGCGTTTGGAAATAAGAAATGCTTACTTCTGCCATTTTTTAAAATCACAGCTTTTAGAAGGTTTACATGATTTCGTAAAAAACACGAGTTTTTAGAAAATATGTTTTATTTCATAAATGGAATCTACAAATTATGCACATTCTATCTCATAACGACTTTCTATAGTTTGCGCATGCGTCCGGAAATAAGAAAAGCTTACTTCCACCGTTTTTTAAAATCACAGCTTCTAGAAGGTTTACATGATTTCGTAAAAAACACGAGTTTTTAGAAAATGTGTTTTATTTCATAAATGGAATCTACAAACTATGCACATTCTATCTCATAACGACTTTCTATAGTTTGCGCATGCGTCCGGAAATAAGAAAAGCTTACTTCCACCATTTTTTAAAATCACCAATTCTAGAAGGTTTACATGATTTCTTAAAAAACACGAATTTTTAGAAAATGTGTTTTATTTGGTAAATGGAATCAAGAAAGTATGCACATTCTACGTCATAACGACTTACTATAGTTTGCGCATGCGTCCGGAAATAAGAAAAGCTTACATCCCCAATTTTTTAAAATCACAGCTTCTAGAAGGTTTAGATGATTTCTTAAAAAACATGAGTTTTTAGAAAATGTGTTTTATTTGATAAATGGAATCAACAAAGTATGCACATTCTACGTCATAACGACTTTCTATAGTTTGCGCATTCGTCCGGAAATAAGAAAAGCTCACTTCCACCATTTTTTAAAATCACCGCTTCTAGAAGGTTTACATGATTTCTTAGAAAACACGAGTTTTTAGAAAATGTGTTTTATTTGATAAATGGAATCAACAAAGTATGCACATTCTACGTCATAACGACTTTCTATAGTTTGCGCATTCGTCCGGAAATAAGAAAAGCTCACTTCCACCGTTTTTTAAAATCACAGCTTCTAGAAGGTTTACATGATTTCGTAAAAAACACGAGTTTTTAGAAAATGTGTTTTATTTCATAAATGGAATCTACAAAGTATGCACATTCTACATCATAACGACTTTCTATAGTTTGCGCATGCGTCCGGAAATAAGAAAAGCTTACTTCCCGCGTTTTTTAAAATCACAGCTTCTAGAAGTTTTACATGATTTCTTAAAAAACACGAGTTTTTAGAAAATGTGTTTTATTTCATAAATGGAATCAACAAAGTATGCACATTCTACGTCATAATGACTTTCTATAGTTTGAGCATGCATTTGGAAATAAGAAATGCTTACTTCTGCCATTTTTTAAAATCACAGCTTCTAGAAGGTTTACATGATTTCTTAAAAAACAGAAGTTTTTAGAAAATGTGTTTTATTTCATAAATGGAATCAAGAAAGTATGCACATTCTACGTCATAACGACTTTCTATAGTTTGCGCATGCGTCCGGAAATAAGAAAAGCTTACATCCCCCATTTTTTAAAATCACAGCTTCTAGAAGGTTTACATGATTTCTTAAAAAACACGAGTTTTTATAAAATGTGTTTTATTTCATAAATGGAATCTACAAAGTATGCACATTCTCCGTCATAATGACTTTCTATAGTTTGCGCATGCGTCCGGAAATAAGAAAAGATTACTTCCCCCGTTTTTTAAAAACATAGCTTCTACAAGGTTTACATGATTTCTTAAAAAACACGAGTTTTTAGAAAATGTGTTTTATTTCATAAATGGAATCAACAAAGTATGCACATTCTACGTCATAATGACTTTCTATAGTTTGCGCATGCGTTTGGAAATAAGAAAAGGTTACTTCCCCCGTTTTTTAAAATCACAGCTTCTAGAAGGTTTACATGATTTCTTAAAAAACACGAGTTTTTGGAAAATGTGTTTTATTTCATAAATGGAATCAACAAAGTATGCACATTCTACGTCATAATGACTTTCTATAGTTTGCGCATGCGTTTGGAAATAAGAAAAGCTTACATACCACGTTTTTTAAAATCACAGCTTCTAGAAGGTTTACATTATTTCTTAAAAAACACAAGTTTTTAGAAAATGTGTTTTATTTCATAAATGGAATCAACAAATTATCCACATTCTACATCATAATGACTTTCTATAGTTTGCACATGCGTCCGGAAATAAGAAAAGCTTACTTTCACCGTTTTTTAAAATCACAGCTTCTAGAAGGTTTACATGATTTCGTAAAAAACATGAATTTTTAGAAAATGTGTTTTATTTCAATAATGGAATCAACAAAGTATGCACATTCTATCTCATCAGGACTTTCTATAGTTTGCGCATTCTACCGGAAATAAGAAAAGCTTACTTCCACCGTTTTTTAAAATCACAACTTCTAGAAGATTTACATGATTTCGTAAAAAACACGAGTTTTTAGAAAATGTGTTTTATTTCATAAATAGAATCTACGAAGTAATCACATTCTACATCATAACGACTTTCTATAGTTTGTGCATGCGTCCGGAAATAAGAAAAGTTACTTCCCCTTTTTTTTAAAATCACAGCTTCTAGAAGGTTTACATGATTTCTTAAAAAACACGAGTTTTTGAAAATGTGTTTTATTTCATAAATGGAATCAACAAAGTATGCACATTCTATGTCATAACGACTTTCTATAGTTTGAGCATGCGTTTGGAAATAAGAAAAGCTTACTTCTCCCATTTTTTAAAATCACAGCTTCTAGAAGGTTTACATGATATCGTGAAAAACACGAGTTTTTAGAAAATGTATTTTATTTCATAAATGGAATCAACAAAGTATGCACATTCTACGTCATAACGACTTTCTATAGTTTGCGCATGCGTCCGGAAATAAGAAAAGCTTACATCCCCCATTTTTTAAAATCACAGCTTCTAGAAGGTTTACATGATTTCTTAAAAAACACGAGTTTTTAGAAAATGTGTTTTATTTCATAAATGGAATCTACAAAGTATGCAAATTCTACATCATAACGACTTTCTATAGTTTGCGCATGCGTCCAGAAATAAGAAAAGCTTACTTCCCCGGTTTTTAAAAAACATAGCTTCTAGAAGGTTTACATGATTTCTTAAAAAACACGAGTTTTTAGAAAATGTCTTTTATTTCATAAATGGAATCAACAAAGTATGCACATTCTACGTCATAACGACATTCTATAGTTTGCGCATGCGTTTGGAAATAAGAAAAGCTTACTTCCCCAATTTTTTAAAATCACAGCTTTTAGAAGGTTTACATGATTTCTTAAAAAACACGAGTTTTTAGAAAATGTGTTTTATTTCATAAATGGAATCAACAAAGTATGCACATTCTACGTCATAACGACTTTCTATAGTTTGCGCATGCTTTTGGAAATAAGAAAAGCTTACATACGACGTTTTTTAAAATCACAGCTTCTAGTAGGTTTACATGATTTCTTAAAAAACACGAGTTTTTAGAAAATGTGTTTTATTTCATAAATGGAATCAACAAAGTATACACATTCTACTTCATAATGACTTTCTATAGTTTGCACATGCGTCCGGAAATAAGAAAAGCTTACTTCCACCGTTTTTTAAAATCACAGCTTCTAGAAGGTTTACATGACTTCTTAAAAAACACGAGTTTTTAGAAAATGTGTTTTATTTCATAAAAGGAATCAACAAAGTATGCACATTCTACATCATAACGACTTTCTGCAGTTTTCGCATTCGTCTGGAAATAAGAAAAGCTTACTTCCTCCGTTTTTTAAAATCACAGCTTCTAGAAGGTTTACATGATTTCGTAAAAAACACAAGTTTTTAGAAAATGTGTTTTATTTCATAAATGGAATCAACAAAGTATGCACATTCTACATCATAACGACTTTCTATAGTTTGCGCATGCGTCCGGAAATAAGAAAAGCTTACTTCCACCATTTTTTAAAATCAGCGCTTCTAGAAGGTTTACATGATTTCTTAAAAAACACGAATTTTTAGAAAATGTGTTTTATTTGATAAATGGAATCAACAAAGTATGCACATTCTACGTCATAACGACTTTCTATAGTTTCCGCATTCGTCCGGAAATAAGAAAAGCTCACTTCCACCGTTTTTTAAAATCACAGCTTCTAGAAGGTTTACATGATTTCGTTAAAAACACTAGTTTTTAGAAAATGTGTTTTATTTCATAAATGGAATCAACAAAGTATGCACATTCTACGTCATAACGACTTTCTATAGTTTGCGCTTGCGTTTGGAAATAAGAAAAGCTTACTTCCCCCGTTTTTTAAAATCACAGCTTCTAGAAGGTTTACATGATTTCTTAAAAAACACGAGTTTTTAGAAAATGTGTTTTATTTCATAAATGGAATCAACAAAGTATGCACATTCTACGTCATAACAACTTTCTAAAGTTTGCGCATGCGTCTAGAAATAAGAAAGGATTACTTCCACCATTTTTTAAAATCACAGCTTCTACGTCATAACGACTTTCTATAGTTTGCGCATGCGTCCGGAAATAAGAAAAGCGCACTTCCCCCGTTTTTTAAAATCACAGCTTCTAGAAGGTTTACATGATTTCGTAAAAAACATGAGTTTTTAGAAAATGTGTTTTATTTCATAAATGGAATCTACAAAGTATGCACATTCTACGTCATAATGACTTTCTATAGTTTGCGCATGCGTCCGGAATTAAGAAAAGCTTACTTCCACTATTTTTTAAAATCACAGCTTCTAGAAGGTTTACATGATTTCGTAAAAAACACGAGTTTTTATAAAATGTGTTTTATTTCATAAATGGAATCTACAAAGTATACACATTCTATGTCATAACGACTTTCTATAGTTTGCGCATGCGTCCAGAAATAAGAAAAGCTTACTTCCCCCGTTTTTCAAAATCATAGCTTCTAGAAGGTTTACATGATTTCTTAAAAAACACGAGTTTTTTGAAAATGTGTTTTATTTCATAAATGGAATCAAAAAAGTATGCACATTCTACGTCATAACGACTTTCTATAGTTTGCGCATGCGTCCGGAACTAAGAAAAGCTTACATCCCCCATTTTTTAAAATCACAGCTTCTAGAAGGTTTACATGATTTCTTAAAAAACACGAGTTTTTAGAAAATGTGTTTTATTTCATAAATGGAATCTACAAAGTATGCAAATTTTACGTCATAACGACTTTCTATAGTTTGCGCATGCGTCCGGAAATAAGAAAGGCTTACTTCTCCGGTTTTTTAAAAACATAGCTTCTAGAAGGTTTTCATGATTTCTTAAAAAACACGAGTTTTTAGAAAATGTGTTTTATTTCATAAATGGAATCAACAAAGTATGCACATTCTACGTCATAACGACTTTCTATAGTTTGCGCATGCGTCTGGAAATAAGAAAAGCTTACATCCCCCATTTTTTAAAATCACAGCTTCTAGAAGGTTTACATGATTTCTTAAAAAACACGAGTAGTTAGAAAATGTGTTTTATTTCATAAATGGAAGCTACAAAGTATTCAAATTCAACGTCATAACGACGTTCTATAGTTTGCGCATGCGTTTGGAAATAAGAAAAGCTTACTTCCCCAGTTTTTTAAAATCACAGCTTCTAGAAGGTTTTCATGATTTCTTAAAAAACACGAGTTTTTAGAAAATGTGTTTTATTTCATAAATGGAATCAACAAAGTATGCACATTCTACGTCATAACGACTTTCTATAGTTTGCGCATGCGTTTGGAAATAAGAAAAGCTTACATACCCCGTTTTTTAAAATCACAGCTTCTAGAAGGTTTACATGATTTCCTAAAAAACAAGAGTTTTAGAAAATGTGTTTTATTTCATAAATGGAATCAACAAAGTATGCACATTCTACCTCATAATGACTTTCTATAGTTTGCACATGCGTCCGGAAATAAGAAAAGCTTACTTCCCCCGTTTTTTAAAATCACAGCTTCTAGAAGGTTTACATGACTTCTTAAAAAACACGAGTTTTTAGAAAATGTGTTTTATTTCATAAAAGGAATCAACAAAGTATGCACATTCTACATCATAACGACTTTCTGCAGTTTTCGCATTCGTCTGGAAATAAGAAAATCTTACTTCCTCCGTTTTTTAAAATCACAGCTTCTAGAAGGTTTACATGATTTCGTAAAAAACACAAGTTTTTAGAAAATGTGTTTTATTTCATAAATGGAATCAACAAAGTATGCACATTCTACATCATAACGACTTTCTATAGTTTGCGCATGCGTCCGGAAATAAGAAAAGCTTACTTCCACCATTTTTTAAAATCAGCGCTTCTAGAAGGTTTACATGATTTCTTAAAAAACACGAATTTTTAGAAAATGTGTTTCATTTGATAAATGGAATCAACAAAGTATGCACATTCTACGTCATAACGACTTTCTATAGTTTCCGCATTCATCCGGAAATAAGAAAAGCTCACTTCCACCGTTTTTTAAAATCACAGCTTCTAGAAGGTTTACATGATTTCGTTAAAAACACTAGTTTTTAGAAAATGTGTTTTATTTCATAAATGGAATCAACAAATTATGCACATTCTACGTCATAACGACTTTCTATAGTTTGCGCATGCGTCCGGAAATAAGAAAAGCTTACATCCCCCATTTTTGAAAATCACAGCTTCTAGAAGGTTTACATGATTTCATAAAAAACAGGAGTTTTAGAAAATGTGTTTTATTTCATAAATGGAATCTACAAAGTATGTACATTCTACATCATAACGACTTTCTATAGTTTGCGCATGCGTCCAGAAATAAGAAAAGCTTACTTCCCCCGTTTTTTAAAATCATAGCTTCTAGAAGGTTTACATGATTTCTTAAAAAACACGAGTTTTTAGAAAATGTGTTTTATTTCATAAATGGAATCAACAAAGTATGCACATTCTATGTCATAACGACTTTCTATAGTTTGCGCATGCGTTTGGAAATAAGAAAAGCTTACTTCCCCCGTTTTTTAAAATCACAGCTTCTAGAAGGTTTACATGATTTCTTAAAAAACACGAGTTTTTAGAAAATGTGTTTTATTTCATAAATGGAATCAACAAAGTATGCACATTCTACGTCATAACGACTTTCTATAGTTTGCGCATGCGTTTTTAATTAAGAAAAGCTTACATACCCCGTTTTTTAAAATCATAGCTTCTAGAAGGTTTACATGATTTCTTAAAAAACACGAGTTTTAGAAAATGTGTTTTATTTCATAAATGGAATCAACAAAGTATTACATTCTACGTCATAACGACTTTCTATAGTTTGCGCATGCGTCCGGAAATAAGAAAAGCGCACTTCCCCCGTTTTTTAAAATCACAGCTTCTAGAAGGTTTACATGATTTCGTAAAAAACACGAGTTTTTAGAAAATGTGTTTTATTTCATAAATGGAATCTACAAAGTATGCACATTCTACGTCATAACGACTTTCTATAGTTTGCGCATGCGTCCGGAATTAAGAAAAGCTTACTTCCACTGTTTTTTAAAATCACAGCTTCTAGAAGGTTTACATGATTTCGTAAAAAACGCGAGTTTTTAGAAAATGTGTTTTATTTCATAAATGGAATCTACAAAGTATGCACATTCTATGTCATAACGACTTTCTATAGTTTGTGCATGCGTCCAGAAATAAGAAAAGCTTACTTCCCCCGTTTTTCAAAATCATAGCTTCTAGAAGGTTTACATGATTTCTTAAAAACACGAGTTTTTTGAAAATGTATTTTATTTCATAAATGGAATCAACAAAGTATGCACATTCTACGTCATAACGACTTTCTATAGTTTGTGCATGCGTCCGGAAATAAGAAAAGCTTACTTCCACCGTTTTTTAAAATCACAGCTTCTAGAAGATTTACATCACTTCTTTAAAAACACGAGTTTTTAGAAAATGTGTTTTATTTCATAAATGGAATCAACAAAGTATGCACATTCTACGTCATAACGACTTTCTGCAGTTTTCGCATTCGTCCGGAAATAAGAAAAGCTTACTTCCTCCGTTTTTTAAAATCACAGCTTCTAGAAGGTTTACATGATTTCGTAAAAAACAAGAGTTTTTAGAAAATGTGTTTTATTTGATAAATGGAATCAACAAAGTATACACATTCTACGTCATAACGACTTTCTATATTTTGCGCTTGCGTTTGGAAATTAGAAAAGCTTACTTCCCCCGTTTTTTAAAATCACAGCTTCTAGAAGGTTTACATGATTTCTTAAAAAACACGAGTTTTTAGAAAATGTGTTTTATTTCATAAATGGAATCAACAAAGTATGCACATTCTACGTCATAAAGACTTTCTGTGGTTTGCACATGCGTCCGGAAATAAGAAAAGCTTACTTCCACCGTTTTTTAAAATCACAGCTTCTAGAAGGTTTACATGACTTCTTAAAAAACACGAGTTTTTAGAAAATGTGTTTTATTTCATAAATGGAATCAACAAAGTATGCACATTCTACGTCATAACGACTTTCTAAAGTTTGCGCATGCGTCCGGAAATAAGAAAAGCTTACTTCCACCATTTTTTAAAATCACCGCTTCTAGAAGGTTTACATGATTTCTTAAAAAACACGAGTTTTTAGAAAATGTGTTTTATTTCATAAATGGAATCAACAAAGTATGCACATTCTACGTCATAACGACTTTCTATAGTTTGCGCATGCGTTTGGAAATAAGAAAAGCTTACTTCCCCCGTTTTTTAAAATCACAGCTTCTAGAAGGTTTACATGATTTCTTAAAAAACACGAGTTTTTAGAAAATGTGTTTTATTTCATCAATGGAATCAACAAAGTATGCACATTCTACGTCATAACGACTTTCTATAGTTTGCGCATGCGTTCGGAATTGAGAAAAGCTTACATACCCCGTTTTTTAAAATCATAGCTTCTAGAAGGTTTACATGATTTCTTAAAAAACACGAGTTTTAGAAAATGTGTTTTATTTCATAAATGGAATCAACAAAGTATGCACATTCTACGTCATAATGACTTTCTATAGTTTGCACATGCGTCCGGAAATAAGAAAAGCTTACTTCCACCGTTTTTTAAAATCACAGCTTCTAGAAGACTTACATGACTTCTTAAAAAACACGAGTTTTTAGAAAATGTGTTTTATTTCATAAATGGAATCAACAAAGTATGCACATTCTACGTCATAACGACTTTCTGCAGTTTTCGCATTCGTCCAGAAATAAGAAAAGCTTACTTCCTCCGTTTTTTAAAATCATAGCTTCTAGAAGGTTTACATGATTTCGTAAAAAACACGAGTTTTTAGAAAATGTGTTTTATTTCATAAATGGAATCAACAAAGTATGCACATTCTACGTCATAACGACTTTCTATAGTTTGCGCTTGCGTTTGGAAATAAGAAAAGCTTACTTCCCCCGTTTTTTAAAATCACAGCTTCTAGAAGGTTTACATGATTTCTTAAAAAACACGAGTTTTTAGAAAATGTGTTTTATTTCATAAATGGAATCAAAAAAGTATGCACATTCTACGTCATAAAGACTTTCTATAGTTTGCACATGCATCCGGAAATAAGAAAAGCTTACTTCCACCGTTTTTTAAAATCACAGCTTCTAGAAGGTTTACATGATTTCGTAAAAAACACGAGTTTTTAGAAAATGTGTTTTATTTCATAAATGGAATCAACAAAGTATGCACATTCTACGTCATAACGACTTTATATAGTTTGCGCATGCGTCCGGAACTAGGAAAAGCTTACATCATCCATTTTTTAAAATCACAGCTTCTAGAAGGTTTACATGATTTCTTAAAAAACATGAGTTTTTAGAAAATGTGTTTTATTTCATAAATGGAATCTACAAAGTATGCAAATTCTACGTCATAACGACTTTCTATAGTTTGCGCATGCGTCCGGAAATAAGAAAGGCTTACTTCTCCGGTTTTTTAAAAACATAGCTTCTAGAAGGTTTTCATGATTTCTTAAAAAACACGAGTTTTTAGAAAATGTGTTTTATTTCATAAATGGAATCAACAAAGTATGCACATTCTACGTCATAACGACTTTCTATTGTTTGCGCATGCGTCCGGAAATAAGAAAAGCTTACATCCCCCATTTTTTAAAATCACAGCTTCTAGAAGGTTTACATGATTTCTTAAAAAACACGAGTAGTTAGAAAATGTGTTTTATTTCATAAATGGATTCTACAAAGTATGCAAATTCTACGTCATAACGACGTTCTATAGTTTGCGCATGCGTTTGGAAATAAGAAAATCTTACTTCTCCAGTTTTTTAAAATCACAGCTTCTAGAAGGTTTTCATGATTTCTTAAAAAACACGAGTTTTTAGAAAATGTGTTTTATTTCATAAATGGAATCAGCAAAGTATGCACATTCTACGTCATAACGACTTTCTATAGTTTGCGCATGCGTTTGGAAATAAGAAAAGCTTACATACCCCGTTTTTTAAAATCACAGCTTCTAGAAGGTTTACATGATTTCCTAAAAAACAAGAGTTTTAGAAAATGTGTTTTATTTCATAAATGGAATCAACAAAGTATGCACATTCTACCTCATAATGACTTTCTATAGTTTGCACATGCGTCCGGAAATAAGAAAAGCTTACTTCCCCCGTTTTTTAAAATCACAGCTTCTAGAAGGTTTACATGACTTCTTAAAAAACACGAGTTTTTAGAAAATGTGTTTTATTTCATAAAAGGAATCAACAAAGTATGCACATTCTACATCATAACGACTTT
The DNA here is from genome assembly GCA_027924585.1 of Larix kaempferi. Taxonomy (NCBI): domain Eukaryota; kingdom Viridiplantae; phylum Streptophyta; class Pinopsida; order Pinales; family Pinaceae; genus Larix; species Larix kaempferi. The sequence continues at coordinate 41,747,437 of BSBM01000217.1, forward strand.
CTGCAGTTTTCGCATTCGTCTGGAAATAAGAAAATCTTACTTCCTCCGTTTTTTAAAATCACAGCTTCTAGAAGGTTTACATGATTTCGTAAAAAACACAAGTTTTTAGAAAATGTGTTTTATTTCATAAATGGAATCAACAAAGTATGCACATTCTACATCATAACGACTTTCTATAGTTTGCGCATGCGTCCGGAAATAAGAAAAGCTTACTTCCACCATTTTTTAAAATCAGCGCTTCTAGAAGGTTTACATGATTTCTTAAAAAACACGAATTTTTAGAAAATGTGTTTCATTTGATAAATGGAATCAACAAAGTATGCACATTCTACGTCATAACGACTTTCTATAGTTTCCGCATTCGTCCGGAAATAAGAAAAGCTCACTTCCACCGTTTTTTAAAATCACAGCTTCTAGAAGGTTTACATGATTTCGTTAAAAACACTAGTTTTTAGAAAATGTGTTTTATTTCATAAATGGAATCAACAAATTATGCACATTCTACGTCATAACGACTTTCTATAGTTTGCGCATGCGTCCGGAAATAAGAAAAGCTTACATCCCCCATTTTTGAAAATCACAGCTTCTAGAAGGTTTACATGATTTCATAAAAAACAGGAGTTTTAGAAAATGTGTTTTATTTCATAAATGGAATCTACAAAGTATGTACATTCTACATCATAACGACTTTCTATAGTTTGCGCATGCGTCCAGAAATAAGAAAAGCTTACTTCCCCCGTTTTTTAAAATCATAGCTTCTAGAAGGTTTACATGATTTCTTAAAAAACACGAGTTTTTAGAAAATGTGTTTTATTTCATAAATGGAATCAACAAAGTATGCACATTCTATGTCATAACGACTTTCTATAGTTTGCGCATGCGTTTGGAAATAAGAAAAGCTTACTTCCCCCGTTTTTTAAAATCACAGCTTCTAGAAGGTTTACATGATTTCTTAAAAAACACGAGTTTTTAGAAAATGTGTTTTATTTCATAAATGGAATCAACAAAGTATGCACATTCTACGTCATAACGACTTTCTATAGTTTGCGCATGCGTTTTTAATTAAGAAAAGCTTACATACCCCGTTTTTTAAAATCATAGCTTCTAGAAGGTTTACATGATTTCTTAAAAAACACGAGTTTTAGAAAATGTGTTTTATTTCATAAATGGAATCAACAAAGTATTACATTCTACGTCATAACGACTTTCTATAGTTTGCGCATGCGTCCGGAAATAAGAAAAGCGCACTTCCCCCGTTTTTTAAAATCACAGCTTCTAGAAGGTTTACATGATTTCGTAAAAAACACGAGTTTTTAGAAAATGTGTTTTATTTCATAAATGGAATCTACAAAGTATGCACATTCTACGTCATAACGACTTTCTATAGTTTGCGCATGCGTCCGGAATTAAGAAAAGCTTACTTCCACTGTTTTTTAAAATCACAGCTTCTAGAAGGTTTACATGATTTCGTAAAAAACACGAGTTTTTAGAAAATGTGTTTTATTTCATAAATGGAATCTACAAAGTATGCACATTCTATGTCATAACGACTTTCTATAGTTTGTGCATGCGTCCAGAAATAAGAAAAGCTTACTTCCCCCGTTTTTCAAAATCATAGCTTCTAGAAGGTTTACATGATTTCTTAAAAACACGAGTTTTTTGAAAATGTATTTTATTTCATAAATGGAATCAACAAAGTATGCACATTCTACGTCATAACGACTTTCTATAGTTTGTGCATGCGTCCGGAAATAAGAAAAGCTTACTTCCACCGTTTTTTAAAATCACAACTTCTAGAAGATTTACATCTCTTCTTTAAAAACACGAGTTTTTAGAAAATGTGTTTTATTTCATAAATGGAATCAACAAAGTATGCACATTCTACGTCATAACGACTTTCTGCAGTTTTCGCATTCGTCCGGAAATAAGAAAAGCTTACTTCCTCCGTTTTTTAAAATCACAGCTTCTAGAAGGTTTACATGATTTCGTAAAAAACACGAGTTTTTAGAAAATGTGTTTTATTTGATAAATGGAATCAACAAAGTATACACATTCTACGTCATAACGACTTTCTATAGTTTGCGCTTGCGTTTGGAAATTAGAAAAGCTTACTTCCCCCGTTTTTTAAAATCACAGCTTCTAGAAGGTTTACATGATTTCTTAAAAAACACGAGTTTTTAGAAAATGTGTTTTATTTCATAAATGGAATCAACAAAGTATGCACATTCTACGTCATAAAGACTTTCTGTGGTTTGCACATGCGTCCGGAAATAAGAAAAGCTTACTTCCACCGTTTTTTAAAATCACAGCTTCTAGAAGGTTTACATGACTTCTTAAAAAACACGAGTTTTTAGAAAATGTGTTTTATTTCATAAATGGAATCAACAAAGTATGCACATTCTACGTCATAACGACTTTCTAAAGTTTGCGCATGCGTCCGGAAATAAGAAAAGCTTACTTCCACCATTTTTTAAAATCACCGCTTCTAGAAGGTTTACATGATTTCTTAAAAAACACGAGTTTTTAGAAAATGTGTTTTATTTCATAAATGGAATCAACAAAGTATGCACATTCTACGTCATAACGACTTTCTATAGTTTGCGCATGCGTTTGGAAATAAGAAAAGCTTACTTCCCCCGTTTTTTAAAATCACAGCTTCTAGAAGGTTTACATGATTTCTTAAAAAACACGAGTTTTTAGAAAATGTGTTTTATTTCATCAATGGAATCAACAAAGTATGCACATTCTACGTCATAACGACTTTCTATAGTTTGCGCATGCGTTCGGAATTGAGAAAAGCTTACATACCCCGTTTTTTAAAATCATAGCTTCTAGAAGGTTTACATGATTTCTTAAAAAACACGAGTTTTAGAAAATGTGTTTTATTTCATAAATGGAATCAACAAAGTATGCACATTCTACGTCATAATGACTTTCTATAGTTTGCACATGCGTCCGGAAATAAGAAAAGCTTACTTCCACCGTTTTTTAAAATCACAGCTTCTAGAAGACTTACATGACTTCTTAAAAAACACGAGTTTTTAGAAAATGTGTTTTATTTCATAAATGGAATCAACAAAGTATGCACATTCTACGTCATAACGACTTTCTGCAGTTTTCGCATTCGTCCAGAAATAAGAAAAGCTTACTTCCTCCGTTTTTTAAAATCATAGCTTCTAGAAGGTTTACATGATTTCGTAAAAAACACGAGTTTTTAGAAAATGTGTTTTATTTCATAAATGGAATCAACAAAGTATGCACATTCTACGTCATAACGACTTTCTATAGTTTGCGCTTGCGTTTGGAAATAAGAAAAGCTTACTTCCCCCGTTTTTTAAAATCACAGCTTCTAGAAGGTTTACATGATTTCTTAAAAAACACGAGTTTTTAGAAAATGTGTTTTATTTCATAAATGGAATCAAAAAAGTATGCACATTCTACGTCATAAAGACTTTCTATAGTTTGCACATGCATCCGGAAATAAGAAAAGCTTACTTCCACCGTTTTTTAAAATCACAGCTTCTAGAAGGTTTACATGATTTCGTAAAAAACACGAGTTTTTAGAAAATGTGTTTTATTTCATAAATGGAATCAACAAAGTATGCACATTCTACGTCATAACGACTTTATATAGTTTGCGCATGCGTCCGGAACTAGGAAAAGCTTACATCACCCATTTTTTAAAATCACAGCTTCTAGAAGGTTTACATGATTTCTTAAAAAACATGAGTTTTTAGAAAATGTGTTTTATTTCATAAATGGAATCTACAAAGTATGCAAATTCTACGTCATAACGACTTTCTATAGTTTGCGCATGCGTCCGGAAATAAGAAAGGCTTACTTCTCCGGTTTTTTAAAAACATAGCTTCTAGAAGGTTTTCATGATTTCTTAAAAAACACGAGTTTTTAGAAAATGTGTTTTATTTCATAAATGGAATCAACAAAGTATGCACATTCTACGTCATAACGACTTTCTATTGTTTGCGCATGCGTCCGGAAATAAGAAAAGCTTACATCCCCCATTTTTTAAAATCACAGCTTCTAGAAGGTTTACATGATTTCTTAAAAAACACGAGTAGTTAGAAAATGTGTTTTATTTCATAAATGGATTCTACAAAGTATGCAAATTCTACGTCATAACGACGTTCTATAGTTTGCGCATGCGTTTGGAAATAAGAAAATCTTACTTCTCCAGTTTTTTAAAATCACAGCTTCTAGAAGGTTTTCATGATTTCTTAAAAAACACGAGTTTTTAGAAAATGTGTTTTATTTCATAAATGGAATCAGCAAAGTATGCACATTCTACGTCATAATGACTTTCTATAGTTTGCGCATGCGTTTGGAAATAAGAAAAGCTTACATACCCCGTTTTTTAAAATCACAGCTTCTAGAAGGTTTACATGATTTCTTAAAAAACAAGAGTTTTAGAAAATGTGTTTTATTTCATAAATGGAATCAACAAAGTATGCACATTCTACCTCATAATGACTTTCTATAGTTTGCACATGCGTCCGGAAATAAGAAAAGCTTACTTCCACCGTTTTTTAAAATCACAGCTTCTAGAAGGTTTACATGACTTCTTAAAAAACACGAGTTTTTAGAAAATGTGTTTTATTTCATAAAAGGAATCAACAAAGTATGCACATTCTACATCATAACGACTTTCTGCAGTTTTCGCATTCGTCTGGAAATAAGAAAAGCTTACTTCCTCCGTTTTTTAAAATCACAGCTTCTAGAAGGTTTACATGATTTCGTAAAAAACACAAGTTTTTAGAAAATGTGTTTTATTTCATAAATGGAATCAACAAAGTATGCACATTCTACATCATAACGACTTTCTATAGTTTGCGCATGCGTCCGGAAATAAGAAAAGCTTACTTCCACCATTTTTTAAAATCAGCGCTTCTAGAAGGTTTACATGATTTCTTAAAAAACACGCGTTTTTAGAAAATGTGTTTTATTTCATAAATGGAATCAACAAAGTATGCACATTCTACGTCATAAAGACTTTCTATAGTTTGCACATGCGTCCGGAAATAAGAAAAGCTTACTTCCACCGTTTTTTAAAATCACAGCCTCTAGAAGATTTACATGACTTCTTAAAAAACACGAGTTTTTAGAAAATGTGTTTTATTTCATAAATGGAATCAACAAAGTATGCACATTCTACGTCATAACGACTTTCTGCAGTTTTCGCATTCGTCCGGAAATAAGAAAAGCTTACTTCCTCCGTTTTTTAAAATTACAGCTTCTAGAAGGTTTACATGATTTCGTAAAAAACACGAGTTTTTAGAAAATGTGTTTTATTTCATAAATGGAATCAACAAAGTATACACATTCTACGTCATAACGACTTTCTATAGTTTGCGCTTGCGTTTGGAAATTAGAAAAGCTTACTTCCCCCATTTTTTAAAATCACAGCTTCTAGAAGGTTTACATGATTTCTTAAAAAACACGAGTTTTTAGAAAATGTGTTTTATTTCATAAATGGAATCAACAAAGTATGCACATTCTACGTCATAAAGACTTTCTGTGGTTTGCACATGCGTCCGGAAATAAGAAAAGCTTACTTCCACCGTTTTTTAAAATCACAGCTTCTAGAAGGTTTACATGACTTCTTAAAAAACACGAGTTTTTAGAAAATGTGTTTTATTTCATAAATGGAATCAACAAAGTATGCACATTCTACGTCATAACGACTTTCTAAAGTTTGCGCATGCGTCCGGAAATAAGAAAAGCTTACTTCCACCATTTTTTAAAATCACCGCTTCTAGAAGGTTTACATGATTTCTTAAAAAACACGAGTTTTTAGAAAATGTGTTTTATTTCATAAATGGAATCAACAAAGTATGCACATTCTACGTCATAACGACTTTCTATAGTTTGCGCATGCGTTTGGAAATAAGAAAAGCTTACTTCCCCCGTTTTTTAAAATCACAGCTTCTAGAAGGTTTACATGATTTCTTAAAAAACACGAGTTTTTAGAAAATGTGTTTTATTTCATCAATGGAATCAACAAAGTATGCACATTCTACGTCATAACGACTTTCTATAGTTTGGGCATGCGTTCGGAATTGAGAAAAGCTTACATACCCCGTTTTTTAAAATCATAGCTTCTAGAAGGTTTACATGATTTCTTAAAAAACACGAGTTTTAGAAAATGTGTTTTATTTCATAAATGGAATCAACAAAGTATGCACATTCTACGTCATAATGACTTTCTATAGTTTGCACATGCGTCCGGAAATAAGAAAAGCTTACTTCCACCGTTTTTTAAAATCACAGCTTCTAGAAGATTTACATGACTTCTTAAAAAACACGAGTTTTTAGAAAATGTGTTTTATTTCATAAATGGAATCAACAAAGTATGCACATTCTACGTCATAACGACTTTCTGCAGTTTTCGCATTCGTCCAGAAATAAGAAAAGCTTACTTCCTCCGTTTTTTAAAATCATAGCTTCTAGAAGGTTTACATGATTTCGTAAAAAACACGAGGTTTTAGAAAATGTGTTTTATTTCATAAATGGAATCAACAAAGTATGCACATTCTACGTCATAACGACTTTCTATAGTTTGCGCTTGCGTATGGAAATAAGAAAAGCTTACTTCCCCCGTTTTTTAAAATCACAGCTTCTAGAAGGTTTACATGATTTCTTAAAAAACACGAGTTTTTAGAAAATGTGTTTTATTTCATAAATGTAATCAACAAAGTATGCACATTCTACGTCATAAAGACTTTCTATAGTTTGCACATGCATCCGGAAATAAGAAAAGCTTACTTCCACCGTTTTTAAAATCACAGCTTCTAGAAGGTTTACATGATTTCGTAAAAAACACGAGTTTTTAGAAAATGTGTTTTATTTCATAAATGGAATCAACAAAGTATGCACATTCTACGTCATAACGACTTTATATAGTTTGCGCATGCGTCCGGAACTAAGAAAAGCTTACATCCCCCATTTTTTAAAATCACAGCTTCTAGAAGGTTTACATGATTTCTTAAAAAACATGAGTTTTTAGAAAATGTGTTTTATTTCATAAATGGAATCTACAAAGTATGCAAATTCTACGTCATAACGACTTTCTATAGTTTGCGCATGCGTCCGGAAATAAGAAAGGCTTACTTCTCCGGTTTTTTAAAAACATAGCTTCTAGAAGGTTTTCATGATTTCTTAAAAAACACGAGTTTTTAGAAAATGTGTTTTATTTCATAAATGGAATCAACAAAGTATGCACATTCTACGTCATAACGACTTTCTATAGTTTGCGCATGCGTCCGGAAATAAGAAAAGCTTACATCCCCCATTTTTTAAAATCACAGCTTCTAGAAGGTTTACATGATTTCTTAAAAAACACGAGTAGTTAGAAAATGTGTTTTATTTCATAAATGGAATCTACAAAGTATGCAAATTCTACGTCATAACGACGTTCTATAGTTTGCGCATGCGTTTGGAAATAAGAAAAGCTTACTTCTCCAGTTTTTCAAAATCACAGCTTCTAGAAGGTTTTCATGATTTCTTAAAAAACACGAGTTTTTAGAAAATGTGTTTTATTTCATAAATGGAATAAGCAAAGTATGCACATTCTACGTCATAACGACTTTCTATAGTTTGCGCATGCGTTTGGAAATAAGAAAAGCTTACATACCCCGTTTTTTAAAATCACAGCTTCTAGAAGGTTTACATGATTTCTTAAAAAACAAGAGTTTTAGAAAATGTGTTTTATTTCATAAATGGAATCAACAAAGTATGCACATTCTACCTCATAATGACTTTCTATAGTTTGCACATGCGTCCGGAAATAAGAAAAGCTTACTTCCACCATTTTTTAAAATCACAGCTTCTAGAAGGTTTACATGACTTCTTAAAAAACACGAGTTTTTAGAAAATGTGTTTTATTTCATAAAAGGAATCAACAAAGTATGCACATTCTACATCATAACGACTTTCTGCAGTTTTCGCATTCGTCTGGAAATAAGAAAAGCTTACTTCCTCCGTTTTTTAAAATCACAGCTTCTAGAAGGTTTACATGATTTCGTAAAAAACACAAGTTTTTAGAAAATGTGTTTTATTTCATAAATGGAATCAACAAAGTATGCACATTCTACATCATAACGACTTTCTATAGTTTGCGCATGCGTCCGGAAATAAGAAAAGCTTACTTCCACCATTTTTTAAAATCAGCGCTTCTAGAAGGTTTACATGATTTCTTAAAAAACACGAGTTTTTAGAAAATGTGTTTTATTTCATAAATGGAATCAACAAAGTATGCACATTCTACGTCATAAAGACTTTCTATAGTTTGCACATGCGTCCGGAAATAAGAAAAGATTACTTCCACCGTTTTTTAAAATCACAGCTTCTAGAAGATTTACATGACTTCTTAAAAAACACGAGTTTTTAGAAAATGTGTTTTATTTCATAAATGGAATCAACAAAGTATGCACATTCTACGTCATAACGACTTTCTGCAGTTTTCGCATTCGTCCGGAAATAAGAAAAGCTTACTTCCTCCGTTTTTTAAAATTACAGCTTCTAGAAGGTTTACATGATTTCGTAAAAAACACGAGTTTTTAGAAAATGTGTTTTATTTCATAAATGGAATCAACAAAGTATGCACATTCTACGTCATAACGACTTTCTATAGTTTGCGCTTGCGTTTGGAAATAAGAAAAGCTTACTTCCCCCGTTTTTTAAAATCACAGCTTCTAGAAGGTTTACATGATTTCTTAAAAAACACGAGTTTTTAGAAAATGTGTTTTATTTCATAAATGGAATCAACAAAGTATGCACATTCTATGTCATAACGACTTTCTATAGTTTGTGCATGCGTCCAGAAATAAGAAAAGCTTACTTCCCCAATTTTTTAAAATCACAGCTTCTAGAAGGTTTACATGATTTCTTAAAAAACACGAGTTTTTAGAAAATGTGTTTTATTTCATAAATGGAATCAACAAAGTATGCACATTCTACGTCATAACGACTTTCTATAGTTTGCTTATGCGTTTGGAAATAAGAAAAGCTTACATACGACGTTTTTTAAAATCACAGCTTCTAGTAGGTTTACATGATTTCTTAAAAAACACGAGTTTTTAGAAAATGTGTTTTATTTCATAAATGGAATCAACAAAGTATACACATTCTACTTCATAATGACTTTCTATAGTTTGCACATGCGTCCGGAAATAAGAAAAGCTTACTTCCACCATTTTTTAAAATCACAGCTTCTAGAAGGTTTGCATGACTTCTTAAAAAACATGAGTTTTTAGAAAATGTGTTTTATTTCATAAATGGAATCAACAAAGTATGCACATTCTACGTCATAACGACTTTCTATAGTTTGCGCATGCGTCCAGAAATAAGAAAAGCTTACTTCCCCCATTTTTTAAAATCACAGCTTTTAGAAGGATTACACGATTTCTTAAAAAACACGATTTTTTAGAAAATGTGTTTTATTTCATAAATGGAATCAACAAAGTATGCAGATTCTACGTCATAATGACTTTCTATAGTTTGAGCATGCGTTTGGAAATAAGAAAACCTTACTTCTCCCATTTTTTAAAATCACAGCTTTTAGAAGGTTTACATGATTTCGTAAAAAACACGAGTTTTTAGAAAATATGTTTTATTTCATAAATGGAATCTACAAATTATGCACATTCTATCTCATAACGACTTTCTATAGTTTGCGCATGCGTCCGGAAATAAGAAAAGCTTACTTCCACCGTTTTTTAAAATCACAGCTTCTAGAAGGTTTACATGATTTCGTAAAAAACACGAGTTTTTAGAAAATGTGTTTTATTTCATAAATGGAATCTACAAACTATGCACATTCTATCTCATAACGACTTTCTATAGTTTGCGCATGCGTCCGGAAATAAGAAAAGCTTACTTCCACCATTTTTTAAAATCACCGCTTCTAGAAGTTTTACATGATTTCTTAAAAAACACGAATTTTTAGAAAATGCATTTTATTTGATAAATGGAATCAACAAAGTATGCACATTCTACGTCATAACGACTTACTATAGTTTGCGCATGCGTCCGGAAATAAGAAAAGCTTACATCCCCCATTTTTTAAAATCACAGCTTCTAGAAGGTTTAGATGATTTCTTAAAAAACATGAGTTTTTAGAAAATGTGTTTTATTTCATCAATGGAATCTACAAAGTATGCACATTCTACGTCATAACGACTTTCTATAGTTTGCGCATGCGTCCAGAAATAAGAAAAGCTTACTTCCCCCGTTTTTCAAAATCATAGCTTCTAGAAGGTTTACATGATTTCTTAAAAAACACGAGTTTTTAGAAAATGTGTTTTATTTCATAAATGGAATCAACAAAGTATGCACATTCTACGTCATAACGACTTTCTATAATTTGCGCTTGCGTTTGGAAATAAGAAAAGCTTACTTCCCCCGTTTTTTAAAATCACAGCTTCTAAAAGGTTTACATGATTTCTTAAAAAACACGAGTTTTTAGAAAATGTGTTTTATTTCATAAATGGAATCAACAAAATATGCATATTCTATGTCATAACGACTTTCTATAGTTTGCGCATGCGTTTGGAAATAAGAAAAGCTTACATCCACCGTTTTTTAAAATCACAGCTTATAGAAGGTTTACATGATTTCTTAAAAAACACGAGTTTTTAGAAAATGTGTTTTATTTCATAAATGGAATCAACAAAGTATGCACATTCTACGTCATAAAGACTTTCTATAGTTTGCACATGCCTCCGGAAATAAGAAAAGCTTACTTCCACCGTTTTTTAAAATCACTGCTTCTAGAAGGTTTACATGACTTCTTAAAAAACACGAGTTTTTAGAAAATGTGTTTTATTTCATAAATGGAATTAACAAAGTATGCACATTCTACGTCATAACGACTTTCTATAGTTTGCGCATGCGTCCGGAAATAAGAAAAGCTGACTTCCACCATTTTTTAAAATCACCGCTTCTAGAAGGTTTACATGATTTCTTAAAAAACACGAGTTTTTAGAAAATGTGTTTTATTTGATAAATGGAATCAACAAAGTATGCACATTCTACGTCATAACGACTTTCTATAGTTTGCGCATTCGTCCGGAAATAAGAAAAGCTCACTTCCACCGTTTTTTAAAATCACAGCTTCTAGAAGGTTTACATGATTTCTTAAAAAACACGAGTTTTTAGAAAATGTGTTTTATTTCATAAATGGAATCAACAAAGTATGCACATTCTACGTCATAACGACTTTCTATAGTTTGCGCATGCGTTTGGAAATAACAAAAGCTTACATTCCCCGTTTTTAAAAATCACAGCTTATAGAAGGTTTACATGATTTCTTAAAAAACACGAGTTTTTAGAAAATGTGTTTTATTTCATAAATGGAATCAACAAAGTATGCACATTCTACGTCATAACGACTTTCTAAAGTTTGTGCATGCGTCTAGAAATAAGAAAATCTTACTTCCACCGTTTTTTAAAATCACAGCTTCTGCGTCATAACGACTTTCTATAGTTTGCGCATGCGTCCGGAAATAAGAAAAGCGCACTTCCCCCGTTTTTTAAAATCACAGCTTCTAGAAGGTTTACATGATTTCGTAAAAAACACGATTTTTTAGAAAATGTGTTTTATTTCATAAATGGAATCTACAAAGTATGCACATTCTACGTCATAACGACTTTCTATAGTTTGCGCATGCGTTCGGAATTAAGAAAAGCTTACTTCCACTGTTTTTTAAAATCACAGCTTCTAGAAGGTTTACATGATTTCGTAAAAAACACGAGTTTTTAGAAAATGTGTTTTACTTCATAAATGGAATCTACAAAGTATGCACATTCTATGTCATAACGACTTTCTATAGTTTGCGCATGCGTCCAGAAATAAGAAAAGCTTACTTCCCCCGTTTTTCAAAATCATAGCTTCTAGAAGGTTTACATGATTTCTTAAAAAACACGAGTTTTTTCAAAATGTGTTTTATTTCATAAATGGAATCAAAAAAGTATGCACATTCTACGTCATAACAACTTTCTATAGTTTGCGCATGCGTCCGGAACTAAGAAAAGCTTACATCCCCCATTTTTTAAAATCACAGCTTCTAGAAGGTTTACATGATTTCTTAAAAAACACGAGTTTTTAGAAAATGTGTTTTATTTCATAAATGGAATCTACAAAGTATGAAAATTCTACGTCATAACGACTTTCTATAGTTTGCGCATGCGTCCGGAAATAAGAAAGGCTTACTTCTCCGGTTTTTTAAAAACATAGCTTCTAGAAGGTTTTCATGATTTCTTAAAAAACACGAGTTTTTAGAAAATGTGTTTTATTTCATAAATGGAATCAACAAAGTATGCACATTCTACGTCATAACGACTTTCTATAGTTTGCGCATGCGTCCGGAAATAAGAAAGGCTTACTTCTCCGGTTTTTTAAAAACATAGCTTCTAGAAGGTTTTCATGATTTCTTAAAAAACACGAGTTTTTAGAAAATGTGTTTTATTTCATAAATGGAATCAACAAAGTATGCACATTCTACGTCATAACGACTTTCTATAGTTTGCGCATGCGTCCGGAAATAAGAAAAGCTTACATCCCCCATTTTTTAAAATCACAGCTTCTAGAAGGTTTACATGATTTCTTAAAAAACACGAGTAGTTAGAAAATGTGTTTTATTTCATAAATGGAATCTACAAAGTATGCAAATTCTACGTCATAACGACGTTCTATAGTTTGCGCATGCGTTTGGAAATAAGAAAAGCTTACTTCTCCAGTTTTTTAAAATCACAGCTTCTAGAAGGTTTTCATGATTTCTTAAAAAACACGAGTTTTTAGAAAATGTGTTTTATTTCATAAATGGAATCAGCAAAGTATGCACATTCTACGTCATAACGACTTTCTATAGTTTGCGCATGCGTTTGGAAATAAGAAAAGCGTACATACCCCGTTTTTTAAAATCACAGCTTCTAGAAGGTTTACATGATTTCTTAAAAAACAAGAGTTTTAGAAAATGTGTTTTATTTCATAAATGGAATCAACAAAGTATGCACATTCTACCTCATAATGACTTTCTATAGTTTGCACATGCGTCCGGAAATAAGAAAAGCTTACTTCCACCGTTTTTTAAAATCACAGCTTCTAGAAGGTTTACATGACTTCTTAAAAAACACGAGTTTTTAGAAAATGTGTTTTATTTCATAAAAGGAATCAACAAAGTATGCACATTCTACATCATAACGACTTTCTGCAGTTTTCGCATTCGTCTGGAAATAAGAAAAGCTTACTTCCTCCGTTTTTTAAAATCACAGCTTCTAGAAGGTTTACATGATTTCGTAAAAAACACAAGTTTTTAGAAAATGTGTTTTATTTCATAAATGGAATCAACAAAGTATGCACATTCTACATCATAACGACTTTCTATAGTTTGCGCATGCGTCCGGAAATAAGAAAAGCTTACTTCCACCATTTTTTAAAATCAACGCTTCTAGAAGGTTTACATGATTTCTTAAAAAACACGAGTTTTTAGAAAATGTGTTTTATTTCATAAATGGAATCAACAAAGTATGCACATTCTACGTCATAAAGGCCTTCTATAGTTTGCGCATGCGTCCGGAAATAAGAAAAGATTACTTCCACCGTTTTTTAAAATCACAGCTTCTAGAAGATTTACATGACTTCTTAAAAAACACGAGTTTTTAGAAAATGTGTTTTATTTCATAAATGGAATCAACAAAGTATGCAAATTCTACGTCATAACGACTTTCTGCAGTTTTCGCATTCGTCCGGAAATAAGAAAAGCTTACTTCCTCCGTTTTTTAAAATTACAGCTTCTAGAAGGTTTACATGATTTCGTAAAAAACACGAGTTTTTAGAAAATGTGTTTTATTTCATAAATGGAATCAACAAAGTATGCACATTCTACGTCATAACGACTTTCTATAGTTTGCGCTTGCGTTTGGAAATAAGAAAAGCTTACTTCCCCCGTTTTTTAAAATCACAGCTTCTAGAAGGTTTACATGATTTCTTAAAAAACACGAGTTTTTAGAAAATGTGTTTTATTTCATAAATGGAATCAACAAAGTATGCACATTCTATGTCATAACGACTTTCTATAGTTTGTGCATGCGTCCAGAAATAAGAAAAGCTTACTTCCCCAATTTTTTAAAATCACAGCTTCTAGAAGGTTTACATGATTTCTTAAAAAACACGAGTTTTTAGAAAATGTGTTTTATTTCATAAATGGAATCAACAAAGTATGCACATTCTACGTCATAACGACTTTCTATAGTTTGTGCATGCGTTTGGAAATAAGAAAAGCTTACATACGACGTTTTTTAAAATCACAGCTTCTAGTACGTTTACATGATTTCTTAAAAAACACGAGTTTTTAGAAAATGTGTTTTATTTCATAAATGGAATCAACAAAGTATACACATTCTACTTCATAATGACTTTCTATAGTTTGCACATGCGTCCGGAAATAAGAAAAGCTTACTTCCACCGTTTTTTAAAATCACAGCTTCTAGAAGGTTTGCATGACTTCTTAAAAAACATGAGTTTTTAGAAAATGTGTTTTATTTCATAAATGGAATCAACAAAGTATGCACATTCTACGTCATAACGACTTTCTATAGTTTGCGCATGCGTCCAGAAATAAGAAAAGCTTACTTCCCCCATTTTTTAAAATCACAGCTTTTAGAAGGATTACACGATTTCTTAAAAAACACGAGTTTTTAGAAAATGTGTTTTATTTCATAAATGGAATCAACAAAGTATGCAGATTCTACGTCATAATGACTTTCTATAGTTTGAGCATGCGTTTGGAAATAAGAAAACCTTACTTCTCCCATTTTTTAAAATCACAGCTTTTAGAAGGTTTACATGATTTCTTAAAAAACACGAGTTTTTAGAAAATATGTTTTATTTCATAAATGGAATCTACAAATTATGCACATTCTATCTCATAACGACTTTCTATAGTTTGCGCATGCGTCCGGAAATAAGAAAAGCTTACTTCCACCGTTTTTTAAAATCACAGCTTCTAGAAGGTTTACATGATTTCGTAAAAAACACGAGTTTTTAGAAAATGTGTTTTATTTCATAAATGGATTCTACAAACTATGCACATTCTATCTCATAACGACTTTCTATAGTTTGCGCATGCGTCCGGAAATAAAAAAAGCTTACTTCCCCCGTTTTTTAAAATCACAGCTTCTAGAAGGTTTACATGATTTCTTAAAAAACACGAGTTTTTAGAAAATGTGTTTTATTTCATAAATGGAATCAACAAAGTATGCACATTCTACGTCATAACGACTTTCTATAGTTTGTGCATGCGTTTGGAAATAAGAAAAGCTTACATACGACGTTTTTTAAAATCACAGCTTCTAGTACGTTTACATGATTTCTTAAAAAACACGAGTTTTTAGAAAATGTGTTTTATTTCATAAATGGAATCAACAAAGTATACACATTCTACTTCATAATGACTTTCTATAGTTTGCGCATGCGTCCGGAAATAAGAAAAGCTTACTTCCACCATTTTTTAAAATCACCGCTTCTAGAAGTTTTACATGATTTCTTAAAAAACACGAATTTTTAGAAAATGTGTTTTATTTGATAAATGGAATCAACAAAGTATGCACATTCTACGTCATAACGACTTACTATAGTTTGCGCATGCGTCCGGAAATAAGAAAAGCTTACATCCCCCATTTTTTAAAATCACAGCTTCTAGAAGGTTTAGATGATTTCTTAAAAAACATGAGTTTTTAGAAAATGTGTTTTATTTCATCAATGGAATCTACAAAGTATGCACATTCTACGTCATAACGACTTTCTATAGTTTGCGCATGCGTCCAGAAATAAGAAAAGCTTACTTCCCCCGTTTTTCAAAATCATAGCTTTTAGAAGGTTTACATGATTTCTTAAAAAACACGAGTTTTTAGAAAATGTGTTTTATTTCATAAATGGAATCAACAAAGTATGCACATTCTACATCATAACGACTTTCTATAGTTTGCGCTTGCGTTTGGAAATAAGAAAAGCTTACTTCCCCCGTTTTTTAAAATCACAGCTTCTAAAAGGTTTACATGATTTCTTAAAAAACACGAGTTTTTAGAAAATGTGTTTTATTTCATAAATGGAATCAACAAAATATGCACATTCTACGTCATAACGACTTTCTATAGTTTGCGCATGCGTTTGGAAATAAGAAAAGCTTACATCCACCGTTTTTTAAAATCACAGCTTATAGAAGGTTTACATGATTTCTTAAAAAACACGAGTTTTTAGAAAATGTGTTTTATTTCATAAATGGAATCAACAAAGTATGCACATTCTACGTCATAAAGACTTTCTATAGTTTGCACATGCCTCCGGAAATAAGAAAAGCTTACTTCCACCGTTTTTTAAAATCACTGCTTCTAGAAGGTTTACATGACTTCTTAAAAAACACGAGTTTTTAGAAAATGTGTTTTATTTCATAAATGGAATTAACAAAGTATGCACATTCTACGTCATAACGACTTTCTATAGTTTGCGCATGCGTCCGGAAATAAGAAAAGCTGACTTCCACCATTTTTTAAAATCACCGCTTCTAGAAGGTTTACATGATTTCTTAAAAAACACGAGTTTTTAGAAAATGTGTTTTATTTGATAAATGGAATCAACAAAGTATGCACATTCTACGTCATAACGACTTTCTATAGTTTGCGCATTCGTCCGGAAATAAGAAAAGCTCACTTCCACCGTTTTTTAAAATCACAGCTTCTAGAAGGTTTACATGATTTCTTAAAAAACACGAGTTTTTAGAAAATGTGTTTTATTTCATAAATGGAATCAACAAAGTATGCACATTCTACGTCATAACGACTTTCTATAGTTTGCGCATGCGTTTGGAAATAACAAAAGCTTACATTCCCCGTTTTTAAATATCACAGCTTATAGAAGGTTTACATGATTTCTTAAAAAACACGAGTTTTTAGAAAATGTGTTTTATTTCATAAATGGAATCAACAAAGTATGCACATTCTACGTCATAACGACTTTCTAAAGTTTGCGCATGCGTCTAGAAATAAGAAAATCTTACTTCCACCGTTTTTTAAAATCACAGCTTCTGCGTCATAACGACTTTCTATAGTTTGCGCATGCGTCCGGAAATAAGAAAAGCGCACTTCCCCCGTTTTTTAAAATCACAGCTTCTAGAAGGTTTACATGATTTCGTAAAAAACACGATTTTTTAGAAAATGTGTTTTATTTCATAAATGGAATCTACAAAGTATGCACATTCTACGTCATAACGACTTTCTATAGTTTGTGCATGCGTCCGGAATTAAGAAAAGCTTACTTCCACTGTTTTTTAAAATCACAGTTTCTAGAAGGTTTACATGATTTCGTAAAAAACACGAGTTTTTAGAAAATGTGTTTTACTTCATAAATGGAATCTACAAAGTATGCACATTCTATGTCATAACGACTTTCTATAGTTTGCGCATGCGTCCAGAAATAAGAAAAGCTTACTTCCCCCGTTTTTCAAAATCATAGCTTCTAGAAGGTTTACATGATTTCTTAAAAAACACGAGTTTTTTCAAAATGTGTTTTATTTCATAAATGGAATCAAAAAAGTATGCACATTCTACGTCATAACGACTTTCTATAGTTTGCGCATGCGTCCGGAACTAAGAAAAGCTTACATCGCCCATTTTTTAAAATCACAGCTTCTAGAAGGTTGACATGATTTCTTAAAAAACACGAGTTTTTAGAAAATGTGTTTTATTTCATAAATGGAATCTACAAAGTATGCAAATTCTACGTCATAACGTTTTTCTATAGTTTGCGCATGCGTCCGGAAATAAGAAAGGCTTACTTCTCCGGTTTTTTAAAAACATAGCTTCTAGAAGGTTTTCATGATTTCTTAAAAAACACGAGTTTTTAGAAAATGTGTTTTATTTCATAAATGGAATCAACAAAGTATGCACATTCTACGTCATAACGACTTTCTATAGTTTGCGCATGCCTCCGGAAATAATAAAAGCTTACATCCCCCATTTTTTAAAATCACAGCTTCTAGAAGGTTTACATGATTTCTTAAAAAACACGAGTAGTTAGAAAATGTGTTTGATTTCATAAATGGAATCTACAAAGTATGCAAATTCTACGTCATAACGACGTTCTATAGTTTGCGCATGCGTTTGGAAATAAGAAAAGCTTACTTCCCCAGTTTTTTAAAATCACAGCTTCTAGAAGGTTTTCATGATTTCTTAAAAAACATGAGTTTTTAGAAAATGTGTTTTATGTCATAAATGGAATCAACAAAGTATGCACATTCTACGTCATAACGACTTTCTATAGTTTGCGCATGCGTTTGGAAATAAGAAAAGCTTACATACCCCGTGTTTTAAAATCACAGCTTCTAGAAGGTTTACATGATTTCTTAAAAAACAAGAGTTTTAGAAAATGTGTTTTATTTCATAAATGGAATCAACAAAGTATGCACATTCTACCTCATAATGACTTTCTATAGTTTGCACATGCGTCCGGAAATAAGAAAAGCTTACTTCCACCGTTTTTTAAAATCACAGCTTCTAGAAGGTTTACATGACTTCTTAAAAAACACGAGTTTTTAGAAAATGTGTTTTATTTCATAAAAGGAATCAACAAAGTATGCACATTCTACATCATAACGACTTTCTGCAGTTTTCGCGTTCGTCTGGAAATAAGAAAAGCTAACTTCCTCCGTTTTTTAAAATCACAGCTTCTAGAAGGTTTACATGATTTCGTAAAAAACACAAGTTTTTAGAAAATGTGTTTTATTTCATCAATGGAATCAACAAAGTATGCACATTCTACATCATAACGACTTTCTATAGTTTGCGCATGCGTCCGGAAATAAGAAAAGTTTACTTCCACCATTTTTTAAAATCAGCGCTTCTAGAAGGTTTACATGATTTCTTAAAAAACACGAATTTTTAGAAAATGTGTTTTATTTGATAAATGGAATCAACAAAGTATGCACATTCTACGTCATAACGACTTTCTATAGTTTCCGCATTCGTCCGGAAATAAGAAAAGCCCACTTCCACCGTTTTTTAAAATCACAGCTTCTAGAAGGTTTACATAATTTCGTTAAAAACACTAGTTTTTAGAAAATGAGTTTTATTTCATAAATGGAATCAACAAAGTATGCACATTCTACGTCATAACGACTTTCTATAGTTTGCGCATGCGTCCGGAAATAAGAAAAGCTTACATCCCCCATTTTTGAAAATCACAGCTTCTAGAAGGTTTACATGATTTCATAAAAAACAGGAGTTTTAGAAAATGTGTTTTATTTCATAAATGGAATCTACAAAGTATGTACATTCTACATCATAACGACTTTCTATAGTTTGCGCATGCGTCCAGAAATAAGAAAAGCTTACTTCCCCCATTTTTTAAAATCATAGCTTCTAGAAGGTTTACATGATTTCTTAAAAAACAC
The DNA here is from genome assembly GCA_027924585.1 of Larix kaempferi. Lineage (NCBI taxonomy): Eukaryota > Viridiplantae > Streptophyta > Pinopsida > Pinales > Pinaceae > Larix > Larix kaempferi. Next base: position 41,766,897 of record BSBM01000217.1, read on the forward strand.
GAGTTTTTAGAAAATGTGTTTTATTTCATAAATGGAATCAACAAAGTATGCACATTCTATGTCATAACGAATTTCTATAGTTTGCGCATGCGTTTGGAAATAAGAAAAGCTTACTTCCCCCGTTTTTTAAAATCATAGCTTCCAGAAGGTTTACATGATTTCTTAAAAAACACGAGTTTTTAGAAAATGTGTTTTATTTCATAAATGGAATCAACAAAGTATGCACATTCTACGTCATAACGACTTTCTATAGTTTGCGCATGCGTTTGGAATTAAGAAAAGCTTACATACCCCGTTTTTTAAAATCATAGCTTCTAGAAGGTTTACATGATTTCTTAAAAAACACGAGTTTTAGAAAATGTGTTTTATTTCATAAATGGAATCAACAAAGTATTACATTCTACGTCATAACGACTTTCTATAGTTTGCGCATGCGTCCGGAAATAAGAAAAGCGCACTTCCCCCGTTTTTTAAAATCACAGCTTCTAGAAGGTTTACATGATTTCGTAAAAAACACGAGTTCTTAGAAAATGTGTTTTATTTCATAAATGGAATCTACAAAGTATGCACATTCTACGTCATAACGACTTTCTATAGTTTGCGCATGCATCCGGAATTAAGAAAAGCTTACTCCCACTGTTTTTTAAAATCACAGCTTCTAGAAGGTTTACATGATTTCGTAAAAAACACGAGTTTTTAGAAAATGTGTTTTATTTCATAAATGGAATCTACAAAGTATGTACATTCTATGTCATAACGACTTTCTATAGTTTGTGCATGCATCCAGAAATAAGAAAAGCTTACTTCCCCCGTTTTTTAAAATCACAGCTTCTAGAAGGTTTACATGATTTCTTAAAAAACACGAGTTTTTAGAAAATGTGTTTTATTTCATAAATGGAATCAACAAAGTATGCACATTCTACGTCATAACGACTTTCTATAGTTTGCGCATGCGTTTGGAATTAAGAAAATCTTACATACCCCGTTTTTTAAAATCATAGCTTCTAGAAGGTTTACATGATTTCTTAAAAAACACGAGTTTTAGAAAATGTGTTTTATTTCATAAATGGAATCAACAAAGTATGCACATTCTACGTCATAATGACTTTCTATAGTTTGCACATGCATCCGGAAATAAGAAAAACTTACTTCCACCGTTTTTTAAAATCACAGCTTCTAGAAGATTTACATGACTTCTTAAAAAACACGAGTTTTTAGAAAATGTGTTTTATTTCATAAATGGAATCAACAAAGTATGCACATTCTACGTCATAACGACTTTCTGCAGTTTTCGCATTCGTCCGGAAATAAGAAAAGCTTACTTCCTCCGTTTTTTAAAATCACAGCTTCTAGAAGGTTTACATGATTTCGTAAAAAACACGAGTTTTTAGAAAATGTGTTTTATTTCATAAATGGAATCAACAAAGTATGCACATTCTACGTCATAACGACTTTCTATAGTTTGCGCTTGCGTTTGGAAATAAGAAAAGCTTACTTCCCCCGTTTTTTAAAATCACAGCTTCTAGAAGGTTTACATGATTTCTTAAAAAACACGAGTTTTTAGAAAATGTGTTTTATTTCATAAATGGAATCAACAAAGTATGCACATTCTACGTCATAAAGACTTTCTATAGTTTGCACATGCGTCCGGAAATAAGAAAAGATTACTTCCACCGTTTTTTAAAATCACAGCTTCTAGAAGGTTTACATGACTTCTTAAAAAACATGAGTTTTTAGAAAATGTGTTTTATTTCATAAATGGAATCAACAAAGTATGCACATTCTACGTCATAACGACTTTCTAAAATTTGCGCATGCGTCCGGAAAAAAGAAAAGCTTACTTCCACCATTTTTTAAAATCACCGCTTCTAGAAGGTTTACATGATTTCTTAAAAAACACGAGTTTTTAGAAAATGTGTTTTATTTCATAAATGGAATCAACAAAGTATGCACATTCTACGTCATAACGACTTTCTATAGTTTGTGCATGCGTTTGGAAATAAGAAAAGCTTACTTCCCCCGTTTTTTAAAATCACAGCTTCTAGAAGGTTTACATGATTTCTTAAAAAACACGAGTTTTTAGAAAATGTGTTTTATTTCATCAATGGAATCAACAAAGTATGCACATTCTACGTCATAACGACTTTCTATAGTTTGCGCATGCGTTTGGAATTGAGAAAAGCTTACATACCCCGTTTTTTAAAATCATAGCTTCTAGAAGGTTTACATGATTTCTTAAAAAACACGAGTTTTAGAAAATGTGTTTTATTTCATAAATGGAATCAACAAAGTATGCACATTCTACGTCATAATGACTTTCTATAGTTTGCACATGCGTCCGGAAATAAGAAAAGCTTACTTCCACCGTTTTTTAAAATCACAGCTTCTAGAAGATTTACATGACGTCTTAAAAAACACGAGTTTTTAGAAAATGTGTTTTATTTCATAAATGGAATCAACAAAGTATGCACATTCTACGTCATAACGACTTTCTGCAGTTTTCGCATTCGTCCGGAAATAAGAAAAGCTTACTTCCTCCGTTTTTTAAAATCACAGCTTCTAGAAGGTTTACATGATTTCGTAAAAAACACGAGTTTTTAGAAAATGTGTTTTATTTCATAAATGGAATCAACAAAGTATGCACATTCTACGTCATAACGACTTTCTATAGTTTGCGCATGCGTTTGGAATTAAGAAAAGCTTACATACCCCGTTTTTTAAAATCATAGCTTCTAGAAGGTTTACATGATTTCTTAAAAAACACGAGTTTTAGAAAATGTGTTTTATTTCATAAATGGAATCAACAAAGTATGCACATTCTACGTCATAATGACTTTCTATAGTTTGCACATGCGTCCGGAAATAAGAAAAGCTTACTTCCACCGTTTTTTAAAATCACAGCTTCTAGAAGATTTACATGACTTCTTAAAAAACACGAGTTTTTAGAAAATGTGTTTTATTTCATAAATGGAATCAACAAAGTATGCACATTCTACGTCATAACGACTTTCTGCAGTTTTCGCATTCGTCCGGAAATAAGAAAAGCTTACTTCCTCCGTTTTTTAAAATTACAGCTTCTAGAAGGTTTACATGATTTCGTAAAAAACACGAGTTTTTAAAAAATGTGTTTTATTTCATAAATGGAATCAACAAAGTATGCACATTCTACGTCATAACGACTTTCTATAGTTTGCGCTTGCGTTTGGAAATAAGAAAAGCTTACTTCCCCCGTTTTTTAAAATCACAGCTTCTAGAAGGTTTACATGATTTCTTAAAAAACACGAGTTTTTAGAAAATGTGTTTTATTTCATAAATGGAATCAACAAAGTATGCACATTCTACGTCATAAAGACTTTCTATAGTTTGCACATGCGTCCGGAAATAAGAAAAGCTTACTTCCACCGTTTTTTAAAATCACAGCTTCTAGAAGGTTTACATGACTTCTTAAAAAACACGAGTTTTTAGAAAATGTGTTTTATTTCATAAATGGAATCAACAAAGTATGCACATTCTACGTCATAATGACTTTCTAAAGTTTGCGCATGCGTCCGAAAATAAAAAAAGCTTACTTCCACCATTTTTTAAAATCACCGCTTCTAGAAGGTTTACATGATTTCTTAAAAAACACGAGTTTTTAGAAAATGTGTTTTATTTCGTAAATGGAATCAACAAAGTATGCACATTCTACGTCATAACGAGTTTCTATAGTTTGCGCATGCATTTGGAAATAAGAAAAGCTTACTTCCCCTGATTTTTAAAATCACAGCTTCTAGAAGGTTTACATGATTTCTTTAAAAACACGAGTTTTTAGAAAATGTGTTTTATTTCATAAATGGAATCAACAAAGTATGCACATTCTACGTCATAACGACTTTCTATAGTTTGCGCATGCGTTTGGAATTAAGAAAAGCTTACATACCCCGTTTTTTAAAATCATAGCTTCTAGAAGGTTTACATGATTTCTTAAAAAACCCGAGTTTTAGAAAATGTGTTTTATTTCATAAATGGAATCAACAAAGTATGCACATTCTACGTCTTAATGACTTTCTATAGTTTGCACATGCGTCCGGAAATAAGAAAAGCTTACTTCCACCGTTTTTTAAAATCACAGCTTCTAGAAGATTTACATGACTTCTTAAAAAACACGAGTTTTTAGAAAATGTGTTTTATTTCATAAATGGAATCAACAAAGTATGCACATTCTACGTCATAACGACTTTCTGCAGTTTTCGCATTCGTCCGGAAATAAGAAAAGCTTACTTCCTCCGTTTTTTAAAATCACAGCTTCTAGAAGGGTTACATGATTTCGTAAAAAACACGAGTTTTTAGAAAATGTGTTTTATTTCATAAATGGAATCAACAAAGTATGCACATTCTACGTCATAACGACTTTCTATAGTTTGCGCATGCGTTTGGAATTAAGAAAAGCTTACATACCCCGTTTTTTAAAATCATAGCTTCTAGAAGGTTTACATGATTTCTTAAAAAACACGATTTTTAGAAAATGTGTTTTATTTCATAAATGGAATCAACAAAGTATGCACATTCTACGTCATAATGACTTTCTATAGTTTGCACATGCGTCCGGAAATAAGAAAAGCTTACTTCCACCGTTTTTTAAAATCACAGCTTCTAGAAGATTTACATGACTTCTTAAACTAGACGAGTTTTTAGAAGATGTGTTTTATTTCATAAATGGAATCAACAAAGTATGCACATTCTACGTCATAACGACTTTCTGCAGTTTTCGCATTCGTCCGGAATTAAGAAAAGCTTACTTCCTCCGTTTTTTAAAATCACAACTTCTAGAAGGTTTACATGATTTCGTAAAAAAAATGAGTTTTTATAAAATGTGTTTTATTTCATAAATGGAATCAACAAAGTATGCACATTCTACGTCATAACGACTTTCTATAGTTTGCGCTTGCGTTTGGAAATAAGAAAAGCTTACTTCCCCCATTTTTTAAAATCACAGCTTCTAGAAGGTTTACATGATTTCTTAAAAAACACGAGTTTTTAGAAAATGTGTTTTATTTCATAAATGGAATCAACAAAGTATGCACATTCTACGTCATAACGACTTTCTATAGTTTGCACATGCGTCCGGAAATAAGAAAAGCTTACTTCCACCGTTTTTTAAAATCACAGCTTCTAGAAGGTTTACATGACTTCTTAAAAAACACGAGTTTTTAGAAAATGTGTTTTATTTCATAAATTTAATCAACAAAGTATGCACATTCTACGTCATAACGACTTTCTAAAGTTTGCGCATGCGTTCGGAAATAAAAAAAGCTTACTTCCACCATTTTTTAAAATCACCGCTTCTAGAAGGTTTACATGATTTCTTAAAAAACACGAGTTTTTAGAAAATGTGTTTTATTTCATAAATGGAATCAACAAAGTATGCACATTCTACGTCATAACGACTTTCTATAGTTTGCGCATGCGTTTGGAAATAAGAAAAGCTTACTTCCCCCGTTTTTTAAAATCACAGGTTCTAGAAGGTTTACATGATTTCTTAAAAAACACGAGTTTTTAGAAAATGTGTTTTATTTCATAAATGGAATCAACAAAGTATGCACATTCTACGTCATAACGACTTTCTATAGTTTGCGCATGCGTTTGGAATTAAGAAAAGCTTACATAACCCGTTTTTTAAAATCACAGCTTCTAGAAGGTTTACATGATTTCTTAAAAAACACGAGTTTTAGAAAATGTGTTTTATTTCATAAATGGAATCAACAAAGTATGCACATTCTACGTCATAATGACTTTCTATAGTTTGCACATGCGTCCGGAAATAAGAAAAGCTTACTTACACCGTTTTTTAAAATCACAGCTTCTAGAAGATTTACATGACTTCTTAAAAAACACGAGTTTTTAGAAAATGTGTTTTATTTCATAAATGGAATCAACAAAGTATGCACATTCTACGTCATAACGACTTTCTGCAGTTTTCGCATTCGTTCGGAAATAAGAAAAGCTTACTTCCTCCGTTTTTTAAAATCACAGCTTCTAGAAGGTTTACATGATTTCGTAAAAAACACGAGTTTTTAGAAAATGTGTTTTATTTCATAAATGGAATCAACAAAGTATGCACATTCTACGTCATAACGACTTTCTATAGTTTGCGCATGCGTTTGGAATTAAGAAAAGCTTACATACCCCGTTTTTTAAAATCATAGCTTCTAGAAGGTTTACATGATTTCTTAAAAAACACGAGTTTTAGAAAATGTGTTTTATTTCATAAATGGAATCAACAAAGTATGCGCATTCTACGTCATAATGACTTTCTATAGTTTGCACATGCGTCCGGAAATAAGAAAAGCTTACTTCCACCGTTTTTTAAAATCACAGCTTCTAGAAGATTTACATGACTTCTTAAAAAACACGAGTTTTTAGAAAATGTGTTTTATTTCATAAATGGAATCAACAAAGTATGCACATTCTACGTCATAACGACTTTCTGCAGTTTTCGCATTCGTCCGGAAATAAGAAAAGCTGACTTCCTCCGTTTTTTAAAATCACAGCTTCTAGAAGGTTTACATGATTTCGTAAAAAACACGAGTTTTTAGAAAATGTGTTTTATTTCATAAATGGAATCAACAAAGTATGCACATTCTACGTCATAACGACTTTCTATAGTTTGCGCTTGCGTTTGGAAATAAGAAAAGCTTACTTCCCCCGTTTTTTAAAATCACAGCTTCTAGAAGGTTTACATGATTTCTTAAAAAACACGAGTTTTTAGAAAATGTGTTTTATTTCATAAATGGAATCAACAAAGTATGCACATTCTACGTCATAAAGACTTTCTATAGTTTTCACATGCGTCCGGAAATAAGAAAAGCTTACTTCCACCGTTTTTTAAAATCACAGCTTCTAGAAGGTTTACATGACTTCTTAAAAAACACGAGTTTTTAGAAAATGTGTTTTATTTCATAAATGGAATCAACAAAGTATGCACATTCTACGTCATAACGACTTTCTAAAGTTTGCGCATGCGTCCGGAAATAAGAAAAGCTTACTTCCACCATTTTTTAAAATCACCGCTTCTAGAAGGTTTACATGATTTCTTAAAAAACACGAGTTTTTAGAAAATGTGTTTTATTTGATAAATGGAATCAACAAACTATTCACATTCTACATCATAACGACTTTCTATAGTTTGCGCATTCGTCCGGAAATAAGAAAAGCTCACTTCCACCGTTTTTTAAAATCACAGCTTCTAGAAGGTTTACATGATTTCTTAAAAAACACGAGTTTTTAGAAAATGTGTTTTATTTCATAAATGGAATCAACAAAGTATGCACATTCTACGTCATAACGACTTTCTATAGTTTGCGCATGCGTTTGGAAATAACAAAAGCTTACATTCCCCATTTTTTAAAATCACAGCTTATAGAAGGTTTACATGACTTCTTAAAAAACACGAGTTTTTAGAAAATGTGTTTTATTTCATAAATGGAATCTAGAAAGTATTCCCATTCTACATCATAACGACTTTCTATAGTTTGTGCATGCGTCCGTAAATAAGAAAAGCTTACTTCCCGCATTTTTTAAAATAACAGCTTCTAGAAGGTTTACATGATTTCTTAAAAAACATGAGTTTTTAGAAAATGTGTTTTATTTCATAAATGGAATCAACAAAGTATGCACATTCTACGTCATAACGACTTTCTATAGTTTGAGCATGCGTTTGGAGATAAGAAATGCTGACTTCTCCCATTTTTTAAAATCACAGCTTCTAGAAGGTTTACATGATTTATTAGAAAACACGAGTTTTTAGAAAATGTCTTTTATTTCATAAATGGAATCAACAAAGTATGCACATTCTACGTCATAACGACTTTCTAAAGTTTGCGCATGCGTCTAGAAATAAGAAAAGCTTACTTCCACCGTTTTTTAAAATCACAGCTTCTAGAAGGTTTACTTGATTTCTTAAAAAACACGAGTTTTTAGAAAATGTGTTTTATTTGATAAATGGAATCAACAAAGTATTACATTCTACGTCATAACGACTTTCTATAGTTTGCGCATGCGTCCGGAAATAAGAAAAGCACACTTCCCCCGTTTTTTAAAATCACAGCTTCTAGAAGGTTTACATGATCTCGTAAAAAACACGAGTTTTTAGAAAATGTGTTTTATTTCATAAATGGAATCTACAAAGTATGCACATTCTACGTCATAACGACTTTCTATAGTTTGCGCATGCGTCCGGAATTAAGAAAAGCTTACTTCCACCGTTTTTTAAAATCACAGCTTCTAGAAGGTTTACATGATTTCGTAAAAAACATGAGTTTTTAGAAAATGTGTTTTATTTCACAAATGGAATGTAAAAAGTATGCACATTCTAAGTCATAACGACATTCTATAGTTTGCGCATGCGTCGAGAAATTAGAAACGCTTACTTCCCCCTTTTTTTTAAATCACAGCTTCTAGAAGGTTTACATGATTTCTTAAAAAACACGAGTTTTTAGAAAATGTGTTTTATTTCATCAATGGAATCAACAAAGTATGCACATTCTACGTCATAACGACTTTCTATAGTTTGCGCATGCGTTTGGAAATAAGAAAAGCTTACCTCCCCCGTTTTTTAAAATCACAGCTTCTAGAAGGTTTACATGATTTCTTAAAAAACACGAGTTTTTAGAAAATGTGTTTTATTTCATAAATGGAATCAACAAAGTATGCACATTCTACGTCATAACGACTTTCTAAAGTTTGCGCATGCGTCCGGAAATAAGAAAAGCTTACTTCCACCATTTTTTAAAATCACCGCTTTTAGAAGGTTTACATGATTTCTTAAAAAACACGAGTTTTTAGAAAATGTGTTTTATTTGATAAATGGAATCAACAAACTATTCACATTCTACGTCATAATGACTTTCTATAGTTTGCGCATTCGTCCGGAAATAAGAAAAGCTCACTTCCACCGTTTTTTAAAATCACAGCTTCTAGAAGGTTTACATGATTTCTTAAAAAACACGAGTTTTTAGAAAATGTGTTTTATTTCATAAATGGAATCAACAAAGTATGCACATTCTACGTCATACCGACTTTCTATATATTGCGCATGCGTTTGGAAATAACAAAAGCTTACATTCCCCGTTTTTTAAAATCACAGCTTATAGAAGGTTTACATGACTTCTTAAAAAACACGAGTTTTTAGAAAATGTGTTTTATTTCATAAATGGAATCTAGAAAGTATTCACATTCTACATCATAACGACTTTCTATAGTTTGTGCATGCGTCCGTAAATAAGAAAAGCTTACTTCCCGCATTTTTTAAAATCACAGCTTCTTGAAGGTTTACATGATTTCTTAAAAAACATGAGTTTTTAGAAAATGTGTTTTATTTCATAAATGGAATCAACAAAGTATGCACATTCTACGTCATAACGACTTTCTATAGTTTGAGCATGCATTTGGAAATAATAAATGCTGACTTCTCCCATTTTTTAAAATCACAGCTTCTAGAAGGTTTACAATATTTATTAGAAAACACGAGCTTTTAGAAAATGTCTTTTATTTCATAAATGGAATCAACAAAGTATGCACATTCTACGTCATAACGACTTTCTAAAGTTTGCGCATGCGTCTAGAAATAAGAAAAGCTTACTTCCACCGTTTTTTAAAATCACAGCTTCTAGAAGGTTTACTTGATTTCGTAAAAAACACGAGTTTTTAGAAAATGTGTTTTATTTGATAAATGGAATCAACAAAGTATTACATTCTACGTCATAACGACTTTCTATAGTTTGCGCATGTGTTCGGAAATAAGAAAAGCGCACTTCCCCCGTTTTTTAAAATCACAGCTTCTAGAAGGTTTACATGATCTCGTAAAAAACACGAGTTATTAGAAAATGTGTTTTATTTCATAAATGGAATCTACAAAGTATGCACATTCTACGTCATAACGACTTTCTATAGTTTGCGCATGCGTCCGGAATTAAGAAAAGCTTACTTCCACCGTTTTTTAAAATCACAGCTTCTAGAAGGTTTACATGATTTCGTAAAAAACATGAGTTTTTAGAAAATGTGTTTTATTTCATAAATGGAATTTAAAAGTATGCACATTCTACGTCATAACGACTTTCTATAGTTTGCGCATGCGTCGAGAAATTAGAAACGCTTACTTCCCCCTTTTTTTAAAATCACAGCTTCTAGAAGGTTTACATGATTTCTTAAAAAACACGAGTTTTTAGAAAATGTGTTTTATTTCATCAATGGAATCAACAAAGTATGCACATTCTACGTCATAACGACTTTCTATAGTTTGCGCATGCGTTTGGAAATAAGAAAAGCTTACCTCCCCCGTTTTTTAAAATCACAGCTTCTAGAAGGTTTACATGATTTCTTAAAAAACACGAGTTTTTAGAAAATGTGTTTTATTTCATAAAAGGAATCAACAAAGTATGCACATTCTACGTCATAACGACTTTCTATAGTTTGCGCTTGCGTTTGGAAATAAGAAAAGCTTACTTCCCCCGTTTTTTAAAATCACAGCTTCTAGAAGGTTTACATGATTTCTTAAAAAACACGAGTTTTTAGAAAATGTGTTTTATTTAATAAATGGAATCAACAAAGTATGCACATTCTACGTCATAACGACTTTCTATAGTTTGCGCATGCGTCCGGAACTAAGAAAAGCTTACATCCCCCATTTTTTAAAATCACAGCTTCTAGAAGGTTTACATGATTTCTTAAAAAACACGAGTTTTTAGAAAATGTGTTTTATTTCATAAATGGAATCTACAAAGTATGCAAATTCTACGTCATAACGACTTTCTATAGTTTGCGCATGCGTCCGGAAATAAGAAAGGCTTACTTCTCCGGTTTTTTAAAAACATAGCTTCTAGAAGGTTTTCATGATTTCTTAAAAAACACGAGTTTTTAGAAAATGTGTTTTATTTCATAAATGGAATCAACAAAGTATGCACATTCTACGTCATAACGACTTTCTATAGTTTGCGCATGCGTCCGGAAATAAGAAAAGCTTACATCCCCCATTTTTTAAAATCACAGCTTCTAGAAGGTTTACATGATTTCTTAAAAAACACGAGTAGTTAGAAAATGTGTTCTATTTCATAAATGGAATCTACAAAGTATGCAAATTCTACGTCATAACGACGTTCTATAGTTTGCGCATGCGTTTGGAAATAAGAAAAGCTTACTTCCCCAGTTTTTTAAAATCATAGCTTCTAGAAGGTTTTCATGATTTCTTAAAAAACACGAGTTTTTAGAAAATGTGTTTTATTTCATAAATGGAATCAACAAAGTATGCACATTCTACGTCATAACGACTTTCTATAGTTTGCGCATGCGTTTGGAAATAAGAAAAGCTTACATACCCCGTTTTTTAAAATCACAGCTTCTAGAAGGTTTACATGATTTCTTAAAAAACAAGAGTTTTAGAAAATTTGTTTTATTTCATAAATGGAATCAACAAAGTATGCACATTCTACCTCATAATGACTTTCTATAGTTTGCACATGCGTCCGGAAATAAGAAAAGCTTACTTCCACCGTTTTTTAAAATCACAGCTTCTAGAAGGTTTACATGACTTCTTAAAAAACACGAGTTTTTAGAAAATGTGTTTTATTTCATAAATGGAATCAACAAAGTATGCACATTCTACGTCATAATGACTTTCTAAAGTTTGCGCATGCGTCCGGAAATAAAAAAAGCTTACTTCCACCATTTTTTAAAATCACCGCTTCTAGAAGGTTTACATGATTTCTTAAAAAACACGAATTTTTAGAAAATGTGTTTTATTTCATAAATGGAATCAACAAAGTATGCACATTCTACGTCATAACGACTTTCTATAGTTTCCGCATTCGTCCGGAAATAAGAAAAGCTCACTTCCACCGTTTTTTAAAATCACAGCTTTTAGAAGGTTTACATGATTTCGTTAAAAACACTAGTTTTTAGAAAATGTGTTTTATTTCATAAATGGAATCAACAAAGTATGCACATTCTACGTCATAACGACTTTTTATAGTTTGCGCATGCGTCCGGAAATAAGAAAAGCTTACATCCCCCATTTTTGAAAATCACAGCTTCTAGAAGGTTTACATGATTTCATAAAAAACAGGAGTTTTAGAAAATGTGTTTTATTTCATAAATGGAATCTACAAAGTATGTACATTCTACATCATAACGACTTTCTATAGTTTGCGCATGCGTCCAGAAATAAGAAAAGCTTACTTCCCCCCGTTTTTTAAAATCATAGCTTCTAGAAGGTTTACATGATTTCTTAAAAAACACGAGTTTTTAGAAAATGTGTTTTATTTCATAAATGGAATCAACAAAGTATGCACATTCTATGTCATAACGACTTTCTATAGTTTGCGCATGCGTTTGGAAATAAGAAAAGCTTACTTCCCCCGTTTTTTAAAATCACAGCTTCTAGAAGGTTTACATGATTTCTTAAAAAACACGAGTTTTTAGAAAATGTGTTTTATTTCATAAATGGAATCAACAAAGTATGCACATTCTACGTCATAACGACTTTCTATAGTTTGCGCATGCGTTTGGAATTAAGAAAAGCTTACATACCCCGTTTTTTAAAATCATAGCTTCTAGAAGGTTTACATGATTTCTTAAAAAACCCGAGTTTTAGAAAATGTGTTTTATTTCATAAATGGAATCAACAAAGTATGCACATTCTACGTCTTAATGACTTTCTATAGTTTGCACATGCGTCCGGAAATAAGAAAAGCTTACTTCCACCGTTTTTTAAAATCACAGCTTCTAGAAGATTTACATGACTTCTTAAAAAACACGAGTTTTTAGAAAATGTGTTTTATTTCATAAATGGAATCAACAAAGTATGCACATTCTACGTCATAACGACTTTCTGCAGTTTTCGCATTCGTCCGGAAATAAGAAAAGCTTACTTCCTCCGTTTTTTAAAATCACAGATTCTAGAAGGTTTACATGATTTCGTAAAAAACACGAGTTTTTAGAAAATGTGTTTTATTTCATAAATGGAATCAACAAAGTATGCACATTCTACGTCATAACGACTTTCTATAGTTTGCGCATGCGTTTGGAATTAAGAAAAGCTTACATACCCCGTTTTTTAAAATCATAGCTTCTAGAAGGTTTACATGATTTCTTAAAAAACACGATTTTTAGAAAATGTGTTTTATTTCATAAATGGAATCAACAAAGTATGCACATTCTACGTCATAATGACTTTCTATAGTTTGCACATGCGTCCGGAAATAAGAAAAGCTTACTTCCACCGTTTTTTAAAATCACAGCTTCTAGAAGATTTACATGACTTCTTAAACTAGACGAGTTTTTAGAAGATGTGTTTTATTTCATAAATGGAATCAACAAAGTATGCACATTCTACGTCATAACGACTTTCTGCAGTTTTCGCATTCGTCCGGAATTAAGAAAAGCTTACTTCCTCCGTTTTTTAAAATCACAACTTCTAGAAGGTTTACATGATTTCGTAAAAAAAATGAGTTTTTATAAAATGTGTTTTATTTCATAAATGGAATCAACAAAGTATGCACATTCTACGTCATAACGACTTTCTATAGTTTGCGCTTGCGTTTGGAAATAAGAAAAGCTTACTTCCCCCATTTTTTAAAATCACAGCTTCTAGAAGGTTTACATGATTTCTTAAAAAACACGAGTTTTTGGAAAATGTGTTTTATTTCATAAATGGAATCAACAAAGTATGCACATTCTACGTCATAAAGACTTTCTATAGTTTGCACATGCGTCCGGAAATAAGAAAAGCTTACTTCCACCGTTTTTTAAAATCACAGCTTCTAGAAGGTTTACATGACTTCTTAAAAAACACGAGTTTTTAGAAAATGTGTTTTATTTCATAAATTTAATCAACAAAGTATGCACATTCTACGTCATAACGACTTTCTAAAGTTTGCGCATGCGTTCGGAAATAAAAAAAGCTTACTTCCACCATTTTTTAAAATCACCGCTTCTAGAAGGTTTACATGATTTCTTAAAAAACACGAGTTTTTAGAAAATGTGTTTTATTTCATAAATGGAATCAACAAAGTATGCACATTCTACGTCATAACGACTTTCTATAGTTTGCGCATGCGTTTGGAAATAAGAAAAGCTTACTTCCCCCGTTTTTTAAAATCACAGGTTCTAGAAGGTTTACATGATTTCTTAAAAAACACGAGTTTTTAGAAAATGTGTTTTATTTCATAAATGGAATCAACAAAGTATGCACATTCTACGTCATAACGACTTTCTATAGTTTGCGCATGCGTTTGGAATTAAGAAAAGCTTACATAACCCGTTTTTTAAAATCACAGCTTCTAGAAGGTTTACATGATTTCTTAAAAAACACGAGTTTTAGAAAATGTGTTTTATTTCATAAATGGAATCAACAAAGTATGCACATTCTACGTCATAATGACTTTCTATAGTTTGCACATGCGTCCGGAAATAAGAAAAGCTTACTTACACCGTTTTTTAAAATCACAGCTTCTAGAAGATTTACATGACTTCTTAAAAAACACGAGTTTTTAGAAAATGTGTTTTATTTCATAAATGGAATCAACAAAGTATGCACATTCTACGTCATAACGACTTTCTGCAGTTTTCGCATTCGTTCGGAAATAAGAAAAGCTTACTTCCTCCGTTTTTTAAAATCACAGCTTCTAGAAGGTTTACATGATTTCGTAAAAAACACGAGTTTTTAGAAAATGTGTTTTATTTCATAAATGGAATCAACAAAGTATGCACATTCTACGTCATAACGACTTTCTATAGTTTGCGCATGCGTTTGGAATTAAGAAAAGCTTACATACCCCGTTTTTTAAAATCATAGCTTCTAGAAGGTTTACATGATTTCTTAAAAAACACGAGTTTTAGAAAATGTGTTTTATTTCATAAATGGAATCAACAAAGTATGCGCATTCTACGTCATAATGACTTTCTATAGTTTGCACATGCGTCCGGAAATAAGAAAAGCTTACTTCCACCGTTTTTTAAAATCACAGCTTCTAGAAGATTTACATGACTTCTTAAAAAACACGAGTTTTTAGAAAATGTGTTTTATTTCATAAATGGAATCAACAAAGTATGCACATTCTACGTCATAACGACTTTCTGCAGTTTTCGCATTCGTCCGGAAATAAGAAAAGCTGACTTCCTCCGTTTTTTAAAATCACAGCTTCTAGAAGGTTTACATGATTTCGTAAAAAACACGAGTTTTTAGAAAATGTGTTTTATTTCATAAATGGAATCAACAAAGTATGCACATTCTACGTCATAACGACTTTCTATAGTTTGCGCTTGCGTTTGGAAATAAGAAAAGCTTACTTCCCCCGTTTTTTAAAATCACAGCTTCTAGAAGGTTTTCATGATTTCTTAAAAAACACGAGTTTTTAGAAAATGTGTTTTATTTCATAAATGGAATCAACAAAGTATGCACATTCTACGTCATAAAGACTTTCTATAGTTTTCACATGCGTCCGGAAATAAGAAAAGCTTACTTCCACCGTTTTTTAAAATCACAGCTTCTAGAAGGTTTACATGACTTCTTAAAAAACACGAGTTTTTAGAAAATGTGTTTTATTTCATAAATGGAATCAACAAAGTATGCACATTCTACGTCATAACGACTTTCTAAAGTTTGCGCATGCGTCCGGAAATAAGAAAAGCTTACTTCCACCATTTTTTAAAATCACCGCTTCTAGAAGGTTTACATGATTTCTTAAAAAACACGAGTTTTTAGAAAATGTGTTTTATTTGATAAATGGAATCAACAAACTATTCACATTCTACATCATAACGACTTTCTATAGTTTGCGCATTCGTCCGGAAATAAGAAAAGCTCACTTCCACCGTTTTTTAAAATCACAGCTTCTAGAAGGTTTACATGATTTCTTAAAAAACACGAGTTTTTAGAAAATGTGTTTTATTTCATAAATGGAATCAACAAAGTATGCACATTCTACGTCATAACGACTTTCTATAGTTTGCGCATGCGTTTGGAAATAACAAAAGCTTACATTCCCCATTTTTTAAAATCACAGCTTATAGAAGGTTTACATGACTTCTTAAAAAACACGAGTTTTTAGAAAATGTGTTTTATTTCATAAATGGAATCTAGAAAGTATTCCCATTCTACATCATAACGACTTTCTATAGTTTGTGCATGCGTCCGTAAATAAGAAAAGCTTACTTCCCGCATTTTTTAAAATAACAGCTTCTAGAAGGTTTACATGATTTCTTAAAAAACATGAGTTTTTAGAAAATGTGTTTTATTTCATAAATGGAATCAACAAAGTATGCACATTCTACGTCATAACGACTTTCTATAGTTTGAGCATGCGTTTGGAAATAAGAAATGCTGACTTCTCCCATTTTTTAAAATCACAGCTTCTAGAAGGTTTAC
The DNA here is from genome assembly GCA_027924585.1 of Larix kaempferi. Lineage (NCBI taxonomy): Eukaryota > Viridiplantae > Streptophyta > Pinopsida > Pinales > Pinaceae > Larix > Larix kaempferi. Next base: position 41,783,296 of record BSBM01000217.1, read on the forward strand.
ATGATTTATTAGAAAACACGAGTTTTTAGAAAATGTCTTTTATTTCATAAATGGAATCAACAAAGTATGCACATTCTACGTCATAACGACTTTCTAAAGTTTGCGCATGCGTCTAGAAATAAGAAAAGCTTACTTCCACCGTTTTTTAAAATCACAGCTTCTAGAAGGTTTACTTGATTTCTTAAAAAACACGAGTTTTTAGAAAATGTGTTTTATTTGATAAATGGAATCAACAAAGTATTACATTCTACATCATAACGACTTTCTATAGTTTGCGCATGCGTCCGGAAATAAGAAAAGCACACTTCCCCCGTTTTTTAAAATCACAGCTTCTAGAAGGTTTACATGATCTCGTAAAAAACACGAGTTTTTAGAAAATGTGTTTTATTTCATAAATGGAATCTACAAAGTATGCACATTCTACGTCATAACGACTTTCTATAGTTTGCGCATGCGTCCGGAATTAAGAAAAGCTTACTTCCACCGTTTTTTAAAATCACAGCTTCTAGAAGGTTTACATGATTTCGTAAAAAACATGAGTTTTTAGAAAATGTGTTTTATTTCACAAATGGAATGTAAAAAGTATGCACATTCTAAGTCATAACGACATTCTATAGTTTGCGCATGCGTCGAGAAATTAGAAACGCTTACTTCCCCCTTTTTTTTAAATCACAGCTTCTAGAAGGTTTACATGATTTCTTAAAAAACACGAGTTTTTAGAAAATGTGTTTTATTTCATCAATGGAATCAACAAAGTATGCACATTCTACGTCATAACGACTTTCTATAGTTTGCGCATGCGTTTGGAAATAAGAAAAGCTTACCTCCCCCGTTTTTTAAAATCACAGCTTCTAGAAGGTTTACATGATTTCTTAAAAAACACGAGTTTTTAGAAAATGTGTTTTATTTCATAAATGGAATCAACAAAGTATGCACATTCTACGTCATAACGACTTTCTAAAGTTTGCGCATGCGTCCGGAAATAAGAAAAGCTTACTTCCACCATTTTTTAAAATCACCGCTTTTAGAAGGTTTACATGATTTCTTAAAAAACACGAGTTTTTAGAAAATGTGTTTTATTTGATAAATGGAATCAACAAACTATTCACATTCTACGTCATAATGACTTTCTATAGTTTGCGCATTCGTCCGGAAATAAGAAAAGCTCACTTCCACCGTTTTTTAAAATCACAGCTTCTAGAAGGTTTACATGATTTCTTAAAAAACACGAGTTTTTAGAAAATGTGTTTTATTTCATAAATGGAATCAACAAAGTATGCACATTCTACGTCATACCGACTTTCTATAGTTTGCGCATGCGTTTGGAAATAACAAAAGCTTACATTCCCCGTTTTTTAAAATCACAGCTTATAGAAGGTTTACATGACTTCTTAAAAAACACGAGTTTTTAGAAAATGTGTTTTATTTCATAAATGGAATCTAGAAAGTATTCACATTCTACATCATAACGACTTTCTATAGTTTGTGCATGCGTCCGTAAATAAGAAAAGCTTACTTCCCGCATTTTTTAAAATCACAGCTTCTTGAAGGTTTACATGATTTCTTAAAAAACATGAGTTTTTAGAAAATGTGTTTTATTTCATAAATGGAATCAACAAAGTATGCACATTCTACGTCATAACGACTTTCTATAGTTTGAGCATGCATTTGGAAATAATAAATGCTGACTTCTCCCATTTTTTAAAATCACAGCTTCTAGAAGGTTTACAATATTTATTAGAAAACACGAGCTTTTAGAAAATGTCTTTTATTTCATAAATGGAATCAACAAAGTATGCACATTCTACGTCATAACGACTTTCTAAAGTTTGCGCATGCGTCTAGAAATAAGAAAAGCTTACTTCCACCGTTTTTTAAAATCACAGCTTCTAGAAGGTTTACTTGATTTCGTAAAAAACACGAGTTTTTAGAAAATGTGTTTTATTTGATAAATGGAATCAACAAAGTATTACATTCTACGTCATAACGACTTTCTATAGTTTGCGCATGTGTTCGGAAATAAGAAAAGCGCACTTCCCCCGTTTTTTAAAATCACAGCTTCTAGAAGGTTTACATGATCTCGTAAAAAACACGAGTTATTAGAAAATGTGTTTTATTTCATAAATGGAATCTACAAAGTATGCACATTCTACGTCATAACGACTTTCTATAGTTTGCGCATGCGTCCGGAATTAAGAAAAGCTTACTTCCACCGTTTTTTAAAATCACAGCTTCTAGAAGGTTTACATGATTTCGTAAAAAACATGAGTTTTTAGAAAATGTGTTTTATTTCATAAATGGAATTTAAAAGTATGCACATTCTACGTCATAACGACTTTCTATAGTTTGCGCATGCGTCGAGAAATTAGAAACGCTTACTTCCCCCTTTTTTTAAAATCACAGCTTCTAGAAGGTTTACATGATTTCTTAAAAAACACGAGTTTTTAGAAAATGTGTTTTATTTCATCAATGGAATCAACAAAGTATGCACATTCTACGTCATAACGACTTTCTATAGTTTGCGCATGCGTTTGGAAATAAGAAAAGCTTACCTCCCCCGTTTTTTAAAATCACAGCTTCTAGAAGGTTTACATGATTTCTTAAAAAACACGAGTTTTTAGAAAATGTGTTTTATTTCATAAAAGGAATCAACAAAGTATGCACATTCTACGTCATAACGACTTTCTATAGTTTGCGCTTGCGTTTGGAAATAAGAAAAGCTTACTTCCACCGTTTTTTAAAATCACAGCTTCTAGAAGGTTTACATGATTTCTTAAAAAACACGAGTTTTTAGAAAATGTGTTTTATTTCATAAATGGAATCAACAAAGTATGCACATTCTACGTCATAACGACTTTCTATAGTTTGAGCATGCATTTGGAAATAATAAATGCTGACTTCTCCCATTTTTTAAAATCACAGCTTCTAGAAGGTTTACAATATTTATTAGAAAACACGAGCTTTTAGAAAATGTCTTTTATTTCATAAATGGAATCAACAAAGTATGCACATTCTACGTCATAACGACTTTCTAAAGTTTGCGCATGCGTCTAGAAATAAGAAAAGCTTACTTCCACCGTTTTTTAAAATCACAGCTTCTAGAAGGTTTACTTGATTTCGTAAAAAACACGAGTTTTTAGAAAATGTGTTTTATTTGATAAATGGAATCAACAAAGTATTACATTCTACGTCATAACGACTTTCTATAGTTTGCGCATGTGTTCGGAAATAAGAAAAGCGCACTTCCCCCCGTTTTTTAAAATCACAGCTTCTAGAAGGTTTACATGATCTCGTAAAAAACACGAGTTATTAGAAAATGTGTTTTATTTCATAAATGGAATCTACAAAGTATGCACATTCTACGTCATAACGACTTTCTATAGTTTGCGCATGCGTCCGGAATTAAGAAAAGCTTACTTCCACCGTTTTTTAAAATCACAGCTTCTAGAAGGTTTACATGATTTCGTAAAAAACATGAGTTTTTAGAAAATGTGTTTTATTTCATAAATGGAATTTAAAAGTATGCACATTCTACGTCATAACGACTTTCTATAGTTTGCGCATGCGTCGAGAAATTAGAAACGCTTACTTCCCCCTTTTTTTAAAATCACAGCTTCTAGAAGGTTTACATGATTTCTTAAAAAACACGAGTTTTTAGAAAATGTGTTTTATTTCATCAATGGAATCAACAAAGTATGCACATTCTACGTCATAACGACTTTCTATAGTTTGCGCATGCGTTTGGAAATAAGAAAAGCTTACCTCCCCCGTTTTTTAAAATCACAGCTTCTAGAAGGTTTACATGATTTCTTAAAAAACACGAGTTTTTAGAAAATGTGTTTTATTTCATAAAAGGAATCAACAAAGTATGCACATTCTACGTCATAACGACTTTCTATAGTTTGCGCTTGCGTTTGGAAATAAGAAAAGCTTACTTCCCCCGTTTTTTAAAATCACAGCTTCTAGAAGGTTTACATGATTTCTTAAAAAACACGAGTTTTTAGAAAATGTGTTTTATTTAATAAATGGAATCAACAAAGTATGCACATTCTACGTCATAACGACTTTCTATAGTTTGCGCATGCGTCCGGAACTAAGAAAAGCTTACATCCCCCATTTTTTAAAATCACAGCTTCTAGAAGGTTTACATGATTTCTTAAAAAACACGAGTTTTTAGAAAATGTGTTTTATTTCATAAATGGAATCTACAAAGTATGCAAATTCTACGTCATAACGACTTTCTATAGTTTGCGCATGCGTCCGGAAATAAGAAAGGCTTACTTCACCGGTTTTTTAAAAACATAGCTTCTAGAAGGTTTTCATGATTTCTTAAAAAACACGAGTTTTTAGAAAATGTGTTTTATTTCATAAATGGAATCAACAAAGTATGCACATTCTACGTCATAACGACTTTCTATAGTTTGCGCATGCGTCCGGAAATAAGAAAAGCTTACATCCCCCATTTTTTAAAATCACAGCTTCTAGAAGGTTTACATGATTTCTTAAAAAACACGAGTAGTTAGAAAATGTGTTCTATTTCATAAATGGAATCTACAAAGTATGCAAATTCTACGTCATAACGACGTTCTATAGTTTGCGCATGCGTTTGGAAATAAGAAAAGCTTACTTCCCCAGTTTTTTAAAATCATAGCTTCTAGAAGGTTTTCATGATTTCTTAAAAAACACGAGTTTTTAGAAAATGTGTTTTATTTCATAAATGGAATCAACAAAGTATGCACATTCTACGTCATAACGACTTTCTATAGTTTGCGCATGCGTTTGGAAATAAGAAAAGCTTACATACCCCGTTTTTTAAAATCACAGCTTCTAGAAGGTTTACATGATTTCTTAAAAAACAAGAGTTTTAGAAAATTTGTTTTATTTCATAAATGGAATCAACAAAGTATGCACATTCTACCTCATAATGACTTTCTATAGTTTGCACATGCGTCCGGAAATAAGAAAAGCTTACTTCCACCGTTTTTTAAAATCACAGCTTCTAGAAGGTTTACATGACTTCTTAAAAAACACGAGTTTTTAGAAAATGTGTTTTATTTCATAAATGGAATCAACAAAGTATGCACATTCTACGTCATAATGACTTTCTAAAGTTTGCGCATGCGTCCGGAAATAAAAAAAGCTTACTTCCACCATTTTTTAAAATCACCGCTTCTAGAAGGTTTACATGATTTCTTAAAAAACACGAATTTTTAGAAAATGTGTTTTATTTCATAAATGGAATCAACAAAGTATGCACATTCTACGTCATAACGACTTTCTATAGTTTCCGCATTCGTCCGGAAATAAGAAAAGCTCACTTCCACCGTTTTTTAAAATCACAGCTTTTAGAAGGTTTACATGATTTCGTTAAAAACACTAGTTTTTAGAAAATGTGTTTTATTTCATAAATGGAATCAACAAAGTATGCACATTCTACGTCATAACGACTTTTTATAGTTTGCGCATGCGTCCGGAAATAAGAAAAGCTTACATCCCCCATTTTTGAAAATCACAGCTTCTAGAAGGTTTACATGATTTCATAAAAAACAGGAGTTTTAGAAAATGTGTTTTATTTCATAAATGGAATCTACAAAGTATGTACATTCTACATCATAACGACTTTCTATAGTTTGCGCATGCGTCCAGAAATAAGAAAAGCTTACTTCCCCCCGTTTTTTAAAATCATAGCTTCTAGAAGGTTTACATGATTTCTTAAAAAACACGAGTTTTTAGAAAATGTGTTTTATTTCATAAATGGAATCAACAAAGTATGCACATTCTATGTCATAACGACTTTCTATAGTTTGCGCATGCGTTTGGAAATAAGAAAAGCTTACTTCCCCCGTTTTTTAAAATCACAGCTTCTAGAAGGTTTACATGATTTCTTAAAAAACACGAGTTTTTAGAAAATGTGTTTTATTTCATAAATGGAATCAACAAAGTATGCACATTCTACGTCATAACGACTTTCTATAGTTTGCGCATGCGTTTGGAATTAAGAAAAGCTTACATACCCCGTTTTTTAAAATCATAGCTTCTAGAAGGTTTACATGATTTCTTAAAAAACCCGAGTTTTAGAAAATGTGTTTTATTTCATAAATGGAATCAACAAAGTATGCACATTCTACGTCTTAATGACTTTCTATAGTTTGCACATGCGTCCGGAAATAAGAAAAGCTTACTTCCACCGTTTTTTAAAATCACAGCTTCTAGAAGATTTACATGACTTCTTAAAAAACACGAGTTTTTAGAAAATGTGTTTTATTTCATAAATGGAATCAACAAAGTATGCACATTCTACGTCATAACGACTTTCTGCAGTTTTCGCATTCGTCCGGAAATAAGAAAAGCTTACTTCCTCCGTTTTTTAAAATCACAGATTCTAGAAGGTTTACATGATTTCGTAAAAAACACGAGTTTTTAGAAAATGTGTTTTATTTCATAAATGGAATCAACAAAGTATGCACATTCTACGTCATAACGACTTTCTATAGTTTGCGCATGCGTTTGGAATTAAGAAAAGCTTACATACCCCGTTTTTTAAAATCATAGCTTCTAGAAGGTTTACATGATTTCTTAAAAAACACGATTTTTAGAAAATGTGTTTTATTTCATAAATGGAATCAACAAAGTATGCACATTCTACGTCATAATGACTTTCTATAGTTTGCACATGCGTCCGGAAATAAGAAAAGCTTACTTCCACCGTTTTTTAAAATCACAGCTTCTAGAAGATTTACATGACTTCTTAAACTAGACGAGTTTTTAGAAAATGTGTTTTATTTCATAAATGGAATCAACAAAGTATGCACATTCTACGTCATAACGACTTTCTGCAGTTTTCGCATTCGTCCGGAAATAAGAAAAGCTTACTTCCTCCGTTTTTTAAAATCACAACTTCTAGAAGGTTTACATGATTTCGTAAAAAAAATGAGTTTTTAGAAAATGTGTTTTATTTCATAAATGGAATCAACAAAGTATGCACATTCTACGTCATAACGACTTTCTATAGTTTGCGCTTGCGTTTGGAAATAAGAAAAGCTTACTTCCCCCGTTTTTTAAAATCACAGCTTCTAGAAGGTTTACATGATTTCTTAAAAAACACGAGTTTTTAGAAAATGTGTTTTATTTCATAAATGGAATCAACAAAGTATGCACATTCTACGTCATAAAGACTTTCTATAGTTTGCACATGCGTCCGGAAATAAGAAAAGCTTACTTCCACCGTTTTTTAAAATCACAGCTTCTAGAAGGTTTACATGACTTCTTAAAAAACACGAGTTTTTAGAAAATGTGTTTTATTTCATAAATGAAATCAACAAAGTATGCACATTCTACATCATAACGACTTTCTAAAGTTTGCGCATGCGTTCGAAAATAAAAAAAGCTTACTTCCTCCATTTTTTAAAATCACAGCTTCTAGAAGGTTTACATGATTTCTTAAAAAACACGAGTTTTTAGAAAATGTGTTTTATTTCATAAATGGAATCAACAAAGTATGCACATTCTACGTCATAACGACTTTCTATAGTTTGCGCATGCGTTTGGAAATAAGAAAAGCTTACTTCCCCCGTTTTTTAAAATCACAGGTTCTAGAAGGTTTACATGATTTCTTAAAAAACACGAGTTTTTAGAAAATGTGTTTTATTTCATAAATGAAATCAACAAAGTATGCACATTCTACGTCATAATGACTTTCTATAGTTTGCACATGCGTCCGGAAATAAGAAAAGCTTACTTCCACCGTTTTTTAAAATCACAGCTTCTAGAAGATTTACATGACTTCTTAAAAAACACGAGTTTTTAGAAAATGTGTTTTATTTCATAAATGGAATCAACAAAGTATGCACATTCTACGTCATAACGACTTTCTGCAGTTTTCGCATTCGTCCGGAAATAAGAAAAGCTGACTTCCTCCGTTTTTTAAAATCACAGCTTCTAGAAGGTTTACATGATTTCGTAAAAAACACGAGTTTTTAGAAAATGTGTTTTATTTCATAAATGGAATCAACAAACTATGCACATTCTACGTCATAACGACTTTCTATAGTTTGCGCTTGCGTTTGGAAATAAGAAAAGCTTACTTCCCCCGTTTTTTAAAATCACAGCTTCTAGAAGGTTTACATGATTTCTTAAAAAACACGAGTTTTTAGAAAATGTGTTTTATTTCATAAATGGAATCAACAAAGTATGCACATTCTACGTCATAAAGACTTTCTATAGTTTGCACATGCGTCCGGAAATAAGAAAAGCTTACTTCCACCGTTTTTTAAAATCACAGCTTCTAGAAGGTTTACATGACTTCTTAAAAAACACGAGTTTTTAGAAAATGTGTTTTATTTCATAAATGGAATCAACAAAGTATGCACATTCTACGTCATAACGACTTTCTAAAGTTTGCGCATGCGTCCGGAAATAAGAAAAGCTTACTTCCACCATTTTTTAAAATCACCGCTTCTAGAAGGTTTACATGATTTCTTAAAAAACACGAGTTTTTAGAAAATGTGTTTTATTTGATAAACGGAATCAACAAACTATTCACATTCTACATCATAACGACTTTCTATAGTTTGCGCATTCGTCCGGAAATAAGAAAAGCTCACTTCCACCGTTTTTTAAAATCACTGCTTCTAGAAGGTTTACATGATTTCTTAAAAAACACGAGTTTTTAGAAAATGTGTTTTATTTCATAAATGGAATCAACAAAGTATGCACATTCTACGTCATAACGACTTTCTATAGTTTGCGCATGCGTTTGGAAATAACAAAAGCTTACATTCCCCGTTTTTTAAAATCACAGCTTATAGAAGGTTTACATGACTTCTTAAAAAACATGAGTTTTTAGAAAATGTGTTTTATTTCATAAATGGAATCTAGAAAGTATTCCCATTCTACATCATAACGACCGTCCGTAAATGAGTTTGCGCATGCGTCCGTAAATACGAAAAGCTTACTTCCCGCATTTTTTAAAATAATAGCTTCTAGAAGGTTTACATGATTTCTTAAAAAACATGACTTTTTAGAAAATGTGTTTTATTTCATAAATGGAATCAACAAAGTATGCACATTCTACGTCATAACGACTTTCTATAGTTTGAGCATGCGTTTGGAAATAAGAAATGCTGACTTCTCCCATTTTTTAAAATCACAGCTTCTAGAAGGTTTACATGATTTATTAGAAAACACGAATTTTTAGAAAATGTCTTTTATTTCATAAATGGAATCAACAAAGTATGCACATTCTACGTCATAACGACTTTCTAAAGTTTGCGCATGCGTCTAGAAATAAGAAAAGCTTACTTCCACCGTTTTTTAAAATCACAGCTTCTAGAAGGTTTACTTGATTTCGTAAAAAACACGAGTTTTTAGAAAATGTGTTTTATTTGATAAATGGAATCAACAAAGTATTACATTCTACGTCATAACGACTTTCTATAGTTTGCGCATGCGTCCGGAAATAAGAAAAGCGCACTTCCCCCGTTTTTTAAAATCACAGCTTCTAGAAGGTTTACATGATCTCGTAAAAAACACGAGTTTTTAGAAAATGTGTTTTATTTCATAAATGGAATCTACAAAGTATGCACATTCTACGTCATAACGACTTTCTATAGTTTGCGCATGCGTCCGGAATTAAGAAAAGCTTACTTCCACCGTTTTTTAAAATCACAGCTTCTAGAAGGTTTACATGATTTCGTAAAAAACATGAGTTTTTAGAAAATGTGTTTTATTTCACAAATGGTATGTAAAAAGTATGCACATTCTACGTCATAACGACATTCTATAGTTTGCGCATGCGTCGAGAAATTAGAAACGCTTACTTCCCCCTTTTTTTAAAATCATAGCTTCTAGAAGGTTTACATGATTTCTTAAAAAACACGAGTTTTTAGAAAATGTGTTTTATTTCATCAATGGAATCAACAAAGTATGCACATTCTACGTCATAACGACTTTCTATAGTTTGCGCATGCGTTTGGAAATAAGAAAAGCTTACCTCCCCCGTTTTTTAAAATCACAGCTTCTAGAAGGTTTACATGATTTCTTAAAAAACACAAGTTTTTAGAAAATGTGTTTTATTTCATAAATGGAATCAACAAAGTATGCACATTCTATGTCATAACGACTTTCTAAAGTTTGCGCATGCGTCCGGAAATAAGAAAAGCTTACTTCCACCATTTTTTAAAATCACCGCTTCTAGAAGGTTTACATGATTTCTTAAAAAACACGAGTTTTTAGAAAATGTGTTTTATTTGATAAATGGAATCAACAAACTATTCACATTCTACGTCATAATGACTTTCTATAGTTTGCGCATTCGTCCGGAAATAAGAAAAGCTCACTTCCACCGTTTTTTAAAATCACAGCTTCTAGAAGGTTTACATGATTTCTTAAAAAACACGAGTTTTTAGAAAATGTGTTTTATTTCATAAATGGAATCAACAAAGTATGCACATTCTACGTCATAACGACTTTCTATAGTTTGCGCATGCGTTTGGAAATAAAAAAAGCTTACATTCCCCGTTTTTTAAAATCACAGCTTATAGAAGGTTTACATGACTTCTTAAAAAACACGAGTTTTTAGAAAATGTGTTTTATTTCATAAATGGAATCTAGAAAGTATTCACATTCTACATCATAACGACTTTCTATAGTTTGTGCATGCGTCCGTAAATAAGAAAAGCTTACTTCCCACATTTTTTAAAATCACAGCTTCTAGAAGGTTTACATGATTTCTTAAAAAACATGAGTTTTTAGAAAATGTGTTTTATTTCATAAATGGAATCAACAAAGTATGCACATTCTACGTCATAACGACTTTCTATAGTTTGAGCATGCGTTTGGAAATAAGAAATGCTAACTTCTCCCATTTTTTAAAATCACAGCTTCTAGAAGGTTTACAATATTTATTAGAAAACACGAGTTTTTAGAAAATGTCTTTTATTTCATAAATGGAATCAACAAAGTATGCACATTCTACTTCATAACGACTTTCTAAAGTTTGCGCATGCGTCTAGAAATAAGAAAAGCTTACTTCCACCGTTTTTTAAAATCACAGCTTCTAGAAGGTTTACTTGATTTCGTAAAAAACACGAGTTTTTAGAAAATGTGTTTTATTTGATAAATGGAATCAACAAAGTATTACATTCTACGTCATAACGACTTTCTATAGTTTGCGCATGCGTTCGGAAATAAGAAAAGCGCACTTCCCCCGTTTTTTAAAATCACAGCTTCTAGAAGGTTTACATGATCTCGTAAAAAACACGAGTTTTTAGAAAATGTGTTTTATTTCATAAATGGAATCTACAAAGTATGCACATTCTACGTCATAACGACTTTCTATAGTTTGCGCATGCGTCCGGAATTAAGAAAAGCTTACTTCCACCGTTTTTTAAAATCACAGCTTCTAGAAGGTTTACATGATTTCGTAAAAAACATGAGTTTTTAGAAAATGTGTTTTATTTCATAAATGGAATGTAAAAAGTATGCACATTCTACGTCATAACAACTTTCTATAGTTTGCGCATGCGTCGAGAAATTAGAAACGCTTACTTCCCCCTTTTTTTAAAATCACAGCTTCTAGAAGGTTTACATGATTTCTTAAAAAACACGAGTTTTTAGAAAATGTGTTTTATTTCATCAATGGAATCAACAAAGTATGCACATTCTACGTCATAACGACTTTCTATAGTTTGCGCATGCGTTTGGAAATAAGAAAAGCTTACCTCCCCCGTTTTTTAAAATCACAGCTTCTAGAAGGTTTACATGATTTCTTAAAAAACACGAGTTTTTAGAAAATGTGTTTTATTTCATAAATGGAATCAACAAAGTATGCACATTCTACGTCATAACGACTTTCTATAGTTTGCGCTTGCGTTTGGAAATAAGAAAAGCTTACTTCCCCCGTTTTTTAAAATCACAGCTTCTAGAAGGTTTACATGATTTCTTAAAAAACACGAGTTTTTAGAAAATGTGTTTTATTTCATAAATGGAATCAACAAAGTATGCACATTCTACGTCATAAAGACTTTCTATAGTTTGCACATGCATCCGGAAATAAGAAAAGCTTACTTCCACCGTTTTTTAAAATCACAGCTTCTAGAAGGTTTACATGATTTCGTAAAAAACACGAGTTTTTAGAAAATGTGTTTTATTTCATAAATGGAATCAACAAAGTATGCACATTCTACGTCATAACGACTTTCTATAGTTTGCGCATGCGTCCGGAACTAAGAAAAGCTTACATCCCCCATTTTTTAAAATCACAGCTTCTAGAAGGTTTACATGATTTCTTAAAAAACACGAGTTTTTAGAAAATGTGTTTTATTTCATAAATGGAATCTACAAAGTATGCAAATTCTACGTCATAACGACTTTCTATAGTTTGCGCATGCGTCCGGAAATAAGAAAGGCTTACTTCTCCGGTTTTTTAAAAACATAGCTTCTAGAAGGTTTTCATGATTTCTTAAAAAACACGAGTTTTTAGAAAATGTGTTTTATTTCATAAATGGAATCAACAAAGTATGCACATTCTACGTCATAACGACTTTCTATAGTTTGCGCATGCGTCCGGAAATAAGAAAAGCTTACATCCCCCATTTTTTAAAATCACAGCTTCTAGAAGGTTTACATGATTTCTTAAAAAACACGAGTAGTTAGAAAATGTGTTCTATTTCATAAATGGAATCTACAAAGTATGCAAATTCTACGTCATAACGACGTTCTATAGTTTGCGCATGCGTTTGGAAATAAGAAAAGCTTACTTCCCCAGTTTTTTAAAATCATAGCTTCTAGAAGGTTTTCATGATTTCTTAAAAAACACGAGTTTTTAGAAAATGTGTTTTATTTCATAAATGGAATCAACAAAGTATGCACATTCTACGTCATAACGACTTTCTATAGTTTGCGCATGCGTTTGGAAATAAGAAAAGCTTACATACCCCGTTTTTTAAAATCACAGCTTCTAGAAGGTTTACATGATTTCTTAAAAAACAAGAGTTTTAGAAAATGTGTTTTATTTCATAAATGGAATCAACAAAGTATGCACATTCTACCTCATAATGACTTTCTATAGTTTGCACATGCGTCCGGAAATAAGAAAAGCTTACTTCCACCGTTTTTTAAAATCACAGCTTCTAGAAGGTTTACATGACTTCTTAAAAAACACGAGTTTTTAGAAAATGTGTTTTATTTCATAAATGGAATCAACAAAGTATGCACATTCTACGTCATAATGACTTTCTAAAGTTTGCGCATGCGTCCGGAAATAAAAAAAGCTTACTTCCACCATTTTTTAAAATCACCGCTTCTAGAAGGTTTACATGATTTCTTAAAAAACACGAATTTTTAGAAAATGTGTTTTATTTGATAAATGGAATCAACAAAGTATGCACATTCTACGCCATAACGACTTTCTATAGTTTCCGCATTCGTCCGGAAATAAGAAAAGCTCACTTCCACCGTTTTTTAAAATCACAGCTTTTAGAAGGTTTACATGATTTCGTTAAAAACACTAGTTTTTAGAAAATGTGTTTTATTTCATAAATGGAATCAACAAAGTATGCACATTCTACGTCATAACGACTTTTTATAGTTTGCGCATGCGTCCGGAAATAAGAAAAGCTTACATCCCCCATTTTTGAAAATCACAGCTTCTAGAAGGTTTACATGATTTCATACAAAACAGGAGTTTTAGAAAATGTGTTTTATTTCATAAATGGAATCTACAAAGTATGTACATTCTACATCATAACGACTTTCTACAGTTTGCGCATGCGTCCAGAAATAAGAAAAGCTTACTTCCCCCGTTTTTTAAAATCATAGCTTCTAGAAGGTTTACATGATTTCTTAAAAAACACGAGTTTTTAGAAAATGTGTTTTATTTCATAAATGGAATCAACAAAGTATGCACATTCTATGTCATAACGACTTTCTATAGTTTGCGCATGCGTTTGGAAATAAGAAAAGCTTACTTCCCCCGTTTTTTAAAATCACAGCTTCTAGAAGGTTTACATGATTTCTTAAAAAACACGAGTTTTTAGAAAATGTGTTTTATTTCATAAATGGAATCAACAAAGTATGCACATTCTACGTCATAACGACTTTCTATAGTTTGCACATGCGTTTGGAATTAAGAAAAGCTTACATACCCCGTTTTTTAAAATCGTAGCTTCTAGAAGGCTTACATGATTTCTTAAAAAACACGAGTTTTAGAAAATGTGTTTTATTTCATAAATGGAATAAACAAAGTATGCACATTCTACGTCATAATGACTTTCTATAGTTTGCACATGCTTCCGGAAATAAGAAAAGCTTACTTCCACCGTTTTTTAAAATCACAGCTTCTAGAAGATTTACATGACTTCTTAAAAAACACGAGTTTTTAGAAAATTTGTTTTATTTCATAAATGGAATCAACAAAGTATGCACATTCTACGTCATAACGACTTTCTGCAGTTTTCGCATTCGTCCGGAAATAAGAAAAGCTTACTTCCTCCGTTTTTTAAAATCACAGCTTCTAGAAGGTTTACATGATTTCTTAAAAAACACGAGTTTTTAGAAAATGTGTTTTATTTCATAAATGGAATCAACAAAGTATGCACATTCTACGTCATAAAGACTTTCTATAGTTTGCACATGCGTCCGGAAATAAGAAAAGATTACTTCCACCGTTTTTTAAAATCACAGCTTCTAGAAGGTTTACATGACTTCTTAAAAAACACGAGTTTTTAGAAAATGTGTTTTATTTCATAAATGGAATCAACAAAGTATGCACATTCTACGTCATAACGACTTTCTAAAGTTTGCGCATGCGTCCGGAAATAAGAAAAGCTTACTTCCACCATTTTTTAAAATCACCGCTTCTAGAAGGTTTACATGATTTCTTAAAAAACACGAGTTTTTAGAAAATGTGTTTTATTTCATAAATGGAATCAACAAAGTATGCACATTCTACGTCATAACGAATTTCTATAGTTTGTGCATGCGTTTGGAAATAAGAAAAGCATACTTCCCCCGTTTTTTAAAATCACAGCTTCTAGAAGGTTTACATGATTTCTTAAAAAACACGAGTTTTTAGAAAATGTGTTTTATTTCATCAATGGAATCAACAAAGTATGCACATTCTACGTCATAACGACTTTCTATAGTTTGCGCATGCGTTTGGAATTTAGAAAAGCTTACATACCCCGTTTTTTAAAATCATAGCTTCTAGAAGGTTTACATGATTTCTTAAAAAACATGAGTTTTAGAAAATGTGTTTTATTTCATAAATGGAATCAACAAAGTATGCACATTCTACGTCATAATGACTTTCTATAGTTTGCACATGCGTCCGGAAATAAGAAAAGCTTACTTCCACCGTTTTTTAAAATCACAGCTTCCAGAAGATTTACATGACTTCTTAAAAAACACGAGTTTTTAGAAAATGTGTTTTATTTCATAAATGGAATCAACAAAGTATGCACATTCTACGTCATAACGACTTTCTGCAGTTTTCGCATTCGTCCGGAAATAAGAAAAGCTTACTTCCTCCGTTTTTTAAAATCACAGCTTCTAGAAGGTTTACATGATTTCGTAAAAAACACGAGTTTTTAGAAAATGTGTTTTATTTCATAAATGGAATCAACAAAGTATGCACATTCTACGTCATAACGACTTTCTATAGTTTGCGCATGCGTTTGGAATTAAGAAAAGCTTACATACCCCGTTTTTTAAAATCATAGCTTCTAGAAGGTTTACATGATTTCTTAAAAAACACGAGTTTTAGAAAATGTGTTTTATTTCATAAATGGAATCAACAAAGTATGCACATTCTACATCATAATGAATTTCTATAGTTTGCACATGCGTCTGGAAATAAGAAAAGCTTACTTCCACCGTTTTTTAAAATCACAGCTTCTAGAAGATTTACATGACTTCTTAAAAAACACGAGTTTTTAGAAAATGTGTTTTATTATATAAATGGAATCAACAAAGTATGCACATTCTACGTCATAACGACTTTCTGCAGTTTTCGCATTCGTCCGGAAATAAGAAAAGCTTACTTCCTCCGTTTTTTAAAATCACAGCTTCTAGAAGGTTTACATGATTTCGTAAAAAACACGAGTTTTTAGAAAATGTGTTTTATTTCATAAATGGAATCAACAAAGTATGCACATTCTACGTCATAACGACTTTCTATAGTTTGCGCTTGCGTTTGGAAATAAGAAAAGCTTACTTCCCCCATTTTTTAAAATCACAGCTTCTAGAAGGTTTACATGATTTCCTAAAAAACACGAGTTTTTAGAAAATGTGTTTTATTTCATAAATGGAATCAACAAAGTATGCACATTCTACGTCATAAAGACTTTCTATAGTTTGCACATGCGTCTGGAAATAAGAAAAGCTTACTTCCACCGTTTTTTAAAATCACAGCTTCTAGAAGGTTTACATGACTTCTTAAAAAACACGAGTTTTTAGAAAATGTGTTTTATTTCATAAATGGAATCAACAAAGTATGCACATTCTACGTCATAATGACTTTCTAAAGTTTGCGCATGCGTCCGGAAATAAAAAAAGCTTACTTCCACCATTTTTTAAAATCACCGCTTCTAGAAGGTTTACATTATTTCTTAAAAAACACGAGTTTTTAGAAAATGTGTTTTATTTCATAAATGGAATCAACAAAGTATGCACATTCTACGTCATAACGACTTTATATAGTTTGCGCATGCGTTTGGAAATAAGAAAATCTTACTTCCCCCGTTTTTTAAAATCACAGCTTCTAGAAGGTTTACATGATTTCTTAAAAAACACGAGTTTTTAGAAAATGTGTTTTATTTCATAAATGGAATCAACAAAGTATGCACATTCTACGTCATAATGACTTTCTATAGTTTGCACATGCGTCCGGAAATAAGAAAAGCTTACTTCCACCGTTTTTTAAAATCACAGCTTCTAGAAGATTTACATGACTTCTTAAAAAACACGAGTTTTTAGAAAATGTGTTTTATTTCATAAATGGAATCAACAAAGTATGCACATTCTACGTCATAACGACTTTCTGCAGTTTTCGCATTCGTCCGGAAATAAGAAAAGCTTACTTCCTCCGTTTTTTAAAATCACAGCTTCTAGAAGGTTTACATGATTTCGTAAAAAACACGAGTTTTTGGAAAATGTGTTTTATTTCATAAATGGAATCAACAAAGTATGCACATTCTACGTCATAACGACTTTCTATAGTTTGCGCATGCGTTTGGAATTAAGAAAAGCTTACATACCCCGTTTTTTAAAATCATAGCTTCTAGAAGGTTTACATGATTTCTTAAAAAACACGAGTTTTAGAAAATGTGTTTTATTTCATAAATGGAACTAACAGAGTATGCACATTCTACGTCATAATGACTTTCTATAGTTTGCACATGCGTCCGGAAATAAGAAAAGCTTACTTCCACCGTTTTTTAAAATCACAGCTTCTAGAAGATTTACATGACTTCTTAAACTAGACGAGTTTTTAGAAAATGTGTTTTATTTCATAAATGGAATCAACAAAGTATGCACATTCTATTTCATAACGACTTTCTGCAGTTTTCGCATTCATCCGGGAATAAGAAAAGCTTACTTCCCCCGTTTTTTAAAATCACAGCTTCTAGAAGGTTTACATGATTTCTTAAAAAACACGAGTTTTAGAAAATGTGTTTTATTTCATAAATGGAATCAACAAAGTATGCACATTCTACGTCATAATGACTTTCTATAGTTTGCACATGCGTCCGGAAATAAGAAAAGCTTACTTCCACCGTTTTTTAAAATCACAGCTTCTAGAAGATTTACATGACTTCTTAAAAAACACGAGTTTTTAGAAAATGTGTTTTATTTCATAAATGGAATCAACAAAGTATGCACATTCTACGTGATAATGACTTTCTAAAGTTTGCGCATGCGTCCGGAAATAAAAAAAGCTTACATCCACCATTTTTTAAAATCACCGCTTCTAGAAGGTTTACATGATTTCTTAAAAAACACGAGTTTTTAGAAAATGTGTTTTATTTCATAAATGGAATCAACAAAGTATGCACATTCTACGTCATAACGACTTTCTATAGTTTGCGCATGCGTTTGGAAATAAGAAAAGCTTACTTCCCCCGTTTTTTAAAATCACAGCTTCTAGAAGGTTTACATGATTTCTTAAAAAACACGAGTGTTTAGAAAATGCGTTTTATTTCATAAATGGAATCAACAAAGTATGCACATTCTACGTCATAACGACTTTCTATAGTTTGCGCATGCGTTTGGAATTAAGAAAAGCTTACATACCCCGTTTTTTAAAATCATAGCTTCTAGAAGGTTTACATGATTTCTTAAAAAACACGAGTTTTAGAAAATGTGTTTTATTTCATAAATGGAATCAACAAAGTATGCACATTCTACGTCATAATGACTTTCTATAGTTTGCACATGCGTCCGGAAATAAGAAAACCTTACTTCCACCGTTTTTTAAAATCACAGCTTCTAGAAGATTTACATGACTTCTTAAAAAACACGAGTTTTTAGAAAATGTGTTTTATTTCATAAATGGAATCAACAAAGTATGCACATTCTACGTCATAACGACTTTCTGCAGTTTTCGCATTCGTCCGGAAATAAGAAAAGCTTACTTCCTCCGTTTTTTAAAATCACAGCTTCTAGAAGGTTTACGTGATTTCGTAAAAAACACGAGTTTTTAGAAAATGTGTTTTATTTCATAAATGGAATCAACAAAGTATGCACATTCTACGTCATAACGACTTTCTATAGTTTGCGCATGCGTTTGGAATTAAGAAAAGCTTACATACCCCGTTTTTTAAAATCATAGCTTCTAGAAGGTTTACATGATTTCTTAAAAAACATGAGTTTTAGAAAATGTGTTTTATTTCATAAATGGAACTAACAAAGTATGCACATTCTACGTCATAATGACTTTCTATAGTTTGCACATGCATCCGGAAATAAGAAAAGCTTACTACCACCGTTTTTTAAAATCACAGCTTCCAGAAGATTTACATGACTTCTTAAACTAGACGAGTTTTTAGAAAATGTGTTTTATTTCATAAATGGAATCAACAAAGTATGCACATTCTACTTCATAACGACTTTCTGCAGTTTTCGCATTCATCCTGAAATAAGAAAAGCTTACTTCCCCCGTTTTTTAAAATCACAGCTTCTAGAAGGTTTACATGATTTCTTAAAAAACACGAGTTTTAGAAAATGTGTTTTATTTCATAAATGGAATTAACAAAGTATGCACATTCTACGTCATAATGACTTTCTATAGTTTGCACATGCGTCCGGAAATAAGAAAAGCTTACTTCCACCGTTTTTTAAAATCACAGCTTCTAGAAGATTTACATGACTTCTTAAAAAACACGAGTTTTTAGAAAATGTGTTTTATTTCATAAATGGAATCAACAAAGTATGCACATTCTACGTCATAACGACTTTCTCCAGTTTTCGCATTCGTCCGGAAATAAGAAAAGCTTACTTCCTCCGTTTTTTAAAATCACAGCTTCTAGAAGGTTTACATGATTTCGTAAAAAACACGAGTTTTTAGAAAATGTGTTTTATTTCATAAATGGAATCAACAAAGTATGCATATTCTACGTCATAACGACTTTCTATAGTTTGCGCATGCGTTTGGAATTAAGAAAAGCTTACATACCCCGTTTTTTAAAATCATACCTTCTAGAAGGTTTACATGATTTCTTAAAAAACATGAGTTTTAGAAAATGTGTTTTATTTCATAAATGGAATCAACAAAGTATGCACATTCTACGTCATAATGACTTTCTATAGTTTGCACATGCGTCTGGAAATAAGAAAAGCTTACTTCCACCGTTTTTTAAAATCACAGCTTCTAGAAGATTTACATGACTTCTTAAAAAACACGAGTTTTTAGAAAATGTGTTTTATTTCATAAATGGAATCAACAAAGTATGCACATTCTACGTCATAACGACTTTCTGCAGTTTTCGCATTCGTCCGGAAATAAGAAAAGCTTACTTCCTCCGTTTTTTAAAATCACAGCTTCTAGAAGGTTTACATGATTTCGTAAAAAACACGAGTTTTTAGAAAATGTGTTTTATTTCATAAATGGAATCAACAAAGTATGCACATTCTACGTCATAACGACTTTCTATAGTTTGCGCTTGCGTTTGGAAATAAGAAAAGCTTACTTCCCCCGTTTTTTAAAATCACAGCTTCTAGAAGGTTTACATGATTTCTTAAAAAACACGAGTTTTTAGAAAATGTGTTTTATTTCATAAATGGAATCAACAAAGTATGCACATTCTACGTCATAAAGACTTTCTATAGTTTGCACATGCGTCCGGAAATAAGAAAAGCTTACTTCCACCGTTTTTTAAAATCACAGCTTCTAGAAGGTTTACATGACTTCTTAAAAAACACGAGTTTTTAGAAAATGTGTTTTATTTCATAAATGGAATCAACAAAGTATGCACATTCTACGTCATAACGACTTTCTAAAGTTTGCGCATGCGTCCGGAAATAAGAAAAGCTTACTTCCACCATTTTTTAAAATCACCGCTTCTAGAAGGTTTACATGATTTCTTAAAAAACACGAGTTTTTAGAAAATGTGTTTTATTTCATAAATGGAATCAACAAACTATTCACATTCTACGTCATAACGACTTTCTATAGTTTGAGCATGCTTTTGGAAATAAGAAATGCTGACTTCTCCCATTTTTTAAAATCACAGCTTCTAGAAGGTTTACATGATTTATTAGAAAACACGAGTTTTTAGAAAATGTGTTTTATTTCATAAATGGAATCAACAAAGTATGCACATTCTACGTCATAACGACTTTCTAAAGTTTGCGCATGCGTCCGGAAATAAGAAAAGCTTACTTCCACCGTTTTTTAAAATCACAGCTTCTAGAAGATTTACATGACTTCTTAAAAAACACGAGTTTTTAGAAAATGTGTTTTATTTCATAAATGGAATCAACAAAGTATGCACATTCTACGTCATAACGACTTTCTGCAGTTTTCGCATTCGTCCAGAAATAAGAAAAGCTTACTTCCTCCGTTTTTTAAAATCACAGCTTCTAGAAGGTTTACATGATTTCGTAATAAACACGAGTTTTTAGAAAATGTGTTTTATTTCATAAATGGAATCAACAAAGTATGCACATTCTACGTCATAACGACTTTCTATAGTTTGCGCTTGCGTTTGGAAATAAGAAAAGCCTACTTCCCCCGTTTTTTAAAATCACAGCTTCTAGAAGGTTTACATGATTTCTTAAAAAACACGAGTTTTTAGAAAATGTGTTTTATTTCATAAATGGAATCAACAAAGTATGCACATTCTACGTCATAAAGACTTTCTATAGTTTGCACATGCGTCCGGAAATAAGAAAAGCTTACTTCCACCGTTTTTTAAAATCACAGCTTCTAGAAGGTTTACATGACTTCTTAAAAAACACGAGTTTTTAGAAAATGTGTTTTATTTCATAAATGGAATCAACAAAGTATGCACATTCTACGTCATAACGACTTTCTAAAGTTTGCGCATGCGTCCGGAAATAAGAAAAGCTTACTTCCACAATTTTTTAAAATCACCGCTTCTAGAAGGTTTACATGATTTCGTAAAAAACATGAGTTTTTAGAAAATGTGTTTTATTTCATAAATGGAATGTAAAAAGTATGCACATTCTACGTCATAACGACTTTCTATAGTTTGCGCATGCGTCGAGAAATTAGAAACGCTTACTTCCCCCTTTTTTTAAAATCACAGCTTCTAGAAGGTTTACATGATTTCTTAAAAAACACGAGTTTTAGAAAATGTGTTTTATTTCATCAATGGAATCAACAAAGTATGCACATTCTACGTCATAACGACTTTCTATAGTTTGCGCATGCGTTTGGAAATAAGAAAAGCTTACCTCCCCCGTTTTTTAAAATCACAGCTTCTAGAAGGTTTACATGATTTCTTAAAAAACACGAGTTTTTAGAAAATGTGTTTTATTTAGTAAATGGAATAAACAAAGTATGCACATTCTACGTCATAACGACTTTCTATAGTTTGCGCATGCGTTTGGAAAGAAGAAAAGGTTACTTCACCTGTTTTTTAAAATCACAGCTTCTAGAAGGTATACATGATTTCTTAAAAAACACAAGTTTTCAGAAAATGTGTTTTATTTCATAAATAGAATCAACAAAGTATCCACATTCTACGTCATAACGAATTTCTATAGTTTGCGCATGCGTTTGGAAATAAGAAAAGCTTACATACCCCATTTTTTAAAATCACAGCTTCTAGAAAGTATACATGATTTCTTAAAAAACATGAGTTTTTAGAAAATGTGTTTTATTTCATAAATAGAATCAACAAAGTATGCACATTCTACGTCATAACGACTTTCTATAGTTTGCGCATGCGTTTGGAAATAAGAAAAGCATACTTCTCCCGTTTTTTAAAATCACAGCTTCTAGAAGGTTTACATGATTTCTTAAAAAACATGAGTTTTTAGAAAATGTGTTTTATTGCATAAATATTATCTACAAAGTATGCACATTCTACGTCGTAACGACTTTCTATAGTTTGCGCAATCGTCCGGAAATAAGAAAAGCTTACTTCCACCGTTTTTTAAAATCACAGCTTCTAGAAGCTTTACATGATTTCTTAAAAAACATGAGTTTTTAGAAAATGTGTTTTATTTCATAAATGGAATCAACAAAGTATGCACATTCTACGTCATAACAACTTTCTATAGTTTGCGCTTGCGTTTGGAAATAAGAAAAGCTTACTTCCCCCGTTTTTTAAAATCACAGCTTCTAGAAGGTTTACATGATTTCTTAAAAAACATGAGTTTTTAGAAAATGTGTTTTATTTCATAAATGGAATCAACAAAGTATGCACATTCTACGTCATAAAGACTTTCTATAGTTTGCGCATGCGTCCGGAAATAAGAAAAGCGCACTTCCCCCGTTTTTTAAAATCACAGCTTCTAGAAGGTTTACATGATTTCGTAAAAAACACGAGTTTTTAGAAAATGTGTTTTATTTCATCAATGGAATCAACAAAGTGTGCACATTCTACGTCATAACGACTTTCTATACTTTCCGCATGCGTTTGGAAATAAGAAAAGCTTACTTCCCCCGTTTTTTAAAATCACAACTTCTAGAAGGTTTACATGATTTCTTAAAAAACACGATTTTTTAGAAAATGTGTTTTATTTCATAAATGGAATCTACAAAGTAGGCACATTCAACCTCATAACGACTTTCTATAGTTTGCCCATGCATACGGAAATAAGAAAAGCTTACTTCCACCGTTTTTTTAAATCACAGCTTCTAGAAGGTTTACATGATTTCGTAAAAAACACGAGTTTTTAGAAAATATGTTTTATTTCATAAATGGAATCTACAAAGTATGCACATTCTACGTCATAACGAATATCTATAGTTTGCGGATGCGTCCAGAAATAAGAAAAGCTTGCTTCCCCCGTTTTTTAAAATCACAGCTTCTAGAAGGTTTACATGATTTCTTAAAAAACACGAGTTTTTAGAAAATGTGTTTTATTTCATCAATGGAATCAACAAAGCATGCACTTTCTACGTCATAACGACTTTCTATACTTTGCGCATGCGTTGGGAAATAAGAAAAGCTTACTTCCCCCGTTTTTTAAAATCACAGCTTCTAGAAGGTTTACATGATTTCTTAAAAAACACGAGTTTTTAGAAAATGTGTTTTATTTCATAAATGGAATAAACAAAGTATGCACATTCTACGTCATAACGACTTTCTATAGTTTGCGCATGCGTCCGGAAATAAGAAAAGCTTACTTTCACCGTTTTTTAAAATCACAGCTTCTAGAAGGTTTACATGATTTCGTAAAAAACACGAGTTTTTAGAAAATGTGTTTTATTTAATAAATGGAATCTACAAAGTATGCACATTCTACGTCATAACGACTTTCTATAGTTTGTGCATGCGTCCGGAAATAAGAAAACCTTACTTCCCCCGTTTTTTAAAATCACAGCTTCTAGAAGGTTTACATGATTTCTTAAAAAACACGAGTGTTTAGAAAATGTCTTTTATTTCATAAATGGAATCAACAAAGTATGCACATTCTACGTCATAACGACATTCTATAGTTTGCGCATGCATTTGGAAATAAGAAAAGCTTGCTTCCCCCGTTTTTTAAAATCACAGCTTCTAGAAGGTTTACATCATTTCTTAAAAAACACGAGTTTTTAGAAAATGTGTTTTATTTCATCAATGGAATCAACAAAGTATGCACATTCTACCTCATATCGACTTTCTATACTTTGCGCATGCGTTTGCAAATAAGAAAAGCTTACTTCCCCCGTTTTTTAAAATCACAGCTTCTAGGAGGTTTACATGATTTCTTAAAGAAAACGAGTTTTTAGAAAATGTGTTTTATTTCATAAATGGAATCTACAAAGTATGCACATTCAACCTCATAACGATTTTCTATAGTTTGCGCATGCATACGGAAATAAGAAAAGCTTACTTCCACCGTTTTTTAAAATCACAGCTTCTAGAACGTTTACATGATTTCGTAAAAAACACGAGTTTTTAGAAAATGTGTTTTATTTCATAAATGGAATCTACAAAGTATGCACATTCTACGTCATAACGAATTTCTATAGTTTGCGCATGCGTCCGGAAATAAGAAAAGCTTACTTCCCCCGTTTTTTAAAATCACAGCTTCTAGAAGGTTTACAAGATTTCTTAAAAAACACGAGTTTTTAGAAAATGTGTTTTATTTCATCAATGGAATCAACAAAGTATGCACATTCTACGTCATAAGGACTTTCTATAGTTTTCGCATGCGTTTGGAAATTAGAAAATCTTACTTCCCCTGTTTTTTAAAATCACAGCTTCTAGAAGGTATACATGATTTCTTAAAAAACACGAGTTTTTAGAAAATGTGTTTTATTTCACAAATAGAATCAACAAAGTATGCACATTCTACATCATAACGACTTTCTATAGTTTGCGCATGCGTGCGGAAATAAGAAAAGCATACTTCCACCGTTTTTTAAAATCACAGCTTCTAGAAGGTTTACATGATTTCTTAAAAAATACGAGTTTTTAGAAAATGTGTTTTATTTCATAAATGGAATCTACAAAGTATGCACATTCTACATAATAACGACTTTCTATAGTTTGTGCATTCGTCCTGAAATAAGAAAAGCTTACTTCCATCGTTTTTTAAAATCACAGCTTCTAGAAGTTTTACATGATTTCGTAAAAAACACGAGTTTTTAGAAAATGTGTTTTATTTCATAAATGGAATCTACAAAGTATGCACATTCAACCTCATAACGAATTTCTATAGTTTGCGCAGGCATACGGAAATAAGAAAAGCTTACTTCCACCGTTTTTTAAAATCACAGCTTCTAGAAGGTTTACATGATTTCGTAAAAAACACGAGTTTTTAGAAAATGTGTTTTATTTCATAAATGGAATCTACAAAGTATGCACATTCTACGTCATAACGAATTTCTATAGTTTTCGCATGCGTCCGGAAATAAGAAAAGCTTACTTCCCCCATTTTTTAAAATCACAGCTTCTAGAAGGTTTACATGATTTCGTAAAAAACACGAGTTTTTAGAAAATGTATTTTATTTCATAAATGGAATCTACAAAGTATGCACATTCAACCTCATAACGACTTTCTATAGTTTGCGCATGCAGACGGAAATAAGAAAAGCTTACTTCCACCATTTTTTAAAATCACAGCTTCTAGAAGGTTTACATGATTTCGTAAAAAACACGAGTTTTTAGAAAATGTGTTTTATTTCATCAAGGGAATCAACAAAGTATGCACATTCTACGTCATAACGACTTTCTATACTTTGCGCATGCGTTTGGAAATAAGAAAAGCTTACATCCCCCGTTTTTTAAAATCACAGCTTCTAGAAGGTTTACATGATTTCTTAAAAAACACGAGTTTAAGGAAAATGTGTTTTATTTCATAAATAGAATCAACAAAGTATCCACATTCTACGTCATAACGACTTTCTATATTTTGCGCATGCGTTTGGAAATAAGAAAAGCTTACATACCCCATTTTTTAAAATCACAGCTTCTAGAAGGTATACATGATTTCTTAAAAAACACAAGTTTTTAGAAAATGTGTTTTATTTCATAAATAGAATTAACAAAGTATGCACATTCTATGTCATAACGACTTTCTATAGTTTGCGCATGCGTGCGGAAATAAGAAAAGCATACTTCCACCGTTTTTTAAAATCACAGCTTCTAGAAGGTTTACACTATTTCGTAAAAAACACGAGTTTTTAGAAAATGTGTTTTATTTCATAAATGGAATCTACAAAGTATGCACATTCTACGTCATAACGACTTTCTATAGTTTGCGCATGCGTCCGGAAATAAGAAAAGCTTACTTCCACCGTTTATTAAAATCACAGCTTCTAGGAGGTTTACATGATTTCGGAAAAAACACGAGTTTTTAGAAAATGTGTTTTATTTCATAAATGGAATCTACAAAGTATGCACATTCTATGTCATAACGACTTTCTATAGTTTGCGCATGCGTTTGGAAATAAGAAAAGCTTACTTCCCCCGTTTTTTAAAATCACAGCTTCTAGAAGGTATACATGATTTATTAAGAAAGACGAGTTTTTAGAAAATGTGTTTTATTTCATAAATAGAATCAACAAAGTATGCACATTCTACATCATAACGACTTTCTATAGTTTGCGCATGCGTGAGGAAATATTAAAAGCTTACTTCCCCTGTTTTTTAAAATCACAGCTTCTAGAAGGTATACATGATTTCTTAAGAAAGACGAGTTTTTAGAAAATGTGTTTTATTTCATAAATAGAATCAACAAAGTATGCACAATCTACGTCATAACGACTTTCTATAGTTTGCGCATGCGTGCGGAAATAAGAAAAGCATACTTTCACCGTTTTTTAAAATCACAGCTTCCAGAAGGTTTACATGATTTCGTAAAAAACACGAGTTTTTAGCAAATGTGTTTTATTTCATAAATGGAATCTACAAAGTATGCACATTCTATGTCATAACGAATTTCTATAGTTTGTGCATGCGTCCGGAAATAAGAAAAGCTTACTTCCACCATTTTTTAAAATCACAGCTTCTAGAAGATTTACATGATTTCGTAAAAAACATGAGTTTTTAGAAAATGTGTTTTATTTCATAAATGGAATCTACAAAGTATGCACATTCTACGTCGTAACGACTTTCTATAGTTTGCGCATGCGTTCGGAAATAAGAAAAGCGTACTTCCACCAATTTTTAAAATCACAGCTTCTAGAAGATTTACATGATTTCGTAAAAAACACGAGTTTTTAGAAAATGTGTTTTATTTCATAAATGGAATCTACAAAGTATGCACATTCTACGTCATAACGACTTTCTATAGTTTGCGCATGCGTTCGGAAATAAGAAAAGCGTACTTCCACCATTTTTTAAAATCACAGCTTCTAGAAGGTTTACATGATTTCGTAAAAAACACGAGTTTTTAGAAAATGTGTTTTATTTCATAAATGGAATCAACAAAGTATGCACATTCTAGGTCATAACGACTTTCTATAGTTTGTGCATGCGTCCGGAAATAAGAAAAGCTTACTTCCACCGTTTTTTAAAATCACAGCTTCTAGAAGGTTTACATGATTTCGTAAAAAACACGAGTTTTTAGAAAATGTGTTTTATTTCATAAATGGAATCTACAAAGTATGCACATTCTATGTCATAACGACTTTCTATAGTTTGCGCATTCGTCCGGAAATAATAAAAGCTTACTTCCACCGTTTTTTAAAATCACAGCTTATAGAAGGTTTACATGATTTCGTAAAAAACACGAGTTTTTAGAAAATGTGTTTTATTTCATAAATGGAATGTAAAAAGTATGCACATTCTACGTCATAACGACTTTCTATAGATTGCGCATGCGTCCAGAAATTAGAAACGCTTACTTCCCCCTTTTTTTAAAATCACAGCTTCTAGAAGGTTTACATGATTTCTTAAAAAACACGAGTTTTTAGAAAATGTGTTTTATTTCATCAATGGAATCAACAAAGTATGCACATTCTACGTCATAACGACTTTCTATAGTTTGCGCATGCGTTTGGAAAGAAGAAAAGCTTACTTCACCTGTTTTTTAAAATCACAGCTTCTAGAAGGTATACATGATTTCTTAAAAAACACGAGTTTTCAGAAAATGTGTTTTATTTCATAAATAGAATCAACAAAGTATCCACATTCTACGTCATAACGACTTTCTATATTTTGCGCATGCGTTTGGAAATAAGAAAAGCTTACATACCCCATTTTTTAAAATCACAGCTTCTAGAAGGTATACATGATTTCTTAAAAAACACAAGTTTTTAGAAAATGTGTTTTATTTCATAAATAGAATCAACAAAGTATGCACATTCTACGTCATAACGACTTTCTATAGTTTGCGCATGCGTTTGGAAATAAGAAAAGCATACTTCTCCCGTTTTTTAAAATCACAGCTTCTAAAAGGTTTACATGATTTCTTAAAAAACATGAGTTTTTAGAAAATGTGTTTTATTTCATAAATGGAATCTACAAAGTATGCACATTCTACGTCATAACGACTTTCTATAGTTTGCGCATGCGTCCGGAAATAAGAAAAGCTTACTTCCACCATTTTTTTAAATCAAACCTTCTAGAAGGTTTACATGATTTCTTCAAAAACATGAGTTTTTAGAAAATGTGTTTTATTTCATAAATGCAATCGACAAAGTATGCACATTCTACGTTATAACGACTTTCTATAGTTTGCGCAATCGTCCGGAAATAAGAAAAGCTTACTTCCACCGTTTTTTAAAATCACAGCTTCTAGAAGGTTTACATGATTTCTTAAAAAATACGAGTTTTTAGAAAATGTGTTTTATTTCATAAATGGAATCAACAAAGTATGCACATTCTACGTCATAGCGACTTTCTATAGTTTGCGCATGCATTTGGAAATAAGAAAAGCTCACTTCTCCCGTTTTTTAAAATCACAGCTTCTAGAAGGTTTACATGATTTCTTAAAAAACATGAGTTTTTAGAAAATGTGTTTTATTTCATAAATGGAATCTACAAAGTATGCACATTCTACGTCATAACGACTTTCTATAGTTTGCGCATGCGTCCGGAAATAAGAAAAGCTTACTTCCACCATTTTTTTAAATCAAACCTTCTAGGAGGTTTACATGATTTCTTGAAAAACATGAGTTTTTAGAAAATGTGTTTTATTTCATCATTGCAATAGACAAAGTATGCACATTCTATGTTATAACGACTTTCTATAGTTTGCGCAATCGTCCGGAAATAAGAAAAGCTTACTTCCACCGTTTTTTAAAATCACAGCTTCTAGAAGGTTTACATGATTTCTTAAAAAACACGAGTTTTTAGAAAATGTGTTTTATTTCATAAATGGAATCAACAAAGTATGCACATTCTACGTCATAACGACTTTCTATAGTTTGCGCATGCGTCACGAAATAAGAAAAGCTTACTTCCACCGTTTTTTAAAATCACAGCTTCTAGAAGGTTTACATGATTTCGTAAAAAACACGAGTTTTTAGAAAATGTGTTTTATTTCATAAATGGAATCTACAAATTATGCACATTCTATGTCGTAACGACTTTCTATAGTTTGAGCATGCGTCCGGAAATAAGAAAAGCTTACTTCCACCGTTTTTTAAAATCACAGCTTCTAGAAGGTTTACATGATTTCGTAAAAAACACGAGTTTTTAGAAAATGTGTTTTATTTCATAAATGGAATCTACAAAGTATGCACATTCTACGTCATAACGAATTTCTATAGTTTGCGCATGCGTCCGGAAATAAGAAAAGCTTACTTCCACCGTTTTTTAAAATCACAGCTTCTAGAACGTTTACATGATTTCGTAAAAAACACGAGTTTTTAGAAAATGTGTTTTATTTCATAAATGGAATCTACAAAGTATGCACATTCTACGTCATAACGACTTTATATAGTTTGCGCATGCGTCCGGAAATAAGAAAAGCTTACTTCCCTGTTTTTTAAAATCACAGCTTCTAGAAGGTTTACATGATTTCGTAAAAAACACGAGTTTTTAGAAAATGTGTTTTATTTCATAAATGGAATCTACAAAGTATGTACATTCAACCTCATAACGACTTTCTATAGTTTGTGCATGCATACAGAAATAAGAAAAGCTTACTTCCATCGTTTTTTAAAATCACAGCTTCTAGAAGGTTTACATGAATTCGTAAAAAACACGAGTTTTTAGAAAATGTGTTTTATTTCATAAATGGAATCTACAAAGTATGCATATTACCCCTCATAACGACTTTCTATAGTTTGCGCATGCATACAGAAATAAGAAGAGCTTGCTTCCATCGTTTTTTAAAATCACAGCTTCTAGAAGGTTTACATGATTTCTTAAAAAACACGAGTTTTTAGAAAATGTGTTTTATTTGATAAATGGAATCAACAAAGTATGTACATTCTACGTCATAACGAATTTCTATAGTTTTCGCATGCGTCCGGAAATAAGAAAAGCGCACTTCCCCCGTTTTTTAAAATCACAGCTTCTAGAAGGTTTACATGATTTCGTAAAAAACACGAGTTTTTAGAAAATATGTTTTATTTCATCAATGGAATCAACAAAGTATGCACATTCTACATCATAACGACTTTCTATACTTTGCGCATGCGTTTGGAAATAAGAAAAGCTTACTTCCCCCATTTTTTAAAATCACAGCTTCTGGAAGGTTTACATGATTTCTTAAAAAACACAATTTTTTAGAAAATGTGTTTTATTTCATAAATGTAATCAACAAAGTATGCACATTCTACGTCATAACGACTTTCTATAGTTTGCGCATGCGTCCGGAAATAAGAAAAGCTTACTTCCACCATTTTTTAAAATCACAGCTTCTAGAAGGTTTACATGATTTCGTAAAAAACATGAGTTTTTAGAAAATGTGTTTTATTTCATAAATGGAATCTACAAATTATGCACATTCTACGTCATAACGACTTTCTATAGTTTGCGCATGCGTCCGGAAATAAGAAAAGCTTACTTCCCCCGTTTTTTAAAATCACAGCTTCTAGAAGGTTTACATGATTTCGTAAAAAACATGAGTTTTTAGAAAATGTGTTTTATTTCATAAATGGAATCTACAAAGTAGGCACATTCAATTTCATAACGACTTTCTATAGTTTGCGCATGCATACGGAAATAAGAAAAGCTTACTTCCACCGTTTTTTTAAATCACAGCTTCTAGAAGGTTTACATGATTTCGTAAAAAACACAAGTTTTTAGAAAATGTGTTTTATTTCATAAATGGAATCTACAAAGTATGCACATTCTACGTCATAACGAATTTCTATAGTTTGTGCATGCGTCCGGAAATAAGAAAAGCTTTCTTCCCCCGTTTTTTAAAATCACAGCTTCTAGAAGGTTTACATGATTTCTTAAAAAACACGAGTTTTTAGAAAATGTGTTTTGTTTCATCAATGGAATCAACAAAGTATGCACTTTGTACGTCATAACGACTTTCTATACTTTGCGCATGCGTTGGGGAATAAGAAAAGCTTACTTCCCTCGTTTTTTAAAATCACGGCTTCTACAAGGTTTACATGATTAATTAAAAAACACGAGTTTTTAGAAAATGTGTTTTATTTCATAAATGGAATCAACAAAGTATGCACATTCTACGTCATAACGACTTTCTATAGTTTGCGCATGCGTCCGGAAATAAGAAAAACTTACTTCCACCGTTTTTTAAAATCACAGCGTCTAGAAGGTTTACATGATTTCGTAAAAAACACGAGTTTTTAGAAAATGTGTTTTATTTAATAAATGGAATCTACAAAGTATGCACATTCTACATCATAACGACTTTCTATAGTTTGTGCATGCGTCCGGAAATAAGAAAAGCTTACTTCCCCCGTTTTTTAAAATCACAGCTTCTAGAAGGTTTACATGATTTCTTAAAAAACACGAGTGTTTAGAAAATGTGTTTTATTTCATAAATGGAATCAACAAAGTATGCACATTCTACGTCATAACGACTTTCTATACTTTGCGCATGCGTTTGGAAATAAGAAAAGCTTACTTCCCCCGTTTTTTAAAATCACAGCTTCTAGAAGGTTTACATGATTTCTTAAAAAACACGAGTTTTTAGAAAATGTGTTTTATTTCATCAATGGAATCAACAAAGTATGCACATTCTACGTCATAACGACTTTCTATACTTTGCGCATGTGTTTGGAAATAAGAAAAGCTTACTTCCCCCGTTTTTTAAAATCACAGCTTCTAGAAGGTTTACATGATTTCTTAAAAAAAACGAGTTTTTAGAAAATGTGCTTTATTTCATAAATGGAATCTACAAAGTATGCACATTCTACGTCATAACGACTTTCTATAGTTTGCGCATGCGTCCGGAAATAAGAAAAGCTTACTTCCCCCATTTTTTAAAATCACAGCTTCTTGAAGGTTTACATGATTTCGTAAAAAACATGAGTTTTTAGAAAATGTGTTTTATTTCATAAATGGAATCTACAAAGTATGCACATTCTACGTCATAACGACTTTCTATAGTTTGCGCATGCGTCCGGAAATAAAAAAATCTTACTTCCCCCGTTTTTTAAAATCACAGCTTCTAGAAGGTTTACATGATTTCGTAAAAAACACGAGTTTTTAGAAAATGTGTTTTATTTCAATAATGGAATCTACAAAGTAGGCACATTCAACCTCATAACGACTTTCTATAGTTTGCGCATGCATACGGAAATAAGAAAAGCTTACTGCCACCGTTTTTTTAAATCACAGCTTCTAGAAGGTTTACATGATTTCGTAAAAAACACGAGTTTTTAGAAAATTTGTTTTATTTCATCAACGGAATCTACAAAGTATACACATTCTACATCATAACGAATTTCTATAGTTTGCGTATGCGTCCGGAAATAAGAAAAGCTTACTTCCCCCGTTTTTTAAAATCACAGCTTCTAGAAGGTTTACATGATTTCTTAAAAAACACGAGTTTTTAGAAAATGTGTTTTATTTCATCAATGGAATCAACAAAGTATGCGCATTCTACATCATATAGACTTTCTATAGTTTGCGCATGCGTCCGGAAATAAGAAAAGTTTACTTCCACCGTTTTTTAAAATCACAGCTTCTAGAAGGTTTACATGATTTCTTAAAAACCACGAGTTTTTAGAAAATGTGTTTTATTTCACAAAAGGAATCAACAAAGTGTGCACATTCTATGTCATAACTACTTTCTATAGTTTGCGCATTCGTCTGGAAATAAGAAAAGCTTACTTCCCCCGTTTTTTAAAATCACAGCTTCTAGAAGGTTTACATGATTTCTTAAAAAACATGAGTTTTAAGAAAATGTGTTTTATTAAATAAATGGAATCAACAAAGTATGCACATTCTATGTCATAACGACTTTCTATAGTTTGCGCTTGCGTTTGGAAATAAGAAAATCTTACTTCCACCGTTTTTTAAAATCACAGCTTCTAGAAGGTTTACATGATTTTTTAAAAAACACGAGTTTTTAGAAAATGTGTTTTATTTCACAAATGGAATCAACAAAGTATGCACATTCTACGTCATAACAACTTTCTATAGTTTGCGCATGCGTCCGGAAATAAGAAAAGCTTACTTCCCCCATTTTTTCAAATCACAGCTTCTAGAAGGTTTACATGATTTTTAAAAAACATGAGTTTTTAGAAAATGTGTTTTATTTCATAAATGGAATCAACAAAGTATGCACATTCTATGTCATAACGACTTTCTATAGTTTGCCCTTTCGTTTGGAAATAAGAAAAGCTTACATCCCCCGTCTTTTAAAATCACAGCTTTTAGAAGGTTTACATGATTTCTTAAAAAACATGAGTTTTTAGAAAATGTGTTTTATTTCATAAATGGAATCTAAAAAGTATGCACATTCTATGTCATAACGACTTTCTATAATTTGCGCATGCGTCCGGAATTAAGAAAAGCTTACTTCCCCCATTTTTTAAAATCACAGCTTCTAGAAGGTTTACATGATTTCTTAAAAAAAATGAGTTTTTAGAAAATGTGTTTTATTTCATAAATGGAATCAACAAAGTATGCACATTCTATGTCATAATGACTTTCTATAGTTTGCGCATGAGTTTGGAAATAAGAAAAGCTTGCATCCCCCGTTTTTTAAAATCACAGCTTCTAGAAAGTTTACATGATTTCTTAAAAAACACGAGTTTTAGAAAATGTGTTTTATTTCATAAATGGAATCTACAAAGTATGCACATTCTACGTCATAACGACTTTCTATAATTTGCGCATGCGTCCGGAAATAAGAAAAGCTTACTTCCCCCATTTTTTAAAATCACAGCTTCTAGAAGGTTTACATGATTTCTTAAAAAACACGAGTTTTTATAAAATGTGTTTTATTTCATAAATGGAATCAACAATGTATGCACATTCTACGTTAGAATGACTTTCTATAGTTTGCGCATGCGTCCGGAAATAAGAAAATCTTACTTCCCCCGTTTTTTAAAATCACAGGTTCTAGAAGGTTTACATGATTTCTTAAAAAACACAAGTTTTTAGAAAATGTGTTTTATTTCATAAATGGAATCAACAAAGTATGCACATTCTACCTCATCACGACTTTCTATAGTTTGCGCATGCGTTTGGAAATAAGAAAAGCTTACTTCCCCCGTTTTTTAAAATCACAGCTTCTAGAAGGTTTACATGATTTCTTAAAAAACACAAGTTTTTAGAAAATGTGTTTTATTTCATAAATAGAATCAACAAAGTATGGACATTCTACGTCATAACTATTTTCTATAGTTTGCCCATGCGTTTGAAAATAAGAAAAGCATACTTCCCCCATTTTTTAAAATCGCAGCTTCTAGAAGGTTTACATGATTTCTTAAAAAACACGAGTTTTTAGAAAATGTGTTTTTATTTCATAAATGTTATTTACAAAGTATGCACATTCTACATCATAACGACTTTCTATAGTTTGCGCATGCGTCCGGAAATAAGAAAAGCTTACTTCCCTTGTTTTTTAAAATCACAGCTTCTAGAAGGTTTACATGATTTCGTAAAAGACACGAGTTTTTAGAAAATGTGTTTTATTTCATAAATGGAATCAACAAAGTATGCACATTCTACGTCATAACGACTTTTTATAGTTTGAGCTTGCCTTTGGAAATAAGAAAAGCTTACTTCCCCCTTTTTTTAAAATCACAGCTTCTAGAAGGTTTACATGATTTCTTCAAAAACACGAGTTTTTAGAAAATGTGTTTTATTTCATCAATGGAATCTACAAAGTATGCACATTCTACGTCATAACGACTTTCTATAGTTGGCGCATGCGTCCGGAAATAAGAAAAGCTTACTTCCACCGTTTTTTAAAATCACAGCTTCTAAAAGGTTTACATGATTTCGTAAAAAACATGAGTTTTTATAAAATGCGTTGTATTTCATCAATGGAATCAAAAAAGTATGCACATTCTACGTCATAACGACTTTCTATAGTTTGCGCATTCGTCCGGAAATAAGAAAAGCTTACTTCCACCGTTTTTCAAAATCACATCTTCTAGAAGGTTTACATGATTTCGTAAAAAACACGAGTTTTTAGAAAATGTGTTTTATTTCATAAATGGAGTCAACAAAGTATGCACATTCTACGTCATAACGACTTTCTATAGTTTGCACTTGCGTTTGGAAATAAGAAAAGCTTACTTCCACCGTTTTTTAAAATCACAGCTTCTAGAAGGTTTACATGATTTCGTAAAAAACATGAGTTTTTAGAAAATGTGTTTTATTTCATAAATGGAATCTACAAAGTATGCACATTCTACGTCATAACGACTTTCTATAGTTTGCGCATGCGTCCGGAAATAAGAAAATCTTACTTCCCCCCGTTTTTTAAAATCACAGCTTCTAGAAGGTTTACATGATTTCGTAAAAAACATGAGTTTTTAGAAAATGTGTTTTATTTCATAAATGGAATCTACAAAGTAGGCACATTCAACCTCATAACGACTTTCTATAGTTTGCGCATGCATACGGAAATAAGAAAAGCTTACTTCCACCGTTTTTTTAAATCACGGCTTCTAGAAGGTTTACATGATTTCGTAAAAAACACGAGTTTTTAGAAAATGTGTTTTATTTCATAAATGGAATCTACAAAGTATGCACATTCTACGTCATAATGAATTTCTATAGTTTGCGCATGCGTTTGGAAATAAGAAAAGCTTACTTCCCCCGTTTTTTAAAATCACAGCTTCTAGAAGGTTTACATGATTTCGTAAAAAACATGAGTTTTTAGAAAATGTCTTTTATTTCATAAATGGAATCTACAAAGTATGCACATTCTACGTCATAACGACTTTCTATAGTTTGCGCATGCGTCCGGAAATAAGAAAAGCTTACTTCCCCCGTTTTTTAAAATCACAGCTTCTAGAAGGTTTACATGATTTCGTAAAAAACATGAGTTTTTAGAAAATGTGTTTTATTTCATAAATGGAATCTACAAAGTAGGCACATTCAACCTCATGTTTTTAGAAAATGTGTTTTATTTCTAAAAACTCGTGTTTTTTAAGAAATCATGTAAACCTTCTAGAAGCTGTGATTTACAAAAACGGGGGAAGTAAGCTTTTCTTATTTCCGGACGCATGCGCAAACTATAGAAATTCGTTATGACGTAGAATGTGCATACTTTGTAGATTCCATTTATGCAATAAAACACATTTTCTAAAAACTCGTGTTTTTTACGAAATCATGTAAACCTTCTAGAAGCTGTGATTTTAAAAAACGGTGGAAGTAAGCTTGTCTTATTTCCGGATGCATGCGCAAACTATAGAAAGTCGTTATGACGTAGAATGTGCATAAGTTGTAGATTCCATTTATCAAATAAAACATGTTTTCTAAAAACTCGTGTTTTTTACGAAATCATGTAAACCTTCTAGAAGCTGTGATTTTAAAAAACGGTGGAAGTAAGCTTTTATTATTTCTGGACGCATGCGCAAACTATAGAAAGTCGTTATGACGTAGAATGTGCATACTTTGTTGATTCCATTTATGAAATAAAAAATATTTTCTAAAAACTCGTGTTTTTTAAGAAATCATGTAAACCATCTAGAAGCTGTGATTTTAAAAAACGGGGGAAGTAAGCTTTTCTTATTTCCGGACACATGCGCAAACTATAGAAAGTCGTTATGACGTAGAATGTGCATACTTTGTAGATTCCATTTATGAAGTAAAACACATTTTCTAATAACTCGTGTTTTTTACGAAATCGTATAAACCTTCTAGAAGCTGTGATTTTAAAAAACGATGGAAGTAAGCTTTTCTTATTTCCGGAAGAATACGCAAACTATAGAAAGTCGTTATGACGTAGAATGTGCATACTTTGTTTATTCCATTTATGAAATAAAACACATTTTCTAAAAACTCGTGTTTTTTAAGAAATCATGTAAACCTTCTAGAAGCTGTGATTTTAAAAAACGGTGGAAGTAAGCTTTTCTTATTTCCGGACGCATGTGCAAACTTTAGAAAGTTGTTATGATGTAGAATGTGCATACTTTGTTGATTCAATTTATGAAATAAAACACATTTTCTAAAAACTCGTGTTTTTTACGAAATCATGTAAACCTTCTAGAAGCTGTGATTTTAAAAAATAGGGGAAGTAAGCTTTTCTTATTTCCAAACGCAGGCGAAAACTATAGAAAGTCGTTATGTCGTAGAATATGCATACTTTGTTGATTCCATTTAAGAAATAAAACACATTTTCTAAAAACTCGTGTTTTTTAAGAAATCATGTAAACCTTCTAGAAACTGTGATTTACAAAAATGGCGGAAGTAAGCTTTTCTTATTTCCGGACGCATGCGCAAACTATATAAAGTCGTTATGACGTAGAATGTGCATACTTTGTAGATTCCATTTATGCAATAAAACAAATTTTCTAAAAGCTCGTGTTTTTTACGAAATCATGTAAACCTTCTAGAAGCTGTGATTTTAAAAAACGGTAGAAGTAAGCTTGTCTTATTTCCGGACGCATGCACAAACTATAGAAAGTCGTTATTACGTAGAATGTTCATACTTTGTTAATTCCATTTATGAAAGAAATCACATTTTCTAAAAACTCGTGTTTTTTAAGGAATCATGTAAACCTTCTAGAAGCTGTGATTTTAAAAAACGGGGGAAGTAAGGTTTTCTTATTTCCAAACGCATGCGCAAACTATAGAAAGTCGTTATGACATAGAATGTGCATACTTTGTAGATTCCATTTATGAAATAAAACACATTTTCTAAAAACTCGTGTTTTTTACAAAATCATGTAAACCTTCTAGAAGCTGTGATTTTAAAAAACGGTGGAAGTAAGCTTTTCTTATTTCCGGACGCATGCACAAACTATAGAAAGTCGTTCTGACTTAGAAGGTGCATACTTTGTAGATTCCATTTATGAAATAAAACACATTTTCTAAAAACAAGTGTTTTTTACGAAATCATGTAAACCTTCTAGAAGCTGTGATTTTAAAAAACGGTGGAAGTAAGCTTTTCTTATTTCCAAACGCATGCGCAAACTATAGAAAGTCGTTGTGACGTAGAATGTGCATACTTTGTTGATTCCATTTATGAAATAAAACACATTTTCTAAAAACCCGTGTTTTTTAAGAAACCATGTAAGCCTTCTAGAAGCTGTGATTTTAAAAAACGGGGGAAGTAAGCTTTTCTTATTTCCGGATGCATGCGCAAACTATAGAAAGTGGTTATGACGTAGAATGTGCATACTTTGTAGATTCGATTTATGAAATAAAACACATTTTCTAAAAACTCATGTTTTTTAAGAAATCATGTAAACCTTCTAGAAGCTGTGATATTAAAAAACGGGGGAACTAAGCTTTTCTTATTTCCGGACGCATGCGCAAACTATAGAAAGTCGTTATGACGTAGAATGTGCATACTTTGTAGTTTCCATTTATGAAATAAAACACATTTTCTAAAAACTCGTGTTTTTTACGAAATCATGTAAACCTTCTAGAAGCTGTGATTTTAAAAAACGGTGGAAGTAAGCTTTTCTTATTTCCGGACGCATCCACAAACTATAGAAAGTCATTATGACATAGAATGTGCATACTTTATTGATTCCATTTATGAAATAAAAGATATTTTCAAAAAATCGTGTTTTTTAAGAAATCATGTAAACCTTCTAGAAGCCGTGATTTTAAAAAACGGGGGTAAGTAAGCTTTTCTTAGTTCCAAACGCATGCGAAAACTATAGAAACTCGTTATGACGTAGAATGTGCATACTTTGTAGATTCCATTTATGAAATAAAACACATTTTCTAAAAACTCGTGTTTTTTACGAAATCATGTAAACCTTCTGCTGTGATTTTAAAAAACGGTGGAAGTAAGCTTTTCTTATTTCCGGACGCATGCGCAAACTATAGAAAGTCGTTATGACGTAGAATGTGCATACTTTGTTGATTCCATTTATGAAATAAAAGATATTTTCTAAAAACTCGTGTTTTTTAAGAAATCATGTAAACCTTCTAGAAGTTGTGATTTTAAAAAACGGTGGAAGGTAAGCTTTTCTTATTTCCGGACGCATACGCAAACTATAGAAAGTCGTTATGACGTAGAATCTGCATAGTTTGTAGATTCCATTTATGAAATAAAACACATTTTCTAAAAACTCGTGTTTTTTACGAAAGCATGTAAACCTTCTAGAAGCTGTGATTTTAAAAAACGGTGGAAGTAAGCTTTTCTTATTTCCGGACGCAAGCGCAAACTATAGAAAGTCATTATGATGTAGAATGTGCTTACTTTGTAGATTCCATTTATGAAATAAAACACATTTTCTAAAAACTCGTGTTTTTTAAGGAATCATGTAAACCTTCTAGAAGCTATAATTTTAAAAAACAGGGGAAGTAAGCTTTTCTTATTTCCAAACGCATGCGCAAACTATAGAAAGTCGTTATGACGTAGAATGTGCATACTTTGTAGATTCCATTTATGAAATAAAACACATTTTCTAAAAACTCGTGTTTTTTACGAAATCATGTAAACCTTCTAGAAGCTGTGATTTTAAAAAACGGTGGAAGTAAGCTTTTTTTATTTCCGGACGCATGCGCAAACTATAGAAAGTCGTTTTGACTTAGAAGGTGCATACTTTGTAGATTCCATTTATGAAATAAAACACATTTTCTAAAGACAAGTGTTTTTTACGAAATCATGTAAACTTCGACAAACTGTGATTTTAAAAAATGTTGGAAGTAAGCTTTTCTTATTTCCAAACGTATGCGCAAACTATAGAAAGTCGTTGTGACGTAGAATGTGCATACTTTGTCGATTCCATTTATGAAATAAAACACATTTTCTAAAAACTCGTGTTTTTTAAGAAATCATGTAAGCCTTCTAGAAGCCGTGATTTTAAAAAATGGGGGAAGTAAGCTTTTCTTATTTCCGGATGCATGCGCAAACTATAGAAAGTCGTTATGACGTAGAATGTGCATACTTTGTAGATTCGATTTATGAAATAAAACACATTTTCTAAAAACTCGTGTTTTCTAAGAAATCATGTAAACCTTCTAGAAGCTGTGATATTAAAAAACGGGGGGAACTAAGCTATTCTTATTTCCGGACGCATGCGCAAACTATAGAAAGTCGTTATGACGTAGAATGTGCATACTTTGTAGATTCCATTTATGAAATAAAACACATTTTCTAAAAACTCGTGTTTTTTACGAAATCATGTAAACCTTCTACAAGCTGTGATTTTAAAAAACGGTGGAAGTAAGCTTTTCTTATTTCCGGACGCATGCACAAACTATAGAAAGTCGTTCTGACTTAGAAGGTGCATACTTTGTAGATTCCATTTATGAAATAAAACACATTTTCTAAAAACAAGTGTTTTTTACGAAATCATGTAAACCTTCTAGAAGCTGTGATTTTAAAAAACGGTGGAAGTAAGCTTTTCTTATTTCCAAACACATGCGCAAACTATAGAAAGTCGTTGTGACGTAGAATGTGCATACTTTGTTGATTCCATTTATGAAATAAAACACATTTTCTAAAAACCCGTGTTTTTTAAGAAACCATGTAAGCCTTCTAGAAGCTGTGATTTTAAAAAACGGGGGAAGTAAGCTTTTCTTATTTCCGGATGCATGCGCAAACTATAGAAAGTGGTTATGACGTAGAATGTGCATACTTTGTAGATTCGATTTATGAAATAAAACACATTTTCTAAAAACTCATGTTTTTTAAGAAATCATGTAAACCTTCTAGAAGCTGTGATATTAAAAAACGGGGGGAACTAAGCTTTTCTTATTTCCGGACGCATGCGCAAACTATAGAAAGTCGTTATGACGTAGAATGTGCATACTTTGTAGTTTCCATTTATGAAATAAAACACATTTTCTAAAAACTCGTGTTTTTTACGAAATCATGTAAACCTTCTAGAAGCTGTGATTTTAAAAAACGGTGGAAGTAAGCTTTTCTTATTTCCGGACGCATCCACAAACTATAGAAAGTCATTATGACATAGAATGTGCATACTTTATTGATTCCATTTATGAAATAAAAGATATTTTCAAAAAATCGTGTTTTTTAAGAAATCATGTAAACCTTCTAGAAGCCGTGATTTTAAAAAACGGGGTAAGTAAGCTTTTCTTAGTTCCAAACGCATGCGAAAACTATAGAAACTCGTTATGACGTAGAATGTGCATACTTTGTAGATTCCATTTATGAAATAAAACACATTTTCTAAAAACTCATGTTTTTTACGAAATCATGTAAACCTTCTGCTGTGATTTTAAAAAACGGTGGAAGTAAGCTTTTCTTATTTCCGGACGCATGCGCAAACTATAGAAAGTCGTTATGACGTAGAATGTGCATACTTTGTTGATTCCATTTATGAAATAAAAGATATTTTCTAAAAACTCGTGTTTTTTAAGAAATCATGTAAACCTTCTAGAAGCTGTGATTTTAAAAAACGGTGGAAGGTAAGCTTTTCTTATTTCCGGACGCATACGCAAACTATAGAAAGTCGTTATGACGTAGAATCTGCATAGTTTGTAGATTCCATTTATGAAATAAAACACATTTTCTAAAAACTCGTGTTTTTTACGAAAGCATGTAAACCTTCTAGAAGCTGTGATTTTAAAAAACGGTGGAAGTAAGCTTTTCTTATTTCCGGACGCAAGCGCAAACTATAGAAAGTCATTATGACGTAGAATGTGCTTACTTTGTAGATTCCATTTATGAAATAAAACACATTTTCTAAAAACTCGTGTTTTTTAAGGAATCATGTAAACCTTCTAGAAGCTATAATTTTAAAAAACAGGGGAAGTAAGCTTTTCTTATTTCCAAACGCATGCGCAAACTATAGAAAGTCGTTATGACGTAGAATGTGCATACTTTGTAGATTCCATTTATGAAATAAAACACATTTTCTAAAAACTCGTGTTTTTTACGAAATCATGTAAACCTTCTAGAAGCTGTGATTTTAAAAAACGGTGGAAGTAAGCTTTTTTTATTTCCGGACGCATGCGCAAACTATAGAAAGTCGTTTTGACTTAGAAGGTGCATACTTTGTAGATTCCATTTATGAAATAAAACACATTTTCTAAAGACAAGTGTTTTTTACGAAATCATGTAAACCTTCGACAAACTGTGATTTTAAAAAATGGTGGAAGTAAGCTTTTCTTATTTCCAAACGTATGAGCAAACTATAGAAAGTCGTTGTGACGTAGAATGTGCATACTTTGTCGATTCCATTTATGAAATAAAACACATTTTCTAAAAACTCGTGTTTTTTAAGAAATCATGTAAGCCTTCTAGAAGCCGTGATTTTAAAAAATGGGGGAAGTAAGCTTTTCTTATTTCCGGATGCATGCGCAAACTATAGAAAGTCGTTATGACGTAGAATGTGCATACTTTGTAGATTCGATTTATGAAATAAAACACATTTTCTAAAAACTCGTGTTTTCTAAGAAATCATGTAAACCTTCTAGAAGCTGTGATATTAAAAAACGGGGGAACTAAGCTATTCTTATTTCCGGACGCATGCGCAAACTATAGAAAGTCGTTATGACGTAGAATGTGCATACTTTGTAGATTCCATTTATGAAATAAAACACATTTTCTAAAAACTCGTGTTTTTTACGAAATCATGTAAACCTTCTACAAGCTGTGATTTTAAAAAACGGTGGAAGTAAGCTTTTCTTATTTCCGGACGCATGCGCAAACTATAGAAAGTCTTTATGACGTAGAATATGCATACTTTGTTGATTCCATTTATGAAACAAAACACATTTTCTAAAAACTCGTGTTTTTTAAGAAATCATGTAAACCATCTAGAAGCTGTGATTTTAAAAAACGGGGGAAGTAAGCTTTTCTTATTTCCGGACGCATGGGCAAACTATAGAAAGTCATTATGATGTAGATTGTGCATACTTTTTAGATTCAATTTATGAAATAAAACAATTTTCTAAAAACACGTGTTTTTTACGAAATCGTGTAAACCTTCTAGAAGCTGTGATTTTAAAAACCAGTGGAAGTAAGCTTTTCTTATTTCCGGATGAATGTGAAAACTATAGAAAGACGTTATGACGTAGAATGTGCATACTTTGTTGATTCCATTTATGAATTAAAACACATTTTCTAAAAACTCGTGTTTTTTAAGAAATCATGTAAACTTTCTAGAAGCTGTGATTTTAAAAAACGGTGGAAGTAAGCTTTTCTTATTTCCGGACGCATGCGCAAACTATAGAAAGTCGTTATGACGTAGAATGTGCATACTTTGTTGATTCCATTTATGAAATAAAACACATTTTCTAAAAACTCGTGTTTTTTAAGAAATCATGTAAACCTTCTAGAAGCTGTGATTTTAATAAACGGGGGAAGTAAGCTTTTCTTATTTCCAAATGCATGTGAAAACTATAGAAAGTCGTTATGACGTAGAATGTGCATACTTTGTAGATTCCATTTATGAAGTAAAACACATTTTCTAATAACTCGTGTTTTTTACGAAATCGTATAAACCTTCTAGAAGCTGTGATTTTAAAAAACGATGGAAGTAAGCTTTTCTTATTTCCGGAAGAATACGCAAACTATAGAAAGTCGTTATGACGTAGAATGTGCATACTTTGTTTATTCCATTTATGAAATAAAACACATTTTCTAAAAACTCGTGTTTTTTAAGAAATCATGTAAACCTTCTAGAAGCTGTGATTTTAAAAAACGGTGGAAGTAAGCTTTTCTTATTTCCGGACGCATGTGCAAACTTTAGAAAGTTGTTATGATGTAGAATGTGCATACTTTGTTGATTCAATTTATGAAATAAAACACATTTTCTAAAAACTCGTGTTTTTTACGAAATCATGTAAACCTTCTAGAAGCTGTGATTTTAAAAAATAGGGGAAGTAAGCTTTTCTTATTTCCAAACGCAGGCGAAAACTATAGAAAGTCGTTATGTCGTAGAATATGCATACTTTGTTGATTCCATTTAAGAAATAAAACACATTTTCTAAAAACTCGTGTTTTTTAAGAAATCATGTAAACCTTCTAGAAACTGTGATTTACAAAAATGGGGGAAGTAAGCTTTTCTTATTTCCGGACGCATGCGCAAACTATAGAAAGTCGTTATGACGTAGAATGTGCATACTTTGTAGATTCCATTTATGCAATAAAACAAATTTTCTAAAAGCTCGTGTTTTTTACGAAATCATGTAAACCTTCTAGAAGCTGTGATTTTAAAAAACGGTAG
Organism: Larix kaempferi; assembly: GCA_027924585.1. Lineage (NCBI taxonomy): Eukaryota > Viridiplantae > Streptophyta > Pinopsida > Pinales > Pinaceae > Larix > Larix kaempferi. The sequence goes on from BSBM01000217.1 coordinate 41,828,081, forward strand.
AAGTAAGCTTGTCTTATTTCCGGACGCATGCACAAACTATAGAAAGTCGTTATTACGTAGAATGTTCATACTTTGTTAATTCCATTTATGAAAGAAATCACATTTTCTAAAAACTCGTGTTTTTTAAGGAATCATGTAAACCTTCTAGAAGCTGTGATTTTAAAAAACGGGGGAAGTAAGGTTTTCTTATTTCCAAACGCATGCGCAAACTATAGAAAGTCGTTATGACGTAGAATGTGCATACTTTGTAGATTCCATTTATGAAATAAAACACATTTTCTAAAAACTCGTGTTTTTTACGAAATCATGTAAACCTTCTAGAAGCTGTGATTTTAAAAAACGGTGGAAGTAAGCTTTTCTTATTTCCGGACGCATGCACAAACTATAGAAAGTCGTTCTGACTTAGAAGGTGCATACTTTGTAGATTCCATTTATGAAATAAAACACATTTTCTAAAAACAAGTGTTTTTTACGAAATCATGTAAACCTTCTAGAAGCTGTGATTTTAAAAAACGGTGGAAGTAAGCTTTTCTTATTTCCAAACACATGCGCAAACTATAGAAAGTCGTTGTGACGTAGAATGTGCATACTTTGTTGATTCCATTTATGAAATAAAACACATTTTCTAAAAACCCGTGTTTTTTAAGAAACCATGTAAGCCTTCTAGAAGCTGTGATTTTAAAAAACGGGGGAAGTAAGCTTTTCTTATTTCCGGATGCATGCGCAAACTATAGAAAGTGGTTATGACGTAGAATGTGCATACTTTGTAGATTCGATTTATGAAATAAAACACATTTTCTAAAAACTCATGTTTTTTAAGAAATCATGTAAACCTTCTAGAAGCTGTGATATTAAAAAACGGGGGAACTAAGCTTTTCTTATTTCCGGACGCATGCGCAAACTATAGAAAGTCGTTATGACGTAGAATGTGCATACTTTGTAGTTTCCATTTATGAAATAAAACACATTTTCTAAAAACTCGTGTTTTTTACGAAATCATGTAAACCTTCTAGAAGCTGTGATTTTAAAAAACGGTGGAAGTAAGCTTTTCTTATTTCCGGACGCATCCACAAACTATAGAAAGTCATTATGACATAGAATGTGCATACTTTATTGATTCCATTTATGAAATAAAAGATATTTTCAAAAAATCGTGTTTTTTAAGAAATCATGTAAACCTTCTAGAAGCCGTGATTTTAAAAAACGGGGTAAGTAAGCTTTTCTTAGTTCCAAACGCATGCGAAAACTATAGAAACTCGTTATGACGTAGAATGTGCATACTTTGTAGATTCCATTTATGAAATAAAACACATTTTCTAAAAACTCGTGTTTTTTACGAAATCATGTAAACCTTCTGCTGTGATTTTAAAAAACGGTGGAAGTAAGCTTTTCTTATTTCCGGACGCATGCGCAAACTATAGAAAGTCGTTATGACGTAGAATGTGCATACTTTGTTGATTCCATTTATGAAATAAAAGATATTTTCTAAAAACTCGTGTTTTTTAAGAAATCATGTAAACCTTCTAGAAGCTGTGATTTTAAAAAACGGTGGAAGGTAAGCTTTTCTTATTTCCGGACGCATACGCAAACTATAGAAAGTCGTTATGACGTAGAACCTGCATAGTTTGTAGATTCCATTTATGAAATAAAACACATTTTCTAAAAACTCGTGTTTTTTACGAAGGCATGTAAACCTTCTAGAAGCTGTGATTTTAAAAAACGGTGGAAGTAAGCTTTTCTTATTTCCGGACGCAAGCGCAAACTATAGAAAGTCATTATGACGTAGAATGTGCTTACTTTGTAGATTCCATTTATGAAATAAAACACATTTTCTAAAAACTCGTGTTTTTTAAGGAATCATGTAAACCTTCTAGAAGCTATAATTTTAAAAAACAGGGGAAGTAAGCTTTTCTTATTTCCAAACGCATGCGCAAACTATAGAAAGTCGTTATGACGTAGAATGTGCATACTTTGTAGATTCCATTTATGAAATAAAACACATTTTCTAAAAACTCGTGTTTTTTACGAAATCATGTAAACCTTCTAGAAGCTGTGATTTTAAAAAACGGTGGAAGTAAGCTTTTTTTATTTCCGGACGCATGCGCAAACTATAGAAAGTCGTTTTGACTTAGAAGGTGCATACTTTGTAGATTCCATTTATGAAATAAAACACATTTTCTAAAGACAAGTGTTTTTTACGAAATCATGTAAACCTTCGACAAACTGTGATTTTAAAAAATGGTGGAAGTAAGCTTTTCTTATTTCCAAACGTATGCGCAAACTATAGAAAGTCGTTGTGACGTAGAATGTGCATACTTTGTCGATTCCATTTATGAAATAAAACACATTTTCTAAAAACTCGTGTTTTTTAAGAAATCATGTAAGCCTTCTAGAAGCCGTGATTTTAAAAAATGGGGGAAGTAAGCTTTTCTTATTTCCGGATGCATGCGCAAACTATAGAAAGTCGTTATGACGTAGAATGTGCATACTTTGTAGATTCGATTTATGAAATAAAACACATTTTCTAAAAACTCGTGTTTTCTAAGAAATCATGTAAACCTTCTAGAAGCTGTGATATTAAAAAACGGGGGAACTAAGCTATTCTTATTTCCGGACGCATGCGCAAACTATAGAAAGTCGTTATGACGTAGAATGTGCATACTTTGTAGATTCCATTTATGAAATAAAACACATTTTCTAAAAACTCGTGTTTTTTACGAAATCATGTAAACCTTCTACAAGCTGTGATTTTAAAAAACGGTGGAAGTAAGCTTTTCTTATTTCCGGACGCATGCGCAAACTATAGAAAGTCTTTATGACGTAGAATATGCATACTTTGTTGATTCCATTTATGAAACAAAACACATTTTCTAAAAACTCGTGTTTTTTAAGAAATCATGTAAACCATCTAGAAGCTGTGATTTTAAAAAACGGGGGAAGTAAGCTTTTCTTATTTCCGGACGCATGGGCAAACTATAGAAAGTCATTATGATGTAGATTGTGCATACTTTTTAGATTCAATTTATGAAATAAAACAATTTTCTAAAAACACGTGTTTTTTACGAAATCGTGTAAACCTTCTAGAAGCTGTGATTTTAAAAACCAGTGGAAGTAAGCTTTTCTTATTTCCGGATGAATGCGAAAACTATAGAAAGTCGTTATGACGTAGAATGTGCATACTTTGTTGATTCCATTTATGAATTAAAACACATTTTCTAAAAACTCGTGTTTTTTAAGAAATCATGTAAACTTTCTAGAAGCTGTGATTTTAAAAAACGGTGGAAGTAAGCTTTTCTTATTTCCGGACGCATGCGCAAACTATAGAAAGTCGTTATGACGTAGAATGTGCATACTTTGTTGATTCCATTTATGAAATAAAACACATTTTCTAAAAACTCGTGTTTTTTAAGAAATCATGTAAACCTTCTAGAAGCTGTGATTTTAATAAACGGGGGAAGTAAGCTTTTCTTATTTCCAAATGCATGCGAAAACTATAGAAAGTCGTTATGACGTAGAATGTGCATACTTTGTTGATTCCATTTATGAAATAAAACACATTTTCTAAAAACTCGTGTTTTTTAAGAAATCATGTAAACCTTCTAGAAGCTGTGATTTTAAAAAACGGGGGAAGTAAGCTCTTCTTATTTCCGGATGCATGCACAAACTATAGAAAGTCATTATGATGTAGAATGTGCATACTGTGTATATTCCATTTATGAAATAAAACACATTTTCTAAAAACTCGTGTTTTTTACTATATCATGTAAACCTTCTAGAAGCTGTGATTTTAAAAAATAGTGGAAGTAAGCTTGTCTTATTTCCGGACGCATGCACAAACTATAGAAAGTCGTTATGATGTAGAATGTGCATCCTTTGTAGATTCCATTTATGAAATAAAACACATTTTCAAAAAACTCGTGTTTTTTACGAAATCATGTAAACCTTCTAGAAGCTGTGATTTTAAAAAACGGTGGAAGTAATCTTTTCTTATTTCCGGACGCATGCGCAAACTATAGAAAGTCGTTATGACGTAGAACGTGCATACTTTGTTGATTGCATTTATGAAATAAAACACATTTTCTAAAAACTCGTGTTTTTTAAGAAATCTTGTAAACCATCTAGAAGTTGTGATTTAAAAAAACGGGGGAAGCAAGCTTTTCTTATTTCCAAACGCATGCGCAAACTATAGAAAGTCACTATGACGTAGAATGTGCATACTTTGTAGATTCCATTTACGAAATAAAACACATTTTCTAAAAACACGTGTTTTTTACGAAATCATGTAAACCTTCTAGAAGCAGTGATTTTAAAAAACAGTGGAAGTAAGCTTTTCTTATTTCCGGACGAATGCGCAAACTATAGAAAGTCGTTATGACGTAGAATGTGCATACTTTGTTGATTCCATTTATGAAATAAAACACATTTTCTAAAAACTCGTGTTTTTTAAGAAATCATGTAAACTTTCTAGAAGCTGTGATTTTAAAAAACAGTGGAAATAAGCTTTTCTTATTTCCGAACGCATGCGCAAACTATAGAAAGTCGTTATGACGTAGAATGTGCATACTTTGTTGATTCCATTTATGAAATAAAGCACATTTTCTAAAAACTCGTGTTTTTTAAGAAATCATGTAAACCTTCTAGAAGCTGTGATTTTAATAAACAGGGGAAGTAAGCTTTTCTTATTTCCAAACGCATGCGAAAACTATAGAAAGTCGTTATGACGTAGAATGTGCATACTTTGTTGATTCCATTTATGAAATAAAACACATTTTCTAAAAACTCGTGTTTTTTAAGAAATCATGTAAACCTTCTAGAAGCTGTGATTTTAAAAAACGGGGGAAGTAAGCTTTTCTTATTTCCGGATGCATGCGCAAACTATAGAAGGTCGTTATGACGTAGAATGTGCATACTTTGTAGATTCCATTTATGAAATAAAACACATTTTCTAAAAACTCGTGTTTTTTACTAAATCATGTAAACCTTCTAGAAGCTGTGATTTTAAAAAACGGTGGAAGTAAGCTTGTCTTATTTCCGGACGCATGCACAACCTATAGAAAGTCGTTATGACGTAGAATGTGCATACTTTGTAGATTCCATTTATCAAATAAAACACATTTTCAAAAAACTCGTGTTTTTTACGAAATCATCTAAACCTTCTAGAAGCTGTGATTTTAAAAAACGGTGGAAGTAAGCTTTTCTTATTTCCGGACGCATGCGCAAACGATAGAAAGTTGTTATGACGTAGAATGTGCATACTTTGTTGATTCCATTTATGAAATAAAACGCATTTTCTAAAAACTCCTGTTTTTTAAGAAATCATGTAAACCTTCTAGAAGCTGTGATTTTAAAAAATGAGGGAAGTAAGCTTTTCTTATTTCCGGACGCATGCGCAAACTATAGAAAGTCGTTATGACGTAGAATGTGCATAGTTTGTAGATTCCATTTATGAAATAAAACACATTTTCTAAAAACTCGTGTTTTTTACGAAATCATGTAAACCTTCTAGAAGCTGTGATTTTAAAAAACGGTGGAAGTAATCTTTTCTTATTTCCGGACGCATGCGCAAACTATAGAAAGTCATTATGACGTAGAATGTGCATACTTTGTAGATTCCATTTATGAAATAAAACACATTTTCTAAAAACTCGTGTTTTTTAAGGAATCATGTAAACCTTCTAGAAGCAGTGATTTTAAAAAACGGGGGAAGTATGCTTTTCTTATTTCCAAATGCATGCGCAAACTATAGAAAGTCGTTATGACGTAGAATGTGCATACTTTGTAGTATCCAATTATGAAATAAAACACATTTTCTAAAAACTCGTGTTTTTTACGAAATCATGAAAACCTTCTAGAAGCTGTGATTTTAAAAACCGGTGGAAGTAAGCTTTTCTTATTTCTGGACGCATGCACAAACTATAGAAAGTCGTTATGACGTAGAATGTGCATACTTTGTAGATTCCATTTATGAAATAAAACACATTTTCAAAAAACTCGTGTTTTTTACGAAATCATCTAAACCTTCTAGAAGCTGTGATTTTAAAAAACGGTGGAAGTAAGCTTGTCTTATTTCCGGACGCATGCACAACCTATAGAAAGTCGTTATGACGTAGAATGTGCATACTTTGTAGATTCCATTTATCAAATAAAACACATTTTCAAAAAACTCGTGTTTTTTACGAAATCATCTAAACCTTCTAGAAGCTGTGATTTTAAAAAACGGTGGAAGTAAGCTTTTCTTCTTTCCGGACGCATGCGCAAACGATAGAAAGTTGTTATGACGTAGAATGTGCATACTTTGTTGATTCCATTTATGAAATAAAACATATTTTCTAAAAACTCGTGTTTTTTAAGAAATCATGTAAACCATCTAGAACCTGTGATTTGTAAACCATACTTTGTAGATTCCATTTATGAAGTAAAACACATTTTCTAATAACTCGTGTTTTTTACGAAATCGTATAAACCTTCTAGAAGCTGTGATTTTAAAAAACGATGGAAGTAAGCTTTTCTTATTTCCGGAAGAATACGCAAACTATAGAAAGTCGTTATGACGTAGAATGTGCATACTTTGTTTATTCCATTTATGAAATAAAACACATTTTCTAAAAACTCGTGTTTTTTACGAAATCATGTAAACCCTCTAGAAGCTGTAATTTTAGAAAACGGTGGAAGTAAGCTTTTCTTATTTACGGACGCATGCGCAAACTATAGAAAGTCGTTATGACATAGAATGTGCATACTTTGTTGATTCCATTTATGAAATAAAACATATTTTCTAAAAACTCATGTTTTTTAACAAATCATGTTAACCTTCTAGAAGTTGTGATTTTAAAAAACGGGGGAAGTAAGCTTTTCTTATTTCCGAACGCATGCGCACACTATAGAAAGTCGTTATGAAGTAGAATGTGCATACTTTGTTGATTCCGTTTATGAAATAATACACATTTTCTAAAAACTCGTGTTTTTTAACAAATCATGTAAACCTTCTAGAAGCTGTGATTTTAAAAAACGGTGGAAGTAAGCTTTTCTTATTTCCGGACGAATGCACAAACTATAGAAAGTCGTTATGATGTAGAATGTGCAGACTTTGTTGATTCCATTTATGAAATAAAACACATTTTCTAAAAACTCGTGTTTTTTAAGAAATCATGTAAACCTTCTAGAAGCTGTGATTTTAAAAAACGGTGGAAGTAAGCTTTTCTTATTTCTGGATGCATGCGCAAACTATAGAAAGTCATTATGACGTAGAATGTGCATACTTTGTAAATTCCATTTATGAAATAAAACACATTTTCTAAAAACTCGTGTTTTTTACGAAATCATGTAAACCATCTAGAAGCTGTGATTTTAAAAAATGGTGGAAGTAAGCTTTTCTTATTTCCGGATGCATGCGCAAACTATAGAAAGTCGTTATCACTTAGAATGTGCATAATTTGTTGATTCTATTTATGAAATAAAACATATTTTCTAAAAACTGGTGTTTTTTAAGAAATCATGTAAACCTTCTGGAAGCTGTGATTTTAAAAAATGTCCAAACGCAAGCGCAAACTATAGAAAGTCGTTATGACGTAGAATGTGCATACTTTGTTGATTCCATTTATGAAATAAAACACATTTTCTAAAAAGTCGTGTTTTTTAATAAATCATGTAAACCTTCTAGAAGCTGTTATTTTAAAAAACGGGGGAAGTAAGCTTTTCTTATTTCCGGATGCATGCGCAAACTATAGAAAGTCGTTATGATGTAGAATGTGCATACTTTGTAGATTCCATCTATGAAATAAAACACATTTTCTAAAAACTCATGTTTTTTACGGAATCATGTAAACATTCTAGAAGGTGTGATTTTAAAAAACGGTGGAAGTAACCTTTTCTTATTTCCGAACGCATGCACAAACTATAGAAAGTCGTTATGATGTAGAATGTGCAGACTTTGTTGATTCCATTTATGAAATAAAACACATTTTCTAAAAACTCGTGTTTTTTAAGAAATCATGTAAACCTTCTAGAAGCTGTGATTTTAAAAAATGGTGGAAGTAAGCTTTTCTTATTTCTGGATGCATGCGCAAACTATAGAAAGTCATTATGACGTAGAATGTGCATACTTTGTAGATTCCATTTATGAAATAAAACACATTTTCTAAAAACTCGTGTTTTTTACGGAATCATTAAAACCTTCTAGAAGTTGTGATTTTAAAAAACGGTGGAAGTAACCTTTTCTTATTTACGGATGCATGGGAAAACTATAGAAAGTCGTTATGACGTAGAATGTGCATACTTTGTTGATTCCATTTATGAAATAAAACACATTTTCTGAAAACTCGTGTTTTTTAAGAAATCATGTAAACCTTCTAGATGCTGTGATTTAAAAAAATGGGGGAAGTAAACTTTTCTTATTTCCGGACGCATGCGCAAACTATAGAAAGTCGTTATGACGTAGAATGTGCATACTTTGTAGATTCCATTTATGAAATAAAACACATTTTCTAAAAACTCATGTTTTTTAAGAAATCATGTAAACCTTCTAGAAGCTGTGATTTTAAAAAAGGGGGAAGTAAGCTTTTCTTATTTCCGGACGCATGCGCAAACTATAGAAAGTAGTTACGATGTAGAATGTGCATATTTTGTAGATTCCATTTATGAAAATAAAACACATTTTCTAAAAACTCGTGTTTTTTACAAAATCATGTAAACCTTCTAGAAGCTGCGATTTTAAAAAATGGTGGAAGTAGGCTTTTCTTATTTCCGGACGCATGCGCAAACTATAGAAAGTCCTTATGACGTAGAATGTGCTTACTTTGTTGATTCCATTTATGAAATAAAACACATTTTCTAAAAACTCGTGTTTTTTACGAAATCATGTAAACCTTCTAGAAGCTGTGATTTTAAAAAACGGGGGAAGTAAGCTTTTCTTATTTCCGAACGCATGCGCAAACTATAGAAAGTCGTTATCACGTAGAATGTGCATACTTTGTAGATTCCATTTATGAAATAAAACACATTTTCTAAAAACTTATGTTTTTTACGAAATCATGTAAACCATCTAGAAGCTGTGATTTTAAAAAATGGTGGAAGTAAGCTTTTCTTATTTCCGGATGCATGCGCAAACTATAGAAAGTCGTTATGACTTAGAATGTGCATAATTTGTTGATTCTATTTATGAAATAAAACATATTTTCTAAAAACTGGTGTTTTTTAAGAAATCATGTAAACCTTCTGGAAGCTGTGATTTTAAAAAATGTCCAAACGCAAGCGCAAACTATAGAAAGTCGTTATGACGTAGAATGTGCATACTTTGTTGATTCCATTTATGAAATAAAGCACATTTTCTAAAAAGTCGTGTTTTTTAATAAATCATGTAAACCTTCTAGAAGCTGTTATTTTAAAAAACGGGGGGAAGTAAGCTTTTCTTATTTCCGGATGCATGCGCAAACTATAGAAAGTCGTTATGATGTAGAATGTGCATACTTTGTAGATTCCATCTATGAAATAAAACACATTTTCTAAAAACTCATGTTTTTTACGGAATCATGTAAACATTCTAGAAGGTGTGATTTTAAAAAACGGTGGAAGTAACCTTTTCTTATTTCCGAACGCATGCACAAACTATAGAAAGTCGTTATGACGTAGAATGTGCATACTTTGTAGATTCCATTTATGAAATAAAACACATTTTCTAAAAACTCGTGTTTTTTACGGAATCATGTAAAACTTATAGAAGCTGTGATTTTAAAAAATGGTGGAAGTAAGCTTTTCTTATTTCCGGACGCATGCACAAACTATAGAAAGTCTTTATGATGTAGAATGTGCATACTTTGTTGATTCCATTTATGAAATAAAACACATTTTCTAAAAACTCGTGTTTTTTAAGAAATCATGTAAACCTTCTAGAAGCTGTGATTTTAAAAAACGGTGGAAGTAACCTTTTCTTATTTCCGGACGCATGCGCAAACTATAGAAAGTCGTTATGACGTAGAATGTGCATACTTTGTTGATTAAATTTATGAAATAAAACACATTTTCTAAAAACTCGAGTTTTTTAAGAAATCATGTAAACCTTCTAGAAGCTGTGATTTTTAAAAACGAGGGAAGTAAGCTTTTCTTATTTCCAAACGCATGCGCAAACTATAGAAAGTCGTTATGACATAGAATGTGCATACTTTGTTGATTTTATTTGTGAAATAAAACACATTTTCTCAAAACTCGTGTTTGTTAAGAAATCATGTAAACCTTCTAGAAGCTGTGATTTTAAAAAATGGGGGAAGTAAGCTTTTGTTATTTCCGGAGGCATGCGCAAACTATAAAAATTCGTTATGACGTAGAATGTGCATACTTTGTTGATTCCATTTATGAAATAAAACACATTTTCTAAAAACTCGTGTTTTGTAAGAAATCATGTAAACCTTCTAGAAGCTGTGATTTTAAAAAACGGGGGAAGTAAGCTTTTCTTATTTCCAAATGCATGCGCAAATAATAGAAAGTCGTTATGACGTAGAATGTTCATACTTTGTTGATTCCATTTATGAAATAAAACACATTTTTTAAAAACTCTTGTTTTTTAAGAAATCATGTAAACCTTCTAGAAGCTGTGATTTTAAAAAACGGGGGAAGTGAGCTTTTCTTATTTCCGGACGCATGCGCAAACTATAGAAATTCGTTATGATGTAGAATGTGCATACTTTGTAGATTCCATTTATCAAATAAAACACATTTTCTAAAAACTCTTGTTTTTTAAGAAATCATTTAAAACTTCTAGAAGCTGTGATTTGAAAAAACGGTGGAAATAAGCTTTTCTTATTTCCGGACGCATGCGCAAACTATAGAAAGTGGTTATGATGTAGAAAGTGCATACTTTGTTGATTCCATTTATGAAATAAAACACATTTTCTAAAAACTCAGGTTTTTTAAGAAATCATGTAAACCTTCTAGAAGCCATGATTTTAAAAAATGGGGGAAGTAAGCTTTTCTTATTTCCGGAGGCATGCGCAAACTATAGAAAGTCGTTATGACGTAGAATGTGCATACTTTGTTGATTCCATCTATTAAATAAAACACATTTTCTAAAAACTCGTGTTTTGTAAGAAATCATGTAAACCTTCTAGAAGCTGTGATTTTAAAAAATTGGGTAAGTAAGCTTTTCTTATTTCCAAATGCATGCGCAAACTATAGAAAGTCGTTATGACATAGAATGTGCATACTTTGTTGATTCCATTTATGACATAAACACATTTTTTAAAAACTCTTGTTTTTTAAGAAATCATGTAAACCTTCTAGAAGCTGTGATTTTAAAAAACGGGGGAAGTGAGCTTTTCTTATTTCCGGATGCATGCGCAAACTATAGAAAGTCGTTATGATGTAGAATGTGCATACTTTGTAGATTCCATTTATCAAATAAAACACATTTTCTAAAAACTCTTGTTTTTTAAGAAATCATTTAAACCTTTTAGAAGTTGTGATTTTAAAAAACGGTGGAAGTAAGCTTTTCTTATTTCCGGACGCATGCGCAAACTATAGAAAGTCGTTATGACGTAGAAAGTGCATACTTTGTTGATTCCATTTATTAAATAAAACACATTTTCTAAAAACCCGGGTTTTACAAGAAATCATGTAAACCTTCTAGAAGCTGTGATTTTTAAAAACGGGGGAAGTGAGGTTTTCTTATTTCCGGACGCATGCGCAAACTATAGAAAGTCGTTATGATGTAGAATGTGCATACTTTGTAGATTCCATTTATGAAATAAAACAACTTTTCTAAAAACTCGTGTTTTTTAAGAAATCATGTAAACCTTCTAGAAGCTGTGATTTTAAAAAACGGGGGACGTAAGCTTTTCTTATTTCCAAACACATGCGCAAACTATAGAAAGTCATTATGACTTAGAATGTGCATACTTTGTTGATTCCATTTATGAAATAAAACACATTTTATAAAAACTCGTGTTTTTTAAGAAATCATTTAAACCTTCTAGAAGCTGTGATTTTAAAAAACGGGGGAAGTAAGCTTTTCTCCTTTCCAGACGCGTGCGCAAACTATAGAAAGTCGTTATCACGTAGAATGTGCATACTTTGTAGATTCCATTTATGAAATAAAACACATTTTCTAAAAATTCGTGTTTTTAAGAAATCATGTAAACCTTCTAGAAGCTGTGATTTTTAAAAATGGGGGAAGTAAGCTTTTCTTATTTCCAAACGCATGCGCAAACTATAGAAAGTCGTGATGACGTAGAATGTGCATCCTTATAGATTCCATTTATGAAATAAAACACATTTTCTAAAAACTCGTGTTTTTTAAGAAATCATGTAAACCTTCTAGAAGCTGTGATTTTAAAAAACGGTGGAAGTAAGCTTTTCTTATTTCCGGACGCATGCGGAAACTATAGAAAGTCGTTATAACGTAGAATGTGCATACTTTTTTTATTCTATTTATGAAATAAAACACATTTTCTAAAAACTGGTGTTTTTTAAGAAATCATGTAAACCTTGTAGAAGCTGTGATTTTAAAAAACGTGCAAACGCATGCGCAAACCATAGAGAGTCGTTATGACGTAGAATGTACATACTTTGTTGATTCCATTTAAGAAATAAAATACATTTTCTAAAAAGTCGTGTTTTTTAAGAAATCATGTAAACCTTCTAGAAGCTGTGATTTAAAAAAACGGGGGAAGTAAGCTTTTCTTATTTCCGGATGCATGCGCAAACTATAGAAAGTCGTTATGATGTAGAATGTGCATACTTTGTAGATTCCATTTATGAAATAAAACACATTTTCTAAAAACTCATGTTTTTTACGAAATCATGTAAACCTTCTAGAAGCTGTGATTTTAAAAAACGGTGGAAGTAAGCTTTTCTTATTTCCGGACGCATGCGCAAACTATAGAAAGTCGTTATGACGTAGAATGCGCATACTTTGTAGATTCCATTTATGAAATAAAACACATTTTCTAAAAACTCATGTTTTTTACGAAATCATGTAAACCTTCTAGAAGCTGTGATTTTAAAAAACGGTGGAAGTAAGCTTTTCTTATTTCCGGACGCATGCGCAAACTATAGAAAGTCGTTATGACGTAGAATGTGCATCCTTATAGATTCCATTTATGAAATAAAACACATTTTCTAAAAACTCGTGTTTTTTAAGAAATCATGTAAACCTTCTAGAAGCTGTGATTTTAAAAAACGGTGGAAGTAAGCTTTTCTTATTTCCGGACGCATGCGCAAACTATAGAAAGTCGTTATAACGTAGAATGTGCATACTTTTTTTATTCTATTTATGAAATAAAACACATTTTCTAAAAACTGGTGTTTTTTAAGAAATCATGTAAACCTTGTAGAAGCTGTGATTTTAAAAAATGTGCAAACGCATGCGCAAACCATAGAGAGTCGTTATGACGTAGAATGTACATACTTTGTTGATTCCATTTAAGAAATAAAATACATTTTCTAAAAAGTCGTGTTTTTTAAGAAATCATGTAAACCTTCTAGAAGCTGTGATTTAAAAAAACGGGGGAAGTAAGCTTTTCTTATTTCCGGATGCATGCGCAAACTATAGAAAGTCGTTATGATGTAGAATGTGCATACTTTGTAGATTCCATTTATGAAATAAAACACATTTTCTAAAAACTCATGTTTTTTACGAAATCATGTAAACCTTCTAGAAGCTGTGATTTTAAAAAACGGTGGAAGTAAGCTTTTCTTATTTCCGGACGCATGCGCAAACTATAGAAAGTCGTTATGACGTAGAATGCGCATACTTTGTAGATTCCATTTATGAAATAAGACACATTTTCTAAAAACTCGTGTTTTTCACGGAATCATGTAAACCTTCTAGAAGCTGTGATTTTAAAAAACGGTGGAAGTAAGCTTTTCTTATTTCCGGACGCATGCGCAAACTATAGAAAGTCGTTATGACGTAGAATGTGCATACTTTGTTGATTCCATTTATGAAATAAAACACATTTTCTAAAAACTCGTGTGTTTTAAGAAATCATGTAAACCTTCTAGAAGCTGTGATTTTAAAAAACGGTGGAAGTAACCTTTTCTTATTTCCAGACGCATGCGCAAACTATAGAAAGTCGTTATGACGTAGAATGTGCATACTTCGTTGATTCTATTTATCAAATAAAACACATTTTCTAAAAACTGGTGTTTTTTAAGAAATCATGTAAACCTTCTAGAAGCTGTGATTTTAAAAAACGTCCAAACGCATGCGCAAACTATAGAAATCATGTAAACCTTCTAGAAGCTGTGATTTTAAAAAACGGGGGAAGTAAGCTTTTCTTATTTCCGGATGCATGCGCAAACTATAGAAAGTCGTTATGATGTAGAATGTGCATACTTTTTAGATTCCATTTATGAAATAAAACACATTTTCTAAAAACTCATGTTTTTTACGAAATCATGTAAACCTTCTAGAAGCTGTGATTTTAAAAAACGGTGGAAGTAACCTTTTCTTATTTCCGGACGCATGCGCAAACTATTGAAATTCGTTATGACGTAGAATGTGCATACTTTTTCAGATTCCATTTATGAAATAAAACACATTTTCTAAAAACTCGTGTTTTTTATGGAATCATGTAAACCTTCTAGAAGCTGTGATTTTAAAAAACGGTGGAAGTAAGCTTTTCTTATTACCGGATGCATGCGCAAACTATTGAAAGTCGTTATGACGTAGAATGTGCATACTTTGTTGATTCCATTTATGAAATAAAACACATTTTCTAAAAACTCGTGTTTTTTAAGAAATCATGTAAACCTTCTAGAAGCTGTGATTTTTAAAAATGGGGGAAGTAAGCTTTTCTTATTTCCAAACGCATGCGCAAACTATAGAAAGTCGTGATGACGTAGAATGTGCATACTTTGTTGATTCCATTGATGAAATAAAACACATTTTCTAAAAACTCGTGTTTTTTAAGAAATCATGTAAACCTTCTAGAAGCTGTGATTTTAAAAAACGGGGGAAGTAAGCTTTTCTTATTTCCAAATGCATGCGCAAACTATAGAAAGTCGTTATGACATAGAATGTGCATACTTTGTTGATTCCATTTGTGAAATGAAACACATTTTCTAAAAACTCGGGTTTTTCAAGAAATCATGTAAACCTTCTAGAAGCTGTGATTTTAAAAAACGGTGGAAGTAAGCTTTTCTTATTTCCGGACGCATGCGCAAACTATAGAAAGTCGTTATGACGTAGAATGTGCATACTTTGTTGATTCCATTTATGAAATAAAACACATTTTCTAAAAACTTGTGTTTTTTAAGAAATCATGTAAACCTTCTAGAAGCTGTGATTTTAAAAAACGGGGGAAGTAAGCTTTTCTTATTTCCAAACGCATGCGCAAACTATAGAAAGTCGTTATGACGTAGAATGTGCATACTTTGTTGATTCCATTTATGAAATAAAACACATTTTCTAAAAACTCGTGTTTTTTACGAAATCATGTAAACCTTCTAGAAGTTGTGATTTTAAAAAATGGTGGAAGTAAGCTTTTCTTATTTCCGGACGCATGCGCAAACTATAGAAAGTCGTTATGACGTAGAATGTGCATTCTTTGTTGATTGCATTTATGAAATAAAAAACATTTTCCAAAAACTCGTGTTTTTTAAGAAATGATATAAACCCTCTAGAAGCTGTGATTTGAAAAAACGGTGGAAGTAAGCTTTTCTTATTTCCGGACGCATGCGCAAACTATAGAAAGTCGTTATGACGTAGAATGTGCATACTTTGTAGATTCCATTTATTAAATAAAATGCAATTTCTAAAAACTCGTGTTTTTTACGAAATCTTGTAAACCTTCTAGAAGCTGTGATTTAAAAAAACGGTGGAAGTAAGCTTTTCTTATTTCCGGACGCATGCACAAACTATAGAAATAAGTTATGACGTAGAATGTGCATACTTTGTTGATTCCATTTATGAAATAAAACACATTTTCTAAAAACTCGTGTTTTTTAAGAAATCATGTAAACCTTCTAGAAGCTGTGATTTTAAAAAACGGGGGAAGTAAGCTTTTCTTATTTCCAGACGCATGCGCAAACTATAGAAAGTCGTTATGACGTAGAATGTTCATACTTTGTTGATTCCATTTATGAAATAAAACACATTTTTTAAAAACTCTTGTTTTTTAAGAAATCATGTAAACCTTCTAGAAGCTGTGATTTTAAAAAACGGGGGAAGTGAGCTTTTCTTATTTCCGGACGCATGCGCAAACTATAGAAATTCGTTATGATGTAGAATGTGCATACTTTGTAGATTCCATTTATCAAATAAAACACATTTTCTAAAAACTCTTGTTTTTTAAGAAATCATTTAAAACTTCTAGAAGCTGTGATTTGAAAAAACGGTGGAAATAAGCTTTTCTTATTTCCGGACGCATGCGCAAACTATAGAAAGTGGTTATGACGTAGAAAGTGCATACTTTGTTGATTCCATTTATGAAATAAAACACATTTTCTAAAAACTCAGGTTTTTTAAGAAATCATGTAAACCTTCTAGAAGCTGTGATTTTAAAAAATGGGGGAAGTAAGCTTTTCTTATTTCCGGAGGCATGCGCAAACTATAGAAAGTCGTTATGACGTAGAATGTGCATACTTTGTTGATTCCATTGATGAAATAAAACACATTTTCTGAAAACTCGTGTTTTGTAAGAAATCATGTAAACCTTATAGAAGCTGTGATTTTAAAAAATGGTGGAAGTAAGCTTTTCTTCTTTCCGGACGCATGCGCAAACTATAGAAAGTCGTTATGACGTAGAATGTGCATACTTTGTTGATTCCATTTATGAAATAAAACACATTTTCTAAAAACTCGTGTGTTTTAAGAAATCTTGTAAACCTTCTAGAAGCTGTGATTTAAGAAAACGGTGGAAGGAAGCTTTTCTTATTTCCGGACGCATGCACAAACTATAGAAATTCGTTATGACGTAGAATGTGCATACTTTGTTGATTCCATTTATCAAATAAAACACATTTTCTAAAAACTCGTGTTTTTTAAGAAATCATGTAAACCTTCTAGAAGCTGTGATTTTAAAAAACGGGGGAAGTAAGCTTTTCTTATTTCCAGACGCATGCGGAAACTATAGAAAGTCGTTATGACATAGAATGTGCATACTTTGTTGATTCCATTTATGAAATAAAACACATTTTCTAAAAACTCGTGTTTTTTAACAAATCATGTAAACCTTCTAGAAGCTGTGATTTAAAAAAACGGGGGAAGTAAGCTTTTCTTATTTCTGGACGCATTCGCAAATTATAGAAAGTCGTTATGACGTAGAATGTGCATACTTATTTGATTCCATTTATGAAATAAAACACATTTTCTAAAAACTCATGTTTTTTAAGATATCATGTAAACCTTCTTGAAGCTGTGATTTTAAAAAACGGGGGAAGTAAGCTTTTCTTATTTCCAAACGCATGCGCAAAGTATAGAAAGTCGTTATGACGTAGAATGTGCATACTTTGTTGATTCCATTTATGAAATAAAACGCATTTTCTAAAAACTCCTATTTTTTAAGAAATCATGTAAACCTTCTAGAAGCTGTGATTTTAAAAAACGAGGGAAGTAAGCTTTTCTTATTTCCGGACGCATGCGCAAACTATAGAAAGTCGTTATGACATAGAATGTGCATACTTTCTAGATTCCATTTATGAAATAAAGCACATTTTCTAAAAACTCGTGTTTTTTACGAAATCATGTAAACCTTCTAGAAGCTTTGATTTTAAAAAACGGTGGAAGTAAGCTTTTCTTATTTCCGGATGAATGTGTAAACTATAGAAAGTCGTTATGACATAGAATGCGCATACTTTGTTGATTCCATTTATGAAATAAGACACATTTTCTAAAAACTTGTGTTTTTTAAGAAATCATGTAAACCTTCTAGAAGCTGCGATTTTAAAAAACGGTGGAAGTAAGCTTTTCTTATATCCGGACGCATGCGCAAACTATAGAAATTCCTTATGACATAGAATGTGCATACTTTGTAGATTCAATTTATGAAATAAAACACATTTTCTAAAAACTCGTGTTTTTTACGAAATCATGTAAACCTTCTAGAAGCTGTGATTTTAAAAAACGGGGGAAGTAAGCTTTTCTTATTTCCGGACGCATTTGCAAACTATAGAAAGTCGTTATGAAGTAGAATGTGCATACTTTGATGATTCCATTTATGAAATAAAACACATTTTCTAAAAACTCGTGTTTTTTACGAAAACATGTAAACCTTCTAGAATCTGTGATTTTAAAAAATGGTGGAGGTAAGCTTTTCTTTTTTCCGGACACATGCGCAAACTATAGAAAGTCGTTATGATGTAGAATGTGCATACTTTGTAGATTCCATTTATGAAATAAAACACATTTTCCAAAAACTCGTGTTTTTTAAGAAATCATGTAAACCTTCTAGGATCTGTGATTTTAAAAAACGGGGGACGTAAGCTTTTCTTATTTCCAAACGCATGCGCAAACTATAGAAAGTCGTTATGACGTAGAATGTGCATACTTTGTTGATTCCATTTATGAAATAAAACACATTTTCTAAAAACTCGTGTTTTTTAAGAAATCATTTAAACCTTCTAGAAGCTGTGATTTTAAAAAATGGGGGAAGTAAGCTTTTCTCCTTTCCAAACGCGTGCGCAAACTATAGAAAGTCGTTATCACGTAGAATGTGCATACTTTGTAGATTCCATTTATGAAATAAAACACATTTTCTAAAAAGTCGTGTTTTTAAGAAATCATGTAAACCTTCTAGAAGCTGTGATTTTTAAAAATGGGGGAAGTAAGCTTTTCTTATTTCCAAACGCATGCGCAAACTATAGAAAGTCGTGATGACGTAGAATGTGCATACTTTGTTGATTCGATTGATGAAATAAAACACATTTTCTAAAAACTCGTGTTTTATAAGAAATCATGTAAACCTTCTAGAAGCTGTGATTTTAAAAAACGGGGGAAGTAAGCTTTTTTTATTTCCGGACGCATGCGCAAACTATAGAAAGTCGTTATGATGTAGAATGTGCATCCTTATAGATTCCATTTATGAAATAAAACACATTTTCTAAAAACTCGTGTTTTTTAAGAAATCATGTAAACCTTCTAGAAGCTGTGATTTTAAAAAACGGTGGAAGTAAGCTTTTCTTATTTCCGGACGCATGCGCAAACTATAGAAAGTCGTTATAACGTAGAATGTGCATACTTTTTTTATTCTATTTATGAAATAAAACACATTTTCTAAAAACTGGTGTTTCTTAAGAAATCATGTAAACCTTGTAGAAGCTGTGATTTTAAAAAACGTGCTAACGCATGCGCAAACCATAGAGAGTCGTTATGACGTAGAATGTGCATACTTTGTTGATTCCATTTAAGAAATAAAATACATTTTCTAAAAAGTCGTGTTTTTTAAGAAATCATGTAAACCTTCTAGAAGCTGTGATTTTAAAAAACGGGGGAAGTAAGCTTTTCTTATTTCCGGATGCATGCGCAAACTATAGAAAGTCGTTATGATGTAGAATGTGCATACTTTGTAGATACCATTTATGAAATAAAACACATTTTCTAAAAACTCATGTTTTTTACGAAATCATGTAAACCTTCTAGAAGCTGTGATTTTAAAAAACGGTGGAAGTAAGCTTTTCTTATTTCCGGACGCATGCGCAAACTATAGAAAGTCGTTATGACGTAGAATGCGCATACTTTGTAGATTCCATTGATGAAATAAGACACATTTTCTAAAAACTCGTGTTTTTCGCGGAATCATGTAAACCTTCTAGAAGCTGTGATTTTAAAAAACGGTGGAATTAAGCTTTTCTTATTTCCGGACGCATGCGCAAACTATAGAAAATCGTTATGACGTAGAATGTGCATACTTTGTTGATTCCATTTATGAAATAAAACACATTTTCTAAATACTTGTGTGTTTTAAGAAATCATGTAAACCTTCTAGAAGCTGTGACTTTAAAAAACGGTGGAAGTAACTTTTTCTTATTTCCAGACGCATGCGCAAACTATAGAAATTCGTTATGACGTAGAATGTGCATACTTCGTTGATTCTATTTATCAAATAAAACACATTTTCTAAAAACTGGTGTTTTTTAAGAAATCATGTAAACCTTCTAGAAGCTGTGATTTTAAAAAACGTCCAAACGCATGCGCAAACTATAGAAAGTCGTTATGACGTAGAATGTGCATACTTTCTTGATTCCATTTGTGAAATAAAACACATTTTCTAAAAAGTCATGTTTTTTAAGAAATCATGTAAACCTTCTAGAAGCTGTGATTTTAAAAAACGGGGGAAGTAAGCTTTTCTTATTTCCGGATGCATGCGCAAACTATAGAAAGTCGTTATGATGTAGAATGTGCATACTTTTTAGATTCCATTTATGAAATAAAACACATTTTCTAAAAACTCATGTTTTTTACGAAATCATGTAAACCTTCTAGAAGCTGTGATTTTAAAAAACGGTGGAAGTAACCTTTTCTTATTTCCGGACGCATGCGCAAACTATTGAAAGTCGTTATGACGTAGAATGTGCATACTTTGCAGATTCCATTTATGAAATAAAACACATTTTCTAAAAACTCGTGTTTTTTACGGAATCATGTAAACCTTCTAGAAGCTGTGATTTTAAAAAACGGTGGAAGTAAGCTTTTCTTATTTCCGGACGCATGCGAAACTATTGAAAGTCGTTATGACGTAGAATGTGCATACTTTGTTGATTCCATTTATGAAATAAAACACATTTTCTAAAAACTCGTGTTTTTTAAGAAATCATGTAAACCTTCTAGAAGCTGTGATTTTTAAAAATGGGGGAAGTAAGCTTTTCTTATTTCCAAACGCATGCGCAAACTATAGAAAGTCGTGATGACGTAGAATGTGCATACTTTGTTGATTCCATTGATGAAATAAAACACATTTTCTAAAAACTCGTGTTTTTTAAGAAATCATGTAAACCTTCTAGAAGCTGTGATTTTAAAAAACGGGGGAAGTAAGCTTTTCTTATTTCCAAACGCATGCGCAAACTATAGAAAGTCGTTATGACATAGAATGTCCATACTTTGTTGATTCCATTTGTGAAATGAAACACATTTTCTAAAAACTCGGGTTTTTCAAGAAATCATGTAAACCTTCTAGAAGCTGTGATTTTAAAAAACGGTGGAAGTAAGCTTTTCTTATTTCCGGACGCATGCACAAACTATAGAAAGTCGTTATGACGTAGAATGTGCATACTTTGTTGATTCCATTTATGAAATAAAACACATTTTCTAAAAACTTGTGTTTTTTAAGAAATCATGTAAACCTTCTAGAAGCTGTGATTTTAAAAAACGGGGGAAGTAAGCTTTTCTTATTTCCAAACGCATGCGCAAACTATAGAAAGTCGTTATGACGTAGAATGTGCATACTTTGTTGATTCCATTTATGAAATAAAACACATTTTCTAAAAACTCGTGTTTTTTACGAAATCATGTAAACCTTTTAGAAGTTGTGATTTTAAAAAATGGTGGAAGTAAGCTTTTCTTATTTCCGGACGCATGCGCAAACTATAGAAACTCGTTATGACGTAGAATGTGCATTCTTTGTTGATTCCATGTATGAAATAAAACACATTTTCCAAAAACTCGTGTTTTTTAAGAAATGATGTAAACCCTCTAGAAGCTGTGATTTTAAAAAACGGTGGAAGTAAGCTTTTCTTATTTCCGGACGCATGCGCAAACTATAGAAAGTCGTTATGACGTAGAATTTGCATACTTTGTAGATTCCATTTATTAAATAAAATACATTTTCTAAAAACTCGTGTTTTTTACGAAATCTTGTAAACCTTCTAGAAGCTGTGATTTAAAAAAACGGTGGAAGTAAGCTTTTCTTATTTCCGGACGCATGCACAAACTATAGAAATTCGTTATGACGTAGAATGTGCATACTTTGTTGATTCCATTTATGAAATAAAACACATTTTCTAAAAACTCGTGTTTTTTAAGAAATCATGTAAACCTTCTAGAAGCTGTCATTTTAAAAAACGGGGGAAGTAAGCTTTTCTTATTTCCAGACGCATGCGCAAACTATAGAAAGTCGTTATGACATAGAATGTGCATACTTTGTTGATTCCATTTATGAAATAAAACACATTTTCTAAAAACTCGTGTTTTTTAACAAATCATGTAAACCTTCTAGAAGCTGTGATTTTAAAAAACGGGGGAAGTAAGCTTTTCTTATTTCCGGACGCATGCACAAATTATAGAAAGTCGTTATGACGTAGAATGTGCATACTTTGTTGATTCCATTTATGAAATAAAACACATTTTCTAAAAACTCGTGTTTTTTAAGATATCATGTAAACCTTCTTGAAGCTGTGATTTTAAAAAACGGGGGAAGTAAGCTTTTCTTATTTCCAAACGCATGCGCAAACTATAGAAAGTCGTTATGACGTAGAATGTGCATACTTTGTTGATTCCATTTATGAAATAAAACGCATTTTCTAAAAACTCCTGTTTTTTAAGAAATCATGTAAACCTTCTAGAAGCTGTGATTTTAAAAAATGAGGGAAGTAAGCTTTTCTTATTTCCGGACGCATGCGCAAACTATAGAAAGTCGTTATGACATAGAATGTGCATACTTTGTAGATTCCATTTATGAAATAAAGCACATTTTCTAAAAACTCATGTTTTTTACGAAATCATGTAAACCTTCTAGAAGCTTTGATTTTAAAAAACGGTGGAAGTAAGCTTTTCTTATTTCCGGATGAATGTGTAAACTATAGAAAGTCGTTATGACATAGAATGCGCATACTTTGTTCATTCCATTTATGAAATAAGACACATTTTCTAAAAACTCGTGTTTTTTAAGAAATCATGTAAACCTTCTAGAAGCTGCGATTTTAAAAAACGGTGGAAGTAAGCTTTTCTTATTTCCGGACGCATGCGCAAACTATAGAAATTCCTTATGACATAGAATGTGCATACTTTGTAGATTCAATTTATGAAATAAAACACATTTTCTAAAAACTCGTGTTTTTTACGAAATCATGTAAACCTTCTAGAAGCTGTGATTTTAAAAAACGGGGGAAGTAAGCTTTTCTTATTTCCGGACTCATGTGCAAACTATAGAAAGTCGTTATGAAGTAGAATGTGCATACTTTGATGATTCCATTTATGAAATAAAACACTTTTCTAAAAACTCGTGTTTTTTACGAAAACATGTAAACCTTCTAGAATCTGTGATTTTAAAAAATTGTGGAGGTAAGCTTTTCTTTTTTCCGGACGCATGCGCAAACTATAGAAAGTCATTATGATGTAGAATGTGCATACTTTGGAGATTCCATTTATGAAATAAAACACATTTTCTAAAAACTCGTGTTTTTTAAGAAATCATGTAAACCTTCTAGAAGCTGTGATTTTAAAAAACGGGGGACGTAAGCTTTTCTTATTTCCAAACGCATGCGCAAACTATAGAAAGTCGTTATGACGTAGAATGTGCATACTTTGTTGATTCCATTTATGAAATAAAATACATTTTCTAAAAACTCGTGTTTTTTAAGAAATCATTTAAACCTTCTAGAAGCTGTGATTTTAAAAAACGGGGGAAGTAAGCTTTTCTCCTTTCCAGACGCGTGCGCAAACTCTAGAAAGTCGTTATCACGTAGAATGTGCATACTTTGTAGATTCCATTTATGAAATAAAACACATTTTCTAAAAAGTCGTGTTTTTAAGAAATCATGTAAACCTTCTAGAAGCTGTGATTTTTAAAAATGGGGGAAGTAAGCTTTTCTTATTTCCAAACGCATGCGCAAACTATAGAAAGTCGTGATGACGTAGAATGTGCATACTTTGTTGATTCCATTGATGAAATAAAACACATTTTCTAAAAAATCGTGTTTTTTAAGAAATCATGTAAACCTTCTTGAAGCTGTGATTTTAAAAAACGGGGGAAGTAAGCTTTTCTTATTTCCGGACGCATGCGCAAACTATAGAAAGTCGTTATGACGTAGAATGTGCATACTTTGTACATTCCATTTACGAAATAAAACACATTTTCTAAAAACTCGTGTTTTTTAAGAAATCATGTAAACCTTCTAGAAGTTGTGATTTTAAAAAACGGTGGAAGTAAGCTTTTCTTATTTCCGGACGCATGCGCAAACTATAGAAAGTCGTTATAACGTAGAATGTGCATACTTTTTTTATTCTATTTATGAAATAAAACACATTCTCTAAAAACTGGTGTTTTTTAAGAAATCATGTAAACCTTGTAGAAGCTGTGATTTTAAAAAACGTGCAAATGCATGCGCAAACCTTAGAGAGTCGTTATGACATAGAATGTGCATACTTTGTTGATTCCATTTAAGAAATAAAATACATTTTCTAAAAAGTCGTGTTTTTTAAGAAATCATGTAAACCTTCTAGAAGCTGTGATTTTAAAAAACGGGGGAAGTAAGCTTTTCTTATTTGCGGATGCATGCGCAAACTATAGAAAGTCAATATGATGTAGAATGTGCATACTTTGTAGATTCCATTTATGAAATAAAACACATTTTCTAAAAACTCATGTTTTTTACGAAATCATGTAAACCTTCTAGAAGCTGTGATTTTAAAAAACGGTGGAAGTAAGCTTTTCTTATTTCCGGACGCATGCGCAAACTATAGAAAGTCGTTATGACGTAGAATGCGCATACTTTGTAGATTCCATTTATGAAATAAGACACATTTTCTAAAAACTCGTGTTTTTCACGGAATCATGTAAACCTTCTAGAAGCTGTG
Source organism: Larix kaempferi (assembly GCA_027924585.1). NCBI lineage: Eukaryota > Viridiplantae > Streptophyta > Pinopsida > Pinales > Pinaceae > Larix > Larix kaempferi. The sequence goes on from BSBM01000217.1 coordinate 41,852,802, forward strand.
ATTTTAAAAAACGGTGGAAGTAAGCTTTTCTTATTTCCGGACGCATGCGCAAGCTATAGAAAGTCGTTATGACGTAGAATGTGCATACTTTGTTGATTCCATTTATGAAATAAAACACATTTTCTAAAAACTCGTGTGTTTTAAGAAATCATGTAAACCTTCTAGAAGCTGTGACTTTAAAAAACGGTGGAAGTAACCTTTTCTTATTTCCAGACGCATGCGCAAACTATAGAAAGTTGTTATGACGTAGAATGTGCATACTTCGTTGATTCTATTTATCAAATAAAACACATTTTCTAAAAACTGGTGTTTTTTAAGAAATCATGTAAACCTTCTAGAAGCTGTGATTTTAACAAACGTCCAAACGCATGCGCAAACTATAGAAAGTCATTATGACATAGAATGTGCATACTTTGTTGATTCCATTTGTGAAATAAAACACATTTTCTAAAAAGTCGTGTTTTTTAAGAAACCATATAAACCTTCTAGAAGCTGTGATTTTAAAAAATGGGGGAAGTAAGCTTTTCTTATTTCCGGATGCATGCGCAAACTATAGAAAGTCGTTATGATGTAGAATGTGCATACTTTTTAGATACCATTTATGAAATAAAACACATTTTCTAAAAACTCATGTTTTTTACAAAATCATGTAAACCTTCTAGAAGCTGTGATTTTAAAAAATGGTGGAAGTAACCTTTTCTTATTTCCGGACGCATGCGCAAACTATTGAAAGTCGTTATGATGTAGAATGTGCATACTTTGCAGATTCCATTTATGAAATAAAACACATTTTCTAAAAAATCGTGTTTTTTACAGAATCATGTAAACCTTCTAGAAGCTGTGATTTTAAAAAACGGGGGAAGTAAGCTTTTCTTATTTCCAAACGCATGCGCAAACTATAGAAAGTCGTTATGACGTAGAATGTGCATACTTTGTTGATTCCATTTATGAAATAAAACACATTTTCTAAAAACTCGTGTTTTTTACGAAATCATGTAAACCTTCTAGAAGTTGTGATTTTAAAAAATGGTGGAAGTAAGCTTTTCTTATTTCCGGACGCATGCGCAAACTATAGAAAGTCGTTATGATGTAGAATGTTCATTCTTTGTTGATTCCATTTATGAAATAAAACACATTTTCCAAAAACTCGTGTTTTTTAAGAAATGATGTAAACCCTCTAGAAGCTGTGATTTTAAAAAATGGTGGAAGTAAGCTTTTCTTATTTCCGGACGCATGCGCAAACTATAGAAAGTCGTTATGACGTAGAATGTGCATACTTTGTAGATTCCATTTATTAAATAAAATACATTTTCTAAAAACTCGTGTTTTTTACGAAATCTTGTAAACCTTCTAGAAGCTGTGATTTAAAAAAACGGTGGAAGTAAGCTTTTCTTATTTCCGGACGCATGCACAAACTATAGAAATTCGTTATGACGTAGAATGTGCATACTTTGTTGATTCCATTTATGAAATAAAACACATTTTCTAAAAACTCGTGTTTTTTAAGAAATCATGTAAACCTTCTAGAAGCTGTGATTTTAAAAAACGGGGGAAGTAAGCTTTTCTTATTTCCAGACGCATGCGCAAACTATAGAAAGTCGTTATGACATAGAATGTGCATACTTTGTTGATTCCATTTATGAAATAAAACACATTTTCTAAAAACTCGTGTTTTTTAACAAATCATGTAAACCTTCTAGAAGCTGTGATTTTAAAAAACGGGGGAAGTAAGCTTTTCTTATTTCCAAACGCATGCGCAAACTATAGAAAGTCGTTATGACGTAGAATGTGCATACTTTGTTGATTCCATTTATGAAATAAAACGCATTTTGTAAAAACTCCTGTTTTTTAAGAAATCACGTAAACCTTTTAGAAGCTGTGATTTTAAAAAACGAGGGAAGTAAGCTTTTCTTATTTCCGGACGCATGCGCACACTATAGAAAGTCGTTATGACATAGAATGTGCATACTTTGTAGATTCTATTTATGAAATAAAGCACATTTTCTAAAAACTCGTGTTTTTTACGAAATCATGTAAACCTTCTAGAAGCTTTGATTTTAAAAAACGGTGGAAGTAAGCTTTTCTTATTTCCGGATGAATGTGTAAACTATAGAAAGTCGTTATGACATAGAATGCGCATACTTTGTTGATTCCATTTATGAAATAAGACACATTTTCTAAAAACTCGTGTTTTTTAAGAAATCATGTAAACCTTCTAGAAGCTGCGATTTTAAAAAACGGTTGAAGTAAGCTTTTCTTATTTCCGGAAGCATGCGCAAACTATAGAAAGTCCTTATGACGTAGAATGTACATACTTTGTTGATTGCATTTATGAAATAAAACACATTTTCTAAAAACTCCTGTTTTTTCGGAAATCATGTAAACCTTCTAGAAGCTGTGTTTTTAAAAAACGGGGGAAGTAAGCTTTTCTTATTTCCAAACGCATGTGCAAACTATAGAAAGTCGTTATGACGTAGAATGTGCATACTTTGTTGATTCCATTGATGAAATAAAACACATTTTCTAAAAACTCGTGTTTTTTACGAAATCATGTAAACCTTCTAGTAGCTGTGATTTCAAAAAAATGGTGGAAGTAAGCTTTTCTTATTTCCGGACGCATGCGCACACTATAGAAATTCGTTATGACGTAGAATGTGCATACTTTGTAGATTCCATTTATGAAATAAAACACATTTTCTTAAAACTCGTGTTTTTTACGAAATCATGTAAACCTTCTAGAAGCTGTGATTTTAAAAAACGGTGGAAGTAAGCTTTTCTTATTTCCGGACGCATCCGCAAACTATAGAAATTCGTTATTTCGTAGAATGTGCATACTTTGTTGATTCTATTTATGAAATAAAACACATTTTCTAAAAACTGGTGTTTTTTAAGAAATCATGTAAACCTTGTAGAAGCTGTGATTTTAAAAAACGTCCAAACGCGTGCGCAAACTATAGAAAGTCGTTATGACGTAGAATGTGCATACTTTGTTGATTCCATTTATGAAATAAAACACATTTTCTAAAAAGTCGTGTTTTTTACGAAATCATGTAAACCTTCTAGAAGCTGTGATTTTAAAAAACGGGGGAAGTAAGCTTTTCTTATTTCCGGATGCATGCGCAAACTATAGAAAGTCGTTATGATGTAGAATGTGCATACTTTGTAGATTCCATTTATGAAATAAAACACATTTTCTAAAAACTCGTGTTTTTTAGGAAATCATGTAAACCTTCTAGAAGCTGTGTTTTTAAAAAACGGGGGAAGTAAGCTTTTCTTATTTCCAAACGCATGCGCAAACTATAGAAAGTCGTTATGACGTAGAATGTGCATACTTTGTTGATTCCATTTATGAAATAAAACACATTTTCTAAAAACTCATGTTTTTTAAGAAATCATGTAAACCTTCTAGAAGCTGTGATTTTAAAAAACGGTGGAAGTAACCTTTTCTTATTTCTGGACGCATGCGCAAACTATAGAAAGTCGTTATGACGTAGAATGTGCATACTTTGTTGATTCTATTTATCAAATAAAACACATTTTCTAAAAACTGGTGTTTTGCAAGAAATCATGTAAACCTTCTAGAAGCTGTGATTTTAAAAAATGTCCAAACACATGCGCAAACTATAGAAAGTCGTTATGACGTAGAATGTGCATACTTTGTTGATTCCATTTATCAAATAAAACACATTTTCTAAAAAGTCATGTTTTTTAAGAAATCATGTAAACCTTCTAGAAGCTGTGATTTTAAAAAACGGTGGAAGTAAGCTTTTCTTTTTTCCAGATGCATGAGCAAACTATAGAATGTCGTTATGATGTAGAATTTGCATACTTTGTAGATTCCATTTATGAAATAAAACACATTTTCTAAAAACTCATGTTTTTTACGAAATCATGTAAACCTTCTAGAAGCTGTGATTTTAAAAAACGGTGGAAGTAACCTTTTCTTATTTCCGGACGCATGCGCAAACAATAGAAAGTCGTTATGACGTAGAATGTGCATACTTTGTAGATTCCATTTATGAAATAAAACACATTTTCTAAAAACTCGTGTTTTTTACGGAATCATGTAAACCTTCTAGAAGCTGTGATTTTAAAAAACGGTGGAAGTAAGCTTTTCTTATTTCCAGATGCATGCGCAAACTATAGAAAGTCCTTATGACGTAGAATGTGCATACTTTGTTGATTCCATTTATGAAATAAAACACATTTTCTAAAAACTCGTGTTTTTTAAGAAATCATGTAAACCTTCTAGAAGCTGTGATTTTAAAAAACGGTGGAAGTAACATTTTCTTATTTCCGGACGCATGCGCAAACTATAGAAATTCGTTATGACGTAGAATGTGCATACTTTTTTGATTCCATTTATGAAATAAAACACATTTTCTAAAAACTCGTGTTTTTTAAGAAATCATGTAAACCTTCTAGAAGCTGTGATTTTAAAAAAGGGGGGAAGTAAGCTTTTCTTATTCCCAAACGCATGCGCAAACTATAGAAAGTCGTTATGATGTAGAATGTGCATACTTTGTAGATTCCATTTATGAAATAAAGCACATTTTCTAAAAAGTCATGTTTTTTACGAAATCATGTAAACCTTCTAGAAGCTGTGATTTTAAAAAACGGTGGAAGTAACCTTTTCTTATTTCCGGACGCATGCGCAAACTATAGAAAGTCGTTATGACGTAGAATGTGCATACTTTGTAGATTCCATTTATGAAATAAAACACATTTTCTAAAAACTCGTGTTTTTTACAGAATCATGTAAACCTTCTAGAAGCTGTGATTTTAAAAACGGTGGAAGTAAGCTTTTCTTATTTCCGGACGCATGCGCAAACTATAGAAAGTCGTTATGACGTAGAATGTGCATACTTTCTTGATTCCATTTATGAAATAAAACACATCTTCTAAAAACTCGTGTTTTTTAAGAAATCATGTAAACCTTCTAGAAGCTGTGATTTTAAAAAACGGGGGAAGTAAGCTTTTCTTATTTCCAAACGCATGCGCAAACTATAGAAATTCGTTATGACATAGAATGTGCATACTTTGTTGATTCCATTTCTGAAATAAAACACATTTTCTAAAAACTCGTGTTTGTTAAGAAATCATGTAAACCTTCTAGAAGCTGTGATTTTAAAAAATGGGGGAAGTAAGCTTTTCTTATTTCCGGAGGCATGCGCAAACTATAGAAAGTCGTTATGACGTAGAATGTGCATACTTTGTTGATTCCCTTTATGAAATAAAACACATTTTCTAAAAACTCGTGTTTTGTAAGAAATCATGTAAACCTCTAGAAGCTGTGATTTTAAAAAACGGGGGAAGTAAGCTTTTCTTATTTCCAAATGCATGCGCAAACTATAGAAAGTCATTATGACGTAGAATGTGCATACTTTGTTGATTCCATTTATGAAATAAAACACATTTTCTAAAAACTCATGTTTTTTGAGAAATCATGTAAACCTTCTAGAAGCTGTGATTTTAAAAAAAGGGGGAAGTGAGCTTTTCTTATTTCCGGACGCATGCGCAAACTATAGAAAGTCGTTATGATGTAGAATGTGCATACTTTGTAGATTCCATTTATCAAATAAAACACATTTTCTAAAATCTCGTGTTTTTTAAGAAATCATTTAAACCTTCTAGAAGCTACGATTTTAAAAAACGGTGGAAGTAAGCTTTTCTTCTTTCCGGACGCATGCGCAAACTATATAAAGTCGTTATGACGTAGAAAGTGCATACTTTGTTGATTCCATTTATGAAATAAAACACATTTTCTAAAAACTCAGGTTTTTTAAGAAATCATGTAAACCTTCTAGAAGCTGTGATTTTAAAAAACGGTGGAAGTAAGCTTTTCTTATTTCCGGACGCATGCGCAAACTATAGAAAGTCGTTATGACGTAGATTGTGCATACTTTGTTGATTCCATTTATGAAATATAACACATTTTCTAAAAACTCGTGTTTTTTAAGAAATCATGTAAACCTTCTAGAAGCTGTGATTTTAAAAAACGGGGGAAGTAAGCTTTCTTAATTCCAAACGCATGCGCAAACTATAGAAAATCGTTATGATGTAGAATGTGCATACTTTGTTGATTCCATTTATGAAATAAAACAGATTTTCTAAAAAATCGTGTTCTTTACGAAATCATGTAAACCTTCTAGAAGCTGTGATTTTAAAAAACGGTGGATGTAAGCTTTTCTTATTTCCGGACGCATGCGCGAACTATAGAAAGTCGTTATGACGTAGAATGTGCATTCTTTGTTGATTCCATTTATGAAATAAAACACATTTTCTAAAAACTCGTGTTTTTTACGAAATGATGTAAACCCTCTAGAAGCTGTGATTTTAAAAAATGGTGGAAGGAAGCTTTTCTTATTTCCGGACGCATGCGCAAACTATAGAAAGTCGTTATGACGTAGAATGTGCATACTTTGTAGATTCCATTTATTAAATAAAATACATTTTCTAAAAACTCGTGTTTTTTACGAAATCTTGTAAACCTTCTAGAAGCTGTGATTTTAAAAAACGGTGGAAGTAAGCTTTTCTTATTTCCGGACGCATGCGCAAACTATAGAAAGTCGTTATGACATAGAATGTGCATACTTTGTTGATTCCATTTATGAAATAAAACACATTTTCTAAAAACTCGTGTTTTTTAACAAATCATGTAAACCTTCTAGAAGCTGTGATTTTAAAAAACGGTGGAAGTAAGCTTTTCTTATTTCCGGACGCATGCACAAACTATAGAAAGTCGTCATGACATAGAATGTGCATACTTTGTTGATTCCATTTATGAAATAAACACATTTTCTAAAAACTCGTGTTTTTTAACAAATCATGTAAACCTTCTAGAAGCTGTGATTTTAAAAAACGGGGGAAGTAAGCTTTTCTTATTTCTGGACGCATGCGCAAACTATAGAAAGTCGTTATGACATAGAATGTGCATACTTTGTAGATTCCATTTATGAAATAAAGCACATTTTCTAAAAACTCGTGTTTTTCACGAAATCATGTAAACCTTCTAGAAGCTGTGATTTAAAAAAACGGTGGAATTAAGCTGTTCTTATTTCCAGATGCATGCGCAAACTATAGAAAGTCGTTATGACATAGAATGTGCATACTTTGTTGATTCCATTTATGAAATAAAACACATTTTCTAAAAACTCGTGTTTTTTAACAAATCATGTAAACCTTCTAGAAGTTGTGATTTTAAAAAACGGTGGAAGTAAGCTTTTCTTATTTCCGGACGCATGCGCAAACTATAGAAAGTCGTTATGATATAGAATGTGCATACTTTGTTGATTCCATTTATGAAATAAACACATTTTTTAAAAACTCATGTTTTTTAACAAATCATGTAAACCTTCTAGAAGCTGTGATTTTAAAAAACGGTGGAATTAAGGTTTTCTTATTTCCGGACGCATGCGCAAACTATAGAAAGTCGTTATGACATAGAATGTGCATACTTTGTTGATTCCACTTATGAAATAAACACATTTTCTAAAAACTCCTGTTTTTTAGGAAATCATGTAAACCTTCTAGAAGCTATGTTTTTAAAAAACAGGGGAAGTAAGCTATGCTTATTTCCAAACGCATGCGCAAACTATAGAAAGTCGTTATGACATAGAATGTGCATAATTTGTTGATTCCATTTATGAAATAAAACACATTTTCTAATAACTCGTGTTTTTTGCGAAATCATGTAAACCTTCTAGAAGCTGTGATTTTAAAAACGGGGGAAGTAAGCTTTTCTTATTTCCAAACGCATGAGCAAACTATAGAAAGTCGTTATGACGTAGAATGTGCATACTTTGTAGATTCCATTTATGAAATAAAACACATTTTCTAATAACTTGTGTTTTTTACGAAATCATGTAAACCTTCTAGAAGCTGTGATTTTAAATCCGGGGGAAGTAAGCTTTTCTTATTTCCGGACGCATGCGCAAACTATAGAAAGTCGTTATGACATAGAATGTGCATACTTTGTTGATTCCATTTATGAAATAAACACATTTTCTAAAAACTCATGTTTTTTATGAAATCATGTAAACCTTCTAGAAGCTGTGATTTTAAAAAACGAGGGAAGTAAGCTTTTCTTGTTTCCGGACGCATGCGCAAACTATAGAAAGTCGTTATGACATAGAATATGCATACTTTGTAGATTCCATTTATGAAATAAAGCACATTTTCTAAAAACTCGTGTTTTTTACGAAATCATGTAAACCTTCTAGAAGTCGTGATTTTAAAAAACGGTGGAAGTAAGCTTTTCTTATTTCCGGATGAATGTGCAAACTATAGAAAGTCGTTATGACATAGAATGTGCATACTTTGTTGATTCCATTTATGAAATAAGACACATTTTCTAAAAACTCGTGTTTTTTAAGAAATCATGTAAACCTTCTAGAAGCTGTGATTTTAAAAAATGGTGGAAGTAAGCTTTTCTTATTTCCGGACGCATGCGCAAACTATAGAAAGTCCTTATGACGTAGAATGTGCATACTTTGTTGATTCCATTTATGAAATAAAACACATTTTCCTAAAACTCCTGTTTTTTAGGAAATCATGTAAACCTTCTAGAAGCTATGTTTTTAAAAAACAGGGGAAGTAAGCTATGCTTATTTCCAAACGCATGCGCAAACTATAGAAAGTGGTTATGACGTAGAATGTGCATACTTTGTTGATTCCATTTATGAAATAAAACACATTTTCTAATAACTCGTGTTTTTTACGAAATCATGTAAACCTTCTAGAAGCTGTGATTTTAAAAACGGGGGAAGGAAGGTTTTCTTATTTCCAAACGCATGAGAAAACTATAGAAAGTCGTTATGACGTAGAATGTGCATACTTTGTAGATTCCATTTATGAAATAAAACACATTTTCTAATAACTCGTGTTTTTTACGAAATCATGTAAACCTTCTAGAAGCTGTGATTTTAAATCCGGGGGAAGTAAGCTTTTCTTATTTCCGGACGCATGCGCAAACTATAGAAAGTCGTTATGACGTAGAATGTGCATACTTTGTAGATTCCATTTATGAAATAAAACACATTTTCTAAAAACTCGTGTTTTTTACGGAATCATGTAAACCTTCTAGAAGCTGTGATTTTAAAAAACGGTGGAAGTAAGCTTTTCTTATTTCCAGATGCATGCGCAAACTATAGAAAGTCGTTATGACGTAGAATGTGCATACTTTGTAGATTCCATTTATGAAATAAAACACATTTTCTAAAAACTCGTGTTTTTTAAGATATCATGTAAACCTTCTTGAAGCTGTGATTTTAAAAAACGGGGGAAGTAAGCTTTTCTTATTTCCAAACGCATCCGCAAACTATAGAAAGTCGTTATGACGTAGAATGTGCATACTTTGTTGATTCCATTTATGAAATAAAACACATTTTCTAAAAACTCATGTTTTTTAAGAAATCATGTAAACCTTCTAGAAGCTGTGATTTTAAAAAACGGGGGAAGTAAGCTTTTCTTATTTCCGGACGCATGCACAAACTATAGAAAGTCGTTATGACGTAGAATGTGCATACTTTGTAGATTCCATTTATGAAATAAAGCACATTTTCTAAAAACTCATGTTTTTTACGAAATCATGTAAACCTTCTAGAAGCTGTGATTTTAAAAAACGGTGGAAGTAAGCTTTTCTTATTTCCGGACGAATGTGCAAACTATAGAAAGTCGTTATGACATAGAATGTGCATATTTTAAGAAATGGTGGAAGTAAGCTTTTCTTATTTCCGGACTAATGTGCAAACTATAGAAAGTCGTTATGACATAGAATGTGCATACTTTGTTGATTCCATTTATGAAATAAGACACATTTTCTAAAAACTCGTGTTTTTTAAGAAATCATGTAAACCTTCTAGAAGCTGTGATTTTAAAAAACGGGTGAAGTAAGCTTTTCTTATTTCCGGACGCATGCGAAAACTATAGAAAGTCCTTATGACGTAGAATGTGGATACTTTGTTGATTCCATTTATGAAATAAAACACATTTTCTAAAAACTCGTGTTTTTTAGGAAATCAAGTAAACCTTCTAGAAGCTGTGTTTTTAAAAAACGGGGGAAGTAAGCTTTTCTTATTTCCAAACGCATGCGCAAACTATAGAAAATCGTTATGACGTAGAATGTGCATACTTTGTTGATTCCATATATGAAATAAAACACATTTTCTAAAAACTCATGTTTTTTACGAAATCATGTAAACCTTCTAGTAGCTGTGATTTCAAAAAAACGGTGGAAGTAAGCTTTTCTTATTTCCGGACGCATGCGCACACTATAGAAATTCGTTATGACGTAGAATGTGCATACTTTGTAGATTCCATTTATCAAATAAAACATATTTTCTAAAAACTCGTGTTTTTTAAGAAACCATTTAAACCTTCTAGAAGCTGTGATTTTAAAAAACGGTGGAAGTAAGCTTTTCTTATTTCCAAACGCATGCGCAAACTATAGAAAATCGTTATGACGTAGAATGTGCATACTTTGTTGATTCCATTTATGAAATAAAACACATTTTCTAAAAACTCATGTTTTTTACGAAATCATGTAAACCTTCTAGTAGCTGTGATTTCAAAAAAACGGTGGAAGTAAGCTTTTCTTATTTCCGGACGCATGCGCACACTATAGAAATTCGTTATGACGTAGAATGTGCATACTTTGTAGATTCCATTTATCAAATAAAACATATTTTCTAAAAACTCGTGTTTTTTAAGAAATCATTTAAACCTTCTAGAAGCTATGATTTTAAAAAACGGTGGAAGTAAGCTTTTCTTATTTCTGGACGCATGCGCAAACTATAGAAAGTCGTTATGACGTAGAATTTGAATACTTTGTTGATTCCATTTGTGAAATAAAACGCATTTTCTAAAAACTCGTGTTTTTTAAGAAATCATGTAAACCTTCTAGAAGCAATGATTTTAAAAAATGGGGGAAGAAAGCTTTTCTTATTTCCGGACGCATGCTCAAACTATAGCAAGTCATTATGACGTAGAATCTGCATACTTTGTAGATTCCATTTATGAAATAAAACACATTTTCTAATAACTCATGTTTTTTACGAAATCATGTAAACCTTCTATAAGCTGTGATTTTAAAAACGGGTGAAGTAAGCTTTTCTTATTTCCAAACGCATGAGCAAACTATAGAAAGTCGTTATGACGTAGAATGTGCATACTTTGTAGATTCCATTTATGAAATAAAACACATTTTCTAATAACTCGTGTTTTTTACGAAATCATGTAAACCTTCTAGAAGCTGTGATTTTAAATCCGGGGGAAGTAAGCTTTTCTTATTTCCGGACGCATGCGAAAACTATAGAAAGTCCTTATGAAGTAGAATGTGCATACTTTGTTGATTCCATTTATGAAATAAAACACATTTTCTAAAAACTCGTGTTTTTTAGGAAATCAAGTAAACCATTCTAGAAGCTGTGTTTTTAAAAAACGGGGGAAGTAAGCTTGTCTTATTTCCAAACGCATGCGCAAACTATAGAAAATCGTTATGACGTAGAATGTGCATACTTTGTTGATTCCATTTATGAAATAAAACACATTTTCTAAAAACTCATGTTTTTTACGAAATCATGTAAACCTTCTAGTAGCTGTGATTTCAAAAAAATGGTGGAAGTAAGCTTTTCTTATTTCCGGATGCATGCGCACACTATAGAAATTCGTTATGACGTAGAATGTGCATACTTTGTAGATTCCATTTATCAAATAAAACATATTTTCTAAAAACTCGTGTTTTTTAAGAAATCATTTAAACCTTCTAGAAGCTGTGATTTTAAAAAACGGTGGAAGTAAACTTTTCTTATTTCCGGACGCATGCGCAAACTATAGAAAGTTGTTATGACGTAGAATGTGCATACTTTGTTGATTCCATTTGTGAAATAAAACACATTTTCTAAAAACTCGTGTTTTTTAAGAAATCATGTAAACCTTCTAGAAGCTATGATTTTAAAAAACGGGGGAAGTAAGCTTTTCTTATTTCCGGACGCATGCTCAAACTATAGCAAGTCATTATGACGTAGAATCTGCATACTTTGTAGATTCCATTTATGAAATAAAACACATTTTCTAATAACTCGTGTTTTTTACGAAATCATGTAAACCTTCTATAAGCTGTGATTTCAAAAACGGGTGAAGTAAGCTTTTCTTATTTCCAAACGCATGAGCAAACTATAGAAAGTCGTTATGACGTAGAATGTGCACACTTTGTAGATTCCATTTATGAAATAAAACACATTTTCTAATAACTCGTGTTTTTTACGAAATCATGTAAACCTTCTAGAAGCTGTGATTTTAAATCCGGGGGAAGTAAGCTTTTCTTTTTTTCGGAAGCATGCGCAAACTATAGAAAGTCGTTATGACGTAGAATGTGCATACTTTGTAGATTACATTTATGAAATAAAACACATTTTCTAAAAACTCGTGTTTTTTACGAAATCATGTAAACCTTCTAGAAGCTGTGATTTCAAAAAACGGTGGAAGTAAGCTTTTCTTATTTCCGGACGCATGCTCAAACTATAGGAAGTCGTTATGACGTAAGAAGTGCATACTTTGTAGATTCCATTTATGAAATAAACACATTTTCTAAAAACTCATGTTTTTTAACAAATCATGTAAACCTTCTAGAAGCTGTGATTTTAAAAAACGGTGGAAGTAAGCTTTTCTTATTTCCGGACGCATGCGCAAACTATAGAAAGTCGTTATGACATAGAATGTGCATACTTTGTTGATTCCATTTATGAAATAAACACATTTTCTAAAAACTCATGTTTTTTAAGAAATCATGTAAACCTTCTAGAAGCTGTGATTTTAAAAAACGAGGGAAGTAAGCTTTTCTTATTTCCGGACGCATGCGCAAACTATAGAAAGTCGTTATGACATAGAATATGCATACTTTGTAGATTCCATTTATGAAATAAAGCACATTCTCTAAAAACTCGTGTTTTTTACGAAATCATGTAAACCTTCTAGAAGCTGTGATTTTAAAAAACGGTGGAAGTAAGCTTTTCTTATTTCCGGATGAATGTGCAAACTATAGAAAGTCGTTATGACATAGAATGTGCATACTTTGTTGATTCCATTTATGAAATAAGACACATTTTCTAAAAACTCGTGTTTTTTAAGAAATCATGTAAAACTTCTAGAAGCTGTGATTTTAAAAAACGGTGGAAGTAAGCTTTTCTTATTTCCGGACGCATGCGCAAATTATAGAAAGTCCTTATGACGTAGAATGTGCATACTTTGTTGATTCCATTTATGAAATAAAACACATTTTCTAAAAACTCCTGTTTTTTAGGAAATCATGTAAACCTTCTAGAAGCTATGTTTTTAAAAAGCAGGGGAAGTAAGCTATGCTTATTTCCAAACACACGCGCAAACTATAGAAAGTCGTTATGACGTAGAATGTGCATACTTTGTTGATTCCATTTATGAAATAAAACAAACTTTCTAAAAACTCGTGTTTTTTACAAAATCATGTAAACCTTCTAGTAGCCGTGATTTAAAAAAAACGGTGGAAGTAAGCTTTTCTTATTTCCGGACGCATGCGCACACTATAGAAATTCGTTATGACGTAGAATGTGCATACTTTGTAGATTCCATTTATGAAATAAAACACATTTTCTTAAAACTCGTGTTTTTTACAAAATCATGTAAACCTTCTAGAAGCTGTGATTTTAAGAAACAGTGGAAGTAAGCTTTTCTTATTTCCAGACGCATGCGCAAACTATAGAAAGTCGTTATGACGTAGAATGTGCATACTTTTTTTATTCTATTTATGAAATAAAACACATTTTCTAAAAACTCGTGTTTTCTAAGAAATCATGTAAACCTTGTAGAAGCTGTGATTTTAAAAAACGGTGGAAGTAAGCTTTTCTTATTTCCGGACGCATGCGCACACTATAGAAATTCGTTATGACGTAGAATGTGCATACTTTGTAGATTCCATTTATGAAATAAAACACATTCTCTTAAAACTCGTGTTTTTTACGAAATCATGTAAACCTTCTAGAAGTTGTGATTTTAAAAAACGGTGGAAGTAAGCTTTTCTTATTTCCGGACGCATGGGCAAACTATAGAAAGTCGTTATGACGTAGAATGTGCATACTTTGTTGATTCTATTTATGAAATAAAACACATTTTCTAAAAATGGTGTTTTTTAAGAAATCACGTATACCTTGTAGAAGCTGTGATTTTAAAAAACGGTGGAAGTAAGCTTTTCTTATTTCCGGACGCATGCGTACACTATAGAAATTCGTTATGACGTAGAATGTGCATACTTTGTAGATTCCATTTATAAATAAAATACATTTTCTAAAAACTCGTGTTTTTTACGAAATCTTGTAAACCTTCTAGAAGCTGTGATTTTAAAAAACGGTGGAAGTAAACTTTTCTTATTTCCGGACGCATGCGAAAACTATAGAAAGTCGTTATGACATAGAATGTGCATACTTTGTTGATTCCATTTATGAAATAAAACACATTTTCAAAAAACTCGTGTTTCTTAACAAATCATGTAAACCTTCTAGAAGCTGTGATTTTAAAAAACGGGTGAAGTAAGCTTTTCTTATTTCCGGACGCATGCGCAAACTATAGAAAGTTGTTATGACATAGAATGTGCATACTTTCATGATTACATTTATGCAATAAAACATATTTTCTAAAAACTCGTGTTTTTTAACAAATCATGTAAACCTTCTAGAAGCTGTGATTTTAAAACACGGGGGAAGTAAGCTTTTCTTATTTCCGGACGCATGCCAAATTATAGAAAGTCGTTATGACGTAGAATGTGCATACTTTGTTGATTCCATTTATGAAATAAAACACATTTTCTAAAAACTCGTGTTTTTTAAGATATCATGTAAACCTTCTTGAAGCTGTGATTTTAAAAAACGGGGGAAGTAAGCTTTTCTTATTTCCAAACGCATCCGCAAACTATAGAAAGTCGTTATGACGTAGAATGTGCATACTTTGGTGATTCCATTTATGAAATAAAACACATTTTCTAAAAACTCATGTTTTTTAAGAAATCATGTAAACCTTCTAGAAGCTGTGACTTTAAAAAACGGGGGAAGTAAGCTTTTCGTATTTCCGGACGCATGCACAAACTATAGAAAGTCGTTATGACGTAGAATGTGCATACTTTGTAGATTCCATTTATGAAATAAAGCACATTTTCTAAACACTCATGTTTTTTACGAAATCATGTAAATCTTCTAGAAGCTGTGATTTTAAAAAACAGTGGAAGTAAGCTTTTCTTATTTCCGGACGAATGTGCAAACTATAGAAAGTCGTTATGACATAGAATGTCCATATTTTAAGAAACGGTGGAAGTAAGCTTTTCTTATTTCCGGACGAATGTGCAAACTATAGAAAGTCGTTATGACATAGAATGTGCATACTTTGTTGATTCCATTTATGAAATAAGACACATTTTCTAAAAACTCGTGTTTTTTAAGAAATCATGTAAACCTTCTAGAAGCTGTGATTTTAGAAAACGGTGGAAGTAAGCTTTTCTTATTTCCGGACGCATGCGAAAACTATAGAAAGTCCTTATAACGTAGAATGTGCATACTTTGTTGATTCCATTTATGAAATAAAACACATTTTCTAAAAACTCGTGTTTTTTAGGAAATCAAGTAAACCATTCTAGAAGCTGTGTTTTTAAAAAACGGGGGAAGTAAGCTTTTCTTATTTCCAAACGCATGCGCAAACTATAGAAAATCGTTATGACGTAGAATGTGCATACTTTGTTGATTCCATTTATGAAATAAAACACATTTTCTAAAAACTCATGTTTTTTACGAAATCATGTAAACCTTCTAGTAGCTGTGATTTCAAAAAAATGGTGGAAGTAAGCTTTTCTTATTTCCGGACGCATGCGCACACTATAGAAATTCGTTATGACGTAGAATGTGCATACTTTGTAGATTCCATTTATCAAATAAAACATATTTTCTAAAAACTCGTGTTTTTTAAGAAATCATTTAAACCTTCTAGAAGCTGTGATTTTAAAAAACGGTGGAAGTAAGCTTTTCTTATTTCCGGACGCATGCGCAAACTATAGAAAGTCGTTATGACGTAGAATGTGCATACTTTGTTGATTCCATTTGTGAAATAAAACACATTTTCTAAAAACTCGTGTTTTTTAAGAAATCATGTAAACCTTCTAGAAGCTATGATTTTAAAAAACGGGGGAAGTAAGCTTTTCTTATTTCCGGACGCATGCTCAAACTATAGCAAGTCATTATGACGTAGAATCTACATACTTTGTAGATTCCATTTATGAAATAAAACACATTTTCTAATAACTCGTGTTTTTTACGAAATCATGTAAACCTTCTATAAGCTGTGATTTTAAAAATGGGTGAAGTAAGTTTTTCTTATTTCCAAACGCATGAGCAAACTATAGAAAGTCGTTATGACGTAGAATGTGCATACTTTGTAGATTCCATTTATGAAATAAAACACATTTTCTAATAACTCGTGTTTTTTACGAAATCATGTAAACCTTCTAGAAGCTGTGATTTTAAATCCGGGGGAAGTAAGCTTTTCTTATTTCCGGACGCATGCTCAAACTATAGGAAGTCGTTATGACGTAGAATGTGCATACTTTGTAGATTCCATTTATGAAATAAAACACATTTTCTAAAAACTCGTGTTTTTTACGAAATCATGTAAACCTTCTAGAAGCTGTGATTTTAAAAAACGGGGGAAGTAGGCTTTTCTTATTTCCAAATGCATGAGCAAACTATAGAAAGCCATTATGACGTAGAATGTGCATACTTTGTTGATTCCATTTATGAAATAAAACACATTTTGTAAAAACTCATGTTTTTTAAGAAATCATGTAAACATTCTAGAAGCTGTGATTTTAAAAAACGGTGGAAGTAAGCTTTTCTTATTTCCGGACGCGTGCGCAAACTATACAAATTCGTTATGACGTAGAATGTGCATACTTTGTAGATTCCATTTATGAAATAAAACACATTTTCTAAAAACTCGTGTTTTTTACGAAATCATGTAAACCTTCTAGAAGCTGTGATTTTAAAAAATGGTGGAAGTAAGCTTTTCTTATTTCCGGACGCATACGCAAACTATAGAAAGTTGTTATGAGGTCGAATGTGCATACTTTGTTGATTCCATTTATGAAATAAAACACATTTTCTAAAAACTCGTGTTTTTTACGAAATCATGTAAACGTTCTAGAAGCTGTGATTTTAAAAAACGGTGGAAGTAAGCTTTTCTTATTTCCGGACGAATGCGCAAACTATAGAAAGTCGTTATGACGTAGAATGTGCATACTTTGTTGATTCCATTTACGAAATAAAACACATTTTCTAAAAACTCGCGTTTTTTAAGAAATCATGTAAACCTTCTAGAAGATGTGATTTTAAAAAACGGTGGAAGTAAGCTTTTCTTATTTCCGGATTCATGCGCAAACTATAGAAAGTCCTTATGACGTAGAATGTGCATACTTTGTTGATTCCATTTATGAAATAAAACACATTTTCTAAAAACTCGTGTTTTTTAAGAAATCATTTATACCTTCTAGAAGCTGTGATTTTAAAAAACGGGGGAAGTAAGCTTTTCTTATTTCCAGACGCATGCGCAAACTATAGAAAGTCGTGATGACGTAGAATGTGCATACTTTGTTGATTCCATTTATGAAATAAAACACATTTTCTAAAAAGTCTTGTTTTTTAAGAAATAATGTAAACCTCCTAGAAGCTGTGATTTAAAAAAACGGTGGAAGTAAGCTTTTCTTATTTCCGGACGAATGCGCAAACTATAGAAATTCGTTATGACGCAGAATGTGCATACTTTGTTGATTCCATTTATGACATAAAACACATTTTCTAAAAACTCGTGTTTTTTAAGAAATCATGTAAACCTTCGAGAAGCTGTGATTTTAAAAAACGGTGGAAGTAAGCTTTTCGTATTTCCGGACGCATGCACAAACTATAGAAAGTCCTTATGACGTAGAATGTGCATACTTTGTTGATTCCATTTATGACATAAAACACATTTTCTAAAAACTCGTGTTTTTTAAGAAATCATGTAAACCTTCGAGAAGCTGTTATTTTAAATAACGGGGGAAGTAAGCTTTTCTTATTTCCGGACGCATGCGCAAACTATAAAAAGTCGTTATGACGTAGAATGTGCATACTTTGTAGATTCCATTTATGAAATAAAACACATTTTCTAAAAACTCGTGTTTTTTACGAAATCATGTAAACCTTCTAGAAGCTGTGATTTAGAAAAACGGTGGAAGTAAGCTTTTCTTATTTCCCGACGCATGCACAAACTATAGAAAGTCATTATGACATAGAATGTGCATACTTTGTAGATTCCATTTATGAAATAAAACACATTTTCTAAAAACTCGTGTTTTTTATGAAATCATGTAAACCTTCTAGAAGCTGTGATTTTAAAAAATGGTGGAAGTAAGCTTTTCTTATTTCCGGATGAATGCGCAAACTATAGAATGTCATTATGACGTAGAATTTGCATAATTTGTTGATTCCATTTATGAAATAAAACAGATTTTCTAATAACTCGTGTTTTTTACGAAATCATGTAAACCTTCTAGAAGCTGTGATTTTAAAAAACGGTGGAAGTAAGCTTTTCTTTTTTCCGGACGCATACGCAAACTATAGAAAGTCGTTATGACTTAGAATGTGCATACTTTGTTGATTTCATTTATGAAATAAAACACATTTTCTAAAAACTCGTGTTATTTAAGAAATCATGTAAACCTTCTAGAAGCTGTGATTTTAAAAAACGGTGGAAGTAAGCTTTTCTTTTTTCCGGACGCATACGCAAACTATAGAAAGTCGTTATGACGTAGAATGTGCATACTTTGTTGATTCCATTTATGAAATAAAACATATTTTCTAAAAACTCGTGTTATTTAAGAAATCATGTAAGCCTTCTAGAAGCTGTGATTTTAAAAAACGGGGGAAGTAAACTTTTCTTATTTCCAAATGCATGCGCAAACTATAGAAAGCCATTATGACGTAGAATGTGCATACTTTGTTGATTCCATTTATGAAATAAAACACATTTTGTAAAAACTCATGTTTTTTAAGAAATCATGTAAACATTCTAGAAGCTGTGATTTTAAAAAACGGGGGAAGTAAGCTTTTCTTATTTCCGGACGCATGCGCAAACTATAGAAATTCCTTATGATGTAGAATGTGCATACTTTGTAGATTCCATTGATGAAATAAAACACATTTTCTAAAAACTTGTGTTTTTTACGAAATCATGTAAACCTTCTAGAAACTGTGATTTTAAAAAACGGTGGAAGTAAGCTTTTCTTGTTTCCGGACGCGTGCGCAAACTATACAAATTCGTTATGATGTAGAATGTGCATACTTTGTAGATTCCATTTATGAAATAAAACACATTTTCTAAAAACTCGTGTTTTTTACGAAATCATGTAAACCTTCTAGAAGCTGTGATTTTAAAAAATGGTGGAAGTAAGCTTTTCTTATTTCCGGACGCATACGCAAACTATAGAAAGTTGTTATGAGGTCGAATGTGCATACTTTGTTGATTCCATTTATGAAATAAAACACATTTTCTAAAAACTCGTGTTTTTTACGAAATCATGTAAACGTTCTAGAAGCTGTGATTTTAAAAAACGGTGGAAGTAAGCTCTTCTTATTTCCGGACGAATGCGCAAACTATAGAAAGTCGTAATGACGTAGAATGTGCATACTTTGTTGATTCCATTTATGAAATAAAACACATTTTCTAAAAACTCGTGTTTTTTAAGAAATCATGTAAACCTTCTAGAAGATGTGATTTTAAAAAACGGTGGAAGTAAGCTTTTCTTATTTCCGGATTCATGCGCAAACTATAGAAAGTCCTTATGACGTAGAATGTGCATACTTTGTTGATTCCATTTATGAAATAAAACACATTTTCTAAAAACTCGTGTTTTTTAAGAAATCATTTATACCTTCTAGAAGCTGTGATTTTAAAAAACGGGGGAAGAAAGCTTTTCTTATTTCCAAACGCATGCGCAAACTATAGAAAGTCCTGATGACGTAGAATGTGCATACTTTGTTGATTCCATTTATGAAATAAAACACATTTTCTAAAAACTCGTGTTTTTTAAGAAATAATGTAAACCTCCTAGAAGCTGTGATTTAAAAAAACGGTGGAAGTAAGCTTTTCTTATTTCCGGACGAATGCGCAAACTATAGAAAGTCGTTATGACGTAGAATGTGCATACTTTGTTGATTCCATTTATGAAATAAAACACATTTTCTAAAAACTCATGATTCTAGAAGCTGTGATTTTAAAAAACGGGGGAAGTAAGCTTTTCTTATTTCCGGACGCATGCGCAAACTATAGAAAGTCCTTATGACGTAGAATGTGCATACTTTGTAGATTACATTGATGAAATAAAACACATTTTCTAAAAACTCGTGTTTTTTACGAAATCATGTAAACCTTCTAGAAACTGTGATTTTAAAAAACGGTGGAAGTAAGCTTTTCTTATTTCCGGACGCGTGCGCAAACTATACAAATTCGTTATGACGTAGAATGTGCATACTTTGTAGATTCCATTTATGAAATAAAACACATTTTCTAAAAACTCGTGTTTTTTAAGAAATCATGTAAACCTTCTAGAAGCTGTGATTTTAAAAAACGGGGGAAGTAAGCTTTTCTTATTTCCGGACGCATGCGCAAACTATAGAAATTCGTTATGACGTAGAGTGTGCATACTTTGTTGATTCCATTTATGAAATAAAACACATTTTCTTAAAACTCGTGTTTTGTACGAAATCATGTATACTTTCTAGAAGCTGTGATTTCAAAAAACGGTGGAAGTAAGCTTTTCTTATTTCCGGACGCATGCGCAAACTATAGAAAGTCGTTATGACGTAGAATGTGCATACTTTGTAGATTCCATTTATGAAATAAACCACATTTTCTAAAAACTCGTGTTTTTTACGAAATCATGTAAACCTTCTAGAAGCTGTGATTTTAAAAAACGGTGGAAGTAAGCTTTTCTTATTTCCGGACGAATGCGCAACCTATAGAAAGTAGTTATGACGTAGAAATTGCATACTTTGTTGATTCCATTTATGAAATAAAACACATTTTCTACAAATTCTTGTTTTTTAAGAAATCATGTAAACCTTCTAGAAGCTGTGATTTTAAAAAACGGTGGAAGTAAGCTTTTCTTATTTCCGGATGCATGCGCAAACTATAGAAAGTCGTTATGATGTAGAATGTGCATACTTCGTAGATTCCATTTATGAAATAAAACACATTTTCTAAAAACTCATGTTTTTTAAGAAATCATGTAAACCTTCTAGAAGCTGTGATTTTAAAAAATGGTGGAAGTAAGCTTTTCTTATTTCCGGACGCATGCGCAAACTATAGAAAGTCGTTATGACGTAGAATGTGCATACTTTGTAGATTACATTTATGAAATAAAACACATTTTCTAAAAACTCGTATTTTTTACGAAATGATGTAAACCTCCTAGAAGCTGTGATTTCAAAAAACGGGGGAAGTAAACTTTTCTTATTTCCAAATGCATGCGCAAACTATAGAAAGTCGTTATGATGTAGAATGTGCATACTTTGTAGATTCCATTTATGAAATAAAACACATTTTCTAAAAACTCGTGTTTTTTACGAAATCATGTAAACCTTCTAGAAGCTGTGATTTTAAAAAACGGTGGAAGTAAGCTTTTCTTATTTCCGGTCTAATGCGCAAACTATAGAAAGTCGATATGACCTAGAATGTGCATACTTTGTTGATTGCATTTATGAAATAAAACACATTTTCTAAAAACTCGTGTTTTTTAAGAAATCATGTAAACCTTCTAGAAGCTGTGATTTTAAAAAACGGTGGAAGTATGCTTTTCTTATTTCCAGACGCATACGAAAACTATAGAAAGTCGTTATGACGCAAAATGTGCATACTTTGTTGATTCCATTTATTAAATAAAACACATTTTCAAAAACTCGTTTTTTTTACTAAATCATGTAAACCTTCTAGAAGCTATGATTTTAAAAAACGGGGGAAGTAAGCTTTTCTTATTTCCGGATGCATGCGCAAACTATAGAAAGTCAATATGACGTAGAATGTGCATACTTTGTTGATTCCATTTATGAAATAAAACACATTTCTAAAAACTCGTGTTTTTTAAGAAATCATGTAAACCTCCTAGAAGTTGTGATTTTTAAAAACGGGGGAAGTAAGCTTCTCTTATTTCCGAACGCATGCGCAAACTATAGAAAGTCGTTATGACGTAGAATGTGCATACTTTGTAGATTGCATTTGTGAAATAAAACACATTTTCTAAAAACTCGTGTTTTTTACGAAATCATGTAAACCTTCTAGAAGCTGTGATTTTAAAAAACGGTGGAAGTAAGCTTTTCTTATTTCCGGATGCATGCGCAAACTATAGAAAGTCGTTATGAAGAAGAATGTGCATACTTTGTTGATTCCATTTATGAAATAAAACAAATTTTCTAAAAACCCATGTTTTTTAACAAATCATGTAAACCTTCGAGAAGCTGTGATTTTAAAAAGAGGGGGAAGTAAGCTTTTCTTATTTCCAAACGCATGCGCAAACTATAGAAAGTCGTTATGACGTAGAATATGCGTACTTTGTTGATTCCATTTATGAAATAAAACACATTTTCTAAAAACTCGTGTTTTTTACGAAATCATGTAAACCCTCTAGAAGCTGTGATTTTAAAAAATGGAGGAAGTAAGCTTTTCTTATTTCGACGCTTGCACAAACTATAGAAAGTCGTTATGACGTAGAATGTGCATACTTTGTAGATTCCATTTATGAAATAAAACACATTTTCTAAAAACTCGTGTTTTTTACTAAATCATGTAAACCTTCTAGAAGCCGTGATATTAAAAAATGGTGGAAGTAAGCTTTTCTTATTTCCGGATGCATGCACAAACTATAGGAAGTCGTTATGATGTAGAATGTGCATACTTTGTTGATTCCATTTATGAAATAAAACACATTTTCTAAAAACTCGTGTTTTTTACGAAATCATGTAAACCTTCTAGAAGCTGTGATTTTAAAAAACGGGGGAAGTAAGCTTTTCTTATTTCTGGACGCATGCGCAAACTATAGAAAGTCATTATGATGTAGAATGTGTATAGTTTGTAGATTCCATTTATGAAATAAAGCACATTTTCTAAAAACTCGTGTTTTTTACGAAATCATTGAAACCTTCTAAAAGCTGTGATTTTAACAAACGGTGGAAGTAAGCTTTTCTTATTTCCGGACGAATGCGCAAACTATAGAAAGTCGTTATGACGTAGAATGTGCATACTTTGTAGATTCCATTTATGAAATAAAGCATACTTTTTTGATTCCATTTATGAAATAAAACACATTTTCTAAAAGCTGTGATTTTAAAAAACGGTGGAAGTAGGCTTTTCTTATTTCCAGACACATACGAAAACAATAGAAAGTCGTTATGACGTAGAATGTGCATACTTTGTTGATTCCATTTATTAAATAAAACACATTTTCTACAAACTCGTTTTTTTTACTAAATCATGTAAACCTTCTAGAAGCTGTGATTTTAAAAAACGGGGGAAGTAAGCTTTTCTTATTTCCAGACACATACGAAAACAATAGAAAGTCGTTATGACGTAGAATGTGCATACTTTGTTGATTCCATTTATTAAATAAAACACATTTTCTACAAACTCGTTTTTTTTACTAAATCATGTAAACCTTCTAGAAGCTGTGATTTTAAAAAACGGGGGAAGTAAGCTTTTCTTATTTCCGGACGAATGCGCAAACTATAGAAAGTCGTTATGACGTAGAATGTGCATACTTTGTTTATTCCATTTATGAAATCAAACATATTTTCTAAAAACTCGTGTTTTTTACGAAATCATGTAAACCTTCAAGAAGCTGTGATTTTAAAAAACGGGGGAAGTAAGCTTTTCTTATTTCGAAACGGATGCGCAAACTATAGAATGTCATTATGACGTAAAATGTGCATACTTTGTTGATTCCATTTATGAAATAAAACACATTTTCTAAAAACTCATGTTTTTAAGAAATCATGTAAACCTTCTAGAAGCTGTGACTTTAAAACACGGGGGAAGTAAGCTATTCTTTATTTCCGAACGCAGGCGCAAACTATAGAAAGTCGTTATGACGTAGAATGTGCATACTTTGTAGATTCCATTTATGAAATAAAACACATTTTCTAAAAACTCGTGTTTTTTACGAAATCATGTAAACCCTCTAGAAGGTGTGATTTTAAAAAACGGTGGAAGTAAGCTTTTCTTATTTCCGGACGCATGCATAAACTATAGAATGTCGTTATGACGTAGAATCTGCATACTTTGTTGATTCCATTTATGAAATAAAACACATTTTCTAGAAACTCGTGTTTTTTAAGAAATCATGTAAACCTTCTAGAAGCTGTGATTTTAAAAAACGGGGGAAGTAAGCTTTTCTTATTTCCGGACGCATGCGCAAACTATAGAAAGTCGTTATGACGTAGAATGTGCATACTTTGTAGATTCCATTAATGAAATAAAACACGTTTTGTAAAAACTCGTGTTTTTTACGAAATCATGTAAACCTTCTACAAGCTGTGATTTTAAAAAACGGGGGAAGTAAGCTTTTCTTATTTCCGGACGCATGCGCAAACTATAGAAAGTCGTTATGACGTAGAATGTGCATACTTTGTAGATTCCATCTATGAAATAAAACACGTTTTTATAAAAACTCGTGTTTTTTACGAAATCATGTAAACCTTCTAGAAGCTGTGATTTTAAAAAACGATGGAAGTAAGCTTTTCTTATTTCCGGACGCATGCGCAAACTATAGAAAGTCGTTATGACGTAGAATGTGCATACTTTGTAGATTCCATTTATGAAATAAAACACGTTTTGTAAAAACTCGTGTTTTTTACGAAATCATGTAAACCTTCTAGAAGCTGTGATTTTAAAAAACGGTGGAAGTAAGTTTTTCTTATTTCCAGACGCATGCGCAAACTATAGAAAGTCGTTATGACCTAGAATGTGCATACTTTGTAGATTCCATTTATGAAATAAAACACATTTTCTAAAAACTCGTGTTTTTTACTAAATCATGTAAACCTTCTAGAAGCTGTGATATTAAAAAATGGTGGAAGTAAGCTTTTCTTATTTCCGGATAAATGCACAAACTATAGGAACTC
The DNA here is from genome assembly GCA_027924585.1 of Larix kaempferi. Classification (NCBI taxonomy): domain Eukaryota; kingdom Viridiplantae; phylum Streptophyta; class Pinopsida; order Pinales; family Pinaceae; genus Larix; species Larix kaempferi. Next base: position 41,878,013 of record BSBM01000217.1, read on the forward strand.
GTTATGATGTAGAATGTGCATACTTTGTTGATTCCATTTATGAAATAAAACACATTTTCTAAAATCTCGTGTTTTTTACGAAATCATGTAAACCTTCTAGAAGCTGTGATTTTAAAAAACGGGGGAAGTAAGCTTTTCTTATTTCTGGACGCATGCGCAAACTATAGAAAGTTGTTATGATGTAGAATGTGTATAATTTGTAGATTCCATTTATGTAATAAAGCACATTTTCTAAAAACTCGTGTTTTTTATGAAATCATGTAAACCTTCTAAAAGCTGTGATTTTAACAAACGATGGAAGTAAGCTTTTCTTATTTCCGGACGAATGCGCAAACTATAGAAAGTCGTTATGACGTAGAATGTGCATACTTTGTAGATTCCATTTATGAAATAAAGCACATTTTCTAAAAACTCGTGTTTTTTACGAAATCATGTAAACCTTCTAGAAGCTGTGATTTTAAAAAACGGTGGAAGTAAGCTTTTCTTATTTCCGGACGAATGCGCAAACTATAGAAAGTCCTTATGACGTATAATGTGCATACTTTGTTGATTCCATTTATGAAATAAAACATATTTTCTAAAAACTCTTGTTTTTTAAGAAATCATGTAAACCTTCTAGAAGCTGTGATTTTAAACAATGGGGGAAGTAAGCTTTTCTTTTTTCCGGACGCATGCGCAAACTATAGAAAGTCGTTATGATGTAGAATTTGCATACTTTGTTGATTACATTTATGAAATAAAACACATTTTCTAAAAACTCGTGTTTTTTAGGAAATCATGTAAACCTTCTAGAAGCTGTGAGTTTAAAAAACGGGGGAAGTAAGATTTTCTTATTTCCGGACGCATGCGCAAACTATAGAAAGTCGTTATGACGTAGAATGTGCATACTATGTAGATTCCATTTAAGAAATAAAACACGTTTTGTAAAAACTCGTGTTTTTTACGAAATCATGTAAACCTTCTAGAAGCTGTGATTTTAAAAAACGGTGGAAGTAAGATTTTCTTATTTCCGGACGCATGCGCAAACTATAGAAAGTCGTTATGACGTAGAATGTGCATACTTTGTAGATTCCATTTATGAAATAAAACACGTTTTGTAAAAACTCGTGTTTTTTACGAAATCATGTAAACCTTCTAGAAGCTGTGATTTTAAAAAACGGTGGAAGTAAGCTTTTCTTATTTCCGGACGCATGCGCAAACTATAGAAAGTCGTTATGACGTAGAATGTGCATACTTTGTAGATTCCATTTATGAAATAAAACACATTTTCTAAAAACTCGTGTTTTTTACGAAATCATGTAAACCTTCTAGAAGCTGTGATTTTAAAAAACGGTGGAAGTAAGCTTTTCTTATTTCTGGACGAATGCGCAACCTATAGAAAGTAGTTATGATGTAGAATGTGCATACTTTGTTGATTCCATTTATGAAATAAAACACATTTTCTAAAAACTCGTGTTTTTTACAAAATCATGTAAACCTTCTAGAAGCTGTGATTTTAAAAAACGGCGGAAGTAAGCTTTTCTTATTTCTGGACGCATGCGCAAACTATAGAAAGTGGTTATGATGTAGAATGTGTATAGTTTGTAGATTCCATTTATGAAATACAGCACATTTTCTAAAAACTCGTGTTTTTTACGAAATCATGTAAACCTTCAAAAAGCTATGATTTTAACAAACGATGGAAGTAAGCTTTTCTTATTTCCGGACGAATGCGCAAACTATAGAAAGTCGTTATGACGTAGAATGTGCATACTTTGTAGATTCCATTTATGAAATAAAGCACATTTTCTAAAAACTCGTGTTTTTTACGAAATCATGTAAACCTTCTAGAAGCTGTGATTTTAAAAAACGGTGGAAGTAAGCTTTTCTTATTTCCGGACGAATGCGCAAACTATAGAAAGTCCTTATGATGTATAATGTGCATACTTTGTTGATTCCATTTATGAAATAAAACATATTTTCTAAAAACTCTTGTTTTTTAAGAAATCATGTAAACCTTCTAGAAGCTGTGATTTTAAACAATGGGGGAAGTAAGCTTTTCTTTTTTCCGGACGCATGCGCAAACTATAGAAAGTCGTTATGACGTAGAATTTGCATACTTTGTTGATTACATTTATGAAATAAAACACATTTTCTAAAAACTCGTGTTTTTTAGGAAATCATGTAAACCTTCTAGAAGCTGTGAGTTTAAAAAACGGGGGAAGTAAGCTTTTCTTATTTCCGGACGCATGCGCAAACTATAGAAAGTCGTTATGACGTAGAATGTGCATACTATGTAGATTCCATTTATGAAATAAAACACGTTTTGTAAAAACTCGTGTTTTTTACGAAATCATGTAAACCTTCTAGAAGCTGTGATTTTAAAAAATGGTGGAAGTAAGATTTTCTTAATTCCGGACGCATGCGCAAACTATAGAAAGTCGTTATGACGTAGAATGTGCATACTTTGTAGATTCCATTTATTAAATAAAACACATTTTCTAAAAACTCCTGTTTTTTACGAAATCATGTAAACCTTCTAGAAGCTGTGATTTTAAAAAACGGTGGAAGTAAGCTTTTCTTATTTCCGGACGCATGCGCAAACTATAGAAAGTCGTTATGACGTAGAATGTGCATACTTTGAAGATTCCATTTATGAAATAAAACACATTTTCTAAAAACTCGTGTTTTTTACGAAATCATGTAAACCTTCTAGAAGCTGTGATTTTAAAAAACGGTGGAAGTAAGCTTTTCGTATTTCTGGACGAATGCGCAACCTATAGAAAGTAGTTATGACGTAGAATGTGCATACTTTGTTGATTCCATTTATGAAATAAAACACATTTTCTAAAAACTCGTGTTTTTTACGAAATCATGTAAACCTTCAAGAAGCTGTGATTTTAAAAAACGGGGGAAGTAAGCTTTTCTTATTTCTGGACGCATGCGCAAACTATAGAAAGTCGTTATGATGTAGAATGTGTATAATTTGTAGATTCCATTTATGAAATAAAGCACATTTTCTAAAAACTCGTGTTTTTTACGAAATCATGTAAACCTTCTAAAAGCTGTGATTTTAACAAACGGTGGAAGTAAGCTTTTCTTATTTCCGGACGCATGCGCAAACTATAGAAAGTCATTATGACGTAGAATGTGCATACTTTGTAGATTCCATTTATGAAATAAAACACGTTTTGTAAAAACTCGTGTTTTTTACGAAATCATGTAAACCTTCTAGAAGCTGTGATTTTAAAAAACGATGGAAGTAAGCTTTTCTTATTTCCGGACGCATGCGCAAACTATAAAAAGTCGTTATGACGTAGAATGTGCATACTTTGAAGATTCCATTTATGAAATAAAACACGTTTTGTAAAAACTCGTGTTTTTTACGAAATCATGTAAACCTTCTAGAAGCTGTGATTTTAAAAAACGGTGGAAGTAAGCTTTTCTTATTTCCGGACGCATGCACAAACTATAGAAAGTCATTATGACATAGAATGTGCATACTTTGTAGATTCCATTTATGAAATAAAACACATTTTCTAAAAAACTCGTGTTTTTTACTAAATCATGTAAACCTTCTAGAAGCTGTGATATTAAAAAATGGTGGAAGTAAGCTTTTCTTATTTCCGGATGCATGCACAAACTATAGGAAGTCGTTATGATGTAGAATGTGCATACTTTGTTGATTCCATTTATGAAATAAAACACATTTTCTAAAAACTCGTGTTTTTTACGAAATCATGTAAACCTTCTAGAAGCTGTGATTTTAAAAAACGGGGGAAGTAAGCTTTTCTTATTTCTGGACGCATGCGCAAACTATATAAAGTCATTATGACGTAGAATGTGCATACTTTGTAGATTCCATTTATGAAATAAAAACACGTTTTGTAAAAACTCGTGTTTTTTACGAAATCATGTAAACCTTCTAGAAGCTGTGATTTTAAAAAACGGTGGAAGTAAGATTTTCTTATTTCCGGACGCATGCGCAAACTATAGAAAGTCGTTATGACGTAGAATGTGCATACTTTGTAGATTCCATTTATGAAATAAAACACGTTTTGTAAAAACTCGTGTTTTTTACGAAATCATGTAAACCTTCTAGAAGCTGTGATTTTAAAAAACGGTGGAAGTAAGCTTTTCTTATTTCCGGACGCATGCGCAAACTATAGAAAGTCGTTATGATGTAGAATGTGCATACTTTGTAGATTCCATTTATGAAATAAAACACATTTTCTAAAAACTCGTGTTTTTTAAGAAATCATGTAAACCTTCTAGAAGCTGCAATTTTAAAAAACGGGGGAAGTAAGCTTTTCTTATTTCCGGACGAATGCGCAAACTATAGAAAGTCGTTATGTCGTAGAATGTGCATACTTTTTTTATTCCATTTATGAAATAAAACACATTTTCTAAAAACTCGTGTTTTTTAAGAAATCATGTAAACCTTCAAGACGCTGTGATTTTAAAAAACGGTGGAAGTAGGCTTTTCTTATTTCCAGACGCATACGAAAACTATAGAAAGTCGTTATGACGTAGAATGTGCATACTTTGTTGATTCCATTTATTAAATAAAACACATTTTCTAAAAACTCGCTTTTTTTACTAAATCATGTAAACCTTCTAGAAGCTGTGATTTTAAAAAACGGGGGAAGTAAGCTTTTCTTATTTCCAGACGAATGCGCAAACTATAGAAAGTCGTTATGACGTAGAATGTGCATACTTTGTTGATTCCATTTATGAAATCAAACACATTTTCTAAAAACTCGTGTTTTTTACGAAATCATGTAAACCTTCAAGAAGCTGTGATTTTAAAAAACGGGGGAAGTAAGCTTTTCTTATTTCCAAACGGATGCACAAACTATAGAATGTCGTTATGACGTAAAATGTGCATACTTTGTTGATTCCATTTATGAAATAAAACACATTTTCTAAAAACTCGTGTTTTTAAGAAATCATGTAAACCTTCTAGAAGCTGTGACTTTAAAAAACGGGGGAAGTAAGCTTTTCTTTATTTCCGAACGCAGGCGCAAACTATAGAAAGTCGTTATGACGTAGAATGTGCATACTTTGTAGATTCCCTTTATGAAATAAAACACATTTTCTAAAAACTCGTGTTTTTTAAGAAATCATGTAAACCCTCTAGAAGCTGTGATTTTAAAAAACGGTGGAAGTAAGCTTTTCTTATTTCCGGAGGCATGCATAAACTATAGAAAGTCGTTATGACGTAGAATCTGCATACTTTGTTGATTCCATTTATGAAAGAAAACACATTTTCTAAAAACTCGTGTTTTTTACGAAATCATGTAAACCTTCTAGAAGCTGTGATTTTAAAAAACGGTGGAAGTAAGCTTTTCTTATTTCCGGACGCATGCGCAAACTATAGAAAGTCATTATGACGTAGAATCTGCATACTTTGTTGATTCCATTTATGAAATAAAACACATTTTCTAAAAACTCGTGTTTTTTAAGAAATCATGTAAACCTTCTAGAAGCTGTGATTTTAAAAAACGGGGGAAGTAAGCTTTTCTTATTTCCGGACGCATGCAAAAACTATAGAAATTCGTTATGACGTAGAATGTGCATACTTTGTAGATTCCATTAATGAAATAAAGCACATTTTCTAAAAACTCGTGTTTTTTACGAAATCATGTAAACACTCTAGAAGCTGTGATTTTAAAAAACGGTGCAAGTAAGCTTTTCTTATTTCCAAACGCATGCGAAAACTATAGAGAGTTATGACGTAGAATGTGCATACTTTGTTGATTCCATTTATGAAATAAAACACATTTTCTAAAAACTCGTGTTTTTTAGGAAATCATGTAAACCTTCTAGAAGCTGTGATTTTAAAAAACGGGGGGAAGTAAGCTTTTCTTATTTCCGGACGCATGCGCAAACTATAGAAAGTCGTTATGACGTAGAATGTGCATACTTTGTAGATTCCATTTATGAAATAAAACACGTTTTGTAAAAACTCGTGTTTTTTACGAAATCATGTAAACCTTCTAGAAGCTGTGATTTTAAAAAACGGTGGAAGTAAGCTTTTCTTATTTCCGGACGCATCCGCAAACTATAGAAAGTCGTTATGACGTAGAATGTGCATACTTTGTAGATTCCATTTATGAAATAAAACACATTTCCTAAAAACTCGTGTTTTTTACGAAATCATGTAAACCTTCTAGAAGCTGTGATTTTAAAAAACGGTGGAAGTAAGCTTTTCTTATTTCTGGACGAATGCGCAACCTATAGAAAGTAGTTATGACGTAGAATGTGCATACTTTGTTGATTCCATTTATGAAATAAAACACATTTTCTAAAAACTCGTGTTTTTTACGAAATCATGTAAACCTTCTAGAAGCTGTGAATTTAAAAAACGGGGGAAGTAAGCTTTTTTTTATTTCATGATGCATGCGGAAACTATAGAAATTCGTTATGATGTAGAATGTGTATAATTTGTAGATTCCATTTATGAAATAAACCACATTTTCTAAAAACTCATGTTTTTTACGAAATCATGTAAACCTTCTAAAAGCTGTGATTTTAACAAACGGTGGAAGTAAGCTTTTCTTATTTCCGGACGCATCCGCAAACTATAGAAAGTTGTTATGACGTAGAATGTGCATACTTTGTAGATTCCATTTATGAAATAAAACACGTTTTGTAAAAACTCGTGTTTTTTACGAAATCATGTAAACCTTCTAGAAGCTGTGATTTTAAAAAACGATGGAAGTAAGCTTTTCTTACTTCCGGACGCATGCGCAAACTATAGAAAGTCGTTATGACGTAGAATGTGCATACTTTGTAGATTCCATTTATGAAATAAAACACGTTTTGTAAAAACTCGTGTTTTTTACGAAATCATGTAAACCTTCTAGAAGCTGTGATTTTAAATAACGGTGGAAGTAAGCTTTTCTTATTTCCGGACGCATGCGCAAACTATAGAAAGTCGTTATGACCTAGAATGTGCATACTTTGTTGATTCCATTTATGAAATCAAACACATTTTCTAAAAACTCGTGTTTTTAAAGAAATCATGTAAACCTTCTAGAAGCTGTGATTTTAAAAAACGGTGGAAGTAGGCTTTTCTTATTTCCAGACGCATACGAAAACTATAGAAAGTTGTTATGACGTAGAATGTGCATACTTTGTTGATTCCATTTATGAAATAAAACACATTTTCTAAAAATTCATGTTTTTTAAGAAATCATGTAAACCTTCTAGAAGCTGTGATTTTAAAAAAAGGTGGAACTAAGCTTTTCTTATTTCCGGACGCATGCGCAAACTATAGAAAGTCGTTATGACGTAGAATGTGCATACTTTGTTGATTTCATTTATGAAATAAAACACATTTTCTAAAAACCCGTGTTTTTTAAGAAATCATGTAAACCTTCTAGAAACTGTGATTTTAAAAAATGGGGGAACTAAGCTTTTCTTATTTCCAAACACATGCGCAAACTATACAAAGTCGTTATGACGTAGAATGTGCATACTTTGTTGATTCCGTTTATGAAATCAAACACATTTTCTAAAAACTCGTGTGTTTTAAGAAATCATGTAAACCTTCTAGAAGCTGTTATTTTAAAAAATGGTGGAAGTAAGCTTTTCTTATTTCCGGACGCATGCGCAAACTATAGAAAGTCCTTATGACGTAGAATGTGTATACTTTGTTGATTCCATTTATGGAATCAAACACATTTTCTAAAAACTCGTGTTTTTTAAGAAATCATGTAAACCTTCTAGAAGCTGTGATTTTAAAAAACGGGGGAAGTAAGCTTTTCTTATTTCCGGACGCATGCGCAAACTATAGAAATTCGTTATGACGTAGAATGTGCATACTTTGTAGATTCCATTTATGAAATAAAACACATTTTCTAAAATCTCGTGTTTTTTACGAAATCATGTAAACCTTCTAGAAGCTATGATTTTAAAAAACGGGGGAAGTAAGCTTTTCTTATTTCTTGACGCATGCGCAAACTATAGAAAGTCGTTATGATGTAGAATGTGTATAATTTGTAGATTCCATTTATGAAATAAAGCACATTTTCTAAAAACTCGTGTTTTTTACGAAATCATGTAAACCTTCTAGAAGCTGTGATTTTAACAAACGGTGGAAGTAAGCTTTTCTTATTTCCGGACGAATGCGCAAACTATAGAAAGTCGTTATGACGTAGAATGTGCATACTTTGTAGATTCCATTTATGAAATAAAGCACATTTTCTAAAAACTCGTGTTTTTTACGAAATCATGTAAACCTTCTAGAAGCTGTTATTTTAAAAAACGGTGGAAGTAAGCTTTTCTTATTTCCGGACGCATGCGCAAACAATAGAAAGTCGTTATGATGTAGAATGTGCATAGTTTGTTGATTCAATTTATGAAATAAAACACATTTTCTAAAAACTCGTGTTTTTTAAGAAATCATGTAAACCTTCTAGAAGCTGTGATTTTAAAAAACGGGGGAAGTAAGCTTTTCTTATTTCCAAACGCATGCGTAAACTATAGAAAGTCGTTATGATGTAGAATGTGCATACTTTGTTGATTCCATTTATGAAATAAAACACATTTTCTAAAAACTCGTGTTTTTTAAGAAATCATGTAAACCTTCTAGAAGCTGTGATTTTAAAAAACGGGGGGAAGTAAGCTTTTATTATTTCTGGACGCATGCGTAAACTATAGAAAGTCGTTATGATGTAGAATGTGCATAATTTGTAGATTCTATTTATGAAATAAAACACGTTTTGTAAAAACTCGTGTTTTTTACGAAATCATGTAAACCTTCTAGAAGCTGTGATTTTAAAAAACGGTGGAAGTAAGCTTTTCTCATTTCCGGATGCATGCGCAAATCTTAGAAATTCGTTATGACGTAGAATGTGCATACTTTGTTGATTCCATTTATGAAATAAAACACATTTTCTAAAAGCTCGTGTTTTTTACGAAATCATGTAAACCTTCTAGAAGCTGTGATTTCAAAAAACAGTGGAAGTAAGCTTTTCTTATTTCTGGACGCATGCGCAAACTATAGAAAGTCGTTATGACATAGAATGTGCATACTTTGTAGATTCCATTTATGAAATAAAACACATTTTCTAAAAACTCGTGTTTTTTACGAAATCATGTAAACCTTCTAGAAGCTATGATTTTAAAAAACGGTGGAAGTAAGCTTTTCTTATTTCCGGACGAATGCGCAACCTATAGAAAGTAGTTACGACGTAGAATGTGCATACTTTGTTGATTCCATTTATGAAATAAAACACATTTTCTACAAATTCATGTTTTTTAAGAAATGATGTAAACCTTCTAGAAGCTGTGATTTTAAAAAATGGTGGAAGTAAGCTTTTTTTATTTCCTAACGCATGCGCAAACTATAGAAAGTCGTTATGATGTAGAATGTGCATACTTTGTAGATTCCATTTATGAAATAAAACACATTTTCTAAAAAGTCGTGTTTTTTAAGAAATCATGTAAACCTTCTAAAAGCTGTGATTTTAAAAAACGGTGGAAGTAAGCTTTTCTTATTTCCGGACGCATGCACAAACTATAGAAAGTCGTTATGACATAGAATGTGCATACTTTGTAGATTCCATTTATGAAATAAAACACATTTTCTAAAAAACTCGTGTTTTTTACTAAATCATGTAAACCTTCTAGAAGCTGTGATATTAAAAAATGGTGGAAGTAAGCTTTTCTTATTTCCGGATGCATGCACAAACTATAGGAATTCGTTATGATGTAGAATGTGCATACTTTGTTGATTCCATTTATGAAATAAAACACATTTTCTAAAAACTCGTGTTTTTTTACGAAATCATGTAAACCTTCTAGAAGCTGTGATTTTAAAAAACGGGGGGAAGTAAGCTTTTCTTATTTCTGGACGCATGCGCAAACTATAGAAAGTCGTTATGATGTAGAATGTGTATAATTTGTAGATTCCATTTATGAAATAAAGCACATTTTCTAAAAACTCGTGTTTTTTACGAAATCATGTAAGCCTTCTAAAAGCTGTGATTTTAACAAACGGTGGAAGTAAGCTTTTCTTATTTCCGGACGAATGCGCAAACTATAGAAAGTCGTTATGACGTAGAATGTGCATACTTTGTTGATTCCATTTATGAAATAAAACACATTTTCTAAAAACTCGTGTTTTTTAAGAAATCATGTAAACCTTCTAGAAGCTGTGATTTTAAAAAACGGGGGAAGTAAGCTTTTCTTATTTCCGGACGAATGCGCAAACTATAGAAATTCCTTATGACGTAGAATGTGCATACTTTTTTGATTCCATTTATGAAATAAAACACATTTTCTAAAAACTCGTGTTTTTTAAGAAATCATGTAAACCTTCTAGAAGCTGTGATTTTAAAAAACGGTGGAAGTAAGCTTTTCTTATTTCCAGATGCATACGAAAACTATAGAAAGTCGTTATGACGTAGAATGTGCATACTTTGTTGATTCCATTTATTAAATAAAGCACATTTTCTAAAAACTCGTTTTTTTTTACTAAATCATGTAAACCTTCTGGAAGCTGTGATTTTAAAAAACGGGGGAAGTAAGCTTTTCTTATTTCCAGATGAATGCGCAAACTATAGAAAGTCGTTATGACGTAGAATGTGCATACTTTGTTGATTCCATTTATGAAATAAAACACATTTTCCAAAAACTCGTGTTTTTTAAGAAATCATGTAAACCTTCTAGAAGCTGTGACTTTAAGAAACGGGGGGAAGTAAGCTTTTCTTATTTCCGAACGCATGCACAAACTATAGAAAGTCGTTATGACGTAGAATGTGTATACTTTGTAGATTCCATTTATGAAATAAAACACATTTCTAAAAACTCGTGTTTTTTAAGAAATCATGTAAACCTCCTAGAAGCTGTGATTTTTAAAAACGGGGGAAGTAAGCTTCTCTTATTTCCGAACGCATGCGCAAACTATAGAAAGTCGTGATGGGGTAGAATGTGCATACTTTATAGATTGCATTTATGAAATAAAACACATTTTCTAAAAACTCGTGTTTTTTACGAAATCATGTAAACCTTCTAGAAGCTGTGATTTTAAAAAACAGTGGAAGTAAGTTTTTCTTATTTCCGGACGCATGCGCAAACTAGAGAAAGTCGTTATGAAGAAGAATGTGCATACTTTGTTGATTCCATTTATGAAATAAAACACATTTTCTAAAAACTTGTGTTTTTTAACAAATCATGTAAACCTTCGAGAAGCTGTGATTTTAAAAAGCGGGGGGAAGTAAGCTTTTCTTATTTCCAAACGCATGCGCAAACTATAGAAAGTCGTTATGACGTAGAATGTGCATACTTTGTTGATTCCATTTATGAAATAAAACACATTTTCTAAAAAATTGTGTTTTTTAACAAATCATGTAAACCTTCGAGAAGCTGTGATTTTAAAAAGCGGGGGAAGTAAGCTTTTCTTATTTCAAAATGCATGCGCAAACTATAGAAAGTCGTTATGACGTAGAATGTGCATACTTTGTTGATTCCATTTATGAAATAAAACACATTTTCTAAAAACTCGTGTTTTTTACGAAATCATGTAAACCCTCTAGAAGCTGTGATTTTAAAAAATGGGGGAACTAAGCTTTTCTTATTTCCGGACGCATGCGCAAACTATAGAAAGTCGTTATGACGTAGAATGTGCATAGTTTGTAGATTCCATTTATGAAATAAAACACATTTTCTAAAAACTCGTGTTTTTTACGAAATCATGTAAACCTTCTAGAAGCTATGATTTAAAAAAATGGGGGAAGTAAGCTTTTCTTATTTCTGGACGCATGCACAAACTATAGAAATTCGTTATGATGTAGAATGTGCATACTTTGTTGATTCCATTTATGAAATAAAACACATTTTCTAAAAACTTGTGTTTTTTACGAAATTATGTAAACCTTCTAGAAGCTGTGATTTTAAAAAACGGGGGAAGTAAGCTTTTCTTATTTCCGGACGCATGCACAAACTATAGAAAGACGTTATGACGTAGAATGTGCATACTTTGTAGATTCCATTAATGAAATCAAGCACATTTTCTAAAAACTCGTGTTTTTTACGAAATCATGTAAACCTTCTAGAAGCTGTGATTTTAAAAAACGGGGGAAGTAAGCTTTTCTTATTTCTGGACGCATGCGCAAACTATAGAAAGTCGTTATGATGTAGAATGTGTATAATTTGTAGATTCCATTTATGAAATAAAGCACATTTTCTAAAAACTCGTGTTTTTTACGAAATCATGTAAACCTTCTAGAAGCTGTGATTTTAACAAACGGTGGAAGTAAGCTTTTCTTATTTCCGGACGAATGCACAAACAATAGAAAGTCGTTATGACGTAGAATGTGCATACTTTGTAGATTCAATTTATGAAATAAAGCACATTTTCTAAAAACTCGTGTTTTTTACGAAATCATGTAAACCTTCTAGAAGCTGTGATTTTAAAAAACGGTGGAAGTAAGCTTTTCTTATTTCCGGACGAATGCGCAAACTATAGAAAGTCCTAATGACGTAGAATGTGCATACTTTGTTGATTCCATTTATGAAATAAAACATATTTTCTAAAAATTCTTGTTTTTTAAGAAATCATGTAAACCTTCTAGAAGCTGTGATTTTAAACAATGGGGGAAGTAAGATTTTCTTTTTTCTGGACGCAGGCGCAAACTATAGAAAGTCGTTATGACGTAGAATGTGCATACTTTCTAGATTCCTTTTCTGAAATAAAACACATTTTCTAAAAACTCGTGTTTTTTAAGAAATCATGTAAACCCTCTAGAAGCTGTGATTTTAAAAAACGGGGGAAGTAAGCTTTTCTTATTTCCGGACGAATGCGCAAACTATAGAAATTCCTTATGACGTAGAATGTGCATACTTTTTTGATTCCATTTATGAAATAAAATACATTTTCTAAAAACTCGTGTTTTTTAAGAAATCATGTAAACCTTCTAGAAGCTGTGATTTTAAAAAACGGTGGAAGTAAGCTTTTCTTATTTCCAGATGCATACGAAAACTATAGAAAGTCGTTATGACGTAGAATGTGCATACTTTGTTGATTCCATTTATTAAATAAAGCACATTTTCTAAAAACTCGTTTTTTTTACTAAATCATGTAAACCTTCTAGAAGCTGTGATTTTAAAAAACGGGGGAAGTAAGCTTTCCTTATTTCCAGATGAATGCGCAAACTATAGAAAGTCGTTATGACGTAGAATGTGCATACTTTGTTGATTCCATTTATGAAATCAAACACATTTTCTAAAAACTCATGTTTTTTACGAAATCATGTAAACCTTCTAGAAGCTGTGATTTTAAAAAACGTGGGAAGTAAGATTTTCTTATTTCCAAACGGATGTCAAACTATAGAAAGTCGTTATGACGTAAAATGTTCATACTTTGTTGATTCCATTTATGAAATAAAACACATTTTCCAGAAACTCGTGTTTTTTAAGAAATCATGTAAACCTTCTAGAAGCTGTGACTTTAAGAAACGGGGGAAGTAAGATTTTCTTATTTCCGAACGCATGCACAAACTATAGAAAGTCGTTATGACGTAGAATGTGTATACTTTGTAGATTCCATTTATGAAATAAAACACATTTCTAAAAACTCGTGTTTTTTAAGAAATCATGTAAACCTCCTAGAAGCTGTGATTTTTAAGAATGGGGGAAGTAAGCTTCTCTTATTTCCGAACGCATGCGCAAACTATAGAAAGTCGTGATGACGTAGAATGTGCATACTTTATAGATTGCATTTATGAAATAAAACACATTTTCTAAAAACTCGTGTTTTTTACGAAATCATGTAAACCTTCTAGAAGCTGTGATTTTAAAAAACAGTGGAAGTAAGTTTTTCTTATTTCCGGACGCATGCGCAAACTATAGAAAGTCGTTATGAAGAAGAATGTGCATACTTTGTTGATTCCATTTATGTAATAAAACATATTTTCTAAAAACTTGTGTTTTTTAACAAATCATGTAAACCTTCGAGAAGCTGTGATTTTAAAAAGCGGGGGAAGTAAGCTTTTCTTATTTCAAAACGCATGCGCAAACTATAGAAAGTCGTTATGACGTAGAATGTGCATACTTTGTTGATTCCATTTATGAAATAAAACACATTTTCTAAAAACTCGTGTTTTTTACGAAATCATGTAAACCCTCTAGAAGCTGTGATTTTAAAAAATGGGGGAACTAAGCTTTTCTTATTTCCGGACGCATGCGCAAACTTAGAAAGTCGTTATGACGTAGAATGTGCATACTTTGTAGATTCCATTTATGAAATAAAACACATTTTCTAAAAACTCGTGTTTTTTACGAAATCATGTAAACCTTCTAGAAGCTGTGATTTTAAAAAATGGGGGAAGTAAGCTTTTCTTATTTCTGGACGCATGCACAAACTATAGAAAGTCGTTATGATGTAGAATGTGCATACTTTGTTGATTCCATTTATGAAATAAAACACATTTTCTAAAAACTCGTGTTTTTTACGAAATTATGTAAACCTTCTAGAAGTGTGATTTTAAAAAACGGGGGAAGTAAGCTTTTCTTATTTCCGGACGCATGCACAAACTATAGAAAGACATTATGACGTAGAATGTGCATACTTTGTAGATTCCATTAATGAAATAAAGCACATTTTCTAAAAACTCGTGTTTTTTACGAAATCATGTAAACCTTCTAGAAGTTGTGATTTTAAAAAACGGGGGAAGTAAGCTTTTCTTATTTCTGGACGCATGCGCAAACTATAGAAAGTCGTTATGATGTAGAATGTGTATAATTTGTAGATTCCATTTATGAAATAAAGCACATTTTCTAAAAACTCGTGTTTTTTACGAAATCATGTAAACCTTCTAGAAGCTGTGATTTTAACAAACGGTGGAAGTAAGCTTTTCTTATTTCCGGACGAATGCGCAAACAATAGAAAGTCGTTATGACGTAGAATGTGCATACTTTGTAGATTCCATTTATGAAATAAAGCACATTTTCTAAAAACTCGTGTTTTTTACGAAATCATGTAAACCTTCTAGAAGCTGTGATTTTAAAAAACGGTGGAAGTAAGCTTTTCTTATTTCCGGACGAATGCGCAAACTATAGAAAGTCCTTATGACGTAGAATGTGCATACTTTGTTGATTCCATTTATGAAATAAAACATATTTTCTAAAAATTCCTTTTTTTTAAGAAATCATGTAAACCTTCTAGAAGCTGTGATTTTAAACAATGGGGGAAGTAAGCTTTTCTTTTTTCCGGAAGCAGGCGCAAACTATAGAAAGTCGTTATGACGTAGAATGTGCATACTTTCTAGATTCCTTTTATGAAATAAAACACATTTTCTAAAAACTCGTGTTTTTTAAGAAATCATGTAAACCCTCTAGAAGCTGTGATTTTAAAAAACGGTGGAAGTAAGCTTTTCTTTTTTCCGGACGCATGCATAAACTATAGAAATTCGTTATGACGTAGAATGTGCATACTTTGTAGATTCCATTTATGAAATAAAACACATTTTCTAAAAACTCGTGTTTTTTAAGATATCATGTAAACCTTCTAGAAGCTGTGATTTTAAAAAACGGGGGAAGTAAGCTTTTCTTATTTCCGGACGCATGCGCAAACTATAGAAAGTCGTGATGACGTAGAATGTGCATACTTTGTAGATTCCATTTATGAAATAAAAGACATTTTTTAAAAACTCGTGTTTTTTACGAAATCATGTAAACCTTCTTGAAACTGTGATTTTAGAAAACATTGGAAGTAAGCTTTTCTTATTTCCAGACGCATGCGAAAACTATAGAAATTCGTTATGACGTAGAATGTGCATACTTTGTAGATTCCATTTATGAAATAAAACACATTTTCTAAAAACTCGTTTTTTTTACGAAATCATGTAAACCTTCTAGAAGCTGTGATTTCAAAAAACGGGGGAAGTAAGCTTTTCTTATTTCCGGACGCATGTGCAAACTATAGAAAGTCGTGATGACGTAGAATGTGCATACTTTGTAGATTCCATTTATGAAATAAAACACATTTTCTAAAAACTCGTGTGTTTTACGAAATCATGTAAACCTTCTTGAAACTGTGATTTTAGAAAACAGTGGAAGTAAGCTTTTCTTATTTCTAGACGCATGCGAAAACTATAGAAATTCGTTATGACGTAGAATGTGCATACTTTGTTGATTCCATTTATGAAATAAAACACATTTTCTAAAAACTCGTTTTTTTTACGAAATCATGTAAACCTTCTAGAAGCTGTGTTTTTAAAAAACGGGGGAAGTAAGCTTTTCTTATTTCCGGCCGAATGCGCAAACTATAGAAAGTCGTTATGACGTAGAATGTGCATACTTTGTTGATTCCATTTATCAAATAAAACACATTTTCTAAAAACTCATGTTTTTTACAAAGTCATGTAAACCTTCTAGAAGCTGTGATTTTAAAAATCGGGGGAAGTAAGCTTTTCTTATTTGCAAACGCATGCGCAAACTATAGAAAGTCGTTATGACGTAGAATCTGCATACTTTGTTGATTCCATTTATGAAATAAAACACATTTTCTAAAAACTCGTGTTTTTTACGAAATCGTGTAAACCTTCTAGAAGCTGTGATTTTAAAAAACGGGGGAAGTAAGCTTTTCTTATTTCCAAACGGATGCGCAAACTGTAGAAAGTCGTTATGACGTAGAATGTGCATACTTTGTTTATTCCATTTATGAAATAAAACACATTTTCTAAAAACTCGTGTTTTTTAAGAAATCATGTAAACCTTCTAGAAGCCGTGACTTTAAAAAACGGGGGAAGTAAGCTTTTTTTATTTCCAAATGCATGCGCAAACTATAGAAAGCCATTATGATGTAGAATGTGGATACTTTGTAGATTCCATTTATGAAATAAAACAGATTTTCTAAAAACTCGTGTTTTTTAAGAAATCATATAAACCTTCTAGAAGCTGTGATTTCAAAAAACGGGGGAAGTAAGCTTTTCTTATTTCCAAATGCATGCGCAAACTATAGAAAGTTGTTATGATGTAGAATGTGCATACTTTGTAGATTCCATTTATGAAATAAAACACATTTTCTAAAAACTCGTGTTTTTTACGAAATCATGTAAACCTTCTAGAAGCTGTGATTTTAAAAAACGGGGGAAGTAAGCTTTTCTTATTTCCGGTCAAATGAGCAAACTATAGAAAGTCGTTATGACGTAGAATGTGCATACTTTGTTGATTCCATTTATGAAATAAAACACATTTTCTAAAAACTCGTGTTTTTTAAGAAATCATGTAAACCTTCTAGACGCTGTGATTTTAAAAAACGGGGGAAGTAAGCTTTTCTTATTTCCGGACGAATGCCCAAACTATAGAAATTCCTTATTACGTAGAATGTGCATACTTTTTTGATTCCATTTATGAAATAAAACACATTTTCTAAAAACTCGTGTTTTTTAAGAAATCATGTAAACCTTCTAGAAGCTGTGATTTTAAAAAACGGTGGAAGTAAGCTTTTCTTATTTCCGGATGCATGCGCAAACTATAGAAAGTCGTTATGACGTAGAATTTCCATACTTTGTAGATTCCATTTATGAAATAAAACACATTTTCTAAAAACTCGTGTTTTTTACGAAATCATGTAAACCTTCTAGAAGCTGTGATTTTAAAAAACGGTGGAAGTAAGATTTTCTTATTTCCGAACGAATGCGCAAACTATAGAAAGTCATTATGACGTAGAATGTGCATACATTGTTGATTCCATTTATGAAATAAAACACATTTTCTAAAAACTCGTGTTTTTTAAGAAATCATGTAAACCTTCTAGAAGCTGTGATTTTAAAAAATGGGGGAAGTGAGCTTTTCTTATTTCCAAACGCATGCGCAAACTATAGAAAGTTGTTATGAGGTAGAATGTGCATAGTTTGTTGATTACATTTATGAAATAAAACACATTTTCTAAAAACTCGTGTTTTTTAAGAAATCATGTAAACCTTCTAGAAGCTGTGATTTTAAAAAACGGGGGAAGTGAGCTTTTCTTATTTCCAAACGCATGCGCAAACTATCGAAAGTCGTTATGACGTAGAATGTGCATAAATTGTTGATTCTATTTATGAAATAAAACACATTTTCTAAAAACTCGTGTTTTTTACGAAATCATGTAAACCTTCTAGAAGCTGTGATTTCAAAAAACGGTGGAAGTAAGATTTTCTTATTTCCGGATGCATGCGCAAACTATAGAAAGTCGTTATGACGTAGAATGTGCATACTTTGTAGATTCCATTTATGAAATAAAACACATTTTCTAAAAACTCGTATTTTTTACGAAATCATGTAAACCTTCTAGAAGCTGTGATTTTAAAAAACGACGGAAGTAAGATTTTCTTATTTCCAGACGAATGCGCAAACTATAGAAAGTCGTTATGACGTAGGATGTGCATAATTTGTTGATTCCATTTATGAAATAAAACACATTTTCTAAAAACTCGTGTTTTTTAAGAAATCATGAAAACCTTCTAGAAGCTGTTATTTTAAAAAACGGTGGAAGTAAGCTTTTCTTATTTCCGGATGCATGCGCAAACTATAGAAAGTCGTTATGACGTAGAATTTGCATACTTTGTTGATTCCATTTATGAAATAAAACACATTTTCTAAAAACTCGTGTTTTTTAGGAAATCATGTAAACCTTCTAGAAGCTGTGATTTTAAAAAATGGGGGAAGTAAGCTTTTCTTATTACCAAACGCATGCGCAAACTATAGAAAGTCATTATGACGTAGAATGTGCATACTTTGTTGATTCCATTTATGAAATAAAACACATTTTCTAAAAAATCATGTTTTTTAAGAAATCATGTAAACCTTCAAGAAGCTGTGATTTTAAAAAACGGGGGAAGCAAGCTTTTCTTATTTCCGGACGCATGTGCAAACTATAGAAAGTCGTTATGACGTATAGTGTGCATACTTTGTTGATTCCATTTATCAAATAAAACACATTTTCTAAAAACTCGTAAGCTTTTCTTATTTCCGGACGAATGCGCAAACTATGGAAAGTCGTTATGACGTAGAATGTGCATACTTTGTTGATTCCATTTATGAAATAAAACACATTTTCTAAAAACTCATGTTTTTTAATAAATCATGTAAACCTTATAGAAGCTGTTATTTTAAAAAACGGTGGAAGTAAGCTTTTCTTATTTCCGGATGCATGCGCAAACTATAGAAAGTCGTTATGACAGAGAATTTGAATACTTTGTTGATTCCATTTATGAAATAAAACACATTTTCTAAAAACTCGTGTTTTTTAAGAAATCATGTAAACCTTCTAGAAGGTGTGATTTTAAAAAACGGGGGAAGTAAGCTTTTCTTATTTCCAAACGCATGCGCAAACTATAGAAAGTCGTTATGACGTAGAATGTGCATACTTTGTTGATTCCATTTATGAAATAAAACACATTTTCTAAAAACTCATGTTTTTTAAGAAATCATGTAAACCTTCTAGAAGCTGTGATTTAGAAAAATGGGGGAAGTAAGCTTTTGTTATTTCCGGACGCATACGCAAACTATAGAAATTCGTTATGACATAGAATGTGTATACTTTGTAGATTCCATTTATGAAATAAAGCACATTTTCTAAAAACTCGTGTTTTTTACGAAATCATGTAAACCTTCTAGAAGCTGTGATTTTAACAAACGGTGGAAGTAAGCTTTTCTTATTTCCGGATGAATGCACAAACTATAGAAAGTCGTTATGACATAGAATGTGCATACTTTGTTGATTTCATTTATGAAATAAAACACATTTTCTAAAAACTCGTGTTTTTTACGAAATCATGAAAACGTTCTAGAAGCTGTGATTTTAAAAAACGGTGGAAGTAAGCTTTTCTTATCTCCGGACGCATGCGCAAAATATAGAAAGTCGTTATGACGTAGAATATGCATACTTTGTTGATTCCATTTATGAAATAAAAACATTTTCTAAAAAGTCATGTTTTTTAAGAAATCATGTAAACCTTCTAGAAGCTGTGATTTAAAAAAACGGGGGAAGTAAGCTTTTCTTATTTCCGGACGCATGCGCAAACTATAGAAAGTCGGTATGACGTCGAATGTGCATACTTTGTAGATTCCATTTATGAAATAAAGCACATTTTCTAAAAACTCGTGTTTTTTACGAAATCATGTAAACGTTCTAGAAGCTGTGATTTTAAAAAACGGTGGAAATAAGCTTTTCTTACTTCCGGACGAATGCGCAAACTATAGAAAGTCCTTATAACGTAGAATGTGCTTACTTTGTTGATTCCATTTATGAAATAAAACACATTTTCTAAAAACTTGTGTTTTTTATGAAATCATGTAAACCTTCTAGAAGCTGTGATTTTAAAAAACGGTGGAAGTGAGCTTTTCTTATTTCTGGATGAATGCGCAAACTATAGAAAGTCCTTATGACGTAGAATGTGCATACTTTTTGATTAAATTGATGAAATAAAACAAATTTTCTAAAAACTCATGTTTTTTAAGAAATCATGTAAACCTTCTAGAAGCTGTGATTTTAAAAAACGGGGGAAGTAAGCTTTTCTTATTTCCGGACGCATGCACAAACTATAGAAAGTCGTTATGTCGTAGAATGTGCATACTTTGTAGATTCCATTTATGAAAGAAAACCAATTTTCTAAAAACTCGTGTTTTTTACGAAATCATGTAAACCTTCTAGAAGCTGTGACTTTAAAAAATGGTGGAAGTAAGCTTTTCCTATTTCCGGACGCATCCGCAAACTATAGAAAGTCGTTATGAAGAAGAATGTGCATACTTTGTTGATTCCATTTATGAAATAAAACACATTTTCTAAAAACTCATGTTTTTTAACAAATCATGTAAACCTTCGAGAAGCTGTGATTTTAAAAAACGACGGAAGTAAGATTTTCTTATTTCCAGACGAATGCGCAAACTATAGAAAGTCGTTATGACGTAGGATGTGCATAATTTGTTGATTCCATTTATGAAATAAAACACATTTTCTAAAAACTCGTGTTTTTTAAGAAATCATGAAAACCTTCTAGAAGCTGTTATTTTAAAAAACGGTGGAAGTAAGCTTTTCTTATTTCCGGATGCATGCGCAAACTATAGAAAGTCGTTATGACGTAGAATTTGCATACTTTGTTGATTCCATTTATGAAATAAAACACATTTTCTAAAAACTCGTGTTTTTTAGGAAATCATGTAAACCTTCTAGAAGCTGTGATTTTAAAAAATGGGGGAAGTAAGCTTTTCTTATTACCAAACGCATGCGCAAACTATAGAAAGTCATTATGACGTAGAATGTGCATACTTTGTTGATTCCATTTATGAAATAAAACACATTTTCTAAAAAATCATGTTTTTTAAGAAATCATGTAAACCTTCAAGAAGCTGTGATTTTAAAAAACGGGGGAAGCAAGCTTTTCTTATTTCCGGACGCATGTGCAAACTATAGAAAGTCGTTATGACGTATAGTGTGCATACTTTGTTGATTCCATTTATCAAATAAAACACATTTTCTAAAAACTCGTAAGCTTTTCTTATTTCCGGACGAATGCGCAAACTATGGAAAGTCGTTATGACGTAGAATGTGCATACTTTGTTGATTCCATTTATGAAATAAAACACATTTTCTAAAAACTCATGTTTTTTAATAAATCATGTAAACCTTATAGAAGCTGTTATTTTAAAAAACGGTGGAAGTAAGCTTTTCTTATTTCCGGATGCATGCGCAAACTATAGAAAGTCGTTATGACAGAGAATTTGAATACTTTGTTGATTCCATTTATGAAATAAAACACATTTTCTAAAAACTCGTGTTTTTTAAGAAATCATGTAAACCTTCTAGAAGGTGTGATTTTAAAAAACGGGGGAAGTAAGCTTTTCTTATTTCCAAACGCATGCGCAAACTATAGAAAGTCGTTATGACGTAGAATGTGCATACTTTGTTGATTCCATTTATGAAATAAAACACATTTTCTAAAAACTCATGTTTTTTAAGAAATCATGTAAACCTTCTAGAAGCTGTGATTTAGAAAAATGGGGGAAGTAAGCTTTTGTTATTTCCGGACGCATACGCAAACTATAGAAATTCGTTATGACATAGAATGTGTATACTTTGTAGATTCCATTTATGAAATAAAGCACATTTTCTAAAAACTCGTGTTTTTTACGAAATCATGTAAACCTTCTAGAAGCTGTGATTTTAACAAACGGTGGAAGTAAGCTTTTCTTATTTCCGGATGAATGCACAAACTATAGAAAGTCGTTATGACATAGAATGTGCATACTTTGTTGATTTCATTTATGAAATAAAACACATTTTCTAAAAACTCGTGTTTTTTACGAAATCATGAAAACGTTCTAGAAGCTGTGATTTTAAAAAACGGTGGAAGTAAGCTTTTCTTATCTCCGGACGCATGCGCAAAATATAGAAAGTCGTTATGACGTAGAATATGCATACTTTGTTGATTCCATTTATGAAATAAAAACATTTTCTAAAAAGTCATGTTTTTTAAGAAATCATGTAAACCTTCTAGAAGCTGTGATTTAAAAAAACGGGGGGAAGTAAGCTTTTCTTATTTCCGGACGCATGCGCAAACTATAGAAAGTCGGTATGACGTCGAATGTGCATACTTTGTAGATTCCATTTATGAAATAAAGCACATTTTCTAAAAACTCGTGTTTTTTACGAAATCATGTAAACGTTCTAGAAGCTGTGATTTTAAAAAACGGTGGAAATAAGCTTTTCTTACTTCCGGACGAATGCGCAAACTATAGAAAGTCCTTATAACGTAGAATGTGCTTACTTTGTTGATTCCATTTATGAAATAAAACACATTTTCTAAAAACTTGTGTTTTTTATGAAATCATGTAAACCTTCTAGAAGCTGTGATTTTAAAAAACGGTGGAAGTGAGCTTTTCTTATTTCTGGATGAATGCGCAAACTATAGAAAGTCCTTATGACGTAGAATGTGCATACTTTTTGATTAAATTGATGAAATAAAACAAATTTTCTAAAAACTCATGTTTTTTAAGAAATCATGTAAACCTTCTAGAAGCTGTGATTTTAAAAAACGGGGGAAGTAAGCTTTTCTTATTTCCGGACGCATGCACAAACTATAGAAAGTCGTTATGTCGTAGAATGTGCATACTTTGTAGATTCCATTTATGAAAGAAAACCAATTTTCTAAAAACTCGTGTTTTTTACGAAATCATGTAAACCTTCTAGAAGCTGTGACTTTAAAAAATGGTGGAAGTAAGCTTTTCCTATTTCCGGACGCATCCGCAAACTATAGAAAGTCGTTATGAAGAAGAATGTGCATACTTTGTTGATTCCATTTATGAAATAAAACACATTTTCTAAAAACTCATGTTTTTTAACAAATCATGTAAACCTTCGAGAAGCTGTGATTTTAAAAAGTGGGGGAAGTAAGCTTTTCTTATTTCCAAATGCATGCGCAAACTATAGAAAGTCGTTATGACGTAGAATGTGCATAATTTGTTGATTCCATTTATGAAATAAAACACATTTTCTAAAAACTCGTGTTTTTTACGAAATCATGTAAACCCTCTAGAAGCTGTGATTTTAAAAAATGGGGGAAGTAAGCTTTTCTTATTTCCGGACGCATGCGGAAACTATAGAAATTCGTTATGACGTAGAATGTGCATAGTTTGTAGATTCCATTTATGAAATAAAACACATTTTCTAAAAACTCATGTTTTTTACGAAATCATGTAAACCTTCTAGAAGCTGTGATTTTAAAAAACGGGGGAAGTAAGCTTTTCTTATTTCCGGACGCATGGGAAAACTATAGAAAGTCGTTATGACGTAGAATGTGCATACTTTGTTGATTCCATTTATGAAATAAAACACATTTTCTAAAAACTCGTGTTTTTTAAGAAATCATGTAAACCTTCTAGAAGCTGTGATTTTAAAAAACGGGGGAAGTAAGCTTTTCTTATTTCCAAACGCATGCTCAAACTATAGAAAGTCGTTATGATGTAGAATGTGCATACATTGTTGATTCCATTTATGAAATAAAACACATTTTCTAAAAACTCGTGTTTTTTACGAAATCCTGTAAACCCTCCAGAAGCTGTGATTTTAAAAAATGGGGGAAGTAAGCTTTTCTTATTTTCGGACGCATGCGCAAACTATAGAAATTCGTTATGACGTAGAATGTGCATACTTTGTAGATTCCATTTATGAAATAAAACATAGTTTCTAAAAACTCGTGTTTTTTACGAAATCATGTAAACTTTCTAGAAGCTGTGATTTTAAAAAACGGGGGAAGTAAGCTTTTCTTATTTCCGGACGCATGGGCAAACTATAGAAAGTTGTTATGACGTAGAATGTGTATACTTTGCAGATTCCATTTATGAAATAAAACACATTTTCTAAAAGCTCGTGTTTTTTAAGAAATCATGTAAACCTTCTAGAAGCTTTGATTTTAAAAAACGGGGGAAGTAAGCTTTTCTTATTTCCGGATGCATGTGCAAACTATAGAAAGTCGTTATGACATAGAATGTGCATACTTTGTAGATTCCATTTATGAGATAAAGAACATTTTCTAAAAACTCGTGTTTTTTACGAAATCATGTAAACCTTCTAGAAGCTGTGATTTTAACAAACGGTGGAAGTAAGCTTTTCTTATTTCCGGACGCATGCGCAAACTATAGAAAGTCGTTATGATGTAGAATGCGCATACTTTGTTGATTCCATTTATGAAATAAAACACATTTTCTAAAAACTCGTGTTTTTTACGAAATCATGTAAACGTTCTAGAAGCTGTGATTTTAAAAAACGGTGGAAGTAAGCTTTTCTTACTTCCGAACGAATGCGCAAACTATAGAAAGTCCTTATGACGTAGAATGTGCATACCTTGTTGATTCCATTTATGGAATAAAAGATATTTTCTAAAAACTCGTGTTTTTTAAGAAATCATGTAAACCTTCTAGAAGCTGTGATTTTAAAAAATGGTGGAAGTAAGCTTTTCTTATTTCCGGACGCATGCGGAAACTATAGAAATTCGTTATGACGTAGAATGTGCATACTTTGTAGATTCCATTTATGAAATAAAACACATTTTCTAAAAAATCGTGTTTTTTACGAAATCATGTAAACCTTCTAGAAGCTGTGATTTTAAAAAACGGGGGAAGTAAGGTTTTCTTATTTCCAAACGCATGGACAAACTATAGAAAGTCATTATGACGTAGAATGTGCCTACTTTGTTGATTCCATTTATGAAATAAAACACATTTTCTAAAAAATCGTGTTTTTTAAGAAATCATGTAAACCTTCTAGAAGCTGTGATTTTAAAAAATGGGGGAAGTAAGCTTTTCTTATTTCCGGACGCATGCGGAAACTATAGAAATTCGTTATGACGTAGAATGTGCATACTTTGTAGATTCCATTTATGAAATAAAACACATTTTCTAAAAACTCGTGTTTTTTACGAAATCATGTAAACCTTCTAGAAGCTGTGATTTTAAAAAACGGGGGAAGTAAGCTTTTCTTATTTCCAAACGCAAGCGCAAACTATAGAAATTCATTATGACGTAGAATGTACATACTTTGTTGATTCCATTTATGAAATAAAACACATTTTCTAAAAACTCATGTTTTTTAATAAATCATGTAAACCTTATAGAAGCTGTTATTTTAAAAAACGGTGGAAGTAAGCTTTTCTTATTTCCGGATGCATGCGCAAACTATAGAAAGTCGTTATGACGTAGAATTTGAATACTTTGTTGATTCCATTTATGAAATAAAACACATTTTCTAAAAACTCGTGTTTTTTAAGAAATCATGTAAACCTTCTAGACGCTGTGATTTTAAAAAACGGGGGAAGTAACCTTTTCTTATTTCCAAACGCATGCGCGAACTATAGAAAGTCGTTATGACGTAGAATGTGCATACTTTGTTGATTCCATTTATGAAATAAAACACATTTTCTAAAAACTCATGTTTTTTAAGAAATCATGTAAACCTTCTAGAAGCTGTGATTTAGAAAAACGGGGGAAGTAAGCTTTTCTTATTTCCGGACGCATACGCAAACTATAGAAATTCGTTATGACATAGAATGTACATACTTTGTAGATTCCATTTATGAAATAAAGCACATTTTCTAAAAACTCGTGTTTTTTACGAAATCATGTAAACCTTCTAGAAGCTATGATTTTAACAAACGGTGGAAGTAAGCTTTTCTTATTTCCGGATGAATGCACAAACTATAGAAAGTCATTATGACATAGAATGTGCATACTTTGTTGATTCCATTTATGAAATAAAACACATTTTCTAAAAACTCGTGTTTTTTACGAAATCATGTAAACCTTCTAGAAGCTGTGATTTTAAAAAACAGTGGAAGTAAGCTTTTCTTATTTCCGGACGAATGCGCAAACTATATAAAGTCATTATGACGTAGAATGTGCATACCTTGTTGATTCCATTTATGGAATAAAAGATATTTTCTAAAAACTCGTGTTTTTTAAGAAATCATGTAAAACTTCTAGAAGCTGTGATTTTAGAAAACGGTGGAAGTAAGCTTTTCTTATTTCCGGACGCATGCGCAAACTATAGAAAGTCGTTATGACGTAGAATGCGCATACTTTGTTGATTCCATTTATGAAATAAAACACATTTTCTAAAAACTCGTGTTTTTTAAGAAATCATGTAAACCTTCTAGAAGCTGTGATTTTAAAAAACGGGGGAGGTAAGGTTTTCTTATTTCCAAACGCATGCGCAAACTATAGAAAGTCATTATGACGTAGAATGTGCCTACTTTGTTGATTCCATTTATGAAATAAAACACATTTTCTAAAAAATCTTGTTTTTTAAGAAATCATGTAAACCTTCTAGAAGCTGTGATTTTAAAAAATGGGTGAAGTAAGCTTTTCTTACTTCCGGACGCATGCGGAAACTATAGAAATTCGTTATGACGTAGAATGTGCATACTTTGTAGATTCCATTTATGAAATAAAACACATTTTCTAAAAACTCGTGTTTTTTACGAAATCATGTAAACCTTCTAGAAGCTGTGATTTTAAAAAACGGGGGAAGTAAGCTTTTCTTATTTCCAAACGCAAGCACAAACTATAGAAAGTCATTATGACGTAGAATGTGCATACTTTGTTGATTCCATTTATGAAATAAAACACATTTTCTAAAAACTCATGTTTTTTAATAAATCATGTAAACCTTATAGAAGCTGTTATTTTAAAAAACGGTGGAAGTAAGCTTTTCTTATTTCCGGATGCATGCGCAAACTATAGAAAGTCGTTATGACGTAGAATCTGAATACTTTGTTGATTCCATTTATGAAATAAAACACATTTTCTAAAAACTCGTGTTTTTTAAGAAATCATGTAAACCTTCTAGACGCTGTAATTTTAAAAAACGGGGGAAGTAAGCTTTTCTTATTTCCAAACGCATGCGAAAACTATAGAAAGTTGTTATGACGTAGAATGTGCATACTTTGTTGATTCCATTTATGAAATAAAACACATTTTCTAAAAACTCATGTTTTTTAAGAAATCATGTAAACCTTCTAGAAGATGTGATTTAGAAAAACGGGGGAAGTAAGCTTTTCTTATTTCCGGACGCATACGCAAACTATAGAAATTCGTTATGACATAGAATGTACATACTTTGTAGATTCCATTTATGAAAGAAAGCACATTTTCTAAAAACTCGTGTTTTTTACGAAATCATGTAAACCTTCTAGAAGCTGTGATTTTAACAAACGGTGGAAGTAAGCTTTTCTTATTTCCGGATGAATGCACAAACTATAGAAACTCGTTATGACGTAGAATGTGCATACTTTGTTGATTCCATTTATGAAATAAAACACATTTTCTAAAAACTCGTGTTTTTTACGAAATCATGTAAACGTTCTAGAAGCTGTGATTTTAAAAAACGGTGGAAGTAAGCTTTTCTTATTTCCGGACGCATGCGCAAACTATAGAAACTCGTTATGACGTAGAATGTGCATACTTTGTTGATTCCATTTATGAAATAAAAACATTTTCTAAAAACTCATGTTTTTTAAGAAATCATGTAAACCTTCTAGAAGCTGTGATTTAAAAAAACGGGGGAAGTAAGATTTTCTTATTTCCGGACGCATGCGCAAACTATAGAAAGTCGTTATGACGTCGAATGTGCATACTTTGTAGATTCCATTTATGAAATAAAGCACATTTTCTAAAAACTCATGTTTTTTACGATATCATATAAACGTTCTAGAAGCTGTGATTTTAAAAATCGGTGGAAGTAAGCTTTTCTTACTTCCGGACGAATGCGCAAGCTATAGAAAGTCCTTATGACGTAGAATGCGCATACTTTGTTGATTCCATTTATGAAATAAAACACATTTTCTAAAAACTCGTGTTTTTTAAGAAATCATGTAAACCTTCTAGAAGCTGTGATTTTAAAAAACGGTGGAAGTAAGCTTTTCTTATTTCTGGACGAATGCGCAAACTATAGAAAGTCCTTATGACGTAGAATGTGCATATTTTGTTGATTAAATTTATGAAATAAAACACTTTTTCTAAAACTCATGTTTTTTAAGAAATCATGTAAACCTTCTAGAAGCTGTGATTTTAAAAAACGAGGGAAGTAAGCTTTTCTTATTTCCGGATGCATGTGCAAACTATAAAAAGTCGTTATGACCTAGAATGTGCATATTTTGTAGATTCCATTTATGAAATAAAACACATTTTCTAAAAACTCGTGTTTTTTACGAAATCATGTAAATCCTCTAGAAGCTGTGATTTTAAAAAACAGTGGAAGTAAGCTTTTCTTATTTCCGGACGCATGCGCAAACTATAGAAAGTCATTATGACGTAGAATGCGTATACTTTGTTGATTCCATTTATGAAATAAAACACATTTTCTAAAAACTCGTGTTTTTTAAGAAATCATGTAAACCTTCTAGAAGCTGTGATTTTAAAAAACGGGGGATGTAAGGTTTTCTTATTTCCAAATGCATGCGCAAACTATAGAAAGTCATTCTGTAGTAGAATGTGCCTACTTTGTTGATTCCATTTATGAAATAAAACACATGTTCTAAAAAATCGTGTTTTTTAAGAAATCATGTAAACCTTCTAGAAGCTGTGATTTTAAAAAATGGGGGAAGTAAGCCTTTCTTATTTCCGGACGCATGCGGAAACTATAGAAATTCGTTATGACGTAGAATGTGCATACTTCGTAGATTCCATTTATGAAATAAAACACATTTTCTAAAAACTCGTGTTTTTTACGAAATCATGTAAACCTTCTAGAAGCTGTGATTTTAAAAAACGGGGGAAGTAAGCTTTTCTTATTTCCAAACGCAAGCGCAAACTATAGAAAGTCATTATGACGTAGAATGTGCATACTTTGTTGATTCCATTTATGAAATAAAACACATTTTCTAAAAACTCATGTTTTTTAATAAATCATGTAAACCTTGTAGAAGTTGTTATTTTAAAAAACGGTGGAAGTAAGCTTTTCTTATTTCCGGATGCATGCGCAAACTATAGAAAGTCGTTATGACGTAGAATTTGCATACTTTGTTGATTCCATTTATGAAATAAAACACATTTTCTAAAAACTCATGTTTTTTAAAAAATCATGTAAACCTTCTAGAAGCTGTGATTTTAAAAAACGGGGGAAGTAAGCTTTTCTTATTTCAAAATGCATGCGCAAACTATAGAAAGTCGTTATGACGTAGAATGTGCATACTTTGTTGATTCCATTTATGAAATAAAACACATTTTCTAAAAACTCATGTTTTTTAAGAAATCATGTAAACCTTCTAGAAGCTGTGATTTAAAAAAACGGGGGAAGTAAGCTTTTCTTATTTCCGGACGCATGCGCAAACTATAGAAATTTGTTATGACATAGAATGTCAATACTTTGTAGATTCCATTTATGAAATAAAGCATATTTTCTAAAAACTCGTGTTTTTTACGAAATCATGTAAACCTTCTAGAAGCTGTGATTTTAACAAACGGTGGAAGTAAGCTTTTCTTATTTCCGGATGAATGCGCAAACTATAGAAATTCGTTATGACGTAGAATGTGCATACTTTGTTGATTCCATTTATGAAATAAAACACATTTTCTAAAAACTCGTGTTTTTTGCGAAATCATGTAAACGTTCTAGAAGCTGTGATTTTAAAAAACGATGGAAGTAAGCTTTTCTTATTTCCGGACGCATGCGCAAACTATAGAAAGTCGTTATGACGTAGAATGTGCATACTTTGTAGATTCCATTTATGAAATAAAGCGCATTTTCTAAAAACTCGTGTTTTTTAAGAAATCATGTAAACCCTCTAAAAGCTGTGATTTTAAAAAACGGTGGAAGTAAGCTTTTCTTATTTCCGGACGAATGCGCAAACTATAGAAATTCGTTATGATGTAGAATGTGCATACTTTGTTGTTTCCATTTATGAAATAAAACACATTTTCTAAAAACTCGTGTTTTTTAAGAAATCATGTAAACCTTCTAGAAGCTGTGATTTTAAAAAACGGGGGAAGTAAGCTTTTCTTATTTCCGGACGCTTGCGCAAACTATAGAAAGTCGTTATGACGTAGAATGTGCATACTTTGTAGATTGCATTTATGAAATAAAACACATTTTCTAAAAACTCGTGTTTTTTAAGAAATCATGTAAACCTTCTAGAAGCTGTGAATTTAAAAAATGGTGGAAGTAAGCTTTTATTATTTCCGGACGCATCCACAAACTATAGAAAGTCGTTATGACGTAGAATGTGCATACTTTGTAGATTCGATTTATGAAATAAAACACATTTTCTAAAAACTCGTGTTTTTTCCGAAATCATGTAAACCTTCTAGAAGCTGTGATTTTAAAAAACGGTGGAAGTAAGATTTTCTTATTTCCGGATGCATGCACAAACTATAGAAAGTCGTTATGACGTAGAATTTGCATACTTTGTTGATTCCATTTATGAAATAAAAAACATTTTCTAAAAACTCGTGTTTTTTAAGAAATCATGTAAACCTTCTAGAAGCTGTGATTTTAAAAAATGGGCGAAGTAAGCTTTTCTTATTTCCAAACGCATGCGCAAACTATAGAAAGTCGTTATGACGTAGAATGTGCATACTTTGTTGATTCCATTGATGAAATAAAACACATTTTCTAAAAACTCATGTTTTTTAAGATATCATGTAAACCTTCTAGAAGCTGTGATTTTAAAAAACAGGGGAAGTAAGCTTTTCTTATTTCCGGACGCATGCGCAAACTATAGAAATTCGTTATGACATAGAATGTGCATACTTTGTAGATTCCATTTATGAAATAAAGCACATATTCTAAAAACTCGTGTTTTTTAAGAAATCATGTAAACCCTCTAAAAGCTGTGATTTTAAAAAACGGTGGAAGTAAGCTTTTCTTATTTCCGGACGAATGCGCAAACTATAGAAGTTCGTTATGACGTAGAATGTGCATACTTTGTAGATTCGATTTATGAAATAAAACACATTTTCTAAAAACTCGTGTTTTTTCCGAAATCATGTAAAGCTTCTAGAAGCTGTGATTTTAAAAAACGGGGGAAGTAAGCTTTTCTTATTTCCGGACGAATGCGCAAACTATAGAAAGTCGTTATGATGTAGAATGTGCATACTTTGTAGATTCCATTTATGAAATAAAACCCATTTTCTAAAAACTCGTGTTTTTTACGAAATCATGTAAACCTTCTAGAAGCTGTGATTTTAAAAAATGGTGGAAGTAAGCTTTTCTTATTTCCGGACGCATGCGCAAACTATAGAAAGTCGTTATGAAGAAGAATGTGCATACTTTGTTGATTCCATTTATGAAATAAAACACATTTTCTAAAAACTCGTGTTTTTTAACAAATCATGTAAACCTTCTTGAAGCTGTGATTTTAAAAAGTGGGGGAAGTAAGCTTTTCTTATTTCCAAACGCATGCGCAAACTATAGAAAGTCGTTATGACGTAGAATGTGCATACTATGTTGATTCCATTTATGAAATAAACCACATTTTCTAAAAACTTGTGTTTTTTATGAAATCATGTAAACCCTCTAGAAGCTGTGATTTTAAAAAACGGTGGAAGTAAGCTTTTCTTATTTCCGGACGCATGCCCAAATTATAGAAAGTCGTTATGACGTAGAATGTGCATACTTTGTTGATTCCATTTATGAAATAAAACATATTTTGCAAAAACTCGTGTTTTTTACGAAATCATGTAAACCTTCTAGAAGCTGTGATTTTAAAAAACGGTGGAAGTAAGCTTTTCTTATTTCCGGACGCATACGCAAACTATAGAAAGTCGTTATGACGTAGAATGTGCATACTTTGTTGATTCCATTTATGAAATAAAACACATTTTCTACAAATTCATGTTTTTTAAGAAATCATGTAAACCTTCTAGAAGCTGTGATTTTCAAAAACGGTGGAAGTAAGCTTTTCTTATTTCCGGGCGCATGAGCAAACTATAGAAAGTCGTTATGACGTAGAATGTGCATACTTTGTAGATTCTATTTATTAAATAAAACACATTTTCTAAAAACTCGTTTTTTTTACTAAATCATGTAAACCTTCTAGAAGCTGTGATTTTAAAAAACGGGGGAACTAAGCTTTTCTTATTTCCAGACGAATGCGCAAACTATAGAAAGTCGTTATGACGTAGAATGTGCATACTTTGTTGATTCCATTTATGAAATCAAACACATTTTCTAAAAACTCGTGTTTTTTACGAAATCATGTAAACCTTCTAGAAGCTGTGATTTTAAAAAACGGGGGAAGTAAGATTTTCTTATTTCCAAACGGATGCGCAAGCTATAGAAAGTCGTTATGACGTAAAATGTGCATACTTTGTTGATTCCATTTATGAAATAAAACACATTTTCTAAAAACTCGTGTTTTTTAAGAAATCCTGTAAACATTCTAGAAGCTGTGACTTTAAAAAAAGGGGGAAGAAAGCTTTTCTTATTTCCGAACGCATGCGCAAACTATAGAATGTCGTTATGACGTAGAATGTGCATACTTTGTACATTCCATTTATGAAATAAAACACATTTTCTAAAAACTCGTGTTTTTTACGAAATCATGTAAACCTTCTAGAAGCTGTGATTTTATAAAACGGTGGAAGTAAGCTTTTCTTATTTCCAAACGCATGCGCAAACTATAGAAAGTCGTTATGACGTAGAATGTGCAATATTTGTAGATTCCATTTATGAAATAAAACACATTTTCTAAAAACTCATGTTTTTTATGAAATCATGTAAACCTTCTAGAAGCTGTGATTTTAAAAAACGGTGGAAGTAAGCTTTTCTTATTTCCGGACGCATGCGCAAACTATAGAAAGTCGTTATGACGTAGAATGTGCATACTTTGTAGATTCTATTTTTGAAATAAAGCACATTTTCTAAAAACTCGTGGTTTTTACGAAATCATGTAAACCCTCTAGAAGCTGTGATTTTAAAAAACGGTGGAAGTAAGCTTTTCTTATTTCCAGACGAATGCGCAAACTATAGAAATTCGTTATGACGTAGAATGTGCATACTTTGTTGATTCCATTTATGAAATAAAACACATTTTCTAAAAACTCATGTTTTTTAAGAAATCATGTAAACCTTCTAGAAGCTGTGATTTTAAAAAATGGGGGAAGTAAGCTTTTCTTATTTCCGGATGCATGCGCAAACTATAGAAAGTCATTATGACGTAGAATGTGCATACTCTGTTGATTCCATTTATGAAATAAAACACATTTTCTAAAAACTCGTGTTTTTTAAGAAATCATGTAAACCTCCTACAAGCTGTGATTTTTAAAAACGGGGGAAGTAAGCTTCTCTTATTTCCGAACGCATGCGCAAACTATAGAAAGTCGTTATGACGTAAAATGTGCATACTTTGTTGATTCCATTTATGAAATAAAACACATTTTCTAAAAACTCGTGTTTTTTACGAAATCATGTAAACCTTCTAGAAGCTGTGATTTTAAAAAACAGGGGAAGTAAGCTTTTCTTATTTCCGGACGCATGCACAAACTATATAAAGTCGTTATGACGTAGAATGTGCATACTTTGTAGATTCCATTTATGAAAGAAAACCAATTTTCTAAAAACTCGTGTTTTTTAAGAAATCATGTAAACCTTCTAGAAGCTGTGACTTTAAAAAATGGTGGAAGTAAGCTTTTCCTATTTCCGGACGCGTGCGCAAACCATAGAAAGTCGTTATGAAGAAGAATGTGCATACTTTGTTGATTCCATTTATGAAATAAAACACATTTTCTAAAAACTCATGTTTTTTAACAAATCATGTAAACCTTCGAGAAGCTGTGATTTTAAAAAGCGGGGGAAGTAAGCTTTTCTTATTTCCAAATGCATGCGCAAACTATAGAAAGTCGTTATGACGTAGAATGTGCATACTTTGTTGATTCCATTTATGAAATAAAACACATTTTCTAAAAACTCGTGTTTTTTACGAAATCATGTAAACCCTCTAGAAGCTGTGATTTTAAAAAATGGGGGAAGTAAGCTTTTCTTATTTCTGGAGGCATGCGGAAACTATGGAAATTCGTTATGACGTAGAATGTGCGTAGTTTGTAGATTCCATTTATGAAATAAAACACATTTTCTAAAAACTCGTGTTTTTTACGAAATCATGTAAACCTTCTAGAAGCTGTGATTTTAAAAAACGGGGGAAGTAAGCTTTTCTTATTTCCGTACGCATGGGAAAACTACAGAAATTTGTTATGACGTAGAATGTGCATACTTTGTTGATTCCATTTATGAAATCAAACACATTTTCTAAAAACTCGTGTTTTTTACGAAATCATGTAAACCTTCTAGAAGCTGTGATTTTAAAAAACGGGGGAAGTAAGCTTTTCTTATTTCCAGACGCATGGGAAAACTATAGAAAGTTGTTATGATGTAGAATGTGTATACTTTGTTGATTCCATTTATGAAATAAAACACATTTTCTAAAAACTCGTGTTTTTTAAGAAATCATGTAAACCTTCTAGAAGCTTTTATTTTAAAAAACGGGGGAAGTAAGCTTTTCTTATTTCCGGACGCATGGGCAAACTATAGAAAGTCATTATGACGTAGAATGGGCATACTTTGTAGATTGCATTTATGAAATAAAACACATTTTCTAAAAACTCGTGTTTTTTAAGAAATCATGTAAACCTTCTAGAAGATGTGACTTTAAAAAACGGTGGAAGTAAGCTTTTCCTATTTCCGGACGCATCCGCAAACTATAGAAAGTCGTTATGACGTAGAATGTGCATACTTTGTAGATTGCATTTATGAAATAAAACACATTTTCTAAAAACTCATGTTTTTTACGAAATCATGTAAACCTTCTAGAAGCTGTGATTGTAAAAAACGGTGGAAGTAAGCTTTTCTTATTTCCGGACGCATGCGCAAACTATAGAAAGTCATTATGACGTAGAATGTCCATACTTTTTAGATTCCATTTATGAAATAAAACACATTTTCTAAAAACTCGTGTTTTTTACGAAATCATGTAAACCTTCTAGAAGCTGTGATTTTAAAAAACGGTGGAAGTAAGCTTTTCTTATTTCTGGACGCATGCGCAAACTATAGAAAGTCGTTATGACGTAGAATTTGCATACTTTGTAGATTCCATTTATGAAATAAAACACATTTTCTAAAAACTCATGTTTTTTACGAAATCATGTAAACCTTCCAGAAGCTGTGATTTTAAAAAATGGTGGAAGTAAGCTTTTCTCATTTCCGCACGCATGCGCAAACTATAGAAAGTCGTTATGACATAGAATTTGCATACTTTGTAGATTCCATTTATGAAACAAAATACATTTTCCAAAAACTCATGTTTTTTACGAAATCATGTAAACCTTCTAGAAGCTGTGATTTTAAAAAACGGTGGAAGTAAGCTTTTCTTATTTCCGGACGAATGCGCAAACTATATAAAGTCATTATTACGTAGAATGTGCATACCTTGTTGATTCCATTTATGGAATAAAAGATATTTTCTAAAAACTCGTGTTTTTTAAGAACTCATGTAAACCTTCTAGAAGCTGTGATTTTAAAAAACGGTGGAAGTAAGCTTTTCTTATTTCCGGACGCATGCGCAAACTATAGAAAGTCGTTATGACGTAGAATGCGCATACTTTGTTGATTCCATTTATGAAATAAAACACATTTTCTAAAAACTCGTGTTTTTTAAGAAATCATGTAAACCTTCTAGAAGCTGTGATTTTAAAAAACGGGGGAAGTAAGGTTTTCTTATTTCCAAACGCATGCGCAATCTATAGAAAGTCATTATGACGTAGAATGTGCCTACTTTGTTGATTCCATTTATGAAATAAAACACATTTTCTAAAAACTCGTGTTTTTTACGAAATCATGTAAACCTTCTAGAAGCTGTGATTTTAAAAAACGGGGGAAGTAAGCTTTTCTTATTTCCAAACGCAAGCGCAAAATATAGAAAGTCATTATGACGTAGAATGTGCATACTTTGTTGATTCCATTTATGAAATAAAACACATTTTCTAAAAACTCGTGTTTTTTAACAAATCATGTAAACCTTCTAGAAGCTGTGATTTTAAAAAGCGGGGGAAGTAAGCTTTTCTTATTTCCAAACGCATGAGCAAACTATAGAAAGTCGTTATGACGTAGAATGTGCATACTTTGTTGATTCCATTTATGAAATAAAGCACATTTTCTAAAAACTCGTGTTTTTTATGAAATCATGTAAACCCTCTAGAAGCTGTGATTTTAAAAAACGGTGGAAGTAAGCTTTTCTTATTTCGAAACGCATGCGCAAACTATAGAAAGTCGTTATGATGTAGAATGTGCACACTTTGTAGATTCCATTTATGAAATAAAACACATTTTCTAAAAACTCGTGTTTTTTACGAAATCATGTAAACCCTCTAGAAGCTGTGATTTTAAAAAACAGTGGAAGTAAGCTTTTCTTATTTCCAAACGCATGCGAAAACTATAGAGAGTTATGACGTAGAATGTGCATACTTTGTTGATTCCATTTATGAAATAAAACACATTTTCTAAAAACTCGTGTATTTTACGAAATCATGTAAACGTTCTAGAAGCTGTGATTTTAAAAAACGGTGGAAGTAAGCTTTTCTTATTTCCGGACGCATGCGCAAACTATAGAAAGTCGTTATGACGTAGAATGTGCATACTTTGTAGATTCCATTTATGAAATAAAGCACATTTTCTAAAAACTCGTGTTTTTTAAGAAATCATGTAAACCCTCTAAAAGCTGTGATTTTAAAAAACGGTGGAAGTAAGCTTTTCTTATTTCCGGACGAATGTGCAAACTATAGAAATTCGTTATGACGTAGAATGTGCATACTTTGTTGTTTCCATTTATGAAATAAAACACATTTTTAAAAACTCGTGTTTTTTAAGAAATCATGTAAACCTTCTAGAAGCTGTGATTTTAAAAAACGGGGGAAGTAAGCTTTTCTTATTTCCGGACGCATGCGCAAACTATAGAAATTCGTTATGACGTAGAATGTGCATACCGTGTTGATTCCATTTATGAAATAAAACACATTTTCTAAAAACTCGTGTTTTTTACGAAATCATGTAAACCTTCTAGAAGCTGTGATTTAGAAAAACAGTGGAAGTAAGCTTTTCTTATTTCCGGACGCATGCGCAAACTATAGAAAGTCGTTATGACGTTGAATGTGCATACTTTGTAGATTCCATTTATGAAATAAAACACATTTTCTAAAAACTCGTGTTTTTTACGAAATCATGTAAACCTTCTAGAAGCTGTGATTTTAAAAAACGGTGGAAGTAAGCTTTTCTTATTTCCGGACGAATGCGCAACCTATAGAAAGTCGTTATGACGTAGAATGTGCATACTTTGTTGATTCCATTTATGAAATAAAACACATTTTCTACAAATTCATGTTTTTTAAGAAATCATGTAAACCTTCTAGAAGCTGTGATTTTAAAAAACGGTGGAAGTAAGGTTTTCTTATTTCCGGGCGCATGGGCAAACTATAGAAAGTCGTTATGACATAGAATGTGCATACTTTTTAGGTTCTATTTATTAAATAAAACACATTTTCTAAAAACTCGTGTTTTTTGCTAAATCATGTAAACCTTCTAGATGCTGTGATTTTAAAAAACGGGGGAACTAAGCTTTTCTTATTTCCAAACGGATGCGCAAGCTATAGAAAGTCGTTATGACGTAAAATGTGCATACTTTGTTGATTCCATTTATGAAATAAAACACATTTTCTAAAAACTCGTGTTTTTTAAGAAATCATGTAAACATTCTAGAAGCTGTGATTTAAAAAAAAGGGGGAAGTAAGCTTTTCTTATTTCCGAACGCATGCGCAAACTATAGAAAGTCGTTATGACGTAGAATGTGCATACTTTGTACATTTCATTTATGAAATAAAACACATTTTCTAAAAAGTCGTGTTTTTTACCAAATCATGTAAACCTTCTAGAAGCTGTGATTTTAAAAAACGGTGGAAGTAAGCTTTTCTTATTTCTGGACGCATGCGCAAACTATAGAAAGTCGTTATGACGTAGAATTTGCATACTTTGTAGATTCCATTTATGAAATAAAACACATTTTCTAAAAACTCGTGCTTTTTACGAAATCATGTAAACGTTCTAGAAGCTGTGATTTTAAAAAAAGGTGGAAGTAAGCTTTTCTTATTTCCGGACGCATGCGCAAACTATAGAAAGTCGTTATGACGTAGAATATGCATACTTTGTAGATTCCATTTTTGAAATAAAGCACATTTTCTAAAAACTCGTGTTTTTTACGAAATCATGTAAACCCTCTAGAAGCTGTGGTTTTAAAAAACGGTGGAAGTAAGCTTTTCTTATTTCCGGACGAATGCGCAAACTATAGAAATTCGTTATGACGTAGAATGTGCATACTTTGTTGATTCCATTTATGAAATAAAACACATTTTCTAAAAACTCGTGTTTTTTTTGAAATCATGTAAACCTTCTAGAAGCTGTGACTTTAAAAAACGGGGGAAGTAAGCTTTTCTTATTTCTGAACGCATGCGCAAACTATAGAAAGTCGTTATGACGT
The DNA here is from genome assembly GCA_027924585.1 of Larix kaempferi. Lineage (NCBI taxonomy): Eukaryota > Viridiplantae > Streptophyta > Pinopsida > Pinales > Pinaceae > Larix > Larix kaempferi. The sequence continues at coordinate 41,916,997 of BSBM01000217.1, forward strand.
AGAATGTGCATACTTTGTTGATTCCATTTATGAAATAAAACACATTTTCTAAAAACTCGTGTTTTTTACGAAATCATGTAAACCTTCTAGAAGTTGTGATTTTAAAAAACGGGGGAAGTAAGCTTTTCTTAGTTCCAAACGCAAGCGCAAACTATAGAAAGTCGTTATGACGTAGAATGTGCATACTTTGTTGATTCCATTTATGAAATAAAACACATTTTCTAAAAACTCATGTTTTTTAAGAAATCATGTAAACCTTCTAGAAGCTGTGATTTAGAAAAACGGGGGAAGTAAGCTTTTCTTATTTCCGGACGCATACGCAAACTATAGAAATTCGTTATGACATAGAATGTGCATACTTTATAGATTCCATTTATGAAATAAAGCACATTTTCTAAAAACTCATGTTTTTTACGAAATCATGTAAAACTTCTAGAAGCTGTGATTTTAACAAACGGTGGAAGTAAGCTTTTCTTATTTCCGGATGACTGCACAAACTATAGAAAGTCGTTATGACATAGAATGTGCATACTTTGTTGATTCCATTTATGAAATAAAACACATTTTCTAAAAACTCGTGTTTTTTACCAAATCATGTAAACGTTCTAGAAGCTGTGATTTTAAAAAACAGTGGAAGTAAGCTTTTCTTATTTCCGGACGCATACGCAAACTATAGAAAGTCGTTATGACGTAGAATGTGCATACTTTGTTGATTCCATTTATGAAATAAAACACATTTTCTAAAAACTCATGTTTTTTAAGAAATCATGTAAACCTTCTAGAAGCTGTGATTTAGAAAAACGGGGGAAGTAAGCTTTTCTTATTTCCGGACGCATACGCAAACTATAGAAATTCGTTATGACATAGAATGTGCATACTTTGTAGATTCCATTTATGAAATAAAGCACATTTTCTAAAACTCGTGTTTTTTACGAAATCATGTAAAACTTCTAGAAGCTGTGATTTTAACAAACGGTGGAAGTAAGCTTTTCTTATTTCCGGATGATTGCACAAACTATAGAAAGTCGTTATGACATAGAATGTGCATACTTTGTTGATTCCATTTATGAAATAAAACACATTTTCTAAAAACTCGTGTTTTTTACGAAATCATGTAAACCTTATAGAAGCTGTTATTTTAAAAGACGCTGGAAGTAAGCTTTTCTTATTTCCGGATGCATGCGCAAACTATAGAAAGTCGTTATGACGTAGAATTTGAATACTTTGTAGATTCCATTTATGAAATAAAACACATTTTCTAAAAACTCGTGTTTTTTAAGAAATCATGTAAACCTTCTAGAAGCTGTGATTTTAAAAAACGGGGGAAGTAAGCTTTTCTTATTTCCAAACGCATGCGCAAACTATAGAAAGTCGTTATGACGTAGAATGTGCATACTTTGTTGATTCCATTTATGAAATAAAACACATTTTCTAAAAACTCATGTTTTTTAAGAAATCATGTAAACCTTCTAGAAGCTGTGATTTAGAAAAACGGGGGAAGTAAGCTTTTCTTATTTCCGGACGCATACGCAAACTATAGAAATTCGTTATGACATAGAATGTGCATACTTTGTAGATTCCATTTATGAAATAAAGCACATTTTCTAAAAACACGTGTTTTTTACGAAATCATGTAAAACTTCTAGAAGCTGTGATTTTAACAAACGGTGGAAGTAAGCTTTTCTTATTTCCGGATGATTGCACAAACTATAGAAAGTCGTTATGACATAGAATGTGCATGCTTTGTTGATTCCATTTATGAAATAAAACACATTTTCTAAAAACTCGTGTTTTTTACGAAATCATGTAAACCTTCTAGAAGCTGTGATTTTAAAAAACAGTGGAAGTAAGCTTTTCTTATTTCCGGACGCATGCGCAAACTATAGAAAGTCGTTATGACGTAGAATGTGCATGCTTTGTTGATTCCATTTATGAAATAAAAACATTTTCTAAAAACTCATGTTTTTTAAGAAATCATGTAAACCTTCTAGAAGCTGTGATTTAAAAAAACGGGGGAAGTAAGCTTTTCTTATTTCCGGACGCATGCGCAAACTATAGAAAGTCGTTATGACGTCGAATGTGCATACTTTGTAGATTCCATTTATGAAATAAAGCACATTTTCTAAAAACTCGTGTTTTTTACGAAATCATGTAAACGTTCTAAAAGCTGTGATTTTAAAAAACGGTGGAAGTAAGCTTTTCTTACTTCTGGACGAATGCGCAAACTATAGAAAGTCCTTATGACGTAGAATGTGCATACTTTGTTGATTCCATTTATGAAATAAAACACATTTTCTAAAAACTCGTGTTTTTTAAGAAATCATGTAAACCTTCTAGAAGCTGTGATTTTAAAAAACGGTGGAAGTAAGCTTTTCTTATTTCTGGACGAATGCGCAAACTATAGAAAGTCCTTATGACGTAGAATGTGCATACTTTGTTGATTAATTTTTTGAAATAAACCACATCTTCTAAAAACTCATGTTTTTTAAGAAATCATGTAAACCTTCTAGAAGCTGTGATTTTAAAAAACGGGGGAAGTAAGCTTTTCTTATTTCCGGACGCATGCGCAAACTATAAAAAGTCGTTATGACCTAGAATGTTCATACTTTGTAGATTCCATTTATGAAATAAAACACATTTTCTAAAAACTCGTGTTTTTTACGAAATCATTTAAATCCTCTAGAAGCGGTGATTTTAAAAAACAGTGGAAGTAAGCTTTTCTTATTTTCGGACGCATGCACAAACTATAGAAAGTCGTTATGACCTAGAATGTGCATACTTTGTAGATTCCATTTATGAAATAAAGCACATTTTCTAAAAACTCGTGTTTTTTACGAAATCATGTAAACCTCCTACAAGCTGTGATTTTTAAAGACGGGGAAGTAAGCTTCTCTTATTTCCGAACGCATGCGCAATTTATAGAAAGTCGTTATGACGTAGAATGTGCATACTTTGTTGATTCCATTTATGAAATAAAACACATTTTCTAAAAACTCGTGTTTTTTACGAAATCATGTAAACCTTCTAGAAGCTGTGATTTTAAAAAACGGGGGAAGTAAGCTTTTCTTATTTCCGGACGCATGCGCAAACTATAGAGAGTAGTTACGAAGAAGAATGTGCATACTTTGTTGATTCCATTTATGAAATAAAACACATTTTCTAAAAACTCGTGTTTTTTAACAAATCATGTAAACCTTCTAGAAGCTGTGACTTTAAAAAACGGTGGAAGTAAGCTTTTCCTATTTCCGGACGCATCCGCAAACTATAGAAAGTCGTTATGACGTAGAATGTGCATACTTTGTTGATTCCATTTATGAAATAAAACACATTTTCTAAAAACTCGTGTTTTTTACGAAATCATGTAAACCCTCTAGAAGCTGTGATTTTAAAAAACGGGGGAAGTAAGCTTTTCTTATTTCCGGACGCATGCGCAAACTATAGAGAGTAGTTACGAAGAAGAATGTGCATACTTTGTTGATTCCATTTATGAAATAAAACACCTTTTCTAAAAACTCGTGTTTTTTACGAAATCATGTAAACCTTCTAGAAGCTATGATTTTAAAAAACGGGGGAAGTAAGCTTTTCTTATTTCCGGACGCATGGGCAATCTATAGAAAGTCGTTATGACGTAGAATGTGCATACTTTGTTGATTCCATTTATGAAATAAAACACATTTTCTAAAAACTCGTGTTTTTTAAGAAATCGTGTAAACCTTCTAGAAGCTGTGATTTTAAAAAACGGGGGAAGTAAGCTTTTCTTATTTCCAAACGAATGCGCAAACTATAGAAAGTCGTTATGACGTAGAATGTGCATACTTTGTTGATTCCATTGATGAAATAAAACACATTTTCTAAAAACTCGTGTTTTTTACGAAATCTTGTAAACCCTCCAGAAGCTGTGATTTTAAAAAATGGGGGAAGTAAGCTTTTCTTATTTCCGGACGCATGCGCAAACTATAGAAATTTGTTATGACGTAGAATGTGCATACTTTGTAGATTCCATTTATGAAATAAAACACATTTTCTAAAAACTCGTGTTTTTTACGAAATCATGTAAACCTTCTAGAAGCTATGATTTTAAAAAACGGGGGAAGTAAGCTTTTCTTATTTCCGGACGCATGGGCAAACTATAGAAAGTTTTTATGACGTAGAATGTGTATACTTTGTTGATTCCATTTATGAAATAAAACACATTTTCTAAAAACTCGTGTTTTTTAAGAAATCATGTAAACCTTCTAGAAGCTGTGACTTTAAAAAACTGTGGAAGTAAGCTTTTCCTATTTCCGGATGCATCCGCAAACTATAGAAAGTCGTTATGACGCAGAAAGTGCATACTTTGTAGATTGCATTTATGAAATAAAACACATTCTCTAAAAACTCATGTTTTTTACGAAATCATGTAAACCTTCTAGAAGCTGTGATTGTAAAAAACGGTGGAAGTAAGCTTTTCTTGTTTCCGGACGCATGCGCAAACTATAGAAAGTCATTATGACGTAGAATGTCCATACTTTGTAGATTCCATTTATGAAATAAAACACATTTTCTAAAAACTCGTGTTTTTTACGAAATCATGTAAACCTTCTAGAAGCTGTGATTTTAAAAAACTGTGGAAGTAATCTTTTCTTATTTCCGGACGCATGCGCAAACTATAGAAAGTCCTAATGACGTAGAATGTGCATACTTTGTAGATTCCATTTATGAAATAAAACACATTTTCTAAAAACTCGTGTTTTTTACGAAATCATGTAAACCTTCCAGAAGCTGTGATTTTAAAAAATGGTGGAAGTAAGCTTTTCTCATTTCCGCACGCATGCGCAAACTATAGAAAGTCGTTATGACATAGAATGTGCATACTTTGTTCATTCCATTGATGAAATAAAACACATTTTCTAAAAACTCGTGTTTTTTACGAAATGATGTAAACCTTCTAGAAGCTGTGATTTCAAAAAACGATGGAGGTAAGCTTTTATTATTTCCGGACGCATGCCCAACTATAAAAAGTCGTTATGACGTAGAATGTGCATACTTTGTAGATTCCATTTATGAAACAAAACACATTGTCTAAAAACTCATGTTTTTTAATAAATCATGTAAACCTTCTAGAAGCTGTTATTTTAAAAAACGGTGGAAGTAAGCTTTTCTTATTTCCGGATGCATGCGCAAACTATAGAAAGTCGTTATGACGTAGAATTTGCATACTTTGTTGATTCCATTTATGAAATAAAACACATTTTCTAAAAACTCATGTTTTTTAAGAAATCATGTAAACCTTCAAGAAGCTGTGATTTAAAAAAACGGGGGAAGTAAGCTTTTCTTATTTCCGGATGCATGCGCAAACTATAGAAATTCGTTATAACATAGAATGTGCATACTTTGTAGATTCCATTTATGAAATAAAGCACATTTTCTAAAAACTCCTGTTTTTTACGAAATCATGTAAACCTTCTAGAAGCTGTGATTTTAACAAACGGTGGAAGTAAGCTTTTCTTATTTCCGGATGAATGCGCAAACTATAGAAAGTCGTTATGACGTAGAATGTGCATACTTTGTTGATTCCATTTATGAAATAAAACACATTTTCTAAAAACTCGTGTTTTTTACGAAATCATGTAAACGTTCTAGAAGCTGTGATTTTAAAAAACGGTGGAAGTAAGCTTTTCTTATTTCCGGACGCATGCGCAAACTATAGAAAGTCGTTATGACGTAGAATGTGCATACTTTGTAGATTCCATTTATGAAATAAAGCACATTTTCTAAAAACTCGTGTTTTTTAAGAAATCATGTAAACCCTCTAAAAGCTGTGATTTTAAAAAACGGTGGAAGTAAGCTTTTCTTATTTCCGGACGAATGCGCAAACTATAGAAATTCGTTATGATGTAGAATGTGCATACTTTGTTGTTTCCATTTATGAAATAAAACAAATTTTCTAAAAACTCGTGTTTTTTAAGAAATCATGTAAACCTTCTAGAAGCTGTGATTTTAAAAAATGGGGGAAGTAAGCTTTTCTTATTTCCGGACGCATGCGCAAACTATAGAAATTCGTTATGACATAGAATGTGCATACTTTGTAGATTCCATTTATGAAATAAAGCACATTTTCTAAAAACTCCTGTTTTTTACGAAATCATGTAAACCTTCTAGAAGCTGTGATTTTAACAAACGGTGGAAGTAAGCTTTTCTTATTTCCGGATGCATGCGCAAACTATAGAAAGTCGTTATGACGTAGAATGTGCATACTTTGTAGATTGCATTTATGAAATAAAACACATTTTCTAAAAACTCGTGTTTTTTAAGAAATCATGTAAACCTTCTAGAAGCTGTGACTTTAAAAAATGGTGGAAGTAAGCTTTTATTATTTCCGGACGCATCCACAAACTATAGAAAGTCGTTATGACGTAGAATATGCATACTTTGTAGATTCGATTTATGAAATAAAACACATTTTCTAAAAACTCATGTTTTTTAAGAAATCATGTAAACCTTCAAGAAGCTGTGATTTAAAAAAATCGGGGGAAGTAAGCTTTTCTTATTTCCGGACGCATGCGCAAACTATAGAAATTCGTTATGACATAGAATGTGCATACTTTGTAGATTCCATTTATGAAATAAAGCACATTTTCTAAAAACTCCTGTTTTTTACGAAATCATGTAAACCTTCTAGAAGCTGTGATTTTAACAAACGGTGGAAGTAAGCTTTTCTTATTTCCGGATGAATGCGCAAACTATAGAAAGTCGTTATGACGTAGAATGTGCATACTTTGTAGATTGCATTTATGAAATAAAACACATTCTCCAAAAACTCGTGTTTTTTAAGAAATCATGTAAACCTTCTAGAAGCTGTGACTTTAAAAAATGGTGGAAGTAAGCTTTTATTATTTCCGGACGCATCCACAAACTATAGAAAGTCGTTATGACGTAGAATATGCATACTTTGTAGATTCGATTTATGAAATAAAACACATTTTCTAAAAACTCGTGTTTTTTCCGAAATCATGTAAACCTTCTAGAAGCTGTGATTTTAAAAAACGGTGGAAGTAAGATTTTCTTATTTCCGGATGCATGCGCAAACTATAGAAAGTCGTTATGACGTAGAATTTGCATACTTTGTTGATTCCATTTATGAAATAAAACACATTTTCTAAAAACTCGTGTTTTTTAAGAAATCATGTAAACCTTCTAGAAGCTGTGATTTTAAAAAATGGGCGAAGTAAGCTTTTCTTATTTCCAATCGCATGCGCAAACTATAGAAAGTCATTATGACGTAGAATTTGCATACTTTGTTGATTCCATTTATGAAATACAACACATTTTCTAAAAACTCATGTTTTTTAAGAAATCATGTAAACCTTCTAGAAGCTGTGATTTTAAAAAACGGGGGAAGTAAGCTTTTCTTATTTCCGGACGCATGCGCAAACTATAGAAATTCGTTATGACATAGAATGTGCATACTTTGTAGATTCCATCTATGAAATAAAGCACATTTTCTAAAAACTCGTGTTTTTTACGAAATCATGTAAACCTTCTAGAAGCTGTGATTTTAACAAACGGTGGAAGTAAGCTTTTCTTATTTCCGGATGAATGCGCAAACTATAGAAAGTCGTTATGACGTAGAATGTGCATACTTTGTTGATTCCATTTATGAAATAAAACACATTTTCTAAAAACTCGTGTTTTTTACAAAATCATGTAAACGTTCTAGAAACTGAGATTTTAAAAAACGGTGGAAGTAAGCTTTTCTTATTTCCGGACGCATGCGCAAACTATAGAAAGTCGTTATGACGTAGAATGTGCATACTTTGTAGATTCCATTTATGAAATAAAGCACATTTTCTAAAAACTCGTGTTTTTTAAGAAATCATGTAAACCCTCTAAAAGCTGTGATTTTAAAAAACGGTGGAAGTAAGCTTTTCTTATTTCGGGACGAATGCGCAAACTATAGAAATTCGTTATGACGTAGAATGTGCATACTTTGTTGTTTCCATTTATGAAATAAAACACATTTTCTAAAAACTCGTGTTTTTTAAGAAATCATGTAAACCTTCTAGAAGCTGTGATTTTAAAAAACGGGGGAAGTAAGCTTTTCTTATTTCCGGATGCATGCGCAAACTATAGAAAGTCGTTATGACCTAGAATGTGCATACTTTGTAGATTCCATTTATGAAATAAAACACATTTTCTAAAAACTCGTGTTTTTTAAGAAATCATGTAAACCTTCTAGAAGCTGTGATTTTAAAAAACGGTGGAAGTAAGCTTTTCTTATTTCCGGACGCATGCGCAAACTATAGAAAGTCATTATGACGTAGAATGCGTATACTTTGTTGATTCCATTTATGAAATAAAACACATTTTCTAAAAACTCGTGTTTCTTAAGAAATCATGTAAACCTTCTAGAAGCTGTGATTTTAAAAAACGGGGGAAGTAAGGTTTTCTTATTTCCAAACGCATGCGAAAACTATAAAAAGTCATTCTGACGTAGAATGTGCCTACTTTGTTGATTCCATTTATGAAATAAAACACATTTTCTAAAAAATCGTGTTTTTTAAGAAATCATGTAAACCTTCTAGAAGCCGTGATTTTAAAAAACGGGGGAAGGAAGCTTTTCTTATTTCCGGACGCATGCGGAAACTATAGAAATTCGTTATGACGTAGAATGTGCATACTTTGTAGATTCCATTTATGAAATAAAACACATTTTCTAAAAACTCGTGTTTTTTACGAAATCATGTAAACCTTCTAGAAGCTGTGATTTTAAAAAACGGGGGAAGTAAGCTTTTCTTATTTCCAAACGCAAGCGCAAACTATAGAAAGTCATTATGACGTAGAATGTGCATACTTTGTTGATTCCATTTATGAAATAAAACACATTTTCTAAAAAGTCGTGTTTTTTAAGAAATCATGTAAACCTTCTAGAAGCTGTGATTTTAAAAAACGGTGGAAGTAAGCTTTTCTTATTTCTGGACGAATGCGCAAACTATAGAAAGTCCTTATGACGTAGAATGTGCATACTTTGTTGATTAAATTTATGAAATAAAACACATTTTCTAAAAACTCATTTTTTTAAGAAATCATGTAAACCTTCTAGAAGCTGTGATTTTAAAAAACGGGGGAAGTAAGCTTTTCTTATTTCCGGACGCATGCGCAAACTATAAAAAGTCGTTATGACCTAGCATGTGCATACTTTGTAGATTCCATTTATGAAATAAAACACATTTTCTAAAAACTCGTGTTTTTTACGAAATCATGTAAATCCTCTAGAAGCTGTGATTTTAAAAAACAGTGGAAGTAAGCTTTTCTTATTTCCGGACACATGCATAAACTATAGAAAGTCGTTATGACCTAGAATGTGCATACTTTGTAGATTCCATTTATGAAATAAAGCACATTTTCTAAAAACTCGTGTTTTTTACGAAATCATGTAAACCTTCAAGAAGCTGTGATTTTAAAAAACGGTGGAAGTAAGCTTTTCTTATTTCCGGACGAATGCGCAAACTATAGAAAGTCCTTATGACGTAGAATGTGCATACTTTGTTGATTCCATTGATGAAATAAAACACATTTTCTAAAAACTCGTGTTTTTTAAGAAATCATGTAAACCTTCTAGAAGCTGTGATTTTAAAAAACGGTGGAAGTAAGCTTTTCTTATTTCTGGACGAATGCACAAACTATAGAAAGTCCTTATGATGTAGAATGTGCATACTTTGTTGATTAAATTTATGAAATAAAACACATTTTCTAAAAACTCATGTTTTTTAAGAAATCATGTAAACCTTCTATAAGCTGTGATTTTAAAAAACGGGGGAAGTAAGCTTTTCTTATTTCCGGATGTATGCGCAAACTATAGAAAGTCGTTATGACCTAGAATGTGCATACTTTGTAGATTCCATTTATGAAATAAAAGACATTTTTTAAAAACTCGTGTTTTTTAAGAAATCATATAAACCTTCTAGAAGCTGTGATTTTAAAAAACGGTGGAAGTAAGCTTTTCTTATTTCCGGACGCATGCACAAACTATAGAAAGTCATTATGACGTAGAATGCGTATACTTTGTTGATTCCATTTATGAAATTAAACACATTTTCTAAAAACTCGTGTTTTTTAAGAAATCATGTAAACCTTCTAGAAGCTGTGATTTTAAAAAACGGGGGAAGTAAGGTTTTCTTATTTCCAAACGCATGCGCAAACTATAGAAAGTCATTCTGACGTAGAATGTGCCTACTTTGTTGATTCCATTTATGAAATAAAACACATTTTCTAAAAAATCGTGTTTTTTAACAAATCATGTAAACCTTCTAGAAGCTGTGATTTTAAAAAATGGGGGAAGTAAGCTTTTCTTATTTCCGGACGCATGCGGAAACTATAGAAATTCGTTATGACGTAGAATGTGCATACTTTGTAGATTCCATTTATGAAATAAAACACATTTTCTAAAAACTAGTGTTTTTTACGAAATCATGTAAACCTTTTAGAAGCTGTGATTTTAAAAAACGGGGGAAGTAAGCTTTTCTTATTTCCAAACGCAAGCGCAAACTATAGAAAGTCATTATGATGTAGAATGTGCATACTTTGTTGATTCCATTTATGAAATAAAACACATTTTCTAAAAACTCATGTTTTTTAATAAATCATGTAAACCTTCTAGAAGCTGTTATTTTAAAAAACGGTGGAAGTAAGCTTTTCTTATTTCCGTATGCATGCGCAAACTATAGAAAGTCGTTATGACGTAGAATTTGCATACTTTGTTGATTCCATTTATGAAATAAAACACATTTTCTAAAAACTCATGTTTTTTAAGAAATCATGTAAACCTTCTAGAAGCTGTGATTTTAAAAAACGGGGGAAGTAAGCTTTTCTTATTTCAAAATGAATGCGCAAACTATAGAAAGTCGTTATGACGTAGAATGTGCATACTTTGTTGATTCCATTTATGAAATAAAACACATTTTCTAAAAACTCATGTTTTTTACGAAATCATGTAAACCTTCTAGAAGCTGTGATTTTAACAAACGGTGGAAGTAAGCTTTTCTTATTTTCGGATGAATGCGCAAACTATAGAAAGTCGTTATGACGTAGAATGTGCATACTTTGTTGATTCCATTTATGAAATAAAACACATTTTCTAAAAACTCTTTTTTTTTACGAAATCATGTAAACGTTCTAGAAGCTGTGATTTTAAAAAACGGTGGAAGTAAGCTTTTCTTATTTCCGGATGCATGCGCAAACTATAGAAAGTCGTTATGACGTAGAATGTGCATACTTTGAAGATTCCATTTATGAAATAAATCACATTTTCTAAAAACTCGTGTTTTTTAAGAAATCATGTAAACCCTCTAAAAGCTGTGATTTTAAAAAACGGTGGAAGTAAGCTTTTCTTATTTCCGGCCGAATGCGCAAACTATAGAAATTAGTTATGATGTAGAATGTGCATACTTTGTTGTTTCCATTTATGAAATAAAACACATTTTCTAAAAACTCGTGTTTTTTAAGAAATCATGTAAACCTTCTAGAAGCTGTGATTTTAAAAAATGGGGGAAAGAAGCTTTTCTTATTTCCGGACGCTTGCGCAAACTATAGAAAGTCGTTATGACGTAGAATGTGCATACTTTGTAGATTGCATTTATGAAATAAAACACATTTTCTAAAAACTCATGTTTTTTAAGAAATCATGTAAACCTTCTAGAAGCTGTGACTTTAAAAAATGGTGGAAGTAAGCTTTTCTTATTTCCGGACGCATCCACAAACTATAGAAAGTCGTTATGACGTAGAATGTGCATACTTTGTAGCTTCGATTTATGAAATAAAACACATTTTCTAAAAACTCGTGTTTTTTCCGAAATCATGTAAACCTTCTAGAAGCTGTGATTTTAAAAAACGGTGGAAGTAAAATTTTCTTATTTCCGGATGCATGCGCAAACTATAGAAAGTCGTTATGACGTAGAATTTGCATACTTGGTTGATTCCATTTATGAAATAAAAAACATTTTCTAAAAACTCGTGTTTTTTAAGAAATCATTTAAACCTTCTAGAAGCTGTGATTTTAAAAAACGGGCGAAGTAAGCTTTTCTTATTTCCAAACGCATGCGCAAACTATAGAAAGTCATTATGACGTAGAATGTGCATACTTTGTTGATTCCATTTATGAAATAAAACACATTTTCTAAAAACTCATGTTTTTTAAGAAATCATGTAAACCTTCTAGAAGCTATGATTTTAAAAAACGGGGGAAGTAAACTTTTCTTATTTCCGGACGCATGCGCAAACTATAGAAATTCGTTATGACATAGAATGTGCATACTTTGTAGATTCCATTTATGAAATAAAGCACATTTTCTAAAAACTCGTGTTTTTTACGAAATCATGTAAACCTTCTAGAAGCTGTGATTTTAACAAACGGTGGAAGTAAGCTTTTCTTATTTCCGGATGAATGCGCAAACTATAGAAAGTCGTTATGACGTAGAATGTGCATACTTTTTTGATTCCATTTATGAAATAAAACACATTTTCTAAAAACTCGTGTTTTTTACGAAATCGTGTAAACGTTCTAGAAGCTGTGATTTTAAAAAACGGTGGAAGTAAGCTTTTCTTATTTCCGGACGCATGCGCAAACTATAGAAAGTCGTTATGACGTAGAATGTGCATACTTTGTAGATTCCATTTATGAAATAAAGCACATTTTCTAAAAACTCGTGTTTTTAAAAAAATCATGTAAACCCTCTAAAAGCTTTGATTTTAAAAAACGGTGGAAGTAAGCTTTTCTTATTTCCAGACGAATGCGCAAACTATATAAATTCGTTATGACGTAGAATGTGCATACTTTGTTGTTTCCATTTAGGAAATAAAACACATTTTCTAAAAACTCGTGTTTTTTAAGAAATCATGTAAACCTTCTAGAAGCTGTGATTTTAAAAAACGGGGGAAGTAAGCTTTTCTTATTTCCGGACGCATGCGCAAACTATAGAAAGTCGTTATGACCTAGAATGTGCATACTTTGAAGATTCCATTTATGAAATAAAAGACATTTTCTAAAAACTCGTGTTTTTTAAGAAATCATGTAAACCTTCTAGAAGCTGTGATTTTAAAAAACGGTGGAAGTAAGCTTTTCTTATTTCCGGGCGCATGCGCAAACTATAGAAAGTCATTATGACGTAGAATGCGTATACTTTGTTGATTCCATTTATGAAATAAAACACATTTTCTAAAAACTCGTGTTTTTTAAGAAATCATGTAAACCTTCTAGAAGCTGTGATTTTAAAAAACGGGGGAAGTAAGGTTTTCTTATTTCCAAACGCATGCGCAAACTATAGAAAGTCATTCTGACGTAGAATGTGCCTACTTTGTTGATTCCATTTATGAAATAAAACACATTTTCTAAAAAATCGTGTTTTTTAAGAAATCATGTAAACCTTCTAGAAGCTGTGATTTTAAAAAATGGGGGAAGTAAGCTTTTCTTATTTCCGGACGCATGCGGAAACTATAGAAATTGGTTATGACGTAGAATGTGCATACTTTGTAGATTCCATTTATGAAATAAAACACATTTTCTAAAAACTCATGTTTTTTACGAAATCATGTAAACCTTCTAGAAGATGTGATTTTAAAAAACGGGGGAAGTAAGCTTTTCTTATTTCCAAACGCAAGCGCAAACTATAGAAAGCCATTATGACGTAGAATGTGCATACTTTGTTGATTCCATTTATGAAATAAAACACATTTTCTAAAAACTCATGTTTTTTAATAAATCATGTAAACCTTCTAGAAGCTGTTATTTTAAAAAACGGTGGAAGAAAGCTTTTCTTTTTTCCGGATGCATGCGCAAACTATAGAAAGTCGTTATGATTTAGAATTTGCATACTTTGTTGATTCCATTTATGAAATAAAACACATTTTCTAAAAACTCATCTTTTTTAAGAAATCATGTAAACCTTCTAGAAGCTGTGATTTTAAAAAACGGGGGAAGTAAGCTTTTCTTATTTCAAAATGCATGCGCAAACTATAGAAAGTCGTTATGACGTAGAATGTGCATACTTTGTTGATTCCATTTATGAAATAAAACACATTTTCTAAAAACTCATGTTTTTAAGAAATCATGTAAACCTTCTAGAAGCTGTGATTTAAAAAAACGGGGGAAGTAAGCTTTTCTTATTTCCGGACGCATGCGCAAACTATAGAAATTCGTTATGACATAGAATGTGCATACTTTGTAGATTCCATTTATGAAATAAAGCACATTTTCTAAAAACTCGTGTTTTTTACAAAATCATGTAAACCTTCTAGAAGCTGTGATTTTAACAAACGGCGGAAGTAAGCTTTTCTTATTTCCGGATGAATACGCAAACTATAGAAAGTCGTTATGACATAGAATGTGCATACTTTGTTGATTCCATTTATGAAATAAAACACATTTTCTAAAAACTCGTGTTTTTTACGAAATCATGTAAACGTTCTAAAAGCTGTGATTTTAAAAAACGGTGGAAGTAAGCTTTTCTTATTTCCAGACGCATGCGCAAACTATAGAAAGTCGTTATGACGTAGAATGTGCATACTTTGTAGATTCCATTTATGAAATAAAGCGCATTTTCTAAAAACTCGTGTTTTTTAAGAAATCATGTAAACCCTCTAAAAGCTGTGATTTTAAAAAACGGTGGAAGTAAGCTTTTCTTATTTCCGGACGAATGCGCAAACTATAGAAATTCGTTATGATGTAGAATGTGCATACTTTGTTGTTTCCATTTATGAAATAAAACACATTTTCTAAAAACTCGTGTTTTTTAAGAAATCATGTAAACCTTCTAGAAGCTGTGATTTTAAAAAACGGGGGAAGTAAGCTTTTCTTATTTCCGGACGCTTGCGCAAACTATAGAAAGTCATTATGACGTAGAATGTGCATACTTTGTAGATTGCATTTATGAAATCAAACACATTTTCTAAAAACTCGTGTTTTTTAAGAAATCATGTAAACCTTCTAGAAGCTGTGATTTTAAAAAATGGGGGAAGTAAGCTTTTCTTATTTCCGGACGCTTGCGCAAAGTATAGAAAGTCATTATGACGTAGAATTTGCATACTTTGTTGATTCCATTTATGAAATAAAACACATTTTCTAAAAACTCGTGTTTTTTAAGAAATCATGTAAACATTCTAGAAGCTGTGATTTTAAAAAACGGGCGAAGTAAGCTTTTCTTATTTCCAAACGCATGCGCAAACTATAGAAAGTCATTATGACGTAGAATGTGCATACTTTGTTGATTCCATTTATGAAATAAAACACATTTTCTAAAAACTCATGTTTTTTAAGAAATCATGTAAACCTTTTAGAAGCTATGATTTTAAAAAACGGGGGAAGTAAGCTTTTCTTATTTCCGGACGCATGCGCAAACTATAGAAATTCGTTATGACATAGAATGTGCATACTTTGTAGATTCCGTTTATGAATTAAAGCACATTTTCTAAAAACTCGTGTTTTTTACGAAATCATGTAAACCTTCTAGAAGCTGTGATTTTAACAAACGGTGGAAGTAAGCTTTTCTTATTTCCGGATGAATGCGCAAACTATTGAAAGTCGTTATGACGTAGAATGTGCATACTTTGTTGATTCAATTTATGAAATAAAACACATTTTCTAAAAACTCGTGTTTTTTACGAAATCGTGTAAACGTTCTAGAAGCTGTGATTTTAAAAAACGGTGGAAGTAAGCTTTTCTTATTTCCGGACGCATGCGCAAACTATAGAAAGTCGTTATGACGTAGAATGTGCATACTTTGTAGATTCCATTTATGAAATAAAGCACATTTTCTAAAAACTCGTGTTTTTAAAAAAATCATGTAAACCCTCTAAAAGCTGTGATTTTAAAAAACGGTGGAAGTAAGCTTTTCTTATTTCCAGACGAATGCGCAAACTATAGAAATTCGTTATGACGTAGAATGTGCATACTTTGTTGTTTCCATTTATGAAATAAAACACATTCTCTAAAAACTCATGTTTTTTAAGAAATCATGTAAACCTTCTAGAAGCTGTGATTTTAAAAAACGGGGGAAGTAAGCTTTTCTTATTTCCGGACGCATGCGCAAACTATAGAAAGTCGTTATGACCTAGAATGTGCATACTTTGTAGATTCCATTTATGAAATAAAAGACATTTTCTAAAAACTCGTGTTTTTTAAGAAATCATGTAAACCTTCTAGAAGCTGTGATTTTAAAAAACGGTGGAAGTAAGCTTTTCTTATTTCCGGGCGCATGCGCAAACTATAGAAAGTCATTATGACGTAGAATGCGTATACTTTGTTGATTCCATTTATGAAATAAAACACATTTTCTAAAAACTCGTGTTTTTTAAGAAATCATGTAAACCTTCTAGAAGCTGTGATTTTAAAAAACGGGGGAAGTAAGGTTTTCTTATTTCCAAACGCATGCGCAAACTATAGAAAGTCATTCTGACGTAGAATGTGCCTACTTTGTTGATTCCATTTATGAAATAAAACACATTTTCTAAAAAATCATGTTTTTTAAGAAATCATGTAAACCTTCTAGAAGCTGTGATTTTAAAAAATGGGGGAAGTAAGCTTTTCTTATTTCCGGACGCATGCGGAAACTATAGAAATTGGTTATGACGTAGAATGTGCATACTTTGTAGATTCCATTTATGAAATAAAACACATTTTCTAAAAACTCATGTTTTTTACGAAATCATGTAAACCTTCTAGAAGATGTGATTTTAAAAAACGGGGGAAGTAAGCTTTTCTTATTTCCAAACGCAAGCGCAAACTATAGAAAGTCATTATGACGTAGAATGTGCATACTTTGTTGATTCCATTTTTGAAATAAAACACATTTTCTAAAAACTCATGTTTTTTAATAAATCATGTAAACCTTCTAGAAGCTGTTATTTTAAAAAACGGTGGAAGTAAGCTTTTCTTTTTTCCGGATCCATGCGCAAACTATAGAAAGTCGTTATGATTTAGAATTTGCATACTTTGTTGATTCCATTTATGAAATAAAACACATTTTCTAAAAACTCATCTTTTTTAAGAAATCATGTAAACCTTCTAGAAGCTGTGATTTTAAAAAACGGGGGAAGTAAGCTTTTCTTATTTCAAAATGCATGCGCAAACTATAGAAAGTCGTTATGACGTAGAATGTGCATACTTTGTTGATTCCATTTATGAAATAAAACACATTTTCTAAAAACTCATGTTTTTAAGAAATCATGTAAACCTTCTAGAAGCTGTGATTTAAAAAAACGGGGGAAGTAAGCTTTTCTTATTTCCGGACGCATGCGCAAACTATAGAAATTCGTTATGACATAGAATGTGCATACTTTGTAGATTCCATTTATGAAATAAAGCACATTTTCTAAAAACTCGTGTTTTTTACGAAATCATGTAAACCTTCTAGAAGCTATGATTTTAAAAAATGGTGGAAGTAAGCTTTTCTCACTTCCGCACGCATGCGCAAACTATAGGAAGTCGTTATGACATAGAATGTGCATACTTTGTTGATTCCTTTGATGAAATAAAACACATTTTCTAAAGACTCGTGTTTTTTACGAAATGATGTAAACCTTCTAGAAGCTGTGATTTCAAAAAACGGTGGAAGTAAGCTTTTATTATTTCCGGACGCATGCCCAACTATAGAAAGTCGTTATGACGTAGAATGTGCATACTATGTAGATTCCATTTATGAAACAAAATACATTTTCCAAAAACTCATGTTTTTTACGAAATCATGTAAACCTTCTAGAAGCTGTGATTTTAAAAAACGGTGGAAGTAAGCTTTTCTTATTTCCGGACGAATGCGCAAACTATATAAATTCATTATGACGTAGAATGTGCATACTTTGTTGTTTCCATTTATGAAATAAAACACATTTTCTAAAAACTCGTGTTTTTTAAGAAATCATGTAAACCTTCTAGAAGCTGTGATTTTAAAAAACGGGGGAAGTAAGCTTTTCTTATTTCCGGACGCTTGCGCAAACTATAGAAAGTCATTATGACGTAGAATGTGCATACTTTGTAGATTGCATTTATGAAATCAAACACATTTTCTAAAAACTCGTGTTTTTTAAGAAATCATGTAAACCTTCTAGAAGCTGTGATTTTAAAAAATGGGGGAAGTAAGCTTTTCTTATTTCCGGACGCTTGCGCAAAGTATAGAAAGTCATTATGACGTAGAATGTGCATACTTTGTAGATTGCATTTATGAAATGAAACACATTTTCTAAAAACTCGTGTTTTTTAAGAAATCATGTAAACCCTCTAAAAGCTGTGATTTTAAAAAACGGTGGAAGTAAGCTTTTCTTATTTCCGGACGAATGCGCAAACTATAGAAAGTCGTTATGACGTAGAATGTGCATACTTTGTAGATTCGATTTATGAAATAAAACACATTTTCTAAAAACTCGTGTTTTTTCCGAAATCATGTAAACCTTCTAGAAGCTGTGATTTAAAAAAACGGTGGGAGTAAGATTTTCTTATTTCCGGATGCATGCGCAAACTATAGAAAGTCGTTATGACGTAGAATTTGCATACTTTGTTGATTCCATTTATGAAATAAAACACATTTTGTAAAAACTCGTGTTTTTTAAGAAATCATGTAAACCTTCTAGAAGCTGTGATTTTAAAAAACGGGCGAAGTAAGCTTTTCTTATTTCCAAACGCATGCGCAAACTATAGAAAGTCGTTATGACGTTGAATGTGCATACTTTGTTGATTCCATTTATGAAATAAAACACATTTTCTAAAAACTCATGTTTTTTAAGAAATCATGTAAACCTTCTAGAAGCTGTGATTTTAAAAAAGGGGGGAAGTAAGCTTTTCTTATTTCCGGACGCATGCGCAAACTATAGAAATTCGTTATGACATAGAATGTGCATACTTTGTAGATTCCATTTATGAAATAAAGCACATTTTCTAAAAACTCGTGTTTTTTACGAAATCATGTAAACCTTCTAGAAGCTGTGATTTTAACAAACGGTGGAAGTAAGCTTTTCTTATTTCCGGATGAATGCGCAAGCTATAGAAAGTCGTTATGACGTAGAATGTGCATACTTTGTTGATTCCGTTTATGAAATAAAACACATTTTCTAAAAACTCGTGTTTTTTACGAAATCATGTAAACGTTCTAGAAGCTGTGATTTTAAAAAACGGTGGAAGTAAGCTTTTCTTATTTCCGGACGCATGCGCAAACTATAGAAAGTCGTTATGACGTAGAATGTGCATACTTTGTAGATTCCATTTACGAAATAAAGCACATTTTTTAAAAACTCGTGTTTTTTAAGAAATCATGTAAACCCTCTAAAAGCTGTGATTTTAAAAAACGGTGGAAGTAAGCTTTTCTTATTTCCGGACGAATGCGCAAACTATAGAAATTCATTATGACATAGAATGTGCATACTTTGTTGTTTCCATTTATAAAATAAAACACATTTTCTAAAAACTCGTGTTTTTTAAGAAATCATGTAAACCTTCTAGAAGCTGTGATTTTAAAAAACGGGGGAAGTAAGCTTTTCTTATTTCCGGACGCATGCGCAAACTATAGAAAGTCGTTATGACCTAGAATGTGCATACTTTGTAGATTCCATTTATGAAATAAAAGACATTTTCTAAAAACTCGTGTTTTTTAAGAAATCATGTAAACCTTCTATAAGCTGTGATTTTAAAAAACGGTGGAAGTAAGCTTTTCTTATTTCCGGACGCATGCGCAAACTATAGAAAGTCATTATGACGTAGAATGCGTATACTTTGTTGATTCCATTTATGAAATAAAACACATTTTCTAAAAACTCGTGTTTTTTAAGAAATCATGTAAACCTTCTAGAAGCTGTGATTTTAAAAAACGGGGGAAGTAAGGTTTTCTTATTTCCAAACGCATGCACAAACTATAGAAAGTCATTCTGACGTAGAATGTGCCTTCTTTGTTGATTCCATTTATGAAATAAAACACATTTTCTAAAAAATCGTGTTTTTTAAGAAATCATGTAAACCTTCTAGAAGCTGTGATTTTAAAAAATGGGGGAAGTAAGCTTTTCTTATTTCCGGACGCATGCGGAAACTATAGAAATTCGTTATGACGTAGAATGTGCATACTTTGTAGATTCCATTTATGAAATAAAACACATTTTCTAAAAACTCGTGTTTTTTACGAAATCATGTAAACCTTCTAGAAGCTGTGATTTTAAAAAACGGGGGAAGTAAGCTTTTCTTATTTCAAAACACAAGCGCAAACTATAGAAATTCATTATGACGTAGAATGTGCATACTTTGTTGATTCCATTTATGAAATAAAACACATTTTCTAAAAACTCATGTTTTTTAATAAATCATGTAAACCTTCTGGAAGCTGTTATTTTAAAAAATGGTGGAAGTAAGCTTTTCTTATTTCCGGATGCATGTGCAAACTATAGAAAGTCGTTATGACGTAGAATTTGCATACTTTGTTGATTCCATTTATGAAATAAAACACATTTTCTAAAAACTCATGTTTTTTAAGAAATCATGTAAACCTTCTAGAAGCTGTGATTTTAACAAACGGTGGAAGTAAGCTTTTCTTATTTACGGATGAATGCGCAAACTATAGAAAGTCGTTATGACGTAGAATGTGCATACTTTGTTGATTCCATTTATGAAATAAAACACATTTTCTAAAAACTCGTTTTTTTTACGAAATCATGTAAACGTTCTAGAAGCTGTGATTTTAAAAAACGGTGGAAGTAAGCTTTTCTTATTTCCGGACGCATGCGCAAACTATAGAAAGTCGTTATGACGTAGAATGTGCATACTTTGTAGATTCCATTTATGAAATAATGCACATTTTCTAAAAACTCGTGTTTTTTAAGAAATCATGTAAACCCTCTAAAAGCTGTGATTTTAAAAAACGGTGGAAGTAAGCTTTTCTTATTTCCGGACGAATGCGCAAACTATAGAAATTCGTTATGATGTAGAATGTGCATACTTTGTTGTTTCCATTTATGAAATAAAACACATTTTCTAAAAACTCGTGTTTTTTAAGAAATCATGTAAACCTTCTAGAAGCTGTGATTTTAAAAAACGGGGGAAGTAAGCTTTTCTTATTTCCGGACGCTTGTGCAAACTATAGAAAGTCGTTATGACGTAGAATGTGCATACTTTGTAGATTGCATTTATGAAATAAAACACATTTTCTAAAAACTCATGTTTTTTAAGAAATCATGTAAACCTTCTAGAAGCTGTGATTTTAAAAAACGGTGGAAGTAAGATTTTCTTATTTCCGGATGCATGCGCAAACTATAGAAAGTCGTTATGACGTAGAATTTGCATACTTTGTTGATTCCATTTATGAAATAAAACACATTTTCTAAAAACTCGTGTTTTTTAAGAAATCATGTAAACCTTCTAGAAGCTGTGATTTTAAAAAACGGGCGAAGTAAGCTTTTCTTATTTCCAAACGTATGCGCAAACTATAGAAAGTCGTTATGACGTAGAATGTGCATACTTTGTTGATTCCATTGATGAAATAATACACATTTTCTAAAAACTCATGTTTTTTAAGAAATCATGTAAACCTTCTAGAAGCTGTGATTTTAAAAAACGGGGGAAGTAAGCTTTTCTTATTTCCGGACGCATGCGCAAACTATAGAAATTCGTTATGACATAGAATGTGCATACTTTGTAGATTCCATTTATGAAATAAAGCACATTTTCTAAAAACTCGTGTTTTTTACGAAATCATGTAAACCTTCTAGAAGCTGTGATTTTAACAAACGGTGGAAGTAAGCTTTTCTTATTTCCGGATGAATGCGCAAACTATAGAAAGTCGTTATGATGTAGAATGTGCATACTTTGTTGATTCCATTTATGAAATAAAACACATTTTCTAAAAACTCGTGTATTTTACGAAATCATGTAAACGTTCTAGAAGCTGTGATTTTAAAAAACGGTGGAAGTAAGCTTTTCTTATTTCCGGACGAATGCGCAAACTATAGAAATTCGTTATGACGTAGAATGTGCATACTTTGTTGTTTCCATTTATGAAATAAAACACATTTTCTAAAAACACGTGTTTTTTAAGAAATCATGTAAACCTTCTAGAAGCTGTGATTTTAAAAAACGGGGGAAGTAAGCTTTTCTTATTTCCGGACGCTGGCGCAAACTATAGAAAGTCGTTATGACGTAGAATGTGCATACTTTGTAGATTCCATTTATGAAATAAAACCCATTTTCTAAAAACTCATGTTTTTTACGAAATCATGTAAACCTTCTAGAAGCTGTGATTTTAAAAAATGGTGGAAGTAAGCTTTTCTTATTTCCGGACGCATGCACAAACTATAGAAAGTCGTTATGAAGAAGAATGTGCATACTTTGTTGATTCCATTTATGAAATAAAACACATTTTCTAAAAACTCGTGTTTTTCAACAAATAATGTAAACCTTCTAGAAGCTGTGATTTTAAAAAGCGGGGGAAGTAAGCTTTTCTTATTTCCAAACGCATGCGCAAACTATAGACAGTCGTTATGACGTAGAATGTGCATGCTATGTTGATTCCATTTATGAAATAAAGCACATTTTCTAAAAACTCGTGTTTTTTATGAAATCATGTAAACCCTCTAGAAGCTGTGATTTTAAAAAACGGTGGAAGTAAGCTTTTCTTATTTCCGGACGCATGCCCAAACTATAGAAAGTCGTTATGACGTAGAATGTGCATACTTTGTTGATTCCATTTATGAAATAAAACACATTTTATAAAAACTCGTGTTTTTTACGAAATCATGTAAACCTTCTAGAAGCTGTGATTTTTAAAAACAGGGGAAGTAAGCTTTTCCTATTTCCGGACGCATCCGCAAACTATAGAAAGTCGTTATGACGTAGAATGTGCATACTTTGTAGATTGCATTTATGAAATAAGACACATTTTCTAAAAACTCATGTTTTTTACGAAATCATGTAAACCTTCTAGAAGCTGTGATTGTAAAAAACGGTGGAAGTAAGATTTTCTTATTTCCGGACGCATGCGCAAACTACAGAAAGTCATTATGACGTAGAATGTCCATACTTTGTAGATTCCATTTATGAAATAAAACACATTTTCTAAAAACTCGTGTTTTTTACGAAATCATGTAAACCTTGTAGAAGCTGTGATTTTAAAAAACTGTGGAAGTAAGCTTTTCTTATTTCCGGACGCATGCGCAAACTATAGAAAGTCCTAATGACGTAGAATGTGCATACTTTGTAGATTCCATTTATGAAATAAAACACATTTTCTAAAAACTCGTGTTTTTTACGAAATCATGTAAACCTTCCAGAAGCTGTGATTTTAAAAAATGGTGGAAGTAAGCTTTTCTCATTTCCGCACGCATGCGCAAACTATAGGAAGTCGTTATGACATAGAATGTGCATAGTTTGTTGATTCCATTGATGAAATAAAACACATTTTCTAAAAACTCGTGTTTTTTACGAAATGATGTAAACCTTCTAGAAGCTGTGATTTCAAAAAACGGTGGAAGTAAGCTTTTATTATTTCCGGACGCATGCCCAACTATAGAAAGTCGTTATGACGTAGAATGTGCATACTATGTAGATTCCATTTATGAAACAAAATACATTTTCCAAAAACTCATGTTTTTTACGAAATCATGTAAACCTTCTAGAAGCTGTGATTTTAAAAAACGGTGGAAGTAAGCTTTTCTTATTTCCGGACGAATGCGCAAACTATATAAATTCATTATGACGTAGAATGTGCATACCTTGTTGATTCCATTTATGGAATAAAAGATATTTTCTAAAAACTCGTGTTTTTTAAGAAATCATGTAAACCTTCTAGAAGCTGTGATTTTAAAAAACGGTGGAAGTAAGCTTTTCTTATTTCCGGACGCATGCGCAAACTATAGAAAGTCGTTATGACGTAGAATGCGCATACTTTGTTGATTCCATTTATGAAATAAAACACATTTTCTAAAAACTCGTGTTTTTTAAGAAATCATGTAAACCTTCTAAAAGCTGTGATTTTAAAAAACGGGGGAAGTAAGGTTTTCTTATTTCCAAATGCATGCGCAAACTATAGAAAGTCATTATGACGTAGAATGTGCCTACTTTGTTGATTCCATTTATGAAATAAAACACATTTTCTAAAAAATCGTGTTTTTTAAGAAATCATGTAAACCTTCTAGAAGCTGTGATTTTAAAAAATGGGGGAAGTAAGCTTTTCTTATTTCCGGACGCATGCGGAAACTATAAAAATTCGTTATGACGTAGAAAGTGCATACTTTGTAGATTCCATTTATGAAATAAAACACATTTTCTAAAAACTCGGGTTTTTTACGAAATCATGTAAACCTTCTAGAAGCTGTGATTTTAAAAAACGGGGGAAGTAAGCTTTTCTTATATCCAAACGCAAGCGCAAACTATAGAAAGTCATTATGACGTAGAATGTGCATACTTTGTTGATTCCATTTATGAAATAAAACACATTTTCTAAAAACTCATGTTTTTTAATAAATCATGTAAACCTTATAGAAGATGTTATTTTAAAAAACGGTGGAAGTAAGCTTTTCTTTTTTCCGGACGCATGCGCAAACTATAGAAAGTCGTTATGAAGAAGAATGTGCATACTTTGTTGATTCCATTTATGAAATAAAACACATTTTCTAAAAACTCGTGTTTTTTAACAAATCATGTAAACCTTCTAGAAGCTGTGATTTTAAAAAGCGGGGGAAGTAAGCTTTTCTTATTTCCAAACGCATGCGCAAACTATAGAAAGTCGTTATGACGTAGAATGTGCATACTTTGTTGATTCCATTTATGAAATAAAGAACATTTTCTAAAAACTCGTGTTTTTTATGAAATCATTTACCCTCTAGAAGCTGTGATTTTAAAAAACGGTGGAAGTAAGCTTTTCTTATTTCCAAACGCATGCGCAAACTATAGAAAGTCGTTATGACGTAGAATGTGCACACTTTGTAGATTTCATTTATGAAATAAAACACATTTTCTAAAAACTCGTGTTTTTTACGAAATCATGTAAACCCTCTAGAAGCTGTGATTTTAAAAAATGGTGGAAGTAAGCTTTTCTTATTTCCGGACGCATGCCCAAACTATAGAAAGTCGTTATGACGTAGAATGTGCATACTTTGTTGATTCCATTTATGAAATAAAACACATTTTCTAAAAACTCGTCTTTTTTACGAAATCATGTAAACCTTCTAGAAGCTGTGATTTTAAAAAACAGTGGAAGTAAGCTTTTCTTATTTCCAAACGCATGCGAAAACTATAGAGAGTTATGACGTAGAATGTGCATACTTTGTTGATTCCATTTACGAAATAAAACACATTTTCTAAAAACTCGTGTTTTTTAAGAAATCATGTAAACCTTCTAGAAGCTGTGATTTTAAAAAATGGTGGAAGTAAGCTTTTCTTATTTCTGGACGCATGCGCAAACTATAGAAAGTTCTTATGACGTAGAATGTGCATACTTTGTTGATTCCATTTTTGAAATAAAACACATTTTCTAAAAACTCGTGTCAACCTTCTAGAAGCTGTGATTTTAAAAAACGGGGGAAATAAGCTTTTCTTATTTCCAAACGCATGCGCAAACTATAGAAAGTCGTGATGACGTAGAATGTGCATACTTTGTTGATTCCATTTATGAAATAAAGCACATTTTCTGAAAACTCGTGTTTTTTACGAAATCATGTAAACCTTCTAGAAGCTGTGATTTCAAAAAACAGTGGAAGTAAGCTTTTCTTATTTCCGGACGCATGCGCAAACTATAGAAAGTCTTTATGACGTAGAATGTGCATACTTTGTAGATTCCATTTATGAAATAAAACACATTTTCTAAAAACTCGTGTTTTTTACGAAATCATGTAAACCTTCTAGAAGCTATGACTTTAAAAAACAGTGGAAGTAAGCTTTTCTTATTTCCGGACAAATGCCCAACCTATAGAAAGTCGTTATGACGTAGAATGTGCATACTTTGTTGATTCCATTTATGAAATAAAACACATTTTCTACAAATTCATGTTTTTTAAGAAATCATGTAAACCTTCTAGAAGCTGTGATTTTAAAAAACGGTGGAAGTAAGCTTTTCTTATTTCCGGGCGCATGGGCAAACTATAGAAAGTCGTTATGATGTAGAATGTGCATACTTTGTAGATTCTATTTATTAAATAAAACACATTTTCTAAAAACTCATTCTTTTTACTAAATCATGTCAACCTTCTAGAAGCTGTGATTTTAAAAAACGGGGGAACTAAGCTTTTCTTATTCCCAGACGAATGCGCAAACTATAGAAAGCCGTTATGACGTAGAATGTGAATACTTTGTTGCTTCCATTTATGAAATCAAACACATTTTCTAAAAACTCGTGTTTTTTACGAAATCATGTAAACCTTCTAGAAGCTGTGATTATAAAAAACGGGGGAAGTAAGCTTTTCTTATTTCCAAACGGATGCGCAATCTATAGAAAGTCGTCATGACGTAAAATGTGCATACTTTGTTGATTCCATTTATGAAATAAAACACATTTTCTAAAAACTCGTGTTTTTTAAGAAATCATGTAAACATTCTAGAAGCCGTGACTTTAAAAAACGGGGGAAGTAAGCTTTTCTTATTTCCGAACGCATGCGCAAACTATAGAAAGTCGTTATGACGTAGAATGTGCATACTTTGTTGATTCCATTTATGAAATAAAACACATTTTGTAAAAACTCGTGTTTTTTACGAAATCATGTAAACCTTCTAGAAGCTGTGATTTTAAAAAAAAGTGGAAGTAAGCTTTTATTATTTCCGGACGCATGCGCAAACTATAGAAAGTCGTTATGACGTAGAATGTGCATACTTTGTAGATTCCATTTATGAAATAAAACACATTTTCTAAAAACTCGGGTTTTTTACGAAATCATGTAAACGTTCTAGAAGCTGTGATTTTAAAAAACGGTGGAAGTAAGCTTTTCTTATTTCCGGACGCATGCGCAAACTATAGAAAGTCGTTATGACGTAGAATGTGCATACTTTGTAGATTCCATTTTTGAAATAAAGCACATTTTCTAAAAACTCGTGTTTTTTACGAAATACTGTAAACCCTCTAGAAGCTGTGATTTTAAAAAACGGTGGAAGTAAGCTTTTCTTATTTCCGGACGAATGCGCAAACTATAGAAATTCGTTATGACGTAGAATGTGCATACTTTGTTGATTCCATTTATGAAATAAAACACATTTTCTAAAAACTCGTGTTTTTTAAGAAATCATGTAAACCTTCTAGAAGCTGTGACTTTAAAAAACGGGGGAAGTAAGCTTTTCTTATTTCCGGACGCATGCGCAAACTATAGAAAGTCGTTATGACGTAGAATGTGCATACTTTGTTGATTCCATTTATGAAATAAAAGACATTTTCTAAAAACTCGTGTTTTTTACGAAATCATGTAAACCTTGTAGAAGCTGTGATTTTAAAAAACGGGGGAAGTAAGCTTTTCTTATTTCCGGACGCATGCGCAAACTATAGAAAGTCGTTATGATGAAGAATGTGCATACTTTGTAGATTCCATTTATGAAATAAAACACATTTTCTAAAAACTGTTGTTTTTTACGAAATCATGTAAACTGTTTAGAAGCTGTGATTTTAAAAAACGTTGGAAGTAAGCTTTTCTTATTTTCGGACGCATGCGCAAACTGTAGAAAGTCGTTATGACGTAGAATGTGCATACTTTGTAGATTCCATTTATGAAATAAAACACATTTTCTAAAAACTCGTGTTTTTTACGAAATCATGTAAACCTTCTAGAAGCTGTGATTTTAAAAAACGGGGGAAGTAAGCTTTTCTTATTTCCGGACGCATGCGCAAACTATAGAAAGTCCTTATGACGTAGAATGTGCAAACTTTGTAGATTCCATTTATGAAATAAAGCACATTTTCTAAAAACTCATGTTTTTTACGAAATCATGTAAACCTTCTAGAAGCTGTGATTTTAAAAAATGGTGGAAGTAAGCTTTTCTTATTTCCGGATGTATGCGCAAACTATAGAAAGTCGTTATGACGTAGAATGTGCATACTTTGTTGATTCCATTTATGAAATAAAACACATTTTCTAAAAACTCGTGTTTTTTAAGAAATCATGTAAACCTTCTAGAAGCTGTGATTTTAAAAAACGGGGGAAGTAAGCTTTTCTTTTTTCCAAACGCATGCACAAACTATAGAAGGTCGTTATGATGTAGAATGTGCATACTTTGTTGATTCCATTTATGAAATAAAACACATTTTCTAAAAACTCGTGTTTTTTACGAAATCATGTAAACCTTCTAGAAGCTGTGATTTTAAAAAACGGTGGAAATAAGCTTTTCTTATTTCCAAACGCATGCTCAAACTATAGAAAGTCGTTATGACGTAGAATGTGCATTTTTTGTTGACTCCATTTATGAAATAAAACACATTTTCTAAAAACTCGTGTTTTTTAAGAAATCATGCAGAACTTCTAGAATCTGTGATTTTAGAAAACTAAGGAGGTAAGCTTTTGTTATTTCCAGACGCATGCGCAAACTATAGAAATCGTTATGACGTAGAATATGCATACTTTGTTGATTCCATTTATGAAATAAAAAACATTTTCTAAAAACTCATGCTTTTTAACAAATCATGTAAACCTTCTAGAAGCTGTGATTTTAAAAAATGGGGGAAGTAAGTTTTTCTTATTTCCAAACGCATGCGCAAACTATAAAAAGTCGTTATCATGTAGAATGTGCATACTTTGTTGATGCCATTTATGAAATAAAACACATTTTCTAAAAACTCGTGTTTTTTAAGAAATCATGTAAACCTTCTAGAAGCTGTGATTTTAAAAAACGGTGGAAGTAAGCTTTTCTTATTTCCGTACGCATGCGCAAACTATAGAAAGTCGTTATGACGTAGAATGTGCATACTTTGTAGATTCCATTTATGAAATAAAACACATTTTCTAAAAACTTGTGTTTTTTAAGAAATCATGTAAACCTTCTAGAAGCTGTGATTTTAAAAAATGGTGGAAGTAAGCTTTTCTTATTTTCGGACGCATGCCCAACTATAGAAAGTCGTTATGACGTAGAATGTGCATACTTTGTAGATTCCATTGATGAAATAAAACACATTTTCTAAAAACTCATGTTTTTTACGAAATCATGTAAACCTTCTAGAAGCTGTGATTTTAAAAAACGGGGGAAGTAAGCTTTTCTTATTTCCGGACGCATGCGCAAACTATAGAAAGTCGTTATGACGTAGAATGTGCATACTTTGTTGATTCCATTTATGAAATAAAACACATTTTGTAAAAACTCGTGTTTTTTACGAAATCATGTAAACCTTCTAGAAGCTGTGATTTTAAAAAAAAGTGGAAGTAAGCTTTTCTTATTTCCGGACGCATGCGCAAACTATAGAAAGTCGTTATGACGTAGAATGTGCATACTTTGTAGATTCCATTTATGAAATAAAACACATTTTCTAAAAACTCGGGTTTTTTACGAAATCATGTAAACGTTCTAGAAGCTGTGATTTTAAAAAACGGTGGAAGTAAGCTTTTCTTATTTCCGGACGCATGCGCAAACTATAGAAAGTCGTTATGACGTAGAATGTGCATACTTTGTAGATTCCATTTTTGAAATAAAGCACATTTTCTAAAAACTCGTGTTTTTTACGAAATACTGTAAACCCTCTAGAAGCTGTGATTTTAAAAAACGGTGGAAGTAAGCTTTTCTTATTTCCGGACGAATGCGCAAACTATAGAAATTCGTTATGACGTAGAATGTGCATACTTTGTTGATTCCATTTATGAAATAAAACACATTTTCTAAAAACTCGTGTTTTTTAAGAAATCATGTAAACCTTCTAGAAGCTGTGACTTTAAAAAACGGGGGAAGTAAGCTTTTCTTATTTCCGGACGCATGCGCAAACTATAGAAAGTCGTTATGACGTAGAATGTGCATACTTTGTTGATTCCATTTATGAAATAAAAGACATTTTCTAAAAACTCGTGTTTTTTACGAAATCATGTAAACCTTGTAGAAGCTGTGATTTTAAAAAACGGGGGAAGTAAGCTTTTCTTATTTCCGGACACATGCGCAAACTATAGAAAGTCGTTATGATGAAGAATGTGCATACTTTGTAGATTCCATTTATGAAATAAAACACATTTTCTAAAAACTGTTGTTTTTTACGAAATCATGTAAACTGTTTAGAAGCTGTGATTTTAAAAAACGTTGGAAGTAAGCTTTTCTTATTTTCGGACGCATGCGCAAACTGTAGAAAGTCGTTATGACGTAGAATGTGCATACTTTGTAGATTCCATTTATGAAATAAAACACATTTTCTAAAAACTCGTGTTTTTTACGAAATCATGTAAACCTTCTAGAAGCTGTGATTTTAAAAAACGGGGGAAGTAAGCTTTTCTTATTTCCGGACGCATGCGCAAACTATAGAAAGTCCTTATGACGTAGAATGTGCAAACTTTGTAGATTCCATTTATGAAATAAAGCACATTTTCTAAAAACTCATGTTTTTTACGAAATCATGTAAACCTTCTAGAAGCTGTGATTTTAAAAAATGGTGGAAGTAAGCTTTTCTTATTTCCGGATGTATGCGCAAACTATAGAAAGTCGTTATGACGTAGAATGTGCATACTTTGTTGATTCCATTTATGAAATAAAACACATTTTCTAAAAACTCGTGTTTTTTAAGAAATCATGTAAACCTTCTAGAAGCTGTGATTTTAAAAAACGGGGGAAGTAAGCTTTTCTTTTTTCCAAACGCATGCACAAACTATAGAAGGTCGTTATGATGTAGAATGTGCATACTTTGTTGATTCCATTTATGAAATAAAACACATTTTCTAAAAACTCGTGTTTTTTACGAAATCATGTAAACCTTCTAGAAGCTGTGATTTTAAAAAACGGTGGAAATAAGCTTTTCTTATTTCCAAACGCATGCTCAAACTATAGAAAGTCGTTATGACGTAGAATGTGCATTTTTTGTTGACTCCATTTATGAAATAAAACACATTTTCTAAAAACTCGTGTTTTTTAAGAAATCATGCAGAACTTCTAGAATCTGTGATTTTAGAAAACTAAGGAGGTAAGCTTTTGTTATTTCCGGACGCATGCGCAAACTATAGAAATCGTTATGACGTAGAATATGCATACTTTGTTGATTCCATTTATGAAATAAAAAACATTTTCTAAAAACTCATGCTTTTTAACAAATCATGTAAACCTTCTAGAAGCTGTGATTTTAAAAAATGGGGGAAGTAAGTTTTTCTTATTTCCAAACGCATGCGCAAACTATAAAAAGTCGTTATCATGTAGAATGTGCATACTTTGTTGATGCCATTTATGAAATAAAACACATTTTCTAAAAACTCGTGTTTTTTAAGAAATCATGTAAACCTTCTAGAAGCTGTGATTTTAAAAAACGGTGGAAGTAAGCTTTTCTTATTTCCGTACGCATGCGCAAACTATAGAAAGTCGTTATGACGTAGAATGTGCATACTTTGTAGATTCCATTTATGAAATAAAACACATTTTCTAAAAACTTGTGTTTTTTAAGAAATCATGTAAACCTTCTAGAAGCTGTGATTTTAAAAAATGGTGGAAGTAAGCTTTTCTTATTTTCGGACGCATGCCCAACTATAGAAAGTCGTTATGACGTAGAATGTGCATACTTTGTAGATTCCATTGATGAAATAAAACACATTTTCTAAAAACTCATGTTTTTTACGAAATCATGTAAACCTTCTAGAAGCTGTGATTTTAAAAAACGGGGGAAGTAAGCTTTTCTTATTTCCGGACGCATGCGCAAACTATAGAAAGTCGTTATGACGTAGAATGTGCATACTTTGTTGATTCCAT
This sequence comes from Larix kaempferi, assembly GCA_027924585.1. NCBI lineage: Eukaryota > Viridiplantae > Streptophyta > Pinopsida > Pinales > Pinaceae > Larix > Larix kaempferi. Next base: position 41,948,822 of record BSBM01000217.1, read on the forward strand.
TTATGAAATCAAACACATTTTCTAAAAACTCGTGTTTTTTACGAAATCATGTAAACCTTCTAGAAGCTGTGATTTTAAAAAACGGGGGAAGTAAGCTTTTCTTATTTCCAAATGGATGCGCAAGCTATAGAAAGTCGTTATGACTTAAAATGTGCATACTTTGTTGATTCCATTTATGAAATAAAACACATTTTCTAAAATTCGTGTTTTTTAAGAAATCATGTAAACGTTCTAGAAGCTGTGACTTTAAAAAAAGGGGGAAGTAAGCTTTTCTTTTTTCCGAACGCATGCGCAAACTATAGAAACTCGTTATGATATAGAATGTGCATACTTTGTACATTCCATTTATGAAATAAAACACATTTTCTAAAAACTCGTGTTTTTTACGAACTCATGTAAACCTTCTAGAAGCTGTGATTTTAAAAAACGGTGGAAGTAAGCTTTTTTATTTCTGGACGCATCCGCAAACTATAGAAAGTCGTTATGACGTAGAATTTGCATACTTTGTAGATTCCATTTATGAAATAAAACACATTTTCTAAAAACTCGTGCTTTTTACGAAATCATGTAAACGTTCTAGAAGCTGTGATTTTAAAAAATGGTGGAAGTAAGCTTTTCTTATTTCCGGACGCATGCGCAAACTATAGAAAGTCGTTATGACGTAGAATGTGCATACTTTGTAGATTCCATTTTTTAAATAAAGCACATTTTCTAAAAACTCATGTTTTTTACAAAATCCTGTAAACCCTCTAGAAGCTGTGATTTTAAAAAACGGTGGAAGTAAGCTTTTCTTATTTCCGGACGAATGCGCAAACTATAGAAATTCGTTATGACGTAGAATGTGCATACTTTGTTGATTCCATTTATGAAATAAAACACATTTTCTAAAAACTCGTGTTTTTTAAGAAATCATGTAAACCTTCTAGAAGCTGTGACTTTAAAAAACGGGGGAAGTAAGCTTTTCTTATTTCCGGACGCATGCGCAAACTATAGAAAGTCGTTATGACGTAGAATGTGCATACTTTGTTGATTCCATTTATGAAATAAGAGACATTTTCTAAAAACTCGTGTTTTTTACGAAATCATGTAAACCTTGTAGAAGCTGTGATTTTAAAAAACGGGGGAAGTAAGCTTTTCTTATTTCCGGACGCATGCGCAAACTATAGAAAGTCGTTATGACGAAGAATGTGCATACTTTGTAGATTCCATTTATGAAATAAAACACATTTTCTAAAAACTGTTGTTTTTTACGAAATCATGTAAACCGTTTAGAAGCTGTGATTTAAAAAAACGTTGGAAGTAAGCTTTTCTTATTTTCGGACGCATGCGCAAACTGTAGAAAGTCGTTATGACGTAGAATGTGCATACTTTGTAGATTCCATTTATGAAATAAAACACATTTTCTAAAAACTCGTGTTTTTTACGAAATCATGTAAACCTTCTAGAAGCTGTGATTTTAAAAAACGGGGGAAGTAAGCTTTTCTTATTTCCGGACGCATGCGCAAACTATAGAAAGTCCTTATGACGTAGAATGTGCAAACTTTGTAGATTCCATTTATGAAATAAAGCACATTTTCTAAAAACTCATGCTTTTTACGAAATCATGTAAACCTTCTAGAAGCTGTGATTTTAAAAAACGGTGGAAGTAAGCTTTTCTTATTTCCGGATGTATGCGCAAACTATAGAAAGTCGTTATGACGTAGAATGTGCATACTTTGTTGATTCCATTTATGAAATAAAACACATTTTCTAAAAACTCATGTTTTTTAAGAAATCATGTAAACCTTCTAGAAGCTGTGATTTTAAAAAACGGGGGAAGTAAGCTTTTCTTATTTCCGGACTTATGCGCAAACAATAGAAATTCGTTATGACGTAGAATGTGCATACTTTGTAGATTCAATTTATGAAATAAAACACATTTTCTAAAAACTCGTGTTTTTTACGAAATCATGTAAACCTTCTAGAAGCCGTGATTTTAAAAAACGGTGGAAGTAAGCTTTTCTTATTTCCGGACGCATGCGCAAACTATAGAAAGTCGTTATGATGTAGAATGTGCATAATTTTTAGATTCCATTTATGAAATAAAGCACATTTTCTAAAAACTCGTGTTTTTTACGAAATCATGTAAACCTTCTAGAAGCTGTGATTTTAACAAATGGTGGAAGTAAGCTTTTCTTATTTCCGGACGAATGTGCAAACTATAGAAAGTCGTTATGACGTAGAATGTGTATACTTTGTTGATTCCATTTATGAAATAAAACACATTTTCTAAAAACTCCTGTTTTTTAAGAAATCATGTAAACCTTATAAAAGATGTGATTTTAAAAAATGGGGAAAGTAAGCTTTTCTTATTTCCAAACGCATGTGCAAACTATAGAAAGTCGTTATGACGTAGAATGTGCATACTTTGTTGATTCCATTTATGAAATAAAACACATTTTCTAAAAATTCATGTTTTTTAAGAAATCATGTAAACGTTCTAGAAGCCGTGATTTTAAAAAACTGGGGAAGTAAGCTTTTCTTAATTGCAGACGCATGCGCAAACTATAGAAAGTCGTTATGACGTAGAATGTGCATACTTTGTAGATTCCATTTATGAAATAAAGCACATTTTCTAAAAACTCGTGTTTTTTACGAAATCATGTAAACCTTCTAGAAGCTGTGATTTTAAAAAACGGTGGAAGTAAGCTTTTCTTATTTCTGGACGAATGCGCAAACTATAGAAAGTCGTTATGACATAGAATGTGCATACTTTGTTGATTCCATTTATGAAATAAAACACATTTTCTAAAAACTCGTGTTTTTTAAGAAATCATGTAAACCTTCTAGAAGCTGTGATTTTAAAAAACGGTGGAAGTAAGCTTTTCTTATTTCCGGACGCATGCGCAAACTATAGAAAGTCCTTATGACGTAGAATGTGCATACTTTGTTGATTCCATTTATGAAATAAAACACATTTTCCAAAAACTCCTGTTTTTTAAGAAATCATGTAAACCTTCTAGAAGCTGTGATTTTAAAAAACGGGGGAAGTAAGCTTTTCTTATTTTCAAACGCATGGGCAAACTATAGAAAGTCATTATGATGTAGAATGTGCATACTTTGTAGATTACATTTATGAAATAAAACACATTTTCTAAAAACTCGTGTGTTTTACGAAATCATGTAAACCTTCTAGAAGCTGTGATTTAAAAAAACTGTGGAAGTAAGGTTTTCTTATTTCCGGACGCATGCGCAAACTATAGAAAGTCGTTATGACGTAGAATGTGCATACTTTGTAGATTCCATTTATGAAATAAAACACATTTTCTAAAAACTCATGTTTTTTACGAAATCATGTAAACCTTCTAGAAGATGTTATTTTAAAAAACGGTGGAAGTAAGATTTTCTTATTTCCGGACGAATGCGCAAACTATAGAAAGTCATTATGACGTAGAATGTGCATACTTTGTTGATTCTATTTATGAAATAAAACACATTTTCTAAAAACTCGTGTTTTTTAAGAAATCATGTAAACCTTCTAGAAGCTGTGATTTTAAAAAATGGTGGAAGTAAGCTTTTCTTATTTCCGGACGCATGCGCAAACTATAGAAAGTCGTTATGACGTAGAATGTGCATACTTTGTTGATTCCATTTATCAAATAAAACACATTTTCTAAAAACTCTTGTTTTTTAAGAAATCACCTAAACCTTCTAAAAGCTGTGATTTTAAAAGACGGGGGAAGTAAGCTTTTCTTATTTCCAAACGCATGCGCAAAGCATATAAAGTCGTTATGACGTAGAATGTGCATACTTTGTTGATTCCATTTATGAAATAAAACACATTTTCTATAAACTCATGTTTTTTAAGAAATCACGTAAACCTTCTAGAAGCTGTGATTTTAAAAAACGGGGGAAGTAAGCTTTCCTTATTTCCGGACGCATGTGCAAACTATAGAAAGTCGTTATGATGTAGAATGTGCATAATTTGTAGATTCCATTTATGAAATAAAGCACATTTTCTAAAAACTCGTGTTTTTTACGAAATCATGTAAACCTTCTAGAAGCTGTGATTTTAAAAAACGGTTGAAGTAAGCTTTTCTTATTTCCGGACGCATGCCCAAACTATAGAAAGTCGTTATGACGTATAATGTGCATACTTTGTTGATTCCATTTATGAAATAAAACACATTTTCTAAAAAGTCATGTTTTTTAACAAATCATGTAAACCTTCTAGAAGCTGTGATTTTAAAAAACAGGGGAATTAAGCTTTTCTTATTTCTGGACGTATGCACAAACTATAGAAAGTCGTTATGACGTAGAATGTGCATACTTTATTGATTCCATTAAGCAAATAAAACACATTTTCTAAAAACTCGTGTTTTTAAAAAAATCATGTAAACCTTCTAGAAGCTGTGATTTTAAAAAACTGTGCAAGTAAGCTTTTCTTATTTCCGGACGCATGCGCAAACTATAGAAAGTCGTTATGATGTAGAATGTGCATACTTTGTTGATTCCATTTATGAAATAAAACACATTTTCTAAAAACTCGTGTTTTTTAAGAAATCATGTAAACCTTCTAGAAGCTGTGATTTTAAAAAACGGGGGAAGTAAGCTTTTCTTTTTTCCAAACGCATGCACAAACTATAGAAGGTCGTTATGATGTAGAATGTGCATACTTTGTTGATTCCATTTATGAAGTAAAACACATTTTCTAAAAACTCGTGTTTTTTACGAAATCATGTAAACCTTCTAGAAGCTGTGATTTTAAAAAACGGTGGAAATAAGCTTTTCTTATTTCCAAACGCATGCTCAAACTATAGAAAGTCGTTATGACGTAGAATGTGCATTTTTTGTTGACTCCATTTATGAAATAAAACACATTTTCTAAAAACTCGTGTTTTTTAAGAAATCATGCAGAACTTCTAGAATCTATGATTTTAGAAAACTAAGGAGGTAAGCTTTTGTTATTTCCGGACGCATGCGCAAACTATAGAAAGTCGTTATGACGTAGAATATGCATACTTTGTTGATTCCATTTATGAAATAAAACACATTTTCTAAAAACTCATGTTTTTTAACAAATCATGTAAACCTTCTGGAAGCTGTGATTTTAAAAAATGGGGGAAGTAAGTTTTTCTTTTTTCCAAACGCATGCGCAAACTATAAAAAGTCGTTATCATGTAGAATGTGCATACTTTGTTGATGCCATTTATGAAATAAAACACATTTTCTAAAAACTCGTGTTTTTTAAGAAATCATGTAAACCTTCTAGAAGCTGTGATTTTAAAAAACGGTGGAAGTAAGCTTTTCTTATTTCCGTACGCATGCGCAAACTATAGAAAGTCGTTATGACGTAGAATGTGCATACTTTGTAGATTCCATTTATGAAATAAAACACATTTTCTAAAAACTTGTGTTTTTTAAGAAATCATGGAAACCTTCTAGAAGCTGTGATTTTAAAAAACGGTGGAAGTAAGCTTTTCTTATTTTCGGACGCATGCCCAACTATAGAAAGTCGTTATGACGTAGAATGTGCATACTTTGTAGATTCCATTTATGAAATAAAACACATTTTCTAAAAACTCGTGTTTTTTACGAAATCATGTAAACCTTCTAGAAGCTGTGATTTTAAAAAACGGGGGAAGTAAGCTTTTCTTATTTCCGGACGCATGCGCAAACTATAGAAAGTCGTTATGACGTAGAATGTGCATACTTTGTAGATTCCATTTATGAAATAAAACACATTTTGTAAAAACTGTAGTTTTTTACGAAATCATGTAAACCCTTTAGAAGCTGTGATTTTAAAAAACGTTGGAAGTAAGCTTTTCTTATTTTCGGACGCATGCGCAAACTGTAGAAAGTCGTTATGACGTAGAATGTGTATACTTTGTAGATTCCATTTATGAAATAAAACACATTTTCTAAAAACTCGTGTTTTTTACGAAATCATCTAAACCTTCTAGAAGCTGTGATTTTAAAAAACGGGGGAAGTAAGCTTTTCTTATTTCCAAACGCATGTGCAAACTATAGAAAGTCATTATGACATAGAATGTGCACACTTTGTTTATTCCATTTATGAAATAAAGCACATTTTCTAAAAACTCATGTTTTTTACGAAATCATGTAAACCTTCTAGAAGCTGTGATTTTAAAAAACGAGGGAAGTAAGCTTTTCTTATTTCCAAACGCATGCGCAAACTATAGAAAGTCGTTATGACGTAGAATGTGCAAACTTTGTAGATTCCATTTATGAAATAAAGCACATTTTCTAAAAACTCATGTTTTTTACGAAATCATGTAAACCTTCTAGAAGCTGTGATTTTAAAAAACGGTGGAAGTAAGCTTTTCTTATTTCCGGATGTATGCGCAAACTATAGAAATTCGTTATGACGTAGAATGTGCATACTTTGTTGATTCCATTTATGAAATAAAACACATTTTCTAAAAACTCATGTTTTTTAAGAAATCATGTAAACCTTCTATAAGCTGTGATTTTAAAAAACGGGGGAAGTAAGCTTTTCTTATTTCCGGACTTGTGCACAAACAATAGAAAGTCATTATGACGTAGAATGTGCATACTTTGTAGATTCAATTTATGAAATAAAACACATTTTCTAAAAACTCGTGTTTTTTACGAAATCATGTAAACCTTCTAGAAGCTGTGATTTTAAAAAACGGTGGAAGTAGGCTTTTCTTATTTCCGGACGCATGCGCAAACTATAGAAAGTCCTTATGACGTAGAATGTGCATACTTTGTTGATTCCATTTATGAAACAAAACACATTTTCCAAAAACTCCTGTTTTTTAAGAAATCATGTAAACCTTCTAGAAGCTGTGATTTTAAAAAACGGGGGAAGTAAGCTTTTCTTATTTCCAAACGCATGGGAAAACTATAGAAAATCGTTATGACGTAGAATTTGCATACTTTGTAGATTACATTTATGAAATAAAACACATTTTCTAAAAACTCCTGTTTTTTACGAATTCATGTAAACCTTCTAGAAGCTGTGATTTCAAAAAACGGTGGAAGTAAGCTTTTCTTATTTCCGGACGCATGCGCAAACTATGGAAAGTCGTTATGACGTAGAATGTGTATACTTTGTAGATTCCATTTATGAAATAAAACACATTTTCTAAAAACTCATGTTTTTTACGAAATCATGTAAACCTTCTAGAAGCTGTGATTTTAAAAAACGGTGGAAGTAAGATTTTCTTATTTACGGACAAATGCTCAAACTATAGAAAGTCGTTATGATGTAGAATGTGCATACTTTGTTGATTCCATTTATGAAATAAAACACATTTTCTAAAAACTCGTGTTTTTTAAGAAATCATGTAAACCTTCTAGAAGTTGTGATTTTAAAAAACGGTGGAAGTAAGCTTTTCTTATTTCCGGACGCATGCACAAACTATAGAAAGTCGTTATGACGTAGAATGTGCATACTTTGTTGATTCCATTTATCAAATAAAACACATTTTCTAAAAACTCGTGTTTTTTAAGAAATCACGTAAACCTTCTAGAAGCTGTGATTTTAAAAAACGGGGGAAGTAAGCTTTTCTTATTTCCAAACGCATGCGCAAACTATATAAAGTTGTTATGACGTAGAATGTGCATACTTTGTAGATTCCATTTATGAAATAAAACACATTTTATAAAAACTCGTGGTTTTTACGAAATCATGTAAACCTTCTAGAAGCTGTGATTTTAAAAAACGGTGGAAGGAAGCTTTTCTTATTTCCGGATGAATGCGCAAACTATAGAAAGTCATTATGACGTAGAATGTGCATGCTTTGTAGATTCCATTTATGAAATAAAGCACATTTTCTAAAAACTCGTGTTTTTTACGAAATCATGTAAACCTTCTAGAAGCTGTGATTTTAAAAAACGGTGGAAGTAAGCTTTTCTTATTTACGGACGAATGTGCAAACTGTTGAATATTGTAACTTCAAAGAATATTATATTTGTACTTTATTATTCCGGAGATGTTTCATCCCTCCGAGGTAACCCTATTATGTATCCGGAGATGTTTATTTCTCCAAGGGTTTGTATTAACTAGGGTTATTAGACCCACCATGTGGGGGTCGGCCCTGTAGTTATATTTTTTGGGTTATTAGACTTCTCCTGGATAGGTCGGCCCCATTAGGTCCTTTAGTCAGTTGGGGGTCAGTATAAATAAGTGAGGTGAACTCCTCATTAGATTCATTCACTCACTTGTGGAAGAGTGTGCACTTGTCTGGGAGATCTGCTAAGGAGACAAAGAAGGAAGGAGCACATCTTGTATTTTGGTTGATCATCTTATTGAGGAAAGCTTTGCTGGGTTTTCTACCCCATGAGGGTTTCCCAGGGTATATTGTGTGTCTATCTTGTGATTGTGTTTCTTTCAGTGATCTTGCTTGTCTATTTGGTTTAAACTTAACATGGTATCAGAGCTAGACTGAATAGGACATCTTTCACAAGGTAAGAATACCTCTCTCTCTCTCTTTGGTGAAGTTAGGGTTTCAGCCCAAAGTTGGTATTATTGATTTTTGGTTGCATGGATGGATAGCTCTTTTCAATACCTTTCTTTTGAGCTATAGATCGAACTTTTGGGTTGGGTAGAACTCCGGGAAATCCAAACCCTAATTCTACCAAAAGTGCGATACGTCAGATTTTGGTTTCAGAAAAAAGTTGTAATTTTTGAATTCTGATTACATGGCTGGATAGCCCTTCTCAAGAGCATTCTTTTGAGCTATAGATCGAACTTTGTGGTTGGGTAGAACTCCAGGAAAGTCAAACCCTAATTCTACCAAAAGTGCAATAAAATTCTGTTCCAGATTCCGAAAAAGTGAAAAGTAACTTCCCAGGTAAGTCTACTCTGTCTCTTGTACTCCCCCAAGAGAATATGGCTCCAAATACTAAGCTTGAAGACAAGCTAGAAGGCATAGAGAATTTCCGGGCATGGAAATACAGAATTGGTCTCATTCTTGAGGAGTATGATCTTGCTCATTATATCAAGGAGGAAGTTGCAGAACCAGAAGAAGATGAAGCCAAAGAAAAACACAGGAAGGATCTGATTAGGGAAAAGAGAATCATAGTTGATTCCATTAAAGACCACTTGATTCCCCAAGTGGCTTCCAAGAAGACTCCAAAGGAAATGTATGATGCCCTAGGAAGAATGTATGAAGGAAAGAACATCAATAGGAAGATGAATCTAAGGACTCAGTTGAAGAGTACCAAGATGCACAAAGGAGAATCCATTCAAGACTACTTCTCAAGAGTCTCTCTAATCAAAGAGCAACTAGATGCCATTGGTGATACTCTTGATGAATATGAACTTGTGATGACAGCTCTAAATGGTCTCACTAGACCTTGGGAGTCATTCATTCAAACTATGTGTGCCAGAAAAGAAAGTATGAAGTTTGATGTAGTATGGGAAGATTGTGTTCAAGAGGAGGCTAGGGTTGCCAACAGAGAAGCTCTTCTCAAAGAGGATGACCAAGCTTTGGCCACCCACACCAAAAGAGGAAAGAGAGGCTACTTCAAGAAAGTAAACCACAAAAGGCCTCAACCCTCACATAGAATCAAAAGGAAAGGGGGAGACATCTCCACAGTCCAATGCTTCAATTGTCTCAAGCTAGGACACTATGCCAGAGACTATACCCTACCAAAGAAGAAGAGGAAAAGGTTTGTTCACAAAAGACATCATGCTCATATGGCAGAAGATGACAGTGAAGAAGAAGAAGAAGAAGAAGAAGAAGAAGAAGTGGAGGAAAGGCCTCAAAAGAAAAGATCTAAAATAAAGAAAGAAGATCCAGAAGAATATGTACTATTTTCTGCTCTCTCTAGATCTGTGTCTCCTGGTGAAGGCACTTGGCTCATTGACAGTGGTGCTTCAAAGCACATGACAGTTCATAAGGAAACTCTCTCTAAGATTGAAGAGAAGTCTTCACCCCAAAAGGTATCTCTAGGAGATGATTATCAATATCCCATCAAGGGAATTGGTGAAGCAAGCTACAAGCTTGATTCAGGAACACCTTTAAAGATGAAAGAAATTTTATATGTCCCAGGTTTAAAGAAGAATCTACTCTCTATCTCAGCACTAGACAAGAAATGCTTTAGAGTAGCCTTCATCGATGGACAAGTACTCATGTGGTCCAAAGGAAAATCAATCAAAGATGCAATTGTCATTGGTGAAGAAGAAGGAGGACTTTATAAACTCAAGGGTCATCCAGAATCTGCCCTTGCTCATGAAGTTTCCAGTCCCAGTGAGCTATGGCATAGAAGACTAGCTCACATCAACTATAAAGCCTTACCCTATGTGAGTAAGATGGTTATAGGTTTGCCAGACTTGAAGGTTGTTCATGATGGCTCATGCAAAGGATGTAAGAAAGGGAAGAATATCAAGAATCTCTTTCCGAAAAGTGAAACAAAGACTAAGAGCTCTCTAGAACTAATACACTCAGATGTATGTGGACCTATGCCTACCACATCTCTAAGTGGGTTTGAATACTATCTCTCATTCATTGATGACTATTCAAGAAAAACTTGGATATACTTCCTAAAGGGTAAGAATGAAGTCTTTGGAAAATTCAAAGAGTTCAAGGCTCTAATAGAAAACCTCTCAGACAAGAAAATCAAGATTCTCAGAACAGATAATGGTGGAGAATATACTTCAAAGGAATTTGAAGATTTTTGTAAAGAGGCTGGAATCAAGAGGGAACTAACCACTCCATACAATCCCCAACAAAATGGGGTAGCTGAAAGGAAAAATAGAACCATCATGGAAGCTGTAAAGACTATGATACATGATCAAGACCTTCCCATGTATCTATGGGTTGAAGCAACCAAGACAGCAGTATATGTACAAAATAGACTATCTCATAGTGCTCTTGACTTCAAAACTCCAGAAGAAGTCTTTACAAGAAAGAAGCCTGAGGTAAGTCATCTCAAAATATTTGGGTGTCCTGTGTACATCCACATTCCAAAAGAAAAGAGATCCAAATTGGATCCCTCAGGTAAGAAGGGAATGTTTGTTGGTTATTGTGAAACTTCCAAAGCTTTCAGAATTTACATACCAGGTTTCCATCATATAGAAATAAGTAGAGATGTAACCTTCGATGAGGAAGCAGCTCTCAAGAAATCTAGAAAGTGTCAACTTGAAGAAGTTTATGAAGAAGATACATCTCCCAGAATCTCAGAGACTGTTCACATCCCTGAAGAGGACACACCAGAGGATCATGACATGCTGGAACCACAAGAACCTCCTGTTGCAGAATTATCTAGGAAAAGAAGACCAGCATGGGCTAGAGATATTATTCAAGGAGCTGAAAGATATGGTGCTCCTGAAGGCTCCACTAGAGAAAGGAAGAAACCAAAGCTAGTGTCCAACTATATGGCCTTGATGTGTGATCTTGTGGATCAACTACCTACTAGCTATGAAGAGGCAGCTCAGAAGAAAGAATGGGTAGAAGCAATGACAGAAGAATATTAGTCAATAATGAAAAATGATGTTTGGGATATAGTTCCCAAACCAAAAGATAAAAGTGTGGTTTCTTCCAAATGGATATTCAAAATAAAACATGCTGCGGATGGAAGCATTGAAAAATACAAAGCAAGATTTGTAGCCAGAGGATTCTCTCAGAAGGAGGGAATTGACTATGAAGAAACATTTGCACCAGTTGCTAGGTACACTTCAATTAGAACTATCATGGCTCTTGCATCCATGATGAAGTGGAAATTACACCAAATGGATGTTAAGACAGCCTTTCTAAATGGTGTAATTGAAGAAGAAGTATACATAGAGCAACCACAAGGGCTTGAGGTTAATGACGGAAGGACTCATGTATGCAAACTTAAAAAGGCATTATATGGGTTAAAACAAGCTCCCAGGGCTTGGTACGGAAGGATTGACAATTTCCTAACTAGCATGGGCTTTACCAAAAGTAAGGCTGACCCAAACCTTTATCTCAAGGTGATGGATGATGAACCAGTTATACTTTTGTTATATGTAGATGATCTATTTCTAACTGGAAATGAGAAACAAATTATTGAAAGCAAGAAGAAGCTTTCTTCAGAATTCGAGATGAAAGATATTGGTTTAATGCACTACTTCTTAGGCTTAGAGGTTTGGCAGGAACCAAGAGGAATCTTTCTAAATCAAGGTAAATATGCTGTGGAGATCCTGACGAGATTTGACATGTTAGAGTGCAAACCCATGGCCACTCCCATGGACACCAACTTAAAGATTCTAGTCAATGACTCTTCAGATTTAGTGGACCTAACTCTATATAGACAAATTATTGGGTCACTAATGTATCTGACAAATACTAGGCCAGATATATGCTTTGCTGTAAATAACCTAAGTCAGTATCTAGTAGAACCTAGAAAGGTTCATCTAATAGCTGCAAAGCATGTAATGAGTTACTTAAAAGGTACATTAGATTTTGGTCTGCTCTATCACGGAAGTCATGGACTCAAGTTGCATGGTTACTCAGACTCTGATTGGGCAGGCAGTGTCTCAGATAGAAAAAGTACTTCAGGTGGATGTTGTAGCTTTGGATCTGCTATGATCTCTTGGTTCAGCAAGAAACAATCTAGTGTGGCCCTCAGCTCTGCTGAGGCAGAATATATAGCTGCTTGCTCTGCCAGCTGTGAAGCAGTATGGCTTCGGAAATTGTTATCTGGAGTGTATGACTTAGAAATGGATCCCACTATGATTATGTGTGATAATCAAAGCTGCATCAAGATGACAGAAAATCCTGTGTTCCATGATAAGTCAAAACACATAGAGATCCGATACTTCTATATTCGAGATATGGTGCAGAGAGGAGCTATCAAGCTTGAGTATGTGAGCACTGAAGATCAAATTGCTGATATCCTGACCAAACCACTGTCTCGTGTGAAATTTGAATACTTTCGAGACAAGCTTGGTGTAGTTCAAAAGGACCCTCCTAGAAAGGGGGAGTAGCATGATCCCTGATGACAAGCAAGTCTCATCAATAATGAGACTTCACCTAGCCACTTAGAAATAGTTAGATTTAGGACTACTATATTTAAAATACTTAGTTTTACTTATACATGCTTTTGATGATAGATGTATTAGTGAGAATACATGCTTTTGTATACATCTTTTTGATGTTAGATGTATTAGTGAGAATACATGCTTTTGATGATTATGTATACATGCTGTTGATGCTAGATGATGATACATGTATTGATTAATGTACTTGTATGGATGAGGATACTTGTACTTGTATTGATGAGAATACATGTGGGGATTGTATCATCCTTGAACACTAGTTCTAAAATGATCCGTAGACATGAGGTCTCCGAGAATGAAAGTCCTTAGTGGACAGTTGAGGGGATTGGATCATCCCTGGACTTTCAGTCCTAAAGAGAGTCGTAGACGTGAGGTCTCCGAGAATGAAAGTCCTTAGTGGACAGTTGAGGGGATTGGATCATCCCTGGACTTTCAGTCCTAAAGAGAGTCGTAGACGTGAGGTCTCCTAGAATGAAGTCCTTAGTGGACAGTTGAGGGGATTGGATCATCCCTGGACTTTCAGTCCTAAAGAGAGCCGTAGACGTGAGGTCTCTGAGAATGAAGTCCTTAGTGGACAGTTGAGGGGATTCGATCATCCCTAGACTTTCAGTCCTAAAGAGAGCCGTAGACGTGAGGTCTCCGAGAATGAAGTCCTTAGTGGACAATTGAGGGGATTGGATCATCCCTGGACTTTCAGTCCTAAAGAGAGCCGTAGCCATGAGGTCTCCGAGAATGAAGTCCTGAATGAACAGGCAGGGGATTGCATCGTCCCCGGACTGAGGTCCCAGAATAGAGCCGTAGACTGGGTCTCCGATAATGAAGTCCTGAATGAACAGGCAGGGGATTGCATCGTCCCCGGACTGAGGTCCCAGAATAGAACCGTAGACTGGGTCTCCGATAATGAAGTCCTGAATGAACAGGCAGGGGATTGCATCGTCCCCGGACTGAGGTCCCAGAATAGAGCCGTAGACTGGGTCTCCGATAATGAAGTCCTGAATGAACAGGCAGGGGATTGCATCGTCCCCGGACTGAGGTCCCAGAATAGAGCCGTAGACTGGGTCTCCGATAATGAAGTCCTGAATGAACAGGCAGGGGATTGCATCGTCCCCGGACTGAGGTCCCATAATAGAACCGTAGACTAGGTCTCCGAAAATGAAGTCCTGAATGAACAGGCAGGGGATTGCATCGTCCCCGGACTGAGGTCCCAGAATTGATCCGTAGACTGATGTCTCCGAGAACTGAAGAATTGGATTGTATCATCCATGGACCTATGTCCTAAAGGGAGCAGGATTGATCATCCTAGGAACATGATCGTATGATGACGATGCGATGACGATGCTGATGATCGTGTGATGACGATGCTGATGATCGTGTGATGACGATGCTGATGATCGTATGATGACGATGCGATGACGATGCTGATGATCGTGTGATGACGATGCTGATGATCATGTGATGACGATGCTGATGATCGTATGATGACGATGCGATGACGATGCTGATGATCGTGTGATGACGATGCTGATGATCGTGTGATGACGATGCTGATGATCGTATGATGACGATGCGATGACGATGCTGATGATCGTGTGATGACGATGCTGATGATCGTATGATGACGATGCTGATGATCGTGTGATGACGATGCTGATGATCGTGTGATGACGATGCTGATGATGATATGATGACGATGCGATGACGATGCTGATGATCGTGTGATGACAATGCTGATGATCGTGTGATGATGATGCTAATGATTGTGTGATGACGATGCTGATGATCGTGTGACGACGATGCTGATGATCGTGTGATGACGATGCTGATGACAATGCTGATGATCGTGTGATAACGATGTCGCTGATAATATGATGATGATGTTGCCAATCGTCTGATGACGATGCCGATGACCGTGATGTCGATGTTGATGTTGATATTGATATACCAGTAATTGTTTGAGTTACTGATGAAGACAAATTCAAGAAAGCTTCCGATGATTTATAGATGTATCATGTATAGTGACTCCTTGCTCCTGCAGATGCTGTTATAATATCCTTCTCGTTAAGGGGGAGTGTTGAATATTGTAACTTCAAAGAATATTATATTTGTACTTTATTATTCCGGAGATGTTTCATCCCTCCGAGGTAACCCTATTATGTATCCAGAGATGTTTATTCCTCCGAGGGTTTGTATTAACTAGGGTTATTAGACCCACCATGTGGGGGTCAGCCCTGTAGTTATATTTTTGGGGTTATTAGACTTCTCCAGGAGAGGTCGGCCCCATTAGGTCCTTTAGTCAGTTGGGGGTCAGTATAAATAAGTGAGGTGAACTCCTCATTAGATTCATTCACTCACTTGTGGAAGAGTGCGCACTTGTATGGGAGATCTGCTAAGGAGACAAAGAAGGAAGGAGCACATCTTGTATTTTGGTTGATCATCTTATTGAGGAAAGCTTTGCTGGGTTCTCTACCCCATGAAGGTTTCCCAGGGTATATTGTGTGTCTATCTTGTGATTGTGTTTCTTTCAGTGATCTTTCTTGTCTATTTGGTTTAAACTTAACACAAACTATAGAAAGTCGTTACGACGTAGAATGTGCATACTTTGTTGATTCCATTTATGAAATAAAACACATTTTCTAAAAACTCGTGTTTTTTAAGAAATCATGTAAACCTTCTAGAAGCTGTGATTTTAAAAAATGGGGGAAGCAAGCTTTTCTTATTTCCGGACGCATGCGCAAACTATAGAAAGTCGTTATCACGTAGAATGTGGATACTTTGTAGATTCCATTTATGAAATAAAACCCATTTTCTAAAAACTCGTGTTTACTACGAAATCATGTAAACCTTCTAGAAGCTGTGATTTTAAAAAACGGTGGAAGTAAGTTTTTCTTATTTCCGGACGCATGCGCAAACTATAGAAAGTCGTTATGACGAAGAATGTGCATACTTTGTTGATTCCATTTATGAAATAAAACACATATTCTAAAAAATCGTGTGTTTTAACAAATCATGTAAACCTTCTAGAAGCTGTGATTTTAAAAAGCGGGGTAAGTAAGCTTTTCTTATTTCCAAACGCATTCGCAAACTATAGAAAGTCGTTATGACGTAGAATGTGCATACTTTGTTGATTCCATTTATGAAATAAAACACATTTTCTAAAAACTCGTGTTTTTTACGAAATCATGTAAACCTTCTAGAAGCTGTGATTTTAAAAAACGGGGGAAGTAAGCTTTTCTTATTTCCGGATGAATAAGCAAACTATAGAAAGTCGTTATGACGTAGAATGTGCATACTTTGTTGATTCCATTTATGAAATAAAACACATTTTCTAAAAACTCGTGTTTTGAAAGAAATCATGTAAACCTTCTAGAAGCTGTGATTTTAAAAAACGGTGGAAGTAAGCTTTTCTTATTTCCGGACGCATGCGCAATCTATAGAAAGTCGTTATGACGTAGAATGTGCATACTTTGTTGATTCCATTTATGAAATAAAACACATTTTCTAAAAACTCGTGTTTTTTAAGAAATCATGTAAACCTTCTAAAAGCTGTGATTTTAAAAAAAGGGGGAAGTAAGCTTTTTTATTTCCAAACGCATGCACAAACTATAGAAAGTCGTTATGACGTAGAATGTGCATACTTTGTTGATTCCATTTATGAAATAAAACACATTTTCTAAAAACTCATGTTTTTTAAGATTCCATGTAAACCTTCTAGAAGCTTTGATTTTAAAAAACGGGGGAAGTAAGCTTTTCTTATTTCCAAACGCATGCGCAAACTATAGAAAGTCATTATGACGTAGGATGTTCATACTTTGTTGATTCCATTTATGAAATAAAACACATTTTCTAAAAACTCGTGTTTTTTAAGAAATCATGTAAACCTTCTAGAAGCTGTGATTTTAAAAAATGGTGGAAGTAAGCTTTTCTTATTTCCGGACGCATGCGCAAACTATAGAAAGTCGTTATGACGTAGAATGTGCACACTTTGTTGATTCCATTTATGAAATAAAACACATTTTCTAAAAACTCTTGTTTTTTAAGAAATCATGTAAACCTTCTAGAAGCTGTGATTTTAAAAAACGGTGGAAGTAAGCTTTTCTTATTTCCGGATGCATGCGCAAACTATAGAAAGTCGTTATGACGTAGAATGTGCATACTTTGTTGATTCCATTTATCAAATAAAACACATTTTCTAAAAACTCGTGTTTTTTAAGAAATCATGTAAACCTTCTAGAAGCCGTGATTTTAAAAAACGGGGGAAGTAAGCTTTTCTTATTTCCGGACGCATGCGCAAACTATACAAAGTCGTTATGACGTAGAATGCGCATACTTTGTAGATTACATTTATGAAATAAAACACATTTTCTAAAAACTCGTGTTTTTTACGAAATCATGTAAACCTTCTAGAAGCTGTGATTTTAAAAAACGGTGGAAGTAAGCTTTTCTTATTTCCAAACGCATGCAAAAACTATAGAAAGTCATTATGACGTAGAATGTGCATACTTTGTAGATTCCATTGATGAAATAAAAGACATTTTCTAAAAACTCGTGTTTTTTACGAAATCATGTAAACCTTCTAGAAGCTGTGATTTTAAAAAATGGTGGAAGTAAGCTTTTCTTATTTCCGGACGCATGCGCAAACTATAGAAAGTTGTTATGACGTAGAATGTGCATACTTTGTTGATTCCATTTATGAAATAAAACACATTTTCTAAAAACTCTTGTTTTTTAAGAAATCATGTAAACCTTCAAGAAGCTGTGATTTTAAAAAAAGGGGGAAGTAAGCTTTTCTTATTTCCGAACGCTTGCGCAAAATATAGAAAGTCGTTATGACGTACAATGTGCATACTTTGTTGATTCCATTTATGTAACAAAACACATTTTCCAAAAACTCCTGTTTTTTAAGAAATCATGTAAACCTTCTAGAAGCTGTGATTTTAAAAAACGGGGGAAGTAAGCTTTTCCTATTTCCAAACGCATGGGCAAACTATAGGAGGTTGTTATGACGTAGAATATGCATACTTTGTAGAATACATTTATGAAATAAAACACATTTTCTAAAAACTCGTGTTTTTTACGAAATCATGTAAACCTTCTACAAGCTGTGATTTCAAAAAACGGTGGAAGTAAGCTTTTCTTATTTCCAAACGCATGCACAAACTATAGAAAGTAGTTATGACGTAGAATGTGCATACTTTGTAGATTCCATTTATTAAATAAAACACATTTTCTAAAAACTTATGTTTTTTACGAAATCATGTAAACCTTCTAGAAGCTGTGATTTTAAAAAACGTTGGAAGTAAGATTTTCTTATTTCCGGACTAATGCGCAAACTATAGAAAGTCGTTATGACGTAGAATGTGCATAATTTATTGATTCCATTTATGAAATAAAACACATTTTCTAAAAACTCCTGTTTTTTAAGAAATCATGTAAACCTTCTAGAAGCTGTGATTTTAAAAAACGGTGGAAGTAAGCTTTTCTTATTTTCGGTCGCATACGCAAACTATAGAAAGTCGTTATGACGTAGAATGTGCATACTTTGTTGATTCCATTTATCAAATAAAACACATTTTTTAAAAACTCGTGTTTTTTAAGAAATCACGTAAACCTTCTAGAAGCCGTGATTTTAAAAAACGGGGGAAGTAAGCTTTTCTTATTTCCAAACGCATGCGCAAACTATATTAAGTCATTATGACGTAGAATGTGCATACTTTGTTGATTCCATTTATGAAATAAAAAACATTTTCTAAAAACTCATGTTTTTTAAGAAATCACGTAAACCTTCTAGAAGCTGTGATTTTAAAAAACTGGGGAAGTAAGCTTTCCTTATTTCCGGACGCATGCACAAACTATAGAAAGTCGTTATGACGTAGAATGTGCATACTTTGTTGATTCCATTTATGAAATAAAACACATTTTCTAAAAACTCGTGTTTTTTAAGAAATCATGTAAACCTTCTAGAAGTTGTGATTTTAAAAAATGGTGGAAGTAAGCTTTTCTTATTTCCGGACGCATGCGAAAACTATAGAAAGTCGTTATGACGTAGAATTTGCATACTTTGTTAATTCCTTTTATGAAATAAAACACATTTTCTAAAAACTCATGTTTTTTAAGAAATCATGTAAACCTTCTAGAAGCTGTGATTTTAAAAAACGGGGGAAGTAAGCTTTTCTTATTTCCAAACGCATGCTCAAACTATAGAAATTCGTTATGACGTAGAATGTGCATACTTTGTTGATTCCATTTATGAAATAAAACACATTTTCTAAAAACTCATGTTTTTTAAGAAATCATGTAAACCTTCTAGAAGCTATGATTTAAAAAAACGGGGGAAGTAAGCTTTTCTTATTTCCGGACGCATGCGCAAACTATAGAAAGTCGTTATGACGTAGAATGTGCATACTTTGTAGATTCCATTTATGAAATAAAGCATATTTTCTAAAAACTCGTGTTTTTTACGAAATCATGTAAACGTTCTAGAAGCTGTGATTTTAAAAAACGGTCGAAGTACGCTTTTCTTATTTTCGGACGAATGCGCAAACTATAGAAAGTCCATATAACGTAGAATGTGCATACTTTGTTGATTCCATTTATGAAATAAAACACATTTTCTAAAAACTCGTGTTTTTTAAGAAATCATGTAAACCTTCTAGAAGCTGTGATTTTAAAAAAAGGTGGAAGTAAGCTTTTCTTATTTCAAAACGCATGCGCAAACTATAGAAAGTCGTTATGACGTAGAATGTGCATACTTTGTTGATTCCATTTATGAAATAAAACAGATTTTCTAAAAACTCATGTTTTTTAAGAAATCATGTAAACCTTCTAGAAGCTGTGATTTTAAAAAACGGTGGAAGTAAGCTTTTCTTATTTCCGGACGCATGGGCAAACTATAGAAAGTTGTTATGACATAGAATGTGCATACTTTGTTGATTCCATTTATGAAATAAAACACATTTTCTAAAAAGTCGTGTTTTTTAAGAAATCATGTAAACCTTCTAGAAGCTGTGATTTTAAAAAACGTTGGAAGTAAGCTCTTCTTATTTCCGGACGCATGCGCAAACTATAGAAAGTCGTTATGACGTAGAATGTGCATACTTTGTTGATTCCATTTATGAAATAAAACACATTTTCTAAAAACTCGTGTTTTTTAAGAAATCATGTAAACCTTCTAGAAGCTGTGATTTTAAAAAAATGGGGAAGTAAGCTTTTCTTATTTCCAAACGCATGAGCAAACTATAGAAAGTCGTTATGACGTAGAATGTGCATACTTTGTTGATTCCATTTATGAAATAAAACACATTTTCTAAAAACTCGTGTTTTTTAAGAAATCATGTAAACCTTCTAGAAGCTGTGATTTTAAAAAACGGGGGAAGTAAGCTTTTCTTATTTCCGGACGCATGCGCAAACTATAGAAAGTCGTTATGACGTAGAATGTGCATACTTTGTTGATTCCATTTATGGAATAAAACACATTTTCTAAAAACTCTTGTTTTTTAAGAAATCATGTAAACCTTCAAGAAGCTGTGATTTTAAAAAAAGGGGGAAGTAAGCTTTTCTTATTTCCGGACGCTTGCGCAAACTATAGAAAGTCGTTCTGACGTAGAATGTGCATACTTTGTTGATTCCATTTATGAAACAAAACACATTTTCCAAAAACTCCTGTTTTTTAAGAAATCATGTAAACCTTCTAGGAGCTGTGATTTTAAAAAACGGGGGAAGTAATCTTTTCTTATTTCCAAACGCATGGGAAAACTATAGGAGGTTGTTATGACGTAGAATATGCATACTTTGTAGAATACATTTATGAAATAAAACACATTTTCTAAAAACTCGTGTTTTTTACGAAATCATGTAAACCTTCTACAAGCTGTGATTTCAAAAAAACGGTCGAAGTAAGCTTTTCTTATTTCCAAACGCATGCACAAACTATAGAAAGTCGTTATGACGTAGAATGTGCATTCTTTGTAGATTCCATTTATTAAATAAAACACATTTTCTAAAAACTTATGTTTTTTACGAAATCATGTAAACCTTCTAGAAGCTGTGATTTTAAAAAACGGTGGAAGTAAGCTTTTCTTATTTTCGGTCGCATACGCAAACTATAGAAAGTCGTTATGACGTAGAATGTGCATACTTTGTTGATTCCATTTATAAAATAAAACACATTTTTTAAAAACTCGTGTTTTTTAAGAAATCACGTAAACCTTCTAGAAGCCGTGATTTTAAAAAACGGGGGAAGTAAGCTTTTCTTATTTCCAAACGCATGCGCAAACTATATTAAGTCATTATGATGTAGAATGTGCATACTTTGTTGATTCCATTTATGAAATAAAAAACATTTTCTAAAAACTCATGTTTTTTAAGAAATCACGTAAACCTTCTAGAAGCTGTGATTTTAAAAAACGGGTGAAATAAGCTTTACTTATTTCCGGACGCATGCGCAAACTATAGAAAGTCGTTATGACGTAGAATGTGCATACTTTGTTGATTCCATTTATGAAATAAAACACATTTTCTAAAAACTCGTGTTTTTTAAGAAATCATGTAAACCTTCTAGAAGTTGTGATTTTAAAAAATGGTGGAAGTAAGCTTTTCTTATTTCCGGACGCATGCGCAAACTATAGAAAGTCGTTATGACGTAGAATTTGCATACTTTGTTGATTCCATTTATGAAATAAAACACATTTTCTAAAAACTCATGTTTTTTAAGAAATCATGTAAACCTTCTAGAATCTGTGATTTTAAAAAACGGGGGAAGTAAGCTTTTCTTATTTCCAAACGCATGCGCAAACTATAGAAAGTCGTTATGACGTAGAATGTGCATACTTTGTTGATTCCATTTATGAAATAAAACACATTTTCTAAAAACTCAAGTTTTTTAAGAAATCATGTAAACCTTCTAGAAGCTATGATTTAAAAAAACGGGGGAAGTAAGCTTTTCTTATTTCCGGACGCATGCGCAAACTATAGAAAGTCGTTATGACGTAGAATGTGCATACTTTGTAGATTCCATTTATGAAATAAAGCATATTTTCGAAAAACTCGTGTTTTTTACGAAATCATGTAAACGTTCTAGAAGCTGTGATTTTAAAAAACGGTCGAAGTACGCTTTTCTTATTTTCGGACGAATGCGCAAACTATAGAAAGTCCTTATGACGTAAAATGTGCATGCTTTGTTGATTCCATTTATGAAATAAAACACATTTTCTAAAAACTCGTGTTTTTTAAGAAATCATGTAAACCTTCTAGAAGCTGTGATTTTAAAAAAAGGTGGAAGTAAGCTTTTCTTATTTCAAAACGCATGCGCAAACTATAGAAAGTCGTTATGACGTAGAATGTGCATACTTTGTTGATTCCATTTATGAAATAAAACAGATTTTCTAAAAACTCGTGTTTTTTAAGAAATCATGTAAACCTTCTAGAAGCTGTGATTTTAAAAAACGGTGGAAGTAAGCTTTTCTTATTTCTGGACGCATGGGCAAACTATAGAAATTTGTTATGACATAGAATGTGCATACTTTGTTGATTCCATTTATGAAATAAAACACATTTTCTAAAAACTCGTGTTTTTTAAGAAATCATGTAAACCTTCTAGAAGCTGTGATTTTAAAAAACGTTGGAAGTAAGCTTTTCTTATTTCCGGACGCATGCGCAAACTATAGAAAGTCGTTATGACGTAGAATGTGCATACTTTGTTGATTCCATTTATGAAATAAAAACACATTTTCTAAAAACTCGTGTTTTTTAAGAAATCATGTAAACCTTCTAGAAGCTGTGATTTTAAAAAAAGGGGGAAGTAAGCTTTTCTTATTTCCAAACGCATGAGCAAACTATAGAAAGTCGTTATGACGTAGAATGTGCATACTTTGTTGATTCCATTTATGAAATAAAACACATTTTCTAAAAACTCGTGTTTTTTAAGAAATCATGTAAACCTTCTAGAAGCTGTGATTTTAAAAAACGGGGGAAGTAAGCTTTTCTTATTTCCGGACGCATGCGCAAACTATAGAAAGTCGTTATTACGTAGAATGTGCATACTTTGTTGATTCCATTTATGAAATAAAACACATTTTCTAAAAACTCTTGTTTTTTAAGAAATCATGTAAACCTTCAAGAAGCTGTGATTTTAAAAAAAGGGGGAAGTAAGCTTTTCTTATTTCCGGACGCTTGCGCAAACTATAGAAAGTCGTTATGACGTAGAATGTGCATACTTTGTTGATTCCATTTATGAAACAAAACACATTTTCAAAAAACTCCTGTTTTTTAAGAAATCATGTAAACCTTCTAGAAGCTGTGATTTTAAAAAACGGGGGAAGTAATCTTTTCTTATTTCCAAACGCATGGGAAAACTATAGGAGGTTGTTATGACGTAGAATATGCATACTTTGTAGAATACATTTATGAAATAAAACACATTTTCTAAAAACTCGTGTTTTTTACGAAATCATGTAAACCTTCTACAAGCTGTGATTTCAAAAAACGGTGGAAGTAAGCTTTTCTTATTTCCAAACGCATGCACAAACTATAGAAAGTCGTTATGACGTAGAATGTGCATACTTTGTAGATTCCATTTATTAAATAAAACACATTTTCTAAAAGCTTATGTTTTTTACGAAATCATGTAAACCTTCTAGAAGCTGTGATTTTAAAAAACGGTGGAAGTAAGCTTTTCTTATTTTCGGTCGCATACGCAAACTATAGAAAGTCGTTATGACGTAGAATGTGCATACTTTGTTGATTCCATTTATCAAATAAAACACATTTTTTAAAAACTCGTGTTTTTTAAGAAATCACGTAAACCTTCTAGAAGCCGTGATTTTAAAAAACGGGGGGAAGTAAGCTTTTCTTATTTCCAAACGCATGCGCAAACTATATTAAGTCATTATGATGTAGAATGTGCCTACTTTGTTGATTCCATTTATGAAATATAAAATATTTTCTAAAAACTCATGTTTTTTAAGAAATCACGTAAGCCTTCTAGAAGCTGTGATTTTAAAAAACGGGGGAAGTAAGCTTTCCTTATTTCCGGACGCATGCGCAAACTATAGAAAGTCGTTATGACGTAGAATGTGCATACTTTGTTGATTCCATTTATGAAATAAAACACATTTTCTAAAAACTCGTGTTTTTTAAGAAATCATGTAAACCTTCTAGAAGTTGTGATTTTAAAAAATGGTGGAAGTAAGCTTTTCTTATTTCCGGACGCATGCGCAAACTATAGAAAGTCGTTATGACGTAGAATTTGCATACTTTGTTGATTCCATTTATGAAATAAAACACATTTTCTAAAAACTCATGTTTTTTAAGAAATCATGTAAACCTTCTAGAAGCTGTGATTTTAAAAAACGGGGGAAGTAAGCTTTTCTTATTTCCAAACGCATGCGCAAACTATAGAAAGTCGTTATGACGTAGAATGTGCATACTTTTTTGATTCCATTTATGAAATAAAACACATTTTCTAAAAACTCATGTTTTTTAAGAAATCATGTAAACCTTCTAGAAGCTATGATTTAAAAAAACGGGGGAAGTAAGCTTTTCTTATTTCCGGACGCATGCGCAAACTATAGAAAGTCGTTATGACGTAGAATGTGCATACTTTGTAGATTTCATTTATGAAATAAAGTATATTTTCTAAAAACTCGTGTTTTTTACGAAATCATGTAAACGTTCTAGAAGCTGTGATTTTAAAAAACGGTCGAAGTACGCTTTTCTTATTTTCGGACGAATGCGCAAACTATAGAAAGTCCTTATGACGTAGAATGTGCATACTTTGTTGATTCCATTTATGAAATAAAACACATTTTCTAAAAACTCGTGTTTTTTAAGAAATCATGTAAGCCTTCTAGAAGCTGTGATTTTAAAAAAAGGTGGAAGTAAGCTTTTCTTATTTCAAAACGCATGCGCAAACTATAGAAAGTCGTTATGACGTAGAATGTGCATACTTTGTTGATTCCATTTATGAAATAAAACAGATTTTCTAAAAACTCGTGTTTTTTAAGAAATCATGTAAACCTTCTAGAAGCTGTGATTTTAAAAAACGGTGGAAGTAAGCTTTTCTTATTTCCGGACGCATGGGCAAACTATAGAAAGTTGTTATGACATAGAATGTGCATACTTTGTTGATTCCATTTATGAAATAAAACACATTTTCTAAAAACTCGTGTTTTTTAAGAAATCATGTAAACCTTCTAGAAGCTGTGATTTTAAAAAACGTTGGAAGTAAGCTTTTCTTATTTCCGGACGCATGCGCAAACTATAGAAAGTCGTTATGATGTAGAATGTGCATACTTTGTTGATTCCATTTATGAAATAAAACACATTTTCTAAAAACTCGTGTTTTTTAAGAAATCATGTAAACCTTCTAGAAGCTGTGATTTTAAAAAAAGGGGGAAGTAAGCTTTTCTTATTTCCAAACGCATGAGCAAACTATAGAAAGTCGTTATGACGTAGAATGTGCATACTTTGTTGATTCCATTTATGAAATAAAACACATTTTCTAAAAACTCGTGTTTTTTAAGAAATCATGTAAACCTTCTAGAAGCTGTGATTTTAAAAAATGGGGGAAGTAAGCTTTTCTTATTTCCGGACGCATGCGCAAACTATAGAAAGTCGTTATGACGTAGAATGTGCATACTTTGTTGATTCCATTTATGAAATAAAACACATTTTCTAAAAACTCTTGTTTTTTAAGAAATCATGTAAACCTTCAAGAAGCTGTGATTTTAAAAAAAGGGGGAAGTAAGGTTTTCTTATTTCCGGACGCTTGCGCAAACTATAGAAAGTCGTTATGACGTAGAATGTGCATACTTTGTTGATTCCATTTATGAAACAAAGCACATTTTCCAAAAACTCCTGTTTTTTATGAAATCATGTAAACCTTCTAGAAGCTGTGATTTTAAAAAACGGGGGAAGTAATCTTTTCTTATTTCCAAACGCATGGGCAAACTATAGGAGGTTGTTATGACGTAGAATATGCATACTTTGTAGAATACATTTATGAAATAAAACACATTTTCTAAAAACTCGTGTTTTTTACGAAATCATGTAAACCTTCTACAAGCTGTGATTTCAAAAAACGGTGGAAGTAAGCTTTTCTTATTTCCAAACGCATGCACAAACTATAGAAAGTCATTATGACGTAGAATGTGCATACTTTGTAGATTCCATTTATTAAATAAAACACATTTTATAAAAACTTATGTTTTTTACGAAATCATGTAAACCTTCTAGAAGCTGTGATTTTAAAAAATGTTGGAAGTAAGATTTTCTTATTTCCGGACTAATGCGCAAACTATAGAAAGTCGTTATGACGTAGAATGTGCATACTTTATTGATTCCATTTATGAAATAAAACACATTTTCTAAAAACTCCTGTTTTTTAAGAAATCATGTAAACCTTCTAGAAGCTGTGATTTTAAAAAACGGTGGAAGTAAGCTTTTCTTATTTTCGGTCGCATACGCAAACTATAGAAAGTCGTTATGACGTAGAATGTGCATACTTTGTTGATTCCATTTATGAAATAAAACACATTTTCTAAAAACTCGTGTTTTTTAAGAAATCATGTAAACCTTCTAAAAGCTGTGATTTTAAAAAAAGGGGGAAGTAAGCTTTTTTTATTTCCAAACGCATGCACAAACTATAGAAAGTCCTTATGACGTAGAATGTGCATACTTTGTTGATTCCATTTATGAAATAAAACACATTTTCTAAAAACTCATGTTTTTTAAGATTTCATGTAAACCTTCTAGAAGCTTTGATTTTAAAAAACGGGGGAAGTAAGCTTTTCTTATTTCCAAACGCATGCGCAAACTATAGAAAGTCATTATGACGTAGAAGGTGCATACTTTGTTGATTCCATTTATGAAATAAAACACATTTTCTAAAAACTCCTGTTTTTTAAGAAATCATGTAAACCTTCTAGAAGCTGTGATTTTAAAAAATGGTGGAAGTAAGCTTTTCTTATTTCCGGACGCATGCGCAAACTATAGAAAGTCGTTATGACGTAGAATGTGCATACTTTGTTGATTCCATTTATGAAATAAAACACATTTTCTAAAAACTCATGTTTTTTAAGAAAACATGTAAACCTTCTAGAAGCTGTGATTTTAAAAAACGGTGGAAGTAAGCTTTTCTTATTTCCGGATGCATGCGCAAACTATAGAAAGTCGTTATGACGTAGAATGTGCATACTTTGTTGATTTCATTTATCAAATAAAACACATTTTCTAAAAACTCGTGTTTTTTAAGAAATCATGTAAACCTTCTAGAAGCTGTGATTTTAAAAAACGGGGGAAGTAAGCTTTTCTTATTTCCAAACGCATGCGCAAACTATAGAAAGTCGTTATGACGTAGAATGTGCATACTTTGTTGATTCCATTTATGAAATAAAACACATTTTCTAAAAACTCATGTTTTTTAAGAAATCATGTAAACCTTCTAGAAGCTATGATTTAAAAAAACGGGGGAAGTAAGCTTTTCTTATTTCCGGACGCATGCGCAAACTATAGAAAGTCGTTATGACGTAGAATGTGCATACTTTGTAGATTCCATTTATGAAATAAATCATATTTTCTATAAACTCGTGTTTTTTACGAAATCATGTAAACGTTCTAGAAGCTGTGATTTTAAAAAACGGTCGAAGTACGCTTTTCTTATTTTCGGACGAATGCGCAAACTATAGAAAGTCCTTATGACGTAGAATGTGCATACTTTGTTGATTCCATTTATGAAATAAAACACATTTTCTAAAAACTCGTGTTTTTTAAGAAATCATGTAAACCTTCTAGAAGCTGTGATTTTAAAAAAAGGTGGAAGTAAGCTTTTCTTATTTCAAAACGCATGCGCAAACTATAGAAAGTCGTTATGACGTAGAATGTGCATACTTTGTTGATTCCATTTATGAAATAAAACAGATTTTCTAAAAACTCGTGTTTTTTAAGAAATCATGTAAACCTTCGAGAAGCTGTGATTTTAGAAAACGGTGGAAGTAAGCTTTTCTTATTTCCGGACGCATTGGCAAACTATAGAAAGTTGTTATGACATAGAATGTGCATACTTTGTTGATTCCATTTATGAAATAAAACACATTTTCTAAAAACTCGTGTTTTTTAAGAAATCATGTAAACCTTCTAGAAGCTGTGATTTTAAAAAACGTTGGAAGTAAGCTTTTCTTATTTCCGGACGCATGCGCAAACTATAGAAAGTCGTTATGACGTAGAATGTGCATACTTTGTTGATTCCATTTATGAAATAAAACACATTTTCTAAAAACTCGTGTTTTTTAAGAAATCATGTAAACCTTCTAGAAGCTGTGATTTTAAAAAAAGGGCGAAGTAAGCTTTTCTTATTTCCAAACGCATGAGCAAACTATAGAAAGTCGTTATGACGTAGAATGTGCATACTTTGTTGATTCCATTTATGAAATAAAACACATTTTCTAAAAACTCGTGTTTTTTAAGAAATCATGTAAACCTTCTAGAAGCTGTGATTTTAAAAAACGGGGGAAGTAAGCTTTTCTTATTTCCTGACGCATGCGCAAACTATAGAAAGTCGTTATGACGTAGAATGCACATACTTTGTAGATTACATTTATGAAATAAAACAGATTTTCTAAAAACTTGTGTTTTTTACGAAATCATATAAACCTTCTAGAAGCTGTGATTTTAAAAAACGGGTGAAGTAAGCTTTTCTTATTTTCAAACACATGCCCAAACTATAGAAATTCATTATGACGTAGAATGTGCATACTTTGATGATTCCATTTATGAAATAAAACACATTATCTAAAAACTCGTGTTTTTTAAGAAATCGTGTAAACCTTCTTGAAGCTGTGATTTTAAAAAACTTGGGAATTAAGCTTTTCTCATTTCCGGACGCATGCGCAAACTATAGAAAGTCGTTATGACGTAGAATGTGCATACTTTGTTGATTCCATTTATGAAATAAAACACATTTTCTTAAAACTCGTGTTTTTTACGAAATCATGTAAACCTTCTAGAAGCTGTGATTTTAAAGAACGGGGGAAGTAAGCTTTTCTTATTTCCGGACGAATAAGCAAACTATAGAAATTCGTTGTGACGTAGAATGTGCATACTTTGTTGATTCCATTTATGAAACAAAACACATTTTCTAAAAACTCGTGTTTTGAAAGAAATCATGTAAACCTTCTAGAAGCTGTGATTTTAAAAAACGGTGGAAGTAAGCTTTTCTTATTTCCGGAATCATGCGCAAACTATAGAAAGTCGTTATGACGTAGAATGTGCATACTTTGTTGATTCCATTTATGAAATAAAACACATTTTCTAAAAACTCGTGTTTTTTAAGAAATCATGTAAACCTTCTAAAAGCTGTGATTTTAAAAAAAGGGGGAAGTAAGCTTTTTTTATTTCCAAACGCATGCACAAACTATAGAAAGTCCTTATGACGTAGAATGTGCATACTTTGTTGATTCCATTTATGAAATAAAACACATTTTCTAAAAACTCATGTTTTTTAAGATTTCATGTAAACCTTCTAGAAGCTTTGATTTTAAAAAACGGGGGGAAGTAAGCTTTTCTTATTTCCAAACGCATGCGCAAACTATAGAAAGTCATTATGACGTAGAAGGTGCATACTTTGTTGATTCCATTTATGAAATAAAACACATTTTCTAAAAACTCCTGTTTTTTAAGAAATCATGTAAACCTTCTAGAAGCTGTGATTTTAAAAAATGGTGGAAGTAAGCTTTTCTTATTTCCGGACGCATGCGCAAACTATAGAAAGTCGTTATGACGTAGAATGTGCATACTTTGTTGATTCCATTTATGAAATAAAACACATTTTCTAAAAACTCATGTTTTTTAAGAAAACATGTAAACCTTCTAGAAGCTGTGATTTTAAAAAACGGTGGAAGTAAGCTTTTCTTATTTCCGGATGCATGCGCAAACTATAGAAAGTCGTTATGACGTAGAATGTGCATACTTTGTTGATTTCATTTATCAAATAAAACACATTTTCTAAAAACTCGTGTTTTTTAAGAAATCATGTAAACCTTCTAGAAGCTGTGATTTTAAAAAACGGGGGAAGTAAGCTTTTCTTATTTGCGGACGCATGCGCAAACTATACAAAGTCGTTATGACGTAGAATGCACATACTTTGTAGATTACATTTATGAAATAAAACTCATTTTCTAAAAACTCGTGTTTTTTACGAAATCATGTAAGCCTTCTAGAAGCTGTGATTTTAAAAAAAGGTGGAAGTAAGCTTTTCTTATTTCCAAACACATGCAAAAACTATAGAAAGTCATTATGACGTAGAATGTGCATACTTTGTAGATTCCATTGATGAAATAAAACACATTTTCTAAAAACTCGTGTTTTTTACGAAATCATGTAAACCTTCTAGAAGCTGTGATTTTAAAAAATGGTGGTAGTAAGCTTTTCTTATTTCCGAACGCATGCGCAAACTATATAAAGTCATTATGACGTAGAATGTGCATACTTTGTTGATCCCATTTATGAAATAAAACACATTTTCTAAAAACTCTTGTTTTTTAAGAAATCATGTAAACCTTCTAGAAGCTGTGATTTTAAAAAAAGGGGGAAGTAAGCTTTTCTTATTTCCGGACGCATACGCAAACTATAGAAAGTCGTTATGACGTAGAATGTGCATACTTTGTAGATTCCATTTATGAAATAAAACACATTTTCTAAAAAGTCTTGTTTTTTACGAAATCATGTAAACCTTCTAGAAGTTGTGATTTTAAAAAATGGTGGAAGTAAGATTTTCTTATTTCCGGACGAATGCGCAAACTATGGAAAGTCGTTATTACGTAGAATGTGCATACTTTGTTGATTGCATTTATGAAATAAAACACATTTTCTAAAAACTCATGTTTTTTAAGAAATCATGTAAACCTTCTAGAAGCTGTGATTTTAAAAAACGTGGGAAGTAAGCTTTCCTTATTTCCAGACACATGCGCAAACTATAGAAATTCGTTATGATGTAGAATGTGCATACTTTGTAGATTCCATTTATGAAATAAAGCACATTTTCTAAAAACTCGTGTTTTTTACGAAATCATGAAAACCTTCTAGAAGCTTTGATTTTAAAAAACGGTGGAAGTAAGCTTTTCTTATTTCCGGACGAATGCGCAAACTATAGAAAGTCATTATGACGTAGAATGTGCATACTTTGTAGATTCCATTTATGAAATAAAGCACATTTTCTAAAAACTCATGTTTTTTACGAAATCATGTAAACCTTCTAAAAGCTGTGATTTTAAAAAACGGTGGAAGTAAGCTTTTCTTATTTCCGGACATATGCGCAAACTATAGAAAGTCGTTATGACGTAGAATGTGCATACTTTGTTGATTCCATTTATGAAATAAAACACATTTTCTAAAAACTCGTGTTTTTTAAGAAATCATGTAAACCTTCTAGAAGCTGTGATTTTAAAAAACGGGGGAAGTAAGCTTTTCTTATTTCCGGACGCATGCGCAAAGAATAGAAAGTCGTTATGACATAGAATGTGCATACTTTGTAGATTCCATTTATGAAATAAAACACATTTTCTAAAAACTCGTGTTTTTTACGAAATCATGTAAACCTTCTAGAAGCTGTGATTTTAAAAAATGGGGGAAGTAAGCTTTTCTTATTTCCAGACGCATGCGCAAACAATAGAAAGTCGTTATGACGTAGAATGTGCATACTTTGTAGATTCCATTTATGAAATAAAACCCATTTTCTAAAAACTCGTGTTTATTATGAAATCATGTAAACCTTCTAGAAGCTGTGATTTTAAAAAACGGTGGAAGTAAGTTTTTCTTATTTCCGGACGCATGCGCAAACTATAGAAAGTCGTTAGCACGAAGAATGTGCATACTTTGTTGATTCCATTTATTAAATAAAACACATATTCTAAAAACTCGTGTGTTTTAACAAATCATGTAAACCTTCTAGAAGCTGTGATTTTAAAAAGCGGGGGAAGTAAGCTTTTCTTATTTCCAAACGCATGCGCAAACTATAGAAAGTCGTTATGACGTAGAATGTGCATACTTTGTTGATTCCATTTATGAAATAAAACACATTTTCTAAAAACTCGTGTTTTTTACGAAATCATCTAAACCCTCTAGAAGCTATGATTTTAAAAAACGGGGGAAGTAAGCTTTTCTTATTTCCGGACGCATGCGCAAACTATAGAAAGTTGTAATGACTTAGAATGTGCATACTTTGTAGATTACATTTATGAAATAAAACACATTTTCTAAAAACTCGTGTTTTTTAAGAAATCATGTAAATCTTCTAGAAGCTGTGATTTTAAAAAACGATGGAAGTAAGCTTTTCTTATTTCCGGACGCATGCGAAAACTATAGAAAGTCGTTATGATGTAGAATGTGCATACTTTTTTGATTCCATTTATGAAATAAAACACATTTTCTAAAAACTCGTTTTTTTTACGAAATCATGTAAACCTTCTAGAAGCTGTGATTTTAAAAAACGGGGGAAGTAAGCTTTTCTTATTTCCAGACGAATGCGCAAACTATAGAAAGACGTTATGACGTAGAATGTGCATACTTTATTGATTCCATTTATGAAATAAAACACTTTTTTCTAAAAACTCATGTTTTTTACGAAATCATGTAAACCTTCTAGAAGCCGTGATTTTAAAAAACCGGGGAAGTAAGCTTTTCTTATTTCCAAACGCATGCACAAACTATAGAAAGTCGTTATGACGTAGAATGTGCATACTTTGTAGATTACATTTATGAAATAAAACACATTTTCTAAAAACTCGTGTTTTTTATGAAATCATGTAAACCTTCTAGAAGCTGTGATTTCAAAAAACGGTGGAAGTAAGCTTTTCTTATTTCCGGACGCATGCGCAAACAATAGAAAGTCGTTATGACATAGAATGTGCATACTTTGTAGATTCCATTTATGAAATAAAACACATTTTCTAAAAACTCGTGTTTTTTACGAAATCATGTAAACCTTCTAGAAGCTGTGATTTTAAAAAATGGGGGAAGTAAGCTTTTCTTATTTCCGGACGCATGCGCAAACTATACAAAGTCGTTATGACGTAGAATGCACATACTTTGTAGATTACATTTATGAAATAAAACAAATTTTCTAAAAACTCGTGTTTTTTAAGAAATCATGTAAACCTTCTAGAAGCTGTGATTTTAAAAAATGGTCGAAGTAAGCTTTTCTTATTTCCAAACGCTTGTGCAAACTATACAAAGTCATTATGACGTAGAATGTGCATACTTTGTTGATTCCATTTATGAAATAAAACACATTTTCTAAAAACTCGTGTTTTTTAAGAAATCATGTAAACCTTCTAGAAGCTGTGATTTTAAAAAAAGGGGGAAGTAAGCTTTTCTTATTTCCGGATGCATACGCAAACTATAAAAGTCGTTATGACGTAGAATGTGTATACTTTGTAGATTACATTTATGAAATAAAACACATTTTCTAAAAACTCGTGTTTTTTAAGAAATCATGTAAACCTTCTAGAAGCTGTGATTTTAAAAAACGGTGGAAGTAAGCTTTTCTTATTTCCGGATGCATGCAAAAACTATAGAAAGTCGTTGTGATGTAGAATGTGCATACTTTGTTGATTGCATTTATGAAATAAAACACATTTTCTAAAAACTTGTGTTTTTTAAGAAATCATGTAAACCTTCTAGAAGCTGTGATTTTAAGAAATAGGGGGAGTAAGCTTTTCTTATTTCCAAACGCATGCGCAAACTAGAGAAAGTCGTTATGACGTAGAATGTGCATACTTTGTTGATTCCATTTATGCAATAAAACACATTTTCTAAAAAATCGTGTTTTTTAAGAAATCATGTAAACCTTCTAGAAGCTGTGATTTTAAAAAACGGGGGGAGTAAGCTTTTCTTATTTCCAAATGCATGCGCAAACTACAGAAATTCGTTATGACGTAGAATGTGCATACTTTTTTGAATCCATTTATGAAATAAAACACATTTTCTAAAAACTCGTGTTTTTTACGAAATCATGTAAACCTTTTAGAAGCTGTGATTTAAAAAAAACGGTGGAAGTAAGCTTTTCTTATTTCCAGAAGCATGCGCAAACTATAGAAAGTCGTTATGACGTAGAATGTGCATACTTTGTAGATTCCAGTTATGAAATAAAGCACATTTTCTAAAAACTCGTGTTTTTTACGAAATCATGTAAACCTTCTAGAAGCTGTGATTTTAAAAAACGGTGGAAGTAAGCTTTTCTTATTTCCAGACGAATGCGCAAACTATAGAAAGTCCTTATGACATAGAATGTGCATACGTTGTTGATTCCATTTATGAAATAAAACACATTTTCTAAAAACTCATTTTTTTTACGAAATCATGTAAACCTTCTAGAAGCCGTGATTTTAAAAAACGGGGGAAGTAAGCTTTTCTTATTTCCAAATGCATGCGCAAACTATAGAAAGTCGTTATGATGTAAAATGTGCATACTATGTTGATTCCATTTATTAAATAAAACACATTTTCTAAAAACTCGTGTTTTTAAAGAAATCATGTAAACCTTCTAGAAGCTGTGATTTTAAAAAACGGGGGAAGTAAACTTTTCTTATTTCCGGACGAATGCGAAAACTATAGAATGTCGTTATGACTTAGAATGTGCATACTTTGTTGATTCCATTTATGAAATAAAACACATTTCCTAAAAACTCGTGTTTTTTAAGAAATCATGTAAACCTTCTAGAAGCTGTGATTTTAAAAAACGGTGGAAGTAAGCTTTTCTTATTTCCGGATGCATGCGCAAACTATAGAAAGTCGTTATGACGTAGAATGTGCATACTTTGTTGATTCCATTTATGAAATAAAACACATTTTCTAAAGGCTCGTGTTTTTTAAGAAATCATGTAAACCTTCTAGAAGCTGTGATTTTAAAAAACGATGGAAGTAAGCTTTTCTTATTTCCGGACGCATGCGCAAACTATAGTAAGTCGTTATGACGTAGAATGTGCATACTTTGTTGATTCCATTTATGAAATAAAACACATTTTCTAAAAACTCGTTTTTTTTACGAAATCATGTAAACCTTCTAGAAGCTGTGATTTTAAAAAACGGGGGAAGTAA
Source organism: Larix kaempferi (assembly GCA_027924585.1). Lineage (NCBI taxonomy): Eukaryota > Viridiplantae > Streptophyta > Pinopsida > Pinales > Pinaceae > Larix > Larix kaempferi. Next base: position 41,983,905 of record BSBM01000217.1, read on the forward strand.
GCTTTTCTTATTTCCGGATGTATGCGCAAACTATAGAAAGTCGTTATGACGTAGAATGTGCATACTTTGTAGATTCCATTTATGAAATAAAACACATTTTCTAAAAACTCGTGTTTTTTACGAAATCATGTAAACCTTCTAGAAGCTGTGACTTTAAAAAACGGGGGAAGTAAGCTTTTCTTATTTCCGGACGTATGCGCAAACTATAGAAAGTCGTTATGACGTAGAATGTGCATATTTTGTTGATTCCATTTATGAAATAAAACACATTTTCTAAAAACTCGTGTTTTTTAAGAAATCATGTAAACCTTCTAGAAGCTGTGATTTTAAAAAACGGGGGAAGTAAGCTTTTCTTATTTCCGGACGCATGCGCAAACTATAGAAAGTCGTTATGACGTAGAATGTGCATACTTTGTAGATTCCATTTATGAAATAAAACACATTTTCTAAAAACTCGTGTTTTTTACGAAATCATGTAAACCTTCTAGAAGCTGTGATTTTAAAAAATGGGGGAAGTAAGCTTTTCTTATTTCCGGACGCATGCGCAAACAATAGAAAGTCGTTATGACGTAGAATGTGCATACTTTGTAGATTCCATTTATGAAATAAAACCCATTTTCTAAAAACTCGTGTTTATTATGAAATCATGTAAACCTTCTAGAAGTTGTGATTTTAAAAAATGGTGGAAGTAAGTTTTTCTTATTTCCGGACGCATGCGCAAACTATAGAAAGTCGTTATGATGAAGAATGTGCATACTTTGTTGATTCCATTTATTAAATAAAACACATATTCTGAAAACTCGTGTGTTTTAACAAATCATGTAAACCTTCTAGAAGCTGTGATTTTAAAAAGCGGGGGAAGTAAGCTTTTCTTATTTCCAAACGCATGCGCAAACTATAGAAAGTCGTTATGACGTAGAATGTGCATACTTTGTTGATTCCATTTATGAAATAAAACACATTTTCTAAAAACTCGTGTTTTTTACGAAATCATGTAAACCCTCTTGAAGCTGTGATTTTAAAAAACGGGGGAAGTAATTTTTTCTTATTTCCGGACGCATGCGCAAACTATAGAAAGTTGTTATGACTTAGAATGTGCATACTTTGTAGATTACATTTATGAAATAAAACACATTTACTAAAAACTCGTGTTTTTTAAGAAATCTTGTAAACCTTCTAGAAGCTCTGATTTTAAAAAACGATGGAAGTAAGCTTTTCTTATTTCCGGACGCATGCGAAAACTATAGAAAGTCGTTATGATGTAGAATGCGCATACTTTGTTGATTCCATTTATGAAATAAAACACATTTTCTAAAAACTCTTTTTTTTTTACGAAATCATGTAAACCTTCTAGAAGCTGTGATTTTAAAAAACGGGGGAAGTAAGCTTTTCTTATTTCCAGACGAATGCGCAAACTATAGAAAGACGTTATGACGTAGAATGTGCATACTTTATTGATTCCATTTATGAAATAAAACACTTTTTTCTAAAAACTCGTGTTTTTTACGAAATCATGTAAACCTTCTAGAAGCCGTGATTTTAAAAAACCGGGGAAGTAAGCTTTTCTTATTTCCAAACGCATGTGCAAACTATAGAAAGTCGTTATGACGTAGAATGTGCACACTTTGTAGATTACATTTATGAAATAAAACACATTTTCTAAAAACTCGTGTTTTTTATGAAATCATGTAAACCTTCTACAAGCTGTGATTTCAAAAAACGGTGGAAGTAAGCTTTTCTTATTTCCAAACGCATGCACAAACTATAGAAAGTCGTTATGACGTAGAATGTGCATACTTTGTAGATTCCATTTAGTAATAAAACACATTTTCTAAAAACTTATGTTTTTTACGAAATCATGTAAACCTTCTAGAAGCTGTGATTTTAAAAAACGGTGGAAGTAAGCTTTTCTAATTTTCGGTCGCATACGCAAACTATAGAAAGTCGTTATGACGTAGAATGTGCATACTTTGTTGATTCCATTTATAAAATAAAACACATTTTTTAAAAACTCGTGTTTTTTAAGAAATCACGTAAACCTTCTAGAAGCCGTGATTTTAAAAAACGGGGGAAGTAAGCTTTTCTTATTTCCAAACGCATGCGCAAACTATATTAAGTCATTATGATGTAGAATGTGCATACTTTGTTGATTCCATTTATGAAATAAAAAACATTTTCTAAAAACTCATGTTTTTTAAGAAATCACGTAAACCTTCTAGAAGCTGTGATTTTAAAAAACGGGTGAAATAAGCTTTCCTTATTTCCGGACGCATGCGCAAACTATAGAAAGAAGTTATGACGTAGAATGTGCATACTTTGTTGATTCCATTTATGAAATAAAACACATTTTCTAAAAACTCGTGTTTTTTAAGAAATCATGTAAACCTTCTAGAAGTTGTGATTTTAAAAAATGGTGGAAGTAAGCTTTTCTTATTTCCGGACGCATGCGCAAACTATAGAAAGTCGTTATGACGTAGAATTTGCATACTTTGTTGATTCCATTTATGAAATAAAACACATTTTCTAAAAACTCATGTTTTTTAAGAAATCATGTAAACCTTCTAGAATCTGTGATTTTAAAAAACGGGGGAAGTAAGCTTTTCTTATTTCCAAACGCATGCGCAAACTATAGAAAGTCGTTATGACGTAGAATGTGCATACTTTGTTGATTCCATTTATGAAATAAAACACATTTTCTAAAAACTCGTGTTTTTTAAGAAATCATGTAAACCTTCTAGAAGCTGTGATTTTAAAAAACGGGGGAAGTAAGCTTTTCTTATTTCCGGACGCATGCGCAAACTATAGAAAGTCGTTATTACGTAGAATGTGCATACTTTGTTGATTCCATTTATGAAATAAAACACATTTTCTAAAAACTCTTGTTTTTTAAGAAATCATGTAAACCTTCAAGAAGCTGTGATTTTAAAAAAAGGGGGAAGTAAGCTTTTCTTATTTCCGGACGCTTGCGCAAACTATAGAAAGTCGTTATGACGTAGAATGTGCATACTTTGTTGATTCCATTTATGAAACAAAACACATTTTCAAAAAACTCCTGTTTTTTAAGAGATCATGTAAACCTTCTAGAAGCTGTGATTTTAAAAAACGGGGGAAGTAATCTTTTCTTATTTCCAAACGCATGGGAAAACTATAGGAGGTTGTTATGACGTAGAATATGCATACTTTGTAGAATACATTTATGAAATAAAACACATTTTCTAAAAACTCGTGTTTTTTACGAAATCATGTAAACCTTCTACAAGCTGTGATTTCAAAAAACGGTGGAAGTAAGCTTTTCTTATTTCCAAACGCATGCACAAACTATAGAAAGTCGTTATGACGTAGAATGTGCATACTTTGTAGATTCCATTTATTAAATAAAACACATTTTCTAAAAGCTTATGTTTTTTACGAAATCATGTAAACCTTCTAGAAGCTGTGATTTTAAAAAACGGTGGAAGTAAGCTTTTCTTATTTTCGGTCGCATACTCAAACTATAGAAAGTCGTTATGACGTAGAATGTGCATACTTTGTTGATTCCATTTATCAAATAAAACACATTTTTTAAAAACTCGTGTTTTTTAAGAAATCACGTAAACCTTCTAGAAGCCGTGATTTTAAAAAACGGGGGAAGTAAGCTTTTCTTATTTCCAAACGCATGCGCAAACTATATTAAGTCATTATGACGTAGAATGTGCATACTTTGTTGATTCCATTTATGAAATAAAAAACATTTTCTAAAAACTCATGTTTTTTAAGAAATCACGTAAACCTTCTAGAAGCTGTGATTTTAAAAAACGGGGGAAGTAAGCTTTCCTTATTTCCGGACGCATGCGCAAACTATAGAAAGTCGTTATGACGTAGAATGTGCATACTTTGTTGATTCCATTTATGAAATAAAACACATTTTCTAAAAACTCGTGTTTTTTAAGAAATCATGTAAACCTTCTAGAAGTTGTGACTTTAAAAAATGGTGGAAGTAAGCTTTTCTTATTTCCGGACGCATGCGCAAACTATAGAAAATCGTTATGACGTAGAATTTGCATACTTTGTTGATTCCATTTATGAAATAAAACACATTTTCTAAAAACTCATGTTTTTTAAGAAATCATGTAAACCTTCTAGAAGCTGTGATTTTAAAAAACGGGGGAAGTAAGCTTTTCTTATTTCCAAACAAATGCGCAAACTATAGAAAGTCGTTATGACGTAGAATGTGCATACTTTGTTGATTCCATTTATGAAATAAAACACATTTTCTAAAAACTCATGTTTTTTAAGAAATCATGTAAACCTCTTAGAAGCTATGATTTAAAAAAACGGGGCAAGTAAGCTTTTCTTATTTCCGGACGCATGCGCAAACTATAGAAAGTCGTTATGACGTAGAATGTGCATACTTTGTAGATTCCATTTATGAAATAAAGCATATTTTCTAAAAACTCGTGTTTTTTACGAAATCATGTAAACGTTCTAGAAGCCGTGATTTTAAAAAACGGTCGAAGTACGCTTTTCTTATTTTCGGACGAATGTGCAAACTATAGAAAGTCCTTATGACGTAGAATGTGCATACTTTGTTGATTCCATTTATGAAATAAAACACATTTTCTAAAAACTCGTGTTTTTTAAGAAATCATGTAAACCTTCTAGAAGCTGTGATTTTAAAAAAAGGTGGAAGTAAGCTTTTCTTATTTCAAAACGCATTCGCAAACTATAGAAAGTCGTTATGACGTAGAATGTGCATACTTTGTTGATTCCATTTATGAAATAAAACAGATTTTCTAAAAACTCGTGTTTTTTAAGAAATCATGTAAACCTTCTAGAAGCTGTGATTATAAAAAACGGTGGAAGTAAGCTTTTCTTATTTCCGGACGCATGGGCAAACTATAGAAAGTTGTTATGACATAGAATGTGCATACTTTGTTGATTCCATTTATGAAATAAAACACATTTTCTAAAAACTCGTGTTTTTTAAGAAATCATGTAAACCTTCTAGAAGCTGTGATTTTAAAAAACGTTGGAAGTAAGCTTTTCTTATTTCCGGACGCATGCGCAAACTATAGAAATTCGTTATGACGTAGAATGTGCATACTTTGTTGATTCCATTTATGAAATAAAACACATTTTCTAAAAACTCGTGTTTTTTAAGAAATCATGTAAACCTTCTAGAAGCTGTGATTTTAAAAAAAGGGGGAAGTAAGCTTTTCTTATTTCCAAACGCATGAGCAAACTATAGAAAGTCGTTATGACGTAGAATGTGCATACTTTGTTGATTCAAATTATGAAATAAAACACATTTTCTAAAAACTCGTGTTTTTTAAGAAATCATGTAAACCTTCTAGAAGCTGTGATTTAAAAAACGGGGGAAGTAAGCTTTTCTTATTTCCGGACGCATGCGAAAACTATAGAAAGTCGTTATGACGTAGAATGTGCATACTTTGTTGATTCCATTTATGGAATAAAACACATTTTCTAAAAACTCTTGTTTTTTAAGAAATCATGTAAACCTTCAAGAAGCTGTGATTTTAAAAAAAGGGGGAAGTAAGCTTTTCTTATTTCCGGACGCTTGCGCAAACTATAGAAAGTCGTTATGACGTAGAATGTGCATACTTTGTTGATTCCATTTATGAAACAAAACACATTTTCCAAAAACTCCTGTTTTTTAAGAAATCATGTAAACCTTCTAGAAGCTGTGATTTTAAAAAACGTTGGAAGTAATCTTTTCTTATTTCCAAACGCATGGGATAACTATAGGAGGTTGTTATGACGTAGAATATGCATACTTTGTAGAATACATTTATGAAATAAAACACATTTTCTAAAAACTCGTGTTTTTTACGAAATCATGTAAACCTTCTACAAGCTGTGATTTCAAAAAACGGTGGAAGTAAGCTTTTCTTATTTCCAAACGCATGCACAAACTATAGAAAGTCGTTATGACGTAGAATGTGCATACTTTGTAGATTCCATTTATTAAATAAAACACATTTTCTAAAAGCTTATGTTTTTTACGACATCATGTAAACCTTCTAGAAGCTGTGATTTTAAAAAACGGTGGAAGTCAGCTTTTCTTATTTTCGGTCGCATACGCAAACTATAGAAAGTCGTTATGACGTAGAATGTGCATACTTTGTTGATTCCATTTATCAAATAAAACACATTTTTTAAAAACTCGTGTTTTTTAAGAAATCACGTAAACCTTCTAGAAGCCGTGATTTTAAAAAACGGGGGAAGTAAGCTTTTCTTATTTCCAAACGCATGCGCAAACTATATTAAGTCATTATGACGTAGAATGTGCATACTTTGTTGATTCCATTTATGAAATAAAAAATATTTTCTAAAAACTCATGTTTTTTAAGAAATCACGTAAACCTTCTAGAAGCTGTGATTTTAAAAAACGGGGGGAAGTAAGCTTTCCTTATTTCCGGACGCATGCGCAAACTATAGAAAGTCGTTATTACGTAGAATGTGCATACTTTGTTGATTCCATTTATGAAATAAAACACATTTTCTAAAAACTCGTGTTTTTTAAGAAATCATGTAAACCTTCTAGAAGTTGTGATTTTAAAAAATTGTGGAAGTAAGCTTTTCTTATTTCCGGACGCATGCGCAAACTATAGAAAGTCGTTATGACGTAGAATTTGCATACTTTGTTGATTCCATTTATGAAATAAAACACATTTTCTAAAAACTCATGTTTTTTAAGAAATCATGTAAACCTTCTAGAAGCTATGATTTAAAAAAACGGGGGAAGTAAGCTTTTCTTATTTCCGGACGCATGCGCAAACTATAGAAAGTCGTTATGACGTAGAATGTGCATACTTTGTAGATTCCATTTATGAAATAAAGTATATTTTCTAAAAACTCGTGTTTTTTACGAAATCATGTAAACGTTCTAGAAGCTGTGATTTTAAAAAACGGTCGAAGTACGCTTTTCTTATTTTCGGACGAATGCGCAAACTATAGAAAGTCCTTATGACGTAGAATGTGCATACTTTGTTGATTCCATTTATGAAATAAAACACATTTTCTAAAAACTCGTGTTTTTTAAGAAATCATTTAAACCTTCTAGAAGCTGTGATTTTAAAAAAAGGTGGAAGTAAGCTTTTCTTATTTCAAAACTCATGCGCAAACTATAGAAAGTCGTTATGACGTAGAATGTGCATACTTTGTTGATTCCATTTATGAAATAAAACAGATTTTCTAAAAACTCGTGTTTTTTAAGAAATCATGTAAACCTTCGAGAAGCTGTGATTTTAGAAAACGGTGGAAGTAAGCTTTTCTTATTTCCGGACGCATGGGAAAACTATAGAAAGTTGTTATGACATAGAATGTGCATACTTTGTTGATTCCATTTATGAAATAAAACACATTTTCTAAAAACTCGTGTTTTTTAAGAAATCATGTAAACCTTCTAGAAGCTGTGATTTTAAAAAAAGGGCGAAGTAAGCTTTTCTTATTTCCAAACGCATGAGCAAACTATAGAAAGTCGTTATGACGTAGAATGTGCATACTTTGTTGATTCCCTTTATGAAATAAAACACATTTTCTAAAAACTCGTGTTTTTTAAGAAATCATGTAAACCTTCTAGAAGCTGTGATTTTAAAAAACGATGGAAGTAAGCTTTTCTTATTTCCTGACGCATGCGCAAACTATAGAAAGTCGTTATGACGTAGAATGCACATACTTTGTAGATTACATTTATGAAATAAAACAGATTTTCTAAAAACTTGTGTTTTTTACGAAATCATATAAACCTTCTAGAAGCTGTGATTTTAAAAAACGGGTGAAGTAAGCTTTTCTTATTTTCAAACACATGCCCAAACTATAGAAATTCATTATGACGTAGAATGTGCATACTTTGATGATTCCATTTATGAAATAAAACACATTTTCTAAAAACTCGTGTTTTTTAAGAAATCGTGTAAACCTTCTTGAAGCTGTGATTTTAAAAAACTTGGGAATTAAGCTTTTCTCATTTCCGGACGCATGCGCAAACTATAGAAAGTCGTTATGACGTAGAATGTGCATACTTTGTTGATTCCATTTATGAAATAAAACACATTTTCTTAAAACTCGTGTTTTTTACGAAATCATGTAAACCTTCTAGAAGCTGTGATTTTAAAGAACGGGGGAAGTAAGCTTTTCTTATTTCCGGACGAATAAGCAAACTATAGAAATTCTTTGTGACGTAGAATGTGCATACTTTGTTGATTCCATTTATGAAACAAAACACATTTTCTAAAAACTCGTGTTTTGAAAGAAATCATGTAAACCTTCTAGAAGCTGTGATTTTAAAAAACGGTGGAAGTAAGCTTTTCTTATTTCCGGAATCATGCGCAAACTATAGAAAGTCGTTATGACATAGAATGTGCATACTTTGTTGATTCCATTTATGAAATAAAACACATTTTCTAAAAACTCGTGTTTTTTAAGAAATCATGTAAACCTTCTAAATGCTGTGATTTTAAAAAAAGGGGGAAGTAAGCTTTTTTTATTTCCAAACGCATGCACAAACTATAGAAAGTCCTTATGACGTAGAATGTGCATACTTTGTTGATTCCATTTATGAAATAAAACACATTTTCTAAAAACTCATGTTTTTTAAGATTTCATGTAAACCTTCTAGAAGCTTTGATTTTAAAAAACGGGGGAAGTAAGCTTTTCTTATTTCCAAACGCATGCGCAAACTATAGAAAGTCATTATGACGTAGAAGGTGCATACTTTGTTGATTCCATTTATGAAATAAAACACATTTTCTAAAAACTCCTGTTTTTTAAGAAATCATGTAAACCTTCTAGAAGCTGTGATTTTAAAAAATGGTGGAAGTAAGCTTTTCTTATTTCCGGACGCATGCGCAAACTATAGAAAGTCGTTATGACATAGAATGTGCATACTTTGTTGATTCCATTTATGAAATAAAACACATTTTCTAAAAACTCATGTTTTTTAAGAAATCATGTAAACCTTCTAGAAGCTGTGATTTTAAAAAACGGTGGAAGTAAGCTTTTCTTATTTCCGGACGCATGCGCAAACTATAGAAAGTCGTTATGACGTAGAATGTGCATACTTTGTTGATTCCATTTATCAAATAAAACACATTTTCTAAAAACTCGTGTTTTTTAAGAAATCATGTAAACCTTCTAGCAGCTGTGATTTTAAAAAACGGGGCAAGTAAGCTTTTCTTATTTGCAGACGCATGCGCAAACTATACAAAGTCGTTATGACGTAGAATGCACATACTTTGTAGATTACATTTATGAAATAAAACTCATTTTCTAAAAACTCTTTTTTTTTACGAAATCATGTAAGCCTTCTAGAAGCTGTGATTTTAAAAAAAGGTGGAAGTAAGCTTTTCTTATTTCCAAACACATGCAAAAACTATAGAAAGTCATTATGACGTAGAATGTGCATACTTTGTAGATTCCATTGATGAAATAAAACACATTTTCTAAAAACTCGTGTTTTTTACGAAATCATGTAAACCTTCTAGAAGCTGTGATTTTAAAAAATGGTGGTAGTAAGCTTTTCTTATTTCCGAACGCATGCGCAAACTATATAAAGTCATTATGACGTAGAATGTGCATACTTTGTTGATCCCATTTATGAAATAAAACACATTTTCTAAAAACTCTTGTTTTTTAAGAAATCATGTAAACCTTCTAGAAGCTGTGATTTTAAAAAAAGGGGGAAGTAAGCTTTTCTTATTTCCGGACGCATACGCAAACTATAGAAAGTCGTTATGACGTAGAATGTGCATACTTTGTAGATTCCATTTATGAAATAAAACACATTTTCTAAAAAGTCTTGTTTTTTACGAAATCATGTAAACCTTCTAGAAGCTGTGATTTTAAAAAATGGTGGAAGTAAGATTTTCTTATTTCCGGACGAATGCGCAAACTATGGAAAGTCGTTATTACGTAGAATGTGCATACTTTGTTGATTGCATTTATGAAATAAAACACATTTTCTAAAAACTCATGTTTTTTAAGAAATCATGTAAACCTTCTAGAAGCTGTGATTTTAAAAAACGTGGGAAGTAAGCTTTCCTTATTTCCGGACACATGCGCAAACTATAGAAATTCGTTATGATGTAGAAGGTGCATACTTTGTAGATTCCATTTATGAAATAAAGCACATTTTCTAAAAACTCGTGTTTTTTACGAAATCATGAAAACCTTCTAGAAGCTTTGATTTTAAAAAACGGTGGAAGTAAGCTTTTCTTATTTCTGGACGAATGCGCAAACTATAGAAAGTCATTATGACGTAGAATGTGCATACTTTGTAGATTCCACTTATGAAATAAAGCACATTTTCTAAAAACTCATGTTTTTTACGAAATCATGTAAACCTTCTAAAAGCTGTGATTTTAAAAAACGGTGGAAGTAAGCTTTTCTTATTTCCGGACATATGCGCAAACTATAGAAAGTCGTTATGACGTAGAATGTGCATACTTTGTTGATTCCATTTATGAAATAAAACACATTTTCTAAAAACTCGTGTTTTTTAAGAAATCATGTAAACCTTCTAGAAGCTGTGATTTTAAAAAACGGGGGAAGTAAGCTTTTCTTATTTCCGGACGCATGCGCAAACAATAGAAAGTCGTTATGACATAGAATGTGCATACTTTGTAGATTCCATTTATGAAATAAAACACATTTTCTAAAAACTCGTGTTTTTTACGAAATCATGTAAACCTTCTAGAAGCTGTGATTTTAAAAAATGGGGGAAGTAAGCTTTTCTTATTTCCAGACGCATGCGCAAACAATAGAAAGTCGTTATGACATAGAATGTGCATACTTTGTAGATTCCATTTATGAAATAAAACCCATTTTCTAAAAACTCGTGTTTATTATGAAATCATGTAAACCTTCTAGAAGCTGTGATTTTAAAAAACGGTGGAAGTAAGTTTTTCTTATTTCCGGACGCATGCGCAAACTATAGAAAGTCGTTAGCACGAAGAATGTGCATACTTTGTTGATTCCATTTATTAAATAAAACACATATTCTAAAAACTTGTGTGTTTTAACAAATCATGTAAACCTTCTAGAAGCTGTGATTTTAAAAAGCGGGGGAAGTAAGCTTTTCTTATTTCCAAACGCATGCGCAAACTATAGAAAGTCGTTATGACGTAGAATGTGCATACTTTGTTGATTCCATTTATGAAATAAAACACATTTTCTAAAAACTCGTGTTTTTTACGAAATCATGTAAACCCTCTAGAAGCTATGATTTTAAAAAACGGGGGAAGTAAGCTTTTCTTATTTCCGGACGCATGCGCAAACTATAGAAAGTTGTTATGACTTAGAATGTGCATACTTTGTAGATTACATTTATGAAATAAAACACATTTTCTAAAAACTCGTGTTTTTTAAGAAATCATGTAAATCTTCTAGAAGCTGTGATTTTAAAAAACGATGGAAGTAAGCTTTTCTTATTTCCGGACGCATGCGAAAACTATAGAAAGTCGTTATGATGTAGAATGTGCATACTTTTTTGATTCCATTTATGAAATAAAACACATTTTCTAAAAACTCGTTTTTTTTACGAAATCATGTAAACCTTCTAGAAGCTGTGATTTTAAAAAACGGGGGAAGTAAGCTTTTCTTATTTCCAGACGAATGCGCAAACTATAGAAAGACGTTATGACATAGAATGTGCATACTTTATTGATTCCATTTATGAAATAAAACACTTTTTTCTAAAAACTCATGTTTTTTACGAAATCATGTAAACCTTCTAGAAGCCGTGATTTTAAAAAACCGGGGAAGTAAGCTTTTCTTATTTCCAAACGCATGCACAAACTATAGAAAGTCGTTATGACGTAGAATGTGCATACTTTGTAGATTACATTTATGAAATAAAACACATTTTCTAAAAACTCGTGTTTTTTATGAAATCATGTAAACCTTCTAGAAGCTGTGATTTCAAAAAACGGTGGAAGTAAGCTTTTCTTATTTCCGGACGCATGCGCAAACAATAGAAAGTCGTTATGACATAGAATGTGCATACTTTGTAGATTCCATTTATGAAATAAAACACATTTTCTAAAAACTCGTGTTTTTTACGAAATCATGTAAACCTTCTAGAAGCTGTGATTTTAAAAAATGGGGGAAGTAAGCTTTTCTTATTTCCGGACGCATGCGCAAACTATACAAAGTCGTTATGACGTAGAATGCACATACTTTGTAGATTACATTTATGAAATAAAACAAATTTTCTAAAAACTCGTGTTTTTTAAGAAATCATGTAAACCTTCTAGAAGCTGTGATTTTAAAAAATGGTCGAAGTAAGCTTTTCTTATTTCCAAACGCTTGTGCAAACTATACAAAGTCATTATGACGTAGAATGTGCATACTTTGTTGATTCCATTGATGAAATAAAACACATTTTCTAAAAACTCGTGTTTTTTAAGAAATCATGTAAACCTTCTAGAAGCTGTGATTTTAAAAAACGGTGGAAGTAAGCTTTTCTTATTTCCGGATGCATGCAAAAACTATAGAAAGTCGTTGTGATGTAGAATGTGCATACTTTGTTGATTGCATTTATGAAATAAAACACATTTTCTAAAAACTTGTGTTTTTTAAGAAATCATGTAAACCTTCTAGAAGCTGTGATTTTAAGAAACAGGGGGAGTAAGCTTTTCTTATTTCCAAACGCATGCGCAAACTAGAGAAAGTCGTTATGACGTAGAATGTGCATACTTTGTTGATTCCATTTATGCAATAAAACACATTTTCTAAAAAATCGTGTTTTTTAAGAAATCATGTAAACCTTCTAGAAGCTGTGATTTTAAAAAACGGGGGGAGTAAGCTTTTCTTATTTCCAAATGCATGCGCAAACTACAGAAATTCGTTATGACGTAGAATGTGCATACTTTTTTGAATCCATTTATGAAATAAAACACATTTTCTAAAAACTCGTGTTTTTTACGAAATCATGTAAACCTTTTAGAAGCTGTGATTTTAAAAAACGGTGGAAGTAAGCTTTTCTTATCTCCAGAAGCATGCGCAAACTATAGAAAGTCGTTATGACGGAGAATGTGCATACTTTGTAGATTCCAGTTATGAAATAAAGCACATTTTCTAAAAACTCGTGTTTTTTACGAAATCATGTAAACCTTCTAGAAGCTGTGATTTTAAAAAACGGTGGAAGTAAGCTTTTCTTATTTCCAGACGAATGCGCAAACTATAGAAAGTCCTTATGACATAGAATGTGCATACGTTGTTGATTCCATTTATGAAATAAAACACATTTTCTAAAAACTCATTTTTTTTACGAAATCATGTAAACCTTCTAGAAGCCGTGATTTTAAAAAACGGGGGAAGTAAGCTTTTCTTATTTCCAAATGCATGCGCAAACTATAGAAAGTCGTTATGATGTAAAATGTGCATACTATGTTGATTCCATTTATTAAATAAAACACATTTTCTAAAAACTCGTGTTTTTAAAGAAATCATGTAAACCTTCTAGAAGCTGTGATTTTAAAAAACGGGGGAAGTAAACTTTTCTTATTTCCGGACGAATGCGAAAACTATAGAATGTCGTTATGACTTAGAATGTGCATACTTTGTTGATTCCATTTATGAAATAAAACACATTTCCTAAAAACTCGTGTTTTTTAAGAAATCATGTAAACCTTCTAGAAGCTGTGATTTTAAAAAACGGTGGAAGTAAGCTTTTCTTATTTCCGGATGCATGCGCAAACTATAGAAAGTCGTTATGACGTAGAATGTGCATACTTTGTTGATTCCATTTATGAAATAAAACACATTTTCTAAAGGCTCGTGTTTTTTAAGAAATCATGTAAACCTTCTAGAAGCTGTGATTTTAAAAAACGATGGAAGTAAGCTTTTCTTATTTCCGGACGCATGCGCAAACTATAGTAAGTCGTTATGACGTAGAATGTGCATACTTTGTTGATTCCATTTATGAAATAAAACACATTTTCTAAAAACTCGTTTTTTTTACGAAATCATGTAAACCTTCTAGAAGCTGTGATTTTAAAAAACGGGGGAAGTAAGCTTTTCTTATTTCCGGATGTATGCGCAAACTATAGAAAGTCGTTATGACGTAGAATGTGCATACTTTGTAGATTCCATTTATGAAATAAAACACATTTTCTAAAAACTCGTTTTTTTTACGAAATCATGTAAACCTTCTAGAAGCTGTGACTTTAAAAAACGGGGGAAGTAAGCTTTTCTTATTTCCGGACGTATGCGCAAACTATAGAAAGTCGTTATGACGTAGAATGTGCATATTTTGTTGATTCCATTTATGAAATAAAACACATTTTCTAAAAACTCGTGTTTTTTAAGAAATCATGTAAACCTTCTAGAAGCTGTGATTTTAAAAAACGGCAAAAGTAAGCTTTTCTTATTTCCAAACGCATGCAAAAACTATAGAAAGTCATTATGACGTAGAATTTGCATACTTTGTAGATTCCATTGATGAAATAAAACACATTTTCTAAAAACTCGTGTTTTTTACGAAATCATGTAAACCTTCTAGAAGCTGTGATTTTAAAAAATGGTGGTAGTAAGCTTTTCTTATTTCCGAACGCATGCGCAAACTATATAAAGTCATTATGACGTAGAATGTGCATACTTTGTTGATCCCATTTATGAAATAAAACACATTTTCTAAAAACTCTTGTTTTTTAAGAAATCATGTAAACCTTCTAGAAGCCGTGATTTTAAAAAAAGGGGGAAGTAAGCTTTTCTTATTTCCGGACGCATACGCAAACTATAGAAAGTCGTTATGACGTAGAATGTGCATACTTTGTAGATTCCATTTATGAAATAAAACACATTTTCTAAAAAGTCTTGTTTTTTACGAAATCATGTAAACCTTCTAGAAGCTGTGATTTTAAAAAATGGTGGAAGTAAGATTTTCTTATTTCCGGACGAATGCGCAAACTATGGAAAGTCGTTATTACGTAGAATGTGCATACTTTGTTGATTGCATTTATGAAATAAAACACATTTTCTAAAAACTCATGTTTTTTAAGAAATCATGTAAACCTTCTAGAAGCTGTGATTTTAAAAAACGTGGGAAGTAAGCTTTCCTTATTTCCGGACACATGCGCAAACTATAGAAATTCGTTATGATGTAGAATGTGCATACTTTGTAGATTCCATTTATGAAATAAAGCACATTTTCTAAAAACTCGTGTTTTTTACGAAATCATGAAAACCTTCTAGAAGCTTTGATTTTAAAAAACGGTGGAAGTAAGCTTTTCTTATTTCCGGACGAATGCGCAAACTATAGAAAGTGATTATGACGTAGAATGTGCATACTTTGTAGATTCCATTTATGAAATAAAGCACATTTTCTAAAAACTCATGTTTTTTACGAAATCATGTAAACCTTCTAAAAGCTGTGATTTTAAAAAACGGTGGAAGTAAGCTTTTCTTATTTCCGGACATATGCGCAAACTATAGAAAGTCGTTATGACGTAGAATGTGCATACTTTGTTGATTCCATTTATGAAATAAAACACATTTTCTAAAAACTCGTGTTTTTTAAGAAATCATGTAAACCTTCTAGAAGCTGTGATTTTAAAAAATGGGGGAAGTAAGCTTTTCTTATTTCCGGACGCATGCGCAAACAATAGAAAGTCGTTATGACATAGAATGTGCATACTTTGTAGATTCCATTTATGAAATAAAACACATTTTCTAAAAACTCATGTTTTTTACGAAATCATGTAAACCTTCTAGAAGCTGTGATTTTAAAAAATGGGGGAAGTAAGCTTTTCTTATTTCCAGACGCATGCGCAAACAATAGAAAGTCGTTATGACGTAGAATGTGCATACTTTGTAGATTCCATTTATGAAATAAAACCCATTTTCTAAAAACTCGTGTTTATTATAAAATCATGTAAACCTTCTAGAAGCTGTGATTTTAAAAAATGGTGGAAGTAAGTTTTTCTTATTTCCGGACGCATGCGCAAACTATAGAAAGTCGTTAGCACGAAGAATGTGCATACTTTGTTGATTCCATTTATTAAATAAAACACATATTCTAAAAACTTGTGTGTTTTAACAAATCATGTAAACCTTCTAGAAGCTGTGATTTTAAAAAGCGGGGGAAGTAAGCTTTTCTTATTTCCAAACGCATGCGCAAACTATAGAAAGTCGTTATGACGTAGAATGTGCATACTTTGTTGATTCCATTTATGAAATAAAACACATTTTCTAAAAACTCGTGTTTTTTACTAAATCATGTAAACCCTCTAGAAGCTATGATTTTAAAAAACGGGGGAAGTAAGCTTTTCTTATTTCCGGACGCATGCGCAAACTATAGAAAGTTGTTATGACTTAGAATGTGCATACTTTGTAGATTACATTTATGAAATAAAACACATTTTCTAAAAACTCGTGTTTTTTAAGAAATCATGTAAATCTTCTAGAAGCTGTGATTTTAAAAAACGATGGAAGTAAGCTTTTCTTATTTCCGGACGCATGCGAAAACTATAGAAAGTTGTTATGATGTAGAATGTGCATACTTTTTTGATTCCATTTATGAAATAAAACACATTTTCTAAAAACTCGTTTTTTTTACGAAATCATGTAAACCTTCTAGAAGCTGTGATTTTAAGAAACAGGGGGAGTAAGCTTTTCTTATTTCCAAACGCATGCGCAAACTAGAGAAAGTCGTTATGACGTAGAATGTGCATACTTTGTTGATTCCATTTATGCAATAAAACACATTTTCTAAAAAATCGTGTTTTTTAAGAAATCATGTAAACCTTCTAGAAGCTGTGATTTTAAAAAACGGGGGGAGTAAGCTTTTCTTATTTCCAAATGCATGCGCAAACTACAGAAATTCGTTATGACGTAGAATGTGCATACTTTTTTGAATCCATTTATGAAATAAAACACATTTTCTAAAAACTCGTGTTTTTTACGAAATCATGTAAACCTTTTAGAAGCTGTGATTTTAAAAAACGGTGGAAGTAAGGTTTTCTTATCTCCAGAAGCATGCGCAAACTATAGAAAGTCGTTATGACGTAGAATGTGCATACTTTGTAGATTCCAGTTATGAAATAAAGCACATTTTCTAAAAACTTGTGTTTTTTACGAAATCATGTAAACCTTCTAGAAGCTGTGATTTTAAAAAACGGTGGAAGTAAGCTTTTCTTATTTCCAGACGAATGCGCAAACTATAGAAAGTCCTTATGACATAGAATGTGCATACGTTGTTGATTCCATTTATGAAATAAAACACATTTTCTAAAAACTCATTTTTTTTACGAAATCATGTAAACCTTCTAGAAGCCGTGATTTTAAAAAACGGGGGAAGTAAGCTTTTCTTATTTCCAAATGCATGCGCAAACTATAGAAAGTCGTTATGATGTAAAATGTGCATACTATGTTGATTCCATTTATTAAATAAAACACATTTTCTAAAAACTCGTATTTTTAAAGAAATCATGTAAACCTTCTAGAAGCTGTGATTTTAAAAAACGGGGGAAGTAAACTTTTCTTATTTCCGGACGAATGCGAAAACTATAGAATGTCGTTATGACTTAGAATGTGCATACTTTGTTGATTCCATTTATGAAATAAAACACATTTCCTAAAAACTCGTGTTTTTTAAGAAATCATGTAAACCTTCTAGAAGCTGTGATTTTAAAAAACGGTGGAAGTAAGCTTTTCTTATTTCCGGATGCATGCGCAAACTATAGAAAGTCGTTATGACGTAGAATGTGCATACTTTGTTGATTCCATTTATGAAATAAAACACATTTTCTAAAGGCTCGTGTTTTTTAAGAAATCATGTAAACCTTCTAGAAGCTGTGATTTTAAAAAACGATGGAAGTAAGCTTTTCTTATTTCCGGACGCATGCGCAAACTATAGTAAGTCGTTATGACGTAGAATGTGCATACTTTGTTGATTCCATTTATGAAATAAAACACATTTTCTAAAAACTCGTTTTTTTTACGAAATCATGTAAACCTTCTAGAAGCTATGATTTTAAAAAACGGGGGAAGTAAGCTTTTCTTATTTCCGGATGTATGCGCAAACTATAGAAAGTCGTTATGACGTAGAATGTGCATACTTTGTAGATTCCATTTATGAAATAAAACACATTTTCTAAAAACTCGTGTTTTTTACGAAATCATGTAAACCTTCTAGAAGCTGTGACTTTAAAAAACGGGGGAAGTAAGCTTTTCTTATTTCCGGATGTATGCGCAAACTATAGAAAGTCGTTATGACGTAGAATGTGCATATTTTGTTGATTCCATTTATGAAATAAAACACATTTTCTAAAAACTCGTGTTTTTTAAGAAATCATGTAAACCTTCTAGAAGCTGTGATTTTAAAAAACGGCAAAAGTAAGCTTTTCTTATTTCCAAACGCATGCAAAAACTATAGAAAGTCATTATGACGTAGAATGTGCATACTTTGTAGATTCCATTGATGAAATAAAACACATTTTCTAAAAACTCGTGTTTTTTACGAAATCATGTAAACCTTCTAGAAGCTGTGATTTTAAAAAATAGTGGTAGTAAGCTTTTCTTATTTCCGAACGCATGCGCAAACTATAT
Source organism: Larix kaempferi (assembly GCA_027924585.1). Lineage (NCBI taxonomy): Eukaryota > Viridiplantae > Streptophyta > Pinopsida > Pinales > Pinaceae > Larix > Larix kaempferi. Next base: position 42,002,454 of record BSBM01000217.1, read on the forward strand.
AAAGTCATTATGACGTAGAATGTGCATACTTTGTTGATCCCATTTATGAAATAAAACACATTTTCTAAAAACTCTTGTTTTTTAAGAAATCATGTAAACCTTCTAGAAGCTGTGATTTTAAAAAACGATGGAAGTAAGCTTTTCTTATTTCCGGACGCATGCGCAAACTATAGAAAGTCGTTATGACGTAGAATGTGCATACTTTGTTGATTCCATTTATGAAATAAAACACATTTTCTAAAGGCTCGTGTTTTTTAAGAAATCATGTAAACCTTCTAGAAGCTGTGATTTTAAAAAACGATGGAAGTAAGCTTTTCTTATTTCCGGACGCATCCGCAAACTATAGTAAGTCGTTATGACGTAGAATGTGCATACTTTGTTGATTCCATTTATGAAATAAAACACATTTTCTAAAAACTCGTTTTTTTTACGAAATCATGTAAACCTTCTAGAAGCTGTGATTTTAAAAAACGGTGGAAGTAAGCTTTTCTTATTTCCAGACGAATGCGCAAACTATAGAAAGTCCTTATGACATAGAATGTGCATACGTTCTTGATTCCATTTATGAAATAAAACACATTTTCTAAAAACTCATTTTTTTTACGAAATCATGTAAACCTTCTAGAAGCCGTGATTTTAAAAAACGGGGGAAGTAAGCTTTTCTTATTTCCAAATGCATGCGCAAACTATAGAAAGTCGTTATGATGTAAAATGTGCATACTATGTTGATTCCATTTATTAAATAAAAAACATTTTCTAAAAACTCGTGTTTTTAAAGAAATCATGTAAACCTTCTAGAAGCTGTGATTTTAAAAAACGGGGGAAGTAAACTTTTCTTATTTCCGGACGAATGCGAAAACTATAGAATGTCGTTATGACTTAGAATGTGCGTACTTTGTTGATTCCATTTATGAAATAAAACACATTTCCTAAAAACTCGTGTTTTTTAAGAAATCATGTAAACCTTCTAGAAGCTGTGATTTTAAAAAACGGTGGAAGTAAGCTTTTCTTATTTCCGGATGCATGCGCAAACTATAGAAAGTCGTTATGACGTAGAATGTGCATACTTTGTTGATTCCATTTATGAAATAAAACACATTTTCTAAAGGCTCGTGTTTTTTAAGAAATCATGTAAACCTTCTAGAAGCTGTGATTTTAAAAAACGATGGAAGTAAGCTTTTCTGATTTCCGGACGCATGCGCAAACTATAGTAAGTCGTTATGACGTAGAATGTGCATACTTTGTTGATTCCATTTATGAAATAAAACACATTTTCTAAAAACTCGTTTTTTTTACGAAATCATGTAAACCTTCTAGAAGCTGTGATTTTAAAAAACGGGGGAAGTAAGCTTTTCTTATTTCCGGATGTATGCGCAAACTATAGAAAGTCGTTATGACGTAGAATGTGCATACTTTGTAGATTCCATTTATGAAATAAAACACATTTTCTAAAAACTCGTGTTTTTTACGAAATCATTTAAACCTTCTAGAAGCTGTGACTTTAAAAAACGGGGGAAGTAAGCTTTTCTTATTTCCGGACGTATGCGCAAACTATAGAAAGTCGTTATGACGTAGAATGTGCATACGTTGTTGATTCCATTTATGATATAAAACACATTTTCTAAAAACTCATTTTTTTTACGAAATCATGTAAACCTTCTAGAAGCCGTGATTTTAAAAAACGGGGGAAGTAAGCTTTTCTTATTTCCAAACGCATGCGCAAACTATAGAAAGTCGTTATGATGTAAAATGTGCATACTATGTTGATTCCATTTATTAAATAAAACACATTTTCTAAAAACTCGTGTTTTCTAAGAAATCATGTAAACCTTCTAGAAGCTGTGATTTTAAAAAACGGGGGAAGTAAACTTTTCTTATTTCCGGACGAATGCGCAAACTATAGAATGTCGTTATGACTTAGAATGTGCATACTTTGTAGATTCCATTTATGAAATAAAACACATTTTCTAAAACCTCGTGTTTTTTAAGATATCGTGTAAACCTTCTAGAAGCTGTGACTTTAAAAAACGGGGGAAGTAAGCTTTTCTCATTTCTGGATGCATGCGCAAACTATAGAAAGTCGTTATGACGTAGAATGTGCATACCTTGTTGATTCCATTTATGAAATAAAACACATTTTCCAAAAACTCGTGTTTTTTAACGAATCATGTAAACCTTCTAGAAGCTGTGATTTTAAAAAACGGTGGAAGGAAGCTTTTCTTATTTCCGGACGCATGCGCAAACTATAGAAAGTCGTTATGACATAGAATCTGCATACTTTGTTGATTCCATTTATGAAATAAAACACATTTTCTAAAAACTGGTGTTTTTTAAGAAATCATGTAAACCTTATAGAAGCTGTGATTTTAAAAAACGGTGGAAGTAAGCTTTTCTTATTTCCGGACGCATGCGCAAACTATAGAATGTCATTATGACGTAGAATGTGCATACTTTGTTGATTCCAGTTATGAAATAAAACACATTTTCTAAAAACTTGTGTTTTTTAAGAAATCATGTAAACCTTCTAAAAGCTGTGATTTAAAAAAACGGTGGAAGTAAGCTTTTCTTATTTCCGGACGCATGCGCAAACTATAGAAAGTCGTTATGATGTAGAATGTGCATACTTTGTTGATTCCATTTTTTAAATAAAACACATTTTCTAAAAACTCATGTTTTTTAAGAAATCATGTAAACCTTCTAGAAGCTGTGATTTTAAAAAACGGTGGAAGTAATCTTTTCATATTTCCAGATGAATGTGCAAACTATAGAAAGTCGTTATGACATAGAATGTGCATACTTTGTAGATTCCATTTATGAAATAAAACACATTTTCTAAAAACTCGTGTTTTTTAAGAAACCATGTAAACCTTCTAGAAGCTGTGATTTTAAAAAACGGGGGAAGTAAGCTTTTCTTATTTCCAAACGCATGCGCAAACTATAGAAAGTCGTTATGACGTAGAATGTGCATACTTTGTTGATTCCATTTATGAAATAAACCACATTTTCTAAAAACTCGTGTTTTTTAAGAAATCATGTAAACCTTCTAGAAGCTGTGATTTTAAAAAACGGGGGAAGTAAGCTTCTGTTATTTCCGGACGCATGCGCAAACTATTGAAAGTCGCTATGACGTAGAATGTGCATACTTTGTTGATTCCATTTATGAAATAAAACACATTTTCCAAAAACTCATCTTTTTTAAGAAATCATGTTAACCTTCTAGAAGCTGTGATTTTAAAAAACGGGGTAAGTAGGCTTTTCTTATTTCCAAACGCATGCCCAAACTATAGAAAGTCGTTATGACGTAGAATGTGCATACTTTGTTGATTCCATTTATGAAATAAGACACATTTTTTAAAAACTCGTGTTTTTTACGAAATCATGTAAACCTTCTAGAAGCTGTGATTTTAAAAAACGGTGGAAGTAAGCTTTTTTTATTTCCGGACGCATGCGCAAACTATAGAAAGTCGTTATGACGTAGAATGTGGATATTTTGTTCATTCCATTTATGAAATAAAACACATTTTCTTAAAACTCTTGTTTTTTAAGAAATCATGTAAACCTTCTAGAAGCTCTGATTTTAAAAAACGTTGCAAGTAAGCTTTTCTTATTTCCGGACACATGCGCAAACTATAGAAAGTCATTATGACGTAGAATGTGCATACTTTGTAGCTTCCATTTATGAAATAAAACACATTTTCTAAAAACTCGTGTTTTTTACGAAATCATGTAAACCTTATAGAAGATGTGATTTTAAAAAACGGTGGAAGTAAGCTTTTCTTATTTCCGGACGCATACGCAAAATATAGAAAGTCGTTATGACGTAGAATGTGCATACTTTGTAGATTCCATTTATGAAATAAAACACATTTTCTAAAAACTCGTGTTTTTTACGAAATCATGTAAACCTTCTAGAAGCTGTGATTTTAAAAAATGGGGGAAGTAAGCTTTTCTTATTTCCGGACGCATGCGCAAACTATACAAAGTCGTTATGACGTAGAATGCACATACTTTGTAGATTACATTTATGAAATAAAACAAATTTTCTAAAAACTCGTGTTTTTTAAGAAATCATGTAAACCTTCTAGAAGCTGTGATTTTAAAAAATGGTCGAAGTAAGCTTTTCTTATTTCCAAACGCTTGTGCAAACTATACAAAGTCATTATGACGTAGAATGTGCATACTTTGTTGATTCCATTTATGAAATAAAACACATTTTCTAAAAACTCGTGTTTTTTAAGAAATCATGTAAACCTTCTAGAAGCTGTGATTTTAAAAAAAGGGGGAAGTAAGCTTTTCTTATTTCCGGATGCATACGCAAACTATAAAAGTCGTTATGACGTAGAATGTGTATACTTTGTAGATTGCATTTATGAAATAAAACACATTTTCTAAAAACTCGTGTTTTTTAAGAAATCATGTAAACCTTCTAGAAGCTGTGATTTTAAAAAACGGTGGAAGTAAGCTTTTCTTATTTCCGGATGCATGCAAAAACTATAGAAAGTCGTTGTGATGTAGAATGTGCATACTTTGTTGATTGCATTTATGAAATAAAACACATTTTCTAAAAACTTGTGTTTTTTAAGAAATCATGTAAACCTTCTAGAAGCTGTGATTTTAACAAACAGGGGGAGTAAGCTTTTCTTATTTCCAAACGCATGCGCAAACTAGAGAAAGTCGTTATGACGTAGAATGTGCATACTTTGTTGATTCCATTTATGCAATAAAACACATTTTCTAAAAAATCGTGTTTTTTAAGAAATCATGTAAACCTTCTAGAAGCTGTGATTTTAAAAAACGGGGGGAGTAAGCTTTTCTTATTTCCAAATGCATGCGCAAACTACAGAAATTCGTTATGACGTAGAATGTGCATACTTTTTTGAATCCATTTATGAAATAAAACACATTTTCTAAAAACTCGTGTTTTTTACGAAATCATGTAAACCTTTTAGAAGCTGTGATTTTAAAAAACGGTGGAAGTAAGGTTTTCTTATCTCCAGAAGCATGCGCAAACTATAGAAAGTCGTTATGACGTAGAATGTGCATACTTTGTAGATTCCAGTTATGAAATAAAGCACATTTTCTAAAAACTTGTGTTTTTTACGAAATCATGTAAACCTTCTAGAAGCTGTGATTTTAAAAAACGGTGGAAGTAAGCTTTTCTTATTTCCAGACGAATGCGCAAACTATAGAAAGTCCTTATGACATAGAATGTGCATACGTTGTTGATTCCATTTATGAAATAAAACACATTTTCTAAAAACTCATTTTTTTTACGAAATCATGTAAACCTTCTAGAAGCCGTGATTTTAAAAAACGGGGGAAGTAAGCTTTTCTTATTTCCAAATGCATGCGCAAACTATAGAAAGTCGTTATGATGTAAAATGTGCATACTATGTTGATTCCATTTATTAAATAAAACACATTTTCTAAAAACTCGTATATTTAAAGAAATCATGTAAACCTTCTAGAAGCTGTGATTTTAAAAAACGGGGGAAGTAAACTTTTCTTATTTCCGGACGAATGCGAAAACTATAGAATGTCGTTATGACTTAGAATGTGCATACTTTGTTGATTCCATTTATGAAATAAAACACATTTCCTAAAAACTCGTGTTTTTTAAGAAATCATGTAAACCTTCTAGAAGCTGTGATTTTAAAAAACGGTGGAAGTAAGCTTTTCTTATTTCCGGATGCATGCGCAAACTATAGAAAGTCGTTATGACGTAGAATGTGCATACTTTGTTGATTCCATTTATGAAATAAAACACATTTTCTAAAGGCTCGTGTTTTTTAAGAAATCATGTAAACCTTCTAGAAGCTGTGATTTTAAAAAACGATGGAAGTAAGCTTTTCTTATTTCCGGACGCATGCGCAAACTATAGTAAGTCGTTATGACGTAGAATGTGCATACTTTGTTGATTCCATTTATGAAATAAAACACATTTTCTAAAAACTCGTTTTTTTTACGAAATCATGTAAACCTTCTAGAAGCTGTGATTTTAAAAACCGGGGGAAGTAAGCTTTTCTTATTTCCGGATGTATGCGCAAACTATAGAAAGTCGTTATGACGTAGAATGTGCATACTTTGTAGATTCCATTTATGAAATAAAACACATTTTCTAAAAACTCGTGTTTTTTACGAAATCATGTAAACCTTCTAGAAGCTGTGACTTTAAAAAACGGGGGAAGTAAGCTTTTCTTATTTCCGGACGTATGCGCAAACTATAGAAAGTCGTTATGACGTAAAATGTGCATATTTTGTTGATTCCATTTATGAAATAAAACACATTTTCTAAAAACTCGTGTTTTTTAAGAAATCATGTAAACCTTCTAGAAGCTGTGATTTTAAAAAACGGCAAAAGTAAGCTTTTCTTATTTCCAAACGCATGCAAAAACTATAGAAAGTCATTATGACGTAGAATGTGCATACTTTGTAGATTCCATTGATGAAATAAAACACATTTTCTAAAAACTCGTGTTTTTTACGAAATCATGTAAACCTTCTAGAAGCTGTGATTTTAAAAAATGGTGGTAGTAAGCTTTTCTTATTTCCGAACGCATGCGCAAACTATATAAAGTCATTATGACGTAGAATGTGCATACTTTGTTGATCCCATTTATGAAATAAAACACATTTTCTAAAAACTCTTGTTTTTTAAGAAATCATGTAAACCTTCTAGAAGCTGTGATTTTAAAAAACGATGGAAGTAAGCTTTTCTTATTTCCGGACGCATGCGCAAACTATAGAAAGTCGTTATGACGTAGAATGTGCATACTTTGTTGATTCCATTTATGAAATAAAACACATTTTCTAAAGGCTCGTGTTTTTTAAGAAATCATGTAAACCTTCTAGAAGCTGTGATTTTAAAAAACGATGGAAGTAAGCTTTTCTTATTTCCGGACGCATCCGCAAACTATAGTAAGTCGTTATGACGTAGAATGTGCATACTTTGTTGATTCCATTTATGAAATAAAACACATTTTCTAAAAACTCGTTTTTTTTACGAAATCATGTAAACCTTCTAGAAGCTGTGATTTTAAAAAACGGTGGAAGTAAGCTTTTCTTATTTCCAGACGAATGCGCAAACTATAGAAAGTCCTTATGACATAGAATGTGCATACGTTCTTGATTCCATTTATGAAATAAAACACATTTTCTAAAAACTCATTTTTTTTACGAAATCATGTAAACCTTCTAGAAGCCGTGATTTTAAAAAACGGGGGAAGTAAGCTTTTCTTATTTCCAAATGCATGCGCAAACTATAGAAAGTCGTTATGATGTAAAATGTGCATACTATGTTGATTCCATTTATTAAATAAAAAACATTTTCTAAAAACTCGTGTTTTTAAAGAAATCATGTAAACCTTCTAGAAGCTGTGATTTTAAAAAACGGGGGAAGTAAACTTTTCTTATTTCCGGACGAATGCGAAAACTATAGAATGTCGTTATGACTTAGAATGTGCATACTTTGTTGATTCCATTTATGAAATAAAACACATTTCCTAAAAACTCGTGTTTTTTAAGAAATCATGTAAACCTTCTAGAAGCTGTGATTTTAAAAAACGGTGGAAGTAAGCTTTTCTTATTTCCGGATGCATGCGCAAACTATAGAAAGTCGTTATGACGTAGAATGTGCATACTTTGTTGATTCCATTTATGAAATAAAACACATTTTCTAAAGGCTCGTGTTTTTTAAGAAATCATGTAAACCTTCTAGAAGCTGTGATTTTAAAAAACGATGGAAGTAAGCTTTTCTGATTTCCGGACGCATGCGCAAACTATAGAAAGTCGTTATGACGTAGAATGTGCATACTTTGTAGATTCCATTTATGAAATAAAACACATTTTCTAAAAACTCGTGTTTTTTACGAAATCATTTAAACCTTCTAGAAGCTGTGACTTTAAAAAACGGGGGAAGTAAGCTTTTCTTATTTCCGGACGTATGCGCAAACTATAGAAAGTCGTTATGACGTAGAATGTGCATACGTTGTTGATTCCATTTATGATATAAAACACATTTTCTAAAAACTCATTTTTTTTACGAAATCATGTAAACCTTCTAGAAGCCGTGATTTTAAAAAACGGGGGAAGTAAGCTTTTCTTATTTCCAAACGCATGCGCAAACTATAGAAAGTCGTTATGATGTAAAATGTGCATACTATGTTGATTCCATTTATTAAATAAAACACATTTTCTAAAAACTCGTGTTTTCTAAGAAATCATGTAAACCTTCTAGAAGCTGTGATTTTAAAAAACGGGGGAAGTAAACTTTTCTTATTTCCGGACGAATGCGCAAACTATAGAATGTCGTTATGACTTAGAATGTGCATACTTTGTAGATTCCATTTATGAAATAAAACACATTTTCTAAAACCTCGTGTTTTTTAAGATATCGTGTAAACCTTCTAGAAGCTGTGATTTTAAAAAACGGGGGAAGTAAGCTTTTCTCATTTCTGGATGCATGCGCAAACTATAGAAAGTCGTTATGACGTAGAATGTGCATACCTTGTTGATTCCATTTATGAAATAAAACACATTTTCCAAAAACTCGTGTTTTTTAACGAATCATGTAAACCTTCTAGAAGCTGTGATTTTAAAAAACGGTGGAAGGAAGCTTTTCTTATTTCCGGACGCATGCGCAAACTATAGAAAGTCGTTATGACATAGAATCTGCATACTTTGTTGATTCCATTTATTAAATAAAACACATTTTCTAAAAACTGGTGTTTTTTAAGAAATCATGTAAACCTTATAGAAGCTGTGATTTTAAAAAACGGTGGAAGTAAGCTTTTCTTATTTCCGGACGCATGCGCAAACTATAGAATGTCATTATGACGTAGAATGTGCATACTTTGTTGATTCCAGTTATGAAATAAAACACATTTTCTAAAAACTTGTGTTTTTTAAGAAATCATGTAAACCTTCTAGAAGCTGTGATTTAAAAAAACGGTGGAAGTAAGCTTTTCTTATTTCCGGACGCATGCGCAAACTATAGAAAGTCGTTATGATGTAGAATGTGCATACTTTGTTGATTCCATTTTTTAAATAAAACACATTTTCTAAAAACTCGTGTTTTTTAAGAAATCATGTAAACCTTCTAGAAGCTGTGATTTTAAAAAACGGTGGAAGTAATCTTTTCTTATTTCCAGATGAATGTGCAAACTATAGAAAGTCGTTATGACATAGAATGTGCATACTTTGTAGATTCCATTTATGAAATAAAACACATTTTCTAAAAACTCGTGTTTTTTAAGAAACCATGTAAACCTTCTAGAAGCTGTGATTTTAAAAAACGGGGGAAGTAAGCTTTTCTTATTTCCAAACGCATGCGCAAACTATAGAAAGTCGTTATGACGTAGAATGTGCATACTTTGTTGATTCCATTTATGAAATAAACCACATTTTCTAAAAACTCATGTTTTTTAAGAAATCATGTAAACCTTCTAGAAGCTGTGATTTTAAAAAACGGGGGAAGTAAGCTTCTGTTATTTCCGGACGCATGCGCAAACTATTGAAAGTCGCTATGACGTAGAATGTGCATACTTTGTTGATTCCATTTATGAAATAAAACACATTTTCCAAAAACTCATGTTTTTTAAGAAATCATGTTAACCTTCTAGAAGCTGTGATTTTAAAAAACGGGGTAAGTAGGCTTTTCTTATTTCCAAACGCATTCCCAAACTATAGAAAGTCGTTATGACGTAGAATGTGCATACTTTGTTGATTCCATTTATGAAATAAGACACATTTTTTAAAAACTCGTGTTTTTTACGAAATCATGTAAACCTTCTAGAAGCTGTGATTTTAAAAAACGGTGGAAGTAAGCTTTTTTTATTTCCGGACGCATGCGCAAACTATAGAAAGTCGTTATGACGTAGAATGTGGATATTTTGTTCATTCCATTTATGAAATAAAACACATTTTCTTAAAACTCTTGTTTTTTAAGAAATCATGTAAACCTTCTAGAAGCTCTGATTTTAAAAAACGTTGCAAGTAAGCTTTTCTTATTTCCGGACACATGCGCAAACTATAGAAAGTCATTATGACGTAGAATGTGCATACTTTGTAGCTTCCATTTATGAAATAAAACACATTTTCTAAAAACTCGTGTTTTTTACGAAATCATGTAAACCTTATAGAAGATGTGATTTTAAAAAACGGTGGAAGTAAGCTTTTCTTATTTCCGGACGCATACGCAAAATATAGAAAGTCGTTATGACGTAGAATGTGCATACTTTGTAGATTCCATTTATGAAATAAAGCACATTTTCTAAAAACTCGTGTTTTTTACGAAATCATGTAAACCTTCTAGAAGATGTGATTTTAAAAAATGGTGGAAGTAAGCTTTTCTTATTTCCGGACGAATGCGCAAACTATAGAAAGTCGTTATGACGTAGAATGTGCATACTTTGTAGATTCCATTTATGAAATAAAACAAATTTTCTAAAAACTCGTGTTTTTTAAGAAATCATGTAAACCTTCTAGAAGCTGTGATTTTAAAAAATGGTCGAAGTAAGCTTTTCTTATTTCCAAACGCTTGTGCAAACTATACAAAGTCATTATGACGTAGAATGTGCATACTTTGTTGATTCCATTTATGAAATAAAACACATTTTCTAAAAACTCGTGTTTTTTAAGAAATCATGTAAACCTTCTAGAAGCTGTGATTTTAAAAAAAGGGGGAAGTAAGCTTTTCTTATTTCCGGATGCATACGCAAACTATAAAAGTCGTTATGACGTAGAATGTGTATACTTTGTAGATTGCATTTATGAAATAAAACACATTTTCTAAAAACTCGTGTTTTTTAAGAAATCATGTAAACCTTCTAGAAGCTGTGATTTTAAAAAACGGTGGAAGTAAGCTTTTCTTATTTCCGGATGCATGCAAAAACTATAGAAAGTCGTTGTGATGTAGAATGTGCATACTTTGTTGATTGCATTTATGAAATAAAACACATTTTCTAAAAACTTGTGTTTTTTAAGAAATCATGTAAACCTTCTAGAAGCTGTGATTTTAACAAACAGGGGGAGTAAGCTTTTCTTATTTCCAAACGCATGCGCAAACTAGAGAAAGTCGTTATGACGTAGAATGTGCATACTTTGTTGATTCCATTTATGCAATAAAACACATTTTCTAAAAAATCGTGTTTTTTAAGAAATCATGTAAACCTTCTAGAAGCTGTGATTTTAAAAAACGGGGGGAGTAAGCTTTTCTTATTTCCAAATGCATGCGCAAACTACAGAAATTCGTTATGACGTAGAATGTGCATACTTTTTTGAATCCATTTATGAAATAAAACACATTTTCTAAAAACTCGTGTTTTTTACGAAATCATGTAAACCTTTTAGAAGCTGTGATTTTAAAAAACGGTGGAAGTAAGGTTTTCTTATCTCCAGAAGCATGCGCAAACTATAGAAAGTCGTTATGACGTAGAATGTGCATACTTTGTAGATTCCAGTTATGAAATAAAGCACATTTTCTAAAAACTTGTGTTTTTTACGAAATCATGTAAACCTTCTAGAAGCTGTGATTTTAAAAAACGGTGGAAGTAAGCTTTTCTTATTTCCAGACGAATGCGCAAACTATAGAAAGTCCTTATGACATAGAATGTGCATACGTTGTTGATTCCATTTATGAAATAAAACACATTTTCTAAAAACTCATTTTTTTTACGAAATCATGTAAACCTTCTAGAAGCCGTGATTTTAAAAAACGGGGGAAGTAAGCTTTTCTTATTTCCAAATGCATGCGCAAACTATAGAAAGTCGTTATGATGTAAAATGTGCATACTATGTTGATTCCATTTATTAAATAAAACACATTTTCTAAAAACTCGTATTTTTAAAGAAATCATGTAAACCTTCTAGAAGCTGTGATTTTAAAAAACGGGGGAAGTAAACTTTTCTTATTTCCGGACGAATGCGAAAACTATAGAATGTCGTTATGACTTAGAATGTGCATACTTTGTTGATTCCATTTATGATATAAAACACATTTTCTAAAAACTCATTTTTTTTACGAAATCATGTAAACCTTCTAGAAGCCGTGATTTTAAAAAACGGGGGAAGTAAGCTTTTCTTATTTCCAAACGCATGCGCAAACTATAGAAAGTCGTTATGATGTAAAATGTGCATACTATGTTGATTCCATTTATTAAATAAAACACATTTTCTAAAAACTCGTGTTTTCTAAGAAATCATGTAAACCTTCTAGAAGCTGTGATTTTAAAAAACGGGGGAAGTAAACTTTTCTTATTTCCGGACGAATGCGCAAACTATAGAATGTCGTTATGACTTAGAATGTGCATACTTTGTAGATTCCATTTATGAAATAAAACACATTTTCTAAAACCTCGTGTTTTTTAAGATATCGTGTAAACCTTCTAGAAGCTGTGATTTTAAAAAACGGGGGAAGTAAGCTTTTCTCATTTCTGGATGCATGCGCAAACTATAGAAAGTCGTTATGACGTAGAATGTGCATACCTTGTTGATTCCATTTATGAAATAAAACACATTTTCCAAAAACTCGTGTTTTTTAACGAATCATGTAAACCTTCTAGAAGCTGTGATTTTAAAAAACGGTGGAAGGAAGCTTTTCTTATTTCCGGACGCATGCGCAAACTATAGAAAGTCGTTATGACATAGAATCTGCATACTTTGTTGATTCCATTTATGAAATAAAACACATTTTCTAAAAACTGGTGTTTTTTAAGAAATCATGTAAACCTTATAGAAGCTGTGATTTTAAAAAACGGTGGAAGTAAGCTTTTCTTATTTCCGGACGCATGCGCAAACTATAGAATGTCATTATGACGTAGAATGTGCATACTTTGTTGATTCCAGTTATGAAATAAAACACATTTTCTAAAAACTTGTGTTTTTTAAGAAATCATGTAAACCTTCTAGAAGCTGTGATTTAAAAAAACGGTGGAAGTAAGCTTTTCTTATTTCCGGACGCATGCGCAAACTATAGAAAGTCGTTATGATGTAGAATGTGCATACTTTGTTGATTCCATTTTTTAAATAAAACACATTTTCTAAAAACTCGTGTTTTTTAAGAAATCATGTAAACCTTCTAGAAGCTGTGATTTTAAAAAACGGTGGAAGTAATCTTTTCTTATTTCCAGATGAATGTGCAAACTATAGAAAGTCGTTATGACATAGAATGTGCATACTTTGTAGATTCCATTTATGAAATAAAACACATTTTCTAAAAACTCGTGTTTTTTAAGAAACCATGTAAACCTTCTAGAAGCTGTGATTTTAAAAAACGGGGGAAGTAAGCTTTTCTTATTTCCAAACGCATGCGCAAACTATAGAAAGTCGTTATGACGTAGAATGTGCATACTTTGTTGATTCCATTTATGAAATAAACCACATTTTCTAAAAACTCATGTTTTTTAAGAAATCATGTAAACCTTCTAGAAGCTGTGATTTTAAAAAACGGGGGAAGTAAGCTTCTGTTATTTCCGGACGCATGCGCAAACTATTGAAAGTCGCTATGACGTAGAATGTGCATACTTTGTTGATTCCATTTATGAAATAAAACACATTTTCCAAAAACTCATGTTTTTTAAGAAATCATGTTAACCTTCTAGAAGCTGTGATTTTAAAAAACGGGGTAAGTAGGCTTTTCTTATTTCCAAACGCATTCCCAAACTATAGAAAGTCGTTATGACGTAGAATGTGCATACTTTGTTGATTCCATTTATGAAATAAGACACATTTTTTAAAAACTCGTGTTTTTTACGAAATCATGTAAACCTTCTAGAAGCTGTGATTTTAAAAAACGGTGGAAGTAAGCTTTTTTTATTTCCGGACGCATGCGCAAACTATAGAAAGTCGTTATGACGTAGAATGTGGATATTTTGTTCATTCCATTTATGAAATAAAACACATTTTCTTAAAACTCTTGTTTTTTAAGAAATCATGTAAACCTTCTAGAAGCTCTGATTTTAAAAAACGTTGCAAGTAAGCTTTTCTTATTTCCGGACACATGCGCAAACTATAGAAAGTCATTATGACGTAGAATGTGCATACTTTGTAGCTTCCATTTATGAAATAAAACACATTTTCTAAAAACTCGTGTTTTTTACGAAATCATGTAAACCTTATAGAAGATGTGATTTTAAAAAACGGTGGAAGTAAGCTTTTCTTATTTCCGGACGCATACGCAAAATATAGAAAGTCGTTATGACGTAGAATGTGCATACTTTGTAGATTCCATTTATGAAATAAAGCACATTTTCTAAAAACTCGTGTTTTTTACGAAATCATGTAAACCTTCTAGAAGATGTGATTTTAAAAAATGGTGGAAGTAAGCTTTTCTTATTTCCGGACGAATGCGCAAACTATAGAAAGTCGTTATGACGTAGAATGTGCATACTTTGTAGATTCCATTTATGAAATAAAACAAATTTTCTAAAAACTCGTGTTTTTTAAGAAATCATGTAAACCTTCTAGAAGCTGTGATTTTAAAAAATGGTCGAAGTAAGCTTTTCTTATTTCCAAACGCTTGTGCAAACTATACAAAGTCATTATGACGTAGAATGTGCATACTTTGTTGATTCCATTTATGAAATAAAACACATTTTCTAAAAACTCGTGTTTTTTAAGAAATCATGTAAACCTTCTAGAAGCTGTGATTTTAAAAAAAGGGGGAAGTAAGCTTTTCTTATTTCCGGATGCATACGCAAACTATAAAAGTCGTTATGACGTAGAATGTGTATACTTTGTAGATTGCATTTATGAAATAAAACACATTTTCTAAAAACTCGTGTTTTTTAAGAAATCATGTAAACCTTCTAGAAGCTGTGATTTTAAAAAACGGTGGAAGTAAGCTTTTCTTATTTCCGGATGCATGCAAAAACTATAGAAAGTCGTTGTGATGTAGAATGTGCATACTTTGTTGATTGCATTTATGAAATAAAACACATTTTCTAAAAACTTGTGTTTTTTAAGAAATCATGTAAACCTTCTAGAAGCTGTGATTTTAACAAACAGGGGGAGTAAGCTTTTCTTATTTCCAAACGCATGCGCAAACTAGAGAAAGTCGTTATGACGTAGAATGTGCATACTTTGTTGATTCCATTTATGCAATAAAACACATTTTCTAAAAAATCGTGTTTTTTAAGAAATCATGTAAACCTTCTAGAAGCTGTGATTTTAAAAAACGGGGGGAGTAAGCTTTTCTTATTTCCAAATGCATGCGCAAACTACAGAAATTCGTTATGACGTAGAATGTGCATACTTTTTTGAATCCATTTATGAAATAAAACACATTTTCTAAAAACTCGTGTTTTTTACGAAATCATGTAAACCTTTTAGAAGCTGTGATTTTAAAAAACGGTGGAAGTAAGGTTTTCTTATCTCCAGAAGCATGCGCAAACTATAGAAAGTCGTTATGACGTAGAATGTGCATACTTTGTAGATTCCAGTTATGAAATAAAGCACATTTTCTAAAAACTTGTGTTTTTTACGAAATCATGTAAACCTTCTAGAAGCTGTGATTTTAAAAAACGGTGGAAGTAAGCTTTTCTTATTTCCAGACGAATGCGCAAACTATAGAAAGTCCTTATGACATAGAATGTGCATACGTTGTTGATTCCATTTATGAAATAAAACACATTTTCTAAAAACTCATTTTTTTTACGAAATCATGTAAACCTTCTAGAAGCCGTGATTTTAAAAAACGGGGGAAGTAAGCTTTTCTTATTTCCAAATGCATGCGCAAACTATAGAAAGTCGTTATGATGTAAAATGTGCATACTATGTTGATTCCATTTATTAAATAAAACACATTTTCTAAAAACTCGTATTTTTAAAGAAATCATGTAAACCTTCTAGAAGCTGTGATTTTAAAAAACGGGGGAAGTAAACTTTTCTTATTTCCGGACGAATGCGAAAACTATAGAATGTCGTTATGACTTAGAATGTGCATACTTTGTTGATTCCATTTATGAAATAAAACACATTTCCTAAAAACTCGTGTTTTTTAAGAAATCATGTAAACCTTCTAGAAGCTGTGATTTTAAAAAACGGTGGAAGTAAGCTTTTCTTATTTCCGGATGCATGCGCAAACTATAGAAAGTCGTTATGACGTAGAATGTGCATACTTTGTTGATTCCATTTATGAAATAAAACACATTTTCTAAAGGCTCGTGTTTTTTAAGAAATCATGTAAACCTTCTAGAAGCTGTGATTTTAAAAAACGATGGAAGTAAGCTTTTCTTATTTCCGGACGCATGCGCAAACTATAGTAAGTCGTTATGACGTAGAATGTGCATACTTTGTTGATTCCATTTATGAAATAAAACACATTTTCTAAAAACTCGTTTTTTTTACGAAATCATGTAAACCTTCTAGAAGCTGTGATTTTAAAAAACGGGGGAAGTAAGCTTTTCTTATTTCCGGATGTATGCGCAAACTATAGAAAGTCGTTATGACGTAGAATGTGCATACTTTGTAGATTCCATTTATGAAATAAAACACATTTTCTAAAAACTCGTGTTTTTTACGAAATCATGTAAACCTTCTAGAAGCTGTGACTTTAAAAAACGGGGGAAGTAAGCTTTTCTTATTTCCGGACGTATGCGCAAACTATAGAAAGCCGTTATGACGTAAAATGTGCATATTTTGTTGATTCCATTTATGAAATAAAACACATTTTCTAAAAACTCGTGTTTTTTAAGAAATCATGTAAACCTTCTAGAAGCTGTGATTTTAAAAAACGGCAAAAGTAAGCTTTTCTTATTTCCAAACGCATGCAAAAACTATAGAAAGTCATTATGACGTAGAATGTGCATACTTTGTAGATTCCATTGATGAAATAAAACACATTTTCTAAAAACTCGTGTTTTTTACGAAATCATGTAAACCTTCTAGAAGCTGTGATTTTAAAAAATGGTGGTAGTAAGCTTTTCTTATTTCCGAACGCATGCGCAAACTATATAAAGTCATTATGACGTAGAATGTGCATACTTTGTTGATCCCATTTATGAAATAAAACACATTTTCTAAAAACTCTTGTTTTTTAAGAAATCATGTAAACCTTCTAGAAGCTGTGATTTTAAAAAACGATGGAAGTAAGCTTTTCTTATTTCCGGACGCATGCGCAAACTATAGAAAGTCGTTATGACGTAGAATGTGCATACTTTGTTGATTCCATTTATGAAATAAAACACATTTTCTAAAGGCTCGTGTTTTTTAAGAAATCATGTAAACCTTCTAGAAGCTGTAATTTTAAAAAACGATGGAAGTAAGCTTTTCTTATTTCCGGACGCATCCGCAAACTATAGTAAGTCGTTATGACGTAGAATGTGCATACTTTGTTGATTCCATTTATGAAATAAAACACATTTTCTAAAAACTCGTTTTTTTTACGAAATCATGTAAACCTTCTAGAAGCTGTGATTTTAAAAAACGGTGGAAGTAAGCTTTTCTTATTTCCAGACGAATGCGCAAACTATAGAAAGTCCTTATGACATAGAATGTGCATACGTTCTTGATTCCATTTATGAAATAAAACACATTTTCTAAAAACTCATTTTTTTTACGAAATCATGTAAACCTTCTAGAAGCCGTGATTTTAAAAAACGGGGGAAGTAAGCTTTTCTTATTTCCAAATGCATGCGCAAACTATAGAAAGTCGTTATGATGTAAAATGTGCATACTATGTTGATTCCATTTATTAAATAAAAAACATTTTCTAAAAACTCGTGTTTTTAAAGAAATCATGTAAACCTTCTAGAAGCTGTGATTTTAAAAAACGGGGGAAGTAAACTTTTCTTATTTCCGGACGAATGCGAAAACTATAGAATGTCGTTATGACTTAGAATGTGCATACTTTGTTGATTCCATTTATGAAATAAAACACATTTCCTAAAAACTCGTGTTTTTTAAGAAATCATGTAAACCTTCTAGAAGCTGTGATTTTAAAAAACGGTGGAAGTAAGCTTTTCTTATTTCCGGATGCATGCGCAAACTATAGAAAGTCGTTATGACGTAGAATGTGCATACTTTGTTGATTCCATTTATGAAATAAAACACATTTTCTAAAGGCTCGTGTTTTTTAAGAAATCATGTAAACCTTCTAGAAGCTGTGATTTTAAAAAACGATGGAAGTAAGCTTTTCTGATTTCCGGACGCATGCGCAAACTATAGTAAGTCGTTATGACGTAGAATGTGCATACTTTGTTGATTCCATTTATGAAATAAAACACATTTTCTAAAAACTCGTTTTTTTTACGAAATCATGTAAACCTTCTAGAAGCTGTGATTTTAAAAAACGGGGGAAGTAAGCTTTTCTTATTTCCGGATGTATGCTCAAACTATAGAAAGTCGTTATGACGTAGAATGTGCATACTTTGTAGATTCCATTTATGAAATAAAACACATTGTCTAAAAACTCGTGTTTTTTACGAAATCATGTAAACCTTCTAGAAGCTGTGACTTTAAAAAACGGGGGAAGTAAGCTTTTCTTATTTCCGGACGTATGCGCAAACTATAGAAAGTCGTTATGACGTAGAATGTGCATACGTTGTTGATTCCATTTATGATATAAAACACATTTTCTAAAAACTCATTTTTTTTACGAAATCATGTAAACCTTCTAGAAGCCGTGATTTTAAAAAACGGGGGAAGTAAGCTTTTCTTATTTCCAAACGCATGCGCAAACTATAGAAAGTCGTTATGATGTAAAATGTGCATACTATGTTGATTCCATTTATTAAATAAAACACATTTTCTAAAAACTCGTGTTTTCTAAGAAATCATGTAAACCTTCTAGAAGCTGTGATTTTAAAAAACGGGGGAAGTAAACTTTTCTTATTTCCGGACGAATGCGCAAACTATAGAATGTCGTTATGACTTAGAATGTGCATACTTTGTAGATTCCATTTATGAAATAAAACACATTTTCTAAAACCTCGTGTTTTTTAAGATATCGTGTAAACCTTCTAGAAGCTGTGATTTTAAAAAACGGGGGAAGTAAGCTTTTCTCATTTCTGGATGCATGCGCAAACTATAGAAAGTCGTTATGACGTAGAATGTGCATACCTTGTTGATTCCATTTATGAAATAAAACACATTTTCCAAAAACTCGTGTTTTTTAACGAATCATGTAAACCTTCTAGAAGCTGTGATTTTAAAAAACGGTGGAAGGAAGCTTTTCTTATTTCCGGACGCATGCGCAAACTATAGAAAGTCGTTATGACATAGAATCTGCATACTTTGTTGATTCCATTTATGAAATAAAACACATTTTCTAAAAACTGGTGTTTTTTAAGAAATCATGTAAACCTTATAGAAGCTGTGATTTTAAAAAACGGTGGAAGTAAGCTTTTCTTATTTCCCGACGCATGCGCAAACTATAGAATGTCATTATGACGTAGAATGTGCATACTTTGTTGATTCCAGTTATGAAATAAAACACATTTTCTAAAAACTTGTGTTTTTTAAGAAATCATGTAAACCTTCTAGAAGCTGTGATTTAAAAAAACGGTGGAAGTAAGCTTTTCTTATTTCCGGACGCATGCGCAAACTATAGAAAGTCGTTATGATGTAGAATGTGCATACTTTGTTGATTCCATTTTTTAAATAAAACACATTTTCTAAAAACTCGTGTTTTTTAAGAAATCATGTAAACCTTCTAGAAGCTGTGATTTTAAAAAACGGTGGAAGTAATCTTTTCTTATTTCCAGATGAATGTGCAAACTATAGAAAGTCGTTATGACATAGAATGTGCATACTTTGTAGATTCCATTTATGAAATAAAACACATTTTCTAAAAACTCGTGTTTTTTAAGAAACCATGTAAACCTTCTAGAAGCTGTGATTTTAAAAAACGGGGGAAGTAAGCTTTTCTTATTTCCAAACGCATGCGCAAACTATAGAAAGTCGTTATGACGTAGAATGTGCATACTTTGTTGATTCCATTTATGAAATAAACCACATTTTCTAAAAACTCGTGCTTTTTAAGAAATCATGTAAACCTTCTAGAAGCTGTGATTTTAAAAAACGGGGGAAGTAAGCTTCTGTTATTTCCGGACGCATGCGCAAACTATTGAAAGTCGCTATGACGTAGAATGTGCATACTTTGTTGATTCCATTTATGAAATAAAACACATTTTCCAAAAACTCATGTTTTTTAAGAAATCATGTTAACCTTCTAGAAGCTGTGATTTTAAAAAACGGGGTAAGTAGGCTTTTCTTATTTCCAAACGCATGCCCAAACTATAGAAAGTCGTTATGACGTAGAATGTGCATACTTTGTTGATTCCATTTATGAAATAAGACACATTTTTTAAAAACTCGTGTTTTTTACGAAATCATGTAAACCTTCTAGAAGCTGTGATTTTAAAAAACGGTGGAAGTAAGCTTTTTTTATTTCCGGACGCATGCGCAAACTATAGAAAGTCGTTATGACGTAGAATGTGGATATTTTGTTCATTCCATTTATGAAATAAAACACATTTTCTTAAAACTCTTGTTTTTTAAGAAATCATGTAAACCTTCTAGAAGCTCTGATTTTAAAAAACGTTGCAAGTAAGCTTTTCTTATTTCCGGACACATGCGCAAACTATAGAAAGTCATTATGACGTAGAATGTGCATACTTTGTAGCTTCCATTTATGAAATAAAACACATTTTCTAAAAACTCGTGTTTTTTACGAAATCATGTAAACCTTATAGAAGATGTGATTTTAAAAAACGGTGGAAGTAAGCTTTTCTTATTTCCGGACGCATACGCAAAATATAGAAAGTCGTTATGACGTAGAATGTGCATACTTTGTTGATTCCATTTATGAAATAAAGCACATTTTCTAGAAACTCGTGTTTTTTACGAAATCATGTAAACCTTCTAGAAGATGTGATTTTAAAAAATGGTGGTAGTAAGCTTTTCTTATTTCCGGACGAATGCGCAAACTATAGAAAGTCGTTATGACGTAGAATGTGCATACTTTGTAGATTCCATTTATGAAATAAAACACATTTTCTAAAAACTCGTGTTTTTTAAGATATCATGTAAACCTTCTAGAAGCTGTGATTTTAAAAAACTGTGGAAGTAAGCTTTTCTTATTTCCGGATGCATGCGCAAACTATAGAAAGTCGTTATGACGTAGAATGTGCATACTTTGTTGATTCCATTTATGAAATAAAACACATTTTCTAAAGGCTCGTGTTTTTTAAGAAATCATGTAAACCTTCTAGAAGCTGTGATTTTAAAAAACGATGGAAGTAAGCTTTTCTGATTTCCGGACGCATGCGCAAACTATAGTAAGACGTTATGACGTAGAATGTGCATACTTTGTTGATTCCATTTATGAAATAAAACACATTTTCTAAAAACTCGTTTTTTTTACGAAATCATGTAAACCTTCTAGAAGCTGTGATTTTAAAAAACGGGGGAAGTAAGCTTTTCTTATTTCCGGATGTATGCGCAAACTATAGAAAGTCGTTATGACGTAGAATGTGCATACTTTGTAGATTCCATTTATGAAATAAAACACATTTTCTAAAAACTCGTGTTTTTTACGAAATCATGTAAACCTTCTAGAAGCTGTGACTTTAAAAAACGGGGGAAGTAAGCTTTTCTTATTTCCGGACGTATGCGCAAACTATAGAAAGTCGTTATGACGTAGAATGTGCATACGTTGTTGATTCCATTTATGATATAAAACACATTTTCTAAAAACTCATTTTTTTTGCGAAATCATGTAAACCTTCTAGAAGCCGTGATTTTAAAAAACGGGGGAAGTAAGCTTTTCTTATTTCCAAACGCATGCGCAAACTATAGAAAGTCGTTATGATGTAAAATGTAAATACTATGTTGATTCCATTTATTAAATAAAACACATTTTCTAAAAACTCGTGTTTTCTAAGAAATCATGTAAACCTTCTAGAAGCTGTGATTTTAAAAAACGGGGGAAGTAAACTTTTCTTATTTCCGGACGAATGCGCAAACTATAGAATGTCGTTATGACTTAGAATGTGCATACTTTGTAGATTCCATTTATGAAATAAAACACATTTTCTAAAACCTCGTGTTTTTTAAGATATCGTGTAAACCTTCTAGAAGCTGTGATTTTAAAAAACGGGGGAAGTAAGCTTTTCTCATTTCTGGATGCATGCGCAAACTATAGAAAGTCGTTATGACGTAGAATGTGCATACCTTGTTGATTCCATTTATGAAATAAAACACATTTTCCAAAAACTCGTGTTTTTTAACGAATCATGTAAACCTTCTAGAAGCTGTGATTTTAAAAAACGGTGGAAGGAAGCTTTTCTTATTTCCGGACGCATGCGCAAACTATAGAAAGTCGTTATGACATAGAATCTGCATACTTTGTTGATTCCATTTATGAAATAAAACACATTTTCTAAAAACTGGTGTTTTTTAAGAAATCATGTAAACCTTATAGAAGCTGTGATTTTAAAAAACGGTGGAAGTAAGCTTTTCTTATTTCCGGACGCATGCGCAAACTATAGAATGTCATTATGACGTAGAATGTGCATACTTTGTTGATTCCAGTTATGAAATAAAACACATTTTCTAAAAACTTGTGTTTTTTAAGAAATCATGTAAACCTTCTAGAAGCTGTGATTTAAAAAAACGGTGGAAGTAAGCTTTTCTTATTTCCGGACGCATGCGCAAACTATAGAAAGTCGTTATGATGTAGAATGTGCATACTTTGTTGATTCCATTTTTTAAATAAAACACATTTTCTAAAAACTCGTGTTTTTTAAGAAATCATGTAAACCTTCTAGAAGCTGTGATTTTAAAAAACGGTGGAAGTAATCTTTTCTTATTTCCAGATGAATGTGCAAACTATAGAAAGTCGTTATGACATAGAATGTGCATACTTTGTAGATTCCATTTATGAAATAAAACACATTTTCTAAAAACTCGTGTTTTTTAAGAAACCATGTAAACCTTCTAGAAGCTGTGATTTTAAAAAACGGGGGAAGTAAGCTTTTCTTATTTCCAAACGCATGCGCAAACTATAGAAAGTCGTTATGACGTAGAATGTGCATACTTTGTTGATTCCATTTATGAAATAAACCACATTTTCTAAAAACTCGTGTTTTTTAAGAAATCATGTAAACCTTCTAGAAGCTGTGATTTTAAAAAACGGGGGAAGTAAGCTTCTGTTATTTCCGGACGCATGCGCAAACTATTGAAAGTCGCTATGACGTAGAATGTGCATACTTTGTTGATTCCATTTATGAAATAAAACACATTTTCCAAAAACTCATGTTTTTTAAGAAATCATGTTAACCTTCTAGAAGCTGTGATTTTAAAAAACGGGGTAAGTAGGCTTTTCTTATTTCCAAACGCATGCCCAAACTATAGAAAGTCGTTATGACGTAGAATGTGCATACTTTGTTGATTCCATTTATGAAATAAGACACATTTTTTAAAAACTCGTGTTTTTTACGAAATCATGTAAACCTTCTAGAAGCTGTGATTTTAAAAAACGGTGGAAGTAAGCTTTTTTTATTTCCGGACGCATGCGCAAACTATAGAAAGTCGTTATGACGTAGAATGTGGATATTTTGTTCATTCCATTTATGAAATAAAACACATTTTCTTAAAACTCTTGTTTTTTAAGAAATCATGTAAACCTTCTAGAAGCTCTGATTTTAAAAAACGTTGCAAGTAAGCTTTTCTTATTTCCGGACACATGCGCAAACTATAGAAAGTCATTATGACGTAGAATGTGCATACTTTGTAGCTTCCATTTATGAAATAAAACACATTTTCTAAAAACTCGTGTTTTTTACGAAATCATGTAAACCTTATAGAAGATGTGATTTTAAAAAACGGTGGAAGTAAGCTTTTCTTATTTCCGGACGCATACGCAAAATATAGAAAGTCGTTATGACGTAGAATGTGCATACTTTGTTGATTCCATTTATGAAATAAAGCACATTTTCTAGAAACTCGTGTTTTTTACGAAATCATGTAAACCTTCTAGAAGATGTGATTTTAAAAAATGGTGGAAGTAAGCTTTTCTTATTTCCGGACGAATGCGCAAACTATAGAAAGTCGTTATGACGTAGAATGTGCATACTTTGTAGATTCCATTTATGAAATAAAACACATTTTCTAAAAACTCGTGTTTTTTAAGATATCATGTAAACCTTCTAGAAGCTGTGATTTTAAAAAACGGGGGAAGTAAGCTTTTCTCATTTCTGGATGCATGCGCAAACTATAGAAAGTCGTTATGACGTAGAATGTGCATACCTTGTTGATACCATTTATGAAATAAAACACATTTTCCAAAAACTCGTGTTTTTTAACGAATCATGTAAACCTTCTAGAAGCTGTGATTTTAAAAAACGGTGGAAGGAAGCTTTTCTTATTTCCGGACGCATGCGCAAACTATAGAAAGTCGTTATGACATAGAATCTGCATACTTTGTTGATTCCATTTATGAAATAAAACACATTTTCTAAAAACTGGTGTTTTTTAAGAAATCATGTAAACCTTATAGAAGCTGTGATTTTAAAAAACGGTGGAAGTAAGCTTTTCTTATTTCCGGACGCATGCGCAAACTATAGAATGTCATTATGACGTAGAATGTGCATACTTTGTTGATTCCAGTTATGAAATAAAACACATTTTCTAAAAACTTGTGTTTTTTAAGAAATCATGTAAACCTTCTAGAAGCTGTGATTTAAAAAAACGGTGGAAGTAAGCTTTTCTTATTTCCGGACGCATGCGCAAACTATAGAAAGTCGTTATGATGTAGAATGTGCATACTTTGTTGATTCCATTTTTTAAATAAAACACATTTTCTAAAAACTCGTGTTTTTTAAGAAATCATGTAAACCTTCTAGAAGCTGTGATTTTAAAAAACGGTGGAAGTAATCTTTTCTTATTTCCAGATGAATGTGCAAACTATAGAAAGTCGTTATGACATAGAATGTGCATACTTTGTAGATTCCATTTATGAAATAAAACACATTTTCTAAAAACTCGTGTTTTTTAAGAAACCATGTAAACCTTCTAGAAGCTGTGATTTTAAAAATTGGGGGAAGTAAGCTTTTCTTATTTCCAAACGCATGCGCAAACTATAGAAAGTCGTTATGACGTAGAATGTGCATACTTTGTTGATTCCATTTATGAAATAAACCACATTTTCTAAAAACTCGTGTTTTTTAAGAAATCATGTAAACCTTCTAGAAGCTGTGATTTTAAAAAACGGGGGAAGTAAGCTTCTGTTATTTCCGGACGCATGCGCAAACTATTGAAAGTCGCTATGACGTAGAATGTGCATACTTTGTTGATTCCATTTATGAAATAAAACACATTTTCCAAAAACTCATGTTTTTTAAGAAATCATGTTAACCTTCTAGAAGCTGTGATTTTAAAAAACGGGGGTAAGTAGGCTTTTCTTATTTCCAAACGCATGCAAAAACTATAGAAAGTCGTTATGACGTAGAATGTGCATACTTTGTTGATTCCATTTATGAAATAAGACACATTTTTTAAAAACTCGTGTTTTTTTACGAAATCATGTAAACCTTCTAGAAGCTGTGATTTTAAAAAACGGTGGAAGTAAGCTTTTTTTATTTCCGGACGCATGCGCAAACTATAGAAAGTCGTTATGACGTAGAATGTGGATATTTTGTTCATTCCATTTATGAAATAAAACACATTTTCTTAAAACTCTTGTTTTTTAAGAAATCATGTAAACCTTCTAGAAGCTCTGATTTTAAAAAACGTTGCAAGTAAGCTTTTCTTATTTCCGGACACATGCGCAAACTATAGAAAGTCATTATGACGTAGAATGTGCATACTTTGTAGCTTCCATTTATGAAATAAAACACATTTTCTAAAAACTCGTGTTTTTTACGAAATCATGTAAACCTTATAGAAGATGTGATTTTAAAAAACGGTGGAAGTAAGCTTTTCTTATTTCCGGACGCATACGCAAAATATAGAAAGTCGTTATGACGTAGAATGTGCATACTTTGTTGATTCCATTTATGAAATAAAGCACATTTTCTAGAAACTCGTGTTTTTTACGAAATCATGTAAACCTTCTAGAAGATGTGATTTTAAAAAATGGTGGAAGTAAGCTTTTCTTATTTCCGGACGAATGCGCAAACTATAGAAAGTCGTTATGACGTAGAATGTGCATACTTTGTAGATTCCATTTATGAAATAAAACACATTTAATAAAAACTCGTGTTTTTTAAGATATCATGTAAACCTTCTAGAAGCTGTGATTTTAAAAAACGGGGGAAGTAAGCTTTTCTCATTTCTGGATGCATGCGCAAACTATAGAAAGTCGTTATGACGTAGAATGTGCATACCTTGTTGATACCATTTATGAAATAAAACACATTTTCCAAAAACTCGTGTTTTTTAACGAATCATGTAAACCTTCTAGAAGCTGTGATTTTAAAAAACGGTGGAAGGAAGCTTTTCTTATTTCCGGACGCATGCGCAAACTATAGAAAGTCGTTATGACATAGAATCTGCATACTTTGTTGATTCCATTTATGAAATAAAACACATTTTCTAAAAACTGGTGTTTTTTAAGAAATCATGTAAACCTTATAGAAGCTGTGATTTTAAAAAACGGTGGAAGTAAGCTTTTCTTATTTCCGGACGAATGCGCAAACTTTAGAAAGTCGTTATGACGTAGAATGTGCATACTTTGTTGATTCCATATATGAAATAAAACACATTTTCTAAAAACTTGTGTTTTTTACGAAATCATGTAAACCTTCTAGAAGCTGTGATTTTAAAAAACGGGGAAGTAAGCTTTTCTTATTTCCGGACGCATGCGCAAACTATAGAAAATCGTTATGACGTAGAACGTGCATACTTTGTAGATTCCATTAATGAAATAAAACACATTTTGTAAAAACTCTTGTTTTTTACGAAATCATGTAAACCCTTCAGAAGCTGTGATTTTAAAAAACGGTGGAAGTAAGCTTTTCTTATTTCCGGACGCATGCGCAAACTATAGAAAGTCGTTATGACGTAGAATGTGCATACTTTGTAGATTCCATTTATGAAATAAAACACATTTTCTAAAAACTTGTGTTTTTTAAGAAATCATGTAAACCTTCTAGAAGCTGTGATTTTAAAAAACGGTGGAAGTAAGCTTTTCTTATTTCCGGACGAATGTGCAAACTATAGAAAGTCGTTATGATGTAGAATGTGCATACTTTGTAGATTCCATTTATGAAATAAAACACATTTTCTAGAAACTCATGTTTTTTAAGAAACCATCTAAACCTTCTAGAAGCTGTGATTTTAAAAAACGGGGGAAGTAAGCTTTTCTTATTTCCAAACGCATGCGCAAACTAAAGAAAGTCGTTATGACGTAGAATGTGCATACTTTGTTGATTCCATTTATGAAATAAAACACATTTTCTAAAAACTCGTGTTTTTTAAGAAATCATGTAAACCTTCTGAAAGCCGTGATTTTAAAAAACGGTGAAAGTAAGCTTTTCTTATTTCCGGACGATTACGCAAACTATAGAAAGTCGTTATGACGTAGAATGTGCATACTTTGTAGATTCAATTTATGAAATAAAACACATTTTCTAAAAACTCGTGTTTTTTAAGAAATCATGTAAACCTTCTAGAAGCTGTGATTTTAAAAAAACGGGGGAAGTAAGCTTTTCTTATTTCCAAACGCATGCGCAAACTATAGAAAGTCGTTATGACGTAGAATGTGCATACTTTGTTGATTCCATTTATGAAATAAAACACATTTTCCAAAAAACTCATGTTTTTTAAGAAATCATGTAAACCTTCTAGAAGCTGTGATTTTAAAAAACGGGGGAAGTAAGCTTTTATTATTTCAAAACGCATGCGCAAACTATAGAAAGTCGTTATGACGTAGAATGTGCATACTTTGTTTATTCCATTTATGAAATAAAACACATTTTCTAAAAACTCGTGTTTTTTAAGAAATCATGTAAACCTTCTAGAAGTTGTGATTTTAAAAAATGGGGGAAGTAAGCTTTTCTTATTTCCGGACCCATGCGCAAACTTTAGAAAGTCGTTATGACGTAGAATGTGCATACTTTGTTGATTTCATTTATGAAAGAAAACACATTTTCTAAAAACTCATTTTTTTTAAGAAATCATGTAAACCTTCTAGAAGCTGTGATTTTAAAAAACGGTGGAAGTAAGCTTTTCTTATTTCCGGACGCATGCGCAAACTATAGAAATTCATTATGACGTATAATGTGCATACTTTGTAGATTCCATTTATGAAATAAAACACATTTTCTAAAAACTCGTGTTTTTTACGAAATCATGTAAACCTTATAGAACATGTGATTTTAAAAAATGGTGGAAGTAAGCTTTTCTTATTTCCGGACCCATGCGCAAAATATAGAAAGTCGTTATGACGTAGAATGTGCATACTTTGTTGATTCCATTTATGAAATAAAACACATTTCTAAAAACTCGTGTTTTTTAAGAAATCATGTAAACCTTCTAGAAGCTGTGATTTTAAAAAACGGGGGAAGTAAGCTTTTCTTATTTCCAAACGCATGCGCAAACTATAGAAAGTCGTTATGACGTAGAATTTGCATACTTTGTAGATTCCATTTATGAAATAAAACACATTTTCTAAAAACTCGTGTTTTTTAAGAAATCATGTAAACCTTCTAGAAGTTGTGATTTTAAAAAACGGGGGAAGTAAGCTTTTATTATTTCCAAACGCATGTGCAAACTATAGAAAGTCGTTATGACATAGAATGTGCATACTTTGTAGATTCCATTTATGAAATAAAACACATTTTGTAAAAACTCGTGTTTTTTACGAAATCATGTAAACCTTCTAGAAGCTGTGATTTTAAAAAACGGGGGAAGTAAGCTTTTCTTATTTCCAAATGCATGCGCAAACTATAGAAAGTCGTTATGATGTAGAATGTGCATACTTTGTTGATTCCATTTATGAAATAAAACACATTTTCTAAAAACTCATGTTTTTTAAGAAATCATGTAAACCTTCTAGAAGCTGTGATTTTAAAAAATGTTGGAAGTAACCTTTTCTTATTTCTGGACACATGCGCAAACTATTGAAAGTCATTATGACGTAGAATGTCCATACTTTGTAGATTCCATTTATGAAATAAAACACATTTTCTAAAAACTCGTGTTTTTTACGAAATCATGTAAACCTTCTAGAAGATGTGATTTTAAAAAACGGTGGAAGTAAGCTTTTCTTATTTCCGGACGCATGCGCAAACTATAGTAAGTCGTTATGACGTAGAATGTGCATACTTTGTTGATTCCATTTATGAAATAAAACACATTTTCTAAAAACTCATTTTTTTTAAAGAAATCATGTAAACCTTCTAGAAGCTGTGATTTTAAAAAACGGTGGAAGTAAGCTTTTCTTATTTCCGGACACATGCGCAAACTATAGAAATTCGTTATGACGTAGAATGTGCATACTTTGTTGATTCCATTTATGAAATAAAACACATTTTCTAAAAACTCGTGTTTTTTAAGAAATCATGTA
Organism: Larix kaempferi; assembly: GCA_027924585.1. Lineage (NCBI taxonomy): Eukaryota > Viridiplantae > Streptophyta > Pinopsida > Pinales > Pinaceae > Larix > Larix kaempferi. Next base: position 42,031,960 of record BSBM01000217.1, read on the forward strand.
AACCTTCTAGAAGCTGTGATTTTAAAAAACGGGGGAAGTAAGCTTTTCTTATTTCCAAACGCATGCGCAAACTATAGAAAGTATTTATGATGTAGAATGTGCATACTCTGTAGATTCCATTTATGAAATAAAACACATTTTCTAAAAACTCGTGTTTTTTAAGAAATCATGTAAACCTTCTAAAAGCTGTGATTTTAAAAAACGGGGGAAGTAAGCTTTTATTATTTCCAAACGCATGCGCAAACTATAGAAAGTCGTTATGATGTAGAATGTGCATACTTTGTAGATTCCATTTACGAAGTAAAACACATTTTCTAAAAACTCGTGTTTTTTAAGAAATCATGTAAACCTTCTAGAAGCTGTGATTTTAAAAAACGGTGGAGGTAAGCTTTTCTTATTTCCGGACGATTACGCAAACTATAGAAAGTCGTTATGACGTAGAATGTGCATACTTTGTAGATTCAATTTATGAAATAAAACACATTTTCTAAAAACTCATTTTTTTAAAGAAATCATGTAAACCTTCTAGAAGCTGTGATTTTAAAAAACGGTGGAAGTAAGCTTTTCTTATTTCCGGACGCATGCGCAAACTATAGTAAGTCGTTATGACGTAGAATGTTCATACTTTGTTGATTCCATTTATGAAATAAAACACATTTTCTAAAAACTCATTTTTTTTAAGAAATCATGTAAACCTTCTAGAAGCTGTGATTTTAAAAAACGGTGGAAGTAAGCTTTTCTTATTTCCGGACGCATGCGCAAAATTTAGAAAGTTGTTATGACGTAGAATGTCCATACTTTGTTGATTCCATTTATGAAATAAAACACATTTTCTAAAAACTCATTTTTTTTAAGAAATCATGTAAACCTTCTAGAAGTTGTGATTTTAAAAAACGGTGGAAGTAAGCTTTTCTTATTTCCGGACGCATGCGCAAACTATAGAAATTCATTATGACGTAGAATGTGCATACTTTGTTGATTCCATTTATGAAATAAAACACATTCTCTAAAAACTCGTGTTTTTTAAGAAATCATGTAAACCTTCTAGAAGCTGTGATTTTAAAAAACGGGGGAAGTAAGCTTTTCTTATTTCCAAACGCATGCGCAAACTTTAGAAAGTCGTTATGACGTAGAATGTGCATACTCTGTAGATTCCATTTATGAAATAAAACACATTTTCTAAAAACTCGTGTTTTTTAAGAAATCATGTAAACCTTCTAAAAGCTGTGATTTTAAAAAACGGGGGAAGTAAGCTTTTATTATTTCCAAACGCATGCGCAAGCTATAGAAAGTCGTTATGATGTAGAATGTGCATACTTTGTAGATTCCATTTATGAAATAAAACACATTTTCTAAAAACTCGTGTTTTTTAAGAAATCATGTAAACCTTCTAGAAGCTGTGATTTTAAAAAACGGTGGAGGTAAGCTTTTCTTATTTCCAAACGCATGCGCGAACTATAGAAAGTCGTTATGACGTAGAATGTGCATACTTTGTTGATTCCATTTATGAAATAAAACACATTTTCCAAAAACTCGTGTTTTTTAAGAAATCATGTAAACCTTCTAGAAGCTGTGATTTTAAAAAACGGGGAAAGTAAGCTTTTATTATTTCCAAACGCATGCGCAAACTATAGAAAGTCGTTATCACGTAGAATGTGCATACTTTGTTTATTCCATTTATGAAATAAAACACATTTTCTAAAAACTCCTGTTTTTTAAGAAATCATGTAAACCTTCTAGAAGCTGTGATTTTAAAAAATGGGGGAAGTAAGCTTTTCTTATTTCCGGACGCATGCGCAAACTATAGAAAGTCGTTATGACGTAGAATGTGTGTACTTTGTAGATTCCATTTATGAAATAAAACACATTTTCTAAAAACTCGTGTTTTTTAAGAAATCATGTAAACCTTCTAGAAGCTGTGATTTTAAAAAACGGTGGAGGTAAGCTTTTCTTATTTCCGGACGAATGTGCAAACTATAGAAAGTCGTTATGATGTAGAATGTGCATACTTTGTAGATTCGATTTATGAAATAAAACACATTTTATAAAAACTCGTGTTTTTTAAGAAACCATATAGACCTTCTAGAATCTGTGATTTTAAAAAATGGGGGAAGTAAGCTTTTCTTATTTCCGGAGGAATGCGCAAACTATAGAAAGTCGTTATCACGTAGAATGTGCATACTTTGTTGATTCCATTTATGAAATAAAACACATTTTCTAAAAATTCATGTTTTTTAAGAAATCATGTAAACCTTCTAGAAGCTCTGATTTAAAAAAACGTTGGAAGTAAGCTTTTCTTATTTCCGGACACATGCGCAAACTATAGAAAGTCATTATGACATAGAATGTGCATACTTTGTAGATTCCATTTATGAAATAAAACACATTTTCTAAAAACTCGTGTTTTTTACGAAATCATGTAAACCTTATAGAAGATGTGATTTTAAAAAACGGTGGAATAAAACACATTTTCTAAAAACTATTGTTTTTTACGAAATCATGTAAACCCTTTAGAAGCTGTGATTTTAAAAAACGTTGGAAGTAAGCTTTTCTTATTTTCGGACGCATGCGCAAAGTGTAGAAAGTCGTTATGCCGTAGAATGTGCATACTTTGTTGATTCCATTTATGAAATAAAACACATTTTCCAAAAACTCATGTTTTTTAAGAAATCATGTAAACCTTCTAGAAGCTGTGATTTTAAAAAACGGGGGAAGTAAGCTTTTATTATTTCCAAACGCATGCGCAAACTATAGAAAGTCGTTATGACGTAGAATGTGCATAATTTCTAGATTCCATTTATGAAATAAAACACATTTTGTAAAAACTCGTGTTTTTTACGAAATCATGTAAACCTTCTAGAAGCTGTGATTTTAAAAAATGGTGGAAGTAAGCTTTTCTTATTTCCGGATGCATACGCATACTATAGAAAGTCGTTATGACTTAGAATGTGCATATTTTGTTGATTCCATTTATGAAATAAAACATATTTTCTAAAAACTCGTGTTTTTTAAGAAATCATGTAAACCTTCTAGAAGCTGTGATTTTAAAAAACGGGGGAAGTAAGCTTTTCTTATTTCCGGATGCATGTGCAAACTATAGAAAGTCGTTATGACGTAGAATGTGCATACCTTTTTGATTCCATTTATGAATTAAAACACATTTTCTAAAAACTCGTGTTTTTTAAGAAATCATGTAAACCTTCTAGAAGCTGTGATTTTAAAAAACGGTGGAAGGAAGCTTTTCTTATTTCCGGACACATGCGCAAAACTATAGAAAGTCGTTATGACGTAGAATGTGCATACCTTTTTGATTCCATTTATGAATTAAAACACATTTTCTAAAAACTCGTGTTTTTTAAGAAATCATGTAAACCTTCTAGAAGCTGTGATTTTAAAAAACGGTGGAAGTAAGCTTTTCTTATTTCCGGACGCATGCGCAAACTATAGAAAGTCGTTATGGCGTAGAATGTGCATACTTGGTCGATTCCATTTATGAAATAAAACACATTTTCTAAAAACTCGTGTTTTTTAAGAAATCATGTAAACCTTCTAGAAGATGTGATTTTAAAAAACGGGGGAAGTAAGCTTTTCTTATTTCCAAACGCATGCGCAAAATATAGAAAGTCGTTATGACGTAGAATGTGGATACTTTGTTGATTCCATTTATGAAATAAAACACATTTTCCAAAAATTCATGTTTTTCAAGAAATCATGTAAACCTTCTAGAACCTGTGATTTTAAAAAACGGGGGAAGTAAGCTTTTATTATTTCAAAACGCATGCGCAAACTATAGAAAGTCGTTATGACGTCGAATGTGCATACTTTGTTTATTCCATTGATGAAATAAAACACATTTTCTAAAAACTCGTGTTTTTTAAGAAATCATGTAAACCTTCTAGAAGCTGTGATTTTAAAAAACGGGGGAAGTAAGCTTTTCTTATTTCCGGACGCATGCGCAAACTTTAGAAAGTCGTTATGACGTAGAATGTGCATACTTTGCTGATTCCATTTATGAAATAAAACACATTTTCTAAAAACTCATTTTTTTTAAGAAATCATGTAAACCTTCTAGAAGCTGTGATTTTAAAAAACGGTGGAAGTAAGCTTTTCTTATTTCCGGATGCATGCGCAAACTATAGTAAGTCGTTATGACGTAGAATGTGCATACTTTGTTGATTCCATTTATGAAATAAAACACATTTCTAAAAACTCGTGTTTTTTAAGAAATCATGTAAACCTTCTAGAAGCTGTGATTTTAAAAAATGGGGGAAGTAAGCTTTTCTTATTTCCAAACGCATGCGCAAACTATAGAAAGTCGTTAAGACGTAGAATGTGCATACTTTGTAGATTCCATTTATGAAATAAAACACATTTTCTAAAAACTCGTGTTTTTTAAGAAATCATGTAAACCGTCTAGAAGCTGTGATTTTAAAAAACGGGGGAAGTAAGATTTTCTTATTTCTGTACACATGCGCAAACTATAGAAAGTCATTATGACGTAGAATGTGCATACTTTGTAGATTCCATTTATGAAATAAAACACATTTTCTAAAAACTCGTGTTTTTTACGAAATCATGTAAACTTTATAGAACATGTGATTTTAAAAAACGGTGGAAGTAAGCTTTTCTTATTTCCGGACGCATGCGCAAAATATAGAAAGTCATTATGACGTAGAATGTGCATACTTTTTAGATTCCATTTATGAAATAAAACACATTTTCTAAAAACTCGTGTTTTTTACGAAATCATGTAAACCTTCTAGAAGATGTGATTTTAAAAAATGGTGGAAGTAAGCTTTTCTTATTTCCAAACACATGCGCAAACTATAGAAAGTCGTTATGACGTAGAATGTGCATACTTTGTTGATTCCATTTATGAAATAAAAAACATTTTCTAAAAACTCATGTTTTTTAAGAAATCATGTAAACCTTCTAGAAGCTGTGATTTTAAAAAACGGTGGAAGTAAGCTTTTCTTATTTCGGGATGAATACGCAAACTATAGAAATTCGTTATGACGTAGAATGTGCATACTTTGTAGATTTCATTTATGAAATAAAACACATTTTCTAAAAACTCGTGTTTTTTAAGAAATCATGTAAACCTTCTAGAAGCTGTGATTTTAAAAAATGGGGGAAGTAAGCTTTTCTTATTTTTGGACGAATGCGCAAACTATAGAAAGTCGTTATGACGTAGAATGTGCATACTTTGTTGATTCCATTTATGAAATAAAACACATTTTCTAAAAACTCATTTTTTTAAAGAAATCATGTAAACCTTCTAGAAGCTGTGATTTTAAAAAACGGTGGAAGTAAGTTTTTCTTATTTCCAGATGAATACGCAAACTATAGAAAGTCGTTATGACGTAGAATCTGCATACTTTGTAGATTCCATTTATGAAATAAAACACATTTTCTAAAAACTCATGTTTTTTAAGAAATCATGTAAACCGTCTAGAAGCTGTGATTTTAAAAAACGGGGGAAGTAAGCTTTTCTTATTTCCAAACACATGCGCAAACTATAGAAAGTCGTTATGACGTAGAATGTGCATACTCTGTTGATTCCATTTATGAAATAAAACACATTTTCCAAAAACTCATGTTTTTTAAGAAATCATGTAAACCTTCTAGAAGCTGTGATTTTAAAAAACGGGGGAAGTAAGCTTTTATTATTTCCAAACGCATGCGCAAACAATAGAAAGTCGTTATGACGTAGAATGTGCATACTTTGTTTATTCCATTTATGAAATAAAACACATTTTCTAAAAACTCGTGTTTTTTAAGAAATCATGTAAACCTTCTAGAAGCCGTGATTTTAAAAAACGGGGGAAGTAAGCTTTTCTTATTTCCGGACGCATGAACAAACTATAGAAAGTCGTTATGACGTAGAATGTGCATACTTTGTTGATTCCATTTATGAAATAAAACACATTTTCTAAAAACTCATTTTTTTTAAGAAATCATGTAAACCTTCTAGAAGCTGTGATTTTAAAAAACGGTGGAAGTAAGCTTTTGTTATTTCCGGACGCATGCGCAAACTATTGAAAGTCGTTATGACGTAGAATGTGCATACTTTGTTGATTCCATTTATTAAATAAAACACATTTTCTAAAAACTCGTGTTTTTTAAGAAATCATGTAAACCTTCTAGAAGCTGTGATTTTAAAAAGCGGGGGAAGTAAGCTTTTCTTATTTCCAAACGCATGCCCAAACTATAGAAAGTCGTTATGACGTAGAATGTGCATACTTTGTAGATTCCATTTATGAAATAAAACACATTTTTTAAAAACTCGTGTTTTTTACGAAATCATGTAAACCTTCTAGAAGCTGTGATTTTAAAAAACGGTGGAAGTAAGCTTTTCTTATTTCCGGACACATGCGCAAACTATAGAAAGTCATTATGACGTAGAATGTGCATACTTTGTAGCTTCCATTTATGAAATAAAACACATTTTCTAAAAACTCGTGTTTTTTACGAAATCATGTAAACCTTATAGAAGATGTGATTTTAAAAAACGGTGGAAGTAAGCTTTTCTTTGTTAAATTTTCAGAATTTACTTCAATCTGATCTAGGATCTTAACTGAGAGAACAACATGTACAGCATATCTACAGTATATCAATCATGGAGACAATAATGCAAGCACACAAGAGACACAAAGATTTACTTGGGGAAAACCATAAAGGTGAAAAACCCCAATAACTTCCTCAGAGATAGATAGAGCAATGATACAACCAACCAATAGAGATAGCCATAACCTAGCAGCAATCCTCCTCCTCCATAAGTGCGCCTCTCCTCCTTGAGAGCATGTGTGAGAAGTGAGTGAGTAAATAGAGTGCCTCCCGCACTCTATTTATACTTGACTTGACTTGCCTTTTTACCTAACCCATGTCGGCTCGAACTTAACCACATAACATAATGCTGAGTGGGCCGACCCCCAATAGGGTGGTCTAATAACCCTTTGACCCACATGGCCGACCCCCAAACAAGGTGGTCTAATAACCCATCAAGTATAAGTTACGACACTTACAATATAAATGACGACACTTTCTTATAGAGGAATAATACCATCTCTATAGGAATACAATATACATATATGTGAAATACATTCCGAAGTTACATATACATCAACACTCCCTCTTAACTAGGAAGGTATTTCTCAGCACAGTTCTTCTAGCACAAGTCATCTTCTCTGGATCATCGTCACTGGATAATCGTCATCGAGTCATCATCATCGTCACTGCTGCTGCTATCTCAATCAATCTCTGAATCTACTCGTCATAGGAAGTTCTACAGAGCCAGTCCTTTTTCATACTGGATGTAGGCCCACCACCTGCAGGTCTTCATCATCACTGGCCATACTGTGGAATCCTCAGGACTTTTACGTGCGTCACAAAACCTCGAAAGAGCATCCCAGGCTGTTACGAGCACATAGCTCTACCTATAGGATCTCCCAGGGCACCGAATTACATGTGACCTCACCACAAAACCTCGCAAGAGCATCCCAGGCTGTTACGAGCACACAGCTCTACCTATAGGATCTCCCAGGGCAACGAATTACATGTGGTCATGGAAAAACCTCGCAAGAGCATCTGCCAGATATCCCAGGGAACCGAATTACATGCCATAGGCAAAACCTCGAAAGACTATCTGCAGATCTCCCAGGGCACCGAATTACATGCCATAGGACAAAACCTCGAAAGAGCATCTGCCAGATATCCCAGGGAACCGAATTACATGCCATAGGCAAAACCTCGAAAGACTATCTGCAGATCTCCCAGGGCACCGAATTACATGTCCTCCCAGAGCAAAACCTCGAAAGAGCATTTTCCAGATGTCCCAGGGCACCAAATTACATTCCATAGGCAAAACCTCGAAAGACCATCTGCAAATCTCCCAGGGCACCGAATTACATGCTCATCTGCACAACCTGATCCACGGCCACAGAGTATCAACCTGATACTCACCATACATCATCCTGATGTATCCATGATCATCCTGATCATCATCACTGCAACGTCCTGCTGCATGTCATCTGGAGCAACATCCTGAAGCTCGTCATCTATGATCATCCTGATCATCACTGCAACATCCTGCTGCATGTCATCTGGAGCAACATCCTGAAGCTCATCATCTATGATCATCCTGATCATCACTGCAACATCCTGCTGCATGATCCACCTGATCATCAATGTATCCACCTGATACAAATACATGATACATATCATCATACATGATCCTCCTGATCATCAATGCATCTACCTGATGCATACCAAGTATCTACCTGATACATATCATCATACATGATCCTCCTGATCATCAATGCATCTACCTGATGCATACCAAGTATCTACCTGATACATATCATCATACATGATCCTCCTGATCATCAATGCATCTACCTGATGCATACCAAGTATCTACCTGATACATATCATCATACATGATCCTCCTAATCATCAATGTATCCACCTGATACAAATACAAATACATGATACATATCACCATACATGATCCACCTGATCATACAATGTATCCACCTGATACATATACAGATACATGGTCCAAGCATCCAACATGATGCATATACAAAATACGTACACATGATCCAACTGATCATATCCAGCATCAACATGATGCGTACATACAAAAATGATCCAACTGATCATATCCAGCATCCAACATGATGCGTACATACATACAAAATGATCCAACTGATCATATCCAAGCAGAAACCAGAACATCATCCTGATGCTCATCATCCAGCGCTTACATCCACAGCCATGTGAAGGATCCTCCTTCCAACATGCTTGGAATGGCTTCAGCAAATGTGTCCATCACTTCTTCCTCGAAGTGTCCTCGATCTGAAGAACGCCAAGCCTCTCTCTGAAGTACTCGAACTTCACCCTGGCTAGTGGCTTCGTTAGCACATCTGCAATCTGCTCGTCCGTCGCAACATACAGGAGCTTCACAGCTCCTCTCTGCACCATATCCCTGATATAGTGATATTTGATCTCTATGTGTTTCGACCTGTCATGAAACACTGGATTCTCGAACAGCTTCACACAACTCTGGTTATCACAGAAGATACCAATAGCCTCCAACGGGAGATCAAATAACTCAGACAGTAGCTTCCGTAGCCATACTGCCTCACAACTAGCTGAACAGGCTGCAACATACTCTGCCTCAGCTGTACTCAGTGCTACGCAGGACTGCTTCCTGCTAAACCAAGAGATCACACCTGATCCCATACTGAAGCAGCACCCAGATGTGCTCTTCCTATCTGCAGCACTGCCAGCCCAATCTGAATCAACATAACCCTGCAGGTTAAACTTTTGATTCTCCTCATACCTGAGCCCATAATCCACTGTACCCTTCAGGTACCTCAGAACATGCTTTACAGCAACCAGGTGAACACTCCTTGGATCCGTCAGGAACTGGCTCAATGTGTTCACAGCAAAGCAAATGTCTGGTCTCGCGTTCGTCAGGTACATCAAGGACCCAATCATCTGACGATACAAAGAGACATCAACCAGCTCAGATGAAGCATCACATAGAAGCTTCATATTCGATGCCATAGGTGTGGCCATATCCTTGCAGTCCATCATCCCGAACCTCTTCAGGATCTCTACTACATACTTCCCTTGTCCAAGGAAGATTCCATATGTACTCGGCCACACCTCCATGATAAAAACAAATAGTGCATCATCCCCAAGTTCTTCATCTCGAACTCGGTAGTAAGCTTCCGCTGCGTGTCGTCAATCAATCTATCTTCACCATACCAAGTTCTGCACATATATGATTTCCTATCATGTGTCTCAGAACCAAGTGGCTGCTCTACATACACTTCTTCTTCAACTACACCATTCAAGGAAGCTGTCTTGAATCCATCTGGTGTATCTTCTATTTCATCACTTTTATATTTCTCAATGCTGCCATCTGCAACATGCTTGATCTGATAGTTCCATTTGGAAGTCATAGCAAACTTCCCTTCATGTCTTTGGGATTACATCCCAAACATCATTCTTCATGATCGACGGATCATGGCATTCTTCCCGTATCCTGGGAACTTCAATATCTTCAATAGATAATTTGTTGCTGAACAAATGTTGTAGTTATTCTTTTGTAGGAGATAGCATACGATCTTTCCTACACAACAAGTTAAATTGCATGATTAGAAAACATCTCATAGTTTTCAGAACAAATTCTTACACATAAGGAAATATGCCATACAGTCATGCAATTATCTTAGCCAATGCTTCAATACAACATTTATCCATATTCCGTAACTTTCTAGATGCCTTCCAATCTCTACCAGAACATTGTTAAGAGTGTGCACAACTCCCAACATGTCAGCAAAGAGGTTTCATTCTAGATAAGTAGCAATGGAATGTTGTACAGTGCCATAGGCCACTTACCCATGCATATTAGGAGTATACTGTTAATCAATGCAATTATTCTAATATGCATAATACACAACCTAATTCTAGGAACATCAGTATATACATTTATTGAACAGTATTATTTAAGAAATGACAATTCAAATACTTATCTTTGTTTGTTCGTTGGGTGGACTCCCTCTGAGTCTTCGCTTCCTTGCAGGAGCTGCTGGAGTCCTAATCTGAAGTAGCTTCTTCTACACCTTTCTGTTGTGGGATGTAGAGAGATGGTCAACTCCCTTTGAATATCTGCATCCTTGCAGAAACTACTGAAGTGTGCTCCTTTTCTTTATTGCAGGAACAACTGGAGTGTGCTCCTTTGCTTTCTGGCAGGAGCAACTGGAGTGTGCTCCCTCTTGATCTTTGCTTCCTGAATTACCTGTTCTTGAACTCATATTCATCCTTGGTCCCTATGCATGCTTATTAGTATCATGATTCATATAAAATCATACATTCATTAGTATACTATTAAAACACAATAATCTCAAGCATGTATACTCATGATCATTTCAATCAGAAATAATAAGCATTAGCATTCAAGGTTTATGTAGGATTCTTATGGTTAGTCAAATCATAAGAAGCATAACATGTCTAAACCTATAATTACTCAAACCTATACCATCATGATTCTTCTGGTTAGTCATATCATCAATTATGGTAAGAAACATAATATGCATACAATCATGATTATTCAAACCTATGACTTCATGAATAATCATTATCAACAATAGTATAAGATCCTAACACAAGGTAGGATTCTATCTTGATATAGGAAAAACATACCTGGATTAGCATGCTAGTTATTTATGTCTAACATACTCACATGATGTCTTCTTGTTCTTCTTCAATGACTTGTGCTAGTAACATGCATGTCTCATAAGTTAACCATTATAAAACTAAGTTATACATACCTCGAGAATGGATCTTCTATGATATCCATGGCAATGGATGAATCTTTGTCCTCATGTCATCATGATCATATGTTCTTGAACTAGAACATGATTTGTCTTCTTGGTGTACCTTTCATGTTAGTAGACAACATAAAACTCATACAACATCACAAAGTGTTAGTACAAACATAAGTTTCATACTCCTAATAAATGAATGACTTCTATCATGCATTCATAATTTTATTAAGGTGATATGACAAGTCTAAAATCAAGATTGTACTAACCGTGATAATATGAAAACAAGCATACCATAAACTTAATTATGAACAAATCTCAAAACATACCTCGATGAGTCATACCTGTCGAGATCACTTGTAATCTTCTTATGTAAGGCCTTAGCCTCATCTCCCTCTGAAACAGGAACTTCTTCACTTATGCAAGTGACCAATCCATCTTCTTCTAGGATTAACCCAATCCACTTGATTTGCAAGAACTGGACCTTGAGCTGGATATGGGTTTGTCAGAGAAACCCCAAAAATTCAAACTTTGAATTTCAAACTTCTGATAGGATAGAAATATGTGCCTTGATTTGCTGATCAAGTTGGTATATTCAGAATTTGAAAACTGCAAAGTTTCACTCCTCAATTTTGCCTTTGAAACTTCTAGATTCACTGGATGTGACCCTGAACTGGGGTTTGATGAAGCCCACTCTTTTGCCCCATCAAAATGTTTGATCCAAAGCTATAAGCTTCTATTTTTCCGAGGAGCTTCCAGCCGTGGTCACAGATTTCAAAAATTCCCATTTTTACAGAAGCCCTAATTTTCCACTTTTCTGATCAAAGTCCTGAACTAGGGTCTAATCAAGCCCGGCCTTCTGCCCAACCAAAAATTCTGATCTTGGTCTCTAAATTTCTATTTTGATGAGTAGCATCCAGCCGTGGTCTCCGATTACAAAAATTCCAACTTTCTCCAAAGCCCTAAATTCCGGAAGCCATGAATGAAGGTACCAAAAAATAATTCTGTTTTGACAGAAATATGTACCTGATTGTTTCTGGTGTAACTCCGAAATTTTTGATCCACAGGGTATGAAAAAGTTTCCTGAGATAGCCTGACCTGTTATCTTTCCATCCTGACAGGTCTGACCTCAATTGGATTCTCTGAGAGAGAGTTATGCCAAATGTCGCAACGTGACCTGTTTTGGGATAAAACAGGAGAGCGAACTTGTACGGCGTGCCACGTGTCACTGTTTTAACTTCGGCCTCTGAAAACGTTTTATGAGATAGCTCGGCCTGTTACCTTTCCATCCTGACAGGTCTGACCTCAATTGGACTCTCTGAGAGAGAGTTATGCCAAATGTCGTAACGTGACTTGTTTATGGGATAATACAGGAGAGCGAACTTGTACGGCATGCCACGTGTCACTGGTTCAACTTCGGCCTCTGAAAACATTTTCTGAGATAGTACAGACTATGTACTACCTGTCACTTTTTACGAAATTTCATTTGGATCTTCCTAACCCAAGATATGACCTTTTTCCCAAGGTCACCTGATTTTGACTCATATCTGGAAGAGGCAGAAACCCTATATTGTACAGATCATAAATCACAAAGTACAACGAATTAGAGGTTGTCCTTTGGACACAAGATACCTGGAGATCTTAGCTTCGGCCAAAACGGATTTATAGCGAAAGTGCTACGATGACTGGTTTTTGCTATATCAAGCCCTAGGATCGTAAGTGCAACAAGTGTCATACATGCCATATCATGCCTTCTTTCAGGCTAGCTCTGATACCATGTTAAATTTTCAGAATTTACTTCAATCTGATCTAGGATCTTAACTGAGAGAACAACATGTACAGCATATCTACAGCATATCAATCATGGAGACAATAATGCAAGCACACAAGAGACACAAAGATTTACTTGGGGAAAACCATAAAGGTGAAAAACCCTAATAACTTCCTCAGAGATAGATAGAGCAATGATACAACCAACCAATAGAGATAGCCATAACCTAGCAGCAATCCTCCTCCTCCATAAGTGCGCCTCTCCTCCTTGAGAGCATGTGTGAGAAGTGAGTGAGTAAATAGAGTGCCTCTCGCACTCTATTTATACTTGACTTGACTTGCCTTTTTACCTAACTCATGTCGGCTCGAACTTAACCACATAACATAATGCTGAGTGGGCCGACCCCCAATAGGGTGGTCTAATAACCCTTTGACCCACATGGCCGACCCCCAAACAAGGTGGTCTAATAACCCATCAAGTATAAGTTACGACACTTACAATATAAATGACGACACTTCCTTATAGAGGAATAATACCATCTCTATAGGAATACAATATACATATATGTGAAATACATTCCAAAGTTACATATACATCAACATTCTTATTTCCGGATGCATGCGCAAAATATAGAAAGTCGTTATGACATAGAATGTGCATACTTTGTTGATTCCATTTATGAAATAAAGCACATTTTCTAGAAACTCGTGTTTTTTACGAAATCATGTAAACCTTCTAGAAGATGTGATTTTAAAAAACGGGGGAAGTAAGCTTTTCTCATTTCCGGATGCATGCGCAAACTATAGAAATTCGTTATGACGTAGAATGTGCATACCTTGTTGATTCCATTTATGAAATAAAACATATTTTCTAAAAACTCGTGTTTTTTAGGAAATCATGTAAACCTTCTAGAAGCTCTGATTTTAAAAAACGGTGGAAGGAAGCTTTTCTTATTTCCGGACGCATGCGCAAACTATAGATTGTCGTTATGACATAGAATCTGCATACTTTGTTGATTCCATTTATGAAATAAAACACATTTTCTAAAAACTCATGTTTTTTAAGAAATCATGTAAACCTTCTAGAAGCTGTGATTTTAAAAAACGTGGGAAGTAAGCTTTCCTTATTTCAGGACGCATGCGCAAACTATAGAAAGTCGTTATGATGTAGAATGTGCATAATTTGTAGATTCCATTTATGAAATAAAGCACATTTTCTAAAAACTCGTGTTTTTTAAGAAATCATGAAAACCTTCTAGAAGCTCTGATTTTAAAAAACGGTGGAAGTAAGCTTTTCTTATTTCCGGACGGATGCGCAAACTATAGAAAGTCATTATGACGTAGAATATGCATACTTTGTAGATTCCATTTATGAAATAAAGCACATTTTCTAAAAACTCATGTTTTTTACGATATCATGTAAACCTTCTAGAAGCTGTGATTTTAAAAAACGATGGAAGTAAGCTTTTCTTATTTCCGGACGTATGCACAAACTATAGAAAGTCGTTATCACGTAGAATGTGCATACTTTGTTGATTCCATTTATGAAATAAAACACATTTTCTAAAAACTCGTGTTTTTTAAGAAATCATGTAAACCTTCTAGAAGCTGTGATTTTAAAAAACGGGGGAAGTAAGCTTTTCTTATTTCCGGACGCATGCGCAAACAATAGAAAGTCGTTATGACGTAGAATGTGCATACTTTGTTGATTCCATTTATGAAATAAAACACATTTTCTAAAAACTCGTGTTTTTTACGAAATCATGTAAACCTTCTAGAAGCTGTGATTTTAAAAAATGGGGGAAGCAAGCTTTTCTTATTTCCGGACGCATGCGCAAACTATAGAAAGTCGTTATGTCGTAGAATGTGGATACTTTGTAGATTCCATTTATGAAATAAAACCCATTTTCTAAAAACTCGTGTTTATTACGAAATCATGTAAACCTTCTAGAAGCTGTGATTTTAAAAAACGGTGGAAGTAAGTTTTTCTTATTTCCGGACGCATGCGCAAACTATAGAAAGTCGTTATGATGAAGAATGTGCATACTTTGTTGATTCCATTTATGAAATAAAACACATATTCTAAAAACTCGTGTGTTTTAACAAATCATGTAAACCTTCCAGAAGCTATGATTTTAAAAAGCGGGGTAAGTAAGCTTTTCTTATTTCCAAACGCATGCGCAAACTATAGAAAGTCGTTATGATGTAGAATGTGCATACTTTGTTGATTCCATTTATGAAATAAAACACATTTTCTAAAAACTGGTGTTTTTTACGAAATCATGTAAACCTTCTAGAAGCTGTGATTTTAAAAAACGGGGGAAGTAAGCTTTTCTTATTTCCGGACGAATAAGCAAACTATAGAAAGTCGTTATGACGTAGAATGTGCATACTTTGTTGATTCCATTTATGAAATAAAACACATTTTCTAAAAACTCGTGTTTTGAAAGAAATCATGTAAACCTTCTAGAAGCTGTGATTTTAAAAAACGGTGGAAGTAAGCTTTTCTTATTTCCGGACGCATGCGCAAACTATAGAAAGTCGTTATGACGTAGAATGTGCATACTTTGTTGATTCCATTTATGAAATAAAACACATTTTCTAAAAACTCGTGTTTCTTAAGAAATCATGTAAACCTTCTAAAAGCTGTGATTTTAAAAAAAGGGGGAAGTAAGCTTTTTTATTTCCAAACGCATGCACAAACTATAGAAAGTCGTTATGACGTAGAATGTGCATACTTTGTTGATTCCATTTATGAAATAAAACACATTTTCTAAAAACTCATGTTTTTTAAGATTTCATGTAAACCTTCTAGAAGATTTGATTTTAAAAAACAGGGGAAGTAAGCTTTTCTTATTTCCAAACGTATGCGCAAACTATAGAAAGTCATTATGACATAGAATGTGCATACTTTGTTGATTCCATTTATGAAATAAAACACATTTTCTAAAAACTCGTGTTTTTTAAGAAATCATGTAAACCTTCTAGAAGCTGTGATTTTAAAAAATGGTGGAAGTAAGCTTTTCTTATTTACGGACGCATGGGCAAACTATAGAAAGTCGTTATGACGTAGAATGTGCACACTTTGTTGATTCCATTTATGAAATAAAACACATTTTCTAAAAACTCATGTTTTTTAAGAAATCATGTAAACCTTCTAGAAGCTGTGATTTTAAAAAACGGTGGAAGTAAGCTTTTCTTATTTCCGGATGCATGCGCAAACTATAGAAAGTCGTTATGACGTAGAATGTGCATACTTTGTTGATTCCATTTATCAAATAAAACACATTTTCTAAAAACTCATTTTTTTTAAGAAATCATGTAAACCTTCTAGAAGCCGTGATTTTAAAAAACGGGGGAAGTAAGCTTTTCTTATTTCAGGACGCATGCGCAAACTATACAAAGTCGTTATGACGTAGAATGCGCATACTTTGTAGATTACATTTATGAAATAAAACACATTTTCTAAAAACTCGTGTTTTTTTCGAAAACATGTAAACCTTCTAGAAGCTGTGATTTTAAAAAACGGTGGAAGTAAGCTTTTCTTATTTCCAAACGCATGCAAAAACTATAGAAAGTCATTATGACGTAGAATGTGCATACTTTGTAGATTCCATTGATGAAATAAAACACATTTTCTAAAAACTCGAGTTTTTTACGAAATCATGTAAACCTTCTAGAAGCTGTGATTTTAAAAAATGGTGGAAGTAAGCTTTTCTTATTTCTGGACGCATGCGCAAACTAAAGAAAGTCGTTATGACGTAGAATGTGCATACTTTGTTGATTCCATTTATGATATAAAACACATTTTCTAAAAACTCTTGTTTTTTAAGAAATCATGTAAACCTTCTAGAAGCTGTGATTTTAAAAAAAGAGGGAAGTAAGCTTTTCTTATTTCCGGACGCTTGCGCAAACTATAGAAAGTCGTTATGACATAGAATGTGCATACTTTGTTGATTCCATTTATGAAACAAAACACATTTTCCAAAAACTCCATTTTTTTAAGAAATCATGTAAACCTTCTAGAAGCTGTGATTTTAAAAAACGGGGGAAGTAAGCTTTTCTTATTTCCAAACGCATGGGCAAACTATAGGAAGTTGTTATGACGTAGAATATGCATACTTTGTAGAATACATTGATGAAATAAAACACATTTTCTAAAAACTCGTGTTTTTTACGAAATCATGTAAACCTTCTACAAGCTGTGATTTCAAAAAATGGTGGAAGTAAGCTTTTCTTATTTCCGGATGCATGCACAAACTATAGAAAGTCGTTATGACGTAGAATGTGCATACTTTGTAGATTCCATTTATTAAATAAAACACATTTTCTAAAAACTTATGTTTTTTACGAAATCATGTAAACCTTCTAGAAGCTGTGATTTTAAAAAACGTTGGAAGTAAGATTTTCTTATTTCCGGACTAATGCGCAAACTATAGAAATTCGTTATGACGTAGAATGTGCATACTTTATTGATTCCATTTATGAAATAAAACACATTTTGTAAAAACTCGTGTTTTTAAAGAAATCATGTAAACCTTCTAGAAGCTGTGATTTTAAAAAACGGTGGAAGTAAGCTTTTCTTATTTTCGGTCGCATACGCAAACTATAGAAAGTCGTTATGACGTAGAATGTGCATACTTTGTTGATTCCATTTATCAAATAAAACACATTTTTTAAAAACTCGTGTTTTTTAAGAAATCACGTAAACCTTCTAGAAGCCGTGATTTTAAAAAACGGGGGAAGTAAGCTTTTCTTATTTCCAAACGCATGCGCAAACTATATAAAGTCATTATGACGTAGAATGTGCATACTTTGTTGATTCCATTTATGAAATAAAACACATTTTCTAAAAACTCATGTTTTTTAAGAAATCACGTAAACCTTCTAGAAGCTGTGATTTTAAAAAACGGGGGACGTAAGCTTTTCTTATTTTTTTACGAATGCGCAAACTATAGAAAGTCGTTATGACGTAGAATGTGCATACTTTGTTGATTCCATTTATGAAATAAAACACATTTTCTAAAAACTCATTTTTTTAAAGAAATCATGTAAACCTTCTAGAAGCTGTGATTTTAAAAAACGGTGGAAGTAAGTTTTTCTTATTTCCAGATGAATGCGCAAACTATAGAAAGTCGTTATGACGTAGAATGTGCATACTTTGTTGATTCCATTGATGAAATAAAACACATTTTCTAAAAACTCGTGTTTTTTAAGAAATCATGTAAACCTTCTAGAAGTTGTGATTTTAAAAAATGGTGGAAGTAAGCTTTTCTTATTTCCGGACGCATGCGCAAACTATAGAAAGTCGTTATGACGTAGAATTTGCATACTTTGTTGATTCCATTTATGAAATAAAACACATTTTCTAAAAACTCATGTTTTTTAAGAAATCATGTAAACCTTCTAGAAGCTGTGATTTTAAAAAACGGGGGAAGTAAGCTTTTCTTATTTCCAAACGCATGCGCAAACTATAGAAAGTCGTTATGACGTAGAATGTGCATACTTTGTTGATTCCATTTATGAAATAAAACACATTTTCTAAAAACTCTTGTTTTTTAAGAAATCATGTAAACCTTCTAGAAACTATGATTTAAAAAAACGGGGGAAGTAAGCTTTTCTTATTTCCGGACGCATGCGCAAACTATAGAAAGTCGTTATGACGTACAATGTGCATACTTTGTAGATTCCATTTATGAAATAAAGCACATTTTCTAAAAACTCGTGTTTTTTACGAAATCATGTAAACGTTCTAGAAGCTGTGATTTTAAAAAACGGTTGAAGTACGCTTTTCTTATTTTCGGACGAATGCGCAAACTATAGAAAGTCCTTATGACGTAGAATGTGCATACTTTGTTGATTCCATTTATGAAATAAAACACATTTTCTAAAAACTCGTGTTTTTTAAGAAATCATGTAAACCTTCTAGAAGCTGTGATTTTAAAAAAAGGTGGAAGTAAGCTTTTCTTATTTCAAAACGCATGCGCAAACTATAGAAAGTCGTTATGACGTAGAATGTGCATACTTTGTTGATTCCATTTATGAAATAAAACAGATTTTCTAAAAACTCGTGTTTTTTAAGAAATCATGTAAACCTTCTAGAAGCTGTGATTTTAAAAAACGGTGGAATTAAGCTTTTCTTATTTCCGGACGCATGGGCAAACTATAGAAAGTTGTTATGACATAGAATGTGCATACTTTGTTGATTCCATTTATGAAATAAAACACATTTTCTAAAAACTCGTGTTTTTTAAGAAATCATGTAAACCTTCTAGAAGCTGTGATTTTAAAAAACGTTGGAAGTAAGCTTTTCTTATTTCCGGACGCATGCGCAAACTATAGAAAGTCGTTATGACGTAGAATGTGCATACTTTGTTGTTTCCATTTATGAAATAAAACACATATTCTAAAAACTCGTGTGTTTTAACAAATCATGTAAACCTTCTAGAAGCTGTGATTTTAAAAAGCGGGGTAAGTAAGCTTTTCTTATTTGCAAACGCATGCGCAAACTATAGAAAGTCGTTATGACGTAGAATGTGCATACTTTGTTGATTCCATTTATGAAATAAAACACATTTTCTAAAAACTCGTGTTTTTTACGAAATCATGTAAACCTTCTAGAACCTGTGATTTTAAAAAACGGGGGAAGTAAGCTTTTCTCGTTTCCGGACGAATAAGCAAACTATAGAAAGTCGTTGTGACGTAGAATGTGCATACTTTGTTGATTCCATTTATGAAATAAAACACATTTTCTAAAAACTCGTGTTTTGAAAGAAATCATCTAAACTTTCTAGAAGCTGTGATTTTAAAAAACGGTGGAAGTAAGCTTTTCTTATTTCCGGACGCATGCGCAAACTATAGAAAGTCGTTATGACGTAGAATGTGCATACTTTGTTGATTCCATTTATGAAATAAAACACATTTTCTAAAAACTCGTGTTTTTTAAGAAATCATGTAAACCTTCTAAAAGCTGTGATTTTAAAAAAAGGGGGAAGTAAGCTTTTTTTATTTCCAAACGCATGCGCAAACTATAGAAAGTCGTTATGACGTAGAATGTGCATACTTTGTTGATTCCATTTATCAAATAAAACACATTTTCTAAAAACTCATGTTTTTTAAGAAATCATGTAAACCTTCTAGAAGCTGTGATTTTAAAAAACGGGGGAAGTAATCTTTTCTTATTTCCGGACGCATGCGCAAACTATACAAAGTTGTTATGACGTAGAATGCACATACTTTGTAGATTACATTTATGAAATAAAACACATTTTCTAAAAACTCATCTTTTTTACGAAATCATGTAAACCTTCTAGAAGCTGTGATTTTAAAAAACGGTGGAAGTAAGCTTTTCTTATTTCCAAACGCATGCAAAAACTATAGAAAGTCATTATGACGTAGAATGTGCATACTTTGTAGATTCCATTGATGAAATAAAACACATTTTCTAAAAACTCGTGTTTTTTACGAAATCATGTAAACCTTCTAGAAGCTGTGATTTTAAAAAATGGTGGAAGTAAGCTTTTCTTATTTCCGGACGCATGCGCAAACTATAGAAAGTCGTTATGACGTAGAATGTGCATACTTTGTTGATTCCATTTATGACATAAAACACATTTTCTAAAAACTCTTGTTTTTTAAGAAATCATGTAAACCTTCTAGAAGCTGTGATTTTAAAAAAAGGGGGAAGTAAGCTTTTCTTATTTCCGGACACATACGCAAACTATAGAAAGTCGTTATGACGTAGAATGTGCATACTTCGTAGATTACATTGATGAAATAAAACACATTTTCTAAAAACTCTTGTTTTTTAAGAAATCATGTAAACCTTCTAGAAGCTGTGATTTTAAAAAACGGTGGAAGTAAGCTTTTCTTATTTCCGGACGCATGCGAAAACTATAGAAATTCGTTGTGATGTAGAATGTGCATACTTTGTTGATTGCATTTATGAAATAAAACACATTTTCTAAAAATTCGTGTTTTTTAAGAAATCATGTAAACCTTCTAGAAGCTGTGATTTTACAAAGCGGGGGAAGTAAGCTTTTCTTATTTCCAAACGCATGCGCAAACTATAGAAAGTCATTATGACTTAGAATGTGCATACTTTGTAGATTCCATTTATGAAATAAAACACATTTTCTAAAAACTCGTGTTTTTTAAGAAATCATGTAAACCTTCTAGAAGCTGTGATTTTAAAAAACGGGGGAAGTAAGCTTTTTTATTTCTGGACGCATGCGCAAACAATAGAAAGTCGTTATGACGTAGAATGTGCATACTTTGTAGATTCCATTTATGAAATAAAACACATTTTCTAAAAACTCGTGTTTTGTAAGAAATCATGTAAACCTTCTAGAAGCTGTGATTTTAAAAAACGGGGGAAGTAAGATTTTCTTATTTCCGGACACATGCGCAAACTATAGAAAGTCATTATGACGTAGAATGTGCATACTTTGTAGATTCCATTTATGAAATAAAACACATTTTCTAAAAATTTGTGTTTTTTACGAAATCATGTAAACCTTATAGAACATGTGATTTTAAAAAACGGTGGAAGTAAGCTTTTCTTATTTCCGGACGCATGCGCAAAATATAGAAAGTCATTATGACGTAGAATGTGCATACTTTGTAGATTCCATTTATGAAATAAAACACATTTTCTAAAAACTCGTGTTTTTTACGAAATCATGTAAACCTTCTAGAAGATGTGATTTTAAAAAACGGTGGAAGTAAGATTTTCTTATTTCCAAACACATGCGCAAACTATAGAAAGTCGTTATGACGTAGAATGTGCATACTTTGTTGATTCCATTTAGGAAATAAAAAACATTTTCTAAAAACTCATGTTTTTTAAGAAATCATGTAAACCTTCTAGAAGCTGTGATTTTAAAAAACGGTGGAAGTAAGCTTTTCTTATTTCCGGATGAATACGCAAACTATAGAAAGTCGTTATGACTCAGAATGTGCATACTTTGTAGATTCCATTTATGAAATAAAACACATTTTCTAAAAACTCGTGTTTTTTAAGAAATCATGTAAACCTTCTAGAAGCTGTGATTTTAAAAAACGGGGGAAGTAAGCTTTTCTTATTTTTGGACGAATGCGCAAACTATAGAAAGTCGTTATGACGTAGAATGTGCATACTTTGTTGATTCCATTTATGAAATAAAACACATTTTCTAAAAACTCATTTTTTTAAAGAAATCATGTAAACCTTCTAGAAGCTGTGATTTTAAAAAACGGTGGAAGTAAGTTTTTCTTATTTCCAGATGAATACGCAAACTATAGAAAGTCGTTATGACGTAGAATCTGCATACTTTGTAGATTCCATTTATGAAATAAAACACATTTTCTAAAAACTCATGTTTTTTAAGAAATCATGTAAACCGTCTAGAAGCTGTGATTTTAAAAAACTGGGGAAGTAAGCTTTTCTTATTTCCAAACGCATGCGCAAACTATAGAAATTCGTTATGACGTAGAATGTGCATACTCTGTTGATTCCATTTATGAAATAAAACACATTTTCAAAAAACTCATGTTTTTTAAGAAATCATGTAAACCTTCTAGAAGCTGTGATTTTAAAAAACGGGGGAAGTAAGCTTTTATTATTTCCAAACGCATGCGCAAACTATAGAAATTCGTTATGACGTAGAATGTGCATACTTTGTTTATTCCATTTATGAAATAAAACACATTTTCTAAAAACTCGTGTTTTTAAAGAAATCATGTAAACCTTCTAGAAGCTGTGATTTTAAAAAACGGGGGAAGTAAGCTTTTCTTATTTCCGGACGCATGCACAAACTATAGAAAGTCGTTATGACGTAGAATGTGCATACTCTGTTGATTCCATTTATGAAATAAAACACATTTTCTAAAAACTCATTTTTTTTAAGAAATCATGTAAACCTTCTAGAAGCTGTGATTTTAAAAAACGGTGGAAGTAAGCTTTTGTTATTTCCGGACGCATGCGCAAACTATTGAAAGTCGTTGTGATGTAGAATGTGCATACTTTGTTGATTCCATTTATTAAATAAAACACATTTTCTAAAAACTCGTGTTTTTTAAGAAATCATGTAAACCTTCTAGAAGCTGTGATTTTAAAAAACGGGGGAAGTAAGCTTTTCTTATTTCCAAACGCATGCCCAAACTGTAGAAAGTCGTTATGACGTAGAATGTGCATACTTTGTAGATTCCATTTATGAAATAAAACACATTTTTTTAAAACTCGTGTTTTTTACGAAATCATGTAAACCTTCTAGAAGCTGTGATTTTAAAAAACGGTGGAAGTAAGCTTTTCTTATTTCCGGACACATGCGCAAACTATAGAAAGTCATTATGACGTAGAATGTGCATACTTTGTAGCTTCCATTTATGAAATAAAACACATTTTCTAAAAACTCGTGTTTTTTACGAAATCATGTAAACCTTATAGAAGATGTGATTTTAAAAAACGGTGGAAGTAAGCTTTTCTTATTTCCGGACGCATGCGCAAA
Source organism: Larix kaempferi (assembly GCA_027924585.1). Lineage (NCBI taxonomy): Eukaryota > Viridiplantae > Streptophyta > Pinopsida > Pinales > Pinaceae > Larix > Larix kaempferi. The sequence continues at coordinate 42,055,556 of BSBM01000217.1, forward strand.
ATATAGAAAGTCGTTATGACGTAGAATGTGCATACTTTGTTGATTCCATTTATGAAATAAAGCACATTTTCTAGAAACTCGTGTTTTTTACGAAATCATGTAAACCTTCTAGAAGATGTGATTTTAAAAAACGGTGGAAGTAAGTTTTTCTTATTTCCGGACGAATGCGCAAACTATAGAAAGTCATTATGACGTAGAATGTGCATACTTTGTAGATTCCATTTATGAAATAAAACACATTTTCTAAAAACTCGTGTTTTTTAAGAAATCATGTAAACCTTCTAGAAGCTGTGATTATAAAAAACGGGGGAAGTAAGCTTTTCTCATTTCCGGATGCATGCGCAAACTATAGAAATTCGTTATGACGTAGAATGTGCATACCTTCTTGATTCCATTTATGAAATAAAACATATTTTCTAAAAACTCGTGTTTTTTACGAAATCATGTAAACCTTATAGAAGATGTGATTTTAAAAAACGGTGGAAGGAAGCTTTTCTTATTTCCGGACGCATGCGCAAACTATAGAAAGTCGTTATGACATAGAATCCGCATACTTTGTTGATTCCATTTATGAAATAAAAGACATTTTCTAAAAACTGGTGTTTTTTAAGAAATCATGTAAACCTTATAGAAGCTGTGATTTTAAAAAACGGTGGAAGTAAGCTTTTATTATTTCAGGACGAATGCGCAAACTTTAGAAAGTCGTTATGACATAGAATGTGCATACTTTGTTGATTCCATATATGAAATAAAACACATTTTCTAAAAACTTGTGTTTTTTACGAAATCATGTAAACCTTCTAGAAGCTGTGATTTTAAAAAACGGGGAAGTAAGCTTTTCTTATTTCCGGACGCATGCGCAAACTATAGAAAATTGTTATGATGTAGAACGTGCATACTTTGTAGATTCCATTAATGAAATAAAACACATTTTCTAAAAACTCTTGTTTTTTACGAAATCATGTAAACCCTTTAGAAGCTGTGATTTTAAAAAATGGTGGAAGTAAGCTTTTCTTATTTCCGGACGCATGGGAAAACTACAGAAAGTCGTTATGACGTAGAATGTGCATACTTTGTAGATTCCATTTATGAAATAAAACACATTTTCTAAAAACTCGTGTTTTTTAAGAAATCATGTAAACCTTCTAGAAGCTGTGATTTTAAAAAACGGTGGAAGTAAGCTTTTCTTATTTCCGGACGAATGTGAAAACTATAGAAAGTCGCTATGATGTAGAATGTGCATACTTTGTAGATTCCATTTATGAAATAAAACACATTTTCTAAAAACTCATGTTTTTTAAGAAACCATGTAAACCTTCTAGAAGCTGTGATTTTAAAAAACGGGGGAAGTAAGGTTTTCTTATTTCCAAACGCATGCGCAAACTAAAGAAAGTCGTTATGACGTAGAATGTGCATACTTTGTTGATTCCATTTATGAAATAAAATACATTTTCTAAAAACTCGTGTTTTTTAAGAAATCATGTAAACCTTCTAGAAGCTGTGATTTTAAAAAATGGTGGAAGTAAGCTTTTTTTATTTCCGGACGATTTTGCAAACTATAGAAAGTCGTTATGACGTAGAATGTGCATACTTTGTTGATTCCATTTATGAAATAAAACACATTTTCTAAAAACTCGTGTTTTTTAAGAAATGATGTAAACCTTCTAGAAGCTGTGATTTTAAAAAATGGTGGAAGTAAGCTTTTCTTATTTCCGGACGCATGCGCAAACTATAGTAAGTCGTTATGACGTAGAATGTGCATACTTTGTTGATTCCATTTATGAAATAAAACACATTTTCTAAAAACTCATTTTTTTTAAGAAGTCATGTAAACCTTCTAGAAGCCGTGATTTTAAAAAATGGTGGAAGTAAGCTTTTCTTATTTCCGGACGCATGCGCAAACTTTAGAAAGTCGTTATGACGTAGAATGTGCATACTTTGTTGATTCCATTTATGAAATAAAACACATTTTCTAAAAACTCTTTTTTTTTAAGAAATCATGTAAACCTTCTAGAAGCTGTGATTTTAAAAAACGGTTGAAGTAAGCTTTTCTTATTTTCGGACGCATGCGCAAACTATAGAAAGTCATTATGACGTAGAATGTGCATACTTTGTAGATTACATTTATGAAATAAAACAGATTTTCTAAAAACTCGTGTTTTTTAAGAAATCATGTAAACCTTCTAGAAGCTGTGATTTTAAAAAACAGTGGAAGTAAGCTTTTCTTATTTCTGGACGCATGCGAAAACTATAGAAAGTCGTTATGAGGTAGAATGTGCATACTTTGTTGATTCCATTTATGAAATAAAACACATTTTCTAAAAACTCATTTTTTTTATGAAATCATGTAAACCTTCTAGGAGCTTTGATTTTAAAAAACGGGGGAAGTAAGCTTTTCTTATTTCCGGATGCATGCGCAAACTATAGAAAGTCATTATGACGTAGAATGTGCATACTTTGTAGATTCCATTTATGAAATAAAGCACATTTTCTAAAAACTCTTTTTTTTTACGAAATCATGTAAACCTTCTAGAAGCTGTGATTTTAAAAAACGGGGGAAGTAAGCTTTTCTTATATCCAAACGAATGCTCAAACTATAGAAAGTCGTTATGACATAGAATGTGCATACTTTGTTGATTCCATTTATGAAATAAAACACATTTTCTAAAAACTCGTGTTTTTTAAGAATGTAGTGCCCCTAGACTTGTGTAGACATTGAGGGCACCTGCTGAGTGACCCGGCTGATTGAAACATTAATTAAATAACCTTTTGACCTTATTTTTTTGAGTATGTGTATCTGAACTGTTGAGGTAAATGAATAATTGCATATGTTAAACGATTAGCTATGACTATGAAAAATTATGTTGATGGATAATGCTTAACGACTAGCTGTATGGTGATTATGTATTTGGCAACAAAATGTATATTTGATAAGATGAATGAGCAGTTTGAATAAATCATAAATGTTTGACAATGCTAGAGTTAGAAACCAGATGATGATTGTTGAGAACAGTGCTACTAATAATTTGTTGCGAGAAGTGTGTGTAGAAACAAGTGAGACGGTTCACCAACGGACACACAAAGGAACATGGAGGGTCGTAGAGTACGGGTAAATCACACACAGGGGAAGCGACGACGATGTCAACTTCCGACAAGAATACCACGCATGAGCAGATAAGCATTGATCCGCTTGCTCAAGAGGAATGCGTGAGGACGTACGAGGTGGGCCACGACGGAGCTGGTCACGTACGAGTTGAGGGGCGCGCAGTGAGAACGGACTCACTCCTCAGTGCCATTAGTCCCTAGATAGCATGTAGACGGAGGATGGATGGTAACGATTCCTAAAATCCCTACAAGAGTTCCCGCAAGTCAAAACGAAAAGATGGTGGCAGAAGGGCCCAACAATGTGGCACCCTGTCGAGAACGAAAAGAATGGACGCAAGGACCCAACGAGGTGGTACCATGCCAAGGAATGGAAACCATGGATGATTGGACCCGACGGAGTGGTGCCATGTCAGGGGATTAAAAAAATTAAGGAACCAGGAGCCCAACGACGCGGCACCATGATGGCTAATTTGTTTGTATGAAGTTTTTAAAGTTTCAGGTTCAGTTCAAGGGGACCCTAAAGGAGGGGTCCTACATTTGGTATCAGAGCCAGTCGAGCCTTGAGGGCACGAGACTCATATTACTTAGGGGTTGTCGGTATCTTCGTCGAAGGTCGGATCCAGACAGCCGAATCAGCTGCTACTACAACGATCTACCTCATCTCAACTCGACCGTTGAATCAAGTTCAATGATTATTCCAGTATTATGTTGAATATTATATTTTCTTCTTTTGGTATTTTACGTAGAATGACTCATAGGATAGGGAAAATTATGTATATGTGAGGATGCAAGCTTTAATAAGGTACCTGTAACTCTCAGTTACAGTCTGAGATTTGAAACTATGGGAGTAATTAAACACACACTGTTCTAATCAAAAATTATAATTCTGGCAACAATTTGTGTGCCGAGTTTAATGAGTTGGTCGATTTCCTGTACATCGATTTCCAAACTCTCTTAATATTGATCCACGTTTCCAGATTGGTTTCATTAAATCGATTTGGTTCAAAAAGATATTTAAACCCATAAATTATACCCCATTTGAATTTAGCGTGATATCTGTATCTTCGATTGACAATACTCTGTTTTAGATTTCGGATCGGCTTTCACTTCTATATTTCAATCCTGAGTGTGCTCCGATCGATTTTATTTTATGCTCAGCTCGATTTTAATTCTTTTAATTTCAAGATTTGGTTCAGATCGAGTCTGTGTCGTAATCACAGTACTGATCTCTTAAATTCAAATCGGATTAGCTCAGATCGACTGTTAAATTAATTATTTATTTATAGATTCTTGATCACATTAAGAAATCAAAACCTTAGATTATGATTCAATCTAGTTCCTGTAGGATTATAATCCGGTTAATACTTAGATTCTTGAATTCAGTGAGATAGCGAAACCTTGGGAATAGGAATCGATCCATTATTTGTGGATCTAAAAACTCTGTTTTAGAAAGCTTATAGTGATAAGAACCCTGCAATTAACGTTGAGAAATCGAACTCGTTGGCTGAGTACCAACCTGCGTTCAACCCTGTTTTAAATTCATACACAGTCATTTAAATTCTAAGATTGCAAGAAAGAAACAAAACGCTATTGTTGATCACCGATCCGTGATTATGTAGTTTTTAACCTGTTTTAAAGTCATATACAGTCATTTAAATTCGGAGACTGCAAGAAAGAAGCTAACCGCTATTGTGGATCACCGATCCGTAAATTGTGTAGATCCGGGATTGTGTATTTTTAAATCTGTATTGTGATTTTCACCTAATATAATTCCATTTAGAATGGCGAATTCTAGATTTACATTATGACTGTAATTTAATCTTTAAAATTGCTACGTTTTATTTCAAGAATTTGAAAGGGATCAACCTCTCCCTCTTTAAGTATATAATATTTCCGCTCCACTAATCTCCATCGGAATCGAATCCATCTGAGTCCTAAGGTCCTATAACTTAAGATCTCTAATTTCTTGTCTTGGCTAAATGCTGCTTCTAAACTAAGGTTGTGTGGATCGTATTCTTCAGATTTGTTTAAGGGGTAACACTTAAATTGATCAGTAAACAATTACTATTTTGTAATTCGTATTTGCCAATGGACGAATGATTGAATCCTATGTAGCTGTGGTGAACCTTGTGTAGTTTCACATATCCTGTGCATTGTTACTTAGAAATCTGTCATCGAATTTACGAATATGAGTCCAACCTCCAGAGCCGTTCAGGGTTGGTGGGAGAATGCGGTGCTTCATTAATTTAATACTGTGTGTATCCAGTTCCAATGGCGTTTTTCCAGGTTTCATTATTCGATTGTCACCTGTCTTTTTAAAGTTTATTGGATCCCATCTCAGTGTTGTCTTACCGATTTCATAAATCGATTATAATTCTTCTCTTTAAAACCGGTGTGGATCCAGATCCAGTGACGTTTCCCAGATCTCTCATCAATCGATTGTGATTTCTTTTTCTTTAAATCCCATATGAATCCAATTCACATCCGCGTCTCCAAATTCCTAAAACGGTTGTAATTGCCCTTCAAAATCTGTGTAAATTCTATTACATGAAATGCAACCTTGATCTTTAAGTTTTCTGAGTTTTCTTCAAAATTTAATTGAGATTCTTCCCTGTCCAATTTCCGATCTCTGTACCTCTAATGCATGGCGTCTCCAGATTTCATAATTACAAAATTAATTACCTTCCAACTCTGAGGACGATCCCTTACTTTAGCGATTCCATAATTTATAAATACATATTCTGTGTAACGATTTTCTGAATTTATAAATACATATTCTGTGTAACGATTTTCTTAATATAAACGTTTCCAGAATCCATAAGTTGAATGAAATTCCCTTTTATTCCGTGTGTTGGTAGACGCTCAACACTGTCTCTCTCTCCTCTATTGGAGTTGGAGGTGCATCTCCAGATCTTACTACGATTCCAATCTTTGGCGTTCTCCAGATCTGATGGTCGATTTACAATTACTCTTTAAAGAATTGATTTGAACCATTTTTTTTGGACGTTTTTCCCAATTCATAATCCAATTTTCCATTGACCTTAAAAGATCTCTGTGCAGATCCATTTCATGAACATTTCCAGAAATGCAGCTACGAATCGAATTGCCCTCTATCCTCTGTAATCAGCGATACATTTAGTAGTTATGTGACCACTTGGATCCCTTGGATCCCTTGGATCCCTGCGTGGAATGTTAAATTTTAATTATCGGTTGGGTAAATGCTACCATTCCAACTCATATAGATAGATTACGGCCATTAACTCTACTTTGTGTTTGTATTACTCTCTGCCCACCGCAACGCTTCAAATCCTCATCCTCAAATCGTGGTATTAATTGACACCCGGAGTTATCTCTATCTCTGTGTATAATTTTTTTTAAGTCAATGGGATTTCAGCCTCGTGATCCTAACTCGGCATTTATGTCAAATCTTCTCAGCAATTCGAATTACTGTAATGATTACATTATAACTTAACTCAGTCTTGGTCGATCGATCCATGTTTAGGAATAGCGTAACCTTTGAGCAGGCCGCTGGAGAACTCTGTTTGTTCTAAGGTCCCTTAAATTATGTAAGAGCACCCACTATAGCTCACGGTGCTTGCATTCCGCTCTATCACTTGCGACCCGTACTCCAGATTAGTAGCTTTCATAACTCGGAGTTATTACACAATGTGTTGCACTCATTCCGCCCTGTCAGCTGAACCTGAAATTAACTTTTGGCGCCCAATGCATTCGAATCAGTGTTTCCATTGATGTCTCTGTTTAATTTGTATTATTCTCAGATTGTCTAGTGAAATAACAGTCACGCAATTCTGTTCAGGAGGATATGTTATTAGGTTGCATTGTTTCCATACGTGGAAACTCTTTATAATAATGCATGTTGTTATTAATTCCCATCTGCCTAAACTTGGGTTGTTCCCACCTCGGCACTGGAATTTCTCCTTTTCAAATCCGTAATTTAGGTGATAAGCCTTGTTTCTAGTGCGATCTGGTTGTATTTTTGAATCGTCATCCACCAAATCTACCTCTAATCTTTGAGTGGAGTTAAGTTAAAAAAAAATATGTCTCATATTTATCCCACCACTACGTTATCTGAGTTCTTGTTATCATACCACTCTCTGTTATCACCGTAATCATTGGCTGAGCTGTGAAGTCTGGGCTTCGGATCGTTTTTCGCGGATAGACCAAACTCAGAGTTTCACGAAATCGGGGTTAGCTGGTGGACTCATTTGCAGTTTGGAATCCATTACGATACTCATGACTAATGTATGATCTAATCCCATTAATGATATAAACGGTTCTCTCGGAGCGAAGGAACTATTCCTTAAATCTGTCGAGTAGTTGAAGACTGCTCTTGAGTCTTTAATTTACACCTTGATATTGTAATAATTGTGAAGTGTAGTTGAACATTTAATTATCTTAACTCATGCGCGCCTACCTCCAGATCAGCCTCTAGTGGATGAAAAATTCGGACTTTAGTGTACCAATGATTATTGGAGGGGTCCTACATTTACCTCTCATATATCTATGTGAATTTTATTGTCAACGTTTAAAAGTCAATCCTTCATATATATATATATATATATATATATTTAAGAATTTTTGTTTTTGAAGATCAAGGTCCCTAATTTGAATTAAGGATTTATTTTTAAATATATAAATGTACTAAGAACAAAGTTAATTTTACAATTATGATTAAAATCCCTAGTTTGAATTAAAGATTTGCTTTTAAATGTATAAAAGTTAAGATATGATTGTTGTGAAGAAGGATGATTAATGGTTAGTATAATTTCTATTAAAGGATAGTAATTATTTAGAATGAAAATTTTATGTAAGTATTATGTGTTTCCTTATCCGAGGTTGATGTAGAGCATTGTTAAAAAATAAAAAATAAAAAATAAATGACATTTTACTACGAATTGCGATATGGTTGCTACATTAGTAGGTGATGCATATAATGACATGGTAATGATGAAATGTAATTTGGAATACCTACCAAGGGGACAGTTGTAAGCAAATATGACGAAACGGTATATATTTTCTACTATAAATTAATTAGTGATGACTAGAACTAAGAGGAGATTTATTAGACGCATTACAAGAAACTTTTGTGCATGTTGCTTGAGATCGAAGGACCTTGTGAAAAGTAAAGGAAAGCATGAATCTACGATAGGACATTTTAAACTTTTCCTACATAACCACGATAACAAGACAAGTGGACGAATATATTGGTGGATTTATTAAATGACGAGAAAATGATAAATTTTGACTAACAAGACACCGAGATACTCAGATTGACGATACTTTAAGAGATTGTCGAGGGAGCGAAACAAAATTAAAATTTGAAAACGAGATATCAATGTGATCGGTATGATGAGCTGAACTGAATGACATGCATTTTGCATTATGACAAAAACATTTACGAAAAATCTGGACTATGAACTTGAAGTTCAACCATGGTATCGAAATGGTCAAATGAAGACAATGTTTCGTAAAAGGAAGTATGGAGACGATTAGCATAATAACCAAACGCATTGAAGCTAACCTTAGGTCATAATCAAACTTGATGAAACGACAACTAGCCCTCGAGATGGAACTCGATGAAGTTGAGAAAACACACATAGTGCGACTTGATGAGTCTATCGAAGTAGTCCTATGACAACGGAAATGATGAAATGAGGTAAGGGTGTGATAAGCTCATTGATTTAGACATGATGTTACTGAAGAAAGGACTAAGAGTTAAATTCTAATACGTTCGACTAAATCACTAATAGGGGTTTTTGGAAGTAACCTTATGGAAATTGGTTTTGGAATATTTGAGGGTCTCTCTCTTGATTTGCTAAAAATGTGACCATGTCTTACCCATCTTCGATAGACGGAATATGATGTTTACCTTCTCATCTTGGAGGGAAGGATGACCAAATGGATTTGGAGTCTTGCTTGATGGTGATTTGCTAACTAATGGGTGGCTATTATTGTAGTATAGCTTAATTTGGATATCATAGACTTTTGCAGATGACTAGAAGGTGTAGGAAATCTAGGTTGGGATCGAAAGTTATTGGAAGAATTAGTGGATTTACATTACTCGAAATTTTGATTGAGTTTCTGAAGATGTATTGGAACCATACTAGAAGATCTAGAAAACTAATGATTAGAACCACTGGTACTTATGGCCATGATTGTTTGAAAAAAATGGAAGAGAATGACAAGAAGACGAGAATGCGAAATTAAAGGCAAAAGTCCTAGCATCGAAAGTACGGGAACAAAAATTAACTTCGGGACGAAGTTCTATTTAAGAGGGGGTGTATGTAATGCCCCTAAATGACTGTGGACCTTAAGGGCACCTGCCGAGTGAACCGGTTGAACAACTTTGATAAGGTGGTCTCTTGAGCCTTGCTATGTCTTAAATGATTGAGCAAAACCTGAAGATGTGAATGACGACAATAATTGATAAATGAATTAAGGAATTAAATTCTATGTGTGGAGAGTGATAATTGATTGATTACATCTTGATTAATGATTAGACCTGATTGATCAAGTCAAAGTGCAGTAGGACAATTACAGTCCTAGCTCTGCGACTTGGGAGGACGCAACTGAGATGCGTCGTAGCTTTCCATTTTTTTTTTATTCTGAACTTCGGGATGAAGTTCTAATTAAGTAGGGGTGTATGTAGTGCCCCTAGACTTGTGTAGACATTGAGGGCACCTGCTGAGTGACCCGGCTGATTGAAACATTAATTAAATAACCTTTTGACCTTATTTTTTTGAGTATGTGTATCTGAACTGTTGAGGTAAATGAATAATTGCATATGTTAAACGATTAGCTATGACTATGGAAAATTATGTTGATGGATAATGCTTAACGACTAGCTGTATGGTGATTATGTATTTGGCAACAAAATGTATATTTGATAAGATGAATGAGCAGTTTGAATAAATCATAAATGTTTGACAATGCTAGAGTTAGAAACCAGATGATGATTGTTGAGAACAGTGCTACTAATAATTTGTTGCGAGAAGTGTGTGTAGAAACAAGTGAGACGGTTCACCAACGGACACACAAAGGAACATGGAGGGTCGTAGAGTACGGGTAAATCACACACAGGGGAAGCGACGACGATGTCAACTTCCGACAAGAATACCACGCATGAGCAGATAAGCATTGATCCGCTTGCTCAAGAGGAATGCGTGAGGACGTACGAGGTGGGCCACGACGGAGCTGGTCACGTACGAGTTGAGGGGCGCGCAGTGAGAACGGACTCACTCCTCAGCGCCATTAGTCCCTAGATAGCATGTAGATGGAGGATGGATGGTAACGATTCCTAAAATCCCTACAAGAGTTCCCGCAAGTCAAAACGAAAAGATGGTGGCAGAAGGGCCCAACGATGTGGTACCCTGTCGAGAACGAAAAGAATGGATGCAAGGACCCAACGAGGTGGTACCATGCCAAGGAATGGAAACCATGGATGATTGGACCCGACGAAGTGGTGCCATGTCAGGGGATTAAAAAAATTAAGGAACCAGGAGCCCAACGACGCAGCACCATGATCCTAGTGAGTTTGATTGTTAAATTAAACTGCATAAAAACTTAGGAGAATAACCCTAGATTATTACTTAGCAAATGCATAACAATAGCTTAGACATTTGCACATGAATAGTTATTTTGTTGAGCATTTAAAATAATAGAAATTATTATTTAGGAGCAAAATAGATTAGACACCTAGTCAACTAAAAGCTAGGAGTTGATTAAAATATCTGGGGGACAAACTAGAGCAAACTTAGGGATGTAGGTGCACTTCCCAGAGAAACTGACACTTGGATGGGTGAGTGTTTAAATTAAATAAATAATTAAAAATATTTATTTATGCATGAAGCGACATGTGTCGCAGGAGATTTCCCTTTATAAGGAAGGCTTAAGGAATGGGTAAGGGGCCCATAATTTGGATGATTGTCGTAATTTTCGAATGCCTCAAAGACTTGCTGCTATCTAAGGGTTTGGCTTAGAAATCCTGGTGGGAAGGGAAGCCCAAGCTGAATTTCTGAAATACTTGTGTGAGCTCTACGACCCAAAGCTCGGGGGAGGCCATGCGACTGAAAGCATGAGCCTATGGTTGGGTGGCGAAGCTAACGGTTGCTTCGCGTATGGTTAAACGAGCTTTGCTGGAGGGATCCTACGGAAGACGAAGGCGACAATGGACCAACCGGATCGGGTTGACAGGTTAAAGTTTTGCTTATTTTTGTTAAGTTATTCACGCTTTTTATTTTATTTTTCCAATAACTATGATGGCTAATTTGTTTGTATGAAGTTATTAAAGTTTCAGGTTCAGTTCAAGGGGACCCTAAAGGAGGGGTCCTACAAAGAAATCATGTAAACCTTCTAGAAGCTGTGATTTTAAAAAACGGGGGAAATAAGCTTTTCTTATTTTCAAACGCATGTGCAAACTATAGAAAGTCGTTATGACGTAGAATGAGCATACTTTGTTGATTCCATTTATGAAATAAAACACATTTTCTAAAAACTCGTGTTTTTTAAGAAATCATGTAAACCTTCTAGAAGCTGTGATTTTAAAAAACTTGGAAAGTAAGCTTTTCTTATTTCCGGACGCATGCGAAAACTATAGATAGTCGTTATGACGTAGAATGTGCATACTTTGCAGATTTCATTTATGAAATAAAAAACATTTCCTAAAAACTCATGTTTTTTACGAAATCATGTAAACCTTCTAGAAGCTGTGATTTTAAAAAACGGTGGAAGTAAGCTTTTCTTATTTCCAAACGCATGCGCAAACTATAGAAAGTCATTATGACGTAGAATGTGCATACTTTGTAGATTCCATTTATGAAATAAAACACATTTTCTAAAAACTTGTTTTTTTTACGAAATCATGTAAACCTTCTAGAAGCTGTGATTTTAAAAAACGGGGGAAGTAAACTTTTCTTATTTCCGGACGAATGCGCAAACTATAGAAAGTCGTTATGACGGAGAATGTGCATACGTTGTTGATTCCATTTATGAAATAAAACACATTTTCTAAAAACTCATTTTTTTTACGAAATCATGTAAACCTTCTAGAAGCTGCGATTTTAAAAAACGGGGGAAGTAAACTTTTCTTATTTCTGGACGAATTCGCAAACTATAGAATTTCGTTATGACTTAGAATGTGCATAATTTGTTGATTCCATTTATGAAATAAAACACATTTTCTAAAAACTCTTGTTTTTTAAGAAATCATGTAAACCTTCTAGAAGCTGTGATTTTAAAAAACGGTGGAAGTAAGCTTTTCTTATTTCCGGACGCATGCGCAAACTATAGAAAGTCATTATGATGTAGAATGTTCATACTTTGTAGATTACATTTATGAAATAAAACACATTTTCTAAAAACTCGTGTTTTTTAAGAAATCATGTAAACCTTCTAGAAGCTGTGATTTTAAAAAACAGTGGAAGTAAGCTTTTCTTATTTCTGGACGCATGCGAAAACTATAGAAAGTCATTATGAGGTAGAATGTGCATACTTTGTTGATTCCATTTATGAAATAAAACACATTTTCTAAAAACTCATTTTTTTTATGAAATCATGTAAACCTTCTAGAAGCTTTGATTTTAAAAAACGGGGGAAGTAAGCTTTTCTTATTTCCGGATGCATGCGCAAACTATAGAAAGTCATTATGACGTAGAATGTGCATACTTTGTAGATTCCATTTATGAAATAAAGCACATTTTCTAAAAACTCTTTTTTTTTACGAAATCATGTAAACCTTCTAGAAGCTGTGATTTTAAAAAATGGGGGAAGTAAGCTTTTCTTATTTCCGAACGAATGCTCAAACTATAGAAAGTCGTTATGACATAGAATGTGCATACTTTGTTGATTCCATTTATGAAATAAAACACATTTTCTAAAAACTCGTGTTTTTTAAGAAATCATGTAAACCTTCTAGAAGCTGTGATTTTAAAAAACGGGGGAAGTAAGCTTTTCTTATTTTCAAACGCATGTGCAAACTATAGAAAGTCGTTATGACGTAGAATGACCATACTTTGTTGATTCCATTTATGAAATAAAACACATTTTCTAAAAACTCGTGTTTTTTAAGAAATCATGTAAACCTTCTAGAAGATGTGATTTTAAATAACTTGGGAAGTAAGCTTTTCTTATTTCTGGATGCATGCGAAAACTATAGATAGTCGTTATGACGTAGAATGTGCATACTTTGCATATTTCATTTATGAAATAAAACACATTTCCTAAAAACTCATGTTTTTTACGAAATCATGTAAACCTTCTAGAAGCTGTGATTTTAAAAAATGGTGGAAGTAAGCTTTTCTTATTTCCAAACGCATGCGCAAACTATAGAAAGTCATTATGACATAGAATGTGCATACTTTGTAGATTCCATTTATGAAATAAAACACATTTTCTAAAAACTCGTGTTTTTTACGAAATCATGTAAACCTTCTAGAAGCTGTTATTTCAAAAAACGGTGGAAGTAAGCTTTTCTTATTTCCGGCCGCATGCGCAAACTATAGAAAGTCGTTATGACGTAGAATGTGCATACTTTGTAGATTCCGTTTATGAAATAAAACACATTTTCTAAAAACTCGTGTTTTTTAAGAAATCATGTAAACCTTCTAGAAGCTGTGATTTTAAAAAACGTGGGAAGTAAGCTTTCCTTATTTCCGGACGCATGCGCAAACTATAGAAAGTCGTTATGATGTAGAATGTGCATAATTTGTAGATTCCATTTATGAAATAAAGCACATTTTCTAAAAACTCGTGTTTTTTACGAAATCATGAAAACCTTCTAGAAGCTCTGATTTTAAAAAACGGTGGAAGTAAGCTTTTCTTATTTCCGGACGGATGCGCAAACTATAGAAAGTCATTATGACGTAGAATATGCATACTTTGTAGATTCCATTTATGAAATAAAGCACATTTTCTAAAAACTCATGTTTTTTACGATATCATGTAAACCTTCTAGAAGCTGTGATTTTAAAAAACGGTGGAAGTAAGCTTTTCTTATTTCCGGACGTATGCACAAACTATAGAAAGCCGTTATGACGTAGAATGTGCATACTTTGTTGATTCCATTTGTGAAATAAAACACATTTTCTAAAAACTCGTGTTTTTTAAGAAATCATGTAAACCTTCTAGAAGCTGTGATTTTAAAAAACGGGGGAAGTAAGCTTTTCTTATTTTTAAAAGCATGTGCAAACTATAGAAAGTCGTTATGACGTAGAATGTGCATACTTTGTTGATTCCATTTATGAAATAAAACACATTTTCTAAAAACTCGTGTTTTTTAAGAAATCATGTAAAACTTCTAGAAGCTGTTATTTCAAAAAACGATGGAAGTAAGCTTTTCTTATTTCCGGCCGCATGCGCAAACTATAGAAAGTCGTTATGACGTAGAATGTGCATACTTTGTAGATTCCATTTATGAAATAAAACACATTTTCTAAAAAGTCTTGTTTTTTACGAAATCATGTAAACCTTCTAGAAGCTGTGATTTTAAAAAACGGTGGAAGTAAGATTTTCTTATTTCCGGACGAATGTGCAAACTATGGAAAGTCGTTATGACGTAGAATGTGCATACTTTGCTGATTCCATTTATGAAATAAAACACATTTTCTAAAAACTCGTGTTTTTTAAGAAATCATGTAAACCTTCTAGAAGCTGTGATTTTAAAAAACGGTGGAAGTAAGCTTTTCTTATTTCCGGATGCATGCGCAAACTATAGAAAGTCGTTATGACGTAGAATGTGCATACTTTTTTGATTCCATTTATGAAATAAAACACATTTTCTAAAAACTCGTGTTTTTTAAGAAATCACGTAAACCTTCTAGAAGCTGTGATTTTAAAGAACGGGGGAAGTAAGCTTTTCTTATTTCCAAACGCATGCGCAAACTATATAAAGTCGTTATGACGTAGAATGTGCATACTTTGTTGATTCCATTTATGAAATAAAACACATTTTCTAAAAACTCATGTTTTTTAAGAAATCATGTAAACCTTCTAGAAGCTGTGATTTTAAAAAACGTGGGAAGTAAGCTTTCCTTGTTTCCGGACGCATGCGCAAACTATAGAAAGTCGTTATGATGTAGAATGTGCATAATTTGTGGATTCCATTTATGAAATAAAGCACATTTTCTAAAAACTCGTGTTTTTTACGAAATCATGAAAACCTTCTAGAAGCTCTGATTTTAAAAAATGGTGGAAGTAAGCTTTTCTTATTTCCGGACGGATGCGCAAACTATAGAAAGTCATTATGACGTAGAATATGCATACTTTGTAGATTCCATTTATGAAATAAAGCACATTTTCTAAAAACTCATGTTTTTTACGATATCATGTAAACCTTCTAGAAGCTGTGATTTTAAAAAACGGTGGAAGTAAGCTTTTCTTATTTCCGGACGTATGCGCAAACTATAGAAAGTCGTTATGACGTAGAATGTGCATACTTTGTTGATTCCATTTGTGAAATAAAACACATTTTCTAAAAACTCGTGTTTTTTAAGAAATCATGTAAACCTTCTAGAAGCTGTGATTTTAAAAAACGGGGGAAGTAAGTTTTTCTTATTTCCGGACGCATGCGCAAACAATAGAAAGTCGTTATGACGTAGAATGTGCATACTTTGTAGATTCCATTTATGAAATAAAACACATTTTCTAAAAACTCGTGTTTTTTACGAAATCATGTAAACCTTCTAGAAGCTGTGATTTTAAAAAATGGGGGAAGCAAGCTTTTCTTATTTCCGGATGCATGCGCAAACTATAGAAAGTCGTTATGACGAAGAATGTGCATACTTTGTTGATTCCATTTATGAAATAAAACACATATTCTAAAAACTCGTGTGTTTTAACAAATCATGTAAACCTTCTAGAAGCTGTGATTTTAAAAAGCGGGGTAAGTAATCTTTTCTTATTTACAAACGCATGCGCAAACTATAGAAAGTTGTTATGACGTAGAATGTGCATACTTTGTTGATTCCATTTATCAAATAAAACACATTTTCTAAAAACTCGTGTTTTTTAAGAAATCATGTAAACCTTCTAGAAACTGTGATTTTAAAAAACGGGGGAAGTAAGCTTTTCTTATTTCCGGACGCATGCGCAAACTATACAAAGTCGTTATGACGTAGAATGCACATACTTTGTAGATTACATTTATGAAATAAAACACATTTTCTAAAAACTCGTGTTTTTTACGAAATCATGTAAACCTTCTAGAAGCTGTGATTTTAAAAAACGGTGGAAGTAAGCTTTTCTTATTTCCAAACGCATGCAAAAACTATAGAAAGTCATTATGACGTAGAATGTGCATACTTTGTAGATTCCATTGATGAAATAAAACACATTTTCTAAAAACTCGTGTTTTTTACGAAATCATGTAAACCTTCTAGAAGCTGTGATTTTAAAAAATGGTGGAAGTAAGCTTTTCTTATTTCCGGACGCATGCGCAAACTATAGAAAGTCGTTATGACGTAGAATGTGCATACTTTGTTGATTCCATTTATGAAATAAAACACATTTTCTAAAAACTCTTGTTTTTTAAGAAATCATGTAAACCTTCTAGAAGCTGTGATTTTAAAAAAAGGGGGAAGTAAGCTTTTCTTATTTCCGGATGCATATGCAAACTATAGAGAGTCGTTATGACGTAGAATGTGCATACTTTGTAGATTACATTTATGAAATAAAACACATTTTCTAAAAACTCGTGTTTTTTAAGAAATCATGTAAACCTTCTAGAAGCTGTGATTTTAAAAAACGGTGGAAGTAAGCTTTTCTTATTTCCGGACGCATGCGAAAACTATAGAAAGTCGTTGTGATGTAGAATGTGCATACTTTGTTGATTGAATTTATGAAATAAAACACATTTTCTAAAAACTCATGTTTTTTAAGAAATCATGTAAACCTTCTAGAAGCTGTGATTTTACAAAGCGGGGGAAGTAAGCTTTTCTTATTTCCAAATGCATGCGCAAACTATAGAAAGTCATTATGACTTAGAATGTGCATACTTTGTAGATTCCATTTATGAAATAAAACACATTTTCTAAAAACTCATGTTTTTTAAGAAATCATGTAAACCTTCTACAAGCTGTGATTTTAAAAAACGGGGGAAGTAAGCTTTTTTATTTCTGGACGCATGCGCAAACAATAGAAAGTCGTTATGACGTAGAATGTGCATACTTTGTAGATTCCATTTATGAAATAAAACACATTTTCTAAAAACTCGTGTTTTGTAAGAAATCATGTAAACCTTCTAGAAGCTGTGATTTTAAAAAACGGGGGAAGTACGCTTTTTTATTTCCGGACGCATGCGCAAACAATAGAAATTCGTTATGACGTAGAATGTGCATACGTTGTTGATTCCATTTATGAAATAAAACACATTTTCTAAAAACTCGTTTTTTTTACGAAATCATGTAAACCTTCTAGAAGCTGTGATTTTAAAAAACGGGGGAAGTAAATTTTTCTTATTTCCGGACGAATTCGCAAACTATAGAATGTCGTTATGACTTAGAATGTGCATAATTTGTTGATTCCATTTATGAAATAATACACATTTTCTAAAAACTCGTGTTTTTTAAGAAATCATGTAAACCTTCTAGAAACTGTGATTTTAAAAAACAGTGGAACTAAGCTTTTCTTATTTCCGGACGCATGCGCAAACTATAGAAAGTCGTTATGATGTAGAATGTGCATACTTTGTAGATTACATTTATGAAATAAAACACATTTTCTAAAAACTCGTGTTTTTTAAGAAATTATGTAAACCTTCTAGAAGCTATGATTTTAAAAAACGGTGGAAGTAAGCTTCTCTTATTTCCGGACGCATGCGAAAACTATAGAAAGTCGTTATGAGGTAGAATGTGCATACTTTGTTGATTCCATTTATGAAATAAAACACATTTTCTAAAAACTCGTTTTTTTTACGAAATCATGTAAACCTTCTAGAAGCTGTGATTTTAAAAAACGGGGGAAGTAAGCTTTTCTTATTTCCGAACGAATGCTCAAACTATAGAAAGTCGTTATGACCTAGAATGTGCATACTTTGTTGATTCCATTTATGAAATAAAACACATTTTCTAAAAACTCGTGTTTTTTAAGAAATCATGTAAACCTTCTAGAAGCTGTGATTTTAAAAAACGGGGGAAGTAAGCTTTTCTTATTTTTAAAAGCATGTGCAAACTATAGAAAGTCGTTATGACGTAGAATGTGCATACTTTGTTGATTCCATTTATGAAATAAAACACATTTTCTAAAAAGTCGTGTTTTTTAAGAAATCATGTAAACCTTCTTGAAGCTGTGATTTTAAAAAACTTGGGAAGTAAGATTTTCTTATTTCCAGACGCATGCGAAAACTATAGATAGTCGTTATGACGTAGAATGTGCATAGTTTGCAGATTTCTTTTATGAAATAAAACACATTTCCTAAAAACTCATGTTTTTTACGAAATCATGTAAACCTTCTAGAAGCTGTGATTTTAAAAAACGGTGGAAGTAAGCTTTTCTTATTTCCAAACGCATGCGCAAACTATAGAAAGTCATTATGACGTAGAATGTGCATACTTTGTAGATTCCATTTATGAAATAAAACATATTTTCTAAAAACTCGTGTTTTTTACGAAATCATGTAAACCTTCTAGAAGCTGTGATTTAAAAAAACAGTGGAAGTAAGCTTTTCTTATTTCCGGCCGCATGCGTAAACTATAGAAAGTCGTTATGACGTAGAATGTGCATACTTTGTAGATTCCATTTATGAAATAAAACACATTTTCTAAAAAGTCTTGTTATTTACGAAATCATGTAAACCTTCTAGAAGCTGTGATTTTAAAAAACGGTGGAAGTAAGATTTTCTTATTTCCGGACGAATGCACAAACTATGGAAAGTCGTTATGACGTAGAATGTGCATACTTTGTTGATTCCATTTATGAAATAAAACACATTTTCTAAAAACTCATGTTTTTTAAGAAATCATGTAAACCTTCTAGAAGCTGTGATTTTAAAAAACGTGGGAAGTAAGCTTTCCTTATTTCCGGACACATGCGCATACTATAGAAAGTCGTTATGATGTAGAATGTGCATAATTTGTAGATTCCATTTATGAAATAAAGCACATTTTCTAAAAACTCGTGTTTTTTAAGAAATCATGTAAACCTTCTAGAAGCTGTGATTTTAAAAAACGGGGGAAGTAAGCTTTTCTTATTTCCGGACGCATGCGCAAACAATAGAAAGTCGTTATGACGTAGAATGTGCATACTTTGTAGATTCCATTTATGAAATAAAACACATTTTCTAAAAACTCGTGTTTTTTACGAAATCATGTAAACCTTCTAGAAGCTGTGATTTTAAAAAATGGGGGAAGTAAGCTTTTCTTATTTCCAGACGCATGCGCAAACAATAGAAAGTTGTTATGACGTAGAATGTGCATACTTTGTAGATTCCATTTATGAAATAAAACCCATTTTCTAAAAACTCGTGTTTATTATGAAATCATGTAAACCTTCTAGAAGCTGTGATTTTAAAAAACGGTGGAAGTAAGTTTTTCTTATTTCCGGACGCATGCGCAAACTATAGAAAGTCGTTAGGACGAAGAATGTGCATACTTTGTTGATTCCATTTATTAAATAAAACACATATTCTAAAAACTCGTGTGTTTTAACAAATCATGTAAACCTTCTAGAAGCTGTGATTTTAAAAAGTGGGGGAAGTAAGCTTTTCTTATTTCCAAACGCATGCGCAAACTATAGAAAGTCGTTATGACGTAGAATGTGCATACTTTGTTGATTCCATTTATGAAATAAAACACATTTTCTAAAAACTCGTGTTTTTTACGAAATCATGGAAACGCTCTAGAAGCTATGATTTTAAAAAACGGGGGAAGTAAGCTTTTCTTATTTCCGGACGCATGCACAAACTATAGAAAGTTGTTATGACTTAGAATGTGCATACGTTGTAGATTACATTTATGAAATAAAACATATTTTCTAAAAACTCGTGTTTTTTAAGAAATCATGTAAACCTTCTAGAAGCTGTTTTTTTTAAAAACGATGGAAGTAAGCTTTTCTTATTTCCGGACGCATGCGAAAACCATAGAAAGTCGTTATGATGTAGAATGTGCATACTTTGTTGATTCCATTTATGAAATAAAACAAATTTTCTAAAAACTCGTTTTTTTTACGAAATCATGTAAACCTTCTAGAAGCTGTTATTTTAAAAAACGGGGGAAGTAAGCTTTTCTTATTTCCAGACGAATGCGCAAACTATAGAAAGACGTTATGTCGTAGAATGTGCATACTTTATTGATTCCATTTAAGAAATAAAACAATTTTTTCTAAAAACTCGTGTTTTTTACGAAATCATGTAAACCTTCTAGTAGCCGTGATTTTAAAAAACCGGGGAAGTAAGCTTTTCTTATTTCCAAACACGTGCGGAAACTATAGAAAGTCGTTATGACGTAGAATGTGCATACTTTGTAGATTACATTTATGAAATAAAAACACATTTTCTAAAAACTCGTGTTTTTTATGAAATCATGTAAACCTTCTAGAAGCTGGGATTTTAAAAAACGGGGGAAGTAAGCTTTTCTTATTTCCGGACGCATGCGCAAACTATAGAAAGACGTTATGATGTAGAATGTGCATACTTTGTTGATTCCATTTTTGAAATAAAACACATTTTCTAAAAACTCGTGTTTTTTAAGAAATCGTGTAAACCTTCTAGAAGCTGTGATTTTCAAAAACGGTGGATGTAAGCTTTTCTTATTTCCGGACGAATGTGCAAACTATAGAAAGTCATTATGACGTAGAATGTGCATACTTTATAGATTCCATTGATGAAATAAAACACATTTTCTAAAAACTCGTGTTTTTTACGAAATCATGAAAACCTTCTAGAAGCTCTGATTTTAAAGAACGGTGGAAGTAAGCTTTTCTTATTTCCGGACGAATGCGCAAACTATAGAAAGTCATTATGACGTAGAATGTGCATACTTTGTAGATTCCATTTATGAAATAAAGCACATTTTCCAAAAACTCATGTTTTTTACGAAATCATGTAAACCTTCTAGAAGCTGTGATTTTAAAAAACGGTGGAAGTAAGCTTTTCTTATTTCCGGACGTATGCGCAAACTATAGAAAGTCGTTATGACGTAGAATGTGCATACTTTGTTGATTCCATTTATGAAATAAAACACATTTTCTAAAAACTCGTGTTTTTTAAGAAATCATGTAAACCTTCTAGAAGCTGTGATTTTAAAAAACGGGGGAAGTAAGCTTTTCTTATTTCCGGACGCATGCGCAAACTATAGAAAGTCGTTATGACGTAGAATGTGCATACTTTGTAGATTCCATTTATGAAATAAAACACATTTTCTAAAAACTCGTGTTTTTTACGAAATCATGTAAACCTTCTAGAAGCTGTGATTTTAAAAAATGGGGGAAGTAAGCTTTTCTTATTTCCGGACGCATGCGCAAACAATAGAAATTCGTTATGACGTAGAATGTGCATACTTTGTAGATTCCATTTATGAAATAAAACCCATTTTCTAAAAACTCGTGTTTATTATGAAATCATGCAAACCTTCTAGAAGCTGTGATTTTAAAAAATGCTGGAAGTAAGTTTTTCTTATTTCCGGACGCATGCGCAAACTATAGAAAGTCGTTATGATGAAGAATGTGCATACTTTGTTGATTCCATTTATTGAATAAAACACATATTCTAAAAACTCGTGTGTTTTAACAAATCATGTAAACCTTCTAGAAGCTGTGATTTTAAAAAGCGGGGGAAGTAAGCTTTTCTTATTTCCAAACGTATGCGCAAACTATAGAAAGTCGTTATGACGTAGAATGTGCATACTTTGTTGATTCCATTTATGAAATAAAACACATTTTCTAAAAACTCGTGTTTTTTACGAAATCATGTAAACCTTCTAGAAGCTGTGATTTTAAAAAACGGGGGAAGTAAGCTTTTCTTATTTCCAAACGCATGCGCAAACTATAGAATGTCATTATGACGTAGAATGTGCATACTTTGTTGATTCCATTTATGAAATAAAACACATTTTCTAAAAACTCGTGTTTTTTAAGAAATCATGTAAACCTTCTAGAAGCCGGGATTTTAAAAAACGGGGGAAGTAAACTTTTCTTATTTCCGGACGCATGCGCAAACTATAGAAAGTCGTTATGATGTAGAATGTGCATACTTTGTTGATTCCATTTTTGAAATAAAACACATTTTCTAAAAACTCGTGTTTTTTAAGAAATCATGTAAACCTTCTAGAAGCTGTGATTTTAAAAAACGGTGGAAGTAAGCTTTTCTTATTTCCGGACGAATGTGCAAACTATAGAAAGTCGTTATGACGTAGAATGTGCATACTTTGTAGATTCCATTGATGAAATAAAACAAATTTTCTAAAAACTCGTGTTTTTTACGAAATCATGAAAACCTTCTAGAAGCTCTGATTTTAAAAAACGGTGGAAGTAAGCTTTTCTTATTTCCGAACGAATGCGCAAACTATAGAAAGTCATTATGACGTAGAATGTGCATACTTTGTAGATTCCATTTATGAAATAAAGCACATTTTCTAAAAACTCATGTTTTTTACGAAATCATGTAAACCTTCTAGAAGCTGTGATTTTAAAAAACGGTGGAAGTAAGCTTTTCTTATTTCCGGACGTATGCACAAACTATAGAAAGTCGTTATGACGTAGAATGTGCATACTTTGTTGATTCCATTTATGAAATAAAACACATTTTCTAAAAACTCGTGTTTTTTAAGAAATCATGTAAACCTTCTAGAAGCTGTGATTTTAAAAAACGGGGGAAGTAAGCTTTTCTTATTTCCAGACGCATGCGCAAACTATAGAAAGTCGTTATGACGTAGAATGTGCATACTTTGTAGATTCCATTTATGAAATAAAACACATTTTCTAAAAACTCGTGTTTTTTACGAAATCATGTAAACCTTCTAGAAGCTGTGATTTTAAAAAATGGGGGAAGTAAGCTTTTCTTATTTCCGGACGCATGCGCAAATAATAGAAAGATGTTATGACGTAGAATGTGCATACTTTGTAGATTCCATTTCTGAAATAAAACCCATTTTCTAAAAACTCGTGTTTATTATGAAATCATGTAAACCTTCTAGAAGCTGTGATTTTAAAAAATGCTGGAAGTAAGTTTTTCTTATTTCCGGACGCATGCGCAAACTATAGAAAGTCGTTATGACGAAGAATGTGCATACTTTGTTGATTCCATTTATTGAATAAAACACATATTCTAAAAAGTCGTGTGTTTTAACAAATCATGTAAACCTTCTAGAAGCTGTGATTTTAAAAAGCGGGGGAAGTAAGCCTTTAAAACGTATGCGCAAACTATAGAAAGTCGTTATGACGTAGAATGTGCATACTTTGTTGATTCCATTTATGAAATAAAACACATTTTCTAAAAACTCGTGTTTTTTACGAAATCATGTAAACCCTCTTGAATCTGTGATTTTAAAAAACGGGGGAAGTAAGCTTTTCTTATTTCCGGACGCATGCACAAACTATAGAAAGTTGTTATGACTTAGAATGTGCATACTTTGTATATTACATTTATGAAATAAAACACATTTTCTAAAAACTCGTGTTTTTTAAGAAATCATGTAAACCTTCTAGAAGCTGTGATTTTAAAAAACGATGGAAGTAAGCTTTTCTTATTTCCGGACGCATGCGAAAACTATAGAAAGTCGTTATGATGTAGAATGTGCATACTTTGTTGATTCCATTTATGAAATAAAACACATTTTCTAAAAACTCGTTTTTTTTTACGATATCATGTAAACCTTCTAGAAGCTGTGATTTTAAAAAACGGGGGAAGCAAGCTTTTCTTATTTCCAGACGAATGCGCAAACTATAGAAAGACGTTATGACGTAGAATGTGCATACTTTATTGATTCCATTTATGAAATAAAACACTTTTTTCTAAAAACTCGTGTTTTTTACGAAATCATGTAAACCTTCTAGAAGCCGTGATTTTAAAAAAACGGGGAAGTAAGCTTTTCTTATTTCCAAACGCAGGCGCAAACTATACTAAGTCGTTATGACGTAGAATGTGCATACTTTGTAGATTACATTTATGAAATAAAACACATTTTCTAAAAACTCGTGTTTTTTATGAAATCATGTAAACCTTCTAGAAGCTGTGATTTCAAAAAACGGTGGAAGTAAGCTTTTCTTATTTCCGGACACATGCGCAAACAATAGAAAGTCGTTATGACGTAGAATGTGCATACTTTGTAGATTCCATTTATGAAATAAAACACATTTTCTAAAAACTCATGTTTTTTACGAAATCATGTAAAGCTTCTAGAAGCTGTGATTTTAAAAAATGGGGGAAGTAAGTTTTTCTTATTTCCGGACGCATGCGCAAACTATACAAAGTCGTTATGACGTAGAATGCACATACTTTGTAGATTACATTTATGAAATAAAAACACATTTTCTAAAAACTCGTGTTTTTTACGAAATCATGTAAACCTTCTAGAAGCTGTGATTTTAAAAAATGGTCGAAGTGAGTTTTTCTTATTTCCAAACGCTTGCGCAAACTATACAAAGTCATTATGACTTAGAATGTGCATACTTTGTAAATTCCATTTATGAAAACACATTTTCTAAAAACTCGTGTTTTTTAAGAAATCATGTAAACCTTCTAGAAGCTGTGATTTTAAAAAACGGTGGAAGTAAGCTTTTCTTATTTCCGGACGCATGCAAAAACTATAGAAAGTCGTTGTGATGTAGAATGTGCATACTTTGTTGATTGCATTTATGAAATAAAACACATTTTCTAAAAACTTGTGTTTTTTAAGAAATCATGTAAACCTTCTAGACGCTGTGATTTTAAGAAACGGGGGGGAGTAAGCTTTTCTTATTTCCAAACGCATGTGCAAACTATAGAAAGTTGTTATGACGTAGAATGTGCATACTTTGTTGATTCCATTTATGCAATAAAACACATTTTCTAAAAAATCGTGTTTTTTAAGAAATCATGTAAACCTTCTAGAAGCTGTGATTTTAAAAAACGGGGGGAGTAAGCTTTTCTTATTTCCAAATGCATGCGCAAACTATAGAAAGTCGTTATGACGTAGAATGTGCATACTTTGTTGAATCCATTTATGAAATAAAACACATTTTCTAAAAACTCGTGTTTTTTATGAAATCATGTAAACCTTTTAGAAGCAGTGATTTTAAAAAACGGTGGAAGTAAGCTTTTCTTATTTCCAGACGAATGCGCAAACTTTAGAAAGTCGTTATGACGTAGAATGTGCATACTTTGTTGATTAGATATATGAAATAAAACACATTTTCTAAAAACTTGTGTTTTTTACGAAATCATGTAAACCTTCTAGAAGCTGTGATTTTAAAAAACGGTGGAAGTAAGCTTTTCTTATTTCCGGATGAATGCGCAAACTATAGAAAGTCGTTGTGACGTACAATGTGCATACGTTGTTGATTCCATTTATGAAATAAAACACAGTTTCTAAAAACTCATTTTTTTTACGAAATCATGTAAACCTTCTAGAAGCCGTGATTTAAAAAAACGGGGGAAGTAAGCTTTTCTTATTTCCAAACGCATGCGCAAACTATAGAAATTCGTTATGATGTAAAATGTGCATTCTATGTTGATTCCATTTATTAAATAAAACACATTTTCTAAAAACTCGTGTTTTCTAAGAAATCATGTAAACCTTCTAGAAGCTGTGATTTTAAAAAACGGGGGAAGTAAACTTTTCTTATTTCCGGACGAATGCGCAAACTATAGAATGTAATTATGACTTAGAATGTGCATACTTTGTTGATTCCATTTATGAAATAAAACACATTTTCTAAAAACTCGTGTTTTTTACGAAATCATGTAAACCTTATAGAAGATGTGATTTTAAAAAACGGTGGAAGTAAGCTTTTCTTATTTCCGGACGCATGCGCAAAATATAGAAAGTCGTTATGACATAGATTTTGCATACTTTGTTGATTCCATTTATGAAATAAAGCACATTTTCTAGAAACTCGTGTTTTTTACGAAATCATGTAAACCTTATAGAAGCTGTGATTTTAAAAAAACGGTGGAAGTAAGCTTTTCTTATTTCCGGACGTATGCACAAACTATAGAAAGTCGTTATGACGTAGAATGTGCATACTTTGTTGATTCCATTTATGAAATAAAACACATTTTCTAAAAACTCGTGTTTTTTAAGAAATCATGTAAACCTTCTAGAAGCTGTGATTTTAAAAAACGGGGGAAGTAAGCTTTTATTATTTCCAGACGCATGCGCAAACTATAGAAAGTCGTTATGACGTAGAATGTGCATACTTTGTAGATTCCATTTATGAAATAAAACACATTTTCTAAAAACTCGTGTTTTTTAAGAAATCATGTAAACCTTCTAGAAGCTGTGATTTTAAAAAATGGGGGAAGTAAGCTTTTCTCATTTCCAGATGCATGCGCAAACTATAGAAAGTCGTTAAGACGTAGAATGTGCATACCTTGTTGATTCCATTTATGAAATAAAACACATTTTCTAAAAACTCGTGTTTTTTAACAAATCATGTAAACCTTCTAGAAGCTGTGATTTAAAAAAACGGTGGAAGGAAGCTTTTCTTATTTCCGGACGCATGCGCAAACTATAGAAAGTCGTTATGACATAGAATCTGCATACTTTGTTGATTCCATTTATGAAATAAAACACATTTTCTAAAAACTTGTGTTTTTTAAGAAATCATGTAAACCTTATAGAAGCTGTGATTTTAAAAAACGGTGGAAGTAAGCTTTTCTTATTTCCGGACGAATGCGCAAACTTTAGAAAGTCGTTATGACGTAGAATGTGCATACTTTGTTGATTCCATATATGAAATAAAACACATTTTCTAAAAACTTGTGTTTTTTACGAAATCATGTAAACCTTCTAGAAGCTGTGATTTTAAAAAACGGGGAAGTAAGCTTTTCTTATTTCCGGACGCATGCGCAAACTATATAAAATCGTTATGACGTAGAACGTGCATACTTTGTAGATTCCATTAATGAAATAAAACACATTTTCTAAAAACTCTTGTTTTTTACGAAATCATGTAAACCCTTTAGAAGCTGTGATTTTAAAAAATGGTGGAAGTAAGCTTTTCTTATTTCCGGACGCATGCGCAAACTATAGAAGGTCGTTATGATGTAGAATGTGCATACTTTGTAGATTCCATTTATGAAATAAAACACATTTTCTAAAAACTCATGTTTTTTAAGAAACCATCTAAACCTTCTAGAAGCTGTGATTTTAAAAAACGGGGGAAGTAAGCTTTTCTTATTTCCAAACGCATGCGCAAACTAAAGAAAGTCGTTATGACATAGAATGTGCATACTTTGTTGATTCCATTTATGAAATAAAACACATTTTCTAAAAACTCGTGTTTTTTAAGAAATCATGTAAACCTTCTGAAAGCTGTGATTTTAAAAAACGGTGGAAGTAAGCTTTTCTTATTTCCGGATGATTACGCAAACTATAGAAAGTTTTTATGACGTAGAATGTGCATACTTTGTAGATTCAATTTATGAAATAAAACACATTTTCTAAAAACTCATTTTTTTATGAAATCATGTAAACCTTCTAGAAGCTGTGATTTTAAAAAACGGTGGAAGTAAGCTTTTCTTATTTCCGGACGCATGCGCAAACTATAGTAAGTCGTTATGATGTAGAATGTGCATACTTTGTTGATTCCATATATGAAATAAAACACATTTTCTAAAAACTTGTGTTTTTTACGAAATCATGTAAACCTTCTAGAAGCTGTGATTTTAAAAAACGGGGAAGTAAGCTTTTCTTATTTCCGGACGCATGCGCAAACTATAGAAAATCGTTATGACGTAGAACGTGCATACTTTGTAGATTCCATTAATGAAATAAAACACATTTTCTAAAAACTCTTGTTTTTTACGAAATCATGTAAACCCTTTAGAAGCTGTGATTTTAAAAAACGGTGGAAGTAAGCTTTTCTTATTTCCGGACGCATGCGCAAACTATAGAAAGTCGTTATGACGTAGAATGTGCATACTTTGTAGATTCCATTTATGAAATAATACACATTTTCTAAAAACTCGTGTTTTTTAAGAAATCATGTAAACCTTCTAGAAGCTGTGATTTTAAAAAACGGTGGAAGTAAGCTTTTCTTATTTCCGGACGAATGTGCAAACTATAGAAAGTCGTTATGATGTAGAATGTGCATACTTTGTAGATTCCATTTATGAAATAAAACACATTTTCTAAAAACTCATGTTTTTTAAGAAACCATGTAAACCTTCTAGAAGCTGTGATTTTAAAAAACGGGGGAAGTAATCTTTTCTTATTTCCAAACGCATGCGCAAACTAAAGAAAGTCGTTATGACGTAGAATGTGCATACTTTGGTGATTCCATTTATGAAATAAAACACACTTTCTAAAAACTCGTGTTTTTTAAGAAATCATGTAAACCTTCTAGAAGCTGGGATTTTAAAAAACGGTGGAAGTAAGCTTTTCTTATTTCCGGACGATTACGCAAACTATAGAAAGTCGTTATGACGTAGAATGTGCATACTTTGTAGATTCAATTTATTAAATAAAACACATTTTCTAAAAAACTCGTGTTTTTTAAGAAATCATGTAAACCTTCTAGAAGCTGTGATTTTAAAAAACGGGGGAAGTAAGCTTTTCTTATTTCGAAACGCATGCGCAAACTATAGAAAGTCGTTATGACGTAGAATGTGCATACTTTGTTGATTCCATTTATGAAATAAAACACATTTTCCAAAAACTCATGTTTTTTAAGAAATCATGTAAACCTTCTAGAAGCTGTGATTTAAAAAAACGGGGTAAGTAAGCTTTTATTATTTCAAAACGCTTGCGCAAAATATAGAAAGTCGTTATGACGTAGAATGTGCATACTTTTTTTATTCCATTTATGAAATAAAACACATTTTCTAAAAACTCGTGCTTTTTAAGAAATCATGTAAACCTTCTAGAAGCTGTGATTTTAAAAAACGGGGGAAGTAAGCTTTTCTTATTTCCGGACGCATGCGCAAACTTTAGAAAGTCGTTATGACGTAGAATGTGCATACTTTGTTGATTCCATTTATGAAATAAAACACATTTTCTAAAAACTCATTTTTTTTAAGAAATCATGTAAACCTTCTAGAAGCTGTGATTTTAAAAAACGGTGGAAGTAAGTTTTTCTTATTTCCGGATGCATGCGCAAACTATAGTAAATCGTTCTGAGGTAGGATGTGCATACTTTGTTGATTCCATTTATGAAATAAAACACATTTCTAAAAACTCGTGTTTTTTAAGAAATCATGTAAACCTTCTAGAAGCTGTGATTTTAAAAAACGGGGGAAGTAAGCTTTTCTTATTTCCAAACGCATGCGCAAACTATAGAAAGTCGTTAAGACGTAGAATGTGCATACTTTGTAGATTCCATTTATGAAATAAAACACATTTTCTAAAAACTCGTGTTTTTTAAGAAATCATGTAAACCTTCTAGAAGCTGTGATTTTAAAAAACGGGGGAAGTAAGCTTTTCTTATTTCCGGACACATGCGCAAACTATAGAAAGTCATTATGACGTAGAATGTGCATACTTTGTAGATTCCATTTATGAAATAAAACACATTCTCTAAAAACTCGTGTTTTTTACGAAATCATGTAAACCTTATAGAACATGTGATTTTAAAAAACGGTGGAAGTAAGCTTTTCTTAATTCCGGACGCATGCGCAAAATATAGAAAGTCGTTATGACGTAGAATGTGCATACTTTGTGGATTCCATTTATGAAATAAAACACATTTTCTAAAAACTCGTGTTTTTTACGAAATCATGTAAACCTTCTAGAAGATGTGATTTTAAAAAACGGTGGAAGTAAGCTTTTCTTATTTCCAAACACATGCGCAAACTATAGAAAGTCGTTATGACGTAGAATATGCATACTTTGTAGATTCCATTTATGAAATAAAACACATTTTCTAAAAACTCGTGTTTTTTAAGAAATCATGTGAACCTTCTAGAAGCTCTGATTTTAAAAAACGTTGCAAGTAAGCTTTTCTTATTTCCGGACACATGCGCAAACTATAGAAAGTCATTATGACGTAGAATGTGCATACTTTGTAGCTTCAATTTATGAAATAAAACACATTTTCTAAAAACTCGTGTTTTTTACGAAATCATGTAAACCTTATAGAAGATGTGATTTTAAAAAACGGTGGAAGTAAGCTTTTCTTATTTCCGGACGCATGCGCAAAATATAGAAAGTCGTTATGACGTAGAATGTGCATACTTTGTTGATTCCATTTATGAAATAAAGCACATTTTCTAGAAACTCGTGTTTTTTACGAAATCATGTAAACCTTCTAGAAGATGTGATTTTAAAAAACGGTGGAAGTAAGCTTTTCTTATTTCCGGACGAATGCGCAAACTATAGAAAGTCATTATGACGTAGAATGTGCATACTTTGTAGATTCCATTTATGAAATAAAACACATTTTCTAAAAACTCGTATTTTTTAAGAAATCATGAAAACCCTCAAGAAGCTGTGATTTAAAAAAACGGGGGAAGTAAGCTTTTCTCATTTCTGGATGCATGCGCAAACTATAGAAATTCGTTATGACGTAGAATGTGCATACCTTGTTGATTCCATTTATGAAATAAAACACATTTTCTATAAACTCGTGTTTTTTAAGAAATCATGCAAACCTTCTAGAAGCTCTGATTTTAAAAAACAGTGGAAGGAAGCTTTTCTTATTTCCGGACGCATGTGCAAACTATAGAAAGTCGTTATGACATAGAATCTGCATACTTTGTTGATTCCATTTATGAAATAAAACACATTTTCTAAAAACTGGTGTTTTTTAAGAAATCATGTAAACCTTATAGAAGCTGTGATTTTAAAAAACGGTGGAAGTAAGCTTTTCTTATTTCCGGATGAATGTGCAAACTTTAGAAAGTCGTTATGACGTAGAATGTGCATACTTTGTTGATTCCATATATGAAATAAAACACATTTTCTAAAAACTTGTGTTTTTTACGAAATCATGTAAACCTTCTAGAAGCTGTGATTTTAAAAAACGGGGAAGTAAGCTTTTCTTATTTCCGGACGCATGCGCAAACTATAGAAAATCGTTATGACGTAGAACGTGCATACTTTGTAGATTCCATTAATGAAATAAAACACATTTTCTAAAAACTCATTTTTTTTACGAAATCATGTAAACCCTTTAGAAGCTGTGATTTTAAAAAATGGTGGAAGTAAGCTTTTCTTATTTCCGGATGCATGCGCAAACTATAGCAAGTCGTTATGACGTAGAATGTGCATACTTTGTAGATTCCATTTATGAAATAAAACACATTTTCTAAAAACTCGTGTTTTTTAAGAAATCATGTAAACCTTCTAGAAGCTGTGATTTTAAAAAATGGGGGAAGTAAGCTTTTCTTATTTCCGGACGAATGTGCAAACTATAGAAAGTCGTTATGATGTAGAACGTGCATACTTTGTAGATTCCATTTATGAAATAAAACACATTTTCTAAAAACTCATGTTTTTTAAGAAATCATGTAAACCTTCTAGAAGCTGTGATTTTAAAAAACGGGGGAAGTAAGCTTTTCTTGTTTCCGGACGCATGCGAAAACTATAGAAAGTCGTTATGACGTAGAATGTGCATACTTTGTAGATTCCATTTATGAAATAAAACACATTTTCTAAAAACTCGTGTTTTTTAAGAAATCATGTAAACCTTCTAGAAGCTGTGATTTTAAAAGACGGTGGAGGTAAGCTTTTATTATTTCCGGACGAATGTGCAAACTATAGAAAGTCGTTATGATGTAGAATGTGCATACTTTTTAGATTCCATTTATGAAATAAAACACATTTTCTAAAAACTCGTGTTTTTTAAGAAACCATGTAAACCTTCTAGAAGCTGTGATTTTAAAAAATGGGGGAAGTAAGCTTTTCTTATTTCCGGACGAATGCGCAAACTATAGAAAGTCGTTATCACGTAAAATGTGCATACTTTGTTGATTCCATTTATGAAATAAAACACATTTTCTAAAAATTCATGTTTTTTAAGAAATCATGTAAACCTTCTAGAAGCTCTGATTTTAAAAAACGTTGGAAGTAAGCTTTTCTTATTTCCAGACACATGCGCAAACTATAGAAAGTCATTATGACATAGAATGTGCATACTTTGTAGATTCCATTGATGAAATAAAACACATTTTCTAAAAACTCGTGTTTTTTACGAAATCATGTAAACCTTATAGAAGATGTGATTTTAAAAAACGGTGGAATAAAACACATTTTCTAAAAACTGTTGTTTTTTACGAAATCATGTAAACCCTTTAGAAGCTGTGATTTTAAAAAACGTTGGAAGTAAGCTTTTCTTATTTTCGGACGCATGCGCAAAGTGTAGAAAGTCGTTATGACTTAGAATGTGCATACTTTGTTGATTCCATTTATGAAATAAAACACATTTTCAAAAAACTCATGTTTTTTAAGAAATCATGTAAACCTTCTAGAAGCTGTGATTTTAAAAAACGGGGGAAGTAAGATTTTATTATTTCCAAACGCATGCGCAAACTATAGAAAGTCGTTATGACGTAGAATGTGCATAATTTGTAGATTCCATTTATGAAATAAAACACATTTTGTAAAAATTCGTGTTTTTTACGAAATCATGTAAACCTTCTAGAAGCTGTGATTTTAAAAAATGGTGGAAGTAAGCTTTTCTTATTTCCGGACGCATGCGCATAATATAGAAAGTCGTTATGACGTAGAATGTGCATATTTTGTTCATTCCATTTATGAAATAAAACACATTTTCTAAAAACTCGTGTTTTTTAAGAAATCATGCAAACCTTCTAGAAGTTGTGAATTTAAAAAACGAGGGAAGTAAGCTTTTCTTATTTCCGGATGCATGCGCAAACTATAGAAAGTCGTTATGACATAGAATGTGCATACCTTGTTGATTCCATTTAAGAAATAAAACACATTTTCTAAAAACTCGTGTTTTTTAAGAAATCATGTAAACCTTCTAGAAGCTGTGATTTTAAAAAACGGTGGAAGGAAGCTTTTCTTATTTCCGGACGCATGCGCAAACTATAGAAAGTCGTTATGACGTAGAATGTGCATACTTTGTTGATTCCATTTATGAAATAAAACACATTTTCTAAAAACTCGTGTTTTTTAAGAAATCATGTAAACCTTTTAGAAGCTGTGATTTTAAAAAACGGTGGAAGTAAGCTTTTCTTATTTCCGGACGAATGCGCAAACTTTAGAAAGTCGTTATGACGTAGAACGTGCATACTTTGTTGATTCCATATATGAAATAAAACACATTTTCAAAAAACTCTTGTTTTTTACGAAATCATGTAAACCTTCTAGAAGCTGTGATTTTAAAAAATGGGGAAGTAAGCTTTTCTTATTTTCGGACGCATGCGCAAACTATAGAAAATCGTTATGACGTAGAACGTGCATACTTTTTAGATTCCATTAATGAAATAAAACACATTTTCTAAAAACTCTTGTTTTTTACGAAATCATGTAAACCCTTTAGAAGCTGTGATTTTAAAAAATGGTGGAAGTAAGCTTTTCTTATTTCCGGACTCATGCGCAAACTATAGAAAGTCGTTATGACGTAGAATGTGCATACTTTGTAGATTCCATTTATGAAATAGAACACATTTTCTAAAAACTCGTGTTTTTTAAGAAATCATGTAAACCTTCTAGAAGCTGTGATTTTAAAAAACGGTGGAACTAAGCTTTTCTTATTTCCGGACGAATGTGCAAACTATAGAAAGTCGTTATGATGTAGAATGTGCATACTTTGTAGATTCCATTTATGAAATAAAACAAATTTTCTAAAAACTCGTGGTTTTTAAGAAACCATGTAAACCTTCTAGAAGCTGTGATTTTAAAAAACGGGGGAAGTAAGCTTTTCTTATTTCCAAACGCATGCGCAAACTATAGAAAGTCGTTATGACGTAGAATGTGCATACTTTGTTGATTCCATTTATGAAATAAAACACATTTTCTAAAAACTCGTGTTTTTTAAGAAATCATGTAAACCTTCTAGAAGCTGTGATTTTAAAAAACGGTGGAAGTAAGCTTTTCTTATTTCCGGACGCATGCGCAAACTATAGAAAGTCGTTATGACGTAGAATGTGCATACCTTGTAGATTCCATTTATTAAATAAAACACATTTTCTAAAAACTCGTGTTTTTTACGAAATCATGTAAACCTTTTAGAAGCTGTGATTTTAAAAAACGGTGGAGGTAAGCTTTTCTTATTTCCGGACGCATGCACAAACTATAGAAAGTCGTTATGACACAGAATGTGCATACTTTGTAGATTCCATTTATGAAATAAAACACATTTTCTAAAAACTCGTGTTTTTTACGAAATCATGTAAACCTTTTAGAAGCTGTGATTTTAAAAAACGGTGGAAGTAAGCTTTTCTTATTTCCGGACGAATGCGCAAACTATAGAATGTCGTAATGACGTAGAATGTGAATACTTTGTGATTCCATTGATGAAATAAAACACATTTTCTAAAAACTCGTGTTTTTTACGAAATCATGTAAACCTTCTAGAAGCTGTGATTTTAAAAAACGGTGGAAGTAAGCTTTTCTTATTTCCGGACAAATGCGCAAACTATAGAAATTCGTTATGACGTAGAATGTGCATACTTTGTAGATTCCATTTATGAAATAAAACACATTTTCTAAAAGTCGTGTTTTTTACGAAAGCATGAAACCTTTTAGAAGCTGTGATTTTAAAAAATGGGGGGAGTAAGCTTTTCTTATTTCCGGACGAATGTGCAAACTATAGAAAGTCGTTATGATGTAGAATGTGCATACTTTGTAGATTCCATTTATGAAATAAAACACATTTTCCACAAACTCGTGGTTTTTAAGAAACCATGTAAACCTTCTAGACTCTGTGATTTTAAAAAACGGGGGAAGTAAGCTTTTCTTATTTCCAAACGCATGCGCAAACTATAGAAAGTCGTTGTGACGTAGAATGTGCATACTTTGTTGATTCCATTTATGAAATAAAACACATTTTCTAAAAACTCGTGTTTTTTAAGAAATCATGTAAACCTTCTAGAAGCTGTGATTTTAAAAAACGGTGGAAGTAAGCTTTTCTTATTTCTGGACGCATGCGCAAACTATAGAAAGTCGTTATGACGTAGAATGTGCATACTTTGTTGATTCCATTTATGAAATAAAACACATTTTCTAAAAACTCGTGTTTTTTAAGAAATCATGTAAACCTTCTAGAAGCTGTGATTTTAAAAAACGGGGTAAAGTAAGGTTTTCTTATTTCCAAACGCATGCGCAAACTATAGAAAGTCGTTATGACGTAGAATGTGCATACTTTGTCGATTCCATTTATGAAAGAAAACACATTTTCTAAAAACTCATGTTTTTTAGGAAATCATGTAGACCTTCTAGAAGCTGTGTTTTTAAAAAACGGTGGAAGTAAACTTTTCTTATTTCCAAACGCATGCGCAAACTATAGAAAGTCGTTATGACGTAGAATGTTCATACTTTGTAGATTCCATTTATGAAATAAAACACATTTTCTAAAAAACTCGTGTTTTTTACGAAATCATGTAAACCTTCTAGAAGCTGTGATTTTAAAAAACGGTGGAAGTAAGCTTTTCTTATTTCCGGATGAATGCGCAAACTATAGAAAGTCGTTATGACGTAGAATGTGCATACTTTGTTGATTCCATTTATGAAATAAAACACATTTTCTAAAAACTCCTGTTTTTTAAGAAATCATGTAAACCTTCTAGAAGCTGTGATTTTAAAAAACGGGTGGAACTAAGCTTTTCTTATTTCCGGACGAATGCGCAAACTATAGAATGTCGTTATGACGTAGAATGTGCATACTTTGTTGATTCCATTTATGAAAAAAAACACATTT
The DNA here is from genome assembly GCA_027924585.1 of Larix kaempferi. Lineage (NCBI taxonomy): Eukaryota > Viridiplantae > Streptophyta > Pinopsida > Pinales > Pinaceae > Larix > Larix kaempferi. The sequence goes on from BSBM01000217.1 coordinate 42,091,631, forward strand.
TCTAAAAACTCGTGTTTTTTAAGAAATCATGTAAACCTTCTAGAAGCTGTGATTTTAAAAAACGGTCGAAGTAAGCTTTTCTTATTTCCGGACGCATGCGCAAACTATAGAAAGTCGTTATGACGTAGAATGTGCATACATTGTTGATTCCCATTTATGAAATAAAACACATTTTCTAAAAACTCGTGTTTTTTAAGAAATCATGTAAACCTTCTAGAAGTTGTGATTTTAAAAAACGGTGGAAGTAAGCTTTTCTTATTCCGGACGAATGCGCAAACTATAGAAAGTCATTATGACGTAGAATGTGCATACTTTGTTGATTCCATTTATGAAATAAAACACATTTTCTAAAAACTCATGTTTTTTAAGAAATCATGTAAACCTTCTAGAAGCTGTGATTTTACAAAACGGGGAAAGTAAGCTTTTCTTATTTCCAAACGCATGCGCAAACTATAGAAAGTCGTTATGACGTAGAATGTGCATACTTTGTCGATTCCATTTATGAAAGAAAACACATTTTCTAAAAACTCATGTTTTTTAAGAAATCATGTAAACCTTCTAGAAGCTGTGATTTTAAAAAACGGTGGAAGTAAGCTTTTCTTATTTCCAAACGCATGCGCAAACTATAGAAAGACGTTATGTCTTAGAATGTTCATAATTTGTAGATTCCATTTATGAAATAAAACACATTTTCTAAAAACTCGTGTTTTTTACGAAATCATGTAAACCTTCTAGAAGCTGTGATTTTAAAAAACGGTGGAAGTAAGCTTTTCTTATTTCCGGACGAATGCGCAAATTATAGAAAGTCGTTATGACGTAGAATGTGCATACTTTGTTGATTCCATTTATGAAATAAAACACATTTTCTAAAAACTCGTGTTTTTTAAGAAATCATGTAAACCTTCTAGAAGCTGTGATTTTAAAAAACGGTGGAAGTAAGCTTTTCTTATTTCCAGACGAATGCGCAAACTATAGAATGTCGTTATGACGTAGAATGTGCATACTTTGTTTATTCCATTTATGAAATAAAACACATTTTCTAAAAACTCGTGTTTTTTAAGAAATCATGTAAACCTTCTAGAAGCTGTGATTTTAAAAAACGGGGGAAGTAAGATTTTCTTATTTCCGGAAGCATGCGCAAACTATAGAAAGTCGTTATGACGTACAATGTGCATACTTTGTAGATTCCATTTATGAAATAAAACACATTTTCTAAAAACTCGTGTTTTTTACGAAATCATGTAAACCTTCTAGAAGCTGTGATTTTAAAAAATGGTGGAAGTAAGCTTTTCTTATTTCCGGACGCATGCGCAAACTATAGAAATTCGTTATGACGTAGAATGTGCATACTTTGTAGATTCCATTTATGAAATAAAACACATTTTCTAAAAACTCGTGTTTTTTAAGAAATCATGTAAACCTTCTAGAACTGTGATTTTAAAAAACGGTGGAAGCAAGCGTTTCTTATTTCCGGACGCATGCGCAAACTATAGAAAGTCGTTATGATGTAGAATGTGCATACTTTGTAGATACCATTTATGAAATAAAACACATTTTCTAAAAACTCGTGTTTTTTACGAAATCATGTAAACCTTCTAGAAGCTGTGATTTTAAAAAACGGTGGAAGTAAGCTTTTCTTATTTCCGGAAGCATGCGCAAACTATAGAAAGTCGTTATGACGTAGAATGTGCATACTTTGTAGATTCCATTTATGAAATAAAACACATTTTCTAAAAACTTGTGTTTTTTATGAAATCATGTAAACCTTCTAGAAGCTGTGATTTTAAAAAACGGTGGAATTAAGCTTTTCTTATTTCCGGACGCATGCGCAAACTATAGAAAGTCGTTATGACGTAGAATGTGCATACTTTGTCGATTGCATTTATGAAATAAAACACGTTTTCTAAAAACTCGTGTTTTTTAAGAAATCATGTAAACCTTCTAGAAGTTGTGATTTTAAAAAACGGGGGAAGTAAGCTTTTCTTATTTCCAAACGCATGCGCAAACTATAGAAATTCGTTATGACGTAGAATGTGCATACTTTGTTGATTCCATTTATGAAATAAAACACATTTTCTAAAAACTCGTGTTTTTTAAGAAATCATGTAAACCTTCTAGAAGGTGTGATTTTAAAAAACGGTGGAAGTAAGCTTTTCTTATTTCCGGACGCATGCGCAAACTATAGAAAGTCGTTATGATGTAGAATGTGCATACTTTGTAGATTCCATTTATGAAATAAAACACATTTTCTAAAAACTCGTGTTTTTTACGTAATCATGTAAACCTTCTAGAAGCTGTGATTTTAAAAAACGGTGGAAGTAAGCTTTTCTTATTTCCGGATGCATGCGCAAACTATAGAAAATCGTTATGACATAGAATTTGCATACTTTGTCGATTCCATTGATGAAATAAAACACATTTTCTAAAAACTCGTGTTTTTTAAGAAATCATGTAAACCTTCTAGAAGCTGTGATTTTAAAAAACGGGGGAAGTAATCTTTCCTTATTTCGAAACGCATGCGCAAACTATAGAAAGTCGTTATGACATAGAATGTGCATACTTTGTTGATTCCATTTATGAAATAAAACACATTTTCTAAAAACACGTGTTTTTTAAGAAATCATGTAAACCTTCTAGAAGCTGTGATTTTAAAAAACGGTGGAAGTAAGCTTTTATTATTTCCGGACGCATGCGCAAACTATAGAAAGTCGTTATGATGTAGAATGTGCATACTTTGTTGATTCAATTTATGAAATAAAACACATTTTCTAAAAACTCATCTTTTTTAAGAAATCATGTAAACCTTCTAGAAGCTGTGATTTTAAAAAACGGGGGAAGTAAGCTTTTCTTATTTCCGGATGAATGCGAAAACTATAGAAAGTCGTTATGATGTAGAATGTGCATAATTTGTTGATTCCATTTATGAAATAAAACACATTTTCTAAAAACTCGTGTTTTTTAAGAAATCATGTAAACCTTCTAGAAGCTGTGATTTTAAAAAACGGGGAAAGTAAGCTTTTCTTATTTCAATACGCATGCGCAAACTATAAAAAGTCGTTATGACGTAGAATGTGCATACTTTGTAGATTCTATTTATTAAATAAAACACATTTTCTAAAAACTCATGTTTTTTACAAAATCATGTAAACCTTCTAGAAGCTGTGATTTTAAAAAACGGTGGAAGTAAGCTCTTCTTATTTCCGGACGAATGCGCAAACTATAGAAAGTCGTTATGACGTAGAATGTGCATACTTTGTTGATTCCATTTATGAAATAAAACACATTTTCTAAAAACTCGTGTTTTTTAAGAAATCATGTAAACCTTCTAGAAGCTGTGATTTTTAAAAACGGGGAAAGTAAGTTTTTCTTATTTCCAAACGCATGCGCAAACTATAGAAAGTCGTTATGACGTAGAATGTGCATACTTTGTAGATCCATTTATGAAATAAAACACATTTTCTAAAAACTCCTGTTTTCTACGAAATCATGTAAACCTTCTCGAAGCTGTGATTTTAAAAAACGGTGGAAGTAAGCTTTTCTTATTTCCGGACGAATGCGCAATCTATAGAAAGTCGTTATGCTGTAGAATGTGCATACATTGTTGATTCCATTTATGAAATAAAACACATTTTATAAAAACTCGTGTTTTTTAAGAAACCATGTAAACCTTCTAGAAGCTGTGATTTTAAAAAACGGGGGAAGTAAGCTTTTCTTATTTCCAAACGCATGCGCAAACTATAGAAAGTCGTTATGATGTAGAATGTGCATACTTTGTTGATTCCATTTATGAAATAAAACACATTTTCTAAAAACTTGTGTTTTCTAAGAAATCATGTAAACCTTCTAAAAGCTGTGATTTTAAAAAACTGGGGAAGTAAGCTTTTCTTATTTCCGGATGGATGCACAAACTATAGAAAGTCGTTATGACGTAGAATGTGCATACTTTGTAGATTCCATTTATGAAATAAAACACATTTTCTAAAAACTCGTGTTTTCTACGAAATCATGCAAACCTTCTAGAAGCTGTGATTTTAAAAAACGGTGGAAGTAAGCTTTTCTTATTTCCGGACGAATGCGCAAACTATAGAAAGTCGTTATGACGTAGAATCTGCATACTTTGTTGATTCCATTTATGAAATAAAACACATTTTCTAAAAACTCGTGTTTTTTAAGAAATCATGTAAACCTTCTAGAAGCTGTGATTTTAAAAAACGGGGAAAGTAAGTTTTTCTTATTTCCAAACGCATGCGCAAACTATAGAAAGTCGTTATGACGTATAATGTGCATACTTTGTAGATTCCATTTATGAAATAAAACACATTTTCTAAAAACTCGTGTTTTTTACAAAATCATGTAAACATTCTGGAAGCTGTGATTTTAAAAAACGGTGGAAGCAAGCTTTTCTTATTTCCGGACGAATGCGCAATCTATAGAAATTCGTTATGCCGTAGAATGTGCCTACATTGTTGATTCCATTTATGAAATAAAACACATTTTCTAAAAACTCGTGTTTTTTAAGAAACCATGTAAACCTTCTAGAAGCTGTGATTTTAAAAAACGGGGGAAGTAAGCTTTTCTTATTTCCAAACGCATGCACAAACTATAGAAAGTCGTTATGACGTAGAATGTGCATACTTTGTTGATTCCATTTATGAAATAAAACACATTTTCTAAAAACTCGTGTTTTTCAAGAAATCATGTAAACCTTCTAGAAGCTGTGATTTTAAAAAACGGGGAAAGTAAGCTTTTCTTATTTCCAAACGCATGCGCAAATTATAGAAAGTCGTTATGACGTAGAATGTGCATACTTTGTTGATTCCATTTATGAAATAAAACACATTTTCTAAAAACTCTGGTTTTTTAAGAAATCATGTAAACCTTCTAGAAGCTGTGATTTTAAAAAACGGGGGAAGTAAGCTTTTCTTATTTCCGGACGCATGCGCAAACTATAGAAAGTCGTTATGACGTAGAATGTGCATACTTTGTAGATTCCATTTATGAAATAAAACACATTTTCTAAAAACTCGTGTTTTTTAAGAAATCATGTAAACCTTCTAGAAGCTGTGATTTTAAAAAACGGGGGAAGTAAGCTTTTCTTATTTCCGGATGCATGCGAAAACTATAGAAAGTCGTTATGACGTAGAATGTGCATACTTTTTAGATTCCATTTATGAAATAAAACACATTTTCTAAAAACTCGTGTTTTTTACGAAATCATGTAAACCTTCTAGAAGCTGTGATTTTAAAAAATGGCGGAAGTAAGCTTTTCGTATTTCTAGACGCATGCGCAAACTATAGAAAGTCGTTATGACGTAGAATGTGCATACTTTGTTGATTCCATTTATGAAATAAAACACATTTTCTAAAAACTCGTGTTTTTTAAGAAATCATGTAAACCTTCTAGAAGCTGTGATTTTAAAAAACGGGGGAAGTAAGCTTTTCTTATTTCCGGACGCATGCGAAAACTATAGAAAGTCCTTATGACGTAGAATGTGCATACTTTTTAGATTCCATTTATGAAATAAAACACATTTTCTAAAAAATCGTGTTTTTTACGAAATCATGTAAACCTTCTAGAAGCTGTGATTTTAAAAAATGGTGGAAGTAAGCTTTTCTTATTTCCGGATGAATGCGCATACTATAGAAAGTCGTTATGACGTAGAATGTGCATACTTTGTAGATTCCATTTATGAAATAAAACACATTTTCTAAAAACTCGTGTTTTTTACGAAATCATGTAAACCTTCTAGAAGCTGTGATTTTAAAAAATGGTGGAAGTAAGCTTTTCTTATTTCCAGACGCATGCGCAAACTATAGAAAGTCGTTATGACGTAGAATGTGCATACTTTATAGATTCCATTTATGAAACAAAACACATTTTCTAAAAACTCGTGTTTTTTACGAAAACATGTAAACCTTCTAGAAGCTGTGATTTTAAAAAACGGTGGAAGTAAGCTTTTCTTATTTCCGGACGAATGCGAAAACTATAGAAAGTCGTTATGACGTAGAATGTGCATACTTTGTTGATTCCATTTATGAAATAAAACACATTTTCTAAAAACATGTGTTTTTTAAGAAATCATGTAAACCTTCTAGAAGCTGTGATTTTAAAAAATGATGGAAGTAAGCTTTTCTTATTTCCGGACACATGCGCATACTATAGAAATTCGTTATGATGTAGAATGTGCATACTTTGTAGATTCCATTTATGAAATAAAACACATTTTCTAAAAACTCGTGTTTTTTACGAAATCATGTAAACCTTCTAGAAGCTGTGATTTTAAAAAAAGGTGGAAGTAAGCTTTTCTTATTTTCAGATGCATGCGCAAACTATAGAAAGTCGTTATGACTTAGAGTGTGCATAGTTTGTCGATTCCATTTATGAAATAAAATACATTTTCTAAAAACTCGTGTTTTTTAAGAAATCATGTAAACCTTCTAGAAGCTGTGATTTTAAAAAACGGGGGAAGTAATCTTTTCTTATTTCCAAACGCATGCGCAAACTATAGAAAGTCGTTATGACGTAGAATGTGAATACTTCGTTGATTCCATTTATGAAATAAAACACATTTTCTAAAAACTCGTGTTTTTTAAGAAATCATGTAAACCTTCTAAAAGCTGTGATTTTAAAAAAACTGGCGAAGTAAGCTTTTCTTATTTCCGGATGGATGCACAAACTATAGAAAGTCGTTATGACGTAGAATGTGCATACTTTGTAGATTCCATTTATGAAATAAAACACATTTTCTAAAAACTCCTGTTTTTTACGAAATCATGTAAACCTTCTAGAAGCTGTGATTTTAAAAAACGGTGGAAGTAAGCTTTTTTTATTTCCTGACGAATGCGCAAACTATAGAAAGTATTTATGACGTAGAATGTGCATACTTTGTTGATTCCATTTATGAAATAAAACACATTTTCTAAAAACTCGTGTTTTTTAAGAAATCATGTAAACCTTCTAGAAGCTGTGATTTTAAAAAACGGGGAAAGTAAGCTTTTCTTATTTCCAAACGCATGCGCAAACTATAAAAAGTCGTTATGACGTAGAATGTGCATACTTTGTAGATTCCATTTATTAAATAAAACACATTTTCTAAAAACCCATGTTTTTTACAAAATCATGTAAACCTTCTAGAAGCTGTGATTTTAAAAAACGGTGGAAGTAAGCTTTTCTTATTTCCGGACGAATGCGCAATCAATAGAAAGTTGTTATGCCGTAGAATGTGCATACATTGTTGATTCCATTTATGAAATAAAACACATTTTCTAAAAACTCGTGTTTTTTAAGAAACCATGTAAACCTTCTAGAAGCTGTGATTTTAAAAAACGGGGGAAGTAAGCTTTTCTTATTTCCAAACGCATGCACAAACTATAGAAAGTCGTTATGACGTAGAATGTGCATACTTTGTTGATTCCATTTATGAAATAAAACACATTTTCTAAAAACTGGTGTTTTTTAAGAAATCATGTAAACCTTCTAGAAGCTGTGATTTTAAAAAACGGGGGAAGTAAGCTTTTCTTATTTCCAAACGCATGCGCAAACTATAGAAAGTCGTTATGACGTAGAATGTGCATACTTTGTTGATTCCATTTATGAAATAAAACACATTTTCTAAAAACTCCGGTTTTTTAAGAAATCATGTAAACCTTCTAGAAGCTGTGATTTTAAAAAACGGGGGAAGTAAGCTTTTCTTATTTCCGGACGCATGCGCAAACTATAGAAAGTCGTTATGACGTAGACTGTGCATACTTTGTAGATTCCATTTATGAAATAAAACACATTTTCTAAAAACTCATGTTTTTTAAGAAATCATGTAAACCTTCTAGAAGCTGTAATTTTAAAAAACGGGGGAAGTAAGCTTTTCTTATTTCCGGACGCATGCGCAAACTATAGAAAGTCGTTATGACTTAGAGTGTGCATAGTTTGTCGATTCCATTTATGAAATAAAACACATTTTCTAAAAACTCGTGTTTTTTAAGAAATCATGTAAACCTTCTAGAAACTGTGATTTTAAAACATGGTGGAAGTCATCTTTTCTTATTTCCGGACGCATGCGCAAACTATACAAAGTCGTTATGACATATAATTTGCATACTTTGTCGATTCCATTTATGAAATAAAACATATTTTCTAAAAACTCGTGTTTTTTAAGAAATCATGTAAACCTTCTAGAAGCTGTGATTTTAAAAAACGGGGGAAGTAATCTTTTCTTATTTCGAAACACATGCGCAAACTATAGAAAGTCGTTATGACATAGAATGTGCATACTTTGTTGATTCCATTTATGAAATAAAACACATTTTCTAAAAACTCGTGTTTTTTAAGAAATCATGTAAACCTTCTAGAAGCTGTGATTTTAAAAAACGGTGGAAGTACGCTTTTCTTATTTCCGGACGCATGCACAAACTATAGAAAGTCGTTATGATGTAGAATGTGCATACTTTGTTGATTCCATTTATGAAATAAAACACATTTTCTAAAAACTCATGTTTTTTAAGAAATCATGTAAACCTTCTAGAAGCTGTGATTTTAAAAAACGGGGGAAGTAAGCTTTTCTTATTTCCGGACGCATGCGCAAACTATAGAAAGTCGTTATGACTTAGAGTGTGCATACTTTGTCGATTCCATTTATGAAATAAAACACATTTTCTAAAAACTCGTGTTTTTTAAGAAATCATGTAAACCTTCTAGAAGCTGTGATTTTAAAAAACGGGGGAAGTAATCTTTTCTTATATCCAAACACATGCGCAAACTATAGAAAGTCGTTATGACGTAGAATGTGCATACTTTGTTGATTCCATTTATGAAATAAAACACATTTTCTAAAAACTCGTGTTTTTTAAGAAATCATGTAAACCTTTTAAAAGCTGTGATTTTAAAAAACTGGGGAAGTAAGCTTTTCTTATTTCCGGATGGATGCACAAACTATAGAAAGTCGTTATGACGTAGAATGTGCATACTTTGTAGATTCCATTTATGAAATAAAACACATTTTCTAAAAACTCGTGTTTTTTACGAAATCATGTAAACCTTCTAGAAGCTGTGATTTTAAAAAACGGTGGAAGTAAGCTTTTCTTATTTCCGGAGGCATGCGCAAACTATAAAAAGTCGTTATGATGTAGAATGTGCATACTTTCTAGATTCCATATATGATATAAAACACATTTTCTAAAAACTCGTGTTTTTTACAAAATCATGTAAACCTTCTAGAAGCTGTGATTTTAAAAAATGGTGGAAGTAAGCTTTTCTTATTTCTGGACGCATGCGCAAACTATAGAAAGTCGTTATGATGTAGAATGTGCATACTTTTTAGATTCCATTTATGAAATAAAAAACATTTTCTAGAAACTCGTGTTTTTTACGAAATCATGTAAACCTTCTAGAAGCTGTGATTTTAAAAAATGGTGGAAGTAAGCTTTTCTTATTTCCGGACGCATGCGCAAACTATAGACAGTCGTTATGATGTAGAATGTGCATACTTTGTTGATTCCATTTATGAAATAAAACACATTTTCTAAAAACTCGTGTTTTTTACGAAATCATGTAAACCTTCTAGAAGCTGTGATTTTAAAAAACGGTGGAAGTAAGCTTTTCTTATTTCTAGACGCATGCGCAAACTATAAAAAGTCGTTATGATGTAGAATGTGCATACTTTGTAGATTCCATTTATGAAATAAAACACATTTTCTAAAAACTCGTGTTTTTTACGAAATCATGTAAACCTACTAGAAGCTGTGATTTTAAAAAATGGTGGAAGTAAGTTTTTCTTATTTCCGGACGCATGCGCAAACTATAGAAAGTCGTTATGACATAGAATGTGCATACTTTTTAGATTCCATTTATGAAACAAAATACACTTTCTAAAAACTCGTGTTTTTTACGAAATCATGTAAACCTTCTAGAAGCTATGATTTTAAAAGACGGTGGAAGTAAGCTTTTCTTATTTCCGGACGAATGCGCAAACAATATAAAGTCGTTATGACGTAGAATGTGCATACTTTGTTGATTCCATTTATGAACTAAAATACATTTTCTAAAATCTCGTGTTTTTTGAGAAATCATGTAAACCTTCTAGAAGCTGTGATTTTAAAAAACGGGCGAAGTAAGCTTTTCTTATTTCCGGACGCATGCACAAACTATCGAAAGTCATTATGACGTCGAATGTGCATACTTTGTAGATTCCATTGATGAAATAAAACACATTTTCTAAAAACTCATGTTTTTTATGAAATCATGTAAACCTTCTAGAAGCTGTGATTTTAAAAAACGGTGGAAGTAAGCTTTTCTTATTTCCGGATGCATGCGCAAACTATAGAAAATCGTTATGACATAGAATTTGCATACTTTGTCGATTCCATTGATGAAATAAAACACATTTTCTAAAAACTCGTGTTTTTTAAGAAATCATGTAAACCTTCTAGAAGCTGTGATTTTAAAAAACGGGGGAAGTAATCTTTCCTTATTTCGAAACGCATGCGCAAACTATAGAAAGTCGTTATGACATAGAATGTGCATACTTTGTTGATTCGATTTATGAAATAAAACACATTTTCTAAAAACACGTGTTTTTTAAGAAATCATGTAAACCTTCTAGAAGCTGTGATTTTAAAAAACGGTGGAAGTAAGCTTTTATTATTTCCGGACGCATGCGCAAACTATAGAAAGTCGTTATGATGTAGAATGTGCATACTTTGTTGATTCAATTTATGAAATAAAACACATTTTCTAAAAACTCATCTTTTTTAAGAAATCATGTAAACCTTCTAGAAGCTGTGATTTTAAAAAACGGGGGAAGTAAGCTTTTCTTATTTCCGGATGAATGCGAAAACTATAGAAAGTCGTTATGACGTAGAATGTGCATACTTTGTTGATTCCATTTATGAAATAAAACACATTTTCTAAAAACTCGTGTTTTTTAAGAAATCATGTAAACCTTCTAGAAGCTGTGATTTTAAAAAACGGGGAAAGTAAGCTTTTCTTATTTCCATACGCATGCGCAAACTATAAAAAGTCGTTATGACGTAGAATGTGCATACTTTGTAGATTCTATTTATTAAATAAAACACATTTTCTAAAAACTCATGTTTTTTACAAAATCATGTAAACCTTCTAGAAGCTGTGATTTTAAAAAACGGTGGAAGTAAGCTCTTCTTATTTCCGGACGAATGCGCAAACTATAGAAAGTCGTTATGACGTAGAATGTGCATACTTTGTTGATTCCATTTATGAAATAAAACACATTTTCTAAAAACTCGTGTTTTTTAAGAAATCATGTAAACCTTCTAGAAGCTGTGATTTTTAAAAACGGGGAAAGTAAGTTTTTCTTATTTCCAAACGCATGCGCAAACTATAGAAAGTCGTTATGACGTAGAATGTGCATACTTTGTAGATCCATTTATGAAATAAAACACATTTTCTAAAAACTCGTGTTTTCTACGAAATCATGTAAACCTTCTCGAAGCTGTGATTTTAAAAACGGTGGAAGTAAGCTTTTCTTATTTCCGGACGAATGCGCAATCTATAGAAAGTCGTTATGCTGTAGAATGTGCATACATTGTTGATTCCATTTATGAAATAAAACACATTTTCTAAAAACTCGTGTTTTTTAAGAAACCATGTAAACCTTCTAGAAGCTGTGATTTTAAAAAACGGGGGAAGTAAGCTTTTCTTATTTCCAAACGCATGCGCAAACTATAGAAAGTCGTTATGATGTAGAATGTGCATACTTTGTTGATTCCATTTATGAAATAAAACACATTTTCTAAAAACTTGTGTTTTCTAAGAAATCATGTAAACCTTCTAAAAGCTGTGATTTTAAAAAACTGGGGAAGTAAGCTTTTCTTATTTCCGGATGGATGCACAAACTATAGAAAGTTGTTATGACGTAGAATGTGCATACTTTGTAGATTCCATTTATGAAATAAAACACATTTTCTAAAAACTCGTGTTTTCTACGAAATCATGCAAACCTTCTAGAAGCTGTGATTTTAAAAAACGGTGGAAGTAAGCTTTTCTTATTTCCGGACGAATGCGCAAACTATAGAAAGTCGTTATGACGTAGAATCTGCATACTTTGTTGATTCCATTTATGAAATAAAACACATTTTCTAAAAACTCATGTTTTTTAAGAAATCATGTAAACCTTCTAGAAGCTGTGATTTTAAAAAACGGGGAAAGTAAGTTTTTCTTATTTCCAAACGCATGCGCAAACTATAGAAAGTCGTTATGACGTATAATGTGCATACTTTGTAGATTCCATTTATGAAATAAAACACATTTTCTAAAAACTCGTGTTTTTTACAAAATCATGTAAACATTCTGGAAGCTGTGATTTTAAAAAACGGTGGAAGCAAGCTTTTCTTATTTCCGGACGAATGCGCAATCTATAGAAATTCGTTATGCCGTAGAATGTGCCTACATTGTTGATTCCATTTATGAAATAAAAAACATTTTCTAAAAACTCGTGTTTTTTAAGAAACCATGTAAACCTTCTAGAAGCTGTGATTTTAAAAAACGGGGGAAGTAAGCTTTTCTTATTTCCAAACGCATGCACAAACTATAGAAAGTCGTTATGACGTAGAATGTGCATACTTTGTTGATTCCATTTATGAAATAAAACACATTTTCTAAAAACTCGTGTTTTTCAAGAAATCATGTAAACCTTCTAGAAGCTGTGATTTTAAAAAACGGGGAAAGTAAGCTTTTCTTATTTCCAAACGCATGCGCAAATTATAGAAAGTCGTTATGACGTAGAATGTGCATACTTTGTTGATTCCATTTATGAAATAAAACACATTTTCTAAAAACTCTGGTTTTTTAAGAAATCATGTAAACCTTCTAGAAGCTGTGATTTTAAAAAACGGGGGAAGTAAGCTTTTCTTATTTCCGGACGCATGCGCAAACTATAGAAAGTCGTTATTACGTAAAATGTGCATACTTTGTAGATTCCATTTATGAAATAAAACACATTTTCTAAAAACTCGTGTTTTTTACGAAATCATGTAAACCTTCTAGAAGCTGTGATTTTAAAAAACGGTGGAAGTAAGCTTTTCTTATTTCCGGACGGATGCGCAAACTATAGAAAGTCGTTATGACGTAGAATGTGCATACTTTGTAGATTCCATTTATGAAATAAAACACATTTTCTAAAAACTCGTGTTTTTTAAGAAATCATGTAAACCTTCTAGAAGCTGTGATTTTAAAAAACGGGGGAAGTAAGCTTTTCTTATTTCAGGATGCATGCGAAAACTATAGAAAGTCGTTATGACGTAGAATGTGCATACTTTTTAGATTCCATTTATGAAATAAAACACATTTTCTAAAAACTCGTGTTTTTTACGAAATCATGTAAACCTTCTAGAAGCTGTGATTTTAAAAAATGGCGGAAGTAAGCTTTTCATATTTCTAGACGCATGCGCAAACTATAGAAAGTCGTTATGATGTAGAATGTGCATACTTTGTTGATTCCATTTATGAAATAAAAGACATTTTCTAAAAACTCGTGTTTTTTAAGAAATCATGTAAACCTTCTAGAAGCTGTGATTTTAAAAAACGGGGGAAGTAAGCTTTTCTTATTTCCGGACGCATGCGAAAACTATAGAAAGTCCTTATGACGTAGAATGTGCATACTTTTTAGATTCCATTTATGAAATAAAACACATTTTCTAAAAAATCGTGTTTTTTACGAAATCATGTAAACCTTCTAGAAGCTGTGATTTTAAAAAATGGTGGAAGTAAGCTTTTCTTATTTCCGGACGAATGCGCATACTATAGAAAGTCGTTATGACGTAGAATGTGCATACTTTGTAGATTCCATTTATGAAATAAAACACATTTTCCAAAAACTCGTGTTTTTTACGAAATCATGTAAACCTTCTAGAAGCTGTGATTTTAAAAAACGGTGGAAGTAAGCTTTTCTTATTTCCGGACGGATGCGCAAACTATAGAAAGTCGTTATGACGTAGAATGTGCATACTTTGTAGATTCCATTGATGAAATAAAACACATTTTCTAAAAACTCGTGTTTTTTAAGAAATCATGTAAACCTTCTAGAAGCTGTGATTTTAAAAAACGGGGGAAGTAAGCTTTTCTTATTTCCGGATGCATGCGAAAACTATAGAAAGTCGTTATGACGTAGAATGTGCATACTTTTTAGATTCCATTTATGAAATAAAACACATTTTCTAAAAACTCGTTTTTTTTACGAAATCATGTAAACCTTCTAGAAGCTGTGATTTTAAAAAATGGCGGAAGTAAGCTTTTCGTATTTCTAGACGCATGCGCAAACTATAGAAAGTCGTTATGACGTAGAATGTGCATACTTTGTTGATTCCATTTATGAAATAAAACACATTTTCTAAAAACTCGTGTTTTTTAAGAAATCATGTAAACCTTCTAGAAGCTGTGATTTTAAAAAACGGGGGAAGTAAGCTTTTCTTATTTCCGGACGCATGCGAAAACTATAGAAAGTCCTTATGACGTAGAATGTGCATACTTTTTAGATTCCATTTATGAAATAAAACACATTTTCTAAAAAATCGTGTTTTTTACGAAATCATGTAAACCTTCTAGAAGCTGTGATTTTAAAAAATGGTGGAAGTAAGCTTTTCTTATTTCCGGATGAATGCGCATACTATAGAAAGTCGTTATGACGTAGAATGTGCATACTTTGTAGATTCCATTTATGAAATAAAACACATTTTCTAAAAACTCGTGTTTTTTACGAAATCATGTAAACCTTCTAGAAGCTGTGATTTTAAAAAATGGTGGAAGTAAGCTTTTCTTATTTCCGGACGCATGCGCAAACTATAGAAAGTCGTTATGACGTAGAATGTGCATACTTTATAGATTCCATTTATGAAACAAAACACATTTTCTAAAAACTCGTGTTTTTTACGAAAACATGTAAACCTTCTAGAAGCTGTGATTTTAAAAAACGGTGGAAGTAAGCTTTTCTTATTTCCGGACGAATGCGAAAACTATAGAAAGTCGTTATGACGTAGAATGTGCATACTTTGTTGATTTCATTTATGAAATAAAACACATTTTCTAAAAACTTGTGTTTTTTAAGAAATCATGTAAACCTTCTAGAAGCTGTGATTTTAAAAAACGATGGAAGTAAGCTTTTCTTATTTCCGGACACATGCGCATACTATAGAAATTCGTTATGATGTAGAATGTGCATACTTTGTAGATTCCATTTATGAAATAAAACACATTTTCTAAAAACTCGTGTTTTTTACGAAATCATGTAAACCTTCTAGAAGCTGTGATTTTAAAAAACGGTGGAAGTAAGCTTTTCTTATTTCCAGACGCATGCGCAAACTATAGAAAGTCGTTATGACTTAGAGTGTGCATAGTTTGTCGATTCCATTTATGAAATAAAATACATTTTCTAAAAACTCGTGTTTTTTAAGAAATCATGTAAACCTTCTAGAAGCTGTGATTTTAAAAAACGGGGGAAGTAATCTTTTCTTATTTCCAAACGCATACGCAAACTATAGAAAGTCGTTATGACGTAGAATGTGCATACTTCGTTGATTCCATTTATGAAATAAAACACATTTTCTAAAAACTCGTGTTTTTTAAGAAATCATGTAAACCTTCTAAAAGCTGTGATTTTAAAAAAACTGGGGAAGTAAGCTTTTCTTATTTCCGGATGGATGCACAAACTATAGAAAGTCGTTATGACGTAGAATGTGCATACTTTGTAGATTCCATTTATGAAATAAAACACATTTTCTAAAAACTCGTGTTTTTTACGAAATCATGTAAACCTTCTAGAAGCTGTGATTTTAAAAAACGGTGGAAGTAAGCTTTTTTTATTTCCTGACGAATGCGCAAACTATAGAAAGTATTTATGACGTAGAACTTGCATACTTTGTTAATTCCATTTATGAAATAAAACACATTTTCTAAAAACTCGTGTTTTTTAAGAAATCATGTAAACCTTCTAGAAGCTGTGATTTTAAAAAACGGGGAAAGTAAGCTTTTCTTATTTCCAAACGCATGCGCAAACTATAAAAAGTCGTTATGACGTAGAATGTGCATACTTTGTAGATTCCATTTATTAAATAAAACACATTTTCTAAAAACCCATGTTTTTTACAAAATCATGTAAACCTTCTAGAAGCTGTGATTTTAAAAAACGGTGGAAGTAAGCTTTTCCTATTTCCGGACGAATGCGCAATCTATAGAAAGTCGTTATGCCGTAGAATGTGCATACATTGTTGATTCCATTTATGAAATAAAACACATTTTCTAAAAACTCGTGTTTTTTAAGAAACCATGTAAACCTTCTAGAAGCTGTGATTTTAAAAAACGGGGGAAGTAAGCTTTTCTTATTTCCAAACGCATGCGCAAACTATAGAAAGTCGTTATGACGTAGAATGTGCATACTTTGTTGATTCCATTTATGAAATAAAACACATTTTCTAAAAACTTGTGTTTTTTAAGAAATCATGTAAACCTTCTAGAAGCTGTGATTTTAAAAAACGGGGGAAGTAAGCTTTTCTTATTTCCAAACGCATGCGCAAACTATAGAAAGTCGTTATGAAGTAGAATGTGCATACTTTGTTGATTCCATTTATGAAATAAAACACATTTTCTAAAAACTCCGTTTTTTTAAGAAATCATGTAAACCTTCTAGAAGCTGTGATTTTAAAAAACGGGGGAAGTAAGCTTTTCTTATTTCCGGATGCATGCGCAAACTATAGAAAGTCGTTATGACGTAGACTGTGCATACTTTGTAGATTCCATTTATGAAATAAAACACATTTTCTAAAAACTCGTGTTTTTTACGAAATCATGTAAACCTTCTAGAAGCTGTGATTTTAAAAAACGGTGGAAGTAAGCTTTTCTTATTTCCGGACGAATGCGCAAACTATAGAAAGTCGTTATGATGTAGAATGTGCATACTTTGTAGATTCCATTTATGAAATAAAACACATTTTCTAAAAACTCGTGTTTTTTAAGAAATCATGTAAACCTTCTAGAAGATGTGATTTTAAAAAACGGGGGAAGTAAGCTTTTCTTATTTCCGGACGCATGCGAAAACTATATAAAGTCGTTATGACGTAGAATGTGCATACTTTTTAGATTCTATTGATGAAATAAAACACATTTTCTAAAAACTCGTGTTTTTTACGAAATCATGTAAACCTTCTAGAAGATGTGATTTTAAAAAATGGCGGAAGTAAGCTTTTCTTATTTCCGGACGCATGCGCAAACTATAGAAAGTCGTTATGACGTACAATGTGCATAATTTGTTGATTCCATTTATGAAATAAAACACATTTTCTAAAAACTCGTGTTTTTTAAGAAATCATGTAGACCTTCTAGAAGCTGTGATTTTAAAAAACGGGGGAAGTAAGCTTTTCTTATTTCCGGACGCATGCGAAAACTATAGAAAGTCTTTATGACGTAGAATGTGCATACTTTTTAGATTCCATTTATGAAATAAAACACATTTTCTAAAAAATCGTGTTTTTTACGAAATCACGTAAACCTTCTAGAAGCTGTGATTTTTAAAAATGGTGGAAGTAAGCTTTTCTTATTTCCGGACGAATGCGCATACTATATAAAGTCGTTATGACGTCGAATGTGCATACTTTGTTGATTCCATTTATGAAATAAAACACATTTTCTAAAAACTCGTGTTTTTTAAGAAATCATGTAAACCTTCTAGAAGCTGTGATTTTAAAAAATGGTGGAAGTAAGCTTTTCTTATTTCCGGACGCATGGGCAAACTATAGAAAGTCGTTATGACATAGAATGTGCATACTTTGTCGATTCCATTGTTGATGTATATGTAACTTCGGAATGTATTTCAGATATATGTATATTGTATTCCTATAGAGATGGTATTATTCCTCTATAAGGAAGTGTCGTTATTTATATTGTAAGTGTCGTAACTTATACTTGATGGGTTATTAGCCCACCTTGTTTGGGGTCGGCCCTGTATAAGTCATGTGGGTCAAAGGGTTATTAGACCACCCTATTGGGGGTCGGCCATGTGGGTCAAAGGGTTATTAGACCACCCTATTGGGGGTCGGCCCAGTCAGCATTATGTTATGTGGTTAAGTTCGAGCCTACATGAGTTAGGTAAAAAGGCAAGTCAAGTCAAGTATAAATAGAGTGCGGGAGGCACTCTATTTACTCACTCACTTCTCACTCATGCACTCAAGGAGGAGTGGTGCACTTATGGAGGAGGAGGATCTGCTGCTAGGTTATGTCTATCTCTCATGGTTGGTTGTATCATTGCTCTATCTATCTTTGAGGAATTTATTGGGGTTTTTCACCTTTATGGTTTTCCCCAAGTAAATCTTTGTGTCTCTTGTGTGCTTGCATTATTGTCTCCATGATTGATATGCTGTAGATATGTTGTACATGTTGTTCTCTCAGTTAAGATCCTATATCAGATTCAAGTAAATTCTGAAAATTTAACATGGTATCAAAGCTAGCCTGAAAGAAGGCATGATATGGCATGTATGACACGTGTTGCACTTACGATGCTAGGGCTTAATATAGTAAAAACCAGTCGTCGTAGAACTTTCACTATAAATCCGTTTTGGCGAAGGTTTCGGATCTGAAAGTGTTACAAGACGAAGCCAAGATCTCCATGTACCTTGTGTCCAAAGGAAAACCTCTAATTCGTTGTACTTTGTGATTTATGATCTGTGCAATATAGGGTTTCTGCCTCTTCCAGATCTGAGTCAAAATCAGGTGACCTTGGGAAAAAGGTCATAACTTGGGATAGGAATCTCCAAATGAAAGTTCGTAAAAAGTGACAGGTAGTAAACAGACTGTACTATCTCAGAAAACGTTTTCAGAGGCCGAAGATGAACCAGTGACACGTGGCACTCCGTACAAGTTCGCTCTCCTGTATTATCCCATAAACAGGTCACGTTATGACACTTGGCATAACTCTCTCTCAGAGAGTCCAATTGAGGTCATACCTATCAGGATGGAAAGATAACAGGCTGAGCTATCTCAGAAAACTTTTTTAGAGGCCGAAGTTAAAACAATGACACGTGGCACGCAGTACAAGTTCGCTCTCCTGTATTATCCCAAAACAGGTCACATTGCGACACTTGGCATAACTCTCTCTCAGAGAATCCAATTGAGGTCAGACCTGTCAGGATGGAAAGGTAACAGGTCAGGATATATCATGAAACTTTTTCAGACCCTGTGGATCGAAAAGTTCAGAGTTACGCCAGAAACAATCAGGTACATATTTCTGTCAAAACAAAATTATTTTTGAGTACCTTCATTCATGGCTTCCGGAATTTAGGGCTTCGGAGAAAGTTGGAATTTTTGTAATCGGAGACCACGGCGGAATGCTACTCATCAAAATAAAAATTTAGAGACCAAAATCAAAATTTTTTGTTGGGCAGAAGGCCGGGCTTGATCAGACCCTAGTTCGGGACTTTGATCAGAAAAGTGGAAAATTAGGGCTTCTGTAAAAATGAGAATTTTTGAAATCTATGACCACGGCTGGAAGCTCCTCAGAAAAATAGAAGCTTAGAGATTTGGATCAAAACTTTTTATTGGGAAGAAGAGTGGGATTCATCAAACCCCAGTTCAGGGTCATGTTCAGTGAATTCGGAAGTTTCAAAGGAAAAATTGAGGAGTGAAACTCTGCAGTTTTCAAATTCTGAATATACCGGTTTGATCAGATTATCAAGGTGCATATTTCTATCCTTTCAGAAGTTTGAAATTCAAAGTTTGAATTTTTGGGGTTTCTCTGACAAACCCATATCCAGCTCCAGGTCCAGTTCTTGCAAATCAAGTGTATTGGGTTAATCCTAGAAGAAGATGGATTGGTCACCTGCATAAGTGAAGGAGTTCCTGTTTCAGAGGGAGATGAGGCTAAGGCCTTACATAAGAAGATTACAAGCGATCTCGACAGGTATGACTCATTGAGGTATGTTTCGAGATTTGTTCATGATTAAGTTTATGGTATGTTTGTATTCATGTTATTACGGTTAGTACAAACTTGATTTTAGATTTGTCGTATCACCTTAACAAAATTATGAATGCATGATAGAGGATATTCATTGATTAGGGTATTGACACTTATGATTGTACTAATGAATTATGGTGTTTTATGAGGTTTATGTTGTCTACTAACATGAAAGGTACACCAAGAAAGACAAATCATGTTTTGGTCCAAGAACATATGATCATGATAACATGAGGACAAAGATTCATCCATTGTCATGGATCTCATAGAAGATCCATTTACGAGGTATGTATAACTTGGTTTTATAATGGTTAACCTATGAGATATACAGGTTACTAGCACAAGTCATTGACGAAGAACAAGAAGACATTATGCGGGTATGTTAGACATAAATAGCTAGCATGCTAATCCAGGTATGTTTTTCCTATATCAAGCTAGAATCCTACCTTGGGTTAGGATCTTATATTGTTGTGTTGTTGATAATGATTATTCATGAAGTCATAGGTTTGAATAATCATGGTTGTATGCATATTATGTTTCTTACCATAATTGATGATATGACTAACCAGAAGAATCATGAAGGTATAGGTTTGAGTAATTACAGGTTTAGACATGTTATGTTTCTTATGATTTGACTAACCATAAGAATCCTTCATAAACCTTGAATGCTAATTCTTATTATTTTTGTTTGAAATGATCATGACTATACATGCTTTAATAGTATACTAATGAATGTATGATTTTATATTAGACCTAGAGGATAACACAATGATGATACTAACAAGCATGCATAGGGATCGAGAATGCTAATCCAGTTCAAGGACAGGTAATCCAGGGAGCAAAGATCAAGAGGGAGTACACTCCAGTGGTTTATGAAAGGATGCAGATATTCAGAGGGAGTTGACCATCTCTCTACATTCCACAACAGAAAGGTGTAGAAGAAGCTGCTGCAGATCAGGACTCCAGCAGCTCCTGCAAGAAAGCAAAGACTCAGAGGGAGTCCACCCAACGAACAAACAAATATAAGTATTTTAATTATCATTTCTTATATATATGTTTGTTTAAATAAAATTGTTCAATGATGTATATGCTCATGTTCCTAGACTTAGGATATGTATTGTGCATATTAGAATAGTTGCATTAATGAACAGTATACTACTAATATACATGGGTAAGTAGCCTATGGCACTGTACAACATTCCATTGCTACTTATCTAGAATGAAACCTCTTTGCTGACATGTTGGGAGTTGTGCACACTCTTAACAATGTTCTGGTAGAGATTGGAAGGCATCTAGAAAGTTACGGGATATGGATAAATGTTGTATTGAAGCATTGGCTAAGATAATTGCATGACTGTATGACATATTTCTTTATGTGTAAGAATTTGTTCTGAAAACTATGAGATGTTTTCTAATCATGCAATTTAACTTGTTGTGTAGGAAAGATCGTATGCCATCTCCTACAAAAGAAGAACTACAACATTTGTTCAGTAACAAAATTATCTATTGGAGAAATTGAAGTTCCCAGGATCTGGGATGAAGAAATGGAATACCATGATCCGTCGATCATGAAGAATGATGTTTGGGATGTTGTCCCAAGACGTGAAGGGAAGTTTGTTATGACTTCCAAATGGAACTATCAGATCAAGCATGTTGCAGATAGCAGCATTGAGAAATAGAAAAGTGATGAAATAGAAGATGCACCAGATGGATTTCAAGACAGCATGGTGCAGTCATATATGTGTGCAGAACTTGGTATGGTAGGATAGATAGCCTTCTATCCAGTTTGGTCTTTACCAAGAGTAAAGCGGGTTCCAACCTTTACTACAAGGTTGAGGAAGACAATCCAGGGATACTACTTTTGTATGCGGATAACCTGTTTGTTACAGGCGAAGATAGATTGATTGCCGACACGCAGCGGGAGCTTACTACCGAGTTCAAGATGAGGAACTTGGGGATGATGCACTATTTGTTTTTGGCATGGAGGTGTGGCAGAGTGATGGAATCTTCCTTGGACAAGGGAAGTATACAGTAGAGATCCTGAAGAGGTTCGGGATGATGGACTGCAAGGCTATGGCCACTCCTATGGCATCGAATATGAAGCTTCTATGTGATGCTTCATCTGAGCCAGTTGATGTCTCCATGTACCGTCAGATGATTGGGTCCTTGATGTACCTGACGAACACGAGACCAGACATTTGCTTTGCTGTGAACACATTGAGCTAGTTCTTGACGGATCCGAGGAGTGTTCACCTGGTTGCTGTAAAGCATGTTCTGAGGTACCTGAAGGGTACAATGGATTATGGGCTCAAGTATGAAGCGAATCAAAAGTTTAACCTACAGAGTTATGTTGATTCAGATTGGGCTGGAAGTGCTGCAGATAGGAAGAGCACATCTGGGTGTTGCTTCAATATGGGATCAGGTGTGATCTCTTGGTTTAGCAGGAAGCAGTCCTGCGTAGCACTAAGTACAGCTGAGGCTGAGTATGTTGCAGCATGTTCAGCTAGTTGTGAGGCAGTATGGATACGGAAGCTACTGTCTGAGTTATTTGATCTCCCATTGGATGCTACTGGTATCTTCTGTGATAACCAGAGTTGTGTGAAGCTATCTGAGAACCCAGTGTTTCATGACAGGTTGAAACACATAGAGATCAAATATCACTATATCAGGGATATGGTGCAGAGAGGAGCTATGAAGCTCCTGTATGTTGCGACGGACGAGCAGATTGCAGATGTGCTGACGAAGCCACTAGCCAGGGTGAAGTTTGAGTACTTCAGAGAGAGGCTTGGCATGCTTCAGATCGAGGATACTTCAAGGAAGAAGTGATGGACACATTTGCTGAAGCCATTCCAAGCATGTTGGAAGGGGGATCCTTCACATGGCTGTGGATGTAAGCGCTGGATGATAAGCATCAGGATGATGTTCTGGTTTCTGCTTAGATATGATCAGGTAGATCATGTATGTTGATGGATACATTGTGTGGATCATGTATCTTTGTATGATCAGGTAGATCATGGATGCTGATGGATACATTGTGTGGATCATGTATCTTTGTATGATCAGGTAGATCATGGATGCTGATGGATACATTGTGTGGATCATGTATCTTTGTATGATCAGGTAGATCATGTACGTTGATGGGTACATTGTGTGGATCATGTATCCTTGTATGATCAGGTAGATCATGTATGTTGATGGGTACATTGTGTGGATCATGTACCTTTGTATGATCAGGTAGATCATGTATGATTGATGGATACATTGTGTGGATCATGTATCTATGTGTGCATCAGATGGATGCATTGTATGATCAGGATGATTGTGGATGACGAGCTTCTCCAGATGACATGCAGCAGGATGTTGCAGTGATAATGATGAGTATCAGATGATACTTTGTGGCCGTGGATCAGGTTGTGCAGGAAAGCATGTAATTTGTGCCCTGGGAGATTTGCAGATGGTCTTTCGAGGTTTTGCCTATGGCATGTAATTCGGTGCCCTGGGACATCTGGAAAATGCTCTTGCGAGGTTTTGCTTGGGAGGACATGTAATTTGTGCCCTGGGAGATCTGCAGATAGTCTTTCGAGGTTTTTCCTATGGCATGTAATTCGGTGCCCTGGGATATCTGGCAGATGCTCTTGCAAGGTTTTATCCTATGGCATGTAATTTGCTCCTGGGAGATCTGGACAGGATGAAAAAGGCCTCAGATGCTTCAGCCAGGTTTTGCCATGACCACATGTAATTTGCTCCTGGGAGATCTGGACAGGATGAAAAAGGCCTTAGATGCTTCAGCCAGGTTTTGTGGTGAGATCACATGTAATGTGCTCCTGGGAGATCCGACAGGTAGAGCTGAGTGCTCGTAACAGCCTGGGATGCTTCAGCCAGGTTTTGTGATGGGTCACATGTAATGTGCTCCTGGGAGATCCTACAGGTAGAGCTGTGTGCTCGTAATAGCCTGGGATGCTGCAGCCAGGTTTTGTGACGCACGTAATAAGTCCTGAGGATTCCACAGTATGGCCAGTGATGATGAAGACCTGTAGATGGTGGGCCTACATCCAGTATGAAAAAGGACTGGCTCTGTAGAACTTCCTATGATGAGTAGATTCAGAGATTGATTGAGATAGCAGCAGCAGTGACGATGATGATGACTTGATGACGATTATCCAGTGACGATGATCCAGAGAAGATGACTTGTGCTAGAAGAACTATGCTGAGAAATACCTTCCTAGTTAAGAGGGAGTGTTGAAGTATATGTAACTTCGGAATGCATTCCACATATATGTATATTGTATTCCTATAGAGATGGTATTATTCCTCTATAAGGAAGTGTCGTTATTTATATTGTAAGTGTCGTAACTTATACTTGATGGGTTATTAGACCACCTTGTTTGGGGTCGGCCCTGTATAAGTCATGTGGGTCAAAGGGTTATTAGACCACCCTATTGGGGGTCGACCATGTGGGTCAAAGGGTTATTAGACCACCCTATTGGGGGTTGTCCCAGTCAGCATTATGTTATGTGGTTAAGTTCGAGCCTACATGAGTTAGGTAAAAAGGCAAGTCAAGTCAAGTATAAATAGAGTGCGGGAGGCACTCTATTTACTCACTCACTTCTCACTCATGCACTCAAGGAGGAGTGGCGCACTTATGGAGGAGGAGGATATGCTGCTAGGTTATGTCTATCTCTCATGGTTGGTTGTATCATTGCTCTATCTATCTCTGAGGAAGTTATTGGGGTTTTTCACCTTTATGGTTTTCCCCCAGTAAATGTTTGTGTCTCTTGTGTGCTTGCATTATTGTCTCCATGATTGATATGCTGTGGATATGCTGTACATGTTGTTCTCTCAGTTAAGATCCTAGATCAGATTGAAGTAAATTCTGAAAATTTAACATCCATTTATGAAATAAAATACATTTTCTAAAAACTCGTTTTTTTTAAGAAATCATGTAAACCTTCTAGAAACTGTGATTTTAAAAAACCGGGGAAGTAAGCTTTTCTTATTTCCAAACGCATGCGCAAACTATAGAAACTCGTTATGACGTAGAATGTGCATACTTTGTTGATTCCATTTATGAAATAAAACACATTTTCTAAAAACTCCTGTTTTTTAAGAAATCATGTAAACCTTCTAAAAGCTGTGATTTTAAAAAACGGGGGAAGTAAGCTTTTCTTACTTCCGGACGCATGCGCAAACTATAGAAATTCGTTATGACGTAGAATGTGCATACTTTGTAGATTCCATTTATGAAACAAAACACATTTTCTAAAAACTCGTGTTTTTTACGAAATCATGTAAACCTTCTAGAAGCTGTGATTTTAAAAAATGGTGGAAGTAAGCTTTTCTTATTTCCCGACGAATGCGCAAACTATAGAATTTTGTTATGACGTAGAATGTGCATACTTTGTTGATTCCATTTATGAAATAAAACACATTTTCTAAAAACTTGTGTTTTTTAAGAAATCATGTAAACCTTCTAGAAGTTGTGATTTTAAAAAACGGTTGAAGTAAGCTTTTCTTATTTCCGGACGCATGCGCAAACTATAGAAAGTCGTTATGAAGTAGAATGTGCATACTTTGTTGATTCCATTTATGAAATAAAACACATTTTCTAAAAACTCGTGTTTTTTAAGAAATCATGTAAACCTTCTAGAAGCTGTGATTTTAAAAAACGGGAGAAGTAAGCTTTTCTTATTTCCGGACGCAAGCGCAAACTATAGAAAGTCGTTATGACGTAGAATGTGCATACTTTTTAGATTCCATTTATGAAATAAAACACATTTTCTAAAAACTCGTGTTTTTTACAAAATCATGTAAACCTTCTAGAAGCTGTGATTTTAAAAAATGGTGGAAGTAAGCTTTTCTTATTTCCGGATGAATGCGCAAACTATAGAAAGTCGTTATGACGTAGAATGTGCATACTTTGTTGATTCCATTTATGAACTAAAATATATTTTCTAAAATCTCGTGTTTTTTGAGAAATCATGTAAACCTTCTAGAAGCTGTGATTTTAAAAAACAGGCGAAGTAAGCTTTTCTTATTTCCGGACGCATACACAAACTATCGAAACTCATTATGACGTAGAATGTGCATACTTTGTAGATTCCATTTATGAAATAAAACACATTTTCAAAAAACTCGTGTTTTTTACGAAATCATGTAAACCATCTAGAAGCTGTGATTTTAAAAAATGGTGGAAGTAAGATTTTCTTATTTCCGGACGCATGCGCAAACTATAGAAAGTCGTTATGACGTAGAATGTGCATACTTTTTTGATTCCATTTATGAAATAAAACACATTTTCTAAAAACTCATGTTTTTTAAGAAATCATGTAAACCTTCTAGAAGCTGTGATTTTAAAAAATGGGGGAAGTAAGCTTTTCTTATTTCCGGACGCATGCGCAAACAATAGAAAGTGGTTATGACGTAGAATGTGCATACTTTTTAGATTCCATTTATGAAATAAAACACATTTTCTAAAAACTCGTGTTTTTTACGAAATCATGTAAACCTTCTAGAAGCTGTGATTTTAAAAAATGGTGGAAGTAAGCTTTTCTTATTTATGGACGAATGCGCAAACTATAGAAAGTCATTATGACATAGAATGTGCATACTTTGTACATTCCATTTATGAAATAAAAAAACATTTTCTAGAAACTCGTGTTTTTTACGAAATCATGTAAACCTTCTAGAAGCTGTGATTTTAAAAAACGGTGGAAGTAAGCTTTTCTTATTTCCAGACGGATGCGCAAACTATAGAAAGTAGTTATGATGTAGAATGTGCATACTTTGTAGATTCCATTTATGAAATAAAACACATTTTCTAAAAACTCGTGATTTTTACGAAATCATGTAAACCTTCTAGAAGCTGTGATTTTTAAAAACGGTGGAAGTAAGCTTTTCTTATTTCCGGACGAATGCGCAAACTATAAAAAGTCGTTATGATGTAGAATGTCCATACTTTGTATATTCCATTTATGAAATAAAACACATTTTCTAAAAACTCATGTTTTTTACGAAATCATGTAAACCTTCTAGAAGCTGTGATTTTAAAAAACGGGGGAAATAAGCTTTTCTTATTTCCAAACACATGTGCAAACTATAAAAATTCGTTATGACGTAGAATGTGCATACTTTGTTGATTCCATTTATGAAACAAAACACATTTTCTAAAAACTCGTGTTTTTTACGAAATCATTTAAACCTTCTAGAAGCTGTGATTTTAAAAGACGGTGGAAGTAAGCTTTTCTTATTTACGGACGCATGCGCAAACTATAGAAAGTCCTTATGACGTAGAAACCCCAATAACTTCCTCAGAGATAGTTTGCGCAATCGTGCGCAATCACAACTTAAAGTCATAACGACTTTCTATAGTTTGCGCATGCGTCCGGAAATAAGAAAAGCTTACTTCCACCGTTTTTTAAAATCACAGCTTCTAGAAGGTTTACATGATTTCTTAAAAAACACGAGTTTTTAGAAAATGTGTTTTATTTCATAAATGGAATCAACAAAGTATGCACATTCTATGTCATAACGACTTTCTATAGTTTGCGCATGCGTTTCGAAATAAGAAAAGGTTACTTCCCCCGTTTTTTAAAATCACAGCTTCTAAAGGGTTTACATGATTTCTTAAAAAACATGAATTTTTAGAAAATGTGTTTTATTTCATAAATGGAATCGACAAAGTATGCAAATTCTATGTCATAACGACTTTCTATAGTTTGCGCATGCGTCCGGAAATAAGAAAAGCTGACTTCCACCATTTTTTAAAATCATAGCTTCTAGAAGGTTTACATGATTTCGTAAAAAACACGAGTTTTTAGAAAATGTGTTTTATTTCATAAATGAAATCTACAAAGTATGCACATTCTACGTCATTACGACTTTGTATAGTTTGCGCATGCGTCCGGAAATAAGAAAAGCTTACTTCCATCGTCTTTTAAAATCACAGCTTCTAGAAGGTTTACATGATTTCGTAAAAAACATGAGTTTTTAGAAAATGTGTTTTGTTTCATAAATGGAATCTAAAAAGTATACACATTGTACATCATAACGACTTTCTATAGTTTGCGCATGCATCCAGAAATAAGAAAAGCTTATTTCCACCATTTTTTAAAATCACAGCTTCTAGAAGGTTTACATGATTTTGTAAAAAACACGTGTTTTTAGAAAATGTGTTTTATTTCATAAATGGAATCTACAAAGTATGACATTCTACATCATAAAGACTTTTTATAGTTTGCGCATTCGTCCGGAAATAAGAAAAGCTTACTTCCACCGTTTTTTAAAATCACAGCTTCTAGAAGGTTTACATGATTTCGTAAAAAAACATGAGTTTTTAGAAAATGTGTTTTATTTCATAAATGGAATCTACAAAGTATGCACATTCTACATCATAACAACTTTCTATAGTTTGCGCATGCGTCCGGAAATAAGAAAAGCTTACTTCCACCGTGTTTTAAAATCACAGCTTCTAGAAGGTTTACATGATTTCGTAAAAAACACGAGTTTCTAGAAAATGTTTTTTATTTCATAAATGGAATCTACAAAGTATGCACATTCTACGTCATAATGACTTTCTATAGTTTGCGCATGCGTTTGGAAATAAGAAAAGCTTACTTCCCCCGTTTTTTAAAATCACAGCTTCTGGAAGGTTTACATGATCTCTTAAAAAACACGAGTTTTTAGAAAATGTGTTTTGTTTCATAAATGGAATCAACAAAGTATGCACATTCTACGTCATAACGATTTTCTACAGTTTGCGCATGCGTTTGGAAATAAGAAGAGCTTACTTCCCCCGTTTTTTAAAATCACAGCTTCTAGAAGGTTTACATGATTTCTTAAAAAACACGAGTTTTTAGAAAATGTGTTTTATTTCATAAATGGAATCGACAAAGTATGCACATTCTATGTCATAACGATTTTCTATAGTTTGCGCATGCGTCCGGAAATAAGAAAATCTTACTTCCACCGTTTTCTAAAATCACAGCTTCTAGAAGGTTTACATGATTTCGTAAAAACACGAGTTTTTAGAAAATGTGTTTTGTTTCATAAATGGAATCTACAAAGTATGCACATTCTACATCATAACGACTTTCTATAGTTTGCGCGTGCGTCCGGAAATAAGAAAAGCTTACTTCCACCGTTTTTTAAAATCACAGCTTCTAGAAGGTTTACATGATTTCGTAAAAAACACGAGTTTTTAGAAAATGTGTTTTATTTCATAAATGGAATCTACAAAGTATGCACATTCTACATCATAACGACTTTTTATAGTTTGCGCATGCATCCGGAAATAAGAAAAGCTTACTTACACCGTTTTTTAAAATCACAGCTTCTAGAAGGTTTACATGATTTCTTGAAAAACACGAGTTTTTAGAAAATGTGTTTTATTTCATAAATGGAATCAACAAAGTATGCACATTCTATGTCATAACGACTTTATATAGTCTGCGCATTCGTCCATAAATAAGAAAAGCTTACATCCACCATTTTTTAAAATCACAGCTTCTAGAAGGTTTACATGATTTCGTAAAAAACACGAGTTTTTAGAAAATGTGTTTTATTTCATAAATGGAATTTAAAAAGTATGCACATTCTACGTCATAACCACTTTCTATTGTTTGCGCATGCGTCCGAAAATAAGAAAAGCTTACTTCCCCCGTTTTTGAAAATCACAGCTTCTAGAAGGTTTACATGATTTCTTAAAAAACACGAGTTTTTAGAAAATGTGTTTTATTTCATAAGTGGAATCAACAAAGTATGCACATTCTACGTCATAACGACTTTCTATAGTTTGCGCATGCGTCCGGAAATAAGAAAATCTTACTTCCACCGTTTTTTAAAATCACAGCTTCTAGAAGGTTTACATGATTTCGTAAAAAACACGAGTTTTTAGAAAATTTGTTTTAATTCATAAATGGAATCTACAAAGTATGCACATTCTACGTCATAATGACTTTCGATAGTTTGTGCATGCGTCCGGAAATAAGAAAAGCTTACTTCGCCCGTTTTTTAAAATCACAGCTTCTAGAAGGTTTACATGATTTCTCAAAAAACACGAGTTTTTAGAAAATGTATTTTAGTTCATAAATGGAATCAACAAAGTATGCACATTCTACGTCATAACGACCTTCTATAGTTTGCGCATTCGTCCGGAAATAAGAAAAGCTTACTTCCGCCATTTTTTAAAATCACAGCTTCTAGAAGGTTTACATGATTTCTTAAAAAACATGAGTTTTTAGAAAATGTGTTTTATTTCATAACTGGAATCAACAAAGTATGCACATTCTACGTCATAATGACTTTCTATAGTTTGTGCATTCGTCCGGAAATAAGAAAAGGTTACTTCCCCCATTTTTTAAAATCACAGCTTCTAGAAGGTTTACATGATTTTGTAAAAAACACGAGTTTTTAGAAAATGTGTTTTATTTCATATATGGAATCAACAAAGTATGCACAATCTACGTCATAACGACTTTCTATAGTTTGCGCATGCGTCCGGAAATAAGAAAAGGTTACTTCCACCGTTTTTTAAAATCACAGCTTCTAGAAGGATTACATGATTTCTTAAAAAACACGAGTTTTTAGAAAATGTGTTTTATTTCATAAATGGAATCTACAAAGTATGCACATTCTACGTCATAACGACTTTCTATAGTTTGCGAATTCGTCCGGAAATAAGAAAAACTTACTTCCCCCGTTTTTTAAAATCACAGCTTCTAGAAGGTGTACATGATTTCTTAAAAAAACGAGTTTTTAGAAAATGTGTTTTATTTCATAAATGGAATCAACAAAGTATGCACATTCTACATCATAACGACTTTTTATAGTTTGCGCATGTGTTTGGAAATAAGAAAAGCTTATTTCCCCCGTTTTTTAAAATCACAGCTTCTAGAAGGTTTACATGATTTCTTAAAAAACACGAGTTTTTAGAAAATGTGTTCTATTTCATAAATGGAATCAACAAAGTGTGGACATTCTACGTCATAACGACTTTCTATAGTTTGCGCATGCGTCCGGAAATAAGAAAAGCTCACTTACACCATTTTTTAAAATCACACCTTCTAGAAGGTTTACATGATTACGTAAAAAACACGAGTTTTTAGAAAATGTGTTTTATTTCACAAATGGAATCTACAAAGTATGCACATTCTACGTCATAACGACTTTCCATTGTTTGCGCATGCGTCTGGAAATAAGAAAAGCTTACTTCCACCGTTTTTTAAAATCACAGCTTCTAGAAGGTTTAAATGATTTCGTAAAAAACACGAGTTTTTGGAAAATATGTTTTATTTCATAAATGAAATCTACAAAGTATGCACATTCTACGTCATAACGACTTTCGATAGTTTGCGCATGTGTTCGGAAATAAGAAAAGCTTACTTCCCCCGTTTTTCAAAATCACATCTTCTAGAAGGTTTACATGATTTCTTAAAAAACACGAGTTTTTAGAAAATGTGTTTTATTTCATAAATGGAATCAACAAAGTATGCACATTCTACGTCATAACAACTTTCTATAGTTTGCGCATGCGTCCGGAAATAAGAAAACCTTACTTCCACCGTTTTTTAAAATCACAGCTTCTAGAAGGTTTACATGATTACGTAAAAAACACGAGTTTTTAGAAAATGTGTTTTATTTCACAAATGGAATCTACAAAGTATGCACATTCTACGTCATAACGACTTTCTATAGTTTGCGCATGCGTCCGGAAATAAGAAAAGGTTACTTCCACCGTTTTTTTAAATCACAGCTTCTAGAAGGATTACATGATTTCTTAAAAAACATGAGTTTTTAGAAAATGTGTTTTATTTCATAAATGGAATCTACAAAGTATGCACATTCTACGTCATAACGACTTTCTATAGTTTGCGCATGCATCCGGAAATAAGAAAAGCTTACTTCCCCCGTTTTTTAAAATCACAGCTGCTAGAAGGTGTACATGATTTCTTAAAAAACACGAGTTTTTAGAAAATGTGTTTTATTTCATAAATGGAATCAACAAAGTATGCACATTCTACGTCATAACGACTTTTTATAGTTTGCGCATGTGTTTGGAAATAAGAAATGCTTATTTCCCCCGTTTTTTAAAATCACAGCTTCTAGAAGGTTTACATGATTTCTTAAAAAACACGATTTTTTAGAAAATGTGTTCTATTTCATAAATGGAATCAACAAAGTGTGGACATTCTACGTCATAACGACTTTCTATAGCTTGCGCATGCGTCCGGAAATAAGAAAAGCTTACTTCCACCGTTTTTTAAAATCACAGCTTCTAGAAGGTTTACATGATCACGTAAAAAACACGAGTTTTTAGAAAATGTGTTTTATTAAATAAATGGAATCTACAAAGTATGCACATTCTACGTCATAACGACTTTCTATAGTTTGCGCATGCATTTGGAAATAAGAAAAGCTTACTTCCACCGTTTTTTAAAATCACAGCTTCTAGAAGGTTTAAATGATTTCGTAAAAAATACGAGTTTTTAGAAAATGTGTTTTATTTCATCAATGGAATCTACAAAGTATGCACATTCTACGTCATAACGACTTTCTATAGTTTGTGCATGCGTCCGGAAATAAATAAAAGCTTACTTCCCCCGTTTTTTAAAATCACAGCTTCTAGAAGGTTTACATGATTTCTTAAAAAACACGAGTTTTCAGAAAATGTGTTTTATTTCATAAATGGAATCAACATAGTATGCACATTCTACGTCATAACGACTTTCTATAGTTTGCGCATTCGTCCGGAAATAAGAAATGCTTACTTCCACCGTTTTTTAAAATCACAGCTTCTAGGAGGTTTACATGATTTCTTAAAAAACACGAGTTTTTAGAAAATGTGTTTTATTTCATAAATGGAATCAACAAAGTATGCACATTCTACGTCATAATGACTTTCTATAGTTTGTGCATGCGTCCGGAAATAAATAAAAGCTTACTTCCCCCGTTTTTTAAAATCACAGCTTCTAGAAGGTTTACATGATTTCTTAAAAAACATGAGTTTTTAGAAAAAGTGTTTTATTTCATCAATGGAATCAACAAAGTATGCACATTCTACCTCATAAATACTTTCTATACTTTGCGCATGCATCCGGAAATAAGAAAAGCTTACTTCCACCCTTTTTTAAAATCACAGCTTCTAGAAGGTTTACATGATTTCGTAAAAAACATGAGCTTTTAGAAAATGTGTTTTATTTCATAAATGGAACCTACAAAGTATGCACATTTTACCTCATAACGACTTTCTATAGTTTGCGCATGCGTCCGGAAATAAAAAAAGCTGACTTCCACCATTTTTTAAAATCACAGCTTCTAGAAGGTTTACCTGATTTCTTAAAAAACATGAGTTTTTAGAAAATGTGTTTTATTTCATAATTGGAATCAACAAAGTATGCACATTCTACGTCATAACGACTTTCTATAGTTTGCGCATGCGTCCGGAAATAAGAAAAGCTTACTTCCACCGTTTTTTAAAATCGCAGCTTCTAGAAGGTTTACATGATTTCTTAAAAAACACGAGTTTTTAGAAAATGTGTTTTATTTCATAAATCCAATCAACAAAATATGCACATTCTATGTCATAACGAATTTCTATAGTTTGCGCATGCGTTTTGAAATAAGAAAAGCTTACTTCCCCCGTTTTTTAAAATCACGGCTTCTAGAAGGTTTACATGATTTCTTAAAAAACACGAGTTTTTAGAAAATGTGTTTTATTTCATAAATGGAATCGTTAAAGTATGCAAATTCTATGTCATAACGACTTTCTATAGTTTGCGCATGCGTCCGGAAATAAGAAAAGCTGACTTCCACCATTTTTTAAAATCATAGCTTCTAGAAGGTTTACATGATTTCGTAAAAAACACGAGCTTTTAGAAAATATGTTTTATTTCATAAATGGAATCTACAAAGTACGCACATTCTACATCATAACGACTTTGTATAGTTTGCGCATGCGTCCGGAAATAAGAAAAGCTTACTTCCACCGTTTTTTAAAATCACAGCTTCTAGAAGGTTTACATGATTTCGTAAAAAACACGAGTTTCTAGAAAATGTTTTTTATTTCATAAATGGAATCTAAAAAGTATGCACATTCTACGTCATAACGACTTTCTATAGTTTGCGCATGCATTTGGAAATAAGAAAAGATTACTTCCCCCGTTTTTTAAAATCACAGTTTCTAGAAGGTTTACACGATTTCTTAAAAAACATGAGTTTTTAGAAAATGTGTTTTATTTCATAAATGGAATCAACAAAGTATGCACATTCTACGTCATAACGACTTTCTACAGTTTGCGCATGCGTTTGGAAATAAGAAAAGCTTACTTCCCCCGTTTTTTAAAATCACATTTTCTAAAAACTCGTGATTTTAAAAAATGGGGGAAGTAAGCTTTTATTATTTCCGGACGCATGCGCAAACTATAGAAAGTCGTTATGACGTAGAATGTGCATACTTTGTTGATTCCATTTATGAAATAAAACACATTTTCTAAAAACTCGTGTTTTTTAGGAAATCATGTAAACCTTCTAGAAGCTGTGATTTTAACAAACGGTGGAAGTAAGCATTTCTTATTTCCGGACGAATGCGCAAACTATAGAAAGTCGTTATGACGTAGAATGTGCATACTATGTTGATTCCATTTATGAAATAAAACACATTTTCTAAAAACTCATGTTTTTTAGGAAATCTTGTAAACCTTCTAGAAGCTGTGACTTTAAAAAACGGTGGAAGTAAGCTTTTCTTATTTCCGGACGCATGCGCAAACTATAGAAAGTCGTTATGACGTAGAATGTGCATAGTTTGTTGATTCCATTTATGAAATAAAACACCTTTTCTAAAAACTCGTGGTTTTTTAAGAAAGCATGTAAACCTTCTAGAAGCTATGATTTTAAAAAACGGGGGAAGTAAGCTTTTCTTATTTCCAAACGCATGCGGAAACTATAGAAAGTCGTTATGACGTAGAATGTGCATACTTTGTTGATTCCATTTATGAAATAAAACACATTTTCTAAAAACTCGTGTTTTTTAAGAAATCATGTTAATCTTCTAGAAGCTGTGATTTTAAAAAACAGGGGAAGTAAGCTTTTCTTATTTACGGACGCATGCGCAAACTATAGAAAGTTGTTATGGCGTAGAATGTGCATACTTTGTAGATTCCATTTATGAAATAAAGCACATTTTCTAAATATTCATGTTTTTTACGAAATCATGTAAACCTTCTAGAAGCTGTGATTTTAAAAAACGGTGGAAGTAAGCTTTTGTTATTTCCGGATGAATGCGCAAACTATAGAAAGTCGTTATGAGGTGGAATGTGCATACTTTGTTGATTCCATTTATGAAAGAAAACACATTTTCTAAAAACTCGTGTTTTTTACGAAATCATGTAAACCTTCTAGAAGCTGTGATTTTAAAAAATGGGGGAAGTAAGCTTTTCTTATTTCCAAACACATGCGCAAACTATAGAAAATCGTTATGACGTAGAATGTGCATACTTTGTTGATTCATTTTATTTAATAAAACACATTTTCTAAAAACTCGTGTTTTTTAAGAAATCATGCAAAACTTCTAGAATCTGTGATTTTAAAAAACTGGGGAGGTAAGCTTTTCTTATTTCCGGACGCATGCGCAAACTATAGAAAATCGTTATGATGTAGAATGTGCATACTTTGATGATTCAATTTATGAAATAAAACACATTTTCTAAAAACTCATGTTTTTTAAGAAGTCATGTAAACCTTCTAGAAGCTGTGATTTTAAAAAATGGTGGAAGTAAGCTTTTCTTATTTCCAGACGAATGCGCAAACTATAGAAAGTCGTTATGACGTAGAATGTGCATACTTTGTTGATTCCATTTTTGAAATAAAACACATTTTCTAAAAACTCGTGTTTTTTAAGAAATCATGTAAACCTTCTAGAAGCTGTGATTTTAAAAAACGGGGGATGTAAGCTTTTCTTATTTCCAAACGCATGCGCAAACTATAGAAAGTCGTTATGACGTATAATGTGCATACTTTGTTGATTCCATTTATGAAATAAAACACATTTTCTAAAAACTCGTGTTTTTTAAGAAATCATGTAAACCTTCTAGAAGCTGTGATTTTAAAAAACGGGGGAAGTAAGCTTTTCTTATTTCCAAACGGATGAGCAAACTATAGAAAGTCGTTAAAACGTAGAATGTGCATACTTTGTATATTCCATTTATAAAATAAAACACATTTTCTAAATACTCGTGTTTTTTACGAAATCATGTAAACCTTCTAGAAGCTGTGATTTGAAAAAACGGTGGAAGTAAACTTTTCTTATTTCCGGACGTATGCGCAAACTATAGAAAGTCGTTATGACGTAGAATGTTCATACTTTGTAGATTCCATTTATGAAATAAAACACATTTTCGAAAAACTCGTGTTTTTGAAGAAATCATGTAAACCTTCTAGAAGCTGTGATTTTAAAAAACGGGGGAAGTAAGCTTTTCTTACTTCCAGACGCATGCGCAAACTATAGAAAGTCGTTATGACGTAGAATGTGCATACTTTGTTGATTCCATTGATGAAATAAAACAGATTTTCTAAAAACTCGTGTTTTTTAAAAAATCATTTAAAACTTCTAGAAGCTGTGATTTTAAAAAACGGGGGAAGTAAGCTTTCCTTATTTCCAAACGCATGCACAAACTATAGAAAGTCGTTATGACATAGAATGTGCATACTTTGTTGATTCCATTTATGAAATAAAACACATTTGCTAAAAACTTGTGTTTTTTAAGAACTCATGTAAACCTTCTAGAAGCTGTGATTTTAAAAAACGGGGGAAGTAAGCTTTTCTTATTTCCAGACGCATGCGCAAACTATAGAAAGTCGTTGTGACGTAGAAGGTGCATACTTTGTAGATTCCATTTATGTAATAAAACACATTTTCTAAAAACTCGTGTTTTTTAAGAAATCATGTAAACCTTCTAGAACCTGTGATTTTAAAAAACGTGGGAAGTAAGCTTTTCTTATTTCCAGACGAATGCGCAAACTATAGAAAGTCGTTATGACGTAGAATCTGCCGACTTTGTTTATTCCATTGATGAAATAAAACACATTTTCTAAAAACTCGTGTTTTTTAAGAAATCATGTAAACCTTCTAGAAGCTGTGATTTTAAAAAACGGGGGAAAGTAAGCTTTTCTTATTTCCGGACGCATGCGCAAACTATAGAAAGTCGTTATGACATAGCATGTGCATACTTTGTAGATTCCATTTATGAAATAAAACACATTTTCTAAAAACTCGTGTTTTTTACGAAACCATGTAAACCTTCTAGAAGCTGTGATTTTAAAAAATGGTGGAAGGAAGCTTTTCTTATTTCCGAACGCATGCGCAAACTATAGAAAGTCGTTATGACGAAGAATGTGCATACTTTGTAGATTCCATTTACGAAATAAAACACATTTTCTAAAAACTCGTGTTTTTTATGAAATCATGTAAACCTTCTAGAAGCTGTGATTTTAAAAAACGGTGGAAGTAACCTTTTCTTATTTCCGGACGCATACGCAAACTATAGAAAGTCGTTATGACGTAGAATGTGCATACTTTGTTGATTCCATTTATGAAATAAAACACATTTTCTAAAAACTCGTGTTTTTTAACAAATCATGTAAACCTTCTAGAAGGTGTGATTTTAAAAAATGGGAGAAGTAAGCTTTTCTTATTTCCAGACGCATGCGCAAACTATAGAAAGTCGTTATGACGTAGAATGTGTATACTTTGTTGATTCCATTTATGAAATAAAACACATTTTCTAAAAACTCGTGTTTCTTAAGAAATCATGTAAACCTTCTAGAAGCTGTGATTTTAAAAAACGGTGGAAGTAAGCTTTTCTTATTTCCGGACGCATGCGCAAACTATAGAAAGTCGTTATGACGTAGCATGTGCATACTTTTTAGATTCCATTTATGAAATAAAACACATTTTCTAAAAACTCGTGTTTTTTAAGAAATCATGTAAATCTTCTATAAGCTGTGATTTTAAAAAACGGTGGAAGTAAGCTTTTCTTATTTCCGGAAAATGCGCAAACTATAGAAAGTCGTTATGACGTAGAATGTGCATACTTTGTTGACTCCATTTATGAAATAAAACACATTTTCTAAACACTTGGTTTTTTAAGAAGTCATGTAAACCTTCTAGAAGATGTGATTTTAAAAAATGGTGGAAGTAAGCTTTTCTTATTTCCGGATCCATGCGCAAACTATAGAAAGTCGTTATGACGTAGAATGTGCATACTTTGTTGATTCCATTTATGAAATAAAACACATTTTTTAAACACTCGTGTTTTTTAAGAAATCATGTAAACCTTCTAGAAGCTGTGATTTTAAAAAACGCAGGATGTAAGCTTTTCTTATTTCCAAACGCATGCGCAAACTATAGAAAGTCGTTATGACGTAAAATGTGCATACTTTGTTGATTCCATTTATGAAATAAAACAAATTTTCTAAAAACTCGTGTTTTTTAAGATATCATGTAAACCATCTAGAAGCTGTGATTTTAAAAAACGGGGGAAGTAAGCTTTTCTTATTTCCAAACGGATGAGCAAACTATAGAAAGTCGTTATGACGTAGAATGTGCATACTTTGTTGATTCCATTTATGAAATAAAACACATTTTCTAAAAACTCGTGTTTTTTAAGAAATCAAGTAAATCTTCTAGAAGCTGTGATTTTAAAAAACGGGGAAAGTAAGCTTTTGTTGTTTCCGGACGCATGTGCAAACTATAGAAAGACGTTATGACATAGAATGTGCATACTTTGTAGATTCCATTTATGAAATAAAACACATTTTCTAAATACTCGTGTTTTTTACGAAATCATGTAAACCTTCTAGAAGCTGTGATTTAAAAAAACGGTGGAAGTAAATTTTTTTATTTCCGGACGCATGCGCAAACTATAGAAAGTCGTTATGACGTAGAGTGTTCATACTTTGTAGATTCCATTTATGAAATAAAACACATTTTCTAAAAACTCGTGTTTTTGAAGAAATCATGTAAACCTTCTAGAAGCTGTGATTTTAAAAAACGGGGGAAGTAAGCTTGACTTATTTCCAGACGCATGCGCAAACTATAGAAAGTCGTTATGACGGAGAATGTGCATACTTTGTTGATTCCATTGATGAAATAAAACACATTTTCTAAAAACTCGTGTTTTTTAAAAAATCATGTAAACCCTCTAGAAGCTGTGATTTTGAAAAACGGGGGAAGTAAGCTTTCCTTATTTCCAAACGCATGCACAAACTATAGAAAGTCGTTATGACGTAGAATGTGCATACTTTGTTGATTCCATTGATGAAATAAAAACACATTTGCTAAAAACTTGTGTTTTTTAAGAACTCATGTAAACCTTCTAGAAGCTGTGATTTTAAAAAACGGGGGAAGTAAGCTTTTCTGATTTCCAGACGCATGCGCAAACTATAAAAAGTCGTTGTGACGTAGAAGGTGCATACTTTGTAGATTCCATTTATGAAATAAAAGACATTTTCTAAAAACTCGTGTTTTTTAAGAAATCATGTAAACTTTCTAGAAGCTGTGATTTTAAAAAATGGGGGAAGTAAGCTTTTCTTATTTCCAGATGAATGCGCAAACTATAGAAAGTCGTTATGACGTAGAATGTGCATACTTTGTTGATTCCATTGATAAAATAAAACACATTTTCTAAAAACTCATGTTTTTTAAGAAATCATGTAAACCTTCTAGAAGCTGTGATTTTAAAAAACGGGGGAAGTAAGCTTTTCTTATTTCCAGACGCATGCGCAAACTATAGAAAGTCGTTATGACGTAGCATGTGCATACTTTTTAGATTCCATTTATGAAATAAAACAAATTTTCTAAAAACTCCTGTTTTTTACGAAATCATGTAACCCTTCTAGAAGCTGTGATTTTAAAAAACGGTGGAAGGAAGCTTTTCTTATTTCTGGACGCAGGCGCAAACCAAGAAAGTCGTTATGACGTAGAATGTGCATACTTTGCTGATTCCATTTATGAAATAAAACACATTTTCTAAAAACTCGTGTTTTTCAAGAAATCATGTAAACCTTCTAGAAGCTGTGATTTTAAAAAATGGGGGAAGTAAGCTTTTCTTATTTCCGGACGCATGCGCAAACTATAAAAAGTCGTTATGACGTAGAATGTGCATACTTTGTTGATTCCATTTATGAAATAAAACACATTTTCTAAAAACTCGTGTTTTTTACGAAATCATGTAAACCTTCTAGAAGTTGTGATTTTAAAAAACGGTGGAAGTAAGCTTTTCTTATTTCCGGACGCATCCGCAAACTACAGAAAGTCCTTATGATGTAGAATGTGCATACTTTGTTGATTCTATTTATGAAATAAAACACATTTTCTAAAAGCTCGTGTTTTTTAAGAAATCAAGTAAACCTTCTAGAAACTGTGATTTTAAAAAACGGCGGAACTAAGCTTTTCTTATTTCCGGATGCATGCGCAAACTACCGAAAGTCGTTATGATGGAGAATGTGCATACTTTTTTTATACCATTTATGAAATAAAACACATTTTCTAAAAACTCATGTTTTTTAAGAAATCATGTAAACCTTCTAGAAGCTGTGATTTTAAAAAACGGGGGAAGTAAGCTTTTCTTATTTCCAAACGCATGCTCAAACTATAGAAAGTAGTTATGATGTAGAATGTACATACTTTGTTGATTCCATTTTTGAAATAAAACACATTTTCTAAAAACTCGTGTTTTTTAATAAATCATGTTAACCTCTGTGATTTTAAAAAACGGTGGAAGTAAGCTTTTCTTATTTCCTGACGCATGCGCAAACTATAGAAAGTCGTTATGACGTAGAATGTGCATACTTTGTAGATTCCATTTATGAAATAAAACACATTTTCTAAAAACTCGTGTTTTTTACGAAATCATGTAAACCTTCTAGAAGCTGTGATTTTAAAAAACGGTGGAAGTAAGCTTTTCTTATTTCCGGACGCATCCGCAAACTATAGAAAGTCCTTATGATGTAGAATGTGCATACTTTGTTGATTCTATTGATGAAATAAAACACATTTTCTAAAAGCTCGTGTTTTTTAAGAGATCATCTAAACCTTCTAGAAGCTGTGATTTTAAAAAACGGGGGAAGTAAGCTTTTCTGATTTCCAAATGCATGCGCAAATTATAGAAGGTCGTTATGATGTAGAATGTGCATACTTTGTTGATTCCATTTATGAAATAAAACACATTTTCTAAAAACTCGTGTTTTTTAAGAAATCATGTAAACCTTCTAGAAGCTGTGATTTTAAAAAACGGGGGAAGTAAGCTTTTCTTATTTCCAAACGCATTCGCAAACTATAGAAAGTCGTTATGACGTAGAATGTGCATACTTTGTTGATTCCATTTATTTAATAAAACACATTTTCTAAAAACTCGTGTTTTTTAAGAAATCATGCAAAACTTCTAGAATCTGTGATTTTAAAAAACTGGGGAGGTAAGCTTTTCTTATTTCCGGACGCATGCGCAAACTATAGAAAGTCGTTATGACGTAGAATGTGCATACTTTGATGATTCAATTTATGAAATAAAACACATTTTCTAAAAACTCATGTTTTTTAAGAAGTCATGTAAACCTTGTAGAAGCTGTGATTTTAAAAAATGGTGGAAGTAAGCTTTTCTTATTTCCGGACGCATGCCCAAACAATAGAAAGCCGTTATGACGTAGAATGTGCATACTTTGTAGATTTCATTTATGAAATAAAACACATTTTCTAAATACTCGTGTTTTTTACGAAATCATGTAAACCTTCTAGAAGCTGTGATTTTAAAAAACGGTGGAAGTAAACTTTTCTTATTTCCGGACGCATGCGCAAACTATAGAAAGTCGTTATGACGTAGAATGTTCATACTTTGTATATTCCATTTATGAAATAAAACACATTTTCTAAAAACTCGTGTTTTTGAAGAAATCATGTAAACCTTCTAGAAGGTGTGATTTTAAAAAACGGGGGAAGTAAGTTTTTCTTATTTCCAGACGCATGCGCAAACTATAGAAAGTCGTTATGACGTAGAATGTGCATACTTTGTTGATTCCATTGATGAAATAAAACACATTTTCTAAAAACTTGTGTTTTTTAAAAAATCATTTAAACCTTCTAGAAGCTGTGATTTTAAAAAACGGGGGAAGTAAGCTTTCCTTATTTCCAAATGCATGCACAAACTATAGAAAGTCGTTATGACGTAGAATGTGCATACTTTGTTGATTCCATTTATGAAATAAAACACATTTGCTAAAAACTTGTGTTTTTTAAGAACTCATGTAAACCTTCTAGAAGCTATGATTTTAAAAAACGGGGGAAGTAAGCTTTTCTTATTTCCAGACGTATGCGCAAACTATAGAAAGTCATTGTGACGTAGAATGTGCATACTTTGTAGTTTCCATTTATGAAATAAAACACATTTTCTAAAAACTCGTGTT
The DNA here is from genome assembly GCA_027924585.1 of Larix kaempferi. NCBI lineage: Eukaryota > Viridiplantae > Streptophyta > Pinopsida > Pinales > Pinaceae > Larix > Larix kaempferi. Next base: position 42,134,044 of record BSBM01000217.1, read on the forward strand.
TTTTACGAAATCATATAAACCTTTTAGAAGCTGTGATTTTAAAAAATGGTGGAAGTAAGCTTTTCTTATTTCCGGACGCATGCGCAAACTATAGAAAGTCGTTATGACGTAGAATGTGCATACCTTGTTGATTCCATTTATGAAATAAAACACATTTTCTAAAAACTCATGTTTTTTAAGAAATCATGTAAACCTTCTAGAAGCTGTGATTTTAAAAAACGGGGGAACTAAGCTTTTCTTATTTCCAAACGCATGCGCAAACTATAGAAAGTCATTATGACGTAGAATGTGCATACTTTGTTGATTCCATTTATGAAATAAAACACATTTTCTAAAAACTCGTGTTTTTTAAGAACTCATGTAAACCTTCTAGAAGCTGTGATTTTAAAAAATGGGGGAAGTAAGCTTTTCTTACTTCCGGACGCATGCGCAAAGTATAGAAAGTCGTTGTAACGAAGAATGTGCATACTTTGTAGATTCCATTTATGAAATAAAACACATTTTCTAAAAACTCGTGTTTTTTACGAAATTATGTAAACCTTCTAGAAGCTGTGATTTTAAAAAACGGTGGAAGTATTCTTTTCTTATTTCCGGACGCATATGCAATCTATAGAAAGTTGTTATGACGTAGAATGTGCATACTTTGTTGATTCCATTTATGAAATAAAACACATTTTCTAAAAACTCGTGTTTTTTAAGAAATCATGTAAACCTTCTAGAAGCTGTGATTTTAAAAAACGGTGGAAGTAAGCTTTTCTTATTTCCGGAGGAATGCGCAAACTACAAAAAGTTGTTATGACGTAGAATGTGCATACTTTTTTGGTTCCATTTATGAAATAAAACACATTTTCTAAAAACTCGTGTTTTTTAAGAAATCATGTAAACCTTCTAGAAGCTGTGATTTTAAAAAACGGGGGAAGTAAGCTTTTCTTATTTCCAAACGCATGCTCAAACTATAGAAAGTAGTTATGACGTAGAATGTACATACTTTGTTGATTCCATTTTTGAAATAAAACACATTTTCTGAAAACTCGTGTTTTTTAATAAATCATGTAAACCTTCTAGAAGCTGTGATTTTAAAAAAGGGGGGAAGTAAGCTTTTATTATTTCCGGATGCATGCGCAAACTATAGAAAGTCATTATGACATAGAATGTGCATACTTTTATAGATTCCATTTATGAAATAAAACACATTTTCTAAAAACTCGTGTTTTTTACGAAATCATGTAAACCTTATAGAAGCTGTGATTTTAAAAAACGGTGGAAGTAAGCTTTTCTTATTTCCGGACACATGCGCAAACAATAGAAAGTCGTTATGACGAAGAATGTGCATACTTTGTAGATTCCATTTACGAAATAAAACACATTTTCTAAAAACTCGTGTTTTTTACGAAATCATGTAAACCTTCTAGAAGCTGTGATTTTAAAAAACGGTGGAAGTAAGCTTTTCTTATTTCCGGACGCATGCGCAAACTCTAGAAAGTCGTTATGACGTAGAATGTGCATACTTTGTTGATTCGATTTATGAAATAAAACACATTTTCTAAAAACTCGTGTTTTTTACGAAATCATGTAAACCTTCTAGAAGCTGTGATTTTAAAAAACGGTGGAAGTAAGCTTTGCTTATTTCCGGACGCATGCGCAAACTATAGAAAGTAGTTATGAAGTAGAATGTGCATAATTTGTTGATTCCATTTATGAAATAAAACACATTTTCTAAAAACTCGTGTTTTTTAACAAATCATGTAAACCTTCTAGAAGCTGTGATTTTAAAAAACGGGAGAAGTAAGCTTTTCTTATTTCCAAACGCATGCGCAAACTATAGAAAGTCGTTATGACGTAGAATGTGTATACTTTGTTGATTCCATTTATGAAATAAAACACATTTTCTAAAAACTCGTGTTTTTTAAGAAATCATGTAAACCTTCTAGAAGTTGTGATTTTAAAAAACGGGGGAAGTAAGCTTTTCTTATTTCCGGACGCATGCGCAAACTATATAAAGTCGTTATGACATGGAATGTGCATACTTTGTAGATTCCATTTATGAAATAAAAGACATTTTCTAAAAACTCGTGTTTTTTAAGAAATCATGTAAACCTTCTAGAAGCCGTGATTTTAAAAAACGATGGAAGTAAGTTTTTCTTATTTCCGGACGACTGCGCAAACTATAGAAAGTCGTTATGACATAGAATGTGCATACTTTGTTGATTCCATTTATGAAATAAAACACATTTTCTAAACACTCGGTTTTTTAAGAAGTCATGTAAACCTTATAGAAGCTGTGATTTTAAAAAACGGTGGAAGTAAGCTTTTCTTATTTCCAGATGCATGCGCAAACTATAGAAAGTCGTTATGACGTAGAATGTGCATACTTTGTTGATTCCATTTATGAAATAAAACACATTTTCTAAAAACTCGTGTTTTTTAAGAAATCATGTAAACCTTCTAGAAGCTGTGATTTTAAAAAACGGGGGATGTAAGCTTTTCATATTTCCAAACGCATGCGCAAACTATAGAAAGTCATTATGACGTAGAATGTGCATACTTTGTTGATTCCATTTATGAAATAAAACACATTTTCTAAAAACTCGTGTTTTTTAAGAAATCATGTAAACCATCTAGAAGCTGTGATTTGAAAAAACGGGGGAAGTAAGCTTTTCTTATTTCCAAACGGATGAGCAAACTATAGAAAGTCGTTATGACGTAGAATGTGCATACTTTGTTGATTCCATTTATGAAATAAAACACATTTTCTAAAAACTCGTGTTTTTTAAGAAATCAAGTAAATCTTCTAGAAGCTGTGATTTTAAAAAACGGGGAAAGTAAGCTTTTGTTGTTTCCCGACGCATGCGCAAACTATAGAAAGTCGTTATGACATAGAATGTGCATACTTTGTAGATTACATTTATGAAATAAAAAACATTTTCTAAATACTCGTGTTTTTTACGAAATCATGTAAACCTTCTAGAAGCTGTGATTTTAAAAAACGGTGGAAGTAACTTTTTTTATTTCCGGACGCATGCGCAAACTATAGAAAGTCGTTATGACGTAGAGTGTTCATACTTTGTAGATTCCATTTATGAAATAAAACACATTTTCTAAAAACTCGTGTTTTTGAAGAAATCATGTAAACCTTCTAGAAGCTGTGATTTTAAAAAACGGGGGAAGTAAGCTTTTCTTATTTCCAGACGCATGCGCAAACTATAGAAAGTCGTTATGACGTAGAATGTGCATACTTTGTTGATTCCATTGATGAAATAAAACACATTTTTTAAAAACTCATGTTTTTTAAGAACTCATGTAAACCTTCTAGAAGCTGTGATTTTAAAAAATGGGGGAAGTAAGCTTTTCTTATTTCCAGACGAATGCGCAAACTATAGAAAGTCGTTATGACGTAGAATGTGCATACTTTGTTGATTCCATTGATAAAATAAAACACATTTTCTAAAAACTCGTGTTTTTTAATAAATCATGTAAACCTTCTAGAAGCTGTGATTTTAAAAAACGGGGGAAGTAAGCTTTTCTTATTTCTGAACGCATGCGCAAACTATAGAAAGTCGTTATGACGTAGCATGTGCATACTTTGTAGATTCCATTTATGAAAGAAAACACATATTCTAAAAACTCGTGTTTTTTAAGAAATCATGTAAACCTTCTAGAAGCTGTGATTTTAAAAAACGGGGGAAGTAAGCTTTTCTTATTTCCAAACGCATGCTCAAACTATAGAAAGTAGTTATGAAGTAGAATGTACATACTTTGTTGATTCCATTTTTGAAATAAAACACATTTTCTAAAAACTCGTGTTTTTTAATAAATCATGTAAACCTTCTAGAAGCTGTGATTTTAAAAAATGGTGGAAGTAAGCTTTGCTTATTTCCTGACGCATGCGCAAACTATAGAAAGTCGTTATGACGTAGAATGTGCATACTTTGTAGATTCCATTTATGAAATAAAACACATTTTCTAAAAACTCGTGTTTTTTACGAAATCATGTAAACCTTCTAGAAGGTGTGATTTTAAAAAAAGGTGGAAGTAAGTTTTTCTTATTTCTGGACGCATCCGCAAACTATAGAAAGTCCTTATGATGTAGAATGTGCATACTTTGTTGATTCTATTTATGAAATAAAACACATTTTCTAAAAGCTCGTGTTTTTTAAGAGATCATGTAAACCTTCTAGAAGCTGTGATTTTAAAAAACAGGGGAAGTAAGCTTTTCTAATTTCCAAACGCATGCGCAAACTATAGAAGGTCGTTATGATGTAGAATGTGCATACTTTGTTGATTCCATTGATGAAATAAAACACATTTTCTAAAAACTCGTGTTTTTTACAAAATCATGTAAACCTTCTAGAAGCTGCGATTTTAATAAACAAGGGAAGTAAGCTTTTCTTATTTCCAAACGCATGGGCAAACTATAGAAAGTTGTTATGACGTAGAATGTCCATACTTTGTTGATTCCATTTATTTGATAAAACACATTTTCTAAAAACTCGTGTTTTTTAACAAATCATGCAAAACTTCTAGAATCTGTGATTTTAAAAAACGGGGGAGGTAAGCTTTTCTTATTTCCGGACGCATGCGCAAAGTATAGAAAGTCGTTATGACATAGAATGTGCATACTTTGTTGATTCCATTTATGAAATAAAACACATTTTCTAAAAACTCGTGTTTTTTAAGAAGTCATGTAAACCTTCTAGAAGCTGTGATTTTAAAAAATGGTGGAAGTAAGCTTTTCTTATTTCCGGACGTATGCACAAACTATAGAATCTCGTTATGACGTAGAATGTGCATACTTTGTTGATTCCATTTATGAAATAAAACACATTTTCTAAAAACTCGTGTATTTTAAGACATCGTGTAAACCTTTTAGAAGCTGTGATTTTAAAAAACGGGAGATGTAAGCTTTTCTTATTTCCAAACGCATGCGCAAACTATAGAAAGCCGTTATGACGTAGAATGTGCATACTTTGTTGATTCTATTTATGAAATAAAACACATTTTCTAAAAACTCGTGTTTTTTAAGAAATCATGTAAACCTTCTAGAAGCTGTGATTTTAAAAAACGGGGGAAGTAAGCTATTCTTATTTCCAAACGCATGCGCAAACTATAGAAGGTCGTTCTGACGTAGAATGTGCATACTTTGTTGATTCCATTTATGAAATAAAACACATTTTCTAAAAACTCGTGTTTTTTAAGAAATCATGTAAACCTTCTAGAAGCTGTGATTTTAAAAAACGGGGGAAGTAAGCTTTTCTTATTTCCAAACGCATGCGCAAACTATAGAAAGTCGTTCTGATGTAGAATGTGCATACTTTGTTGATTCCATTTATGAAATAAAACACATTTTCTAAAAACTCGTGTTTTTTAAGAACTCATGTAAACCTTCTAGAAGCTGTGATTTTAAAAAACGGGGGAAGTAAGCTTTTCTTATTTCCGGACGCATGCGCAAACTATAGAAAGTCGTTGTGACGTAGAATGTGCATACTTTGTAGTTTCCATTTATGAAATAAAACACATTTTCTAAAAACTCATGTTTTTTACGAAATTATGTAGACCTTCTAGAATCTGTGATTTTAAAAAACGGTGGAAGTAATCTTTTCTTATTTCCTGACGCATGCGCAAACTATAGAAAGTCGTTATGACGTAGAATGTGCATACTTTGTAGATTCCATTTATGAAATAAAACACATTTTCTAAAAAGTCGTGTTTTTTAAGAAATCATGTAAACCTTCTAGAAGCTGTGATTTTAAAAAACGGTGGAAGTAAGCTTTTGTTATTTCCAGACACATCCGCAAACTATAGAGAGTCGTTATGACGTAGAATGTGCATACTTTGTTGATTCTATTTATGAAATAAAACACATTTTCTAAAAGCTCGTGTTTTTTGAGAGATCATGTAAACGTTCTAGAAGCTGTGATTTTAAAAAACGGGGGAAGTAAGCTTTTCTTATTTCCAAACGCATGCGCAAACTATAGAAGGACGTTCTGACGTAGAATGTGCATACTTTGTTGATTCCATTTATGAAATAAAACACATTTTCTAAAAACTCGTGTATTTTAAGACATCATGTAAACCTTCTAGAAGCTGTGATTTTAAAAAACGGGGGATGTAAGCTTTTCTTATTTCCAAACGCATGCGCAAACTATAGAAAGCCGTTATGACGTAGAATGTGCATACTTTGTTGATTCTATTTAGGAAATAAAACACATTTTCTAAAAACTCGTGTTTTTTAAGAAATCATGTAAAACTTCCAGAAGCTGTGATTTTAAAAAACGAGGGAAGTAAGCTTTTCTTAAGTACAAACGCATGCGCAAACTATAGAAATTCGTTATGACGTAGAATGTGCATACTTTGTTGATTCCATTTATTTGATAAAACACATTTTCTAAAAACTCGTGTTTTTTAAGAAATCATGCAAAACTTCTAGAATCTGTGATTTTAAAAAACGGGGGAGGTAAGCTTTTCTTATTTCCGGACGCATGCGCAAACTATAGAAAGTCGTTATGACATAGAATGTGCATACTTTGTTGATTCCATTTATGAAATAAAACACATTTTCTAAAAACGCGTCTTTTTTACGAAATCATATAAACCATCTAGAAGCTGTGATTTTAAAAAATGGTGGAAGTAAGCTTTTCTTATTTCCAAACGCATGCGCAAACAATAGAAGGTCGTTATGATGTAGAATGTGCATACTTTGTTGATTCCATTGATGAAATAAAACACATTTTCTAAAAACTCGTGTTTTTTACGAAATCATGTAAACCTTCTAGAAGCTGTGATTTTAAAAAACGAGGGAAGTAAGCTTTTCGTATTTCCAAACGCATGCGCAAACTATAGAAAGACGTTATGACGTAGAATGTGAATACTTTGTTGATTCCATTTATTTGATAAAACACATTTTCTAAAAACTCGTGTTTTTTAAGAAATCATGCAAACCTTCTAGAATCTGTGATTTTAAAAAACGGGGGAGGTAATCTTTTCTTATTTCCGGACCGATGCGCAAACTATAGAAAGTCGTTATGACGTAGAATGTGCATACTTTGTTGATTCCATTTATGAAATAAAACACATTTTCTAAAAACTCGTGTTTTTTAAGAAGTCATGTAAACCTTCTAGAAGCTGTGATTTTAAAAAATGGTGGAAGTAAGCTTTTCTTATTTCCGGACGCATGCGCAAACTATAGAATGTCGTTATGACGTAGAATGTGCATACTTTGTTGATTCCATTTATGAAATAAAACACATTTTCTAAAAACTCGTGTATTTTAAGAGATCATGTAAACCTTCTAGAAGCTGTGATTTTAAAAAACGGGGGAAGTTAGCTTTTCTTATTTCCAAACGCATGCGCAAACTATAGAAGGTCGTTATGATGTAGAATGTGCATACTTTGTTGATTCCATTGATGAAATAAAACACATTTTGTAAAAACTCGTGTTTTTTACGAAATCATGTAAACCTTCTAGAAGCTGTGATTTTAAAAAACGAGGGAAGTAAGCTTTTCTTATTTCCAAACGCATTCGCAAACTATAGAAAGTCGTTATGACGTAGAATGTGCATACTTTGTTGATTCCATTTATTTGACAAAACACATTTTCTAAAAACTCGTTCTTTTTAAGAAGTCATGTAAACCTTCTAGAATCTGTGATTTTAAAAAATGGTGGAAGTAAGCTTTTCTTATTTCAGGACGCATGCACAAACTATAGAATGTCGTTATGACGTAGAATATCCATACTTTGTTGATTCCATTTATGAAATAAAACACATTTTCTAAAAACTCGTGTATTTTAAGAAATTATGTAAAACTTCTAGAAGCTGTGATTTTAAAAAACGAGCGAAGTAAGCTATGCTTATTTCCAAACGCATGCGCAAACTATAGAAGGTCGTTCTGACGTAGAATGTGCATACTTTGTTGATTCCATTTATGAAATAAAACACATTTTCTAAAAACTCGTGTTTTTTATGAAATCATGTAAACCTTCTAGAAGCTGTGATTTTAAAAAACCGGGGAAGTAAAATTTTCTTATTTCCAAACGCATGCGCAAACTATAGAAAGTCGTTTTGACGTAGAATGTGCATACTTTGTTGATTCCATTTATGAAATAAAACACATTTTCTAAAAACTCGTGTTTTTTAACAAATCATGTAAACCTTCTAGAAGCTGTGATTTTAAAAAACGGGATAAGTAAGATTTTCTTATTTCCAAACGTATGCGCAAACTATAGAAAGCCGTTATGACGTAGAATGTGCATACTTTGTTGATTCTATTTAGGAAATAAAACACATTTTCTAAAAACTCGTGTTTTTTAAGAAGTCATGTAAAACTTCCAGTAGCTGTGATTTTAAAAAACGAGGGAAGTAAGCTTTTCTTATTTCCAAACGCATGCGCAAACTATAAAATGTCGTTATGACGTAGAATGTGCATACTTTGTTGATTCCATTTATTTGATAAAACACATTTTCTAAAAACTCGTGTTTTTTAAGAAATCATGCAAAACTTCTAGAATCTGTGATTTTAAAAAACGGGGGAGGTAAGCTTTTCTTATTTCCGGACGCATGCGCAAACTATAGAATGTCGTTATGACGTAGAATATGCATACTTTGTTGATTCCATTTATTTGATAAAACACATTTTCTAAAAACTCGTGTTTTTTAAGAAATCATGCAAACCTTCTAGAATCTGTGATTTTAAAAAATGGTGGAAGTAAGCTTTTCTTATTTCCGGACGCATGCGCAAACTATAGAAAGTCGTTATGACGTAGAATGTGCATACTTTGTTGATTCCATTTATGAAATAAAACACATTTTCTAAAAACTCGTGTATTTTAAGACATCATGTAAACCTTCTAGAAGCTGTGATTTTAAAAAATGGGGGAAGTAAGCTTTTCTTATTTCCAAACGCATGCGCGAACTATAGAATGTCGTTATGACGTAGAATGTGCATACTTTGTTTATTCCATTTATGAAATAAAACACATTTTCTAAAAACTCGTGTATTTTAAGACATCATGTAAACCTTCTAGAAGCTGTGATTTTAAAAAACGGGGGATGTAAGCTTTTCTTATTTCCAAACGCATGCGCAAATTATAGAAAGCCGTTATGACGTAGAATGTGCATACTTTGTTGATTCTATTTAGGAAATAAAACACATTTTCTAAAAACTCGTGTTTTTTAAGAAATCATGTAAACCTTCTAGAAGCTGTGATTTTAAAAAACGGGGGAAGTAAGCTTTTCTTATTTCCAAACGCATGCGCAAACTATAGAAGGACGTTCTGACGTAGAATGTGCATACTTTGTTGATTCCATTTATGAAATAAAACACATTTTCTAAAAACTAATGTATTTTAAGACATCATGTAAACCTTCTAGAAGCCGTGATTTCAAAAAACGGGGGATGTAAGCTTTTCTTATTTCCAAACGCATGCGCAAACTATAGAAAGCCGTTATGACGTAGAATGTGCATACTTTGTTGATTCTATTTAGGAAATAAAACACATTTTCTAAAAACTCGTGTTTTTTAAGAAATCATGTAAAACTTCTAGAAGCTGTGATTTTAAAAAACGAGGGAAGTAAGCTATTCTTATTTCCAAACACATGCGCAAACTATAGAAGGACGTTCTGATGTAGAATGTGCATACTTTGATGATTCCATTTATGAAATAAAACACATTTTCTAAAAACTCGTGTTTTTTAAGAAATCATGTAAACCTTCTAGAAGCTGTGATTTTAAAAAACGGGGGAAGTAAGCTTTTCTTATTTCCAAACGCATGTGCAAACTATAGAAAGTCGTTATGACATAGAATGTGCATACTTTCTTGATTCCATTTATGAAATAAAACACATTTTCTAAAAACTCGTGTTTTTTACGAAATCATGTAAACCTTATAGAAGCTGTGATTTTAAAAAACGGTGGAAGTAAGCTTTTCTTATTTCCGGAAGCATGCGCAAACTATAGAAAGTCGTTATGACGAAGAATGTGCATACTTTGTAGATTCCATTTACGAAATAAAACACATTTTATAAAAACTCGTGTTTTTTACGAAATCATGTAAACCTTCTAGAAGCTGTGATTTTAAAAAACGGTGGAAGTAAGCTTTTCTTATTTCCGGACGCATGCGTAAACTATAGAAAGTCGTTATGACGTAGAATGTGCATACTTTGTTGATTCCATTTATGAAATAAAACACATTTTCTAAAAACTCGTGTTTTTTACGAAATCATGTAAACCTTCTAGAAGCTGTGATTTTAAAAAACGGTGGAAGTAAGCTTTTCTTATTTCCGGACGCATGCACAAACTATAGAAAGTCTTTATGACCTAGAATGTGCATACTTTGTTGATTCCATTTATGAAATAAAACACATTTTCTAAAAACTCGTGTTTTTTAACAAATCATGTAAACCTTCTAGAAGCTGTGATTTTAAAAAACGGGATAAGTAAGCTTTTCTTATTTCCAAACGCATGCGCAAACTATAGAAAGTCGTTATGATGTAGAATGTGTATACTTTGTTGATTCCATTTATGAAATAAAACATATTTTCTAAAAACTCGTGTTTTTTAAGAAATCATGTAAACCTTCTAGAAGCTGTGATTTTAAAAAACGGGGGAAGTAAGGTTTTCTTATTTCCAGACGCATGCGCAAACTATATAAAGTCGTTATGACATAGAATGTGCATACTTTGTATATTCCATTTATGAAATAAAACACATTTTCTAAAAACTCGTTTTTTTTACTACATCATGTAAACCTTCTAGAAGCTGTGATTTTAAAAAACGGGGGAACTAAGCTTTTCTTATTTCCAGACGAATGCGCAAACTATAGAAAGTCGTTATGACGTAGAATGTGCATACTTTGTTGATTCCATTTATGAAATAAAACACATTTTCTAAAAACTCGTGTTTTTTAAGAAATCATGTAAACCTTCTAGAAGCTGTGATTTTAAAAAACAGTGGAAGTAAGCTTTTCTTATTTCCGGACGCATCCGCAAAATATAGAAAGTCGTTATGACGTAGAATATGCATACTTTGTAGATTCCATTTATGAAATAAAACACATTTTCTAAAAACTCGTGTTTTTTACGAAATCATGTAAACCTTCTAGAAGCTGTGATTTTAAAAAACGGGGGAAGTAAGCTTTTCTTATTTCCAGACGCATGCGCAAACTAGAGAAGGACGTTCTGATGTAGAATGTGCATACTTTGTTGATTCCATTTATGAAATAAAACACATTTTCTAAAAACTCATGTTTTTTAAGAAATCATGCAAACCTTCTAGAATCTGTGATTTTAAAAAATGGTGGAAGTAAGCTTTTCTTATTTCCGGACGCATGCGCAAACTATAGAAAGTCGTTATGAAGTAGAATGTGCATACTTTGTTGATTCCATTTATGAAATAAAACACATTTTCTAAAAACTCGTGTTTTTTAAGAAATCATGTAAACCTTCTAGAAGCTGTGATTTTAAAAAACGGGGGAAGTAAGCTTTTCTTATTTCCAAACGCATGCGCAAACTATAGAAAGTCGTTCTGACGTAGAATGTGCATACTTTGTTGATTCCATTTATGAAATAAAACACATTTTCTAAAAACTCGTGTTTTTTAGGAAATCATGTAAACCTTCTACAAGCTGTGAGTTTAAAAAACGGGGGAAGTAAGCTTTTCTTATTTCCAAACGCACGCGCAAACTATAGAAGGACGTTCTGACGTAGAATGTGCATACTTTGTTGATTCAATTTATGAAATAAAACACATTTTCTAAAAACTCGTGTTTTTTAAGAAATCATGCAAACCTTCTAGAAGCTGTGATTTTAAAAAATGGGGGAAGTAAGCTTTTCTTATTTCCAAACGCATGCGCAAACTATAGAAAGTCGTTCTGACGTAGAATGTGCATACTTTGTTGATTCCATTTATGAAATAAAACACATTTTCTAAAAACTCGTGTTTTTTAAGAAATCATGTAAACCTTCTAGAAGCTGTGATCTTAAAAAATGGGAGAAGTAAGCTTTTCTTATTTCCAGACGCATGCGCAAACTAGAGAAAGTCGTTATGACGTAGAATGTGCATACTTTGTAGATTCCATTTATGAAATAAAACACATTTTCTAAAAACTCTTGTTTTTTACGAAATCATGTAAATCTTCTAGAAGCTGTGATTTTAAAAAACGGTGGAAGTAAACTTTTCTTATTTCCGGACGCATCCACAAACTATAGAAAGTCGTTGTGACGTAGAATTTGCATACTTTGTAGATTCCATTTATGAAATAAAACACATTTTCTAAAAGCTCGTGTTTTTTAAGAAATCATGTAAACCTTCTAGAAGCTGTGATTTTAAAAAACGAGGGAAGTAAGCTTTTCTTATTTCCGGACGCATGGACAAACTATAGAAAGTCGTTGTGACGTAGAATGTGCATACTTTGTAGATTCCATTTATGAAATAAAACACATTTTCTAAAAACTCGTGTTTTTTAAGAAATCATGTAAACCTTCTAGAAGCTGTGATTTTAAAAAACGGTGGAAGTAAGCTTTTCTTATTTCCGGACGCATGCGCAAACTATAGAAAGTCGTTGTGATGTAGAATGTGCATACTTTGTATATTCCATTTATGAAATAAAACACATTTTCTAAAAACTCGTGTTTTTTTACGAAATTATGTAAACCTTCTAGAAGCTGTGATTTTAAAAAACGGTGGAAGTAATCTTTTCTTATTTCTGGATGCATGCGCAAAATATAAAAAGTCGTTATGACGTAGAATGTGCATACTTTGTTGATTCCATTTATGAAATAAAACACATTTTCTAAAAACTCGTGTTTTTTAAGAAATCATGTAAACCTTCAAGAAGCTATGATTTAAAAAAACGGTGGAAATAAGCTTTTCTTATTTTCGAACGCATGCGCAAACTATAGAAAGTCGTTATGATGTAGAATGTGCATACTTTTTTTATTCCATTTATGAAATAAAACACATTTTCTAAAAACTCGTGTTTTTTAAGAAGTCATGTAAACCTTCTAGAAGCTGTGATTTCAAAAAATGGTGGAAGTAAGCTTTTCTTATTTCCGGACGCATGCGCAAACTATAGAATGTCGTTATGACCTAGAATGTGCATACTTTGTTGATTCCATTGATGAAATAAAACACATTTTCTAAAAACTCGTGTATTTTAAGACATCATGTAAACCTTCTAGAAGCTGTCATTTTAAAAAACGGGGGATGTAAGCTTTTCTTATTTCCGGACGCATGCGCAAACTATAGAAAGTCGTTATGACGTAGAATGTGCATACTTTGTTGATTCCATTTATGAAACAAAACACATTTTCTAAAAACTCGTGTTTTTTAAGAAATCATGTAGACCTTCTAGAAGCTGTGATTTTAAAAAACGGGGGAAGTAAGCTTTTCTTATTTCCAAACGCATGTGCAAACTATAGAAAGTCGTTATGACATAGAATGTGCATACTTTCTTGATTCCATTTATGAAATAAAACACATTTTCTAAAAACTCATGTTTTTTACGAAATCATGTAAACCTTATAGAAGCTGTGATTTTAAAAAACGGTGGAAGTAAGATTTTCTTATTTCCGGACGCATGCGCAAACTATAGAAAGTCGTTATGACGAAGAATGTGCATACTTTGTAGATTCCATTTACGAAATAAAACACATTTTATAAAAACTCGTGTTTTTTACGAAATCATGTAAACCTTCTAGAAGCTGTGATTTTAAAAAACGGTGGAAGTAAGCTTTTCTTATTTCCGGACGCATGCGTAAACTATAGAAAGTCGTTATGACGTAGAATGTGCATACTTTGTTGATTCCATTTATGAAATAAAACACATTTTCTAAAAACTCGTGTTTTTTACGAAATCATGTAAACCTTCTAGAAGCTGTGATTTTAAAAAACGGTGGAAGTAAGCTTTTCTTATTTCCGGACGCATGCACAAACTATAGAAAGTCGTTATGACCTAGAATGTGCATACTTTGTTGATTCCATTTATGAAATAAAACACATTTTCTAAAAACTCGTGTTTTTTAACAAATCATGTAAACCTTCTAGAAGCTGTGATTTTAAAAAACGGGATAAGTAAGCTTTTCTTATTTCCAAACGCATGCGCAAACTATAGAAAGTCGTTATGATGTAGAATGTGTATACTTTGTTGATTCCATTTATGAAATAAAACACATTTTCTAAAAACTCGTGTTTTTTAAGAAATCATGTAAACCTTCTAGAAGCTGTGATTTTAAAAAACGGGGGAAGTAAGATTTTCTTATTTCCAGACGCATGCGCAAACTATATAAAGTCGTTATGACATAGAATGTGCATACTTTGTATATTCCATTTATGAAATAAAACACATTTTCTAAAAACTCGTTTTTTTTACTACATCATGTAAACCTTCTAGAAGCTGTGATTTTAAAAAACGGGGGAACTAAGCTTTTCTTATTTCCAGACGAATGCGCAAACTATAGAAAGTCGTTATGACGTAGAATGTGCATACTTTGTTGATTCCATTTATGAAATAAAACACATTTTCTAAAAATTCGTGTTTTTTAAGAAATCATGTAAACCTTCTAGAAGCTGTGATTTTAAAAAACAGTGGAAGTAAGCTTTTCTTATTTCCGGACGCATCCGCAAACTATAGAAAGTCGTTATGACGTAGAATATGCATACTTTGTAGATTCCATTTATGAAATAAAACACATTTTCTAAAAACTCGTGTTTTTTACGAAATCATGTAAACCTTCTAGAAGCTGTGATTTTAAAAAACGGGGGAAGTAAGCTTTTCTTATTTCCAGACGCATGCGCAAACTAGAGAAGGACGTTCTGATGTAGAATGTGCATACTTTGTTGATTCCATTTATGAAATAAAACACATTTTCTAAAAACTCGTGTATTTTAAGACATCATCTAAACCTTCTAGAAGCTGTGATTTTAAAAAACCGGGGATGTAAGCTTTTCTTATTTCCAAACGCATGCGCAAACTATAGAAAGCCGTTATGACGTAGAATGTGCATACTTTGTTGATTCTATTTAGGAAATAAAACACATTTTCTAAAAACTCGTGTTTTTTAAGAAATCATGTAAAACTTCTAGAAGCTGTGATTTTAAAAAACGAGGGAAGTAAGCTATTCTTATTTCCAAACGCATGCGCAAACTATAGAAGGACGTTCTAACGTAGAATGTGCATACTTTGTTGATTCCATTTATGAAATAAAACACATTTTCTAAAAACTCGTGTATTTTAAGACATCATGTAAACCTTCTAGAAGCTGTGATTTTAAAAAACGGGGGATGTAAGCTTTTCTTATTTCCAAACGCATGCGCAAACTATAGAAAGCCGTTATGACGTAGAATGTGCATACTTTGTTGATTCTATTTAGGAAATAAAACACATTTTCTAAAAACTTGTGTTTTTTAATAAATCATGTAAACCTTCTAGAAGCTGTGATTTTAAAAAACGCGGGAAGTAAGCTTTTCTTATTTCCGGACACATGCACAAACTATAGAAAGTCGTTATGACATAGAATGTGCATACTTTGTAGATTCCATTTATGAAATAAAACACATTTTCTAAAAACTCGTGTTTTTTAATAAATCATGTAAACCTTCTAGAAGCTGTGATTTTAAAAACCGGGGGAAGTAAGCTTTTCTTATTTCCAGACGAATGCGCAAACTATAGAAATTCGTTATGACGTAGAATGTGCATACTTTGTTGATTCCATTTATGAAATAAAACACATTTTCTAAAAACTAGTGTCTTTTAAGAAATCATGTAAACCTTCTAGAAGCTGTGATTTTAAAAAACGGTGGAAGTAAGCTTTTATTATTTCCTGACGCAGGCGCAAACTATAGAAAGTCGTAATGACGTAGAATGTGCATACTTTGTAGATTCCATTTATGAAATAAAACACATTTTCTAAAAACTCGTGTTTTTTAAGAGATCATGTAAACCTTCTAGAAGCTGTGATTTCAAAATACGGGAGAAGTAAGCTTTTCTTATTTCCAAACGCATGCGCAAACTATAGAAGGTCGTTATGATGTAGAATGTGCATACTTTGTTGATTCCATTGATGAAATAAAACACATTTTCTAAAAACTCGTGTATTTTAAGACATCATGTAAACCTTCTAGAAGCTGTCATTTTAAAAAACGGGGGATGTAAGCTTTTCTTATTTCCAAACGCATGCGCAAACTATAGAAAGTCGTTATGACGTAGAATGTGCATACTTTGTTGATTCCATTTATGAAACAAAACACATTTTCTAAAAACTCGTGTTTTTTAAGAAATCATGTAAACCTTCTAGAAGCTGTGATTTTAAAAAACGGGGGAAGTAAGCTTTTCTTATTTCCAAACGCATGTGCAAACTATAGAAAGTCGTTATGACATAGAATGTGCATACTTTCTTGATTCCATTTATGAAATAAAACACATTTTCTAAAAACTCGTGTTTTTTACGAAATCATGTAAACCTTATAGAAGCTGTGATTTTAAAAAACGGTGGAAGTAAGATTTTCTTATTTCCGGACGCATGCGCAAACTATAGAAAGTCGTTATGACGAAGAATGTGCATACTTTCTAGATTCCATTTACGAAATAAAACACATTTTATAAAAACTCGTGTTTTTTACGAAATCATGTAAACCTTCTAGAAGCTGTGATTTTAAAAAACGGTGGAAGTAAGCTTTTCTTATTTCCGCATGCATGCGCAAACTATAGAAAGTCGTTATGACGTAGAATGTGCATACTTTGTTGATTCCATTTATGAAATAAAACACATTTTCTAAAAACTCGTGTTTTTTACGAAATCATGTAAACCTTCTAGAAGCTGTGATTTTAAAAAACGGTGGAAGTAAGCTTTTCTTATTTCCGGACGCATGCACAAACTATAGAAAGTCGTTATGACCTAGAATGTGCATACTTTGTTGATTCCATTTATGAAATAAAACACATTTTCTAAAAACTCGTGTTTTTTAACAAATCATGTAAACCTTCTAGAAGCTGTGATTTTAAAAAACGGGATAAGTAAGCTTTTCTTATTTCCAAACGCATGCGCAAACTATAGAAAGTCGTTATGATGTAGAATGTGTATACTTTGTTGATTCCATTGATGAAATAAAACACATTTTCTAAAAACTCGTGTTTTTTAAGAAATCATGTAAACCTTCTAGAAGCTGTGATTTTAAAAAACGGGGGAAGAAAGGTTTTCTTATTTCCAGACGAATGCGCAAACTATAGAAAGTCGTTATGACGTAGAATGTGCATACTTTGTTGATTCCATTTATGAAATAAAACACATTTTCTAAAAACTCGTGTTTTTTAAGAAATCATGTAAACCTTCTAGAAGCCGTGATTTTAAAAAACAGTGGAAGTAAGCTTTTCTTATTTCCGGACGCATCCGCAAACTATAGAAAGTCGTTATGACGTAGAATATGCATACTTTGTAGATTCCATTTATGAAATAAAACACATTTTCTAAAAACTCGTGTTTTTTACGAAATCATGTAAACCTTCTAGAAGCTGTGATTTTAAAAAACGGGGGAAGTAAGCTTTTCTTATTTCCAGACGCATGCGCAAACTAGAGAAGGACGTTCTGATGTAGAATGTGCATACTTTGTTGATTCCATTTATGAAATAAAACACATTTTCTAAAAACTCGTGTATTTTAAGACATCATGTAAACCTTCTAGAAGCTGTGATTTTAAAAAACCGGGGATGTAAGCTTTTCTTATTTCCAAACGCATGCGCAAACTATAGAAAGCCGTTATGACGTAGAATGTGCATACTTTGTTGATTCTATTTAGGAAATAAAACACATTTTCTAAAAACTCGTGTTTTTTAAGAAATCATGTAAAACTTCTAGAAGCTGTGATTTTAAAAAACGAGGGAAGTAAGCTATTCTTATTTCCAAACGCATGCGCAAACTATAGAAGGACGTTCTAACGTAGAATGTGCATACTTTGTTGATTCCATTTATGAAATAAAACACATTTTCTAAAAACTCGTGTATTTTAAGACATCATGTAAACCTTCTAGAAGCTGTGATTTTAAAAAACGGGGGATGTAAGCTTTTCTTATTTCCAAACGCATGCGCAAACTATAGAAAGCCGTTATGACGTAGAATGTGCATACTTTGTTGATTCTATTTAGGAAATAAAACACATTTTCTAAAAACTTGTGTTTTTTAATAAATCATGTAAACCTTCTAGAAGCTGTGATTTTAAAAAACGGGGGATGTAAGCTTTTCTTATTTCCAAACGCAGGCGCAAACTATAGAAAGTCGTTATGACGTAGAATGTGCATACTTTGTAGATTCCATTTATGAAATAAAACACATTTTCTAAAAACTCGTGTTTTTTAAGAGATCATGTAAACCTTCTAGAAGCTGTGATTTCAAAATACGGGAGAAGTAAGCTTTTCTTATTTCCAAACGCATGCGCAAACTATAGAAGGTCGTTATGATGTAGAATGTGCATACTTTGTTGACTCCATTGATGAAATAAAACACATTTTCTAAAAACTCATGTTTTTTACGAAATCATGTAAACCTTCTAGAAGCTGAGATTTTAAAAAACGAGGGAAGTAAGCTTTTCTTATTTCCAAACGCATGCGCAAACTATAGAAAGTCGTTATGACGTAGAATGTGCATACTTTGTTGATTCCATTTATTTGATAAAACACATTTTCTAAAAACTCGTGTTTTTTAAGTAATCATGCAAAACTTCTAGAATCTGTGATTTTAAAAAACAGGGGAGGTAAGCTTTTCTTATTTCCGGACGCATGCGCAAACTATAGAAAGTCGTTATGACGTAGAATGTGCATACTTTGTTGATTCCATTTATGAAATAAAACACATTTTCTAAAAACTCATGTTTTTTAAGAAGTCATGTAAACTTTCTAGAAGCTGTGATTTTAAGAAACGCGGGAAGTAAGCTTTTCTTATTTCCGGACGCATGCGCAAACTATAGAAAGTCGTTATGACGTAGAATGTCCATACTTTGTTGATTCCATTTATGAAATAAAACACATTTTCTAAAAACTCGTGTTTTTTAAGAAATCATGTAAATCTCCAAGAAGCTTTGATTTTAAAAAACGGTGGAAATAAGCTTTTCTTATTTTCGGACGCATGCGCAAACTATAGAAAGTCGTTATGATGTAGAATGTGCATTTTTTTTTTATTCCATTTATGAAGTAAAACACATTTTCTAAAAACTCGTGTTTTTTAAGAAGTCATGTAAACCTTCTAGAAGCTGTGATTTTAAAAAATGGTGGAAGTAAGCTTTTCTTATTTCCGGACACATGTGCAAACTATAGAATGTCGTTATGACGTAGAATGTGCATACTTTGTTGATTCCATTGATGAAATAAAACACATTTTCTAAAAACTCGTGTATTTTAAGACATCATGTAAACCTTCTAGAAGCTGTCATTTTAAAAAACGGGGGATGTAAGCTTTTCCTATTTCCAAACTCATGCGCAAACTATAAAAAGTCGTTATAACGTAGAATGTGCATACTTTGTTGATTCCATTTATGAAACAAAACACATTTTCTAAAATCTCGTGTTTTTTAAGAAATCATGTAAACCTTCTAGAAGCTGTGATTTTAAAAAACGGGGGAAGTAAGCTTTTCTTATTTCCAAACGCATGCCCAAACTATAGAAAGTCGTTATGACGTAGAATGTGCATAATTTGTTGATTCCATTTATGAAAAAAAACACATTTTCAAAAAACTCGTGTTTTTTAAGAAATCATGTAAATCTTCAAGAAGCTGTGATTTTAAAAAACGGTGGAAATAAGCTTTTCCTATTTTCGGATGCATGCGCAAACTATAGAAAGTCGTTATGACGTAGAATGTGCATACTTTTTGATGCCATTTATGAAATAAAACACATTTTCTAAAAACTCGTGTTTTTTAAGAAGTCATGTAAACCTTCTAGATGTTGTGATTTTAAAAAATGGTGGAAGTAAGCTTTTCTTATTTCCGGACGCATGCGCAAACTATACAATGTCGTTATGACGTAGAATGTGCATACTTTGTTTGATTCCATTGATGAAATAAAACACATTTTCTAAAAACTCGTGTATTTTAAGACATCATGTAAACCTTCTAGAAGCTGTTATTTTAAAAAATGGGGGATGTAAGCTTTTCTTATTTCCAAACGCATGCGCAAACTATAGAAAGTCGTTATGACGTAGAATGTGCATACTTTGTTGATTCCATTTATGAAACAAAACACATTTTCTAAAAACTCGTGTTTTTTAAGAAATCATGTAAACCTTCTAGAAGCTGTGATTTTAAAAAACGAGGGAAGTAAGCTTTTCTTATCTCCAAACGCATGCACAAACTATAGAAAGTCGTTATGACATAGAATGTGCATACTTTGTTGATTCCATTTATGAAATAAAACACATTTTCTAAAAACTCGTGTTTTTTAAGAACTCATTTAAACCTTCTAGAAGCTGTGATTTTAAAAAACGGGGGAAGTAAGCTTTTCTTATTTCCAGACGGATGCACAAACTATAGAAAGGCGTTGTGATGTAGAATGTGCATACTTTGTTGATTCCATTTATGAAATAAAACACATTTTCTAAAAACTCGTGTTTTTTAAGAAATCATGTAAACCTTCTAGAAGCTGTGATTTTAAAAAACGGTGGAAGTAAGCTTTTCTTATTTCCGGACGCATGCGCAAACTATAGAAAGTCGTTATGACGTAGAATGTGCATACTTTTTTGATTCCATTTATGAAATAAAACACATTTTCTAAAAACTCGTGTTTTTTAAGAAATCATGTAAACCTTCTAGAAGCTGCGATTTAAAAAAACGAGGGAACTAAGCTTTTATTATTTCCAAACGCATGCACAAACTATAGAAAGTCGTTATGACGTAGAATGTGCATACTTTGTTGTTTCCATTTATGAAATAAAACACATTTTCTAAAAACTCGTGTTTTTTAAGAACTCATGTAAACCTTCTAGAAGCTGTGATTTTAAAAAACGGGGGAAGTTAGCTTTTCTTATTTCCGGACGCATGCGCAAACTATAGAAATTCGTTGTGACGGAGAATGTTAATACTTTGTAGATTCCATTTATGAAATAAAACACATTTTCTAAAAACTCGTGTTTTTTACGAAATTATGTAAACCTTCTAGAAGCTGTGATTTTAAAAAACGGTGGAAGTAATCTTTTCTTATTTCCGGACGCATGCGCAAACTATAGAAAGTCGTTATGGCGTAGAATGTGCATACTTTGTTGATTCCATCTATGAAATAAAACACATTTTCTAAAAACTCATGTTTTTTAAGAAATCATGTAAACCTTCTCGAAGCTGTGATTTTAAAAAACGGTGGAAGTAAGCTTTTCTTATTTTCGGACGCATGCGCAAACTATAGAAAGTCGTTATGACGAAGAATGTGCATACTTTGTTGATTCCATTTTTGAAATAAAACACATTTTCTAAAAACTCGTGTTTTTTAACAAATCATGTAAACCTTCTAGAAGCTGTGATTTTAAAAAACGGGGGAAGTAAGCTACTGTTATTTCCGGACGCATGCGCAATCTATAGAAATTCGTTATGATGTAGAATGTGCATACTTTGTTGATTCCATTTATGAAATAAAACACATTTCCTAAAAACTCGTGTTTTTTAAGAAATCATGTAAACCTTCTAAAAGCTGTGATTTTAAAAAACAGTGGAAGTAAGCTTTTCTTATTTCCGGACGCATGCGCAAACTATCGAAAGTCGTTGTGACGTAGAATGTGCATACTTTGTAGATTTCATTTATGAAATAAAACACATTTTCTAAAAACTCGTGTTTTTTACGAAATTATGTAAACCTTCTAGAAGCTGTGATATTAAAAAACGGTGCAAGTAATCTTTTCTTATTTCCGGACGCATGCGCAAACTATAGAAAGTTGTTATGCCGTAGATTGTGCATGCTTTGTTGATTCCATTTATGAAATAAAACACATTTTCTAAAAACTCGTTTTTTTTAAGAAATCATGTAAACCTTCTAGAAGCTGTGATTTTAAAAAACGGTGGAAGTAAGCTTTTCTTATTTCCGGACGCATGCGCAATCTATAGAAAGTCGTTATGACGTAGATGTGCATACTTTTTTGATTCCATTTATGAAATAAAACACATTTTCTAAAAACTCGTGTTTTTTAAGGAGTCATGTAAACCTTCTAGAAGCTATGATTTTAAAAAATGGTGGAAGTAAGCTTTTCTTATTTCCGCACGCATGCGCAAACTATAGAATGTCGTTATGACGTAGAATGTGCATACTTTGTTGATTCCATTTATGAAATAAAACACATTTTCTAAAAACTCGTGTATTTTAAGACATCATGTAAACCTTCTAGAAGCTGTGATTTTAAAAAACGGGGGATGTAAGCTTTTCTTATTTCCAAACGCATGCGCAAACAATAGAAAGTCGTTACAACGTAGAATGTGCATACTTTGTTGATTCCATTTATGAAAGAAAACACATTTTCTAAAAACTCGTGTTTTTTAAGAAATCATGTAAACCTTCTAGAAGCTGTGATTTTAAAAAACGGTGGAAGAAAGGTTTACTTATTTCCGGACGCATGCGCAAACTATAGAAATTCGTTATGATGTAGAATGTGCATACTTTGTTGATTCCATTTATGAAATAAAACACATTTTCTAAAAACTCGTGTTTTATAACAAATCATGTAAACCTTCTAGAAGCTGTGATTTTAAAAAATGGGTGATGTAAGCTTTTCTTATTTCCAAACGCATGCGCAAACTATAGAAAATCGTTATGACGTAGAATGTGCATACTTTGTTGATTCCATTTATGAAATAAAACACATTTTCTAAAAACTCGTGTTTTTTACGAAATCATGTAAACCTTCTAGAAGCTGTGTTTTTAAAAAACGGTGGAAGTAAGCTTTTCTTATTTCCGGACGCATCCGCAAACTATAGAAAGTCCTTATCACGTAGAATGTGCATACTTTGTTGATTCTATTTATGAAATAAAACACATTTTCTAAAAGCTAGTGTTTTTTAAGAGATCATGTAGACCTTCTAGAAGCTGTGATTTTAAAAAACGGGGAAGTAATCTTTTCTTATTTCCAAACGCATGTGCAAACTATAGAAGGTCGTTATGATGTAGAATGTCCATACTTTGTTGATTCCATTGATGAAATAAAACACATTCTCTAAAAACTCGTGTTTTTTACGAAATCATGTAAACCTTCTAGAAGCTGCGATTTTAAAAAACGAGGCAAGTAAGCTTTTCTTATTTCCAAACGCATGCGCAAACTATAGAAAGTCATTATGACGTAGAATGTGCATACTTATTTGATTCCATTTATTTGATAAAACACATTTTCTAAAAACTCGTGTTTTTTAAGAAATCATGCAAAACTTCTAGAATCTGTGATTTTAAAAAACGGGGGAGGTAAGCTTTTCTTATTTCCGGACGCATGCGCAAACTATAGAAAGTCGTTATGACGTAGAATGTGCATAATTTGTTGATTCCATTTATGAAATAAAACACATTTTCTAAAAACTCGTGTTTTTTAAGAAGTCATGTAAACCTTCTAGAAGCTGTGATTTTAAAAAATGGTGGAAGTAAGCTTTTCTTATTTCCAGACGCATGCGCAAACTATAGAATGTCGTTATGACGTAGAATGTGCATACTTTGTTGATTACATTGATGAAATAAAACACATTTTCTAAAAACTCGTGTATTTTAAGACATCATGTAAACCTTCTAGAAGCTGTGATTTGAAAAAACGGGGGAAGTAAGCTTTTCTTATTTCCAAACGCATGCGCAAACTATAGAAAGCTGTTATGACGTAGAATGTGCATACTTTGTTGATTCTATTTATGAAATAAAACACATTTTCTAAAAACTCGTGTTTTTTAAGAAATCATGTAAACCTTCTAGAAGCTGTGATTTTAAAAAACGGGGGAAGTAAGCTATTCTTATTTCCAAACGCATGCGCAAACTATAGAAGGTCGTTCTGACGTAGAATGTGCATACTTTGTTGATTCCATTTATGAAATAAAACACATTTTCTAAAAACTCGTGTTTTTTAAGAAATCATGTAAACCTTCTAGAAGCTGTGATTTTAAAAAACGGGGGAAGTAAGCTTTTCTTATTTCCGGACGCATGCGCAAACTAGAGAAAGTCGTTATAACGTATAATGTGCATACTTTGTAGATTCCATTTATGAAAGAAAATACATTTTCTAAAAACTCGTGTTTTTTACGAAATAATGTAAACCTTCTAGAAGCTGTGATTTTAAAAAACGGTGGAAGTAAACTTTTCTTATTTCCGGACGCATGCGCAAACTATAGAAAGTCCTTATGACGTAGAATGTGCATAGTTTGTAGATTCTATTTATGAAATAAAACACATTTTATAAAAACTCGTGTTTTTTAGGAAATCTTGTAAACCTTCTAGAAGCTGTGATTTTAAAAAACGGGGGAAGTAAGCTTTTCTTATTTCCGGACGCATGCACAAACTATGGAAAGTCGTTATGACATAGAATGTGCATACTTTGTTGATTCCATTTATGAAATAAAACACATTTTCTAAAAACTCGTGTTTTTTAAGAAATCATGTAAACCATCTAGAAGCTGTGATTTGAAAAAACGGGGGAAGTAAGCTTTTCTTATTTCCAAACAGATGAGCAAACTATAGAAAGTCGTTATGACGTAGAATGTGCATACTTTGTTGATTCCATTTATGAAATAAAACACATTTTCTAAAAACTCGTGTTTTTTAAGAAATCAAATAAATCTTCTAGAAGCTGTGATTTTAAAAAACGGTGGAAGTAAGCTTTTATTATTTCCTGGCGCATGCGCAAACTATAGAAAGTCATTATGATGTAGAATGTGCATACTTTGTAGATTCCATGTATGAACTAAAACACATTTTCTAAAAACTCGTGTTATTTACGAAATCATGTAAACCTTCTAGAAGCTGTGATTTTAAAAAACGGTGGAAGTAAGCTTTTCTTATTTCCGGACGCATCCGCAAACTATAGAAATTCCTTATGACGTAGAATGTGCATACTTTGTTGATTCTATTTATGAAATAAAACAGATTTTCTAAAAGCTCGTGTTTTTTAAGAGATCATGTAAACCTTCTAGAAGCTGTGATTTTAAAATACGGGGGAAGTAAGCTTTTCTTATTTCCAAACGCATGGGCAAACTATAGAAGGCCGTTATGATGTAGAATGTGCATACTTTGTTGATTCCATTGATGAAATAAAACACATTTTCTAAAAACTCGTGTTTTTTACGAAATCATGTAAACCTTCTAGAAGCTGTGATTTTAAAAAACGAGGGAAGTAAGCTTTTCTTATTTACAAACGCATGCGCAAACTATAGAAAGTCGTTATGACGTAGAATGTGCATACTTTGTTGATTCCATTTATTTGATAAAACACATTATCAAAAAACTCGTGTTTTTTAAGAAATCATGCAAAACTTCTAGAATCTGTGATTTTAAAAAACGAGGGAGGTAAGCTTTTCTTATTTCCAGACGCATGCGCAAACTATAGAATGTCGTTATGACGTAGAATGTGCATACTTTGTTGATTCCATTGATGAAATAAAACACATTTTCTAAAAACTCGTGTATTTTAAGACATCATGTAAACCTTCTAGAAGCTGTCATTTTAAAAAACGGGGGATGTAAGCTTTTCTTATTTCCAAACGCATGCGCAAACTATAGAAAGTCGTTATGACGTAGAATGTGCATACTTTGTTGATTCCATTTATGAAACAAAACACATTTTCTAAAAACTCGTGTTTTTTAAGAAATCATGTAAACCTTCTAGAAGCTGTGATTTTAAAAAACGGGGGAAGTAAGCTTTTCTTATTTCCAAACGCATGCACAAACTATAGAAAGTCGTTATGACGTAGAATGTGCATACTTTGTTGATTCCATTTATGAAATAAAACACATTTTCTAAAAACTCTTGTTTTTTAAGAAATCATCTAAACCTTCTAGAAGCTGTGATTTTAAAAAACGGGGGAAGTAAGCTTTACTTATTTCCGGACGCATGCGCAAACTATAGAAATTCGTTATGATGTAGAATGTGCATACTTTTTTGATTCCATGTATGAAATAAAACACATTTTCTAAAAACTCGTGTTTTATAAGAAATCATGTAAACCTTCTAGAAGCTGTGATTTTAAAAAACGGGGAATGTAAGCTTTTCTTATTTCCAAACGCATGCGAAAACTATAGAAATTCGTTATGACGTAGAATGTGTATACTTTGTTGATTCCATTTATGAAATAAAACACATTTTCTAAAAACTCCTGTTTTTTGAGAAATCATGTAAACCTTCTTGAAGCTGTGATTTGAAAAAACGGGGGAAGTAATCTTTTCTTATTTCCAAACGCATGCGCAAACAATAGAAATTCGTTATGACGTAGAATGTGCATACTTTGTTGATTCCATTTACGAAATAAAACACATTTTCTCAAAACTCGTGTTTTTTAAGAAATCATGTAAACCTTCTAGAAGCTGTGATTTTAAAAAGTGGGGGAAGTAAGCTTTTCTTATTTCTAGACGAATGCGCAAACTATAGAAATTCGTTATGACGTAGAACGTGCATACTTTTTTGATTCCATTTATGAAATAAAACACATTTTCTAAAAACTCGTGTTTTTTAAGAAATCATGTAAACCTTCTAGAAGCTGTGATTTTAAAAAACGGTGGAAGTAAGCTTTTCTTATTTCCGGACGCATGCGCAAACTATAGAAAATCGTTATGACGTAGAATGTGCATACTTTGTAGATTCCATTTATGAAATAAAACACATTTTCTAAAAACTTGTGTTTTTTACGAAATCATGTAAACCTTCTAGAAGATGTGATTTTAAAAAACGGTGGAAGTAAGCTTTTCTTATTTCCGGACGCATCCGCAAACTATAGAAAGTCCTTATGACGTAGAATGTGCATACTTTGTTGATTCTATTTATGAAATAAAACACATTTTCTAAAAACTTGTGTTTTTTAAGAAATCATGTAAACCTTCTAGAAGCTGTGATTTTAAAAAACGGGGGATGTAAGCTTTTCTTATTTCCAAACGCATGCGCAAACTATAGAAAGTCGTTATGACCTAGAATGTGTTGAGATATTGTAACTTTAAAGAATATTATAATTGTACTTTATTATTCCGGAGATGTTTCATTCCTCCGTAAAGATCTTATTGTATATCCGGAGATGTTTATTCCTCCGTCAGAATGTGGTAACTTCGGTTATTAGACTTCCCTAGTGGGGGTTGGCCCTTTATGTGTTATGTGGGTCAAAGGGTTATTAGACCACCCTAAAGGGGTCGGCCCAGTCAGTTGTAGTGGGGTATTTAACCCATTGGTTAAATAGGAGCCTA
Organism: Larix kaempferi; assembly: GCA_027924585.1. Classification (NCBI taxonomy): domain Eukaryota; kingdom Viridiplantae; phylum Streptophyta; class Pinopsida; order Pinales; family Pinaceae; genus Larix; species Larix kaempferi. Next base: position 42,161,408 of record BSBM01000217.1, read on the forward strand.
CGTGTACTTGTGTAAATGATGTGTCAGAGTAGTGTATAAATAGAGGAGGTGTGTTCCTCATTTGACACACACACACTCACTTGAGGATAGCGCATTTGTGGAGAAGAGGTCTGCTATTGTGGAGGAGGAGATCATGTCTCAGGGTTTCATCTTTGTATATTGCTGGTCATCTATATTGAGGAAGCTTTGCTGGGTTTTCTACCCCATGAGGGTTTCCCAGGATAAATCTCTGTCTCTTGTGTTTATGCCGTGCTTGTTGTTTCTTCAGTGATCCTGTATATGCTATTATTGTGAAATGGAATGTAATGCTGCTATTTTCTGTCTTAGCATATTAAATCTTAACAGAATGTGTATACTTTGTTGATTCCATTTATAAAATAAAACACATTTTCTAAAAACTCGTGTTTTTTAAGAACTCATGTAAACCTTCTAGAAGCTGTGATTTTAAAAAACGGGGGAAGTAAGCTTTTCTTATTTCCAAACGCATGCGCAAACTATAGAAAGTCGTTGTGGCGTAGAATGTGCATACTTTGTAGATTCCATTTATGAAATAAATAACATTTTCTAAAAACTCTTGTTTTTTAAGAAATCATGTAAACCTTCTAGAAGCTGTGATTTTAAAAATCGGGGGAAGTAAGCTTTTCTTATTTCCAAACGGATGCGCAAACTATAGAAAGTCGTTATGACGTAGAATGTGCATACTTTGTTGATTCCATTTATGAAATAAAACACATTTTCTAAAAACTCATGTTTTTTGAGAAATCATGTAAACCTTCTAGAAGCTGTGATTTTAAAAAACGGGGGAAGTAAGCTTTTGTTATTTCCGGACGCATGCGCAATCTATAGAAAGTTGTTATGACGTAGAATGTGCATACTTTGTTCATTCCATTTATGAAATAAAACACATTTTCTAAAAACTCGTGTTTTTTAAGAAATCATGTAAACCTTCTAGAAGCTGTGATTTTAAAAAACGGGGGAAGTAAGCTTTTCTTATTTCCAAATGCATGCACAAACTATAGAAAGTCGTTATGACATAGAATGTGCATACTTTGTTGATTCAATTTATCAAATAAAACACATTTTCTAAAAACTCGTGTTTTTTAAGAACTCATTTAAACCTTCTAGAAGCTCTGATTTTAAAAAACGGGGGAAGTAAGCTTTTCTTATTTCCAGACGCATGCACAAACTATAGAAAGGCGTTGTGACGTAGAATGTACATACTTTGTTGATTCCATTTATGAAATAAAACACATTTTCTAAAAACTCATGTTTTTTAAGAAATCATGTAAACCTTCTAGAAGCTGTGATTTTAAAAAACGGTGGAAGTAAGCTTTTCTTATTTCCGCACGCATGCGCAAACTATAGAAAGTCGTTATGACGTAGAATGTGCACACTTTTTTGATTCCATTTATGAAATAAAACACATTTTCTAAAAACTCGTGTTTTTTAAGAAATCATGTAAACCTTCTAGAAGCTGTGATTTAATAAAACGAGGGAAGTAAGCTTTTCTTATTTCCAAACGCATGCACAAACTATAGAAAGTCGTTATGACGTAGAATGTGCATACTTTGTTGTTTCCATTTATGAAATAAAACACATTTTCTAAAAACTCGTGTTTTTTAAGAACTCATGTAAACCTTCTAGAAGCTGTGATTTTAAAAAACGGGGGAAGTTAGCTTTTCTTATTTCCGGACGCATGCAAAAACTATAGAAAGTTGTTGTGACGGAGAATGCTAATACTTTGTAGATTCCATTTATGAAATAAAACACATTTTCTAAAAACTCGTGTTTTTTACGAAATCATGTAAACCTTCTAGAAGCTGTGATTTTAAAAAACGGTGGAAGTAAGCTTTTCTTATTTCCGGACGCATGCAAAAACTATAGAAAGTCTTTATGACCTAGAATGTGCATACTTTGTTGATTCCATTTATGAAATAAAACACATTTTCTAAAAACTCGTGTTTTTTAACAAATCATGTAAACCTTCTAGAAGCTGTGATTTTAAAAAACGGGATAAGTAAGCTTTTCTTATTTCCAAACGCATGCGCAAACTATAGAAAGTCGTTATGATGTAGAATGTGTATACTTTGTTGATTCCATTTATGAAATAAAACATATTTTCTAAAAACTCGTGTTTTTTAAGAAATCATGTAAACCTTCTAGAAGCTGTGATTTTAAAAAACGGGGGAAGTAAGGTTTTCTTATTTCCAGACGCATGCGCAAACTATATAAAGTCGTTATGACATAGAATGTGCATACTTTGTATATTCCATTTATGAAATAAAACACATTTTCTAAAAACTCGTTTTTTTTACTACATCATGTAAACCTTCTAGAAGCTGTGATTTTAAAAAACGGGGGAACTAAGCTTTTCTTATTTCCAGACGAATGCGCAAACTATAGAAAGTCGTTATGACGTAGAATGTGCATACTTTGTTGATTCCATTTATGAAATAAAACACATTTTCTAAAAACTCGTGTTTTTTAAGAAATCATGTAAACCTTCTAGAAGCTGTGATTTTAAAAAACAGTGGAAGTAAGCTTTTCTTATTTCCGGACGCATCCGCAAAATATAGAAAGTCGTTATGACGTAGAATATGCATACTTTGTAGATTCCATTTATGAAATAAAACACATTTTCTAAAAACTCGTGTTTTTTACGAAATCATGTAAACCTTCTAGAAGCTGTGATTTTAAAAAACGGGGGAAGTAAGCTTTTCTTATTTCCAGACGCATGCGCAAACTAGAGAAGGACGTTCTGATGTAGAATGTGCATACTTTGTTGATTCCATTTATGAAATAAAACACATTTTCTAAAAACTCGTGTTTTTTAAGAAATCATGCAAACCTTCTAGAATCTGTGATTTTAAAAAATGGTGGAAGTAAGCTTTTCTTATTTCCGGACGCATGCGCAAACTATAGAAAGTCGTTATGAAGTAGAATGTGCATACTTTGTTGATTCCATTTATGAAATAAAACACATTTTCTAAAAACTCGTGTTTTTTAAGAAATCATGTAAACCTTCTAGAAGCTGTGATTTTAAAAAACGGGGGAAGTAAGCTTTTCTTATTTCCAAACGCATGCGCAAACTATAGAAAGTCGTTCTGACGTAGAATGTGCATACTTTGTTGATTCCATTTATGAAATAAAACACATTTTCTAAAAACTCGTGTTTTTTAGGAAATCATGTAAACCTTCTACAAGCTGTGAGTTTAAAAAACGGGGGAAGTAAGCTTTTCTTATTTCCAAACGCACGCGCAAACTATAGAAGGACGTTCTGACGTAGAATGTGCATACTTTGTTGATTCAATTTATGAAATAAAACACATTTTCTAAAAACTCGTGTTTTTTAAGAAATCATGCAAACCTTCTAGAAGCTGTGATTTTAAAAAATGGGGGAAGTAAGCTTTTCTTATTTCCAAACGCATGCGCAAACTATAGAAAGTCGTTCTGACGTAGAATGTGCATACTTTGTTGATTCCATTTATGAAATAAAACACATTTTCTAAAAACTCGTGTTTTTTAAGAAATCATGTAAACCTTCTAGAAGCTGTGATCTTAAAAAACGGGAGAAGTAAGCTTTTCTTATTTCCAGACGCATGCGCAAACTAGAGAAAGTCGTTATGACGTAGAATGTGCATACTTTGTAGATTCCATTTATGAAATAAAACACATTTTCTAAAAACTCTTGTTTTTTACGAAATCATGTAAATCTTCTAGAAGCTGTGATTTTAAAAAACGGTGGAAGTAAACTTTTCTTATTTCCGGACGCATCCACAAACTATAGAAAGTCGTTGTGACGTACAATTTGCATACTTTGTAGATTCCATTTATGAAATAAAACACATTTTCTAAAAGCTCGTGTTTTTTAAGAAATCATGTAAACCTTCTAGAAGCTGTGATTTTAAAAAACGAGGGAAGTAAGCTTTTCTTATTTCCGGACGCATGGACAAACTATAGAAAGTCGTTGTGACGTAGAATGTGCATACTTTGTAGATTCCATTTATGAAATAAAACACATTTTCTAAAAACTCGTGTTTTTTAAGAAATCATGTAAACCTTCTAGAAGCTGTGATTTTAAAAAACGGTGGAAGTAAGCTTTTCTTATTTCCGGACGCATGCGCAAACTATAGAAAGTCGTTGTGACGTAGAATGTGCATACTTTGTATATTCCATTTATGAAATAAAACACATTTTCTAAAAACTCGTGTTTTTTACGAAATTATGTAAACCTTCTAGAAGCTGTGATTTTAAAAAACGGTAGAAGTAATCTTTTCTTATTTCTGGATGCATGCGCAAAATATAAAAAGTCGTTATGACGTAGAATGTGCATACTTTGTTGATTCCATTTATGAAATAAAACACATTTTCTAAAAACTCGTGTTTTTTAAGAAATCATGTAAACCTTCAAGAAGCTATGATTTAAAAAAACGGTGGAAATAAGCTTTTCTTATTTTCGAACGCATGCGCAAACTATAGAAAGTCGTTATGATGTAGAATGTGCATACTTTTTTTATTCCATTTATGAAATAAAACACATTTTCTAAAAACTCGTGTTTTTTAAGAAGTCATGTAAACCTTCTAGAAGCTGTGATTTCAAAAAATGGTGGAAGTAAGCTTTTCTTATTTCCGGACGCATGCGCAAACTATAGAATGTCGTTATGACCTAGAATGTGCATACTTTGTTGATTCCATTGATGAAATAAAACACATTTTCTAAAAACTCGTGTATTTTAAGACATCATGTAAACCTTCTAGAAGCTGTCATTTTAAAAAACGGGGGATGTAAGCTTTTCTTATTTCCGGACGCATGCGCAAACTATAGAAAGTCGTTATGACGTAGAATGTGCATACTTTGTTGATTCCATTTATGAAACAAAACACATTTTCTAAAAACTCGTGTTTTTTAAGAAATCATGTAGACCTTCTAGAAGCTGTGATTTTAAAAAACGGGGGAAGTAAGCTTTTCTTATTTCCAAACGCATGTGCAAACTATAGAAAGTCGTTATGACATAGAATGTGCATACTTTCTTGATTCCATTTATGAAATAAAACACATTTTCTAAAAACTCGTGTTTTTTACGAAATCATGTAAACCTTATAGAAGCTGTGATTTTAAAAAACGGTGGAAGTAAGATTTTCTTATTTCCGGACGCATGCGCAAACTATAGAAAGTCGTTATGACGAAGAATGTGCATACTTTGTAGATTCCATTTACGAAATAAAACACATTTTATAAAAACTCGTGTTTTTTACGAAATCATGTAAACCTTCTAGAAGCTGTGATTTTAAAAAACGGTGGAAGTAAGCTTTTCTTATTTCCGGACGCATGCGTAAACTATAGAAAGTCGTTATGACGTAGAATGTGCATACTTTGTTGATTCCATTTATGAAATAAAACACATTTTCTAAAAACTCGTGTATTTTAAGACATCATCTAAACCTTCTAGAAGCTGTGATTTTAAAAAACCGGGGATGTAAGCTTTTCTTATTTCCAAACGCATGCGCAAACTATAGAAAGCCGTTATGACGTAGAATGTGCATACTTTGTTGATTCTATTTAGGAAATAAAACACATTTTCTAAAAACTCGTGTTTTTTAAGAAATCATGTAAAACTTCTAGAAGCTGTGATTTTAAAAAACGAGGGAAGTAAGCTATTCTTATTTCCAAACGCATGCGCAAACTATAGAAGGACGTTCTAACGTAGAATGTGCATACTTTGTTGATTCCATTTATGAAATAAGACACATTTTCTAAAAACTCGTGTATTTTAAGACATCATGTAAACCTTCTAGAAGCTGTGATTTTAAAAAACGGGGGATGTAAGCTTTTCTTATTTCCAAACGCATGCGCAAACTATAGAAAGCCGTTATGACGTAGAATGTGCATACTTTTTTGATTCTATTTAGGAAATAAAACACATTTTCTAAAAACTTGTGTTTTTTAATAAATCATGTAAACCTTCTAGAAGCTGTGATTTTAAAAAACGCGGGAAGTAAGCTTTTCTTATTTCCGGACACATGCACAAACTATAGAAAGTCGTTATGACATAGAATGGGCATACTTTGTAGATTCCATTTATGAAATAAAACACATTTTCTAAAAACTCGTGTTTTTTAATAAATCATGTAAACCTTCTAGAAGCTGTGATTTTAAAAACCGGGGGAAGTAAGCTTTTCTTATTTCCAGACGAATGCGCAAACTATAGAAATTCGTTATGACGTAGAATGTGCATACTTTGTTGATTCCATTTATGAAATAAAACACATTTTCTAAAAACTAGTGTCTTTTAAGAAATCATGTAAACCTTCTAGAAGCTGTGATTTTAAAAAACGGTGGAAGTAAGCTTTTATTATTTCCTGACGCAGGCGCAAACTATAGAAAGTCGTAATGACGTAGAATGTGCATACTTTGTAGATTCCATTTATGAAATAAAACACATTTTCTAAAAACTCGTGTTTTTTAAGAGATCATGTAAACCTTCTAGAAGCTGTGATTTCAAAATACGGGAGAAGTAAGCTTTTCTTATTTCCAAACGCATGCGCAAACTATAGAAGGTCGTTATGATGTAGAATGTGCATACTTTGTTGATTCCATTGATGAAATAAAACACATTTTTTAAAAACTCGTGTATTTTAAGACATCATGTAAACCTTCTAGAAGCTGTCATTTTAAAAAACGGGGGATGTAAGCTTTTCTTATTTCCAAACGCATGCGCAAACTATAGAAAGTCGTTATGACGTAGAATGTGCATACTTTGTTGATTCCATTTATGAAACAAAACACATTTTCTAAAAACTCGTGTTTTTTAAGAAATCATGTAAACCTTCTAGAAGCTGTGATTTTAAAAAACGGGGGAAGTAAGCTTTTCTTATTTCCAAACGCATGTGCAAACTATAGAAAGTCGTTATGACATAGAATGTGCATACTTTCTTGATTCCATTTATGAAATAAAACACATTTTCTAAAAACTCGTGTTTTTTACGAAATCATGTAAACCTTATAGAAGCTGTGATTTTAAAAAACGGTGGAAGTAAGATTTTCTTATTTCCGGACGCATGCGCAAACTATAGAAAGTCGTTATGACGAAGAATGTGCATACTTTCTAGATTCCATTTACGAAATAAAACACATTTTATAAAAACTCGTGTTTTTTACGAAATCATGTAAACCTTCTAGAAGCTGTGATTTTAAAAAACGGTGGAAGTAAGCTTTTCTTATTTCCGCATGCATGCGCAAACTATAGAAAGTCGTTATGACGTAGAATGTGCATACTTTGTTGATTCCATTTATGAAATAAAACACATTTTCTAAAAACTCGTGTTTTTTACGAAATCATGTAAACCTTCTAGAAGCTGTGATTTTAAAAAACGGTGGAAGTAAGCTTTTCTTATTTCCGGACGCATGCACAAACTATAGAAAGTCGTTATGACCTAGAATGTGCATACTTTGTTGATTCCATTTATGAAATAAAACACATTTTCTAAAAACTCGTGTTTTTTAACAAATCATGTAAACCTTCTAGAAGCTGTGATTTTAAAAAACGGGATAAGTAAGCTTTTCTTATTTCCAAACGCATGCGCAAACTATAGAAAGTCGTTATGATGTAGAATGTGTATACTTTGTTGATTCCATTGATGAAATAAAACACATTTTCTAAAAACTCGTGTTTTTTAAGAAATCATGTAAACCTTCTAGAAGCTGTGATTTTAAAAAACGGGGGAAGAAAGGTTTTCTTATTTCCAGACGAATGCGCAAACTATAGAAAGTCGTTATGACGTAGAATGTGCATACTTTGTTGATTCCATTTATGAAATAAAACACATTTTCTAAAAACTCGTGTTTTTTAAGAAATCATGTAAACCTTCTAGAAGCCGTGATTTTAAAAAACAGTGGAAGTAAGCTTTTCTTATTTCCGGACGCATCCGCAAACTATAGAAAGTCGTTATGACGTAGAATATGCATACTTTGTAGATTCCATTTATGAAATAAAACACATTTTCTAAAAACTCGTGTTTTTTACGAAATCATGTAAACCTTCTAGAAGCTGTGATTTTAAAAAACGGGGGAAGTAAGCTTTTCTTATTTCCAGACGCATGCGCAAACTAGAGAAGGACGTTCTGATGTAGAATGTGCATACTTTGTTGATTCCATTTATGAAATAAAACACATTTTCTAAAAACTCGTGTATTTTAAGACATCATGTAAACCTTCTAGAAGCTGTGATTTTAAAAAACCGGGGATGTAAGCTTTTCTTATTTCCAAACGCATGCGCAAACTATAGAAAGCCGTTATGACGTAGAATGTGCATACTTTGTTGATTCTATTTAGGAAATAAAACACATTTTCTAAAAACTCGTGTTTTTTAAGAAATCATGTAAAACTTCTAGAAGCTGTGATTTTAAAAAACGAGGGAAGTAAGCTATTCTTATTTCCAAACGCATGCGCAAACTATAGAAGGACGTTCTAACGTAGAATGTGCATACTTTGTTGATTCCATTTATGAAATAAAACACATTTTCTAAAAACTCGTGTATTTTAAGACATCATGTAAACCTTCTAGAAGCTGTGATTTTAAAAAACGGGGGATGTAAGCTTTTCTTATTTCCAAACGCATGCGCAAACTATAGAAAGCCGTTATGACGTAGAATGTGCATACTTTGTTGATTCTATTTAGGAAATAAAACACATTTTCTAAAAACTTGTGTTTTTTAATAAATCATGTAAACCTTCTAGAAGCTGTGATTTTAAAAAACGGGGGATGTAAGCTTTTCTTATTTCCAAACGCAGGCGCAAACTATAGAAAGTCGTTATGACGTAGAATGTGCATACTTTGTAGATTCCATTTATGAAATAAAACACATTTTCTAAAAACTCGTGTTTTTTAAGAGATCATGTAAACCTTCTAGAAGCTGTGATTTCAAAATACGGGAGAAGTAAGCTTTTCTTATTTCCAAACGCATGCGCAAACTATAGAAGGTCGTTATGATGTAGAATGTGCATACTTTGTTGACTCCATTGATGAAATAAAACACATTTTCTAAAAACTCATGTTTTTTACGAAATCATGTAAACCTTCTAGAAGCTGAGATTTTAAAAAACGAGGGAAGTAAGCTTTTCTTATTTCCAAACGCATGCGCAAACTATAGAAAGTCGTTATGACGTAGAATGTGCATACTTTGTTGATTCCATTTATTTGATAAAACACATTTTCTAAAAACTCGTGTTTTTTAAGTAATCATGCAAAACTTCTAGAATCTGTGATTTTAAAAAACAGGGGAGGTAAGCTTTTCTTATTTCCGGACGCATGCGCAAACTATAGAAAGTCGTTATGACGTAGAATGTGCATACTTTGTTGATTCCATTTATGAAATAAAACACATTTTCTAAAAACTCATGTTTTTTAAGAAGTCATGTAAACTTTCTAGAAGCTGTGATTTTAAGAAACGCGGGAAGTAAGCTTTTCTTATTTCCGGACGCATGCGCAAACTATAGAAAGTCGTTATGACGTAGAATGTGCATACTTTGTTGATTCCATTTATGAAATAAAACACATTTTCTAAAAACTCGTGTTTTTTAAGAAATCATGTAAATCTCCAAGAAGCTTTGATTTTAAAAAACGGTGGAAATAAGCTTTTCTTATTTTCGGACGCATGCGCAAACTATAGAAAGTCGTTATGATGTAGAATGTGCATTTTTTTTTTATTCCATTTATGAAGTAAAACACATTTTCTAAAAACTCGTGTTTTTTAAGAAGTCATGTAAACCTTCTAGAAGCTGTGATTTTAAAAAATGGTGGAAGTAAGCTTTTCTTATTTCCGGACACATGTGCAAACTATAGAATGTCGTTATGACGTAGAATGTGCATACTTTGTTGATTCCATTGATGAAATAAAACACATTTTCTAAAAACTCGTGTATTTTAAGACATCATGTAAACCTTCTAGAAGCTGTCATTTTAAAAAACGGGGGATGTAAGCTTTTCCTATTTCCAAACTCATGCGCAAACTATAAAAAGTCGTTATAACGTAGAATGTGCATACTTTGTTGATTCCATTTATGAAACAAAACACATTTTCTAAAATCTCGTGTTTTTTAAGAAATCATGTAAACCTTCTAGAAGCTGTGATTTTAAAAAACGGGGGAAGTAAGCTTTTCTTATTTCCAAACGCATGCCCAAACTATAGAAAGTCGTTATGACGTAGAATGTGCATAATTTGTTGATTCCATTTATGAAAAAAAACACATTTTCAAAAAACTCGTGTTTTTTAAGAAATCATGTAAATCTTCAAGAAGCTGTGATTTTAAAAAACGGTGGAAATAAGCTTTTCCTATTTTCGGATGCATGCGCAAACTATAGAAAGTCGTTATGACGTAGAATGTGCATACTTTTTGATGCCATTTATGAAATAAAACACATTTTCTAAAAACTCGTGTTTTTTAAGAAGTCATGTAAACCTTCTAGATGTTGTGATTTTAAAAAATGGTGGAAGTAAGCTTTTCTTATTTCCGGACGCATGCGCAAACTATACAATGTCGTTATGACGTAGAATGTGCATACTTTGTTTGATTCCATTGATGAAATAAAACACATTTTCTAAAAACTCGTGTATTTTAAGACATCATGTAAACCTTCTAGAAGCTGTTATTTTAAAAAATGGGGGATGTAAGCTTTTCTTATTTCCAAACGCATGCGCAAACTATAGAAAGTCGTTATGACGTAGAATGTGCATACTTTGTTGATTCCATTTATGAAACAAAACACATTTTCTAAAAACTCGTGTTTTTTAAGAAATCATGTAAACCTTCTAGAAGCTGTGATTTTAAAAAACGAGGGAAGTAAGCTTTTCTTATCTCCAAACGCATGCACAAACTATAGAAAGTCGTTATGACATAGAATGTGCATACTTTGTTGATTCCATTTATGAAATAAAACACATTTTCTAAAAACTCGTGTTTTTTAAGAACTCATTTAAACCTTCTAGAAGCTGTGATTTTAAAAAACGGGGGAAGTAAGCTTTTCTTATTTCCAGACGGATGCACAAACTATAGAAAGGCGTTGTGACGTAGAATGTGCATACTTTGTTGATTCCATTTATGAAATAAAACACATTTTCTTAAAACTCGTGTTTTTTAAGAAATCATGTAAACCTTCTAGAAGCTGTGATTTTAAAAAACGGTGGGAGTAAGCTTTTCTTATTTCCGGACGCATGCGCAAACTATAGAAAGTCGTTATGACGTAGAATGTGCATACTTTTTTGATTCCATTTATGAAATAAAACACATTTTCTAAAAACTCGTGTTTTTTAAGAAATCATGTAAACCTTCTAGAAGCTGCGATTTAAAAAAACGAGGGAACTAAGCTTTTCTTATTTCCAAACGCATGCACAAACTATAGAAAGTCGTTATGACGTAGAATGTGCATACTTTGTTGTTTCCATTTATGAAATAAAACACATTTTCTAAAAACTCGTGTTTTTTAAGAACTCATGTAAACCTTCTAGAAGCTGTGATTTTAAAAAACGGGGGAAGTTAGCTTTTCTTATTTCCGGACGCATGCGCAAACTATAGAAATTCGTTGTGACGGAGAATGTTAATACTTTGTAGATTCCATTTATGAAATAAAACACATTTTCTAAAAACTCGTGTTTTTTACGAAATTATGTAAACCTTCTAGAAGCTGTGATTTTAAAAAACGGTGGAAGTAATCTTTTCTTATTTCCGGACGCATGCGCAAACTATAGAAAGTCGTTATGGCGTAGAATGTGCATACTTTGTTGATTCCATCTATGAAATAAAACACATTTTCTAAAAACTCATGTTTTTTAAGAAATCATGTAAACCTTCTCGAAGCTGTGATTTTAAAAAACGGTGGAAGTAAGCTTTTCTTATTTTCGGACGCATGCGCAAACTATAGAAAGTCGTTATGACGAAGAATGTGCATACTTTGTTGATTCCATTTTTGAAATAAAACACATTTTCTAAAAACTCGTGTTTTTTAACAAATCATGTAAACCTTCTAGAAGCTGTGATTTTAAAAAACGGGGGAAGTAAGCTACTGTTATTTCCGGACGCATGCGCAATCTATAGAAATTCGTTATGATGTAGAATGTGCATACTTTGTTGATTCCATTTATGAAATAAAACACATTTCCTAAAAACTCGTGTTTTTTAAGAAATCATGTAAACCTTCTAAAAGCTGTGATTTTAAAAAACAGTGGAAGTAAGCTTTTCTTATTTCCGGACGCATGCGCAAACTATCGAAAGTCGTTGTGACGTAGAATGTGCATACTTTGTAGATTTCATTTATGAAATAAAACACATTTTCTAAAAACTCGTGTTTTTTACGAAATTATGTAAACCTTCTAGAAGCTGTGATATTAAAAAACGGTGCAAGTAATCTTTTCTTATTTCCGGACGCATGCGCAAACTATAGAAAGTTGTTATGCCGTAGATTGTGCATGCTTTGTTGATTCCATTTATGAAATAAAACACATTTTCTAAAAACTCGTGTTTTTTAAGAAATCATGTAAACCTTCTAGAAGCTGTGATTTTAAAAAACGGTGGAAGTAAGCTTTTCTTATTTCCGGACGCATGCGCAATCTATAGAAAGTCGTTATGACGTAGAATGTGCATACTTTTTTGATTCAATTTATGAAATAAAACACATTTTCTAAAAACTCGTGTTTTTTAAGGAGTCATGTAAACCTTCTAGAAGCTATGATTTTAAAAAATGGTGGAAGTAAGCTTTTCTTATTTCCGCACGCATGCGCAAACTATAGAATGTCGTTATGACGTAGAATGTGCATACTTTGTTGATTCCATTTATGAAATAAAACACATTTTCTAAAAACTCGTGTATTTTAAGACATCATGTAAACCTTCTAGAAGCTGTGATTTTAAAAAACGGGGGATGTAAGCTTTTCTTATTTCCAAACGCATGCGCAAACAATAGAAAGTCGTTACAACGTAGAATGTGCATACTTTGTTGATTCCATTTATGAAAGAAAACACATTTTCTAAAAACTCGTGTTTTTTAAGAAATCATGTAAACCTTCTAGAAGCTGTGATTTTAAAAAACGGTGGAAGAAAGGTTTACTTATTTCCGGACGCATGCGCAAACTATAGAAATTCGTTATGATGTAGAATGTGCATACTTTGTTGATTCCATTTATGAAATAAAACACATTTTCTAAAAACTCGTGTTTTATAACAAATCATGTAAACCTTCTAGAAGCTGTGATTTTAAAAAATGGGTGATGTAAGCTTTTCTTATTTCCAAACGCATGCGCAAACTATAGAAAATCGTTATGACGTAGAATGTGCATACTTTGTTGATTCCATTTATGAAATAAAACACATTTTCTAAAAACTCGTGTTTTTTACGAAATCATGTAAACCTTCTAGAAGCTGTGTTTTTAAAAAACGGTGGAAGTAAGCTTTTCTTATTTCCGGACGCATCCGCAAACTATAGAAAGTCCTTATCACGTAGAATGTGCATACTTTGTTGATTCTATTTATGAAATAAAACACATTTTCTAAAAGCTAGTGTTTTTTAAGAGATCATGTAGACCTTCTAGAAGCTGTGATTTTAAAAAACGGGGAAGTAATCTTTTCTTATTTCCAAACGCATGTGCAAACTATAGAAGGTCGTTATGATGTAGAATGTCCATACTTTGTTGATTCCATTGATGAAATAAAACACATTCTCTAAAAACTCGTGTTTTTTACGAAATCATGTAAACCTTCTAGAAGCTGCGATTTTAAAAAACGAGGCAAGTAAGCTTTTCTTATTTCCAAACGCATGCGCAAACTATAGAAAGTCATTATGACGTAGAATGTGCATACTTATTTGATTCCATTTATTTGATAAAACACATTTTCTAAAAACTCGTGTTTTTTAAGAAATCATGCAAAACTTCTAGAATCTGTGATTTTAAAAAACGGGGGAGGTAAGCTTTTCTTATTTCCGGACGCATGCGCAAACTATAGAAAGTCGTTATGACGTAGAATGTGCATAATTTGTTGATTCCATTTATGAAATAAAACACATTTTCTAAAAACTCGTGTTTTTTAAGAAGTCATGTAAACCTTCTAGAAGCTGTGATTTTAAAAAATGGTGGAAGTAAGCTTTTCTTATTTCCAGACGCATGCGCAAACTATAGAATGTCGTTATGACGTAGAATGTGCATACTTTGTTGATTACATTGATGAAATAAAACACATTTTCTAAAAACTCGTGTATTTTAAGACATCATGTAAACCTTCTAGAAGCTGTGATTTGAAAAAACGGGGGAAGTAAGCTTTTCTTATTTCCAAACGCATGCGCAAACTATAGAAAGCTGTTATGACGTAGAATGTGCATACTTTGTTGATTCTATTTATGAAATAAAACACATTTTCTAAAAACTCGTGTTTTTTAAGAAATCATGTAAACCTTCTAGAAGCTGTGATTTTAAAAAACGGGGGAAGTAAGCTATTCTTATTTCCAAACGCATGCGCAAACTATAGAAGGTCGTTCTGACGTAGAATGTGCATACTTTGTTGATTCCATTTATGAAATAAAACACATTTTCTAAAAACTCGTGTTTTTTAAGAAATCATGTAAACCTTCTAGAAGCTGTGATTTTAAAAAACGGGGGAAGTAAGCTTTTCTTATTTCCGGACGCATGCGCAAACTAGAGAAAGTCGTTATAACGTAGAATGTGCATACTTTGTAGATTCCATTTATGAAAGAAAATACATTTTCTAAAAACTCGTGTTTTTTACGAAATAATGTAAACCTTCTAGAAGCTGTGATTTTAAAAAACGGTGGAAGTAAACTTTTCTTATTTCCGGACGCATGCGCAAACTATAGAAAGTCGTTATGACGTAGAATGTGCATAGTTTGTAGATTCTATTTATGAAATAAAACACATTTTATAAAAACTCGTGTTTTTTAGGAAATCTTGTAAACCTTCTAGAAGCTGTGATTTTAAAAAACGGGGGAAGTAAGCTTTTCTTATTTCCGGACGCATGCACAAACTATGGAAAGTCGTTATGACGTAGAATGTGCATACTTTGTTGATTCCATTTATGAAATAAAACACATTTTCTAAAAACTCGTGTTTTTTAAGAAATCATGTAAACCATCTAGAAGCTGTGATTTGAAAAAACGGGGGAAGTAAGCTTTTCTTATTTCCAAACGGATGAGCAAACTATAGAAAGTCGTTATGACGTAGAATGTGCATACTTTGTTGATTCCATTTATGAAATAAAACACATTTTCTAAAAACTCGTGTTTTTTAAGAAATCAAGTAAATCTTCTAGAAGCTGTGATTTTAAAAAACGGTGGAAGTAAGCTTTTATTATTTCCTGGCGCATGCGCAAACTATAGAAAGTCATTATGATGTAGAATGTGCATACTTTGTAGATTCCATGTATGAACTAAAACACATTTTCTAAAAACTCGTGTTATTTACGAAATCATGTAAACCTTCTAGAAGCTGTGATTTTAAAAAACGGTGGAAGTAAGCTTTTCTTATTTCCGGACGCATCCGCAAACTATAGAAATTCCTTATGACGTAGAATGTGCATACTTTGTTGATTCTATTTATGAAATAAAACAGATTTTCTAAAAGCTCGTGTTTTTTAAGAGATCATGTAAACCTTCTAGAAGCTGTGATTTTAAAATACGGGGGAAGTAAGCTTTTCTTATTTCCAAACGCATGGGCAAACTATAGAAGGCCGTTATGATGTAGAATGTGCATACTTTGTTGATTCCATTGATGAAATAAAACACATTTTCTAAAAACTCGTGTTTTTTACGAAATCATGTAAACCTTCTAGAAGCTGTGATTTTAAAAAACGAGGGAAGTAAGCTTTTCTTATTTACAAACGCATGCGCAAACTATAGAAAGTCGTTATGACGTAGAATGTGCATACTTTGTTGATTCCATTTATTTGATAAAACACATTATCAAAAAACTCGTGTTTTTTAAGAAATCATGCAAAACTTCTAGAATCTGTGATTTTAAAAAACGAGGGAGGTAAGCTTTTCTTATTTCCAGACGCATGCGCAAACTATAGAATGTCGTTATGACGTAGAATGTGCATACTTTGTTGATTCCATTGATGAAATAAAACACATTTTCTAAAAACTCGTGTATTTTAAGACATCATGTAAACCTTCTAGAAGCTGTCATTTTAAAAAACGGGGGATGTAAGCTTTTCTTATTTCCAAACGCATGCGCAAACTATAGAAAGTCGTTATGACGTAGAATGTGCATACTTTGTTGATTCCATTTATGAAACAAAACACATTTTCTAAAAACTCGTGTTTTTTAAGAAATCATGTAAACCTTCTAGAAGCTGTGATTTTAAAAAACGGGGGAAGTAAGCTTTTCTTATTTCCAAACGCATGCACAAACTATAGAAAGTCGTTATGACGTAGAATGTGCATACTTTGTTGATTCCATTTATGAAATAAAACACATTTTCTAAAAACTCGTGTTTTTTAAGAAATCATCTAAACCTTCTAGAAGCTGTGATTTTAAAAAACGGGGGAAGTAAGCTTTACTTATTTCCGGACGCATGCGCAAACTATAGAAATTCGTTATGATGTAGAATGTGCATACTTTTTTGATTCCATGTATGAAATAAAACACATTTTCTAAAAACTCGTGTTTTATAAGAAATCATGTAAACCTTCTAGAAGCTGTGATTTTAAAAAACGGGGAATGTAAGCTTTTCTTATTTCCAAACGCATGCGAAAACTATAGAAATTCGTTATGACGTAGAATGTGTATACTTTGTTGATTCCATTTATGAAATAAAACACATTTTCTAAAAACTCCTGTTTTTTGAGAAATCATGTAAACCTTCTTGAAGCTGTGATTTGAAAAAACGGGGGAAGTAATCTTTTCTTATTTCCAAACGCATGCGCAAACAATAGAAATTCGTTATGACGTAGAATGTGCATACTTTGTTGATTCCATTTACGAAATAAAACACATTTTCTCAAAACTCGTGTTTTTTAAGAAATCATGTAAACCTTCTAGAAGCTGTGATTTTAAAAAGTGGGGGAAGTAAGCTTTTCTTATTTCTAGACGAATGCGCAAACTATAGAAATTCGTTATGACGTAGAACGTGCATACTTTTTTGATTCCATTTATGAAATAAAACACATTTTCTAAAAACTCGTGTTTTTTAAGAAATCATGTAAACCTTCTAGAAGCTGTGATTTTAAAAAACGGTGGAAGTAAGCTTTTCTTATTTCCGGACGCATGCGCAAACTATAGAAAATCGTTATGACGTAGAATGTGCATACTTTGTAGATTCCATTTATGAAATAAAACACATTTTCTAAAAACTTGTGTTTTTTACGAAATCATGTAAACCTTCTAGAAGATGTGATTTTAAAAAACGGTGGAAGTAAGCTTTTCTTATTTCCGGACGCATCCGCAAACTATAGAAAGTCCTTATGACGTAGAATGTGCATACTTTGTTGATTCTATTTATGAAATAAAACACATTTTCTAAAAACTTGTGTTTTTTAAGAAATCATGTAAACCTTCTAGAAGCTGTGATTTTAAAAAACGGGGGATGTAAGCTTTTCTTATTTCCAAACGCATGCGCAAACTATAGAAAGTCGTTATGACCTAGAATGTGTTGAGATATTGTAACTTCAAAGAATATTATAATTGTACTTTATTATTCCGGAGATGTTTCATTCCTCCGTAAAGATCTTATTGTATATCCGGAGATGTTTATTCCTCCGTCAGAATGTGGTAACTTCGGTTATTAGACTTCCCTAGTGGGGGTTGGCCCTTTATGTGTTATGTGGGTCAAAGGGTTATTAGACCACCCTAAAGGGGTCGGCCCAGTCAGTTGTAGTGGGGTATTTAACCCATTGGTTAAATAGGAGCCTACGTGTACTTGTGTAAATGATGTGTCAGAGTAGTGTATAAATAGAGGAGGTGTGTTCCTCATTTGACACACACACACTCACTTGAGGATAGCGCATTTGTGGAGAAGAGGTCTGCTATTGTGGAGGAGGAGATCATGTCTCAGGGTTTCATCTTTGTATATTGCTGGTCATCTATATTGAGGAAGCTTTGCTGGGTTTTCTACCCCATGAGGGTTTCCCAGGATAAATCTCTGTCTCTTGTGTTTATGCCGTGCTTGTTGTTTCTTCAGTGATCCTGTATATGCTATTATTGTGAAATGGAATGTAATGCTGCTATTTTCTGTCTTAGCATATTAAATCTTAACAGAATGTGTATACTTTGTTGATTCCATTTATAAAATAAAACACATTTTCTAAAAACTCGTGTTTTTTAAGAACTCATGTAAACCTTCTAGAAGCTGTGATTTTAAAAAACGGGGGAAGTAAGCTTTTCTTATTTCCAAACGCATGCGCAAACTATAGAAAGTCGTTGTGGCGTAGAATGTGCATACTTTGTAGATTCCATTTATGAAATAAATAACATTTTCTAAAAACTCTTGTTTTTTAAGAAATCATGTAAACCTTCTAGAAGCTGTGATTTTAAAAATCGGGGGAAGTAAGCTTTTCTTATTTCCAAACGGATGCGCAAACTATAGAAAGTCGTTATGACGTAGAATGTGCATACTTTGTTGATTCCATTTATGAAATAAAACACATTTTCTAAAAACTCATGTTTTTTGAGAAATCATGTAAACCTTCTAGAAGCTGTGATTTTAAAAAACGGGGGAAGTAAGCTTTTGTTATTTCCGGACGCATGCGCAATCTATAGAAAGTTGTTATGACGTAGAATGTGCATACTTTGTTCATTCCATTTATGAAATAAAACACATTTTCTAAAAACTCGTGTTTTTTAAGAAATCATGTAAACCTTCTAGAAGCTGTGATTTTAAAAAACGGGGGAAGTAAGCTTTTCTTATTTCCAAATGCATGCACAAACTATAGAAAGTCGTTATGACATAGAATGTGCATACTTTGTTGATTCAATTTATGAAATAAAACACATTTTCTAAAAACTCGTGTTTTTTAAGAACTCATTTAAACCTTCTAGAAGCTCTGATTTTAAAAAACGGGGGAAGTAAGCTTTTCTTATTTCCAGACGCATGCACAAACTATAGAAAGGCGTTGTGACGTAGAATGTACATACTTTGTTGATTCCATTTATGAAATAAAACACATTTTCTAAAAACTCATGTTTTTTAAGAAATCATGTAAACCTTCTAGAAGCTGTGATTTTAAAAAACGGTGGAAGTAAGCTTTTCTTATTTCCGCACGCATGCGCAAACTATAGAAAGTCGTTATGACGTAGAATGTGCACACTTTTTTGATTCCATTTATGAAATAAAACACATTTTCTAAAAACTCGTGTTTTTTAAGAAATCATGTAAACCTTCTAGAAGCTGTGATTTAATAAAACGAGGGAAGTAAGCTTTTCTTATTTCCAAACGCATGCACAAACTATAGAAAGTCGTTATGACGTAGAATGTGCATACTTTGTTGTTTCCATTTATGAAATAAAACACATTTTCTAAAAACTCGTGTTTTTTAAGAACTCATGTAAACCTTCTAGAAGCTGTGATTTTAAAAAACGGGGGAAGTTAGCTTTTCTTATTTCCGGACGCATGCAAAAACTATAGAAAGTTGTTGTGACGGAGAATGCTAATACTTTGTAGATTCCATTTATGAAATAAAACACATTTTCTAAAAACTCGTGTTTTTTACGAAATCATGTAAACCTTCTAGAAGCTGTGATTTTAAAAAACGGTGGAAGTAATCTTTTCTTATTTCCGGACGCATGCGCAAACTATAGAAAGTCGTTATGGCGTATAATGTGCATACTTTGTTGATTCCATTTATGAAATAAAACACATTTTCTAAAAACTCGTGTTTTTTAAGAAATCATGTAAACCTTCTCGAAGCTGTGATTTTAAAAAACGGTGGAAGTAAGTTTTTCTTATTTTCGGACGCATGCGCAAACTATAGAAAGTCGTTATGACGAAGAATGTGCATACTTTGTTGATTCCATTTTTGAAATAAAACACATTTTCTAAAAACTCGTGTTTTTTAACAAATCATGTAAACCTTCTAGAAGCTGTGATTTTAAAAAACAGGGGAAGTAAGCTTTTGTTATTTCCAGACGCATGCGCAATCTATAGAAATTCGTTATGATGTAGAATGTGCATACTTTGTAGATTTCATTTATGAAATAAAACACATTTTCTAAAAACTCGTATTTTTTACGAAATCATGTAAACCTTCTAGAAGCTGTGGTTTTAATAAACGGTGGGAGTAATCTTTTCTTATTTCCGGACGCATGCGTAAACTATAGAAAGTTGTTATGACATAGAATGTGCATACTTTGTTGATTCCATTTATGAAATAAAACACATTTTCTAAAAAGTCGTGTTTTTTACAAAATTATGTAAACCTTCTAGAAGCTGTGGTTTTAAAAAACGGTGCAAGTAATCTTTTCTTATTTCCGGACGCATGCGCAAACTATAGAAAGTCGTTATGACATAGAATGTGCATACTTTGTTGATTCCATTTATGAAATAAAACACATTTTCTAAAAACTCGTGTTTTTTAAGAAATCATGTAAACCTTCTAGAAGCTGTGATTTTAAAAAACGGTGGAAGTAAGCTTTTGTTATTTCCGGACGCATGCGCAATCTATAGAAAGTCGTTATGACGTAGAATGTGCATACTATTTTGATTCCATTTATGAAATAAAACACATTTTCTAAAAACTCGTGTTTTTTAAGGAGTCATGTAAACCTTCTAGAAGCTATGATTTTAAAAAATGGTGGAAGTAAGATTTTCTTATTTCCGCACGCATACGCAAACTATAGAATGTCGTTATGACGTAGAATGTGCATACTTTGTTGATTCCATTTATGAAATAAAACGCATTTTCTAAAAACTCGTGTATTTTAAGACATCATGTAAACCTTCTAGATGCTGTGATTTTAAAAAACGGGGGATGTAAGCTTTTCTTATTTCCGCACGCATGCGCAAACTATAGAATGTCGTTATGACGTAGAATGTGCATACTTTGTTGATTCCATTTATGAAAGAAAACACATTTTCTAAAAACTCGTGTTTTTTAAGAAATCATGTAAACCTTCTAGAAGCTGTGATTTTAAAAAACGGGGGAAGTAAGCTTTACTTATTTCCGGACGCATGCGCAAACTATAGAAATTTGTTATGATGTAGAATGTGCATACTTTGTTGATTCCATTTATGAAATAAAACACATTTTCTAAAAACTCGTGTTTTTTAAGAAATCATGTAAACCTTCTAGAAGCTGTGATTTTAAAAAACGGGGGAAGTAAGCTTTACTTATTTCCGGACGCATGCGCAAACTATAGAAATTTGTTATGATGTAGAATGTGCATACTTTGTTGATTCCATTTATGAAATAAAACACATTTTCTAAAAACTCGTGTTTTATAAGAAATCATGTAAACCTTCTAGAAGCTGTGATTTTAAAAAATGGGGGATGTAAGCTTTTCTTATTTCCAAACGCATGCACAAACTATAGAAAATCATTATGACGTAGAATGTGCATACTTTGTTGATTGCATTTATGAAATAAAACACATTTTCTAAAAACTCGTGTTTTTTACGAAATCATGTAAACCTTCTAGAAGCTGATTTTAAAAAACGGTGGAAGTAAGCTTTTCTTATTTCCGGACGCATCCGCAAACTATAGAAAGTCCTTATCACGTAGAATGTGCATACTTTGTTGATTCTATTTATGAAATAAAACACATTTTCTAAAAGCTCGTGTTTTTTAAGAGATCATGTAAACCTTCTAGAAGCTGTGATTTTAAAAAACGGGGGAAGTAAGCTTTTCTTATTTCCAAACGCATGTGCAAACTATAGAAGGTCGTTATGATGTAGAATGTGCATACTTTGTTGATTCCATTGATGAAATAAAACACATTCTCTAAAAACTCATGTTTTTTACGAAATCATGTAAACCTTCTAGAAGCTGCGATTTTAAAAGACGAGGCAAGTATGCTTTTCTTATTTCCAAACGCATGCGCAAACTATAGAAAGTCGTTATGACGTAGAATGTGCATACTTATTTGATTCCATTTATTTGATAAAACACATTTTCTAAAAAATCGTCTTTTTTAAGAAATCATGCAAAACTTCTAGAATCTGTGATTTTAAAAAACGGGGGAGGTAAGCTTTTCTTATTTCCGGACGCATGCGCAAACTATAGAAAGTCGTTATGACGTAGAATGTGCATAATTTGTTGATTCCATTTATGAAATAAAACACATTTTCTAAAAACTCGTGTTTTTTAAGAAGTCATGTAAACCTTCTAGAAGCTGTGATTTTAAAAAACGGTGGAAGTAAGCTTTTCTTATTTCCAGACGCATGCGCAAACTATAGAATGTCGTTATGACGTAGAATGTGCATACTTTGTTGATTACATTTATGAAATAAAACACATTTTCTAATAACTCGTGTATTTTAAGACATCATGTAAACCTTCTAGAAGCTGTGATTTTAAAAAACGGGGGATGTGAGCTTTTCTTATTTACAAACGCATGCGCAAACTATAGAAAGTCGTTATGACGTAGAATGTGCATACTTTGTTGATTCTATTTATGAAATAAAACACATTTTCTAAAAAATAGTGTTTTTTAAGAAATCATGTAAACCTTCTAGAAGCTGTGATTTTAAAAAACGGGGGAAGTAAGCTATTCTTATTTCCAAACGCATGCGCAAACTATAGAAGGTCGTTTTGACGTAGAATGTGCATACTTTGTTGATTCCATTTATGAAATAAAACACATTTTCTAAAAACTCGTGTTTTTTAAGAAATCATGTAAACCTTCTAGAAGCTGTGATTTTAAAAAACGGGGGAAGTAAGCTTTTCTTATTTCCGGACGCATGCGCAAACTAGAGAAAGTCGTTATAGCGTAGAATGTGCATACTTTGTAGATTCCATTTATGAAATAAAACACATTTTCTAAAAACTCGTGTTTTTTACGAAATAATGTAAACCTTCTAGAAGCTGTGATTTTAAAAAACGGTGGAAGTAAACTTTTCTTATTTCCGGACGCATGCGCAAACTATAGAAAGTCGTTATGACGTAGAATATGCATACTTTGTAGATTCTATTTATGAAATAAAACACATTTTCTAAAAACTCGTGTTTTTTAGGAAATCTTGTAAACCTTCTAGAAACTGTGATTTTAAAAAACGGGCGAAGTAAGCTTTTCTTATTTCCGGACGCATGCACAAACTATAGAAAGTCGTTATGACGTAGAATGTGCATACTTTGTTGATTCCATTGATGAAATAAAACACATTTTCTAAAAACTCGTGTTTTTTAAGAAGTCATGTAAACCTTCTAGAAGCTATGATTTTAAAAAATGGTGGAAGTAAGCTTTTCTTATTTCCGGACGCATGCGCAAACTATAGAAAGTCGTTATGACGTAGAATGTGCATACTTTTTTTATTACATTTATGAAATAAAACACATTTTCTAAAAACTCGTGTTTTTTAAGAAACATGTAAACCTTCTAGAAGCTGTGATTTTAAAAAACGGGGGAAGTAAGCTTTTCTTATTTCCAAACGCATGCTCAAACTATAGAAAGTCGTTATTACGTAGAATGTACATACTTTGTTGATTCCATTTTTTAAATAAAACACATTTTCTAAAAACTCGTGTTTTTTAATAAATCATGTAAACCTTCTAGAAGCTGTGATTTTAAAAAACGGGGGAAGTAAGCTTTTCTTATTTCCGGACGCATGCGCAAACTATAGAAAGTCGTTATGACATAGAATTTGCATACTTTGTAGATTCCATTTAAGAAGTAACACACATTTTCTAAAAACTCATGTTTTTTAATAAATCATGTAAACCTTCTAGAAGCTGTGATTTTAAAAAACGGGGGAAGTAAGCTTTTCTTATTTCCAGATGAATGTGCAAACTATAGAAATTCGTTATGACGTAGAATGTGCATACTTTGTTGATTCCATATATGAAATAAAACACATTTTCTAAAAACTAGTGTCTTTTAAGAAATCATGTAAACCTTCTAGAAGTTGTGATTTTAAAAAACGGTGGAAGTAAGCTTTTATTATTTCCTGACGCATGCGCAAACTATAGAAAGTCGTTATGACGTAGAATGTGCATACTTTGTAGATTCCATGTATGAAATAAAATACATTTTCTAAAAACTCGTGTTTTTTACGAAATCATGTAAACCTTCTAGAAGCTGTGATTTTAAAAAACGGTGGAAGTAAGCTTTTCTTATTTCTGGACGCATCCGCAAACTATAGAAATTCCTTATGACGTAGAATGTGCATACTTTGTTGATTCTATTTATGAAATAAAACAGATTTTCTAAAAGCTCGTCTTTTTTAAGAGATCATGTAAACCTTCTAGAAGCTGTGATTTTAAAATACGGGGGAAGTAAGCTTTTCTTATTTCCAAACGCATGGGAAAACTATAGAAGGCCGTTATGATGTAGAATGTGCATACTTTGTTGATTCCATTGATGAAATAAAACACATTTTCTAAAAACTCATGTTTTTTACGAAATCATGTAAACCTTCTAGAAGCTGTGATTTTAAAAAACGAGGGAAGTAAGATTTTCTTATTTACAAACGCATGCGCAAACTATAGAAAGTCGTTATGACGTAGAATGTGCATACTTTGTTGATTCCATTTATTTGATAAAACACATTTTCTAAAAACTCGTGTTTTATAAGAAATCATGCATAACTTCTAGAATCTGTGATTTTAAAAAACGAGGGAGGTAAGTTTTTCTTATTTCCGGACGCATGCGCAAACTATAGAATGTCGTTATGACGTAGAATGTGCATACTTTGTTGATTCCATTGATGAAATAAAACACATTTTCTAAAAACTCGTGTATTTTAAGACATCATGTAAACCTTCTAGAAGCTGTCATTTTAAAAAACGGGGGATGTAAGCTTTTCTTATTTCCATACGCATGCGCAAACTATAGAAAGTCGTTATGACGTAGAATGTGCATACTTTGTTGATTCCATTTATGAAACAAAACACATTTTCTAAAAACTCCTGTTTTTTAAGAAATCATGTAAACCTTCTAGAAGCTGTGATTTTAAAAAACGGGGGAAGTAAGCTTTTCTTATTTCCAAACGCATGCACAAACTATAGAAAGTCGTTATGACGTAGAATGTGCATACTTTGTTGATTCCATTTATGAAATAAAACACATTTTCTAAAAACTCGTGTTTTTTAAGAAATCATCTAAACCTTCTAGAAGCTGTGATTTTAAAAAACGGGGGAAGTAAGCTTTACTTATTTCCGGACGCATGCGCAAACTATAGAAATTCGTTATGATGTAGAATGTGCATACTTTGTTGATTCCATGTATGAAATAAAACACATTTTCTAAAAACTCGTGTTTTATAAGAAATCATGTAAACCTTCTAGAAGCTGTGATTTTAAAAAACGGGGAATGTAAGCTTTTCTTATTTCCAAACGTATGCGCAAACTATAGAAAGTCATTATGACGTAGAATGTGTATACTTTGTTGATTCCATTTATGAAATAAAACACATTTTCTAAAAACTCCTGTTTTTTAAGAAATCATGTAAACCTTCTTGAAGCTGTGATTTGAAAAAACGGGGGAAGTAATCTTTTCTTATTTCCAAACGCATGCGCAAACAATAGAAATTCGTTATGACGTAGAATGTGCATACTTTGTTGATACCATTTACGAAATAAAACACATTTTCTAAAAACTCGTGTTTTTTAAGAAATCATGTAAACCTTCGAGAAGCTGTGATTTTAAAAAGTGGGGGAAGTAAGCTTTTCTTATTTCTAGACGAATGCGCAAACTATAGAAATTCGTTATGACGTAGAACGTGCATACTTTTTTGATTCCATTTAT
The DNA here is from genome assembly GCA_027924585.1 of Larix kaempferi. NCBI lineage: Eukaryota > Viridiplantae > Streptophyta > Pinopsida > Pinales > Pinaceae > Larix > Larix kaempferi. The sequence continues at coordinate 42,187,301 of BSBM01000217.1, forward strand.
GAAATAAAACACATTTTCTAAAAACTCATGTTTTTTAAGAAATCATGTAAACCTTCTAGAAGCTGTGATTTTAAAAAACGGTGGAAGTAAGCTTTTCTTATTTCTGGACGCATGCGCAAACTATAGAAAATCGTTATGACGTAGAATGTGCATACTTTGTAGATTCCATTTATGAAATAAAACACATTTTCTAAAAACTTGTGTTTTTTACGAAATCATGTAAACCTTCTAGAAAATGTGATTTTAAAAAACGGTGGAAGTAAGCTTTTCTTATTTCCGGACGCATCCGCAAACTATAGGAAGTCCTTATGACGTAGAATGTGCATACTTTGTTGATTCTATTTATGAAATAAAACACATTTTCTAAAAACTTGTGTTTTTTAAGAAATCATGTAAACCTTCTAGAAGCTGTGATTTTAAAAAACGGGGGATGTAAGCTTTTCTTATTTCCAAACGCATGCGCAAACTATAGAAAGTCGTTATGATGTAGAATGTGCATACTTTGTTGATTCCATTTATGAAATAAAACACATTTTCTAAAAACTCGTGTTTTTTAAGAAATCATGTAAACCTTCTAGAAGCTGTGATTTTAAAAAACGGGGGAAGTAAGCTTTTCTTATTTCCAAATGCATGCGCAAACAATAGAAATTCGTTATGACGTAGAACGTGCATACTTTGTTGATTCCATTTATGAAATAAAACACATTTTCTAAAAACTCGTGTTTTTTAAGAAATCATGTAAACCTTCTAGAAGCTGTGATTTTAAAAAACGGTGGAAGTAAGCTTTTCTTATTTCCGGAAGCATGCGCAAACTATAGAAAGTCGTTATGACGTAGAATATTCATACTTTGTAGATTCCATTTATGAAATAAAACACATTTTCTAAAAACTTGTGTTTTTTACGAAATCATGTAAACCTCCTAGAAGATGTGATTTTAAAAAACGGTGGAAGTAAGTTTTTCTTATTTCTGGACGCATCCGCAAACTATAGAAAGTCCTTATGACGTAGAATGTGCATACTTTGTTGATTCTATTTATGAAATAAAACACATTTTCTAAAAACTTGTGTTTTTTAAGAAATCATGTAAACCTTCTAGAAGCTATGATTTTAAAAAACGGGGGATGTAAGCTTTTCTTATTTCCAAACGCATGCGCAAACTATAGAAATTCGTTATGACGTACAATGTGCATACTTTGTTGATTCCATTTATGAAATAAAACACATTTTCTAAAAACTCGTGTTTTTTAAGAAATCATGTAAACCTTCTAGCAGCTGTGATTTTAAAAAACGGGGGAAGTAAGCTTTTCTTATTTCCAAATGCATGCGCAAACAATAGAAAGTCGTTATGACGTAGAATGTGCATACTTTGTTGATTCCATTTATGAAATAAAACACATTTTCTAAAAACTCGTGTTTTTTAAGAAATCATGTAAACCTTCTAGAAGCTGTAATTTTAAAAAACGAGGGAAGTAAGCTTTTCTTATTTCCGGAAGCATGCGCAAACTATAGAAAGTCGTTATGACGTAGAATGTGCATACTTTGTAGATTCCATTTATGAAATAAAACACATTTTCTAAAAACTCGTGTTTTTTACGAAATCATGTAAACCTCCTAGAAGCTATGATTTTAAAACATGGTGGAAGTAAACTTTTCTTATTTCCGGACGCATGCGCAAACTATAGAAAGTCGTTATGACGTAGAATGTGCATACTTTGTAGATTCCATTTATGAAATAAAACACATTTTCTAAAAACTCGTGTTTTTTAAGAAATCATGTAAACCTTCTAGAAGCTGTGATTTTAAAAAACGGTGTAAGTAAGCTTTTCTTATTTCCGGACGCATGCGCAAACTATAGAAAGTCGTTATGACGTAGAATGTGCATAGTTTGTAGATTCCATTTATGAAATAAAACATATTTTCTAAAAACTTGTGTTTTTTATGAAATCATGTAAACCTTCTAGAAGCTGTGATTTTAAAAAACGGTGGAAGTAAGCTTTTCTTATTTCCGGATGAATGCGCAAACTATAGAAAGTCGTTATGACGTATAACGTGCGTACTTTGTTGATTCCATTTATGAAATAAAACACATTTTCTAAAAACTCGTGTTTTTTACGAAATCATGTAAACCTTCTAGAAGCTGTGATTTTAAAAAATGGTGGAAGTAAACTTTTCTTATTTCCGGACGCATGCGCAAACTATAGAAAGTCATTATGACGTAGAATGTGCATACTTTGTAGATTCCATTTATGAAGTAAAACACATTTTCTAAAAAGTCATGTTTTTTACGAAATCATGTAAACCTTCTAGAAGCTGTGATTTTAAAAAACGGTGGAAATAAAATTTTCTTATTTCCGGACGCATGCGCAAACTATAGAAAGTCGTTATGACGTAGAATGTGCATACTTTGTAGATTCCATTTATGAAATAAAACACATTTTCTAAAAACTTGTGTTTTTTACGAAATCATGTAAACCTTCTAGAAGCTGTGATTTTATAAAACGGTGGAAGTAAGCTTTTTTTTATTTCCGGACAGATGCGCAAACTGTAGAAAGTCGTTATGACGTAGAATGTGCATACTTTGTTGATTCCATTTATGAAATAAAACACATTTTCTAAAAACTCGTGTTTTTTACGAAATCATTTAAACCTTCTAGAAGCTGTGATTTTAAAAAACGGTGGAAGTAAGCTTTTCTTATTTCCAGACGCATGCGCAAACTATAGAAAGTCGTTATGACGTAGAATGTGCATACTTTGTAGATTCCATTTATGAAATAAAACACATTTTCTAAAAACTCATGTTTTTTACGAAATCATGTAAACCTTCTAGAAGCTGTGATTTTAAAAAACGGTGGAAATAAAATTTTCTTATTTCCGGACGCATTTGCAAACTATAGAAAGTCGTTATGACGTAGAATGTGCATACTTTGTAGATTCCATTTATGAAATAAAGCACATTTTCTAAAAACTTGTGTTTTTTACGAAATCATGTAAACCTTCTAGAAGCTGTGATTTTAAAAAACGGTGGAAGTAAGCTTTTTTTATTTCCGGAGGGATGCGCAAATTATAGAAAGTCGTTATGACGTAGAATGTGCATACTTTGTTGATTCCATTTATGATATAAAACACATTTTCTAAAAACTCGTGTTTTTTACGAAATCATTTAAACCTTCTAGAAGCTGTGATTTTAGAAAACGGTGGAAGTAAGCTTTTCTTATTTACGGACGCATGCGCAAACTATAGAAAGTCGTTATGACGTAGAATGTGCATACTTTGTTGATTCCATTTATGAAATAAAACACATTTTCTAAAAACTCGTGTTTTTTACGAAATCATGTAAACCTTCTAGAAGCTGTGATTTTAAAAAACGGTGGAAGTAAGCTTTTCTTATTTCCGGACGCATGCGCAAACTACAGAAAGTCATTATGATGTAGAATGTGCATACTTTGTTGATTCCATTTATGAAATAAAACACATTTTCTAAAAACTCATGTTTTTTAACAAATCATGTAAACCTTCTAGAAGCTGTGATTTTAAAAAACGGGGGAAGTAAGCTTTTCTTATTTCCAAACGCATGCGCAAACTATAGAAAGTCGTTATGACGTAGAATGTGTTGAGATATTGTAACTTCAAAGAATATTATAATTGTACTTTATTATTCCGGAGATGTTTCATTCCTCCGTAAAGATCTGATTGTATATCCGGAGATGTTTATTCCTCCGTCAGAATGTGGTAACTTGGGTTATTAGACTTCCCTAGTGGGGGTCGGCCCTTTATGTGTTATGTGGGTCAAAGGGTTATTAGACCACCCTAGAGTGGTCGGCCCAGTCAGTTGTAGTGGGGTATTTAACCCATTGGTTAAATAGGAGCCTACGTGTACTTGTGTAAAAGATGTGTAAGAGTAGTGTATAAATAGAGGAGGTGTGTTCCTCATTTGACACACACACACTCACTTGAGGATAGCGCATTTGTGGAGAAGAGGTCTGCTATTGTCGAGGAGGAGATCATGTCTCAGGGTTTCATCTTTGTATATTGCTGGTCATCTATATTGAGGAAGCCTTGCTGGGTTTTCTACCCCATGAGGGTTTCCCAGGATAAATCTCTGTCTCTTGTGTTTATGCTGTGCTTGTTGTCTCTTCAGTGATCCTGTATATGCTATTATTGTGAAATGGAATGTAATGCTGCTATTTTCTGTCTTAGCATATTAAATCTTAACAGAATGTGTATACTTTGTTGATTCCATTTATGAAATAAAACACATTTTCTAAAAACTCGTGTTTTTTAAGAAATCATGTAAACCTTCTAGAAGCTGTGATTTTAAAAAACGGGGGAAGTAAGCTTTTCTTATTTCAGGACGCATGCGCAAACTATACAAAGTCGTTATGACGTAGAATGTGCATACTTTGTAGATTCCATTTATGAAATAAAACACATTTTCTAAAAACTCGTGTTTTTTACGAAATCATGTAAACCTTCTAGAAGTTGTGATTTTAAAAAACGGTGGAAGTAAGATTTTCTAATTTCCGGACGAATGCGCAAAATATAGAAAGTCGTTATGACATAGAATGTGCATACTTTGTTGATTCCATTTATGAAATAAAACACATTTTCTAAAAACTCGTGTTTTTTAAGAACTCATGTAAACCTTCTAGAAGCTGTGCTTTTAAAAAATGGGGGAAGTAAGCTTTTCTTATTTCCAAACGCATGCGCAAACTATAGAAAGTCGTTGTGACGTAGAATGTGCATACTTTGTAGATTCCATTTATGAAATAAAACACATTTTCTAAAAACTCGTGTTTTTTAAGAAATCATGTAAACCTTCTAGAAGCTGTGATTTTAAAATTCGGGGGAAGTAAGCTTTCCTTATTTCCAAACGGATGCGCAAACTATAGAAAGTCGTTATGACATAGAATGTGCATACTTTGTTGATTCCATTTATGAAATAAAACACATTTTCTAAAAACTCGTGTTTTTTGAGAAATCATGTAAACCTTCTAGAAGCTGTGATTTTAAAAAACGGGGAAGTAAGCTTTTGTTATTTCCGGACGCATGCGCAATATATAGAAAGTTGTTATGATGTAGAATGTGCATACTTTGTTGATTCCATTTATGAAATAAAACACATTTTCTAAAAACTCGTGTTTTTTACGAAATCATGTAAACCTTCTAGAAGCTGTGATTTTAAAAAAAGGTGGAAGTAAGCTTTTCTTATTTCCGGATGCATGTGCAAACTATAGAAAGTCGTTATGACGTAGAATGTGCATACTTTTTTGTTTCCATTTATGAAATAAAACACATTGTCTAGAAACTCATGTTTTTTAAGATATCATGTAAACCTTCTAGAAGTTGTGATTTTAAAAAACGGTGGAAGTAAGCTTTTCTTATTTCCGGACGCATGCGCAAACTATGGAAAGTCGTTATGACATAGAATGTGCATACTTTGTAGATTCCATTTATGAAATAATTTTTTTTTTCTAAAAACTCGTGTTTTTTACGAAATCATGTAAACTTTCTAGAAGCTGTGATTTTAAAAAACGGTGGAAGTAAGCTTTTCTTATTTCCGGACGCATCCACAAACTATAGAAAGTCGTTATGATGTAGAATGTGCATACTTTCTTGATTCTATTGATGAAATAAAACACATTTTCTAAAAACTCGTGTTTTTTAAGAAATCATGTAAACCTTCTAGAAGCTGTGATTTTAAAAAATGGGGGAAGTAAGCTTTTCTTTTTTCCAAACGCATGCGCAAACTATAGAAGGTCGTTATGATGTAGAATGTGCATACTTTGTTGATTCCATTTATGAAATAAAACACATTTTCTAAAAACTCGTGGTTTTTACGAAATCATGTAAACCTTCTAGAAGCTGTGATTTTAAAAAACGGGGGAAGTAAGCTTTTCTTATTTCCAAACGCATCCGCAAACAGTAGAAAGCCGTTATGACGTAGAATGTGCATACTTTGTTGATTCCATTTATGAAATAAAACACATTTTCTAAAAACTCGTGTTTTTTAAGAAATCATGCAAAACTTCTAGAATCTGCGATTTTAAAAAACTAGGGAGGTAAGCTTTTGTTATTTCCGGACGCATGCGCAAACTATAGAAAGTCGTTATGACGTAGAATGTGCATACTTCGTTGATTCCATTTATGAAATAAAACATATTTTCTAAAAACTCGTGTTTTTTAGGAAGTCATGTAAACCTTCTAGAAGGTGTGATTTTAAAAAATGGTGGATGTAAGCTTTTCTTATTTCCGGACGCATGCGCAAACTATAGAAAGTCGTTATGACGTAGAATGTGCATACTTTGTTGATTCCATTTATGAAATAAAACACATTTCCTAAAAACTCGTGTTTTTTAAGAAATTATGTAAACCTTCTAGAAGCTGTGATTTTAAAAAACGGGGGATGTAAGCTTTTCTTATTTCCAAATGCATGCGCAGACTATAGAAAGTCGTTATGACGTAGAATGTGCATACTTTGTTGATTCCATTTATGAAATAAAACACATTTTCTAAAAACTCGTGTTTTTTAAGAAATCATGTAAACCTTCTAGAAGCTATTATTTTAGAAAACGGGGGAAGTAAGCTTTTCTTATTTCCAAACAGATGCGCAAACTATAGAAAGTCGTTATGATGTAGAATGTGCATACTTTGTTGATTACATTTGTGAAATAAAACACATTTTCGAAAACCTCGTGTTTTTTAATAAATCATATAAACCTTCTAGAAGCTGTGATTTTAAAAAACGGTGGAAGTAAGATTTTCATATTTCCGGACGAATGCGCAAACTATAGAAAGTCGTTATGACGTAGAATGTGCATACTCTGTTGATTCCATTTATAAAATAAAACACATTTTCTAAAAACTCGTGTTTTTTAAGAAATCATGTAAACCTTCTAGAAGTTGTGATTTTAAAAAATGGAGCAAGTAAGCTTTTCTTATTTCCGGACGCATGCGCAGACTATAGAAAGTCGTTATGACATAAAATGTGCATACTTTGTTGATTCCATTTAGGAAATAAAACACATTTTCTAAAAACTCGTGTTTTTTAAGAAATCATGTAAACCTTCTAGAAGCTGTGATTTTAAAAAACGGGGGAAGTAATCTTTTCGTATTTCCGGACGCGTGCGCAAACTATAGAAAGTCATTATGACGTAGAATGTGCATACTTTGTAGATTCCATTTATGAAATAAAACACATTTTCTAAAAACTCGTATTTTTTACGAAATCATGTAAACCTTCCAGAAGCTGTGATTTTAAAAAACGGTGGAAGTAAACTTTTCTTATTTCCGGACGCATGCGCAAACTATAGAAAGTCATTATGACGTAGAATGTGCATACTTTGTAGATTCCATTTATGAAATAAAACACATTTTCTACATACTCGTGTTTTTTACGAAATCATGTAAACCTTCTAGAAGCTGTGATTTTAAAAAACCGTGGAAGTAAGCTTTTCTTATTTCCGGATGCATGCGCAAACTATAGAAAGTCTTTATGATGTAGAATGTGCATACTTTGTTGATTCCATTTATGAAATAAAACACATTTTCTAAAAACTCGTGTTTTTTAAGAAATCATGTAAACCTTCTAGAAGCTGTGATTTTAAAAAACGGGGGAAGTAAGCTTTTCTTATTTCCGGACGCATGCGCAAACTATAGAAAGTCGTTATGACGTAGAATGTGCATACTTTGTAGATTCCATTTATGAAATAAAACATATTTTCTAAAAACTTGTGTTTTTTACGAAATCATGTAAACCTTCTAGAAGCTGTGATTTTAAAAAACGGGGGAAGTAAGCTTTTCTTATTTCCAGACGCATGCGCAAACTATAGAAAGTTGTTATGACGTAGAATGTGCATACTTTGTAGATTCCATTTATGAAATAAAACACATTTTCTAAAAACTCGTGTTTTTTACGAAATCATGTAGACCTTCTAGAAGCTGTGATTTTAAAAAACGGTGGAAGTAAACTTTTCTTATTTCCGGACACATGCCCAAACTATAGAAAGTCGTTATGACGTAGAATGTGCATACTTTGTTGATTCCATTTATGAAATAAAACAATTTTCTAAAAACTCATGTTTTTTACGAAATCATGTAAATGTTCTAGAAGCTGTGATTTTAAAAAATGGGGGAAGTAAGCTTTTCTTATTTCTGGACGGATGCGCAAACTATAGAAATTCGTTATAAAGTAGAATGTGCATACTTTGTTGATTCCATTTATGAAATAAAACACATTTTCTAAAAACTCATGTTTTTAAAGAAATCATGTAAACCTTCTAGAAGCTGTGATTTTAAAAAAAGAGGGAAGTAAGCTTTTCTTATTTCCAAACGCATGCGCAAACTATAGAAAGTCGTTATGACGTAGAATGTGCATACTTTGTTGATTCCATTTATGAAATAAAACACATTTATTAAAAACTCGTGTTTTTTAAGAAATCATGTAAACCTTCTAAAAGCTGTGATTTTAAAAAACGGTGGAAGTAAGCTTTTCTTATTTCCGGACGCATGCGCAAACTATAGAAAGGTATTATGATGTAGAATGTGCATACTTTGTTGATTCCGTTTATGAAATAAAACATATTTTCTAAAAACTCGTGGTTTTTAAGAAATCATGTAAACCTTCTAGAAGCTGTGTTTTTAAAAAACGGGGGAAGTAAGCTTTTCTTATTTCCAAACGCATGCGCAAAATATAGAAAGTCGTTATGACGTAGAATGTACATACTTTGTTGATTCCATTTATGAAATAAAACACATTTTCTAAAAACTCGTGTTTTTTAAGAAATCATGTAAAGCTTCTAGAAGCTGTGATTTTAAAAAACGGGGGAAGTAAGCTTTTCTTATTTCCGGACGAATGCGCAAACTATAGAAAGACGTTATGACGTAGAATGTGCATACTTTGTTGATTCCATTTATGACATAAAACACATTTTCTAAAAAGTCGTGTTTTTTAAGAAATCATGTAAACCTTCTAGAAGCTATGATTTTAAAAAACGGGGGAAGTAAGCTTTTCTTATTTCCAAACGCATGCGCAAACTATAGAAATTCGTTATGAAAAAAAACGGGGGAAGTAAGCTTTTCTTATTTCCAAACGCATGCGCAAACTATAGAAATTCGTTATGACGTAGAATGTGCATACTTTGTTGATTCCATTTATGAAATAAAACACATTTTCTAAAAACTCGTGTTTTTTACGAAATAATGTAAACCTTGTAGAAGTTGTGATTTTAAAAAACGGTGGAAGTAAGCTTTTCTTATTTCCCGACGCATGTGCAAACTATAGAAATTCGTTATGACGTAGAATGTGCATACTTTGTAGATTCCATTTATGAAATAAAACACATTTTCTAAAAAGTCGTGTTTTTTAAGAAATCATGTAAACCTTCCAGAAGCTGTGGTTTTAAAAAATGGTGGAAGTAAGTTTTTCTTAATTCCAAACACATGCGCAAACTATAGAAAGTCGTTATGATGTAGAATGTGCATACTTTGTTGATTCCATTTATGAAATAAAACACATTTTCTAAATACTCTTTTTTTTTAAGAAATCATGTAAACCTTCTAGAAGCTGTGATTTTAAAAAATGGGGGAAGTAAGCTTTTCTTATTTCCGGACGCATGCGCAAACTATGGACAGTCGTTATGATGTAGAATGTGCATACTTTGTAGATTCCATTTATGAAATAAAACACATTTTCTAAATACTCGTTCTTTTTAAGAAATCATGTAAACCTTCTAGAAGCTGTGATTTTAAAAAACGGGGGAAGTAAGCTTTTCTTATTTCCGGAGGCATGCGCAAACTATAGAAAGTCGTTATGACGTAGAATGTGCATACTTTGTTGATTCCATTTATGAAATAAAACACATTTTCTAAAAACTCATGTTTTTTACGAAATCATGTAAACCTTCTAGAAGTTGTGATTTTAAAAAACGGTGGAAGTAAGCTTTTCTTATTTCCGGAAGCATGCGCAAACTATAGAAAGTCGTTATGACATATAATGTGTATACTTTGTTGATTCCATATATGAAATAAAGCAGATTTTCTAAAAACTCGTGTTTTTTACGAAATCATGTAAACCTTCTAGAAGCTGTGATTTTACAAAACGGGGGAAGTAAGCTTTTCTTATTTCTAAACGCATGCGCAAACTATAGAAAGTTGTTATGACGTAGAATGTGCATACTTTGTTGATTCCATTGATGAAATAAAACACATTTTCTAAAAACTCGTGTTTCTTAAGAAATCATGTAAACCTTCTAGAAGCTGTGATTTTAAAAAACGGTGGAAGTAAGCTTTTCTTATTTCCAGACGCATGCGCAAACTATAGAAAGTCCTTATGATGTAGAATGTGCATACTTCGTTGATTCCATTTATGAAATAAAACACATTTTCTAAAAACTCATGTTTTTTAAGAAATCATGTAAACCTTCTGGAAGCTGTGATTTTCAAAAACGGTGGAAGTAAGCTTTTCTTATTTCCGGATGAATGCGCAAACTATAGAATGTCGATATGACGTAGAATGTGCATACTTTGTTGATTCCATTTATGAAATAAAATACATTTTCTAATAACTCATGTTTTTTACGAAATCATGTAAAGCTTCTAGAAGATGTGATTTTAAAAAACGGTGGAAGTAAACTTTTCTTATTTCTGGACGCATGCGCAAACTATAGAAAGTCGTTATGACGTAGAATGTGCATACTTTGTTGCTTCCATTGATGAAATAAAACACATTTTCTAAAAACTCGTGTTTTTTAAGAAATCATGTAAACCTTCTAGAAGCTGTGATATTAAAAAACAGGGGAAGTAAGCTTTTCTTATTTCGAAATGCATGCGCAAACTATAGAAAGTCGTTATGACGTAGAATGTGCAGACTTTGTTGATTGCATTTATGAAATAAAACACATTTTCTAAAAACTCGTGTTTTTTAAGAAATCATGTAAACCTTCTAGAAGCTGTGATTTTAAAAAACGGTGGAAGTAAGCTTTTCTTATTTCCGGACGCATGCGCAAACTAGAGAAAGTCCTTATGAAGTAGAATGTGCATACTTTGTTGATTCCATTTATGAAATAAAACACATTTTCTAAAAACTCGTGTTTTTTAATAAATCATGTAAACCTTCTAGAAGCTGTGATTTGAAAAGACGGGGAAAGTAAGCTTTTCTTATTTCCAAACGCATGCGCCAACCATAGAAAGTCGTTATGACGTAGAATGTGCATACTTTGTTGATTCCATTTATGAAATAAAACACATTTTCTAAAAACTCATGTTTTTTAAGAAATCATGTAAATCTTCTAGGAGCTGTGATTTTCAAAAACGGTGGAAGTAAGCTTTTCTTATTTCCGGATGAATGCGCAAACTATAGAATGTCGATATGACGTAGAATGTGCATACTTTGTTGATTCCATTTATGAAATAAAACACATTTTCTAATAACTCGTGTTTTTTACGAAATCATGTAAAGCTTCTAGAAGATGTGATTTTAAAAAACGGTGGAAGTAAGCTTTTCTTATTTCCAGACGCATGCGCAAACTATAGAAAGTCCTTATGATGTAGAATGTGCATACTTCGTTGATTCCATTTATGAAATAAAACACATTTTCTAAAAACTCATGTTTTTTAAGAAATCATGTAAACCTTCTGGAAGCTGTGATTTTCAAAAACGGTGGAAGTAAGCTTTTCTTATTTCCGGATGAATGCGCAAACTATAGAATGTCGATATGACGTAGAATGTGCATACTTTGTTGATTCCATTTATGAAATAAAATACATTTTCTAATAACTCGTGTTTTTTACGAAATCATGTAAAGCTTCTAGAAGATGTGATTTTAAAAAACGGTGGAAGTAAACTTTTCTTATTTTTGGACGCATGCGCAAACTATAGAAAGTCGTTATGACGTAGAATGTGCATACTTTGTTGATTTCATTGATGAAATAAAACACATTTTCTGAAAACTCGTGTTTTTTAAGAAATCATGTAAACCTTCTAGAAGCTGTGATATTAAAAAACGGGGGAAGTAAGCTTTTCTTATTTCGAAATGCATGCGCAAACTATAGAAAGTCGTTATGACGTAGAATGTGCAGACTTTGTTGATTACATTTATGAAATAAAACACATTTTCTAAAAACTCGTGTTTTTTAAGAAATCATGTAAACCTTCTAGAAGCTGTGATTTTAAAAAACGGGGGAAGTAAGCTTTTCTTATTTCCGGACGCATGCGCAAACTATAGAAAGTCGTTATGACGTAGAATGTGCATACTTTGTTGATTCCATTTATGAAATAAAACACATTTTCTAAAAACTCGTGTTTTTTAAGAAATCATGTAAACCTTCTAGTAGCTGTGATTTTAAAAAACGGTGGAAGTAAGCTTTTCTTATTTCCGGACGCATGCGCAAACTAGAGAAAGTCCTTATGACGTAGAATGTGCATACTTTGTTGATTCCATTTATGAAATAAAACACATTTTCTAAAAACTCGTGTTTTTTAATAAATCATGTAAACCTTCTAGAAGCTGTGATTTGAAAAGACGGGGAAAGTAAGCTTTTCTTATTTCCAAACGCATGCGCCAACCATAGAAAGTCGTTATGACGTAGAATGTGCATACTTTGTTGATTCCATTTATGAAATAAAACACATTTTCTAAAAACTCATGTTTTTTAAGAAATCATGTAAATCTTCTGGAAGCTGTGATTTTAAAAAACGGTGGAAATAAGCTTTTCTTATTTCCGGATGAATGCGCAAACTATAGAATGTCGATATGACGTAGAATGTGCATACTTTGTTGATTCCATTTATGAAATAAAACACATTTTCTAATAACTCGTGTTTTTTACGAAATCATGTAAAGCTTCTAGAAGATGTGATTTTAAAAAACGGTGGAAGTAAACTTTTCTTATTTCCGGACGCATGCGCAAACTATAGAAAGTCGTTATGACGTAGAATGTGCATACTTTGTTGATTCCATTTATTAAATAAAACACATTTTCTAAAAACTCATGTTTCTTAAGAAAGCATGTAAACCTTCAAGAAGGTGTGATTTTAAAAAACGGGAGAAGTAAGCTTTTCTTATTTCAGGACGCATGCGCAAACTATAGAAAGTCATTATGACGTAGAATGTGCATACTTTGTTGATTCCATTTATGAAATAAAACACATTTTCTAAAAACTCGCGTTTTTTAAGAAATCATGTAAACCTTCTAGAAGCTGTGATTTTAAAAAACGGGGAAAGTAAGCTTTTCTTATTTCCAAACGCATGCACCAACTATAGAAAGTCGTTATGACGTAGAATGTGCATACTTTGTTGATCCCATTTATGAAATATAACACATTTTCTAAAAACTCATGTTTTTTAAGAAATCATGTAAACCTTCTGGAAGCTGTGATTTTCAAAAACAGTGGAAGTAAGCTTTTCTTATTTCCGGATGAATGCGCAAACTATAGAATGTCATTATGACGTAGAATGAGCATACTTTGTTGATTCCATTGATGAAATAAAACACATTTTCTAAAAACTCGTGTTTTTTAAGAAATCATGTAAACCTTCTAGAAGCTGTGATTTTAAAAAACGGGGGAAGTAAGCTTTTCTTATTTCCAAATGCATGCGCAAACTCTAGAAAGTCGTTATGACGTAGAATGTGCATACTTTGTTGATTCTATTTATGAAATAAAACAAATTTTCTAAAAACTCGTGTTTTTAAGAAATCATCTAAACCTTCTAGAAGCTGTGATTTTAAAAAACGGGGGAAGTAAGCTTTCCCTATTTCCCGACGCATGCGCAAATTAAGAAAGTCATTATGACATAGAATATGCATACTTTGTAGATTCCATTTATGAAATAAAACACATTTTCTAAAAACTCGTGTTTTTTACGAAATAATGTAAACCTTCTAGAAGCTGTGATTTTAAAAAACGATGGAAGTAAGCTTTTCTTATTTCCGGACGAATGCGCAAACTATAGAAAGTTGTTATGACATAGAATGTGCATACTTTGTTGATTCCATTTATTAAATAAAACACATTTTCTAAAAACTCGTGTTTTTTATGAAATCATGTAAGCCTTCTAGAAGCTGTGATTTTAAAAAACGGGGGAAGTAAGCTTTTCTTATTTCCGGACGGATGCGCAAACTATAGAAAGTCGTTATGACGTAGAATGTGCATACTTTGTTGATTCTATTTATGAAATAAAACAGATTTTCTGAAAACTCGTGTTTTTTAAGAAATCATGTAAACCTTCTAGAAGTTGTGATTTTAAAAAACGGTGGAAGTAAGCTTTTCTTATTTCCGGACGCATTCGCAAACTATAGAAAGTCGTTATGACGTAGATTGTGGATACTTTGTTGATTCCATTTAAGAAATAAAACACATTTTCTAAAAACTCGTGTTTTTTAAGAAATCATGTAAACCTTCTAGAAGCTGTGATTTTAAAAAACGGGGGAAGTAAGCTTTTCTTATTTCCGGACGCATGCGCAAACTATAGAAAGTCGTTATGACGTAGAATGTGCATACTTTGTAGATTGCATTTATGAAATAAAACACATTTTCTAAAAAGTCATGTTTTTTACGAAATCATGTAAACCTTCTAGAAGCTGTGATTTTAAAAAATGGTGGAAGTAAGCTTTTCTTATTTACGGACGAATGCGTAAAGTATAGAAACTTGTTATGACGTAGAATTTGCATACTTTGTAGATTCCATTTATGAAATAAAACACATTTTCTAAAAACTCATGTTTTTTTACGAAATCATGTAAACCTTCTCGAAGCTGTGATTTTAAAAAATGGTGGAAGTAAGCTTTTCTTATTTCCGGACGCATGCGCAAACTATAGAAAGTCGTTATGACGTATAAGGTGCATACTTTGTAGATATCATTTATGAAATAAAGCACATTTTCTAAAAACTCGTGTTTTTTACGAAATCATGTAAACCCTCTAGAAGCTGTGATTTTAAAAAATGGTGGAAGTAAGCTTTTCCTATTTCTGGACGAATGCGCAAACTATAGAAAGTCGTTATGACGTACAATGTGCATACTTCATTGATTCCATTTATGAAATAAAACACATTTTCTAAAAACTCATGTTTTTTAAGAAATCATGTAAACCTTCTGGAAGCTGTGATTTTAAAAAACAGTGGAAGTAAGCTTTTCTTATTTCCGGACGCATGCGCAAACTATAGAAAGTCATTATGACGTAGAATGTGCATACTTTGTTGATTCCATTTATGAAATAAAACACATTTTCTAAAAACTCGTGTTTTTTAAGGTATCATGTAAACCTTCTAGAAGCTGTGATTTTAAAAAACGGGGGAAGCAAGCTTTTTTATTTCCAAACGCATGCGCAAACTATTGAAAGTCGTTATGACGTAGATTGTGCATACTTTGTTGATTCCATTTATGAAATAAAATACATTTTCTAAAAACTCGTGTTTTTAAAGAAATCATCTAAACCTTCTAGAAGCTGTGATTTTAAAAAAAGGGGGAAGTAAGCGTTTCTTATTTCCGGAGGCATGCGCAAACTATAGAAAGTCGTTATGACGTACAATGTGCATACTTTGTAGATTCCATTTATGAAATAAAACACATTTTCTAAAAACTCGTGTTTTTTAAGAAATCATGTAAACCTTCTAGAAGCTGTGATTTTAAAAAACGGTGGAAGTAAGCTTTTCTTATTTCTGGATGCATGCGCAAAGTATAGAAAGCCGTTATGACGTAGAATGTCCATACTTTGTTGATTCTATTTATGAAATAAAACACATTTTCTAAAAACTCGTGTTTTTTAAGAAATCATGTAAACCTTCTAGAAGCTATGAGTTTAAAAAACAGTGGAAGTAACCTTTTCTTATTTCCGGACGCATGCACAAACTATAGAAAGTCATTATGACGTAGAATGTGCATACTTTGTTGATTCCATTTATGGAATAAAACACATTTTCTAAAAACTCGTGTTTTTTAAGGTATCATGTAAACCTTCTAGAAGCTGTGATTTTAAAAAACGGGGGAAGTAAGCTTTTCTTATTTCCAAATGCATGCGCAAACTCTAGAAAGTCGTTATGACGTAGAATTTGCATACTTTGTTGATTCTATTTATGAAATAAAACAAATTTTCTAAAAACTCGTGTTTTTAAGAAATCATCTAAACCTTCTAGAAGCTGTGATTTTAAAAAACGGGGGAAGTAAGCTTTCCCTATTTCCCGACGCATGCGCAAATTAAGAAAGTCATTATGACATAGAATATGCATACTTTGTAGATTCCATTTATGAAATAAAACACATTTTCTAAAAACTCGTGTTTTTTACGAAATAATGTAAACCTTCTAGAACTTGTGATTTTAAAAAACGGTGGAAGTAAGCTTTTCTTATTTCCGGACGCATGCTCAAACTATAGAAATTCGTTATGACGTAGAATGTGCATACTTTGTAGATTGCATTTATGAAATAAAACACATTTTCTAAAAACTCGTGTTGTTTACGAAATCATGTAAACCTTCTAGAAGCTGTGGTTTTAAAAAACGGTGGAAGTAAGCTTTTCTTATTTACGGACGAATGCGTAAAATATAGAAAGTCATTATGACGTAGAATGTGCATACTTTGTTGATTCCATTTATGAAATAAAACACATTTTCTAAAAACTCATGTTTTTTAAGAAATCATGTAAACCTTCTGGAAGCTGTGATTTTCAAAAACAGTGGAAGTAAGCTTTTCTTATTTCCGGATGAATGCGCAAACTATAGAATGTCGTTATGACGTAGAATGAGCATACTTTGTTGATTCCATTGATGAAATAAAACACATTTTCTAAAAACTCGTGTTTTTTAAGAAATGATGTAAACCTTCTAGAAGCTGTGATTTTAAAAAACGGGGGAAGTAAGCTTTTCTTATTTCCAAATGCATGCGCAAACTCTAGAAAGTCGTTATGACGTAGAATGTGCATACTTTGTTGATTCTATTTATGAAATAAAACAAATTTTCTAAAAACTCGTGTTTTTAAGAAATCATCTAAACCTTCTAGAAGCTGTGATTTTAAAAAACGGGGGAAGTAAGCTTTCCGTATTTCCCGACGCATGCGCAAATTAAGAAAGTCATTATGACATAGAATATGCATACTTTGTAGATTCCATTTATGAAATAAAACACATTTTCTAAAAACTCGTGTTTTTTACGAAATAATGTAAACCTTCTAGAAGCTGTGATTTTAAAAAACGGTGGAAGTAAGCTTTTCTTATTTCCGGACGAATGCGCAAACTATAGAAAGTTGTTATGACATAGAATGTGCATACTTTGTTGATTCCTTTTATTAAATAAAACACATTTTCTAAAAACTCGTGTTTTTTACGAAATCATGTAAACCTTCTAGAAGCTGTGATTTTAAAAAACGGTGGAAGTAAGCTTTTCTTATTTCCGGACGCATGCGCAAACTATAGAAAGTCGTTATGACGTAGAATGTGCATACTTTGTTGATTCTATTTATGAAAGAAAACAGATTTTCTAAAAACTCGTGTTTTTTAAGAAATCATGTAAACCTTCTAGAAGTTGTGATTTTAAAAAACGGTGGAAGTAAGCTTTTCTTATTTCCGGATGCATGCACAAACTATAGAAAGTCGTTATGACGTAGATTGTGGATACTTTGTTGATTCCATTTAAGAAATAAAACACATTTTCTAAAAACTCGTGTTTTTTACGAAATCATGTAAACCTTCTAGAAGCTGTGATTTAAAAAAACGGGGGAAGTAAGCTTTTCTTATTTCCGGACGCATGCGGAAACTATAGAAAGTCGTTATGACGTAGAATGTGCATACTTTGTAGATTCCATTTCTGAAATAAAACACATTTTCTAAAAACTCGTGTTTTTTAACGAAATCATGTAATCCTTCTAGAAGCTGTGATTTTAAAAAACGGTGGAAGTAAGCTTTGCTTATTACCGGAAGAATGCGCAAACTATAGAGAGTTGTTATGACATAGAATGTGCATACTTTGTTGATTCCATTTATTAAATAAAACACATTTTTTAAAAACTCGTGTTTTTTACGAAATCATGTAAACCTTCCAGAAGCTGTGATTTTTAAAAAACGGGCGAAGTAAGCTTTTCTTATTTCCGGACGCATGCGCAAACTATAGAAAGTCGTTATGACGTAGAATGTGCATACTTTGTTGATTCCATTTATGAAATAAAACACATTTTCTAAAAACTCGTGTTTTTTAAGAAATCATGTAAACCTTCTAGAAGCTGTGATTTTAAAAAAACGGGGGAAGTAAGCTTTTCTTATTTCCGGACGCATGCGCAAACTATAGAAAGTCGTTATGACGTAGAATGTGCATACTTTGTAGATTGCATTTATGAAATAAAACACATTTCTAAAAAGTCGTGTTTTTTTACGAAATCATGTAAACCTTCTAGAAGCTGTGATTTTAAAAAATGGTGGAAGTAAGCTTTTCTTATTTACGGACGAATGCGCAAAGTATAGAAACTCGTTATGACGTAGAATTTGCATACTTTGTAGATTCCATTTATGAAATAAAACACATTTTCTAAAAACTCATGTTTTTTACGAAATCATGTAAACCTTCTCGAAGCTGTGATTTTAAAAATATGTGGAAGTAAGCTTTTCTTATTTCCGGACGCATGCGCAAACTATAGAAAGTCGTTATGACGTAGAAGGTGCATACTTTGTAGATATCATTTCTGAAATAAAGCACATTTTCTAAAAACTCGTGTTTTTTACGAAATCATGTAAACCCTCTAGAAGCTGTGATTTTAAAAAATGGTGGAAGTAAGCTTTTCTTATTTCTGGACGAATGCGCAAACTATAGAAAGTCGTTATGATGTAACAATGTGCATACTTCATTGATTCCATTTATGAAATAAAAACACATTTTCTAAAAACTCATGTTTTTTAAGAAATCATGTAAACCTTCTGGAAGCTGTGATTTTAAAAAATGGTGGAAGTAAGCTTTTCTTATTTCCGGATGAATGCGCAAACTATAGAATGTCGATATGACGTAGAATGTGCATACTTTGTTGATTCCATTTATGAAATAAAACACATTTTCTAGTAACTCGTGTTTTTTACGAAATCATGTAAAGCTTATAGAAGATGTGATTTTAAAAAACGGTGGAAGTAAACTTTTCTTATTTCTGGACGCATGCGCAAACTATAGAAAGTCGTTATGACGTAGAATGTGCATACTTTGTTGATTCCATTGATGAAATAAAACACATTTTCTAAAAACTCGTGTTTTTTAAGAAATCATGTAAACCTTCTAGAAGCTGTGATTTTAAAAAACGGGGGAAGTAAGCTTTTCTTATTTCGAAAATGCATGCGCAAACTATAGAAAGTCGTTATGACGTAGAATGTGCAGACTTTGTTGATTCCATTTATGAAATAAAACAAATTTTCTAAAAACTCGTGTTTTTTGAGAAATCATGTAAACCTTCTAGAAGCTGTGATTTTAAAAAACGGGGGAAGTAAGCTTTTCTTATTTCCGGACGCATGCGCAAACTATAGAAAGTTGTTATGACGTAGAGTGTGCATACTTTGTTGATTCCATTTATGAAATAAAACACATTTTCTAAAAACTCGTGTTTTTTAGGAAATCATGTAAACCTTCTAGTAGGTGTGATTTTAAAAAACGGTGGAAGTAAGCTTTTCTTATTTCCGGACGCATGCGCAAACTATAGAAAGTCCTTATGACGTAGAATGTGCATACTTTGTTGATTCCATTTATGAAATAAAACACATTTTCTAAACACTCGTGTTTTTTAAGAAATCATGTAAACCTTCTAGAAGCTGTGATTTTTAAAGACGGGGAAAGTAAGCTTTTCTTATTTCCAAACGCATGCGCCAAATATAGAAAGTCGTTGTGACGTAGAATGTGCATACTTTGTTGATTCCATTTATGAAATAAGACACATTTTCTAAAAACTCATGTTTTTAAGAAATCATGTAAATCTTCTGGAAGCTGTGATTTTCAAAAACGGTGGAAGTAAGCTTTTCTTATTTCCGGATGAATGCGCAAACTATAGAATGTCTATGACATAGAATGTGCATACTTTGTTGATTCCATTTATGAAATAAAACACATTTTCTAAAAACTCATGTTTCTTAAGAAATCATGTAAACCTTCAAGAAGCTGTGATTTTAAAAAACTGGGGAAGTAAGCTTTTCTTATTTCCGGACGCATGCGCAAACTATAGAAAGTCATTATGACGTAGAATGTGCATAATTTGTAGATTCCATTGATGAAATAAAGCACATTTTCTAAAAACTCATGTAAACCTTCTAGAAGCTGTGATTTTAGAAAACGGTGGAAGTAAGCTTTTCTTATTTCCGGACGCATGTGCAAACTATAGAAAGTCCTTATGACGTAGAATGTGCATACTTTGTTGATTCCATTTATGAAATAAAACACATTTTCTAAAAACTTGTGTTTTTTAAGAAATCATGTAAACCTTCAAGAAGCTGTGATTTTAAAAAACGGGGGAAGTAAGCTTTTCTTATTTCCGGATGCATGCGCAAAATATAGAAAGTCGTTATGACGTAGAATGTGCATACTTTGTTGATTTCATTTATGAAATAAAACATATTTTCTAAAAACTCATGTTTCTTAAGAAATCATGTAAACCTTCAAGAAGCTATGATTTTAAAAAACGGGCGAAGTAAGCTTTTCTTATTTCTGGACGCATGCGCAAACTATAGAAAGTCATTATGACGTAAGATGTGCATAATTTGTAGATTCTATTTATGAAATAAAGCACATTTTCTAAAAACTCATGTTTTTTGCGAAATCATGTAAACCTTCTAGAAGCTGTGATTTTAAAAAATGGTGGAAGTCAGCTTTCTTATTTACGGACGAATGCGCAAACTATAGAAGGTCATTATGACGTAGAATGTGCATACTTTGTTGATTCCATTTATGAAAAAAAACACATTTTCTAAAAACTAGTGTTTTTTAAGAAATCATGAAAACCTTCTAGAAGCTGTGATTTTAAAAAACGGTGGAAGTAAGCTTTTCTTATTTCCGGATGCATGCGCAAACTATAGAAAGTCCTTATGACGTAGAATGTGCATACTTTGTTGACTCCATTTATGAAATAAAACACATTTTCTAAAAACTCGTGTTTTATAAGAAATCATGTAAACCTTCTAGAAGCTGTGATTTTAAAAAACGGGGAAGGTAAGCTTTTCTTATTTCCAAACGCATGCACCAACTATAGAAATTCGTTATGACATAAAATGTCATAACTTTGTAGATTCCATTTATGAAATAAAACACATTTTCAAAACTCGTGTTTTTTACGAAATCATGTAAACCTTCTAGAAGCTGTGATTTTAAAAAACGGTGGAAGTAAGCTTTTCTTATTTCCCGACGAATGCGCAAACTATAGAAAGTCGTTATGACGTAGAATGTGCATATTTGTAGATTCCATTGATGAAATATAACACATTTTCTAAAAAGTCGTGTTTTTTAAGAAATCATGTAAACCTTCTAGAAGCTGTGATTTTAAAAAACGGTGCAAGTATGCTTTTATTATTTCTGGACGCATGGGAAAACTATAGAAAGTCGTTATGACGTAGATTGTGCATACTCTGTTGATTCCATTTATGAAATAAAACACAATTTTCTAAAAACTCGTGTTTTTTAAGAAATCATGTAAACCTTCTAGAAGCTGTGATTTTAAAAAATGGTGGAAGTAAGCTTTTCTTATGTCCAGACGCATGCGCAAACTATAGAAAGTCGTTATAACGTAGAATGTGCATACTTTATAGATTCCATTTATGAAATAAAACACAATTTTTTAAAACTCGTGTTTTTTACGAAATCATGTAAACCTTCTAGAAGTTGTGATTTTAAAAAACGGTGGAAGGAAGCTTTTCTTATTTCCGGACGAATGCGCAAACTATAGAATGTCATTATGACATAGAATGTGCATACTTTGTTGATTCCATTTATGAAATAAAACACATTTTCGAAAAACTCGTGTTTTTTAAGAAATCATGTAAACCTTCTAGAAGCTGTGATTTTAAAAAATGGTGTAAGTAAGATTTTCTTATTTCCGGACGCATGCGCAAACTATAGAAAGTCGTTATGACTTAGAATGTGCATACTTTGTTGACTCCATTTATGAAATAAAACACATTTTCTAAAAACTCGTGTTTTTTAAGAAATCATGTAAACCTACTAGAAGCTGTGATTTTAAAAAACGGGGGAAGTAAGATTTTCTTATTTCCAAATGCATGCGCAAACTATAGAAAGTCGTTATGACGTAGAATGTGCATACTTTGTAGATTCCATTTATGAAATAAAACACATTTTCTAAAAACTCGTGTTTTTTAAGAAATCATGTAAACCTTCTAGAAGCTGTGATTTTAAAAAACGGTGGAAGTAAGATTTTCTTATTTCCGGATGCATGCGCAAAATATAGAAAGTCGTTATGACGTAGAATGTGCATACTTTGTTGATTCCATTTAGGAAATAAAACACATTTTCTAAAAACTCGTGTTTTTTACGAAATCATGTAAACCTTCTGGAAGCTGTGATTTCAAAAAACGGTGGAAGTAAGCTTTTCTTATTTCCGGACGCATGCCCAACTATAGAAAGTCGTTATGACGTAGAATGTGCATACTTTGTAGATTCCATTTATGAAATAAAACACATTTTCTAAAAACTCATGTTTTTTACGAAATCATGTAAATCTTCTAGAAGCTGTGATTTTAAAAAACGGTGGAAGTAATCTTTTCTTATGACGTAGAATGTGCATACTTTGTTGATTCCATTTATGGAATAAAACACATTTTCTAAAAACTCATGTTTTTTAAGAAATCATGTAAACCTTCTAGAAGCTGTGATTTTAAAAAATGGTGGAATTAAGCTTTTCTTATTTCCAAATGCATGCGCAAAATATAGAAATTCGTTATGACGTAGAATGTGCATACTTTGTTGATTCCATTTATGAAATAAAACACATTTTCTAAAAACTTTGTGTTTGTAAGAATTCATATAAACCTTCTAGAAGCTGTGATTTTAAAAAACGGGGGAAGTAATCTTTTCTTCTTTCCGGACGCATGCGCAAACAATAGAAAGTCGTTATGACGTAGAATTTGCATACTTTGTAGATTCCATTTATGAAATAAAACACATTTTCTAAAAACTCGTGTTTTTTACGAAATCATGTAAACCTTCTAGAAGCTGTGATTTTAAAAAACGGTGGAAGTAAGCTTTTCTTATTTCTGGACGCATGCGCAAACTATAGAAGGTCGTTATGACATAGAATGTGCATACTTTGTAGATTCCATTGATGAAATTAAACACATTTTCTAAAAACTCTTGTTTTTTAAGCAATCATGTAAACCTTCTAGAAGCTGTGATTTTAAAAAACGGGGGAAGTAAGCTTTTCTTATTTCCAGACGCATGCGCAAACTATAGAAAGTCGTTATCACGTAGAATGTGCATACTTTGTAGATTCTATTTATGAAATTTAACACATTTTCTAAAAACTCGTGTTTTTTACGAAATCATGTAAACCTTCTAGAAGCTGTGATTTTAAAAAACGGTGGAAGTAAGCTTTTCTTATTTCCGTACGAATGCGCAAACTATAGAATGTCATTATGACATAGAATGTGCATACTTTGTTGATTCCATTTATGAAATAAAACACATTTTCTAAAAACTCGTGTTTTTTAAGAAATCATGTAAACGTTCTAGAAGCTGTGATTTTAAAAAATGGTGTAAGTAAGATTTTCTTATTTCCGGACGCATGCACAAACTATAGAAAGTCGTTATGACTTAGAATTTGCATACTTTGTTGATTCCATTTATGAGATAAAACACATTTTCTAAAAACTCGTGTTTTTTAAGAAATCATGTAAACCTACTAGAAGCTGTGATTTTAAAAAACGGGGGAAGTAAGATTTTCTTATTTCCAAATGCATGCGCAAACTATAGAAAGTCGTTATGACGTAGAATCTGCATACTTTGTTGATTCCATTTATGAAATAAAACACATTTTCTAAAAACTCGTGTTTTTTAAGAAATCATGTAAACCTTCTAGAAGCTGTGATTTTAAAAAAACGGGGAAAGTAAGCTTTTCTTATTTCCGGACGCATGCGGAAACTATAGAAATTTGTTATGACGTAGAATGTGCATACTTTGTAGATTCCATTAATGAAGTAAAAAACATTTTGTAAAAACTCGTGTTTTTTACGAAATCATGTAAACCTTCTAGAAGCTGTGATTTTAAAAAACGGTGGAAGTAAGCTTTTCTTATTTCCGGACGCATGCGCAAACTATAGAAAGTTGTTATGACGTAGAATGTGCATACTTTGTAGATTCCATTTATGAAATAAAACACATTTTCCAAAAACTTGTGTTTTTTACGAAATCCTATAAACCTTCTAGAAGCTGTGACTTAAAAAAACGGTGGAAGTAAGCTTTTCTTATTTCCGAACGCATCCCCAACTATAGAAAGTCGTTATGACGTAGAATGTGCATACTTTGTAGATTCCATTTATGAAATAAAACACATTTTCTAAAAACTCATGTTTTTTACGAAATCATGTAAACGTTCTAGAAGCTGTGATTTTAAAAAACGGTGGAAGTAAGCTTTTCTTATTTCCGGACGGATGCGCAAACTATAGACAGTCGTTATGACATAGAATGTGCATACTTTGTTGATTCCATTTATGAAATATAACACATTTTCTAAAAACACGGGTTTTTTAAGAAATCATGTAAACCTTCTAGAAGCTGTGATTTTAAAAATCGGTGGAAGTAAGCTTTTCTTATTTCCGGACGAATGCGCAAACTATAGAATGTCGTTATGACGTAGAATGTGCATACTTTGTTGATTCCATTTATGAAATAAAACACAATTTCTAAAAACTCGTGTTTTTTAAGAAATCATGTAAACCTCCTAGAAGCTGTGATTTTAAAAAATGGCGGAAGTAAGCTTTTCTTATTTTCGGACTCATGCGCAAACTATGGAAAGTCGTTATGACGTAGAATGTGCATAATTTGTTGATTTGATTTATGAAATAAAACACGTTTTCTAAAAACTCGTGTTTTTTAAGAAATCATGTAAACCTTCTAGAAGCTGTGATTTTAAAAAACGGGGGAAGTAAGCTTTTCTTATTTCCAAATGCATGCGCAAAATATAGAAAGTCGTTATGACGTAGAATGTGCATACTTTGTTGATTTCATTTATGAAGTAAAACACATTTTCTAAAGACTTGTGTTTTTTAAGAATTCATGTAAACCTTCTAGAAGCTGTGATTTTAAAAAACGGGGGAAGTAAGCTTTTCTTCTTTCCGGACGCATGCGCAAACTATAGAAAGTCGTTATGACGTAGAATGTGCATACTTTGTAGATTCCATTTATGAAATAAAACACATTTTCTAAAAACTCGTGTTTTTTACGAAATAATGTAAACCTTCTAGAAGCTGTGATTTAAAAAAACGGTGGAAGTAAGCTTTTCTTATTTCCGGACGAATGCGGAAACTATAGAAAGTCGTTATGACGTAGAATGTTCATACTTTGTTGATTCCATTTATGAAATAAAACACATTTTCTAGAAAATCATGTTTTTTACGAAATCATGTAAACCTTCTAGAAGCTGTGATTTTAAAAAACGAGGGAAGTAAGCTTTTCTTATTTCCAGACGGATGCGCAACTATAGAAAGTCGTTATGACGTAGAATGTGCATACTCTGTAGATTCCATTTATGAAATAAAACACATTTTCTAAAAACTCGTGTTTTTTAAGAAATTGTGTAAACCTCCTAGAAGCTGTGATTTTAAAAAATGGGGGAAGTAAGCTTTTCTTATTTCCGGACGCATGCGCAAACTATAGAAAGTCATTATGACTTAGAATTTGCATACTTTGTAGATTACATTTATGAAGTGAAACACATTTTCTAAAAACTCGTGTTTTTTACGAAATCATGTAAACCTTCTAGAAGCTGTGATTTTGAAAAATGGTGGAACTAAGCTTTTCTTATTTCCGGACGCATGCGCAAACTATAGAAACTCGTTATGACATAGAATGTGCATACTTTGTACATTCCATTTATGAAATAAAACACATTTTCGAAAAAATCGTGTTTTTTACGAAATCATGTAAACCTTCTCGAAGCTGTGATTTTAAAAAACGGTGGAAGTAAGCTTTTCTTATTTCCGGACGCATGCGCAAACTATAGAAAGTCGTTATGACGTAGAATGTGCATACTTTGTAGATTCCATTTATGAAATAAAGCACATTTTCTAAAAACTTGTGTTTTTTACGAAATCATGTAAACCTTCTAGAAGATGTGATTTTAAAAAACGGTGGAAGTAAGCTTTTCTTATTTCCGGACGCATGCGCAAACTATAGAAAGTCGTTATGACGTAGAATGTGCATACTTTGTAGATTCCATTTATGAAATAAAGCACATTTTCTAAAAACTTGTGTTTTTTACGAAATCATGTAAACCTTCTAGAAGCTGTGCTTTTAAAAAATGGGGGAAGTAAACTTTTCTTATTTCCGAACGCATGCGCAAACTATAGAAAGTCGTTATGACGTAGAATGTGCATACTTTGTTGATTCCATTAATGACATAAATCACATTTTCTAAAAACTCGTGTTTTTTACGAAATCATGTAAACCTTCGAGAAGCTGTGATTTAAAAAAACGGGGGAAGTAAGCTTTTCTTCTTTCCGGACGAATGCGCAAACTATAGAAAGTCGTTATGACGTAGAATGTGCATACTTTGTTGATTCCATTTATGAAATAAAACACATTTTCTAAAAACTCGTGTTTTTTAAGAAATCATGTAAACCTTCTAGAAGCTGTGATTTTAAAAAACGGGGGAAGTAAGCTTTTCTTATTTCCAGACGGATGCCCAACTATAGAAAATCCTTATGACGTAGAATGTGCATACTTTGTAGATTCTATTTATGAAATAAAACACATTTTCTAAAAATACGTGTTTTTTAAGAAATCGTGTAAACCTCCTAGAAGTTGTGATTTTTAAAAATGGGGGAAGTAAGCTTTTCTTATTTCCGGACGCATGCGCAAACTATAGAAATTCATTATGACGTCGAATGTGCATACTTTGTAGATTGCATTTATGAAGTGAAATACATTTTCTAAAAACTCGTGTTTTTTACGAAATCATGTAAACCTTCTAGAAGCTGTGATTTTAAAAAATGGTGGAAGTAAGCTTTTCTTATTTCCGGACGCATGCGCAAAATATAGAAACTCGTTATGACGTAGAATGTGCATACTTTGTAGATTCCATTTATGAAATAAAACACATATTCTAAAAACTCGTGTTTTTTACGAAATCATGTAAACCTTGTCGAAGCTGTGATTTTAAAAAACGGTGGAAGTAAGCTTTTCTTATTTCCGGACGCATGCGCAAACTATAGAAAGTCGTTATGATGTA
Source organism: Larix kaempferi (assembly GCA_027924585.1). Lineage (NCBI taxonomy): Eukaryota > Viridiplantae > Streptophyta > Pinopsida > Pinales > Pinaceae > Larix > Larix kaempferi. Next base: position 42,214,702 of record BSBM01000217.1, read on the forward strand.
GAATGTGCATACTTTGTAGATTCCATTTATGAAATAAAGCACATTTTCTAAAAACTTGTGTTTTTTACGAAATCATGTAAACCTTCTAGAAGCTGTGATTTTAAAAAACGGTGGAAGTAAGCTTTTCTTATTTCCGGACGAATGCGCAAACTATAGAAAGTCGTTATGACGTATAATGTGCATACTTTGTTGAGTCCATTTATGAAATAAAACACATTTTCTAAAAAATCATGTTTTTTACGAAATCATGTAAACCTTCTAGAAGCTGTGATTTTAAAAAACGGGGGAAGTAAGCTTTTCTTATTTCCGGACGCATGCGCAAACTATAGAAAGTTGTTATGACGTAAAATGTGCATACTTTGTTGATTCCATTTATGAAATAAAACACATTTTCTAAAAACTCGTGTTTTTTAAGAAATCATGTAAACCTTCTAGAAGCCCTGCTTTTAAAAAATGGGGGAAGTAAGCTTTTCTTATTTCCGAACGCATGCGCAAACTATAGAAAGTCGTTATGACGTAGAATGTGCATACTTTGTTGATTCAATTTATGAAATAAAACACATTTTCTAAAAACTCGTGTTTTTTAAGAAATCATGTAAACCTTTTAGAAGCTGTGATTTTAAAAAATGGTGGAAGTAAGCTTTTCTTATTTCCGGACGCATGCACAAACTATAGAAAGTCATTATGACGTAGAATGTGCATACATTGTTGATTCCATTTATGAAATAAAACACATTTTCTAAAAACTCGTGTTTTTTAAGAAATCATATAAACCTTCTAGAAGCTGTGATTTTAAAAAACGGTGGAAGTAAACTTTTCTTATTTCCGGACGCATGCGCAAACTATAGAAAGTCGTTATGAGGTAGAATGTGCATACTCTGTTGATTCCATTTATGAAATAAAACACCTTTTCTAAAAACTCGTGTTTTTTAGGAAATCATGTAAACCTCCTAGAAGCTGTGATTTTAAAAAACGGGGGAAGTAAGCTTTTCTTATTTCCAGACGCATGCGCAAGCTATAGAAACTCGTTATGACGTAGAATGTGCATACTTTTTAGATTCCATTTATGAAATAAGACACATTTTCTAAAGACTCGTGTTTTTTAAGAAATCATGTAAACCTTCGAGAAGCTCTGATTTTAAAAAACGGTGGAAGTAAGCTTTTCTTATTTCCGGACGCATGCGCAAACTATAGAAAGTCGTTATGACGTAGAATGTGCATACTTTGTAGATTCCATTTATGAAATAAAACACATTTTCGAAAAACTCGTGGTTTTTACGAAATCATGTAAACCTTCTAGAAGCTGTGATTTTAAAAAACGGGGGAAGTAAGCTTTTCTTATTTCCAGAAGAATGCGCAAACTATAGAAAGTCGTTATGAGGTAGAATGTGCATACTCTGTTGATTCCATTTATGAAATAAAACACATTTTCTAAAAAATCATGTTTTTTACGAAATCATGTAAACCTTCTAGAAGCTGTGATTTTAAAAAATGGGGGAAGTAAGCTTTTCTTATTTCCGAACGCATGCGCAAACTATAGACAGTCGTTATGACATAGAATGTGCATACTTTGTAGATTCCATTTATGAACTAAAACAGATTTTCTAAAAACTTGTGTTTTTTAAGAAATCACGTAAATCTTCTAGAAGCTGTGATTTTAAAAAACGGTGGAAGTAAGCTTTTCTTATTTCCGGACGCATGCGCAAACTATAGAAAGTCGTTATGACGTAGAATGTGCATACTTTGTTGATTCCATTTATTAAATAAAACACATTTTCTAAAAACTCGTGTTTTTTACGAAATCATGTAAACCTTCTAGAAGCTGTGATTTCAAAAAACGGTGGAAGTAAGCTTTTCTTATTTCCGGACGAATGCGCAAACTATAGAATGTCATTATGACATAGAATGTGCATACTTTGTTGATTCCATTTATGAAATAAAACACATTTTCTAAAAACTCGTGTTTTTTAAGAAATCATGTAAACCTTCTAGAAGCTGTGATTTTAAAAAATGGTGTAAGTAAAATTGTCTTATTTCCGGACGCATGCGCAAACTATAGAAAGTCGTTATGACTTAGAATGCGCATACTTTGTTGATTCCATTTATGAAATAAAACACATTTTCTAAAAACTCGTGTTTTTTAAGAAATCATGTAAACCTACTAGAAGCTGTGATTTTAAAAAACGGGGTAAGTAAGATTTTCTTATTTCCAAATGCATGCGCAAACTATAGAAAGTCGTTATGACGTAGAATCTGCATACTTTGTTGATTCCATTTATGAAATAAAACACATTTTCTAAAAACTCGTGTTTTTTAAGAAATCATGTAAACCTTCTAGAAGCTGTGATTTTAAAAAACGGGGGAAGTAAGCTTTTCTTATTTCCGTATGCATGCGCAAACTATAGAAATTCGTTATGACGTAGAATGTGCATACTTTGTAGATTCCATTAATGAAGTAAAACACATTTTGTAAAAACTCGTGTTTTTTACGAAATCATGTAAACCTTCTAGAAGCTCTGATTTTAAAAAACGGTGGAAGTAATCTTTTCTTATTTCCGGACGCATGCGCAAACTATAGAAATTTGTTATGACGTAGAATGTGCGTACTTTGTAGATTCCATTTATGAAATAAAACACATTTTCCAAAAACTTGTGTTTTTTACGAAATCATGTAAACCTTCTAGAAGCTGTGATTTTAAAAAACGGTGGAAGTAAGCTTTTCTTATTTCCGGACGGATGCGCAAACTATAGACAATCGTTATCACGTAGAATGTGCATACTTTGTTGATTCCATTTATGAAATATAACACATTTTCTAAAAACACGTGTTTTTTAAGAAATCATGTAAACCTTCTAGAAGCTGTGATTTTAAAAAACGGTGGAAGTAAGCTTTTCTTATTTCCGAACGGATGCGCAAACTATAGACAGTCGTTATGACGTAGAATGTGCATACTTTGTTGATTCCATTTATGAAATATAACACATTTTCTAAAAACACGTGTTTTTTAAGAAATCATGTAAACCTTCTAGAAGCTGTGATTTTAAAAAACGGTGGAAGTAAGATTTTCTTATTTCCGGATACATGCGCAAACTATAGAAAGTCGTTATGACGTAGAATGTGCATACTTTGTTGATTCCATTGATGAAATAAAACACATTTTCTAAAAACTCGTGTTTTTTACGAAATCATGTAAACCTTCTGGAAGCTGTGATTTCAAAAAACGGTGGAAGTAAGCTTTTCTTATTTCCGGACGCATGCACAAACTATAGAAAGTCATTATGACGTAGAATGTGCATACTTTGTTGATTCCATTTATGAAATATAACACATTTTCTAAAAACACGTGTTTTTTAAGAAATCATGTAAACCTTCTAGAAGCTGTGATTTTAAAAAAACGGTGGAAGGAAGCTTTTCTTATTTCCGGACGGATGCGCAAACTATAGAAATTCATTATGACGTAGAATGTGCATACTTTGTAGATTGCATTTATGAAGTGAAATACAATTTCTAAAAACTCGTGTTTTTTACGAAATCATGTAAACCTTCTAGAAGCTGTGATTTTAAAAAATGGTGGAAGTAAGCTTTTCTTATTTCCGGAAGCATGCACAAAATATAGAAACTCGTTATGACGTAGAATGTGCATACATTGTAGATTCCATTAATGAAGTAAAACACATTTTGTAAAAACTCATGTTTTTTACGAAATCATGTAAACCTTCTAGAAGCTGTGATTTTAAAAAACGGTGGAAGTAAGCTTTTCTTATTTCCGGACGATGCGCAAACTATAGACAATCGTTATGACGTAGAATGTGCATACTTTGTTGATTCCATTTATGAAATATAACACATTTTTTAAAAACACGTGTTTTTTAAGAAATCATGTAAATCTTCTAGAAGCTGTGATTTTAAAAAACGGTGGAAGAAAGCTTTTCTTATTTCCGGACGCATGCGCAAACTATAGAAAGTCGTTATGACGTAGAATGTGCATACTCTATAGATTCCATTTATGAAATAAGACACATTTTCTAAAGACTCGTGTTTTTTAAGAAATCATGTAAACCTTCTAGAAGCTCTGATTTTAAAAAACGGTGGAAGTAAGCTTTTCTTATTTCCGGACGCATGCGCAAACTATAGAAAGTCGTTATGACGTAGAATGTGCATACTTTGTAGATTCCATTTATGAAATAAAACACATTTCCGAAAAACTCGTGTTTTTTATGAAATCATGTAAACCTTCTAGAAGCTGTGATTTTAAAAAACGGGGGAATTAAGCTTTTCTTATTTCCAGAAGAATGCACAAACTATAGAAAGTCGTTATGACGTAGAATGTGCATACTTTGTAGATTCCGTTTATGAAATAAAACACATTTTCTAAAAACTCGTGTTTTTTACGAAATCATGTAAACCTTCTAGAAGCTGTGATTTTAAAAAATGGGGGAAGTAAGCTTTTCTTATTTCCGAACGCATGCGCAAACTATAGACAGTCGTTATGACATAGAATGTGCATACTTTGTAGATTCCATTTATGAACTAAAACAGATTTTCTAAAAACTTGTGTTTTTTAAGAAATCATGTAAACCTTCTAGAAGCTGTGATTTTAAAAAACGGTGGAAGTAAGCTTTTCTTATTTCCGGACGGATGCGCAAACTATAGACAGTCGTTATGACGTAGAATGTGCATACTTTGTTGATTCCATTTATGAAATATAACACATTTTCTAAAAACATGTGTTTTTTAAGAAATCATGTAAACCTTCTAGAAGCTGTGATTTTAAAAAACGGTGGAAGTAAGATTTTCTTATTTCCAGACGCATGCGCAAACTATAGAAAGTCGTTATGACGTAGAATGTGCATACTTTGTTGATTCCATTTATGAAATAAAACACATTTTCTAAAAACTCATGTTTTTTACGAAATCATGTAAACCTTCTAGAAGCTGTGATTTTAAAAAACGGTGGAAGTAAGCTTTTCTTATTTCCAAATGCATGCGCAAACTATAGAAAGTCGTTATGACGTAGAATGTGCATACTTTGTAGATTCCATTTATGAAATAAGACACATTTTCTAAAAACTCGTGTTTTTTAAGAAATCATGTAAACCTTCTAGAAGCTGTGATTTTGAAAAACGGGGGAAGTAAGCTTTTCTTATATCTGGACGAATGCACAAACTATAGAAAGTCGTTATTATGTAGAATGTGCATACTTTAATGATTCCATTTATGAAATAAAACACATTTTCTAAAAACTCATGTTTTTTAAGAAATCATGTAAACCTTCTAGAAGCTGTGATTTTAAAAACGGTGGAAGGAATCTTTTCTTATTTCCGGACGCATGCGCAAACTATAGAAAGTCGTTATGACTTAGAATGTGCATACTTTGTTGATTCCATTTATGAAAAAAACACATTTTCTAAAAACTCGTGTTTTTTAAGAAATCATGTAAACCTTCTAGAAGCTGTGATTTTAAAAAACGGGGGAAGTAAGCTTTTCTTATTTCCAAATGCATGCGCAAAATATAGAAAGTCGTTATGACGTACAATGTGCATACTTTGTTGATTTCATTTATGAAGTAAAACACATTTTCCAAAAACTTGTGTTTTTTAAGAATTCATGTAAACCTTCTAGAAGCTGTTATTTTAAAAAACGGGGGGAGTAAGCTTTTCTTCTTTCCATACGCATGCGCAAACTATAGAAAGTCGTTATGACGTAGAATGTGCATACTTTGTAGATTCCATTTATGAAATAAAAAACATTTTCTAAAAACTCGTGTTTTTTACGAAATCATGTAAACCTTCTGGAAGCTGTGATTTAAAAAAAACGGTGGAAGTAAGCTTTTCTTATTTCCGGACGAATGCGCAAACTATAGAAAGTCGTTTTGACATAGAATGTGCATACTTTGTTGATTCCATTTATGAAATAAAACACATTTTCTAAAAACTCATGTTTTTTAAGAAATCATGTAAACCTTCTAGAAGCTGTGATTTTAAAAAACGGTGGAAGTATGCTTTTATTATTTCTGAACGCATGGGAAAACTATAGAAAGTCGTTATGACGTAGATTGTGCATACTTTGTTGATTCCATTTATGAAATAAAACACATTTTCTAAAAACTCGTGTTTTTTAAGAAATCATGTAAACCTTCTAGAAGCTATGATTTTAAAAAACGGTGGAAGTAAGCTTTTCTTATTTCCGAACGAATGCGCAAACTATAGAATGTCGTTATGACGTAGAATGTGCATACTTTGTTGATTCCATTTATGAAATAAAACACATTTTCTAAAAACTCATGTTTTTTGAGAAATCATGTAAACCTTCTCGAAGCTGTGATTTTAAAAAACGGTGGAAGTAAGCTTTTCTTATTTCCGGACGAATACGCAAACTATAGAAAGTCGTTATGACGTAGAATGTGCATACTTTGTTTATTCCATTTATGAAATAAAACACATTTTCTAAAAACTCATGTTTTTTACGAAATCATTTAAACCTTCTAGAAGCTGTGATTTTAAAAAACGGGGGAAGTAAGCTTTTCTTATTTCCGGACGAATGCGCAAACTATAGAATGTCGTTATGACGTAGAATGTGCATACTTTGTTGATTCCATTTATGAAATAAAACACATTTTCTAAAAACTCGTGTTTTTTAAGAAATCATGTAAACCTTCTAGAAGCTGTTATTTTAAAAAACAGGGGAAGTAAGATTTTCTTATTTCCAAATGCATGCGCAAACTATAGAAAGTCGTTATGACGTAGAATGTGCATACTTTGTAGATTCCATTAATGAAATAAAACACATTTTGTAAAAACTCGTGTTTTTTACGAAATCATGTAAACCTTCTAGAAGCTGCGATTTTAAAAAACGGTGGAAGTAAGCTTTTCTTATTTCCGGACGCATGCGCAAACTATAGAAAGTTGTTATGATGTAGAATGTGCATACTTTGTAGATTCCATTTATGAAATAAAACACATTTTCTAAAAACTTGTGTTTTTTACGAAATCATGTAAACCTTCTAGAAGCTTTGATTTCAAAAAACGGTGGAAGTAAGCTTTTCTTATTTCCGGACGCATCCCCAACTATAGAAAGTCGTTATGACGTAGAATGTCCATACTTTGTAGATTCCATTTATGAAATAAAACACATTTTCTAAAAACTCATGTTTTTTACGAAATCATGTAAACCTTCTAGAAGCTGTCATTTTAAAAAACGGTGGAAGTAAGCTTTTCTTATTTCCGGACGGATGCGCAAACTATAGACAGTCGTTATGACGTAGAATGTGCATACTTTGTTGATTCCATTTATGAAATATAATACATTTTCTAAAAACACGTGTTTTTTAAGAAATCATGTAAACCTTATTTCCGGACGAATGCGCAAACTATAGAATGTTTTTATGACGTAGAATGTGCATACTTTGTTGATTCCATTTATTAAATAAAACACAATTTCAAAAAACTCGTGTTTTTTAAGAAATCATGTAAACCTCCCAGAAGCTGTGATTTTAAAAAATGGTGGAAGTAAGCTTTTCTTATTTCCGGACGCATCCGCAAACTATGGAAAGTCGTTATGACGTAGAATGTGCATACTTTGTTGATTCCATTTATGAAATAAAACACATTTTCGAAAAACTCGTGTTTTTTTCGAAATCATGTAAACCTTCTAGAAGCTGTGATTTTAAAAAACGGGGGAAGTAAGCTTTTCTTATTTCCAGAAGAATGCGCAAACTATAGAAAGTCGTTATGACGTAGAATGTGCATACTTTGTAGATTCCGTTTATGAAATAAAACACATTTTCTAAAAACTCGTGTTTTTTACGAAATCATGTAAACCTTCTAGAAGCTGTGATTTTAAAAAATGGGGGAAGTAAGCTTTTCTTATTTCCGAACGCATGCGCAAACTATAGACAGTCGTTATGACATAGAATGTGCATACTTTGTAGATTCCATTTATGAACTAAAACAGATTTTCTAAAAACTTGTGTTTTTTAAGAAATCATGTAAACCTTCTAGAAGCTGTGATTTTAAAAAACGGTGGAAGTAAGCTTTTCTTATTTCCGGACGGATGCGCAAACTATAGACAGTCGTTATGACGTAGAATGTGCATACTTTGTTGATTCCATTTACGAAATATAACACATTTTCTAAAAACATGTGTTTTTTAAGAAATCATGTAAATCTTCTAGAAGCTGTGATTTTAAAAAACGGTGGAAGTAAGATTTTCTTATTTCTGGACGCATGCGCAAACTATAGAAAGTCGTTATGACGTAGAATGTGCATACTTTGTTGATTCCATTGATGAAATAAAACACATTTTCTAAAAACTCGTGTTTTTTACGAAATCATGTAAACCTTCTAGAAGCTGTGATTTCAAAAAACGGTGGAAGTAAGCTTTTCTTATTTCCGGACGCATGCCCAACTATAGAAAGTCGTTATGACGTAGAATGTGCATACTTTGTAGATTCCATTTATGAAATAAAACACATTTTCTAAAAACTCATGTTTTTTACGAAATCATGTAAACCTTCTAGAAGCTGTGATTTTAAAAAACGGGGGAAGTAAGCTTTTCTTATTTCCAAATGCATGCGCAAACTATAGAAAGTCGTTATGACGTAGAATGTGCATACTTTGTAGATTCCATTTATGAAATAAGACACATTTTCTAAAAACTCGTGTTTTTTAAGAAATCATGTAAACCTTCTAGAAGCTGTGATTTTGAAAAACGGGGGAAGTAAGCTTTTCTTATTTCTGGACGAATGCACAAACTATAGAAAGTCGTTATTATGTAGAATGTGCATACTTTGTTCATTCCATTTATGAAATAAAACACATTTTCTAAAAACTCATGTTTTTTAAGAAATCATGTAAACCTTCTAGAAGCTGTGATTTTAAAAACGGTGGAAGGAAGCTTTTCTTATTTCCGGACGCATGTGCAAACTATAGAAAGTCGTTATTTCTTAGAATGTGCATACTTTGTTGATTCCATTTATGAAATAAAACACATTTTCTAAAAACTCGTGTTTTTTAAGAAATCATGTAAACCTTCTAGAAGCTGCGATTTTAAAAAACGGTGGAAGTAAGCTTTTCTTATTTCCGGACGCATGCGCAAACTATAGAAAGTTGTTATGATGTAGAATGTGCATAATTTGTAGATTCCATTTATGAAATAAAACACATTTTCTAAAAACTTGTGTTTTTTACGAAATCATGTAAACCTTCTAGAAGCTGTGATTTCAAAAAACGGTGGAAGTAAGCTTTTCTTATTTCCGGACGCATCCCCAACTATAGAAAGTCGTTATGACGTAGAATGTGCATACTTTGTTTATTCTATTTATGAAATAAAACACATTTTCTAAAAACTCATGTTTTTTACGAAATCATTTAAACCTTCTAGAAGCTGTGATTTTAAAAAACGGGGGAAGTAAGCTTTTCTTATTTTCGGACGAATGCGCAAACTATAGAAAGTCGTTATGGCGTAGAATGTGCATACTTTGTTGATTCCATTTATGAAATAAAACACATTTTATAAAAACTCATGTTTTTTAAGAAATCATGTAAACCTTCTAGAAGCTGTGATTTTAAAAAATGGTGGAAGTAAGCTTTTCTTATTTCCGGACGCATGCGCAAACTATAGAAAGTCGTTATGGCGTAGAATGTGCATACTTTGTTGATTCCATTTATGAAATAAAACACATTTTCTAAAAACTCGTGTTTTTTAAGAAATCATGTAAACCTTCTAGAAGCTGTGATTTTAAAAAACGGTGGAAGTAAGCTTTTCTTATTTTCGGACGAATGCGCAAACTATAGAAAGTCGTTATGGCGTAGAATTTGCACACTTTTTTGATTCCATTTATGAAATAAAACACATTTTCTAAAAACTCGTGTTTTTTAAGAAATCATGTAAACCTTTTAGAAGCTGTGATTTTAAAAAATGGTGGAAGTAAGCTTTTCTTATTTCCGGACGCATGCGCAAACTATAAAAAGTCGTTATGACATAGAATGTGCATACTTTGTAGATTGCATTTATGAAATAAAACACATTTTCTAAAAACTCGTGTTTTTTACGAAATCATGTAAACCTTCTATAAGCTGTGATTTTATAAATGGGGGAAGTAAGCTTTTCTTATTTACGGACGCATGCACAAACTATAGAACGCCGTTATGACGTAGAATGTGCATACTTTGTTGATTCCATTTATGAAATAAAACACATTTTCTAAAAACTCGTGTTTTTTAATAAATCGTATAAACCTTCTTGAAGCTATGATTTTAAAAAACGGTGGAAGTAAGTTTTTCTTATTTCCGGAAGAATGCGCAAACTATAGAAAGTCGTTATGACGTAGAATGTGCATACTTTGTTGATTCCATTTATGAAATAGAACACATTTTCTAAAAACTTCTGTTTTTTAAGAAATCATGTAAACCATCTAGAAGCTGTGATTTTAAAAAACGGGGAAAGTAAGATTTTCTTATTTCCGGACGCATGCGCAAACTATACAAAGTCATTATGACGTAGAATTTGCATACATTGTTGATTCCATTTATGAAATAAAACACATTTTCTAAAAACTCATGTTTTTTACGAAATCATGTAAACCTTCTAGAAGCTGTGATTTTAAAAAACGGTGGAAGTAATTTTTTCTTATTTCTGGACGAATGCCCAAACTATAGAATGTCGTTATGATGTAGAATGTGCATACTTTGTTGATTCCATTTATGAAATAAAATACATTTTCTAAAAACTCGTGTTTTTTAAGAAATCATGTAAACCTTCTAGAAGCTGTGATTTTAAAAAACGGGGGAAGTAAGCTTTTCTTATTTCCGGACGCATGCGCAAACTATAGAAAGTCGTTATGACGTAGAATGTGCATACATTGTTGATTCCATTTATGAAATAAAACACATTTTCTTAAAACTTGTGCTTTTTAAGAAACCATGTAAACCTTCTAGAAGCTGTGATTTTAAAAAATGGGGGAAGTAAGCTTTTCTTATTTCCAAACGCATGCGCAAACTATAGAAAGTCGTTATGACGTAGAATGTGCATACTTTGTTGTTTCCATTTATGAAATAAAACACATTTTCTAAAAACTCGTGTTTTTTAAGAAATCATGTAGAAGCTGTGATTTTAAAAAACGGTGGAAGTAGCTTTTCTTATTTCCGGACGCATGCGCAAACTATAGAAAGTCGTTATGACATAGAATGTGCATACTTTGTCGATTCCATTTATGAAATAGAACACATTTTCTAAAAACTCGTGTTTTTTAATAAATCATGTAAACCTTCTAGAAGCTATGATTTTAAAAAACGGTGGAAGTAAGTTTTTCTTATTTCCGGACGAATGCGCAAACTATAGAAAGTTGTTATGACGTAGAATTTGCATACTTTGTTGATTCCATTTATGAAATAGAACACATTTTCTAAAAACTTGTGTTTTTTAAGAAATCATGTAAACCTTCTAAAAGCTGTGATTTTAAAAAACGGGGAAAGTAAGATTTTCTTATTTCCGGACACATGCATAAACTATAGAAAGTTGTTATGACGTAGAATTTGCATACATTGTTGATTCCATTTATGAAATAAAACACATTTTCTAAAAACTCATGTTTTTTACGAAATCATGTAAACCTTCTAGAAGCTGTGATTTTAAAAAACGGTGGAAGTAAGTTTTTCTTATTTCTGGACGAATGCCCAAATATAGAATGTCGTTATGACGTAGAATGTGCATACTTTGTAGATTCCATTTATGAAATAAAACACATTTTCTTAAAACTCGTGTTTTTTAAGAAACCATGTAAACCTTCTAGAAGCTGTGATTTTAAAAAATGGGGGAAGTAAGCTTTTCTTATTTCCGACCGCATGAACAAATTATAGAAAGTCGTTATGACGTAGAATGTGCATACTTTGTTGTTTCCATTTATGAAATAAAACACATTTTCTAAAAACTCATGTTTTTTAAGAAATCATGTAGAAGCTGTGATTTTAAAAAACGGTGGAAGGAAGCTTTTCTTATTTCCGGACGCAAGCGCAAAATATAGAAAGTGGTTATGACGTAGAATGTGCATACTTTGTCTATTCCATTTATGAAATAAAACACATTTTCTAAAAACTCGTGTTTTTTAATAAATCATGTAAACCTTCTAGGAGCTATGATTTTAAAAAACGGTGGAAGTAAGTTTTTCTTATTTCCGGACGAATGCGCAAACTATAGAAAGTCGTTATGACGTAGAATGTGCATACTTTGTTGATTCCATTTATGAAATAGAACACATTTTCTAAAAACTTGTGTTTTTTAAGAAATCATGTAAACCTTCTAGAAGCTGTGATTTTAAAAAACGGGGAAAGTAAGATTTTCTTATTTCTGGACGCATGTGCAAACTATAGAAAGTCGTTATGACGTAGAATTTGCATACATTGTTGATTCCATTTATGAAATAAAACAAATTTTCTAAAAACTCATGTTTTTTACGAAATCATGTAAACCGTCTAGAAGCTGTGATTTTAAAAAACGGTGGAAGTAAGTTTTTCTTATTTCTGGATGAATGCCCAAACTATAGAAAGTCGTTAGGACATAGAATGTGCATACATTGTTGATTCCATTTATGAAATAAAACACATTTTCTTAAAACTCGTGTTTTTTAAGAAAGCATGTAAACCTTCTAGAAGCTGTGATTTTAAAAAATGGAGGAAGTAAGCTTTTCTTATTTCCGAACGCATGCTACAAACTATAGAAAGTCGTTATGACGTAGAATGTGCATACATTGTTGATTCCATTTATGAAATAAAACACATTTTCTAAAAACTCATGTTTTTTAAGAAACCATGTAAACCTTCTAGAAGCTGTGATTTTAAAAAACGGGGAAAGTAAGCGTTTCTTATTTCAAAACGCATGCGCAAACTATAGAAAGTCGTTATGACGTAGAATGTGCATACTTTGTAGATTCCATTTATGAAATAAAACACATTTTCTAAAAACTCGTGTTTTTTACGAAATCATGTAAACCTTCTAGAAGCTGTGATTTTAAAAAACGGGGGAAGTAAGCTTTTCTTATTTTCGGACGCATGCGCAAACTATAGAAAGTCATTATGACGTAGAATGTGCATACTTTGTAGATTCCATTTATGAAATAAAACACATTTTCTAGAAACTCGTGTTTTTTACGAAATCATGTAAACCTTCTACAAACTGTGATTTAAAAAAACGGTGGAAGTAAGCTTTTCTTATTTCCGGAAGAATGTGCAAACTATAGAAAGTCGTTCTGACGTAGAATGTGCATACTTTGTAGATTCCATTTATGAAATAAAACACAATTTCTAAATACTCGTGTTTTTTAAGAAATCATGTAAACCTTCTAGAAGCTGTGATTTTAAAAAACAGGGGGAGTAAGCTTTTCTTATTTCCGGACGAATGTGCAAACTATAGAAGGTCGTTATGACATAGAGTGTGCATACTTTGTTGATTCCATTTATGAAATAAAACACATTTTCTAAAAACTCGCGTTTTTTAAGAAATCATGTAAACCTTCTAGAAGTTGTGATTTAAAAAAATGGTGGAAGTAAGCTTTTCTTATTTCCGGACGCATGCGCAAACTATAGAAAGTCGTTATGACGTAGAATGTGCATACTTTGTTGATTCCATTTATGAAATAAGACACATTTTCTTAAAACTCGTGTTTTTTAAGAAACCATGTAAACCTTCTAGAAGCTGTGATTTTAAAAAATGGGGGAAGTAAGCTTTTCTGATTTACGAACGCATGCGCAAACTATAGAAAGTCGTTATGAAGTAGATTGTGCATACTTTGTTGATTCCATTTATGAAATAAAACACATTTTCTAAAAACTCTTGTTTTTTAAGAAATCATGTAAACCTTCTAGAAGCTGTGATTTTAAAAAACGGGGGAAGTAAGCTTTTCTTATTTCCGGACGCATGCGCAAACTATAGAAAGTCGTTATGACGTAGAATGTCCATACTTTGTTGATTCCATTTATGAAATAAAACACATTTTCTAAAAACTCGTGTTTTTTACGAAATCATGTAAACCTTCTAGAAGCTGTGATTTTAAAAAACGGTGGAACTAAGCTTTTCTTATTTCCGGACGAATGCGCAAACTATAGAAAGTCGTTATGACGTAGAATGTGCATACTTTTTTTATTCCATTTATGAAATAGAACACATTTTCTAAAAACTTGTGTTTTTTAAGAAATCATGTAAACCTTCTAGAAGTTGTGATTTTAAAAAACGGGGAAAGTAAGATTTTCTTATTTCCGGACGCATGTGCAAACTATAGAAAGTCGTTATGACGTAGAATTTGCATACATTGTTGATTCCATTTATGAAATAAAACACATTTTCTAAAAACTCGTGTTTTTTACGAAATCATGTAAACATTCTAGAAGCTATGATTTTAAAAAATGGTGGAAGTAAGTTTTTCTTATTTCCGGATGAATGCCCAAACTATAGAATGTCGTTATGACGTAGAATGTGCATACTTTGTAGATTCCATTTATGAAATAAAACACATTTTCTAAAAACTCGTGGTTTTTAAGAAATCATGTAAACCTTCTAGAAGCTGTGATTTTAAAAAACGGGGGAAGTAAGCTTTTCTTATTTCCGGACGCATGCGCAAACTATAGAAAGTCGTTATGACATAGAATGTGCATACATTGTTGATTCCATTTATGAAATAAAACACATTTTCTTAAAACTCGTGTTTTTTAAGAAACCATGTAAACCTTCTAGAAGCTGTGATTTTAAAAAATGGGGGAAGTAAGCTTTTCTTATTTCCGAACACATGTGCAAACTATAGAAAGTCGTTATGACGTAGATTGTGTACACTTTGTTGATTCCATTTATGAAATAAAACTTTTTTTCTAAAAAGTCATGTTTTTTAAGAAATCATGTAGAAGCTGTGATTTTAAAAAACGGGGGAAGTAAGCTTTTCTTATTTCTAGACGCATGCGCAAACTATAAAAAGTCGTTATGACGTAGAATGTGCATACTTTGTTGATTCCATTTATGAAATAAAACACATTTTCTAAAAATTCGTTTTTTTTAAGAAATCATGTAAACCTTCTAGAAGCTGTGATTTTAAAAAACGGGGGAAGTAAGCTTTTCTTATTTCCGGACGCATGTGCAAACTATAGAAAGTTGTTATGACGTAGAATGTGCTTACTTTGTAGATTCCATTTATGAAATAAAACACATTTTCTAAAAACTCGTGTTTTTTACGAAATCATGTAAACCTTCTAGAAGCTGTGATTTTAAAAAACGGTGGAACTAAGCTTTTCTTATTTCCGGACGAATGCGCAAACTGTCGAAAGTTGTTATGATGTAGAATGTGCATACTTTGTTGATTCCATTTATGAAATAAAACACATTTTCTAAAAACTCATGTTTTTTAAGAAATCATTGAAACCTTCTAGAAGCTGTGATTTTAAAAAACGGTGGAAGAAAGCTTTTCTTATTTCCGGACGAATGCGCAAACTATAGAAAGTCGTTATGACGTAGAATGTGCATACTTTTTTTATTCCATTTATTAAATAGAACACATTTTCTAAAAACTTGTGTTTTTTAAGAAATCATGTAAACCTTCTAGAAGCTGTGATTTTAAAAAACGGGGAAAGTAAGATTTTCTTATTTCTGGACGCATGCGCAAACTATAGAAACTCGTTATGACGTAGAATTTGCATACATTGTTGATTCCATTTATGAAATAAAACACATTTTCTAAAAACTCGTGTTTTTTACGAAATCATGTAAACCTTCTAGAAGCTGTGATTTTAAAAACCGGGGGAAGTAAGCTTTTCTTATTTCCGGACGCATGCGCAAACTATAGAAAGTCTTTATGACATAGAATGTGCATACATTGTTGATTCCATTTATGAAATAAAACACATTTTCTTAAAACTCGTGTTTTTTAAGAAACCATGTAAACCTTCTAGAAGCTGTGATTTTAAAAAATGGGGGAAGTAAGATTTTCTTATTTCTGAACGCAAGTGCAAACTATAGAAAGTCGTTATGACGTAGATTGTGTACACTTTGTTGATTCCATTTATGAAATAAAACTTTTTTTCTTAAAAGTCATGTTTTTTAAGAAATCATGTAGAAGCTGTGATTTTAAAAAACGGGGGAAGTAAGCTTTTCTTATTTCCAGACGCATGCGCAAACTATAAAAAGTCGTTATGACGTAGAATGTGCATACTTTGTTGATTCCATTTATGAAATAAAACACATTTTCTAAAAACTCGTGTTTTTTAAGAAATCATGTAAACCTTCTAGAAGCTGTGATTTTAAAAAACGGGGGAAGTAAGCTTTTCTTATTTCCGGACGCATGTGCAAACTATAGAAAGTTGTTATGACGTAGAATGTGCTTACTTTGTAGATTCCATTTATGAAATAAAACACATTTTCTAAAAACTCGTGTTTTTTACGAAATCATGTAAACCTTCTAGAAGCTGTGATTTTAAAAAACGGGGGAAGTAAGCTTTTCTTATTTCCGGACGCATGCGCAAACTATAGAAAGTCGTTATCACATTGAATGTGCATACATTGTTGATTCCATTTATAAAATAAAACACATTTTCTTAAAACTCGTGTTTTTTAAGAAACCATGTAAACCTTCTAGAAGCTGTGATTTTAAAAAATGGGGGAAGTAAGCTTTTCTTATTTCCGAACGCATGTGCAAACTATAGAAAGTCGATATGACGTAGATTGTGCATACTTTGTAGATTCCATTTATGAAATAAAACACATTTTCTAAAAACTCATTTTTTTTACGAAATCATTTAAACCTTCTAGAAGCTGTGATTTTAAAAAACGGTGGAAGCAAGCTTTTCTTATTTCAGGACGCAAGGGCAAAATCTAGAAAGTCATTATGACGTAGAATGTGCATACTTTGTCGATTCCATTTATGAAATAAAACACATTTTCTAAAAACTCATGTTTTTAAAGAAATCATGTAAACCTTCTAGAAGCTGTGATTTTAAAAACGGTGGAAGAAAGCTTTTCTTATTTCCGGACGAATGCGCAAACTATAGAAAGTCGTTATGACGTAGAATGTGCATACTTTTTTGATTCCATTTATGAAATAGAACACATTTTCTAAAAACTTGTGTTTTTTAAGAAATCATGTAAACCTTCTAGAAGCTGTGATTTTAAAAAACGGGGAAAGTAAGATTTTCTTATTTCCGGACGCATGCGCAAACTATAGAAACTCGTTATGACGTAGAATTTGCATACATTGTTGATTCCATTTATGAAATAAAACACATTTTCTAAAAACTCGTGTTTTTTACGAAATCATGTAAACCTTCTAGAAGCTGTGATTTTAAAAAACGGTGGAAGTAAGTTTTTCTTATTTCCGGACGAATGCCCAAACTATAGAATGTCGTTATGACGTAGAATGTGCATACTTTGTTGATTCCATTTATGAAATAAAACACATTTTCTAAAAACTCGTGTTTTTTAAGAAATCATGTAAACCTTCTAGAAGCTGTGATTATAAAAAACGGGGGAAGTAAGCTTTTATTATTTCCAAACGCATGCGCAAACTATAGAAAGTCGTTACGACGTAGAATGTGCATACTTTTTTTATTCCATTTATGAAATAAAACACATTTTCTAAAAACTCGTGTTTTTTAAGAAACCATGTAAACCTTCTAGAAGCTGTGATTTTAAAAAATGGGGGAAGTAAGATTTTCTTATTTCCAAACGCATGCACAAACTATAGAAAGTCGTTATGACGTAGAATGTGCATACTTTATTGATTCCATTTATGAAATAAAATACATTTTCTAAAAACTCATGTTTTTTAAGAAATCATGTGAACCTTCTAGAAGTTGTGATTTTAAAAAACGGGGGAAGTAAGTTTTTCTTATTTCCGGACGCATGCGCAAACTATAGAAAGTCATTATGACGTAGAATGTGCATACTTTGTTGATTGCATTTATGAAATAAAACACATTTTCTAAAAACTCATGTTTTTTAAGAAATCATGTAAACCTTCTAGAAGCTGTGAGTTTAAAAAACGGGTGAAGTAAGCTTTTCTTATTTCCAAACGTATGAGCAAACTATACAAAGTCGTTATGACGTAGAATGGTCATACTTTGTAGATTCCATTTATGAAATAAAACACATTTTCTAAAAATTCGCGTTTTTTAAGAAATCATGTAAACCTTCTAGAAGCTGTGATTTTAAAAAACGCTGGAAGTAAGCTTTTCTTATTTCCGGACGCATGCGCAAACTATAGAAAGTTGTTATGACGTAAAATGTGCATACTTTGTTGATTCCATTTATGAAATAAAACACATTTTCTAAAAACTCGTGTTTTTTAAGAAATCATGTAAACCTTCTAGAAGCTGTGATTTTAAAAAATGGGGGAAGTAAGCTTTTCTTATTTCCGAACGCTTGCGCAAACTATAGAAATTCGTTATGACGTAGAATGTGCATACCTTGTAGATTCCGTTTATGAAATAAAACACATTTTCTAAAAACTCGTGTTTTTTACGAAATCATGTAAACCTTCTAGAAGCTGTGATTTTAAAAAATGGTGGAAGTAAGCTTTTCTTATTTTCGGACGCATGCGCAAACTATAGACAGTCGTTATGACATAGAATTTGCATACTTTGTAGATTCCATTTATGAAATAAGACACATTTTCTAAAAACTCGTGTTTTTTAAGAAATCATGTAAACCTTCTAGAAGCTCTGATTTTAAAAAACGGTGCAAGTAAGCTTTTCTTATTTCCGGACGCATGCGCAAACTATAGAAAGTCGTTATGACGTAGAATGTGCATACTTTGTAGATTCCATTTATGAAATAAAACACATTTTCTAAAAACCCGTGTTTTTTACGAAATCATGTAAACCTTCTAGAAGCTGTGATTTTAAAAAACGGGGGAAGTAAGCTTTTCTTATTTCCAGACGCATTCGCAAACTATAGAAAGTCGTGATGACGTAGAATGTGCATACTTTGTAGATTCCGTTTATGAAATAAAACACATTATCTAAAAACTTGTGTTTTTTACGAAATCATGTAAACCTTCTAGAAGCTGTGATTTTAAAAAATGGTGGAATTAAGCTTTTCTTATTTCCGAACGCATGCGCAAACTATAGACAGTCGTTATGACATAGAATGTGCATACTTTGTAGATTCCATTTATGAACTAAAACAGATTTTTTAAAAACTCGTGTTTTTTAAGAAATCATGTAAACCTTCTAGATGCTGTGATTTTAAAAAACGGTGGAAGTAAGCTTTTCTTATTTCCGGACGAATGCGCAAACTATAGAAAGTCATTATGATGTAGAATGTGCATACTTTGTTGATTCCATGTATGAAATAAAACACATTTTCTAAAAACTCGTGTTTTTTAAGAAATCATGTAAACCTTCTAGAAGCTGTGATTTTAAAAAACAGGGGAAGTAAGCTTTTCTTATTTCCGGATGCATGCGCAAACTATAGAAAGTCGTTATGACGTATAATGTGCATACTTTGTAGATTCCATTTATGAAATAAAGCACATTTTCTAAAAACTCGTGTTTTTTACGAAATCATGTAAACCTTCTAGAAGCTGTGATTTTAAAAAACGGTGGAAGTAAGCTTTTCTTATTTCCGGACGAATGCGCAAACTATAGAAAGTCGTCATGACATAGAATGTTCATACTTTGTAGATTCCATTTATTAAATAAAACACATTTTATAAAAACTCGTGTTTTTTACGAAATCATGTAAACCTTCTAGAAGCTGTGATTTTAAAAAACGGGGGAAGTAAGCTTTTCTTATTTCCGGACGAATGCGCAAACTATAGAAAGTTGTTATGACATAGAATGTGCATACTTTGTTGATTCCATGTATTAAATAAAACACATTTTATAAAAACTCGTGTTTTTTACGAAATCATGTAAACCTTCTAGAAGCTGTGATTTTAGAAAAAGGGGAAAGTAAGCTTTTCTTATTTCCAAACGCATGCGCAAACTTTAGAAAGTCATTATGACGTAGAATGTGCATACTTTGTAGATTACATTTATGAAGTGAAACACATTTTCTCAAAACTCGTGTTTTTTACGAAATCATGTAAACCTTCTAGAAGCTGTGATTTTAAAAAATGGTGGAAGTAAGCTTTTCTTATTTCCGGACGCATGCGCAAACTATAGAAACTCGTTATGACGTAGAATGTGCATACTTTGTAGATTCCATTTATGAAATAAAACACATTTTCTAAAAACTCGTGTTTTTTACGAAATCATGTAAACCTTCTCGAAGCTGTGATTTTAAAAAACGGTGGAAGTAAGCTTTTCTTATTTCCGGACGCATGCGCAAACTATAGAAAGTCGTTATGACGTAGAATGTGCATACTTTGTTGATTCCATTTATGAAATAAAGCACATTTTCTAAAAACTCGTGTTTTTTACGAAATCATGTAAACCTTCTAGAAGCTGTGATTTTAAAAAACGGTGGAAGTAAGCTTTTCTTATTTCCGGACGCATGCGCAAACTATAGAAAGTTGTTATGACGTAAAATGTGCATACTTTGTTGATTCCATTTATGAAATAAAACACATTCTCTAAAAACTCGTGTTTTTTAAGAAATCATGTAAACCTTCTAGAAGCTGTGATTTTAAAAAATTGGGGAAGTAAGCTTTTCTTATTTCCGAACGCATGCGCAAACTATAGAAAGTCGTTATGACGTAGAATGTGCATACTTTGTTGATTCCATTTATGAAATAAATCACATTTTCTAAAAACTCGTGTTTTCTACGAACTCATGTAAACCTTCTAGAAGCTGTGATTTTAAAAAACGGGGGAAGTAAGCTTTTCTTATTTCTAGACGCATGCGCAAACTATAGAAAGTCGTTATGACGTAGAATGTGCATACTTTGTAGATTCCGTTTATGAAATAAAACACATTTTCTAAAAACTCGTGTTTTTTACGAAATCATGTAAACCTTCTAGAAGCTGTGATTTTAAAAAATGGTGGAAGTAAGCTTTTCTTATTTCCGGACGCATGCGCAAACTATAGACAGTCGTTATGACATAGAATGTGCATACTTTGTAGATTCCATTTATGAACTAAAACAGATTTTCTAAAAACTCGTGTTTTTTAAGAAATCATCTAAACCTTCTAGAAGCTGTGATTTTAAAAAACGGTGGAAGTAAGCTTTTCTTATATCCGGACGAATGCGCAAACTATAGAATGTCGTTATGACGTAGAATCTGCATACTTTGTTGATTCCATTTATGAAATAAAACACATTTTCTAAAAACTCGTGTTTTTTACAAAATCATGTAAACCTTCTAGAAGCTGTAATTTTAAAAAATGGTTGAAGTAAGCATTTCTTATTTCCGGATGCATGCGCAAACTATAGAAAGTCGTTATGACGTAGAATGTGCATACTTTGTAGATTCCATTTATGAAATAAAACACATTTTCTAAAAACTCGTGTTTTTTAAGAAATCATGTAAACCTTCTAGAAGCTGTGATTTTAAAAAACGGAGGAAGTAACCTTTTCTTATTTCCAGACGGATGCCCAACTATAGAAATTCGTTATGACGTAGAATGTGCATACTTTGTAGATTCCATTTATGAAATAAAACACATTTTCTAAAAACTCATGTTTTTTACGAAATCATGTAAACCTTCTAGAAGCTGTGATTTTAAAAAACGGTGGAAGTAATCTTTTCTTATTTCCGGACGAATGCGCAAACTATAGTAAGTCGTTATGATGTAGAATGTGCATACTTTGTTGATTCTATTTATGAAATAAAACAGATTTTCTAGAAACTCATGTTTTTTAAGAAATAATGTAAACCTTCTAGAAGCTGTAATTTTAAAAAATGGTGGAAGTAAGCGTTTCTTATTTCCGGATGCATGCGCAAACTATAGAAAGTCGTTATGACGTAGAATTTGCATACTTTGTAGATTCCATTTATGAAATAAAACACATTTTCTAAAAACTCGTGTTTTTTAAGAAAATCATGTAAACCTTCTAGAAGCTGTGATTTTAAAAAACGGTGGAAGTAAGATTTTCTTATTTCCGGACGCATGCGCAAACTATAGAAAGTCGTTATGACGTAGAATGTGCATACTTTGTTGATTCCATTTATGAAATAAAACACATTTTCTAAAAACTCGTGTTTTTTACGAAATCATGTAAACCTTCTGGAAGCTGTGATTTCAAAAAACGGTGGAAGTAAGCTTTTCTTATTTCCGGACGCATGCCCAACTATAGAAAGTCGTTATGACGTAGAATGTGCATACTTTGTAGATTCCATTTATGAAATAAAACACATTTTCTAAAAACTCATGTTTTTTACAAAATCATGTAAACCATCTAGAAGCTGTGATTTTAAAAAACGGTGGAAGTAAGCTTTTCTTATTTCCGGATGAATGCGGAAACTATAGAAAGTCATTATGACGTAGAATGTGCATACTTTGTTTATTCCATTTATGAAATAAAACACATTTTCTAAAACCTCGTTTTTTTTAAGAAATCATGTAAACCTTCTAGAAGCTGTGATTTTAAAAAATGGTGGAAGTAAGCTTTTCTTATTTCCAGACGAATGCGCAAACTATAGAAAGTCGTTATGACATAGAATGTGTATACTTTTTTTATTCCATTTATGAAATAAAACACATTTTCTAAAAACTCGTGATTTTTACGAAATCCTGTAAACCTTCTAGAAGCTGTGTTTTTAAAAAACAGGGGAAGTAAGCTTTTCTAATTTCCGAACGCATGCGAAAACTATAGAAAGTCCTTATGACTTAGAATGTGCATATTTTGTTGATTCCATTTATGAAATAAAACACATTTTCTAAAAACTCGTGTTTTTTAAGAAATCATGTAAACCTTCTAGAAGCTGTGATTTTAAAAAACGGGGGAAGTAAGCTTTTCTTATTTCCAAATGCATGCGCAAACTATAGAAAGTCGTTATGACGTAGAATGTGCATACTTTGTTGATTCCATTTATGAAATAAAACACATTTTCTAAAAACTCGTGTTTTTTACGAAATCATGTAAACCTTCTAGAAGCTGTGATTTTAAAAAACGGGGGAAGTAAGCTTTTCTTATTTCCAAATGCATGCGCAAACTATAGAAAGTCGTTATGACGTAGAATGTGCATATTTTGTAGATTCCGTTTATGAAATAAAACACATTTTCTAAAAACTCGTGTTTTTTACGAAATCATGTAAACCTTCTAGAGGCTTTTATTTTAAAAAACGGTGGAAGTAAGCTTTTCTTAATTCCGGGCGCATGCGCAAACTATAGAAAGTCGTTATGATGTAGAATGTGCATACTTTGTAGATTCCATTTATGAAATAAAACACATTTTCTCAAAACTCGTGTTTTTTACGAAATCATGTAACCCTTCTAGGAGCTGTGATTTTAAAAAATGGTGGAAGTAAGCTTTTCTTATTTCCGGACGCATGCGCAAACTATAGAAACTCGTTATGACGTAGAATGTGCATACTTTGTTGATTCCATTTATGTAGTAAAATACATTTTCTAAAAACTCGTGTTTTTTACGAAATCATGTAAACCTTCTAGAAACTGTGATTTTAAAAAACGGTGGAAGTAATCTTTTCTTATTTCCGGACGAATGCGCAAACTATAGAAAGTCGTTATGATGTAGAATGTGCATACTTTGTTGATTCTATTTATGAAATAAAACAGATTTTCTAAAAACTCATGTTTTTTAAGAAATCATGTAAACCTTCTAGAAGCTGTGATTTTAAAAAACGGTGGAAGTAAGCTTTTCTTATTTCCGGACGCATGCGCAAACTATAGAAAGTTGTTATGACGTAGATTGTGCATACTTTGTTGATTCCATTTATGAAATAAAACACATTTTCTAAAAACTCGTGTTTTTTAAGAAATCATGTAAACCTTCTAGAAGCTATGATTTTAAAAAACGGGGGAAGTAAGCTTTTCTTACTTCCGAACTCATGCGCAAACTATAGAAAGTCGTTATGACGTAGAAAGTGCATACTTTGTTGATTCCATTTATGAAATAAATCACATTTTCTAAAAACTCATGTTTTTTAAGAAAGCATGTAAACCTTCTAGAAGCTGTGATTTTAAAAAACGGGGGAAGTAAGCTTTTCTTATTTCCGGATGCATGCGCAAACTATAGAAAGTCGTTATGACGTAGAATGTGCATACTTTGTTGATTCCATTTATGGAATAAAACACATTTTCTAAAAACTCGTGTTTTTTAAGAAATCATGTAAACCTTCTAGAAGCTGTGATTTTAAAAAATGGGGGAAGTAAGCTTTTCTTATTTCCAAATGCATGCGCAAGATATAGAAAGTCGTTATGACGTAGAATGTGCATACTTTGTTGATTCCATTTATGAAATAAAACACATTTTCTAAAAACTTGTGTTTTTTAAGAATTCATGTAAACCTTCTAGAAGCTGTGATTTCAAAAAACGGTGGAAGTAAGCTTTTCTTATTTCCGGACGCATGCGCAAACTATAGAAATTCGTTATGACGTAGAATGTGCATACTTTGTAGATTCCATTTATGAAATAAAACACATTTTTTAAAAACTCGTGTTTTTTACGAAATCATGTAAACCTTCTAGAAGAAGTGATTTAAAAAAACGGTTGAAGTAAGCTTTTCTTATTTCCGGACGCATGCACAAATTATAGAAAGTCGTTATGACGTAGAATGTGCATACTTTGTTGATTCCATTTATGAAATAAAACACATTTTCTAAAAACTCTTGTTTTTTACGAAATCATGTAAACCTTCTAGAAGCTGTGATTTCAAAAAAAGGTGGAAGTAAGCTTTTCTTATTTCCGGACGCATGCGCAACTATAGAAACTCGTTATGACGTAGAATGTGCATACTTTGTAGATTCCATTTATGAAATAAAACACATTTTCTAAAAACTCAAGTTTTTACGAAACCATGTAAACCTTCTAGAAGTTGTGATTTTAAAAAACGGTGGAAGTAACCTTTTCTTATTTCTGGACGAATGCGCAAACTATAGAAAGTCGTTATGAAGTAGAATGTGCATACTTTGTTGATTCCATTTATTAAATAAAACACATTTTATAAAAACTCATGTTTTTTAAGAAATCATGTAAACCTTCTAGAAGCTGTGATTTTAAAAAACGGTGGAAGTAAGCTTTTCTTATTTCCGGACGCATGCGCAAACTATAGAAAGTCACTATGAGGTAGATTGTGCATGCTTTGTTGATTCCATTTATGAAATAAAACACATTTTCTAAAAACTCGTGTTTTTTAAGAAATCATGTAAACCTTCTAGAAGCTGTGATTTTAAAAAACGGTGGAAGTAAGCTTTTCTTATTTCCGGACGCATGCGCAAACTATAGAAAGTCGTTATGACGTAGAATCTGCATACTTTGTTGATTCCATTTATGAAATAAAATACATTTTCTAAAAACTCGTGTTTTTTAAGAAATCATGTAAACCTTCCAGAAGCTGTGATTTTGAAAAACGGGGGAAGTAATCTTTTCTTATTTCTGGACGACTGCACAAACTATAGAAAGTCGTTATGACGTAGAATGTGAATACTTTGTTGATTCGATTTATGAAATAAAACACATTTTCTAAAAACCCATGTTTTTTAAGAAATCATGTAAACCTTCTAGAAGCTGTGACTTTAAAAACGGTGGAAGGAAGCTTTTCTTATTTTCGGACGCATGCGCAAACTATAGAAAGTCGTTATGACTTAGAATGTGCATAATTTGTTGATTCAATTTTTGAAATAAAACACATTTTCTAAAAACTCGTGTTTTTTAAGAAATCATGTAAACCTTCTAGAAGCTGTGATTTTAAAAAACGGGCGAAGTATGCTTTTATTATTTCTGGACGCATGGGCAAACTATAGAAAGTCGTTATGACGTAGATTGTGCATACTTTGTTGATTCCATTTATGAAATAAAACACATTTTCTAAAAACTCGTGTTTTTTAAGAAATCATGTAAACCTTCTAGAAGCTGTGATTTTAAAAAATGGTGGAAGTAAGCTTTTCTTATGTCCAGACGCATGCGCAAACTATAGAAAGTCGTTATGACGTAGAATGTGCATACTTTGTAGATTCCATTTATGAAATAAAACACAATTTTTAAAAACTCGTGTTTTTTACGAAATCAAGTAAACCTTCTAGAAGTTGTGATTTTAAAAACGGTGGAAGGAAGCTTTTCTTATTTCCGGACGAATGCGCAAACTATAGAAAGTCATTATGAGGTAGATTGTGCATACTTTGTTGATTCCATTTATGAAATAAAACACATTTTCTAAAAACTCGTGTTTTTTAAGCAATCATGTAAACCTTCTAGAAGCTGTGATTTTAAAAAATGGGGGAAGTAAGCTTTTCTTATTTCCAGACGCATGCGCAAACTATAGAAAGTCGTTATCACGTAGAATGTGCATACTTTGTAGATTCCATTTATGAAATATAACACATTTTCTAAAAACTCGTGTTTTTTACGAAATCATGTAAACCTTCTAGAAGCTGTGATTTCAAAAAACGGTGGAAGTAAGCTTTTCTTATTTTCGGACGCATGCGCAAACTATAGAAATTCGTTATGACGTAGAATGTGCATACTTTTTAGATTCCATTTATGAAATAAAACACATTTTTTAAAAAACTCGTGTTTTTTACGAAATCATGTAAACCTTCTAGAATATGTGATTTAAAAAAACGGTGGAAGTAAGCTTTTCTTATTTCCGGACGGATGCACAAATTATAGAAAGTCGTTATGACGTAGAATGTGCATACTTTGTTGATTCCATTTATGAAAAAAAAACAAATTTTCTAAAAACTCCTGTTTTTTACGAAATCATGTAAACCTTCTAGAAGCTGTGATTTCAAAAAAAGGTGGAAGTAAGCTTTTCTTATTTCCGGACGCATGCGCAACTATAGAAACTCGTGATGACGTAGAATGTGCATACTTTGTAGATTCCATTTATGAAATAAAACACATTTTCTAAAAACTCAAGTTTTTTATGAAACCATGTAAACCTTCTAGAAGCTGTGATTTTAAAAAATGGTGGAAGTAAGCTTTTCTTATTTCTGGACGAATGCGCAAACTATAGAAAGTCGTTATGACGTATAATGTGCATACTTTGTTGATTCCATTTATGAAATAACACACATTTTCTAAAAACTCATGTTTTTTAAGAAATCATGTAAACCTTCTAGAAGCTGTGATTTTAAAAAACGGTGGAAGTAAGCTTTTCTTATTTCCGGACGCATGCGCAAACTATAGAAAGTCGTTATGACGTAGAATGTGCATACTTTGTTGATTCCAGTTATGAAATAAAATACATTTTCTAAAAACTCGTGTTTTTTAAGAAATCATGTAAACCTTCTAGAAGCTTTGATTTTGAAAAACGGGGGAAGTAATCTTTTCTTATTTCTTGACGGCTGCACAAACTATAGAAAGTCGTTATGACGTAGAATGTGCATACTTTGTTGATTCCATTTATGAAATAAAACACATTTTCTAAAAACCCATGTTTTTTAAGAAATCATGTAAACCTTCTAGAAGCTGTGATTTTAAAAACGGTGGAAGGAAGCTTTTCTTATTTCCGGACGCATGCGCAAACTATAGAAAGTCGTTATGACTTAGAATGTGCATACTTTGTTGATTCCATTTATGAAATAAAACACATTTTCTAAAAACTCATGTTTTTTAAGAAATCATGTAAACCTTCTAGAAGCTGTGATTTTAAAAAATGGGGGGGAAGTAAGCTTTTCTTATTTCCGGACGCATGCGCAAACTATAGAAAGTCGTTATGATGTAGAATCTGCATACTTTGTTGATTCCGTTTATGAAATAAAACACATTTTCTAAAAACTCATCTTTTTTAAGAAATCATGTAAACCTTCTAGAAGCCGTGATTTTAAAAAACGGGGGAAGTAAGCTTTTCTTATTTCCGGACGGATGCGCAAACTATAGAAAGTCGTTATGACATACAATGTGCATACTTTGTTTGATTCCATTTCTGAAATAAAACACATTTTCTAAAAACTCTTGTTTTTTAAGAAATCATGTAAACCTTCTAGAATCTGTGATTTTAAAAAACGGGGGAAGTAAGCTTTTCTTATTTCCAGACGCATGCGCAAACTATAGAAAGTCGTTATGACATAGAATGTGCATACTTTGTAGATTCCATTTATGAAATAAAACACATTTTCTAAAAACTCGTGTTTTTTACGAAATCATGTAAACCTTCTAGAAGCTGTGATTTTAAAAAACGGTGGAAGTAAGCTTTTCTTATTTCCAGACGCAAACTATAGAAAGTCGTTATGACGTAGAATGTGCATACTTTGTTGATTCCATTTATGAAATATAACACATTTTCTAAAAACTCTTGTTTTTTAAGAAATCGTGTAAACCTTCTAGAAGCTGTGATTTTAAAAAACGATGGAAGTATGCTTTTATTATTTTTGGACGCATGGGCAAACTATAGAAAGTCGTTTATGACGTAGATTGTGCATACTTTGTTGATTCCATTTATGAAATAAAACACATTTTCTAAAAACTCGTGTTTTTTAAGAAATCATGTAAACCTTCTAGAAGCTGTGATTTTAAAAAATGGTGGAAGTAAGCTTTTCTTATGTCCAGACGCATTCGCAAACTATAGAAAGTCGTTATGACGTAGAATGTGCATACTTTGTAGATTCCATTTATGAAATAAAAGAAAATTTTTAAAAACTCGTGTTTTTTACGAAATCATGTAAACCTTCTAGAAGTTGTGATTTTAAAATACGGTGGAAGGAAGCTTTTCTTATTTCCGGACGAATGCGCAAACTATAGAAAGTCATTATGAGGTAGATTGTGCATACTTTGTTGATTCCATTTATGGAATAAAACACATTTTCTAAAAACTTGTGTTTTTTAAGAAATCGTGTAAACCTTCTAGAAGCTGTGATTTTAAAAAACGGTGGAAGTAAGCTTTTCTTATTTCCGGACGAATGCGCAAACTATAGAATGTCGTTATGACGTAGAATGTGCATACTTTGTTGATTCCATTTATGAAATAAAACACATTTTCTAAAAACTCGTGTTTTTTAAGAAATCATGTAAACCTTCTAGAAGCTGTGATTTTAAAAAATGGTGTAAGTAAGCTTTTCTTATTTCCGGACGCATGCGCAAACTATCGAAAGTCGTTATGACTTAGAATGTGCATACTTTGTTGATTCCATTTATGAAATAAAACACATTTTCTAAAAACTCGTGTTTTTTAAGAAATCATGTAAACCTACTAGAAGCTGTGATTTTAAAAAACGGGGGAAGTAAGATTTTCTTATTTCCAAATGCATGCGCAAACTATAGAAAGTCGTTATGACGTAGAATCTGCATACTTTGTTGATTCCATTTATGAAATAAAACACATTTTCTAAAAACTCGTGTTTTTTAAGAAATCATGTAAACCTTCTAGAAGCTGTGATTTTAAAAAACGGGGGAAGTAAGCTTTTCTTATTTCCGGACGCATGCGCAAACTATAGAAATTCGTTATGACGTAGAATGTGCATACTTTGTAGATTCCATTAGTGAAGTAAAACACATTTTGTAAAAACTCGTGTTTTTTACGAAATCATGTAAAGCTTCTAGAAGCTGTGATTTTAAAAAACGGTGGAAGTAAGCTTTTCTTATTTCCGGACGCATGCGCAAACTATAGAAAGTTGTTATGATGTAGAATGTGCATACTTTGTAGATTCCATTTATGAAATAAAACACATTTTCTAAAAACTCGTGTTTTTTACGAAATCATGTAAAACTTCTAGAAGCTGTGATTTCAAAAAACGATGGAAGTAAGCTTTTCTTATTTCCGAACGCATCCCCAACTATAGAAAGTCGCTATGACATAGAATGTGCATACTTTGTAGATTCCATTTATGAAATAAAACACATTTTCTAAAAACTCATGTTTTTTACGAAATCATGTAAACCTTTCAGAAGCTGTGATTTTAAAAAACGGTGGAAGTAAGCTTTTCTTATTTCCGGACGGATGCGCAAACTATAGACAGTCGTTATGACATAGAATGTGCATACTTTGTTGATTCCATTTATGAAATATAACACATTTTCTAAAAACACGTGTTTTTTAAGAAATCATGTAAACCTTCTAGAAGCTGTGATTTTAAAAAACGGTGGAAGTAAGCTTTTCTTATTTCCAGACGAATGCGCAAACTATAGAATGTCGTTATGACGTAGAATGTGCATAGTTTGTTGATTCCATTTATGAAATAAAACACAATTTCTAAAAACTCGTGTTTTTTAAGAAATCATGTAAACCTCCTAGAAGCTGTGATTTTAAAAAATGGTGGAAGTAAGATTTTCTTATATCCGGACGCATGCGCAAACTATGGAAAGTTGTTATGACGTAGAATGTGCATACTTTGTTGATTCGATTTATGAAATAAAACACATATTCTAAAAACTCGTGTTTTTTAAGAAATCATGTAAAGCTTCTAGAAGCTGTGATTTTAAAAAACGGGGTAAGTAAGCTTTTCTTATTTCCAAATGCATGCGCAAAATATAGAAAGTCGTTATGACGTACAATGTGCATACTTTGTTGATTTCATTTATGAAGTAAAACACATTTTCTAAAAACTTGTGTTTTTTAAGAATTCATGTAAACCTTCTAGAAGCTGTGATTTTAAAAAACGGGGGAAGTAAGCTTTTCTTCTTTCCGGACGCATGCGCAAACTATAGAAAGTCGTTATGACGTAGAATGTGCATACTTTGTAGATTCCATTTATGAAATAAAACACATTTTCTAAAAGCTCGTGTTTTTTACGAAATCATGTAAACCTTCTAGAAGCTGTGATTTAAAAAACGGTGGAAGTAAGCTTTTCTTATTTCTTGACGAATGCGCAAACTATAGAAAGTCGTTATGACGTAGAATGTGCATACTTTGTTGATTCCATTTAGGAAATAAAACACATTTTCTAAAAACTCGTGTTTTTTAAGAAATCATGTAAACCTTCTAGAAGCTGTGATTTTAAAAAACGGTGGAAGTATGCTTTTATTATTTCTGGACGCATGGGAAAACTATAGAACGTCGTTATGACGTAGATTGTGCATACTTTGTTGATTCCATTTATGAAATAAAATGTTGATGTATATGTAACTTCGGAATGTATTTCATCTGTATATTATATTTATATTTATTGTACCCTTATAAGAGATGTGTTATTCCTCTATAAGGAAGTGTCGTCATGTGGATTGACAAGTGTCGCAAGTGTGTGTACTTGCCGATGGGTTATTAGACCACCTGATGGGGTCGGCCCTAATTAATATATAATATAATGTGGATGTACTCAAGTAGACAAGTCGGCCCCAGTAGGTCACTGGGCAAAAACGTGAGTATAAATAGAGATAGGAGATCTCTATTTTACTCATTCGGAAAAGCATCTCTCTCTCTCTCTGAAAAGTGGCGCACTAGTGAGGAGGAGGAGGATCATCTGCTAGGAGACTATCTCTGTATTATTTGGTTGTATTTTGGTTGAGCCATTGCTCTCTCTATCTCTGAGGAAGTTGTGGGGTTTTTCACCTTAGGGTTTTCCCCATGGAAACTCTGTGTCTCTTGTCTCTATGCTTTTGATTCTTGTGATGCTTTTGATGCTTGTCATATTATGATTGTCATGCATTGATATACTGTAGATGTTATTCTCTCAGCAAAGATCCTAGAGTATAATGAATTAATGCTCAAAATTTAACATGGTATCAGAGCCTAACTTAGAAGAAGACATTTTGCAGTGACGGAAGCTTGTATTGCTTGTTTATTGGGTTTCTCTCCACAGATTTTTGAAATTCAGTATAGTAGATTGGATCTACTCATCAAGGCGCATCTTTCTGTCCAATCAGATTTCAGTTCCGAGCATTTTCAGTTTTGGCCCTAAAAATTAGGGTTTCCACAAAAATAGGAATTTCTGGAAACCGAAGGTACAGCTGGAAGCTCCTTTCAAAAATCGAAGGTTTGAGCTTTGGATCGAGATTTTTGGCTGGGTAGATCTCCGGGAAACTCAAACCCTAATTTAGGGTTCTCCCTAGTGAACTCGGGAGGACAAAAAGGCAATTTTGAAGGGCAAGACTTGCTGATCTCAATTTCTGAATGTACTAGGCTGATCAGCTCTCCAAGGCGCATCTTTCTATCCTTTCGGAATTTTGAAATTCACATTTTGAATTTTTAGGGTTTCTCTGACAAACCCTAATCCGGGACCAGATCCAGTTTTCAGCACTTCAAGTGGTAAGTCCTAAAACTTTTCTATTTCCATTTGAAGTACTCTTAAAGATGTCTCTTCACACCAAGCTTGAGGATAAGCTTGAAGGGGATGACAACTTCCGAGCCTGGAAGTATAGGATTGGGCTAATCCTGGAAGAGAATGAGTTGGACTCATATGTGAAAGAAGACATCCCTATCCCAGAGGATGAAGAGGCCAATGCATTGCACAAGAAGAACTTGGTCAAGGCAAAGAGAATCATTGCTGATTCTATCAAAGATCATCTCATACCCCATGTGTCTTCTCTCAAGACACCCAAAGAGATGTTTGAATCTTTGACCAAGCTATTTGAAGGAAAGAACATAAATCGGAAGATGACCCTGCGGAACCAATTGAAAGCAGTGAAGTTTCAGAATGGAGAAACCATTCAATCCTACTTTTCAAGGGTCTCTCAGATCAAGGAACAATTAGAAGCAGTAGATGAAATGGTGGAGAATGGTGAAGTGGTGATGACCACTCTAAATGGCCTACCCAGGTCATGGGATTCCTTTATTCAAGGAATTTGTGCAAGGAAGAAGTTGATCTCCTTCAGTAGACTTCGGGAAGAATGTTCTCAAGAAGAAGCTAGACTTATAGCTCGTGAGGAAAAGATGGGAGGAGAATATCAAGCTCTTGCAGCCCACACCAGGAAAGGGAAGTCCAAGAAAGAACCATCTCACCCCAAGAGATCTTCACATCAATTCAAAGAAAGAAGAGTATGCTTCACCTGTAATGAGAAAGGACATATTGCCATAAATTGTCCCAAGAACAAGAAGGACAACAACATCTCCAACAAGAAGAAGAAGGGTGGAAAAAGAAGGTTTCATGCTCATGCTGTAGAAGATGATGAACCTCCAAAGAAGAAGGCTAGGGCAGAAAGTGATAGTAATGATGACTCGTCAAGTGAAGAAGAGTATGTTCTGATCTCTACTCTCACAGGTACCATCTCCCATGGTTGTAATGATTGGTTGATTGATAGTGGGGCTTCCAAACACATGACTGGGTTTAAAGAATCCTTTGTGAACCTATCTGAACATGAGTCACCCCATAAGGTGAAACTTGGGGATGATTATCAATATCCAATCAAAGGAAGTGGTGAAGCTTCTTACAACCTAGATTCGGGAAAATCTCTGAAGATGAAGGAAGTCCTCTATGTACCTGGGCTCAAGAAGAACTTACTCTCCATCTCTGCTCTAGATGCAAAAGGTATGAGGGTTGCATTTGTTGATGGCCAAGTACTAATGTGGCCAAAGGGAAAGACTATAGATGATGCAGTAGTGATTGGAGAGCAAGAGGGAGGCTTGTATAAATTAAAGGGTCAACCTGAACATGCCATGGTACATGAATCCATGGAGCCAAGTGAACTTTGGCATACGAGACTTGCTCACATGCACTATAGAGCACTTCCAATTGCAAGCAAGGCGGTAGAAGGTCTTCCTGAAATCAAGCCCAAACATGAAGGGGTTTGCAAAGGATGTGCAAAAGGTAAGAACACTAAGAAGGCTTTCCCAAGCAGTGAAAGCAAGGCAAAAGACATCCTGGAAATCATCCACTCAGATGTATGTGGCCCCATGTCATCCAATTCCCTCAGTGGGTATGTTTACTATGTATCATTTATTGATGACTTCTCCAGGAAGACTTGGGTATACTTCTTGAAAGGCAAAGATGAGGTGTTTGCTAATTTCAAGGAATTCAAAACCTTGATGGAGAATCAAACTAACAAGAAAATCAAAACATTCAGATCTGACAATGGTGGAGAATTCACCTCAAATGATTTCAAGAAGCTTTGCAGTGTTTCAGGGATTAAGAGGGAGTTGACTGCTCCTTATAATCCTCAACAGAATGGAGTTACAGAAAGGAAGAACAGAACTATCATGGAAGCAGCAAGAGCAATGTTGCATGATCAGGATCTTCCTATGCATCTATGGGCAGAAGCATCTAGAACAGCTGTATATGTGCAGAACAGAACTCCCCACAAGATATTGGACAACAAGACACCAGAAGAAGTCTTTTCTGGTAAGAAACCTGAAGTCAGCCATCTCAGAATATTTGGTTGTCCAGTATATACTCATGTCCCAAAAGAGAAGAGGACTAAACTAGATCCTTCAGGAAAGAAGGGCATCTTTGTGGGTTATAGTGAAAGCTCAAAGGCGTACAGAATATACTTTCCAGGGTTCAAGAAGATTGATGTCAGTAGGGATGTAACATTTGATGAAAACTCAGCATTCATCAAATCAAGGAAGACACCTACCGAAGTTTATGAAGAACCTAAGGAAACAAGATTTCAGGACACTACCATGACTGATGCAGTTCCAGAAACTGATCGTGAGTTTGAAGATCCACAAGAACCTGTAGATCCACCCCGAGAGGATAACTCTCACAAGAGGAAACCTGTATGGGCTAGAGAGCTCATTCATGATGCAGAAAGATTTGGCATTCCAGAAGAAGAACACAGAGCAAAGAAGAGAACCAGATCACACACCAGTTATGTTTCTTTACTCTGTGACATCGTGAACAAAGAGCCTTCCAGTTATGAAGAGGCAGCAGAAAAGAAAGAATGGAAGGATGCTATGATTGAGGAATATCAATCAATTATGAAGAATGATGTTTGGGATGTTGTCCCAAGACCTAAAGGGAAGTCTGTTGTGACTTCCAAGTGGATCTATAAAATCAAGCATGCTGCAGATGGCAGTGTGGAAAAATATAAAGCAAGATTCGTAGCTCGTGGTTTCTCTCAGAAGGAAGGAATAGACTATGAAGAAACCTTTGCACCTGTAGCCAGGTATACTTCCATCAGAACAGTACTTGCCCTAGATGCAGCAATAAAATGGAAAATACACCAGATGGATGTCAAGACTGCCTTCCTAAACGGTGTAGTAGAAGAGGAAGTATATGTGGAACAGCCACTTGGTTTTGAAATACATAATAGGGAATCATATGTATGCAGATTGAAGAAAGCCTTGTATGGCTTGAAGCAAGCCCCCAGAACCTGGTATGGTAGGATGGACAGTTTCCTATCTAGTTTGGGCTTTACCAAGAGTAAAGCAGATTCCAACCTTTATTACAAGGTTGAGGAAGGGAATCCTGTGATTCTACTACTGTATGTGGATGACCTATTTGTGACAGGAGATGACAGACTGATTGCGGATACCAAGAGGAAGCTTGCAGCTGAATTCGATATGAAAGACTTGGGAATGATGCACTATTTCCTAGGTATGGAGGTGTGGCAGAATACAGGTGGGATCTTCCTTGGTCAAGGGAAGTACACAGTAGATATCCTGAAGAGATTTGGGATGATGGATTGCAAGGCCATGGCCACACCTATGGCATCGAATCTGAAGCTTCTATGTGATGCTTCATCTGAGCCAGTTGATATCACTATGTATCGTCAGATGATTGGGTCCTTGATGTACCTGACGAACACGAGACCGGATATTTGCTTTGCTATGAACACATTAAGCCAGTTTCTGACGGATCCGAGGAGTGTTCACCTGGTTGCTGTAAAGCATGTTCTGAGGTACCTGAAGGGTACAGTGGATTATGGGCTCAAATATGAAGCAAATCAAAAGTTTAATCTACATGGTTATGTTGATTCAGATTGGGCTGGCAGTGCTGCAGATAGGAAGAGCACATCTGGATGCTGCTTCGGTATGGGATCAGGTGTGATCTCTTGGTTTAGCAGGAAGCAGTCCTGCGTAGCACTGAGTACAGCTGAGGCAGAGTATGTTGCAGCCTGTTCAGCTAGTTGTGAAGCAGTATGGCTACGGAAGCTACTGTCTGAGTTATTTGATCTCCCATTGGAGGCTACTGGTATCTTCTGTGATAACCAGAGTTGTGTGAAGCTGTCCGAGAACCCAGTGTTTCATGACAGGTCGAAACACATAGAGATAAAATATCACTATATCAGGGATATGGTGCAGAGAGGAGCTGTGAAGCTCCTGTATGTTGCGACGGACGAGCAGATTGCAGATGTGCTGACGAAGCCACTAGCCAGGGTGAAGTTCGAGTACTTCAGAGAGAAGTTTGGCGTGCTTCAGGTCAAGGACACTTCGAGGAAGAAGTGATGGACACATTTGCTGAAGCCATTCCTAGCATGTTGGAAGGGGGATCCTTCACATGGCTGTGGATGTAAGCGCTGGATGATGAACATCAGGAGGATGTTCTGGTTTCTGCTTAGATACGATCAGTTGGATCATGTATATGTATTTTTGTGTATGCATCATGTTGGATGCTGGATATGATCAGTTGGATCATTATATGTATGTATGTATGCATCATGTTGGATGCTAGGTATGATCGGTTGGATCATGTGTCTGTATTTTGTATATGCATCATGTTGGATGCTGGATATGATCGGATGGATCATGTGTATGTATTTTTGTATGAACGCATCATGTTGGATGCTGATGGATACATTGTGTGGATCATGTATCTTTGTATGATCAGGTAGATCATGTATGCTGATGGATACATTGTGTGGATCATGTATCTTTGTATGATCAGGTAGATCATGTATACTGATGGATACATTGTGTGGATCATGTATCGTTGTATGATCAGGTAGATCATGTATGCTGATGGATACATTGTGTGGATCATGTATCTATGTATGTATCAGGTGGATACTTGGATGATCGTGGATGACGAGCTTCTCCAGATGACATGCAGCAGGACGTTGCAGTGATGATGATCAGGATGATCATGTGTACATCAGGATGATGTTTGATGAGTATCAGATGATACTTTATGGCCGTGGATCAGGTTGTGCAGGAAAGCATGTAATTTGTGCCCTGGGAGATTTGCAGATGGTCTTTCGAGGTTTTGCCTATGGCATGTAATTCGGTGCCCTGGGACATCTGACAAATGCTCTTGTGAGGTTTTGCTTGAGAGGACATGTAATTTGTGCCCTGGGAGATTTCAGGTCGGAGTTGTGTACCCATAACATCCTGAGATGCTCTTGCGAGGTTTTGTCCTATGGCATGTAATTTGCTCCTGGGAGATCTGGACAGGATGAAAAAGGCCTCAGATGCTTTAGCCAGGTTTTGCCATGACCACATGTAATTTGCTCCTGGGAGATCTGGACAGGATGAAAAAGGCCTCAGATGCTTCAGCCAGGTTTTGTGGTGGACCACATGTAATTTGCTCCTGGGAGATCTGGACAGGATGAAAAAGGCCTCAGATGCTTCAGCCAGGTTTTGGGGTGAGATCACATGTAATGTGCTCCTGGGAGATCCGACAGGTAGAGCTGAGTGCTCGTAACAGCCTGGGATGCTTCAGCCAGGTTTTGTGATGGGTCACATGTAATGTGCTCCTGGGAGATCCTACAGGTAGAGCTGTGTGCTCGTAATGGCCTGGGATGCTGCAGCCAGGTTTTGTGACGCACGTAATAAGTCCTGAGGATTCCACAGTATGGCCAGTGATGATGAAGACCTGCAGATGGCGGGCCTACATCCAGTATGAAAAAGGACTGGCTCTGTAGAACTTCCTATGACGAGTAGAGATAGAGATTGGACGAGATAGCAACAGCAGTGACGATGACGATGACGATGCATCGATGACGATGATCCAGAGAAGAAGACTTGTCTAGCAGATCTGTGTCGAGAAATACCTTCCTAGTGAAGAGGGAGTGTTGATGTATATGTAACTTCGGAATGTATTTCATCTGTATATTATATTTATATTTATTGTACCCTTATAAGAGATGTGTTATTCCTCTATAAGGAAGTGTCGTCATGTCGATTGACAAGTGTCGCAAGTGTGTGTACTTGCCGATGGGTTATTAGACCACCTTATGGGGTCGGCCCTAATTAATATATAATATAATGTGGATGTACTCAAGTAGACAAGTCGGCCCCAGTAGGTCACTGGGCAAAAAGGTGAGTATAAATAGAGATAGGAGATCTCTATTTTACTCATTCGGAAAAGCATCTATCTCTCTCTCTGAAAAGTGGCGCACTAGTGAGGAGGAGGAGGATCATCTGCTAGGAGACTATCTCTGTATTATTTGGTTGTATTTTGGTTGAGCCATTGCTCTCTCTATCTCTGAGGAAGTTGTGGGGTTTTTCACCTTAGGGTTTTCCCCACGGAAACTCTGTGTCTCTTGTCTCTATGCTTTTGATTCTTGTGATGCTTGTGATGCTTGTCATATTATGATTGTCATGCATTGATATACTGTAGATGTTATTCTCTCAGCAAAGATCCTAGAGTATAATGAATTAATGCTCAAAATTTAACATAAAACACATTTTCTAAAAACTCGTGTTTTTTAACAAATCATGTAAACCTTCTAGAAGCTGTGATTTTAAAAAACGGGGGAAGTAAGCTTTTCTTATTTCCAAACGCATGCGCAAACTATAGAAAGTCGTTATGACATAGAATGTGCATACTTTGTTCATTCCATTTATGAAATAAAACACATTTTCTAAAAACTCGTGTTTTTTAAGAAATCATGTAAACCTTCTGGAAGCTGTGATTTTAAAAAACGGTGGAAGTAATCTTTTCTTATTTCCGGACGAGTACGCAAACTATAGAAAGTCGATATGACGTAGAATGTGCATACTTTGTTTATTCCATTTATGAAATAAAACACATTTTCTAAAAACTCGTGTTTTTTACGAAATCATGTAAACCTTCTAGAAGCTGTGATTTTAAAAAACGGGGGAAGTAAGCTTTTCTTATTTCCGGATGAATGCGCAAACTATAGAATGTCGTTATGACGTAGGATGTGCATACTTTGTTGATTCCATTTATGAAATAAAACACATTTTCTAAAAACTCATGTTTTTCAAGAAATCATGTAAACCTTCGAGAAGCTGTGATTTTAAAAAATGGTGGAAGTAAGCTTTTCTTATTTCTGGACGCATGCGCAAACTATAGAAAGTCGTTATGACTTAGAATGTGCATACTTTGTAGATTCCATTTATGAAATAAAACACATTTTCTAAAAACTCTTGTTTTTTACGAAATCAAGTAAACCTTCTAGGAGCTGTGATTTCAAAAAACGTTGGAAGTAAGCTTTTCTTATTTCCGGACGCATGCCCAACTATAGAAAGTTGTTATGACGTAGAATGTGCATACTTTCTATATTCCATTTATGAAATAATACACATTTTCTCAAAACCCATGTTTTTTACGAAATCATGTAAACCTTCTAGAAGCTGTGATTTTAAAAAACGGTGGAAGTAAGCTTTTCTTATTTCCAAACGCATGCGCAAACTATAGAAAGTCGTTATGACGTAGAATGTGCATACTTTGTTGATTCCATTTATGAAATAAAACACATTTTCTAAAAACTCGTGTTTTTTAAGAAATCATGTAAACCTTCTAGAAGCTGTGATTTTGAAAAACGGGGGAAGTAAGCTTTTCTTATTTCCGGATGAATGCACAAACTATAGAAAGTCGTTATGATGTAGAATGTGCATAATTTGTTGCTTCCATTTATGAAATAAAACACATTTTCTAAAAACTCATGTTTTTTAAGAAATCATGTAAACCTTCTAGAAGCTGTGATTTTAAAAACGATGGAAGGAAGCTTTTCTTATTTTCGGACGCATGCGCAAACTATATAAAGTCGTTATGACTTAGAATGTGCATACTTTGTTGATTCGATTTATGAAATAAAACACATTTTCTAAAAACTCGTGTTTTTTAAGAAATCATGTAAACCTTCTAGAAGCTGTGATTTTAAAACACGGGGGAAGTAAGCTTTTCTTATTTCCAAATGCATGCGCAAAATATAGAAAGTCGTTATGACGTAAAATGTGCATACTTTGTTGATTTCATTTATGAAGTAAAACACATTTTCTTAAAACTTGTGTTTTTTAAGAATTCATGTAAACCTTCTAGAAGCTGTGATTTTAAAAACGGGGGAAGTAAGCTTTTCTTCTTTCCGGACGCATGCGCAAACTATAGAAAGTCGTTATGACGTAGAATGTGCATACTTTGTAGATTCCATTTATGAAATAAAACACATTTTCTAAAAACTCGTGTTTTTTACGAAATCATGTAAACCTTCTAGAAGCTGTGATTTAAAAAAACGGTGGAAGTAAGCTTTTCTTATTTCCGGACGAATGCGCAAACTCTAGAAAGTCGTTATGACGTAGAATGTGCATACTTTGTTGATTCCATTTATGAAATAAAACACATTTTCTAAAAACTCGTGTTTTTTAAGAAATCATGTAAACCTTCTAGAAGCTGTGATTTTAAAAAACGGTGGAAGTATGCTTTTATTATTTCTGGACGCATGGGAAAACTATAGAAAGTCGTTATGACGTAGATTGTGCATACTTTGTTGATTCCATTTATGAAATAAAACACATTTTCTAAAAACTCGTGTTTTTTAAGAAATCATGTAAACCTTCTAGAAGCTGTGATTTTAAAAAACGGTGGAAGTAAGCTTTTCTTATTTCCGAACGAATACGGAAACTATAGAAAGTCGTTATGACGTAGAATGTGCATACTTTGTTTATTCCATTTATGAAATAAAACACATTTTCTAAAAACTCGTGTTTTTTAAGAAATCATGTAAACCTTCTAGAAGCTGTGATTTAAAAAAACGGTGGAAGTAAGCTTTTCCTATTTCCGGACGCATGCGCAAACTATAGAAAGTTGTTATGACGTAGAAAGTGCATACTTTGTAGATTCCATTTATGAAATAAAACACATTTTCTAAAAACTCATGTTTTTTACGACATCATGTAAACCTTCTAAAAGCTGTGATTTTAAAAAACGGTGGAAGTAAGCTTTTCTTATTTCCGGACGCATGCACAAACTATAGAAAGCCGTTATGACGTAGAATGTACATACTTTGTAGATTCCATTTATGAAATAAAACACATTTTTTAAAAACTCGTATTTTTTACGAAATCATGTAAAACTTCTAGAAGCTGTGATTTTAAAAAAGGGTGGAAGTAAGCTTTTCTTATTTCCGGACGCATGCGCAAATAATAGAAAGTCGTTATGATGTAGAATGTGCATACTTTGTAGATTCCATTTATGAAATAAAGCACATTTTCTAAAAACTCATGTTTTTTACGAAATCATGTAAACCTTCTAAAAGCTGTGATTTTAAAAAACGGTGGAAGTAAGCTTTTCTTATTTCCGGAAGAATGCGCAAACTATAGAAAGTCGTTATGACGTAGAATGTGCATACTTTGTTGATTCCATTTATGAAATAAAACACATTTTCTAAAAACTCGTGTTTTTTAACAAATCATGTAAACCTTCTAGAAGCTGTGATTTTAAAAAACGGGGGAAGTAAGCTTTTCTTATTTCCAAACGCATGCGCAAACTATAGAAAGTCGTTATGACATAGAATGTGCATACTTTGTTCATTCCATTTATGAAATAAAACACATTTTCTAAAAACTCGTGTTTTTTAAGAAATCATGTAAACCTTCTAGAAGCTGTGATTTTAAAAAACGGGGGAAGTAAGCTTTTCTTATTTCCGGACGCATGCGCAAACTATAGAAATTCGTTATGATGTAGAATGTGCATAGTTTGTAGATTCCATTTATCAAATAAAACACATTTTCTAAAAACTCGTGTTTTTTACGAAAAACATGTAAACCTTCTAGAAGCTGTGATTTAGAAAACGGTGGAAGTAAGCTTTTCTTATTTCCGGACGAATGCGCAAACTATAGAAAATCGTTATGACGTAGAATGTGCATACTTTGTTGATTCCATTAATGAAATAAAACACATTTTCTAAAAACTCATGGTTTTTAAGAAATCATGTAAACCTTCTAGAAGCTGTGATTTTAAAAAACGGTGGAAGTAAGCTTTTCTTATTTCAGGACGCATGCGCAAACTATAGAAAGTCGTTATGACGTAGAATGTGCATACTTTGTTGATTCCATTTATGAAATAAAACACATTTTCTAAAAACTCATGTTTTTTAAGAAATCATGTAAACCTTCTAGAAGCTGTGATTTTAAAAAACGGTGGAAGTAAGCATTTCCTATTTCCGGACGAATGCGCAAACTATAGAAAGTCGTTATGACGTATAATGTGCATTCTTTGTTGATTCCATTTACGAAATAAAACTCGTGGTTTTTAAGAAATCATGTAAACCTTCTAGAAGCTGTGATTTTAAAAAACGGTGGAAGTAAGCTTTTCTTATTTCAGGACGCATGCGCAAACTATAGAAAGTCGTTATGACGTAGAATGTGCATACTTTGTTGATTCCATTTATGAAATAAAACACATTTTCTAAAAACTCGTGTTTTTTAAGAAATCATGTAAACCTTCTAGAAGCCGTGATTTTAAAAAACGGGGAAAGTAAGCTTTTCTTATTTCGGGACGCATGCGCAAACTATAGAATGTCATTACGACGTAGAATGTGCATACTTTGTAGATTGCATTTATGAAATAAAACACATTTTGTAAAAACTCGTGTTTTTTACGAAATCATGTAAACCTTCTAGAAGCTGTGATTTTAATAAACGGTGGAAGTAAGCTTTTCATATTTTCGGACGTATGCGCAAACTATCGAATGTAGTTATGACGTAGAATGTGCATACTTTGTAGATTCCATTTATGAAATAAAACACATTTTGTAAAAACTCGTGTTTTTTACGAAATCATGTAAACCTTCTAGAAGCTGTGATTTTAAAAAACGGGGGAAGTAAGCTTTTCTTATTTCCGGACGCATGCACAAACTATAGAAAGTCGTTATGACGTAGAATGTGCATACTTTGTAGATTCCATTTATGAAATAAAACACATTTTCTAAAAACTCATGTTTTTTAAGAAATCATGTAAACCTTCTAGAAGCTGTGATTTTAAAAAACGGGGGAAGTAAGCTTTTCTTATTTCCGGAGGTATTCGCAAACTATAGAAAGTCGTTATGACGTTGAATGTGCATACTTTGTTGATTCCATTTATGAAATAAAACACATTTTCTAAAAACTCGTGTTTTTTACGACATCATGTAAACCTTCTACAAGCTGTGATTTTAAAAAACGGTGGAAGTAAGCTTTTCTTATTTCCGGACGAATGCGCAAACTATAGAAAGTCGTTATGACTGAGAATGTGCATACTTTGTTGATTCCATTTATGAAATAAAACACATTTTCTAATAACTCATGTTTTTTAAGAAATCATGTAAACCTTCTAGAAGCTGTGATTTTAAAAAATGGTGGAAGTAAGCTTTTCTTATTTCCGGACGCATGCGCAAACTATAGAAAGTCGTTATGACGTAGAATGTGCATACTTTTTAGATTCCATTTATGAAATAAAACACATTTTCTAAAAACTCGTGTTTTTTACGAAATCATGTAAACCTTCTAGAAGCTGTGATTTTAAAAAACGGTGGAAGTAAGCTTTTCTTATTTCCGGACGCATGCGAAAACTATAGAAAGTATTTATGACGTAGCATGTGCATACTTTGTTGATTCCATTTATGAAATAAAACACATTTTCTAAAAACTCGTGTTTTTTAAAAAATCATGTAAACCTTCTAGAAGCTGTGATTTTAAAAAACGGGGCAAGTAAGATTTTCTTATTTCCAAACGCATCCGTAAACTATAG
Organism: Larix kaempferi; assembly: GCA_027924585.1. Classification (NCBI taxonomy): domain Eukaryota; kingdom Viridiplantae; phylum Streptophyta; class Pinopsida; order Pinales; family Pinaceae; genus Larix; species Larix kaempferi. Next base: position 42,258,462 of record BSBM01000217.1, read on the forward strand.
AAAGTCGTTATGACATAGAATGTTAATACTTTGTTGATTCCATTTATGAAATAAATCACATTTTCTAAAAACTTGTGTTTTTTAAGAAATCATGTAAACCTTCTAGAAGCCGTGATTTTAAAAAACGGGGGAAGTAAGCTTTTCTTATTTCGGGACGCATGCACAAACTATAGAAAGTCATTACGACTGAGAATGTGCATACTTTGTTGATTCCATTTATGAAATAAAACACATTTTCTAATAACTCATGTTTTTTAAGAAATCATGTAAACCTTCTAGAAGCTGTGATTTTAAAAAATGGTGGAAGTAAGCTTTTCTTATTTCCGGACGCATGCGCAAACTATAGAAAGTCGTTATGACGTAGAATGTGCATACTTTTTAGATTCCATTTATGAAATAAAACACATTTTGTAAAAACTCGTGTTTTTACGAAATCATGTAAACCTTCTAGAAGCTGTGATTTTAATAAACGGTGGAAGTAAGCTTTTCTTATTTCCGGACGTATGCGCAAACTATCGAATGTCGTTATGACGTAGAATGTGCATACGTTGTAGATTCCATTTATGAAATAAAACACATTTTCTAAAAACTCGTGTTTTTTACGAAATCATGTAAACCTTCTAGAAACTGTGATTTTAAAAAACGGGGGAAGTAAGCTTTTCAGATTTCCGAACGCATCCGCAAACTATAGAAAGTCATTGTGACGTAGAATGTGCATACTTTCTTGATTCTATTTATGGAATAAAACACATTTTCTAAAAACTCGTGTTTTTTAAGAAATCATGTAAACCTTCTAGAAGCTGTGATTTTAAAAAACGTGGGAAGTAAGATTTTCTTATTTTCAAACGCATGCGGAAACTATAGAAAGTCGTTATGACGTAGAATGTGCATACTTTGTTGATTCCATTTATGAAATAAAACACATTTTCTAAAAACTCGTGTTTTTTACGAAATCATGTAAACCTTCTAGAAGTTGTGATTTTAAAAAACAGTGGAAGTAAATTTTTCTTATTTCCGGACGCATGTGCAAACTATAGAAAGTCGTTATGACATAGAATGTGCATACTTTGTTGATTCCATTTATGAAATAAAAAACATTTTCTAAAAACTCGTGTTTTTTAAGAAATCATGTAAACCTTCTAGAAGCTGTGATTTTAAAAAAACGGGAGAAGTAAGCTTTTCTTATTTCCAAACGCATGCGCAAACTATAGAAAGTCGTTATGACGTAGAATGTGTATACTTTGTTGATTCCATTTATGAAATAAAACACATTTTCTAAAAACTCATGTTTTTTAAGAAATCATGTAAATCTTCTAGAAGCTGTGATTTTAAAAAATGGGGGAAGTAAGCTTTTCAATTTTTGGACGCATGTGCAAACTATAGAAAGTCGTTATGACGTAGAATGTGCATACTTTGTAGATTCCATTGATGAAATAAAACACATTTTCTAAAAACTCGTGTTTTTTTACGAAATCATGTAAACCTTCTAGAAGATGTGATTTTAAAAAACGGTGGAAGTAAGCTTTTCTTATTTCCGGATGAATGCACAAACTATAGAATTTGTTATGATGTAGAATGTGCATACTTTGTTCATTCCATTAATTGAATAAAACACATTTTCTAAAAACTCGTATTTTTAAAGAAATCATGTAAACCCTCTAGAAGCTGTGATTTTAAAAAATGGTGGAAGTAAGCTTTTCTTCTTTCCGGACGCATGCGCAAACTATAGAAAGTCCTTATGACGTAGAATGTGCATACTTTGTTGATTCCATTTATGAAATAAAGAACATTTTCTAAAAACTCGTGTTTTTAAAGAAATCTTGTAAACCTTCTATAAGCTGTGATTTTAAAAAACGGTGGAAGTAAGCTTTTCTTATTTCCAGACGCATGCGCAAACTATAGAAAGTCGTTATGACTTAGAATGTGCATACTTTTTTGATTCCATTTATGAAATAAAACACATTTTCTAAAAACTCGTGTTTTTTAAGAAATCATGTAAACCTTCTAGAAGCTTTGATTTTAAAAAACGGGGGAAGTAAGCTTTTCTTATTTCCGGACGGATGCGCAAACTATAGAAAGTCATTATGACGTAGAATGTGCATACTTTGTTGATTCCATTTATGAAATAAAACACATTTTTTAAAAACTCGTGTTTTTTAAGAAATCATGTAAACCTTCCAGAAGCTGTGATTTTAAAAAACGGTGGAAGTAAGCTTTTCTTTTTTTCCGGACGCATGCGCAAACTATATAATGTCGTTATGACGTAGAATGTGCATACTTTGTAGATTCCATTTATGAAATAAAACACATTTTCTAGAAACTCGTGTTTTTTACGAAATCATGCAAACCTTCTAGAAGCTGTGATTTTAAAAAACGGTGGAAGTAAGCTTTTCTTATTTCTTGACCCGTGCGCAAACTATAGAAAGTCATTATGACGTAGAATGTGCATACTTTGTTGATTCCATTTATGAAATAAAACAAATTTTCTAAAAACTCGTGTTTTTAAGAAATCATGTAAACCTTCTAGAAGCTGTGATTTTAAAAATCGGGGGAAGTAAGCTTTTCTTATTTCCGGACGCATGCGCAAACTATAGCAAGTCGTTATGACGTAGAATGTGCACACTTTGTAGATTCAATTTATGAAATAAAGCACATTTTCTAAAAACTCGTGTTTTTTACGAAATCATGTAAACCTTCTAGAAGCTGTGATTTTAAAAAATGGTGGAAGTAAGCTTTTCTTATTTCCGGACGAATGCGCAAACTATAGAAAGTCGATATGATGTAGAATGTGCATAATTTTTTGATTCCATTGATGAAATAAAACACATTTTCTAAAAACTCGTGTTTTTTAAGAAATCATGTAAAACCTCTAGAAGCTGTGATTTTAAAAAACGGTGGAAGTAAGCTTTTCTTATCTCCGAACGCATGCGCAAACTATAGAAAGTCATTATGATGTAGAATGTGCATACTTTGTTGATTCCATTTATGAAATAAAACACATTTTCTAAAAACTCGTGTTTTTTAAGAAATCATGTAAACCTTCTAGAAGCTGTGATTTTAAAAAACGGGGGAACTAAGCTTTTCTTATTTCCAAACGCATGCGCAAACTATAGAAAGTCGTTATGACGTAGAATGTGCATACTTTGTTGATTCCATTTATGAAATAAAACACATTTTCTAAAAACTCGTGTTTTTTAAGAAATCATGTAAACCTTCTAGAAGTTTTGATTTTAAAAAACGGGGGAAGTAAGCTTTTCTTATTTTCGGACGCATGCGTAAACTATAGAAAGTCATTATGACGTAGAATGTGCATACTTTGTTGATTCCATTTATGAAATAAAACACATTTTCTAAAGGCTCGTGTTTTTTAAGAAATCATGTAAACCTTCTAGAAGCTGTGATTTTAAAAAATGGGGGAAGTAAGCTTTACATATTTCCAAACCCATCCACAAACTATAGAAAGTCGTTATGACATAGAATGTGCATACTTTGTTGATTCGATTTATGAAATAAAACACATTTTCTAAAAACTCATGTTTTTTAAGAAATCATGTAAACCTTCTATAAGCTGTGATTTTAAAAAACGGTGGAAGTAAGCTTTTCTTATTTCCAGACGCATGCACAAACTATAGAAACTCGTTATGATGTAGAATGTGCATACTTTGTTGATTCCATTTATGAAATAAAACACATTTTCTAAAAACTCGTGTTTTTTAAGAAATCATGTAAACCTTCTAGAAGCTGTGATTTTAAAAAATGGTGGAAGTAAGCTTTTCTTATTTCCGGACACATGTGCAAACTATAGAAACTCTTTATGACATAGAATGTGCATACTTTGTAGATTCCATTTATGAAATAAAACACATTTTCTAAAAACTCGTGTTTTTTACGACATCATGTAAACCTTCTAGAAGCTGTGATTTTAAAAAACGATGGAAGTAAGTTTTTCTTATTTCCGGAGGCATGCGCAAACTATAGAAAGTCGTTATGACGTAGAATGTGCATACTTTGTAGATTCCATTTATGAAATAAAACACATTTTCTAAAAACTCGTGTTTTTACGAAATGATGTAAACCTTCTAGACGCTGTGATTTTAAAAAAACGGTGGAAGTAAGCTTTTCTTATTTCCGGACACATGCGCAAACTATAGAAAGTCGTTATGACGTAGAATGTGCATACTTTGTTGATTCGATTTATGAAATAAAATAGATTTCTAAAAACTCATGCTTTTTACGAAATCATGTAAACCTTCTAGAAGCTGTGATTTTAAAAAACGGGGGAAGTAAGCTTTTCCTATTTCCAAAGGCATGCGCAAACTATAGAAAGTCGTTATGACGTAGAATGTGCATACTTTGTTGATTCCGTTTATGAAATAAAACACATTTTCTAAAAACTCGTGTTTTTTAAGAAATCATGTAAACCTTCTAGAAGCTGTGATTTTAAAAAACGGGGGAAGTAAGCTTTTCTTATTTCCGGACGCATGCGCACACTATAGAAAGTCGTTAGGACGTAGAATGTGCATACTTTGCAGATTCCATTTATGAAATAAAAAACATTTTCTAAAAACTCGTGTTTTTTACGAAATCATGTAAACCTTCTACAAGCTGTGATTTTAAAAAACGGGGGAAGTAAGCTTTTCTTATTTCCGGACGCATGCGCAAACTATAGAAAGTCGTTATGATGTAGAATGTGCATACTTTGTAGATTCCATTTATGAAATAAAACACATTTTCTAAAAATTCGTGTTTTCTACGAAATCATGTAAACCTTCTAGAAGATATTATTTTAAAAAATGGGGGAAGTAAGCTTTTCTTATTTCCGGACGCATGCGCAAACTATAGAAAGTCGTTATGACGTAGAATGTGCATACTTTGTTGATTCCATTTATGAAATAAAACACATTTTCTAAAAACTCATGTTTTTTACGACATCATGTAAACCTTCTAGAAGCTGTGATTTTAAAAAACTGGGGAAGTAAGCTTTTCTTATTTCCAAACGCATGCGCAAAATATAGAAAGTCGTTATGACGTAGAATGTGCATACTTTGTTGATTCCATTTATGAAATAAATCACATTTTGTAAAAAACTCGTGTTTTTTAAGAAATCATGTAAACCTTCTAGAAGCTGTGATTTTAAAAAATGCGGGGAAGTAAGCTTTTCTTATTTCCGGACGCATGCGCAAACTATATAAAGTCGTTATTTCATAGAATGTGCATACTTTGTAGATTCCATTTATGAAATAAAACATATTTTCTAAAAACTCGTGTTTTTTAAGAAATCATGTAAACCTTCTAGAAGCTGTGATTTTAAAAAACGGCGGAATTAGGCTTTTCTTATTTCGGGATGAATGTGCAAACTATAGAAAGTCGTTATGACATAGAATGTGCATACTTTGTAGATTCCATTTATGAAATAAAACACATTTTCTAAAAACTCGTGTTTTTTACGAAATCATGTAAACCTTCTAGAAGCTGTGATTTTAAAAAACGGGGGAAGTAAGGTTTTTCTTATTTCGGGACGCATGCGCAAACTATAGAAAGTCGTATGACGTAGAATGTGCATACATTGTAGATTCCATTTATGAAATAAAACACATTTTCTAAAAACTCATGTTTTTTACGAAATCATGGGAACCTTCTAGAAGCTGTGATTTTAAAAAACGGGGGAAGTAAGCTTTTCTTATTTCCGGACGCATGCGAAAATGATAGAAAGTCGTTATGACGTAGAATGTGCACACTTTGTTGATTCCATTTATGAAATAAAACACATTTTCTAAAAACTCATGTTTTTTTACGAAATCATTGAAACCTTCTAGAAGCTGTGATTTTAAAAAACGGGGGAAGTAAGCTTTTCTTATTTCCGGACGCATGCGCAAACTATAGAAAGTCGTTATGATGTAGAATGTGCATACTTTGTTGATTCCATTTATGAAATAAAACACATTTTCTAAAAACTCCTGTTTTTTAAGAAATCATGTAAACCTTCTAGAAGCTGTGATTTTAAAAAACGGTGGAAGTAAGCTTTTCTTATTTCCGGATGAATGTGCAAACTATAGAAAGTCGTTATGACATAGAATGTGCATACTTTGTAGATTCCATTTATGAAATAAAACACAATTTCTAAAAACTCATGTTTTTTACGAAATCATGGAAACCTTCTAGAAGCTGTGATTTTAAAAAACAGGGGAAGTAAGCTTTTCTTATATCCGGACGCTTGCGCAAACTATAGAAAGTCGTTATGACGTAGAATTTGCATACTTTGTTGCTTCCATTTATGAAATAAAACATATTTTCTAAAAACTCGTGTTTTTTAAGAAATCATGTAAAACTTCTAGAAGCTGTGATTTTGAAAAACGGTGGAAGTAAGCTTTTCTTATTTCTGGACGCATGCGCAAAGTATAGAAGGTCCTTATGACGTAGAATGTGCATACTTTGTTGATTCCATTTATGAAATAAAACACATTTTCTAAAAACTCGTGTTTTTTTACGAAATCATGTAAACCTTCTAGAAGCTGTGATTTTAAAAAACGGTGGAAGTAAGCTTTTCTTATTTCCGGTCGAATGCGTAAAACTATAGAAAGTCGTTATTACGTAGAATGTGCATACTTTGTTGATTCCATTTATGAAATAAAACACATTTTTCTAAAAACTCATGTTTTTTAAGAAATCATGTAAACCTTCTAGATGCTGTGATTTTAAAAAACGGTGGAAATAAGCTTTTCTTATTTCCGGATGAATGTGCAGCCTATAGAAAGTCGTTATGACATAGAATGTGCATACTTTGTAAATTCCATTTATGAAATAAAACACATTTTCTGAAAACTCGTGTTTTTTACGAAATCATGTAAACCTTCTAGAAGCTGTGATTTTAAAAAACGGTGGAAGTAAGCTTTTCTTATTTCCGGACGCATGCGCAAACTATAGAAAGTCGTTATGACGTAGAATGTGCATACTTTGTAGATTCCATTTATGAAATAAAACACATTTTCTAAAAACTCGTGTTTTTTAAGAAATCATGTAAACCTTCTAGAAGCTGTGATTTTAAAAAACGGGGGAAGTAAGATTTTCTTATTTCCAAATGCATGCGCAAACTATAGAAAGTCGTTATGACGTAGAATCTGCATACTTTGTTGATTCCATTTATTAAATAAAACACATTTTCTAAAAACTCGTGTTTTTTAAGAAATCATGTAAACCTTCTAGAAGTTGTGATTTTAAAAAACTGGGGAAGTAAGCTTTTCTTATTTCAGGATGCAGGCGCAAACTATAGAAATTCGTTATGATGTAGAATGTGCATACTTTGTAGATTCCATTAATGAAGTAAAACACATTTTGTAAAAACTCGTGTTTTTTACGAAATCATGTAAACCTTCTAGAAGCTGTGATTTAAAAAAAACGGTGGAAGGAAGCTTTTCTTATTTCCGGACGCATGCGCAAACTATAGAAAGTCGTTATGACTTAGAATGTGCATACTTTGTTGATTCCATTTATGAAATAAAACACATTTTCTAAAAACTCGTGTTTTTTTAAGAAATCATGTAAACCTTCTAGAAGCTGTGATTTTAAAAAACGGGGGAAGTAAGCTTTTCTTATTTCCAGACGCATGCGCAAACTATAGAAAGTCGTTATGACGTAGAATCTGCATACTTTGTTGAGTCCATTTATGAAATAAAACACATTTTCTAAAAACTCGTGTTTTTTAAGAAATCATGTAAACCTTCTAGAAGCTGTGATTTTAAAAAACGGTGGAAGTAAGCTTTTCTTATTTCCGAACGAATATGGAAACTATAGAAAGTCGTTATGACGTAGAATGTGCATACTTTGTTTATTCCATTTATGAAATAAAACACATTTTCTAAAAACTCGTGTTTTTTAAGAAATCATGTAAACCTTCTAGAAGCTGTGATTTAAAAAAACGGGGGAAGTAAGCTTTTCCTATTTCCGGACGCATGCGCAAACTATAGAAAGTTGTTATGACGTAGAAAGTGCATACTTTGTAGATTCCATTTATGAAATAAAACACATTTTCTAAAAACTCGTGTTTTTTACGACATCATGTAAACCTTCTAAAAGCTGTGATTTAAAAAAACGGTGGAAGTAAGCTTTTCTTATTTCCGGACGCATGCACAAACTATAGAAAGTCGTTATGACGTAGAATGTACATACTTTGTAGATTCCATTTATGAAATAAAACACATTTTCTAAAAACTCGTATTTTTTACGAAATCATGTAAAACTTCTAGAAGCTGTGATTTTAAAAAAGGGTGGAAGTAAGCTTTTCTTATTTCCGGACGCATGCGCAAACAATAGAAAGTCGTTATGATGTATAATGTGCATACTTTGTAGATTCCATTTATGAAATAAAGCACATTTTCTTAAAACTCGTGTTTCTTACGAAATCATGTAAACCTTCTAAAAGCTGTGATTTTAAAAAAACGGTGCAAGTAAGCTTTTCTTATTTCCGGAAGAATGCGCAAACTATAGAAAAATGCGCAAACTATAGAAAGTCGTTATGACGTAGAATGTGCATACTTTGTTGATTCCATTTATGAAATAAAACACATTTTCTAAAAACTCGTGTTTTTTAACAAATCATGTAAACCTTCTAGAAGCTGTGATTTTAAAAAACGGGGGAAGTAAGCTTTTCTTATTTCCAAACGCATGCGCAAACTATAGAAAGTCGTTATGACATAGAATGTGCATACTTTGTTCATTCCATTTATGAAATAAAACACATTTTCTAAAAACTCGTGTTTTTTAAGAAATCATGTAAACCTTCTAGAAGCTGTGATTTTAAAAAACGGGGAAGTAAGCTTTTCTTATTTCCGGACGCATGCGCAAACTATAGAAAGTCGTTATGATGTAGAATGTGCATACTTTGTAGATTCCATTTATCAAATAAAACACATTTTCTAAAAACTCGTGTTTTTTACGAAAACATGTAAACCTTCTAGAAGCTGTGATTTAGAAAACGGTGGAAGTAAGCTTTTCTTATTTCCGGACGAATGGACAAACTATAGAAAATCGTTATGACGTAGAATGTGCATACTTTGTTGATTCCATTAATGAAATAAAACACATTTTCTAAAAACTCGTGGTTTTTAAGAAATCGTGTAAACCTTCTAGAAGCTGTGATTTTAAAAAACGGTGGAAGTAAGCTTTTCTTATTTCCGGACGAATGCGCAAACTATAGAAAGTCGTTATGACTGAGAATGCGCATACTTTGTTGATTCCATTTATGAAATAAAACACATTTTCTAAAAACTCATGTTTTTTAAGAAATCATGTAAACCTTCTAGAAGCTGTGATTTTAAAAAACGGTGGAAGTAAGCTTTTCTTATTTCCGGACGCATGCGCAAACTATAGAAAGTCGTTATGACGTAGAATGTGCATACTTTTTAGATTCCATTTATGAAATAAAACACATTTTCTAAAAACTCGTGTTTTTTACGAAATCATGTAAACCTTCTAGAAGCTGTGATTTTAAAAAACAGTGGAAGTAAGCTTTTCTTATTTTCGGACGCATGCGAAAACTATAGAAAGTATTTATGACATAGCATGTGCATACTTTGTTGATTCCATTTATGAAATAAAACACATTTTCTAAAAACTTGTGTTTTGTAGGTTGCATTTATGAAATAAAACAAATTTTCTAAAAACTCGTGTTTTTTACGAAATCATGTAAACCTTCTAGAAGCTGTGATTTTAAAAAACAGGGGAAGTAAGCTTTTCAGATTTCCGAACGCATCCGCAAACTATAGAAAGTCATTGTGACGTAGAATGTGCATACTTTCTTGATTCTATTTATGGAATAAAACACATTTTCTAAAAACTCGTGTTTTTTAAGAAATCATGTAAACTTTCTAGAAGCTGTGATTTTAAAAAACGTAGGAAGTAAGATTTTCTTATTTTCAAACGCATGCGGAAACTATACAAAGTCGTTATGACGTAGAATGTGCATACTTTGTTGATTCCATTTATGAAATAAAACACATTTTCTAAAAACTCGTGTTTTTTACGAAATCATGTAAACCTTCTAGAAGCTGTCATTTTAAAAAACGGGGGAAGTAAGCTTTTCAGATTTTCGGACGCATCCGCAAACTATAGAAAGTCATTGTGATGTAGAATGTGCATACTTTGTTGATTCCATTTATGAATTAAAACACATTTTCTAAAAACTCCTGTTTTTTAAGAAATCATGTAAACCTTCTAGAAGCTGTGATTTTAAAAAATGGGGGAAGTAAGCTTTACATATTTCCAAACCCATCCACAAACTATAGAAAGTCGTTATGACACAGAATGTGCATACTTTGTTGATTCGATTTATGAAATAAAACACATTTTCTAAAAACTCATGTTTTTTAAGAAATCATGTAAACCTTCTATAAGCTGTGATTTTAAAAAACGGTGGAAGTAAGCTTTTCTTATTTCCAGACGCATGCACAAACTATAGAAAGTCGTTATGATGTAGAATGTGCATACTTTGTTGATTCCATTTATGAAATAAAACACATTTTCTAAAAACTCGTGTTTTTTAAGAAATCATGTAAACCTTCTAGAAGCCGTGATTTTAAAAAATGGTGGAAGTAAGCTTTTCTTATTTCCGGACACATGTGCAAACTATAGAAAATCTTTATGACATAGAATGTGCATACTTTGTAGATTCCATTTATGAAATAAAACACATTTTCTAAAAACTCGTGTTTTTTACGACATCATGTAAACCTTCTAGAAGCTGTGATTTTAAAAAACGATGGAAGTAAGTTTTTCTTATTTCCGGACGCATGCGCAAACTATAGAAAGTCATTATGACGTAGAATGTGCATACTTTGTAGATTCCATTTATGAAATAAAACACATTTTCTAAAAACTCGTGTTTTTTACGAAATCATGTAAACCTTCTAGAAGCTGTGATTTTAAAAAACAGGGGAAGTAAGCTTTTTAGATTTCCGAACGCATCCGCAAACTATAGAAAGTCATTGTGACGTAGAATGTGCATACTTTCTTGATTCTATTTATGGAATAAAACACATTTTCTAAAAACTCGTGTTTTTTAAGAAATCATGTAAACTTTCTAGAAGCTGTGATTTTAAAAAACGTGGGAAGTAAGATTTTCTTATTTTCAAACGCATGCGGAAACTATACAAAGTCGTTATGACGTAGAATGTGCATACTTTGTTGATTCCATTTATGAAATAAAACACATTTTCTAAAAACTCGTGTTTTTTACGAAATCATGTAAACCTTCTAGAAGCTGTCATTTTAAAAAACGGGGGAAGTAAGCTTTTCAGATTTTCGGACGCATCCGCAAACTATAGAAAGTCATTGTGATGTAGAATGTGCATACTTTGTTGATTCCATTTATGAATTAAAACACATTTTCTAAAAACTCCTGTTTTTTAAGAAATCATGTAAACCTTCTAGAAGCTGTGATTTTAAAAAATGGGGGAAGTAAGCTTTACATATTTCCAAACCCATCCACAAACTATAGAAAGTCGTTATGACATAGAATGTGCATACTTTGTTGATTCGATTTATGAAATAAAACACATTTTCTAAAAACTCATGTTTTTTAAGAAATCATGTAAACCTTCTATAAGCTGTGATTTTAAAAAACGGTGGAAGTAAGCTTTTCTTATTTCCAGACGCATGCACAAACTATAGAAAGTCGTTATGATGCAGAATGTGCATACTTTGTTGATTCCATTTATGAAATAAAACACATTTTCTAAAAACTCGTGTTTTTTACGAAATCATGTAAACCTTCTACAAGCTGTGATTTTAAAAACCGGGGGAAGTAAGCTTTTCTTATTTCCGGACGCATGCGCAAACTATAGAAAGTCGTTATGATGTAGAATGTGCATACTTTGTGGATTCCATTTATGAAATAAAACACATTTTCTAAAAATTCGTGTTTTCTACGAAATCATGTAAACCTTCTAGAAGATATTATTTTAAAAAATGGGGGAAGTAAGATTTTCTTATTTCCGGACGCATGCGCAAACTATAGAAAGTCGTTATGATGTAGAATGTGCATACTTTGTAGATTCCATTTATGAAATAAAACACATTTTCTAAAAATTCATGTTTTCTACGAAATCATGTAAACCTTCTAGAAGATATTATTTTAAAAAACGGGGGAAGTAAGCTTTTCTTATTTCCGTACGCATGCGCAAACTATAGAAAGTCGTTATGACGTAGAATGTGCATACTTTGTTGATTCCATTTATGAAATAAAACACATTTTCTAAAAACTCATGTTTTTTACGAAATCATGTAAACCTTCTAGAAGCTGTGATTTTAAAAAACGGGGGAAGTAAGCTTTTCTTATTTCCAAACGCATGCGCAAACTATAGAAAGTCGTTATGACGTAGAATGTGCATACTTTGTTGATTCCATTTATGAAATAAAACACATTTTCTAAGAACTCGTGTTTTTTAAGAAATCATGTAAACCTTCTAGAAGCTGTGATTTTAAAAAATGGGGAAGTAAGCTTTTCTTATTTCCGGACGCATGCGCAAACTATACAAAGTCGTTATGACATAGAATGTGCATACTTTGTAGATTCCATTTATGAAATAAAAAATATTTTCTAAAAACTCGTGTTTTTTAAGAAATCATGTAAACCTTCTAGAAGCTGTGATTTTAAAAAACGGCGGAATTAAGCTTTTCTTATTTCGGGATCAATGTGCAAACTATAGAAAGTCGTTATGACATAGAATGTGCATACTTTGTAGATTCCATTTATGAAATAAAACACATTTTCTAAAAACTCGTGTTTTTTACGAAATCATGTAAACCTTCTAGAAGCTGTGATTTTAAAAAACGGGGGAAGTAAGCTTTTCTTATTTCGGGACACATGCGCAAACTAGAGAAAGTCGTATGACGTAGAATGTGCATACTTTGTAGATTCCATTTATGAAATAAAACACATTTTCTAAGAACTCGTGTTTTTTAAGAAATCATGTAAACCTTCTAGAAGCTGTGATTTTAAAAAATGGGGGAAGTAAGCTTTTCTTATTTCCGGACGCATGCGCAAACTATATAAAGTCGTTATGACATAGAATGTGCATACTTTGTAGATTCCATTTATGAAATAAAAAATATTTTCTAAAAACTCGTGTTTTTTAAGAAATCATGTAAACCTTCTAGAAGCTGTGATTTTAAAAAACGGCGGAATTAAGCTTTTCTTATTTCGGGATGAATGTGCAAACTATAGAAAGTCGTTATGACATAGAATGTGCATACTTTGTAGATTCCATTTATGAAATAAAACACATTTTCTAAAAACTCGTGTTTTTTACGAAATCATGTAAACCTTCTAGAAGCTGTGATTTTAAAAAACGGGGGAAGTAAGCTTTTCTTATTTCGGGACACATGCGCAAACTAGAGAAAGTCGTATGACGTAGAATGTGCATACTTTGTAGATTCCATTTATGAAATAAAACACATTTTCTAAAAACTCGTGTTTTTTACGAAATTATGTAAACCTTCTAGAAGCTCTTATTTTAAAAAACGGTGGAAGTAAGCTTTTCTTATTTCCGGACGAATGCGCAAACTATAGAAAGTCGTTATGACATAGAATGTGCATACTTTGTAGATTCCATTTATGAAATAAAACACATTTTCTAAAAACTCGTGTTTTTTACGAAATCATGGGAACCTTCTAGAAGCTGTGATTTTAAAAAAACGGGGGAAGTAAGCTTTTCTTATTTCCGGACGCATGCGCAAATGATAGAAAGTCGTTATGACGTAGAATGTGCACACTTTGTTGATTCCATTTATGAAATAAAACACATTTTCTAAAAACTCATGTTTTTTACGAAATCATGGAAACCTTCTAGAAGCTATGATTTTAAAAAATGGGGGAAGTAAGCTTTTCTTATTTCCGGACGCATGCGCAAACTATAGAAAGTCGTTATGACGTAGAATGTGCATACTTTGTTGATTCCATTTATGAAAAAAAACACATTTTCTAAAAACTCGTGTTTTTTAAGAAATCATGTAAACCTTCTAGAAGCTGTGATTTAAAAAAACGAGGGAAGTAAGCTTTTCTTATTTCCAAACGCATGCGCAAACTATAGAAATTCGTTATGATGTAGAATGTGCATACTTTGTTGATTGCATTTATGAAATAAAACACATTTTCTAAAAACTCGTGTTTTTTAAGAAATTATGTAAACCTTCTAGAAGCTGTGATTTTAAAAAACGGGGGAAGTAAGCTTTTCTTATTTCCGGACGCATGCGAAAACTATAGAAAGTCGTTATGACGTAGAATGTGCATATTTTGTAAATTCCATTTATGAAATAAATCACATTTTCTAAAAACTAGTGTTTTTTACGAAATCATGTAAACCTTCTAGAAGGTGTGATTTTAAAAAACGGTGGAAGTAAGCTTTTCTTATTTCCGGACGAATGCGCAAACTATAGAAAGTCGTTATGACGTAGAATGTGCATACTTTGTCGATTCCATTGATGAAATAAAACACATTTTCTAAAAACTCGTGTTTTTTAAGAAATCATGTAAACCTTCTAGAAGCTATTATTTTAAAAAACGGTGGAAGTAAGCTTTTCTTATTTCCGGACGGATGCGCAAACTATACAAAGTCGTTATGACGTAGAATGTGCATACTTTGTTGATTCCATTTATGAAATAAAACACATTTTCTAAAAACTCATGTTTTTTAACAAATCATGTAAACCTTCTAGAAGCTGTGATTTTAAAAAACGGGGGAAGTAAGCTTTTCTTATTTCCAAACGCATGCGCAAACTATAGAAAGTCGTTATGACGTAGAATGTGCATACTTTGTTGCTTCCATTTATTAAATAAAATACATTTTATAAAAACTCATGTTTTTTAAGAAATCATGTAAACCTTCTAGAAGCTGTGATTTTGAAAAACGGTTGAAGTAAGCTTTTCTTATTTCCGGACGCATGCGCAAACTATAGAAAGTCCTTATGACGTAGAATGTGCGTACTTTGTTGATTCCATTAATGAAATAAAACACATTTTCTAAAAACTCGTGTTTTTTAAGAAATCATGTAAACCTTCTAGAAGCTGTGATTTTAAAAAACGGTGGAAGTAAGCTTTTCTTATTTCCGGATGAATGTGCAAACTATAGAAAGTCGTTATGACATAGAATGTGCATACTTTGTAAATTCCATTTATGAAATAAAACACAATTTCTAAAAACTCATGTTTTTTACGAAATCATGGAAACCTTCTAGAAGCTGTGATTTTAAAAAACAGGTGAAGTAAGCTTTTCTTATTTCCGGACGCATGCGCAAACTATAGAAAGTCGTTATGACCTAGAATGTGGATACTTTGTTGCTTCCATTTATGAAATAAAACATATTTTCTAAAAACTCGTGTTTTTTAAGAAATCATGTAAAACTTCTAGAAGCTGTGATTTTGAAAAACGGTGGAAGTAAGCTTTTCTTATTTCTGGACGCATGCGCAAAGTATAGAAAGTCCTTATGACGTAGAATGTGCATACTTTGTTGATTCCATTTATGAAATAAAACACATTTTCTAAAAACTCGTGTTTTTTAAGAAATCATGTAAACCTTCTAGAAGCTGTGATTTTAAAAAACGGGGGAAGTAAGATTTTCTTATTTCCAAATGCATGCGCAAACTATAGAAAGTCGTTATGACGTAGAATCTGCATACTTTGTTGATTCCATTTATGAAATAAAACACATTTTCTAAAAACTCGTGTTTTTTAAGAAATCATGTAAACCTTCTAGAAGCTGTGATTTAAAAAAACGAGGGAAGTAAGCTTTTCTTATTTCCAAACGCATGCGCAAACTATAGAAAGTCGTTATGATGTAGAATGTGCATACTTTGTTGATTCCATTTATGAAATAAAACACATTTTCTAAAAACTCGTGTTTTTTAAGAAATTATGTAAACCTTCTAGAAGCTGTGATTTTAAAAAACGGGGGAAGTAAGCTTTTCTTATTTCCGGACGCATGCGAAAACTATAGAAAGTCGTTATGACGTAGAATGTGCATATTTTTTAAATTCCATTTATGAAATAAATCACATTTTCTAAAAACTAGTGTTTTTTACGAAATCATGTAAACCTTCTAGAAGGTGTGATTTTAAAAAACGGTGGAAGTAAGCTTTTCTTATTTCCGGACGAATGCGCAAACTATAGAAAGTCGTTATGACGTAGAATGTGCATACTTTGTCGATTCCATTGATGAAATAAAACACATTTTCTAAAAACTCGTGTTTTTTAAGAAATCATGTAAACCTTCTAGAAGCTATTATTTTAAAAAACGGTGGAAGTAAGCTTTTCTTATTTCCGGATGGATGCGCAAACTATACAAAGTCGTTATGACGTAGAATGTGCATACTTTGTTGATTCCATTTATGAAATAAAACACATTTTCTAAAAACTCATGTTTTTTAACAAATCATGTAAACCTTCTAGAAGCTGTGATTTTAAAAAACGGGGGAAGTAAGCTTTTCTTATTTCCAAACGCATGCGCAAACTATAGAAAGTCGTTATGATGTAGAATGTGCATACTTTGTTGCTTCCATTTATTAAATAAAATACATTTTATAAAAACTCGTGTTTTTTAAGAAATCATGTAAACCTTCTAGAAGCTGTGATTTTGAAAAACGGTTTGAAGTAAGCTTTTCTTATTTCCGGACGCATGCGCAAACTATAGAAAGTCCTTATGACGTAGAATGTGCGTACTTTGTTGATTCCATTTATGAAATAAAACACATTTTCTAAAAATTTGTGTTTTTTAAGAAATCATGTAAACCTTCTAGAAGCTGTGATTTTAAAAAACGGTGGAAGTAAGCTTTTCTTATTTCCGGATGAATGTGCAAACTATAGAAAGTCGTTATGACATAGAATGTGCATACTTTGTAAATTCCATTTATGAAATAAAACACAATTTCTAAAAACTCATGTTTTTTTACGAAATCATGGAAACCTTCTAGAAGCTGTGATTTTAAAAAACAGGGGAAGTAAGCTTTTCTTATTTCCGGACGCATGCGCAAACTATAGAAAGTCGTTATGACCTAGAATGTGGATACTTTGTTGCTTCCATTTATGAAATAAAACATATTTTCTAAAAACTCGTGTTTTTTAAGAAATCATGTAAAACTTCTAGAAGCTGTGATTTTGAAAAACGGTGGAAGTAAGCTTTTCTTATTTCTGGACGCATGCGCAAAGTATAGAAAGTCCTTATGACGTAGAATGTGCATACTTTGTTGATTCCATTTATGAAATAAAACACATTTTCTAAAAACTCGTGTTTTTTAAGAAATCATGTAAACATTCTAGAAGCTGTGATTTAAAAAAACGAGGGAAGTAAGCTTTTCTTATTTCCAAACGCATGCGCAAACTATAGAAAGTCGTTATGATGTAGAATGTGCATACTTTGTTGATTGCATTTATGAAATAAAACACATTTTCTAAAAACTCGTGTTTTTTAAGAAATTATGTAAACCTTCTAGAAGCTGTGATTTTAAAAAACGGGGGAAGTAAGCTTTTCTTATTTCCGGACGCATGCGAAAACTATAGAAAGTCGTTATGACGTAGAATGTGCATATTTTGTAAATTCCATTTATGAAATAAATCACATTTTCTAAAAACTAGTGTTTTTTACGAAATCATGTAAACCTTCTAGAAGGTGTGATTTTAAAAAACGGTGGAAGTAAGCTTTTCTTATTTCCGGACGAATGCGCAAACTATAGAAAGTCGTTATGACGTAGAATGTGCATACTTTGTCGATTCCATTGATGAAATAAAACACATTTTCTAAAAACTCGTGTTTTTTAAGAAATCATGTAAACCTTCTAGAAGCTATTATTTTAAAAAACGGTGGAAGTAAGCTTTTCTTATTTCCGGACGGATGCGCAAACTATACAAAGTCGTTATGACGTAGAATGTGCATACTTTGTTGATTCCATTTATGAAATAAAACACATTTTCTAAAAACTCATGTTTTTTAAAGAATCATGTAAACCTTCTAGAAGCTGTGATTTTAAAAAACGGGGGAAGTAAGCTTTTCTTATTTCCAAACGCATGCGCAAACTATAGAAATTCGTTATGACGTAGAATGTGCATACTTTGTTGCTTCCATTTATTAAATAAAATACATTTTATAAAAACTCGTGTTTTTTAAGAAATCATGTAAACCTTCTAGAAGCTGTGATTTTGAAAAACGGTTGAAGTAAGCTTTTCTTATTTCCGGACGCATGCGCAAACTATAGAAAGTCCTTATGACGTAGAATGTGCGTACTTTGTTGATTCCATTTATGAAATAAAACACATTTTCTAAAAATTCGTGTTTTTTAAGAAATCATGTAAACCTTCTAGAAGCTGTGATTTTAAAAAACGGTGGAAGTAAGCTTTTCTTATTTCCGGATGAATGTGCAAACTATAGAAAGTCGTTATGACATAGAATGTGCATACTTTGTAAATTCCATTTATGAAATAAAACACAATTTCTAAAAACTCATGTTTTTTACGAAATCATGGAAACCTTCTAGAAGCTGTGATTTTAAAAAACAGGGGAAGTAAGCTTTTCTTATTTCCGGACGCATGCGCAAACTATAGAAAGTCGTTATGACCTAGAATGTGGATACTTTGTTGCTTCCATTTATGAAATAAAACATATTTTCTAAAAACTCGTGTTTTTTAAGAAATCATGTAAAACTTCTAGAAGCTGTGATTTTGAAAAACGGTGGAAGTAAGCTTTTCTTATTTCTGGACGCATGCGCAAAGTATAGAAAGTCCTTATGACGTAGAATGTGCATACTTTGTTGATTCCATTTATGAAATAAAACACATTTTCTAAAAACTCGTGTTTTTTAAGAAATCATGTAAACCTTCTAGAAGCTGTGATTTTAAAAAACGGGGGAAGTAAGATTTTCTTATTTCCAAATGCATGCGCAAACTATAGAAAGTCGTTATGATGTAGAATCTGCATACTTTGTTGATTCCATTTATGAAATAAAACACATTTTCTAAAAACTCGTGTTTTTTAAGAAATCATGTAAACCTTCTAGAAGCTGTGATTTTAAAAAACTGGGGAAGTAAGCTTTTCTTATTTCAGGATGCATGCGCAAACTATAGAAATTCGTTATGATGTAGAATGTGCATACTTTGTAGATTCCATTAATGAAGTAAAACACATTTTGTAAAAACTCGTGTTTTTTACGAAATCATGTAAACCTTCTAGAAGCTGTGATTTAAAAAAACGGTGGAAGGAAGCTTTTCTTATTTCCGAACACATGCGCAAACTATAGAAAGTCGCTATGACTTAGAATGTGCATACTTTGTTGATTCCATTTATGAAATAAAACACATTTTCTAAAAACTCGTGTTTTTTAAGAAATCATGTAAACCTTCTAGAAGCTGTGATTTTAAAAAACGGGGGAAGTAAGCTTTTCTTATTTCCAGACGCATGCGCAAACTATAGAAAGTCGTTATGACATAGAATCTGCATACTTTGTTGAGTTCATTTATGAAATAAAACACATTTTCTAAAAACTCATGTTTTTTAAGAAATGATGTAAACCTTCTAGAAGCTGTGATTTTAAAAAACGGGGGAAGTAAGTTTTTTTTATTTCCGGACGCATGCGCAAACTATAGAAAGTCGTTATGACATATTATGTGCATACTTTGTTGATTCCATTCATGAAATAAAACACATTTTCTAAAAACTCGTGTTTTTTATGAAATAATGTAAACCTTCTAGAAGCTGTGATTTTAAAAAACGGTGGAAGTAAGCTTTTCTTATTTCCGGACGCATGCGCAAACTATAGAAAGTTGTTACGACATAGAATGTGCATACTTTGTAGATTCCATTTACCAAATAAAACACAATTTTTAAAAACTCGTGTTTTTTACGAAATCATGTAAACCTTCTAGAAGCTGTGATTTTAAAAAACGGTGGAAGGAAGCTTTTCTTATTTCCGAACGAATGCGCAAACTATAGAAAGTCGTTATGACGTAGAATGTGCATACTTTGTTGATTCCATTTATGAAATAAAAAACATTTTCTAAAAACTCGTGTTTTTTACGAAATCATGTAAACCTTCTAGAAGCTGTGATTTTAAAAAACGGGGGACGTAAGCTTTTCTTATTTCCGGACGAATGCACAAACTATAGAATGTCTTTATGACGTAGAATGTGCATACTTTGTTGATTCCATTTATGAAATAAAACACATTTTCTAAAATCTCGTGTTTTTCAAGAAATCATGTAAACCTTCGAGAAGCTGTGATTTTAAAAAATGGTGGAAGTAAGCTTTTCTTATTTCTGGACGCATGCGCAAACTATAGAAAGTCGTTATGACTTAGAATGTGCATACTTTGTAGATTCCATTTATGAAATAAAACACATTTTCTAAAAACTCGTGTTTTTTACGAAATCATGTAAACCTTCTAGGAGTTGTGATTTCAAAAAACGGTGGAAGTAAGCTTTTCTTATTTCCGGACGCATGCCCAACTATAGAAAGTCGTTATGACGTAGAATGTGCATAGTTTCTATATTCCATTTATGAAATAATACACATTTTCTAAAAACTCGTGTTTTTTACGAAATCATATAAAGCTTCTAGAAGCTATGATTTTAAAAAATGGTGGAAGTAAGCTTTTCTTATTTACAGACGCATGCGCAAACTATAGAAAGTCGTTATGACATAGAATGTGCATACTTTGTAGATTCAATTTCTGAAATAAAACACACTTTCTAAAAACTCTTGTTTTTTACGAAATCATGTAAAGCTTCTAGAAGCTGTGATTTTAAAAAACGGTGGAAGTAAGCTTTTCTTATTTCCAGACGCATGCGCAAACTATAGAAAGTCGTTATGACGTAGAATGTGCATAGTTTGTTGATGCCATTGATGAAATAAAACACATTTTCTAAAATCTCGTGTTTTTTAGGAAATCATGTAAACCTTCTAAAAGCTGTGATTTTAAAAAACGGGGGAAGTAGGCTTTTCTTATTTCCGGACGCATGCACAAACTATAGAAAGTCGTTATGATGTAGAATGTACATACTTTGTTGATTCCATTTATGAAATAAAACACATTCTCTAAAAACTCGTGTTTTTTACGAAATCATGTAAACCTTCTAGAAGTTGTGATTTTAAAAAATGGTGGAAGTAAGCTTTTCTTATTTCCGGACACATGCGCAACCTATAGAAAGTCGTTATGAAGTAGAATGTGACTACTTTGTTGATTCCATTTATGAAATAAAACACATTTTCTAAAAACTCGTGTTTTTCAAGAAATCTTGTAAACCTTCTAGAAGCTGTGATTTTAAAAAACAGGGGAAGTAAGCTTTTCTTATTTCCAAACGCATGCACAAACTATAGAAAGTCGTTATGACGTAGAATGTGCATACTTTTTAGATTCCATTTATGAAATAAAACACATTTTCTAAAAACTCGTGTTTTTTAAGAAATCATGTAAACCTTCTAGAAGCTGTGATTTTAGAAAACGGGGGAAGTAAGCTTTTCTTATTTCCGGACGCATGCGCAAACTATAGAAAGTCGTTATGACATAGAACGTGCATACTTTGTAGATTCCATTTATGTAATAAAACACATTTTCTAAAAACTCGTGTTTTTTACGAAATCATGTAAAGCTTCTAGAAGCTGTGATTTTCAAAAACTGTGGAAGTAAGCTTTTCTTATTTCCGGATGCATGCGCAAACTATAGAAAGTCGTTATGATGTAGAATGTGCATACTTTGTAGATTCCATTTATGAAATAAAACACATTTTCTAAAAACTCGTGTTTTTTACGAAATCATGTAAAGCTCCTAGAAGCTGTGATTTTAAAAAACGGTGGAAGTAAGCTTTTCTTATTTCCGGACGAATGCGGAAACTATAGAAAGTCGTTATGACGTAGAATGTGCATACTTTGTTGATTCCATTTATGAAATAAAACACATTTTCTAAAAACTCGTGTTTTTTACGAAATCATGTAAAGCTTCTAGAAGCTTTGATTTTGAAAAACGGTGGAAGTAAGCTTTTCTTTTTTTCGGACGAATGCACAAACTATAGAAAGTCGTTATGACTTAGAATGTGCATACTTTGTTGATTCCATTTATGAAATAAAACACATTTTCTTAAAACTCGTGTTTTTTAAGAAATCATGTAAACCTTTTATAAGCTGTGATTTTAAAAAACGGGGGAAGTAAACTTTTCTTATTTCCGAACGCATGCGCAAACTATAGAAAGTCCTTATGACGTAGAATGTGCATACTTTGTAGATTCCATTTATGAAATAAAACACATTTTCTAAAAACTCGTGTTTTTTACGAAATCATGTAAATCTTCTAGAAGCTGTGATTTTAAAAAACGGTGGAAGTAAGCTTTTCTTATTTCCCAACGCATGCACAACCTATAGAAAGTCGTTATAACGTAGAATGTGCATACTTTGTTGATTCTATTTATGAAATAAAACACATTTTCTAAAAACTCGTGTTTTTTACGAAATCATGTAAACCTTCTAGAATCTTTGATTTTAAAAAATGGGGGAGGTAAGCTTTTTTATTTCCGGACGCATGCGCAAACTATAGAAAGTCGTTATGACGTAGAATGTGCATACTTTGCAGATTCCATTTATGAAATAAAACACATTTTCTAAAAACTCGTGTTTTTTAAGAAATCATGTAAACCTTCTTGAAGCTGTGATTTTAAAAAATGGGGGAGTAAGCTTTTCTTATTTCCAAACGCATGCGCAAACTATAGAAAGTCGTTATGACGTAGAATGTGCATACGTTGTAGATTCCATTTATGAAATAAAACACATTTTCTAAAAACTCGTGTTTTTTACGAAATCATGTAAAGCATCTAGAAGCTTTGATTTTAAAAAACGATGGAAGTAAGCTTTTCTTATTTCCGGATGAATGCACAAACTATAGAAAGTCGTTATGACTTAGAATGTGCATACTTTGATGATTCCATTTATGATATAAAACACCTTTTCTAAAAACTCGTGTTTTTTACTAAATCATGTAAACCTTCTAGAATCTTTGATTTTAAAAAATGGGGGAGGTAAGCTTTTTTATTTTCGGACGCATGCGCAAACTATAGAAAGTCATTATGACGTAGAATGTACATACTTTGCAGATTCCATTTATGAAATAAAACACATTTTCTAAAAACTCGTGTTTTTTAAGAAATCATGTAAACCTTCTAGAAGCTGTGATTTTAAAAAATGGGGGAGTAAGCTTTTCTTATTTCCAGACGCATGCGCCAACTATAGAAAGTCGTTATGACGTAGAATGTGCATACGTTGTAGATTCCATTTATGAAATAAAACACATTTTCTAAAAACTCGTGTTTTTTACGAAATCATGTAAAGCTTCTAGAAGCTGTGATTTTACAAAATGGTGGAAGTAAGCTTTTCTTATTTCCGGACGCATACGCAAACTATAGAAAGTCGTTATGATGCAGAATGTGCATACTTTGTTGATTCCATTTATGAAATAAAACACATTTTCTAAAAACTCGTGGTTTTTACGAAATCATGTAAAGCTTCTAGAAGCTGTGATTTTAAAAAACGGTTGAAGTAGGCTTTTCTTATTTCCGGACACATGCGCAAACTATAGAAAGTCGTTATGACATAGAATGTACATACTTTGTTGATTCCATTTATGAAATAAAACACATTTTCTAAAAACTCGTGTTTTTTATGAAATCATGTAAACCTTCTAGAAGCTGTGATCTTAAAAAACGGTGGAAGTAAGCTTTTCTTATTTCCGGACGAATGCGCAAATTATAGAAAGTCGTTATGACATAGAATGTGCATACTTTGTAGATTCCATTTATGAAATAAAACACATTTTCCAAAAAACTCGTGTTTTTTACGAAATCATGTAAACCTTCTAGAAGTTTTGATTTTAAAAATCGGGGGAAGTAAGCTTTTCTTATTTCCGGACGCATGCGCAAACTATAGAAAGTCATTATGACGTAGAATGTACATAATTTGTTTATTCCATTTATGAAATAAAACACATTTTCTAAAAACTCATGTTTTTTACGAAATCATATAAAGCTTCTAGAAGCTGTGATTTTAGAAAACGGTGGAAGTAAGCTTTTCTTATTTCCGGACGCATGCGCAAACTATAGAAAGTCGTTATGACGTAGAATTTGCATACTTTGTAGATTCCATTTATGAAATAAAACACATTTTCTAAAAACAGTTGTTTTTTACAAAATCATGTAAAGCTTCTAGAAGCTGTGATTTTCAAAAACTGTGGAAGTAAGCTTTTCTTATTTCCGGACGCATGCGCAAACTATAGAAAGTCGTTATGACGTAGAATGTGCATACTTTGTAGATTCCATTTATTAAATAAAACACATTTTCTAAAAACTCGTGTTTTTTACGAAATCATGTAAAGCTCCTAGAAGCTGTGATTTTAAAAAACGGTGGAAGTAAGCTTTTCTTATTTCCGGACGAATGCGGAAACTATAGAAAGTCGTTATGACGTAGAATGTGCATACTTTGTTGATTCCATTTATGAAATAAAACACATTTTCTAAAAACTCGTGTTTTTTACGAAATCATGTAAAGCTTCTAGAAGCTTTGATTTTGAAAAACGGTGGAAGTAAGCTTTTATTATTTCCGGACGAATGCACAAACTATAGAATGTCGTAATGACTTAAAATGTGCATACTTTGTTGATTCCATTTATGAAATAAAACACATTTTCTTAAAACTCGTGTTTTTTAAGAAATCATGTAAACCTTCTAGAAGCTGTGATTTTAAAAAACGGGGGAAGTAAGCTTTTCTTATTTCCGAACGCATGCGCAAACTATAGAAAGTCATTATGACGTAGAATGTGCATACTTTGTAGATTCCATTTATGAAATAAAACACATTTTCTAAAAACTCGTGTTTTTTACGAAATCATGTAAACCTTCTAGAAGCTGTGATTTTAAAAAACGGTGGAAGTAAGCTTTTCTTATTTCCGGACTCATGCACGACCTATAGAAAGTCGTTATGACGTAGAATGTGCATACTTTGTTGATTCTATTTATGAAATAAAACACATTTTCTAAAAACTCGTGTTTTTTACGAAATCATGTAAACCTTCTAGAATCTTTGATTTTAAAAAATGGGGGAGCTAAGCTTTTTTATTTCCGGACGCATGCGCAAACTATAGAAAGTCGTTATGACGTAGAATGTGCATACTTTGCAGATTCCATTTATGAAATAAAACACATTTTCTAAAAACTCGTGGTTTTTAAGAAATCATGTAAACCTTCTAGAAGCTGTGATTTTAAAAAATGGGGGAGTAAGCTTTTCTTATTTCCAGACGCATGCGCAAACTATAGAAAGTCGTTATGACGTAGAATGTGCATACGTTGTAGATTCCATTGATGAAATAAAACACATTTTCTAAAAACTCTTGTTTTTTACGAAATCATGTAAAGCTTCTAGAAGCTTTGATTTTAAAAAACGGTGGAAGTAAGCTTTTCTTATTTCCGGACGAATGCACAAACTATAGAAAGTCGTTATGACTTAGAATGTGCATACTTTGATGATTCCATTTATGAAATAAAACACCTTTTCTAAAAACTCGTGTTTTTTACTAAATCATGTAAACCTTCTAGAAGCTGTGATTTTAAAAAATGGTGGAAGTAAGCTTTTTTTATTTCCGGACGCATGCGCAAACTATAGAAAGTCGTTATGATGTAGAATGTGCATAATTTGTTGATTCCATTTATGAAATAAAACACATTTTCTAAAAACTCGTGTTTTTTAGGAAATCATGTAAACCTTCTAGAAGCTGTGATTTTGAAAAACGGGGGAAGTAAGCTTTTCTTATTTCCAGACGCATGCACAAACTATAGAAAGTCGTTATGACGTAGAATGTGCATACTTTTTTGATTCCATTTATGAAATAAAACACATTTTCTAAAAACTTGTGTTTTTTACGAAATCATGTAAAGCTTCTAGAAGCTGTGATTTTCAAAAACTGTGGAAGTAAGCTTTTCTTATTTCCAAACGCATGCGCAAACTATATAAAGTCGCTATGACTTAGAATGTGCATACTTTGATGATTCCATTTATGAAATAAAACACCTTTTCTAAAAACTCGTGTTTTTTACGAAATCATGTAAAGCTTCTAGAATCCGTGATTTTAGAAAACGGTGGAAGTAAGCTTTTCTTATTTCCGAACGCACGCGCAAAATATAGAAAGTCGTTATGAAGTAGAATGTGCATACTTTGTTGCTTCCATTTATGAAATAAAACACATTTTCTAAAAACTCGTGTTTTTTAAGAAATCATGTAAACCTTCGAGAAGCCGTGATTTTAAAAAATGGTGGAAGTAAGCTTTTCTTATTTCCGGACGCATGCACAAACTATAGAAAGTCGTTATGACGTAGAATGTGCATACTTTGTTGATTCCATTTATGAAATAAAACACATTTTCTAAAAACTCGTGTTTTTTACGAAATCATGTAAACCTTCTAGAATCCGTGATTTTAAAAAACGGTGGAAGTAAGCTTTTCTTTTTTTCGGACGAATGCACAAACTATAGAAAGTCGTTATGACTTAGAATGTGCATACTTTGTTGATTCCATTTATGAAATAAAACACATTTTCTTAAAACTCGTGTTTTTTAAGAAATCATGTAAACCTTTTATAAGCTGTGATTTTAAAAAACGGGGGAAGTAAACTTTTCTTATTTCCGAACGCATGCGCAAACTATAGAAAGTCCTTATGACGTAGAATGTGCATACTTTGTAGATTCCATTTATGAAATAAAACACATTTTCTAAAAACTCGTGTTTTTTACGAAATCATGTAAATCTTCTAGAAGCTGTGATTTTAAAAAACGGTGGAAGTAAGCTTTTCTTATTTCCCAACGCATGCACAACCTATAGAAAGTCGTTATAACGTAGAATGTGCATACTTTGTTGATTCTATTTATGAAATAAAACACATTTTCTAAAAACTCGTGTTTTTTACGAAATCATGTAAACCTTCTAGAATCTTTGATTTTAAAAAATGGGGGAGGTAAGCTTTTTTATTTCCGGACGCATGCGCAAACTATAGAAAGTCGTTATGACGTAGAATGTGCATACTTTGCAGATTCCATTTATGAAATAAAACACATTTTCTAAAAACTCGTGTTTTTTAAGAAATCATGTAAACCTTCTTGAAGCTGTGATTTTAAAAAATGGGGGAGTAAGCTTTTCTTATTTCCAAACGCATGCGCAAACTATAGAAAGTCGTTATGACGTAGAATGTGCATACGTTGTAGATTCCATTTATGAAATAAAACACATTTTCTAAAAACTCGTGTTTTTTACGAAATCATGTAAAGCATCTAGAAGCTTTGATTTTAAAAAACGATGGAAGTAAGCTTTTCTTATTTCCGGATGAATGCACAAACTATAGAAAGTCGTTATGACTTAGAATGTGCATACTTTGATGATTCCATTTATGATATAAAACACCTTTTCTAAAAACTCGTGTTTTTTACTAAATCATGTAAACCTTCTAGAATCTTTGATTTTAAAAAATGGGGGAGGTAAGCTTTTTTATTTTCGGACGCATGCGCAAACTATAGAAAGTCATTATGACGTAGAATGTACATACTTTGCAGATTCCATTTATGAAATAAAACACATTTTCTAAAAACTCGTGTTTTTTAAGAAATCATGTAAACCTTCTAGAAGCTGTGATTTTAAAAAATGGGGGAGTAAGCTTTTCTTATTTCCAGACGCATGCGCCAACTATAGAAAGTCGTTATGACGTAGAATGTGCATACGTTGTAGATTCCATTTATGAAATAAAACACATTTTCTAAAAACTCGTGTTTTTTACGAAATCATGTAAAGCTTCTAGAAGCTGTGATTTTACAAAATGGTGGAAGTAAGCTTTTCTTATTTCCGGACGCATACGCAAACTATAGAAAGTCGTTATGATGCAGAATGTGCATACTTTGTTGATTCCATTTATGAAATAAAACACATTTTCTAAAAACTCGTGGTTTTTACGAAATCATGTAAAGCTTCTAGAAGCTGTGATTTTAAAAAACGGTTGAAGTAGGCTTTTCTTATTTCCGGACGCATGCGCAAACTATAGAAAGTCGTTATGACATAGAATGTACATACTTTGTTGATTCCATTTATGAAATAAAACACATTTTCTAAAAACTCGTGTTTTTTATGAAATCATGTAAACCTTCTAGAAGCTGTGATCTTAAAAAACGGTGGAAGTAAGCTTTTCTTATTTCCGGACGAATGCGCAAATTATAGAAAGTCGTTATGACATAGAATGTGCATACTTTGTAGATTCCATTTATGAAATAAAACACATTTTCCAAAAAACTCGTGTTTTTTACGAAATCATGTAAACCTTCTAGAAGTTTTGATTTTAAAAATCGGGGGAAGTAAGCTTTTCTTATTTCCGGACGCATGCGCAAACTATAGAAAGTCATTATGACGTAGAATGTACATAATTTGTTTATTCCATTTATGAAATAAAACACATTTTCTAAAAACTCATGTT
The DNA here is from genome assembly GCA_027924585.1 of Larix kaempferi. NCBI lineage: Eukaryota > Viridiplantae > Streptophyta > Pinopsida > Pinales > Pinaceae > Larix > Larix kaempferi. Next base: position 42,286,977 of record BSBM01000217.1, read on the forward strand.
TTTTACGAAATCATATAAAGCTTCTAGAAGCTGTGATTTTAGAAAACGGTGGAAGTAAGCTTTTCTTATTTCCGGACGCATGCGCAAACTATAGAAAGTCGTTATGACGTAGAATTTGCATACTTTGTAGATTCCATTTATGAAATAAAACACATTTTCTAAAAACAGTTGTTTTTTACAAAATCATGTAAAGCTTCTAGAAGCTGTGATTTTCAAAAACTGTGGAAGTAAGCTTTTCTTATTTCCGGACGCATGCGCAAACTATAGAAAGTCGTTATGACGTAGAATGTGCATACTTTGTAGATTCCATTTATTAAATAAAACACATTTTCTAAAAACTCGTGTTTTTTACGAAATCATGTAAAGCTCCTAGAAGCTGTGATTTTAAAAAACGGTGGAAGTAAGCTTTTCTTATTTCCGGACGAATGCGGAAACTATAGAAAGTCGTTATGACGTAGAATGTGCATACTTTGTTGATTCCATTTATGAAATAAAACACATTTTCTAAAAACTCGTGTTTTTTACGAAATCATGTAAAGCTTCTAGAAGCTTTGATTTTGAAAAACGGTGGAAGTAAGCTTTTATTATTTCCGGACGAATGCACAAACTATAGAATGTCGTAATGACTTAAAATGTGCATACTTTGTTGATTCCATTTATGAAATAAAACACATTTTCTTAAAACTCGTGTTTTTTAAGAAATCATGTAAACCTTCTAGAAGCTGTGATTTTAAAAAACGGGGGAAGTAAGCTTTTCTTATTTCCGAACGCATGCGCAAACTATAGAAAGTCATTATGACGTAGAATGTGCATACTTTGTAGATTCCATTTATGAAATAAAACACATTTTCTAAAAACTCGTGTTTTTTACGAAATCATGTAAACCTTCTAGAAGCTGTGATTTTAAAAAACGGTGGAAGTAAGCTTTTCTTATTTCCGGACGCATGCACGACCTATAGAAAGTCGTTATGACGTAGAATGTGCATACTTTGTTGATTCTATTTATGAAATAAAACACATTTTCTAAAAACTCGTGTTTTTTACGAAATCATGTAAACCTTCTAGAATCTTTGATTTTAAAAAATGGGGGAGCTAAGCTTTTTTATTTCCGGACGCATGCGCAAACTATAGAAAGTCGTTATGACGTAGAATGTGCATACTTTGCAGATTCCATTTATGAAATAAAACACATTTTCTAAAAACTCGTGGTTTTTAAGAAATCATGTAAACCTTCTAGAAGCTGTGATTTTAAAAAATGGGGGAGTAAGCTTTTCTTATTTCCAGACGCATGCGCAAACTATAGAAAGTCGTTATGACGTAGAATGTGCATACGTTGTAGATTCCATTGATGAAATAAAACACATTTTCTAAAAACTCTTGTTTTTTACGAAATCATGTAAAGCTTCTAGAAGCTTTGATTTTAAAAAACGGTGGAAGTAAGCTTTTCTTATTTCCGGACGAATGCACAAACTATAGAAAGTCGTTATGACTTAGAATGTGCATACTTTGATGATTCCATTTATGAAATAAAACACCTTTTCTAAAAACTCGTGTTTTTTACTAAATCATGTAAACCTTCTAGAAGCTGTGATTTTAAAAAATGGTGGAAGTAAGCTTTTTTTATTTCCGGACGCATGCGCAAATTATAGAAAGTCGTTATGATGTAGAATGTGCATAATTTGTTGATTCCATTTATGAAATAAAACACATTTTCTAAAAACTCGTGTTTTTTAGGAAATCATGTAAACCTTCTAGAAGCTGTGATTTTGAAAAACGGGGGAAGTAAGCTTTTCTTATTTCCAGACGCATGCACAAACTATAGAAAGTCGTTATGACGTAGAATGTGCATACTTTTTTGATTCCATTTATGAAATAAAACACATTTTCTAAAAACTTGTGTTTTTTACGAAATCATGTAAAGCTTCTAGAAGCTGTGATTTTCAAAAACTGTGGAAGTAAGCTTTTCTTATTTCCAAACGCATGCGCAAACTATATAAAGTCGCTATGACTTAGAATGTGCATACTTTGATGATTCCATTTATGAAATAAAACACCTTTTCTAAAAACTCGTGTTTTTTACGAAATCATGTAAAGCTTCTAGAATCCGTGATTTTAGAAAACGGTGGAAGTAAGCTTTTCTTATTTCCGAACGCACGCGCAAAATATAGAAAGTCGTTATGAAGTAGAATGTGCATACTTTGTTGCTTCCATTTATGAAATAAAACACATTTTCTAAAAACTCGTGTTTTTTAAGAAATCATGTAAACCTTCGAGAAGCCGTGATTTTAAAAAATGGTGGAAGTAAGCTTTTCTTATTTCCGGACGCATGCACAAACTATAGAAATTCGTTATGACGTAGAATGTGCATACTTTGTTGATTCCATTTATGAAATAAAACACATTTTCTAAAAACTCGTGTTTTTTACGAAATCATGTAAACCTTCTAGAATCCGTGATTTTAAAAAACGGGGGAAGTAAGCTTTTCTTATTTCCGGACGCATCCGCAAACTATAGAAAGTCGTTATGACGTAGAATGTGGATACTTTGTAGATTCCATTTATGAAATAAAACACATTTTCTAAAAACTTGTGTTTTTTAAGAAATCATGTAAACCTTCTAGAACTTGTGATTTTAAAAAACGGCGGAAGTAAGCTTTTCTTATTTTCGGACGAATGCGCAAACTATAGAAAGTTGTTATGATGTATAATGTGCATACTTTGTTGATTCCATTTATGAAATAAAACACATTTTCTAAAAACTCGTGTTTTTTAAGAAATCGTGTAAACCTTCTAGAAGCTGTGATTTTAAAAAACGGTGGAAGTAAGCTTTTCTTATTTCCAAACGCATGCGCAAACGATAGAAAGTCGTTATGACATAGAATGTGCATACTTTGTTGATTCCATTTATGAAATAAAACACATTTTCTAAAAACTCGTGTTTTTTAAGAAATCATGTAAACCTTCTAGAAGTTGTGATTTTAAAAAACGGGGGAAGTAAGCTTTTCTTATTTCCAAACGCATGCGCAAACTATAGAAAGTCGTTATGACTTAGAATGTGCATACTTTGTTGATTCCATTTATGAAATAAAACACATTTTCTAAAAACTCGTGTTTTTCAAGAAATCATGTAAACCTTCTAGAAGCTTTGATTTTAAAAAACGGTGGAAGTAAGCTTTTCTTATTTCCGGACGAATGCACAAACTATAGAAAGTCGTTATGACTTAGAATGTGCATACTTTATTGATTCCATTTATGAAATAAAACACCTTTTTCTAAAAACTCGTGTTTTTTACGAAATCATGTAAGCCTTCTAGAAGCTGTGATTTTAAAAAACGGTGGAAGTAAGCTTTTCTTATTTCCGGACGCATGCGCAAACTATAGAAAGTCGTTATGATGTAGAATGTGCATACTTTGTAGTTTCCATTGTAGAAATAAAACACATTTTCTACAAACTCGTGTTTTTTACGAAATCATGTAAACCTTCTAGAAGCTGTGATTTTAAAAAACGGGGGAAGTAAGCTTTTCTTATTTCCAAACGCATGCGCAAACTATAGAAAGTCGTTATGACGTAGATTGTGCATACTTTGTAGATTCCATTTATGAAATAAAACACATTTTCTAAAAACTAGTGTTTTTTAAGAAATCATGTAAACCTTCTAGAAGCTGTGATTTTAAAAAACGGGGGAAGTAAGCTTTTCTTATTTCTGGACGCATGCACAAACTATAGAAATTCGTTATGACGTAGAATGTGCATACTTTGTAGATTCCATTTATGAAATAAAACACATTTTCTAAAAACTCATGTTTTTTACGAAATCATGTAAACCTTCTAGAAGCTGTGATTTTAAAAAACGGTGGAAATAAGCTTTTCTTATTTTCGGACGCATGCGCAAAATATAGAAATTCGTTATGACGTAGAATGTGCATACTTTGTAGAATCCATTTATGAAATAAAACACATTTTCTAAAAACTCGTGTTTTTTTCGAAATCATGTAAAGCTTCTAGAAGCTGTGATTTTAAAAAACGTTGGAAGTAAGCTTTTCTTATTTCCAGACGCATGCGCAAACTATCGAAAGTCGTTATGACGTAGAATGTGCATACTTTGTAGATTCCATTTATTAAATAAAACACATTTTCTAAAAACTCGTGTTTTTTACGAAATCATGTAAAGCTTCTAGAAGCTGTGATTTTAAAAAACGGTGGAAGTAAGCTTTTCTTATTTCCAGACGCATGCGGAAACTATAGAAAGTCGTTATGACATAGAATGTGCATACTTTGTAGATTCCATTTATGAAATAAAACACATTTTCTAAAAACTCTTGCTTTTTACGAAATCATGTAAAGCTTCTAGAAGCTGTTATTTTAAAAAACGGTGGAAGTAAGGTTTTCTTATTACCGGATGCATGCGCAAACTATAGAAAGTCGTTATGATGTAGAATGTGCATACTTTGTTGATTCTATTTATGAAATAAAACACATTTTCTAAAAACTCGTGTTTTTTACGAAATCATGTAAACCTTCTAGAATCTGTGATTTTAAAAAATGGGGGAGGTAAGCTTTTGCTATTTCCGGACGTATGCGCAAACTATAGAAAGTCGTTACGACGTAGAATGTGCATACTTTGTAGATTCCATTTATGATATAAAACACATTTTCCAAAAACTCGTGTTTTTTACGAAATCATGTAAACCTTCTAGAAGCTTTGATTTTAAAAAACGGTGGAAGTAAGCTTTTCTTAGTTTCGGACGCATGCGCAAACTATAGAAAGTCGTTATGACTTAAAATGTGCATACTTTGTAGATTCCATTTATGAAATAAAACACATTTTCTAAAAACTCGTGTTTTTTAAGAAATCGTGTAAACTTTCTAGAAGCTGTGATTTTAAAAAACGGTGGAAGTAAGCTTTTCTTATTTCCAAACGCATGCGCAAACGATAGAAAGTCGTTATGACATAGAATGTGCATACTTTGTTGATTCCATTTATGAAATAAAACACATTTTCTAAAAACTCGTGTTTTTTAAGAAATCATGTAAACCTTCTAGAAGTTGTGATTTTAAAAAACGGGGGAAGTAAGCTTTTCTTATTTCCAAACGCATGCGCAAACTATAGAAAGTCGTTATGACTTAGAATGTGCATACTTTGTTGATTCCATTTATGAAATAAAACACATTTTCTAAAAACTCGTGTTTTTCAAGAAATCATGTAAACCTTCTAGAAGCTTTGATTTTAAAAAACGATGGAAGTAAGCTTTTCTTATTTCCGGACGAATGCACAAACTATAGAAAGTCGTTATGACTTAGAATGTGCATACTTTATTGATTACATTTATGAAATAAAACACCTTTTTCTAAAAACTCGTGTTTTTTACGAAATCATGTAAAGCTTCTAGAAGCTTTGATTTTAAAAAACGGTGGAAGTAAGCTTTTCTTATTTCCGGACGAATGCACAAACTATAGAAAGTCGTTATGACTTAGAATGTGCATACTTTGATGATTCCATTTATGAAATAAAACACCTTTTCTAAAAACTCGTGTTTTTTACTAAATCATGTAAACCTTCTAGAAGCTGTGATTTTAAAAAATGGTGGAAGTAAGCTTTTTTTATTTCCGGACGCATGCGCAAACTATAGAAAGTCGTTATGATGTAGAATGTGCATAATTTGTTGATTCCATTTATGAAATAAAACACATTTTCTAAAAACTCGTGTTTTTTAGGAAATCATGTAAACCTTCTAGAAGCTGTGATTTTGAAAAACGGGGGAAGTAAGCTTTTCTTATTTCCAGACGCATGCACAAACTATAGAAAGTCGTTATGACGTAGAATGTGCATACTTTTTTGATTTCATTTATGAAATAAAACACATTTTCTAAAAACTTGTGTTTTTTACGAAATCATGTAAAGCTTCTAGAAGCTGTGATTTTCAAAAACTGTGGAAGTAAGCTTTTCTTATTTCCAAACGCATGCGCAAACTATATAAAGTCGCTATGACTTAGAATGTGCATACTTTGATGATTCCATTTATGAAATAAAACACATTTTCTAAAAACTCGTGTTTTTTACGAAATCATGTAAACCTTCTAGAAGCTGTGATTTTAAAAAACGGGGGAAGTAAGCTTTTCTTATTTCCAAACACATGCGCAAACTATAGAAAGTCGTTATGACGTAGATTGTGCATACTTTGTAGATTCCATTTATGAAATAAAACACATTTTCTAAAAACTCGTGTTTTTTACGAAATCATGTAAACCTTCTAGAAGCTGTGATTTTAAAAAACAGTGGAAGTAAGCTTTTCTTATTTCCGGACGCATGCGCAAACTATAGAAAGTCGTTATGACGTAGAATGTGCATACTTTGTAGTTTCCATTGTAGAAATAAAACACATTTTCTAAAAACTCTTGTTTTTTACGAAATCATGTAAACCTTCTAGAAGCTGTGATTTTAAAAAATGGTGGAAGTAAGCTTTTATTATTTCCGGACGCATGCGCAAACTCTAGAAAGTCGTTATGACGTAGAATGTGCATACTTTGTTGATTCCATTTATGAAATAAAACACATTTTCTAAAAACTCGTGTTTTTTAAGAAGTCATGTAAACCTTCTAGAAGCTCTGATTTTAAAAAATGGTGGAAGTAAGCTTTTCTTATTTCCGGACGCATGCACAAACTATAGAAAGTCATTATGACGTAGAATGTGCATACTTTGTTGATTCCATTTATGAAATAAAACACATTTTCTAAAAACTCGTGTTTTTTAAGAAATCATGTAAACCTTCTAGAAGCTGTGATTTTAAAAAACGGGGGAAGTAAGCTTTTCTTATTTTCGGACGCAAGCGCAAATTATAGAAAGTCGTTATGACGTAGAAAGTACATACTTTGTTGATTTCATTTATGAAATAAAATACATTTTCTAAAAACTCGTGTTTTTTAAGAAATCATGTAAACCTTCTAGAAGCTGTGATTTTAAAAAACGGGGGAAGTAAGCTTTTCTTATTTCCAAACGCATGCGCAAAATATAGAAAGTCGTTATGACGTAGAATATGCATACTTTGTTGATTCCATTTATGAAATAAAACACATTTTCTAAAAACTAGTATTTTTTAAGAAATCATGTAAACCTTCTAGAAGCTGTGATTTTAAAAAACGGGGGAAGTAAGCTTTTCTTATTTCCGGACGCATGCAAAAACTATAGAAAGTCGTTATGACGTAGAATGTGCATACTTTGTAGATTCCATTTATGAAATAAAACACATTTTCTAAAAACTAGTGTTTTTTAAGAAATAATGTAAACCTTCTAGAAGCTGTGATTTTAAAAAACGGGGGAAGTAAGCTTTTCTTATTTCTGGACGCATGCACAAACTATAGAAATTCGTTATGACGTAGAATGTGCATACTTTGTAGATTCCATTTATGAAATAAAACACATTTTCTAAAAACTCATGTTTTTTACGAAATCATGTAAACCTTCTAGAAGCTGTGATTTTAAAAAACGGTGGAAATAAGCTTTTCTTATTTTCGGACGCATGCGCAAAATATAGAAATTCGTTATGACGTAGAATGTGCATACTTTGTAGAATCCATTTATGAAATAAAACACATTTTCTAAAAACTCGTGTTTTTTTCGAAATCATGTAAAGCTTCTAGAAGCTGTGATTTTAAAAAACGGTGGAAGTAAGCTTTTCTTATTTCCAGACGCATGCGCAAACTATAGAAAGTCGTTATGACGTAGAATGTGCATACTTTGTAGATTCCATTTATTAAATAAAACACATTTTCTAAAAACTCGTGTTTTTTACGAAATCATGTAAAGCTTCTAGAAGCTGTGATTTTAAAAAACGGTGGAAGTAAGCTTTTCTTATTTCCAGACGCATGCGGAAACTATAGAAAGTCGTTATGACATAGAATGTGCATACTTTGTAGATTCCATTTATGAAATAAAACACATTTTCTAAAAACTCTTGTTTTTTACGAAATCATGTAAAGCTTCTAGAAGCTGTTATTTTAAAAAACGGTGGAAGTAAGGTTTTCTTATTACCGGATGCATGCGCAAACTATAGAAAGTCGTTATGATGTAGAATGTGCATACTTTGTTGATTCTATTTATGAAATAAAACACATTTTCTAAAAACTCGTGTTTTTTACGAAATCATGTAAACCTTCTAGAATCTGTGATTTTAAAAAACGGGGGAGGTAAGCTTTTGCTATTTCCGGACGTATGCGCAAACTATAGAAAGTCGTTACGACGTAGAATGTGCATACTTTGTAGATTCCATTTATGATATAAAACACATTTTCCAAAAACTCGTGTTTTTTACGAAATCATGTAAACCTTCTAGAAGCTTTGATTTTAAAAAACGGTGGAAGTAAGCTTTTCTTAGTTTCGGACGCATGCGCAAACTATAGAAAGTCGTTATGACTTAAAATGTGCATACTTTGTAGATTCCATTTATGAAATAAAACACATTTTCTAAAAACTCGTGTTTTTTACGAAATCATGTAAACCTTCTAGAAGCTGTGATTTTAAAAAATGGTGGAAGTAAGATTTTCTTATTTCCAGACGCATGTGCAACCTATAGAAAGTCGTTATGATCTAGAATGTGCATACTTTGTTGATTCCATTTATGAAATAAAACACATTTTCTAAAAACTCGTGTTTTTCAAGAAATCATGTAAACCTTCTAGAAGATGTGATTTTAATAAACGGGGGAAGTAAGCATTTCTTATTTCGAAACGCATGCGCAAACTATAGAAATTCGTTATGACGTAGAATGTGCATACTTTGTAGATTCCATTTATGAAATAAAACACATTTTCTAAAAACTCGTGTTTTTTAAGAAATCATGTAAACCTTCTAGAAGCTGTGATTTTAAAAAATGGGGGAAGTAAGCTTTTCTTATTTCCGGACGCATGCGCAAACTATTGAAAGTCATTATAACGTAGAATGTGCATACTTTGTAGATTCCATTTATGAAATAAAACACATTTTTCAAAAACTCGTGTTTTTTACGAAATCATGTAAACCTTCTAGAAGCTGTGATTTTAAAAAACGGTGGAAGTAAGCTTTTCTTATTTCCGGACGAATCCGCAAACTGTAGAAACTCGTTGTGACGTAGAATGTGCATACTTTGTTGATTCCATTTTTGAAATAAAACACATTTTTTAAAAACTCATGTTTTTTACGAAATCATGTAAACCTTCTAGAAGATGTGATTTTAAAAAACGGAGGAAGTAAGCTTTTCTTATTTCCGGACGCATGCGCAAACTATTGAAAGTCATTATAATGTAGAATGTGCATACTTTGTAGGTTCCATTTATGAAATAAAACACATTTTCTAAAAACTCATGTTTTTTACGAAATCATGTAAACCTTCTAGAAGCTGTGATTTTAAAAAACGGTGGAAGTAGGCTTTTCTTATTTCCGGACGAATGCGCAAACTGTAGAAAGTCGTTATGACGTAGAATGTGCATACTTTGTTGATTCCATTTATGAAATAAAACACATTTTCTAAAAACTCATGTTTTTTACGAAATAATGTAAACCTTCTAGAAGATGTGATTTTAAAAAACGATGGAAGTAAGCTTTTCTTATTTCCGGACGCAAGCGCAAACTATAGAAAGTCGTTATGACGTAGAATGTACATACTTTGTTGATTCCATTGATGAAATAAAACACATTTTCTAAAAACTCGTGTTTTTTAAGAAATCATGTAAACCTTCTAGAACCTGTGATTTTAAAAAACGGGGGAAGTAAGCTTTTCTTACTTCCAAACACATGCGCAAAATATAGAAAGTCGTTATGACGTAGAATGTGCATACTTTGTTGATTCCATTTATGAAATAAAACACATTTTCTAAAAACTCGTGTTTTTTACGAAATCATGTAAACCTTCTAGATTCCGTGATTTTAAAAAATCGTGGAAGCAAGATTTTCTTATTTCCGGACGCATGTGAAAACTATAGAAAGTCGTTATGACGTAGAATGTGCATACTTTGTTGATTCCATTTCTGAAATAAAACACATTTTTTAAAAACTCGTGTTTTTTAAGAAATCGTATAAACCTTCTAGAAGCTGTGATTTTAAAAAACCGGTGAAGTAAGATTTTCTTATTTCCAAACGCATGTGCAAACTATAGAAAGTCGTTATGACGTAGAATGTGCGTACTTTGTAGATTCCATTTATGAAATAAAACACATTTTCTGAAAAATCGTGTGTTTTACGAAATCATGTAAACCTTCTAGAATTCGTGATTTTAAAAAATCGTGGAAGTAAGCTTTTCTTATTTCCGGACGCATGTGCAAAGTATAGAAAGTCGTTATGACCTAGAATGTGCATACTTTGTTGATTCCATTTATGAAATAAAACACATTTTCTAAGAACTCGTGTTTTTTAAGAAATCATGTAAACCTTCTAGAATCCGTGATTTTAAAAAACGGGGGAAGTAAGCTTTTCTTATTTCCAGATGCATGCGCAAACTATAGAAAGTCGTTATGACGAAGAATGTGCGTACTTTGTAGATTCCATTTATGAAATAGAACACATTTTCTAAAAACTCGTGTTTTTTACGAAATCATGTAAACATTCTAGAAGCTGTGATTTTAAAAAACTGTTAAAGTAAGCTTTTCTTATTTCCGGTCGAATACACAAACTATAGAAAGTCGTTATGACGTAGAATGTGCATACTTTGTTGATTCCATTTATGAAATACAACACATTTTCTAAAAACTCGTGTTTTTTAAGAAATGATGTAAACATTCTAGAAGCTGTGATTTTAAAAAACGGGGGAAGTAAGCTTTTCTTATTTCCAAACGCATGCAAAAACTATAGAAAGTTGCTATGACATAGAATGTGCATACTTTGTAGATTCCATTGATGAAATAAAACACATTTTCTAAAAACTCGTGTTTTTTCCGAAATCATGTAAACATTCTAGAAGCTGTGATTTTAAAAAACTGTGGAAGTAAGCTTTTTTTTATTTCCGGTCGAATACGCAAACTATAGAAAGTCGTTATGACATAGAATGTGCATACTTTGTTGATTCCATTTATGAAATAAAACACATTTTCTAAAAACTCGTGTTTTTTACGAAATCATGTAAACCTTCTAGAAGCTGTGATTTTAAAAAACGGGGGAAGTAAGCTTTTCTTATTTCCGGACGCATGCGCAAACTATAGAAAGTCATTATGACGTAGAATGTGGATACTTTGTTGATTCCATTGATGAAATAAAACACATTTTCTAAAAACTCTTGTTTTTTAAGAAACCATGTATACCTTCTAGAAGCTGTCATTTTAAAAAACGGGGAAGTATGCTTTTCTTATTTCCGGACGCATGCGCAAACTATAGAAAGTCCTTATGACGTAGAATGTGCATACTTTGTTGATTCCATTTATGAAATAAAACACATTTTCTAAAAACTCGTGTTTTTTAAGAAACCATGTAAACCTTCTAGAAGCTGTCATTTTAAAAAACGGGGGAAGTAAGTTTTTCTTATTTCTGGACGCATACGCAAAGTATAGAAAGTCGTTATGACGTAGAATGTGCATACTTTGTAGATTCCATTTATGAAATAAAACACATTTTCTAAAAACTCGTGTTTTTTACGAAATCATGTAAACCTTCTAGAAGCTGTGATTTTAAAAAACAGTGGAAGTAAGCTTTTCTTATTTTCGAACGCATGCGCAAACTATAGAAATTCGTTATGACGTAGAATGTGCATACTTTGTATATTCCATTTATGAAATAAAACACATTTTCTAAAAACTAGTGTTTTTTAAGAAATCATGTAAACCTTCTAGAAGCTGTGATTTTAAAAAACGGGGGAAGTAAGCTTATCTTATTTCCAAACGCATGCGAAAACTATAGAAAGTCGTTATGACGTAGAATGTGCATACTTTGTTGATTCCATTTATGAAATAAAACACATTTTCTAAAAACTCGTGTTTTTTAAGAAATGATGTAAACCTTCTAGAAGCTGTGATTTTAAAAAACGGGGGAAGTAAGCTTTTCTTATTTCCAAACGCTTGCGAAAACTATAGAAAGTCGTTATGACGTAGAATATGCATACTTTGTAGATTCCATTGATGAAATAAAACACATTTTCTAAAAACTCGTGTTTTTTCCGAAATCATGTAAACATTCTAGAAGCTGTGATTTTAAAAAACTGTGGAAGTAAGCTTTTCTTATTTCCGGTCGAATACGCAAACTATAGAAAGTCGTTATGACGTAGAATGTGCATACTTTGTTGATTCCATTTATGAAATAAAACACATTTTCTAAAAACTCGTGTTTTTTAAGAAATCATGTAAACCTTCTAGAAGCTGTGATTTTAAAAAACGGGGGATGTAAGCTTTTCTTATTTCCAAACGCATGCAGAAACTATAGAAAGTCGTTATGACGTAGAATGTGCATACTTTGATTATTCCATTTATGAAATAAAACACATTTTCTAAAAACTCGTGTTTTTTAAGAAATCCAGTAAACCTTCTAGAAGCAGTGATTTTAAAAAACGGGGGAAGTAAGCTTTTCTTATTTCCGGACGCATGCGCAAACTATAGAAAGTCGTTATGACGTAGAATGTGCATACTTTGTTGATTCCATTTATGAAATAAAACACATTTTCTAAAAACTCGTGTTTTTTAAGAAATCATGTAAACCTTCTAGAAGCTGTGATTTTAAAAAACGGGGTGAGTAAGCTTTTCTTATTTCTAAACGCATGCGCAAACTAGAGAAAGTCGTTATGACATAGAATGTGCATACTTTGTTGATTCCATTTCTGAAATAAAACACATTTTCTAAAAACTCGAGTTTTTTAAGAAATCGTGTAAAACTTCTAGAAGCTGTGATTTTTAAAAACGGTGGAAGTAAGCTTTTCTTATTTCCGGACGCATGTGCAAACTATGGAAAGTCGTTATGACATAGAATGTGCATACTTTGTTGATTCCATTTATGAAATAAAACACATTTTCTAAAAACTCGTGTTTTTTAAGAAATCATGTAAACCTTCTAGAAGCTGTGATTTTAAAAAATGGTGGAAGTAAGCTTTTCTTATTTTCGGACGCATGCGCAAACTATAGAAAGTCGTTATAATGTAGAATGTGCATACTTTGTTGATTCCATTTATGAAATAAAACACATTTTCTAAAAATTCGTGTTTTTTAAGAAATCATGTAAACCTTCTAGAAGCTGTGATTTTAAAAAACGGGGGAAGTAAGCTTTTCTTATTTCCGAACGCATGCGCAAACCATAGAAAGTCGTTATGACGTAGAATGTGCATACTTTGTCTATTCCATTTATGAAATAAAACACATTTTCTAAAAACTCGTGTTTTTTAAGAAATCATGTAAACCTTCTAGAAGCTGTGATTTTAAAAAACGGGGGAAGCAAGCTTTTCTTATTTCCAAATGCATGCGAAAACTATAGAAAGTCGTTGTGACGTAGAATGTGCATACTTTGTTGATTGCATTTATGAAATAAAACACATTTTCTAAAAACTCGTGTTTTTTAAGAAATCATGTAAACCTTCTAGAAGCCGTGATTTTAAAAAACGGGGGAAGTAAGCTTTTCTTATTTCCAAACGCATGCGCAAACTATAGAAAGTCGTTATGACGTAGAATGTGCATACTTTGTAGATTCCATTTACTAAATAAAACACATTTTCTAAAAACTCGTGTTTTTTACGAAATCATGTAAACCTTCTAGAAGCTGTGATTTTAAAAAACAGTGGAAGTAAGGTTTTCTTATTTCCGGATGCTTGCGCAAACTATAGAAAGTCCTTATGACGTAGAATGTGCATACTTTGTTGATTCCATTTATGAAATAAAACACATTTTCTAAAAACTCGTGTTTTTAACAAATCATGTAAACCTTCTAGAAGCTGTGATTTTAAAAAATGGGGGAAGCAAGCTTTTCTTATTTCCAAACGCATGTGCAAACTATAAAAAGTCGTTACGAAGTAGAATGTGCATACTTTGTTGATTCCATTTATGAAATAAAACACATTTTCTAAAAACTCGTGTTTTTTAAGAAATCATGTGAACCTTCTAGAAGCTGTGATTTTAAAAAACGGGCGAAGTAAGCTTTTCTTATTTCCGGACGCATGCGCAAACTATAGAAATTCGTTATGACATAGAATCTGCATACTTTGTAGATTCCATTTATGAAATAAAACACATTTTCTAAAAACTCGTGTTTTTTACGAAATCATATAAACCTTTTAGAATCCGTGATTTTAAAAAACGGGGGAAGTAAGCTTTTCTTATTTCCGGATGCATGTGCAAACTATAGAAAGTCGTTATGATGTAGACTGTGCATACTTTGTTGATTCCATTTATTAGATAAAACATATTTTCTAAAAACTCGTGTTTTTTAAGAAATCATGTAAACCTTCTAGAAGCTGTGATTTTAAAAAACGGGGGAAGTAAGCTTTATTTATTTCCAAACGCATGCGCAAACTATAGAAAGTCGTTATGACGTAGAATGTGCATAGTTTGTTGATTCCATTTATGAAATAAAACACATTTTCTAAAAACTCGTGTTTTTTAAGAAATCATGTAAACCTTCTAGAAGCTGTGATTTTAAAAAATGGGGGAAGTAAGCTTTTCTTATTTCCGGACGCATGCGCAAACTATAGAAAGTCGTTATGACGTAGAATGTGCATACTTTGTTCATTCCATTTATGAAATAAAACACATTTTACAAAAACTCGTGTTTCTTACGAAATCATGTAAACCTTCTAGAATCCGTGATTTTAAAAAATCGTGGAACTAAGCTTTTCTTATTTCCGGACGCATGTGCAACCTATAGAAAGTCATTATGACGTAGAATGTGTTGATGTATATGTAACTTCGGAATGTATTTCACATATATGTATATTGTATTCCTATAGAGATGGTATTATTCCTCTATAAGGAAGTGTCGTCATTTATATTGTAAGTGTCGTAACTTATACTTGATGGGTTATTAGACCACCTTATTTGGGGTCGGCCCTGTATAAGTCATGTGAGTCAAAGGGTTATTAGACCACCCTATTGGGGGTCGGCCATGTGGGTCAAAGGGTTATTAGACCACCCTATTGGGGGTCGGCCCACTCAGCATTATGTTATGTGGTAAAGTTCGAGCCTACATGAGTTATGTAAAAAGGCAAGTCAAGTCAAGTATAAATAGAGTGCGGGAGGCACTCTATTTGCTCACTCACTTCTCACACATGCTCTCAAGGAGGAGAGGCGCACTTATGGAGGAGGAGGATTGCTGCTAGGTTATGGCTATCTCTCTTGGTTGGTTGTATCATTGCTCTATCTATCTCTGAGGAAGTTATTGGGGTTTTTCACCTTTATGGTTTTCCCCAAGTAAATCTTTGTGTCTCTTGTGTGCTTGCATTATTGTCTCCATGATTGATATGCTGTAGATATGCTGTACATGTTATTCTCTCAGTTAAGATCCTATATCATATTGAAGTAAATTCTGAAAATTTAACATGGTATCAGAGCTAGCCTGAAAGAAGGCATGATATGGCATGTATGACACTTGTTGCACTTACGATGCTAGGGCTTGATATAGCAAAAACCAGCCATCGTAGCACTTTCGCTATAAATCCGTTTTGGCAAAGTTTTCGGATCTGAAATTGTTACAGGCCGAAGCTAAGATCTCCAGGTATCTTGTGTCCAAAGGACAACCTCTAATTCGTTGTACTTTGTGATTTATGATCTGTACAATATAGGGTTTCTGCCTCTTCCAGATCTGAGTCAAAATCAGGTGACCTTGGGAAAAAGGTCATATCTTGGGATAGGAAGCTCCAAATGAAATTTCGTAAAAAGTGACAGGTAGTACACAGTCTGCACTATCTCAGAAAACTTTTTCAGAGGCCGAAGTTGAACCAGTGACACGTGACACGCCGTACAAGTTCACTCTCCTGTATTATCCCATAAACAGGTCACGTTGCGACATTTGGCATAACTCTCTCTCAGAGAGTCCAATTGAGGTCAGACCTGTCAGGATGGAAAGGTAACAGGCCTAGCTATCTCAGAAAACTTTTTCAGAGGCCGAAGTTAAAACAGTGACACGTGGCACTCCGTACAAGTTTGCTCTCCTGTTTTATCCCAAAACAGGTCACGTTGCGACATTTGGCATAAATCTCTCTCAGAGAATCCAATTGAGGTCAGACCTGTCAGGATGGAAAGATAATAGGTCGGGCTATCTCAGGAAACTTTTTCAGACCCTGTGGATCAAAAATTTCGGAGTTACACCAGAAACAATCAGGTACATATTTCTGTCAAAACAGAATTATTTTTTGGTACCTTCATTCATGGCTTCCGGAATTTAGGGCTTTGGAGAAAGTTGGAATTTTTGTAATCGGAGACCACGGCTGGATGCTACTCATCAAAATAGAAATTTAGAGACCAATATCAGAATTTTTGGTTGGGCAGAAGGCCAGGCTTGATTAGACCCTAGTTCGGGACTTTGATCAGAAAAGTGGAAAATTAGGGCTTATGTAAAAATGGGAATTTTTGAAATCTGTGACCACGGCTGGAAGCTCCTCAGAAAAATAGAAGCTTAGAGCTTTGGATCAAACATTTTGATTGGGTAGAAGAGTGGGCTTCATCAAACCCCAGTTCAGGGTCACGTCCAGTGAATCTGGAAGTTTCAAAGGCAAAATTGAAGAGTGAAACTTTGCAGTTCTCAAATTCTGAATATACCGGTTTGATCAGCTTATCAAGGCGCATATTTCTATCCTTTCGAAAGTTTGAAATTCAAAGTTTGAATTTTTGGGGTTTCTCTGACAAACCCATATCCAGCTCTAGGTCGAGTTCTTGCAAATCAAGTGGATTGGGTTAATCCTAGAAGAAGATGGATCGGTCACCTGCATAAGTGAAGAAGTTCCTGTTTTAGAGGGAGATGAGGCTAAGGCCTTACATAAGAAGATTTCAAGCGATCTCGACAGGTATGACTCATCGAGGTATGTTTCGATATTTGTCCATGATTAAGTTTATGGTATGTTTGTCTTCATGTTATTACGGTTAGTACAATTTTGATTTTATATTTGTTGTATCACCTTAACAAAATTATGAATGCATGATAGAAGATATTCATTGGTTAGGGTGTTGACACTTATGATTGTACTAATGCATTATGGTGTTGTATGAGGTTTATGTTGTCTACTAACATGAAAGGTACACCAAGAAAGACAGATCATGTTCTGGTCCAAGAACATATGATCATGATAACATGAGGACAAAGATTCATCCATTGTCATGGATCTCATACAAGATCCATTCACGAGGTATGTATAACTTGGTTTTATAATGGTTAACTTATGAGACATGCAGGTTACTAGCACAAGTCACTGAAGAGAACCAAAAGACATTATACGGGTATGTTAGACATAACTAGCTAACATGATAATCCAGGTATGTTTTTCCTATATCAAGCTAGATTCCTACCTTGGGTTAGGATCTTATACTATCACGTTGTTGATAATGATTATTCATGAAGTCATAGGTTTGAATAATCATGATTGTATGCATATTATGTTTCTTACCATAATTGATGATATGACTAACCAGAAGAATCATGATGGTATAGGTTTGAATAATCACAGGTTTTATGCATTTTATATCTCTTATCTTGATTGATGATTCAACTAACCTGAAGAGTCATAGGCTTGAGTAATTACAGGTTTAGACATGTTATGTTTCTTATGATTTGACTAACCATAAGAATCCTTGAATGCTAATGCTTATTCTTTCTGTTTGAAATGATCATGACTATACATGCTTGAGATTATTGTGTTTTAATAGTATACTAAGGAATGTATGATTTTATATGAGATCACAAGGATAACACATTCATGATACTAATAAGCATGCATAGGGACCAAGGATGAATATGAGTTCAAGAACAGGTAATTCAGGAAGCAAAGATCAAGAGGGAGCACACTCTAGTTGTTCCTGCAAGAAAGCAAAGGAGCACACTTCAGTAGTTTCTGCAAGGATGCAGATATTCAGAGGCAGTTGATCATCTCTCTACATTTCACAATAGAAAGGTGTAGAAGAAGCTACCTCAGATTAGGACTCCAGCAGCTCCTGCAAGGAAGCAAAGACTCAGAGGGAGTCCACCCAACGAACAAAGAAAGATAAGTATTTTAATCATCATTTCTTGCATATTTGTTTGTTTAAATTGTTCAATAATGTATATACTGATGTTCCTAGAATTAGGTTGTGTATTATGCATATTAGAATAATTGCATTGATGAACAGTATACTCCTAATATGCATGGGTAAGTGGCCTATGGCACTGTACAACATTCCATTGCTACTTATCTAGAATGAAACCTCTTTGCTGACATGTTGGGAGTTGTGCACACTCTTAACAATGTTCTGGTAGAGATTGGAAGGCATCTAGAAAGTTACGGAATATGGATAAATGTTGTATTGAAGCATTGGCTAAGATAATTGCATGACTGTATGGCATATTTCTTTATGTGTAAGAATTTGTTCTGAAAACTATGAGATGTTTTCTAATCATGCAATTTAACTTGTTGTGTAGGAAAGATTGTATGCCATCTCCTACAAAAGAAGACCTACAACATTTTGTTCCAGCAACAAAGATATCTATTGAAGATATTGAAGATATTGAAGATATTGAAGTTCCCAGGATCTGGGATGAAGAAATGAAATGCCTTGATCCATCGATCATGAAGAATGATGTTTGGGATGTAATCCCAAGACATGAAGGGAAGTTTGCTATGACTTCCAAATGGAACTATCAGATCAAGCATGTTGCAGATGGCAGCATTGAGATGAAATAGAAGATGCACCAGATGGTTCTGAGACACATGATAGGAAATCATATATGTGCAGAAATTGGTATGGTGAAGATAGATTGATTGCCGACACGCAGCGGAAGCTTACTACTGAGTTCGAGATGAAGAACTTGGGGATGATGCACTATTTGTTTTTGACATGGAGGTGTGGCAGAGTGCAGATAGAATCTTCCTTGGACAAGGGAAGAGATCCTGAAGAGGTTCGGGATGATGGACTGCAAGGATATGGCCACACCTATGGCATCGAATCTGAAGCTTCTATGTGATGCTTCATCTGAGCTGGTTGATGTCTCTTTGTATCGTCAGATGATTGGGTCCTTGATGTACTTGACGAACACGAGACTAGACATTTGCTTTACTGTGAACGCATTGAGCCAGTTCCTGACGGATCCGAGGAGTGTTCACCTGGTTGCTGTAAAGCATGTTCTGAGGTACCTGAAGGGTACAGTGGATTATGGGCTCAGGTATGAGGCGAATCAAAAGTTTAACCTGCAGGGTTATGTTGATTCAGATTGGACTGGCAGTGCTGCAGACAGGAAGAGCACATCTGGGTGCTGCTTCAGTATGGGATCAGGTGTGATCTCTTGGTTTAGCAGGAAGCAGTCCTGCGTAGCACTGAGTACAGCTGAGGCAGAGTATGTTGCAGCCTGCTCAGCTAGTTGCGAGGCAGTATGGCTATGGAAGCTACTGTCTGAGTTATTTGATCTCCCGTTGGAGGCTACTGGTATCTTCTGTGATAACCAGAGTTGTGTGAAGCTGTCCGAGAACCCAGTGTTTCATGACAGGTCGAAACACATAGAGATCAAATATCACTATATCAGGGATATGGTGCAGAGAGGAGCTGTGAAGCTCCTGTATGTTGCGACGGGCGAGCAGATTGCAGATGTGCTGACGAAGCCACTAGCCAGGGTGAAGTTCAAGTACTTCAGAGAGAGGCTTGGCATTCTTCAGATCGAGGACACTTCAAGGAAGAAGTGATGGACACATTTGCTGAAGCCATTCCAAGCATGTTGGAAGGAGGATCCTTCACATGGCTGTGGATGTAAGTGCTGGATGATGAGCATCAGGATGATGTTCTGGTTTCTGCTTGGATATGATCAGTTGGATCATTTTTATGTATGTACGCATCATGTTGATGCTGAATATGATCAGTTGGATCATGTGTATGTATTTTGTATATGCATCATGTTGGATGATTGGACCATGTAACTGTATATGTATCAGGTGGATACATTGTATGATCAGGTGGATCATGTATGGTGATATGTATCATGTATTTGTATTTGTATCAGGTGGATACATTGATGATCAGGAGGATCATGTATGATGATATGTATCAGGTAGATACTTGGTATGCATCAGGTAGATGCATTGATGATCAGGAGGATCATGTATGATGATATGTATCATGTATTTGTATCAGGTGGATACATTGATGATCAGGAGGATCATGTATGATACTTGGTATGCATCAGGTAGATGCATTGATGATCAGGATGATCATAGATGACGAGCTTCAGGATGTTGCTCCAGATGACATGCAGCAGGATGTTGCAGTGATGATCAGGATGATCATAGATGACGAGCTTCAGGATGTTGCTCCAGATGACATGCAGCAGGACGTTGCAGTGATGATGATCAGGATGATCATGGATACATCAGGATGATGTATGGTGAGTATCAGGTTGATACTCTATGGCCGTGGATCAGGTTGTGCAGATGAGCATGTAATTCGTTGCCCTAGGAGATTTGCAGATGGTCTTTCGAGGTTTTGCCTATGGCATGTAATTCGGTGCCCTGGGACATATGGCAAATGCTCTTTCGAGGTTTTGCTCTGGGAGGACATGTAATTCGTTGCCCTGGGAGATCTGCAGATAGTCTTTCGAGGTTTTGCCTATGGCATGTAATTTGTGCCCTGGGATATCTGGCAGATGCTCTTTCGAGGTTTTGTCCTATGGCATGTAATTTGTGCCCTGGGAGATTTCAGGTCGGAGTTGTGTACCCGTAACATCCTGAGATGCTCTTTCGAGGTTTTGCCATGACCACATGTAATAGCGCCCTGGGAGATTTCAGGTAGGAGTTGTGTACCCGTAACATCCTGAAATGCTCTTGCAAGGTTTTGTGGTGGACCACATGTAATTTGTGCCCTGGGAGATTTCAGGTCGGAGTTGTGTACCCGTAACATCCTGAGATGCTCTTGCGAGGTTTTGTGGTGAGGTCACATGTAATTCGTTGCCCTGGGAGATCCTATAGGTAGAGCTGTGTGCTCGTAACAGCCTGGGATGCTCTTGCGAGGTTTTGTGACGCACGTAAAAGTCCTGAAGATTCCACAGTATGGCCAGTGATGACGAAGACCTGCAGGTGGTGGGCCTACATCCAGTATGAAAAAGGACTGGCTCTGTAGAACTTCCTATGACGAGTAGATTCAGAGATTGATTGAGATAGCAGCAGCAGTGACGATGATGATGACTCGATGACGATTATCTAGTGACGATGATCCAGAGAAGATGACTTGTGCTAGAAGAACTGTGCTGAGAAATACCTTCCTAGTTAAGAGGGAGTGTTGATGTATATGTAACTTCGGAATGTATTTCACATATATGTATATTGTATTCCTATAGAGATGGTATTATTCCTCTATAAGGAAGTGTCGTCATTTATATTGTAAGTGTCGTAACTTATACTTGATGGGTTATTAGACCACCTTATTTGGGGTCGGCCCTGTATAAGTCATGTGGGTCAAAGGGTTATTAGACCACCCTATTGGGGGTCGGCCATGTGGGTCAAAGGGTTATTAGACCACCCTATTGGGGGTCGGCCCACTCAGCATTATGTTATGTGGTAAAGTTCGAGCCTACATGAGTTAGGTAAAAAGGCAAGTCAAGTCAAGTATAAATAGAGTGCGGGAGGCACTCTATTTGCTCACTCACTTCTCACACATGCTCTCAAGGAGGAGAGGCACACTTATGGAGGAGGAGGATTGCTGCTAGGTTATGGCTATCTCTCTTGGTTGGTTGTATCATTGCTCTATCTATCTCTGAGGAAGTTATTGGGGTTTTTCACCTTTATGGTTTTCCCCAAGTAAATCTTTGTGTCTCTTGTGTGCTTGCATTATTGTCTCCATGATTGATATGCTGTAGATATGCTGTACATGTTGTTCTCTCAGTTAAGATCCTATATCATATTGAAGTAAATTCTGAAAATTTAACAGAATGTGCATACTTTGTTGATTCCATTTATGAAATAAATCACATTTTCTAAAAACTTGTGTTTTTTAAGAAATCATGTAAACCTTCTAGAATCCGTGATTTTAAAAAACGGGGGAAGTAACCTTTTCTTATTTCGAAATGCATGCGCAAACTATAGAAAGTCGTTATGACGAAGAATGTGCGTACTTTGTAGATTCCATTTATGAAATAGAACACATTTTCTAAAAACTCGTGTTTTTTACGAAATGATGTAAACATTCTAGAAGCTGTGATTTTAAAAAACTGTGAAAGTAAGCTTTTCTTATTTCCGGTCGAATACACAAACTATAGAAAGTCGTTATGACGTAGAATGTGGATACTTTGTTGATTCCATTTATGAAATAAAACACATTTTCTAAAAACTAGTGTTTTTTAAGAAATCATGTAAACCTTCTAGAAGCTGTGATTTTAAAAAACGGGGGAAGTAAGCTTTTCTTATTTCCAAACGCATGCGAAAACAATAGAAAGTCATTATGACGTAGAATGTGCACACTTTGTTGATTCCATTTATGAAATAAAACACATTTTCTAAAAACTCGTGTTTTTTACGAAATCATGTAAACCTTCTAGAAGCTGTGATTTTGAAAAAAGGGGGAAGTAAGCTTTTCTTATTTTCGGATGCATGCACAAACTATAGAAAGTCGTTATGACGTAGAATGTGCATACTTTGTTGATTCCATTTATGAAATAAAACACATTTTCTAAAAACTCGTGTTTTTTAAGAAATCATGTAAACCTTCTAGACGCTGTGATTTTAAAAAACGGGCGAAGTAAGCTTTTCTTATTTCCAAACGCATGCGCAAACTATAGAAAGTCGTTATGATGTAGAATGTGCATACTTTGTAGATTCCATTTATGAAATAAAACACATTTTCCGAAAACTCGTGTTATTTACGAAATCATGTAAAACTTCTAGAAGCTGTGATTTTGAAAAACCGTGGAAGTAAGCTTTTCTTATTTCCAAACGCATGCGCAAACTATAGAAAGTCGTTATGACGTAGAATGTACATACTTTGTTTATTCCATTGATGAAATAAAACATATTTTCTAAAAACTCGTGTTTTTTAAGAAATCATGTAAACCTTCTAGAAGCTGTGATTTTAAAAAACGGGGGAAGTAAGCTTTTCTTATTTCCAAACGCATGCACAAACTATAGAAAGTTGTTATGACGTAGAATGTGCATACTTTGTAGATTCCATTTATGTAATAAAACACATTTTATAAAAACTCGTGTTTTTTACGAAATCATGTAAACCTTCTAGAAGCTGTGATTTTGAAAAACGGGGGAAGTAAGCTTTTCTTATTTCCAAATGCATGCGCAAACTATAGAAAGTCGTTATGACGTAGAATGTGCATACTTTGTTGATTCCATTTATGAAATAACACACATTTTCTAAAAACTCGTGTTTTTTAAGAAATCATGTAAACCTTCTAGAAGCTGTGATTTTAAAAAATGGGGGAAGTAAGCTTTTCTTATTTCCAAACGCATGCGCAAACTATAGAAACTCGTTATGACGTAGAATGTGCATACTTTGTTCATTCCATTTATGAAATAAAACACATTTTATAAAAACTCGTGTTTTTTAAGAAATCATGTAAACCTTCTAGAAGCTGTGATTTTAAAAAATGGGGGAAGTAAGCTTTTCTTATTTCCGGACGCATGCGCAAACTATAGAAAGTCATTATGACGTAGAATGTGCATACTTTGTTGATTCCATTTATGAAATAAAATACATTTTCTAAAAACTCGTGTTTTTTAAGAAATCATGTAAACCTTCTAGAAGCTGTGATTTTAAAAAACGGGGGAGGTAAACTTTTCTTATTTCCGGACGCATGCACAAACTATAGAAAGTCCTTATGACGTAGAATGTGCATACTTTGTTGATTCCATTTATGAAATAAAACACATTTTCTAAAAACTAGTGTTTTTTAAGAAATCATGTAAACCTTCTAGACGTTGTGATTTTAAAAAACGGGGCAAGTAAGATTTTCTTATTTCCAAACAGTTGCGCAAACTATACAAGGTCGTTATGACGTAGAATGTGCATACTTTGTTGATTTCATTTATGAAATAAAACACATTTTCTAGAAACTCGTGTTTTTAAGAAATCATGTAAACCTTCTAGAAGCTGTGATTTTAAAAAACGGGGGAAGTAAGCTTTTCTTATTTCTGGATGCATGCGCAAACTATAGAAAGTCATTATGACGTAGAATGTGTTACTTTGTTGATTCCATTGATGAAATAAAACACATTTTCTAAAAACTCATGTTTTTTAAGAAATCAAGTAAACCTTCTAGAAACTGTGATTTTAAAAAACGGTGGAAGTAAGCTTTTCTTATTTCCGGACACATGTGCAAACTATAGAAAGTCATTATGATGTAGAATGTGCATACTTTGTAGATTCCATTTATGAAATAAAACACATTTTCTAAAAACTCGTGTTTTTTACGAAATCATGTAAACCTTCAAGAAGCTGTGATTTTAAAAAACGATGGAAGTAAGCTTTTCTTATTTCCGAACGCATGCGCAAACTATAGAAAGTCGTTATGACGTAGAATGTGTATACTTTGTAGATTCCATTTATGAAATAAAACACATTTTCTAAAAACTCGTGTTTTTTTCGAAATGATGTAAACCTTCTAGAAGCTGTGATTTTAAAAAACTGTGGAAGTAAGCTTTTCTTATTTCCGGACGCATGCGCAAACTATAGAAAGTCGTTATGACGTAGAATGTGCATACTTTGTTGATTCCGTTTATGAAATAAAACAAATTTTCTAAAAACTCGTGTTTTTTAAGAAATCATGTAAACCTTCTAGAAGCTGTGATTTTAAAAGACGGGGGAAGTAAGCTTTTCTTATTTCCAAACGTATGCGCAAACTATAGAAAGTCGTTATGATGTAGAATGTGCATACTTTGTTGATTCTATTTATGAAATAAAACACATTTTCTAAAAATTCATGTTTTTTAAGAAATCATGTAAACCTTTTAGAAGCTGTGATTTTAAAAAACGGGGGAAGTAAGCTTTTCTTATTTCCGAACGCATGCGTAAACTATAGAGAGTCGTTATGACGTAGAATGTGCATACTTTGTTGATTCCATTTATGCAATAAAACACATTTTCTAAAAACTCGTGTTTTTTACAAAATCATGTAAATCTTCTAGAAGCTGTGATTTTAAAAAACGGGGGAAGTAAGCTCTTCTTATTTCCGGACGCATGCACAAACTATAGAAATTCCTTATGACATAGAATGTGCATACTTTGTAGATTCCATTTATGAAATAAAACACCTTTTCTAAAAACTCGTGTTTTTTACGAAATCATGTAAACCTTCAAGAAGCTGTGATTTTAAAAAACGGGGGAAGTAAGTTTTTCTTATTTCCGGACGCATGCGCAAACTATAGAAAGTTGTTATGACGTAGAATGTGCATACTTTGTTGATTCCATTTATGAAATAAAACACATTTTCTAAAAACTCGTGTTTTTTACGAAATCATGTAAACCTTCTAGAAGCTGTGATTTTTAAAAACGGTGGAAGTAAGCTTTTCTTATTTCCGGACGCAGGCGCAAAGTATAGAAATTCCTTATGACGTAGAATATGCATACTTTGTTGATTGCATTTATGAAATAAACACATTTTCTAAAAACACGTGTTTTTTACGAAATCATGTAAACCTTCTAGATGCTGTGATTTTAAAAAATGGTGCAAGTAAGCTTTTCTTATTTCCGGTCAAATGCGCAAACTATAGAAAGTCGTTATTACGTAGAATGTGCATACTTTGTTGATTCCATTTATGAAATAAAACACATTTTCTAAAAACTCATGTTTTTTAACAAATCATGTAAACCTTCTAGAAGCTGTGATTTTGAAAAACGAGGGAAGTAAGCTTTTCTTATTTCCGGACGCATGCGCAAACTATAGAAAGTCGTTATAACATAGAATGTGCATACTTTGTAGATTCCATTTATGAAATAAAACACATTTTCTAAAAACTCGTGTTTTTTACGAAATCATGTAAACCTTCTAGTAGCTGTTAATTTAAAATACGGGGGAAGTAAGCTTTTCTTATTTCTGGACGCATGCGCAAACTATAGAAAGTCGTTATTATGTAGAATGTGCATAATTTGTTGATTCCATTTATGAAATAAAACACATTTTCTAAAAACTCGTGTTTTTTACGAAATCATGTAAACCTTCAAGAAGCTGTGATTTTAAAAAACGGTGGAAGTAAGCTTTTCCTATTTCCGGACGCATGCACAAACTATAGAAAGTCCTTATGACGTAGAGTGTGCATACTTTGTTGATTCCATTTATGAAATAAAACACGTTTTCTAAAAACTCGTGTTTTTTTAAGAAATCATGTACACCTTCTAGAAGCTGTGATTTTGAAAAACGGTGGAAGTAAGCTTTTCTTATTTCCGGATGCATGCGCAAACTATAGAAAGTCCTTATGACGTAGAATGTGCATACTTTGTTGATTCCATTTATGAAATAAAACACATTTTGTAAAAACTCGTGTTTTTTACGAAATCATGTAAACCTTCAAGAAGCTGTGATTTTAAAAAACGGTGGAAGTAAGCTTTTCTTATTTACGGATGCATCCGCAAACTATAGAAAGTCGTTATGACGTAGAATGTGCATACTTTGTAGATTCCATTTATGAAATAAAATACATTTTCTAAAAACTCGTGTTTTTTACGAAATGATGTAAACCTTCTAGAAGCTGTGATTTTAAAAAACGGTGGAAGTAAGCTTTTCTTATTTCCGGACGCATTCGCAAACTATAGAAAGTCATTATGACGTAGAATGTGCATACTTTGTTGATTCCTTTTATGAAATAAAACACATTTTCTAAAAACTCGTGCTTTTTAACAAATCATGTAAACCTTCTAGAAGCTGTGATTTCAAAAAATGGGGGAAGTAAGCTTTTCTTATTTCCAAACGCATGCGCAAACTATAGAAAGTCGTTATGACGTAGAATGTGCATACTTTGTTGATTCTATTTATGAAATAAAACACATTTTCTAAAAACTCGTGTTTTTTAGGAAATCATGTAAACCTTCTTGAAGCTGTGATTTTAAAAAACGGTGGAAGTAAGCTTTTCTTATATCCGTACGCATGCGCAAACTATAGAAAGTCGTTATGACATAGAATGTGCATACTTTGTAGATTCCATTTATGAAATAAAACACATTTTCTAAAAACTCGTGTTTTTTACGAAATCATGTAAACCTTCTAGATGCTGTGATTTTAAAAAACGGTGCAAGTAAGCTTTTCTTATTTGCGGATGCATCCGCAAACTATAGAAAGTCGTTATGACGTAGAATTTGCATACTTTGTAGATTCCATTTATTAAATAAAATACATTTTCTAAAAACTCGTGTTTTTTACGAAATGATGTAAACCTTCTAGAAGCTGTGATTTTAAAAAACGGTGGAAGTAAGCTTTTCTTATTTCCGGACGCATTCGCAAACTATAGAAAGTCGTTATGACGTAGAATGTGCATACTTTGTAGATTCCATTTATGAAATAAAACACATTTTGTAAAAACTCGTGTTTTTTAGGAAATCATGTAAACCTTCTAGATGCTGTGATTTTAAAAAACGACGCAAGTAAGCTTATCTTATTTCCGGTCGAATGCGCAAGCTATAGAAAGTCGTTATTACGTAGAATGTGCATACTTTGTTGATTCCATTTATGAAATAAAACACATTTTCTAAAAACTCCTGTTTTTTAAGAAATCATGTAAACCTTCTAGAAGCTGTGATTTTGAAAAACGGGGGAAGTAAGCTTTTCTTATTTCCGGACGCATGCGCAAACTATAGCAAGTCGTTATGATGTAGAATGTGCATACATTGTTGATTCCATTTATGAAATAAAACACATTTTCTAAAAACTCGTGTTTTTTAAGAAATCATGTAAACATTCTAGAAGCTGCGATTTTAAAAAACGGGGGAAGTAAGCTTTTCTTATTTCCGGTCGAATGCGCAAACTATAGAAAGTCATTATGACGTAGAATGTGCATACTTTGTTGATTCCATTTATGAAATAAAACACATTTTCTAAAAACTCGTGTTTTTTAGGAATTCATGTAAACCTTCTAGAACCTGTGATTTTAAAAAACGGTGGAAGTAAGCTTTTCTTATCTTCGGACGCATGCGCAAACTATAGAAAGTCGTTATGACGTAGAATGTGCATACTTTGTAGATTCCATTTATGAAATAAAACACATTTTCTAAAAACTCGTGTTTTTTACGAAATCATGTAAACCTTCTAGAACCTGTGATTTTAAAAAATGGTGGAAGTAAGTTTTTCTTATTTCTGGACGCATGCGCAAACTATAGAAAGTCGTTATGACGTAGAATGTGCATACTTTGTAGATTCCATTTATGAAATAAAACACATTTTCTAAAAACTCGTGTTTTTTACGAAATCATGTAAACCTTCTAGATGCTGTGATTTTAAAAAATGGTAAAGTAGGCTTTTCTTATTTCCGGTCGAATGCGCAAGCTATAGAAAGTCGTTATTACGTAGAATGTGCACACTTTGTTGATTCCATTTATGAAATAAAACACATTTTCTAAAAACTCATGTTTTTTAAGAAATCATGTAAACCTTCTAGAAGCTGTGATTTTGAAAAACGGGGGAACTAGGCTTTTCTTATTTCCGCACGCATGCGCAAACTATAGAAAGTCGTTATGATGTAGAATGTGCATACTTTGTTGATTCCATTTATTAAATAAAACACATTTTATAAAAACTCGTGTTTTTTAAGAAATCATGTAAACCTTCTAGAAGCTATGATTTTAAAAAACGGGGGAAGTAAGCTTTTCTTATTTCCGGACGCATGCACAAACTATAGAACGTCATTATGACGTAGAATGTCCATACTTTGTTGATTCCATTTATGAAATAAAACACATTTTCTAAAAACTCATGTTTTTTACGAAATCATGTAAACCTTCTAGAAGCTGTGATTTTGAAAAACGGTGGAAGTAAGTTTTTCTTATTTCCAGACGCATGCGCAAACTATAGAAATTCCTTATGATGTAGAATGTACATACTTTGTTGATTCCATTTATTAAATAAAACACATTTTCTAAAAACTCATGTTTTTTACGAAATCATGTAAACCTTCTAGATGCCGTGATTTTAAAAAATCGTGCAAGTAAGCTTTTCTTATTTCCGGTCGAATGCGCAAACTATAGAAAGTCGTTATTACGTAGAATGTGCATAATTTGTTGATTCCATTTATGAAATAAAACACATTTTCTAAAAACTCGTGTTTTTTAAGAAATCATGTAAACCATCTAGAAGCAGTGATTTTAAAAAACGGGGGAAGTAAGCTTTTCTTATTTCCAAACGCATGCGTAAACTATATAATGTCGTTATGACATAGAATGTGCATACTTTGCTGATTCCATTTATGAAATAAAACACATTTTCTAAAAACTCGTGTTTTTTAAGAAATCATGTAAACCTTGTAGAAGCTGTGATTTTAAAAAACGGGGGAAGTAAGCTTTTCTTATTTCCGGACGCATGCACAAACTATAGAAAGTCCTTATGACGTAGAATGTGCATACTTTGTTGATTGCATTTATGAAATAAAACACATTTTCTAAAAACTCGGGTTTTTTAAGAAATCATGTAAACCTTGTAGAAGCTGTGATTTTAAAAAATTGGGGAAGTAAGCTTTTCTTATTTCCGGACGCATGCGCAAACTATAGAGAGTCATTATGATGTAGAATGTGCATACTTTGTTGATTCCATTTATGAAATAAAACACATTTTCTAAAAACTCGTGTTTTTTACGAAATCATGTAAACCTTCTAGAAGCTGTGATTTTAAAAAATGGGGGAGGTAAGCTTTTCTTATTTCCGGATGCATGCGCAAACTATAGAAATTCCTTATGACGTAGAATGTACATACTTTGTTGATTCCATTTATTAAATAAAACACATTTTCTAAAAACTCATGTTTTTTACAAAATCATGTAAACCTTCTAGACGCTGTGATTTTAAAAAAACGGGGGAAGTAAGCTTTTCTTATTTCCAAACGCATGCGCAAACTATAGAAAGTCGTTATGACGTAGAATGTGCATACTTTGTTGATTCCGTTTATGAAATAAAACACATTTTCTAAAAACTCGTGTTTTTTACGAAATCATGTAAACCTTCTAGAAACTGTGACTTTAAAAAACGGTGCAAGTAAGCTTTTCTTATTTCCAAATGCATGCACAAACTATAGAAAGTCGTTATGACGTAGAATGTGCATACTTTGTTGATTCCATTTATGAAATAAAACACATTTCCTAAAAATTCGTGTTTTTTAAGAAATCATGTAAACCTTCTAGAAGTTGTGATTTTAAAAAACGGGGGAAGTAAGCTTTTCTTATTTCCGGATGCATGCGCAAACTATAGAACGTCGTTATGACATAGAATGTGCATACTTTGTTGATTCCATTTATGAAATAAAACACATTTTCTAAAAACTCGTGTTTTTTAGGAAATCATGTAAACCTTCTTGAAGATGTGATTTTAAAAAACGGTTGAAGTAAGCTTCTCTTATCTCCAGACGCATGCGCAAACTATAGAACGTCGTTATGACGTAGAATGTGCATACTTTGTAGATTCCATTTATGAAATAAAACACATTTTCTAAAAACTCGTATTTTTTGCGAAATCATGTAAACCTTCTAGACGCTGTGATTTTAAAAAATGGGGGAAGTAAGCTTTTCTTATTTCCAAACGCATGCACAAACTATAGAAAGTCATTATGATGTAGAATGTGCATACTTTGTTGATTTCATTTATGTAATAAAACACATTTTCTAAAAACTCATGTTTTTTAAGAAATCATGTAAACCTTCTAGAAGCTGTGATTTTAAAAAACGGGGGAAGCAAGCTTTTCTTATTTCCAGACGCATGCGCAAACTATACAAAGTCTTTATTACGTAGAATGTGCATACTTTGTAGATTCCGTTTATGAAATAAAAAACATTTTCTAAAAACTCGTGTTTTTTACCAAATCATGTAAACCTTCAAGAAGCTGTGATTTTAAAAAATGGGGGAACTAAGCTTTTCTTATTTCCGGACGCATGCGCAAACTATAGAAAGTCGTTATGACGTAGAATGTGCATACTTTGTAGATTCCATTTATGAAATAAAACATATTTTCTAAAAACTCGTGTTTTTTACGAAATCATGTAAACCTTCTAGAAGCTGTGATTTTAAAAAACGGGGGAAGTAAGCTTTTCTTATTTCTGGCCGCATGCGCAATCTATAGAAAGTCGTTATTACGTAGAATGTGCATACTTTGTTGATTCCATTTATGAAATAAAACACATTTTCTAAAAACTGCTGTTTTTTACGAAATCATGTAAAACTTCAAGAAGCTGTGATTTTAAAAAACGATTGAAGTAAGCTTTTCTTATTTCCGGACGCATGCAGAAACTATAGAAAGTCCTTATGACGTAGAGTGTGCATACTTTGTTGATTCCATTTATGAAATAAAACACATTTTCTAAAAACTCGTGTTTTTTAAGAAATCATGTAAACCTTCTACAAGCTGTGATTTTAAAAAACCGTGGAAGTAAGCTTTTCTTATTTCCGGATGCAAGCGCAAACTATCGAAAGTCGTTATGACGTAGAATGTGCATACTTTGTTGTTTCCATTTATGAAATAAAACACATTTTCTAAAAACTCGTGTTTTTTAAGAAATCATGTAAACCTTCTAGAAGCTGTGATTTTGAAAAACGGTGGAAGTAAGCTTTTCCTATTTCCGGACGCATCCGCAAACTATAGAAAGTCCTTATGACGTAGAATGTGCATACTTTGTTGATTCCATTTATGAAATAAAACACATTTTCTAAAAACTCATTTTTTTTACGAAATCATGTAAACCTTCTAGAAGCTGTGATTTTAAAAAACGGTGGAAGTAAGCTTTTCTTATTTGCGGACGCATGCGCAAACTATAGAAAGTCGTTATGACATAGAATGTGCATACTTTGTAGATTCCATTTATGAAATAAATCACATTTTCTAAAAACTCGTGTTTTTTACGAAATCATGTAAACCTTCTAGAAGCTGTGATTTTAAAAAACGGTGGAAGTAAGCTTTTCTTATTTCCGGACGCATGTGCAAACTATAGAAAGTCGTTATGACGTAGAATGTGCATACTTTGTAGATTCCATTTATGAAATAAAACACATTTTCTAAAAACTCGTGTTTTTTACGAAATCATGTAAACCTTCTAGAAGCTGTGATTTTGAAAAACGGGGGAAGTAAGCTTTTCTTATTTCCGGTCGAATGCGCAAACTATAGAAATTCGTTATGACGTAGAATGTGCATACATTTTAGATTCCATTTATTAAATAAAACACATTTTCTAAAAACTCG
Source organism: Larix kaempferi (assembly GCA_027924585.1). NCBI lineage: Eukaryota > Viridiplantae > Streptophyta > Pinopsida > Pinales > Pinaceae > Larix > Larix kaempferi. Next base: position 42,319,436 of record BSBM01000217.1, read on the forward strand.
TGTTTTTTAAGAAATCATGTAAACCTTCTAGAAGCTGTGATTTTAAAAAACGGTGGAAGTAAGCTTTTCTTATTTCCGGACGCATGCGCAAACTATAGAAAGTCGTTCTGACGTAGAATGTGCATACTTTGTTGATTCCATTTATGAAATAAAACACATTTTCTAAAAACTCGTGTTTTTTACGAAATCATGTAAACCTTCTAGATGCTGTGATTTTAAAAAACGGTGCAAGTAAGCTTTTCTTATTTCCGGTCGAATGCGCAAGCTATAGAAAGTCGTTATTACGTAGAATGTGCATACTTTGTTGATTCCATTTATGAAATAAAACACATTTTCTAAAAACTCGTGTTTTTTAAGAAATCATGTAAACCTTCTAGAAGCTGTGATTTTGAAAAACGGGGGAAGTAAGCTTTTCTTATTTCCGGACGCTAGCGCAGACTATAGAAAGTAGTTATGACGTAGAATGTGCATACATTTTTGATTCCATTTATGAAATAAAACACATTTTCTAAAAACTCGTGTTTTTTAAAAAATCATGTAAACCTTCTAGAAGCTGTGATTTTAAAAAACGGTGGAAGTAAGCTTTTCTTATTTCCAAACGCATGCGCAAACTATAGAAAGTCGTTATGACATAGAATGTGCATACTTTGTTGATTCCATTTATGAAATAAAACACATTTTCTAAAAACTCGTGCTTTTTAACAAATCATGTAAACCTTCTAGAAGCTGTGATTTTAAAAAACGGGGGAAGTAAGCTTTTCTTATTTCCAAACGCATGCGCAAACTATAGAAAGTCGTTATGACATAGAATGTGCATACTTTGTTGATTCCATTTATGAAATAAAACACATTTTGTGAAAACTCGTGTTTTTTAGGAAATCATGTAAACCTTCTCGAAGCTGTGATTTTAAAAAACGGTGGAAGTAAGCCTTTCTTATCTCTGGACGCATGCACAAACTATAGAAAGTCGTTATGACGTAGAATGTGCATACTTTGTAGATTCCAGTTATGAAATAAGACACATTTTCTAAAAACTCGTGTTTTTTACGAAATCATGTAAACCTTCTAGATGCTGTGATTTTAAAAAACGGTGCAAGTAAGCTTTTCTTATTTCCGGTCGAATGTGCAAGCTATAGAAAGTCGTTATTACGTAGAATGTGCATACTTTGTTGATTCCATTTTTGAAATAAAACACATTTTCTAAAAACTCGTGTTTTTTAAGAAATCATGTAAACCTTCTAGAAGCTGTGATTTTGAAAAACGGGGGAAGTAAGCTTTTCTTATTTCCGGACGCATGCGCAAACTATAGAAAGTCGTTATGACGTAGAATGTGCATACATTGTTGATTCGATTTATGAAATAAAACACATTTTCTAAAAACTCGTGTTTTTTAAAAAATCATGTAAACCTTCTAGAAGCTGTGATTTTGAAAAACGGGGGAAGTAAGCTTTTCTTATTTCCGGTCGAATGCGCAAACTATAGAAATTCGTTATGACGTAGAATGTGCATAATTTTTAGATTCCATTTATTAAATAAAACACATTTTCTAAAAACTCGTGTTTTTTAAGAAATCATGTAAACCTTCTAGAAGCTGTGAGTTTAAAAAACGGTGGAAGTAAGCTTTTCTTATTTCCGGACGCATGCGCAAACTATAGAAAGTCGTTCTGATGTAGAATGTGCATACTTTGTTGATTCCATTTATGAAATAAAACACATTTTCTAAAAACTCGTGTTTTTTACGAAATCATGTAAACCTTCTAGAAGCTGTGATTTTAAAAAACGGTGGAAGTAAGCTTTTCTTATTTCCGGACGCATGCGCAAACTATAGAAAGTCGTTCTGATGTAGAATGTGCATACTTTTTTGATTCCATTTATGAAATAAAACACATTTTCTAGAAACTCGTGTTTTTTTCGAAATCATGTAAACCTTCTAGATGCTGTGATTTTAAAAAACGGTGCAAGTAAGCTTTTCTTATTTCCGGTCGAATGCGCAAGCTATAGAAAGTAATTATTACGTAGAATGTGCATACTTTGTTCATTCCATTTATGAAATAAAACACATTTTCTAAAAACTCGTGTTTTTTAAGAAATCATGTAAACCTTCTAGAAGCTGTGATTTTGAAAAACGGGGGAAGTAAGCTTTTCTTATTTCCGGACGCATGCGCAAACTATAGAAAGTAGTTATGACGTAGAATGTGCATACATTTTTGATTCCATTTATGAAATAAAACACATTTTCTAAAAACTCGTGTTTTTTAAAAAATCATGTAAACCTTCTAGAAGCTGTGATTTTAAAAAACGGGGGAAGTAAGCTTTTCTTATTTCCGGTCGAATGCGCAAACTATAGAAATTCGTTATGACGTAGAATGTGCATACTTTGTTGATTCCATTTATGAAATAAAACACATTTTCTAAAAACTCGTGTTTTTTAAGAAATCATGTAAACCTTCTAGACGCTGTGATTTTAAAAAACGGGGGAAGTAAGCTTTTCTTATTTCCAAACGCATGCGCAAACTATAGAAAGTCATTATGACGTAGAATGTGCATACTTTGTTGATTCCATTTATGAAATAAAACACATTTTCTAAAAACTCGTGTTTCTTACGAAATCATGTAAAGCTACTAGAAGCTGTGATTTTGAAAAACGGTGGAAGTAAGCTTTTCTTATTTCCGGACGCATGCGCAAACTATAGAAAGTCCTTATGACGTAGAATGTGCATACTTTGTTGATTCCATTTATGAAATAAAACACATTTTGTAAAAACTCGTGTTTTTTACGAAATCATGTAAACCTTCAAGAAGCTGTGATTTTAAAAAACGGTGGAAGTAAGCTTTTCTTATTTCCGGACGCATGCGCAAACTATAGAAAGTCGTTATGACATAGAATGTGCATACTTTGTAGATTCCATTGATGAAATAAATCACATTTTCTAAAAACTCGTGTTTTTTACGAAATCATGTAAACCTTCTAGAAGCTGTGATTTTAAAAAACGGGGGAAGTAAGCTTTTCTTATTTCTGGCCGCATGCGCAATCTATAGAAAGTCGTTATTACGTAGAATGTGTATACTTTGTTGATTCCATTTATGAAATAAAACACATTTTCTAAAAACTGCTGTTTTTTACGAAATCATGTAAAACTTCAAGAAGCTGTGATTTTAAAAAACGATTGAAGTAAGCTTTTCTTATTTCCGGACGCATGCAGAAACTATAGAAATTCCTTATGACGTAGAGTGTGCATACTTTGTTGATTCCATTTATGAAATAAAACACATTTTCTAAAAACTCGTGTTTTTTACGAAATCATGTAAACCTTCTACAAGCTGTGATTTTAAAAAACCGTGGAAGTAAGCTTTTCTTATTTCCGGACGCAAGCGCAAACTATCGAAAGTCGTTATGACGTAGAATGTGCATACTTTGTTGTTTCCATTTATGAAATAAAACACATTTTCTAAAAACTCGTGTTTTTTAAGAAATCATGTAAACCTTCTAGAAGCTGTGATTTTGAAAAACGGTGGAAGTAAGCTTTTCCTATTTCCGGACGCATGCGCAAACTATAGAAAGTCCTTATGACGTAGAATGTGCATACTTTGTTGATTCCATTTATGAAATATAACACATTTTGTAAAAACTCGTGTTTTTTACGAAATCATGTAAACCTTCAAGAAGCTGTGATTTTAAAAAACGGTGGAAGTAAGCTTTTCTTATTTCCGGACGCATGCGCAAACTATAGAAAGTCGTTATGACATAGAATGTGCATACTTTGTAGATTCCATTTATGAAATAAATCACATTTTCTAAAAACTCGTGTTTTTTACGAAATCATGTAAACCTTCTAGAAGCTGTGATTTTAAAAAACGGTGGAAGTAAGCTTTTCTTATTTCCGGACGCATGTGCAAACTATAGAAAGTCGTTATGACGTAGAATGTGCATACTTTGTAGATTCCATTTATGAAATAAAACACATTTTCTAAAAACTCGTGTTTTTTACGAAATCATGTAAACCTTCTAGAAGCTGTGATTTTGAAAAACGGGGGAAGTAAGCTTTTCTTATTTCCGGTCGAATGCGCAAACTATAGAAATTCGTTATGACGTAGAATGTGCATACATTTTAGATTCCATTTATGAAATAAAACACATTTTCTAAAAACTCGTGTTTTTTAAGAAATCATGTAAACCTTCTAGAAGCTGTGATTTTAAAAAACGGTGGAAGTAAGCTTTTCTTATTTCCGGACGCATGCGCAAACTATAGAAAGTCGTTATGACGTAGAATGTGCATACTTTCTAGATTCCATTTATGAAATAAAACACATTTTCTAAAAACTCATGTTTTTTACGAAATCATGTAAACCTTCAAGAAGCTGTGATTTTAAAAAACGGGGGAAGTAAGCTTTTCTTATTTCCGGATGCATGCGCAAACTATAGAAAGTCGTTATGACATAGAATGTGCATACTTTGTAGATTCCATTTATGAAATAAAACACATTTTCTAAAAACTCATGTTTCTTACGAAATGATGTAAACCTTCTAGAAGCTGTGATTTTAAAAAACGGTGGAAGTAAGCTTTTCTTATTTCCGGATGCATTCACAAACTATAGAAAGTCGTTATGACGTAGAATGTACATACTTTGTTGATTCCGTTTATGAAATAAAAAACATTTTCTAAAAACTCGTGCTTTTTAACAAATCATGTAAACCTTCGAGAAACTGTGATTTTAAAAAACGGGGGAAGTAAGCTTTTCTTATTTCCAAACGCATGCGGAAACTATATAAAGTCGTTATGACGTAGAATGTGCATACTTTGTAGATTCCATTTATGAAATAAAACACATTTTCTAAAAACTCGGGTTTTTTTACGAAATCATGTAAACCTTCTAGATGCTGTGATTTTAAAAAACGGTGCAAGTAAGCTTTTCTTATTTCCGGTCGAATGCGCAAGCTATAGAAAGTTGTTATTACGTAGAATGTGCATACTTTGTTGATTCCATTTATGAAATAAAACACATTTTCTAAAAACTCATGTTTTTTAAGAAATCATGTAAACCTTCTAGAAGCTGTGATTTTGAAAAACGGGGGAAGTAAGCTTTTCTTATTTCCAGACGCATGCGCAAACTATAGAAAGTCGTTATGACGTAGAATGTGCATACATTGTTGATTCCATTTATGAAATAAAACACATTTTCTAAAAACTCGTGTTTTTTAAGAAATCATGTAAACCTTCTAGAAGCTGTGATTTTAAAAAATGGCGGAAGTAAGCTTTTCTTATTTCCGGTCGAATGCGCAAACTATAGAAAGTCGTTATGACGTAGAATGTGCATACTTTGTTGATTCCATTTATGAAATAAAACACATTTTCTAAAAACTCGTGTTTTTTAGGAAATCATGTAAACCTTCTAGAAGCTGTGATTTTAAAAAACAATGGAAGTAAGCTTTTCTTATCTGCAGACGCATGCGGAAACTATAGAAAGTCGTTATGACGTAGAATGTGCATACTTTGTAGATTCCATTTATGAAATAAAACACATTTTCTAAAAACTCGTGTTTTTTACGAAATCATGTAAACCTTCAAGAAGCTGTGATTTTAAAAAACGGTGGAAGTAAGCTTTTCTTATTTCCGGATGCATGCGCAAACTATAGAAAGTCGTTATGACGTAGAATGTGCATACTTTGTTGATTCCATTTATGAAATAAAACACATTTTCTAAAAACTCGTGTTTTTTAAGAAATCATGTAAACCTTCTAGAAGATGTGATTTTAAAAAATGGGGGAATTAAGCTTTTCTTATTTCCGGACGCATGCGCAAACTATAGAAAGCCGTTATGACGTAGAATGTGCATACTTTGTAGATTCCATTTATGAAATAAAACACATTTTCTAAAAACTCGTGTTTTTTACGAAATCATGTAAACCTTCAAGAAGCTGTGATTTTAAAAAACGGGGGGAGTAAGCTTTTCTTATTTCCGGACGCATGCACAAACTATAGAAAGTCGTTATGACGTAGAATGTGCATACTTTGTTGATTCCATTTATGAAATAAAACACATTTTCTAAAAACTCGTGTTTTTTACGAAATCATGTAAACCTTCAAGAAGCTGTGATTTTAAAAAACGGGGGAAGTAAGCTTTTCTTATTTCCGGATGCATGCGCAAACTATAGAAAGTCGTTATGACATAGAATGTGCATACTTTGTAGATTCCATTTATGAAATAAAACACATTTTCTAAAAACTTGTTTTTTTTACGAAATGATGTAAACCTTCTAGAAGCTGTGATTTAAAAAAAAAATAGAAGTAAGCTTTTCTTATTTCTGGATGCATTCACAAACTATAGAAAGTCGTTATGACGTAGAATGTACATACTTTGTTGATTCCGTTTATGAAATAAAACACATTTTCTAAAAACTCATGCTTTTTAACAAATCATGTAAACCTTCTAGAAGCTGTGATTTTAAAAAACGGGGGAAGTAAGCTTTTCTTATTTCCAAACGCATGCGGAAACTATAGAAAGTCGTTATGACGTAGAATGTGCATACTTTGTAGATTCCATTTATGAAATAAAACACATTTTCTAAAAACTCGTGTTTTTTACGAAATCATGTAAACCTTCTAGATGTTGTGATTTTAAAAAACGGTGCAAGTAAGCTTTTCTTATTTCCGGTCGAATGCGCAAGCTATAGAAAGTCGTTATTACGTGGAATGTGCTTACTTTGTTGATTCCATTTATGAAATAAAACACATTTTCTAAAAACTCGTGTTTTTTAAGAAATCATGTAAACCTTCTAGAAGCTGTGATTTTGAAAAACGGGGGAAGTAATCTTTTCTTATTTCCGGACGCATGCGCAAACTATAGAAAGTCGTTATGACGTAGAATGTGCATACATTGTTGATTCCATTTATGAAATAAAACACATTTTCTAAAAACTCGTGTTTTTTAAGAAATCATGTAAACCTTCTAGAAGCTGTGATTTTAAAATATGGCGGAAGTAAGCTTTTCTTATTTCCGGTCGAATGCGCAAACTCTAGAAAGCCGTTATGACGTAGAATGTGCATACTTTGTTTATTCCGTTTATGAAATAAAACACATTTTCTAAAAACTCGTGCTTTTTAACAAATCATGTAAACCTTCTAGAAGCTGTGATTTTAAAAAACGGGGGAAGTAAGCTTTTCTTATTTCCAAACACATGCGCAAACTATAGAAAGTCGTTATGACGTAGAATGTGCATACTTTGTTGATTCCATTTATGAAATAAAACACATTTTGTAAAAACTCATGTTTTTTAGGAAATCATGTAAACCTTCTTGAAGCTGTGATTTTAAAAAACGGTGGAAGTAAGCTTTTCTTATCTCCGGACGCATGCGCAAACTATAGAAAGTCGTTATGACGTAGAATGTGCATACTTTGTAGATTCCATTTATGAAATAAAACACATTTTCTAAAAACTCGTGTTTTTTACGAAATCATGTAAACCTTCTAGATGCTGTGATTTTAAAAAAAGGTGCAAGTAAGCTTTTCTTATTTCCGGTAGAATGCGCAAGCTATAGAAAGTCGTTATTACGTAGAATGTGCATACTTTGTTGATTCCATTTATGAAATAAAACACATTTTCTAAAAACTCGTGTTTTTTACGAAATCATGTAAACCTTCAAGAAGCTGTGATTTTGAAAAACGGGGGAAGTAAGCTTTTCTTATTTCCGGATGCATGCGCAAACTATAAAAATTCGTTATGACTTAGAATGTGCATACATTGTTGATTCCATTTATGAAATAAAACATATTTTCTAAAAACGCGTGTTTTTTAAAAAATCATGTAAACCTTCTAGAACCTGTGATTTTAAAAAACGGGGGAATTAAGCTTTTCTTATTTCCGGACGCATGCGCAAACTATAGAAAGTCGTTATGACGTGGAATGTGCATACTTTGTTGATTCCATTTATGAAATAAAACACATTTTCTAAAAACTCGTGTTTCTTAAGAAATCATGTAAACCTTCTAGAAGCTGTGATTTTGAAAAACGGTGGAAGTAAGCTTTTCTTATTTCCGGACGCATGCGCAAACTATAGAAAGTCCTTATGACGTAGAATGTGCATACTTTGTTGATTCCATATATGAAATAAAACACATTTTGTAAAAACTCGTGTTTTTTACGAAATCATGTAAACCTTCAAGAAGCTGTGATTTTAAAAAACGGTGGAAGTAAGCTTTTCTTATTTCCGGACGCATGTGCAAACTATAGAAAGTCGTTATCACGTAGAAAGTGCATACTTTGTAGATTCCATTTATGAAATAAAACAAATTTTCTAAAAACTCGTGTTTTTTACGAAATGATGTAAACATTCTAGAAGCTGTGATTTTAAAAAACGGTGGAAGTAAGCTTTTCTTATTTCCGGACGCATTCGCAAACTATAGAAATTCGTTATGACGTAGATTGTGCATACTTTGTTGATTCCGTTTATGAAATAAAACACATTTTCTAAAAACTCGTGTTTTTTACGAAATCATGTAAACCTTCAAGAAGCTGTGATTTTAAAAAACGGTGGAAGTAAGCTTTTCATATTTCCGGTCGAATGCGCAAGCTATAGAAAGTCGTTATTATGTAGAATGTGCATACTTTGTTGATTCCATTTATGAAATAAAACACATTTTCTAAAAACTCGTGTTTTTTAAGAAATCATGTAAACCTTCTAGAAGCTGTGATTTTGAAAAACGGGGGAAGTAAGATTTTCTTATTTCCGGACGCATGCGCAAACTATAGAAAGTCGTTATGACGTAGAATGTGCATACATTGTTGATTCCATTTATGAAATAAAACACATTTTCTAAAAACTCATGTTTTTTAAAAATTCATGTAAACCTTCTAGAAGCTGTGATTTTAAAAAACGGGGGACGTAAGCTTTTCTTATTTCCAAAGGCATCCGCAAACTATAGAAAGTCGTTATGACGTCGAATGTGCATACATTGTTGATTCCATTTATGAAATAAAACACATTTTCTAAAAACTCGTGTTTTTTAAGAAATCATGTAAACCTTCTAGAAGCTGTGATTTTAAAAAATGGCGGAAGTAAGCTTTTCTTATTTCCGGTCGAATGCGCAAACTATAGAAAGTCGTTATGACGTAGAATGTGCATACTTTGTTGATTCCATTTATGAAATAAAACACATTTTCTAAAAACTCGTGTTTTTTAGGAAATCATGTAAACCTTCTAGAAGCTGTGATTTTAAAAAACGGTGGATGTAAGCTTTTCTTATCTCCAGACGCATGCGCAAACTATAGAAAGTCGTTATGACGTAGAATGTGCATACTTTGTAGATTCCATTTATTAAATAAAACACATTTTTTAAAAACTCGTGTTTTTTACGAAATCATGTAAACCTTCAAGAAGCTGTGATTTTAAAAAACGGTGGAAGTAAGCTTTTCTTATTTCCGGATGCATGCGCAAACTATAGAAAGTCGTTATGACGTAGAATGTGCATACTTTGTTGATTCCATTTACGAAATAAAACATATTTTCTAAAAACTCATGTTTTTTAAGAAATCATGTAAACCTTCTAGAAGATGTGATTTTAAAAAATGGGGGAATTAAGGTTTTCTTATTTCCGGACGCATGCGCAAACTATAGAAAGCCGTTATGACGTAGAATGTGCATACTTTGTAGATTCCATTTATGAAATAAAACACATTTTCTAAAAACTCGTGTTTTTTACGAAATCATGTAAACCTTCAAGAAGCTGTGATTTTAAAAAACGGTGGAAGTAAGCTTTTCTTATTTCCGGACGCATGCGCAAACTATAGAAAGTCGTTATGACGTAGAATGTGCATACTTTGTTGATTCCATTTATGAAATAAAACACATTTTCTAAAAACTCATGTTTTTTAAGAAATCATGTAAACCTTCTAGAAGCTGTGATTTTAAAAAATGGGGGAAGCAAGCTTTTCTTATTTCCAAACGCATCCGCAAACTATAGAAAGTCGTTATGACGTAGAATGTGCATACTTTGTTGATTCCATTTATGAAATAAAACACATTTTGTAAAAACTCGTGTTTTTTACGAAATCATGTAAACCTTCAAGAAGCTGTGATTTTAAAAAACGGTGGAAGTAAGCTTTTCTTATTTCCGGACGCATGCGCAAACTATAGAAAGTCGTTATGACATAGAATGTGCATACTTTGTAGATTCCATTTATGAAATAAAACACATTTTCTAAAAACTCGTGTTTTTTAAGAAATCATGTAAACCTTCTAGAAGCTGTGATTTTGAAAAACGGTGGAAGTAAGCTTTTCTTATTTCTGGACGAATGCGCAAACTATAGAAAGTCCTTATGACGTAGAATGTGAATACTTTGTTGATTCCATTTATGACATAAAACACATTTTGTAAATACTCGTGTTTTTTACGAAATCATGTAAACCTTCAAGAAGCTGTGATTTTAAAAAACGGTGGAAGTAAGATTTTCTTATTCCCGGACGCATGTGCAAACTATAGAAAGTCGTTATGACGTAGAATGTGCATACTTTGTAGATTCCATTTATGAAATAAAACACATTTTCTAAAAACTCGTGTTTTTTACGAAATCATATAAACCTTCTAGAAGCTGTGATTTTAAAAAACGGGGGAAGTAAGCTTTTCTTATTTCCAAACGCATGCGAAAACTATAGAAAGTCGTTATGACGTAGAATGTGCATACTTTGTTGATTCCATTTATGAAATAAAACACATTTTCTAAAAACTCGTGTTTTTTAAGAAATCATGTAAACCTTCTAGACGCTGTGATTTTAAAAAACGGGGGAAGTAAGCTTTTCTTATTTCCAAACGCATGCGCAAACTATAGAAAGTCGTTATGACGTAGAATGTGCATACTTTGTTGATTTCATTTATGAAATAAAACACATTTTCTAAAAACTCGTGTTTTTTAAGAAATCATGTAAACCTTCTAGACGCTGTGATTTTAAAAAACAGGGGAAGTAAGCTTTTCTTATTTCCGGACGCATGCGCAAACTATAGAAAGTCGTTATGACGTAGAATGTGCATACTTTGTAGATTCCATTTATGAAATAAAACACATTTTCTAAAAACTTGTGTTTTTTACGAAATCATGTAAACCTTCAAGAAGCTGTGATTTTAAAAAACGGGGGAAGTAAGCTTTTCTTATTTCCGGATGCATGCACAAACTATAGAAAGTCGTTATGACATAGAATGTGCATACTTTGTAGATTCCATTTATGAAATAAAACACATTTTCTAAAAACTCATGTTTTTTACGAAATGATGTAAACCTTCTAGAAGCTGTGATTTTAAAAAACGGTGGAAGTAAGCTTTTCTTATTTCCGGATGCATTCACAAACTATAGAAAGTCGTTATGACGTAGAATGTACATACTTTGTTGATTCCGTTTATGAAATAAAACACATTTTCTAAAAACTCGTGCTTTTTAACAAATCATGTAAACCTTCTAGAAGCTGTGATTTTAAAAAACGGGGGAAGTAAGCTTTTCTTATTTCCAAACGCATGCGGAAACTATAGAAAGTCATTATGACGTAGAATGTGCATACTTTGTAGATTCCATTTATGAAATAAAACACATTTTCTAAAAAATCGTGTTTTTTACGAAATCATGTAAACCTTCTAGATGTTGTGATTTTAAAAAACGGTGCAAGTAAACTTTTCTTATTTCCGGTCGAATGCGCAAGCTATAGAAAGTCGTTATTACGTAGAATGTGCATACTTTGTTGATTCCATTTATGAAATAAAACACATTTTCTAAAAACTCATGTTTTTTAATAAATCATGTAAACCTTCTAGAAGCTGTGATTTTGAAAAACGGGGGAAGTAAGCTTTTCTTATTTCCGGACGCATGCGCAAACTATAGAAAGTCGTTATGACGTAGAATGTGCATACATTGTTGATTCCATTTATGAAATAAAACACATTTTCTAAAAACTCGTGTTTTTTAAGAAATCATGTAAACCTTCTAGAAGCTGTGATTTTAAAAAATGGCGGAAGTAAGCTTTTCTTATTTCCGGTCGAATGCGCAAACTATAGAAAGTCGTTATGACGTAGAATGTGCATACTTTGTTGATTCCATTTATGAAATAAAACACATTTTCTAAAAACTCGTGTTTTTTAGGAAATCATGTAAAGCTTCTAGAAGCTGTGATTTTAAAAAACGGTGGATGTAAGCTTTTCTTATCTCCAGACGCATGCGCAAACTTTAGAAAGTCGTTATGACGTAGAATGTGCATACTTTGTAGATTCCATTTATGAAATAAAACACATTTTCTAAAAACTCGTGTTTTTTACGAAATCATGTAAACCTTCAAGAAGCTGTGATTTTAAAAAACGGTGGAAGTAAGCTTTTCTTATTTCCGGAATCATGCACAAACTATAGAAAGTCATTATGACGTAGAATGTGCATACTTTGTTGATTCCATTTATGAAATAAAACACATTTTCTAAAAACTCGTGTTTTTTAAGAAATCATGTAAACCTTCTAGAAGATGTGATTTTAAAAAATGGCGGAATTAAGGTTTTCTTATTTCCGGACGCATGCGCAAACTATAGAAAGCCGTTATGATGTAGAATGTGCATACTTTGTAGATTCCATTTATGAAATAAAACACATTTTCTAAAAACTCGTGTTTTTTACGAAATCATGTAAACCTTCAAGAAGCTGTGATTTTAAAAAACGGTGGAAGTAAGCTTTTCTTATTTCCGGACGCATGCGCAAACTATAGAATGTCGTTATGCGTAGAATGTGCATACTTTGTTGATTCCATTTATGAAATAAAACACATTTTCTAAAAACTCGTGTTTTTTACGAAATTATGTAAACCTTCTAGAAGCTGTGATTTTAAAAAATGGTGGAAGTAAGCTTTTCTTATTTCTGGACGCATGCGCAAACTATAGAAAGTCATTATGACATAGAATGTGCATACTTTGTTGATTCCGTTTATGAAATCAAACACATTTTCTAAAAATTCGTGTTTTTTACGAAATGATGTAAACCTTCTAGAAGCTGTGATTTTAAAAAACGGTGGAAGTAAGCTTTTCTTATTTCTGGTCGAATGCGCAAACTATAGAAAGTCGTTATTAGGTAGAATGTGCATACTTTGTTGATTCCATTTATGAAATAAAACACATTTTCTAAAAACTCGTGTTTTTTACGAAATCATGTAAACCTTCTAGAAGCTGTGATTTTGAAAAACGGTGTAAGTAAGCTTTTCTTATTTCCGGACGCATGCGCAAACTATAGAATGTCGTTATGACGTAGAATGTGCATACTTTGTTGATTCCATTTATGAAATAAAACACATTTTCTAAAAACTCATGTTTTTTAAGAAATCATGTAAACCTTCTAGAAGCTGTGATTTTAAAAAATGGGGGAAGCAAGCTTTTCTTATTTCCAAACGCATGCGCAAACTATAGAAAGTCGTTATGATGTAGAATGTGCATACTTTGTTGATTCCATTTATGAAATAAAACACATTTTCTAAAAACTCGTGTTTTTTAAGAAACCATGTAAACCTTCTAGAAGCTGTGATTTTAAAAAACGGGGGAAGAAAGCTTTTCTTATTCCCGGACGTATGCACAAACTATAGAAAGTCCTTAAGACGTAGAATGTGCATACTTTGTAGATTCCATTTATGAAATAAAACACATTTTCTAAAAACTCGTGTTTTTTACCAAAATCATGTAAACCTTCTAGATGTTGTGATTTTAAAAAACAGGGGAAGTAAGCTTTTCTTATTTCCAAACGCATGCGCAAACTATAGAAAGTCGTTATGACGTAGAAGGTGCATACTTTGTTGATTTCATTTATGAAATAAAACACATTTTCTAAAAAGTCGTGTTTTTTAAGAAATCATGTCAACCTTCTAGAAGCTGTGATTTTAAAAAACAGGAGAAGTAAGCTTTTCTTATTTCCGAACGCATGCGCAAACTATAGAAAGTCGTTATGACGTAGAATGTGCATACTTTTTAGATTCCATTTATGAAATAAAACACATTTTCTAAAAACTCGTGTTTTTTACTAAATCATGTAAACCTTCAAGAAGCTGTGATTTTAAAAAATGGGGGAAGTAAGCTTTTCTTATTTCCGGATGCATGCGCAAACTATAGAAAGTCGTTATGACGTAGAATGTGCATACTTTGTTGATTCCATTTATGAAATAAAACACATTTTCTAAAAACTCGTGTTTTTTAAGAAATCATGTAAACCTTCTAGAAGCTGTGATTTTGAAAAACGGTGGAAGTAAGCTTTTCTTATTTCCGAACGCATGCGCAAACTATAGAAAGTCCTTATGACGTAGAATGTGCATACTTTGTTGATTCCATTTATGAAATAAAACAAATTTTGTAAAAACTCTTGTTTTTTACGAAATCATGTAAACCTTCAAGAAGCTGTGATTTTAAAAAACGGTGGAAGTAAGCTTTTCTTATTTCCGGACGCATGTGCAAACTATAGAAAGTCGTTATGATGTAGAATGTGCATACTTTGTAGATTCCATTTATGAAATAAAACACATTTTCTAAAAAATCGTGTTTTTTACGAAATGATGTAAACCTTCTAGAAGCTGTGATTTTAAAAAACGGTGGAAGTAAGCTTTTCTTATTTCCGGATGCATTCGCAAACTATAGAAAGTCATTATGACGTAGAATGTGCATACTTTGTTGATTCCATTTATGAAATAAAACACATTTTCTAAAAACTCGTGTTTTTTAGGAAATCATGTAAACCTTCTAGAAGCTGTGATTTTAAAAAACGGGGGAAGTAAGCTTTTCTTATTTCCAAACGCATGTGCAAAACTATAGAAAGTCGTTATGACGTAGAATGTGCATACTTTGTGGATTCCATTTATGAAATAAAACACATTTTCTAAAAACTCGTGTTTTTTAGGAAATCATGTAAACCTTCTAGAAGCTGTGATTTTAAAAAACGGGGGAAGTAAGCTTTTCTTATTTCCGGACGCATGCTCAAACTATAGAAATTCCTTATGACGTAGAATGTGCATACTTTCTTGATACCATTTCTGAAATAAAACACATTTTCTAAAAACTCGTGTTTTTTAAGAAATCATGTAAACCTTCCAGACGCTGTGATTTTAAAAAACGGGGGAAGTAAGCTTTTTTTATTTCCATACGCATGCGCAAACTATAGAAAGACGTTATGACGTAGAATGTACATACTTTGTTGATTCCGTTTATGAAATAAAACACATTTTCTAAAAACTCGTGTTTTTTAAGAAATCATGTAAACCTTCTAGAAGCTGTGATTTTAAAAAACGGGGGAAGTAAGCTTTTCTTATTTCCAAACGCATGCGCAAACTATAGAAAGTCATTATGACGTAGAATATGCATACTTTGTTGATTCCATTTATGAAATAAAACACATTTTCTAAAAATTCGTGTTTTTTAAGAAATCATGTAAACCTTCTAAAAGCTGTAATTTTAAAAAACGGGGGAAGTAAGCTTTTCTTATTTCCGGACGCATGTGCAAACTATAGAAAGTCGTTATGATGTAGAATGTGCATACTTTGTTGATTCCATTTATGAAATAAAACACATTTTCTAAAAACTTGTGTTTTTTACGAAATCATGTAAACCTTCTAGAAGCTGTGATTTTAAAAAACGGGGGAATTAAGCTTTTCATATTTCCGGATGCATGCACAAACTATAGAAAGTCGTTATGACGTAGAATGTGCATACTTTGTTGATTCCATTTATGAAATAAAACACATTTTCTAAAAACTTGTGTTTTTTACGAAATCATGTAAACCTTCTAGAAGCTGTGATTTTAAAAAACGGGGGAATTAAGCTTTTCTTATTTCCGGACGCATGCACAAACTATAGAAAGTCCTTATGATGTAGAATGTGCATACTTTGTTGATTCCGTTTATGACATAAAACACATTTTCTAAAAACTCGTGTTTTTTACGAAATCATGTAAACCTTCTAGAAGCTGTGATTTTAAAAAATGGTGGAAGTAAGCTTTTCTTATTTCTGGTCGAATGCCCAAACTATAGAATGTCGTTATTATGTATAATGTGCATACTTTGATGATTCCATTTATGAAATAAAACAGATTTTCTAAAAACTCGTGTTTTTTAAGAAATCATGTAAACCTTCTAGAAGCTGTGATTTTAAAAAAAGAGGGAAGTAAGCTTTTCTCATTTGCAAATGCATGCGCAAACTATAGAAAGTTGTTATGACGTAGAATGTGCATACCTTGTTGATTCCATTTATGAAATAAAACACATTTTCTAAAAACTCATGTTTTTTAAGAAATCATGTAAACCTTCTAGAAGCCGTGATTTTAGAAAACGGTGGAAGTAAGCTTTTATTATTTCCGGACGCATGCGCAAACTATAGAAAGTCGTTATGACGTAGAATGTGCATACTTTGTAGATTCCATTTATGAAATAAAACATATTTTCTAAAAACTCCTGTTTTTTACGAAATCATGTAAACCTTCTAGAAGCTGTTATTTTAAAAAATGGTGGAAGTAAGCTTTTCTTATTTCCGGACGCATGCGCAAACTATAGAAAGTCGTTATGATGTACAATGTGCATACTTTGTATATTCCATTTATGAAATAAAACACATTTTCTAAAAACTCGTGTTTTTTAAGAAATCATGTAAACCTTCTACAAGCTGAGATTTTAAAAAACGGTGGAAGTAAGCTTTTCTTATTTTCGGACGCATGCGCAAACTATAGAAAGTCCTTATGACGTAGAATGTGCATACTTTGTAGATTCCATTTATGAAATAAAACACATTTTCTAAAAACTCGTGTTTTTTACGAAATCATGTAAAACTTCTACAAGCTGTGATTTTAAAAAACGGTGGAAGTAAGCTTTTCTTATTTCCCGTCGAATGCGGAAACTATAGAATGTCGTTATTACGTAGAATGTGCATACTTTGTTGATTCCATTTATGAAATAAAACACATTTTCTAAAAACACATGTTTTTTAAGAAATCATGTAAACCTTCTACAAGCTGTGATTTTAAAAAACGGTGGAAGTAAGCTTTTCTTATTTCCGGACGCATGCGCAAACTATAGAAAGTCGTTACGACGTAGAATGTGCATACTTTGTTGTTTCCATTTATGAAATAAAACACATTTTCCAAAAACTCGTGTTTTTTAAGAAATCATGTAAACCTTCTAGAAGCTGTAATTTTGAAAAACGGTGGAAGTAAGCTTTTCTTATTTCTAGACGCATGCGCAAACTATAGAAAGTCCATATGACATAGAATGTGCATACTTTTTTGATTCCATTTATGAAATAAAACACATTTTCTAAAAGCTCATGTTTTTTACGAAATCATGTAAACCTTCTAGAAGCTGTGATTTTAAAAGACGGGGGAAGTAATCTTTTCTTATTTCCGGACGGATGCACAAACTATAGAAAGTCGTTATGACGTAGAATGTGCATACTTTGTTGATTCCATTTATGAAATAAAACACATTTTCTAAAAACTCGTATTTTTAAGGAAATCATGTAAACCTTCTCGAAGCTGTGATTTTAAAAAACAGGGGAAGTAAGCTTTTCTTATTTCCGGACGCATGCGCAAACTATAGAAAGTCGTTTTGACGTAGAATGTGCATACTTTGTAGATTCCATTTATGAAATAAAACACAGTTTCTAAAAACTTGTGTTTTTTACGAAATGATGTAAACCTTTTAGAAGCTGTGATTTTAAAAAACAGTGGAAGTAAGCTTTTCTTATTTCCGGACGCATGCGCAAACTATAGAAAGTCGTTATGACGTAGAATGTGCATACTTTGTTGATTCTGTTTATGAAATAAAACACATTTTCTAAAAACTCGTGTTTTTAAGAAATCATGTAAACCTTCTACAAGCTGTGATTTTAAAAAACGGTGGAAGTAATCTTTTCTTCTTTCCGGACGCATGAGCAAACTATAGAAAGTCGTTATGATGTAGAATGTGCATACGTTGTAGATTCCATTTATGAAATAAAACACATTTTCTAAAAACTCGTGTTTTTTAACAAATCATGTAAACCTTCTAGAAGCTGTGATTTTAAAAAACGGGGGAAGTAAGCTTTTCTTATTTCCCGACGCATGTGCAAACTATAGAAAGTCGTTATGACATAGAATGTGCATACTTTGTTGATTCCAATTATGAAATAAAACACATTTTCTAAAAACTCGTGTTTTTTACGAAATCATGTAAACCTTCTAGAAGCTGTGATTTTAAAAAACGGGGGAATTAAGTTTTTCATATTTCCGGACGCATGCGCAAACTATAGAAAGTCGTTATGACGTAGAATGTGCATACTTTGTTGATTCCATTTATGAAATAAAACACATTTTCTAAAAACTTGTGTTTTTTACGAAATCATGTAAACCATCTAGAAGCTGTGATTTTAAAAAACGGGGGAATTAAGCTTTTCTTATTTCCGGACGCATGCACAAACTATAGAAAGTCCTTATGACGTAGAATGTGCATGCTTTGTTGATTCCGTTTATGACATAAAACACATTTTCTAAAAACTCGTGTTTTTTACGAAATCATGTAAACCTTCTAGAAGCTGTGATTTTAAAAAATGGTGGAAGTAAGCTTTTCTTATTTCTGGTCGAATGCCCAAACTATAGAATGTCGTTATTATGTATAATGTGCATACTTTGATGATTCCATTTATGAAATAAAACAGATTTTCTAAAAACTCGTGTTTTTTAAGAAATCATGTAAACCTTCTAGAAGCTGTGATTTTAAAAAAAGAGGGAAGTAAGCTTTTCTCATTTGCAAATGCATGCGCAAACTATAGAAAGTCGTTATGACGTAGAATGTGCATACCTTGTTGATTCCATTTATGAAATAAAACACATTTTCTAAAAACTCATGTTTTTTAAGAAATCATGTAAACCTTCTAGAAGCCGTGATTTTAGAAAACGGTGGAAGTAAGCTTTTATTATATCCGGACGCATGCGCAAACTATAGAAAGTCGTTATGACGTAGAATGTGCATACTTTGTAGATTCCATTTATGAAATAAAACATATTTTCTAAAAACTCCTGTTTTTTACGAAATCATGTAAACCTTCTAGAAGCTGTTATTTTAAAAAATGGTGGAAGTAAGCTTTTCTTATTTCCGGACGCATGCGCAAACTATAGAAAGTCGTTATGATGTACAATGTGCATACTTTGTATATTCCATTTATGAAATAAAACACATTTTCTAAAAACTCGTGTTTTTTAAGAAATCATGTAAACCTTCTACAAGCTGAGATTTTAAAAAACGGTGGAAGTAAGCTTTTCTTATTTTCGGACCCATGCGCAAACTATAGAAAGTCCTTATGACGTAGAATGTGCATACTTTGTAGATTCCATTTATGAAATAAAACACATTTTCTAAAAACTCGTGTTTTTTACGAAATCATGTAAAACTTCTACAAGCTGTGATTTTAAAAAACGGTGGAAGTAAGCTTTTCTTATTTCCCGTCGAATGCGGAAACTATAGAATGTCGTTATTACGTAGAATGTGCATACTTTGTTGATTCCATTTATGAAATAAAACACATTTTCTAAAAACTCATGTTTTTTAAGAAATCATGTAAACCTTCTACAAGCTGTGATTTTAAAAAACGGTGGAAGTAAGCTTTTCTTATTTCCGGACGCATGCGCAAACTATAGAAAGTCGTTACGACGTAGAATGTGCATACTTTGTTGTTTCCATTTATGAAATAAAACACATTTTCCAAAAACTCGTGTTTTTTAAGAAATCATGTAAACCTTCTAGAAGCTGTAATTTTGAAAAACGGTGGAAGTAAGCTTTTCTTATTTCTAGACGCATGCGCAAACTATAGAAAGTCCATATGACATAGAATGTGCATACTTTTTTGATTCCATTTATGAAATAAAACACATTTTCTAAAAGCTCATGTTTTTTACGAAATCATGTAAACCTTCTAGAAGCTGTGATTTTAAAAGACGGGGGAAGTAATCTTTTCTTATTTCCGGACGGATGCACAAACTATAGAAAGTCGTTATGACGTAGAATGTGCATACTTTGTTGATTCCATTTATGAAATAAAACACATTTTCTAAAAACTCGTATTTTTAAGGAAATCATGTAAACCTTCTCGAAGCTGTGATTTTAAAAAACAGGGGAAGTAAGCTTTTCTTATTTCCGGACGCATGCGCAAACTATAGAAAGTCGTTATGACGTAGAATGTGCATACTTTGTAGATTCCATTTATGAAATAAAACACAGTTTCTAAAAACTTGTGTTTTTTACGAAATGATGTAAACCTTTTAGAAGCTGTGATTTTAAAAAACAGTGGTAGTAAGCTTTTCTTATTTCCGGACGCATGCGCAAACTATAGAAAGTCGTTATGACGTAGAATGTGCATACTTTGTTGATTCTGTTTATGAAATAAAACACATTTTCTAAAAACTCGTGTTTTTAAGAAATCATGTAAACCTTCTACAAGCTGTGATTTTAAAAAACGGTGGAAGTAATCTTTTCTTCTTTCCGGACGCATGAGCAAACTATAGAAAGTCGTTATGACGTAGAATGTGCATACGTTGTAGATTCCATTTATGAAATAAAACACATTTTCTAAAAACTCGTGTTTTTTAACAAATCATGTAAACCTTCTAGAAGCTGTGATTTTAAAAAACGGGGGAAGTAAGCTTTTCTTATTTCCCGACGCATGTGCAAACTATAGAAAGTCGTTATGACGTAGAATGTGCATACTTTGTTGATTCCAATTATGAAATAAAACACATTTTCTAAAAACTCGTGTTTTTTACGAAATCATGTAAACCTTCTAGAAGCTGTGATTTTAAAAAACGGGGGAATTAAGTTTTTCATATTTCCGGACGCATGCGCAAACTATAGAAAGTCGTTATGACGTAGAATGTGCATACTTTGTTGATTCCATTTATGAAATAAAACACATTTTCTAAAAACTCGTGTTTTTTACGAAATCATAGAAACCTTCTAGAAGCTGTGATTTTGAAAAACGGTGGAAGTAAGCTTTTCTTATTTCCGGATGCATGCGCAAATTATAGAAAGTCCTTATGACGTAGAATGAGCATGCTTTGTTGATTCCATTTATGAAATAAAACACATTTTCTAAAAACTCGTGTTTTTTACGAAATCATGTAAACCTTCTAGAAGCTGTGATTTTAAAAAACGGTGGAAGTAAGCTTTTCTTATTTCCGGTCGAATGCGCAAACTATAGAATGTCGTTATTATGTAGAATGTGCATACTTTGTTGATTCCATTTATGAAATAAAACACATTTTCTAAAAACTTGTGTTTTTTAAGAAATCATGTAAACCTTCTAGAAGCTGTGATTTTAAAAAACGGTGGCAGTAAGCTTTTCTTATTTCCAAACGCATGCGCAAACTATAGAAAGTCATTATGACGTAGAATGTGCATACTTTGTTGATTCCATTTATGAAATAAAACACATTTTCTAAAAACTCATGTTTTTTACGAAATCATGTAAACCTTCTACAAGCTGTGATTTTAAAAAACGGGGGGAGTAAGCTTTTCTTATTTCCTGACGGATGCGCAAACTATAGAAATTCGTTATGACGTAGAATGTGCATACTTTGTTGATTCCATTTATGAAATAAAACACATTTTCTAAAAACTCTTGTTTTTAAAGAAATCATGTAAACCTTCTAGAAGCGGTGATTTTAAAAGACGAGGGAAGTAAGATTTTCTCATTTCCAAACGCATGCGCAAACTATAGAAAGTCGTTATGACTTAGAATGTGCATACCTTGTTGATTCCATTTATGAAATAAAACACATTTTCTAAAAACTCATGTTTTTTAAGAAATCATGTAAACCTTCTAGAAGCTGTGATTTTAGAAAACGGTGGAAGTAAGCTTTTATTATTTCCGGACGCATGCGCAAACTATAGAAAGTCGTTATGATGTAGAATGTGCATACTTTGTAGATTCCATTTATGAAATAAAACACATTTTCTAAAAACTCGTGTTTTTTACGAAATCATGTAAACCTTCTAGAAGTTGTTATTTTAAAAAACGGTGGAAGTAAGCTTTTCTTATTTCCATGCACAAACTATTGAAAGTCGTTATGATGTACAATGTGCATACTTTGTAGATTCCATTGATGAAATAAAACATATTTTCTAAAAACTCTTGTTTTTTACGAAATCATGTAAACCTTCAAGAAGTTGTGATTTTAAAAAACGGTGGAAGTAAGCTTTTCTTATTTCCGGACGCATGCACAAACTATAGAAAGTCCTGATGACGTAGAATGTGCATACTTTGTTGATTCCATTTATGAAATAAAACACATTTTCTAAAAACTCGTGTTTTCTAAGAAATCATGTAAACCTTCTACAAGCTGTGATTTTAAAAAACGGTGGAAGTAAGCTTTTCTTATTTCCGGACGGATGCGCAAACTATAGAAAGTCGTTATGGCGTAGAATGTGCATACTTTGTTGATTCCATTTATGAAATAAAACACATTTTCTAAAAACTCGTGTATTTAAAGAAATCATGTAAACCTTCTAGAAGCTGTGATTTTAAAAAACAGGGGAAGTAAGCTTTTCTTATTTCTTAACGCATGCGCAAACTATAGAAAGTCGTTATGACGTAGAATGTGCATACTTTGTAGATTCCATTTATGAAATAAAACACATTTTCTAAAAACTCGTGTTTTTTACGAAATCAAGGGTAGGTTCCCACGCGACCAAGTCCATCCATAATTATCGTGGACAGGGGGGTTTATAATCTACAGGCCAGAAAAGAATATAAGCTACTCTTTAAAGACCCCGTCAGACCTATTGCTCCATCCTCCGAAACGCCCAGCTAGGGCGTAATTAAAGGTAGCAGCTTAATAAGTGGTGGATATTTATCTAGTGCAAGTTGACCCCGCAACAACATTTCAATTTCATCAGTATCCTTTAGCCGCTAGAAGGAGATTTGTCTGAATTACCATCGCACTTCAAAAGGCTTGTTCGACGTAGGAGGACAGGGGCAGTAATAAACATGCATTTTACCCTCTCCCTTTGGTATACCCGTCGATTAGTTTAGCTCGGAGAAGCAAGAGTGGGATTAAAGCAATCTCCTCAGGGCTGTCCGAGCCCTATCAAGTAACAAAACCTATTCCCTCCCCTGATGTCGTTGTGCATTATAACCCCTCCTTATGTGGTTTTGCATTATCCCTATTGCCTCACACCATTGTCCCAGTCCTTCTGGCTTTATAAATAGGGCTCGGAGTTAATGGGCTTGAGCTTGGAGTTGTCGGCTAAGGAATAGGGTATCGGGATTTGGATGAGTGACCTTACCCTCGACCCCAGTCCTAGTCCTCATTCATCTCAGAAATATTCTCATGTTCTTATGCCTATCCCAGTCACAGTCTCATATAAGAAATAATCTAAACAGAGGAGCGCTTCTTATGATGGTGCCCGGTCTAAACCTACCCTGGATTAATAGCTGAGCATGCCTTATCCCATTCCCACTATGCGCATTACCCAGCTCTTAGGCGCGTCCTATTCAAACCTCTCCGAGTCCCGGTCCCTCTAGTAAGTTATGCATTAAGTTCTCCCACTTAATAAGGCAGTAATAAAATCCCTGGCTTGCAGCTTGGCAGGTCTCTGTGTCCCCTTCTTGGGCTGGATGTAAACCTTCTAGAAGCTGTGATTTTAAAAAATGGTGGAAGTAATCTTTTCTTATTTCCGGACGCATGCGCAAACTATAGAAAGTTGTTATGACGTAGAATGTGCATACTTTGTTGATTCCATTTATGAAATAAAACACATTTTCTAAAAACTCGTGTTTTTTAACAAATCATGTAAACCTTCTAGAAGCTGTGATTTAAAAAAACGGGGGAAGTACGCTTTTCTTATTTCCGGACGCATGCACAAACTATAGAAAGTCCTTATGACGTAGAATGTGCTTACTTTGTTGATTCCATTTATGAAATAAAACACATTTTCTAAAAACTCGTGTTTTTTAAGAAATCATGTAAACCTTCTAGGCGCTGTGATTTTAAAAAACGGGGGAAGTAAGCTTTTCTTATTTCCAAACACATGCGCAAACTATAGAAAGTCGTTATAACGTAGAATGTGCATACTTTGTTGATTCCATTTATGAAATAAAACTCATTTTCTAAAAACTCGTGTTTTTTAAGAAATCATGTAAACCTTCTAGAAGCTGTGATTTTAAAAAATGGGGGAAGTAAGCTTTTCTTATTTCCGGACGCATGTGCAAACTATAGAAAGTCATTATGACGTAGAATGTGCATACTTTGTTGATTCCATTTATGAAATAAAACACATTTTCTAAAAACTCGTGTTTTTTAAGAAATCATGTAAACCTTCTAGAATCTGTGATTTTAAAAAAGGGGGGAATTAAGCTTTTCTTATTTCCGGACGCATGCGCAAACTATAGAAAGTCGTTATGACGTAGAATGTGCATACTTTGTAGATTCCATTTATGAAATAAAACACATTTTCTAAAAACTCATGTTTTTTACGAAATCATGTAAACCTTGTAGAAGCTGAGATTTTAAAAAACGGGGGAAGTAAGCTTTTCTTATTTCCAAACGTATGCGCAAACTATAGAAAGTCATTATGACGTAGAATGTACATACTTTGTTGATTCCATTTATGAAATAAAAAAGATTTTCTAAAAACTCGTGTTTTTTACGAAATCATGTAAACCTTCAAGAAGCTGTGATTTTAAAAAATGGGGGAAGTAAGCTTTTCTTATTTCCGGACGTATGTGCAAACTATAGAAAGTCGTTATGATGTACAATGTGCATACTTTGTAGATGCCATTTATGAAATAAAACACATTTTCTAAAAACTCGTGTTTTTTATGAAATCATGTAAACCTTCAAGAAGCTGCGATTTTAAAAAACGGTGGAAGTAAGCTTTTCTTATTTCCGGACGCATGCACAAACTATAGAAAGTCCTTATGACGTAGAATGTGCATACTTTGTTGATTCCATTTATGAAATAAAACACATTTTCTAAAAACTCGTGTTTTTTACGAAATCATGTAAACCTTCTAGAGGCTGTGATTTTAAAAAACGGGGGAAGAAAGCTTTTCTTATTTCCGGACGGATGCGCAAACTATAGAAAGTCGTTATGACGTAGAATGTGCATACTTTTTTGATTCCATTTATGAAATAAAACACATTTTCTAAAAACTCGTGTTTTTAAAGAAATCATGTAAACCTTCTAGAAGCTGTGATTTTAAAAAACAGGGGAAGTAAGCTTTTCTTATTTCCCAACGCATGCGCAAACTATAGAAAGTCGTTATGAAGTAGAATGTGCATACTTTGTAGATTCCATTTATGAAATAAAAGACATTTTCTAAAAAGTCATGTTTTTTACGAAATCATGTAAACCTTCTAGAAGCTGTGATTTTAAAAAATGGTGGAAGTAATCTTTTCTTATTTCCGGACGCATGCGCAAACTATAGAAAGTTGTTATGACGTAGAATGTGCATACTTTGTTGATTCCATTTATGAAATAAAACACATTTTCTAAAAACTCGTGTTTTTTAACAAATCATGTAAACCTTCTAGAAGCTGTGATTTAAAAAAACGGGGGAAGTAAGCTTTTCTTATTTCCGGACGCATGCACAAACTATAGAAAGTCCTTATGACGTAGAATGTGCATACTTTGTTGATTCCATTTATGAAATAAAACACATTTTCTAAAAACTCGTGTTTTTTAAGAAATCATGTAAACCTTCTAGACACTGTGATTTTAAAAAACGGGGGAAGCTTTTCTTATTTCCGGACGTATGCGCAAACTATAGAAAGTCGTTATGATGTACAATGTGCATACTTTGTAGATTCCATTTATGAAATAAAACACATTTTCTAAAAACTCGTGTTTTTTATGAAATCATGTAAACCTTCAAGAAGCTGAGATTTTAAAAAACGGTGGAAGTAAGCTTTTCTTATCTCCGGACGCATGCACAAACTATAGAAAGTCCTTATGACGTAGAATGTGCATACTTTGTTGATTCCATTTATGAAATAAAACATATTTTCTAAAAACTCGTGTTTTCTAAGAAATCATGTAAACCTTCTACAAGCTGTGATTTTAAAAAACGGTGGAAGTAAGCTTTTCTTATTTCCGGACGCATGCGCAAACTATAGAAAGTCGCTATGACGTAGAATGTGCATACTTTGTTGTTTCCCTTTATGAAATAAAACACATTTTCTAAAAACTCGTGTTTTTTAAGAAATCATGTAAACCTTCTAGAAGCTGTGATTTTGAAAAACGGTGGAAGTAAGCTTTTCTTATTTCCAGACGAATGCGCAAACTATAGGAAGTCCTTATGACGTAGAATATGCATACTTTGTTGATTCCATTTATGAAATAAAACACATTTTATAAAAGCTCGTGTTTTTTACGAAATCATGTAAACCTTCTAGAAGCTGTGATTTTAAAAAACGGTGGAAGTAAGCTTTTCTTATTTCCGGACGCATGCGCAAACTATAGAAATTCGTCATGACGTAGAATGTGCATAGTTTGTTGATTCCATTTATGAAATAAAACACATTTTCTAGAAACTCGTGTTTTTTAACAAATCATGTAAACCTTCTAGAAGCTGTGAATTTAAAAAACGGGGGAAGTAAGCTTTTCTTATTTCCAGACGCATGCGCAAACTATAGAAAGTTGTTATGACGTAGAACGTGCATACTTTGTTGATTCCATTTATGAAATAAAACACATTTTCTAAAAACTCATGTTTTTTACGAAATCATGTAAACCTTCTAGAAGCTGTGATTTTAAGAAACGGGGGAAGTAAGCTTTTCTTATTTCCGGACGGATTCGCAAACTATAGAAAGTCGTTATGACGTAGAATGTGCATACTTTGTTGATTCCATTTATGAAATAAAACACATTTTCTAAAAACTCGTGTTTTTTACGAAATCATGTAAACCTTCTAGAAGCTGTGATTTTAAAAAATGGTGGAAGTAAGCTTTTCTTATTTCTGGTCGAATGCGCAAACTATAGAAAGTCGTTATTACGTAGAATGTGCATAATTTGTTGATTCCATTTATGAAATAAAACACATTTTCTAAAAACTCATGTTTTTTAAGAAATCATGTAAACCTTCTAGAAGCTGTGATTTTAAAAAACGGTGGAAGTAAGCTTTTCTTATTTCCGGACGCATTCGCAAACTATAGAAAGTCGTTATGACGTAGAATGTGCATACTTTGTAGATTCCATTTATGAAATAAAACACATTTTCTAAAAACTCGTGTTTTTTACGAAATCATGTAAACCTTCTAGAAGCTGTGATTTTAAAAAACGGTGGAAGTAAGCTTTTCTTATTTCCGGACGCATGCGCAAACTATAGAAAGTCGTTATGACGTAGAATGTGCATACTTTGTTGATTCCATTTATGAAATAAAACACATTTTCTAAAAACTCATGTTTTTTAACAAGTCATGTAAACCTTCTAGAAGCTGTGATTTTAAAAAACGGGGGAAGTAAGATTTTCTTATTTCCAAACGCATGCGCAAACTATAGAAAGTCATTATGACGTAGAATGTGCATACTATGTTGATTCCATTTATGAAAAAAACACATTTTCTAAAAACTCATGTTTTTTACGAAATCATGTAAACCTTCTAGAAGCTGTGATTTTAAAAAATGGGGGAAGTAAGCTTTTCTTATTTCCGGACGGATGCTCAAACTATAGAAAGTCGTTATGACGTAGAATGTGTATACTTTGTTGATTCCATTTATGAAATAAAACACATTTTCTAAAAACTCGTGTTTTTAAAGAAATCATGTAAACCTTCTGGAAGCTGTGATTTTAGAAAACGGTGGAAGTAAGCTTTTATTATTTTCGGACGCATGCGCAAACTATAGAAAGTCGTTATGACGTAGAATGTGCATACTTTGTAGATTCCATTTATGAAATAAAAAACATTTTCTAAAAACTCGTGTTTTTTACGAAATCATGTAAACTTTCTAGAAGCTGTGATTTTAAAAAACGGTGGAAGTAAGCTTTTCTTTTTTCCGGACGCATGCGCAAACTATAGAAAGTTGTTATGATGTAGAATGTGCATACTTTGTTGATTTCGTTTATGAAATAAAACACATTTTCTAAAAACTCGTGTTTTTTAAGCAATCATATAAACCTTCTAGAAGCTGTGATTTTAAAAAACGGGGGAAGTAAGCTTTTCTTATTTCCAAACGCATGCGCAAAATATAGAAAGTCGTTATGACATATAATGTGCATACTTTGTTGATTCCAATTATGAAATAAAACACATTTTCTAAAAACTCGTGTTTTTTACGAAATCATGTAAACCTTCTAGAAGCTGTGATTTTAAAAAACGGGGGAAGTAAACTTTTCTTCTTTCCGGACGCATGCGCAAACTATAGAATGTCGTTATGATGTACAATGTGCATACTTTGTAGATTCCATTTATGAAATAAAACAGATTTTCTAAAAACTCCAGTTTTTTACGAAATCATGTAAACCTTCAAGAAGCTGTGATTTTAAAAAACGGTGGAAGTAAGCTTTTCTTATTTACGGACGCATGCACAAACTATAGAATGTCCTTATGACGTAGAATGTGCATACTTTGTTGATTCCATTTATGAAATAAAACACATTTTCTAAAAACTCATGTTTTTTAAGAAATCATGTAAACCTTCTACAAGCTGTGATTTTAACAAACGGTGGAAGTAAGCTTTTCTTATTTCCAGATGCATGCGCAAACTTTAGAAAGTCGTTATGACGTAGAATGTGCATACTTTGTTGTTTCCATTTATGAAATAAAACACATTTTCTAAAAACTCGTGTTGTTTAAGAAATCATCTAAACCTTCTAGAAGCTGTGATTTTGAAAAACGGTGGAAGTAAGCTTTTCTTATTTCCGGATGCATGCACAAACTATAGAAATTCCTTATGACATAGAATGTGCATACTTTGTTGATTCCATTTATGAAATAAAACACATTTTCTAAAAACTCATGTTTTTTACGAAATCATGTAAAACTTCTACAAGCTGTGATTTTAAAAAACTGTGGAAGTAAGCTTTTCTTATTTCCGGTCGAATGCGGAAACTATACAATGTCGTTATTACGTAGAATGTGCATACTTTGCTTATTCCATTTATGAAATAAAACACATTTTCTAAAAACTCGTGTTTTTTAAGAAATCATGTAAAGCTTCTAGAAGCTGTGATTTTAAAAAACGGGGGAAGTAAGCTTTTCTTATTTCCGGACGCATGCGCAAACTATAGAAAGTCGTTATGACGTAGAATGTGCATACTTTGTTGATTCCATTTATGAAATAAAACACATTTTCTAAAAAGTCATGTTTTTTACGAAATCATGTAAACCTTCTAGAAGCTGTGATTTTAAAAAACGGGGGAAGTAAGCTTTTCTTACTTCCGGACGGATGCGCAAACTATAGAAAGTTGTTATGACATAGAAGGTGCATACTTTGTTGATTCCATTTATGAAATAAAACACATTTTCTAAAAACTCGTGTTTTTAAAGAAATCATGTAAACCTTCTAGAAACTGTGATTTTAACAAACGAGGGAAGTAAGCTTTTCTTATTTCCAAACGCATGCGCAAACATTAGAAAGTCGTTATGACGTAGAATGTGCATACTTTGTTGATTCCATTTATGAAATAAAACACATTTTCTAAAAACTCGTGTTTTTTAAGAAATCATGTAAACCTTCTAGAAGCTGTGATTTTAAAAAACGGTCGAAGTAAGGTTTTCTTATTTCCGAACGCATGCGCAAACTACAGAAAGTCGTTATGACGTAGAATGTGCATACTTTGTAGATTCCATTTATGAAATAAAACACATTTTCTAAAAACTCGTGTTTTTTACGAAATTATGTAAACCTTCTAGAAGCTGTGATTTTAAAAAACGGTGGAAGTAAGCTTTTCTTATTTCTAAACGCATGCGCAAACTATAGAAAGTCGTTATGACATAGAATGTGCATACTTTGTTGATTCTGTTTATGAAATAAAACACATTTTCTAAAAACTCGTGTTTTTTAAGAAATTATGTAAACCTTCTAAAAGCTGTGATTTTAAAAAACGGGGGAAGTAAGCTTTTCTTATTTCCAAACGCATGCGCAAACTATAGAAAGTCGTTATGACGTAGAATGTGCATACTTTGTTGATTCCATTTATGAAATAAAACACCTTTTCTAAAAAGTCGTGTTTTTTAAGAAACCATGTAAACCTTCTAGAAGCTGTGATTTTAAAAAACAGGCAAAGTAAGCTTTTCTTATTTCCGGACGCATGCGCAAACTATAGAAAGTCGTTATGACGTAGAATGTGCATACTTTGTTTATTCCGTTTATGAAATAAAACACATTTTCTAAAAACTCGTGTTTTTTAAGAAATCATGTAAACCTTCTAGAAGCTGTGATTTTAAAAAACTAGGGAAGTAAGCTTTTCATATTTCAAAACGCATGCGCAAACTATAGAAAGTTGTTATGACGTAGAATGTGCATACTTTGTTGATTCCATTTATGAAATAAAACACATTTTCTAAAAATTCGTGTTTTTTAAGAGATCATGTAAACCTTCTAGAAGCTGTGATTTTAAAAAACGGGGGAAGTATGCTTTTCTTATTTCCGGACGCATGCACAAACTATAGAAAGTCGTTATGACGTAGAATGTGCATACTTTGTTGATTCCATTTATGAAAGAAAACACATTTTCTAAAAATTCGTGTTTTTTACGAAATCATGTAAAGCTTCTAGAAGATGTGATTTTAAAAAACGGTGGAAGTAAACTTTTCTTATTTCCGGACGCATGCGAAAACTATAGAAAGTCGTTATGACGTAGAATGAGCATACTTTGTTGATTCCATTTATGAAATAAAACACATTTTCTAAATACTCCTGTTTTTTAAGAAATCATGTAAACCTTCTAGAAGTTGTGATTTTAAAAAACGGGGGAAGTAAGCTTTTCTTATTTCCAAATGCATGCGCAAACTATAGAAAGTCGTTATGACGTAGAATGTGCATACTTTGTTGATTCCATTTATGAAATAAAACACATTTTCTAAAAACTCGTGTTTTTCAAGAAATCATCTAAACCTTCTAGAAGCTGTGATTTTAAAAAACGGTGGAAGTAAGCTTTTCTTATTTCCCGACGCATGCGCAAACTATAGAAAGTCGTTATAACGTAGAATGTGCATACTTTGTAGATTCCATCTATGAAATAAAACACATTTTCTAAAATCTCGTGTTTTTTACGAAATCATGTAAAGCTTCTAGAAGCTGCGATTTTAAAAAACGGGGGAAGTAAGCTTTTCTTATTTCTGGACGCATGCGCAAATTATAGAAAGTCATTATGACGTAGAATGTGCATGCTTTGTAGATTCCATTTATGAAATAAAACACATTTTCTAAAAACTCGGGTTTTTTACGAAATCATGTAAACCTTCTAGAAGCTGTTATTTTAAAAAACGGTGGAAGTAAGCTTTTCTTATTTCCGGACGCATACGCAGACTATAGAGAGTCGTTATGACGTAGAATGTGCATACTTTGTAGATTCCATTTATGAAATAAAACACATTTTCTAAAAACTCGTGTTTTTTACGAAATCATGTAAACCTTCTAGAAGCCGTGATTTTAAAAAACGGTGGAAGTAAGCTTTTCTTGTCCGGACGCATGCGCAACCTATAGAAAGTCGTTATGACGTAGAATGTTCATACTTTGTTGATTCCATTAAAGAAATAAAACGTATTTTCTAAAAAGTCGTGTTTTTTAACAAATCATGTAAACCTTCTAGAAACTGTGATTTTAATAAACGGGGGAAGTAAGCATTTCTTATTTCCAAACGCATGCACAAACTATAGAAATTCGTTATGACGTAGAATGTGCATACTTTGTAGATTCCATTTATGAAATAAAACACATTTTCTAAAAACTCGTGTTTATTAAGAAATCATGTAAACCTTCTAGAAGCTGTGATTTTAGAAAACGGGGTATGTAAGCTTTTCTTTTTTCCGGACGCATGCACAAACTATATAAAGTCGTTATGACGTAGAATGTGCATACTTTCTAGATTCCATTTATGAAATAAAACACATTTTCTAAAAACTCATGTTTTTTACGAAATCATGTAAACCTTCTAGAAGCTGTAATTTTAAAAAACGGTGGAAGTAAGCTTCTTATTTCCGGACGAATGCGCAAACTATAAAAAGTCGTTATGACGTAGAATGTGCATACTTTGTTGATTCCATTTATGAAATAAAACACATTTTCTAAAAACTTGTATTTTTTAAAAAATCATGTAAACCTTCTAGAAGCTGTGATTTTAAAAAACGGCGGATGTAAGCTTTTCTTATTTCCGGACGCATGCGCAAACTATAGAAAGTCGTTATGACGTAGAATGTGCATACTTTGTTGATTCCATTTATGAAATAAAACACATTTTCTAAAAACTCGTTTTTTTACGAAATCATGTAAACATTCTAGAAGCTGTGATTTTAAAAAACGGGGGAAGTAAGCTTTTCTTATTTCCAAACGTATGCGCAAACTATAGAAAGTCGTTATGACGTAGAATGTGCATACTTTGTTGATTCCATTTATGAAATAAACACATTTTCTAAAAACTCGTCTTTTTTACGAAATCATGTAAACATTCTAGAAGCTGTGATTTTAAAAAACGGTGGAAGTAAGCTTTTCTTATTTCCGGACGCATGCGCAAACTATAGAAAGTAGTTATAACGTAGAATTTGCATACTTTGTTGATTCCATTTATGAAATAAAACACATTTTCTAAAAACTCATGTTTTTTAAGAAATCATGTAAACCTTCTAGAAGCTGTGATTTAAAAAAACGGGGGAAGTAAGCTTTTCTTATTTCCAAACGCATGCGCAAACTATAGAAAGTCGTTATGACGTAGAATGTGCATACTTTGTTGATTCCATTTATGAAATAATACACATTTTCTAAAAACTCGTGATTTTTAGGAAATCATGTAAACCTTCTAGAAGCTGTGATTTTAAAAAATGGTGGAAGTAAGCTTTTCTTTTTTCCGGACGCATTCGCAAACTATAGAAAGTCGTTATGACGTAGAGTGTGCATACCTTTTAGATTCCATTTATGAAATAAAGCACATTTTCTAAAAACTCATGTTTTTTACAAAATCATGTAAACCTTCTAGAAGCTGTGATTTTAAAAAACGGTGGAAGTAAGCTTTTCTTATTTCCGGAAGCATGCACAAACTATAGAAACTCGTTATGACGTAGAATGTGCATACTTTGTAGATTCCATTTATGAAATAAAACATATTTTCTAAAAACTCATGTTTTTTACGAAATCATGTAAACCTTCTAGAAGCTGTGATTTTAAAAAACGGTGGAAGTAAGCTTTTCTTATTTCCGGACGCATGCGCAAACTATAGAAAGTCGTTATGACGTAGAATGTGCATACTTTGTAGATTACATTTATGAAATAAAACACATTTTCTAAAAACTCATCTTTTTTACGAAATCATGTAAACCTTCTAGAAGTTGTGATTTTAAAAAACGGTGGAAGTAAGCTTTTCTTATTTCCGGATGCATGCACTTACTATAGAAAGTCCTTATGACGTTGAATGTGCATACTTTGTTGATTCTATTTATGAAATAAAACACATTTTCTAAAAACTCGTGTTTTTTAAGAAATCATGCAAACCTTCTAGAAGTTGTGATTTTAAAAAACGGGGGAAGTAAGCTTTTCTTTTTTCCGGACGCATGCACAAACTATAGAAAGTCGTTATGACGTAGAATGTTCATACTTTGTTGATTCTATTTATGAAATAAAACACATTTTCTTAAAACTCGTGTTTTTTACGGAATCATGTAAACCTTCTAGAATCTGTGATTTTAAAAAACGGGGGAGGTAAGCTTTTCTTATTTCCGGACGCATGCGCAAACTATAGAAAGTCGTTATGACGTAGAATCTGCATACTTTGTTGATTCCATTTATGTAATAAAACACATTTTGTAAAAACTCACGTTTTTTAAGAAATCATGTAAACCTTCTAGAAGCTGTGATTTTAAAAAACGGTGGAAGTAAGCTTTTCATATTTCCGAACGCATGCGCAAACTATAGAAAGTCGTTATGACGTAGAATGTGCATACTTTGTAGATTCCATTTATGAAATAAAACACATTTTCTAAAAACTCGTGTTTTTTACGAAATCATGTAAAGCTTCTAGAAGATGTGATTTTAAAAAACGGTGGAAGTAAGCTATTCTTATTTCCGGACGCATGCGCAAACTATAGAAAGTCGTTATGACGTAGAATGTGCATACTTTGTAGATTCCATTTATGAAATAAAACACATTTTTTAAAAACTCGTGTTTTTTACGAAATCATGTAAAACTTCTAGAAGCTGTGATTTTAAACAATGGTGGAAGTACTCTTTTCTTATTTCCGGACTCCTGCGCAAACTATAGAAAGTCGTTATGACGTAGAATGTGCATACTTTGTAGATTTCATTTATGAAATAAAACATATTTTCTAAAAACTCGTGTTTTTTACGAAATCATGTAAACCTTCTAGAAGCTGTGATTTTAAACAACGGTGGAAGTAAGATTTTCTTATTTTTGGACGCATGCGCAACCTATAGAAAGTCATTATGACGTAGAATGTCCATACTTTGTTGATTCCATATATGAAATAAAACACATTTTCTAAAAACTCGTGTTTTTTAAGAAATCATGTAAACCTTCTAGAAGCTGTGATTTTAATAAGCAGGGGAGTTAAGCTTTTCTTATTTCCAAACGCATGCGCAAACTATAGAAAGTCGTTATGACGTAGAATGTGCATAGTTTGTATATTCCATCTATGAAATAAAACACATTTTCTAAAAACTCGTGTTTTTTAAGAAATCATGTAAAGCTTCTAGAAGCTGTGATTTTAAAAAACGGGGGAAGTAAGCTTTTATTATTTCCGGACGCACGCGCAAACTATAGAAAGTCGTTATGACGTATAATTTGCATACTTTGTAGACTCCATTTATGAAATAAAATACATTTTCTAAAAACTCGTGTTTTTTACGAAATCATGTAAACCTTCTAGAAGCTGTGATTTTAAAAAATGGTGGAAGTAAGCTTTTCTCTTTTCCGGACGCATGCGCAACCTATAGAAAGTCGTTATGACGTAGAATGTCCATACTTTGTTGATTCCATTGATGAAATAAAACCCATTTTCTAAAAACTCGTGTTTTTTAAGAAATCATGTAAACCTTCTAGAAGCTGTGATTTTAAAAAACGGGGGAAGTAAGCTTTTCTTATTTTCGGACGCATGCGCAAACTATAGAAAGTCGTTATGATGTAGAATGTGCATACTTTATAGATTCCATCTATGAAATAAAACACATTTTCTAAAAACTTGTGTTTTTTAAGAAATCATGTAAAGCTTCTAGAAGCTGTGATTTTAAAAAATGAGGGAAGTAAGCTTTTCTTATTTCCAAACGCATGCGCAAACTATAGAAAGTCGTTATGACGTAGAATGTGCATACTTTGTTGATTCCATTTATGAAATAAAACACATTTTCTAAAAACTCGTGTTTTTTACGAAATCATGTAAACCTTCTAGAAGCTGTGATTTTAAAAAACGGTGGAAGTAAGCTTTTCTTATTTCCGGACGAATGCGCAAACTATAGAAAGTTGTTATGACATAGAATGTGCATACTTTGTTGATTCCATTTATTAAATAAAACACATTTTCTAAAAACTCATGTTTTTTACGAAATCATGTAAACCTTCTAGAAGCTGTGATTTTAAAAAACGGGGGATGTAAGCTTTTCTTATTTCTGGACGCATGCGCAAACTATAGAATGTCGTTATGACGTAGAATGTGCATACTTTTTAGATTCAATTAATGAAATAAAACACATTTTCTAAAAACTCGTGTTTTTTATGAAATCATGTAAACCTTCTAGAAACTGTGATTTTAAAAAACAGGGGAAGTAAGCTTTTCTTATTTCCGGATGCATGCGCAAACTATAGAAAGTCGTTATCACGTATAATGTGCATACTTTGTAGATTCCATTTATGAAATGAAACACATTTTCTAAAAACTTGTGTTTTTTACGAAATCATGTAAACCTTCTAGAATCCGTGATTTTAAAAAACGGTGGAAGTAAGCTTTTCTTATTTCCGGACGCATGCACAAACTATAGAAAGTCGTTATGACGTAGATTGTGCATAATTTGTTGATTCCATTTATGAAATAAACACATTTTCTAAAAACTCGTGTTTTTTAAGAAACCATGTAAACCTTCTAGAAGCTGTGATTTTAAAAAACGGGGGAAGTAAGCTTTTCTTATTTCCAAACACATGCACAAACTATAGAAAGTCATTATGACGTAGAATGTGCATTCTTTGTAGATTCCATTTATGAAATAAAACACATTTTCTAAAAACTCGTGTTTTTTACGAAATCATGTAAACCTTCTAGAAGCTGTGATTTTAAAAAACGGTGGAAGTAAGCTTTTCTTTTTTCCGGACGAATGCGCAAACTATAGAAAGTTGTTATGACATAGAATGTGCATACTTTGTTGATTCCATTTATTAAATAAAACACATTTTCTAAAAACTCATGTTTTTTACGAAATCATGTAAACCTTCTAGAAGCTGTGATTTTAAAAAACGGGGGATGTAAGCTTTTCTTATTTCTGGACACATGCGCAAACTATAGAAAGTCGTTATGACATAGAATGTGCATACCTTGTTGAGTCTATTTATGAAATAAAACAGATTTTCTAAAAACTCATGTTTTTTAACAAATCATGTAAAACTTCCAGAAGTTGTAATTTTAAAAAATGGTGGAAGTAAGCTTTTCTTATTTCCGGACGCATGTGCAAACTATAGAAAGTCGTTATGACGTAGATTGTGCATACTTTGTTGATTCCATTTATGAAATAAAACACATTTTCTAAAAACTCGTGTTTTTTAAGAAATCGTGTAAACCTCCTAGAAGCTGTGATTTTTAAAAACAGGGGAAGTAAGCTTTTCTTATTTCCCGACGCATTCGCAAACTATAGAAAGTCATTATGACGTAGAATGTGCATACTTTGTAGATTACATTTATGAAATGAAACACATTTTCTAAAAACTCGTGTTTTTTGCGAAATCATGTAAACCTTCTAGAAGTTGTGATTTTAAAAAATGGTGGAAGTAAGCTTTTCTTATTTCCAGACGCATGCGCAAACTATAGAAAGTCATTATGACGTAGAATGTGCATACTTTGTTGATTCCATTTATGTAATATAACACATTTTCTAAAAACTCGTGTTTTTTAAGAAATCATGTAAACCTTCTAGAAGCTGTGATTTTAAAAAATGGTGGAAGTAAGCTTTTCTTATTTCCGGAAGCATGCACAAACTATAGAAACTCGTTATGACGTAGAATGTGCATACTTTGTAGATTCCATTTATGAAATGAAACACATTTTCTAAAAACTCGTGTTTTTTACGAAATCATGTAAACCTTCTAGAAGCTGTGATTTTAAAAAATGGTGGAAGTAAGCTTTTCTTATTTCCGGACGCATGCGCAACCTATAGAAAGTCGTTATGACGTAGAATGTCCATACTTTGTTGATTCCATTGATGAAATAAAACACATTTTCTAAAAACTCGTGTTTTTTAAGAAATCATGTAAACCTTCTAGAAACTGTGATTTTAAAAAACGGTGGAAGTAAGCTTTTCTTATTTCCGGACGCATGCGCAACCCATAAAAAGTCGT
This sequence comes from Larix kaempferi, assembly GCA_027924585.1. Classification (NCBI taxonomy): domain Eukaryota; kingdom Viridiplantae; phylum Streptophyta; class Pinopsida; order Pinales; family Pinaceae; genus Larix; species Larix kaempferi. The sequence continues at coordinate 42,357,149 of BSBM01000217.1, forward strand.
TATGACATAGAAGGTGCATACTTTGTTGATTCCATTCATGAAATCAAACAGATTTTCTAAAAACTCTTGTTTTTTAAGAAATCATGTAAACCTTCTAGAAGCTGTGATTTTAAAAAACGGGGGAAGTAAGCTTTTCTTATTTCCGGACGCATGCGCAAACTATAGAAAGTCGTTATGACATAGAATGTGCATACTTTGTAGATTCCATTTATGAAATAAAACACATTTGCTAAAAACTCGTGTTTTTTACGAAATGATGTAAACCTTCTAGAAGCTGTGATTTTAAAAAATGGTGGAAGTAAGCTTTTCTTATTTCCAGACGCAAACTATAGAAAGTCGTTATGACGTAGAATGTGCATACTTTGTTGATTCCATTTATGAAATAAAACACAATTTTTAAAAACTCGTGTTTTTTACGAAATCATGTAAATCTTCTAGAAGCTGTGATTTTAAAAAACGGTGGAAGGAAGCTTTTCTTATTTCCGAACGAATGCGCAAACTATAGAAAGTTGTTATGACGTAGAATGTGCATACTTTGTTGATTCCATTTATGAAAAATAACACATTTTATAAAAACTCGTGTTTTTTAAGAAATCGTGTAAACCTTCTAGAAGCTGTGATATTAAAAAATGGTGGAAGTATGCTTTTATTATTTCCGGACGCATGGGCAAACTATAGAAAGTCGTTATGACGTAGATTGTGCATACTTTGTTGATTCTATTTATGAAATAAAACACATTTTCTAAAAACTCTTGTTTTTTAAGAAATCATGTAAACCTTCTAGAAGCTGTGATTTTAAAAAATGGTGGAAGTAAGCTTTTCTTATTTCCCGATGCATGCGTAAACTATAGAAAGTTGTTATGACGTAGAATGTGCATACTTTGTAGATTCCATTTATGAAATAAAACACAATTTTAAAAAACTCGTGTTTTTTACGAAATCATGTAAACCTTCTAGAAGCCGTGATTTTAAAAAATGGTGGAAGGAAGCTTTTCTTATTTCCGGACGAATGGGAAAACTATAGAAAGTCATTATGAGGTAGATTGTGCATAATTTGTTGATTCCATTTATGAAATAAAACACATTTTCTAAAAACTCGTGTTTTTTCAGAAATCATGTAAACCTTCTAGAAGCTGTGATTTTAAAATATGGGGGAAGTAAGCTTTTCTTATTTCTGGATGAATGCGCAAACTATAGAATGTCATTATGACGTAGAATGTGCATACTTTGTAGATTCCATTTATGAAAGAAAACACATTTTCTAAAAACTCGTGTTTTTTACGAAATCATGTAAACCTTCTAGAAGCTGTGATTTTAAAAAACGGTGGAAGTAAGCTTTTCTTATTTCCGGACGAATGCGCAAACTATAGAAAGTCGTTATGACGTAGAATGTGCATACTTTGTTGATTCTATTTATGAAATAAAACAGATTTTCTAAAAACTCGTGTTTTTTAAGAAATCATGTAAACCTTTTAGAAGTTGTGATTTTAAAAAACGGTGGAAGTAAGCTTTTCTTATTTCCGGACGCATGCACAAACTATAGAATATCGTTATGACGTAGATTGTGCATAATTTCTTGATTCCATTTATGAAATAAAACACATTTTCTAAAAACTCGTGTTTTTTAAGAAACCATGTAAACCTTCTAGAAGCTGTGATTTTAAAAAACGGGGGAAGTAAGCTTTTCTTATTTCCAAACACATGCGCAAACTATAGAAGGTCGTTATGACGTAGAATGTGCATACTTTGTTGATTCCATTTATGAAATAAAACACATTTTCTAAAAATTCGTGTTTTTTAAGAAATCATGTAAACCTTCTAGAAGCTGTGATTTTAAAAAACGGGGGAAGTAAGCTTTTCTTATTTCCGGACGCATGCGAAAACTATAGAAAGTCGTTATGACATAGAATGTGCATACTTTGTAGATTACATTTATGAAATAAAACACATTTTCTAAAAACTCGTGTTTTTTACGAAATCATGTAAACCTTCTCGAAGCTGTGATTTTAAAAAATGGTGGAAGTAAGCTTTTCTTATTTAGGGACGAATGCGCAAAGTATAGAAACTCGTTATGACGTAGAATTTGCATACTTTGTAGATTCCATTTATGAAATAAAACACATTTTCTAAAAACTCATGTTTTTTACGAAATCATGTAAACCTTCTCAAAGCTGTGATTTTAAAAAACGGTGGAAGTAAGCTTTTCTTATTTCCGGACGCATGCGCAAACTATAGAAAGTCGTGATGACGTAGAAGGTGCATACTTTGTAGATTCCATTTATGAAATAAAGCACATTTTCTAAAAACTCATGTTTTTTACGAAATCATGTAAACCCTCTAGAAGCTGTGATTTTAAAAAACGGTGGAAGTAAGCTTTTCTTATTTCCGGACGAAAGCGCAAACTATAGAAAGTCGTTATGACGTACAATGTGTATACTTTGCTGATTCCATTTGTGAAATAAAACACATTTTCTAAAAACTCGTGTTTTTTACGAAATCATGTAAACCTTCTACAAGCTGTGATTTTAAAAAACGGGGGAAGTAAGCTTTTCTTATTTCCGGATGCATGCGCAAACTATAGAAAGTTGTTATAACGTAAAATTTGCATACTTTGTTGATTCCATTTATGAAATAAAACACATTTTCTAAAGTGTCGTGTTTTTTAAGAGATCATGTAAACCTTCTAGAAGCTGTGATTTTAAAAAATGGGGAAAGTAAGCTTTTCTTATTTCCGTACGCATGCGCAAACTATAGAAAGTCGTTATGAAGTAGAATGTGCATGCTTTGTAGATTTCATTTATGAAATAAAACACATTTTCTAAAAACTCGTGTCTTTTACGAAATCATATAAACCTTCTAGAAGCTGTGATTTCGAAAAACGGTGGAAGTAAGCTTTTCTTATTTCCGGACGCATCCCCAACTATAGAAAGTGATTATGACGTAGAATGTGCATACTTTTTAGATTCCATTTATGAAATAAAACACATTTTCTAAAAACTCATGTTTTTTACGAAATCATGTAAACCTTCTAGAAGCTGTGATTTTAAAAAACGGTGGAAGTAAGCTTTTCTTATTTCCGGACGAATGCGCAAACTATACAAAGTCGTTATGACATAAAATGTGCATACTTTGTTGATTCCATTTATGAAATAAAACACATTTTCCAAAAACTCATGTTTTTTAAGAAATCATGTAAACCTTCTAGAAGCTGTTATTTTAAAAAACGGTGGAAGTAAGCTCTTCTTATTTTCAGACACATTCGCAAACTATAGAAAGTCGTTATGATGTAGAATGTGCATATTTTGTTGATTCCATTTATGAAATAAAACACATTTTCTAAAAACTCGTGTTTTTTCAGAAATCATGTAAACCTTCTAGAAGCTGTGATTTTAAAAAACGGGGGAAGTAAGCTTTTCTTATTTCCAAACGCATGCGCAGACTATAGAAGGTCGTTATGACGTAGAATGTGCATACTTTGTTGATTCCATTTATGAAATAAAACACATTTTCTACAAACTCATGTTTTTTAAGAAATCATGTAAACCTTCAAGAAGCTGTGATTTTAAAAAACGAGGGAAGTAAGCTTTTCTTATTTCTGGACGCATGCGCAAACTATAGAAACTCGTTATGACGTAGAATGTGCATGATTTGTAGATTTCATTTATGATATAAAACACATTTTCTAAAAACTCGTGTTTTTTACGAAATCATCTAAACCTTCTAGAAGCTTTGATTTCGAAAAATGGTGGAAGTAAGCTTTTCTTATTTCCGGACGAATGCGCAAACTATAGAATGTCGTTATGACGTAGAATGTGCATACGTTGTTGATTCCATTTATGAAATAAAACACATTTTCTAAAAACTCATGTTTTTTAAGAAATCATGTAAAACTTCTAGAAGCTGTGATTTTAAAAAACAGGGGAAGTAAGCCTTTTTTATTTCCGGATGCATGCGCAAACTATAGAAAGTCGTTATGACGTATAATGTGCATACTTTGTAGATTCCATTTATGAAATAAAGCACATTTTCGAAAAACTCGTGTTTTTTACGAAATCATGTAAACCTTCTAGAAGCTGTGATTTTAAAAAATGGTGGAAGTAAGCTTTTCTTATTTCTGGACGAATGCGCAAACTATAGAAAGTCGTTATGATGTAGAATGTGCATTCTTTGTAGATTCCATTTATGAAATAAAACACATTTTCTAAATTCTTTTGTTTTTTAGGAAATCATGTAAACCTTCTAGAAGCTGTGATTTTAAAAAACGGTGGAAGTAAGCTTTTCTTATTTCCGGACGAATGCGCAAACTATAAAAAGTTGGTATGACATAGAATGTGCATACTTTGTTGATTCCATTTATTAAATAAAACACATTTTCTAAAAACTCGTGTTTTTTACGAAGTCATGTAAACCTTCTAGAAGCTGTGATTTTAAAAAACGGGGGAAGTAAGCTTTTCTTATTTCCGGACGCATGCGCAAACTATAGAAAGTCGTTATGACGTAGAATGTGCATACTTTGTTGATTCGATTTATGAAATAAAACAGATTTTCTAAAAACTCGTGTTTTTTAAGAAATCATGTAAACCTTCTAGAAGTTGTGATTTTAAAAAACGGTGGAAGTAAGCTTTCCTTATTTCCGGACGCATGCGCAAACTATAGAAAGTCGTTTTGACATAGAATGTGCATACTTTGTTGATTCCATTTATGAAATAAAACACATTTTCTAAAAACTCATGTTTTTTAAGAAATCATGGAAACATTCAAGAAGCTGTGATTTTAAATAACGGGGGAAGTAAGCTTTTCTTATTTCCGGACGCATGCGCAAACTATAGAAAGTCGTTATGACGTAGAATGTGCATACTTTGTAGATTCAATTGATGAAATAAAGTACATTTTCTAAAAACTCGTGTTTTTTATGAAATCATGTAAACCTTCTAGAAGCTGTGATTTTAAAAAACGGTGGAAGTAAGCTTTTCTTATTTCCGGACGAATGTACAAACTATAGAAAGTCGTTATGACGTAGAATGTGCATACTTTGTTGATTCCATTGATGAAAAAAAACACATTTTCTAAAAGCTCGTGTTTTTTATGAAATCATGTAAACCTTCTAGAAGCTGTGATTTTAAAAAACGGGGGAAGTAAGTTTTTCTTATTTCCAAACGCATGCGCAAACTATAGAAAGTCGTTATGACGTAGAATGTGCATACTTTGTTGATTCCATTTATGAAATAAAACACATTTTCTAAAAACTCATGTTTTTTAAGAAATCATGTAAACCTTCAAGAAGCTGTGATTTTAAAAAACGGGGGAAGTAAGCTTTTCTTATTTCTGGACGCATGCGCAAACTATAGAAATTCGTTATGACGTAGAATGTGCATGCTTTGTAGATTTCATTTATGAAATAAAACACATTTTCTAAAAACTCGTGTTTTTTTACGAAATCATGTAAACCTTCTAGAAGCTGTGATTTCGAAAAACGGTGGAAGTAAGCTTTTCTTATTTCCGGACGAATGCGCAAACTATAGAATGTCGTTATGACGTAGAATGTGCATACGTTGTTGATTCCATTTATGAAATAAAACACATTTTCTAAAAACTCATGTTTTTTACGAAATCATGTAAACCTTCTAGAAGCTGTGATTTCAAAAAACGGTGGAAGTAAGCTTTTCGTATTTCCGGATGCATCCCCAACTATAGAAAGTCGTTATGATGTAGAATTTGCATACTTTCTAGATTCCATTTATGAAATAAAACACATTTTCTAAAAACTCATGTTTTTTGCGAAATCATGTAAACCTTCTCAAAGCTGTGATTTTAAAAAACGGTGGAAGTAAGCTTTTCTTATTTCCGGACGCATGCGCAAACTATAGAAAGTCGTTATGACGTAGAAGGTGCATACTTTGTAGATTCCATTTATGAAATAAAGCACATTTTCTAAAAACTCATGTTTTTTACGAAATCATGTAAACCCTCTAGAAGCTGTGATTTAAAAAAACGGTCGAAGTAAGCTTTTCTTATTTCCGGACGAATGCGCAAACTATAGAAAGTCGTTATGACGTACAATGTGTATACTTTGTTGATTCCATTTGTGAAATAAAACACATTTTCTAAAAACTCGTGTTTTTTATGAAATCATGTAAAGCTTCTAGAAGCTGTGATTTCGAAAAACGGGGGAAGTAAGCTTTTCTTATTTCCAAACGCATGCGCAAACTATAGAAAGTCGTTATGACGTACAATGTGCATACTTTGTGGATTCCATTTATGAAATAAAACACATTTTCTAAAAACTCATGTTTTTTAAGAAATCATGTAAACCTTCAAGAAGCTGTGATTTTAAAAAACGGGGGAAGTAAGCTTTTCTTATTTCTGGACGCATGCGCAAACTATAGAAATTCGTTATGACGTAGAATATGCATGCTTTGTAGATTTCATTTATGAAATAAAACACATTTTCTAAAAACTCGTGTTTTTTACGAAATCATGTAAACCTTCTAGAAGCTGTGATTTCGAAAAACGGTGGAAGTTAAGTTTTCTTATTTCCGGACGAATGCGCAAACTATAGAATGTCGTTATGACGTAGAATGTGCATACGTTGTTGATTCCATTTATGAAATAAAACACATTTTCTAAAAACTCGTGTTTTTTATGAAATCATGTAAAACTTCTAGAAGCTGTGATTTTAAAAAACAGGGGAAGTAAGCTTTCTTATTTCCGGATGCATGCGCAAACTATAGAAAGTCGTTATGATGTATAATGTGCATACTTTGTAGATTCCCTTTATGAAATAAAGCACATTTTCGAAAAACTCGTGTTTTTTACGAAATCATGTAAACCTTCTAGAAGCTGTGATTTTAAAAAACGGTGGAAGTAAGCTTTTCTTATTTCCGGACGAATGTGCAAACTATAGAAAGTCGTTATGACGTAGAATGTGCATTCTTTGTAGATTCCATTTATGAAATAAAACAGATTTTCTAAAAACTTGTGTTTTTTACGAAATCATGTAAACCTTCTAGAAGCTGTGATTTCAAAAAACGGTGGAAGTAAGCTTTTCTTATTTCCGGACGCATCCGCAACTATAGAAAGTCGTTATGACGTAGAATGTGCATAATTTGTAGATTCCATTTATGAAATAAAACACCTTTTCTAAAAACTCATGTTTTTTTACGAAATCATGTAAACCTTCTAGAAGCTGTGATTTTAAAAAACGGTGGAAGTAAGCTTTTCTTATTTCCGGACGAATGCGCAAACTATAGAAATTCGTTATGACGTAGAATGTGCATACTTTGTTGATTCCATTTATGAAATATAACACATTTTCTAAAAACTCGTGTTTTTTAAGAAATCATGTAAACCTTCTAGAAGCTGTGATTTTAAAAAACAGGGGAAGTAAGCTTTTCTTATTTCCGGATGCATGTGCAAACTATAGAAAGTCGTTATGACGTATAATGTGCATACTTTGTAGATTCCATTTATGAAATAAAGCACATTTTCTAAAAACTCGTGTTTTTTACGAAATCATGTAAACCTTCTAGAAGCTGTGATTTTAAAAAACGGTGGAAGTAAGCTTTTCTTATTTCCGGACGAATGAGCAAACTATAGAAAGTCGTTATGACGTAGAATGTGCATTCTTTGTAGATTCCATTTATGAAATCAAACACATTTTCTAAAAACTCGTGTTTTTTATGAAATCATGTAAACCTTCTAGAAGCTGTGATTTTAAAAAACGGTGGAAGTAAGCTTTTCTTATTTCCGGACGAATGCGCAAACTATAGAAAGTTGTTATGACATAGAATGTGCATACTTTGTTGATTCCATTTATTAAATAAAACACATTTTCTAAAAACTCATGTTTTTTACGAAATCATGTAAACCTTCTAGAAGCTGTGATTTTAAAAAACGGGGGAAGTAAGCTTTTCTTATTTCTGGACGCATGCGCAAACTATAGAAAGTCGTTATGACGTAGAATGTGCATACTTTGTTGATTCTATTTATGAAATAAAACACATTTTCTAAAAACTCGTGTTTTTTAAGAAATCATGTAAACCTTCTAGAAGCTATGATTTTAAAAAACGGTGGAAGTAAGCTTTTCTTATTTCCGGACGCATGCGCAAACTATAGAAAGTCGTTATGACGTAGAATCTGCATACTTTGATGATTCCATTTATGAAATAAAACACATTTTCTAAAAACTCGTCTTTTTTAAGAAATCATGTAAACCTTCTAGAAGCTGTGATTTTGAAAAACGGTGGAAGCAATCTTTTCTTATTTCCGGACGAATGCGCAAACTATAGAAAGTCGTTATGACGTAGAATGTGCACACTTTGTTGATTCCATTATGAAATATAACACATTTTCTAAAAACTCGTGTTTTTTAAGAAATCGTGTAAACCTTCTAGAAGCTGTGATTTTAAAAAATGGTGGAAGTATGATTTTATTATTTCTGGACGCATGGGCAAACTATAGAAAGTCGTTATGACGTAGATTGTGCATACTTTGTTGATTCCATTTATGAAATAAAACACATTTTCTAAAAACACGTGTTTTTTAAGAAATCATGTAAACCTTCTAGAAGCTGTGATTTTAAAAAACGGTGTAAGTAAGCTTTTCTTATTTCAGGACGAATGCGCAAACTATAGAATGTCGTTATGACGTAGAATGTGCATACTTTGTTGATTCCATTTATGAAATAAAACACAATTTCTAAATACTCTTGTTTTTTAAGAAATCATGTAAACCTCCTAGAAGCTGTGATTTTAAAAAATGGTGAAAGTAAGCTTTTCTTATTTCCGGATGCATGCGCAAACTATGGAAAGTCGTTATGACGTAGAATGTGCATACTTTGTTGATTCGATTTATGAAATAAAACACATTTTCTAAAAACTTGTGCTTTTTAAGAAATCATGTAAACCTTCTAGAAGCTGTGATTTTAAAAAACGGGGGAAGTAAGCTTTTCTTATTTCCAAATGCATGCGCAAAATATAGAAATTCGTTATGACGTACAATGTGCATACTTTGTTGATTCCATTTATGAAGTAAAACACATTTTTTAAAAACTTTTGTTTTTTAAGAAAACATGTAAACCTTCTAGAAGCTGTGATTTTAAAAAACGGGGGAAGTAAGCTTTTCTTCTTTCCGGACCCATGCGCAAACTATAGAAAGTCGTTATGACGTAGAATTTGCATTCTTTGTAGATTCCATTGATGAAATAAAACACATTTTCTAAAAACTCGTATTTTTTACGAAATCATTTAAACCTTCTAGAAGCTGTGATTTAAAAAAACGGTGGAAGTAAGCTTTTCTTATTTCCGGACGAATGCACAAACTATAGAAATTCGTTATGACGTAGAATGTGCATACTTTGTTGATTCCATTGATGAAATAAAACACATTTTCTAAAAACTCGTGTTTTTTAAGAAATCATGTAAACCTTCTAGAAGCTGTGATTTTAAAAAACGGTGGAAGTATGCTTTTATTATTTCTGGACGCATGGGCAAACTATAGAAAGTCGTTATGACGTCGATTGTGAATACTTTGTTGATTCCATTTATGAAATAAAACACATTTTCTAAAAACTCGTGTTTTTTAAGAAATCATGTAAACCTTCTAGAAGCTATGATTTTAAAAAACGGTGGAAGTAAGCTTTTCTTATTTACGGACGAATGCGCAAACTATACAATGTCGTTATGACGTAGAATGTGCATACTTTGTAGATTCCATTTATGAAATAAAACACAATTTTTAAAAACTCGTGTTTTTTACGAAATCATGTAAACCTTCTAGAAGCTGTGATTTTAAAAAACGGTGGAAGTAAGCTGTTCTTATTTCCGGACGAATGCGCAAACTATAGAAAGTCGTTATGACGTAGAATGTGCATACTTTGTTGATTCCATTTATGAATCAAAACACATTTTCTAAAAACTCGTGTTTTTTAAGAAATCATGTAAACCTTCTAGAAGCTGTGATTTTAAAAAACAGTGGAAGTAAGCTTTGCTTATTTCCGGACGAATACGCAAACTATAGAAAGTCGTTATGACGTAGAATGTGCATACTTTGTTTATTCCATTTATGAAATAAAACACATTTTCTAAAAACTCGTGTTGTTTACGAAATCATCTAAACCTTCTAGAAGCTATGATTTTAAAAAAAGGGGGAAGTAAGCTTTTCTTATTTCCGGACGAATGCGCAAACTATAGAATGTCTTCATGACGTAGAATGTGCATACTTTGTTGATTCCATTTATGAAATAAAACACATTTTCTAAAATCTCGTGTTTTTCAAGAAATCATGTAAACCTTCGAGAAGCTGTGATTTAAAAAAATGGTGGAAGTAAGCTTTTCTTATTTCTGGACGCATGCGCAAACTATAGAAAGTCGTTATGACTTAGAATGTGCATACTTTGTAGATTCCATTTATGAAATAAAACACATTTTCTAAAAACTCGTGTTTTTTAAGAAATCATGTAAACCTTCTGGAAGCTGTGATTTTAAAAAACGGTGGAAGTAAGCTTTTCTTATTTCCGGATGAATACGCAAACTATAGAAAGTCGTTATGACGTAGATTGTGCATACTTTGTAGATTCCATTTATGAAATAAAACACATTTTCTAAAAACTCGTGTTTTTTACGAAATCATGTAAAGCTTATAGAAGCTGTGATTTTAAAAAACGGTCGAAGTAAGCTTTTCTTATTTCCGAACGCATGCGCAAACTATAGAAAGTCGTTATGACGTAGAATGTGCATACTTTGTACATTCCATTGATGAAATAAAACAAATTTTCTAAAAACTCGTGTTTTTTACGAAATCATGCAAAGCTTCTAGAAGCTATGATTTTAAAAAACGGTGGAAGTAAGCTTTGCTTATTTCCGGAAGCATGGGCAAACTATAGAAAGTCGTTATGACGTATAATGTGCATATTTTGTTGATTCTATTTATGAAATAAAACACATTTTCTAAAAACTCGTGTTTTTTACGAAATTATGCAAAGCTTCTAGAAGCTGTGATTTTAAAAAACGGGGGAGGTAAGCTTTTCTTATTTCCGGACGGATGCGCAAACTATAGAAAGTCGTTATGAAGTAGAATGTGCATACTTTGTTGATTCCATTTATGAAATAAAACACATTTTCTAAAAACACGTGTTTCTTAAGAAATCATGTAAACCTTCTAGAAACTGTGATTTTAAAAAACGGTGGAAGTAAGCTTTTCTTATTTACGGACCAATGCGCAAACTATAGAATGTCGTTATGACGTAGAATGTGCATACTTTGTTGATTCCATTTATGAAATAAAACAAAATTTCTAAAAACTCGTGTTTTTTAAGAAATCATGTAAACCTCCTAGAAGCTGTGATTTTAAAAAATGGTGGAAGTAAGCTTTTCTTATTTCCGGACGCATGCGCAAACTATGGAAAGTCGTTATGACGTAGAATGTGCATACTTTTTTGATTCCATTTATGAAATAAAACACATTTTCTAAAAACTCGTGTTTTTTAAGAAATCACGTAAACCTTCTAGAAGCTGTGATTTTAAAAAACGGGGGAAGTAAACTTTTCTTATTTCCAAATGCATGTGCAAAATATAGAAAGTCCTTATGACGGACAATGTGCATACTTTGTTGATTCCATTTATGAAATAAAACACATTTTCTAAAAACTCGTGTTTTTTAAGAAATCATGTAAACCTTCTATAAGCTGTGATTTTAAAAAATGAGGGAAGTAAGCCTTTCTTATTTATGGACGCATGCGCAAACTATAGAAAGCCGGTACGACGTACAATCTGCATACTTTGTTGATTCCATTTATGAAATAAAACACATTTTCGAAAAACTCATGTTTTTTAAGTTATCATGTAAAGCTTCTAGAAGCTATGATTTTAAAAAACGGGGGAAGTAAGCTTTTCTTATTTCCGGACGCATGTGCAAAATATAGAAAGTCGATATGACGTAGAATGTGGATACTTTGTTGATTCCATTTATGAAATAAAACACATTTTCTAAAAACTCGTGTTTTTTAAGAAATCATGTAAACCTTCTAGAAGCTGTGATTTTAAAAAACGGGGGAAGTAAGCTTTTCTTATTTCCAAACGCATGGGAAAACTATAGAAAGTCGTTATGACGTAGAATGTGCATACTTTGTTGATTCCATTTATGAAATAAAACACATTTTCTAAAAACTCATGTTTTTTAACAAATCATGTAAACCTTCTAGAAGCTGTGATTTTAAAAAATGGGGGTAGTAAACTTTTTTTATTTCCGGACACATGCGCAAACAATAGAAAGTCGTTATGACGTAGAATGTGCATACTTTGTAGATTCCATTTATGAAATTAAACACATTTTCTAAAAGCTCGTGTTTTTTACGACATCATGTAAACCTTCTAGAAGCTGTGATTTTAAAAAACGCGGGAAGTAAGATTTTCTTATTTCCAAGCGCATTCGCAAACTATAGAAAGTCGTTATGACGTAGAATGTGCATACTTTGTTGATTCCATTTATGAAATAAAACACATTTTCTAAAAACTCGTGTTTTTTAAGAAATCATGTAAACCTTCTAGAAGCTGTGATTTTAAAAAACGGGGGAAGTAAGCTTTTCTTATTTCCAGACGCATGCGCAAACTATAGAAAGCCGTTATGACGTAGAATGTGCATACTTTGTAGATTCCATTTATGAAATAAAACACATTTTCTAAAAAATCGTGTTTTTTACGAAATCATGTAAACCTTCTAGAAGTTGTGATTTTAAAAAACGGTTGAAGTAAGCTTTTCTTATTTCCGGACGCATGCGCAAACTATAGAAAGTCGTTATGACTTAGAATGTGCATACTTTGTAGATTCCATTGATGAAATAAAACACATTTTCTAAAAACTCGTGTTTTTTACGAAATCATGTAAACCTTCTAGGAGCTGTGATTTAAAAAAACGGTGGAAGTAAGCTTTTCTTATTTTCGGACGCATGCCCAACTATAGAAAGTCGTTATGACGTAGAATGTGCATACTTTCTATATTCCATTTATGAAATAAAACACATTTTCTCAAAACTCATGTTTTTTACGAAATCATGTAAACCTTCTAGAAGCTGTGATTTTAAAAAACTGTGGAAGTAAGCTTTTTTTATTTCCGGACGAATGCGCAAACTATAGAAAGTCGTTATGGCGTAGAATGTGCATACTTTGTTGTTTCCAATTATGAAATAAAACACATTTTCTAAAAACTCGTGTTTTTTAAGAAATCATGTAAACCTTCTAGAAGCTGTGATTTTAAAAAATGGTGGAAGTAAGCTCTTCTTATTTCCGAACGCATGCGCAAACTATAGAAAGTCGTTATGACGTAGAATTTGCACACTTTGTAGATTCCATTTATGAAATAAAACACATTTTCTGAAAACTCGTGTTTTTTACGAAATCATGTAAACCTTCTAGAAGCCGTGATTTTAAAAAACAGGGGAAGTAAGCTATTTTATTTCCGGACGCATGCGCAAACGATAGAAAGTCATTATGACGTAGAATGTGCATACTTTGTAGATTCCATTTATGAAATAAAACACATTTTCTAAAAACTCGTGTTTTTTACGAAATCATGTAACCTTCTAGAAGCTGTGATTTTAAAAAACAGTGGAAGTAAGCTTTTCTTATTTTCGGACGCTTTCGCAACCTATAGAAAGTCGTTATGACGTAGAATGTGCATACTTTGTTGATTCCATTTATGAAATAAAACACATTTTCTAAAAACTCGTGTTTTTTAAGAAATCATGTAAACCTTCTACAAGATGTGATTTTAATAAACGGGGGATGTAAGCTTTTCTTATTTCCAAACGCATGCACAAACTATAGAAAGTCGTTATGACGTAGAATGTGCATACTTTGTAGATTTCATTTATGAAATAAAACACATTTTCTAAAAACTCGTGTTTTTTAAGAGATCATGTAAACCTTCTAGAAGCTGTGATTTTAAAAAACGGGGGAAGTAAGCATTTCTTATTTCCGGATGCATGCGCAAACTATAGAAAGTCGTTATGATGTAGAATGTGCATACTTTGTCGATTCCATTTATGAAATAAAACACATTTTCTAAAAACTCGTGTTTTTTACGAAATCATGTAAAGCTTCTAGAAGCTGTGATTTTAAAAAACACTGGAAGTAAGCTTTTGTTATTTCCGGACGCATCCACAAACTATAGAAAGTCGTTATGACGTAGAATGTGCATACTTTGTTGATTGTATTTAAGACACAAAACACATTTTCTAAAAACTCGTGTTTTTTACGAAATCATGTAAACCTTCTAGAATTTGTGATTTTAAAAAACGGGGGAGGTAAGCTTTTTTTATTTCCGGACGCATGTGCAAACTATAGAAAGTCGTTATGATGTAGAATGTGCATACTTTGCAGATTCCATTTATGAAATAAACCACATTTTCTAAAAAGTCGTGTTTTTAAAAAAATCATGTAAACCTTCTAGAAGCTGTGATTTTAAAAAACGGGGGTAGTAAGCTTTTCTTATTTTCGGACGCATGCGCAAACTATAGAAAGTTGTTATGACGTAGAATGTGCATACTTTGTAGATTCCATTCATGAAATAAAACACATTTTCTAAAAACTCGTGTTTTTTACGAAATCATGTAAAGCTTCTAGAAGCTGTGATTTTAAAAAATGGTGGAAGTAAGCTTTTCTTATTTCCGGACGCATGCGCAAACTATAGAAAGTCCTTATGACGGACAATGTGCATACTTTGTAGATTCTATTTATGAAATAAAACACATTTTCTAAAAACTCATGTTTTTTACGAAATCATGTAAACCTTCTAGAAGCTGTGATTTTCAAAAACGGTGGAAGTATGCTTTTCTTATTTCCGGACTCATGCGCAAACTATAGAAAGTCGTTATGACGTAGAATGTGCATACTCTGTAGATTGCATTTATGAAATAAAACACATTTGCTAGAAACTCATGTTTTTTAGGAAATCATGTAAACCTTCTAGAAGCTGTGATTTTAAAAAATGGGGGAAGTAAGCTTTTCTTATTTCCGGACGCATGCGCAAACTATAGAAAGTCGCTATGACGTGGAATGTGCATACTTTGTTGATTCTATTTATGAAATAAAACACATTTTCTAAAAACTCGTGTTTTTTACGAAATCATGTAAAGCTTCTAAAAGCTCTGATTTTAAAAAATGGGGGAGGTAAGCTTTTCTTATTTCCGGACGGATGCGCAAACTATAGAAAGTCGTTATGACGTAGAATGTGCATACTTTGTTGATTCCATTTATGAAATAAAACACATTTTCTAAAAACTCGTGTTTTTTAGGAAATCATGTAAACCTTCTAGAAGCTGTGATTTTAAAAAACGGGGGAAGTAAGCTTTTCTTATTTCCGGACGCATGCGCAAACTATAGAAAGTCGTTATGACATAGAATGTGCATACTTTGTTGATTCTATTTATGAAATAAAACACATTTTCTAAAAACTCATGTTTTTTACGAAATCATGTAAATCTTCTAGAAGCTGTGATTTTAAAAAACGGGGGAAGTAAGCTTTTCTTATTTCCAAACGCATGCGCAAACTATAGAAAGTCGTTATGACGTAGAATGTGCATACTTTGTTGATTCCATTTATGAAATAAAATACATTTTCTTAAAACTCGTGTTTTTTAAGAAATCATGTAAACCTTCTAGAAGCTGTGATTTTAAAAAAAGGGGGAAGTAAGCTTTTCTTATTTCCGGACGCATGCGCAAACTATAGAAAGTCGTTATGACGTAGAATGTGCATACTTTGTAGATTCCATTTATGAAACAAAACACATTTTCTAAAAACTCGTGTTTTTAACGAAATCATGTAAACCTTCTAGAATCTGTGATTTTAAAAAATGGGGGAGGTAAGCTTTTCTTATTTCTGGACGCATGCACAAACTATAGAAAGTCGTTATGACGTAGAATGTGCATACTTTGTAGATTCCATTTATGAAATAAAACACATATTCCAAAAACTCGTGTTGTTTACGAAATCATGTAAACCTTCTAGAAGCTGTGATTTTAAAAAACGGTGGAAGTAAGCTTTTCTTATTTCCGGACGAATGCGCAAACTATAGAAAGTCATTATGACGTAGAATGTGCATACTTTGTTGATTCCATTTATGAAATAAAACACATTTTCTAAAAACTCGTGTTTTTTAAGAAATCATGTAAACCTTCTGGAAGCTGTGATTTTAAAAAACGGTGGAAGTAAGCTTTTCTTATTTCCGGACGCATGCGCAAACTATAGGAAGTCGTTATGACGTAGAATGTGCATACTTTGTAGATTCCATTTATGAAACAAAACACATTTTCTAAAAACTCGTGTTTTTTACGAAATCATGTAAACCTTCAAGAATATGTGATTTTAAAAAATGGGGGAGGTAAGCTTTTCTTATTTCTGGACGCATGCACAAACTATAGAAAGTCGTTATGACGTAGAATGTGCATACTTTGTAGATTCCATTTATGAAATAAAACACATATTCTAAAAACTCGTGTTGTTTACGAAATCATGTAAACATTCTAGAAGCTGTGATTTTAAAAAGCGGTGGAAGTAAGCTTTTCTTATTTGCGGACGAATGCGCAAACTATAGAAAGTCGTTATGACGTAGAATGTGCATACTTTGTTGATTCCATTTATGAAATAAAACACATTTTCTAAAAACTCGTGTTTTTTAAGAAATCATGTAAACCTTCTGGAAGCTGTGATTTTAAAAAACGGTGGAAGTAAGCTTTTCTTATTTCCGGACGAATACGCAAACTATAGAAAGTCGTTATGACGTAGAATGTGCATACTTTGTTGATTCCATTTTTAAATAAAACACATTTTCTAAAAACTCGTGTTTTTTACGAAATCATGTAAACCTTCTAGAAGCTGTGATTTTAAAAAACGGGGGAAGTAAGCTTTTCTTATTTCCGGACGAATGCGCAAACTATAGAATGTCGTTATGACGTAGAATGTGCATATTTTGTTGATTCCATCTATGAAATAAAACACATTTTCTAAAAACTCGTATTTTTCAAGAAATCATGTAAACCTTCGAGAAGCTGTGATTTTAAAAAATGGTGGATGTAAGCTTTTCTTATTTATGGACACATGCGCAAACTATAGAAAGTTGTTATGACTTAGAATGTGCATACTTTGTAGATTCCATTGATGAAATAAAACACATTTTCTAAAAACTCGTGTTTTTTACGAAATCATGTAAACCTTTTATAAGCTGTGATTTTATAAATGGGGGAAGTAAGCTTTTCTTATTAACGGACGCATGCGCAAACTATAGAAAGCCGTTATGACGTACAATCTGCATAATTTGTTGATTCCATTTATGAAATAAAACACATTTTTTAAAAACTCGTGTTTTTTACGAAATCATGTAAACCTTCTAGAAGCTGTGATTTTAAAAAACGGTGGAAGTAAGCTTTTCTTATTTCCGGACGCATGCGCAAACTATAGAAAGTCGTTATGACGTAGAATGTCCATACTTTGTTGATTCCATTTATGAAATAAAACACATTTTCAAGAAACTCGTGTTTTTTACGAAATCATGTAAAGCTTCTGGAAGCTGTGATTTTAAAAAACGGTGGAAGTAAGCTTTTCTTATTTCTGGACGCATGCGCAAACTATAGAAAGTCATTATGACGTAGAATGTGCATACTTTGTAGATTCCATTTATGAAATAAAACACATTTTATAAAAACTCGTGTTTTTTAAGAAATCATGTAAACCTTCTAGAAGCTGTGATTTTAAAAAATAGGTGAAGTAAGCTTTTTTATTTCCGGACGCATGCGCAAACTATAGAAAGTCATTATGACATAGAATGTGCATACTTTGTAGATTCCATTTATGAAATAAAACACATTTTCTAAAAACTCATGTTTTTTACGAAATCATGTAACCTTCTAGAAGCTGTGATTTTAAAAAACAGTGGAAGTAAGCTTTTCTTATTTTCGGACGAATGCGCAAACTATAGAAAGTCGTTATGGCGTAGAATGTGCATACTTTGTTGATTCCAATTATGAAATAAAACACATTTTCTAAAAAACTCGTGTTTTTTAAGAAATCATGTAAACCTTCTAGAAGCTGTGATTTTAAAAAACGGTGGAAGTAAGCTCTTCTTATTTCCGGACGCATTTGCAAACTATAGAAAGTCGTTATGACGTAGAATTTGCACACTTTGTAGATTCCATTGATGAAATAAAACACATTTTCTAAAAACTCGTGTTTTTTACGAAATCATGTAAACCTTTTATAAGCTGTGATTTTATAAATGGGGGAAGTAAGCTTTTCTTATTAACGGACGCATGCGCAAACTATAGAAAGCCGTTATGACGTACAATCTGCATAATTTGTTGATTCCATTTATGAAATAAAACACATTTTTTAAAAACTCGTGTTTTTTACGAAATCATGTAAACCTTCTAGAAGCTGTGATTTTAAAAAATGGTGGAAGTAAGCTTTTCTTATTTCCGGACGCATGCGCAAACTATAGAAAGTCGTTATGACGTAGAATGTCCATACTTTGTTGATTCCATTTATGAAATAAAACACATTTTCAAGAAACTCGTGTTTTTTACGAAATCATGTAAAGCTTCTAGAAGCTGTGATTTTAAAAAACGGTGGAAGTAAGCTTTTCTTATTTCCGGACGCATGCGCAAACTATAGAAAGTCATTATGACGTAGAATGTGCATACTTTGTAGATTCCATTTATGAAATAAAACACATTTTATAAAAACTCGTGTTTTTTAAGAAATCATGTAAACCTTCTAGAAGCTGTGATTTTAAAAAATAGGTGAAGTAAGCTTTTTTATTTCCGGACGCATGCGCAAACTATAGAAAGTCATTATGACATAGAATGTGCATACTTTGTAGATTCCATTTATGAAATAAAACACATTTTCTAAAAACTCATGTTTTTTACGAAATCATGTAACCTTCTAGAAGCTGTGATTTTAAAAAACAGTGGAAGTAAGCTTTTCTTATTTTCGGACGAATGCGCAAACTATAGAAAGTCGTTATGGCGTAGAATGTGCATACTTTGTTGATTCCAATTATGAAATAAAACACATTTTCTAAAAAACTCGTGTTTTTTAAGAAATCATGTAAACCTTCTAGAAGCTGTGATTTTAAAAAACGGTGGAAGTAAGCTCTTCTTATTTCCGGACGCATTTGCAAACTATAGAAAGTCGTTATGACGTAGAATTTGCACACTTTGTAGATTCCATTTATGAAATAAAACACATTTTCTAAAAACTCGTGTTTTTTACGAAATCATGTAAACCTTCTAGAAGCCGTGATTTTAAAAAACGGCGGAAGTAAGCTTTTCTTATTTCCGGATGCATGCCCAACTATAGAAAGTCGTTATGACGTAGAATGTGCATACTTTCTATATTCCATTTATGAAATAAAACACATTTTCTCAAAACTCATGTTTTTTACGAAATCATGTAAACCTTCTAGAAGCTGTGATTTTAAAAAACGGTGGAAGTAAGCTTTTCTTATTTTCGGACAAATGCGCAAACTATAGAAAGTCGTTATGGCGTAGAATGTGCATACTTTGTTGATTCCAATTATGAAATAAAACACATTTTCTAAAAACTCGTGTTTTTTAAGAAATCATGTAAACCTTCTAGAAGCTGTGATTTTAAAAAACGGTGGAAGTAAGCTATTCTTATTTCCGGACGCATGCGCAAACTATAGAAAGTCGTTATGACGTAGAATTTGCACACTTTGTAGATTCCATTTATGAAATAAAACACATTTTCTAAAAACTCGTGTTTTTTACGAAATCATGTAAACCTTCTAGAAGCCGTGATTTTAAAAAACGGCGGAAGTAAGCTTTTCTTATTTCCGGACGCATGCGCAAACTATAGAAAGTCGTTATGACATAGAATGTGCGTACTTTGTAGATTGCATTTATGAAATAAAACACATTTTCTAAAAACTCGTGTTTTTTCCGAAATCATGTAAACCTACTATAAGCTGTGATTTTATAAATGGGGGAAGTAAGCTTTTCTTATTTACGGACGCATGCGCAAACTATAGAAAGCCGTTATGACGTACAATCTGCATAATTTGTTGATTCCATTTATGAAATAAAACACATTTTTTAAAAACTCGTGTTTTTTACGAAATCATGTAAACCTTCTAGAAGCTGTGATTTTAAAAAACGGTGGAAGTAAGCTTTTCTTATTTATGAGTGCACAAACTATAGAAAGTCGTTATGACGTAGAATGTGCATACTTTGTTGATTCCATTTATGAAATAAAACAAATTTTCTAAAAACTCGTGTTTTTTAAGAAATCATGTAAACCTTCTAGAAGCTGTGATTTTAAAAAACGGGGGAAGTAAGCTTTTCTTATTTCCGGACGCATAAGCAAACTATAGAAAGTCGTTATGACGTAGAATTTGCACACTTTGTAGATTCCATTTATGAAATAAAACACATTTTCTAAAAACTCGTGTTTTTTACGAAATCATGTAAACCTTCTAGAAGCCGTGATTTTAAAAAACGGGGGAAGTAAGCTTTTCTTATTTCCGGACGCATGCGCAAACTATAGAAAGTCATTAAAGCGTAGAATGTGCATACTTTGTAGATTGCATTTATGAAATAGAACACATTTTCTAAAAACTCATGTTTTTTACGAAATCATGTAAACCTTCTATAAGCTGTGATTTTATAAATGGGGGAAGTAAGCTTTTCTTATTTACGGACGCATGCGCAAACTATAGAAAGCCGTTATGACGTACAATCTGCATAATTTGTTGATTCCATTTATGAAATAAAACACATTTTCTAAAAACTCGTGTTTTTCAAGTTATCATGTAAACCTTCTTGAAGCTGTGATTTTAAAAAATGGGGGAAGTAAGCTTTTATTATTTCCGGACGCATGCGCAAACTATAGAAAGTCGTTATGACGTAGAATGTGCATACTTTGTAGATTCCATTTATGAAATAAAACACATTTTCTAAAAAATCGTGTTTTTTACGAAATCATGTAAAACTTGTAGAAGCTGTGATTTTAAAAAACGGTGGAAGTAAGCTTTTCTTATTTCCGGACGCATGCGCAAACTATAGAAAGTCGTTATGACGTAGAATGTGCATACTTTGTTGATTGTATCTAAGAAACAAAACACATTTTCTAAAAACTCGTGTTTTTTACGAAATCATGTAAACCTTCTAGAAGCTGTGATTTTAAAAAACGGTGGAAGTAAGCTTTTCTTATTTCCGGACGCATGCACAAACTATAGAAAGTCGTTATGACGTAGAATGTGCATACTTTGTTGATTCTATTTATGAAATAAAACACATTTTCTAAAAACTCGTGTTTTTTACGAAATCATGTAAACCTTCTAGAATCTGTGATTTTAAAAAACGGGGGAGGTAAGCTTTTTTTATTTCCGGACGCATGCGCAAACTATAGAAAGTCGTTATGACGTAGAATGTGCATACTTTGCAGATTCCATTTATAAAATAAAGCACATTTTCTAAAAACTCGTGTTTTTCAAGTTATCATGTAAACCTTCTTGAAGCCGTGATTTTAAAAAATGGGGGAAGTAAGCTTTTCTTATTTCCGGACGCATGCGCAAACTATAGAAAGTCGTTATGACGTAGAATGTGCATACTTTGTAGATTCCATTTATGAAATAAAACACATTTTCTAAAAAATCGTGTTTTTTACGAAATCATGTAAAACTTGTAGAAGTTGTGATTTTAATAAACGGGGGATGTAAGCTTTTCTTATTTCCAAACGCATGCGCAAACTATAGAAAGTCGTTATGACGTAGAATGTGCATACTTTGTAGATTCCATTGATGAAATAAAACACATTTTCTAAAAACTCGTGTTTTTTAAAAAATCATGTAAACCTTCTAGAAGCTGTGATTTTAAAAAACGGGGGAAGTAAGCTTTTCTTATTTCCGGACGCATGCGCAAACTATAGAAAGTCGTTATTACGTAGAATGTGCATACTTTGTAGATTCCATTTATGAAATAAAACACATTTTCGAAAAACTCGTGTTTTTTACGAAATCATGTAAAGCTTCTAGAAGCTATGATTTTAAAAAACACTGGAAGTAAGCTTTTGTTATTTCTGGACGCATGCACAAACTGTAGAAATTCGTTATGACGTAGAATGTGCATACTTTGTTGATTGTATTTAAGAAACAAAACACATTTTCTAAAAACTCGTGTTTTTTACGAAATCATGTAAAGCTTCTAGAAGCTGTGATTTTAAAAAACGGTGGAAGTAAGCTTTTCTTATTTCCGGACGCATGCACAAACTATAGAAAGTCGTTATGACGTAGAATGTGCATACTTTGTTGATTCTATTTATAAAATAAAACACATTTTCTAAAAACTCGTGTTTTTTACGAAATCATGTAAACCTTCTAGAATCTGTGATTTTAAAAAACGGGGGAGGTAAGCTTTTTTTTTATTTCCGGACGCATGCGCAAACTATAGAAAGTCGTTATGACGTAGAATGTGCATACTTTGCAGATTCCATTTATAAAATAAAGAACATTTTCTAAAAACTCGTGTTTTTTAAAAAATCATGTAAACCTTCTAGAAACTGTGATTTTAAAAAACGGGGGTAGTAAGCTTTTCTTATTTCCGGACGCATGCGCAAACTATAGAAAGTTGTTATGACATAGAATGTGCATACTTTGTAGATTCCATTCATGAAATAAAACACATTTTCTAAAAACTTGTGCTTTTTACGAAATCATGTAAAGCTTCTAGAAGCTGTGATTTTAAAAAATGGTGGAAGTAAGCTTTTCTTATTTGTCGACGCATGCGCAAACTATAGCATGTACTTATGACGTAGAATGTGCATACTTTGTAGATTCTATTTATGAAATAAAACACATTTTCTAAAAACTCGTGTTTTTTACGAAATCATGTAAACCTTCTAGAAGCTGTGATTTTAAGGAAACGGTGGAAGTAAGCTTTTCTTATTTCCGGACTCATGCGCAAACTATAGAAATTCGTTATGACGTAGAATGTGCATACTTTGTAGATTGCATTTATGAAACAAAACACATTTGCTAAAAACTCGTGTTTTTTAGGAAATCATGTAAACCTTCTAGAAGCTGTGATTTTAAAAAATGGGGGAAGTAAGCTTTTCTTATTTCCGGACGCATGCGCAAACTATAGAAAATAGTTATGACGTCGAATGTGCATACTTTGTTGATTCTATTTATGAAATAAAACACATTTTCTAAAAACTCGTGTTTTTTACGAAATCATGTAAAGCTTCTAAAAGCTCTGATTTTAAAAAATGGGGGAGGTAAGCTTTTCTTATTTCCGGATGGATGCGCAAACTATAGAAAGTCGTTATGACGTAGAATGTGCATACTTTGTTGATTCCATTTATGAAATAAAACACATTTTAAAAAAACTCGTGTTTTTTAGCAAATCATGTAAACCTTCTAGAAGCTGTGATTTTAAAAAATGGGGGAAGTAAGCTCTTCTTATTTCCGGACGCATGCGCAAACTATAGAAAGTCGTTATGACGTAGAATGTGCATACTTTGTTGATTCCATTTATGAAATAAAACACATTTTCTAAAAACTCGTGTTTTTCAAGTTATCATGTAAACCTTCTTGAAGCTGTGATTTTAAAAAATGGGGGAAGTAAGCTTTTATTATTTCCGGACGCATGCGCAAACTATAGAAAGTCGTTATGACGTAGAATGTGCATACTTTGTAGATTCCATTTATGAAATAAAACACATTTTCTAAAAAATCGTGTTTTTTACGAAATCATGTAAAACTTGTAGAAGCTGTGATTTTAAAAAACGGTGGAAGTAAGCTTTTCTTATTTCCGGACGCATGCGCAAACTATAGAAAGTCGTTATGACGTAGAATGTGCATACTTTGTTGATTGTATCTAAGAAACAAAACACATTTTCTAAAAACTCGTGTTTTTTACGAAATCATGTAAACCTTCTAGAAGCTGTGATTTTAAAAAACGGTGGAAGTAAGCTTTTCTTATTTCTGGACGAATGCGAAAACTGTAGAAAGTCGTTATAACGTAGAATGTGCATACTTTGTTGATTCCATTTATCAAATAAAACACATTTTCTAAAAACTCATGTTTTTTAAGAAGTCATGTAAACCTTCTAGAAGCTGTCATTTTCAAAAATGGTGGAAGTAAGCTTTTCTTATTTCCGGATGCATGTGCAAACTATAGAAAGTCCTTATAAAGTAGAATTTGCATACTTTGTTGATTCCATTTATGAAATAAAACACATTTTCTAAAAACTCGTGTTTTTTAAGAAATCATGTAAACCTTCTAGAAGCTGTGATTTTAAATAACAGGGTATGTAAGCTTTTCTTATTTCCAAACGCATGCTCAAACTATATAAAGTCGTTATGACGTAGAATGTGCATACTTTGTTGATTCCATTTATGAAATAAAACACATTTTCTTAAATATCGTGTTTTTTAAGAAATCATGTAAGCCTTCTAGAAGCTGTTATTTTAAAAAACGGGGAAAGTAAGTTTTTCTTATTTCCAAATGCATGCGCAAACAATAGAAAGTCGTTATGACGTAGAATGTGCATACTTTGTTGATTCTATTTATGAAATAAAACACATTTTCTAAAAACTCATGTTTTTTTACGAAATCATGTAAATCTTCTAGAAGCTGTGATTTTAAAAAACGGGGGAAGTAAGCTTTTCTTATTTCCAAACGCATGCGCAAACTATAGAAAGTCGTTATGACGTAGAATGTGCATACTTTGTTGATTCTATTTATGAAATAAAACACATTTTCTAAAAACTCATGTTTTTTACGAAATCATGTAAATCTTCTAGAAGCTGTGATTTTAAAAAACGGGGGAAGTAAGCTTTTCTTATTTCCAAACGCATGCGCAAACTATAGAAAGTCGTTATGACGTAGAATGTGCATACTTTGTTGATTCCATTTATGAAATAAAATACATTTTCTTAAAACTCGTGTTTTTTAAGAAATCATGTAAACCTTCTAGAAGCTGTGATTTTAAAAAAAGGGGGAAGTAAGCTTTTCTTATTTCCGGACGCATGCGCAAACTATAGAAAGTCGTTATGACGTAGAATGTGCATACTTTGTAGATTCCATTTATGAAACAAAACACATTTTCTAAAAACTCGTGTTTTTAACGAAATCATGTAAACCTTCTAGAATCTGTGATTTTAAAAAATGGGGGAGGTAAGCTTTTCTTATTTCTGGACGCATGCACAAACTATAGAAAGTCGTTATGACGTAGAATGTGCATACTTTGTAGATTCCATTTATGAAATAAAACACATATTCTAAAAACTCGTGTTGTTTACGAAATCATGTAAACCTTCTAGAAGCTGTGATTTTAAAAAACGGTGGAAGTAAGCTTTTCTTATTTCCGGACGAATGCGCAAACTATAGAAAGTCATTATGACGTAGAATGTGCATACTTTGTTGATTCCATTTATGAAATAAAACACATTTTCTAAAAACTCGTGTTTTTTAAGAAATCATGTAAACCTTCTGGAAGCTGTGATTTTAAAAAACGGTGGAAGTAAGCTTTTCTTATTTCCGGACGCATGCGCAAACTATAGGAAGTCGTTATGACGTAGAATGTGCATACTTTGTAGATTCCATTTATGAAACAAAACACATTTTCTAAAAACTCGTGTTTTTTACGAAATCATGTAAACCTTCAAGAATATGTGATTTTAAAAAATGGGGGAGGTAAGCTTTTCTTATTTCTGGACGCATGCACAAACTATAGAAAGTCGTTATGACGTAGAATGTGCATACTTTGTAGATTCCATTTATGAAATAAAACACATATTCTAAAAACTCGTGTTGTTTACGAAATCATGTAAACATTCTAGAAGCTGTGATTTTAAAAAGCGGTGGAAGTAAGCTTTTCTTATTTGCGGACGAATGCGCAAACTATAGAAAGTCGTTATGACGTAGAATGTGCATACTTTGTTGATTCCATTTATGAAATAAAACACATTTTCTAAAAACTCGTGTTTTTTAAGAAATCATGTAAACCTTCTGGAAGCTGTGATTTTAAAAAACGGTGGAAGTAAGCTTTTCTTATTTCCGGACGAATACGCAAACTATAGAAAGTCGTTATGACGTAGAATGTGCATACTTTGTTGATTCCATTTTTAAATAAAACACATTTTCTAAAAACTCGTGTTTTTTACGAAATCATGTAAACCTTCTAGAAGCTGTGATTTTAAAAAACGGGGGAAGTAAGCTTTTCTTATTTCCGGACGAATGCGCAAACTATAGAATGTCGTTATGACGTAGAATGTGCATATTTTGTTGATTCCATCTATGAAATAAAACACATTTTCTAAAAACTCGTATTTTTCAAGAAATCATGTAAACCTTCGAGAAGCTGTGATTTTAAAAAATGGTGGATGTAAGCTTTTCTTATTTATGGACACATGCGCAAACTATAGAAAGTCGTTATGACTTAGAATGTGCATACTTTGTAGATTCCATTGATGAAATAAAACACATTTTCTAAAAACTCGTGTTTTTTACGAAATCATGTAAACCTTTTATAAGCTGTGATTTTATAAATGGGGGAAGTAAGCTTTTCTTATTAACGGACGCATGCGCAAACTATAGAAAGCCGTTATGACGTACAATCTGCATAATTTGTTGATTCCATTTATGAAATAAAACACATTTTTTAAAAACTCGTGTTTTTTACGAAATCATGTAAACCTTCTAGAAGCTGTGATTTTAAAAAACGGTGGAAGTAAGCTTTTCTTATTTCCGGACGCATGCGCAAACTATAGAAAGTCGTTATGACGTAGAATGTCCATACTTTGTTGATTCCATTTATGAAATAAAACACATTTTCAAGAAACTCGTGTTTTTTACGAAATCATGTAAAGCTTCTGGAAGCTGTGATTTTAAAAAACGGTGGAAGTAAGCTTTTCTTATTTCTGGACGCATGCGCAAACTGTAGAAAGTCATTATGACGTAGAATGTGCATACTTTGTAGATTCCATTTATGAAATAAAACACATTTTATAAAAACTCGTGTTTTTTAAGAAATCATGTAAACCTTCTAGAAGCTGTGATTTTAAAAAATAGGTGAAGTAAGCTTTTTTATTTCCGGACGCATGCGCAAACTATAGAAAGTCATTATGACATAGAATGTGCATACTTTGTAGATTCCATTTATGAAATAAAACACATTTTCTAAAAACTCATGTTTTTTACGAAATCATGTAACCTTCTAGAAGCTGTGATTTTAAAAAACAGTGGAAGTAAGCTTTTCTTATTTTCGGACGAATGCGCAAACTATAGAAAGTCGTTATGGCGTAGAATGTGCATACTTTGTTGATTCCAATTATGAAATAAAACACATTTTCTAAAAAACTCGTGTTTTTTAAGAAATCATGTAAACCTTCTAGAAGCTGTGATTTTAAAAAACGGTGGAAGTAAGCTCTTCTTATTTCCGGACGCATTTGCAAACTATAGAAAGTCGTTATGACGTAGAATTTGCACACTTTGTAGATTCCATTGATGAAATAAAACACATTTTCTAAAAACTCGTGTTTTTTACGAAATCATGTAAACCTTTTATAAGCTGTGATTTTATAAATGGGGGAAGTAAGCTTTTCTTATTAACGGACGCATGCGCAAACTATAGAAAGCCGTTATGACGTACAATCTGCATAATTTGTTGATTCCATTTATGAAATAAAACACATTTTTTAAAAACTCGTGTTTTTTACGAAATCATGTAAACCTTCTAGAAGCTGTGATTTTAAAAAATGGTGGAAGTAAGCTTTTCTTATTTCCGGACGCATGCGCAAACTATAGAAAGTCGTTATGACGTAGAATGTCCATACTTTGTTGATTCCATTTATGAAATAAAACACATTTTCAAGAAACTCGTGTTTTTTACGAAATCATGTAAAGCTTCTAGAAGCTGTGATTTTAAAAAACGGTGGAAGTAAGCTTTTCTTATTTCCGGACGCATGCGCAAACTATAGAAAGTCATTATGACGTAGAATGTGCATACTTTGTAGATTCCATTTATGAAATAAAACACATTTTATAAAAACTCGTGTTTTTTAAGAAATCATGTAAACCTTCTAGAAGCTGTGATTTTAAAAAATAGGTGAAGTAAGCTTTCTTATTTCCGGACGCATGCGCAAACTATAGAAAGTCATTATGACATAGAATGTGCATACTTTGTAGATTCCATTTATGAAATAAAACACATTTTCTAAAAACTCATGTTTTTTACGAAATCATGTAACCTTCTAGAAGCTGTGATTTTAAAAAACAGTGGAAGTAAGCTTTTCTTATTTTCGGACGAATGCGCAAACTATAGAAAGTCGTTATGGCGTAGAATGTGCATACTTTGTTGATTCCAATTATGAAATAAAACACATTTTCTAAAAAACTCGTGTTTTTTAAGAAATCATGTAAACCTTCTAGAAGCTGTGATTTTAAAAAACGGTGGAAGTAAGCTCTTCTTATTTCCGGACGCATTTGCAAACTATAGAAAGTCGTTATGACGTAGAATTTGCACACTTTGTAGATTCCATTTATGAAATAAAACACATTTTCTAAAAACTCGTGTTTTTTACGAAATCATGTAAACCTTCTAGAAGCCGTGATTTTAAAAAACGGCGGAAGTAAGCTTTTCTTATTTCCGGATGCATGCCCAACTATAGAAAGTCGTTATGACGTAGAATGTGCATACTTTCTATATTCCATTTATGAAATAAAACACATTTTCTCAAAACTCATGTTTTTTACGAAATCATGTAAACCTTCTAGAAGCTGTGATTTTAAAAAACGGTGGAAGTAAGCTTTTCTTATTTTCGGACAAATGCGCAAACTATAGAAAGTCGTTATGGCGTAGAATGTGCATACTTTGTTGATTCCAATTATGAAATAAAACACATTTTCTAAAAACTCGTGTTTTTTAAGAAATCATGTAAACCTTCTAGAAGCTGTGATTTTAAAAAACGGTGGAAGTAAGCTATTCTTATTTCCGGACGCATGCGCAAACTATAGAAAGTCGTTATGACGTAGAATTTGCACACTTTGTAGATTCCATTTATGAAATAAAACACATTTTCTAAAAACTCGTGTTTTTTACGAAATCATGTAAACCTTCTAGAAGCCGTGATTTTAAAAAACGGCGGAAGTAAGCTTTTCTTATTTCCGGACGCATGCGCAAACTATAGAAAGTCGTTATGACATAGAATGTGCGTACTTTGTAGATTGCATTTATGAAATAAAACACATTTTCTAAAAACTCGTGTTTTTTCCGAAATCATGTAAACCTACTATAAGCTGTGATTTTATAAATGGGGGAAGTAAGCTTTTCTTATTTACGGACGCATGCGCAAACTATAGAAAGCCGTTATGACGTACAATCTGCATAATTTGTTGATTCCATTTATGAAATAAAACACATTTTTTAAAAACTCGTGTTTTTTACGAAATCATGTAAACCTTCTAGAAGCTGTGATTTTAAAAAACGGTGGAAGTAAGCTTTTCTTATTTATGAGTGCACAAACTATAGAAAGTCGTTATGACGTAGAATGTGCATACTTTGTTGATTCCATTTATGAAATAAAACAAATTTTCTAAAAACTCGTGTTTTTTAAGAAATCATGTAAACCTTCTAGAAGCTGTGATTTTAAAAAACGGGGGAAGTAAGCTTTTCTTATTTCCGGACGCATAAGCAAACTATAGAAAGTCGTTATGACGTAGAATTTGCACACTTTGTAGATTCCATTTATGAAATAAAACACATTTTCTAAAAACTCGTGTTTTTTACGAAATCATGTAAACCTTCTAGAAGCCGTGATTTTAAAAAACGGGGGAAGTAAGCTTTTCTTATTTCCGGACGCATGCGCAAACTATAGAAAGTCATTAAAGCGTAGAATGTGCATACTTTGTAGATTGCATTTATGAAATAGAACACATTTTCTAAAAACTCGTGTTTTTTACGAAATCATGTAAACCTTCTATAAGCTGTGATTTTATAAATGGGGGAAGTAAGCTTTTCTTATTTACGGACGCATGCGCAAACTATAGAAAGCCGTTATGACGTACAATCTGCATAATTTGTTGATTCCATTTATGAAATAAAACACATTTTCTAAAAACTCGTGTTTTTCAAGTTATCATGTAAACCTTCTTGAAGCTGTGATTTTAAAAAATGGGGGAAGTAAGCTTTTATTATTTCCGGACGCATGCGAAAACTATAGAAAGTCGTTATGACGTAGAATGTGCATACTTTGTAGATTCCATTTATGAAATAAAACACATTTTCTAAAAAATCGTGTTTTTTACGAAATCATGTAAAACTTGTAGAAGCTGTGATTTTAAAAAACGGTGGAAGTAAGCTTTTCTTATTTCCGGACGCATGCGCAAACTATAGAAAGTCGTTATGACGTAGAATGTGCATACTTTGTTGATTGTATCTAAGAAACAAAACACATTTTCTAAAAACTCGTGTTTTTTACGAAATCATGTAAACCTTCTAGAAGCTGTGATTTTAAAAAACGGTGGAAGTAAGCTTTTCTTATTTCCGGACGCATGCACAAACTATAGAAAGTCGTTATGACGTAGAATGTGCATACTTTGTTGATTCTATTTATGAAATAAAACACATTTTCTAAAAACTCGTGTTTTTTACGAAATCATGTAAACCTTCTAGAATCTGTGATTTTAAAAAACGGGGGAGGTAAGCTTTTTTTATTTCCGGACGCATGCGCAAACTATAGAAAGTCGTTATGACGTAGAATGTGCATACTTTGCAGATTCCATTTATAAAATAAAGCACATTTTCTAAAAACTCGTGTTTTTCAAGTTATCATGTAAACCTTCTTGAAGCCGTGATTTTAAAAAATGGGGGGAAGTAAGCTTTTCTTATTTCCGGACGCATGCGCAAACTATAGAAAGTCGTTATGACGTAGAATGTGCATACTTTGTAGATTCCATTTATGAAATAAAACACATTTTCTAAAAAATCGTGTTTTTTACGAAATCATGTAAAACTTGTAGAAGTTGTGATTTTAATAAACGGGGGATGTAAGCTTTTCTTATTTCCAAACGCATGCGCAAACTATAGAAAGTCGTTATGACGTAGAATGTGCATACTTTGTAGATTCCATTGATGAAATAAAACACATTTTCTAAAAACTCGTGTTTTTTAAAAAATCATGTAAACCTTCTAGAAGCTGTGATTTTAAAAAACGGGGGAAGTAAGCTTTTCTTATTTCCGGACGCATGCGCAAACTATAGAAAGTCGTTATTACGTAGAATGTGCATACTTTGTAGATTCCATTTATGAAATAAAACACATTTTCGAAAAACTCGTGTTTTTTACGAAATCATGTAAAGCTTCTAGAAGCTATGATTTTAAAAAACACTGGAAGTAAGCTTTTGTTATTTCTGGACGCATGCACAAACTGTAGAAATTCGTTATGACGTAGAATGTGCATACTTTGTTGATTGTATTTAAGAAACAAAACACATTTTCTAAAAACTCGTGTTTTTTACGAAATCATGTAAAGCTTCTAGAAGCTGTGATTTTAAAAAACGGTGGAAGTAAGCTTTTCTTATTTCCGGACGCATGCACAAACTATAGAAAGTCGTTATGACGTAGAATGTGCATACTTTGTTGATTCTATTTATAAAATAAAACACATTTTCTAAAAACTCGTGTTTTTTACGAAATCATGTAAACCTTCTAGAATCTGTGATTTTAAAAAACGGGGGAGGTAAGCTTTTTTTTATTTCCGGACGCATGCGCAAACTATAGAAAGTCGTTATGACGTAGAATGTGCATACTTTGCAGATTCCATTTATAAAATAAAGAACATTTTCTAAAAACTCGTGTTTTTTAAAAAATCATGTAAACCTTCTAGAAGCTGTGATTTTAAAAAACGGGGTAGTAAGCTTTTCTTATTTCCGGACGCATGCGCAAACTATAGAAAGTTGTTATGACATAGAATGTGCATACTTTGTAGATTCCATTCATGAAATAAAACACATTTTCTAAAAACTTGTGCTTTTTACGAAATCATGTAAAGCTTCTAGAAGCTGTGATTTTAAAAAATGGTGGAAGTAAGCTTTTCTTATTTGTTGACGCATGCGCAAACTATAGCATGTACTTATGACGTAGAATGTGCATACTTTGTAGATTCTATTTATGAAATAAAACACATTTTCTAAAAACTCGTGTTTTTTACGAAATCATGTAAACCTTCTAGAAGCTGTGATTTTAAGGAAACGGTGGAAGTAAGCTTTTCTTATTTCCGGACTCATGCGCAAACTATAGAAATTCGTTATGACGTAGAATGTGCATACTTTGTAGATTGCATTTATGAAACAAAACATATTTGCTAAAAACTCGTGTTTTTTAGGAAATCATGTAAACCTTCTAGAAGCTGTGATTTTAAAAAATGGGGGAAGTAAGCTTTTCTTATTTCCGGACGCATGCGCAAACTATAGAAAATAGTTATGACGTCGAATGTGCATACTTTGTTGATTCTATTTATGAAATAAAACACATTTTCTAAAAACTCGTGTTTTTTACGAAATCATGTAAAGCTTCTAAAAGCTCTGATTTTAAAAAATGGGGGAGGTAAGCTTTTCTTATTTCCGGATGGATGCGCAAACTATAGAAAGTCGTTATGACGTAGAATGTGCATACTTTGTTGATTCCATTTATGAAATAAAACACATTTTAAAAAAACTCGTGTTTTTTAGGAAATCATGTAAACCTTCTAGAAGCTGTGATTTTAAAAAATGGGGGAAGTAAGCTCTTCTTATTTCCGGACGCATGCGCAAACTATAGAAAGTCGTTATGACGTAGAATGTGCATACTTTGTTGATTCCATTTATGAAATAAAACACATTTTCTAAAAACTCGTGTTTTTCAAGTTATCATGTAAACCTTCTTGAAGCTGTGATTTTAAAAAATGGGGGAAGTAAGCTTTTATTATTTCCGGACGCATGCGCAAACTATAGAAAGTCGTTATGACGTAGAATGTGCATACTTTGTAGATTCCATTTATGAAATAAAACACATTTTCTAAAAAATCGTGTTTTTTACGAAATCATGTAAAACTTGTAGAAGCTGTGATTTTAAAAAACGGTGGAAGTAAGCTTTTCTTATTTCCGGACGCATGCGCAAACTATAGAAATTCGTTATGACGTAGAATGTGCATACTTTGTTGATTGTATCTAAGAAACAAAACACATTTTCTAAAAACTTGTGTTTTTTACGAAATCATGTAAACCTTCTAGAAGCTGTGATTTTAAAAAACGGTGGAAGTAAGCTTTTCTTATTTCTGGACGAATGTGAAAACTGTAGAAAGTCGTTATAACGTAGAATGTGCATACTTTGTTGATTCCATTTATCAAATAAAACACATTTTCTAAAAACTCATGTTTTTTAAGAAGTCATGTAAACCTTCTAGAAGCTGTGATTTTCAAAAATGGTGGAAGTAAGCTTTTCTTATTTCCGGATGCATGTGCAAACTATAGAAAGTCCTTATAAAGTAGAATTTGCATACTTTGTTGATTCCATTTATGAAATAAAACACATTTTCTAAAAACTCGTGTTTTTTAAGAAATCATGTAAACCTTCTAGAAGCTGTGATTTTAAATAACAGGGTATGTAAGCTTTTCTTATTTCCAAACGCATGCTCAAACTATATAAAGTCGTTATGACGTAGAATGTGCATACTTTGTTGATTCCATTTATGAAATAAAACACATTTTCTTAAATATCGTGTTTTTTAAGAAATCATGTAAGCCTTCTAGAAGCTGTTATTTTAAAAAACGGGGAAAGTAAGTTTTTCTTATTTCCAAATGCATGCGCAAACAATAGAAAGTCGTTATGACGTAGAATGTGCATACTTTGTAGATTCCATTTATGAAATAAAACACATTTTCTAAAAACTCGTGTTTTTTACGAAATCATGTAAACCTTCTAGAAGCTGTGATTTTAAAAAACGGTGCAAGCAAGCTTTTCTTATTTCCGGACGAATGCGCAAACTATAGAAAGTCGTTACGACGTAGAATGTGCATACTTTGTTGATTCCATTGATGAAATAAAACACATTTTCTAAAAACTCGTGTTTTTTACGAAATCATGTAAACCTTCTAGAAGCTGTGATTTTAAAAAATGGTGGAAGTAAGCTTTTCTTATTTCCGGACGAATGTGAAAACTGCAGAAAGTCGTTATGACGTAGAATGTGCATACTTTGTTGATTCCATTTATGAAATAAAACACATTTTCTAAAAATTCGTGTTTTCTAAGAAGTCATGTAAACCTTCTAGAAGCTGTGATTTTAAAAAACGGTGGAAGTAAGTTTTTCTTATTTTCGGACGCATGTGCAAACTATAGAAAGTCATTATGACGTAGAATGTGCATACTTTGTTAATTCCATTTATGAAATAAAACACATTTTCTAAAAACTCGTGTTCTTTAAGAAATCATGTAAACCTTCTATAAGCTGTGATTTTAAAAAATGGGCGATGTAAGCTTTTCTTATTTCCAAACGCATGCGCAAACTATAGAAAGTCGTTATGACGTAGAATGTGCATACTTTGTTGATTCCATTTATGAAATAAAACACATTTTCTAAAAACTCGTGTTTTTTAAGAAATCATGTAAACCTTCTAGAAGCTGTGATTTTAAAAAACGGGGGAAGTAAGCTTTTCTTATTTCCAAACGCAAGCGCAAACTATAGAAATTCGTTATGACGTAGAATGTGCATACTTTGTTTATTCCATTTATGAAATAAAACACATTTTCTAAAACCTCGTGTTTTTTACGAAATCATGTAAACCTTCTAGAAGCTGTGATTTTAAAAAACGGTGGAAGTAAGCTTTTCTTATTTCCGGACAAATGCGCAAACTATAGAAAGTCGTTATGACATAGAATGTGCATACTTTGTTGATTCCATTGATGAAATAAAACACATTTTCTAAAAACCCGTGTTTTTTACGAAATCATGTAAACCTTCTAGAAGCTGTGATTTTAAAAAACGGTGGAAGTAAGCTTTTCTTATTTCTGGACGAATGCGCAAACTGTAGAAAGTCGTTCTGACGTAGAATGTGCATACTTTGTTGATTCCATTTATGAAATAAAACACATTTTCTAAAAACTCATGTTTTTTAAGAAGTCATGTAAACCTTCTAGAAGCTGTGATTTTAAAAAATGGTGGAAGTAAGCTTTTCTTATTTCCGGACGCGTGTGCAAACTATAGAAATTCCTTATGACGTACAAGTTGCATACTTTGTTGATTCCATTTATGAAATAAAACACATTTTCTAAAAACTCGTGTTTTTTAAGAAATCATGTAAACCTTCTAGAAGCTGTGATTTTAAAAAACGGTGGAAGTAAGTTTTTCTTATTTTCGGACGCATGTGCAAACTATAGAAAGTCATTATGACGTAGAATGTGCATACTTTGTTGATTCCATTTATGAAATAAAACACATTTTCTAAAAACTCGTGTTCTTTAAGAAATCATGTAAACCTTCTATAAGCTGTGATTTTAAAAAATGGGCGATGTAAGCTTTTCTTATTTCCAAACGCATGCGCAAACTATAGAAAGTCGTTATGACGTAGAAAGTGCATACTTTGTTGATTCCATTTATGAAATAAAACACATTTTCTAAAATCTCGTGTTTTTTAAGAAATCATGTAAACCTTCTAGAAGCTGTGATTTTAAAAAACGGTGGAAGTAAGTTTTTCTTATTTTCGGACGCATGTGCAAACTATAGAAAGTCATTATGACGTAGAATGTGCATACTTTGTTGATTCCATTTATGGAATAAAACACATTTTCTAAAAACTCGTGTTCTTTAAGAAATCATGTAAACCTTCTATAAGCTGTGATTTTAAAAAATGGGCGATGTAAGCTTTTCTTATTTCCAAACGCATGCGCAAACTATAGAAATTCGTTATGACGTAGAATGTGCATACTTTGTAGATTCCATTGATGAAATAAAACACATTTTCAAAAAACTTGTGTTTTTTACGAAATCATGTCGACCTTCTAGAAGCTGTGATTTTAAAAAACGGTGGAAGTAAGATTTTCTTATTTCCGGACGAATGCGCAAACTATAGAAAGTCGTTATGACGTAGAATGTGCATACTTTGTATATTCCATTTATGAAATAAAACACATTTTCTAAAAGCTCATGTTTTTTACGAAATCATAAAAACCTTCTAGAAGCTGTGATTTTAAAAGACGATGGAAGTAAGCTTTTCTTATTTCCGGACGCGTGCGCAAACAATAGAAAGTCATTATGACGTAGAATGTGCATACTTTGTTGATTCCAATTATTAAATAAAACAAATTTTCTAAAAACTCGTGTTTTTTAAAAATCATGTAAACCTTCTAGAAGCGGTGATTTTAAAAAACGGTAGAAGTAAGCTTTTTCTTATTTCCGGACGCATGCGCAAACTATAGAAAGTATTTATGATGTAGAATGTGCATACTTTGTTGATTCCATTTATCAAATAAAACACATTTTCTAAAAACTCGTGTTTTTTAAAAATCATGTAAATATTCTAGAAGCAGTGATTTTAAAAAACAGTGGAAGTAAGATTTTCTTATTTCTGGACGCATGCGCAAACTATGGAAAGTCGTTATGACGTAGAATGTGCATACTTTGTTGATTCCATTTATGAAATAAAACACATTTTTTAAAAACTCGTGTTTTTAAAAAAATCATGTAAACCTTCTAGAAGCTGTGATTCTAAAAAATGGGAGAAGTAAGCTTTTGTTATTTCCAAACGCATGCTCAAAC
The DNA here is from genome assembly GCA_027924585.1 of Larix kaempferi. NCBI lineage: Eukaryota > Viridiplantae > Streptophyta > Pinopsida > Pinales > Pinaceae > Larix > Larix kaempferi. The sequence continues at coordinate 42,393,954 of BSBM01000217.1, forward strand.
TATAGAAATTCGTTATGACGTAGAATGTGCATACTTTGTTGATTCCATTTATGAAATAAAACACATTTTCTAAAAACTCGTGTTTTTTAAGAAATCATGCAAACCTTCTAGAAGCTGTGATTTTAAAAAATGGGGGAAGTAAGCTTTTCTTATTTCCGGACGCATGCGCAAACTATAGAAAGTCGTTATAACGTAGAATGTGCATACTTTGTAGATTCCATTTATGAAATAAAACACATTTCTTAAAACTCGTGTTTTTTAAGAAATCATGTAGACCTTCTTGAAGCTGTGATTTTTAAAAATAGTGGAAGTAAGCTTTTATTATTTCCGGACACGTGCGCAAACTATAGAAAGTCGTTACGACTTAGAATGTGCATACTTTGTTGATTCCATTTATGAAATAAAACACATTTTCTAAAAACTCGTGTTTTTTAAGAAATCTGTAAACCTTCTAGAAGCGGCGATTTTAAAAAATGGTGGAAGTAAGCTTTTCTTATATCCGGACGCATGCGCAAACTATAGAAAGTCGTTATGACGTACAATGTGCATACTTTGTTGATTCCATTTATGAAATAAAACACATTTTCTAAAAACTCGTGTTTTTTAAGAAATCTGTAAACCTTCTAGAAGCGACGATTTTAAAAAACGGTGGAAGTAAGCTTTTCTTATTTCCAAACGCATGCTCAAACTATAGAAAGTCGTTATGACGTAGAATGTGCATACTTTGTTGATTCCATTTATGAAGTAAAACACATTTTCTAAAAACTCGTGTTTTTTAAAAACTCATGTAAAACTTCTAGAAGCTGTGATTTTAGAAAACGGGGGAAGTAAGCTTTTCTTATTTCCCGACTTATGGGCAAACTATAGAAAGTCGTTATGACGTAGAATGTCCATACTTTGTAGATTCCATTTATGAAATAAAACACATTTTCTAAAAACTCATGTTTTTTACGAAATCATGTAAACCTTCTAGAAGCTGTGATTTTAAAAAACGGGGGAAGTAAGCTTTTCTTATTTCCGGACGCATTCGCAAATTATAGAAAGTTGTTATGACGTAGAATGTGCATACTTTGTTGATTCCATTTACGAAATAAAATATATTTTCTAAAAACTCTTGTTTTTTAAGAAATCATGTAAACCTTCCAGAACCTGTGATTTTAAAAAATTGGGGAAGTAAGCTTTTCTTATTTCCGGACTCATGCATAAAATATAGTAAGTCATTATGACGTAGAATGTGCATACTTTGTTGATTCCATTTATGAAATAAAACAAATTTTCTAAAAACTCGTGTTTTTTAAGAAATCATGTAAACCTTCTAGAAGCTGTGATTTTAAAAAACGGGGGAAGTAAGCTTTTCTTATTTCCAGACGCATGCGCTAACTATAGAAAGTCGTTATGACGTAGAATGCACATACCTTGTAGATTCCATTTATGAAATAAAACAAATTTTCTAAAAACTCGTGTTTTTTAAGAAATCATATAAACCTTCTAGAAGCTGTGATTTTAAAAAATGGGGGATGTAAGCTTTTCTTATTTCCGGACGCATGCGCAAACTATAGAAAGTCGTTATGACGTAGAATGTGCATACTTTGTTGATTCCATTGATGAAATAAAACACATTTTCTAAAAACTCGTGTTTTTTAAGAAGTCATGTAAACCTTCTAGAAGCTATGATTTTAAAAAACGGGGGAAGTAAGCTTTTCTTATTTTCAAACACAAGCGCAAACTATAGAAAGTCGATATGACGTAGAATGTGCATACTTTGTTGATTCCATTTATGAAATAAAACACATTTTCTAAAAAATCGTGTTTTTTAAGAAATCATGTAAACCTTCTAGAAGCTGTGATTTTAAAAAACGGGGGAAGTAAGCTTTTCTTATTTCCAAACGCATGCGCAAACTATAGAAAGTCGTTATGACGTAGAATGTGCATACTTTGTAGATTCCATTGATGAAATAAAACACATTTTCAAAAAACTTGTGTTTTTTACGAAATCATGTAGACCTTCTAGAAGCTGTGATTTTAAAAAACGGTGGAAGTAAGCTTTTCTTATTTCCGGACGAATGCGCAAACTATAGAAAGTCATTATGACGTAGAATGTGCATACTTTGTTGATTCCATTTATGAAATAAAACACATTTTCTAAAAACTCGTGTTTTTTAAGAAGTCATGTAAACCTTCTAGAAGCTGTGATTTTAAAAAACGGTGGAAGTAAGCTTTTCTTATTTCCGGACGCATGTGCAAACTATAGAAAGTCATTATGACGTAGAATGTGCATACTTTGTTGATTCCATTTATGAAATAAAACACATTTTCTAAAAACTCGTGTTTTTTAAGAAATCATGTAAACCTTCTAGAAGCTATGATTTTAAAAAACGGGGTATGTAAGCTTTTCTTATTTCCAAACGCATGCGCAAACTATAGAAAGTCGTTATGATGTAGAATGTGTATACTTTGTTGATTCCATTTATGAAATAAAACACATTTTCTAAAAACTCGTGTTTTTTAAGAAATCATGTAAACCTTCTAGAACCTATGATTTTAAAAAACGGGGGAAGTAAGCTTTTCTTATTTCCAAACACAAACGCAAACTATAGAAAGTCGTTATGACGTAGAATGTGCATACTTTGTTGATTCCATTTATGAAATAAAACACATTTTCTAAAAACTCGTGTTTTTTAAGAAATCATATAAACCTTCTAGAAGCTGTGATTTTAAAAAATGGGGGATGTAAGCTTTTCTTATTTCCGGACGCATGCGCAAACTATAGAAAGTCGTTATGACGTAGAATGTGCATACTTTGTTGATTCCATTGATGAAATAAAACACATTTTCTATAAACTCGTGTTTTTTAAGAAGTCATGTAAACCTTCTAGAAGCTGTGATTTTAAAAAACGGTGGAAGTGAGCTTTTCTTATTTCCGGACGCATGTGCAAATTATAGAAAGTCCTTATGACGTAGAATGTGCATACTTTGTTGATTCCATTTATGAAATAAAACACATTTTCTAGAAACTCGTGTTTTTTAAGAAATCATGTAAACCTTCCATAAGCTGTGATTTTAAAAAACGGGGGATGTAAGCTTTTGTTATTTCCAAACGCATGCGCAAACTATAGAAAGTCGTTATGACGTAGAATGTGCATACTTTGTTGATTCCATTTATGAAATAAAACACATTTTCTAAAAACTCGTGTTTTTTAAGAAATCATGTAAACCTTCTAGAAGCTGTGATTTTAAAAAACGGGGGAAGTAAGCTTTTCTTATTTCCAAACGCAAACGCAAACTATAGAAAGTCGTTATGACGTAGAATGTGCATACTTTGTTGATTCCTTTTATGAAATAAAACACATTTTCTAAATACTCGTGTTTTTTGAGAAATCATGTAAACCTTCTAGAAGCTGTGATTTTAAAAAACGGGGGAAGTAAGCTTTTCTTATTTCCGGACGCATGCGCTAACTATAGAAAGTCGTTATGACGTAGAATGTGGATACCTTGTAGATTACATTTATGAAATAAAACAAATTTTCTAAAATCTTGTTTTTTTTACAAAATCATGTAAACCTTCTAGAAGCTGTGATTTTAAAAAACGGTGGAAGTAAGCTTTTCTTATTTCCAGACACATGCGCAAACTATAGAAAGTCGTTATGACGTAGAATGTGCATACTTTGTTGATTCCATTTATGAAATAAAACACATTTTCTAAAAACTTGTGTTTTTTACGAAATCATGTAAACCTTCTAGAAGCTGTGATTTTAAAAAACGGGGGAAGTAAGCGTTTCTTATTTCCAGACGCATGCGCAAACTATAGAAAGTCATTATGACGTCAAATGTGCATACTTTGTAGAGTCCATTTATGAAATAAAACACATTTTCTAAAAACTCGTGTTTTTTACGAAATTATGTAAACCTTCTAGAAGCTGTGATTTTAAAAAACGGTGGAAGTAAGCTTTTCTTATTTCCAAACGCATGCGCAAACTATAGAAAGTCGTTATGACGTAGAATGTGCATACTTTGTAGATTCCATTGATGAAATAAAACACATTTTCTAAAAACTTGTGTTTTTTACGAAATCATGTAAACCTTCTAGAAGCTGTGATTTTAAAAAACGGGGGAAGTAAGCGTTTCTTATTTCCGGACGAATGCGTAAACTATAGAAAGTCGTTATGACGTAGAATGTGCATACTTTGTAGATTCCATTTATGAAATAAAACACATTTTCTAAAAACTCGTGTTTTTTACGAAATCATGTAACCTTTTAGAAGCTGTGATTTTAAAAAATGGTGGAAGTAAGATTTTCTTATTTCCGGACGAATGCGCAAACTGAAGAAAGTAGTTATGACATAGAATGTACATACTTTGTAGATTCCATTGATGAAATAAAACACATTTTCTAAAAACTTGTGTTTTTTACGAAATCATGTAAACCTTCTAGAAGCTGTGATTTTAAAAAACGGTGGAAGGAAGCTTTTCTTATTTCCGGACGAATGCGCAAACTATAGAAAGTAGTTATGACGTAGAATGTGCATACTTTGTTGATTTCATTTATTTAATAAAACACATTTTCTTAAAACTCATGTTTTTTAAGAAATCATGTAAACCTTGTAGAAGCCGTGATTTTAAAAAACGGGGGAAGTAAGCTTTTCTTATTTTCAAACGCATGCGCAAACTGTAGGAAGTCGTTATGACGTAGAATGTGCATACTTTGTTGATTCCATTTATGAAATAAAACACATTTTCTAAAAACTCGTGTTTTTTAAGAAATCATGTAAACCTTCTAGAAGCTGTGATTTTAAAAAACGGGGGAAGTAAGCTTTTCTTATTTCCAAACCCAGGCGCAAACTATAGAAAGTCGTTATGACGTAGAATGTGCATACTTTGTTGATTCTATTTATGAAATAAAACACATTTTCTAAAAACTCGTGTTTTTTACGAAATCATGTAAACCTTCTTGAAGCTGTGATTTTAAAAAACGGGGGAAGTAAGCGTTTCTTATTTCTGGATGCATGCGCAAACTATAGAAAGTCGTTATGACGTAGAATGTGCATACTTTGTAGATTCAATTTATGAAATAAAACACATTTTCTAAAAATTCGTGTTTTTTACGAAATCATGTAAACCGTTTAGAAGCTGTTATTTTAAAAAATGGTGGAAGTAAGCTTTTCTTATTTCCGGATGAATGCGCAAACTATAGAAAGTAGTTATGATGTAGAATGTGCATACTTTGTTGATTCCAATGATGAAATAAAACACATTTTCTAAAAACTCGTATTTTTTAAGAAATCATGTAAACCTTCTAGAAGCCGTCATTTTAAAAAACGGGGGAAGTAAGCTTTTCTTATTTCTGGACGCATGCGCAAACTATAGAAATATCTTATGATGTATAATGTGCATACTTTGTTGATTCCATTTATGAAATAAAACACATTTTCCAAAAACTCGTGTTTTTTAAGAAATCATGTAAACCTTCTAGAAGCTGTGATTTTAAAAAATGGGGAAGTAAGCTTTTCTTATTTCCAAACGTAAGCGCAAACTATAGAAAGTCGTTATGACGTAGAATGTGCATACTTTGTAGATTCCATTTATGAAATAAAACACATTTTCTAAAAACTCGTGTCTTTTACGAAATCATGTAAACCTTCTAGAAGCTGTGATTTTAAAAAACGGTGGAAGTGAGCTTTTCTTATTTCCGGACCCATGTGCAAACTATAGAAAGTCCTTATGACGTAGAATGTGCATACTTTGTTGATTCCATTTATGAAATAAAACACATTTTCTAGAAACTCGTGTTTTTTAAGAAATCATGTAAACCTTCTATAAGCTGTGATTTTAAAAAACGGGGGATGTAAGCTTTTCTTATTTCCAAACGAATGCGCAAACTGTAGAAAGTCGTTATGACGTATAATGTGCATACTTTGTTGATACCATTTATGAAATAATACACATTTTCTAAAAACTCGTGTTTTTTAATAAATCATGTAAACCTTCTAGAAGCCGTGATTTTAAAAAACGGGGGAAGTAAGCTTTTCTTATTTCCAAACACAAACGCAAACTATAGAAAGTTGTTATGACGTAGAATGTGCATACTTTGTTGATTCCATTTATGAAATAAAACACATTTTCTAAAAACTCGTGTTTTTTGAGAAATCATGTAAACCTTCTAGAAGCCGTGATTTTTAAAAACGGGGGAAGTAAGCTTTTCTTTTTTCCGGACGCATGCGCTAACTATAGAAAGTCGTTATGACGTAGAATGCGCATACCTTGTAGATTCCATTTATGAAATAAAACACATTTTCTATAAACTTGTTTTTTTTACAAAATCATGTAAACCTTCTAGAAGCTGTGATTTTAAAAAACGGTGGGAGTAAGCTTTTCTTATTTCCGGACGAATGCGCAAACTATAGAAAGTCGTTATGACGTAGAATGTGCATACTTTGTTGATTCCATTTATGAAATAAAACGCATTTTCTAAAAACTCGTGTTTTTTAAGAAGTCATGTAAACCTTCTAGAAGCTGTGATTTTAAAAAACGGGGGAAGTAAGCTTTTCTTATTTCTGGACGCTTGCCCAAACTATAGAAAGTCGTTATGGCGTAGAATGTGCATACTTTGTTGATTCCATTTATGAAATAAAACACATTTTTCTAAAAACTCGTGTTTTTTAAGAAATCATGTAAACCTTCTAGAAGCTATGATTTTAAAAAATGGGCGAAGTAAGCTTTTATTATTTCCAAACGCAAGCGCAAACTATGGAAAGTCGTTATGACGTAGAATGTGCATACTTTGTAGATTCCATTTATCAAATAAAACACATTTTCTAAAAACTCGTGTTTTTTAAGAAATCATGTAAACCTTCTAGAAGCTGTGATTTTAAAAAACAGCGGAAGTAAGCTTTTCTTATTTCCGGACGCAAGCGCAAACTATAGAAAGTCGTTATGACATAGAATGTGCATACTTTGTGGATTCCATTTATGAAATAAAACACATTTTCTAAATACTCGTGTTTTTTAAGAAATCATGTAAACCTTCTAGAAGCTGTGATTTTAAAAAACGGGGGAAGTAAGCTTTTCTTATTTCCAAACGCAAGCGCAAACTATAGAAAGTCGTTATGATGTAGAATGTGCATACTTTGTTGATTCCATTTATGAAATAAAACACATTTTCTAAAAACTCGTGTTTTTTACGAAATCATGTAAACCTTCTTGAAGTTGTGATTTTAAAAAACGGGGGAAGTAAGCTTTTCTTATTTCCAGACGCATGCGCAAACTATAGAATGTCGTTATGACGTCGAATGTGCATACTTTGTAGATTCCAATTATGAAATAAAACACATTTTCTAAAAACTCGTGTTTTTTACGAAATTATGTAAACCTTCTAGAAGCTGTGATTTTAAAAAACGGTGGAAGTAAGCTTTTCTTATTTCCAAACGCATGCGCAAACTATAGAAATTCGTTATGACGTAGAATGTGCATACTTTGTAGATTCCATTTATGAAATAAAACACATTTTCTAAAAACTTGTATTTTTTACGAAATCATGTAAACCTTCTAGAAGCTCTGATTTTAAAAAAAGGGGCAGGTAAGCGTTTCTTATTTCCGGACACATCCGCAAACTATAGAAAGTCGTTATGACGTAGAATGTGCATACTTTGTAGATTCCATTTATGAAATAAAACACATTTTCTAAAAACTCGTGTTTTTTACGAAATCATGTAAACCTTTTAGAAGCTGTGATTTTAAAAAATCGTGGAAGTAAGCTTTTCTTATTTGCGGACGAATGCGCAAACTATAGAAAGTAGTTATGACGTAGAATGTGCATACTTTGTAGATTCCATTGATGAAATAAAACACATTTTCTAAAAACTTGTGTTTTTTACGAAATCATGTAAACCGTCTAGAAGCTGTGATTTTAAAAAACGGGGGAAGTAAGCTTTTCTTATTTCCGGACGCATGCGTAAACTATAGAAAGTCGTTATGACGTATAATGTGCATACTTTGTAGATTCCATTTATGAAATAAAACACATTTTTTAAAAACTCGTGTTTTTTACGAAATCATGTAAACCTTCTAGAAGCTGTGATTTTAAAAAACGGTGGAAGGAAGCTTTTCTTATTTCCGGACGAATGCGCAAACTATAGAAAGTCGTTATGTCGTAGAATGTGCATACTTTGTTGATTCCATTTATTTAATAAAACGCATTTTCTAAAAACTCGTGTTTTTTAAGAAATCATGTAAACCTTCTAGAAGCTGTGATTTTTAAAAACGGTGGAAGTAAGCTTTTCTTATTTCCAGACACATGCGCAAACTATGGAAAGTCGTTATGACGTAGAATGTGCATACTTTGTTGATTCCATTTATGAAATAAAACACATTTTCTAAAAACTCGTGTTTTTTAAGAAATCATGTAAACCTTCTAGAAGATGTGATTTTAAAAAACGGGGGAAGTAAGCTTTTCTTATTTCCAAACCCAGGCGCAAACTATAGAAAGTCGTTATGACGTAGAATGTGCATACTTTGTTGATTCCATTTATTTAATAAAACACATTTTCTAAAAACTCGTGTTTTTTAAGAAATCATGTAAACCTTCTAGAAGCCGTGATTTTAAAAAACGGGGGAAGTAAGCTTTTCTTATTTCCAAACACAAACGCAAACTATAGAAAGTTGTTATGACGTAGAATGTGCATACTTTGTTGATTCCATTTATGAAATAAAACACATTTTCTAAAAACTCGTGTTTTTTGAGAAATCATGTAAACCTTCTAGAAGCCGTGATTTTTAAACACGGGGGAAGTAAGCTTTTCTTTTTTCCGGACGCATGCGCTAACTATAGAAAGTCGTTATGACGTAGAATGCGCATACCTTGTAGATTCCATTTATGAAATAAAACACATTTTCTAAAAACTTGTTTTTTTTACAAAATCATGTAAACCTTCTAGAAGTTGTGATTTTAAAAAACGGTGGGAGTAAGCTTTTCTTATTTCCGGACGAATGCGCAAACTATAGAAAGTCGTTATGACGTAGAATGTGCATACTTTGTTGATTCCATTTATGAAATAAAACGCATTTTCTAAAAACTCGTGTTTTTTAAGAAGTCATGTAAACCTTCTAGAAGCTGTGATTTTAAAAAACGGGGAAGTAAGCTTTTCTTATTTCTGGACGCTTGCCCAAACTATAGAAAGTCGTTATGGCGTAGAATGTGCATACTTTGTTGATTCCATTTATGAAATAAAACACATTTTTCTAAAAACTCGTGTTTTTTAAGAAATCATGTAAACCTTCTAGAAGCTATGATTTTAAAAAATGGCCGAAGTAAGCTTTTCTTATTTCCAAACGCAAGCGCAAACTATAGAAAGTCGTTATGACGTAGAATGTGCATACTTTGTAGATTCCATTTATCAAATAAAACACATTTTCTAAAAACTCGTGTTTTTTAAGAAATCATGTAAACCTTCTAGAAGCTGTGATTTTAAAAAACAGCGGAAGTAAGCTTTTCTTATTTCCGGACGCAAGCGCAAACTATAGAAAGTCGTTATGACATAGAATGTGCATACTTTGTGGATTGCATTTATGAAATAAAACACATTTTCTAAATACTCGTGTTTTTTAAGAAATCATGTAAACCTTCTAGAAGCTGTGATTTTAAAAAACGGGGGAAGTAAGCTTTTCTTATTTCCAAACGCAAGCGCAAACTATAGAAAGTCGTTATGATGTAGAATGTGCATACTTTGTTGATTCCATTTATGAAATAAAACACATTTTCTAAAAACTCGTGTTTTTTACGAAATCATGTAAACCTTCTTGAAGTTGTGATTTTAAAAAACGGGGGAAGTAAGCTTTACTTATTTCCAGACGCATGCGCAAACTATAGAATGTCGTTATGACGTCGAATGTGCATACTTTGTAGATTCCAATTATGAAATAAAACACATTTTCTAAAAACTCGTGTTTTTTACGAAATTATGTAAACCTTCTAGAAGCTGTGATTTTAAAAAACGGTGGAAGTAAGCTTTTCTTATTTCCAAACGCATGCGCAAACTATAGAAATTCGTTATGACGTAGAATGTGCATACTTTGTAGATTCCATTTATGAAATAAAACACATTTTCTAAAAACTTGTATTTTTTACGAAATCATGTAAACCTTCTAGAAGCTCTGATTTTAAAAAAAGGGGCAGGTAAGCGTTTCTTATTTCCGGACACATCCGCAAACTATAGAAAGTCGTTATGATGTAGAATGTGCATACTTTGTAGATTCCATTTATGAAATAAAACACATTTTCTAAAAACTCGTGTTTTTTACGAAATCATGTAAACCTTTTAGAAGCTGTGATTTTAAAAAATCGTGGAAGTAAGCTTTTCTTATTTGCGGACGAATGCGCAAACTATAGAAAGTAGTTATGACGTAGAATGTGCATACTTTGTAGATTCCATTGATGAAATAAAACACATTTTCTAAAAACTTGTGTTTTTTACGAAATCATGTAAACCGTCTAGAAGCTGTGATTTTAAAAAACGGGGGAAGTAAGCTTTTCTTATTTCCGGACGCATGCGCAAACTATAGAAAGTCGTTATGACGTATAATGTGCATACTTTGTAGATTCCGTTTATGAAATAAAACACATTTTTTAAAAACTCGTGTTTTTTACGAAATCATGTAAACCTTCTAGAAGCTGTGATTTTAAAAAACGGTGGAAGGAAGCTTTTCTTATTTCCGGACGAATGCGCAAACTATAGAAAGTCGTTATGACGTAGAATGTGCATACTTTGTTGATTCCATTTATTTAATAAAACGCATTTTCTAAAAACTCGTGTTTTTTAAGAAATCATGTAAACCTTCTAGAAGCTGTGATTTTTAAAAACGGTGGAAGTAAGCTTTTCTTATTTCCAGACACATGCGCAAACTATAGAAAGTCGTTATGACGTAGAATGTGCATACTTTGTTGATTCCATTTATGAAATAAAACACATTTTCTAAAAACTCGTGTTTTTTAAGAAATCATGTAAACCTTCTAGAAGATGTGATTTTAAAAAACGGGGGAAGTAAGCTTTTCTTATTTCCAAACCCAGGCTCAAACTATAGAAAGTCGTTATGACGTAGAATGTGCATACTTTGTTGATTCCATTTATTTAATAAAACACATTTTCTAAAAACTCGTGTTTTTTAAGAAATCATGTAAACCTTCTAGAAGCTGTGATTTTAAAAAATGGTGGAAGTAAGCTTTTCTTATTTCCAGACACATGCGCAAACTATAGAAAGTCGTTATGACGTAGAATGTGCATACTTTGTTGATTCCATTTATGAAATAAAACACATTTTCTAAAAACTCATGTTTTTTAAGAAATCATGTAAACCTTCTAGAAGATGTGATTTTAAAAAACGGGGGAAGTAAGCTTTTCTTATTTCCAAACCCAGGCGCAAACTATAGAAAGTCGTTATGACGTAGAATGTGCATACTTTGTTGATTCTATTTATGAAATAAAACACATTTTCTAAAAACTCGTGTTTTTTACGAAATCATGTAAACCTTCTTGAAGCTGTGATTTTAAAAAACGGGGGAAGTAAGCGTTTCTTATTTCTGGACGCATGCGCAAACTATAGAAAGTCGTTATGACGTAGAATGTGCATACTTTGTAGATTCCATTTATGAAATAAGACACATTTTCTAAAAACTTGTGTTTTTTACGAAATCATGTAAAACTTCTAGAAGCTGTGATTTTAAAAAACGGGGGAAATAAGCGTTTCTTATTTCTGGACGCATGCGCAAACTATAGAAAGTCGTTATGACGTAGAATGTGCATACTTTGTTGATTCCATTGATAAAATAAAACACATTTTCTAAAAAATCGTGTTTTTTACGAAATCATGTAAACCTTCTAGAAGCTGTGATTTTAAAAAACGGTCGAAGTAAGCTTTTCTTATTTCCGGACGAATGCGAGAACTGCAGAAAGTCGTTATGACGTAGAATGTGCATACTTTGTTGATTCCATTTATGAAATAAAAGACATTTTCTAAAAACTCGTGTTTTTTAAGAAGTCATGTAAACCTTCTAGAAGCTGTGATTTTAAAAACCGGGGAAAGTAAGCTTTTCTTATTTCCAAACGCAAGCGCAAACTATAGAAAGTCGTTATGACGTAGAATGTGCATACTTTGTAGATTCCATTTATGAAATAAAACACATTTTCTAAAAACTCGTGTTTTTTACGAAATCATGTAAACCTTTTAGAAGCTGTGATTTTAAAAAATGGTGGAAGTAAGCTTTTCTTATTTCCAGACGAATACGCAAACTATAGAAAGTAGTTATGACGTAGAATGTGCATACTTTGTTGATTCCATTTGTGAAATAAAACACATTTTCTAAAAACTCGTGTTTTTTAGGAAATTATGTAAACCTTCTAGAAGCTGTGATTTTAAAAAATGGTGGAAGTAAGCTTTTCTTTTTTCCAGACGAATGCGAAAACTGCAGAAAGTCGTTATGACGTAGAATGTGCATACTTTGTTGATTCCAATTTTGAAATAAAACACATTTTCTAAAAACTCGTGTTTTTTAAGAAGTCATGTAAACCTTCTAGAAGTTGTGATTTTAAAAAACGGTGGAAGTAAGCTTTTCTTATATCCGGACGAATGCGAAAACTGCAGAAAGTCGTTATGACGTAGAATGTGCATACTTTGTTGATTCCATTTATGAAATAAAACACATTTTCTAAAAACTCGTGTTTTTTAAGAAATCATGTAAACCTTCTAGAAGCTGCGATTTTAAAAAACGGGGGAAGTAAGCTTTTCTTATTTCCAAACGCATGCGCAAACTATAGAAAGTCGTTATGACGTAGAATGTGCATACTTTGTTGATTCCATTTATTTAATAAAACACATTTTCTAAAAACTCGTGTTTTTTACGAAATCATGTAAACCTTCTAGAAGCTGTGATTTTGAAAAACGGTGGAAGTAAGCTTTTCTTATTTCCCGACGCATGCGCAAACTATAGAAAGTCGTTATGACATAGAATGTGCATACTTTGTAGATTCCATTTGTGAAATAAAACACATTTTCCAAAAACTCGTGTTTTTTACGAAATTATGTAAACCTTCTAGAAGCTGTGATTTTAAAAAACGGGGGAAGTAAGCTTTTCTTATTTCCAAACGCATGCGCAAACTATAGAAAGTCGTTATGACGTAGAATGTGCATACTTTGTAGATTCCATTTATGAAATAAAACACATTTTCTAAAAACTTGTGTTTTTTACGAAATCATGTAAAACTTCTAGAAGCTGTGATTTTAAAAAACGGGAGAAATAAGCGTTTCTTATTTCTGGACGCATGCGCAAACTATAGAAAGTCGTTATGACGTAGAATGTGCATACTTTGTTGATTCCATTGATGAAATAAAACACATTTTCTAAAAAATCGTGTTTTTTTACGAAATCATGTAAACCTTCTAGAAGCTGTGATTTTAAAAAACGGTCGAAGTAAGCTTTTCTTATTTCCGGACGAATGCGAGAACTGCAGAAAGTCGTTATGACGTAGAATGTGCATACTTTGTTGATTCCATTTATGAAATAAAAGACATTTTCTAAAAACTCGTGTTTTTTAAGAAGTCATGTAAACCTTCTAGAAGCTGTGATTTTAAAAACCGGGGAAAGTAAGCTTTTCTTATTTCCAAACGCAAGCGCAAACTATAGAAAGTCGTTATGACGTAGAATGTGCATACTTTGTAGATTCCATTTATGAAATAAAACACATTTTCTAAAAACTCGTGTTTTTTACGAAATCATGTAAACCTTTTAGAAGCTGTGATTTTAAAAAATGGTGGAAGTAAGCTTTTCTTATTTCCAGACGAATACGCAAACTATAGAAAGTAGTTATGACGTAGAATGTGCATACTTTGTTGATTCCATTTGTGAAATAAAACACATTTTCTAAAAACTCGTGTTTTTTACGAAATTATGTAAACCTTCTAGAAGCTGTGATTTTAAAAAATGGTGGAAGTAAGCTTTTCTTTTTTCCAGACGAATGTGAAAACTGCAGAAAGTCGTTATGACGTAGAATGTGCATACTTTGTTGATTCCAATTTTGAAATAAAACACATTTTCTAAAACCTCGTGTTTTTTAAGAAGTCATGTAAACCTTCTAGAAGTTGTGATTTTAAAAAACGGTGGAAGTAAGCTTTTCTTATTTCCGGACGAATGCGAAAACTGCAGAAAGTCGTTATGACGTAGAATGTGCATACTTTGTTGATTCCATTTATGAAATAAAACACATTTTCTAAAATCTCGTGTTTTTTAAGAAGTCATGTAAACCTTCTAGAAGCTGTGATTTTAAAAAACGGGGGAAGTAAGCTTTTCTTATTTCCAAATGCAGGCGCAAACTATAGAAAGTCGTTATGACGTAGAATGTGCATACTTTGTTGATTCCATTTATTTAATAAAACACATTTTTTAAAAACTCGTGTTTTTTAAGAAATCATGCAAAACTTCTAGAAGCTGTGATTTTAAAAAATGGGGGAAGTAAGCTTTTCTTATTTCCGGACGCATGCGCAAACTATAGAAAGTCGTTATGACGTAGAATGTGCATACTTTGTAGATTCCATTTATGAAATAAAACACATTTTCTAAAAACTTGAGTTTTTTACGAAATCATGTAAACCTTCTAGAAGCTGTGATTTTAAAAAATGGGGGAAGTAAGCTTTTCTTATTTCCGGACGCATCCGCAAAATATAGAAAGTTGTATGACGTAGAATGTGCATACTTTGTAGATTGCATTGATGAAATAAAACACATTTTCTAAAAACTCGTGTTTTTTACGAAATTATGTAAACCTTCTAGAAGCTGTGATTTTAAAAAACGGGGGAAGTAAGCTTTTCTTCTTTCCAAACGCATGCGCAAACTATAGAAAGTCGTTATGACGTAGAATGTGCATACTTTGTAGATTCCATTTATGAAATAAAACACATTTTCTAAAAACTTGTGTTTTTTACGAAATCATGTAAAACTTCTAGAAGCTGTGATTTTAAAAAACGGGGGAAGTAAGCGTTTCTTATTTCCGGACGCATGCGCAAACAATAGAAAGTCATTATCATGTAGAATGTGCATACTTTGTAGATTCCATTTATGAAATAAAACACATTTTCTAAAAACTCGTGTTTTTTAAGAAATCATGTAAACCTTCTAGAAGCTGTGATTTTAAAAAAAGGTGGAAGTGAGCTTTTCTTATTTCCGGACGCATGTGCAAACTATAGAAAGTCCTTATGACGTAGAATGTGCATACTTTGTTGATTCCATTTATGAAATAAAACACATTTTCTAGAAACTCGTGTTTTTAAGAAATCATGTAAACCTTCTAGAAGCTGCAATTTTAAAAAACGGGGTAAGTAAGCTTTTCTTATTTCCGAACGCATGCGCAAACTATAGAAAGTCGTTATGACGTAGAATGTGCATACTTTGTTGATTCCATTTATTTAATAAAACACATTTTCTAAAAACTCGTGTTTTTTACGAAATCATGTAAACCTTCTAGAAGGTGTGATTTTGAAAAACGGTGGAAGTAAGCTTTTCTTATTTCCCGATGCATGCGCAAACTATAGAAATTCGTTATGACGTAGAATGTGCATACTTTGTGAATTCCATTTGTGAAATAAAACACATTTTCCAAAAACTCGTGTTTTTTACGAAATTATGTAAACCTTCTAGAAGCTGTGATTTTAAAAAACGGGGGAAGTAAACTTTTCTTATTTCCAAACGCATGCGCAAACTATAGAAAGTCGTTATGACGTAGAATGTGCATCTTTTGTAGATTCCATTTATGAAATAAAACACATTTTCTAAAAACTTGTGTTTTTTACAAAATCATGTAAAACTTCTAGAAGCTGTGATTTTAAAAAACGGGGGAAGTAAGCGTTTCTTATTTCCGGACGCATGCCCAAACTATAGAAAGTCGTTATGATGTAGAATGTGCATACTTTGTTGATTCCATTGATGAAATAAAAGACATTTTCTAAAAATTCGTGTTTTTTACGAAATCATGTAAACCTTCTAGAAGCTGTGATTTTAAAAAACGGTGGAAGTAAGCTTTTCTTATTTCCGGACGAATGCGAAAACTGCAGAAAGTCGTTATGACGTAGAATGTGCATACTTTGTTGATTCCATTTATGAAATAAAAGACATTTTCTAAAAACTCGTGTTTTTTCAGAACTCATGTAAACCTTCTAGAAGCTGTGATTTTAAAAACCGGGGGAAGTAAGCTTTTCTTATTTCCGGACGCATGCGCAAACTATAGAAAGTCGTTATGATGTAGAATGTGCATACTTTGTAGATTCCATTTATGAAATAAAACACATTTTCTAAAAACTCGTGTTTTTTACGAAATCATGTAAACCTTTTAGAAGCTGTGATTTTAAAAAATGGTGGAAGTAAGCTATTCTTATTTCTGGACGAATGCGCAAACTATAGAAAGTAGTTATGACGTAGAATGTGCATACTTTGTTGATTCCATTGATGAAATAAAACACATTTTCTAAAAACTCATGTTTTTTACGAAATTATGTAAACCTTCTAGAAGCTGTGATTTTAAAAAACGGTGGAAGTAAGCTTTTCTTATTTCCGGACGCATGCGCAAACTATAGAAAGTCGTTATGATGTAGAATGTGCATGCTTTGTTGATTCCATTTATGAAATAAAACAAATTTTCTAAAAACTAGTGTTTTTTAAGAAATCATGTAAACCTTCTAGAAGCTGTGATTTTAAAAAAAGGGGGAAGTAAGCTTTTCTTATTTCCAAACGCATGCGCAAACTATAGAAAGTCGTTATGACGTAGAATGTGCATACTTTGTTGATTCCATTTATTTAATAAAACAGATTTTCTAAAAACTCGTGTTTTTTACGAAGTCATGTAAACCTTCTAGAAGCTGTGATTTTGAAAAACGGTGGAAGTAAGCTTTTCTTATTTCCCAACGCATGCGCAAACTATAGAAATTCGTTATGACGTAGAATGTGCATACTTTGTAGATTCCATTTGTGAAATAAAACACATTTTCCAAAAACTCGTGTTTTTTACGAAATTATGTAAACATTCTAGAAGCTGTGATTTTAAAAAACGGGGGAAGTAAGCTTTTCTTATTTCCAAACGCATGCGCAAACTATAGAAAGTCGTTATGACGTAGAATGTTCATACTTTGTAGATTCCATTTATGAAATAAAACACATTTTCTAAAAACTTGTGTTTTTTACGAAATCATGTAAAACGTCTAGAAGCTGTGATTTTAAAAAACGGGGGAAGTAAGCGTTTCTTATTTCCGGACGCATGCGCAAACTATAGAAAGTCGTTTTGACCTATAATGTGCATACTTTGTGGATTCTATTTATGAAATAAAACACATTTTCTAAAAACTCATGTTTTTTACGAAATCATGTAAACCTTTTAGAAGCTCTGATTTTAAAAAACGGTGGAAGTAAGCTTTTCTTATTTCCGGACGAATGCGCAAACTATAGAAAGTAGTTATGACGTAGAATGTGCATACTTTGTTGATTCCATTGATTAAATAAAACACATTTTCTAAAAACTCGTGTTTTTGACGAAATTATGTAAACCTTTCCGAAGCTGTGATTTTAAAAAACGGTGGAAGTAAGCTTTTCTTATTTCCGGACGAATGCTAAAACTACAGAAAGTCGTTATGACGTAGAATGTGCATACTTTTATGATTCCATTTACGAAATAAAAGACATTTTCTAAAAACTCGTGTTTTTTAAGAAGTCATGTAAACCTTCTAGAAGCTGTGATTTTAAAAAACGGGGGAAGTAAGCTTTTGTTATTTCAAAACGCAAGCGCAAACTATAGAAAGTCGTTATGACGTAGAATGTGCATACTTTGTACATTCCATTTATGAAATAAAACACATTTTCAAAAAAGTCGTGTTTTTTACGAAATCATGTAAACCTTCTAGAAGCTGTGATTTTAAAAAACGGTGGAAGTAAGCTTTTCTTTTTTCCGGACGCATGCGCAAACTATAGAAAGTCGTTATGATGTAGAATGTGCATACTTTGTTGATTTCATTTGTGAAATAAAACACATTTTCTAAAAACTCGTGTTTTTTAATAAATCATGTAAACCTTCTAGAAGCTGTGATTTTAAAAAACGGTGGAAGTAAGTTTTTCTTATTTCCAAACGCATGCGCAAACAATAGAAATTCATTATGACGTAGAATGTGCATACATTGTTGATTCCATTTATTTAATAAAACACATTTTCTAAAAACTCGTGTTTTTTAAGAAATCATGTAAACCTTCTAGAAGTTGTGATTTTAAAAAACGGTGGAAGTAAGCTTTTCTTATTTCCAGACACATGCGCAAACTTTAGAAAGTCGTTATGATGTAGAATGTGCATACTTTGTTGATTCCATTTATGAAATAAAACATATTTTCTAAAAACTCGTGTTTTTTACGAAATTATGTAAACCTTCTAGAAGCTGTGATTTTAAAAAAGCTGGAAGTAAGCTTTGCTTATTTCCAGACGCATGCGCAAACTATAGAAAGTTGTTATGATGTAGAATGTGCATACTTTGTTGATTCCATTTATGAAATAAAACACATTTTCTAAAAACTCGTGTTTTTAAAGAAATCATGTAAACCTTCTAGAAGCTGTAATTTTAAAAAATAGGGGAAGTAAGCTTTTCTTATTTCCAAACGCAAGCGCAAACTATAGAAAGTCGTTATGATGTAGAATGTGCATACTTTATTGATTCCATTTATGAAATAAAACACATTTTCTGAAAACTCATGTTTTTTACGAAATCATGTAAACCTTCTAGAAGCTGTGAATTTAAAAAACGGGGGAAGTAAGCTTTTCTTATTTCCAAACGCAAGCGCAAAGTTTAGAAAGTCGTTATGACGTAGAATGTGCATACTTTGTAGATTCCATTTATGAAATAAAACACATTTTCTAAAAACTCGTGTTTTTTACGAAATCATGTAAACCTTTTAGAAGCTGTGATTTTAAAAAATGGTGGAAGTAAGCTTTTCTTATTTCCGGACGAATACGCAAACTATAGAAAGTAGTTATGACATAGAATGTGCATACTTTGTTAATTCCATTTGTGAAATAAAAGACATTTTCTAAAAACTCGTGTTTTTTAATAAATCATGTAAACCTTCTAGAAGCTGTGATTTTAAAAAACGGTGGAAGTAAGTTTTTCTTATTTCCAAACACATGCGCAAACTATAGAAAGTCATTATGACGTAGAATGTGCATACATTGTTGATTCCATTTATTTAATAAAACACATTTTCTAAAAACTCGTGTTTTTTAAGAAATCATGTAAACCTTCTAGAAGCTGTGATTTTAAAAAACGGGGGAAGTAAGCTTTTCTTATTTCCAAACTCATGCGCAAACTATAGAAAGTTGTTATGACATAGAATGTGCATAGTTTGTTGATTCCATTTATTTAATAAAACGCATTTTCTAAAAACTCGTGTTTTTTAAGAAATCATGTAAACCTTCTAGAAGCTGTGATTTTAAAAAACAGGGGAAGTAAGCTTTTCTTATTTCCAAACGCAAGCGCAAACTATAGAAAGTCGTTATGACGTAGAATGTGCATACTTTATTGATTCCATTTATGAAATAAAACACATTTTCTAAAAACTCATGTTTTTTACGAAATCATGTAAAGCTTCTAGAAGCTGTGATTTTAAAAACCGGGGGAAGTAAGCTTTTCTTATTTCCAGACGAATGCGCAAACTATAGAAAGTCGTTATGACGTAGAATATGCCTACTTTGTAGATTCCATTTATGAAATAAAACACATTTTCTAAAAACTCGTGTTTTTTAAGAAATCATGTAAACCTTCTAGAAGCTGTGATTTTAAAAAACGGGCGAAGTAAGCTTTTCTTATTTCCTGGCGCATGCGCAAACTATAGAAAGTCGCTATGGCGTAGAATGTGCATACTTTGTAGATTCCATTTATGAAATAAAACACATTTTCTAAAAACTAGTGTTTTTTACGAAATCATGTAAACCTTCTAGAAGCTGTGATTTTAAAAAATGGTGGAAGTAAGCTATTCTTATTTCCGGACGAATGCGCAAACTATAGAAAGTCGTTATGACTTAGAATGTGGATACTTTGTTGATTCCATTGATGAAATAAAACACATTTTCTAAAAACTCGTGTTTTTTACGAAATCATGTAAACCTTCTAGAAGCTGTGATTTTAAAAAATGGTGGAAGTAAGCTTTTCTTATTTCCGAACGCATGCGCAAACTATAGAAAGTCGTTATGATGTAGAATGTGCATACTTTGTTGATTCCATTTATGAAATAAAACACATTTTCTAAAAACTCGTGTTTTTTAAGAAATCATGTAAACCTTCTAGAAGCTGTGATTTTAAAAAACAGGGGAAGTAAGCTTTTCTTATTTCCAAACGCAAGCACAAACTATAGAAAGTCGTTATGACGTAGAATATGCATACTTTGTTGATTCCATTTAAGAAATAAAACATATTTTCTAAAAACTCGTGTTTTTTACGAAATCATGTAAACCTTCTAGAAGCTGTGATTTTAAAAAACGGTGGAAGTAAGCTTTTCTTATTTCCGGACGAATGCGCAAACTATAGAAAGTCGTTATGACGTAGAATGTGCATACTTTGTTGATTCCATTGATGAAATAAAACACATTTTCTAAAAGCTCGTGTTTTTTAAGAAATCATGTAAACCTTCTAGAAGCTGTGACTTTAAAAAACGGTGGAAGTAAGATTTTCTTATTTCTGGACGAATGCGAAAACTGCAGAAAGTCGTTATGATGTAGAATTTGGATACTTTGTTGATTCCATCTATTTAATAAAACATATTTTTTTAAAAATCGTGTTTTTTAAGAAATCATGCAAAACTTCTAGAGGCTGTGATTTTAAAAAACGGGGGAGGTAAGCTTTTCTTATTTCCGGATGCATGCGCAAACTATGGAAAGTCGTTATGACGTAGAATGTGCATACTTTGTAGATTCCATTTATGAAATAAAACACATTTTCTAAAAACTTGAGTTTTTTACGAAATCATGTAAACCTTCTAGAAGTTGTGATTTTAAAAAACAGGGGAAGTAAGCTTTTCTTATTTCCGGACGCATGCGCAAACTATAGAAAGTCGTTATGATGTAGAATGTGCATACTTTGTAGATTCCATTTATGAAATAAAACACATTTTCTAAAAACTCGTGTTTTTTACGAAATCATCTAAACCTTTTAGAAGCTGTGATTTTAAAAAATGGTGGAAGTAAGCTATTCTTATTTCCGGACGAATGCGCAAACTATAGAAAGTAGTTATGACGTAGAATGTGCATACTTTGTTGATTCCATTGATGAAATAAAACACATTTTCAAAAAACTCATGTTTTTTACGAAATTATGTAAACCTTCTAGAAGCTGTGATTTTAAAAAACGGTGGAAGTAAGCTTTTCTTATTTCCGGACGGATGCGCAAACTATAGAAAGTCGTTATGATGTAGAATGTGCATAGTTTGTTGATTCCATTTATGAAATAAAACAAATTTTCTAAAAACTCGTGTTTTTTAAGAAATCATGTAAACCTTCTAGAAGCTGTGATTTTAAAAAACGGGGGAAGTAAGCTTTTCTTATTTCCAAACGCATGCGCAAACTATAGAAAGTCATTATGACGTAGAATGTGCATACTTTGTTGATTCCCTTTATTTAATAAAAAACATTTTCTAAAAACTCGTGTTTTTTACGAAATCATGTAAACCTTCTAGAAGTTGTGATTTTGAAAAACGATGGAAGTAAGATTTTCTTATTTCCGGACGAATGCGCAAACTATAGAAAGTAGTTATGATGTAGAATGTGCATACTTTGTTGATTCCATTGATGAAATAAAACACATTTTCTAAAAACTCATGTTTTTGACGAAATTATGTAAACCTATCAGAAGCTGTGATTTTAAAAAACGACGGAAGTAAGCTTTTCTTATTTCCGGACGCATGCGCAAACTATAGAAAGTCGTTATGATGTAGAATGTGCATACTTTGTTGATTCCATTTATGAAATAAAACACATTTTCTAAAAACTCGTGTTCTTTACGAAATCATGTAAAACTTCTAGAAGCTGTGATTTTAAAAAACGGGGGAAGTAAGCGTTTCTTATTTCCGGACGCATGCGCAAACTATTGAAAGTCGTTATGACCTAGAATGTGCATGCTTTGTGGATTCTATTTATGAAATAAAACACATTTTCTAAAAACTCGTGTTTTTTACGAAATCATGTAAACCTTTTAGAAGCTGTGATTTTAAAAAACAGTGGAAGTAAGCTTTTCTTATTTCCGGACGAATGCGCAAACTATAGAAACTATTTCTGACGTAGAATGTGCATACTTTGTAGATTCCATTTATGAAATAAAACACATTTTCTAAAAACTTGTGTTTTTTACGAAATCATGTAAAACTTCTAGAAGCTGTGATTTTAAAAAACGGGGGAAGTAAGCGTTTCTTATTTCCGGACGCATGCGCAAACTATAGAAAGTCGTTATGACCTAGAATGTGCATACTTTGTGGATTCTATTTATGAAATAAAACACATTTTCTAAAAACTCGTGTTTTTTACGAAATCATGTAAACCTTTTAGAAGCTTTGATTTTAAAAAATGGTGGAAGTAAGCTTTTCTTATTTCCGGACGAATGCGCAAACTATAGAAAGTAGTTATGACATAGAATGTGCATACTTCGTTGATTCCATTGATTAAATAAAACACATTTTCTAAAAACTCGTGTTTTTGACGAAATTATGTAAACCTTTCAGAAGTTGTGATTTTAAAAAACGGTGGAAGTAAGCTTTTCTTATTTCCGGACGCATGCGCAAACTATAGAAAGTCGTTATGATGTAGAATGTGCATACTTTGTTGATTCCATTTATGAAATAAAACACATTTTCTAAAAACTCATGTTTTTTAAGAAATCATGTAAGCCTTCTAGAAGCTGTGATTTTAAAAAATAGGGGAAGTAAGCTTTTCTTATTTCCAAACGCAAGCACAAACTATAGAAAGTCGTTATGACGTAGAATGTGCATACTTTGTTGATTCCATTTATGAAATAAAACATATTTTCTAAAAACTCGTGTTTTTTACGAAATCATGTAAACCTTCTAGAAGATATGATTTTAAAAAACGGTGGAAGTAAGCTTTTCTTATTTCCGGACGAATGCGCAAACTATAGAAAGTCGTTATGACGTAGAATGTGCATACTTTGTTGATTCCATTGATAAAATAAAACACATTTTCTAAAAACTCGTTTTTGTTACGAAATCATGTAAACCTTCTAGAAGCTGTGATTTTAAAAAACGGTCGAAGTAAGCTTTTCTTATTTCCGGACGAATGCTAAAACTACAGAAAGTCATTATGACGTAGAATGTGCATACTTTGTTGATTCCATTTACGAAATAAAAGACATTTTCTAAAAACTCGTGTTTTTTAAGAAGTCAAGTAAACCTTCTAGAAGCGGTGATTTTAAAAAACGGGGGAAGTAACTTTTCTTATTTCCAAACGCAAGCGCAAAATATAGAAATTCGTTACGACGTAGAATGTGCATACTTTGTACATTCCATTTATGAAATAAAACACATTTTCTAAAAACTCGTGTTTTTTACGAAATCATGTAAACCTTTTAGAAGCTGTGATTTTAAAAAATGGTGGAAGTAAGCTTTTCTTATTTCCGGACGAATACGCAAACTATAGAAAGTAGTTATGACATAGAATGTGCATACTTTGTTGATTCCATAGATGAAATAAAACACATTTTCTAAAAACTCGTGTTTTTTACGAAATTATGTAAACCTTCTAGAAGCTGTGATTTTAAAAAACGCTGGAAGTAAGCTTTTCTTTTTCCTGGACGCATGCGCAAACTATAGAAAGTCGTTATGATGTAGAATGTGCATACTTTGTTGATTTCATTTGTGAAATAAAACACATTTTCTAAAAACTCGTGTTTTTTAATAAATCATGTAAACCTTCTAGAAGCTGTGATTTTAAAAAACGGTGGAAGTAAGTTTTTCTTATTTCCAAACGCATGCGCAAACAATAGAAATTCATTATGACGTAGAATGTGCATACATTGTTGATTCCATTTATTTAATATAACACATTTTCTAAAGACTCGTGTTTTTTAAGAAATCATGTAAACCTTCTAGAAGCTGTGATTTTAAAAAAGGTCGAAGTAAGCTTTTCTTATTTCTAGACGCATGCGCAAACTATAGAAAGTTGTTATGATGTAGAATGTGCATACTTTGTTGATTCCATTTATGTAATAAAACACATTTTCTAAAAACTCGTGTTTTTAAAGAAATCATGTAAACCTTCTAGAAGCTGTGATTTTAAAAAACAGGGGAAGTAAGCTTTTCTTATTTCCCAACGCAAGCGCAAACTATGGAAAGTCGTTATGACGTAGAATGTGCATACTTTATTGATTCCATTTATGAAATAAAACACATTTTCTAAAAACTCGTGTTTTTTACGAAATCATGTAAACCTTCTGGAAGCTGTGATTTCAAAAAACGGTGGAAGTAAGCTTTTCTTATTTCCGGACGCATGCCCAACTATAGAAACTCGTTATGACGTAGAATGTGCATACTTTGTAGATTCCATTTATGAAATAAAACACATTTTCTAAAAACTCGTGTTTTTTACGAAATCATGTAAACCTTCTAGAAGCTGTGAATTTAAAAAACGGGGGAAGTAAGCTTTTCTTATTTCCAAACGCAAGCGCAAAGTATAGAAAGTCGTTATGACGTAGAATGTGCATACTTTGTAGATTCCATTTATGAAATAAAACACATTTTCTAAAAACTCGTGTTTTTTACGAAATCATGTAAACCTTTTAGAAGCTGTGATTTTAAAAAATGGTGGAAGTAAGCTTTTCTTATTTCCGGACGAATACGCAAATTATAGAAAGTAGTTATGACATAGAATGTGCATACTTTGTTGATTCCATTTGTGAAATAAAACACATTTTCTAAAAACTCGTGTTTTTTAATAAATCATGTAAATCTTCTAGAAGCTGTGATTTTAAAAAACAGTGGAAGTAAGTTTTTCTTATTTCCAAACACATGCGCAAACTATAGAAAGTCATTATGACGTAGAATGTGCATACATTGTTGATTCCATTTATTTAATAAAACACATTTTCTAAAAACTCGTGTTTTTTAAGAAATCATGTAAACCTTCTAGAAGCTGTGATTTTAAAAAACGGGGGAAGTAAGCTTTTCTTATTTCCAAACTGATGCGCAAACTATAGAAAGTTGTTATGACATAGAATGTGCATAGTTTGTTGATTCCATTTATTTAATAAAACGCATTTTCTAAAAACTTGTGTTTTTTAAGAAATCATGTAAACCTTCTAGAAGCTGTGATTTTAAAAAATGGTGGAAGTAAGCTTTTCTTATTTCCAGACACATGCGCAAACTTTAGAAAGTCGTTATGACGTAGAATGTGCATACTTTGTTGATTCCATTTACGAAATAAAACATATTTTCTAAAAACTCGTGTTTTTTACGAAATTATGTAAACCTTCTAGAAGCTGTGATTTTAAAAAAGGTGGAAGTAAGCTTTTCTTATTTCCAGATGCATGCGCAAACTATAGAAAGTTGTTATGATGTAGAATGCGCATACTTTGTTGATTCGATTTATGAAATAAAACACATTTTCTAAAAACTCGTGTTTTTTAAGAAATCATGTAAACCTTCTAGAAGCTGTCATTTTAAAAAACAGGGGAAGTAAGCTTTTCTTATTTCCAAACGCAAGCGCAAACTATAGAAAGTCGTTATGACGTAGAATGTGCATACTTTGTTGATTCCTTTTATGAAATAAAACACATTTGATAAAAACTCGTGTTTTTAAAGAAATCATATAAACCTTCTAGAAGCTGTGATTTTAAAAAACGGGGGAAGTAAGCTTTTCTTATTTCCGGACGCTTGTGCAAACTGTAGAAAGTCGTTATGACGTAGAATGTGCATACTTTGTTGATTCCATTTATGAAATAAAACACATTTTCTAAAAACTCGTGTTTTTTACGAAATCATGTAAACCTTCTGGAAGCTGTGATTTTAAAAAACGGGGGAAGTAAGCTTTTCTTATTTCCAGACGAATGCGCAAACGATAGAAAGTCGTTATGACGTAGAATATGCATACTTTGTAGATTCCATTTATGAAATAAAACACATTTTCTAAAAACTCGTGTTTTTTACGAAATCATGTAAACCTTCTAGAAGCTGTGATTTTAAAAAACGGGCGAAGTAAGATTTTCTTATTTCCTGACGCATGCGCAAACTATAGAAAGTCGCTATGGGGTAGAATGTGCATACTTTGTAGATTCCATTTATGAAATAAAACACATTTTCTAAAAACTCGTGTTTTTTACGAAATCATGTAAACCTTCTAGAAGCTGTGATTTCAAAAAACGGTGAAAGTAAGCTTGTCTTATTTCCGGATGCATGCCCAACTATAGAAAGTCGTTATGACATAGAATGTGCATACTTTCTAGATTCCATTTATGAAATAAAACACATTTTCTCAAAACTCATGTTTTTTACGAAATCATGTAAACCTTCTAGAAGCTGTGATTTTAAAAAACGGTGGAAGTAAGCTTTTCTTATTTCCGGACGAATGCGCAAACTATAGAAAGTCGTTATGATGTAGAATGTGCATACTTTGTTGATTCAATTTATTAAATAAAACACATTTTCTAAAAACTCGTGTTTTTTAAGAAATCATGTAAACCTTCTAGAAGCTGTGATTTTAAAAAATTGTGGAAGTAAGCTTTTCTTATTTCCGGACGCATGCGCAAACTATAGAAAGTCGTTATGACGTAGAATGTGCATACTTTGTTGATTCCATTTATGAAATAAAACACATTTCCTAAAAACTCGTCTTTTTTAATAAATCATGTAAACCTTCTAGAAGCTGTGATTTTAAAAAATGGGGGAAGTAAGCTTTTCTTATTTCCAAACGCATGCGCAAACTGTAGAAAGTCGTTATGACGTAGAATTTGCATACTTTGTTGATTCCATTTATGAAATAAAACACATTTTCTAAAAACTCGTGTTTTTAAAGAAATCATGTAAACCTTCTAGAAGCTATGATTTTAAAAAACGGGGGAAGTAAGCTTTTCTTATTTCAAAACGCATGCGCAAACTGTAGAAACTCGTTATGACGTAGAATGTGCATACTTTGTTGATTCCTTTTATGAAATAAAACACATTTTATAAAAACTCGTGTTTTTAAAGAAATCATATAAACCTTCTAGAAGCTGTGATTTTAAAAAACGGGGGAAGTAAGCTTTTCTTATTTCCGGATGCTTGTGCAAACTGTAGAAAGTCGTTATGACGTAGAATGTGCATACTTTGTTGATTCCATTTATGAAATAAAACACATTTTCTAAAAACTCATGTTTTTAAAGAAATCATATAAACCTTTTAGAAGCTGTGATTTTAAAAAACGGGGGAAGTAAGCTTTTCTTATTTCCAAACGCAAGCGCAAACTATAGAAAGTCGTTATGACGTAGAATGTGCATACTTTGTTGATTCCATTTATGAAATAAAACACATTTTCTAAAAACTCGTGTTTTTTAAGAAATCATGTAAACCTTCTAGAATCTGTGATTTTAAAAAACGGGGGAAGTAAGCTTTTCTTATTTCGAAATGCATGCGCAAACTGTAGAAAGTTGTTATGACGTAGAATGTGCATACTTTGTTGATTGCATTTATGAAATAAAACACATTTTCTAAAAACTCGTGTTTTTTAAGAAATCATGTAAACCTTCCAGAATCTGTGATTTTAAAATACGGGGGAAGTAAGCTTTTCTTATTTCGAAATGCATGTGCAAACTGTAGAAAGTCGTTATGACGTAGAATGTGCATACTTTGTTGATTCCATTTATGAAATAAAACACATTTTCTAAAAACTCGTGTTTTTAAAGAAATCATATAAACCTTTTAGAAGCTGTGATTTTAAAAAACGGGGAAAGTAAGCTTTTCTTATTTCCAAACGCAAGCGCAAACTATAGAAAGTCGTTATGACGTAGAATGTGCATACTTTGTTGATTCCTTTTATGAAATAAAACACATTTGATAAAAACTCGTGTTTTTAAAGAAATCATATAAACCTTCTAGAAGCTGTGATTTTAAAAAACGGGGGAAGTAAGCTTTTCTTATTTCCGGACGCTTGTGCAAACTGTAGAAAGTCGTTATGACGTAGAATGTGCATACTTTGTTGATTCCATTTATGAAATAAAACACATTTTCTAAAAACTCGTGTTTTTTAATAAATCATGTAAACCTTCTAGAAGCTATGATTTTAAAAAACGGGGGAAGTAAGATTTTCTTATTTCCAAATGCATGCGCAAATTATAGAAAGTCGTTATGACGTAGAATGTGCATACTTTGTTGATTCCATTTATGAAATAAAACACATTTTCTAAAAACTCGTGTTTTTTAAGAAATCATGTAAACCTTCTAGAAGCTGTGATTTTAAAAAACGGGGGAAGTAAGCTTTTCTTATTTCCGGACGCATGCGCAAACTATAGAAAGTCGTTATGACGTAGAATGTGGATACTTTTTAGATTACATTTATGAAATAAAACACATTTTCTAAAAATTCATGTTTTTTACGAAATCATGTAAAGCTTCTAGAAGCTGTGATTTTAAAAAACGGGGAAAGTAAGCTTTTCTTATTTCTGGACGCATGCGCAAACTATAGAAAGTCGTTATGACATAGAATGTGCATACTTTGTAGATTACATTTATGAAATAAAACACATTTTCTAAAAGCTCGTGTTTTTTACGAAATCATGTAAACCTTCTAGAAGCTGTGATTTTAAAAAACGGTGGAAGTAAGCTTTTCTTATTTCCGGACGCATTTGCAAACTATAGAAAGTCGTTATGACGTAGAATGTGCATACTTTGTAGATTCCATTTATGAAATAAAACACATTTTCTAAAAACTCATGTTTTTTACGAAATAATGTATACCTTTTAGAAGCTGTGATTATAAAAAACGGTGGAAGTAAGCTTTTCTTATTTCCGGATGAATGCGCAAACTATAGAAAGTCGTTATGACGTAGAATGTGCATACTTTGTTGATTCCATTTATGAAATAAAACAAATTTTCTAAAAACTCGTGTTTTTTACGAAATCATGTAAACCTTCTAGAAGCTGTGATTTTAAAAAACGATGGAAGTAAGCTTTTCTTATTTCCGGATGCATGTGCAAACTATAGAAATTCATTATGACATCGAATGTGCATACTTTGTAGATTCCATTTATGAAATAAAACACATTTTTTAAAATCTCGTGTATTTTAAGAAATCATGTAAACCTTGTAGAAGCTGTGATTTTAAAAAACGGTGGAAGTAAGCTTTTCTTATTTCCGGACGCTTTTGCAAACTATAGAAAGTTGTTATGACGTAGAATGTGCATACTTTGTAGATTCCATTTATGAAATAAAACACATTTTCTAAAAACTCGTGTTTTTTACGAAATAATGTAAACCTTTTAGAAGCTGTGATTTTAAAAAACGGTGGAAGTAAGCTTTTCTTATTTCCGGATGAATGCGCAAAATATAGAAATTCGTTATGACGTAGAATGTGCATACTTTGTAGATTCCATTTTTGAAATAAAACACATTTTCCAAAAACTCGTGTTTTTTACGAAATTATGTAAACCTTCTAGAAGCTGTGATTTTAAAAAACGGTGGAAGTAAGCTTTTCTCATTTCCGGATCCATGCGCAAACTATAGAAAGTCATTATGACGTCGAATGTGCATACTTTGTAGATTCCATTTATGAAATAAAACACATTTTTTAAAATCTCGAGTCTTTTACGAAATCATGTAAAACTTCTAGAAGCTGTGATTTTAAAAAACGGGGGATGTAAGCGTTTCTTATTTCCGGACCAATGCGCAAACTATAGAAAGTCGTTATGACGTAGAATGTGCATACTTTTTTGATTCCATTGATGAAATAAAACACATTTTCTAAAAGCTCGTGTTTTTTAAGAAGTCATGTAAACCTTCTAGAAGCTGTGATTTTAAAAAACAGTGGACGTAAGCTTTTCTTATTTCCGGACGAATGCGAAAACTGCAGAAAGTCGTTATGACGTAGAATGTGCATACTTTGTTGATTCCATTTATGAAATAAAAGACATTTTCTAAAAACTCGTGTTTTTTAAGAAGTCATGTAAACCTTCTAGAAGCTGTGATTTTAAAAACCGGGGGAAGTAAGCTTTTCTTATTTCCAAACGCAAGCGCAAACTATAGAAAGTCGTTATGACGTAGAATGTGCATACTTTGTAGATTCCATTTATGAAAAAAAACACATTTTCTAAAAACTCTCGTTTTTTACGAAATGATGTAAACCTTCTAGAAGCTGTGATTTTAAAAAACGGTGGAAGTAAGCTTTTCTTTTTTCCGGACGAATGCGAAAACTGCAGAAAGTCGTTATGACGTAGAATGTGCATACTTTGTTGATTCCATTTATGAAATAAAACACATTTTCTAAAAACTCGTGTTTTTTAAGAAGTCATGTAAACCTTCTAGAAGCTGTGATTTTAAAAAACGGTGGAAGTAAGCTTTTCTTATTTCCGGACGAATGCGAAAACTGCAGAAACTCATTATGATGTAGAATGTGCATACTTTGTTGATTCCATTTATGAAATAAAACACATTTTCTAAAAACTCGTGTTTTTTAAGAAGTCATGTAAACCTTCTAGAAGCTGTCATTTTAAAAAACGGTGGAAGTAAGCTTTTCTTATTTCCGGACACATGTGTAAACTATAGAAGGTCATTATGACGTAGAATGTGCATACTTTGTTGATTCCATTTATGAAATAAAACACATTTTCTAAAAACTCGTGTTTTTTAAGAAATCATGTAAACCTTCTA
Organism: Larix kaempferi; assembly: GCA_027924585.1. NCBI lineage: Eukaryota > Viridiplantae > Streptophyta > Pinopsida > Pinales > Pinaceae > Larix > Larix kaempferi. Next base: position 42,424,847 of record BSBM01000217.1, read on the forward strand.
GAAGCTATGATTTTAAAAAACGGGGTATGTAAGCTTTTCTTATTTCCAAACGCATGCGCAAACTATAGAAACTCGTTATGATGTAGAATGTCTATACTTTGTTGATTCCATTTATGAAATAAAACACATTTTCTAAAAACTCGTGTTTTTTAAGAAATCATGTAAACCTTCTAGAAGCTGTGATTTTAAAAAACGGGGGAAGTAAGCTTTTCTTATTTCCAAACGCATGCACAAACTATAGAAAGTCGTTATGACGTAGAATGTGCATACTTTGTTGATTCCATTTATGAAATAAAACACATTTTCTAAAAACTCGTGTTTTTTACGAAATCATGTAAAGCTTCTAGAAGCTATGATTTTAAAAAACGGGGGAAGTAAGGTTTCCTTATTTCCGGACGCATGCGCAAACTATAGAAAGTCATTATGACGTACAATGTGCATACTTTGTTGATTCCATTTATGAAATAAAAAACATTTTCTAAAAACTCGTGTTTTTTAAGAAATCATGTAAACCTTCTAGAAGCTGTGATTTTAAAAAATGGGGGATGTAAGCTTTTCTTATTTCCGGAAGAATGTGCAAACTAGAGAAAGTTGTTATGACGTAGAATGTGCATACTTTGTTGATTCCATTTATGAAATAAAACACATTTTCTAAAAACTCGTGTTTTTTAAGAAATCATGTAAACCTTCTAGAAGCTGTGATTTTAAAAAACGGGGGAAGTAAGCTTTTCTTATTTCCAAACGCATGCGCAAACTATAGAAAGTCGTTATGACGTAGAATGTGCATACTTTGTAGATTCCATTTATGAAATAAAACACATTTTCAAAAAACTTGTGTTTTTTATGAAATCATGTAAACCTTCTAGAAGCTGTGATTTTAAAAACGATGGAAGTAAGCTTTTCTTATTTCCGGACGAATGCGCAAACTAGAGAAAGTCGTTATGACGTAGAATGTGCATACTTTGTTGATTCCATTTATGAAATAAAACACATTTTCTAAAAACTCGTGTTTTTTAAGAAGTCATGTAAACCTTTTAGAAGCTGTGATTTTAAAAAACGGTGGAAGTAAGCTTTTCTTATTTCCGGACGCATGCGCAAACTATAGAAAGTCATTATGACGTACAATGTGCATACTTTGTTGATTCCATTTATGAAATAAAAAACATTTTCTAAAAACTCGTGTTTTTTAAGAAATCATGTAAACCTTCTAGAAGCTGTGATTTTAAAAAATGGGGGATGTAAGCTTTTCTTATTTCCGGAAGAATGTGCAAACTAGAGAAAGTTGTTATGACGTAGAATGTGCATACTTTGTTGATTCCATTTATGAAATAAAACACATTTTCTAAAAACTCGTGTTTTTTAAGAAATCATGTAAACCTTCTAGAAGCTGTGATTTTAAAAAACGGGGGAAGTAAGCTTTTCTTATTTCCAAACGCATGCGCAAACTATAGAAAGTCGTTATGACGTAGAATGTGCATACTTTGTAGATTCCATTTATGAAATAAAACACATTTTCAAAAAACTTGTGTTTTTTATGAAATCATGTAAACCTTCTAGAAGCTGTGATTTTAAAAACGATGGAAGTAAGCTTTTCTTATTTCCGGACGAATGCGCAAACTAGAGAAAGTCGTTATGACGTAGAATGTGCATACTTTGTTGATTCCATTTATGAAATAAAACACATTTTCTAAAAACTCGTGTTTTTTAAGAAGTCATGTAAACCTTTTAGAAGCTGTGATTTTAAAAAACGGTGGAAGTAAGCTTTTCTTATTTCCGGACACATGTGTAAACTATAGAAGCTCATTATGACGTAGAATGTGCATACTTTGTTGATTCCATTTATGAAATAAAACACATTTTCTAAAAACTCGTGTTTTTTAAGAAATCATGTAAACCTTCTAGAAGATATGATTTTAAAAAACGGGGTATGTAAGCTTTTCTTATTTCCAAACGCATGCGCAAACTATAGAAAGTCGTTATGATGTAGAATGTCTATACTTTGTTGATTCCATTTATGAAATAAAACACATTTTCTAAAAACTCGTGTTTTTTAAGAAATCATGTAAACCTTCTAGAAGCTGTGATTTTAAAAAACGGGGGAAGTAAGCTTTTCTTATTTCCAAACGCATGCACAAACTATAAAAAGTCGTTATGACGTAGAATGTGCATACTTTGTTGATTCCATTTATGAAATAAAAGACATTTTCTAAAAACTCGTGTTTTTTAAGAAGTCATGTAAACCTTCTAGAAGCTGTGATTTTAAAAACCGGGGGAAGTAAGCTTTTCTTATTTCCAAACGCAAGCGCAAACTATAGAAAGTCGTTATGACGTAGAATGTGCATACTTTGTAGATTCCATTTATGAAAAAAAACACATTTTCTAAAAACTCTCGTTTTTTACGAAATGATGTAAACCTTCTAGAAGCTGTGATTTTAAAAAACGGTGGAAGTAAGCTTTTCTTTTTTCCGGACGAATGCGAAAACTGCAGAAAGTCGTTATGACGTAGAATGTGCATACTTTGTTGATTCCATTTATGAAATAAAACACATTTTCTAAAAACTCGTGTTTTTTAAGAAGTCATGTAAACCTTCTAGAAGCTGTGATTTTAAAAAACGGTGGAAGTAAGCTTTTCTTATTTCCGGACGAATGCGAAAACTGCAGAAACTCATTATGATGTAGAATGTGCATACTTTGTTGATTCCATTTATGAAATAAAACACATTTTCTAAAAACTCGTGTTTTTTAAGAAGTCATGTAAACCTTCTAGAAGCTGTCATTTTAAAAAACGGTGGAAGTAAGCTTTTCTTATTTCCGGACACATGTGTAAACTATAGAAGGTCATTATGACGTAGAATGTGCATACTTTGTTGATTCCATTTATGAAATAAAACACATTTTCTAAAAACTCGTGTTTTTTAAGAAATCATGTAAACCTTCTAGAAGCTATGATTTTAAAAAACGGGGTATGTAAGCTTTTCTTATTTCCAAACGCATGCGCAAACTATAGAAACTCGTTATGATGTAGAATGTCTATACTTTGTTGATTCCATTTATGAAATAAAACACATTTTCTAAAAACTCGTGTTTTTTAAGAAATCATGTAAACCTTCTAGAAGCTGTGATTTTAAAAAACGGGGGAAGTAAGCTTTTCTTATTTCCAAACGCATGCACAAACTATAGAAAGTCGTTATGACGTAGAATGTGCATACTTTGTTGATTCCATTTATGAAATAAAACACATTTTCTAAAAACTCGTGTTTTTTACGAAATCATGTAAAGCTTCTAGAAGCTATGATTTTAAAAAACGGGGGAAGTAAGCTTTCCTTATTTCCGGACGCATGCGCAAACTATAGAAAGTCATTATGACGTACAATGTGCATACTTTGTTGATTCCATTTATGAAATAAAAAACATTTTCTAAAAACTCGTGTTTTTTAAGAAATCATGTAAACCTTCTAGAAGCTGTGATTTTAAAAAATGGGGGATGTAAGCTTTTCTTATTTCCGGAAGAATGTGCAAACTAGAGAAAGTTGTTATGACGTAGAATGTGCATACTTTGTTGATTCCATTTATGAAATAAAACACATTTTCTAAAAACTCGTGTTTTTTAAGAAATCATGTAAACCTTCTAGAAGCTGTGATTTTAAAAAACGGGGGAAGTAAGCTTTTCTTATTTCCAAACGCATGCGCAAACTATAGAAAGTCGTTATGACGTAGAATGTGCATACTTTGTAGATTCCATTTATGAAATAAAACACATTTTCAAAAAACTTGTGTTTTTTATGAAATCATGTAAACCTTCTAGAAGCTGTGATTTTAAAAACGATGGAAGTAAGCTTTTCTTATTTCCGGACGAATGCGCAAACTAGAGAAAGTCGTTATGACGTAGAATGTGCATACTTTGTTGATTCCATTTATGAAATAAAACACATTTTCTAAAAACTCGTGTTTTTTAAGAAGTCATGTAAACCTTTTAGAAGCTGTGATTTTAAAAAACGGTGGAAGTAAGCTTTTGTTATTTCCGGACGCATGCGCAAACTATAGAAAGTCATTATGACGTACAATGTGCATACTTTGTTGATTCCATTTATGAAATAAAAAACATTTTCTAAAAACTCGTGTTTTTTAAGAAATCATGTAAACCTTCTAGAAGCTGTGATTTTAAAAAATGGGGGATGTAAGCTTTTCTTATTTCCAGAAGAATGTGCAAACTAGAGAAAGTTGTTATGACGTAGAATGTGCATACTTTGTTGATTCCATTTATGAAATAAAACACATTTTCTAAAAACTCGTGTTTTTTAAGAAATCATGTAAACCTTCTAGAAGCTGTGATTTTAAAAAACGGGGGAAGTAAGCTTTTCTTATTTCCAAACGCATGCGCAAACTATAGAAAGTCGTTATGACGTAGAATGTGCATACTTTGTAGATTCCATTTATGAAATAAAACACATTTTCAAAAAACTTGTGTTTTTTATGAAATCATGTAAACCTTCTAGAAGCTGTGATTTTAAAAACGATGGAAGTAAGCTTTTCTTATTTCCGGACGAATGCGCAAACTAGAGAAAGTCGTTATGACGTAGAATGTGCATACTTTGTTGATTCCATTTATGAAATAAAACACATTTTCTAAAAACTCGTGTTTTTTAAGAAGTCATGTAAACCTTTTAGAAGCTGTGATTTTAAAAAACGGTGGAAGTAAGCTTTTCTTATTTCCGGACACATGTGTAAACTATAGAAGCTCATTATGACGTAGAATGTGCATACTTTGTTGATTCCATTTATGAAATAAAACACATTTTCTAAAAACTCGTGTTTTTTAAGAAATCATGTAAACCTTCTAGAAGATATGATTTTAAAAAACGGGGTATGTAAGATTTTCTTATTTCCAAACGCATGCGCAAACTATAGAAAGTCGTTATGATGTAGAATGTCTATACTTTGTTGATTCCATTTATGAAATAAAACACATTTTCTAAAAACTCGTGTTTTTTAAGAAATCATGTAAACCTTCTAGAAGCTGTGATTTTAAAAAACGGGGGAAGTAAGCTTTTCTTATTTCCAAACGCATGCACAAACTATAAAAAGTCGTTATGACGTAGAATGTGCATACTTTGTTGATTCCATTTATGAAATAAAACACATTTTCTAAAAACTCGTGTTTTTTAGGAATCATGTAAAGCTTCTAGAAGCTATGATTTTAAAAAACGGGGGAAGTAAGCTTTTCTTATTTCCGGACGCATGCGCAAACTATAGAAAGTCGTTATGACGTACAATGTGCATACTTTGTTGATTCCATTTATGAAATCAAAAACATTTTCTAAAAACTCATGTTTTTTAAGAAATCATGTAAACCTTCTAGAAGCTGTGATTTTAAAAAATGGGGGATGTAAGCTTTTCTTATTTCCGGAAGAATGCGCAAACTAGAGAAAGTCGTTATGACGTAGAATGTGCATACTTTGTTGATTCCATTTATGAAATAAAACACATTTTCTTAAAACTCGTGTTTTTTACGAAATCATGTAAACCTTCTAGAAGCTATGATTTTAAAAAACGGTGGAAGTGAGCTTTTCTTATTTCCGGACGCATGTGCAAACTATAGAAAGTCCTTATGACGTAGAATGTGCATACTTTGTTGATTCCATTTATGAAATAAAACACATTTTCTAAAAACTCATGTTTTTTACGAAATCATGTAAACCTTCTAGAAGCCGTGATTTTGAAAAACGGGGGAAGTAAGCTTTTCTTATTTCCGGACGAATGCGCAAACTATAGAAAGTCGTTATGACGTAGAATGTGCATACTTTGTTGATTCCATTGATGAAATAAAACACATTTTCTAAAAACTCGTGTTTTTTAAGAAGTCATGTAAACCTTCTAGAAGCTGTGATTTTAAAAAACGGGGGAAGTAAGCTTTTCTTATTTCCAAATGCAGGCGCAAACTATAGAAAGTCGTTATGACGTAGAATGTGCATACTTTGTTGATTCCATTTAAGAAATAAAACACATTTTCTAAAAACTCGTGTTTTTTACGAAATCATGTAAAACTTCTAGAAGCTGTGATTTTAAAAAATGGGGGAAGTAAGCTTTTCTTATTTCCGGACGCATGCGGAAACTATAGAAAGTCGTTACGACGTAGAATGTGCATACTTTGTAGATTCCATTTATGAAATAAAACACATTTTCTAAAAACATGAGTTTTTTACGAAATCATGTAAACCTTCTAGAAGCTGTGATTTTAAAAAATGGGGGAAGTAAGCTTTTCTAATTTCCGGACGCATCCGCAAACTGTAGAAAGTCGTATGACGTAGAATGTGGATACTTTGTAGATTCCATTGATGAAATAGAACACATTTTCTAAAAACTCGTGTTTTTTACGAAATTATGTAAACCTTCTAGAAGCTGTGATTTTAAAAAACGGGGAAAGTAAGCTTTTCTTCTTTCCAAACGCATGCGCAAACTATAGAAAGTCGTTATGACGTAGAATGTGCATACTTTGTAGATTCCATTTATGAAATAAAACACATTTTCTAAAAACTTGTGTTTTTTACGAAATCATGTAAAAACTTCTAGAAGCTGTGATTTTAAAAAACGGGGGAAGTAAGCGTTTCTTATTTCCGGACGCATGCGCAAACAATAGAAAGTCATTATCACGTAGAATGTGCATACTTTGTAGATTCTATTTATGAAATAAAACACATTTTCTAAAAACTCGTGTTTTTTAAGAAATCATGTAAACCTTCTAGAAGCTGTGATTTTAAAAAACAGTGGAAGTGAGCTTTTCTTATTTCCGGACGCATGTGCAAACTAAAGAAAGTCCTTATGACGTAGAATGTGCATACTTTGTTTATTCCATTTATGAAATAAAACACATTTTCTAGAAACTCGTTTTTTTTAAGAAATCATGTAAACCTTCTAGAAGCTGCGATTTTAAAAAACGGGGGAAGTAAGCTTTTCTTATTTCCAAACACATGCGCAAACTATAGAAAGTCGTTATGACGTAGAATGTGCATACTTTGTTGATTCCATTTATTTAATAAAACACATTTTCTAAAAACTCGTGTTTTTTACGAAATCATGTAAACCTTCTAGAAGCTGTGATTTTGAAAAACGGTGGAAGTAAGCTTTTCTTATTTCCCGACGCATGCGCAAATTATAGAAAGTCGTTATGACGTAGAATGTGCATACTTTGTAGATTCCATTTGTGAAATAAAACACATTTTCCAAAAACTCGTTTTTTTTTACGAAATTATGTAAACCTTCTAGAAGCTGTGATTTTAAAAAACGGGGGAAGTAAGCTTTTCTTATTTCCAAACGCATGCGCAAACTATAGAAAGTCGTTATGACATAGAATGTGCATACTTTGTGGATTCCATTTATGAAATAAAACACATTTTCTAAAAACTTGTGTTTTTTACGAAATTATGTAAACCTTCTAGAATCTGTGATTTTAACAAACGGTGGAAGTAAGCTTTTCTTAATTCCGGACGCATGTGCAAACTATGGAAAGTCGTTATGACGTAGAATGTGCATACTTTGTTGATTCCATTTATGAAATAAAACACATTTTCTAAAAACTCGTGTTTTTTAAGAAATCATGTAAACCTTCTAGAAGCTATGATTTTAAAAAACGGGGTATTTAAGCTTTTCTTATTTCCGGACGCATGCGAAAACTATAGAAAGTCGTTATGATGTAGAATGTGCATACTTTGTAGATTCCATTTATGAAATAAAACACATTTTCTAAAAACTCGTGTTTTTTACGAAATCATGTAAACCTTTTAGAAGCTGTGATTTTAAAAAATGGTGGAAGTAAGCTATTCTTATTTCCGGACGAATGCGCAAACTATAGAAAGTAGTTATGATGTAGAATGTGCATACTTTGTGTATTCCATTGATAAAATAAAACACATTTTCTAAAAACTCATGTTTTTTACGAAATTATGTAAACCTTCTAGAAGCTGTGATTTTAAAAAACGGTGGACGTAAGCTTTTCTTATTTCCGGACGCATGCGCAAACTATAGAAAGTCGTTATGATGTAGAATGTGCATACTTTGTTGATTCCATTTATGAAATAAAACACATTTTCTAAAAACTCGTGTTTTTTAAGAAATCATGTAAACCTTCTAGAAGCTGCGATTTTAAAAAATGGGGGAAGTAAGCTTTTCTTATTTCCAAACGCATGCGCAAACTATAGAAAGTCATTATGACGTAGAATGTGCATACTTTGTAGATTCCATTTATGAAATAAAACACATTTTCTAAAAACTCGTTTTTTTTACGAAATCATGTAAACCTTTTAGAAGCTGTGATTTTAAAAAATGGTGGAAGTAAGCTTTTCTTATTTCCGGACGAATACGCAAACTATAGAAAGTGGTTATGACGTAGAATGTGCATACTTTGTTGATTCCATTTGTGAAATAAAACACATTTTCTAAAAACTCGTGTTTTTTACGAAATTATGTAAACCTTCTAGAAGCTGTGATTTTAAAAAACGGTGGAAGTAAGCTTTTCTTTTTTCCGGATGAATGCGAAAACTGCAGAAAGTCGTTATGACGTAGAATGTGCATACTTTGTTGATTCCATTTATGAAATAAAACACATTTTCTAAAAACTCGTGTTTTTTACGAAATCATGTAAGCCTTCTAGAAGCTGTTATTTTGAAAAACGGTGGAAGTAAGCTTTTCTTATTTCCGGACGAATGCGCAAACTATAGAAAGTCGTTATGACGTAGAATGTGCATACTTTGTTGATTCCATTGATGAAATAAAACACATTTTCTAAAAACTCGTGTTTTTTACGAAATCATGTAAACCTTCTAGAAGCTGTGATTTTAAAAAAGGGTGGAAGTAAGATTTTCTTATTTCTAGATGAATGCGAAAACTGCAGAAAGTCGTTTTTATGTAGAATGTGCATACTTTGTTGATTCCATTTATTTAATAAAACACATTTTTTAAAAACTCGTGTTTTTTAAGAAATCATGCAAAACTTCTAGAAGCTGTGATTTTAAAAAATGGGGGAAGTAAGCTTTTCTTATTTCCGGACGCATGCGGAAACTATAGAAAGTCGTTATGACGTAGAATGTGCATACTTTGTAGATTCCATTTATGAAATAAAACACATTTTCTAAAAACATGAGTTTTTTACGAAATCATGTAAACCTTCTAGAAGCTGTGATTTTAAAAAACGGGGGAAGTAAGCTTTTCTTATTTCCGGACGCATCCACAAACTGTAGAAAGTCGTATGACGTAGAATGTGCATACTTTGTAGATTCCATTGATGAAATAGAACACATTTTCTAAAAACTCGTGTTTTTTACGAAATTATGTAAACCTTCTAGAAGCTGTTATTTTAAAAAACGGGGGAAGTAAGATTTTCTTCTTTCCAAACGCATGCGCAAACTATAGAAAGTCGTTATGACGTAGAATGTGCATACTTTGTAGATTCCATTTATGAAATAAAACACATTTTCTAAAAACTTGTGTTTTTTACGAAATCATGTAAAACTTCTAGAAGCTGTGATTTTAAAAAACGGGGGAACTAAGCGTTTCTTATTTCCGGACGCATGCGCAAACAATAGAAAGTCATTATCACGTAGAATGTGCATACTTTGTAGATTCTATTTATGAAATAAAACACATTTTCTAAAAACTCGTGTTTTTTAAGAAATCATGTAAACCTTCTAGAAGCTGTGATTTTAAAAAACGGTGGAAGTGAGCTTTTCTTATTTCCGGACGCATGTGCAAACTATAGAAATTCCTTATGACGTAGAATGTGCATACTTTGTTTATTCCATTTATGAAATAAAACACATTTTCTAGAAACTCGTGTTTTTTAAGAAATCATGTAAACCTTCTAGAAGCTGCGATTTTAAAAAACGGGGGAAGTAAGCTTTTCTTATTTCCAAACGCATGCGCAAACTATAGAAAGTCGTTATGACATAGAATGTGCATACTTTGTTGATTCCATTTATTTAATAAAACACATTTTCTAAAAACTCGTGTTTTTTACGAAATCATGTAAACCTTCTAGATGCTGTGATTTTGAAAAACGGTGGAAGTAAGCTTTTCTTATTTCCCGACGCATGCGCAAATTATAGAAAGTCGTTATGACGTAGAATGTGCATAATTTGTAGATTCCATTTGTGAAATAAAACACATTTTCCAAAAACTCGTGTTTTTTACGAAATTATGTAAACCTTCTAGAAGCTGTGATTTTAAAAAACGGGGGATGTAAGCTTTTCTTATTTCCAAACGCATGCGCAAACTATAGAAAGTCGTTATGACGTAGAATGTGCATACTTTGTGGATTCCATTTATGAAATAAAACACATTTTCTAAAAACTTGTGTTTTTTACGAAATCATCTAAAACTTCTAGAAGCTGTGATTTTAAAAAATGGGGGAAGTAAGCGTTTCTTATTTCCGGATGCATGCGCAAACTATAGAAAGTCGTTATGACGTAGAATGTGCATACTTTGTTGATTCCATTGATGAAATAAAACACATTTTCTAAGAAGTCGTGTTTTTTACGAAATCATGTAAACCTTCTAGAAGCTGTGATTTTAAAAAACGATGGAAGTAAGCTTTTCTTATTTCCGAACGAATGCGAAAACTGCAGATAGTCGTTATGACGTAGAATGTGCATACTTTGTTGATTCCATTTACGAAATAAAAGACATTTTCTAAAAACTCGTGTTTTTTCAGAAGTCATGTAAACCTTCTAGAAGCTGTGATTTTAAAAACCGGGGGATGTAAGCTTTTCTTATTTCCAAACGCAAGCGCAAACTATAGAAAGTCGTTATGACGTAGAATGTGCATACTTTGTAGATTCCATTTATGAAATAAAATACATTTTCTAAAAACTCGTGTTTTTTACGAAATCATGTAAACCTTTTAGAAGCTGTGATTTTAAAAAATGGTGGAAGTAAGCTTTTCTTATTTCCGGAAGAATACGCAAACTATAGAAAGTAGTTATGACGTAGAATATGCATACTTTGTTGATTCCATTTGTGAAATAAAACACATTTTCTAAAAACTCGAGTTTTTTACGAAATTATGTAAACCTTCTAGAAACTGTGATTTTAAAAAACGGTGGAAGTAAGCTTTTACTTTTTTCCGGACGAATGCGAAAACTGCAGAAAGTCGTTATGACGTAGAATGTGCATACTTTGTTGATTCCATTTATGAAATAAAACACATTTTCTAAAAACTCGTGTTTTTTACGAAATCATGTAAACCTTCTAGAAGCTGTGATTTTGAAAAACGGTGGAAGTAAGCTTTTCTTATTTCCGGACGCATGCGCAAACTATAGAAAATCGTTATGACATAGAATGTGCATACTTTGTAGATTCCATTTATGAAATAAAACACATTTTCTAAAAACTCGTGTTTTTTAAGAAATCATGTAAACCTTCTAGAAGCTCTGATTTTAAAAAACGGGGGAAGTAAGCTTTTCTTATTTTCGGACGCATGCGCAAACTATAGAAAGTCGTTATGACGTAGAATGTGCATACTTTGTTGATTCCATTGATGAAATAAAACACATTTTCTAAAAACTCGTGTTTTTTACGAAATCATGTAAACCTTCTAGAAGCTGTGATTTTAAAAAACGGTGGAAGTAAGATTTTCTTATTTCTGGATGAATGCGAAAACTGTAGAAAGTCGTTTTTATGTAGAATGTGCATACTTTGTTGATTCCATTTATTTAATAAAACACATTTTTTAAAAACTCGTGTTTTTTAAGAAATCATTCAAAAATTCTAGAAGCTGTGATTTTAAAAAATGGGGGAAGTAAGCTTTTCTTATTTCCGGATGCATGCGCAAACTATAGAAAGTCGTTATGACGTAGAATGTGCATACTTTGTAGATTGCATTTATGAAATAAAACACATTTTCTAAAAACTTGAGTTTTTTACGAAATCATGTAAACCTTCTAGAAGCTGTGATTTTAAAAAACGGGGGAAGTAAGCTTTTCTTATTTCCGGACGCATCCACAAACTATAGAAATTCGTATGACGTAGAATGTGCATACTTTATTGATTCCATTTATGAAATAAAACACATTTTCTAAAAACTCGTGTTTTTTAAGAAGTCATGTAAACCTTCTAGAAGCTGTGATTTTAAAAAACGGGGGAAGTAAGCTTTTCTTATTTCCAAATGCAGGCGCAAACTATAGAAAGTCGTTATGACGTAGAATGTGCATACTTTGTTGATTCCATTTATGAAATAAAACACATTTTCTAAAAACTCGTGTTTTTTACGAAATCATGTAAACCTTCTAGAAGCTATGATTTTGAAAAAGGGTGGAAGTAAGCTTTTCTTATATCCGGACGAATGCGCAAACTATAGAAAGTCGTTATGACATAGAATGTGCATACTTTGTTGATTCCATTGATGAAATAAAACACATATTCTAAAAACTCGTGTTTTTTACGAAATCATGTAAACCTTCTAGAAGCCGTGATTTTAAAAAACGATGGAAGTAAGCTTTTCTTATTTCCGAACGCATGCGCAAACTATAGAAAGTCGTTATGATGTAGAATGTGCATACTTTGTTGATTCCATTTATGAAATAAAACACATTTTCTAAAAACTCGTGTTTTTTAAGAAATCATGTAAACCTTCTAGAAGCTGTGATTTTAAAAAACAGGGGAAGTAAGCTTTTCTTATTTCCAAACGCAAGCACAAACAATAGAAAGTCGTTATGACGTAGAATATGCATACTTTGTTGATTCCATTTAAGAAATAAAACATATTTTCTAAAAACTCGTGTTTTTTACGAAATCATGTAAACCTTCTAGAAGCTGTGATTTTAAAAAACGGTGGAAGTAAGCTTTTCTTATTTCCGGACGAATGCGCAAACTATAGAAAGTCGTTATGACGTAGAATGTGTATACTTTGTTGATTCCATTGATGAAATAAAACACATTTTCTAAAAGCTCGTGTTTTTTAAGAAATCATGTAAACCTTCTAGAAGCTGTGACTTTAAAAAACGGTGGAAGTAAGATTTTCTTATTTCTGGACGAATGCGAAAACTGCAGAAAGTCGTTATGATGTAGAATTTGGATACTTTGTTGATTCCATTTATTTAATAAAACATATTTTTTTAAAAACTCGTGTTTTTTAAGAAATCATGCAAAACTTCTAGAGGCTGTGATTTTAAAAAACAGGGGAGGTAAGCTTTTCTTATTTCCGAATGCATGCGCAAACTATGAAAAGTCGTTATGACGTAGAATGTGCATACTTTGTAGATTCCATTTATGAAATAAAACACATTTTCTAAAAACTTGAGTTTTTTACGAAATCATGTAAACCTTCTAGAAGCCGTGATTTTAAAAAACGGGGGAAGTAAGCTTTTCTTATTTCCCGACGCATCCACAAACTATAGAAAGTCGTATGACGTAGAATGTGCATACTTTGTTGGTTCCATTTATGAAATAAAACACATTTTCTGAAAACTCATGTTTTTTAAGAAGTCATGTAAACCTTCTAGAAGCTGTGATTTTAAAAAACGGGGGAAGTAAGCTTTTCTTATTTCCAAATGCAGGCGCAAACTATAGAAAGTCGTTATGACGTAGAATGTGCATACTTTGTTGATTCCATTTATGAAATAAAACACATTTTCTAAAAACTCGTGTTTTTTACGAAATCATGTAAACCTTCTAGAAGCTGTGATTTTGAAAAACGGTGGAAGTAAGCTTTTCTTATTTCCGGACGCATGCGCAAACTATAGAAAATCGTTATGACATAGAATGTGCATACTTTGTAGATTCCATTTATGAAATCAAACACATTTTCTAAAAACTCGTGTTTTTTAAGAAATCATGTAAACCTTCTAGAAGCCGTGATTTTAAAAAACGGTGGAAGAAAGCTTTTCTTATATCAAGACGAATGCGCAAACTATAGAATGTCGTTATGACGTAGAATGTGCATACTTTGTTGATTCCATTTATGAAATAAAACACATTTTCTAAAAACTCGTGTTTTTTATGAAATCTTGTAAACCTTCTAGAAGCTGTGATTTTAAAAAATGGCGGAAGTAAGCTTTTCTTATTTCCGGACGCATGCGCAAAAAATAGAAAGTCTTTACGACATAGAATGTGCATACTTTGTAGATTCCATTTATGAAATAAAACACATTTTCTAAAAACTCGTGTTTTTTACGAAATCATGTAAACCTTCTAGAAGCTGTGATTTTAAAAAACGGTGGAAGTAAGCTTTTCTTATTTCCGGACGCATGCGCAAACTATAGAAAGTCGTTATGACATAGAATGTGCATACTTTGTAGATTCCATTTATGAAATAAAACACATTTTCTAAAAACTCGTGTTTTTTAAGAAATCATGTAAACCTTCTAGAAGCTCTGATTTTAAAAAACGGGGGAAGTAAGCTTTTCTTATTTTCGGACGCATGCGCAAACTATAGAAATTCGTTATGACGTAGAATGTGCATACTTTGTATATTTGATTTATGAAATAAAACACATTTTCTAAAAAATCGTGTTTTTTACGAAATCATGTAAACCTTCTAGAAGCTGTGATTTTAAAAAACGGTGGAAGTAAGCTTTTCTTATTTCCGGACGCATGCAAAAACTATAGAAAGTCATTATGATGTAGAATGTGCATACTTTGTACATTCCATTTATGAAATAAAACACATTTTCTAAAAACTCGTGTTTTTTTACGAAATGATCTAAACCTTCTAGAAGCTGTGATTTTAAAAAATGGTGGAAGTAAGCTTTTCTTATTTCCGGACGCGTGCGGAAACTATAGAAAGTCGTTATGACGTAGAATGTCCATACTTTGTTGATTCCATTTATGAAATAAAACACATTTTCTAAAAACTCGTGTTTTTTACGAAATCATGTAAACCTTCTAGAAGTTGTGATTTCAAAAAACGGGGGAAGTAAGATTTTCTTATTTCCAAACGCATGCCCAACTATAGAAAGTCGTTATGACGTAGGATGTGCATACTTTGTAGATTCCATTTATGAAATAAAACACATTTTCTAAATACTCGTGTTTTTAAAGAAATCATGTAAACCTTTTAGAAGCTGTGATTTTAAAAAATGGTGGAATTAAGCTTTTCTTATTTCCAGATGAATGCGCAAACTATAGAAAGTCGTTATGATGTAGAATGTGCATACTTTGTTGATTCCATTTATGAAATAAAACACATTTTCTAAAAACTCGTGTTTTTTACAAAATCATGTAAACCTTCTAGAAGCTGTGATTTTAAAAAACCGTGGAAGTAAGCTTTTCTTATTTCCGGACGAATGCGCAAACTATAGAAAGTCGTTATGACGTAGAATGTGCATACTTTGTTGATTCCATTTATGAAATAAAACACATTTTCTAAAAACTCGTGTTTTTTAAGAAATCATGCAAACCTTCTAGAAGCCGTGATTTTAAAAAACGGTGGAAGTAAGCTTTTCTTATTTCCGGACGCATGCGCAAACTATAGAAAGTCGTTATAACGTAGAATGTGCATACTTTGTAGATTCCATTTATGAAATAAAACACATTTTCTAAAAACTCGTGTTTTTTACGAAATCATGTAAACCTTCTAGAAGCTGTGATTTTGAAAAACGGTGGAAGTAAGCTTTTCTTATATCCGGACGAATGCGCAAACTATAGAACGTCGTTATGACGTAGAATGTGCATACTTTGTAGATTCCATTTATGAAATATAACACATTTTCTAAAAACTCGCGTTTTTTACGATATCATGTAAACCTTCTAGAAGCTGTGACTTTAAAAGACGGTGGAAGTAAGCTTTCCTTATTTCCGGACTCATGCGCAAACTATAGAAAGTCGTTATGAGGTAGAATGTGCATAATTTGTATATTCCATTTATGAAATAAAACACATTTTCTAAAAACTCGTGTTTTTTACGACATGATGTAAACCTTCTAGAAGCTGTGATTTTAAAAAACAGTGGAAGTAAGCTTTTCTTATTTTCGGACACATGCGCAAACTATAGAAAGTTGTTATGACGTAGAATGTGCATACTTTGTAGATTGCATTTATGAAATAAAACACATTTTCTAAAAACTCGTGTTTTTTACGAAATCATGTAAACCTTCTAGAAGCTGTGATTTTAAAAAACGGTGGAAGTAAGCTTTTCTTATTTCTGGACGCATGCGCAAACTATGGAAAGTCGTTATGTCGTAGAATGTGCATACTTTGTTGATTCCATTTATGAAATAAAACACATTTTCTAAAAACTCGTGTTTTTGACGAAATCATGTAAACCTTCTAGAAGTTGTGATTTTAAAAAACGGTGGAAGTAAGCTTTTCTTATTTCCGGACGCATGCCCAACTATAGAAAGTCGTTATGACGTAAAATGTGCATACTTTGTAGATTCCATTTATGAAATAAAACACATTTTCTAAAAAATCATATTTTTTAAGAAATCATGCAAACCTTCTAAAAGGTGTGATTTTAAAAAATGGTGGAAGTAAGCTTTTCTTATTTCCGGGCGCATGCGCAAACTATAGAAAGTCGTTATGATCGTAGAATGTGCTTACTTTGTTGATTCCATTTATGAAATAAAACACATTTTCTAAAAACTCGTGTTTTTTAAGAAATCATGTAAACCTTCTAGAAGCTGTGATTTTAAAAAAGGGGGGAAGTAAGCTTTTCTTATTTCCAAATGCATGCGCAAACTATAGAAATTCGTTATGATGTAGAATGTGCATACTTTGTTGATTCCATTTATGAAATAAAACACATTTTCTAAAAACTCATGTTTTTTAACAAATCATATAAACCTTCTAGAAGCTGTGATTTTAAAAAACGGGGGAAGTAAGCTTTTCTTTTTTCCCGACGCATGCGCAAACTATAGAAAGTCGTTATGACGTAGAATGTTCATACTTTGTAGATTCCGTTTATGAAATAAAACACATTTTCTAAAAACTCAAGTTTTTTACCAAATCATGTAAACCTTCTAGAAGCTGTGATTTCAAAAAACGGTGGAAGTAAGCTCTTCTTATTTCCAGACGCTATGCGCAAACTATAGAAAGTCGTTATGACGTAGAATGTGCATACTTTGTAGATTCCATTTATGAAATAAAACACATTTTCTAAAAACTCAAGTTTTTTACGAAATCATGTAAACCTTCTAGAAGCTGTGATTTCAAAAAACGGTGGAAGTAAGCTTTTCTTATTTCCGGACGCATGCGCAAACTATAGAAAGTCGTTATGATGTAGAATGTGCATACTTTGTAGATTCCATTTATGAAATAAAACACATTTTCTAAAAACTCGTGTTTTTTACGAAATCATGTAAACCTTCTAGAAGCTGTGATTTTAAAAAACGGTCGAAGTAAGCTTTTCTTATTTCCGGATGCATGCGCAAAACTATAGAAACTCATTATGACGTAGAATGTGCATACTTTGTAGATTCTATTTATGAAATAAAACACATTTTCTAAAAATTCTTGTTTTTTAAGAAATCATGTAAACCTTCTAGAAGCTGTGATTTTAAAAAACGGGGGAAGTAAGCTTTTCTTATTTCCAAACGCATACGCAAACTATAGAAAGTCGTTATGACGTATTATGTGCATACTTTGTTGATTCCATTTATGAAATAAAACACATTTTCTAAAAACTCGTGTTTTTTAAGAAATCATGTAAACCTTCTAGAAGTTGTGATTTCAAAAAACGGTGGAAGTAAGCTTTTCTTATTTCCGAACGCATGCGCAAACTATAGAAAATCGTTATGATGTAGAATGTGCATACTTTGTTGATTCCATTTATGAAATAAAACACATTTTCTAAAAACTCGTGTTTTTTAAGAAATCATGTAAACCTTCTAGAAGCTGTGATTTTAAAAAACAGGGGAAGTAAGCTTTTCTTATTTCCAAACGCAAGCACAAACTATAGAAAGTCGTTATGACGTAGAATGTGCATACTTTGTACATTCCATTTATGAAATAAAACACATTTTCTAAAAACTCGTGTTTTTTACGAAATCATGTAAACCTTTTAGAAGCTGTGATTTTAAAAAATGGTGGAAGTAAGCTTTTCTTATTTCCGGACGAATACGCAAACTATAGAAAGTAGTTCTGACGTAGAATGTGCATACTTTCTTTATTCCATTGATGAAATAAAACACATTTTCTAAAAACTCGTGTTTTTTACGAAATTATGTAAACCTTCTAGAAGCTGTGATTTTAAAAAACGCTGGAAGTAAGCTTTTCTTTTTTCCGGACGCATGCGCAAACTATAGAAAGTCGTTATGATGTAGAATGTGCATACTTTGTTGATTTCATTTGTGAAATAAAACACATTTTCTAAAAACTCGTGTTTTTTAATAAATCATGTAAACCTTCTAGAAGCTGTGATTTTAAAAAATGGTGGAAGTAAGTTTTTCTTATTTCCAAACGCATGCGCAAACAATAGAAAGTCATTATGACGTAGAATGTGAATACATTGTTGATTCCATTTATTTAATAAAACACATTTTCTAAAAACTCATGTTTTTTAAGAAATCATGTAAACCTTCTAGAAGCTGTGATTTTAAAAAACGGTGGAAGTAAGCTTTTCTTATTTCCAGACACATGCGCAAACTTTAGAAAGTCGTTATGACGTAGAATGTGCATACTTTGTTGATTCCATTTATGAAATAAAACATATTTTCTAAAAACTCGTGTTTTTTACGAAATTATGTAAACCTTCTAGAAGCTGTGATTTTAAAAAAGGTGGAAGTAAGCTTTTCTTATTTCCAGACGCATGCGCAAACTATAGAAAGTTGTTATGATGTAGAATGTGCATACTTTGATGATTCCATTTATGAAATAAAACACATTTTCTAAAAACTCGTGTTTTTAAAGAAATCATGTAAACCTACTAGAAGCTGTGATTTTAAAAAACAGGGGAAGTAAGCTTTTCTTATTTCCAAACGCAAGCGCAAACTATAGAAAGTCATTATGACGTAGAATGTGCATACTTTATTGATTCCATTTATGAAATAAAACACATTTTCTAAAAACTCGTGTTTTTTACGAAATCATGTAAACCTTCTAGAAGCTGTGAATTTAAAAAACGGGGGAAGTAAGCTTTTCTTATTTGGAAATGCAAGCGCAAACTATAGAAAGTCGTTATGATGTAGAATGTGCATACTTTGTAGATTCCATTTATGAAATAAAACACATTTTCTAAAAACTCGTGTTTTTTAAGAAATCATGTAAACCTTCTAGAAGCTGTGATTTTAAAATACGGGGGAAGTAAGGTTTTCTTATTTCCGGACGCATGCGCAAACTATAGAAAGTCGTTATGACGTAGAATGTGCATACTTTGTAGATTCCATTTATGAAATAAAACACATTTTCTAAAAACTCGTGTTTTTTACAAACTCATGTAAACCTTCTAGAAGCTATGATTTTAAAAAACGGTGGAAGTAAGCTTTTCTTATTTCCGGACGCATGCGCAAACTATAGAAAGTCGTTATGACGTAGAATGTGCATACTTTGTTGATTCCATTTATTAAATAAAACACATTTTCTAAAAACTCGTGTTTTTTGAGAAATCATGTAAACCTTCTAGAAGCTGTGATTTTAAAAAACGGGGGATGTAAGCTTTTCTTCTTTCCGGACGCATGCGCAAACTATAGAAAGTCATTAAGATGTAGAATGTGCATACTTTATTGATCCCATTTATGAAATAAAACACATTTTCTAAAAACTCGTGTTTTTTAAGAAATCATGTAAACCTTCTAGAAGCTGTGATTTTAAAAAACGGGGGAAGTAAGTTTTTCTTATTTCCGGACGCATGCGCAAACTATAGAATGTCATTATGATGTAGAATGTGCATACTTTGTAGATTCCATTTATGAAATATAACACATTTTCTAAAAACTCGTGTTTTTTACGAAATCATGTAAACCTTCTAGAAGCTGTGATTTTAAAAAACGGTGGAAGTAAGCTTTTCTTATTTCCAGACGCATGCGCAAACTATAGAAAATCGTTATGACGTAGAATGTGCATACTTTATAGATTCCATTTATGAAATAAAACACATTTTTAAAAACTCGTGTTTTTTACCAAATCATGTAAACCTTCTAGAAGCTGTGATTTTAAAAAACGGTGGAAGTAAGCTTTTCTTATTTCCGGATGAATGCGTAAACTATAGAAAGTCGTTATGACGTAGAATGTGCATACTTTGTTGATTCCATTTATGAAATAAAACAAATTTTCTAAAAACTCGTCTTTTTTAGGAAATCATGTAAACCTTCTAGAAGCTGAGATTTTAAAAAACGATGGAAGTAAGCTTTTCTTATTTCCGGACGAATGTGCAAACTATAGAAAGTCGTTATGACGTAGAATGTGCATACTTTGTTGATTCCATTTATGAAATATAACACATTTTCTAAAAACTCGTGTTTTTTAAGAAATCATGTAAACCTTCTAGAAGCCGTGATTTTAAAAAACGGTGGAAGAAAGCTTTTCTTATATCAAGACGAATGCGCAAACTATAGAATGTCGTTATGACGTAGAATGTGCATACTTTGTTGATTCCATTTATGAAATAAAACACATTTTCTAAAAACTCGTGTTTTTTATGAAATCTTGTAAACCTTCTAGAAGCTGTGATTTTAAAAATTGGCGGAAGTAAGCTTTTCTTATTTCCGGATGCATGCGCAAAAAATAGAAAGTCTTTACGACATAGAATGTGCATACTTTGTAGATTCCATTTATGAAATAAAACACATTTTCTAAAAACTCGTGTTTTTTACGAAATCATGTAAACCTTCTAGAAGCTGTGATTTTAAAAAACGGTGGAAGTAAGCTTTTCTTATTTCCGGACGCATGCGCAAACTATAGAAAGTCGTTATGACATAGAATGTGCATACTTTGTAGATTCCATTTATGAAATAAAACACATTTTCTAAAAACTCGTGTTTTTTAAGAAATCATGTAAACCTTCTAGAAGCTCTGATTTTAAAAAACGGGGGAAGTAAGCTTTTCTTATTTTCGGACGCATGCGCAAACTATAGAAATTCGTTATGACAGTAGAATGTGCATACTTTGTATATTTGATTTATGAAATAAAACACATTTTCTAAAAAATCGTGTTTTTTACGAAATCATGTAAACCTTCTAGAAGCTGTGATTTTAAAAAACGGTGGAAGTAAGCTTTTCTTATTTCCGGACGCATGCAAAAACTATAGAAAGTCATTATGATGTAGAATGTGCATACTTTGTACATTCCATTTATGAAATAAAACACATTTTCTAAAAACTCGTGTTTTTTACGAAATGATCTAAACCTTCTAGAAGCTGTGATTTTAAAAAATGGTGGAAGTAAGCTTTTCTTATTTCCGGACGCGTGCGGAAACTATAGAAAGTCGTTATGACGTAGAATGTCCATACTTTGTTGATTCCATTTATGAAATAAAACACATTTTCTAAAAACTCGTGTTTTTTACGAAATCATGTAAACCTTCTAGAAGCTGTGATTTCAAAAAACGGGGGAAGTAAGCTTTTCTTATTTCCAAACGCATGCCCAACTATAGAAAGTCGTTATGACGTAGGATGTGCATACTTTGTAGATTCCATTTATGAAATAAAACACATTTTCTAAATACTCGTGTTTTTAAAGAAATCATGTAAACCTTTTAGAAGCTGTGATTTTAAAAAATGGTGGAATTAAGCTTTTCTTATTTCCAGATGAATGCGCAAACTATAGAAAGTCGTTATGATGTAGAATGTGCATACTTTGTTGATTCCATTTATGAAATAAAACACATTTTCTAAAAACTCGTGTTTTTTACAAAATCATGTAAACCTTCTAGAAGCTGTGATTTTAAAAAACGGTGGAAGTAAGCTTTTCTTATTTCCGGACGAATGCGCAAACTATAGAAAGTCGTTATGACGTAGAATGTGCATACTTTGTTGATTCCATTTATGAAATAAAACACATTTTCTAAAAACTCGTGTTTTTTAAGAAATCATGCAAACCTTCTAGAAGCTGTGATTTTAAAAAACGGGGGGAAGTAAGCTTTTCTTATTTCCGGACGAATGCGCAAACTATAGAAAGTCGTTATAACGTAGAATGTGCATACTTTGTAGATTCCATTTATGAAATAAAACACATTTTCTAAAAACTCGCGTTTTTTACGATATCATGTAAACCTTCTAGAAGCTGTGACTTTAAAGGACGGTGGAAGTAAGCTTTTCTTATTTCCGGACTCATGCGCAAACTATAGAAAGTCGTTATGAGGTAGAATGTGCATAATTTGTAGATTCCATTTATGAAATAAAACACATTTTCCAAAAACTCGTGTTTTTTACGACATGATGCAAACCTTCTAGAAGCTGTGATTTTAAAAAACGGTGGAAGTAAGCTTTTCTTATTTCCGGACGCATGCGCAAACTATAGAAAGTCGTTATGAGGTAGAATGTGTATACTTTCTAGATTCCATTGATGAAATAAAACACATTTTCTAAAAACTCGTGTTTTTTACGAAATGATGTAAACCTTCTAGAAGCTGTGATTTTAAAAATCGGTGGAAGTAAGCTTTTCTTATTTTCGGACACATGCGCAAACTATAGAAAGTCGTTATGACCTAGAATGTGCATACTTTGTAGATTCCATTTATGAAATAAAACAAATTTTCTAAAAACTCGTGTTTTTTACGAAATCATGTAAACCTTCTAGAAGCTGTGATTTTAAAAAACGGTGGAAGTAAGCTTTTCTTATTTATGGACGCATGCGCAAACTATAGAAAGTCGTTATGACGTAGAATGTGCATACTTTGTTGATTCCATTTATGAAATAAAACATATTTTCTAAAAACTCGTGTTTTTTACGAAATCATGTAAACCTTCTAGAAGCTGTGATTTTAAAAAACGGTCGAAGTAAGCTTTTCTTATTTCTGGACGCATGCGCAAACTATAGAAAGTCGTTATGACGTAGAATGTGCATACTTTGTATATTCCATTTATGAAATAAAACACATTTTCTAAAAACTCGTGTTTTTGACGAAATCATGTAAACCTTCTAGAAGCTGTGATTTTAAAAAACGGTCGAAGTAAGCTTTTCTTATTTCTGGACGCATGCGCAAACTATAGAAAGTCGTTATGACGTAGAATGTGCATACTTTGTATATTCCATTTATGAAATAAAACACATTTTCTAAAAACTCGTGTTTTTGACGAAATCATGTAAACCTTCTAAAAGGTGTGATTTTAAAAAACGGTGGAAGTAAGCTTTTCTTATTTCCGGACGCATGCGCAAACTATAGAAAGTCGTTATGATCGTAGAATGTGCATACTTTGTTGATTCCATTTATCAAATAAAACATATTTTCTAAAAACTCGTGTTTTTTAAGAAATCATGTAAACCTTCTAGAAGCTGTGATTTTAAAAAACGGTGGAAGTAAGCTTTTCTTATTTTTGGACGCATGCGCAAACTATAGAAAGTCGTTATGATGTAGAATGTGCTTACTTTGTTGATTCCATTTATGAACTAAAACACATTTTCTAAAAACTCGTGTTTTTTAAGAAATCATGTAAACCTTCTAGAAGCTGTGATTTTAAAAAACGAGGGAAGTAAGCTTTTCTTATTTCCAAATGCATGCGCAAACTATAGAAATTCGTTATGACGTAGAATGTGCATAATTTGTTGATTCCATTTATGAAATAAAACACATTTTCTAAAAACTCGTGTTTTTTAAGAAATCATATAAACCTTCTAGAAGCTGTGATTTTAAAAAACGGGGGAAGTAAGCTTTTCTTATTTCCCGACGCATGCGCAAACTATAGAAAGTCGTTATGACGTAGAATGTGCATACTTTGTAGATTCCATTTATGAAAGAAAACACATTTTCTAAAAACTCAAGTTTTTTACGAAATCATGTAAACCTTCTAGAAGCTGTGATTTCAAAAAACGGGGGAGGTAAGCTTTTCTTATTTCCGGACGCATGCGCAAACTATAGAAGGTCGTTATGACGTAGAATGTGCATACTTTGTTGATTCCATTTATGAAATAAAACACATTTTCTAAAAACTCATGTTTTTTAAGAAATCATGTAAACCTTCTAGAAGCTGGGATTTTAAAAAATGGTGGAAGTAAGCTTTTCTTATTTCCGGACGCATGCGCAAACTATAGAAAATCCTTATGACGTAGAATGTGCATACTTTGTTGATTCCATTTATGAAATAAAACACATTTTCTGAAAACTCATTTTTTTTAAGAAATCATGTAAACCTTCTAGAAGCTATGATTTTAAAAAACGGGGGGAAGTAAGCTTTTCTTATTTCCAAACGCATACGCAAACTATAGAAAGTCATTATGATGTAGAATGTGCATATTTTTTAGATTCCATTTATGAAATAAAACACATTTTCTAAAAACTCGTGTTTTTTACGAAATCATGTAAACCTTCTAGAAGCTGTGATTTCAAAAAACGGTGGAAGTAAGCTTTTCTTATATCCAGACGCATGCGCAAACTATAGAAAGTCGTTATGACGTAGAATGCGCATACTTTGTTGGGTCCATTTATGAAATAAAAAACATTTTCTAAAAACTCGTGTTTTTTAAGAAATCATGTAAACCTTCTAGAAGCTGTGATTTTAAAAAACAGGGGAAGTAAGCTTTTCTTATTTCCGGATGCATGCACAAACTATAGAAAGTCGTTATGACATAGAATGTGCATACTTTGTTGTTTCCATTTATGAAATAAAAAACATTTTTCTAAAAACTCGTGTTTTTTAAGAAATCATGTAAACCTTCTAGAAGTTGTGATTTTAAAAAACGGGGGAAGTAAGCTTTTCCTATTTACAAAAGCATGCGCAAACTATAGAAATTCGTTATGACGTAGAATGTGCATACTTTGTAGATTCCATTGATGAAATAAAGCTCATTATCTAAAAAATCGTGTTTTTTAAGAAATCATGTAAACCTTCTAGAAACTGTGATTTTAAAAAACGGTGGAAGTAAGCTTTTCTTATTTCCGGACGAAACTGCAAACTATAGAAAGTCGTTATGATGTAGAATGCGAATACTGTGTTGATTCCATTTATGAAATAAAAAACATTTTCTAAAAACTCGTGTTTTTTAAAAAATCATGTAAACCTTCTACAAGCTTTGATTTTAAAAAACGGTGGAAGTAAGCTTTTCTTATTTCCGGATGCATGCGCAAACTATAGAAAGTCGTCATCACGTAGAATGTGCATACTTTGTTGTTTCCATTTATGAAACAAAACACATTTTCTAAAAACTCGTGTTTTTTAAGAAATCATGTAAACCTTCTAGAAGCTGTGATTTTAAAAAACGGGGGAAGTAAGCTTTTCTTATTTACAAAAGCATGCGCAAACTATAGAGATTTGTTATGACGTAGAATGTGCATACTTTGTTGATTCCATTTATGAAATAAAACACATTTTCTAAAAACTCGTGTTTTTTAAGAAATCATGTAAACCTTCTAGAAGCTGTGATTTTAAAAAACGGGGGAAGTAAGCTTTTCTTATTTCCGAACGCATGCGCAAACTATAGAAAGTCTTTATGGCGTAGAATGTGCATACTTTGTAGATTCCATTTATGAAATAAAACACATTTTCTAAAAACTCGCGTTTTTTACGATATCATGTAAACCTTCTAGAAGCTGTGACTTTAAAAGACGGTGGAAGTAAGCTTTCCTTATTTCCGGACTCATGCGCAAACTATAGAAAGTCGTTATGAGGTAGAATGTGCATAATTTGTATATTCCATTTATGAAATAAAACACATTTTCTAAAAACTCGTGTTTTTTACGACATGATGTAAACCTTCTAGAAGCTGTGATTTTAAAAAACAGTGGAAGTAAGCTTTTCTTATTTTCGGACACATGCGCAAACTATAGAAAGTTGTTATGACGTACAATGTGCATACTTTGTAGATTGCATTTATGAAATAAAACACATTTTCTAAAAACTCGTGTTTTTTACGAAATCATGTAAACCTTCTAGAAGCTGTGATTTTAAAAAACGGTGGAAGTAAGCTTTTCTTATTTCTGGACGCATGCGCAAACTATGGAAAGTCGTTATGACGTAGAATGTGCATACTTTGTTGATTCCATTTATGAAATAAAACACATTTTCTAAAAACTCGTGTTTTTGACGAAATCATGTAAACCTTCTAGAAGTTGTGATTTTAAAAAACGGTGGAAGTAAGCTTTTCTTATTTCCGGACGCATGCCCAACTATAGAAAGTCGTTATGACGTAAAATGTGCATACTTTGTAGATTCCATTTATGAAATAAAACACATTTTCTAAAAACTCATATTTTTTAAGAAATCATGCAAACCTTCTAAAAGGTGTGATTTTAAAAAACGGTGGAAGTAAGCTTTTCTTATTTCCGGGCGCATGCGCAAACTATAGAAAGTCGTTATGATCGTAGAATGTGCTTACTTTGTTGATTCCATTTATGAAATAAAACACATTTTCTAAAAACTCGTGTTTTTTAAGAAATCATGTAAACCTTCTAGAAGCTGTGATTTTAAAAAAGGGGGGAAGTAAGCTTTTCTTATTTCCAAATGCATGCGCAAACTATAGAAATTCGTTATGATGTAGAATGTGCATACTTTGTTGATTCCATTTATGAAATAAAACACATTTTCTAAAAACTCATGTTTTTTAACAAATCATATAAACCTTCTAGAAGCTGTGATTTTAAAAAACGGGGGAAGTAAGCTTTTCTTTTTTCCCGACGCATGCGCAAACTATAGAAAGTCGTTATGACGTAGAATGTTCATACTTTGTAGATTCCATTTATGAAATAAAACACATTTTCTAAAAACTCAAGTTTTTTACCAAATCATGTAAACCTTCTAGAAGCTGTGATTTCAAAAAACGGTGGAAGTAAGCTCTTCTTATTTCCAGACGCATGCGCAAACTATAGAAAGTCGTTATGACGTAGAATGTGCATACTTTGTAGATTCCATTTATGAAATAAAACACATTTTCTAAAAACTCAAGTTTTTTACGAAATCATGTAAACCTTCTAGAAGCTGTGATTTCAAAAAACGGTGGAAGTAAGCTTTTCTTATTTCCGGACGCATGCGCAAACTATAGAAAGTCGTTATGATGTAGAATGTGCATACTTTGTAGATTCCATTTATGAAATAAAACACATTTTCTAAAAACTCGTGTTTTTTACGAAATCATGTAAACCTTCTAGAAGCTGTGATTTTAAAATACGGGGGAAGTAAGGTTTTCTTATTTCCGGACGCATGCGCAAACTATAGAAAGTCGTTATGACGTAGAATGTGCATACTTTGTAGATTCCATTTATGAAATAAAACACATTTTCTAAAAACTCGTGTTTTTTACAAACTCATGTAAACCTTCTAGAAGCTATGATTTTAAAAAACGGTGGAAGTAAGCTTTTCTTATTTCCGGACGCATGCGCAAACTATAGAAAGTCGTTATGACGTAGAATGTGCATACTTTGTTGATTCCATTTATTAAATAAAACACATTTTCTAAAAACTCGTGTTTTTTGAGAAATCATGTAAACCTTCTAGAAGCTGTGATTTTAAAAAACGGGGGATGTAAGCTTTTCTTCATTCCGGACGCATGCGCAAACTATAGAAAGTCATTAAGATGTAGAATGTGCATACTTTATTGATCCCATTTATGAAATAAAACACATTTTCTAAAAACTCGTGTTTTTTAAGAAATCATGTAAACCTTCTAGAAGCTGTGATTTTAAAAAACGGGGGAAGTAAGTTTTTCTTATTTCCGGACGCATGCGCAAACTATAGAATGTCATTATGATGTAGAATGTGCATACTTTGTAGATTCCATTTATGAAATATAACACATTTTCTAAAAACTCGTGTTTTTTACGAAATCATGTAAACCTTCTAGAAGCTGTGATTTTAAAAAACGGTGGAAGTAAGCTTTTCTTATTTCCAGACGCATGCGCAAACTATAGAAAATCGTTATGATGTAGAATGTGCATACTTTATAGATTCCATTTATGAAATAAAACACATTTTTAAAAACTCGTGTTTTTTACCAAATCATGTAAACCTTCTAGAAGCTGTGATTTTAAAAAACGGTGGAAGTAAGCTTTTCTTATTTCCGGATGAATGCGTAAACTATAGAAAGTCGTTATGACGTAGAATGTGCATACTTTGTTGATTCCATTTATGAAATAAAACAAATTTTCTAAAAACTCGTCTTTTTTACGAAATCATGTAAACCTTCTAGAAGCTGAGATTTTAAAAAACGATGGAAGTAAGCTTTTCTTATTTCCGGACGAATGTGCAAACTATAGAAAGTCGTTATGACGTAGAATGTGCATACTTTGTTGATTCCATTTATGAAATATAACACATTTTCTAAAAAATCGTGTTTTTTAAGAAATCATGTAAACCTTCTAGAAGCCGTGATTTTAAAAAACGGTGGAAGAAAGCTTTTCTTATATCAAGACGAATGCGCAAACTATAGAATGTCGTTATGACGTAGAATGTGCATACTTTGTTGATTCCATTTATGAAATAAAACACATTTTCTAAAAACTCGTGTTTTTTATGAAATCTTGTAAACCTTCTAGAAGCTGTGATTTTAAAAAATGGCGGAAGTAAGCTTTTCTTATTTCCGGATGCATGCGCAAAAAATAGAAAGTCTTTACGACATAGAATGTGCATACTTTGTAGATTCCATTTATGAAATAAAACACATTTTCTAAAAACTCGTGTTTTTTACGAAATCATGTAAACCTTCTAGAAGCTGTGATTTTAAAAAACGGTGGAAGTAAGCTTTTCTTATTTCCGGACGCATGCGCAAACTATAGAAAGTCGTTATGACATAGAATGTGCATACTTTGTAGATTCCATTTATGAAATAAAACACATTTTCTAAAAACTCGTGTTTTTTAAGAAATCATGTAAACCTTCTAGAAGCTCTGATTTTAAAAAACGGGGGAAGTAAGCTTTTCTTATTTTCGGACGCATGCGCAAACTATAGAAATTCGTTATGACAGTAGAATGTGCATACTTTGTATATTTGATTTATGAAATAAAACACATTTTCTAAAAAATCGTGTTTTTTTACGAAATCATGTAAACCTTCTAGAAGCTGTGATTTTAAAAAACGGTGGAAGTAAGCTTTTCTTATTTCCGGACGCATGCAAAAACTATAGAAAGTCATTATGATGTAGAATGTGCATACTTTGTACATTCCATTTATGAAATAAAACACATTTTCTAAAAACTCGTGTTTTTTACGAAATGATCTAAACCTTCTAGAAGCTGTGATTTTAAAAAATGGTGGAAGTAAGCTTTTCTTATTTCCGGACGCGTGCGGAAACTATAGAAAGTCGTTATGACGTAGAATGTCCATACTTTGTTGATTCCATTTATGAAATAAAACACATTTTCTAAAAACTCGTGTTTTTTACGAAATCATGTAAACCTTCTAGAAGCTGTGATTTCAAAAAACGGGGGAAGTAAGCTTTTCTTATTTCCAAACGCATGCCCAACTATAGAAAGTCGTTATGACGTAGGATGTGCATACTTTGTAGATTCCATTTATGAAATAAAACACATTTTCTAAATACTCGTGTTTTTAAAGAAATCATGTAAACCTTTTAGAAGCTGTGATTTTAAAAAATGGTGGAATTAAGCTTTTCTTATTTCCAGATGAATGCGCAAACTATAGAAAGTCGTTATGATGTAGAATGTGCATACTTTGTTGATTCCATTTATGAAATAAAACACATTTTCTAAAAACTCGTGTTTTTTACAAAATCATGTAAACCTTCTAGAAGCTGTGATTTTAAAAAACGGTGGAAGTAAGCTTTTCTTATTTCCGGACGAATGCGCAAACTATAGAAAGTCGTTATCACGTAGAATGTGCATACTTTGTTGATTCCATTTATGAAATAAAACACATTTTCTAAAAACTCGTGTTTTTTAAGAAATCATGCAAACCTTCTAGAAGCTGTGATTTTAAAAAACGGGGGAAGTAAGCTTTTCTTATTTCCGGACGAATGCGCAAACTATAGAAAGTCGTTATAACGTAGAATGTGCATACTTTGTAGATTCCATTTATGAAATAAAACACATTTTCTAAAAACTCGCGTTTTTTACGATATCATGTAAACCTTCTAGAAGCTGTGACTTTAAAGGACGGTGGAAGTAAGCTTTTCTTATTTCCGGACTCATGCGCAAACTATAGAAAGTCGTTATGAGGTAGAATGTGCATAATTTGTAGATTCCATTTATGAAATAAAACACATTTTCCAAAAACTCGTGTTTTTTACGACATGATGCAAACCTTCTAGAAGCTGTGATTTTAAAAAACGGTGGAAGTAAGCTTTTCTTATTTCCGGACGCATGCGCAAACTATAGAAAGTCGTTATGAGGTAGAATGTGTATACTTTCTAGATTCCATTGATGAAATAAAACACATTTTCTAAAAACTCGTGTTTTTTACGAAATGATGTAAACCTTCTAGAAGCTGTGATTTTAAAAATCGGTGGAAGTAAGCTTTTCTTATTTTCGGACACATGCGCAAACTATAGAAAGTCGTTATGACGTAGAATGTGCATACTTTGTAGATTCCATTTATGAAATAAAACAAATTTTCTAAAAACTCGTGTTTTTTACGAAATCATGTAAACCTTCTAGAAGCTGTGATTTTAAAAAACGGTGGAAGTAAGCTTTTCTTATTTATGGACGCATGCGCAAACTATAGAAAGTCGTTATGACGTAGAATGTGCATACTTTGTTGATTCCATTTATGAAATAAAACATATTTTCTAAAAACTCGTGTTTTTTACGAAATCATGTAAACCTTCTAGAAGCTGTGATTTTAAAAAATGGTCGAAGTAAGCTTTTCTTATTTCTGGACGCATGCGCAAACTATAGAAAGTCGTTATGACGTAGAATGTGCATACTTTGTATATTCCATTTATGAAATAAAACACATTTTCTAAAAACTCGTGTTTTTGACGAAATCATGTAAACCTTCTAGAAGCTGTGATTTTAAAAAACGGTCGAAGTAAGCTTTTCTTATTTCTGGACGCATGCGCAAACTATAGAAAGTCGTTATGACGTAGAATGTGCATACTTTGTATATTCCATTTATGAAATAAAACACATTTTCTAAAAACTCGTGTTTTTGATGAAATCATGTAAACCTTCTAAAAGGTGTGATTTTAAAAAACGGTGGAAGTAAGCTTTTCTTATTTCCGGACGCATGCGCAAACTATAGAAAGTCGTTATGATCGTAGAATGTGCATACTTTGTTGATTCCATTTATCAAATAAAACATATTTTCTAAAAACTCGTGTTTTTTAAGAAATCATGTAAACCTTCTAGAAGCTGTGATTTTAAAAAACGGTGGAAGTAAGCTTTTCTTATTTTTGGACGCATGCGCAAACTATAGAAAGTCGTTATGATGTAGAATGTGCTTACTTTGTTGATTCCATTTATGAACTAAAACACATTTTCTAAAAACTCGTGTTTTTTAAGAAATCATGTAAACCTTCTAGAAGCTGTGATTTTAAAAAACGAGGGAAGTAAGCTTTTCTTATTTCCAAATGCATGCGCAAACTATAGAAATTCGTTATGACGTAGAATGTGCATAATTTGTTGATTCCATTTATGAAATAAAACACATTTTCTAAAAACTCGTGTTTTTTAAGAAATCATATAAACCTTCTAGAAGCTGTGATTTTAAAAAACGGTGGAAGTAAGCTTTTCTTATTTCCCGACGCATGCGCAAACTATAGAAAGTCGTTATGACGTAGAATGTGCATACTTTGTAGATTCCATTTATGAAAGAAAACACATTTTCTAAAAACTCAAGTTTTTTACGAAATCATGTAAACCTTCTAGAAGCTGTGATTTCAAAAAACGGTGGAGGTAAGCTTTTCTTATTTCCGGACGCATGCGCAAACTATAGAAAGTCGTTATGACGTAGAATGTGCATACTTTGTTGATTCCATTTATGAAATAAAACACATTTTCTAAAAACTCATGTTTTTTAAGAAATCATGTAAACCTTCTAGAAGCTGGGATTTTAAAAAATGGTGGAAGTAAGCTTTTCTTATTTCCGGACGCATGCGCAAACTATAGAAAATCCTTATGACGTAGAATGTGCATACTTTGTTGATTCCATTTATGAAATAAAACACATTTTCTGAAAACTCATTTTTTTTAAGAAATCATGTAAACCTTCTAGAAGCTATGATTTTAAAAAACGGGGGAAGTAAGCTTTTCTTATTTCCAAACGCATACGCAAACTATAGAAAGTCATTATGATGTAGAATGTGCATATTTTTTAGATTCCATTTATGAAATAAAACACATTTTCTAAAAACTCGTGTTTTTTACGAAATCATGTAAACCTTCTAGAAGCTGTGATTTCAAAAAACGGTGGAAGTAAGCTTTTCTTATATCCAGAAGCATGCGCAAACTATAGAAAGTCGTTATGACGTAGAATGCGCATACTTTGTTGGGTCCATTTATGAAATAAAAAACATTTTCTAAAAACTCGTGTTTTTTAAGAAATCATGTAAACCTTCTAGAAGCTGTGATTTTAAAAAACAGGGGAAGTAAGCTTTTCTTATTTCCGGATGCATGCACAAACTATAGAAAGTCGTTATGACATAGAATTTGCATACTTTGTTGTTTCCATTTATGAAATAAAAAACATTTTTCTAAAAACTCGTGTTTTTTAAGAAATCATGTAAACCTTCTAGAAGTTGTGATTTTAAAAAACGGGGGAAGTAAGCTTTTCCTATTTACAAAAGCATGCGCAAACTATAGAAATTCGTTATGACGTAGAATGTGCATACTTTGTAGATTCCATTGATGAAATAAAGCACATTATCTAAAAAATCGTGTTTTTTAAGAAATCATGTAAACCTTCTAGAAACTGTGATTTTAAAAAACGGTGGAAGTAAGCTTTTCTTATTTCCGGACGAAACCGCAAACTATAGAAAGTCGTTATGATGTAGAATGCGAATACTGTGTTGATTCCATTTATGAAATAAAAAACATTTTCTAAAAACTCGTGTTTTTTAAAAAATCATGTAAACCTTCTACAAGCTTTGATTTTAAAAAACGGTGGAAGTAAGCTTTTCTTATTTCCGGATGCATGCGCAAACTATAGAAAGTCGTCATCACGTAGAATGTGCATACTTTGTTGTTTCCATTTATGAAACAAAACACATTTTCTAAAAACTCGTGTTTTTTAAGAAATCATGTAAACCTTCTAGAAGCTGTGATTTTAAAAAACGGGGGAAGTAAGCTTTTCTTATTTACAAAAGCATGCGCAAACTATAGAAATTTGTTATGACGTAGAATGTGCATACTTTGTTGATTCCATTTATGAAATAAAACACATTTTCTAAAAACTCGTGTTTTTTAAGAAATCATGTAAACCTTCTAGAAGCTGTGATTTTAAAAAACGGGGGAAGTAAGCTTTTCTTATTTCCGAACGCATGCGCAAACTATAGAAAGTCTTTATGGCGTAGAATGTGCATACTTTGTAGATTCCATTTATGAAATAAAACACATTTTCTAAAAACTCGCGTTTTTTACGATATCATGTAAACCTTCTAGAAGCTGTGACTTTAAAAGACGGTGGAAGTAAGCTTTCCTTATTTCCGGACTCATGCGCAAACTATAGAAAGTCGTTATGAGGTAGAATGTGCATAATTTGTATATTCCATTTATGAAATAAAACACATTTTCTAAAAACTCGTGTTTTTTACGACATGATGTAAACCTTCTAGAAGCTGTGATTTTAAAAAACAGTGGAAGTAAGCTTTTCTTATTTTCGGACACATGCGCAAACTATAGAAAGTTGTTATGACGTACAATGTGCATACTTTGTAGATTGCATTTATGAAATAAAACACATTTTCTAAAAACTCGTGTTTTTTACGAAATCATGTAAACCTTCTAGAAGCTGTGATTTTAAAAAACGGTGGAAGTAAGCTTTTCTTATTTCTGGACGCATGCGCAAACTATGGAAAGTCGTTATGACGTAGAATGTGCATACTTTGTTGATTCCATTTATGAAATAAAACACATTTTCTAAAAACTCGTGTTTTTGACGAAATCATGTAAACCTTCTAGAAGTTGTGATTTTAAAAAACGGTGGAAGTAAGCTTTTCTTATTTCCGGACGCATGCCCAACTATAGAAAGTCGTTATGACGTAAAATGTGCATACTTTGTAGATTCCATTTATGAAATAAAACACATTTTCTAAAAACTCATATTTTTTAAGAAATCATGCAAACCTTCTAAAAGGTGTGATTTTAAAAAACGGTGGAAGTAAGCTTTTCTTATTTCCGGGCGCATGCGCAAACTATAGAAAGTCGTTATGATCGTAGAATGTGCTTACTTTGTTGATTCCATTTATGAAATAAAACACATTTTCTAAAAACTCGTGTTTTTTAAGAAATCATGTAAACCTTCTAGAAGCTGTGATTTTAAAAAAGGGGGGAAGTAAGCTTTTCTTATTTCCAAATGCATGCGCAAACTATAGAAATTCGTTATGATGTAGAATGTGCATACTTTGTTGATTCCATTTATGAAATAAAACACATTTTCTAAAAACTCATGTTTTTTAACAAATCATATAAACCTTCTAGAAGCTGTGATTTTAAAAAACGGGGGAAGTAAGCTTTTCTTTTTTCCCGACGCATGCGCAAACTATAGAAAGTCGTTATGACGTAGAATGTTCATACTTTGTAGATTCCATTTATGAAATAAAACACATTTTCTAAAAACTCAAGTTTTTTACCAAATCATGTAAACCTTCTAGAAGCTGTGATTTAAAAAAACGGTGGAAGTAAGCTCTTCTTATTTCCAGACGCATGCGCAAACTATAGAAAGTCGTTATGACGTAGAATGTGCATACTTTGTAGATTCCATTTATGAAATAAAACACATTTTCTAAAAACTCAAGTTTTTTACGAAATCATGTAAACCTTCTAGAAGCTGTGATTTCAAAAAACGGTGGAAGTAAGCTTTTCTTATTTCCGGACGCATGCGCAAACTATAGAAAGTCGTTATGATGTAGAATGTGCATACTTTGTAGATTCCATTTATGAAATAAAACACATTTTCTAAAAACTCGTGTTTTTTACGAAATCATGTAAACCTTCTAGAAGCTGTGATTTTAAAAAACGGTCGAAGTAAGCTTTTCTTATTTCCGGATGCATGCGCAAACTATAGAAACTCATTATGACGTAGAATGTGCATACTTTGTAGATTCTATTTATGAAATAAAACACATTTTCTAAAAATTCTTGTTTTTTAAGAAATCATGTAAACCTTCTAGAAGCTGTGATTTTAAAAAACGGGGGAAGTAAGCTTTTCTTATTTCCAAACGCATACGCAAACTATAGAAAGTCGTTATGACGTATTATGTGCATACTTTGTTGATTCCATTTATGAAATAAAACACATTTTCTAAAAACTCGTGTTTTTTAAGAAATCATGTAAACCTTCTAGAAGTTGTGATTTCAAAAAACGGTGGAAGTAAGCTTTTCTTATTTCCGGATGCATGCGCAAACTATAGAAACTCATTATGACGTAGAATGTGCATACTTTGTAGATTCTATTTATGAAATAAAACACATTTTCTAAAAATTCTTGTTTTTTAAGAAATCATGTAAACCTTCTAGAAGCTGTGATTTTAAAAAACGGTGGAAGTAAGCTTTTCTTATTTCCGGACGCATGCGCAAAATATAGCAAGACGTTATGACATAGAATGTGCATACTTTGTTGATTCCATTTATGAAATAAAACACATTTTCTAAAAACTCGTGTTTTTTAAGAAATCATGTAAACCTTCTAAAAGCTGTGATTTTAAAAAACGGTGGAAGTAAGCTTTTCTTATTTCCGGACGCATGCGCAAACTATAGAAAGTCGTTATGACGTAGAATGTGCATACTTTGTTGATTGTATTTATGAAATAAAATACATTTTCTAAAAACTCGTGTTTTTTAAGAAATCATGTAAACCTTCTAGAAGCTGTGATTTTAAGAAACGGGGGGAGTAAGCTTTTCTTATTTCCAAACGCATGCGCAAACTATAGAAAGTCGTTATGACATAGAATGTGCATACTTTGTTGATTCCATTTATGCAATAAAACACATTTTCTAAAAAATCGTGTTTTTTAAGAAATCATGTAAACCTTCTAGAAGCTGTGATTTTAAAAAACGGGGGGAGTAAGCTTTTCTTATTTCCAAATGCATTCACAAACTATAGAAAGTTGTTATGACGTAGAATGTGCATACTTTGTAGATTTCATTTATGAAATAAAACACATTTTCTAAACACTCAAGTTTTTTACGAAATCATGTAAACCTTCTAGAAGCTGTGATTTCAAAAAACGGTGGAAGTAAGCTTTTCTTATTTCCGGACGCATGCGCAAACTATAGAAAGTCGTTATGATGTAGAATGTGCATACTTTGTAGATTCCAAATCATGTAAACCTTCTAGAAGGTGTGATTTTAAAAAACGGTGGAAGTAAGCTTTTCTTATTTCGAAATGGATACGCAAACTATAGAAAGTCGTTATGATGTAGAATGTGCATACTTTGTTGATTCCATTTATGAAATAAAAAACAGTTTCTAAAAACTCGTGTTTTTTAAGAAATCATGTAAACCTTCTAGAAGCTGTGATTTTAAAAAATGTGGAAAGTAAGCATTTCTTATTTCCAAACGCATGCACAAACTATAGAAATTCGTTATGAAGTAGAATGTGCATACTTTGTTGATTCCATTGATGAAATAAAACACATTTTCTAAAAACTCGTGTTCTTTAAGAAATCATGTAAACCTTCTAGAAGCTGTGATTTTAAAAAATGGGGGATGTAAACTTTTGTTATTTCCGGACGCATGCGCAAACTATAGAAAGTCGTTATGACGTAGAATGTGCATACTTTGTAGATTCCATTTATGATATAATGCACATTTTCTAAAAACTCGTGTTTTTTACGAAATCATATAAACCTTCTAGAAGCTGTGATTTTAAAAAACGGTGGAAGTAAGCTTTTTTTATTTCCGGACGCATGCGCAAACTATAGAAAGTCCTTATGATGTAGAATGTGCATACTTTGTTGATTCCATTTATGAAATAAAACACATTTTCTAAACACTCATGTTTTTTAAGAAATTATGTAAACCTTCTAGAAGCTGTGATTTTAAAAAACGGGGGAAGTAAGCTTTTCTTATTTCCAAACGCATACGCAAACTATAGAAAGTCGTTATGACGTATTATGTGCATACTTTGTAGATTCCATTTATGAAATAAAACACATTTTCCAAAAACTCATGTTTTTTAAGAAATCATGTAAACCTTCTAGAAGTTGTGATTTTAAAAAATGGGGGATGTAAGCTTTTCTTATTTCCGAACGCATGCGCAAACTATAGAAAGTCGTTATGACGTAGAATGTGCATACTTTGTTGATTCCATTTATGAAATAAAACACATTTTCTAAAAACTCGTGTTTTTTAAGAAATCATGTAAACCTTCTAGAAGCTGTGATTTTAAAAAAGGGCGGAAGTAAGCTTTTCTTATTTCCAAATGCATGCGCAAACTATAGAAATTCGTTATGACGTAGAATGTGCATACTTTGTTGATTCCATTTATGAAATAAAACACATTTTCCTAAAACTCATGTTTTTTAACAAATCATATAAACCTTCTAGAAGCTGTGATTTTAAAAAACGGGGGAAGTAAGCTTTTCTTATTTCCCGACGCATGCGCAAACTATAGAAATTCGTTATGACGTAGAATGTTCATACTTTGTAGATTCCATTTATGAAATAAAACACATTTTCTAAAAACTCAAGTTTTTTACGAAATCATGTAAACCTTCTAGAAGCTGTGATTTCAAAAAACGGTGGAAGTAAGCTCTTCTTATTTCCAGACGCATGCGCAAACTATAGAAAGTCGTTATGACGTAGAATGTGCATACTTTGTAGATTCCATTTATGAAATAAAACACATTTTCTAAAAACTCAAGTTTTCTACGAAATCATGTAAACCTTCTAGAAGCTGTGATTTCAAAAAACGGTGGAAGTAAGCTTTTCTTATTTCCGGACGCATGCGCAAACTATAGAAAGTCGTTATGATGTAGAATGTGCATACTTTGTAGATTCCATTTATGAAATAAAACACATTTTCTAAAAACTCGTGTTTTTTACGAAATCATGTAAACCTTCTAGAAGCTGTGATTTTAAAAAACGGTCGAAGTAAGCTTTTCTTATTTCCGGACGCATGCGCAAAATATAGAAACTCATTATGACGTAGAATGTGCATACTTTGTAGATTCTATTTATGAAATAAAACACATTTTCTAAAAATTCTTGTTTTTTAAGAAATCATGTAAACCTTCTAGAAGCTGTGATTTTAAAAAACGGGGGAAGTAAGCTTTTCTTATTTCCAAACGCATACGCAAACTATAGAAAGTCGTTATGACGTATTATGTGCATACTTTGTTGATTCCATTTATGAAATAAAACACATTTTCTAAAAACTCGTGTTTTTTAAGAAATCATGTAAACCTTCTAGAAGTTGTGATTTCAAAAAACGGTGGAAGTAAGCTTTTCTTATTTCCGGACGCATGCGCAAACTATAGAAATGAGTTATGACGTAGAATGTGCATACTTTGTTGATTCCATTTATGAAATAAAACACATTTTCTAAAAACTAGTGTTTTTTACGAAATCATGTAAACCTTCTAGAAGCTGTGATTTTAAAAAAGGGGGGAAGTAAGCTTTTCTTATTTCCAAATGCATGCGCAAACTATAGAAATTCGTTATGATGTAGAATGTGCATACTTTGTTGATTCCATTTATGAAATAAAACACATTTTCTAAAAACTCATGTTTTTTAACAAATCATATAAACCTTCTAGAAGCTGTGATTTTAAAAAACGGGGGAAGTTAGCTTTTCTTATTTCCCGACGCATGCGCAAACTATAGAAAGTCGTTATGACGTAGAATGTTCATACTTTGTAGATTCCATTTATGAAATAAAACACATTTTCTAAAAACTCAAGTTTTTTACGAAATCATGTAAACCTTCTAGAAGCTGTGATTTCAAAAAACGGTGGAAGTAAGCTCTTCTTATTTCCAGACGCATGCGCAAACTATAGAAAGTCGTTATGACGTAGAATGTGCATACTTTGTAGATTCCATTTATGAAATAAAACACATTTTCTAAAAACTCAAGTTTTCTACGAAATCATGTAAACCTTCTAGAAGCTGTGATTTCAAAAAACGGTGGAAGTAAGCTTTTCTTATTTCCGGACGCATGCGCAAACTATAGAAAGTCGTTATGATGTAGAATGTGCATACTTTGTAGATTCCATTTATGAAATAAAACACATTTTCTAAAAACTCGTTTTTTTTACGAAATCATGTAAACCTTCTAGAAGCTGTGATTTTAAAAAACGGTCGAAGTAAGCTTTTCTTATTTCCGGACGCATGCACAAAATATAGAAACTCATTATGACGTAGAATGTGCATACTTTGTAGATTCTATTTATGAAATAAAACACATTTTCTAAAAATTCTTGTTTTTTAAGAAATCATGTAAACCTTCTAGAAGCTGTGATTTTAAAAAACGGGGGAAGTAAGCTTTTCTTATTTCCAAACGCATACGCAAACTATAGAAAGTCGTTATGACGTATTATGTGCATACTTTGTTGATTCCATTTATGAAATAAAACACATTTTCTAAAAACTCGTGTTTTTTAAGAAATCATGTAAACCTTCTAGAAGTTGTGATTTCAAAAAACGGTGGAAGTAAGCTTTTCTTATTTCCGGACGCATGCGCAAACTATAGAAATGAGTTATGACGTAGAATGTGCATACTTTGTTGATTCCATTTATGAAATAAAACACATTTTCTAAAAACTAGTGTTTTTTACGAAATCATGTAAACCTTCTAGAAGCTGTGATTTTAAAAAAGGGGGGAAGTAAGCTTTTCTTATTTCCAAATGCATGCGCAAACTATAGAAATTCGTTATGATGTAGAATGTGCATACTTTGTTGATTCCATTTATGAAATAAAACACATTTTCTAAAAACTCATGTTTTTTAACAAATCATATAAACCTTCTAGAAGCTGTGATTTTAAAAAACGGGGGAAGTTAGCTTTTCTTATTTCCCGACGCATGCGCAAACTATAGAAAGTCGTTATGACGTAGAATGTTCATACTTTGTAGATTCCATTTATGAAATAAAACACATTTTCTAAAAACTCAAGTTTTTTACGAAATCATGTAAACCTTCTAGAAGCTGTGATTTCAAAAAACGGTGGAAGTAAGCTCTTCTTATTTCCAGACGCATGCGCAAACTATAGAAAGTCGTTATGATGTAGAATGTGCATACTTTGTAGATTCCATTTATGAAATAAAACACATTTTCTAAAAACTCAAGTTTTTTACGAAATCATGTAAACCTTCTAGAAGCTGTGATTTCAAAAAACGGTGGAAGTAAGCTTTTCTTATTTCCGGACGCATGCGCAAACTATAGAAAGTCGTTATGATGTAGAATGTGCATACTTTGTAGATTCCATTTATGAAATAAAACACATTTTCTAAAAACTCATGTTTTTTACGAAATCATGTAAACCTTCTAGAAGCTGTGATTTCAAAAAACGGTCGAAGTAAGCTTTTCTTATTTCCGGATGCATGCGCAAACTATAGCAAGTCGTTATGACATAGAATGTGCATACTTTGTTGATTCCATTTATGAAATAAAACACATTTTCTAAAAACTCGTGTTTTTTAAGAAATCATGTAAACCTTCTAGAAGCTGTGATTTTAAAAAACGGTGGAAGTAAGCTTTTCTTATTTCCGGACGCATGCGCAAAATATAGCAAGTCGTTATGACATAGAATGTGCATACTTTGTTGATTCCATTTATGAAATAAAACACATTTTCTAAAAACTCGTGTTTTTTAAGAAATCATGTAAACCTTCTAGAAGCTGTGATTTTAAAAAACGGTGGAAGTAAGCTTTTCTTATTTCCGGACGCATGCGCAAAATATAGCAAACTATAGAATGTGCATACTTTGTTGATTCCATTTATGAAATAAAACACATTTTCCTAAAACTCATGTTTTTTAACAAATCATATAAACCTTCTAGAAGCTGTGATTTTAAAAAACGGGGGAAGTAAGCTTTTCTTATTTCCCGACGCATGCGCAAACTATAGAAATTCGTTATGACGTAGAATGTGCATACTTTGTAGATTCTATTTATGAAATAAAACACATTTTCTAAAAATTCTTGTTTTTTAAGAAATCATGTAAACCTTCTAGAAGCTGTGATTTTAAAAAACGGGGGAAGTAAGCTTTTCTTATTTGCAAACGCATACGCAAACTATAGAAAGTCGTTATGACGTATTATGTGCATACTTTGTTGATTCCATTTATGAAATAAAACACATTTTCTAAAAACTCGTGTTTTTTAAGAAATCATGTAAACCTTCTAGAAGCTGTGATTTTAA
Organism: Larix kaempferi; assembly: GCA_027924585.1. Lineage (NCBI taxonomy): Eukaryota > Viridiplantae > Streptophyta > Pinopsida > Pinales > Pinaceae > Larix > Larix kaempferi. The sequence goes on from BSBM01000217.1 coordinate 42,466,331, forward strand.
AAAACGGTGGAAGTAAGCTTTTCTTATTTCCGGACGCATGCGCAAAATATAGCAAGTCGTTATGACATAGAATGTGCATACTTTGTTGATTCCATTTATGAAATAAAACACATTTTCTAAAAACTCGTGTTTTTTAAGAAATCATGTAAACCTTCTAAAAGCTGTGATTTTAAAAAACGGTGGAAGTAAGCTTTTCTTATTTCCGGACGCATGCGCAAACTATAGAAATTCGTTATGACGTAGAATGTGCATACTTTGTTGATTGTATTTATGAAATAAAATACATTTTCTAAAAACTCGTGTTTTTTAAGAAATCATGTAAACCTTCTAGAAGCTGTGATTTTAAGAAACGGGGGGAGTAAGCTTTTCTTATTTCCAAACGCATGCGCAAACTATAGAAATCGTTATGACATAGAATGTGCATACTTTGTTGATTCCATTTATGCAATAAAACACATTTTCTAAAAAATCGTGTTTTTTAAGAAATCATGTAAACCTTCTAGAAGCTGTGATTTTAAAAAACGGGGGGAGTAAGCTTTTCTTATTTCCAAATGCATGCGCAAACTATAGAAAGTTGTTATGACATAGAATGTGCATACTTTGTAGATTTCATTTATGAAATAAAACACATTTTCTAAACACTCAAGTTTTTTACGAAATCATGTAAACCTTCTAGAAGCTGTGATTTCAAAAAACGGTGGAAGTAAGCTTTTCTTATTTCCGGCCGCATGCGCAAACTATAGAAAGTCGTTATGATGTAGAATGTGCATACTTTGTAGATTCCAAATCATGTAAACCTTCTAGAAGGTGTGATTTTAAAAAACGGTGGAAGTAAGCTTTTCTTATTTCGAAATGGATACGCAAACTATAGAAAGTCGTTATGATGTAGAATGTGCATACTTTGTTGATTCCATTTATGAAATAAAAAACAGTTTCTAAAAACTCGTGTTTTTTAAGAAATCATGTAAACCTTCTAGAAGCTGTGATTATAAAAAATGTGGAAAGTAAGCATTTCTTATTTCCAAACGCATGCACAAACTATAGAAATTCGTTATGAAGTAGAATATGCATACTTTGTTGATTCCATTGATGAAATAAAACACATTTTCTAAAAACTCGTGTTCTTTAAGAAATCATGTAAACCTTCTAGAAGCTGTGATTTTAAAAAATGGGGGATGTAAGCTTTTGTTATTTAGGGACGCATGCGCAAACTATAGAAAGTCGTTATGACGTAGATGTGCATACTTTGTAGATTCCATTTATGATATAATGCACATTTTCTAAAAACTCGTGTTTTTTACGAAATCATATAAACCTTCTAGAAGCTGTGATTTTAAAAAACGGTGGAAGTAAGCTTTTTTTATTTCCGGACGCATGCGCAAACTATAGAAAGTCCTTATGATGTAGAATGTGCATACTTTGTTGATTCCATTTATGAAATAAAACACATTTTCTAAACACTCATGTTTTTTAAGAAATTATGTAAACCTTCTAGAAGCTGTGATTTTAAAAAACGGGGGAAGTAAGCTTTTCTTATTTCCCAACGCATGCGCAAACTATAGAAAGTCGTTATGACGTAGAATGTTCATACTTTGTAGATTCCATTTATGAAATAAAACACATTTTCTAAAAACTCAAGTTTTTTACGAAATCATGTAAACCTTCTAGAAGCTGTGATTTCAAAAAACGGTGGAAGTAAGCTCTTCTTATTTCCAGACGCATGCGCAAACTATAGAAAGTCGTTATGACGTAGAATGTGCATACTTTGTAGATTCCATTTATGAAATAAAACACATTTTCTAAAAACTCAAGTTTTCTACGAAATCATGTAAACCTTCTAGAAGCTGTGATTTCAAAAAACGGTGGAAGTAAGCTTTTCTTATTTCCGGACGCATGCGCAAACTATAGAAAGTCGTTATGATGTAGAATGTGCATACTTTGTAGATTCCATTTATGAAATAAAACACATTTTCTAAAAACTCGTGTTTTTTACGAAATCATTTAAACCTTCTAGAAGCTGTGATTTTAAAAAACGGTCGAAGTAAGCTTTTCTTATTTCCGGACGCATGCGCAAACTATAGAAACTCATTATGACGTAGAATGTGCATACTTTGTAGATTCTATTTATGAAATAAAACACATTTTCTAAAAATTCTTGTTTTTAAAGAAATCATGTAAACCTTCTAGAAGCTGTGATTTTAAAAAACGGGGGAAGTAAGCTTTTCTTATTTCCAAACGCATACGCAAACTATAGAAAGTCGTTATGACGTATTATGTGCATACTTTGTTGATTCCATTTATGAAATAAAACACATTTTCTAAAAACTCGTGTTTTTTAAGAAATCATGTAAACCTTCTAGAAGTTGTGATTTCAAAAAACGGTGGAAGTAAGCTTTTCTTATTTCCGGACGCATGCGCAAACTATAGAAATGAGTTATGACGTAAAATGTGCATACTTTGTTGATTCCATTTATGAAATAAAACACATTTTCTAAAAACTAGTGTTTTTTACGAAATCATGTAAACCTTCTAGAAGCTGTGATTTTAAAAAAGGGGGGAAGTAAGCTTTTCTTATTTCCAAATGCATGCGCAAACTATAGAAATTCGTTATGACGTAGAATGTGCATACTTTGTTGATTCCATTTATGAAATAAAACACATTTTCTAAAAAGTCATGTTTTTTAACAAATCATATAAACCTTCTAGAAGCTGTGATTTTAAAAAACGGGGGAAGTAAGCTTTTCTTATTTCCCGACGCATGCGCAAACTATAGAAAGTCGTTATGACGTAGAATGTTCATACTTTGTAGATTCCATTTATGAAATAAAACACATTTTCTAAAAACTCGTGTTTTTTACGAAATCATGTAAACCTTCTAGAAGCTGTGATTTCAAAAAACGGTGGAAGTAAGCTCTTCTTATTTCCAGACGCATGCGCAAACTATAGAAAGTCGTTATGACGTAGAATGTGCATACTTTGTAGATTCCATTTGTGAAATAAAACACATTTTCTAAAAACTCAAGTTTTCTACGAAATCATGTAAACCTTCTAGAAGCTGTGATTTCAAAAAACGGTGGAAGTAAGCTTTTCTTATTTCCGGACGCATGCGCAAACTATAGAATGTCGTTATGATGTAGAATGTGCATACTTTGTAGATTCCATTTATGAAATAAAACACATTTTCTAAAAACTCGTGTTTTTTACGAAATCATGTAAACCTTCTAGAAGCTGTGATTTTAAAAAACGGTCGAAGTAAGCTTTTCTTATTTCCGGACGCATGCGCAAACTATAGAAACTCATTATGACGTAGAATGTGCATACTTTGTAGATTCTATTTATGAAATAAAACACATTTTCTAAAAATTCTTGTTTTTTAAGAAATCATGTAAACCTTCTAGAAGCTGTGATTTTAAAAAACGGGGGAAGTAAGCTTTTCTTATTTCCAAACGCATACGCAAACTATAGAAAGTCGTTATGACGTATTATGTGCATACTTTGTTGATTCCATTTATGAAATAAAACACATTTTCTAAAAACTCGTGTTTTTTAAGAAATCATGTAAACCTTCTAGAAGTTGTGATTTCAAAAAACGGTGGAAGTAAGCTTTTCTTATTTCCGGACGCATGCGCAAACTATAGAAATGAGTTATGACGTAGAATGTGCATACTTTGTTGATTCCATTTATGAAATAAAACACATTTTCTAAAAACTAGTGTTTTTTACGAAATCATGTAAACCTTCTAGAAGCTGTGATTTTAAAAAACGGTGGAAGTAAGCTTTTCTTATTTCCAGACGCATGCCCAACTATAGAAAGTCATTATGACGTAAAATGTGCATACTTTGTAGATTCCATTTATCAAATAAAACACATTTTCTAAAAACTCATATTTTTTAAGAAATCATGTAAACCTTCTAAAAGGTGTGATTTTAAAAAACTGTGGAAGTAAGCTTTTCTTATTTCCGGACGCCTGCGCAAACTATAGAAAGTCGTTATGACGTAGAATGCGCATACTTTGTGGATTCCATTTATGAAATAAAACACATTTTCTAAAAACTCGTGTTTTTTAAGAAATCATGTAAACCTTCTAGAAGCTGTGATTTTAAAAAACGGTGGAAGTAAGCTTTTCTTATTTCGGGACGCATGCGCAAACTATAGAAAGTCCTTATGACGTAGAATGTGCATACTTTGTTGATTCCATTAATGAAATAAAACACATTTTCTAAAAACTCGTGTTTTTTAAGAAATCATGTAAACCTTCTAGAAGCTGTGAGTTTAAAAAACGGGGGAAGTAAGCTTTTCTTATTTCCAAATGCATATGCAAACTATAGAATGTCGTTATGACGTATTATGTGCATACTTTGTAGATTCCATTTATGAAATAAAACACATTTTCTAAAAACTCGTGTTTTTTAAGAAATCATGTAAACCTTCTAGAAGCTGTGATTTTAAAAAACGGTGGAAGTAAGCTTTTCTTATTTCCGGACGCATGCGCAAACTATAGCAAGTCGTTATGACGTAGAATGTGCATACTTTGTTGATTCCATTTATGAAATAAAACACATTTTCTAAAAACTCGTGTTTTTTAAGAAATCATGTAAACCTTCTAAAAGCTGTGATTTTAAAAAACGGTGGAAGTAAGCTTTTCTTATTTCCGGACGCATGCACAAACTATAGAAAGTCGTTATGACGTAGAATGTGCATACTTTGTTGATTGTATTTATTAAATAAAATACATTTTCTAAAAACTCATGTTTTTTAAGAAATCATGTAAACCTTCTAGAAGCTGTGATTTTAAGAAACGGGGGGAGTAAGGTTTTCTTATTTCCAAACGCATGCGCAAACTATAGAAAGTCGTTATGACGTAGAATGTGCATACTTTGTTGATTCCATTTATGCAATAAAACACATTTTCTATAAAATCGTATTTTTTAAGAAATCATGTAAACCTTCTAGAAGCTGTGATTTTAAAAAACGGGGGGAGTAAGCTTTTCTTATTTCCAAATGCATGCGCAAACTATAGAAAGTCGTTATGACGTAGAATCTGCATACTTTGTAGATTTAATTTATGAAATAAAACACATTTTCTAAACACTCAAGTTTTTTACGAAATCATGTAAAAGTTCTAGAAGCTGTGATTTCAAAAAACGGTGGAAGTAAGCTTTTCTTATTTCCGGACGCATGCGCAAACTATAGAAAGTCGTTATGATGTAGAATGTGCATACTTTGTAGATTCCAAATCATGTAAACCTTCTAGAAGCTGTGATTTTAAAAAAAGGTGGAAGTAAGCTTTTCTTATTTCGAAATGGATACGCAAACTATAGAAAGTCGTTATGATGTAGAATGTGCATACTTTGTTGATTCCATTTATGAAATAAAAAACAGTTTCTAAAAACTCGTGTTTTTTAAGAAATCATGTAAACCTTCTAGAAGCTGTGATTTTAAAAAATGGGGGAAGTAAGCATTTCTTATTTCCAAACGCATGCACAAACTATAGAAAGTCGTTATGACGTAGAATGTGCATACTTTGTTGATTCCATTGATGAAATAAAACACATTTTCTAAAAACTCGTGTTTTTTAAGAAATCATGTAAACCTTTTAGAAGCTGTGATTTTAAAAAATGGGGGAAGTAAGCTTTTGTTATTTCCGGACGCATGCGCAAAATATAGAAAGTCGTTATGACGTAGAATGTGCATACTTTGTAGATTCCATTTATGAAATAATGCACATTTTCCAAAAACTCGTGTTTTTTACGAAATCATGTAAACGTTCTAGAAGCTGTGATTTTAAAAAACGGTGGAAGTAAGCTTTTCTTATTTCCGGACGAAGGCACAAACTATAGAAAGTCGTTATGACGTAGAATGTGAATACTTTGTTGATCCCATTTATGAAATAAAACACATTTTCTAAAAACTCGTGTTTTTTAAGAAATCATGTAAACCTTCTAGAAGCTGTGATTTTAAAAAACGGTGGAAGTAAGCTTTTTTTATTTCCGGACGCATGCGCAAACTATAGAAAGTTCTTATGACGTAGAATGTGCATATTTTGTTGATTCCATTTATGAAATAAAACACATTTTCTAAACACTCGTGTTTTTTAAGAAATCATGTAAACCTTCTAGAAGCTGCGATTTTAAAAAACGGGGGAAGTAAGCTTTTCTTATTTCCAAACGCATACGCAAACTATAGAAAGTCGTTATGACGTATTATGTGCATACTTTGTAGATTCCATATATGAAATAAAACACATTTTCTAAAAACTCGTGTTTTTTAAGAAATCATGTAAACCTTCTAGAAGTTGTGATTTTCAAAAATGGGGGATGTAAGCTTTTCTTATTTCCGGACGCATGCGCAAACTATAGAAAGTCGTTATGACGTAGAATGTGCATACTTTGTTGATTCCATTTATGAAATAAAACACATTTTCTAAAAACTCGTGTTTTTTAAGAAATCATGTAAACCCTCTAGAAGTTGTGATTTTAAAAAACGGGGGAAGTAAGCTTTTCTTATTTCCAAACGCATGCGCAAACTATAGAAATTCGTTATAACGTAGAATGCCCATACTTTGTTGATTCCATTTATGAAATAAAACACATTTTCTAAAAACTCGTGTTTTTTAAGAAATCATGTAAACCTTCTAGAAGCTGTGATTTTAAAAAACGGGGGAAGTAAGATTTTCTTATTTCCGGATGCATGCGCAAATTATAGAAAGTCATTATGACATAGAATGCGTGTACTTCGTAGATTCCATTTATGAAATAAAACATATTTTCTAAAAACTCGTGTTTTTTATGAAATCATGTAAACCTTCTAGAAGCTGTGATATTAAAAAACGGTGGAAGTAAGCTTTTCTTATTTCCTGACGCATGCGCAAACTATAGAAAGTCATTATGACGTAGAATGTGCAAACTTTGTTGGTTCTGTTTATGAAATAAAACACATTTTCTAAAAACTCGTGTTTTTTAAGAAATCATGTAAACCTTCTAGAAGCTTTGATTTTAAAAAACGGGGGAAGTAAGCTTTTCTTATTTCCAAACGCATGCGCAAGTATAGAAAGTCGTTATGACGTAGAATGTGCATACTTTGTAGATTCCATTTATGAAATAAAACACATTTGCTAAAAACTCGTGTTTTTTACGAAATCATGTAAACCTTCTAGAAGCTGTGATTTTAAAAAACGGTGGAAGTAAGCTTTTCTTATTTCCGGACGCATGCGTAAACTATAGAAAATCCTTATGACGTAGAATGTGCATATTTTGTTGATTCCATTTAGGAAATAAAACACATTTTCTAAAAACTCATGTTTTTTAAGAAATCATGTAAACCTTCTAGAAGCTGTGATTTTAAAAAACGGGGGAAGTAAGCTTTCTTATTTCCAAACGGATATGCAAACTATAGAAAGTCGTTATGATGTAGAATGTGCATACTTTGTAGATTCGATTTATGAAATAAAACAGATTTTCTAAAATCTCGTGTTTTTTACAAAATCATGTAAACCTTCTAGAAGCTGTGATTTTAAAAAACGCTGGTAGTAAGCTTTTCTTATTTCCGGACGCATGCGCAAACTATAGAAAGTCGTTATGACGTAGAATGTGCATACTTTGTAGATTCTATTTATGAAATAAAACACATTTTCTAAAAATTCTTGTTTTTTACGAAGTCATGTAAACCTTATAGAAGCTGTGATTTTAAAAATCGGGGGAAGTAAGCTTTTCTTATTTCGGAACGCATGCGCAAACTATAGAAAGTCGTTATGACGTAGAATTTGCATAGTTTCTATATTCCATTTATGAAATAAAACACATTTTCTAAAAACTCGTGTTTTTTACGAAATCATGTAAACCTTCTAGAAGCTGTGATTTTAAAAAACGGTGGAAGTAAGTTTTTCTTATTTCCGGATGCATGCTCAAACTATAGAAAGTCGTTATGGCGTAGAATGTGCATACTTTGTAAATTCGATTTATGAAATAAAACACATTTTCTAAAAACTCGTGTTTTTTACGAAATCATGTAAACCTTCTAGAAGCTGTGACTTTAAAAGATGGTGGAAGTAAGCTTTTCTTATTTCCGGACGCATGCGCAAACTATAGAAAGTCGTTATGAGGTAGAATGTGCATACTTTGTAGATTCAATTTATGAAATAAAACACATTTTCTAAAAACTCGTGTTTTTTACGAAATGATGTAAACCTTCTAGAAGCTGTGATTTTAAAAAACGGTGGAAGTAAGCTTTTCTTATTTTCGGACACATGCGCAAACTATAGAAAGTCGTTATGACGTAGAATGTGCATACTTTGTAGATTCCATTTATGAAATAAAACACATTTTCTAAAAACTCATGTTTTTTACGAAATCATGTAAACCTTCTAGAAGTTGTGATTTTAAAAAACGGTGGAAGTAAGCTTTTCTTATTTCTGGACGCATGCGCTAACTATAGAAAGTCGTTATGACGTAGAATGTGCATACTTGTTTGATTCCATCTATGAAATAAAACACATTTTCTAAAAACTCGTGTTTTTTACGAAATCATGTAAACCTTCTAGATGCTGTGAATTTATAAAACGGTGGAAGTAAGCTTTTCTTATTTCTGGACGCATGCGCAAACTATAGAAAGTAATTATGACGTAGAATATGCATACTTTGTTGATTCCATTTATGAAATAAAACACAGTTTCTAAAAACTCGTGTTTTTTAAGAAATCATTTAAACCTTCTAGAAGCTGTGATTTTAAAAAAGGGGGAAAGTAAGCATTTCTTATTTCCAAACGCATGCGTAAACTATAGAAAGTCGTTATGACATAGAATGTGCATACTTTGTTGATACCATTTATGAAATAAAACACATTTTCTAAAAACTCGTGTTTTTTAAGAAATCATGTAAACCTTCTAGAAGCTGTGATTTTAAAAAATGGGGGAAGTAAGCTTTTCTTATTTCCGGACGCATGCGCAAACTATAGAAAGTCGTTATGACGTAGAATGTGCATACTTTGTAGATTCCATTTATGAAATAATGCACATTTTCTAAAAACTCGTGTTTTTTACGAAATAATGTAAACCTTCTAGAAGCTGTGATTTTAAAAAACGGTGGAAGTAAGCTTTTCTTATTTCCGGACGAAGGCACAAACTATAGAAAGTCGTTATGACGTAGAATGTGCATACTTTGTAGATTCCATTTATGAAATAAAACACATTTTCTAAAAACTCGTGTTTTTTACGAAATCATGTAAACCTTCTAGAAGCTGTGATTTTAAAAAACGGTGGAAGTAAGCTTTTTTTATTTCCGGACGCATGCCCAACTTTAGAAATTCGTTATGACGTAAAATGTGCATACTTTGTAGATTCCATTTATGAAATAAAACACATTTTCTAAAAACTCATATTTTTTAAGAAATCATGTAAACCTTCTAAAATGTGTGATTTTAAAAAACGGTGGAAGTAAGCTTTTCTTATTTCCGGACGCATGCGCAAACTATAGCAAGTCGTTATGATGTAGAATGTGCATACTTTGTTGATTCCATTTATTAAATAAAACATATTTTCTAAAAACTCGTGTTTTTTAAGAAATCATGTAAACATTCTAGAAGCTGTGATTTTAAAAAACGGTGGAAGTAAGCTTTTCTTATTTCCGGACGAATGCGCAAACTATAGAAAGTCTTTATGACGTAGAATGTGCATACTTTGTTGATTCCATTTATGAAATAAAACACATTTTCTAAAAACTCGTGTTTTTTACGAAATCATGTAAACCTTCTAGAAGCTGTGATTTTAAAAAACGGGGGAAGTAAGCTTTTCTTATTTCCAGACGCATGCGCAAACTATAGAAATTCGTTATGACGTAGAATGTGCATACTTTATTGATTCCATTTATGAAATAAAACACATTTTCTAAAAACTTGTGTTTTTTAAGAAATCATCTAAACCTTCTAGAAGCTGTGATTTTAAAAAACCGCGGAAGTAAGCTTTTCTTGTTTCTGGACGCATGCGCAAACTATAGAAAGTCGTTATGACGTAGAATGTGCATACTTTGTAGACTCCATTTATGAAATAAAACACATTTTCTAAAAATTCTTGTTTTTTACGAAATCATGTAAACCTTATAGAAGCTGTGATTTTAAAAATCGGGGGAAGTAAGCTTTTCTTATTTCCGAACGCATGCACAAACTATAGAAAGTCGTTATGACGTAGAATTTGCATAGTTTCTATATTCCATTTATGAAATAAAACACATTTTCTAAAAACTCGTGTTTTTTACGAAATTATGTAAACCTTCTTGAAGCTGTGATTTTAAAAAACGGTGGGAGTAAGTTTTTCTTATTTCCGGATGCATGCGCAAATTATAGAAAGTCGTTATGGCGTAGAATGTGCATACTTTGTAGATTCGATTTATGAAATAAAACACATTTTCTAAAAGCTCGTGTTTTTTACGAAATCATGTAAACCTTCTAGAAGCTGTGAGTTTAAAAGATGGTGGAAGTAAGCTTTTCTTATTTCCGGACGCATGCGCAAACTATAGAAAGTCGTTATGAGGTAGAATGTGCATACTTTGTAGATTCCATTTATGAAATAAAACACATTTTCTAAAAACTCGTGTTTTTTACGAAATGATGTAAACCTTCTAGAAGCTATGATTTTAAAAAACGGTGGAAGTAAGCTTTTCTTGTTTTCGGACACATGCGCAAACTATAGAAAGTCGTTATGACGTAGAATGTGCATACTTTGTAGATTCCATTTATGAAATAAAACACATTTTCTAAAAACTCATGTTTTTTACGAAATCATGTAAACCTTCTAGAAGTTGTGATTTTAAAAAACGATGGAAGTAAGCTTTTCTTATTTCTGGACGCATGCGCTAACTATAGAAAGTCGTTATGACGTAGAATGTGCATACTTGTTTGATTCCATCTATGAAATAAAACACATTTTCTAAAAACTCGTGTTTTTTACGAAATCATGTAAACCTTCTAGATGCTGTGATTTTAAAAAACGGTGGAAGTAAGCTTTTCTTATTTCTGGACGCATGCGCAAACTATAGAAAGTCATTATGACGTAGAATTTGCATACTTTGTTGATTCCATTTATGAAATAAAACATAGTTTCTAAAAACTCGTGTTTTGTAAGAAATCATTTAAACCTTCTAGAAGCTGTGATTTTAAAAAATGGGGGAAGTAAGCATTTCTTATTTCCAAACGCATGCGCAAACTATAGAAAGTCGTTATGACGTAGAATGTGCATACTTTGTTGATTCCATTTATGAAATAAAACACATTTTCTAAAAACTCGTGTTTTTTACGAAATGATGTAAACCTTCTAGAAGCTATGATTTTAAAAAACGGTGGAAGTAAGCTTTTCTTGTTTTCGGACACATGCGCAAACTATAGAAAGTCGTTATGACGTAGAATGTGCATACTTTGTAGATTCCATTTATGAAATAAAACACATTTTCTAAAAACTCATGTTTTTTACGAAATCATGTAAACCTTCTAGAAGTTGTGATTTTAAAAAACGATGGAAGTAAGCTTTTCTTATTTCTGGACGCATGCGCTAACTATAGAAAGTCGTTATGACGTAGAATGTGCATACTTGTTTGATTCCATCTATGAAATAAAACACATTTTCTAAAAACTCGTGTTTTTTACGAAATCATGTAAACCTTCTAGATGCTGTGATTTTAAAAAACGGTGGAAGTAAGCTTTTCTTATTTCTGGACGCATGCGCAAACTATAGAAAGTCGTTATGACGTAGAATATGCATACTTTGTTGATTCCATTTATGAAATAAAACACATTTTCTAAAAACTCGTGTTTTTTACGAAATCATGTAAACCTTCTAGAAGCTGTGATTGTAAAAAACGGCGGAAGTAAGCTTTTCTTATTTCCGGACGAATGCGCAAACTATAGAAAGTCGTTATGACGTAGAATGTGCATACTTTGTTGATTCCATTTATGAAATAAAACACATTTTCTAAAAATTCGTGTTTTTTACGAAATCATGTAAACCTTCTAGAAACTGTGATTTTAAAAAATGGGGGAAGTAAGCTTTTCTTATTTCCAAATGCATGCGCAAACTATAGAAAGTCGTTATGATGTAGAATGTGCATACTTTGTCGATTCCATTTATGAAATAAAACACATTTTCTAAAAACTCGTCTTTCTTAAGAAATCATGTAAACCTTGTAGAAGCTGTGATTTTAAAAAACCGGGGAAGTAAGCTTTTCTTATTTCTGGATGCATGCACAAACTATAGAAATTCGTTATGACGTAGAATGTGCATACTTTGTTGATTCCATTTATGAAATAAAACACATTTTCTAAAAACTCGTGTTTTTTACGAAATCATGTAAACCTTCTAGAAGCTATGATTTTAAAAAATGGGGGAAGTAAGCTTTTCTTATTTCCAAATGCATGCGCAAACTATAGAAAGTCGTTATGATGTAGAATGTGCATACTTTGTCGATTCCATTTATGAAATAAAACACATTTTCTAAAAACTCGTCTTTCTTAAGAAATCATGTAAACCTTGTAGAAGCTGTGATTTTAAAAAACCGGGGAAGTAAGCTTTTCTTATTTCTGGATGCATGCACAAACTATAGAAATTCGTTATGACGTAGAATGTGCATACTTTGTTGATTCCATTTATGAAATAAAACACATTTTCTAAAAACTCGTGTTTTTTACGAAATCATGTAAACCTTCTAGAAGCTATGATTTTAAAAAATGGGGGAAGTAAGCTTTTCTTATTTCCAGACGCATGCGCAAACTATAGAAATTCGTTATGACGTAGAATGTGCATACTTTGTTGATTCCATTTATGAAATAAAACACATTTTCTAAAAACTCGTGTTTTTTACGAAATCATGTAAACCTTCTAGAAGCTATGATTTTAAAAAACCACGGAAGTAAGCTTTTCTTATTTCCAGACGCATGTGCAAACTATAGAAAGTCGTTATGACGTAGAATGTGCATACTTTGTAGACTCCATTTATGAAATAAAACACATTTTCTAAAAATTCTTGTTTTTTACGAAATCATGTAAACCTTATAGAAGCTGTGATTTTAAAAATCGGGGGAAGTAAGCTTTTCTTATTTCCGAACGCATGCACAAACTATAGAAAGTCGTTATGACGTAGAATTTGCATAGTTTCTATATTCCATTTATGAAATAAAACACATTTTCTAAAAACTCGTGTTTTTTACGAAATTATGTAAACCTTCTTGAAGCTGTGATTTTAAAAAACGGTGGGAGTAAGTTTTTCTTATTTCCGGATGCATGCGCAAATTATAGAAAGTCGTTATGGCGTAGAATGTGCATACTTTGTAGATTCGATTTATGAAATAAAACACATTTTCTAAAAGCTCGTGTTTTTTACGAAATCATGTAAACCTTCTAGAAGCTGTGAGTTTAAAAGATGGTGGAAGTAAGCTTTTCTTATTTCCGGACGCATGCGCAAACTATAGAAAGTCGTTATGAGGTAGAATGTGCATACTTTGTAGATTCCATTTATGAAATAAAACACATTTTCTAAAAACTCGTGTTTTTTACGAAATGATGTAAACCTTCTAGAAGCTATGATTTTAAAAAACGGTGGAAGTAAGCTTTTCTTGTTTTCGGACACATGCGCAAACTATAGAAAGTCGTTATGACGTAGAATGTGCATACTTTGTAGATTCCATTTATGAAATAAAACACATTTTCTAAAAACTCATGTTTTTTACGAAATCATGTAAACCTTCTAGAAGTTGTGATTTTAAAAAACGATGGAAGTAAGCTTTTCTTATTTCTGGACGCATGCGCTAACTATAGAAAGTCGTTATGACGTAGAATGTGCATACTTGTTTGATTCCATCTATGAAATAAAACACATTTTCTAAAAACTCGTGTTTTTTACGAAATCATGTAAACCTTCTAGATGCTGTGATTTTAAAAAACGGTGGAAGTAAGCTTTTCTTATTTCTGGACGCATGCGCAAACTATAGAAAGTCATTATGACGTAGAATTTGCATACTTTGTTGATTCCATTTATGAAATAAAACATAGTTTCTAAAAACTCGTGTTTTGTAAGAAATCATTTAAACCTTCTAGAAGCTGTGATTTTAAAAAATGGGGGAAGTAAGCATTTCTTATTTCCAAACGCATGCGCAAACTATAGAAAGTCGTTATGACGTAGAATGTGCATACTTTGTTGATTCCATTTATGAAATAAAACAGATTTTCTAAAAACTCATGTTTTTTAAGAAATCATGTAAACCTTCTAGAAGCTGTGATTTTAAAAAATCGGGGAAGTAAGCTTTTCTTATTTCCGGACGCATGCGCAAACTATAGAAAGTCGTTAGGACGTAGAATGTGCATACTTTGTAGATTCCATTTATGAAATAATGCACATTTTCTAAAAACTCGTGTTTTTTACGAAATAATGTAAACCTTCAAAAAGCTGTGATTTTAAAAAATGGTGGAAGTAAGCTTTTTTTATTTCCGGACGCATGCCCCACTTTAGAAAGTCGTTATGACGTAAAATGTGCATACTTTGTAGATTCCATTTATGAAATAAAACACATTTTCTAAAAACTCATATTTTTTAAGAAATCATGTAAACCTTCTAAAATGTGTGATTTTAAAAAACGGTGGAAGTAAGCTTTTCTTATTTCCGGACGCATGCGCAAACTATAGCAAGTCGTTATGACGTAGAATGTGCATACTTTGTTGATTCCATTTATTAAATAAAACATATTTTCTAAAAACTCGTGTTTTTTAAGAAATCATGTAAACATTCTAGAAGCTGTGATATTAAAAAACGGTGGAAGTAAGCTTTTCTTATTTCCGGACGAATGCGCAAACTATAGAAAGTCTTTATGACGTAGAATGTGCATACTTTGTTGATTCCATTTATGAAATAAAACAGATTTTCTAAAAACTCGTGTTTTTTACGAAATCATGTAAACCTTCTAGAAGCTGTGATTTTAAAAAACGGGGGAAGTAAGCTTTTCTTATTTCCAGACGCATGCGCAAACTATAGAAATTCGTTATGACGTAGAATGTGCATACTTTGTTGATTCCATTTATGAAATAAAACATAGTTTCTAAAAACTCGTGTTTTGTAAGAAATCATTTAAACCTTCTAGAAGCTGTGATTTTAAAAAATGGGGGAAGTAAGCATTTCTTATTTCCAAACGCATGCGCAAACTATAGAAAGTCGTTATGACGTAGAATGTGCATACTTTGTTGATTCCATTTATGAAATAAAACACATTTTCTAAAAACTCATGTTTTTTAAGAAATCATGTAAACCTTCTAGAAGCTGTGATTTTAAAAAATGGGGGAAGTAAGCTTTTCTTATTTCCGGACGCATGCGCAAACTATAGAAAGTCGTTAGGACGTAGAATGTGCATACTTTGTAGATTCCATTTATGAAATAATGCACATTTTCTAAAAACTCGTGTTTTTTACGAAATAATGTAAACCTTCTAAAAGCTGTGATTTTAAAAAACGGTGGAAGTAAGCTTTTTTTATTTCCGGACGCATGCCCCACTTTAGAAAGTCGTTATGACGTAAAATGTGCATACTTTGTAGATTCCATTTATGAAATAAAACACATTTTCTAAAAACTCATATTTTTTAAGAAATCATGTAAACCTTCTAAAATGTGTGATTTTAAAAAACGGTGGAAGTAAGCTTTTCTTATTTCCGGACGCATGCGCAAACTATAGCAAGTCATTATGACGTAGAATGTGCATACTTTGTTGATTCCATTTATTAAATAAAACATATTTTCTAAAAACTCGTGTTTTTTAAGAAATCATGTAAACATTCTAGAAGCTGTGATTTTAAAAAACGGTGGAAGTAAGCTTTTCTTATTTCCGGACGAATGCGCAAACTATAGAAAGTCTTTATGACGTAGAATGTGCATACTTTGTTGATTCCATTTATGAAATAAAACAGATTTTCTAAAAACTCGTGTTTTTTACGAAATCATGTAAACCTTCTAGAAGCTGTGATTTTAAAAAACGGGGGAAGTAAGCTTTTCTTATTTCCAGACGCATGCGCAAACTATAGAAATTCGTTATGACGTAGAATGTGCATACTTTGTTGATTCCATTTATGAAATAAAACACATTTTCTAAAAACTCGTGTTTTTTACGAAATCATGTAAACCTTCTAGAAGCTGTGATTTTAAAAAACGGGGGAAGTAAGCTTTTCTTATTTCCAGATGCATGCGCAAACTATAGAAAGTCGTTATGACGTAGAATGTGCATACTTTGTTGATTCCATTTATGAAATAAAACACATTTTCTAAAAACTCGTGTTTTTTAAGAAATCATGTAAACCTTCTAGAAGCTGTGATTTTAAAAAACCGGGGAAGTAAGCTTTTCTTTTTTCCGGACGCATGCGCAAACTATAGAAAGTTGTTATGATGTAGAATGTGCATACTTTGTAGATTCCATTTATGAAATAAAACACATTTTCTAAAAACTCGTGTTTTTTACGAAATCATGTAAACCTTCTGGAAGATGTGATTTTAAAAAATGGGGGAAGTAAGCGTTTCTTATTTCCGGACGCATGCACAAACTATAGAAAGTCGTTATGGCGTAGAATGTGTATACTTTGTAGATTCCATTTATGAAATAAAACACATTTTCTAAAAACTCGTGTTTTTTACGAAATCATGTAAACCTTCTAAAAGCTGTGATTTTAAAAAACGGTGGAAGTAAGCTTTTCTTATCTCCGGACGAATGCGCAAACTATAGAAATTCGTTATGATGTTGAATGTGCATACTTTGTTGATTCCATTTATGAAATAAAACACATTTTCTAAAAACTTGTGTTTTTTAAGAAATCATGTAAACCTTCTAGAAGCTGTGATTTTAAAAAACGGTGGAAGTAAGCTTTTCTTATTTCAGGTAGCATGCGCAAACTATAGAAAGTCGTTATGACGTAGAATATGCATACTTTGTTGATTCCATTTATGAAATAAAACACATTTTCTGAAAACTCGTGTTTTTTACGAAATCATGTAAACCTTCTAGAAGCTGTGATTGTAAAAAACGGCGGAAGTAAGCTTTTCTTATTTCCGGACGAATGCGCAAACTATAGAAAGTCGTTATGACGTAGAATGTGCATACTTTGTTGATTCCATTTATGAAATAAAACACATTTTCTAAAAACTGGTGTTTTTTACGAAATCATGTAAACCTTCTAGAAACTGTGATTTTAAAAAACGGGGGAAGTAAGCTTTTCTTATTTCCAAATGCATGCGCAAACTATAGAAAGTCGTTATGATGTAGAATGTGCATACTTTGTTGATTCCATTTATGAAATAAAACACATTTTCTAAAAACTCGTCTTTCTTAAGAAATCATGTAAACCTTGTAGAAGCTGTGATTTTAAAAAACCGGGGAAGTAAGCTTTCTTATTTCTAGATGCATGCACAAACTATAGAAATTCGTTATAACGTAGAATGTGCATACTTTGTTGATTCCATTTATGAAATAAAACACATTTTCTAAAAACTCGTGTTTTTTACGAAATCATGTAAACCTTCTAGAAGCTATGATTTTAAAAAACGGGGTAGTAAGCTTTTCTTATTTCAAGACGCATGCGCAAACTATAGAAAGTCGTTATGACGTAGAATGTGCATACTTTGTAGATTCTATTTATGAAATAAAACACATTTTCTAAAAACTCATGTTTTTTAAGAAATCGTGTAAACCTTCTAGAAGCTGTGATTTTAAAAAACGGGGGAAGTAAGCTTTTCATTTTTCCAAACGCATGCGCAAACTATAGAAATTCATTATGACGTAGAATGTGCATAGTTTGTTGATTCCATTTATGAAATAAAACACATTTTCTAAAAACTCGTGTTTTTTAAGAAATCATGTAAACCTTCTAGAAGCTGTGATTTTAAAAAACCGGGGAAGTAAGGTTTTCTTATTTCCGGACGCATGCGCAAACTATATAAAGTCTTTATGATGTAGAATGTGCATACTTTGTAGATTCCATTTATGAAATAAAACACATTTTCTAAAAACTCGTGTTTTTTACGAAATCATGTAAACCTTCTAGAAGCTGTGATTTTAAAAAACGGTGGAAGTAAGCTTTTCTTATTTCAGGACGCATGCGCAAACTACAGAAAGTCGTTAGGATGTAGAATATGCATACTTTGTTGATTCCATTTATGAAATAAAACATATTTTCTAAAAACTCGTGTTTTTTAAGAAATCATGTAAACCTTCTAGAAGCTGTGATTTTAAAAAACAGGAGAAGTAAGCTTTTCTTATTTGCAAACGCCTGCGCAAACTATAGAAAGTCGTAATGACATACAATGTGCATAGTTTGTTGATTCCATTTCTGAAATAAAACAAATTTTCTAAAAACTCGTGTTTTTTAAGAAATCATGTAAACCTTCTAGAAGCTGTGATTTTAAAAAACGGGGGAAGTAAGCTTTTCTTATTTCCAAACGCATGCGCAAACTATAGAAATTCGTTATGAAGTAGAATGTGCATACTTTCTAGATTCCATTTATAAAATAAAACACATTTTCTAAAAACTCGTGTTTTTTAAGAAATCATGTAAACCTTCTAGAAGCTGTGATTTTAAAAAACTGGGGAAGTAAGCTTTTCTTATTTCCGGATGCATCCGCAAACTATAGAAAGTCATTATGACATAGAATGTGCATACTTTTTTGATTCCATTTATGAAATAAAACACATTTTCTAAAAACTCGTGTTTTTTACGAAATCATGTAAAGCTTCTAGAAGCTGTGATTTTAAAAAACGGGGGAAGTAAGCTTTTCTTATTTCCACACGCATGCGCAAACTATAGAAAGTCGTTATGACGTAGCATGTGCATACTTTGTTGATTCCATTTATGAAATAAAACACATTTTCTAAAAACTCGTGTTTTTTAAGAAATCATGTAAACCTTCTAGAAGCTGTGATTTTAAAAAACCGGGGAAGTAAGCTTTTCTTATTTCCGGACGCATGCGCAAACTATAGAAAGTCGTTATGACGTAGAGTGTGCATACTTTGTAGATTCCATTTACGAAATAAAACACATTTTCTAAAAACTCATGTTCTTTACGAAATCATGTAAACCTTCTAGAAGCCGTGATTTTAAAAAACAATGGAAGTAAGCTTTTCTTATTTCCGGACGAATGCACAAACTATACAAAGTTGTTATGACGTAGAATGTGCATACTTTGTAGATTCCATTTAGCAAATAAAACACATTTTTTAAAAACTCGTGTTTTTTACGAAATCATGTAAACCTTCTAGAAGCTGTGATTTTAAAAAACGATGGAAGTAAGTTTTTCTTATTTCCGGACGAATGCGCAAACTATTGAAAGACGTTATGACGTAGAATGTGCATACTTTGTTGATTCCATTTATGAAATAAAACACATTTTCTAAAAACTTGTCTTTTTTAAGAAATCATGTAAACCTTCTAGAAGCTGTGATTTTAAAAAACGGTGGAAGTAAGCTTTTATTATTTCCAAACGCATGCGCAAACTATAGAAATTCGTTATGACGTAGAATGTGCATACTTTGATGATTCCATTTATGAAATAAAACACATTTTCTAAAAACTCGTGTTTTTTAAGAAATCATGTAACCCTTCTAGAAGCTGTGATTTTAAAAAATGGGGGAAGTAAGCTTTTCTTATTTCCAAATGCATGTGCAAACTATAGAAAGTCGTTATGACGTAGAATGTGCAGACCTTGTTGATTCCATTTATGAAATAAAACACATCTTCTAAAAACTTGTGTTTTTTAAGA
Organism: Larix kaempferi; assembly: GCA_027924585.1. Classification (NCBI taxonomy): domain Eukaryota; kingdom Viridiplantae; phylum Streptophyta; class Pinopsida; order Pinales; family Pinaceae; genus Larix; species Larix kaempferi. Next base: position 42,486,092 of record BSBM01000217.1, read on the forward strand.
AATCATGTAAACCTTCTAGAAGCTGTGATTTTAAAAAACGGTGGAAGTAAGCTTTTCTTATTTCCAGACGCATGCGCAAACTATAGAAAGTCGTTATGACGTAGAATGTGCATACTTTGTGGATTCCATTTTTGAAATAAAACACATTTTGTAAAAACTCGTGTTTTTTAAGAAACCATGTAAACCTTCTAGAAGCTGTGATTTTAAAAAATGGGGGAAGTAAGCTTTTCTTATTTTCAAACGCATGCGCAAACTATAGAAAGTCGTTATGACATAGAATGTGCATACTTTGTTGATTCCATTTATGAAATAAAACACATTTTCTAAAAGATCGTGTTTTTTAAGAAATCATGTAAACCTTCTAGAAGCTGTGATTTGAAAACACGGGGGAAGTAAGCTTTTCTTATTTCCAAACACATGCGCAAACTATAGAAAGTCGTTATGACGTAGAATGTGCATACTTTGTTGATTCCATTTATGAAATAAAACACATTTTCTAAAAACTCGTGTTTTTTAAGAAATCATGTAAACCTTCCAGAAGATGTGATTTTAAAAAATGGGGCAAGTAAGCTTTTCTTATTTCCAAACGCATGCGCAAACAATAGAAAGTCGATATGATGTAGAATGTGCATACTTTGTTGATTCCATTTACTAAATAAAGCACATTTTTTAAAAACTCGTGTTTTTTACGAAATTATGTAAACCTTCTAGAAGCTGTGATTTTAAAAAACGGTGGAAGTAAGCTTTTCTTATTTCCGGGCGAATGCGCAAACTATAGAAAGTCGTTATGACGTAGAATGTGCATACTTTGTTGATTCCATTTATGAAATAAAACACATTTTCTAAAAACTCGTGTTTTTTAAGAAATCATGTAAACCTTCTAGAAGCTGTGATTTTAAAAAACGGGGGAAGTAAGCTTTTCTTATTTCCGGACGGATGCGCAAACTATAGAAAGTCGTTATGATGTAGAATGTGCATACTTTGTAGATTCCATTTAAGAAATAAAACACATTTTCTAAAAACTCGTGTTTTTTACGAAATCATGTAAACCTTGTAGAAGCTGTGATTTTAAAAAATGATGGAAGTAAGCTTTTCTTATTTCCGCACGCATGCACAAACTATAGAAAGTTGTTATGACGTAGAATGTGCATACTTTGTTGATTCCATTTATGAAATAAAACACATTTTCTAAAAACTCGTGTTTTTAAAGAAATCATGTAAACCTTCTAGAAGCTGTTATTTTAAAAAACGGTGGAAGTAAGCTTTTCTTATTTCCGGACGCATGCACAAACTATAGAAAGTCGTTATGACGTGGAATATGCATACTTTGTTGATTCCATTTATGAAATAAAACACATTTTGTGAAAACTCATGTTTTTTAAGAAATCATGTAAACCTTCTAGAAGCTGTGATTTTAAAAAATGGGGGAAGTAAGCTTTTCTTATTTCCAAATGCATGCGAAAACTATAGAAGGTCATTATGACGTAGAATGTGCATACTTTGTAGATTCCATTTATCAAATAAAACACATTTTCTAAAAACTCGTGTTTTTTACGTAATCATGTAAACCTTCTAGAAGCTATGATTTTAAAAAACGATGGAAGTAAGATTTTCTTATTTCCGCACGCATGCGGAAACTATAGAAACTCGTTATGACGTAGAATGTGCATACTTTGTAGATTCCATTTATGAAATAAAACACATTTTCTAAAAACTCGCGTTTTTTACGATATCATGTAAACCTTCTAGAAGCTGTGACTTTAAAAGACGGTGGAAGTAAGCTTTCCTTATTTCCGGACTCATGCGCAAACTATAGAAAGTCGTTATGAGGTAGAATGTGCATAATTTGTATATTCCATTTATGAAATAAAACACATTTTCTAAAAACTCGTGTTTTTTACGACATGATGTAAACCTTCTAGAAGCTGTGATTTTAAAAAACAGTGGAAGTAAGCTTTTCTTATTTTCGGACACATGCGCAAACTATAGAAAGTTGTTATGACGTACAATGTGCATACTTTGTAGATTGCATTTATGAAATAAAACACATTTTCTAAAAACTCGTGTTTTTTACGAAATCATATAAACCTTCTAGAAGCTGTGATTTTAAAAAACGGTGGAAGTAAGCTTTTCTTATTTCTGGACGCATGCGCAAACTATGGAAAGTCGTTATGACGTAGAATGTGCATACTTTGTTGATTCCATTTATGAAATAAAACACATTTTCTAAAAACTCGTGTTTTTTAAGAAATCATGTAAACCTTCTAGAAGCTGTGATTTTAAAAAACGGGGGAAGTAAGCTTTTCTTATTTCCGAACGCATGCGCAAACTATAGAAAGTCTTTATGGCGTAGAATGTGCATACTTTGTAGATTCCATTTATGAAATAAAACACATTTTCTAAAAACTCGCGTTTTTTACGATATCATGTAAACCTTCTAGAAGCTGTGACTTTAAAAGACGGTGGAAGTAAGCTTTCCTTATTTCCGGACTCATGCGCAAACTATAGAAAGTCGTTATGAGGTAGAATGTGCATAATTTGTATATTCCATTTATGAAATAAAACACATTTTCTAAAAACTCGTGTTTTTTACGACATGATGTAAACCTTCTAGAAGCTGTGATTTTAAAAAACAGTGGAAGTAAGCTTTTCTTATTTTCGGACAAATGCGCAAACTATAGAAAGTTGTTATGACGTACAATGTGCATACTTTGTAGATTGCATTTATGAAATAAAACACATTTTCTAAAAACTCGTGTTTTTTACGAAATCATGTAAACCTTCTAGAAGCTGTGATTTTAAAAAACGGTGGAAGTAAGCTTTTCTTATTTCTGGACGCATGCGCAAACTATGGAAAGTCGTTATGACGTAGAATGTGCATACTTTGTTGATTCCATTTATGAAATAAAACACATTTTCTAAAAACTCGTGTTTTTGACGAAATCATGTAAACCTTCTAGAAGTTGCGATTTTAAAAAACGGTGGAAGTAAGCTTTTCTTATTTCCGGACGCATGCCCAACTATAGAAAGTCGTTATGACGTAAAATGTGCATACTTTGTAGATTCCATTTATGAAATAAAACACATTTTCTAAAAACTCATATTTTTTAAGAAATCATGCAAACCTTCTAAAAGGTGTGATTTTAAAAAACGGTGGAAGTAAGCTTTTCTTATTTCCGGGCGCATGCGCAAACTATAGAAAGTCGTTATGATCGTAGAATGTGCTTACTTTGTTGATTCCATTTATGAAATAAAACACATTTTCTAAAAACTCGTGTTTTTTAAGAAATCATGTAAACCTTCTAGAAGCTGTGATTTTAAAAAAGGGGGGAAGTAAGCTTTTCTTATTTCCAAATGCATGCGCAAACTATAGAAATTCGTTATGATGTAGAATGTGCATACTTTGTTGATTCCATTTATGAAATAAAACACATTTTCTAAAAACTCATGTTTTTTAACAAATCATATAAACCTTCTAGAAGCTGTGATTTTAAAAAACGGGGGAAGTAAGCTTTTCTTTTTTCCCGACGCATGCGCAAACTATAGAAAGTCGTTATGACGTAGAATGTTCATACTTTGTAGATTCCATTTATGAAATAAAACACATTTTCTAAAAACTCAAGTTTTTTACCAAATCATGTAAACCTTCTAGAAGCTGTGATTTAAAAAAACGGTGGAAGTAAGCTCTTCTTATTTCCAGACGCATGCGCAAACTATAGAAAGTCGTTATGACGTAGAATGTGCATACTTTGTAGATTCCATTTATGAAATAAAACACATTTTCTAAAAACTCAAGTTTTTTACGAAATCATGTAAACCTTCTAGAAGCTGTGATTTCAAAAAACGGTGGAAGTAAGCTTTTCTTATTTCCGGACGCATGCGCAAACTATAGAAAGTCGTTATGATGTAGAATGTGCATACTTTGTAGATTCCATTTATGAAATAAAACACATTTTCTAAAAACTCGTGTTTTTTACGAAATCATGTAAACCTTCTAGAAGCTGTGATTTTAAAAAACGGTCGAAGTAAGCTTTTCTTATTTCCGGATGCATGCGCAAACTATAGAAACTCATTATGACGTAGAATGTGCATACTTTGTAGATTCTATTTATGAAATAAAACACATTTTCTAAAAATTCTTGTTTTTTAAGAAATCATGTAAACCTTCTAGAAGCTGTGATTTTAAAAAACGGGGGAAGTAAGCTTTTCTTATTTCCAAACGCATACGCAAACTATAGAAAGTCGTTATGACGTATTATGTGCATACTTTGTTGATTCCATTTATGAAATAAAACACATTTTCTAAAAACTCGTGTTTTTTAAGAAATCATGTAAACCTTCTAGAAGTTGTGATTTCAAAAAACGGTGGAAGTAAGCTTTTCTTATTTCCGGATGCATGCGCAAACTATAGAAACTCATTATGACGTAGAATGTGCATACTTTGTAGATTCTATTTATGAAATAAAACACATTTTCTAAAAATTCTTGTTTTTTAAGAAATCATGTAAACCTTCTAGAAGCTGTGATTTTAAAAAACGGTGGAAGTAAGCTTTTCTTATTTCCGGACGCATGCGCAAAATATAGCAAGTCGTTATGACATAGAATGTGCATACTTTGTTGATTCCATTTATGAAATAAAACACATTTTCTAAAAACTCGTGTTTTTTAAGAAATCATGTAAACCTTCTAAAAGCTGTGATTTTAAAAAACGGTGGAAGTAAGCTTTTCTTATTTCCGGACGCATGCGCAAACTATAGAAAGTCGTTATGACGTAGAATGTGCATACTTTGTTGATTGTATTTATGAAATAAAATACATTTTCTAAAAACTCGTGTTTTTTAAGAAATCATGTAAACCTTCTAGAAGCTGTGATTTTAAGAAACGGGGGGAGTAAGCTTTTCTTATTTCCAAACGCATGCGCAAACTATAGAAAGTCGTTATGACATAGAATGTGCATACTTTGTTGATTCCATTTATGCAATAAAACACATTTTCTAAAAAATCGTGTTTTTTAAGAAATCATGTAAACCTTCTAGAAGCTGTGATTTTAAAAAACGGGGGGAGTAAGCTTTTCTTATTTCCAAATGCATTCACAAACTATAGAAAGTTGTTATGACGTAGAATGTGCATACTTTGTAGATTTCATTTATGAAATAAAACACATTTTCTAAACACTCAAGTTTTTTACGAAATCATGTAAACCTTCTAGAAGCTGTGATTTCAAAAAACGGTGGAAGTAAGCTTTTCTTATTTCCGGACGCATGCGCAAACTATAGAAAGTCGTTATGATGTAGAATGTGCATACTTTGTAGATTCCAAATCATGTAAACCTTCTAGAAGGTGTGATTTTAAAAAACGGTGGAAGTAAGCTTTTCTTATTTCGAAATGGATACGCAAACTATAGAAAGTCGTTATGATGTAGAATGTGCATACTTTGTTGATTCCATTTATGAAATAAAAAACAGTTTCTAAAAACTCGTGTTTTTTAAGAAATCATGTAAACCTTCTAGAAGCTGTGATTTTAAAAAATGTGGAAAGTAAGCATTTCTTATTTCCAAACGCATGCACAAACTATAGAAATTCGTTATGAAGTAGAATGTGCATACTTTGTTGATTCCATTGATGAAATAAAACACATTTTCTAAAAACTCGTGTTCTTTAAGAAATCATGTAAACCTTCTAGAAGCTGTGATTTTAAAAAATGGGGGATGTAAGCTTTTGTTATTTCCGGACGCATGCGCAAACTATAGAAAGTCGTTATGACGTAGAATGTGCATACTTTGTAGATTCCATTTATGATATAATGCACATTTTCTAAAAACTCGTGTTTTTTACGAAATCATATAAACCTTCTAGAAGCTGTGATTTTAAAAAACGGTGGAAGTAAGCTTTTTTTATTTCCGGACGCATGCGCAAACTATAGAAAGTCCTTATGATGTAGAATGTGCATACTTTGTTGATTCCATTTATGAAATAAAACACATTTTCTAAACACTCATGTTTTTTAAGAAATTATGTAAACCTTCTAGAAGCTGTGATTTTAAAAAACGGGGGAAGTAAGCTTTTCTTATTTCCAAACGCTTACGCAAACTATAGAAAGTCGTTATGACGTATTATGTGCATACTTTGTAGATTCCATTTATGAAATAAAACACATTTTCCAAAAACTCATGTTTTTTAAGAAATCATGTAAACCTTCTAGAAGTTGTGATTTTAAAAAATGGGGGATGTAAGCTTTTCTTATTTCCGAACGCATGCGCAAACTATAGAAAGTCGTTATGACGTAGAATGTGCATACTTTGTTGATTCCATTTATGAAATAAAACACATTTTCTAAAAACTCGTGTTTTTTAAGAAATCATGTAAACCTTCTAGAAGCTGTGATTTTAAAAAAGGGCGGAAGTAAGCTTTTCTTATTTCCAAATGCATGCGCAAACTATAGAAATTCGTTATGACGTAGAATGTGCATACTTTGTTGATTCCATTTATGAAATAAAACACATTTTCCTAAAACTCATGTTTTTTAACAAATCATATAAACCTTCTAGAAGCTGTGATTTTAAAAAACGGGGGAAGTAAGCTTTTCTTATTTCCCGACGCATGCGCAAACTATAGAAATTCGTTATGACGTAGAATGTTCATACTTTGTAGATTCCATTTATGAAATAAAACACATTTTCAAAAAACTCAAGTTTTTTACGAAATCATGTAAACCTTCTAGAAGCTGTGATTTCAAAAAACGGTGGAAGTAAGCTCTTCTTATTTCCAGACGCATGCGCAAACTATAGAAAGTCGTTATGACGTAGAATGTGCATACTTTGTAGATTCCATTTATGAAATAAAACACATTTTCTAAAAACTCAAGTTTTCTACGAAATCATGTAAACCTTCTAGAAGCTGTGATTTCAAAAAACGGTGGAAGTAAGCTTTTCTTATTTCCGGACGCATGCGCAAACTATAGAAAGTCGTTATGATGTAGAATGTGCATACTTTGTAGATTCCATTTATGAAATAAAACACATTTTCTAAAAACTCATGTTTTTTACGAAATCATGTAAACCTTCTAGAAGCTGTGATTTTAAAAAACGGTCGAAGTAAGCTTTTCTTATTTCCGGACGCATGCGCAAAATATAGAAACTCATTATGACGTAGAATGTGCATACTTTGTAGATTCTATTTATGAAATAAAACACATTTTCTAAAAATTCTTGTTTTTTAAGAAATCATGTAAACCTTCTAGAAGCTGTGATTTTAAAAAACGGGGGAAGTAAGCTTTTCTTATTTCCAAACGCATACGCAAACTATAGAAAGTCGTTATGACGTATTATGTGCATACTTTGTTGATTCCATTTATGAAATAAAACACATTTTCTAAAAACTCGTGTTTTTTAAGAAATCATGTAAACCTTCTAGAAGTTGTGATTTCAAAAAACGGTGGAAGTAAGCTTTTCTTATTTCCGGACGCATGCGCAAACTATAGAAATGAGTTATGACGTAGAATGTGCATACTTTGTTGATTCCATTTATGAAATAAAACACATTTTCTAAAAACTAGTGTTTTTTACGAAATCATGTAAACCTTCTAGAAGCTGTGATTTTAAAAAAGGGGGGAAGTAAGCTTTTCTTATTTCCAAATGCATGCGCAAACTATAGAAATTCGTTATGATGTAGAATGTGCATACTTTGTTGATTCCATTTATGAAATAAAACACATTTTCTAAAAACTCATGTTTTTTAACAAATCATATAAACCTTCTAGAAGCTGTGATTTTAAAAAACGGGGGAAGTAAGCTTTTCTTATTTCCCGACGCATGCGCAAACTATAGAAAGTCGTTATGACGTAGAATGTTCATACTTTGTAGATTCCATTTATGAAATAAAACACATTTTCTAAAAACTCAAGTTTTTTACGAAATCATGTAAACCTTCTAGAAGCTGTGATTTCAAAAAACGGTGGAAGTAAGCTCTTCTTATTTCCAGACGCATGCGCAAACTATAGAAAGTCGTTATGATGTAGAATGTGCATACTTTGTAGATTCCCTTTATGAAATAAAACACATTTTCTAAAAACTCAAGTTTTTTACGAAATCATGTAAACCTTCTAGAAGCTGTGATTTCAAAAAACGGTGGAAGTAAGCTTTTCTTATTTCCGGACGCATGCGCAAACTATAGAAAGTCGTTATGATGTAGAATGTGCATACTTTGTAGATTCCATTTATGAAATAAAACACATTTTCTAAAAACTCATGTTTTTTACGAAATCATGTAAACCTTCTAGAAGCTGTGATTTCAAAAAACGGTCGAAGTAAGCTTTTCTTATTTCCGGATGCATGCGCAAACTATAGAAACTCATTATGACGTAGAATGTGCATACTTTGTAGATTCTATTTATGAAATAAAACACATTTTCTAAAAATTCTTGTTTTTTAAGAAATCATGTAAACCTTCTAGAAGCTGTGATTTTAAAAAACGGTGGAAGTAAGCTTTTCTTATTTCCGGACGCATGCGCAAAATATAGCAAGTCGTTATGACATAGAATGTGCATACTTTGTTGATTCCATTTATGAAATAAAACACATTTTCTAAAAACTCGTGTTTTTTAAGAAATCATGTAAACCTTCTAGAAGCTGTGATTTTAAAAAACGGTGGAAGTAAGCTTTTCTTATTTCCGGACGCATGCGCAAAATATAGCAAACTATAGAATGTGCATACTTTGTTGATTCCATTTATGAAATAAAACACATTTTCCTAAAACTCATGTTTTTTAACAAATCATATAAACCTTCTAGAAGCTGTGATTTTAAAAAACGGGGGAAGTAAGCTTTTCTTATTTCCCGACGCATGCGCAAACTATAGAAATTCGTTATGACGTAGAATGTGCATACTTTGTAGATTCTATTTATGAAATAAAACACATTTTCTAAAAATTCTTGTTTTTTAAGAAATCATGTAAACCTTCTAGAAGCTGTGATTTTAAAAAACGGGGGAAGTAAGCTTTTCTTATTTCCAAACGCATACGCAAACTATAGAAAGTCGTTATGACGTATTATGTGCATACTTTGTTGATTCCATTTATGAAATAAAACACATTTTCTAAAAACTCGTGTTTTTTAAGAAATCATGTAAACCTTCTAGAAGCTGCGATTTTAAAAAACGGTGGAAGTAAGCTTTTCTTATTTCCGGACGCATGCGCAAAATATAGCAAGTCGTTATGACATAGAATGTGCATACTTTGTTGATTCCATTTATGAAATAAAACACATTTTCTAAAAACTCGTGTTTTTTAAGAAATCATGTAAACCTTCTAAAAGCTGTGATTTTAAAAAACGGTGGAAGTAAGCTTTTCTTATTTCCGGACGCATGCGCAAACTATAGAAATTCGTTATGACGTAGAATGTGCATACTTTGTTGATTGTATTTATGAAATAAAATACATTTTCTAAAAACTCGTGTTTTTTAAGAAATCATGTAAACCTTCTAGAAGCTGTGATTTTAAGAAACGGGGGGAGTAAGCTTTTCTTATTTCCAAACGCATGCGCAAACTATAGAAAGTCGTTCTGACATAGAATGTGCATACTTTGTTGATTCCATTTATGCAATAAAACACATTTTCTAAAAAATCGTGTTTTTTAAGAAATCATGTAAACCTTCTAGAAGCTGTGATTTTAAAAAACGGGGGGAGTAAGCTTTTCTTATTTCCAAATGCATGCGCAAACTATAGAAAGTTGTTATGACATAGAATGTGCATACTTTGTAGATTTCATTTATGAAATAAAACACATTTTCTAAACACTCAAGTTTTTTACGAAATCATGTAAACCTTCTAGAAGCTGTGATTTCAAAAAACGGTGGAAGTAAGCTTTTCTTATTTCCGGCCGCATGCGCAAACTATAGAAAGTCGTTATGATGTAGAATGTGCATACTTTGTAGATTCCAAATCATGTAAACCTTCTAGAAGGTGTGATTTTAAAAAACGGTGGAAGTAAGCTTTTCTTATTTCGAAATGGATACGCAAACTATAGAAAGTCGTTATGATGTAGAATGTGCATACTTTGTTGATTCCATTTATGAAATAAAAAACAGTTTCTAAAAACTCGTGTTTTTTAAGAAATCATGTAAACCTTCTAGAAGCTGTGATTTTAAAAAATGTGGAAAGTAAGCATTTCTTATTTCCAAACGCATGCACAAACTATAGAAATTCGTTATGAAGTAGAATGTGCATACTTTGTTGATTCCATTGATGAAATAAAACACATTTTCTAAAAACTCGTGTTCTTTAAGAAATCATGTAAACCTTCTAGAAGCTGTGATTTTAAAAAATGGGGGATGTAAGCTTTTGTTATTTAGGGACGCATGCGCAAACTATAGAAAGTCGTTATGACGTAGATGTGCATACTTTGTAGATTCCATTTATGATATAATGCACATTTTCTAAAAACTCGTGTTTTTTACGAAATCATATAAACCTTCTAGAAGCTGTGATTTTAAAAAACGGTGGAAGTAAGCTTTTTTTATTTCCGGACGCATGCGCAAACTATAGAAAGTCCTTATGATGTAGAATGTGCATACTTTGTTATTCCATTTATGAAATAAAACACATTTTCTAAACACTCATGTTTTTTAAGAAATTATGTAAACCTTCTAGAAGCTGTGATTTTAAAAAACGGGGGAAGTAAGCTTTTCTTATTTCCCAACGCATGCGCAAACTATAGAAAGTCGTTATGACGTAGAATGTTCATACTTTGTAGATTCCATTTATGAAATAAAACACATTTTCTAAAAACTCAAGTTTTTTACGAAATCATGTAAACCTTCTAGAAGCTGTGATTTCAAAAAATGGTGGAAGTAAGCTCTTCTTATTTCCAGACGCATGCGCAAACTATAGAAAGTCGTTATGACGTAGAATGTGCATACTTTGTAGATTCCATTTATGAAATAAAACACATTTTCTAAAAACTCAAGTTTTCTACGAAATCATGTAAACCTTCTAGAAGCTGTGATTTCAAAAAACGGTGGAAGTAAGCTTTTCTTATTTCCGGACGCATGCGCAAACTATAGAAATTCGTTATGATGTAGAATGTGCATACTTTGTAGATTCCATTTATGAAATAAAACACATTTTCTAAAAACTCGTGTTTTTTACGAAATCATTTAAACCTTCTAGAAGCTGTGATTTTAAAAAACGGTCGAAGTAAGCTTTTCTTATTTCCGGACGCATGCGCAAACTATAGAAACTCATTATGACGTAGAATGTGCATACTTTGTAGATTCTATTTATGAAATAAAACACATTTTCTAAAAATTCTTGTTTTTAAAGAAATCATGTAAACCTTCTAGAAGCTGTGATTTTAAAAAACGGGGGAAGTAAGCTTTTCTTATTTCCAAACGCATACGCAAACTATGGAAAGTCGTTATGACGTATTACGTGCATACTTTGTTGATTCCATTTATGAAATAAAACACATTTTCTAAAAACTCGTGTTTTTTAAGAAATCATGTAAACCTTCTAGAAGTTGTGATTTCAAAAAACGGTGGAAGTAAGCTTTTCTTATTTCCGGACGCATGCGCAAACTATAGAAATGAGTTATGACGTAGAATGTGCATACTTTGTTGATTCCATTTATGAAATAAAATACATTTTCTAAAAACTAGTGTTTTTTACGAAATCATGTAAACCTTCTAGAAGCTGTGATTTTAAAAAAGGGGGGAAGTAAGCTTTTCTTATTTCCAAATGCATGCGCAAACTATAGAAATTCGTTATGACGTAGAATGTGCATACTTTGTTGATTCCATTTATGAAATAAAACACATTTTCTAAAAAGTCATGTTTTTTAACAAATCATATAAACCTTCTAGAAGCTGTGATTTTAAAAAACGGGGGAAGTAAGCTTTTCTTATTTCCCGACGCATGCGCAAACTATAGAAAGTCGTTATGACGTAGAATGTTCATACTTTGTAGATTCCATTTATGAAATAAAACACATTTTCTAAAAACTCAAGTTTTTTACGAAATCATGTAAACCTTCTAGAAGCTGTGATTTCAAAAAACGGTGGAAGTAAGCTCTTCTTATTTCCAGACGCATGCGCAAACTATAGAAAGTCGTTATGACGTAGAATGTGCATACTTTGTAGATTCCATTTGTGAAATAAAACACATTTTCTAAAAACTCAAGTTTTCTACGAAATCATGTAAACCTTCTAGAAGCTGTGATTTCAAAAAACGGTGGAAGTAAGCTTTTCTTATTTCCGGACGCATGCGCAAACTATAGAATGTCGTTATGATGTAGAATGTGCATACTTTGTAGATTCCATTTATGAAATAAAACACATTTTCTAAAAACTCGTGTTTTTTACGAAATCATGTAAACCTTCTAGAAGCTGTGATTTTAAAAAACGGTCGAAGTAAGCTTTTCTTATTTCCGGACGCATGCGCAAACTATAGAAACTCATTATGACGTAGAATGTGCATACTTTGTAGATTCTATTTATGAAATAAAACACATTTTCTAAAAATTCTTGTTTTTTAAGAAATCATGTAAACCTTCTAGAAGCTGTGATTTTAAAAAACGGGGGAAGTAAGCTTTTCTTATTTCCAAACGCATACGCAAACTATAGAAAGTCGTTATGACGTATTATGTGCATACTTTGTTGATTCCATTTATGAAATAAAACACATTTTCTAAAAACTCGTGTTTTTTAAGAAATCATGTAAACCTTCTAGAAGTTGTGATTTCAAAAAACGGTGGAAGTAAGCTTTTCTTATTTCCGGACGCATGCGCAAACTATAGAAATGAGTTATGACGTAGAATGTGCATACTTTGTTGATTCCATTTATGAAATAAAACACATTTTCTAAAAACTAGTGTTTTTTACGAAATCATGTAAACCTTCTAGAAGCTGTGATTTTAAAAAACGGTGGAAGTAAGCTTTTCTTATTTCCAGACGCATGCCCAACTATAGAAAGTCATTATGACGTAAAATGTGCATACTTTGTAGATTCCATTTATCAAATAAAACACATTTTCTAAAAACTCATATTTTTTAAGAAATCATGTAAACCTTCGAAAAGGTGTGATTTTAAAAAACTGTGGAAGTAAGCTTTTCTTATTTCCGGACGCCTGCGCAAACTATAGAAAGTCGTTATGACGTAGAATGCGCATACTTTGTGGATTCCATTTATGAAATAAAACACATTTTCTAAAAACTCGTGTTTTTTAAGAAATCATGTAAACCTTCTAGAAGCTGTGATTTTAAAAAACGGTGGAAGTAAGCTTTTCTTATTTCGGGACGCATGCGCAAACTATAGAAAGTCCTTATGACGTAGAATGTGCATACTTTGTTGATTCCATTAATGAAATAAAACACATTTTCTAAAAACTCGTGTTTTTTAAGAAATCATGTAAACCTTCTAGAAGCTGTGAGTTTAAAAAACGGGGGAAGTAAGCTTTTCTTATTTCCAAATGCATATGCAAACTATAGAATGTCGTTATGACGTATTATGTGCATACTTTGTAGATTCCATTTATGAAATAAAACACATTTTCTAAAAACTCGTGTTTTTTAAGAAATCATGTAAACCTTCTAGAAGCTGTGATTTTAAAAAACAGTGGAAGTAAGATTTTCTTATTTCCGGACGCATGCGCAAACTATAGCAAGTCGTTATGACGTAGAATGTGCATACTTTGTTGATTCCATTTATGAAATAAAACACATTTTCTAAAAACTCGTGTTTTTTAAGAAATCATGTAAACCTTCTAAAAGCTGTGATTTTAAAAAACGGTGGAAGTAAGCTTTTCTTATTTCCGGACGCATGCACAAACTATAGAAAGTCGTTATGACGTAGAATGTGCATACTTTGTTGATTGTATTTATTAAATAAAATACATTTTCTAAAAACTCATGTTTTTTAAGAAATCATGTAAACCTTCTAGAAGCTGTGATTTTAAGAAACGGGGGGAGTAAGGTTTTCTTATTTCCAAACGCATGCGCAAACTATAGAAAGTCGTTATGACGTAGAATGTGCATACTTTGTTGATTCCATTTATGCAATAAAACACATTTTCTATAAAATCGTATTTTTTAAGAAATCATGTAAACCTTCTAGAAGCTGTGATTTTAAAAAACGGGGAGAGTAAGCTTTTCTTATTTCCAAATGCATGCGCAAACTATAGAAAGTCGTTATGACGTAGAATCTGCATACTTTGTAGATTTAATTTATGAAATAAAACACATTTTCTAAACACTCAAGTTTTTTACGAAATCATGTAAAAGTTCTAGAAGCTGTGATTTCAAAAAACGGTGGAAGTAAGCTTTTCTTATTTCCGGACGCATGCGCAAACTATAGAAAGTCGTTATGATGTAGAATGTGCATACTTTGTAGATTCCAAATCATGTAAACCTTCTAGAAGCTGTGATTTTAAAAAAAGGTGGAAGTAAGCTTTTCTTATTTCGAAATGGATACGCAAACTATAGAAAGTCGTTATGATGTAGAATGTGCATACTTTGTTGATTCCATTTATGAAATAAAAAACAGTTTCTAAAAACTCGTGTTTTTTAAGAAATCATGTAAACCTTCTAGAAGCTGTGATTTTAAAAAATGGGGGAAGTAAGCATTTCTTATTTCCAAACGCATGCACAAACTATAGAAAGTCGTTATGACGTAGAATGTGCATACTTTGTTGATTCCATTGATGAAATAAAACACATTTTCTAAAAACTCGTGTTTTTTAAGAAATCATGTAAACCTTTTAGAAGCTGTGATTTTAAAAAATCGGGGAAGTAAGCTTTTGTTATTTCCAGACGCATGCGCAAAATATAGAAAGTCGTTATGACGTAGAATGTGCATACTTTGTAGATTCCATTTATGAAATAATGCACATTTTCCAAAAACTCGTGTTTTTTACGAAATCATGTAAACGTTCTAGAAGCTGTGATTTTAAAAAACGGTGGAAGTAAGCTTTTCTTATTTCCGGACGAAGGCACAAACTATAGAAAGTCGTTATGACGTAGAATGTGAATACTTTGTTGATCCCATTTATGAAATAAAACACATTTTCTAAAAACTCGTGTTTTTTAAGAAATCATGTAAACCTTCTAGAAGCTGTGATTTTAAAAAACGGTGGAAGTAAGCTTTTTTTATTTCCGGACGCATGCGCAAACTATAGAAAGTTCTTATGACGTAGAATGTGCATATTTTGTTGATTCCATTTATGAAATAAAACACATTTTCTAAACACTCGTGTTTTTTAAGAAATCATGTAAACCTTCTAGAAGCTGCGATTTTAAAAAACGGGGGAAGTAAGCTTTTCTTATTTCCAAACGCATACGCAAACTATAGAAAGTCGTTATGACGTATTATGTGCATACTTTGTAGATTCCATATATGAAATAAAACACATTTTCTAAAAACTCGTGTTTTTTAAGAAATCATGTAAACCTTCTAGAAGTTGGGATTTTCAAAAATGGGGGATGTAAGCTTTTCTTATTTCCGGACGCATGCGCAAACTATAGAAAGTCGTTATGACGTAGAATGTGCATACTTTGTTGATTCCATTTATGAAATAAAACACATTTTCTAAAAACTCGTGTTTTTTAAGAAATCATGTAAACCCTCTAGAAGTTGTGATTTTAAAAAAACGGGGGAAGTAAGCTTTTCTTATTTCCAAACGCATGCGCAAACTATAGAAATTCGTTATAACGTAGAATGCCCATACTTTGTTGATTCCATTTATGAAATAAAACACATTTTCTAAAAACTCGTGTTTTTTAAGAAATCATGTAAACCTTCTAGAAGCTGTGATTTTAAAAAACGGGGGAAGTAAGATTTTCTTATTTCCGGATGCATGCGCAAATTATAGAAAGTCGTTATGACATAGAATGCGTGTACTTCGTAGATTCCATTTATGAAATAAAACATATTTTCTAAAAACTCGTGTTTTTTATGAAATCATGTAAACCTTCTAGAAGCTGTGATATTAAAAAACGGTGGAAGTAAGCTTTTCTTATTTCCTGACGCATGCGCAAACTATAGAAAGTCATTATGACGTAGAATGTGCAAACTTTGTTGGTTCTGTTTATGAAATAAAAACACATTTTCTAAAAACTCGTGTTTTTTAAGAAATCATGTAAACCTTCTAGAAGCTTTGATTTTAAAAAACGGGGGAAGTAAGCTTTTCTTATTTCCAAACGCATGCGCAACTATAGAAAGTCGTTATGACGTAGAATGTGCATACTTTGTAGATTCCATTTATGAAATAAAACACATTTGCTAAAAACTGGTGTTTTTTACGAAATCATGTAAACCTTCTAGAAGCTGTGATTTTAAAAAACGGTGGAAGTAAGCTTTTCTTATTTCCAGACGCATGCGTAAACTATAGAAAATCCTTATGACGTAGAATGTGCATATTTTGTTGATTCCATTTAGGAAATAAAACACATTTTCTAAAAACTCATGTTTTTTAAGAAATCATGTAAACCTTCTAGAAGCTGTGATTTTAAAAAACGGGGGAAGTAAGCTTTCTTATTTCCAAACGGATATGCAAACTATAGAAAGTCGTTATGATGTAGAATGTGCATACTTTGTAGATTCGATTTATGAAATAAAACAGATTTTCTAAAATCTCGTGTTTTTTACAAAATCATGTAAACCTTCTAGAAGCTGTGATTTTAAAAAACGCTGGTAGTAAGCTTTTCTTATTTCCGGACGCATGCGCAAACTATAGAAAGTCGTTATGACGTAGAATGTGCATACTTTGTAGATTCTATTTATGAAATAAAACACATTTTCTAAAAATTCTTGTTTTTTACGAAGTCATGTAAACCTTATAGAAGCTGTGATTTTAAAAATCGGGGGAAGTAAGCTTTTCTTATTTCCGAACGCATGCGCAAACTATAGAAAGTCGTTATGACGTAGAATTTGCATAGTTTCTATATTCCATTTATGAAATAAAACACATTTTCTAAAAACTCGTGTTTTTTACGAAATCATGTAAACCTTCTAGAAGCTGTGATTTTAAAAAACGGTGGAAGTAAGTTTTTCTAATTTCCGGATGCATGCTCAAACTATAGAAAGTCGTTATGGCGTAGAATGTGCATACTTTGTAAATTCGATTTATGAAATAAAACACATTTTCTAAAAACTCGTGTTTTTTACGAAATCATGTAAACCTTCTAGAAGCTGTGACTTTAAAAGATGGTGGAAGTAAGCTTTTCTTATTTCCGGACGCATGCGCAAACTATAGAAAGTCGTTATGAGGTAGAATGTGCATACTTTGTAGATTCAATTTATGAAATAAAACACATTTTCTAAAAACTCGTGTTTTTTACGAAATGATGTAAACCTTCTAGAAGCTGTGATTTTAAAAAACGGTGGAAGTAAGCTTTTCTTATTTTCGGACACATGCGCAAACTATAGAAAGTCGTTATGACGTAGAATGTGCATACTTTGTAGATTCCATTTATGAAATAAAACACATTTTCTAAAAACTCATGTTTTTTACGAAATCATGTAAACCTTCTAGAAGTTGTGATTTTAAAAAACGGTGGAAGTAAGCTTTTCTTATTTCTGGACGCATGCGCTAACTATAGAAAGTCGTTATGACGTAGAATGTGCATACTTGTTTGATTCCATCTATGAAATAAAACACATTTTCTAAAAACTCGTGTTTTTTACGAAATCATGTAAACCTTCTAGATGCTGTGAATTTATAAAACGGTGGAAGTAAGCTTTTCTTATTTCTGGACGCATGCGCAAACTATAGAAAGTCATTATGACGTAGAATATGCATACTTTGTTGATTCCATTTATGAAATAAAACACAGTTTCTAAAAACTCGTGTTTTTTAAGAAATCATTTAAACCTTCTAGAAGCTGTGATTTTAAAAAAGGGGGAAAGTAAGCATTTCTTATTTCCAAACGCATGCGTAAACTATAGAAAGTCGTTATGACATAGAATGTGCATACTTTGTTGATACCATTTATGAAATAAAACACATTTTCTAAAAACTCGTGTTTTTTAAGAAATCATGTAAACCTTCTAGAAGCTGTGATTTTAAAAAATGGGGGAAGTAAGCTTTTCTTATTTCCGGACGCATGCGCAAACTATAGAAAGTCGTTATGACGTAGAATGTGCATACTTTGTAGATTCCATTTATGAAATAATGCACATTTTCTAAAAACTCGTGTTTTTTACGAAATAATGTAAACCTTCTAGAAGCTGTGATTTTAAAAAACGGTGGAAGTAAGCTTTTCTTATTTCCGGACGAAGGCACAAACTATAGAAAGTCGTTATGACGTAGAATGTGCATACTTTGTAGATTCCATTTATGAAATAAAACACATTTTCTAAAAACTCGTGTTTTTTACGAAATCATGTAAACCTTCTAGAAGCTGTGATTTTAAAAAACGGTGGAAGTAAGCTTTTTTTATTTCCGGACGCATGCCCAACTTTAGAAATTCGTTATGACGTAAAATGTGCATACTTTGTAGATTCCATTTATGAAATAAAACACATTTTCTAAAAACTCATATTTTTTAAGAAATCATGTAAACCTTCTAAAATGTGTGATTTTAAAAAACGGTGGAAGTAAGCTTTTCTTATTTCCGGACGCATGCGCAAACTATAGCAAGTCGTTATGACGTAGAATGTGCATACTTTGTTGATTCCATTTATTAAATAAAACATATTTTCTAAAAACTCGTGTTTTTTAAGAAATCATGTAAACATTCTAGAAGCTGTGATTTTAAAAAACGGTGGAAGTAAGCTTTTCTTATTTCCGGACGAATGCGCAAACTATAGAAAGTCTTTATGACGTAGAATGTGCATACTTTGTTGATTCCATTTATGAAATAAAACACATTTTCTAAAAACTCGTGTTTTTTACGAAATCATGTAAACCTTCTAGAAGCTGTGATTTTAAAAAATGGGGGAAGTAAGCTTTTCTTATTTCCAGACGCATGCGCAAACTATAGAAATTCGTTATGACGTAGAATGTGCATACTTTATTGATTCCATTTATGAAATAAAACACATTTTCTAAAAACTTGTGTTTTTTAAGAAATCATCTAAACCTTCTAGAAGCTGTGATTTTAAAAAACCGCGGAAGTAAGCTTTTCTTGTTTCTGGACGCATGCGCAAACTATAGAAAGTCGTTATGACGTAGAATGTGCATACTTTGTAGACTCCATTTATGAAATAAAACACATTTTCTAAAAATTCTTGTTTTTTACGAAATCATGTAAACCTTATAGAAGCTGTGATTTTAAAAATCGGGGGAAGTAAGCTTTTCTTATTTCCGAACGCATGCACAAACTATAGAAAGTCGTTATGACGTAGAATTTGCATAGTTTCTATATTCCATTTATGAAATAAAACACATTTTCTAAAAACTCGTGTTTTTTACGAAATTATGTAAACCTTCTTGAAGCTGTGATTTTAAAAAACGGTGGGAGTAAGTTTTTCTTATTTCCGGATGCATGCGCAAATTATAGAAAGTCGTTATGGCGTAGAATGTGCATACTTTGTAGATTCGATTTATGAAATAAAACACATTTTCTAAAAGCTCGTGTTTTTTACGAAATCATGTAAACCTTCTAGAAGCTGTGAGTTTAAAAGATGGTGGAAGTAAGCTTTTCTTATTTCCGGACGCATGCGCAAACTATAGAAAGTCGTTATGAGGTAGAATGTGCATACTTTGTAGATTCCATTTATGAAATAAAACACATTTTCTAAAAACTCGTGTTTTTTACGAAATGATGTAAACCTTCTAGAAGCTATGATTTTAAAAAACGGTGGAAGTAAGCTTTTCTTGTTTTCGGACACATGCGCAAACTATAGAAAGTCGTTATGACGTAGAATGTGCATACTTTGTAGATTCCATTTATGAAATAAAACACATTTTCTAAAAACTCATGTTTTTTACGAAATCATGTAAACCTTCTAGAAGTTGTGATTTTAAAAAACGATGGAAGTAAGCTTTTCTTATTTCTGGACGCATGCGCTAACTATAGAAAGTCGTTATGACGTAGAATGTGCATACTTGTTTGATTCCATCTATGAAATAAAACACATTTTCTAAAAACTCGTGTTTTTTACGAAATCATGTAAACCTTCTAGATGCTGTGATTTTAAAAAACGGTGGAAGTAAGCTTTTCTTATTTCTGGACGCATGCGCAAACTATAGAAAGTCATTATGACGTAGAATTTGCATACTTTGTTGATTCCATTTATGAAATAAAACATAGTTTCTAAAAACTCGTGTTTTGTAAGAAATCATTTAAACCTTCTAGAAGCTGTGATTTTAAAAAATGGGGGAAGTAAGCATTTCTTATTTCCAAACGCATGCGCAAACTATAGAAAGTCGTTATGACGTAGAATGTGCATACTTTGTTGATTCCATTTATGAAATAAAACACATTTTCTAAAAACTCGTGTTTTTTACGAAATGATGTAAACCTTCTAGAAGCTATGATTTTAAAAAACGGTGGAAGTAAGCTTTTCTTGTTTTCGGACACATGCGCAAACTATAGAAAGTCGTTATGACGTAGAATGTGCATACTTTGTAGATTCCATTTATGAAATAAAACACATTTTCTAAAAACTCATGTTTTTTACGAAATCATGTAAACCTTCTAGAAGTTGTGATTTTAAAAAACGATGGAAGTAAGCTTTTCTTATTTCTGGACGCATGCGCTAACTATAGAAAGTCGTTATGACGTAGAATGTGCATACTTGTTTGATTCCATCTATGAAATAAAACACATTTTCTAAAAACTCGTGTTTTTTACGAAATCATGTAAACCTTCTAGATGCTGTGATTTTAAAAAACGGTGGAAGTAAGCTTTTCTTATTTCTGGACGCATGCGCAAACTATAGAAAGTCGTTATGACGTAGAATATGCATACTTTGTTGATTCCATTTATGAAATAAAACACATTTTCTAAAAACTCGTGTTTTTTACGAAATCATGTAAACCTTCTAGAAGCTGTGATTGTAAAAAACGGCGGAAGTAAGCTTTTCTTATTTCCGGACGAATGCGCAAACTATAGAAAGTCGTTATGACGTAGAATGTGCATACTTTGTTGATTCCATTTATGAAATAAAACACATTTTCTAAAAACTCGTGTTTTTTACGAAATCATGTAAACCTTCTAGAAACTGTGATTTTAAAAAATGGGGGAAGTAAGCTTTTCTTATTTCCAAATGCATGCGCAAACTATAGAAAGTCGTTATGATGTAGAATGTGCATACTTTGTCGATTCCATTTATGAAATAAAAACACATTTTCTAAAAACTCGTCTTTCTTAAGAAATCATGTAAACCTTGTAGAAGCTGTGATTTTAAAAAACCGGGGAAGTAAGCTTTTCTTATTTCTGGATGCATGCACAAACTATAGAAATTCGTTATGACGTAGAATGTGCATACTTTGTTGATTCCATTTATGAAATAAAACACATTTTCTAAAAACTCGTGTTTTTTACGAAATCATGTAAACCTTCTAGAAGCTATGATTTTAAAAAATGGGGGAAGTAAGCTTTTCTTATTTCCAAATGCATGCGCAAACTATAGAAAGTCGTTATGATGTAGAATGTGCATACTTTGTCGATTCCATTTATGAAATAAAACACATTTTCTAAAAACTCGTCTTTCTTAAGAAATCATGTAAACCTTGTAGAAGCTGTGATTTTAAAAAACCGGGGAAGTAAGCTTTTCTTATTTCTGGATGCATGCACAAACTATAGAAATTCGTTATGACGTAGAATGTGCATACTTTGTTGATTCCATTTATGAAATAAAACACATTTTCTAAAAACTCGTGTTTTTTACGAAATCATGTAAACCTTCTAGAAGCTATGATTTTAAAAAATGGGGGAAGTAAGCTTTTCTTATTTCCAGACGCATGCGCAAACTATAGAAATTCGTTATGACGTAGAATGTGCATACTTTGTTGATTCCATTTATGAAATAAAACACATTTTCTAAAAACTCGTGTTTTTTACGAAATCATGTAAACCTTCTAGAAGCTATGATTTTAAAAAACCGCGGAAGTAAGCTTTTCTTATTTCCAGACGCATGTGCAAACTATAGAAAGTCGTTATGACGTAGAATGTGCATACTTTGTAGACTCCATTTATGAAATAAAACACATTTTCTAAAAATTCTTGTTTTTTACGAAATCATGTAAACCTTATAGAAGCTGTGATTTTAAAAATCGGGGGAAGTAAGCTTTTCTTATTTCCGAACGCATGCACAAACTATAGAAAGTCGTTATGACGTAGAATTTGCATAGTTTCTATATTCCATTTATGAAATAAAACACATTTTCTAAAAACTCGTGTTTTTTACGAAATTATGTAAACCTTCTTGAAGCTGTGATTTTAAAAAACGGTGGGAGTAAGTTTTTCTTATTTCCGGATGCATGCGCAAATTATAGAAAGTCGTTATGGCGTAGAATGTGCATACTTTGTAGATTCGATTTATGAAATAAAACACATTTTCTAAAAGCTCGTGTTTTTTACGAAATCATGTAAACCTTCTAGAAGCTGTGAGTTTAAAAGATGGTGGAAGTAAGCTTTTCTTATTTCCGGACGCATGCGCAAACTATAGAAAGTCGTTATGAGGTAGAATGTGCATACTTTGTAGATTCCATTTATGAAATAAAACACATTTTCTAAAAACTCGTGTTTTTTACGAAATGATGTAAACCTTCTAGAAGCTATGATTTTAAAAAACGGTGGAAGTAAGCTTTTCTTGTTTTCGGACACATGCGCAAACTATAGAAAGTCGTTATGACGTAGAATGTGCATACTTTGTAGATTCCATTTATGAAATAAAACACATTTTCTAAAAACTCGTGTTTTTTACGAAATCATGTAAACCTTCTAGAAGTTGTGATTTTAAAAAACGATGGAAGTAAGCTTTTCTTATTTCTGGACGCATGCGCTAACTATAGAAAGTCGTTATGACGTAGAATGTGCATACTTGTTTGATTCCATCTATGAAATAAAACACATTTTCTAAAAACTCGTGTTTTTTACGAAATCATGTAAACCTTCTAGATGCTGTGATTTTAAAAAACGGTGGAAGTAAGCTTTTCTTATTTCTGGACGCATGCGCAAACTATAGAAAGTCATTATGACGTAGAATTTGCATACTTTGTTGATTCCATTTATGAAATAAAACATAGTTTCTAAAAACTCGTGTTTTGTAAGAAATCATTTAAACCTTCTAGAAGCTGTGATTTTAAAAAATGGGGGAAGTAAGCATTTCTTATTTCCAAACGCATGCGCAAACTATAGAAAGTCGTTATGACGTAGAATGTGCATACTTTGTTGATTCCATTTATGAAATAAAACAGATTTTCTAAAAACTCATGTTTTTTAAGAAATCATGTAAACCTTCTAGAAGCTGTGATTTTAAAAAATCGGGGAAGTAAGCTTTTCTTATTTCCGGACGCATGCGCAAACTATAGAAAGTCGTTAGGACGTAGAATGTGCATACTTTGTAGATTCCATTTATGAAATAATGCACATTTTCTAAAAACTCGTGTTTTTTACGAAATAATGTAAACCTTCTAAAAGCTGTGATTTTAAAAAATGGTGGAAGTAAGCTTTTTTTATTTCCGGACGCATGCCCCACTTTAGAAAGTCGTTATGACGTAAAATGTGCATACTTTGTAGATTCCATTTATGAAATAAAACACATTTTCTAAAAACTCATATTTTTTAAGAAATCATGTAAACCTTCTAAAATGTGTGATTTTAAAAAACGGTGGAAGTAAGCTTTTCTTATTTCCGGACGCATGCGCAAACTATAGCAAGTCGTTATGACGTAGAATGTGCATACTTTGTTGATTCCATTTATTAAATAAAACATATTTTCTAAAAACTCGTGTTTTTTAAGAAATCATGTAAACATTCTAGAAGCTGTGATATTAAAAAACGGTGGAAGTAAGCTTTTCTTATTTCCGGACGAATGCGCAAACTATAGAAAGTCTTTATGACGTAGAATGTGCATACTTTGTTGATTCCATTTATGAAATAAAACAGATTTTCTAAAAACTCGTGTTTTTTACGAAATCATGTAAACCTTCTAGAAGCTGTGATTTTAAAAAACGGGGGAAGTAAGCTTTTCTTATTTCCAGACGCATGCGCAAACTATAGAAATTCGTTATGACGTAGAATGTGCATACTTTGTTGATTCCATTTATGAAATAAAACATAGTTTCTAAAAACTCGTGTTTTGTAAGAAATCATTTAAACCTTCTAGAAGCTGTGATTTTAAAAAATGGGGGAAGTAAGCATTTCTTATTTCCAAACGCATGCGCAAACTATAGAAAGTCGTTATGACGTAGAATGTGCATACTTTGTTGATTCCATTTATGAAATAAAACACATTTTCTAAAAACTCATGTTTTTTAAGAAATCATGTAAACCTTCTAGAAGCTGTGATTTTAAAAAATGGGGGAAGTAAGCTTTTCTTATTTCCGGACGCATGCGCAAACTATAGAAAGTCGTTAGGACGTAGAATGTGCATACTTTGTAGATTCCATTTATGAAATAATGCACATTTTCTAAAAACTCGTGTTTTTTACGAAATAATGTAAACCTTCTAAAAGCTGTGATTTTAAAAAACGGTGGAAGTAAGCTTTTTTTATTTCCGGACGCATGCCCCACTTTAGAAAGTCGTTATGACGTAAAATGTGCATACTTTGTAGATTCCATTTATGAAATAAAACACATTTTCTAAAAACTCATATTTTTTAAGAAATCATGTAAACCTTCTAAAATGTGTGATTTTAAAAAACGGTGGAAGTAAGATTTTCTTATTTCCGGACGCATGCGCAAACTATAGCAAGTCATTATGACGTAGAATGTGCATACTTTGTTGATTCCATTTATTAAATAAAACATATTTTCTAAAAACTCGTGTTTTTTAAGAAATCATGTAAACATTCTAGAAGCTGTGATTTTAAAAAACGGTGGAAGTAAGCTTTTCTTATTTCCGGACGAATGCGCAAACTATAGAAAGTCTTTATGACGTAGAATGTGCATACTTTGTTGATTCCATTTATGAAATAAAACAGATTTTCTAAAAACTCGTGTTTTTTACGAAATCATGTAAACCTTCTAGAAGCTGTGATTTTAAAAAACGGGGGAAGTAAGCTTTTCTTTTTTCCAGACGCATGCGCAAACTATAGAAATTCGTTATGACGTAGAATGTGCATACTTTGTTGATTCCATTTATGAAATAAAACACATTTTCTAAAAACTCATGTTTTTTACGAAATCATGTAAACCTTCTAGAAGCTGTGATTTTAAAAAACGGGGGAAGTAAGCTTTTCTTATTTCCAGATGCATGCGCAAACTATAGAAAGTCGTTATGACGTAGAATGTGCATACTTTGTTGATTCCATTTATGAAATAAAACACATTTTCTAAAAACTCGTGTTTTTTACGAAATCATGTAAACCTTCTAGAAGCTGTGATTTTAAAAAACCGGGGAAGTAAGCTTTTCTTATTTCCGGACGCATGCGCAAACTATAGAAAGTTGTTATGATGTAGAATGTGCATACTTTGTAGATTCCATTTATGAAATAAAACACATTTTCTAAAAACTCGTGTTTTTTACGAAATCATGTAAACCTTCTGGAAGATGTGATTTTAAAAAATGGGGGAAGTAAGCGTTTCTTATTTCCGGACGCATGCACAAACTATAGAAAGTCGTTATGGCGTAGAATGTGTATACTTTGTAGATTCCATTTATGAAATAAAACACATTTTCTAAAAACTCGTGTTTTTTACGAAATCATGTAAACCTTCTAAAAGCTGTGATTTTAAAAAACGGTGGAAGTAAGCTTTTCTTATCTCCGGACGAATGCGCAAACTATAGAAATTCGTTATGATGTTGAATGTGCATACTTTGTTGATTCCATTTATGAAATAAAACACATTTTCTAAAAACTTGTGTTTTTTAAGAAATCATGTAAACCTTCTAGAAGCTGTGATTTTAAAAAACGGTGGAAGTAAGCTTTTCTTATTTCAGGTAGCATGCGCAAACTATAGAAAGTCGTTATGACGTAGAATATGCATACTTTGTTGATTCCATTTATGAAATAAAACACATTTTCTGAAAACTCGTGTTTTTTTACGAAATCATGTAAACCTTCTAGAAGCTGTGATTGTAAAAAACGGCGGAAGTAAGCTTTTCTTATTTCCGGACGAATGCGCAAACTATAGAAAGTCGTTATGACGTAGAATGTGCATACTTTGTTGATTCCATTTATGAAATAAAACACATTTTCTAAAAACTGGTGTTTTTTACGAAATCATGTAAACCTTCTAGAAACTGTGATTTTAAAAAACGGGGGAAGTAAGCTTTTCTTATTTCCAAATGCATGCGCAAACTATAGAAAGTCGTTATGATGTAGAATGTGCATACTTTGTTGATTCCATTTATGAAATAAAACACATTTTCTAAAAACTCGTCTTTCTTAAGAAATCATGTAAACCTTGTAGAAGCTGTGATTTTAAAAAACCGGGGAAGTAAGCTTTCTTATTTCTGGATGCATGCACAAACTATAGAAATTCGTTATAACGTAGAATGTGCATACTTTGTTGATTCCATTTATGAAATAAAACACATTTTCTAAAAACTCGTGTTTTTTACGAAATCATGTAAACCTTCTAGAAGCTATGATTTTAAAAAACGGGGGTAGTAAGCTTTTCTTATTTCAAGACGCATGCGCAAACTATAGAAAGTCGTTATGACGTAGAATGTGCATACTTTGTAGATTCTATTTATGAAATAAAACACATTTTCTAAAAACTCATGTTTTTTAAGAAATCGTGTAAACCTTCTAGAAGCTGTGATTTTAAAAAACGGGGGAAGTAAGCTTTTCATTTTTCCAAACGCATGCGCAAACTATAGAAATTCATTATGACGTAGAATGTGCATAGTTTGTTGATTCCATTTATGAAATAAAACACATTTTCTAAAAACTCGTGTTTTTTAAGAAATCATGTAAACCTTCTAGAAGCTGTGATTTTAAAAAACCGGGGAAGTAAGGTTTTCTTATTTCCGGATGCATGCGCAAACTATATAAAGTCTTTATGATGTAGAATGTGCATACTTTGTAGATTCCATTTATGAAATAAAACACATTTTCTAAAAACTCGTGTTTTTTACGAAATCATGTAAACCTTCTAGAAGCTGTGATTTTAAAAAACGGTGGAAGTAAGCTTTTCTTATTTCAGGACGCATGCGCAAACTACAGAAAGTCGTTAGGATGTAGAATATGCATACTTTGTTGATTCCATTTATGAAATAAAACATATTTTCTAAAAACTCGTGTTTTTTAAGAAATCATGTAAACCTTCTAGAAGCTGTGATTTTAAAAAACAGGAGAAGTAAGGTTTTCTTATTTGCAAACGCCTGCGCAAACTATAGAAAGTCGTAATGACATACAATGTGCATAGTTTGTTGATTCCATTTCTGAAATAAAACAAATTTTCTAAAAACTCGTGTTTTTTAAGAAATCATGTAAACCTTCTAGAAGCTGTGATTTTAAAAAACGGGGGAAGTAAGCTTTTCTTATTTCCAAACGCATGCGCAAACTATAGAAATTCGTTATGAAGTAGAATGTGCATACTTTCTAGATTCCATTTATAAAATAAAACACATTTTCTAAAAACTCGTGTTTTTTAAGAAATCATGTAAACCTTCTAGAAGCTGTGATTTTAAAAAACTGGGGAAGTAAGCTTTTCTTATTTCCGGACGCATCCGCAAACTATAGAAAGTCATTATGACATAGAATGTGCATACTTTTTTGATTCCATTTATGAAATAAAACACATTTTCTAAAAACTCGTGTTTTTTACGAAATCATGTAAAGCTTCTAGAAGCTGTGATTTTAAAAAACGGGGGAAGTAAGCTTTTCTTATTTCCACACGCATGCGCAAACTATAGAAAGTCGTTATGACGTAGCATGTGCATACTTTGTTGATTCCATTTATGAAATAAAACACATTTTCTAAAAACTCGTGTTTTTTAAGAAATCATGTAAACCTTCTAGAAGCTGTGATTTTAAAAAACCGGGGAAGTAAGCTTTTCTTATTTCCGGACGCATGCGCAAACTATAGAAAGTCGTTATGACGTAGAGTGTGCATACTTTGTAGATTCCATTTACGAAATAAAACACATTTTCTAAAAACTCATGTTCTTTACGAAATCATGTAAACCTTCTAGAAGCCGTGATTTTAAAAAACAATGGAAGTAAGCTTTTCTTATTTCCGGACGAATGCACAAACTATACAAAGTTGTTATGACGTAGAATGTGCATACTTTGTAGATTCCATTTAGCAAATAAAACACATTTTATAAAAACTCGTGTTTTTTACGAAATCATGTAAACCTTCTAGAAGCTGTGATTTTAAAAAACGATGGAAGTAAGTTTTTCTTATTTCCGGACGAATGCGCAAACTATTGAAAGACGTTATGACGTAGAATGTGCATACTTTGTTGATTCCATTTATGAAATAAAACACATTTTCTAAAAACTTGTCTTTTTTAAGAAATCATGTAAACCTTCTAGAAGCTGTGATTTTAAAAAACGGTGGAAGTAAGCTTTTATTATTTCCAAACGCATGCGCAAACTATAGAAATTCGTTATGACGTAGAATGTGCATACTTTGATGATTCCATTTATGAAATAAAACACATTTTCTAAAAACTCGTGTTTTTTAAGAAATCATGTAACCCTTCTAGAAGCTGTGATTTTAAAAAATGGGGGAAGTAAGCTTTTCTTATTTCCAAATGCATGTGCAAACTATAGAAAGTCGTTATGACGTAGAATGTGCAGACCTTGTTGATTCCATTTATGAAATAAAACACATCTTCTAAAAACTTGTGTTTTTTAAGAAATCATGTAAACCTTCTAGAAGCTGTGATTTTAAAAAACGGTGGAAGTAAGCTTTTCTTATTTCCAGACGCATGCGCAAACTATAGAAAGTCGTTATGACGTAGAATGTGCATACTTTGTGGATTCCATTTTTGAAATAAAACACATTTTGTAAAAACTCGTGTTTTTTAAGAAACCATGTAAACCTTCTAGAAGCTGTGATTTTAAAAAATGGGGGAAGTAAGCTTTTCTTATTTTCAAACGCATGCGCAAACTATAGAAAGTCGTTATGACATAGAATGTGCATACTTTGTTGATTCCATTTATGAAATAAAACACATTTTCTAAAAGATCGTGTTTTTTAAGAAATCATGTAAACCTTCTAGAAGCTGTGATTTGAAAACACGGGGGAAGTAAGCTTTTCTTATTTCCAAACACATGCGCAAACTATAGAAAGTCGTTATGACGTAGAATGTGCATACTTTGTTGATTCCATTTATGAAATAAAACACATTTTCTAAAAACTCGTGTTTTTTAAGAAATCATGTAAACCTTCCAGAAGATGTGATTTTAAAAAATGGGGCAAGTAAGCTTTTCTTATTTCCAAACGCATGCGCAAACAATAGAAAGTCGTTATGATGTAGAATGTGCATACTTTGTTGATTCCATTTACTAAATAAAGCACATTTTCTAAAAACTCGTGTTTTTTACGAAATTATGTAAACCTTCTAGAAGCTGTGATTTTAAAAAACGGTGGAAGTAAGCTTTTCTTATTTCCGGGCGAATGCGCAAACTATAGAAAGTCGTTATGACGTAGAATGTGCATACTTTGTTGATTCCATTTATGAAATAAAACACATTTTCTAAAAACTCGTGTTTTTTAAGAAATCATGTAAACCTTCTAGAAGCTGTGATTTTAAAAAACGGGGGAAGTAAGCTTTTCTTATTTCCGGACGGATGCGCAAACTATAGAAAGTCGTTATGATGTAGAATGTGCATACTTTGTAGATTCCATTTAAGAAATAAAACACATTTTCTAAAAACTCGTGTTTTTTACGAAATCATGTAAACCTTGTAGAAGCTGTGATTTTAAAAAATGATGGAAGTAAGCTTTTCTTATTTCCGCACGCATCCACAAACTATAGAAAGTTGTTATGACGTAGAATGTGCATACTTTGTTGATTCCATTTATGAAATAAAACACATTTTCTAAAAACTCGTGTTTTTAAAGAAATCATGTAAACCTTCTAGAAGCTGTTATTTTAAAAAACGGTGGAAGTAAGCTTTTCTTATTTCCGGACGCATGCACAAACTATAGAAAGTCGTTATGACGTGGAATATGTATACTTTGTTGATTCCATTTATGAAATAAAACACATTTTGTGAAAACTCATGTTTTTTAAGAAATCATGTAAACCTTCTAGAAGCTGTGATTTTAAAAAATGGGGGAAGTAAGCTTTTCTTATTTCCAAATGCATGCGAAAACTATAGAAGGTCATTATGACGTAGAATGTGCATACTTTGTAGATTCCATTTATCAAATAAAACACATTTTCTAAAAACAAGTGTTTTTTACGTAATCATGTAAACCTTCTAGAAGCTATGATTTTAAAAAACGATGGAAGTAAGATTTTCTTATTTCCGCACGCATGCGGAAACTATAGAAACTCGTTATGACGTAGAATGTGCATACTTTGTAGATTCCATTTATGAAATAAAACACATTTTCTAAAAACTCGTGTTTTTTACGAAATCATGTAAACCTTCTAGAAGCTGTGATTTTAAAAAACGATGGAAGTAAGCTTTTCTTATTTCCGCACGCATGCACAAACTATAGAAAGTCGTTATGACGTAGAATGTGCATACCTTGTTGATTCCATTTATGAAATAAAACACATTTTGTAAAAACTCGTGTTTTTTAAGAAATCATGTAAACCTTCTAGAAGCTGTGATTTTAAAAAATGGGGGAAGTAAGCTTTTCTTATTTCCAAACGCATGCGCAAACTATAGAAAGTCGTTATGACGTAGAATGTGCAGACTTTGTTGATTCCATTTATGAAATAAAAGACATTTTTTAAAACTTGTGTTTTTTAAGAAATCATGTAAACCTTCTAGAAGCTATGATTTTAAAAAACGGTGGAAGTAAGCTTTTCTTATTTCCGGACGCATGCGCAAACTATAGAAAGTCGTTATGACATAGAATGTGCATACTTTGTTGATTCCATTTATGAAATGAAACACATTTTCTAAAAACTCGTGTTTTTTAAGAAATCATGTAAACCTTCAAGAAGATGTGATTTTGAAAAATGGGGGAAGTAAGCTTTTCTTATTTCCAAAGGCATGCGCAAACTATAGAAGGCCGTTATGACGTAGAATGTGCATACTTTGTTGTTTCCAGTTATGAAATAAAGCACATTTTCTAAAAACTCGTGTTTTTTACGAAATCATGTAAACCTTCTAGAAGCTGTGATTTTAAAAAACGGTGGAAGTAAGATTTTCTTATTTCCGGATGAATGCGCAAACTATAGAAAGTCGTTATGACGTAGAATGTGCATACTTTGTTGATTCCATTTATGAAATAAAACACATTTTCTAAAAACTCGTGTTTTTTAAGAAGTCATGTAAACCTTCTAGAAGTTGAGATTTTAAAAAATAGGGGAAGTAAGTTTTTGTTATTTCCGGACGCATGCGCAAACTATAGAAAGTCGTTATGACGTAGAATGTGGGTACTTTGTAGATGCCATTTATCAAATAAAACACATTTTCTAAAAACTCGTGTTTTTTACGAAATCATGTAAACCTTCTAGAAGCCGTGATTTTAAAAAACGATGGAAGTAAGCTTTTCTTATTTCCGCACGCATGTGCAAACTATAGAAAGTCATTATGACGTAGAATGTGCATACTTTGTAGATTCCATTGATGAAATAAAACACATTTTCTAAAAAATCGTGTTTTTTACGAAATCATGTAAACCTTCTAGAAGCTGTGATTTTAAAAAACGGTCAAAGTAAGCTTTTCTTATTTCCGGACGCATGCGCAAACTATAGAAAGTCATTATGACGTAGAATGTGCATACTTTGTAGATTCCATTTATGAAATAAAACACATTTTCTAAAAACTCATGTTCTTTACGAAATCATGTAAACCTTCTAGAAGCTGTGATTTTAAAAAACAATGGAAGTAAGCTTTTCTTATTTCCGGACGAATGCACAAACTATAGAAAGTTGTTATGACGTAGAATGTGCATACTTTGTAGATTCCATTTATCAAATAAACACATTTTATAAAAACTCGTGTTTTTTACGAAATCATGTAAACCTTCTAGAAGCTGTGATTTTAAAAAACGGTGGAAGTAAGCTTTTCTTATTTCCGGACGAATGCGCAAACTATTGAAAGACGTTATGACGTAGAATGTGCAGACTTTGTTGATTCCATTTATGAAATAAAACACGTTTTTTAAAAACTTGTGTTTTTTAGGAAATCATGTAAACCTTCTAGAAGCTGTGATTTTAAAAAACGGTGGAAGTAAGCTTTTATTATTTCCAAACGCATGCGCAAACTATAGAAAGTCGTTATGACGTAGAATGTGCATACTTTGATGATTCCATTTATGAAATAAAACACATTTTCTAAAAACTCGTGTTTTTTAAGAAACCATGTAAACCTTCTAGAAGCTGTGATTTTAAAAAATGGGGGAAGTAAGCTTTTCTTATTTCCAAACGCATGCGCAAACTATAGAAAGTCATTATGACGTAGAATGTGCAGACTTTGTTGATTCCATTTATGAAATAAAGCACATTTTCTAAAAACTTGTGTTTTTTAAGAAATCATGTAAACCTTCTAGAAGCTGTGATTTTAAAAAACGGTGGAAGTAAGCTTTTCTTATTTCCATACGCATGCGCAAACTAATGAAAGTCGTTATGACATAGAATGTGCATACTTTGTAGATTCCATTTATCAAATAAAACACATTTTATAAAAACTCGTGTTTTTTACGAAATCATGTAAACCTTCTAGAAGCTGTGATTTTAAAAAACGGTGGAAGTAAGATTTTCTTATTTCCGGACGAACGCCCAAACTATTGAAAGACGTTATGACGTAGAATGTACAGACTTTGTTGATAGAATTTATGAAATAAAACACGTTTTCTAAAAACTTGTGTTTTTTAAGAAATCATGTAAACCTTCTAGAAGCTGTGATTTTAAAAAATGGTGGAAGTAAGCTTTTCTTATTTCCAAAGGCATGCGCAAACTATAGAAGGCCGTTATGACGTAGAATGTGCATACTTTGTTGTTTCCAGTTATGAAATAAAGCACATTTTCTAAAAACTCGTGTTTTTTACGAAATCATGTAAACCTTCTAGAAGCTGTGATTTTAAAAAACGGTGGAAGTAAGATTTTCTTATTTCCGGATGAATGCGCAAACTATAGAAAGTCGTTATGACGTAGAATGTGCATACTTTGTTGATTCCATTTATGAAATAAAACACATTTTCTAAAAACTCGTGTTTTTTAAGAAGTCATGTAAACCTTCTAGAAGTTGAGATTTTAAAAAATAGGGGAAGTAAGTTTTTGTTATTTCCGGACGCATGCGCAAACTATAGAAAGTCGTTATGACGTAGAATGTGGGTACTTTGTAGATGCCATTTATCAAATAAAACACATTTTCTAAAAACTCGTGTTTTTTACGAAATCATGTAAACCTTCTAGAAGCCGTGATTTTAAAAAACGATGGAAGTAAGCTTTTCTTATTTCCGCACGCATGTGCAAACTATAGAAAGTCATTATGACGTAGAATGTGCATACTTTGTAGATTCCATTGATGAAATAAAACACATTTTCTAAAAAATCGTGTTTTTTACGAAATCATGTAAACCTTCTAGAAGCTGTGATTTTAAAAAACGGTCAAAGTAAGCTTTTCTTATTTCCGGACGCATGCGCAAACTATAGAAAGTCATTATGACGTAGAATGTGCATACTTTGTAGATTCCATTTATGAAATAAAACACATTTTCTAAAAACTCATGTTCTTTACGAAATCATGTAAACCTTCTAGAAGCTGTGATTTTAAAAAACAATGGAAGTAAGCTTTTCTTATTTCCGGACGAATGCACAAACTATAGAAAGTTGTTATGACGTAGAATGTGCATACTTTGTAGATTCCATTTATCAAATAAACACATTTTATAAAAACTCGTGTTTTTTACGAAATCATGTAAACCTTCTAGAAGCTGTGATTTTAAAAAACGGTGGAAGTAAGCTTTTCTTATTTCCGGACGAATGCGCAAACTATTGAAAGACGTTATGACGTAGAATGTGCAGACTTTGTTGATTCCATTTATGAAATAAAACACGTTTTTTAAAAACTTGTGTTTTTTAGGAAATCATGTAAACCTTCTAGAAGCTGTGATTTTAAAAAACGGTGGAAGTAAGCTTTTATTATTTCCAAACGCATGCGCAAACTATAGAAAGTCGTTATGACGTAGAATGTGCATACTTTGATGATTCCATATATGAAATAAAACACAATTTCTAAAAACTCGTGTTTTTTAAGAAATCATGTAAACCTTCTAGAAGCTGTGATTTTAAAAAATGGGGGAAGTAAGCTTTTCTTATTTCCAAACGCATGCGCAAACTATAGAAAGTCATTATGACATAGAATGTGCAGACTTTGTTCATTCCATTTATGAAATAAAACACATTTTCTAAAAACTTGTGTTTTTTAAGAAATCATGTAAACCTTCTAGAAGCTGTGATTTTAAAAAATGGTGGAAGTAAGCTTTTCTTATTTCCAGACGCATGCGCAAACTATAGAAAGTCGTTATGACATAGAATGTGCATACTTTGTTGATTCCATTTTTGAAATAAAACACATTTTGTAAAAACTCGTGTTTTATAAGAAATCATGTAAACCTTCTAGAAGCTGTGATTTTAAGAAATGGGGGAAGTAAGCTTTTCTTATTTCCAAACGCATGCGCAAACTATAGAAAGTCGTTATGACGTAGAATGTGCATACTTTGTTGATTCCATTTATGAAATAAAACACATTTTCTAAAAACTCGTGTTTTTTACGAAATGATGTAAACCTTCTAGAAGCTGTGATTTTAAAAAACGGGGGAAGTAAGCTTTTCTTATTTCCGGACGCATGCACAAACTCTAGAAAGTCGTTATGACGTAGAATGTGCATATTTTGTAGATTCCATTTATGAAATAAAACACATTTTCTAAAAACTCGTGTCTTTTACGAAATCATGTAAACCTTCTAGAAACTGTGATTTTAAAAAACGGGGGAAGTAAGCGTTTCTTACTTCCGGACGCATGCGCAAACTATAGAAATTTGTTATGACGTAGAATGTGCATACTTTGTAGATTCCATTTATGAAATAAAACTTATTTTCTAAAAAGTCGTGTTTTTTACGAAATCATGCAAACCTTCTAGAAGCTGTGATTTTAAAAAACGGTGGAAGTAAGCTTTTCTTATTTTTGGACGAATGCCAAAACTATAAAAAGTTGTTATGACGTAGAATGTGCATACTTTGTTGATTCCATTGATGAAATAAAACACATTTTCTAAAAACTCGTGTTTTTTACGAAATTATGTAAACCTTCTAGAAGCTGTGATTTTAAAAAACTGTGGAAGTAAGCTTTTCTTATTTCCAGACCCATGCGCAAACTATAGAAAGTCGTTATGACGTAGAATGTGCATACTTTGTTGATTCCATTTATGAAATAAAACACATTTTCTAAAAACTTGTGTTTTTTAAGAAATCATGTAAACCTTGTAGAAGCTGTGATTTTAAAAAACGGGGGAAGTAAGCTTTTCTTATTTCCAGACGCATGCGCAAACTATAGAAATTCGTTATGACGTAGAATGTGCATACTTTGTAGATTCCATGTATGAAATAAAACACATTTTCGAAAAACTCGTGTTTTTTTTGAAATCATGTAAATCTTCTAGAAGCTGTGATTTTAAAAAATGGTGGAAGTAAGCTTTTCTTATTTCCGGACGCGTGCGCAAACTATAGAAAGTCGTTATGACGTAGAATGTCCATACTTTGTTGATTCCATTTATGAAATAAAACACATTTTCTAAAAACTCGTGTTTTTTAAGAAATCATGTAAACCTTCTAGAAGCTGTGATTTTAAAAAACGGTGGAAGTAAGCTTTTCTTATTTCCAGACGCATGCGCAAACTATAGAAAGTCGTTATGACGTAGAATGTGCATACTTTGTAGATTACATTTATGAAATAAAACACATTTTCTAAACACTCATGTTTTTCAAAAAATCATGTAAAACTTCTAGAAGCTGTGATTTTAAAAAATGGTGGAAGTAAGCTTTTCTTATTTTCGGATGCATGCACAAACTATAGTAAGTCGTTATGACATAGAATGTGCATACTTTGTAGATTCCATTTATGAAATAAAACACATTTTCTAAAAACTCGTGTTTTTTATGAAATCATGTAAACCTTCTAGAAGGTGTGATTTTAAAAAACGGTGGAAGTAAGCTTTTCTTATTTCCAGACGCATGCGCAAACTATAGAAAGTCGTTATGACGTAGAATGTGCATACTTTGTTTTATCTAGTTATGAAATAAAACACATTTTCTAAAAACTCATGTTTTTTAAGAAATTATGTAAACCTTCTAGAAGTTGTGATTTTAAAAAACGGTGGATGTAAGCTTTTGTTATTTCCGGACGCATGCGAAAACTATAGAAAGTCGTTCTAACGTAGAATGTGCATACTTTCTAGATTCCATTTATGAAATAAAACACATTTTCTAAAAACTCGTGTTTTTTACGAAATCATGTAAACCTTCTAGAAGCTGTGATTTTAAAAAACGGTGGAAGTAAACTTTTCTTATTTCCGGACGCATGCGCAAACTATAGAAAGTCGTTATGACGTAGAATGTGCATACTTTGTAGATTCCATTTATGAAATAAAACACATTTTCTAAAAACTCGTGCTTTTTACGAAATCATGTAAACCTTCTAGAAGCTGTGATTTTAAAAAACGGTGGAAGTAAGCTTTTCTTATTTCCGGTCGAATGCGCAAACTATAGAAAGTCGTTATGACGTAGAATGTGCATACTTTGTTGATTCCATTTATGAAAATTAACACATTTTCTAAAAACTCGCGTTTTTTATGAAATCATGTAAACCTTCTAGAAGCTGTGATTTTAAAAAACGGTGGAAGTAAGCTTTTCTTATTTCCGGACGCATGCGCAAACTATAGAAAGTCGTTATGACGTAGAATGTGCATACTTTGTTGATTCCATTTATGAAATAAAACACATTTTCTAAAAACTTCTGTTTTTTTAGAAATCATGTAAACCTTCTAGAAGCTGTGATTTTAAAAAACGGGGGAAGTAAGCTTTTCTTATTTCCGGACGCATGCGAAAACTATAGAAAGTCGTTATGACATAGAATGTGCATACTTTGTAGCTTCCATTTATGAAATAAAACACATTTTCTAAAAACTCGTGTTTTTTACGAAATCATGTAAACCTTCTAGAAGCTGTGATTTTAAAAAACGGTGGAAGTAAGCTTTTCTTATTTCCAAACGCATGCACAACCTATAGAAAGTCGTTGTGACGTAGAATGTGCATACTTTGTTGATTCCATTTATGAAATAAAACACATTTTCTAAAAACTCTTGTTCTTTAAGAAATCTTGTAAACCTTCTAGAAGCTGTGATTTTAAAAAACGGTGGAAGTAATCTTTTCTTATTTCCGGACGCATGCGCAAACTATAGAAAGTCGTTATGACGTAGAATGTGCATACTTTGTAGATTCCATTTATGAAATAAAACACATTTTCTAAAAACTCGTGTTTTTTACGAAATCATGTAAACCATCTAGAAGCTGTGATTTTAAAAAACGCTGGATGTAAGCTTTTCTTATTTCCGGACGCATGCGCAAACTATAGAAAGTCGTTATGACGTAGAATGTGCATACTTTGTAGATTCCATTTATGAAATAAAACACATTTTCTAAAAACTCGTGTTTTTTAAGAAATCATGTAAACCTTCTAGAAGCTGTGATTTTAAAAAATGGTTGACTTAGGCTTTTCTTCTTTCCGGACGCATGCGCAAACTATAGAAAGTCGTTATGACGTACAATGTGCATACTTTGTATATTCTATTTATGAAATAAAACACATTTTCTAAAAACTCGTGTTTTTTACGGAATCATGTAAACCTTCTAGAAGCTGTCATTTTAAAAAACGGTGGATGTAAGCTTTTCTTATTTCCGGACGCATGCGAAAACTATAGAAAGTCGTTCTAACGTAGAATGTGCATACTTTGTAGATTCCATTTATGAAATAAAACACATTTTCTAAAAACTCTTGTTTTTTACGAAATCATGTAAACCTTCTAGAAGCTTTGATTTTAAAAAACGGTGGAAGTAAGCTTTTCTTATTTCCGGACGCATGCGCAAACTATAGAAAGTCGTTATGACGTAGAATGTGCATATTTTGTAGATTTCATTTATGAAATAAAACACATTTTCTAAAAACTCGTGCTTTTTAAGAAATCATGTAAACCTTCTAGAAGCTGTGATTTTAAAAAACGGTGGAAGTAAGCTTTTCTTATTTCCGGACGCACGCGCAAACTATAGAAAGTCCTTATGACGTAGAATGTGTATACTTTGTTGATTCCATTTATGAAATAAAACAAATTTTCTAAAAACTCGTGTTTTTTAAGAAATCATTTAAACCTTCTAGAAGCTGTGAATTAAAAAAACGGGGGAAGTAAGCTTTTCTTATTTCCGGACGCATGCGCAAACTTTAGAAAGTCGTTATGACGTAGAATGTGGATATTTTGTTGATTCCATTTATGAAATAAAACACATTTTCTAAAAACTCGTGTTTTTTACGAAATCATGTAAACCTTCAAGAAGCTCTGATTTTAAAAAACGGTGGAAGTAAGCTTTTCTTATTTCCGGTCGAATGCGCAAACTATAGAAAGTCGTTATGACGTAGAATGTGCATACTTTGTTGATTCCATTTATGAAATAAAACACATTTTCTAAAAACTCATGTTTTTTATGAAATCATGTAAACCTTCTAGAAGCTGTGATTTTAAAAAACGGGGGAAGTAAGCTTTTCTTATTTCCAAACGCATGCGCAAACTATAGAAAGTTGTTATGACGTAGAATGTGCATACTTTGTTGATTCCATTTATGAAATAAAACACATTTTCTAAAAACTCGTGTTTTTTACGAAATCATGTAAACCTTCTAGAAGCTGTGATTTTAAAAAACGGTGGAAGTAAGCTTTTCTTATTTCCGGAGGAATGTGAAAATTGTAGAAAGTCGTTATGACGTAGAATGTGCATACTTT
Source organism: Larix kaempferi (assembly GCA_027924585.1). NCBI lineage: Eukaryota > Viridiplantae > Streptophyta > Pinopsida > Pinales > Pinaceae > Larix > Larix kaempferi. The sequence continues at coordinate 42,525,330 of BSBM01000217.1, forward strand.
GTTGATTCCATTTATGAAATAAAACACATTTTCTAAAAACTCGTGTTTTTTAAGAAGTCAATTAAACCTTCTAGAAGCTGTGATTTTAAAAAATGGTGGAAGTAAGCTTTTCTTATTTCCGGACGCATGTGCAAACTATAGAAACTCATTATGACGTAGAATGTGCATACATTGTTGATTCCATTTATGACATAAAACACATTTCCTAAGAACTCGTGTTTTTTAAGAAATCATGTAAACCTTCTACAAGCTGTGATTTTAAAAAATGGGCGATGTAAGCTTTTCTTATTTCCAAACGCATGTGCAAACTATAAAAATCGTTATGACGTAGAATGTGCATACTTTGTTTATTCCATTTATGAAATAAAAAACATTTTCTAAAAACTCGTGTTTTTTAAGAAATCATGTAAACCTTCTAGAAGCTGTGATTTTAAAAAATGGGGGAAGTAAGCTTTTCTTATTTCCAAACGCAAGCGTAAACTATAGAAAGTCGTTATGACCTAGAATGTGCATACTTTGTTCATTCCATTTATGAAATAAAACACATTTTCTAAAAGCTCGTGTTTTTTACGAAATCATGTAAACCTTCTAGAAGCTGTGATTTTAAAAAACGGTAGAAGTAAGCTTTTCTTATTTCCCGACGAATGCGCAAACTATAGAAAGTAATTATGACATAGAATGTGCATACTTTGTTGATTCCATCGATGAAATAAAACACATTTTCCATAAACTCGTGTTTTTTACGAAATCATGTAAACCTTCTAGAAGCTGTGATTTTAAAAAACGGTGGAAGTAAGCTTTTCTTATTTCCGGACGAATGCGAAAACTGCAGAAAGTCGTTATGACGTAGAATGTGCATACTTTGTTGATTCCATTTATGAAATAAAACACATTTTCTAAAAACTCATGTCTTTTAAGAAGTCATGTAAACCTTCTAGAAGCTGTGATTTAAAAAAACGGTGGAAGTAAGCTTTTCTTATTTCCGGACGCATGTGCAAACTATAGAAAGTCATTATGACGTAGAATGTGCATACTTTGTTGATTCCATTTATGAAATAAAACACATTTTCTACAAACTCGTCTTTTTTAAGAAATCATGTAAACCTTCTAGAAGCTGTGATTTTAAAAAACGGGGTATGTAATCTTTTCTTATTTCCAAACGCATGCGCAAACTATAGAAAGTCGTTATGACGTAGAATGTGCATACTTTGTTGATTCCATTTATGAAATAAAACACATTTTCTAAAAACTCGTGTTTTTTAAGAAATCATGTAAACCTGCTAGAAGCTGTGATTTTAAAAAATGGGGGAAGTAAGCTTTTCTTATTTCCAAACGCATGCGCATACTATAGAAAGTCGTTATGACGTAGAATGTGCATACTTTGTTGATTCCATTTATGAAATAAAACACATTTTCTAAAAACTCGTGTTTTTTAAGAAATCATGTAAACCTTCTAGAAGCTGTGATTTTAAAAAATGGGGGAAGTAAGCTTTTCTTATTTCCGGACGCATGGGCAAACTATAGAAATTCGTTCTGACGTAGAATGTGCATACTTTGTTGATTCCATTTATGAAATAAAATAGATTTTCTAAAAACTCGTGTTTTTTACGGAATCATGTAAACCTTCTAGAAGCTGTGATTTTAAAAAACGGTGGATGTAAGCTTTTCTTATTTCCGGACGCATGCGAAAACTATAGAAAGTCGTTCTAACGTAGAATGTGCATACTTTGTAGATTCCATTTATGAAATAAAACACATTTTCTAAAAACTCGTGTTTTTTACGAAATCATGTAAACCTTCTAGAAGCTGTGATTTAAAAAAACGGTGGAAGTAAACTTTTCTTATTTCCGGACGCATGCGCAAACTACAGAAAGTCGTTATGACGTAGAATGTGCATACTTTGTAGATTCCATTTATGAAATAAAACACATTTTCTAAAAACTCGTGCTTTTTACGAAATCATGTAAACCATCTAGAAGCTGTGATTTTAAAAAACGGTGGAACTAAGCTTTTCTTATTTCCGGTCGAATGCGCAAACTATAGAAAGTCGTTATGACGTAGAATGTGCATACTTTGTTGATTCCATTTATGAAATAAAACACATTTTCTAAAAACTCGTGTTTTTTATGAAATCATGTAAACCATCTAGAAGCTGTGATTTTAAAAAACGGTGGATGTAAGCTTTTCTTATTTCCGGACGCATGCGCAAACTATAGAAAGTCGTTATGATGTAGAATGTGCATACTTTGTAGATTCCATTTATGAAATAAAAAACATTTTCTAAAAACTCGTGTTTTTTTAGAAATCATGTAAACCTTCTAGAAGCTGTGATTTTAAAAAACGGGGGAAGTAAGCTTTTCTTATTTCCGGACACATCCGCTAACTATAGAAAGTCGTTATGATGTAGAATGTGCATACTTTGTAGATTCCATGTATGAAATAAAACACATTTTCTAAAAACTCGTGTTTTTTAAGAAATCATATAAACCTTCTAGAATCTGTGATTTTATAAAATGGGGGATGTAAGCTTTTCTTATTTCCGGACGCATGCGCAAAATATAGAAAGTCGTTATAACGTAGAATGTGCATCATTTGTTGATTCCATTTATGAAATAAAACACATTTTCTAAAAACTCGTGTTTTTTAAGAAATCATGTAAACCTTCTAGAAGCTGTGATTTTAAAAAACGGGGGAAGTAAGCTTTTCTTATTTCCAAACGCAAGTGCAAACTATAGAAAGTCGTTATGACGTAGAATGTGCATACTTTGTTTATTCCATTTATGAAATAAAACACAATTTCTAAAAACTCGTGTTTTTTAAGAAATCATGTAAACCTTCTAGAAGCTGTGATTTTAAAAAACGGGGGAAGTAAGATTTTCTTATTTCCAAACGCATGCGCAAACTATAGAAATTCGTTATGACGTAGAATGTGCATACTTAGTAGATTCCATTTATGAAGTAAAATATATTTTCTAAAAACTAGTGTTTTTTAAGAAATCATGTAAACCTTCTAGAAGCTGTGATTTTAAAAAACGGAGGAAGTAAGCTTTTCTTATTTCCAAACGCATCGGCAAACTATAGAAAGTCGTTATGACGTAGAATGTGCATACTTTGTTGATTCCATTTATGAAATAAAACACATTTTCTAAAAACTCGTGTTTTTTAAGAAATCATGTAAACCTTCTAGAAGCTGTCATTTTAAAAAACGGCGGAAGTAATCTTTTCTTATTTCCGGACGCATGCGCAAACTATAGAAAGTCGTTATGACGTAAAATGTGCATACTTTCTAGATTCCATTTATGAAATAAAATACATTTTCTAAAAACACATGTTTTTTACGAAATCATGTAAACCTTCTAGAAGCTGTGATTTTAAAAAACGGTGGAAGTAAGTTTTTCTTATTTCCAAATGCATGCGCAAACTATAGAAAGTCGTTGTGACGTAGAATGTGCATACTTTGTTGATTCCATTTATGAAATAAAACACATTTTCTAAAAACATGTGTTTTTTACGAAATCATGTAAACCTTCTACAAGCTTTGATTTTAAAAAACGGTAGAAGTAAGCTTTTCTTATTTACGGACGCATGCGCAAACTATAGAAAGTCGGTATGACGTAGAATGTGCATACTTTGTTGATTCCATTTATGAAATAAAACACATTTTATAAAAACTCGTGTTTTTTAAGAAATCATGTAAACCTTATAGAAGCTGTGATTTTAAAAAACAGGGGAAGTAAGCTTTTCTTATTTCCAAATGCATGCGCAAACTATAGAAATTCGTTATGACGTAGAATGTGCATACTTTGTAGATTCCATTTATGAAATAAAAAACATTTTCTAAAAACTCGTGTTTTTTAAGAAATCATGTAAACCTTCTAGAAGCTGTGATTTTAAAAAATTGTGGAAGTAAGCTTTTCTTATTTCCGGACGCATGCGCAAACTATAGAAAGTCGTTATGACGTAGAATGTGCATACTTTGTATATTCCATTTATGAAATAAAACACATTTTCTAAAAACTCGTGTTTTTTACGGAATCATGTAAACCTTCTAGAAGCTGCGATTTTAAAAAACGGTGGATGTAAGCTTTTCTTATTTCCGGACGCATGCGAAAACTATAGAAATTCGTTCTAACGTAGAATGTGCATACTTTGTAGATTCCATTTATGAAATAAAACACATTTTCTAAAAACTCGTGTTTTTTACGAAATCATGTAAACCTTCTAGATGCTGTTATTTTAAAAAACGGTGGAAGTAAACTTTTCCTATTTCCGGACGCATGCGCAAACTATAGAAAGTCATTATGACGTAGAATGTGCATACTTTGTAGATTCCATTTATGAAATAAAACACATTTTCTAAAAACTCGTGTTTTTTACGAAATCATGTAAACCTTCAAGAAGCTGTGATTTTAAAAAACGGTGGAAGTAAGCTTTTCTTATTTCCAGTCGAATGCGCAAACTATAGAAAGTCGTTATGACGTAGAATGTGCATACTTTGTTGATTCCATTTATGAGATAAAACACATTTTCTAAAAACTCGTGTTTTTTATGAAATCATGTAAACCTTCTAGAAGCTGTGATTTTAAAAAACGGTGGAAGTAAGCTTTTCTTATTTCCGGACGCATGCGCAAACTATAGAAAGTCGTTATGACGTAGAATGTGCATACTTTGTTGATTCCATTTATGAAATAAAACACATTTTCTAAAAACTCGTGTTTTTTTAGAAATCATGTAAACCTTCTAGAAGCTGTGATTTTAAAAAACGGGGGAAGTAAGCTTTTCTTATTTCTGGACGCATGCGAAAACTATAGAAAGTCGTTATGACATAGAATGTGCATACTTTGTAGCTTCCATTTATGAAATAAAACACATTTTCTAAAAACTCGTGTTTTTTACGAAATCATGTAAACCTTCTAGAAGCTGTGATTTTAAAAAACGGTGGATGTAAGCTTTTCTTATTTCCGGACGCATGCGAAAACTATAGAAAGTAGTTCTAACGTAGAATGTGCATACTTTGTAGATTCCATTTATGAAATAAAACACATTTTCTAAAAACTCTTGTTTTTTACGAAATCATGTAAACCTTCTAGAAGCTGTGATTTTAAAAAACGGTGGAAGTAAGCTTTTCTTATTTCCGGACGCATGCACAAACTATAGAAAGTCGTTATGACGTAGAATGTGCATATTTTGTAGATTCCATTTATGAAATAAAACACATTTTCTAAAAACTCGTGCTTTTTAAGAAATCATGTAAACCTTCTAGATGCTGTGATTTTAAAAAACGGTGGAAGTAAGCTTTTCTTATTTCCGGACGCACGCGCAAACTATAGAAAGTCCTTATGACGTAGAATCTGCATACTTTGTTGATTCCATTTATGAAATAAAACACATTTTCTAAAAACTCGTGTTTTTTAAGAAATCATGTAAACCTTCTAGAAGTTGTGAATTAAAAAAACGGGGGAAGTAAGCTTTTCTTATTTCCGGACGCATGCGCAAACTTTAGAAAGTCGTTATGACGTAGAATGTGCATACTTTGTAGATTCCATTTATGAAATAAAACACATTTTCTAAAAACTCGTGTTTTTTACGAAATCATGTAAACCTTCAAGAAGCTGTGATTTTAAAAAACGGTGGAAGTAAGCTTTTCTTATTTCCGGTCGAATGCGCAAACTATAGAAAGTCGTTATGACGTAGAATGTGCATACTTTGTTGATTCCTTTTATGAAATAAAACACATTTTCTAAAAACTCATGTTTTTTATGAAATCATGTAAACCTTCTAGAAGCTGTGATTTTAAAAAACCGTGGAAGTAAGCTTTTCTTATTTCCGGACGCATGCGCAAAGTATAGAAAGTCGTTATGACGTAGAATGTGCATACATTGTTGATTCCATTTATGAAATAAAACACATTTTCTAAAAACTCGTGTTTTTTCAGAAATCATGTAAACCTACTAGAAGCTGTGATTTTAAAAAACGGGGGAAGTAAGCTTTTCTTATTTCCGGACGCATGCGGAAACTATAGAAATTCGTTATGACGTAGAATGTGCATACTTTGTAGATTGCATTTATGAAATAAAACACATTTTCTAAAAACTCGTGTTTTTTAAGAAATCATGTAAACCTTCTAGAAGGTGTGATTTTAAAAAACGGGGAAAGTAAGCTTTTCTTATTCCAGACGCATGCACAAACTATAGAAAGTCGTTATGACGTAGAATGTGCATACTTTTTAGATTCCATTGATGAAATAAAACACATTTTCGAAAAACTCGTGTTTTTTAAGAAATCATGTAAACCTTCTAGAAGCTGTGATTTTAAAAAACGGTGGAAGTAAGCTTTTCTTATTTCCGGACGCATGTGCAAACTATAGAAAGTCGTTATGACATAGAATGTGCATACTTTGTATATTCCATTTATGAAATAAAACACATTTTCTAAAAACACGTGTTTTTTACGAAATCATGTAAACCTTCTAGAAGCTGAGATTTTAAAAAACGGTGGAAGTAAGCTTTTCTTATTTCCAAACGCATGCGCAAACTATAGAAAGTCGTTGTGACGTAGAATGTGCATACTTTGTTGATTCCATTTATGAAATAAAACACATTTTCTAAAAACTCGTGTTTTTTAAGAAATCATGTAAACCTTCTAGAAGTTGTGATTTTAAAAAACGGGGGAAGTAAGCTTTTCTTATTTCCGGACGCATGCACAAACTATAGAAAGTCGTTATGACATAGAATGTGCATATTTTCTAGATTCGATTTATGAAATAAAACACATCTTCTAAAAATTCGTGTTTTTTAAGAAATCATGTAAACCTTCTAGAAGCTGTGATTTTAAAAAACGGGGGAAGTAAGCTTTTCTTATTTCCGAAGACATCCGCAAACTATAGAAAGTCGTTATGACGTAGAATGTCCATACTTTGTAGATTCCATTTATGAAATAAAACACATTTTCTAAAAACTCGTGTTTTTTACGAAATCATGTAAACCTTCTAGAAGCTGTGATTTTAAAAAACGGTGGAAGTAAGCTTTTCTTATTTCCGGACGCATACGCAAAATATAGAAAGTCGTTATGACGTAGAATGTGCATACTTTGTTGATTCCATTTATGAAATAAAACACATTTTCTAAAAACTCGTGTTTTCTAAGAAATCATGTAAACCTTCTTGAAGCTGTGATTTAAAAAAACGGTGGAAGTAAGCTTTTCTTATTTCCGGACGCATGCGCAAACTATAGAAAGTCGTTATGACGTAGAATGTGCATACTTTGTAGATTCCATTTATGAAATAAAACACATTTTCTAAAAACACATGTTTTTTACGAAATCGTGTAAACCTTCTATAAGCTGTGATTTTAAAAAATGGTGAAAGTAAGCTTTTCTTATTTCCGGACGAATGCGCAAACTATAGAAAATCGTTATGACGTAGAATGTGCATACTTTGTTGATTCCATTTATGAAATAAAACACATTTTCTAAAAACTCGTGTTTTTTATGAAATCATGTAAACCTTCTAGAAGCTGTGATTTTAATAAACGGTGGAAGTAAGCTTTTCTTATTTCCGGACGCATGCGCAAACTATAGAAAGTCGTTATGACGTAGAATGTGCATACATTGTTGATTCCATTTATGAAATAAAACACATTTTCTAAAAACTCGTGTTTTTTCAGAAATCATGTAAACCTACTAGAAGCTGTGATTTTAAAAAACGGGGGAAGTAAGCTTTTCTTATTTCCGGACGCATGCGCAAACTATAGAAAGTCGTTATGACGTAGAATGTGCATACTTTGTAGATTCCATTTATGAAATAAAACACATTTTCTAAAAACTCGTGTCTTTTACGAAATCATGTAAACCTTCTAGAAGCTGTGATTTTTAAAAACGGTGGAAGTAAGCTTTTCTTATTTCCGGACGCATGCGCAAACTATAGAAAGTCGTTATGATGTAGAATGTGCATAATTTGTTGATTCCATATATGAAATAAAACACACTTTAAAAAAACTTGTGTTTTTTAAGAAATCATGTAAACCTTCTAGTAGCTGTGATTTTAAAAAATGGTGGAAGTAAGCTTTTCTTATTTCCGGACGCGTGCTCAAACTGTAGAAAGTCATTATGACATAGAATGTGCATACTTTGCTGATTCCATTTATGAAATAAAACATATTTTCTAAAAACTAGTGTTTTTTAAGAAATCATGTAAACCTTCTAGAAGCTGTGATTTTAAAAAACGGGGGAAGTAAGCTTTTCTTATTTCCAAACGCATGCGCAAACTATTGAAAGTCATTATGACGTAGAATGTGCATACCTTGTTGATTCCATTTATGAAATAAAACACATTTTCTAAAAACTCGTGTTTTTTAAGAAATCATGTAAACCTTCTAGAAGGTGTGATTTTAAAAAACGGGGGAAGTAAGCTTTTCTTATTCCAGACGCATGCGCAAACTATAGAAAGTCGTTATGACGTAGAATGTGCATACTTTGTAGATTCCATTGATGAAATAAAACACATTTTCGAAAAAACTCGTGTTTTTTAAGAAATCATGTAAACCTTCTAGAAGCTGTGATTTTAAAAAACGGTGGAAGTAAACTTTTCTTATTTCCGGACGCATGTGCAAACTATAGAAAGTCGTTATGACGTAGAATGTGCATACTTTGTAGATTCCATTTATGAAATAAAACACATTTTCTAAAAACTCGTGCTTTTTACGAAATCATGTAAACCTTCTAGAAGTTGTGATTTTAAAAAACGGTGGAAGCAAGCTTTTCTTATTTCTGGACACATGCGCAAACTATAGAAAGTGGTTATGACGTAGAATGTGCATACTTTTTTGATTCCATTTATGAAATAAAACACATTTTCTAAAAACTCGTGTTTTTTAAGAAATCATGTAAACCTTCTAGAAGCTGTGAATTAAAAAAACGGGGGAAGTAAGCTTTTCTTATTTCCGGACACATCCGCAAACTATAGAAAGTCATTATGATGTAGAATGTGCATACTTTGTAGATTCCATTTATGAAATAAAACACATTTTCTAAAAACTCGTGTTTTTTACGAAATCATGTAAACCGTCAAGAAGCTGTGATTTTAAAAAACGGTGGAAGTAAGCTTTTCTTATTTCCTGTCGAATGCGCAAACTATAGAAAGTCGTTATGACGTAGAATGTGCATACTTTGTTAATTCCATTTATGAAATAAAACACATTATCTAAAAACTCGTGTTTTTTATGAAATCATGTAAACCTTCTAGAAGCTGTGATTTTAAAAAACGGTGGAAGTAAGCTTTTCTTATTTCCGGACGCATGAGCAAACTATAGAAAGTCGTTATGACGTAGAATGTGCATACATTGTTGATTCCATTTATGAAATAAAACACATTTTCTAAAAACTCGTGTTTTTTAAGAAATCATGTAAACCTTCTAGAAGCTGTGATTTTAAAAAACGGGGAAAGTAAGCTTTTCTTATTTCCGGATGCATGCGCAAACTATAGAAAGTCGTTATGACGTAGAATGTGAATACTTTGTAGATTCCATTTATGAAATAAAACACATTTTCTAAAAACACTTGTTTTTTACGAAATCGTGTAAACCTTCTATAAGTTGTGATTTTAAAAAACGGTGGAAGTAAGCCTTTCTTATTTCCGGACGAATGCGCAAACTATAGAAAATCGTTATGACGTAGAATGTGCATACTTTGTTGATTCCATTTATGAAATAAAACACATTTTCTAGAAACTCGTGTTTTTTAAGAAATCATGTAAACCTTCTAGAAGCTGTGATTTAGAAAAACGGGGGAAGTAAGCTTTTCTTATTTCCGGACGCATGCGCAAACTATAGAAAGTCGTTATGACGTAGAATGTGCATACTTTGTAGATTCCATTTATAAAATAAAACACATTTTCTAAAAACTCGTGTTTTTTACGAAATCATGTAAAGCTTCTAGAAGTTGTGATTTTAAAAAACGGTGGAAGTAAGCTTTTCTTATTTACGGACGCATGCGCAAACTATAGAAAGTCGTTAGACGTAGAATGTGCATACTTTGTAGATTCCATTTATAAAATAAAACACATTTTCTAAAAACTCGTGTTTTTTACGAAATCATGTGAACCTTCTAGAAGCTGTGATTTTAAAAAACGGTGGAAGTAAACTTTTCTTATTTCTGGACGCATGCACAAACTATAGAAAGTTGTTGTGACGTAGAATGTGCATACTTTGTTGATTCTATTTATGAAATAAAACACATTTTCTAAAAACTCGTGTTTTTTAAGAAATCATTTAAACCTTCTAGAAGCTGTAATTTTAAAAAATGGGGGAAGTAAGCTTTTCTTATTTCCGGATGCATGCGCAAACTATAGAAAGTCGTTGTGACGTAGAATTTGCATACTTTGTTGATTCCATTTATGAAATAAAACACATTTTCTAAAAACTCGTGTTTTTTAAGAAATCATATAAACCTTCTAGAAGCTGTGATTTTAAAAAATGGGGGAAGTAAGCTTTTCTTATTTCTAGACGCATGCGCAAACTATAGAAAGTTGTTGTGACGTAGAATGTGCATACTTTGTAGATTCCATTTATGAAATAAAACACATTTTCTAAAAACTCGTGTTTTTTACGAAATTATGTAAACCTTCTAGAAGCTGTGATTTTAAAAAACCATGGAAGTAATCTTTTCTTATTTCCAAACGCATGCGTAAACTATAGAAAGTCATTATGACGTAGAATGTGCATACTTTGTTGATTCCATTTATGAAATAAAACACATTATCTAAAAACTCGTGTTTTTTAAGAAATCATGTAAACCTTCTAGAAGCTGTGATTTAGAAAAACGGGGGAAGTAAGCTTTTCTTATTTCCGGACGCATGCGCAAACTATAAAAAGTCGTTATGATGTAGAATGTGCATACTTTGTAGATTCCATTTATGAAATAAAACACATTTTCTAAAAACCCGTGTTTTTTACGAAATCATGTAACCCTTCTAGAAGCTGTGATTTTAAAAAACGGTGGAAGTAAGCTTTTCTTATTTCCAAACGCGTGCGCAAACTATAGAAAGTCGTTGTGACGTAGAATTTGCATACTTTGTTGATTCCATTTATGAAATAAAACACATTTTCTAAAAACTCTTGTTTTTTAAGAAATCATGTAAACCTTCTAGAAGCTGTGATTTTAAAAAACGGGGGAAGTAAGATTTTCTTAGTTCCGGACGCATGCGCAAACTATAGAAAGTTGTTATCACGTAGAATGTGCATACTTTGTAGATTCGATTTATGAAATAAAACACATTTTCTAAAAACTCGTGTATTTTAAGAAATCATGTAAACCTTCTAGAAGCTGTGATTTTAAAAAACGGGGGAAGTAAGCTTTTCTTATTTCCGGAAGCATGTGCAAACTATATAAATTCGTTATGACGTAGAATGTGCATACTTTATTGATTCCATTTATGAAATAAAACACATTTTCTAAAAACTCGTGTTTTTTAAGAAATCATGTAAACCTTCTAGAAGCTGTGATTTTAAAAAACTGGGGAAGTAAGCTTTTCTTATTTCCAAACGCATGCGAAAACTATAGAAAGTCGTTATGACGTAGAATGTGCATACTTTGTTGATTCCATTTATGAAATAAAACACATTATCTAAAAACTCGTGTTTTTTAAGAAATCATGTAAACCTTCTAGAAGCTGTGATTTAGAAAAACGGGGGAAGTAAGCTTTTCTTATTTCCGAACGCATGCACAAACTATAGATAGTCGTTATGACGTAGAATGTGCATACTTTGTAGATTCCATTTATGAAATAAAACACATTTTCTAAAAACTCGTGTTTTTTACGAAATCATGTAAAGCTTCTAGAAACTGTGATTTTAAAAAACGGTGGAAGTAAGCCTTTCTTATTTCCGGACGAATGCGCAAACTATAGAAAATCGTTATGACGTAGAATGTGCATACTTTGTTGATTCCATTTATGAAATAAAACACATTTTCTAAAAACTCATGTTTTTTAAGAAATCATGTAAACCTTTTAGAAGATGTGATTTTAAAAAACGGGGGAAGTAAGCTTTTCTTATTTCCAAACGCATGCGAAAACTATAGAAAGTCGTTATGACGTAGAATGTGCATATTTTGTTGATTCCATTTATGAAATAAAACACATTTTCTAAAAACTCGTGTTTTTTAAGAAATCATGTAAACCTTCTAGAAGCTGTGATTTTAAAAAATGGGGGAAGTAAGCTTTTCTTATTTCCGGAAGCATGCGCAAACTATAGAAAGTCGTTATGATGTAGAATGTCCATACTTTGTAGATTCCATTTATGAAATAAAACACATTTTCTAAAAACTCATGTTTTTTACGAAATCATGTAAACCTTCTAGAAGCTGTGATTTTAAAAAACGGTGGAAGTAAGCTTTTCTTATTTCCAGACTCATGCGCAAACTGTAGAAAGTCGTTATGATGTAGAATGTGCATACTTTGTTGATTCCATTTATAAAATAAAACACATTTTCTAAAATTCGTGTTTTTTACGAAATCATGTGAACCTTCTAGAAGCTGTGATTTTAAGAAACGGTGGAAGTAAACTTTTCTTATTTCCGGACGCATGCACAAACTATAGAAAGTTGTTGTGACGTAGAATGTGCATACTTTGTTGATTCCATTTATGAAATAAAACACATTTTCTAAAAACTCGTGTGTTTTAAGAAATCATGTAAACCTTTTAGAAGCTGTGAATTTAAAAAACGGGGGAAGTAAGCTTTTCTTATTTCCAGACGCATGCGCAAACTATAGAAAGTCGTTGTGACGTAGAATGTGCATACTTTGTAGATTCCATTTATGAAATAAAACACATTTTCTAAAAACTCGTTTTTTTTACGAAATTATGTAAACCTTCTAGAAGATGTGATTTTAAAAAACGGTGGAAGTAAGCTTTTCTTATTTCCGGACGCATGCGCAAACTATAGAAAGTCGTTATGACGTAGAATGTGCATACTTTGTTGATTCCATTTATGAAATAAAACATATTTTCTAAAAACTAATGTTTTTTAAGAAATCATGTAAACCTTCTAGAAGCTGTGATTTTAAAAAACGAGGGAAGTAAGCTTTTCTTATTTCAAAATGCATGCGCAAACTATAGAAAGTCGTTATGACGTAGAATGTGCATAGTTTGTTGATTCCATTTATGAAATAAAACACATTATCTAAAAACTCGTGTTTTTTAAGAAATCATGTAAACCTTCTAGAAGCTGTGATTTAGAAAAACGGGGGAAGTAAGCTTTTCTTATTTCCGGACGCATGCGCAAACTATAGAAAGTCGTTATGACGTAGAATGTGCATACTTTGTAGATTCCATTTATGAAATAAAACACATTTTATAAAAACTCGTGTTTTTTACGAAATCATGTAAACCTTCTAGAAGCTGTGATTTTAGAAAACGGTGGAAGTAAGCTTTTCTTATTTCCGGACGCATGCGCAAACTATAGAAAGTCGTTATGACGTAGAATGTGCATACTTTGTAGATTCCATTTATGAAATAAAACACATTTCCTAAAAACTCGTGTTTTTTAAGAAATCATGTAAACCTTCTAGAAGCTGTGATTTTAAAAAACGGGGGAAGTAAGCTTTTCTTATTTCCGGACGCATGCGCAAACTATAGAAAGTCGTTATGACGTAGAATGTGCATACTTTGTAGATTCCATTTATGAAATAAAACACATTTTCTAAAAACACGTGTTTTTTACGAAATCATGTAAACCTTCTAGAAGTTGTGATTTTAAAAAACGGTGGAAGTAAGCTTTTCTTATTTCCAAACGCATGCGCAAACTATAGAAAGTCGTTGTAACGTAGAATGTGCATACTTTGTTGATTCCATTTATGAAATAAAACTCATTTTCTAAAAACTCTTGTTTTTTACGAAATCATGTAAACCTTCTAGAAGCTGTGATTTTAAAAAACGGGGGAAGTAAGATTTTCTTAGTTCCGGACGCATGCGCAAACTATAGAAAGTCGTTATGACGTAGAATGTGCATACTTTGTAGATTCGATTTATGAAATAAAACACATTTTCTAAAAACTCGTGTTTTTTAAGAAATCATGTAAACCTTCTAGAAGCTGTGATTTTTAAAAACGGGGGAAGTAAGCTTTTCTTTTTTCCGGACGCATGTGCAAACTATAGAAAGTCGTTGTGACGTAGAATGTCCATACTTTGTAGATTCCATTTATGAAATAAAACACATTTTCTAAAAATTCCAGTTTTTTACGAAATCATGTAAACCTTCTAGAAGCTGTGATTTAAAAAAACAGTGGAAGTAAGCTTTTCTTATTTCCAGACTAATGCGCTTGCGTTTGGAAATAAGAAAAGCTTACTTCCCCCGTTTTTTAAAACCACAGCTTCTAGAAGGTTTACATGATTTCGTAAAAAACACGAGTTTTTAGAAAATGTGTTTTATTTTATAAATGGAATCAACAAAGTATGCACATTCTATGTCATAACGACTTTCTATAGTTTGCGCTTGCGTTTGGAAATAAGAAAAGCTTACTTCCCCCGTTTTTTAAAACCACAGCTTCTAGAAGGTTTACATGATTTCGTAAAAAACACGAGTTTTTAGAAAATGTGTTTTATTTTATAAATGGAATCAACAAAGTATGCACATTCTATGTCATAACGACTTTCTATAGTTTGCGCTTGCGTTTGGAAATAAGAAAAGCTTACTTCCACCGTTTTTCAAAATCACAGCTTCTAGAAGGTTTACATGATTTCGTAAAAAACACCAGTTTTTAGAAAATGTGTTTTATTTTATAAATGGAATCAACAAAGTATGCACATTCTATGTCATAACGACTTTCTATAGTTTGTGCTTGCGTTTGGAAATAAGAAAAGCTTACTTCCCCCGTTTTTTAAAACCACAGCTTCTAGAAGGTTTACATGATTTCGTAAAAAACACAAGTTTTTAGAAAATGTGTTTTATTTCATAAATGGAATCAACAAAGTATCCACATTCTATGTCATAACGACTTTCTATAGTTTGCGCTTGCGTTTGGAAATAAGAAAAGCTTACTTCCCCCGTTTTTTAAAATCACAGCTTCAAGAAGGTTTACATGATTTCTTAAAAAACACAAGTTTTTAGAAAATGTGTTTTATTTCATAAATGGAATCAACAAAGTATGCACATTCTACGTCATAACGACTTTCTATAGTTTGCGCTTGCATTTGGAAATAAGAAAAGCTTACTTCCCCCGTTTTTTAAAATCATAGCTTCTAGAAGGTTTACATGATTTCTTAAAAAACACGAGTTTTTAGAAAATGTGTTTTATTTCATAAATGGAATCAACAAAGTATGCACATTCTACGTCATAATGACTTTCTATAGTTTGCGCTTGCATTTGGAAATAAGAAAAGCTTACTTCCCCCGTTTTTTAAAATCACAGCTTCTAGAAGGTTTACATGACTTCTTAAAAAACATGAGTTTTTAGAAAATGTGTTTTATTTCATAAATGGAATCTACAAAGTATGCACATTCTACGTCATAATGACTTTCTATAGTTTGCGCTTGCGTTTGGAAATAAGGAAAGCTTACTTCCCCCGTTTTTTAAACTCACAGCTTCTAGAAGGTTTACATGATTTGTTAAAAAACATGAGTTTTTAGAAAATGTGTTTTATTTGATAAATGGAATCTACAAAGTATGCACATTCTACGTCATAACGACTTTCTATAGTTTGCACATGCGTTTGGAAATAAGAAAAGCTGACTTCCCCCGTTTTTTAAAATCACAGCTTCTAGAAGGTTTACATGATTTCTTAAAAAAAACAAATTTTTAGAAAATGTGTTTTATTTCATAAATGGAATCAACAAAGTATGCACATTCTACGTCATAATGAATTTCTATAGTTTGCGCTTGCGTTTAAAAATAAGAAAAGCTTACTTCCCCCGTTTTTTAAAATCACAGCTTCAAGAAGGTTTACATGATTTCTTAAAAAACACGAGTTTTTAGAAAATGTGTTTTATTTCATAAATGGAATCTACAAAGTATGCACATTCTACGTCATAACGACTTTCTATAGTTTGCGCATTCGTCCGGAAATAAGAAAATCTTACTTCCACCGTTTTTTGAAATCACAGTTCTAGAAGGTTTACATGATTTCTTAAAAAACACGAGTTTTTAGAAAATGTGTTTTATTTGATAAATGGAATCTACAAAGTATGCACATTCTACATCATAATGACTTTCTATAGTTTGCGCTTGCGTTTGGAAATAAGAAAAGCTTACTTCCCCCGTTTTTTTAAATCACAGCTTCTAGAAGGTTTACATGATTTCTTAAAAAACACGAGTTTTTAGAAAATGTGTTTTATTTCATAAATGGAATCAACAAAGTATGCACATTCTACATCATATCGAATTTCTATAGTTTGCGCATGCGTCCGGCAATAAGAAAATATTACTTCCACCGTTTTTTAAAATCAAAGCTTCTAGAAGGTTTACATAATTTCGTAAAAAACACGAGTTTTTAGAAAATGTGTTTTATTTCATCAATGGAATCAACAAAGTATGCACATTCTACGTCATAACGACTTTCTATAGTTTGCGCATGCGTTTGAAAAGAAGAAAAGCTTACTTCCCCCGTTTTTTAAAATCACAGCTTCTAGAAGGTTTACATGATTCCTTAAAAAACACGAGTTTTTAGAAAATGTGTTTTATTTCATAAATGGAATCTACAAAGTATGCATATTCTACGTCATAACGACTTTCTATAGTTTGCGCATGCATCCCGAAATAAGAAAAGCTTACCTCCACCGTTTTTGAAAAATCACAGATTCTAGAAGTTTTGCATGATTTCTTAAAAAACACGAGTTTTTAAAAAATGTGTTTTATTAAATAAATGGAATCAACAAAGTATGCACGTTCTACGTCATAATGACTTTCTATAGTTTTCGCTTGCATTTGGAAATAAGAAAAGCTTACTTCCCCCGTTTTTTAAAATCACAGCTTCTAGAAGGTTTACATGATTTCGTAAAAAAAACGAGTTTTTAGAAAATGTGTTTTATTTCATAAATGGAATCTACAAAGTATGCACATTCTACGTCATAACGACTTTCTATAGTTTGCGCATGCGTCCGGAAATAAGAAAAGCTTACTTCCCCCGTTTTTTAAAATCACAGCTTCTAGAAGGTTTACATGATTTCTTAAAAAACACGAGTTTTTAGGAAATGTGTTTTATTTCATAAATGGAATCAACAAAGTATGCACATTCTATGTCATAACGACTTTCTATAGTTTGCGCATGCGTTTGGAAATAAGAAAAGCTTACATCCCCCGATTTTTAAAATCACAGCTTCTAGAAGGTTTAGATGATTTCTTAGAAACACGACCTTTTAGAAAATGTGTTTTATTTCATAAATGGAATCAACAAAGTATGCACATTCTACGTCATAATGACTTTCTATAGTTTGCGCTTGCGTTTGGACAGAAGAAAAGCTTACATCGCTCGTTTTTTAAAATCACAGCTTCTAGAAGGTTTACATGATTTCTTAAAAAACACAAATTTTTAGAAAATGTGTTTTATTTCATAAGTGGAATCAACAAAGTATGCACATTCTACGTCATAACGACTTTCTATAGTTTGCGCATGCATCCAGAAATAAGAAAAGCTTACTTCCACCGTTTTTTAAAATCACAGCTTCTAGAAGGTTTACATGATTTCGTAAAAAACACGAGTTTTTAGAAAATGTGTTTTATTTCATAAATGGAATCTACAAAGTATGCACATTCTACGTCATAACGACTTTCTATAGTTTGCGCATGCGTCCGGAAATAAGAAAAGCTTACTTCCCCCGTTTTTTAAAATCACAGCTTCTAGAAGGTTTACATGATTTCATAAAAAACACGAGTTTTTAGAAAATGTGTTTTATTTCATAAATGGAATCTACTACAAAGTATGCATATTCTACGTCATAACGACTTTCTATTGTTTGTGCATGCGTCCCGAAATAAGAAAAGCTTACCTCCCCCGTTTTTTAAAATCACAGCTTCTAGAAGGTTTGCATGATTTGTTAAAAAACACAAGTTTTTAAAAAATGTGTTTTATTAAATAAATGGAATCAACAAAGTATGCACGTTCTACATCATAACGACTTTCTGCAGTTTTCGCATTCGTCCGGAAATAAGAAAATCTTACTTCCACCGTTTTTTAAAATCACAGCTTCTAGAAGATTTACATGATTTCGTAAAAAGCACGAGTTTTTAGAAAATGTGTTTTATTTCATCAATGGAATCAACAAAGTATGCACATTCTACGTCATAACAACTTTCTATAGTTTGCGCATTCGTCCAGAAATAAGAAAAGCTTACTTCCACAGTTTTTCAAAATCACAGCTTCTAGAACGTTTACATGATTTCGTAAAAAACACGAGTTTTTAGAAAATGTGTTTTATTTCATCAATGGAATCAACAAAGTATGCACATTCTATGTCATAATGACTTTCTATAGTTTGCGCTTGCGTTTGGAAATAAGAAAAGCTTACATCCCCCGTTTTTTAAAACCACAGCTTCTAGAAGGTTTACATGATTTCTTAAAAAACACGAGTTTTTAGAAAATGTGTTTTATTTCTTGAATGGAATCAACAAAGTATGCACATTCTACGTCATAACGACTTTCTATAGTTTGCGCATGCGTCTAGAAATAAGAAAAGCTTACTTCCACCTTTTTTTGAAATCACAGCTTCTAGAAATTTTACATAATTTCTTAAAAAACACGAGTTTTTAGAAAATGTGTTTTATTTCATAAATGGAATCAACAAAGTATACACATTCTACGTCATAACGACTTTCTATAGTTTGTGCATGCATCTGGAAATAAGAAAAGCTTACTTCCACCGTTTTTTAAATTCATAGCTTCTAGAAGGTTTACATGATTTCTTAAAAAACACGAGTTTTTAGAAAATGTGTTTTATTTCATAAATGGAATCAACAAAGTATGCACATTCTATGTCATAACAACTTTCTATAGTTTGCTTATGAGTTTGGAAATAAGAAATGCTTACTTTCCCCGTTTTTTGAATCATAGCTTCTAGAAGGTTTACATGATTTCTTAAAAAACACGAGTTTTTAGAAAATGTGTTTTATTAAATAAATGGAATCAACAAAGTATGCACATTCTACGTCATAACGACTTTCTATAGTTTGCACATGCGTTTGGAAATAAGAAAAGCTTACTTCCACCGTCTTTTAAAATCACAGCTTTTAGAAGGTTTACATGATTTATTAAAAAACACGAGTTTTTAGAAAATGTGTTTTATTTCATAAATGGAATCAACGAAGTATGCACATTCTACGTCATAATGAATTTCTATAGTTTGAGCTTGCGTTTGGAACTAAGAAAAGCTTACTTCCCCCGTTTTTTAAAATCACAGCTTCAAGAAGGTTTACATGATTTCTTAAAAAACACGAGTTTTTTGAAATTGTGTTTTATTTCATAAATGGAATCTACAAAGTATGCACATTATACGTCATAATGACTTTCTATAGTTTGCGCATTCGTACGGAAATAAGAAAAGCTTACATCCACCGTTTTTTAAAATCACAGCTTCTAGAAGGTTTACATGATTTCTTAAAAAACACGACTTTTTAGAAAATGTGTTTTATTTCATAAATGGAATCTACAAAGTATGCACATTCTACGTCATAACGACTTTCTATAGTTTGCACATGCGTCCGGAAATAAGAAATGCTTACTTCCCCCGTTTTTTAAAATCACATCTTCTAGAAGGTTTACATGATTTCGTAAAAAACACCAGTTTTTAGAAAATGTGTTTTATTTCATAAATGCAATCTACAAAGTATGCACATTCTACGTCATAACGACTTTCTATAGTTTGCGCATGCGTTTGGAAATAAGAAAAGCTTACATCCTCCGTTTTTTAAAATCACAGCTTCTAGAAGGTTTACATGATTTCTTAAAAAACACCAGTTTTTAGAAAATGTGTTTTATTTCATAAATGGAATCAACAAAGTATGCACATTCTACGTCATAACGAATTTCTGCAGTTTTCGCATTCGTCGGGAAATAAGAAAAGCTTACTTCCACCGTTTTTTAAAATCACATCTTCTAGAAGGTTTACATGATTTCGTAAAAAACACGAGTTTTTAGAAAATGTGTTTTATTTAATCAATGGAATCAACAAAGTATGCACATTCTACGTCATAACGACTTTCTATAGTTTGCGCATTCGTCCGGAATTAAGAAAACCTTACTTCCACTGTTTTTTAAAATCACAGCTTCTAGAAGGTTTACATGATTTCGTAAAAAACACGAGTTTTTAGAAAATGTGTTTTATTTCATAAATGGAATCAACAAAGTATGCACATTCTATGTCATAATGACTTTCTATAGTTTGCGCTTGCGTTTGGAAATAAGAAAAGCTTACTTCCCCCGTTTTTTAAAATCACAGCTTCTAGAAGGTTTACATGATTTCTTAAAAACCACGAGTTTTTAGAAAATGTGTTTTAATTCATAAATGGAATCAACAAAGTATGCACATTCTACATCATATCGACTTTCTATAGTTTGCGCATGCATCCGGATATAAGAAAAGCTTACTTCCACCGTTTTTTAAAATCATGGCTTCTAGAAGGTTTACATAATTTCGTAAAAAACACGAGTTTTTAGAAAATGTGTTTTATTTCATCAATGGAATCAACAAAGTATGCACATTCTACGTCATAACTACTTTCTATAGTTTGCGCATTCGTCCGGAAATAAGAAAAACTTACTTCCACCGTTTTTTAAAATCACAGCTTCTAAAAGGTTTACATGATTTCATAAAAAACACGAGTTTTTAGAAAATGTGTTTTATTACATAAATGGAATCTACAAAGTATGCACATTCTACATCATAACGACTTTCTATAGTTTGCGCATTTGTCAGGAAATAAGAAACACTTACTTCCCCCGTTTTTTAAAATCACAGCTCCTATAAGGTTTACATGATTTCGTAAAAAACACAAGTTTTTAGAAAATGTGTTTTATTTCATAAATGGAATCTACAAAGTATGCACATTGTACATCATAACGACTTTCTATAATTGCGCATGCGTTTGGAAATAACAAAAGCTTACATCCCCCGTTTTTTAAAATCACAGCTTCTAGAAGGTTTACATAATTTCGTAAAAAACACGAGTTTTTAGAAAATGTGCTTTATTTCATAAATGGAATCTACAAAGTATGCACATTCTACGTCATAACGACTTTCTATAGTTTGCCCATGTGTTTGGAAATAAGAAAAGCTTAATTCCCCCGTTTTTTAAAATCACAGCTTCAAGAAGGTTTACATGAATTCGTAAAAAACACAAGTTTTTAGAAAACGTGTTTTATTTCATAAATGGAATCAACAAAGTATGCAAATTCTACGTCATAACGACTTTCTATAGTTTGCGCTTGCATTTGGAAATAAGAAAACCTTAGTTCCCCCTTTTTTTAAAATCACAGCTTCTAGAACGTTTACATGATTTCTTAAAAAACACAAGTTTTTAGAAAATGTGTTTTATTTCATAAATGGAATCAAACAAGTATGCACATTCTACGTCATAACGACTTTTTATAGTTTGCGCATGCGTTTGGAAATAAGAAAAGCTTACATCCCCCGTTTTTTGAAATCACAGCTTCTAGAAGGTTTAAATGATTTCTTAAAAATCACGAGTTTTTAGAAAATGTGTTTTATTTCATAAATGGAATCAACAAAGTATGCACATTCTACGTCATAACGACTTTCTTTAGCTTGCGCATTCGTCCGTAAATAAGAAAAGCTTACTTCCACCGTTTTTTAAAATCACAGCTTCTAGAAGGTTTACATGATTTCTTAAAAAACACGAGTTTTTAGAAAATATGTTTTATTTCAGGAATGGAATCAACAAAGTATGCACATTCTATGTCATAACGACTTTCTATAGTTTGCTTATTCGTCCGGAAATAAGAAAAGCTTACTTCCACTGTTTTTTAAAATCACAGCTTTTAGAAGGTTTACATTATTTCGTAAAAAACATTAGTTTTTAGAAAATGTGTTTTATTTCATAAATAAAATCTACAAATTATGCAGATTCTACTTCATAACGACTTTCTATAGTTTGCGCATGCGTCCAGAAATAAGAAACGCTTAATTCCCCCGTTTTTTAAAATCACAGCTTCTAGAAGGTTTACATGATTTCGTAAAAAACACAAGCTTTTAGAAAATGTGTTTTATTTCATAAATGGAATCTACAAAGTATGCACATTCTACATCATAACGACTTTCTATAGTTTGCGCATGCGTTTGGAAATAAGAAAAGCTTCCTTCCCCCGTTTTTTAAAATCACAGCTTCTAGAAGGTTTACATAATTTCATAAAAAACACGAGTTTTTAGAAAATGTGTTTTATTTCATAAATGGAATCTACAAAGTATGCACATTCTACGTCATAACGACTTTCTATAGTTTGCGCATGCGTCCGGAAATAGGAAAAGCTTACTTCCCCCGTTTTTTAAAATCACAGCTTCTAGAAGGTTTACATGATTTCTTAAAAAACACGAGTTTTTAGAAAATGTGTTTTATTAAATAAATGGAATCAACAAAGTATACACATTCTACTTCATAACAACTTTCTATAGTTTGCGCATGAGTTTGGAAATAAGAAAAGCTTACTTCCCCCGTTTTTTAAATCACAGCTTCTAGAAGGTTTACATGATTTCTTAAAAAACACGAGTTTTTAGAAAATGTGTTTTATTAAATAAATGGAATCAACAAAGTATGCACATTCTACGTCATAACGACTTTCTATATTTTGCACATGCGTTTGGAAATAAGAAAAGCTTACTTCCACCGTTTCTTAAAATCACAGCTTCTAGAAGGTTTACATGATTTATTAAAAAACACGAGTTTTTAGAAAATGTGTTTTATTTCATAAATGGAATCAACAAAGTATGCACATTCTACGTCATAATGAATTTCTATAGTTTGCGCTTGCGTTTGGAAATAAGAAAAGCTTTCTTCCCCCGTTTTTTAAAATCACAGCTTCTAGAAGGTTTACATGACTTCTTAAAAAACATGAGTTTTTAGAAAATGTGTTTTATTTCATAAATGGAATCTACAAAGTATGCACATTCTACGTCATAATGACTTTCTATAGTTTGCGCTTGCGTTTGGAAATAAGGAAAGCTTACTTCCCCCGTTTTTTAAACTCACAGCTTCTAGAAGGTTTACATGATTTCTTAAAAAACATGAGTTTTTAGAAAATGTGTTTTATTTGATAAATGGAATCTACAAAGTATGCACATTCTACGTCATAACGACTTTCTATAGTTTGCACATGCGTTTGGAAATAAGAAAAGTTGACTTCCCCCGTTTTTTAAAATCACAGCTTCTAGAAGGTTTACATGATTTCTTAAAAAACACGAATTTTTAGAAAATGTGTTTTATTTCATAAATGGAATCAACAAAGTATGCACATTCTACGTCATAATGACTTTCTATAGTTTGCGCTTGCGTTTGGAAATAAGAAAAGCTTACTTCCCCCGTTTTTTAAAATCACAGCTTCAAGAAGGTTTACATGATTTCTTAAAAAACACGAGTTTTTAGAAAATGTGTTTTATTTCATAAATGGAATCTACAAAGTATGCACATTCTACGTCATAACGACTTTCTATATTTTGCGCATTCGTCCGGAAATAAGAAAAGCTTACTTCCACCGTTTTTTGAAATCACAGCTTCTAGAAGGTTTACATGATTTCTTAAAAAACACGAGTTTTTAGAAAATGTGTTTTATTTGATAAATGGAATCTACAAAGTATGCACATTCTACGTCATAATGACTTTCTATAGTTTGCGCATGCGTTTGGAAATAAGAAAAGCTTACTTCCCCCGTTTTTTAAAATCACAGCTTCTAGAAGGTTTACATGATTTCTTAAAAAACACGAGTTTTTAGAAAATGTGTTTTATTTCATAAATGGAATCAACAAAGTATGCACATTCTACATCATATCGACTTTCTATAGTTTGCGCATGCATCCGGAAATAAGAAAAGCTTACTTCCACCGTTTTTTAAAATCACAGCTTCTAGAAGGTTTACATAATTTGTAAAAAACACGAGTTTTTAGAAAATGTGTTTTATTTCATCAATGGAATCAACAAAGTATGCACGTTCTACGTCATAACTACTTTCTATAGTTTGCGCATTCGTCCGGAAATAAGAAAATCTTACTTCCACGAGTTTTTAAAATCACAGCTTCTAAAAGGTTTACATGATTTCGTAAAAAACACGAGTTTTTAGAAAATGTGTTTTATTTCATCAATGGAATCAACAAAGTATGCACATTCTACGTCATAACGACTTTCTATAGTTTGCGCATTCCTCCGGAATTAAGAAAAGCTTACTTCCACCGTTTTTTAAAATAACAGCTTCTAGAAGGTTTACATGATTTCGTAAAAAACACGAGTTTTTAGAAAATGTGTTTTATTTCATAAATGGAATCAACAAAGTATGCACATTCTACGTCATAATGACTTTCTATAGTTTGCGCTTGTGTTTGGAAATAAGAAAAGCTTACTTCCCCCGTTTTTTAAAATCACAGCTTCTAGAAGGTTTACATGATTTTTTAAAAAACACGACGTTTTAGAAAATGTGTTTTATTTCATAAATGGAATCAACAAAGTATTCACATTCTACATCATATCGACTTTCTATAGTTTGCGCATGCGTCCGGAAATAAGAAAAGCTTACTTCCACCGTTTTTTAAAATCACAGCTTCTAGAAGGTTTACATAATTTCGTAAAAAACACGAGTTTTTAGAAAATGTGTTTTATTTCATCAATGGAATCAACAAAGTATGCACATTCTACGTCATAACTACTTTCTATAGTTTGCGCATTCGCCGGAAATAAGAAAAGCTTACTTCCACCGTTTTTTAAAATCACAGCTTCTAAAAGGTTTACATGATTTCGTAAAAAACACGAGTTTCTAGAAAATGTGTTTTATTACATAAATTGAATCTACAAAGTATGCACATTCTATGTCATAACTACTTTCTATAGTTTGCGCATTTGTCTGGAAATAAGAAACACTTACTTCCCCCATTTTTTAAAATCACAGCTCATATAAGGTTTACATGATTTCGTAAAAAACAAAAGTTTTTAGAAAATGTGTTTTATTTCATAAATGGAATCTACAAAGTTTGCACATTCTACATCATAACGACTTTCTATAGTTTGCGCATGCGTTTTGAAATAAGAAAAGCTTACTTCCCCCGTTTTTTAAAATCACAGCTTCTAGAAGATTTACATAATTTCGTAAAAAACACGAGTTTTTAGAAAATGTGTTTTATTTCATAAATGGAATCTACAAAGTATGCACATTCTACGTCATAATGACTTTCTATAGTTTGCTCATGTGTTTGGAAATAAGAAACGCTTACTTCCCCCGTTTTTTAAAATCACAGCTTCAAGAAGGTTTACATGATTTCGTAAATGTATTTTATTTTATAAATGGAATCTACAAAGTATGCATATTATACGTCATAACGACTTTCTATAGTTTGCACATGCGTCCCGAAATAAGAAAAGCTTACCTCCCCCGTTTTTTAAAATCACAGATTCTAGAAGTTTTGCATGATTTCTTAAAAAACACGAGTTTTTAAAAAATGTGTTTTATTAAATAAATGGAATCAACAAAGTATGCACGTTCTACATCATAACGACTTTCTGCAGTTTTCGCATTCGTCCGAAAATAAGAAAATCTTACTTCCACCGTTTTTTAAAATCACAGCTTCTAGAAGGTTTATATGATTTCGTAAAAAACATGAGTTTTTAGAAAATGTGTTTTATTTCATCAATGGAATCAACAAAGTATGCACATTCTACGTCATAACGACTTTCTATAGTTTGCGCATTCGTCCAGAAATAAGAAAAGCTTACTTCAACCGTTTTTCAAAATCACAGCTTCTAGAAGGTTTATATGATTTCGTAAAAAACACGAGTTTTTAGAAAATGTGTTTTATTTCATAAATGGAATCAACAAAGTATGCACATTCTATGTCATAACGACTTTCTATAGTTTGCGCTTGCGTTTGGAAATAAGAAAAGCTTACTTCCCCCGTTTTTTAAAACCGCAGCTTCTAGAAGGTTTACATGATTTCGTAAAAAACACAAGTTTTTAAAAAATGTGTTTTATTTCATAAATGGAATCAACAAAGTATGCACATTCTATGTCATAACGACTTTCTATAGTTTGCACTTGCATTTGGAAATAAGAAAAGCTTACTTCCCCCGTTTTTTCAAATCACAGCTTCAAGAAGGTTTACATGATTTCGTAAAAAACACAAGTTTTTAGAAAATGTGTTTTATTTCATAAATGGAATCAACAAAGTATGCACATTCTACGTCATAACGACTTTCTATAGTTTGCGCTTGCGTTTGGAAATAAGAAAAGCTTACTTCCCCCGTTTTTTAAAATCATAGCTTCTAGAAGGTTTACATGATTTCTTAAAAAACACGACTTTTTAGAAAATGTGTTTTACTTCATAAATGGAATCAACAAAGTATGCACATTCTATGTCATAACGACTTTCTATAGTTTGCGCATGCGTCTAGAAATAAGAAAAGCTTACTTCCACCTTTTTTTAAAATCACAGCTTCTAGAAGTTTTACATAATTTTGTAAAAAACACGAGTTTTTAGAAAATGTGTTTTATTTCATAAATGGAATCAATAAAGTATGCACATTCTACGTCATAACGACTTTCTATAGTTTGTGCATGCGTCTCGAAATAAGAAAAGCTTACTTCCACCGTTTTTTAAAATCACAGCTTCTAGAAGGTTTACATGATTTCTTAAAAAACACGAGTTTTTAGAAAATGTGTTTTATTTCATGAATGGAATCAACAAAGTATGCACATTCTACGTCATAACAACTTTCTATAGTTTGCTTATGAGTTTGGAAATAGGAAAAGCTTACTTCCCCCATTTTTTAAATCACAGCTTCTAGAAGGTTTACATGATTTCTTAAAAAACACGAGTTTTTAGAAAATGTGTTTTATTAAATAAATGGAATCAACAAAGTATGCACATTCTACGTCATAACGACTTTCTATAGTTTGCACATGCGTTTGGAAATAAGAAAAGCCTACTGTAGTGCCCCTAGACTTTTGTAGACATTGAGGGCACCTGCTGAGTGACCCGGTCGATTGAAACATTAATTAAATAATTTTTTGAGTATGTGTATCTGAACTGATGATGTAAATGAATAATTACATATGTTAAACGATTAGCTATGACTATGGAAAACTATGTTGATGGATAATGCTTAACGACTAGTTGTACAGTGATTATGTAATTGTCGACGAAATTTATATTTGATTAGATGAATAAGAAGTTGAATAAATCATAAATGTTTAACAATACTAGATTTAGAGATCAGATGATGATTATTGAGGACAGTGCTACTAATAATTTGTTGTGAGAAGTGTGTGTAGAAACAAGTGAAATGGTTCACCAACGGACACACAAAGGAACATGAAGGGTCATAGAGTACGGGTAAATCACACACAGGGGGAGCGACGACGATGTCGACTTCCAACGAGAATACCACGCATGAGCAAATAAGCATTGATCCGCTTGCTCAAGAGAAATGTGTGAGGGCATACGAGGTGGGCCACGACGGAGCTGGTCACGTATGAGTTGAGGGGCGCGCAGTGAGAACAGACTCACTCCTCAGCGCCATTAGTGCCTAGATAGCATGTAGACGGAGGATGGATGGTAACGATTCCTAATATCCCTACAAGAGTTCCCGCAAGTCAAAACGGAAAGATGGTGGCAGAAGGGCCCAACGATGCGGTACCCTGTCGAGAACGGAAAGAATGGACGCAAGGACCCAACGATGCGGTACCATGCCAAGGAATGGAAACCATGGATTATTGGACCCGACGGAGTGGTGCCATGTCAAGGAATTTAAAATTAAGGAACCAGGAGCCCAACGGCGCGGCATCGAGATCCTAGTAAGTTTGATTGTTAAATTAAACTGCATAAAAACTTAGGAGAATAACTCTAGATTATTACTTAGCAAATGCATAACAATAGCTAAGACATTTGCACATGAATAGTTATATTTTGTTGAGAATTTAAAATAATAGAAATTATTATTTAGGAGCAAAATAGATTAGACACCTAGTCAACTAAAAGCTAGGAGTTGATTAAAATATCTGGGGGGACAAACTAGAGCAAACTTAGGGATGTAGGTGCACCTCCCAGAGAAACTGACACTTGGATGGGTGAGTGTTTTAATTAATTAAATAATTAAAAATATTTAATTATGCATGAAGCGACATGTGTCGCAAGAGATTTCCCTTTATAAGGAAGGCTCAAGGAATGGGTAGGGGGCCCATAATTTGGACGATTGTCGTAATCTTAGAATGCCTCAAAGACTTGCTGCTATCTAAGGGTTTGGCTAAGAAATCCTGGTGGGAAGGGAAACCCAAGCTGAATTTCTGAGATACGTGTGTGAACTCTACGACCCGATCTGATCGGTGGTTCGGGAGGAAGGAGAGTACTCCCGGAAAGGTTGGGAGGTGATCCGAGACATCCGTTGGTGACTGTGGTGGAAGACGACGAAGAGTGGAACTGCGATCTACGTGGGACTTCACTATCGATTGGAGAAACTGCTTCTACAGGTTCGGACTACTAAATTTTATTCATATTTTATTAGAAATTTTAGATCTGTAATTTTGTCTTTCTTTATATGTGGGATTTGATCTTTATTGTTTTAACTCTGTATTCTGAGCGATTCTCCAAGTTTGCATACACTGTACTTTTTATTTTCGATCCTAGATCTGTAGAACTCTGCCTATATTTTCTTATAAATTTGATTTTGTATCGAACGAGAAGTGATTCTCCAAGTTTGCATACTCTGTACTATTTATTTAAGAATCGATCCTAGATATATTATAGATCTATTTCGGGAATCAATTCGTGTAGAAATTGTAACTCTCTGTCTATTTTGTTTAAATTCGATTCAATCAAACCGCCTCTGCACTTTAATTGTTGGAGTCGATTCCAACCCTGATCTCGGTGAAGACTCGTTCTATTCCTGAGATTTTATTTTAATGTTCTGTCTATCTCTGCTAGAACGCCCAAATTCAAAATAGGAATACGATTTCAGCTAAGAGTCTCTGTATCTTTAATTTGAGAAATCAATTCTGTCAATCAATGGCAGAGATCGATCTTAAAAGTTGAAATCGATTTTGGTATATATGTTAATATATTCACAGCTCCAGATCTAATTGGAAATTAGCATTGAACAATAATTTAAGCTCGATTCTGTCTATCAATGACAGAGATCGATCTTAAAGGTTGAAATCGGATTCGATTCTAATTTTCCTTTATGAGAAATCGAGTTGCATTACTCTGTCATTACTGTGTAATTCGATTCTAATTATTCTTTATGAGAAATCGAGTTTGCATTACCCGGATATCACTGTATGATCCGATCTTAATTTTTCTTTATGAGAAATCGAGAAAGCCACTCTGTATCCCGATAACAGAGTTCGATTTAAAGATTTGAAATCAATTTCGACATTGTAGAGTATTATGAAGTCACGTCGTCAGATCTGATTCATAGTCGATTTCAGAATCTGATGTGGTGTTTAATTTTTCCCCAATATTTCCGTCAACAACGATTTCCTTTCGACAGTGAATTAAATCTGACGGTTGTGTATTAAATTTCCCCAGTATTTCAATCAACGACAATTTCATTTGACAGTGAATTCGATATGGTGTTGTGTTTAATTTGTCCCCAAAATTTCAATTGATAGCGATTCCAGGACGGTGAATTCGATCTGATGTCTGTGTTTAAATATCTCAGTATTTCAAATTCGATAGCGAATTCCTTATCATGCGATTCCATGTCTCAGTTTTCGATAAGAGTGAAAAGTAAATTACACAGCTGAATGCTAGATAATTTGCTAAGTTGTAATGCGCCTGAGAAAGAGAATTGCATCAATTGTTTATATTAGAAAATAATATGTTCTGTCACTTATATGAAAGTGAAAATAGATAATGTCACTTGCCTAAGGAATATGTCTTCGCTATATAATTAAAAATAGGGAATTATATGGACGAATGTCATAATATCTACTTACAATGGGTATAGGAAAGAGTTAGGAAAGGATAATGCTCTTGCATAAATAATATGTGTTAACCATATAAATAAATGTAAGAAATCACATATTAGAATGTCGTGTTTATTATTACCTTTACAATTTGTTTAGGACAATAATAATGTCATTCTTTATAATAGCATGTCTTCGCTTTATAAATAAAATAAAGAACTAATTTATATTTGGGGTACCATGGAACTATTTTAACTAGTGTTTAGAGATTCATGTTATCATAATGCTTTCGATGTTATATTTAATTTATGAAATTACAAGTCATCTATTTTACAACTAAGAGAAGAGTATTGATATAGCTTTACTTTTTCCAAAGGGATGAATCATTTTAGTAGGTTCTGCTGACAAGAATTATGCATTTGTAGAATATAGTTGCATTATATTTATATTGTGTTTAAATATAACGTATTATAATTATAAAATATTTATTCTATTGTTGCTTTATGAGAAAGTCAATTGTATAATAATGGCTTTCATGCTTAGTAGTGGATAAAAAATAAAGACTTTTTGTTTATGTAATAATGCATTACGGTGAAAATGTAAATGTTGTGATAGATGAAGGGTGACTTGTGAAATCATGCTTCATAAATTGTGTTATAGTAATTGTGTTATTTCAAGTATATCAATTGTTATATTATTTGAAAAAAATTTATATGATAAAGAGGTCATAATGTATTTTGTTAAAGGTAATATCTGGAAGTTAGACCGCATGGAAGTGTATCCCAAATGTTTTAGTATAGTATGATGAAATAGATCAGATCCTATAACCACGTATTATAATTTGTTACAAAATAATGTCAATCATTATTATGGCAATGTTATTCAAATCATACTATGGTAAGTATGTGGGTTTTAAACGCAAGAATTTGTTCATGTGTTTCATGTGTGAAGAAGTAGGTATATAATTTGAGATGAAATTTTAGTGAGCATGAAGATATTTACATATACCTACTTAAGGATGAAGTTCGATGATTCGTTTAAAAAAAAAAAAACTCACTTGCTCATCTTGACAGACGCTACACTTACTTCCACCGTTTTTTAAAATCACAGCTTCTAGAAGGTTTACATGATTTATTAAAAAACACGAGTTTTTAGAAAATGTGTTTTATTTCATAAATGGAATCAACAAAGTATGCACATTCTACGTCATAATGACTTTCTATAGTTTGCGCTTGCGTTTGGAAATAAGAAAAGCTTACTTCCCCCGTTTTTTAAAATCACAGCTTCAAGAAGGTTTACATGATTTCTTAAAAAACAGGAGTTTTAAGAAAATGTGTTTTATTTCATAAATGGAATCTACAAAGTACGCACATTCTACATCATAACGACTTTCTAAAGTATGCGCATTCGTCCGGAAATAAGAAAAGCTTACTTCCACCATTTTTTAAAATCACAGCTTCCACAAGGTTTACATGATTTCTTAAAAAACACGAGTTTTTAGAAAATGTGTTTTATTTGATAAATGGAATCTACAAAGTATGCACATTCTACATCATAAGGACTTTCTATAGTTTGCAGATGTGTTTGGAAATAAGAAAAGCTGACTTCCCCCGTTTTTTAAAATCACAGCTTCTAGAAGGTTTACATGATTTCTTAAAAAACACGAGTTTTTAGAAAATGTGTTTTATTTCATAAATGGAATCTACAAAGTATGCACATTCTACGTCATAACGACTTTCTATAGTTTGCGCATGCGTTCGGAAATAAGAAACGCTTACTTCCCCCGTTTTTTAAAATCACAGCTTCTAGAAGGTTTACATGATTTCATAAAAAACACAAGTTTTTAGAAAATGTGTTTTATTTCATAAATGGAATCTACAAAGTATGCACATTCTACGTCATAACGACTTTCTATAGTTTGCGCATGCATTTGGAAATAAGAAAAGCTTACATCCCCCGTTTTTTAAAATCACAGCTTCTAGAAGGTTTACATGATTTCTTAAAAAACACGAGTTTTTAGAAAATGTGTTTTATTTCATAAATGGAATCAACAAAGTATGCACATTCTACGTCATAACGACTTTCTGTAGTTTTCGCATTCGTTCGGAAATAAGAAAAGCTTACTTCCACCGTTTTTTAAAATCACAGCTTCTAGAAGGTTTACATGATTTCGTAAAAAACACGAGTTTTTAGAAAATGTGTT
This sequence comes from Larix kaempferi, assembly GCA_027924585.1. NCBI lineage: Eukaryota > Viridiplantae > Streptophyta > Pinopsida > Pinales > Pinaceae > Larix > Larix kaempferi. The sequence continues at coordinate 42,557,628 of BSBM01000217.1, forward strand.
TTATTTCATCAATGGAATCAACAAAGTATGCACATTCTACGTCATAACGACTTTCTATAGTTTGCGCATTCGTCCGGAATTAAGAAAAGCTTACTTCCACCGTTTTTTAAAATCACAGCTTCTAGAAGGTTTACATGATTTCGTAAAAAACACGAGTTTTTAGAAAATGTGTTTTATTTCATAAATGGAATCAACAAAGTATGCACATTCTACGTCATAATGACTTTCTATAGTTTGCGCTTGCCTTTGGAAATAAGAAAAGCTTACTTCCGTCGTTTTTTAAAATCACAGCTTCTAGAAGGTTTACATGATTTCTTAAAAAACACGAGTTTTTAGAAAATGTGTTTTATTTCATAAATGGAATCAACAAAGTATGCACATTCTACGTCATAACTACTTTCTATAGTTTGCGCATTCATCCGGAAATAAGAAAAGCTTACTTCCACCATTTTTTAAAATCACAGCTTCTAAAAGTTTACATGATTTCGTAAAAAACACGAGTTTTTAGAAAATGTGTTTTATTTCATAAACGGAATCTACAAAGTATGCACATTCTACGTCAGAATGACTTTGTATAGTTTGCGCATGCGTCCGGAAATAAGAAACGCTTACTTCCCCCGTTTTTTAAAATCACAGCTTCTAGAAGGTTTACATGATTTCGTAAAAAACACGAGTTTTTAGAAAATGTGTTTTATTTCATAAATGGAATCTACAAAGTATGCACATTCTACGTCATAACGACTTTCTATAGTTTGCGCATGCGTCTGGAAATAAGAAAAGCTTACTTCCCCCGTTTTTTAAAATCACAACTTCAAGAAGGTTTACATTATTTCGTAAAAAACACAAGTTTTTAGAAAATGTGTTTTATTTCATAAATGGAATCAACAAAGTATGCACATTCTACGTCATAACGACTTTCTATTGTTTGCGCTTGCGTTTGGAAATAAGAAAAGCTTACTTCCCCCTTTTTTTAAAATCACAGCTTCTAAAAGGTTTACATGATTTCTTAAAAAACACGAGTTTTTAGAAAATGTGTTTTATTTCATAATGGAATCAACAAAGCATGCACATTCTACGTCATAACGACTTTCTATAGTTTGCGCATGCGTCTGGAAATAAGAAAATCCTACTTCCACCTTTTTTTTAAATCACAGCTTCTAGAAGGTTTACATAATTTCGTAAAAAACACGAGTTTTTAGAAAATGTGTTTTATTTCATAAATGGAATCTACAAAGTATGCACATTCTACGTCAGAATGACTTTGTATAGTTTGCGCATGTGTCCGGAAATAAGAAACGCTTACTTCCCCCGTTTTTTAAAATCACAGCTTCTAGAAGGTTTACATGATTTCGTAAAAAACACGAGTTTTTAGAAAATGTGTTTTATTTCATAAATGGAATCTACAAAGTATGCACATTCTACGTCATAACGACTTTCTATAGTTTGCGCATGCGTCTGGAAATAAGAAAAGCTTACTTCCCCCGTTTTTTAAAATCACAACTTCAAGAAGGTTTACATTATTTCGTAAAAAACACGAGTTTTTAGAAAATGTGTTTTATTTCATAAATGGAATCAACAAAGTATGCACATTCTATGTCATAACGACTTTCTATTGTTTGCGCTTGCGTTTGGAAATAAGAAAAGCTTACTTCCCCCTTTTTTTAAAATCACAGCTTCTAGAAGGTTTACATGATTTCTTAAAAAACACGAGTTTTTAGAAAATGTGTTTTATTTCATAAATGGAATCAACAAAGCATGCACATTCTACGTCATAACGACTTTCTATAGTTTGCGCATGCGTCTGGAAATAAGAAAAGCCTACTTCCACCTTTTTTTTAAATCACAGCTTCTAGAAGGTTTACATAATTTCGTAAAAAACACGAGTTTTTAGAAAATGTGTTTTATTTCATAAATGGAATCTACAAAGTATGCACATTCTACGTCATAACGACTTTCTATAGTTTGCACATGCGTTCGGAAATAAGAAACGCTTACTTCCCCCGTTTTTTAAAATCACAGCTTCTAGAAGGTTTACATGATTTCATAAAAAACACAAGTTTTTAGAAAATGTGTTTTATTTCATAAATGGAATGTACAAAGTATGCACATTCTACGTCATAACGACTTTCTATAGTTTGCGCATGCATTTGGAAATAAGAAAAGCTTACATCCCCCGTTTTTTAAAATCACAGCTTCTAGAAGGTTTACATGATTTCTTAAAAAACACGAGTTTTTAGAAAATGTGTTTTATTTCATAAATGGAATCAACAAAGTATGCACATTCTACGTCATAACGACTTTCTGTAGTTTTCGCATTCGTCCGGAAATAAGAAAAGCTTACTTCCACCGTTTTTTAAAATCACAGCTTCTAGAAGGTTTACATGATTTCGTAAAAAACACGAGTTTTTAGAAAATGTGTTTTATTTCATCAATGGAATCAACAAAGTATGCACATTCTACGTCATAACGACTTTCTATAGTTTGCGCATTCGTCCGGAAGTAAGAAAAGCTTACTTCCACCGTTTTTTAAAATCACAGCTTCTAGAAGGTTTACATGATTTCGTAAAAAACACGAGTTTTTAGAAAATGTGTTTTATTTCATAAATGGAATCAACAAAGTATGCACATTCTACGTCATAATGACTTTCTATAGTTTGCGCTTGCCTTTGGAAATAAGAAAAGCTTACTTCCGTCGTTTTTTAAAATCACAGCTTCTAGAAGGTTTACATGAGTTCTTAAAAAACACGAGTTTTTAGAAAATGTGTTTTATTTCATAAATGGAATCTACAAAGTATGCACATTCTACGTCATAACGACTTTCTATAGTTTGCGCATGCGTCTGGAAATAGGAAAAGCTTACTTCCCCCGTTTTTTAAAATCACAACTTCAAGAAGGTTTACATTATTTCGTAAAAAACACAAGTTTTTAGAAAATGTGTTTTATTTCATAAATAGAATCAACAAAGTATGCACATTCTACGTCATAACGACTTTCTATTGTTTGCGCTTGCGTTTGGAAATAAGAAAAGCTTACTTCCCCCTTTTTTTAAAATCACAGCTTCTAGAAGGTTTACATGATTTCTTAAAAAACACGAGTTTTTAGAAAATGTGTTTTATTTCATAAATGGAATCAACAAAGCATGCACATTCTACGTCATAACGACTTTCTATAGTTTGCGCATGCGTCTGGAAATAAGAAAAGCCTACTTCCACCTTTTTTTTAAATCACAGCTTCTAGAAGGTTTACATAATTTCGTAAAAAACACGAGTTTTTAGAAAATGTGTTTTATTTCATAAATGGAATCTACAAAGTATGCACATTCTACGTCAGAATGACTTTGTATAGTTTGCGCATACGTCCGGAAATAAGAAACGCTTACTTCCCCCGTTTTTTAAAATCACAGCTTCTAGAAGGTTTACATGATTTCGTAAAAAACACGAGTTTTTAGAAAATGTGTTTTATTTCATAAATGGAATCTACAAAGTATGCACATTCTACGTCATAACGACTTTCTATAGTTTGCGCATGCGTCTGGAAATAAGAAAAGCTTACTTCCCCCGTTTTTTAAAATCACAACTTCAAGAAGGTTTACATTATTTCGTAAAAAACACGAGTTTTTAGAAAATGTGTTTTATTTCATAAATGGAATCAACAAAGTATGCACGTTCTACGTCATAACGACTTTCTATTGTTTGCGCTTGCGTTTGGAAATAAGAAAAGCTTACTTCCCCCTTTTTTTAAAATCACAGCTTCTAGAAGGTTTACATGATTTCTTAAAAAACACGAGTTTTTAGAAAATGTGTTTTATTTCATAAATGGAATCAACAAAGCATGCACATTCTACGTCATAACGACTTTCTATAGTTTGCGCATGCGTCTGGAAATAAGAAAAGCCTACTTCCACCTTTTTTTTAAATCACAGCTTCTAGAAGGTTTACATAATTTCGTAAAAAACACGAGTTTTTAGAAAATGTGTTTTATTTCATAAATGGAATCTACAAAGTATGCACATTCTACGTCATAACGACTTTCTATAGTTTGCGCATGCGTTCGGAAATAAGAAACGCTTACTTCCCCCGTTTTTTAAAATCACAGCTTCTAGAAGGTTTACATGATTTCATAAAAAACACAAGTTTTTAGAAAATGTGTTTTATTTCATAAATGGAATCTACAAAGTATGCACATTCTACGTCATAACGACTTTCTATAGTTTGCGCATGCATTTGGAAATAAGAAAAGCTTACATCCCCCGTTTTTTAAAATCACAGCTTCTAGAAGGTTTACATGATTTCTTAAAAAACACGAGTTTTTAGAAAATGTGTTTTATTTCATAAATGGAATCAACAAAGTATGCACATTCTACGTCATAACGACTTTCTGTAGTTTTCGCATTCGTCCGGAAATAAGAAAAGCTTACTTCCACCGTTTTTTAAAATCACAGCTTCTAGAAGGTTTACATGATTTCGTAAAAAACACGAGTTTTTAGAAAATGTGTTTTATTTCATCAATGGAATCAACAAAGTATGCACATTCTACGTCATAACGACTTTCTATAGTTTGCGCATTCGTCCGGAATTAAGAAAAGCTTACTTCCACCGTTTTTTAAAATCACAGCTTCTAGAAGGTTTACATGATTTCGTAAAAAACACGAGTTTTTAGAAAATGTGTTTTATTTCATAAATGGAATCAACAAAGTATGCACATTCTACGTCATAATGACTTTCTATAGTTTGCGCTTGCCTTTGGAAATAAGAAAAGCTTACTTCCGTCGTTTTTTAAAATCACAGCTTCTAGAAGGTTTACATGAGTTCTTAAAAAACACGAGTTTTTAGAAAATGTGTTTTATTTCATAAATGGAATCAACAAATTATGCACATTCTACGTCATAACTACTTTCTATAGTTTGCGCATTCATCCGGAAATAAGAAAATCTTACTTCCACCATTTTTTAAAATCACAGCTTCTAAAAGGTTTACATGATTTCGTAAAAACCACGAGTTTTTAGAAAATGTGTTTTATTTCATAAATGGAATCTACAAAGTATGCACATTCTACGTCAGAATGACTTTGTATAGTTTGCGCATGCGTCCGGAAATAAGAAACGCTTACTTCCCCCGTTTTTTAAAATCACAGCTTCTAGAAGGTTTACATGATTTCGTAAAAAACACGAGTTTTTAGAAAATGTGTTTTATTTCATAAATGGAATCTACAAAGTATGCACATTCTACGTCATAACGACTTTCTATAGTTTGCGCATGCGTCTGGAAATAAGAAAAGCTTACTTCCCCCGTTTTTTAAAATCACAACTTGAAGAAGGTTTACATTATTTCGTAAAAAACAGGAGTTTTTAGAAAATGTGTTTTATTTCATAAATGGAATCAACAAAGTATGCACATTCTACGTCATAACGACTTTCTATTGTTTGCGCTTGCGTTTGGAAATAAGAAAAGCTTACTTCCCCCTTTTTTTAAAATCACAGCTTCTAGAAGGTTTACATGATTTCTTAAAAAACACGAGTTTTTAGAAAATGTGTTTTATTTCATAAATGGAATCAACAAAGTATGCACATTCTACGTCATAACGACTTTCTATAGTTTGCGCATGCGTCTGGAAATAAGAAAAGCCTACTTCCACCTTTTTTTTAAATCACAGCTTCTAGAAGGTTTACATAATTTCGTAAAAATCACGAGTTTTTAGAAAATACGTTTTATTTCATAAATGGAATCTACAAAGTATGCACATTCTACGTCATAACGACTTTCTATAGTTTGCGCATGCGTTCGGAAATAAGAAACGCTTACTTCCCCCGTTTTTTAAAATCACAGCTTCTAGAAGGTTTACATGATTTCATAAAAAACACAAGTTTTTAGAAAATGTGTTTTATTTCATAAATGGAATCTAAAAAGTATGCACATTCTACGTCATAACGACTTTCTATAGTTTGCGCATGCATTTGGAAATAAGAAAAGCTTACATCCCCCGTTTTATAAAATCACAGCTTCTAGAAGGTTTACATGATTTCTTAAAAAACACGAGTTTTTAGAAAATGTGTTTTATTTCATAAATGGAATCAACAAAGTATGCACATTCTACGTCATAACGAATTTCTATAGTTTGCGCATGCGTCTGAAAATAAGAAAAGCCTACTTCCACCTTTTTTTTAAATCACAGCTTCTGGAAGGTTTACATAATTTCGTAAAAAACACGAGTTTTTAGAAAATGTGTTTTATTTCATAAATGGAATCAACAAAGTATGCACATTCTATGTCATAACGACTTTCTATAGTTGGCGCATGCGTCTGGAAATAAGAAAAGCTTACTTCCATCGTTTTTTAAAATCACAGCTTCTAGAAGGTTTCAATGATTTCTTAAAAAACACGAGTTTTTAGAAAATGTGTTTTATTAAATAAATGGAATCAACAAAGTATGCACATTCTACGTCATAACAACTTTCTATAGTTTGCGCATGAGTTTGGAAATAAGAAAAGCTTACTTCCCCCGTTTTTTAAAATCACAACTTCTAGAAGGTTTACATGATTTCTTAAAAAACACGAGTTTTTAGAAAATGTGTTTTATTAAATAAATGGAATCAACAAAGTATGCACATTCTACGTCATAATGAATTTCTATAGTTTGCGCATGCGTTTGGAAATAAGAAAAACTTACTTCCACCGTTTTTTAAAATCACAGCTTCTAGAAGGTTTACATGATTTGTTAAAAAACACGAGTTTTTAGAAAATGTGTTTTATTTCATAAATGGAATCAACAAAGTATGCACATTCTACGTCATAACGACTTTCTATAGTTTGTGCTTGCCTTTGGAAATAAGAAAAGCTTACTTCCCCCGTCTTTTAAAATCACAGCTTCTAGAAGGTTTACATGATTTCTTAAAAAACACGAGTTTTTAGAAAATGTGTTTTATTTCATAAATGGAATCTACAAAGTATGCACATTCTACGTCATAACGACTTTCTATAGTTTGCGCATTCGTCCGGAATTAAGAAAAGCTTACTTCCACCGTTTTTTAAAATCACAGCTTCTAGAAGGTTTACATGATTTCGTAAAAAACACGAGTTTTTAGAAAATGTGTTTTATTTCATAAATGGAATCAACAAAGTATGCACATTCTACGTCATAATGACTTTCTATAGTTTGCGCTTGCCTTTGGAAATAAGAAAAGCTTACTTCCGTCGTTTTTTAAAATCACAGCTTCTAGAAGGTTTACATGATTTCTTAAAAAACACGAGTTTTTAGAAAATGTGTTTTATTTCATAAATGGAATCAACAAAGTATGCACATTCTACGTCATAACTACTTTCTATAGTTTGCGCATTCATCCGGAAATAAGAAAAGCTTACTTCCACCAGTTTTTAAAATCACAGCTTCTAAAAGTTTACATGATTTCGTAAAAAACACGAGTTTTTAGAAAATGTGTTTTATTTCATAAATGGAATCTACAAAGTATGCACATTCTACGTCAGAATGACTTTGTATAGTTTGCACATGCGTCCGGAAATAAGAAACGCTTACTTCCCCCGTTTTTTAAAATCACAGCTTCTAGAAGGTTTACATGATTTCGTAAAAAACACGAGTTTTTAGAAAATGTGTTTTATTTCATAAATGGAATCTACAAAGTATGCACATTCTACGTCATAACGACTTTCTATAGTTTGCGCATGCGTCTGGAAATAAGAAAAGCTTACTTCCCCCGTTTTTTAAAATCACAACTTCAAGAATGTTTACATTATTTCGTAAAAAACACAAGTTTTTAGAAAATGTGTTTTATTTCATAAATGGAATCAACAAAGTATGCACATTCTACGTCATAACGACTTTCTATTGTTTGCGCTTGCGTTTGGAAATAAGAAAAGCTTACTTCCCCCTTTTTTTAAAATCACAGCTTCTAGAAGGTTTACATGATTTCTTAAAAAACACGAGTTTTTAGAAAATGTGTTTTATTTCATAAATGGAATCAACAAAGCATGCACATTCTACGTCATAACGACTTTCTATAGTTTGCGCATGCGTCTGGAAATAAGAAAAGCCTACTTCCACCTTTTTTTTAAATCACAGCTTCTAGAAGGTTTACATAATTTCGTAAAAAACACGAGTTTTTAGAAAATGTGTTTTATTTCATAAATGGAATCTACAAAGTATGCACATTCTACATCAGAATGACTTTGTATAGTTTGCGCATGCGTCCGGAAATAAGAAACGCTTACTTCCCCCGTTTTTTAAAATCACAGCTTCTAGAAGGTTTACATGATTTCGTAAAAAACACGAGTTTTTAGAAAATGTGTTTTATTTCATAAATGGAATCTACAAAGTATGCACATTCTACGTCATAACGACTTTCTATAGTTTGCGCATGCGTCTGGAAATAAGAAAAGCTTACTTCCCCCGTTTTTTAAAATCACAACTTCAAGAAGGTTTACATTATTTCGTAAAAAACACGAGTTTTTAGAAAATGTGTTTTATTTCATAAATGGAATCAACAAAGTATGCACATTCTACGTCATAACGACTTTCTATTGTTTGCGCTTGCGTTTGGAAATAAGAAAAGCTTACTTCCCCCTTTTTTTAAAATCACAGCTTCTAGAAGGTTTACATGATTTCTTAAAAAACACGAGTTTTTAGAAAATGTGTTTTATTTCATAAATGGAATCAACAAAGCATGCACATTCTACGTCATAACGACTTTCTATAGTTTGCGCATGCGTCTGGAAATAAGAAAAGCCTACTTCCACCTTTTTTTTAAATCACAGCTTCTAGAAGGTTTACATAATTTCGTAAAAAACAAGAGTTTTTAGAAAATGTGTTTTATTTCATAAATGGAATCTACAAAGTATGCACATTCTACGTCATAACGACTTTCTATAGTTTGCGCATGCGTTCGGAAATAAGAAACGCTTACTTCCCCCGTTTTTTAAAATCACAGCTTCTAGAAGGTTTACATGATTTCATAAAAAACACAAGTTTTTAGAAAATGTGTTTTATTTCATAAATGGAATCTACAAAGTATGCACATTCTACGTCATAACGACTTTCTATAGTTTGCACATGCATTTGGAAATAAGAAAAGCTTACATCCCCCGTTTTTTAAAATCACAGCTTCTAGAAGGTTTACATGATTTCTTAAAAAACACGAGTTTTTAGAAAATGTGTTTTATTTCATAAATGGAATCAACAAAGTATGCACATTCTACGTCATAACGACTTTCTGTAGTTTTCGTATTCGTCCGGAAATAAGAAAAGCTTACTTCCACCGTTTTTTAAAATCACAGCTTCTAGAAGGTTTACATGATTTCGTAAAAAACACGAGTTTTTAGAAAATGTGTTTTATTTCATCAATGGAATCAACAAAGTATGCACATTCTACGTCATAACGACTTTCTATAGTTTGCGCATTCGTCCGGAATTAAGAAAAGCTTACTTCCACCGTTTTTTAAAATCACAGCTTCTAGAAGGTTTACATGATTTCGTAAAAAACACGAGTTTTTAGAAAATGTGTTTTATTTCATAAATGGAATCAACAAAGTATGCACATTCTACGTCATAATGACTTTCTATAGTTTGCGCTTGCCTTTGGAAATAAGAAAAGCTTACTTCCGTCGTTTTTTAAAATCACAGCTTCTAGAAGGTTTACATGAGTTCTTAAAAAACACGAGTGTTTAGAAAATGTGTTTTATTTCATAAATGGAATCAACAAAGTATGCACATTCTACGTCATAACTACTTTCTATAGTTTGCGCATTCATCCGGAAATAAGAAAAGCTTACTTCCACCATTTTTTAAAATAACAGCTTCTAAAAGGTTTACATGATTTCGTAAAAAACACGAGTTTTTAGAAAATGTGTTTTATTTCATAAATGGAATCTACAAAGTATGCACATTCTACGTCAGAATGACTTTGTATAGTTTGCGCATGCGTCCGGAAATAAGAAACGCTTACTTCCCCCGTTTTTTAAAATCACAGCTTCTAGAAGGTTTACATGATTTCGTAAAAAACACGAGTTTTTAGAAAATGTGTTTTATTTCATAAATGGAATCTACAAAGTATGCACATTCTACGTCATAACGACTTTCTATAGTTTGCGCATGCGTCTGGAAATAAGAAAAGCTTACTTCCCCCGTTTTTTAAAATCACAACTTCAAGAAGGTTTACATTATTTCGTAAAAAACAGGAGTTTTTAGAAAATGTGTTTTATTTCATAAATGGAATCAACAAAGTATGCACATTCTACGTCATAACGAATTTCTATTGTTTGCGCTTGCGTTTGGAAATAAGAAAAGCTTACTTCCCCCTTTTTTTAAAATCACAGCTAATAGAAGGTTTACATGATTTCTTAAAAAACACGAGTTTTTAGAAAATGTGTTTTATTTCATAAATGGAATCAACAAACTATGCACATTCTACGTCATAACGACTTTCTATAGTTTGCGCATGCGTCTGGAAATAAGAAAATCCTACTTCCACCTTTTTTTTAAATCACAGCTTCTAGAAGGTTTACATAATTTCGTAAAAATCACGAGTTTTTAGAAAATACGTTTTATTTCATAAATGGAATCTACAAAGTATGCACATTCTACGTCATAACGACTTTCTATAGTTTGCGCATGCGTTCGGAAATAAGAAACGCTTACTTCCCCCGTTTTTTAAAATCACAGCTTCTAGAAGGTTTACATGATTTCATAAAAAACACAAGTTTTTAGAAAATGTGTTTTATTTCATAAATGGAATCTACAAAGTATGCACATTCTACGTCATAACGACTTTCTATAGTTTGCGCATGAATTTGGAAATAAGAAAAGCTTACATCCCCCGTTTTATAAAATCACAGCTTCTAGAAGGTTTACATGATTTCTTAAAAAACACGAGTTTTTAGAAAATGTGTTTTATTTCATAAATGGAATCAACAAAGTATGCACATTCTACGTCATAACGAATTTCTATAGTTTGCGCATGCGTCTGAAAATAAGAAAAGCCTACTTCCACCTTTTTTTTAAATCACAGCTTCTAGAAGGTTTACATAATTTCGTAAAATACACGAGTTTTTAGAAAATGTGTTTTATTTCATAAATGGAATCAACAAAGTATGCACATTCTATGTCATAACGACTTTCTATAGTTGGCGCATGCGTCTGGAAATAAGAAAAGCTTACTTCCACCGTTTTTTAAAATCACAGCTTCTAGAAGGTTTCAATGATTTCTTAAAAAACACGAGTTTTTAGAAAATGTGTTTTATTAAATAAATGGAATCAACAAAGTATGCACATTCTACGTCATAACAACTTTCTATAGTTTGCGCATGAGTTTGGAAATAAGAAAAGCTTACTTCCCCCGTTTTTTAAAATCACAACTTCTAGAAGGTTTACATGATTTCTTAAAAAACACGAGTTTTTAGAAAATGTGTTTTATTAAATAAATGGAATCAACAAAGTATGCACATTCTACGTCATAACGAATTTCTATAGTTTGCGCATGCGTTTGGAAATAAGAAAAACTTACTTCCACCGTTTTTTAAAATCACAGCTTCTAGAAGGTTTACATGATTTGTTAAAAAACACGAGTTTTTAGAAAATGTGTTTTATTTCATAAATGGAATCAACAAAGTATGCACATTCTACGTCATAACGACTTTCTATAGTTTGCGCTTGCCTTTGGAAATAAGAAAAGCTTACTTCCCCCATCTTTTAAAATCACAGCTTCTAGAAGGTTTACATGATTTCTTAAAAAACACGAGTTTTTAGAAAATGTGTTTTATTTCATAAATGGAATCTACAAAGTATGCACATTCTACGTCATAACGACTTTCTATAGTTTGCGCATTCGTCCGGAATTAAGAAAAGCTTACTTCCACCGTTTTTTAAAATCACAGCTTCTAGAAGGTTTACATGATTTCTTAAAAAACACGAGTTTTTAGAAAATGTGTTTTATGTCATAAATGGAATCAACAAAGTATGCACATTCTACGTCATAACGACTTTCTATAGTTTGCGCATTCATCCGGAAATGAGAAAAGCTTACTTCCCCCATTTTTTAAAATCATAGCTTCTAGAAGGTTTACATGATTTCTTAAAAAACACGAGTTTTTAGAAAATGTGTTTTATCTCATAAATGGAATCAACAAAGTATGCACATTCTACGTCATAACGACTTTCTATAGTTTGCGCATGCGTCCGGAAATAAGAAAAGATTACTTCCACCGTTTTTTAAAATCACAACTTCTAGAAGGTTTACATGATTTCTTAAAAAACACGAGTTTTTAGAAAATGTGTTTTATTTCATAAATGGAATCTACCAAGTATGCACATTCTACGTCATAACGACTTTCTATAGTTTGCGCATGCGTCCGGAAATAAGAAAAGCTTACTTCACCGTTTTTTAAAATCACAACGAAGGTTTACATGATTTATTAAAAAACACGAGTTTTTAGAAAATGTGTTTTATTTCATAAATGGAATCAACAAAGTATGCACATTCTACGTCATAACGACTTTCTATAGTTTGCGCATGCGTCCGGAAATAAGAAAACCTTACTTCCACCGTTTTTTAAAATCACAGCTTCTAGAAGGTTTACATGATTTCGTAAAAACACGAGTTTTTAGAAAATGTGTTTTATTTCATAAATGGAATCAACAAAGTATGCACATTCTACGTCATAACGACTTTCTATAGTTTCCGCATGCGTCCGGAAATAAGAAAAGCTTACTTCCCCCGTTTTTTAAAATCACAGCTTCTAGCAGGTTTACACGATTTCTTAAAAAACACGTGTTTTTAGAAAATGTGTTTTACTTCATAAATGGAATCAACAAAGTATGCAAATTCTACGTCATAACGACTTTCTATAGTTTGCGCATGTGTCCGGAAATAAGAAAAGCTTACTTCCCCCGTTTTTTAAAATCACAACTTCTAGAAGGTTTACATGATTTCTTAAAAAACACGTGTTTTTAGAAAATGTGTTTCACTTCATAAATGGAATCAACAAAGTATGCACATTCTACGTCATAACGAATTTCTATAGTTTGCGTATGCGTCCAGAAATAAGAAAATCTTACTTCACCCGTTTTTTAAAATCACAACTTCTAGAAGGTTTACATGATTTATTAAAAAACACGAGTTTTTAGAAAATGTGTTTTATTTCATAAATGGAATTTACAAAGTATGCACATTCTACGTCATAACGACTTTCTATAGTTTGCGCATGCTTCCGGAAATAAGAAAAGCTTACTTCCACCGTTTTTTAAAATCACAGCTTCTAGAAGGTTTACATGATTTCGTAAAAAACACAAGTTTTTAGAAAATGTGTTTTATTTCATAAATGGAATCAACAAAGTATGCACATTCTACGTCATAACGTCTTTCTATAGTTTGCGCATTCGTCCGGAAATAAGAAAAGATTACTTCCCCCATTTTTTAAAACCACAGCTTCTAGAAGGTTTACATGATTTCTTAAAAAACACGAGTTTTTAGAAAATGTGTTTTATGTCATAAATGGAATCAACAAAGTATGCACATTCTACGTCATAACGACTTTCTATAGTTTGCGCATGAGTCCGGAAATAAGAAAAGCTTACTTCCCCCGTTTTTTAAAATCACAGCTTCTAGAAGGTTTACATGATTTCTTAAAAAGCAAGAGTTTTTAGAAAATGTGTTTTATTTAATAAATGGAATCAACAAAGTATGCACATTCTACGTCATAACGACTTTCTATAGTTTGCGCATGCATCCGGAAATAAGAGAAGATTACTTCCCCCGTTTTTTAAAATCGCAGCTTCTAGAAGGTTTACATGATTTCTTAAAAAAAACGTGTTTTTAGAAAATGTGTTTTATTTCATAAATGGAATGAACAAAGTATGCACATTCTACGTCATAACGACTTTCTATAGTTTCCGCATTCGTCCGGAAATAAGAAAAGCTTACTTCCACCGTTTTTTAAAATCACAGCTTCTAGAAGGTTTACATGATTTCGTAAAAAACACGAGTTTTTAGAAAATGTGTTTTATTTCATAAATGGAATATACAAAGTATGCACATTCTACGTCATAACGACTTTCTATAGTTTGCGCATGCGTCTGGAAATTAGAAAAGCTTACTTCCCCCGTTTTTTAAAATCACAGCTTCTAGAAGGTTTACATGATTTCTTAAAAAACACGAGTTTTTGGAAAATGTGTTTTATTTCATAAATAGAATCAACAAAGTATGCACATTCTACGTCATAACGACTTTCTATAGTTTGGGCATGCGTCCGGAAATAAGAAAAGCTTACTTCCACCGTTTTTCAAAATCACAGCTTCTAGAAGGTTTACATGATTTCGTAAAAAACACGAGTTTTTAGAAAATGTGTTTCATTTCATAAATGGAATCTACAAAGTATGCACATTCTTTGTCATAACGACTTTCTATAGTTTGGGCATACGTTTGGAAATATGAAAAGCTTACTTCCATGGTTTTTTAAAATCACAGCTTCTAGAAGGTTTACATGATTTCTTAAAAAACACGAGTTTTTAGAAAATGTGTTTTATTTCATAAATGGAATCAACAAAGTATGCACATTCTACGTCATAACGACTTTCTATAGTTTGCGCATGAGTCCGGAAATAAGAAAAGATTACTTCCCCCGTTTTTTAAAATCACAGCTTCTAGAAGGTTTACATGATTTCTTAAAAAAAATGTGTTTTTAGAAAATGTGTTTTATTTCATTAATGGAATTAACAAAGTATGCACATTCTACATCATAATGACTTTCTATAGTTTGCGCATTCGTCCGGAAATAAGAAAAGCTTACTTACACCATTTTTTAAAATCACAGCTTCTAGAAGGTTTATATGATTTCGTAAAAAACACGATTTTTTAGAAAATGTGTTTTATTTCATAAATGGAATCAACAAAGTATGCACATTCTACGTCATAACGACTTTCTATAGTTTGCGCATTCGTCCGGAAATAAGAAAAGCTTACTTCCACGGTTTTTTTAAAATCACGGCTTTGAGAAGGTTTACATGATTTCTTAAAAAACACGAGTTTTTAGAAAATGTGTTTTATTTCATCAATGGAATCAACAAAGTATGCACATTCTATGTCATAACGACTTTCTATAGTTTGCGCATTCGTCCGGAAATAAGAAAAGCTTACTTCCACCGTTTTTTAAAATCACAGCTTCTAGAAGGTTTACATGATTTCGTAAAAAACACGAGTTTTTAGAAAATGTGTTTTATTTCATAAATGGAATCTACAAAGTATGCACATTCTACGTCATAAGGAATTTTTATAGTTTGCGCATGCGTCCGGAAATAAGAAAAGCTTACTTCCCCCGTTTTTTAAAATCACATCTTCTAGAAGGTTTACATGATTTCTTAAAAAACACGATTTTTTAGTAAAATGTGTTTTATTTCATAAATGGAATGAACAAAGTATGCACATTCTACGTCATAATGACTTTCTATAGTTTGCGCATGCGTTTGGAAATAAGAAACGCTTACTTCCCCCGTTTTTTAAAATCACAGCTTCTAGAAGGTTTACATGATTTCGTAAAAAACACGAGTTTTTAGAAAATGTGTTTTATTTCATAAATGGAATGAACAAAGTATGCACATTCTACGTCATAACGACTTTCTATAGTTTGCGCATGCGTTTGGAAATAAGAAACGCTTACTTCCCCCATTTTTTAAAATCACAGAGTCTAGAAGGTTTACATGATTTCGTAAAAAACACGAGTTTTTAGAAAATGTGTTTTATTTCATAAATGGAATCAACAAAGTATGCACATTCTACGTCATAACGACTTTCTATAGTTTGCGCATGCGTTTGGAAATAAGAAACGCTTACTTCCCCCGCTTTTTAAAATCACAGCTTCTAGAAGGTTTACATGATTTCGTAAAAAACACGAGTTTTTACAAAATGTGTTTTATTTCATAAATGGAATCAACAAAGTATGCACATTCTACGTCATAACGACTTTCTATAGTTTGCGCATGCGTCCGGAAAGAAAAAAAGCTTACTTCCACCGTTTTTTAAAATCACAGCTTCTAGAAGGTTTACATGATTTCGTAAAAAACACGAGTTTTTAGAAAATGTGTTTTATGTCATAAATGGAATCAACAAAGTATGCACATTCTACGTCATAACGACTTTCTATAGTTTGCGCATGCGTCCGGAAATGAGAAAAGCTTACTTCCCCCATTTTTTAAAATCACAGCTTCTAGAAGGTTTACAGGATTTCGTAAAAAACACGAGTTTTTAGAAAATGTGTTTTATTTCATAAATGGAATCTACAAAGTATGCACATTCTACGTCATAACTAATTTTTATAGTTTGCGCATGCATCCGGAAATAAGAAAAGCTTACTTCCCCTGTTTTTTAAAATCACATCTTCTAGAAGGTTTACATGATTTCTTAAAAAACACGAGTTTTTAGAAAATGTGTTTTATTTCATAAATGGAATGAACAAAGTATGCACATTCTACGTCATAACGACTTTCTATAGTTTGCGCATGCGTTTGTAAATAAGAAACGCTTACTTCCCCCGTTTTTTAAAATCACAGCTTCTAGAAGGTTTACATGATTTCGTAAAAAACACGAGTTTTTAGAAAATGTGTTTTATTTCATAAATGGAATCAACAAAGTATGCACATCTTACGTCATAACGACTTTCTATAGTTTTTGCATGCGTCTGGAAATTAGAAAAGCTTACTTCCCCCGTTTTTTAAAATCACAGCTTCTAGAAGGTTTACATGGTTTCATAAAAAACACGAGTTTTTAGAAAATGTGTTTTATTTTGTAAATGGAATCAACAAACTATGCACATTCTACGTCATAATGAATTTCTATAGTTTGCGCATTCATCCGGAAATAAGAAAAGCTTACTTCCACCGTTTTTTAAAATCACAGCTTCTAGACGGTTTACATGATTTATTAAAAAACACGAGTTTTTAGAAAATGTGTTTTATTTCATAAATGGAATCTACAAAGTATGCACATTCTATGTCATAACGACTTTCTATAGTTTACGCATGCGTCCGGAAATAAGAAAAGCTTACTTCCACCGTTTTTTAAAATCACAGCTTCTAGAAGGTTTACATGATTTCGTAAAAAACATGCGTTTTTAGAAAATGTGTTTTATTTCATAAATGGAATCAAAAAAGTATGCACATTCTACGTCATAACGACTTGCTATAGTTTGCGCATTCGTCCGGAAATGAGAAAAGCTTACTTCCCCCGTTTTTTAAAATCACAGCTTCTAGGAGGTTTACATGATTTCGTAAAAAACACCAGTTTTTAGAAAAGGTGTTTTATTTCATAAATGGAATATTCAAAGTATGCACATTCTAGGTCATAATGACTTTCTATAGTTTCCGCATGCGTCCGGAAATAAGAAAAGCTTACTTCCACCGTTTTTTAAAATCACAGCTTCTAGAAGGTTTACATGATTTCGTAAAAACACGAGTTTTTAGAAAATGTGCTTTATTTCATAAATGGAATCTACAAAGTATGCACATTCTACGTCATAACGACTTTCTATAGTTTCTGCATGCGTTCGGAAATAAGAAAAGCTTACTTCCCCTGTTTTTTAAAATCACAGCTTCTAGAAGGTTTACATGATTTCTTAAAAAACACGTGTTTTTAGAAAATGTGTTTTACTTCATAAATGGAATCAACAAAGTATGCAAATTCTACGTCATGACGACTTTCTATAGTTTGCGCATGCGTCCGGAAATAAGAAAAGCTTACTTCCCCCGTTTTTTAAAATCACAGCTTCTAGAAGGTTTACATGATTTCTTAAAAAACACGTGTTTTTAGAAAATGTGTTTTACTTCATAAATGGAATCAACAAAGTATGCACATTCTACGTCATAACGACTTTCTATAGTTTGCGCATTCGTCCGGAAATAAGAAAAGCTTACTTCCACCGTTTTTTAAAATCACAGCTTCTAGAAGGTTTACATGATTTCGTAAAAAACACGAGTTTGTAGAAAATGTGTTTTATGTCATAAATGGAATCAACAAAGTATGCACATTCTACGTCATAACGACTTTCTATAGTTTGCGCATGCGTCCGGAAATAAGAAAAGCTTACTTCTCCCGTTTTTTAAAATCACTACTTCTAGAAGGTTTACATGATTTCTTAAAAAACACGAGTTTTTAGAAAATGTGTTTTATTTCATAAATGGAATCAACAAAGTATGCACATTCTACGTCATAACGACTTTCTATAGTTTGCGCATTCGTCCGGAAATAAGAAAAGCTTACTTCCACCGTTTTTTAAAATCACAGCTTCTAGAAGGTTTACATGATTTCGTAAAAAACACGAGTTTTTAGAAAATGTGTTTTATTTCATAAATGGAATCTACAAAGTATGCACATTCTACGTCATAAGGAATTTTTATAGTTTGCGCATGCGTCCGGAAATAAGAAAAGCTTACTTCCCCCGTTTTTTAAAATCACATCTTCTAGAAGGTTTACATGATTTCTTAAAAAACACGAGTTTTTAGAAAATGTGTTTTATTTCATAAATGGAATGAACAAAGTATGCACATTCTACGTCATAACGACTCTCTATAGTTTGCGCATGCGTTTGGAAATAAGAAACGCTTACTTCCCCCGTTTTTTAAAATCACAGCTTCTAGAAGGTTTACATGATTTCGTAAAAAACACGAGTTTTTAGAAAATGTGTTTTATTTCATAAATGGAATGAACAAAGTATGCACATTCTACGTCATAACGACTTTCTATAGTTTGCGCATGCGTTTGGAAATAAGAAACGCTTACTTCCCCCGTTTTTTAAAATCACAGCTTCTAGAAGGTTTACATGATTTCGTAAAAAACACGAGTTTTTAGAAAATGTGTTTTATTTCATCAATGGAATCAACAAAGTATGCACATTCTACGTCATAACGACTTTCTATAGTTTGCGCATTCGTCCGGAAAT
Organism: Larix kaempferi; assembly: GCA_027924585.1. Lineage (NCBI taxonomy): Eukaryota > Viridiplantae > Streptophyta > Pinopsida > Pinales > Pinaceae > Larix > Larix kaempferi. The sequence goes on from BSBM01000217.1 coordinate 42,576,557, forward strand.
AAGAAAAGCTTACTTCCACCGTTTTTTAAAATCACAGCTTCTAGAAGGTTTACATGATTTCGTAAAAAACACGAGTTTTTAGAAAATGTGTTTTATTTCATAAATGGAATCTACAAAGTATGCACATTCTACGTCATAACGACTTTCTATAGTTTGCGCATGCGTTTGGAAATATGAAAAGCTTACTTCCACGGTTTTTTAAAATCACAGCTTCGAGAAGGTTTACATGATTTCGTAAAAAGCACGAGTTTTTAGAAAATGTGTTTTATTTCATCAATGGAATCAACAAAGTATGCACATTCTATGTCATAACGACTTTCTATAGTTTGCGCATGCGTCCGGAAATGAGAAAAGCTTACTTCCCCCATTTTTTAAAATCACAGCTTCTAGAAGGTTTACATGATTTCGTAAAAAACACGAGTTTGTAGAAAATGTGTTTTATGTCATAAATGGAATCAACAAAGTATGCACATTCTACGTCATAACGACTTTCTATAGTTTGCGCATGCGTCCGGAAATAAGAAAAGGTTACTTCTCCCGTTTTTTAAAATCACTACTTCTAGAAGGTTTACATGATTTCTTAAAAAACACGAGTTTTTAGAAAATGTGTTTTATTTCATAAATGGAATCAACAAAGTATGCACATTCTACGTCATAACGACTTTCTATAGTTTGCGCATTCGTCCGGAAATAAGAAAAGCTTACTTCCACCGTTTTTTAAAATCACAGCTTCTAGAAGGTTTACATGATTTCGTAAAAAACACGAGTTTTTAGAAAATGTGTTTTATTTCATAAATGGAATCTACAAAGTATGCACATTCTACGTCATAACGAATTTTTATAGTTTGCGCATGCGTCCGGAAATAAGAAAAGCTTACTTCCCCCGTTTTTTAAAATCACATCTTCTAGAAGGTTTACATGATTTCTTAAAAAACACGAGTTTTTAGAAAATGTGTTTTATTTCATAAATGGAATGAACAAAGTATGCACATTCTACGTCATAACGACTTTCTATAGTTTCCGCATGCGTTTGGAAATAAGAAACGCTTACTTCCCCCGTTTTTTAAAATCACAGCTTCTAGAAGGTTTACATGATTTCGTAAAAAAACACGAGTTTTTAGAAAATGTGTTTTATTTCATAAATGGAATCAACAAAGTATGCACATTTTACGTCATAACGACTTTCTATAGTTTGCGCATGCGTCTGGAAATTAGAATAGCTTACTTCCCCGATTTTTTAAAATCACAGCTTCTAGAAGGTTTACATGGTTTCATAAAAAACACGAGTTTTTAGAAAATGTGTTTTATTTCATAAATGGAATCAACAAACTATGCACATTCTACGTCATAACGAATTTCTATAGTTTGCGCATTCGTCCGGAAATAAGAAAAGCTTACTTCCACCGTTTTTTAAAATCACAGCTTCTAGAAGGTTTACATGATTTACTAAAAAACACGAGTTTTTAGAAAATGTGTTTTATTTCATAAATGGAATCTACAAAGTATTCACATTCTATGTCATAACGACTTTCTATAGTTTGCGCATGCATCCGGAAATAAGAAAAGCTTACTTCCACCGTTTTTTAAAATCACAGCTTCTAGAAGGTTTACATGATTTCGTAAAAAAACATGAGTTTTTAGAAAATGTGTTTTATTTCATAAATGGAATAAAAAAAGTATGCACATTCTACGTCATAATGACTTGCTATAGTTTGCGCATTCGTCTGGAAATGAGAAAATCTTACTTCCCCCATTTTTTAAAATCACAGTTTCTAGAAGGTTTACATGATTTCTTAAAAAACACGAGTTTTTAGAAAATGTGTTTTATGTCATAAATGGAATCAACAAAGTATGCACATTCTACGTCATAACGACTTTCTATAGTTTGCGCATGCGTCCGGAAATAAGAAAAGATTACTTCCACCGTTTTTTAAAATCACAACTTCTAGAAGGTTTACATGATTTCTTAAAAAACACGAGTTTTTAGAAAATGTGTTTTATTTCATAAATGGAATCTACAAAGTATGCACATTCTACCTCATAACGACTTTCTATAGTTTGCGCATGCGTCCGGAAATAAGAAAAGCTTACTTCACCGTTTTTTAAAATCACAATGAAGGTTTACATGATTTCTTAAAAAACACGAGTTTTAAGAAAATGTGTTTTATTTCATAAATGGAATCAACAAAGTATGCACATTCTACGTCATAACGACTTTCTATAGTTTGCGCATTCGTCCGGAAATAAGAAAAGCTTACTTCCACCGTTTTTTAAAATCACAGCTTCTAGAAGGTTTACATGATTTCGTAAAAAACACGAGTTTTTAGAAAATGTGTTTTATTTCATAAATGGAATCTACAAAGTATGCACATTCTACGTCATAACGACTCTCTATAGTTTGCGCATGCGTTTGGAAATAAGAAACGCTTACTTCCCCCGTTTTTTAAAATCACAGCTTCTAGAAGGTTTACATGATTTCGTAAAAAACACGAGTTTTTAGAAAATGTGTTTTATTTCATAAATGGAATGAACAAAGTATGCACATTCTACGTCATAACGACTTTCTATAGTTTGCGCATGCGTTTGGAAATAAGAAACGCTTACTTCCCCCGTTTTTTAAAATCACAGCTTCTAGAAGGTTTACATGATTTCGTAAAAAACACGAGTTTTTAGAAAATGTGTTTTATTTCATAAATGGAATCAACAAAGTATGCACATTCTACGTCATAACGACTTTCTATAGTTTGCGCATTCGTCCGGAAATAAGAAAAGCTTACTTCCACCGTTTTTTAAAATCACAGCTTCTAGAAGGTTTACATGATTTCGTAAAAAACACGAGTTTTTAGAAAATGTGTTTTATTTCATAAATGGAATCTACAAAGTATGCACATTCTACATCATAACGACTTTCTATAGTTTGCGCATGCGTTTGGAAATATGAAAAGCTTACTTCCACGGTTTTTTAAAATCACAGCTTCGAGAAGGTTTACATGATTTCGTAAAAAGCACGAGTTTTTAGAAAATGTGTTTTATTTCATCAATGGAATCAACAAAGTATGCACATTCTATGTCATAACGACTTTCTATAGTTTGCGCATGCGTCCGGAAATGAGAAAAGCTTACTTCCCCCATTTTTTAAAATCACAGCTTCTAGAAGGTTTACATGATTTCGTAAAAAACACGAGTTTGTAGAAAATGTGTTTTATGTCATAAATGGAATCAACAAAGTATGCACATTCTACGTCATAACGACTTTCTATAGTTTGCGCATGCGTCCGGAAATAAGAAAAGCTTACTTCTCCCGTTTTTTAAAATCACTACTTCTAGAAGGTTTACATGATTTCTTAAAAACCACGAGTTTTTAGAAAATGTGTTTTATTTCATAAATGGAATCAACAAAGTATGCACATTCTACGTCATAACGACTTTCTATAGTTTGCGCATTCGTCCGGAAATAAGAAAAGCTTACTTCCACCGTTTTTTAAAATCACAACTTCTAGAAGGTTTACATGATTTCGTAAAAAACACGAGTTTTTAGAAAATGTGTTTTATTTCATAAATGGAATCTACAAAGTATGCACATTCTACGTCATAACGAATTTTTATAGTTTGCGCATGCGTCCGGAAATAAGAAAAGCTTACTTCCCCCGTTTTTTAAAATCACATCTTCTAGAAGGTTTACATGATTTCTTAAAAAACACGAGTTTTTAGAAAATGTGTTTTATTTCATAAATGGAATGAACAAAGTATGCACATTCTACGTCATAACGACTTTCTATAGTTTCCGCATGCGTTTGGAAATAAGAAACGCTTACTTCCCCCGTTTTTTAAAATCACAGCTTCTAGAAGGTTTACATGATTTCGTAAAAAACACGAGTTTTTAGAAAATGTGTTTTATTTCATAAATGGAATCAACAAAGTATGCACATTTTACGTCATAACGACTTTCTATAGTTTGCGCATGCGTCTGGAAATTAGAATAGCTTACTTCCCCCATTTTTTAAAATCACAGCTTCTAGAAGGTTTACATGGTTTCATAAAAAACACGAGTTTTTAGAAAATGTGTTTTATTTCATAAATGGAATCAACAAACTATGCACATTCTACGTCATAACGAATTTCTATAGTTTGCGCATTCGTCCGGAAATAAGAAAAGCTTACTTCCACCGTTTTTTAAAATCACAGCTTCTAGAAGGTTTACATGATTTACTAAAAAACACGAGTTTTTAGAAAATGTGTTTTATTTCGTAAATGGAATCTACAAAGTATTCACATTCAATGTCATAACGACTTTCTATAGTTTGCGCATGCATCCGGAAATAAGAAAAGCTTACTTCCACCGTTTTTTAAAATCACAGCTTCTAGAAGGTTTACATGATTTCGTAAAAAACATGAGTTTTTAGAAAATGTGTTTTATTTCATAAATGGAATAAAAAAAGTATGCACATTCTACGTCATAACGACTTGCTATAGTTTGCGCATTCGTCTGGAAATGAGAAAATCTTACTTCCCCCATTTTTTAAAATCACAGTTTCTAGAAGGTTTACATGATTTCTTAAAAAACACGAGTTTTTAGAAAATGTGTTTTATGTCATAAATGGAATCAACAAAGTATGCACATTCTACGTCATAACGACTTTCTATAGTTTGCGCATGCGTCCGGAAATAAGAAAAGATTACTTCCACCGTTTTTTAAAATCACAACTTCTAGAAGGTTTACATGATTTCTTAAAAAACACGAGTTTTTAGAAAATGTGTTTTATTTCATAAATGGAATCTACAAAGTATGCACATTCTACGTCATAACGACTTTCTATAGTTTGCGCATGCGTCCGGAAATAAGAAAAGCTTACTTCACCGTTTTTTAAAATCACAATGAAGGTTTACATGATTTCTTAAAAAACACGAGTTTTAAGAAAATGTGTTTTATTTCATAAATGGAAACAACAAAGTATGCACATTCTACGTCATAACGACTTTCTATAGTTTGCGCATTCGTCCGGAAATAAGAAAAGCTTACTTCCACCGTTTTTTAAAATCACAGCTTCTAGAAGGTTTACATGATTTCGTAAAAAACACGAGTTTTTAGAAAATGTATTTTATTTCATAAATGGAATCTACAAAGTATGCACATTCTACGTCATAACGAAATTTTATAGTTTGCGCATGCGTCCGGAAATAAGAAAAGCTTACTTCCCCCGTTTTTTAAAATCACATCTTCTAGAAGGTTTACATGATTTCTTAAAAAACACGAGTTTTTAGAAAATGTGTTTTATTTCATAAATGGAATGAACAAAGTATGCACATTCTACGTCATAACGACTTTCTATAGTTTGCGCATGCGTTTGGAAATAAGAAACGCTTACTTCCCCCGTTTTTTAAAATCACAGCTTCTAGAAGGTTTACATGATTTCGTAAAAAACACGAGTTTTTAGAAAATGTGTTTTATTTCATAAATGGAATCAACAAAGTATGCACATTTTACGTCAAAACGACTTTCTATAGTTTTCGCATGCGTCTGGAAATTAGAAAAGCTTACTTCCCCCGTTTTTTAAAATCACAGCTTCTAGAAGGTTTACATGGTTTCATAAAAAACACGAGTTTTTAGAAAATGTGTTTTATTTCATAAATGGAATCAACAAACTATGCACATTCTACGTCATAACGAATTTCTATAGTTTGCGCATTCATCCGGAAATAAGAAAAGCTTACTTCCACCGTTTTTTAAAATCACAGCTTCTAGAAGGTTTACATGATTTATTAAAAAACATGAGTTTTTAGAAAATGTGTTTTATTTCGTAAATGGAATCTACAAAGTATGCACATTCTATGTCATAACGACTTTCTATAGTTTGCGCATGCGTCCGGAAATAAGAAAAGCTTACTTCCACCGTTTTTTAAAATCACAGCTTCTAGAAGGTTTACATGATTTCGTAAAAAACATGAGTTTTTAGAAAATGTGTTTTATTTCATAAATGGAATCAAAAAAGTATGCACATTCTACGTCATAACGACTTTCTATAGTTTGCGCATGCGTCCGGAAATAAGAAAAGCTTACTTCTCCCGTTTTTTAAAATCACAGCTTCTAGAAGGTTTACATGATTTCTTAAAAAAAACGTGTTTTTAGAAAATGTGTTTTACTTCATAAATGGAATCAACAAAGTATGCACATTCTACGTCATAACGACTTTCTATAGTTTGCGCATTCGTCCGGAAATAAGAAAAGCTTACTTCCACCGTTTTTTAAAATCACAGCTTCTAGAAGGTTTACATGATTTCGTAAAAAACACGAGTTTTTAGAAAATGTGTTTTATTTCATAAATGGAATCTACAAAGTATGCACATTCTACGTCATAACGACTTTCTATAGTTTGCGCATGCGTTTGGAAATATGAAAAGCTTACTTCCACGGTTTTTTAAAATCAAAACTTCGAGAAGGTTTACATGATTTCCTAAAAAACACGAGTTTTTAGAAAATGTGTTTTATTTCATCAATGGAATCAACAAAGTATGCACATTCTATGTCATAACGAATTTCTATAGTTTGCGCATGCATCCGGAAAAAAGAAAAGCTTACTTCCCCTGTTTTTTAAAATCACAGCTTCTAGAAGGTTTACATGATTTCGTAAAAAACACGAGTTTTTAGAAAATGTGTTTTATCTCATAAATGGAATCAACAAAGTATGCCCATTCTAGGTCATAACGACTTTCTATAGTTTGCGCATGCGTCCGGAAATAAGAAAAGCTTACTTCTCCCGTTTTTTAAAATCACAGCTTCTAGAAGGTTTACATGATTTCTTAAAAAAAACGTGTTTTTAGAAAATGTGTTTTACTTCATAAATGGAATCAACAAAGTATGCACATTCTACGTCATAACGACTTTCTATAGTTTGCGCATTCGTCCGGAAATAAGAAAAGCTTACTTCCACCGTTTTTTAAAATCACAGCTTCTAGAAGGTTTACATGATTTCGTAAAAAACACGAGTTTTTAGAAAATGTGTTTTATTTCATAAATGGAATCTACAAAGTATGCACATTCTACGTCATAACGAATTTCTATAGTTTTCGGATGCGTCCGGAAATAAGAAAAGCTTACTTCCCCCGTTTTTTAAAATCACAGCTTCTAGAAGGTTTACATGATTTATTAAAAAACACGAGTTTTTAGAAAATGTGTTTTATTTCATAAATGGAATCTACAAAGTATGCACATTGTATGTCATAACGACTTTCTATAGTTTGCGCATGCGTCCGGAAAGAAGAAAAGCTTACTTCCACCGTTTTTTAAAATCACAGCTTCTAGAAGGTTTACATGATTTCGTAAAAAAAACGTGTTTTTAGAAAATGTGTTTTACTTCATAAATGGAATCAACAAAGTATGCACATTCTACGTCATAACGACTTTCTATAGTTTGCGCATTCGTCCGGAAATAAGAAAAGCTTACTTCCACCGTTTTTTAAAATCACAGCTTCTAGAAGGTTTACATGATTTCGTAAAAAACACGAGTTTTTAGAAAATGTGTTTTATGTCATAAATGGAATCAACAAAGTATGCACATTCTACGTCATAACGACTTTCTATAGTTTGCGCATGCGTCCGGAAATGACAAAAGCTTACTTTCCCCATTTTTTAAAATCACAGCTTCTAGAAGGTTTACAGGATTTCGTAAAAAACACGAGTTTTTAGAAAATGTGTTTTATTTCATAAATGGAATCTACAAAGTATGCACATTCTACGTCATAACTAATTTTTATAGTTTGCGCATGCGTCCGGAAATAAGAAAAGCTTACTTCCCCTGTTTTTTAAAATCACATCTTCTAGAAGGTTTACATGATTTCTTAAAAAACACGAGTTTTTAGAAAATGTGTTTTATTTCATAAATGGAATGAACAAAGTATGCACATTCTACGTCATAACGACTTTCTATAGTTTGCGCATGCGTTTGTAAATAAGAAACGCTTACTTCCCCCGTTTTTTAAAATCACAGCTTCTAGAAGGTTTACATGATTTCGTAAAAAACACGAGTTTTTAGAAAATGTGTTTTATTTCATAAATGGAATCAACAAAGTATGCACATCTTACGTCATAACGACTTTCTATAGTTTGTGCATGCGTCTGGAAATTAGAAAAGCTTACTTCCCCCGTTTTTTAAAATCACAGCTTCTAGAATGTTTACATGGTTTCATAAAAAACACGAGTTTTTAGAAAATGTGTTTTATTTCATAAATGGAATCAACAAACTATGCACATTCTACGTCATAACGAATTTCTATAGTTTGCGCATTCGTCCGGAAATAAGAAAAGCTTACTTCCACCGTTTTTTAAAATCACAGCTTCTAGACGGTTTACATGATTTATTAAAAAACACGAGTTTTTAGAAAATGTGTTTTATTTCATAAATGGAATCTACAAAGTATGCACATTCTATGTCATAACGACTTTCTATAGTTTGCGCATGCGTCCGGAAATAAGAAAAGCTTACTTCCACCATTTTTTAAAATCACAGCTTCTAGAAGGTTTACATGATTTCGTAAAAAACATGTGTTTTTAGAAAATGTGTTTTATTTCATAAATGGAATCAAAAAAGTATGCACATTCTACGTCATAACGACTTGCTATAGTTTGCGCATTCGTCCGGAAATGAGAAAAGCTTACTTCCCCCGTTTTTTAAAATCACAGCTTCTAGGAGGTTTACATGATTTCGTAAAAAACACCAGTTTTTAGAAAATGTGTTTTATTTCATAAATGGAATCTCCAAAGTATGCACATTCTAGGTCATAACGACTTTCTATAGTTTGCGCATGCGTCCGGAAATAAGAAAAGCTTACTTCCACCGTTTTTTAAAATCACAGCTTCTAGAAGGTTTACATGATTTCGTAAAAACACGAGTTTTTAGAAAATGTGCTTTATTTCATAAATGGAATCTACAAAGTATGCACATTCTACGTCATAACGACTTTCTATAGTTTCTGCATGCGTCCGGAAATAAGAAAAGCTTACTTCCGCTGTTTTTTAAAATCACAGCTTCTAGAAGGTTTACATGATTTCTTAAAAAACACGTGTTTTTAGAAAATGCGTTTTACTTCATAAATGGAATCAACAAAGTATGCAAATTCTACGTCATGACGACTTTCTATAGTTTGCGCATGCGTCCGGAAATAAGAAAAGCTTACTTCCCCCGTTTTTTAAAATCACAGCTTCTAGAAGGTTTACCTGATTTCTTAAAAAACACGTGTTTTTAGAAAATGTTTTTTACTTCATAAATGGAATCAACAAAGTATGCACATTCTACGTCATAACGACTTTCTATAGTTTGCGCATTCGTCCGGAAATAAGAAAAGCTTACTTCCACCGTTTTTTAAAATCACAGCTTCTAGAAGGTTTACATGATTTCGTAAAAAACACGAGTTTGTAGAAAATGTGTTTTATGTCATAAATGGAATCAACAAAGTATGCACATTCTACGTCATAACGACTTTCTATAGTTTGCGCATGCGTCCGGAAATAAGAAAAGCTTACTTCTCCCGTTTTTTAAAATCACTACTTCTAGAAGGTTTACATGATTTCTTAAAAAACACGAGTTTTTAGAAAATGTGTTTTATTTCATAAATGGAATCAACAAAGTATGCACATTCTACGTCATAACGACTTTCTATAGTTTGCGCATTCGTCCAGAAATAAGAAAAGCTTACTTCCACCGTTTTTTAAAATCACAGCTTCTAGAAGGTTTACATGATTTCGTAAAAAACACGAGTTTTTAGAAAATGTGTTTTATTTCATAAATGGAATCTACAAAGTATGCACATTCTACGTCATAAGGAATTTTTATAGTTTGTGCATGCGTCCAGAAATAAGAAAAGCTTACTTCCCCCGTTTTTTAAAATCACATCTTCTAGAAGGTTTACATGATTTCTTAAAAAACACGAGTTTTTAGAAAATGTGTTTTATTTCATAAATGGAATGAACAAAGTATGCACATTCTACATCATAACGACTCTCTATAGTTTGCGCATGCGTTTGGAAATAAGAAACGCTTACTTCCCCCGTTTTTTAAAATCACAGCTTCTAGAAGGTTTACATGATTTCGTAAAAAACACGAGTTTTTAGAAAATGTGTTTTATTTCATAAATGGAATGAACAAAGTATGCACATTCTACGTCATAACGACTTTCTATAGTTTGCGCATGCGTTTGGAAATAAGAAACGCTTACTTCCCCCGTTTTTTAAAATCACAGCTTCTAGAAGGTTTACATGATTTCGTAAAAAACACGAGTTTTTAGAAAATGTGTTTTATTTCATAAATCGAATCTACAAAGTATGCACATTCTACGTCATAACGACTTTCTATAGTTTGCGCATGCGTTTGGAAATATGAAAAGCTTACTTCCATGGTTTTTTAAAATCAAAACTTCGAGAAGGTTTACATGATTTCCTAAAAAACACGAGTTTTTAGAAAATGTGTTTTATTTCATCAATGGAATCAACAAAGTATGCACATTCTATGTCATAAGGAATTTCTATAGTTTGCGCATGCATCCGGAAAAAAGAAAAGCTTACTTCCCCTGTTTTTTAAAATCACAGCTTCTAGAAGGTTTACATGATTTCGTAAAAAACACGAGTTTTTAGAAAATGTGTTTTATCTCATAAATGGAATCAACAAAGTATGCCCATTCTACGTCATAACGACTTTCTATAGTTTGCGCATGCGTCCGGAAATAAGAAAAGCTTACTTCTCACGTTTTTTAAAATCACAGCTTCTAGAAGGTTTACATGATTTCTTAAAAAAAACGTGTTTTTAGAAAATGTGTTTTACTTCATAAATGGAATCAACAAAGTATGCACATTCTACGTCATAACGACTTTCTATAGTTTGCGCATTCGTCCGGAAATAAGAAAAGCTTACTTCCACCGTTTTTTAAAATCACAGCTTCTAGAAGGTTTACATGATTTCGTAAAAAACACGAGTTTTTAGAAAATGTGTTTTATTTCATAAATGGAATCTACAAAGTATGCACATTCTACGTCAAAACGAATTTCTATAGTTTTCGCATGCGTCCGGAAATAAGAAAAGCTTACTTCCCCCGTTTTTTAAAATCACAGCTTCTAGAAGGTTTACATGATTTATTAAAAAACACGAGTTTTTAGAAAATGTGTTTTACTTCATAAATGGAATCAACAAAGTATGCACATTCTACGTCATAACGACTTTCTATAGTTTGCGCATTCGTCCGGAAATAAGAAAAGCTTACTTCTCCCGTTTTTTAAAATCACAGCTTCTAGAAGGTTTACATGATTTCTTAAAAAAAACGTGTTTTTAGAAAATGTGTTTTACTTCATAAATGGAATCAACAAAGTATGCACATTCTACGTCATAACGAATTTCTATAGTTTGCGCATTCGTCCGGAAATAAGAAAAGCTTACTTCCACCGTTTTTTAAAATCACAGCTTCTAGAAGGTTTACATGATTTCGTAAAAAACACGAGTTTTTAGAAAATGTGTTTTATGTCATAAATGGAATCAACAAAGTATGCACATTCTACGTCATAACGACTTTCTATAGTTTGCGCATGCGTCCGGAAATGAGAAAAGCTTACTTCCCCCATTTTTTAAAATCACAGCTTCTAGAAGGTTTACAGGATTTCGTAAAAAACACGAGTTTTTAGAAAATGTGTTTTATTTCATAAATGGAATCTACAAAGTATGCACGTTCTACGTCATAACTAATTTTTATAGTTTGCGCATGCGTCCGGAAATAAGAAAAGCTTACTTCCCCTGTTTTTTAAAATCACATCTTCTAGAAGGTTTACATGATTTCTTAAAAAACACGAGTTTTTAGAAAATGTGTTTTATTTCATAAATGGAATGAACAAAGTATGCACATTCTACGTCATAACGACTTTCTATAGTTTGCGCATGCGTTTGTAAATAAGAAACGCTTACTTCCCCCGTTTTTTAAAATCACAGCTTCTAGAAGGTTTACATGATTTCGTAAAAAACACGAGTTTTTAGAAAATGTGTTTTATTTCATAAATGGAATCAACAAAGTATGCACATCTTACGTCATAACGACTTTCTATAGTTTGTGCATGCGTCTGGAAATTAGAAAAGCTTACTTCCCCCGTTTTTTAAAATCACAGCTTCTAGAAGGTTTACATGGTTTCATAAAAAACACGAGTTTTTAGAAAATGTGTTTTATTTCATAAATGGAATCAACAAACTATGCACATTCTACGTCATAACGAATTTCTATAGTTTGCGCATTCGTCCGGAAATAAGAAAAGCTTACTTCCACCGTTTTTTAAAATCACAGCTTCTAGACGGTTTACATGATTTATTAAAAAACACGAGTTTTTAGAAAATGTGTTTTATTTCATAAATGGAATCTACAAAGTATGCACATTCTATGTCATAACGACTTTCTATAGTTTGCGCATGCGTCCGGAAATAAGAAAAGCTTACTTCCACCGTTTTTTAAAATCACAGCTTCTAGAAGGTTTACATGATTTCGTAAAAAACATGCGTTTTTAGAAAATGTGTTTTATTTCATAAATGGAATCAAAAAAGTATGCACATTCTACGTCATAACGACTTGCTATAGTTTGCGCATTCGTCCGGAAATGAGAAAAGCTTACTTCCCCCGTTTTTTAAAATCACAGCTTCTAGGAGGTTTACATGATTTCGTAAAAAACACCAGTTTTTAGAAAATATGTTTTATTTCATAAATGGAATCTCCAAAGTATGCACATTCTAGGTCATAACTACATTCTATAGTTTGCGCATTCGTCCGGAAATAAGAAAAGCTTACTTCCACCGTTTTTTAAAATCACAGCTTCTAGACGGTTTACATGATTTATTAAAAAACACGAGTTTTTAGAAAATGTGTTTTATTTCATAAATGGAATCTACAAAGTATGCACATTCTATGTCATAACGACTTTCTATAGTTTGCGCATGCGTCCGGAAATAAGAAAAGCTTACTTCCACCGTTTTTTAAAATCACAGCTTCTAGAAGGTTTACATGATTTCGTAAAAAACATGCGTTTTTAGAAAATGTGTTTTATTTCATAAATGGAATCAAAAAAGTATGCACATTCTACGTCATAACGACTTGCTATAGTTTGCGCATTCGTCCGGAAATGAGAAAAGCTTACTTCCCCCGTTTTTTAAAATCACAGCTTCTAGGAGGTTTACATGATTTCGTAAAAAACACCAGTTTTTAGAAAATGTGTTTTATTTCATAAATTGAATCTCCAAAGTATGCACATTCTAGGTCATAACGACTTTCTATAGTTTGCGCATGCGTCCGGAAATAAGAAACGCTTACTTCCCCCGTTTTTTAAAATCACAGCTTCTAGAAGGTTTACATGATTTCGTAAAAAACACGAGTTTTTAGAAAATGTGTTTTATTTCATAAATGGAATGAACAAAGTATGCACATTCTACGTCATAACGACTTTCTATAGTTTGCGCATGCGTTTGGAAATAAGAAACGCTTACTTCCCCCGTTTTTTAAAATCACAGCTTCTAGAAGGTTTACATGATTTCGTAAAAAACACGAGTTTTTAGAAAATGTGTTTTATTTCATAAATGGAATCAACAAAGTATGCACATTCTACGTCATAACGACTTTCTATAGTTTGCGCATGCGTCCGGAAATAAGAAAAGCTTACTTCTCCCGTTTTTAAAAATCACAGCTTCTAGAAGGTTTACATGATTTCTTAAAAAAAACGTGTTTTTAGAAAATGTGTTTTACTTCATAAATGGAATCAACAAAGTATGCACATTCTGTGTCATAACGACTTTCTATAGTTTGCGCATTCGTCCGGAAATAAGAAAAGCTTACTTCTCCCGTTTTTTAAAATCACAGCTTCTAGAAGGTTTACATGATTTCGTAAAAAACACGAGTTTTTAGAAAATGTGTTTTATTTCATAAATGGAATCTACAAAGTATGCACATTCTACGTCATAAGGAATTTTTATAGTTTGCGCATGCGTCCGGAAATAAGAAAAGCTTACTTCCCCCGTTTTTTAAAATCACATCTTCTAGAAGGTTTACATGATTTCTTAAAAAACACGAGTTTTTAGAAAATGTGTTTTATTTCATAAATGGAATGAACAAAGTATGCACATTCTACGTCATAACGACTCTCTGTAGTTTGCGCATGCGTTTGGAAATAAGAAACGCTTACTTCCCCCGTTTTTTAAAATCACAGCTTCTAGAAGGTTTACATGATTTCGTAAAAAACACGAGTTTTTAGAAAATGTGTTTTATTTCATAAATGGAATGAACAAAGTATGCACATTCTACGTCATAACGACTTTCTATAGTTTGCGCATGCGTTTGGAAATAAGAAACGCTTACTTCCCCCGTTTTTTAAAATCACAGCTTCTAGAAGGTTTACATGATTTCTTAAAAAACAGGTGTTTTTAGAAAATGTGTTTTACTTCATAAATGGAATCAACAAAGTATGCACATTCTACGTCATAACGAATTTCTATAGTTTGCGTATGCGTCCAGAAATAAGAAAAGCTTACTTCACCCGTTTTTTAAAATCACAGCTTCTAGAAGGTTTACATGATTTATTAAAAAACACGAGTTTTTAGAAAATGTGTTTTATTTCATAAATGGAATCTACAAAGTATGCACATTCTACGTCATAACGACTTTCTATAGTTTGCGCATGCGTCCGGAAATAAGAAAAGCTTACTTCCACCGTTTTTTAAAATCACAGCTTCTAGAAGGTTTACATGATTTCGTAAAAAACACAAGTTTTTAGAAAATGTGTTTTATTTCATAAATGGAATCAACAAAGTATGCACATTCTACGTCATAACGTCTTTCTATAGTTTGCGCATTCGTCCGGAAAGAAGAAAAGATTACTTCCCCCGTTTTTTTAAATCACAGCTTCTAGAAGGTTTACATGATTTCTTAAAAAACGCGAGTTTTTAGAAAATGTGTTTTATGTCATAAATGGAATCAACAAAGTATGCACATTCTACGTCATAACGACTTTCTATAGTTTGCGCATGAGTCCGGAAATAAGAAAAGCTTACTTCCCCCGTTTTTTAAAATGACAGCTTCTGGAAGGTTTACATGATTTCTTAAAAAACAAGAGTTTTTAGAAAATGTGTTTTATTTCATAAATGGAATCAACAAAGTATGCACATTCTACGTTATAACGACTTTCTATAGTTTACACATGCATCCGGAAGTAACAGAAGATTACTTCCCCGTTTTTTAAAATCACAGCTTCTAGAAGGTTTACATGATTTCTTAAAAAACACGTGTTTTTAGAAAATGTGTTTTATTTCATAAATGGAATCAACAAAGTATGCACATTCTACGTCATAACGACTTTCTATAGTTTGCACATGCGTCCGAAAATAAGAAAAGCTTACTTCCCCCGTTTTTTAAAATTACAGCTTTTAGAAGGTTTACATGATTTTTTAAAAAACATGAGTTTTTAGAAAATGTGTTTTATTTCATAAATGGAATCAACAATGTATGCACTTTCTACGTCATAACGAATTTCTATCGTTTGCGCATGCGTCCGGAAATAAGAAAAGCTTACTTCCACCGTTTTTTAAAATCACAGCTTCTAGAAGGTTTACATGATTTTGTAAAAAACACGTGTTTTTAGAAAATGTGTTTTATTTCATAAATGGAATCAACAAAATATGCACATTCTACGTCATAATGAATTTCTATAGTTTGCGCATGCGTCTGGAAATAAGAAAAGCGTACTTCACCCGTTTTTTAAAATCACAGCTTCAAGAAGGTTATCATGATTTCTTAAAAAACATGAGTTTTTAAAAAATGTGTTTTATTTCATAAATTGAATCAACAAAGTATGCACATTCTACGTCATAACGACTTTCTATAGTTTGCGCATGAGTCCGGAAATAGGAAAAGCTTACTTCCCCCGTTTTTTAAAATCACAGCTTCTGCAAGGTTTACATGATTTCTTAAAAAACAAGAGTTTTTAGAAAATGTGTTTTATTTCATAAATGGAATCAACAAAGTATGCACATTCTACGTCATAACGACTTTCTATTGTTTGCGCATGCGTCCGGAAAGAAGAAAAGCTTACTTCCACCGTTTTTTAAAATCACAGCTTCTAGAAGGTTTAGATGATTTCGTAAGAAACACGAGTTTTTAGAAAATGTGTTTTATTTCATAAATGGAATCTACAAAGTATGCATATTCTATGTCATAACAACTTTCTATAGTTTGCGCATACGTCCGGAAATAAGAAAAGCTTACTTCTCCCGTTTTTTAAAATCACAGCTTCTAGAAGGTTTACATGATTTCTTAAAAAACACGTGTTTTTAGAAAATGTGTTTTACTTCATAAATGGAATCAACAAAGTATGCACATTCTACGTCATAACGACTTTCTATAGTTTGCGCATTCGTCCGGAAATAAAAAAGCTTACTTCCACTGTTTTTTAAAATCACAACTTCTAGAAGGTTTACATGATTTCGTAAAAAACACGAGTTTTTAGAAAATGTGTTTTATTTCATAAATGGAATCTAAAAACTATGCACATTCTACGTCATAACGAATTTCTATAGTTTTCGCATGCGTCCGGAAATAAGAAAAGCTTACTTCCCCCGTTTTTTAAAATCACAGCTTCTAGAACGTTTACATGATTTCTTAAAAAACACGAGTTTTTAGAAAATGTGTTTTATTTCATAAATGGAATCAACAAAGTATGCACATTCTACGTCATAACGACTTTCTATAGTTTGCGCATGCGTTTGGAAATAAGAAACGCTTACTTCCCCAGTTTTTTAAAATCACAGCTTCTAGAAGGTTTACATGATTTCGTAAAAAACACGAGTTTTTAGAAAATGCGTTTTATCTCATAAATGGAATCAACAAAGTATGAACATTCTACGTCATAACGACTTTCTATAGTTTGCGCATGCGTCCGGAAATAAGAAAAGCTTACTTCTCCCGTTTTTTAAAATCACAGCTTCTAGAAGGTTTACATGATTTCTTAAAAAACACGTGTTTTTAGAAAATGTGTTTTACTTCATAAATGGAATCAACAAAGTATGCACATTCTACGTCATAACGACTTCTATAGTTTGCGCATTCGTCCTGAAATAAGAAAAGCTTACTTCCACCGTTTTTTAAAATCACAGCTTCTAGAAGGTTTACATGATTTCGTAAAAAACATGAGTTTTTAGAAAATGTGTTTTATTTCATAAATGGAATCTACAAAGTATGCACATTCTACGTCATAACGAATTTCTATAGTTTTCGCATGCGTCCGGAAATAAGAAAAGCTTACTTCCCCCGTTTTTTAAAATCACAGCTTCTAGAAGGTTTACATGATTTCTTAAAAAACACGAGTTTTTAGAAAATGTGTTTTATTTCATAAATGGAATCAACAAAGTATGCACATTATATGTCATAACGAATTTCTATAGTTTGCGCTTTCGTCCGGAAATAAGAAAAGCTTACTTCCCCCGTTTTTTAAAATCACAGCTTCTAGAAGGTTTACATGATTTCTTAAAAAACACGAGTTTTTGGAAAATGTGTTTTATTTCATAAATAGAATCAACAAAGTATGCACATTCTACGCCATAACGACTTTCTATAGTTTGCGCATGCGTCCGGAAATAAGAAAAGCTTACTTCCACCGTTTTTTAAAATCACAGCTTCTAGAAGGTTTACATGATTTCGTAAAAAACACGATTTTTTAGAAAATGTGTTTTATTTCATAAATGGAATCTACAAAGTATGCACATTCTACGTCATAACGACTTTCTATAGTTTGCGCATGCGTTTGGAAATATGAAAAGCTTACTTCCACGGTTTTTTAAAATCACAGCTTCGAGATGGTTTACATGATTTCTTAAAAAACACGAGTTTTTAGAAAATGTGTTTTATTTAATCAATGGAATCAACAAAGTATGCACATTCTATGTCATAACAACTTTCTATAGTTTGCGTATGCGTCCGGAAATAAGAAAAGATTACTTCCCCCGTTTTTTAAAATCACAGCTTCTAGAAGGTTTACATGATTTCTTAAAAAAAACGTGTTTTTAGAAAATGTGTTTTATTTCATAAATGGAATGAACAAAGTATACACATTCTACGTCATAACGACTTTCTATAGTTTCCGCATTCGTCCGGAAATAAGAAAGGCTTACTTCCACCGTTTTTTAAAATCACAGCTTCTAGAAGGTTTACATGATTTCGTAAAAAACACGAGTTTTTAGAAAATGTGTTTTATTTCATAAATGGAATCTACAAAGTATGCACATTCTACGTCATAACGAATTTTTATAGTTTGCGCATGCGTCCGGAAATAAGAAAAGCTTACTTCCCCCGTTTTTTAAAATCACATCTTCTAGAAGGTTTACATGATTTCTTAAAAAACACGAGTTTTTAGAAAATGTGTTTTATTTCATAAATGGAATAAACAAAGTATGCACATTCTACGTCATAATGACTTTCTATAGTTTGCGCATGCGTTTTGGAAATAAGAAATGCTTACTTCCCCCATTCTTCAAAATCACAGCTTCTAGAAGGTTTACATGATTTCGTAAAAAACACTCGTTTTTAGAAAATGTGTTTTATTTCATAAATGGAATCAACAAACTATGCACATTCTACGTCATAACAAATTCTATAGTTTGCGCATGTGTCTGGAAATTAGAAAAGCTTACTTCCCTCGTTTTTTAAAATCACAGCTTCTAGAAGGTTTACATGGTTTCATAAAAAACACGAGTTTTTAGAAAATGTGTTTTATTTCATAAATGGAATCAACAAAGTATGCACATTCTACGTCATAACGAATTTCTATAGTTTGCGCATTCGTCCGGAAATAAGAAAAGCTTACTTCCACCG
Source organism: Larix kaempferi (assembly GCA_027924585.1). Taxonomy (NCBI): domain Eukaryota; kingdom Viridiplantae; phylum Streptophyta; class Pinopsida; order Pinales; family Pinaceae; genus Larix; species Larix kaempferi. The sequence goes on from BSBM01000217.1 coordinate 42,595,421, forward strand.
TTTTTTAAAATCACATCTTCTAGAAGGTTTACATGATTTCGTAAAAAACACGAGTTTTTAGAAAATGTGTTTTATTTCATAAAAGTAATTTACAAATTATGCACATTGTACGTCATAACGAATTTCCATAGTTTGCGCATGCATCCGGAAATAAGAAAAGCTTACTTCCCCCGTTTTTTAAAATCACAGCTTCTAGAAGGTTTACATGATTTCTTAAAAAACACGTGTTTTTAGAAAATGTGTTTTATTTCATAAATGGAATCAACAAAGTATGCACATTCTACGTCATAACGACTTTCTATAGTTTGCGCATTCGTCCGGAAATAAGAAAAGCTTACTTCCACCGTTTTTTAAAGTCATAGCTTCTAGAAGGTTTACATGATTTCGTAAAAAACACGAGTTTTTAGAAAATGTGTTTTATTTCATAAATGGAATCAACAAGGTATGCACGTTCTACGTCATAATGAATTTCTATAGTTTGCGCATCCGTCTAGAAATAAGAAAAGCTTACTTCCCCCGTTTTTTAAAATCACAGCTTCAAAAAGTTTTACATGATTTCTTAAAAAACATGAGTTTTTAGAAAATGTGTTTTATTTCATAAATTGAATCAACAAAGTATGCACATTCTACGTCATAACGACTTTCTATAGTTTGCGCATGAGTCCGGAAATAAGAAAAGCTTACTTCCCCCATTTTTTAAAATCACAGCTTCTGGAAGGTTTACATGAGTTCTTAAAAAACAAGAGTTTTTAGAAAATGTGTTTTATTTCATAAATGGAATCAACAAAGTATGCACGTTCTACATCATAACGACTTTCTATTGTTTGCGCATGCGTCCAGAAATAAGAAAAGCTTACTTCCACCATTTTTTAAAATCACAGCTTCGAGAAGGTTTACATGATTTCATAAGAAACACGAGTTTTTAGAAAATGTGTTTTATTTCAAAAATGGAATCTACAAAGTATGCACATTGTACGTCATAACGACTTTCTAGAGTTTGCGCATGCGTCCGGAAATAAGAAAAGGTTACTTCTCCCGTTTTTTAAAATCACAGCTTTTAGAAGGTTTACATGATTTCTTAAAAAACACGTGTTTTTAGAAAATGTGTTTTACTTCATAAATGGAATCAACAAAGTATGCACATTCTACGTCATAACGACTTTCTATAGTTTGCGCATTCGTCCGGAAATAAGAAAAGCTTACTTCCACCGTTTTTTAAAATCACAGCTTCTAGAAGGTTTACATGATTTCGTAAAAAACACGAGTTTTTAGAAAATGGGTTTTATTTCATAAATGGAATCTACAAAGTATGCACATTCTACGTCATAACAAATTTCTATAGTTTCCGCATGCGTCCGAAAATAAGAAAAGCTTACTTCCTGTTAAATTTTCTGAATTTACTTCAATATGATCTAGGATCTTAACTGAGAGAACAACATGTACAGCATATCTACAGCATATCAATCATGGAGACAATAATGCAAGCACACAAGAGACACAAAGATTTACTTGGGGAAAACCATAAAGGTGAAAAACCCCAATAACTTCCTCGGAGATAGATATAGCAATGATACAACCAACCAAGAGAGATAGCCATAACCTAGCAGCAATCCTCCTCCTCCATAAGTGCGCCTCTCCTCCTTGAGAGCATGTGTGAGAAGTGAGTGAGTAAATAGAGTGCCTCCCGCACTCTATTTATACTTGACTTGACTTGCCTTTTTACCTAACTCATGTAGGCTCGAACTTAACCACATAACATAATGCTGACTGGGCCGACCCCCAATAGGGTGGTCTAATAACCCTTAGACCCACATGGCCGACCCCCAATAGGGTGGTCTAATAACCCTTCGACCCACATGACTTATACAGGGCCGACCCCAACAAGGTGGTCTAATAACCCATCAAGTATAAGTTACGACACTTACAATATAAATGACGACACTTCCGTATAGAGGAATAATACCATCTCTATAGGAGTACATACAACATATATGAAATACATTCCGAAGTTACATATACATCAACACTCCCTCTTAACTAGGAAGGTATTTCTCAGCACAGTTATTCTAGCACAAGTCATCTTCTCTGGATCATCGTCACTGGATAATCGTCATCGAGTCATCATCATCATCGTCACTGCTGCTGCTATCTCAATCAATCTCTGAATCTACTCGTCATAGGAAGTTCTACAGAGCTAGTCCTTTTTCATACTGGATGTAGGCCCACCACCTGCAGGTCTTCGTCATCACTAGCCATACTGTGGAATCCTCAGGACTTTTACGTGCGTCAAAAAACCTCGCAAGAGCATCCCAGGCTGTTACGAGCACACAGCTCTACCTATAGGATCTCCCAGGGCAACGAATTACATGTGACCTCACCACAAAACCTCGCAAGAGCATCCCAGGCTGTTACGAGCACACAGCTCTACCTATAGGATCTCCCAGGGCAACGAATTACATGTGGTCATGGAAAAACCTCGCAAGAGCATCCCAGGACTGATTACGGGCACACAGCCCAACCTATCGGATCTCCCAGGGAAACGAATTACATTCCATAGGACAAAACCTCGCAAGAGAATCTGCCAGATATCCCAGGGCAACGAATTACATGCCATAGGCAAAACCTCGAAAGACTATCTGCAGATCTCCCAGGGCAACGAATTACATGTCCTCCCAGAGCAAAACCTCGAAAGAGCATTTGCCAGATGTCCCAGGGCAACGAATTACATGCCATAGGAAAAACCTCGCAAGACCATCTGCAAATATCCCAGGGCAACGAATTACATGCTCATCTGCACAACCTGATCCACGGCCACAGAGTATCAACCTGATACTCACCATACATCATCCTGATGTATCCATGATCATCCTGATCATCATTACTGCAATGTCCTGCTGCATGTCATCTGGAGCAACATCCTGAAGCTCGTCATCTATGATCATCCTGATCATCAATGCAACATCCTGCTGCATGTCATCTGGAGCAACATCCTGAAGCTCGTCATCTATGATCGCCCTGATCATCACTGCAACATCCTGCTGCATGTCATCTGGAGCAACATCCTGAAGCTCGTCATCTATGATCATCCTGATCATCAATGCAACATCCTGCTGCATGTCGTCTATGATCATCCTGATCATCAATGCAACATCCTGCTGCATACCAAGTATCTACCTGATACATATCATGATCCATGATCCTCCTGATCATCAATGTATCCACCTGATACAAATACAAAACATATGATATATATATCACCATACATGATCCACCTGATCATACAATGTATCCACCTGATACATATACAGAACATATGATATATATCACCATACATGATCCACCTGATCATACAATGTATCCACCTGATACATATACACATACATGGTCCAAGCATCCAACATGATGCATACATACATACATAAAATGATCCAACTGATCATATCCAGCATCCAACATGATGCGTACATTCATACATAAAATGATCCAACTGATCATATCCAGCAGAAACTAGAACATCATCCTGATGTTCATCATCCAGCGCTTACATCCACAGCCATGTGAAGGATCCTCCTTTCAACATGCTTGGAATGGCTTCAGCAAATGTGTCCATCACTTCTTCCTCGAAGTGTCCTCGATCTGAATAACGCCAAGCCTCTCTCTGAAGTACTCGAACTTCACCCTATCTAGTGGCTTCGTCAGCACATCTGCAATCTGCTCGTCCGTCGCAACATACAGGAGCTTCACAGCTCCTCTCTGCACCATATCCCTGATATAGTGGTATTTGATCTCTATGTGTTTCGACCTGTCATGAAACACTGGGTTCTCGGACAGCTTCACACAACTCTGGTTATCACAGAAGATACCAGTAGCTTCCAACGGGAGATCAAATAACTCAGACAGTAGCTTCCATAGCCATACTGCCTCACAACTAGCTGAACAGGCTGCAACATACTCTGCCTCAACTGTACTCAGTGCTACGCAGGATTGCTTCCTGCTAAACCAAGAGATCACACCTGATCCCATACTGAAGCAACACCCAGATGTGCTCTTCCTATCTGCAGCACTGCCAGCCCAATCTGAATCAACATAACCCCGTAGGTTAAACTTTTGATTCACCTCATATCTGAGCCCATAATCCACTGTACCCTTCAGGTACCTCAGAACATGCTTTACAGCAACCAGGTGAACACTCCTCGGATCCGTCAGGAACTGGCTCAATGTGTTCACAGCAAAGCAAATATCTGGTCTCGTGTTCGTCAGGTACATCAAGGACCCAATAATCTGACGATACATAGAAACATCAACTGGCTCAGATGAAGCATCATAAAGAAGCTTCAGATTCGATGCCATAGGTGTGGTCATGGCCTTGCAATCCATCATCCTGAACCTCTTCAGGATCTCTACTGCATACTTCCCTTGTCCAAGGAAGATTCCTTCTGCACTCTGCCATACCTCCATGCCAAAACCAAATAGTGCATCATCCCCAAGTTCTTCATCTCGAACTCGATAGTAAGCTTCCGTTGCGTGTCGGCAATCAATCTATCTTCACCATACCAAGTTCTGCACATATATGATTTCCTATCATGTGTCTCAGAACCAAGTGGCTGCTCCACATACACTTCTTCTTCAACTACACTATTCAAGAAAGATGTCTTGAATCCATCTGGTGTATCTTCTATTTCATCACTTTTATATTTCTCAATGCTGCCATCTGCAACATGCTTGATCTGATAGTTCCATTTGGAAGTCATAGCAAACTTCCCTTCATGTCTTGGTATTACATCCCAAACATCATTCTTCATGATCGACGGATCATGGCATTCCATTTCTTCATCCCAGATCCTGGGAACTTCAATATCTTCAATATCTTCAATAGATATCTTTGTTGCTAGAACAAATGTTGTAATTCTTCTTTTGTAGGAGATGGAATACGATCTTTCCTACACAACAAGTTAAATTGCATGATTAGAAAACATCTCATAGTTTTCAGAACAAATTCTTACACATAAAGAAATATGCCATACAGTCATGCAATTATCTTAGCCAATGCTTCAATACAACATTTATCCATATTCCGTAACTTTCTAGATGCCTTCCAATCTCTACCAGAACATTGTTAAGAGTGTGCACAACTCCCAACATGTCAGCAAAGAGGTTTCATACTAGATAAGTAGCAATGGAATGTTGTACAGTGCCATAGGCCACTTACCCATGCATATTAGGAGTATACTATTCATTAATGCAATTATTCTAATATGCATAATACACAACCTAATTCTAGGAACATCAGTATATACATTATTGAACAGTATTATTTAAGAAATGAAATTCAAATACTTATCTTTGTTTGTTCGTTGGGTGGACTCCCTCTGAGTCTTCGCTTCCTTGCAGGAGCTACTGGAGTCCTAATCTGAAGTAGCTTCTTCTACATCTTTTGATGTGGAATGTAGAGAGATGGTCAACTCCCTCTGAATATTTGCATCCTTGAATAAACCACTGGAGTGTACTCCCTCTTGATCTTTGCTTCCTGGATTACCTGTTCTTGAACTCATATTCATCCTTGGTCCCTATGCATGCTTATTAGTATCATGATTAAATCATACATATACTATTAAAGCACAATAATCTCAAGCATGTATAGTCATGATCATTTCAAACAGAAATAATAAGCATTAGCATTCAAGGTTTATGTAGGATTCTTATGGTTAGTTAAAGCATAAGAAACATAACGTGTCTAAACCTATAATTACTCAAAGCTATGACTCTTCGGGTTAGTCATATCATCAATCAAGAGAAGAGATATAATATGCATAAGACCATGACTATTCAAACCTATGGTTTCATGATTCTTCTGGTTAGTCAAATCAATCAATATAAGAGACATATTATTTTACTTATATTCCTATTTGACCATAGGATTTTTCTGGTTAGTCATATCATTAAACAAAGTAAAAAACATAATATGCCTAAACCCATGATTACTAACTTCAATGAATAATCATAATCAATCATGCCAAGTATACTTATATAAAGGATCTTATCACAAGATGAGATTGTAACTTGATATAGGAAAAACATACCTGGATTAGCATGCTAGCTAGTTATGTCTTAACATACTCACATGATGTCTTCTTGTTCTTCTTCAATGACTTGTGCTAGTAACCTGTATATCTCATAGGTTAGCCATTATAAAACCAAGTTATACATACCTCGTAAATGGATCTTCTATGAGATCCATGATAATGGATGAATCTTTGTCCTCATGTTATCATGATCATATGTTCTTGGACCAGAACATGATTTGTCTTTCTTGGTGTACCTTTCATGTTAGTAGACAACATAAATCTCATACAACACCATAATGCATTAGTACAATCATAAGTGTCAACACCCTAACCAATGAATATCTTCTATCATGCATTCATAATTTTGTTAAGGTGATACGACAAATCTAAAATCAAAATTGTACTAACCATAATAACATGAAGACAAACATACCATAAAATTAATCATGGACAAATATCGAAACATACCTCGATGAGTCATACCTGTTAAGGTCGCTTGTAATCTTCTTATGTAAGGCCTTGGCCTCATCTCCCTCTGAAACAGGAACTTCTTTACTCATGCATATGATCAATCCATCTTCTTCTAGGATTAACCCAATCCACTTGATTTGCAAGAACTGGACCTGGAGCTGGATATGGGTTTGTCAGAGAAACCCCAAAAATTTAAGCTTTGAATTTCAAACTTTTGAAAGGATAGAAATATGCGCCTTGATGAGCTGATCAAACTGGTATATTCAGAATTTGAAAACTGCAAAGTTTCACTCCTCAATTTTGCCTTTGAAACTCCCGAATTCACTGGACGTGATCCTGAACTGGGGTTTGATGAAGACCACTCTTTTTCCCCATCAAAATGTTTGATCCAAAGCTCTAATCTTCTATTTTTCTGAGGAGCTTCCAGCCGTGGTCACAGATTTCAAAAAATTCCCATTTTTACACAAGCCCTAATTTTCCACTTTTCTGATCAAAGTCCCGAACTAGGGTCTAATCAAGCCCGGCCTTCTGTCCAACCAAAAATTCTGATCTTGGTCTCTAAATTTCTATTCTGATGAGTAGCATCCAGCCGTGGTCTCCGATTACAAAAATTCCAACTTTCTCCAAAGCCCTAAATTCTGGAAGCCATGAATGAAGGTACCAAAAAATAATTCTATTTTGAAAGAAATATGTACCTGATTGTTTCTGGTGTAACTCCAAAATTTTTGATCCACAGGGTCTAAAAAAAAGTTTCCTGAGATAGCCTGACCTGTTATCTTTCCATCCTGACAGGTCTGACCTCAATTGGATTCTCTGAGAGAGAGTTATGCCAAATGTCGCAACGTGACCTGTTTTGGGATAAAACAGGAGAGCGAACTTGTACGGCGTGCCACGTGTCACTGTTTTAACTTCGGCCTCTGAAAAAGTTTTCTGAGATAGATCGGCCTGTTTCCTTTCCATCCTGATAGGTCTGACCTCAATTGGATTCTCTGAGAGAGAGTTATGCCAAATGTTGCAACATGACTTGTTTATGGGATAATACAGGAGAGCGAACTTGTACGGCGTGCCACGTGTCACTGGTTCAACTTCGGCCTTTGAACAAGTTTTCTGAGATATTACAGACTGTGTGCTACCTGTCACTTTTTACGAAATTTCATTTGGAGCTTCCTAGCCCAAGATATGACCTTTTTTTCCAAGGTCACCTGATTTTGACTTAGATCTGGAAGAGGCAGAAACCCTATATTGTACAGATCATAAATCACAAAGTACAACGAATTAGAGGTTGTCCTTTGGACACAAGATACCTGGAGATCTTAGCTTCGGCCTGTAACAATTTCAGATCCTAAAACTTCGCCAAAACGGATTTATAGCGAAAGTGCTACAATGACTGGTTTTTGCTATATCAAGCCCTAGCATCGTAAGTGCAACAAGTGTCATACATGCCATATCATGCCTTCTTTCAGGCTAGCTCTGGTACCATGTTAAATTTTCTGAATTTACTTCAATATGATCTAGGATCTTAACTGAGAGAACAACATGTACAGCATATCTACAGCATATCAATCATGGAGACAATAATGCAAGCACACAAGAGACACAAAGATTTACTTGGGGAAAACCATAAAGGTGAAAAACCCCAATAAATTCCTCAGAGATAGATATAGCAATGATACAACCAACCAAGAGAGATAGCCATAACCTAGCAGCAATCCTCCTCCTCCATAAGTGCGCCTCTCCTCCTTGAGAGCATGTGTGAGAAGTGAGTGAGTAAATAGAGTGCCTCCCACACTCTATTTATACTTGACTTGACTTGCCTTTTTACCTAACTCATGTAGGCTCGAACTTAACCACATAACATAATGCTGACTGGGCCGACCCCCAATAGGGTGGTCTAATAACCCTTAGACCCACATGGCCGACCCCCAATAGGGTGGTCTAATAACCCTTCGACCCACATGACTTATACAGGGCCGACCCCAACGAGGTGGTCTAATAACCCATCAAGTATAAGTTACGACACTTACAATATAAATGACGACACTTCCGTATAGAGGAATAATACCATCTCTATAGGAGTACATACAACATATATGAAATACATTCCGAAGTTACATATACATCAACACTTCCCCCGTTTTTTAAAATCACAGCTTCTAGAGGGTTTACATGATTTCTTAAAAAACACGACTTTTTAGAAAATGTGTTTTATTTCATAAATGGAATCAACAAAGTATGCACATTCTACGTCACAACGACTTTCTATAGTTTGTGCATGCGTTTGGAAATAAGAAACGCTTACTTCCCCCGTTTTTTAAAATCACAGCTTCTAGAAGGTTTACATGATTTCGTAAAAAACATGAGTTTTTAGAGAATGTGTTTTATTTCATAAATGGAATCAACAAATTATGCACATTCTATGTCATAATGAATTTCTATAGTTTGCGCATTCGTCCGGAAATAAGAAAAGCTTACTTCCACCGTTTTTTAAAATCACAGCTTCTAGAAGGTTTACATGATTTCGTAAAAAACACGAGTTTTTAGAAAATGTTTTTTATTTCATAAATGGAATCTACAAAGTATGCACATTCTACGTCATAACGAATTTCTATAGTTTGCGCATGCGTCCGGAAATAAGAAAAGCTTACTTCCCCGTTTTTTAAAATCACAGCTTCTAGAAGGTTTACATGATTTCGTAAAAAACACGAGTTTTTAGAAAATGTTTTTTATTTCATAAATGGAATCTACAAAGTATGCACATTCTACGTCATAACGAATTTCTATAGTTTGCGCATGCGTCCGGAAATAAGAAAAGCTTACTTCCCCGTTTTTTAAAATCACAGCTTCTAGAAGGTTTACATGATTTCGTAAAAAACGCAAGTTTTTAGAAAATGTGTTTTATTTCATAAATGGAATCAACAAAGTATGCACATTCTACGTCATAACGACTTTCTATAGTTTGCAGATGCATTTGGAAATAAGAAAAGCTTACTTCCCCCGTTTTTTAAAATCACAGCTTCTAGAAGGTTTACATGATTTCTTAAAAAACACGAGTTTTTGGAAAATGTGTTTTATTTCATAAATAGAATCAACAAAGTATGCACATTCTACGTCATAACGACTTTCTATAGTTTGCGCATGCGTCCGGAAATAAGAAAATCTTACTTCCACCGTTTTTTAAAATCACAGCTTCTAGAAGGTTTACATGATTTCGTAAAAAACACGAGTTTTTAGAAAATGTGTTTTATTTCATAAATGGAATCTACAAAGTATGCACATTCTTTGTCATAACGACTTTCTATAGTTTGCGCATGCGTTTCGAAATATGAAAAGCTTACTTCCACGGTTTTTTAAAATCACAGCTTCTAGAAGGTTTACATGATTTCTTAAAAAACATGAGTTTTTAGAAAATGTGTTTTATTTCATAAATGGAATCAACAAAGTATGCACATTCTACGTCATAACGGCTTTCTATAGTTTGCGCATGCGTCCGTAAATAAGAAAAGATTACTTCCCCCGTTTTTTAAAATCACAGCTTCTAGAAGGTTTACATGATTTCTTAAAAAAAACGTGTTTTTAGAAAATGTGTTTTATTTCATTAATGGAATCAACAAAGTATGCACATTCTACGTCATAACGACTTTCTATAGTTTGCGCATTCGTCCGAAAATAAGAAAAGCTTACTTACACCATTTTTTAAAATCACAGCTTCTAGAAGGTTTATATGATTTCGTAAAAAACACGAGTTTTTAGAAAATGTGTTTTATTTCATAAATGGAATAAACAAAGTATGAACATTCTACGTCATAACGACTTTCTATAGTTTGCGCATGCGTTTGCAAATAAGAAACGCTTACTTCCCCCGTTTTTTAAAATCACAGCTTCTAGAAGGTTTACATGATTTCGTAAAAAACACGAGTTTTTAGAAAATGTGTTTTATTTCATAAATGGAATCAACAAAGTATGCACATTCTACGTCATAACGACTTTCTATAGTTTGCAGATGCGTTTGGAAATAAGAAAAGTTTACTTGCCCCGTTTTTTAAAATCACAGCTTCTAGAAGGTTTACATGATTTCGTAAAAAACACGAGTTTTTAGAAAATGTGTTTTATTTCATAAATGGAATCAACAAAGTATGCACATTGTACGTCATAACGACTTTCTATAGTTTGCAGATGCGTTTGGAAATAAGAAAAGCTTACTTCCCCCGTTTTTTAAAATCACAGCTTCTAGAAGGTTTACATGGTTTCATAAAAAACACGAGTTTTTAGAAAATGTGTTTTATTTCATAAAAAGAATTTACCAAGTATGCACATTGTACGTCATAACGAATTTCCATAGTTTGCGCATGCATCCGGAAATAAGAAAAGCTTACTTCCCCCGTTTTTTAAAATCACAGCTTCTAGAAGGTTTACATGATTTCTTAAAAAACAAGTGTTTTTAGAAAATGTGTTTTACTTCATAAATGGAATCAACAAAGTATGCAAATTCTACGTGATAACGACTTTCTATAGTTTGCGCATGCGTCCGGAAATAAGAAAAGCTTACTTCCCCCGTTTTTTAAAATCACATCTTCTAGAAGGTTTACATGATTTCTTAAAAAACACGAGTTTTTATAAAATGTGTTTTATTTCATAAATGGAATAAACAAAGTATGCACATTCTACGTCATAACGACTTTCTATAGTTTGCGCATGCGTTTGGAAATAAGAAACGCTTACATCCCCTGTTTTTTAAAATCACAACTTCTAGAAGGTTTACATGATTTCGTAAAAAACACGAGTTTTTAGAAAATGTGTTTTATTTCATAAATGGAATCAACAAAGTATGCACATTCTACGTCATAACGACTTTCTATAGTTTGCGCATGCGTCTGGAAATTAGAAAAGCTTACTTCCCCCGATTTTTAAAATCACAGCTTCTAGAAGGTTTACATGGTTTCATAAAAAACACGAGTTTTTAGAAAATGTGTTTTATTTCATAAATGGAATCAACAAAGTATGCACATTCTACGTCATAACAAATTTCTATAGTTTGCGCATTCGTCCGGAAATAAGAAAAGCTTACTTCCACCGTTTTTTAAAATCACAGTTTCTAGAAGGTTTACATGATTTCGTAAAAAACACGAGTTTTTAGAAAATGTGTTTTATTTCATAAAAGGAATTTACAAAGTATGCACATTGTACGTCATAACGAATTTCCATAGTTTGCGCATGCATCCGGAAATAAGAAAAGCTTACATCCCCCGTTTTTTAAAATCACAGCTTCTAGAAGGTTTACATGATTTCTTAAAAAACACGTGTTTTTAGAAAATGTGTTTTACTTCATAAATGGAATCAACAAAGTATGCAAATTCTACGTCATAACGACTTTCTATAGTTTGCGCATGCGTCCGGAAATAAGAAAAGCTTACTTCCCCCGTTTTTTAAAATCACAGCTTCTAGAAGGTTTACATGATTTCTTAAAAAACACATGTTTTTAGAAAATGTGTTTTATTTCATAAATGGAATCAACAAAGTATGCACATTCTACGTCATAACGACTTTCTATAGTTTGCGCATTCGTCCGGAAATAAGAAAAGCTTACTTCCACCGTTTTTTAAAATCACAGCTTCTAGAAGGTTTACATGATTTCCTAAAAAACACGAGTTTTTAGAAAATGTGTTTTATTTCATAAATGGAATCTACAAAGTATGCACATTCTACGTCATAATGAATTTCTCTAGTTTGCGCATGCGTCTGGAAATAAGAAAAGCTTACGTCCCCCGTTTTTTAAAATCACAGCTTCAAAAAGGTTTATATGATTTCTTAAAAACGCTTACTTCACAACGACTTTCTATAGTTTGCGCATGCGTTTGGAAATAAGAAACGCTTACTTCCCCCGTTTTTTAAAATCACAGCTTCTAGAAGGTTTACATGATTTCGTAAAAAACACGAGTTTTTAGAGAATGTGTTTTATTTCATAAATGGAATCAACAAAATATGCACATTCTATGTCATAATGAATTTCTATAGTTTGCGCATTCGTCCGAAAATAAGAAAAGCTTACTTCCACCGTTTTTTAAAATCACAGTTTCTAGAAGGTTTACATGATTTCGTAAAAAACACGAGTTTTTAGAAAATGTTTTTTATTTCATAAATGGAATCTACAAAGGATGCACATTCTACGTCATAACGAATTTCTATAGTTTGCGCATGCGTCCGGAAATAAGAAAAGCTTACTTCCCCCGTTTTTTAAAATCACAGCTTCTAGAAGGTTTACATGATTTCGTAAAAAACACGAGTTTTTAGAAAATGTGTTTTATTTCATAAATGGAATCAACAAAGTATGCACATTCTACGTCATAACGACTTTCTATAGTTTGCAGATGCGTTTGGAAATAAGAAAAGCTTACTTCCCCCGTTTTTTAAAATCACAGCTTCTAGAAGGTTTACATGATTTCTTAAAAAACACGAGTTTTTGGAAAATGTGTTTTATTTCATAAATAGAATCAACAAAGTATGCACATTCTACGTCATAACGACTTGCTATATTTTGTGCATGCGTCCGGAAATAAGAAAAGATTACTTCCCCCGTTTTTTAAAATCACAGCTTCTAGAAGGTTTACATTGTTCGGGTACACAGGGTACTACCAAAGGACCGAACACCAAGAGCAACCACTTCACACAAACAGATCACAGATCAACACACCGATGTTTTGACGTGGTTTAAACCCTCTTGAGGGAAACACTCCACGGCCCCGGCCAAATAGCTTCTACGGGACAATTTATTATGCAAAGAAAGAAAGTTACAAATGAGCTTCTCATAATCGATCAACTAAACAATGACCCTCCATGCTCTTTAAATAGAGATCATGGACCAATCGGGTGTTAAGCCACGGATCAAGGTTAGGTTTGATCTAAGAGAAGTTGAGCCGTCGGATCACTCTATGTCGGAAACATATCGTGACCGTCGGATTAAGTATTTACAAATGCATACTAATGCATACTAAAGAAACACACTATCCCTAACGGATATATTACACAAGTTGATCTTAACTAACTCCTAAGTGTCTAAATATCCTAACATCCCCCCTTAAGAACAACTTGGGATAGGATTGAAGGATTTACAAAAGTGACACTATTAGGAGAAGGAAGGAGGCATTAGAGCCTATCCCCCCTTAATGACAAGTTCCTGAACTCCTAACATAGATCGAAGTTTAGAAAACTTCGCTTCGGTAAGAGACTTGGTGAAGATGTCTGCAACTTGATCATCTGTAGGGAAAAAGAGCACTTCAAGAACACGATCATGAACAAGATTTCTGATGAAGTGCATGTGTAGCTCAATGTGTTTGCTGCGTTGATGTAGAACTGGATCTTTGGCAAGCTTGATGGCACTTTGATTGTCGCACCAAAGTGGAGTAGGCTGCTGCTGCTCGAATCCAAACTCTGAAAGGATCTGTCGAAGCCATAAAGCTTCCTGACTGGCATTAACTGCTGCTCGATATTCTGCCTTTGCTGAAGAAAGAGCAAGAGCTTGTTGTTTCTTACAAGCCCAAGTGATAGGTCCAGAGCCCAGACTGAAAACATAACCTGCAGTAGACTTTCGATCATCAGGATCGCCGGCCCAATCTGAATCAGTGAAACCAACCAACAAAGGTTTCCCCCCTGTACTGTAATGAATCCCAAACTGAACTGTACCTCGAATATATCGAAGTATTCTTTTAGCTGCTTTCCAGTGACTTTCATGAGGTGTCTGCATATAACGGGCAACTCTACCAACGGCAAAGGAAAGGTCAGGACGGGAATGAGTCAAGTATAAGAGACAACCAACAAGCTGACGATACAATGTGGCATCTACTTCAGGTGAAGTACAAGTGGCAGAAAGTTTGACTCCAGACTGGAAGGGAGAAGGGGCTGGTTTACAATCTTCCATGTGAAAGCGACGAAGAAGGTCACAAGCATACTTAGACTGAGAAAGAAAGATTCCTTCTTTGGTTTGCAGAACTTGGAGACCAAGAAAATAATGCAAATGTCCTAAGTCTGACATTTCAAAAGTTTGTTTAAGATTGGATTTCACATGGGTTATAATCTTAGGGTCACTGCCAGTAAGAATAAAGTCATCAACATATAGAACAAGTATGATGAGATGGTTTCCTACTTTCTTGGTATAGACATTGGGGTCAGAATGGCATCTAGAAAAACCAGTGTCAAGGAGAAAGTTATCCATTTTGGCATACCAAGCTCTAGGAGCTTGCTTAAGGCCATATAAGGATTTCTTAAGGCGGCAGACAAGGCTAGAGTTATTCTGAACATAGCCAGGAGGTTGTTCCATGTAAATTTCTTCCTGTAAATCACCATGTAAGAAGGCAGACTTGACATCCATTTGATGGACTTCCCAGTTGTGTAAGGCTGCAAGGGAAATAACAAGGCGGATGGAGTTCATTTTGGCGACGGGAGCAAAGGTTTCATTGTAGTCAATCCCTTCAACTTGGGAAAAACCTTTGGCAAATAACCTTGCCTTAAGTCTTTCAACACTTCCATCTGATGCATACTTAGTTCTGTAGACCCATTTACATCTGACAAGTTTTCTTCCTTTTGGAAGAGGTACAAGATCCCAAGTATCGTTCGCCATTAAGGAACGATATTCTTCATCCATGGCTGCATCCCAATCTGGATTCCCTGAAGCTTCTGCAAAAGTTTGTGGATCATGATTCTCGGAAACTTGAGCCAAAAGAGAAGAGGCTCGTTGAAACTGAGAACGTGTTCGACGTTGATCTCTAGGATCACCGGCAAGATCACCAGCTGCTTCACATGTTGAACGGACCCATCGAGGAAGCACTTGTGCTGGTGCAACTGGAGGAACATGAGCAGGCGGAGGTGGATTTTCATCCTCACTGTCATCATCAGAAACTGGAGTTGGAAACCTGTCAAGGAAGTTGGAAGAAGAAGAAGAAGGCACAAACGCCGAATCAGGCTCGCAGGCCAAAGATGGCACACTCGCCGAGTTAGGCTCGCAGGCCAAGATATTTTCATCAAATTTAACATCTCTTCTAATGATTATAGCATGAGAAGGTGGTTGAAGAAGTCTATAACCTTTTACATCTTCAGAATATCCAACAAATATGCACTTTTCACTTTTAGGCTGCAATGCTTTCCGTTTTTCATCCGGAATGTGAGCCCATGCTTCACTACCAAACACACGAAAGTGACTTACATCAAGTTTAATTTTACTCCATGCTTCTTCTGGTGTTATACCTTGTAATGATTTTGTGGGGGTGCGATTAACTATGTAATTTGCACAATTAATGGCTTCAGCCCAAAATTGAAGACTTAGTCCCTTAGATTGGATCATACAATTAGCCATTTCTTTTAAAGTGCGGTTCTTCCGCTCAGCTACACCATTTTGTTGTGGTGTATATGGAACAATGTGCTGTTGTTGGATGCCCTGTTCAGTGCAGAAAGTAGTGAACTGTTTGTTAACATATTCTCCTCCATTGTCAGATCTTAACTTAATAATTTGATGACCAGATTGTTTTTCAACAAGGGCCTTGTAGGCCAAGAACATGTTAAATACTTCGCTCTTAAGTTTTAGGAAATAAACCCAAGTGCGTCTGGTGTAATCATCAATGAAAGTTAAGAAATATTTGAAACCAGAAAAGGAAGCAGATGGAAGAGGACCACACAAGTCACTATGCACAAGCTCCAAGGGAACCGAGGCGTGCCAAGAGGCACGTTTGTCAAAACTGTCCCGATGATGTTTTCCGAGTACACAACCGGAGCAAACACCATCTCTGCAAGATACCATCGGAAGACCTGTCACCATATTTTCTTTACATAGTTGTTGCAATGAGCGATAATTTAAGTGACCAAATCGCTCATGCCAAAGTTTGCTCAAGTTATCACTATGAGCAACAAAAACTGAAGGGAAAGGTGATGACCCAAAGTTGTTAAACTTGTACAACCTGGTAATATCATCAACAATTCCGGTAGCTAGAACCTGTTGAGGATCTTTAAAATCCTTGATTACAACTTGGTGAGGTGTAAAGGTCACAGTTTTACCTTCACCAGAATGAGTGATCTGATAGACTGATAACAAATTGCAGGAAATTCTTGGAACACATAGTACATCACTAAAATGACCATTATCTACTGGAACTATTCCAGCTCCTACAACACTTAGAGATCTATCATCACCAACAAATATTTGTTTGGTGTTACATTCATGCATAGTAGAAAAGATGGCTTGATCCTTAGCCATATGATAAGATGCTCCAGAATCAATGAGCCATTCATTTGAAGTAGAAGAATAAGATGCATTATAAGAATAACCAGAAGCACAAAGTGCATGTCCATGAGAGGTAGATTCTGATGGCGAATCTAGGCTGATGTGGTGCTTCTTCATTGCTGCTTCCAAGGCTGCCATCTTCTTGAAACACTTTGATTCATCATGATTATCTTTCCCGCAATAGTTGCAATGACGCTCAGTCTTCTTGCCTTTTGGCTTGGATCCTTTGTCATTTTTTAAAGAAGGAGCTGACTGAGAGGGTTTGGGACCATTGTTTGACTTATTATTGCGAAAATTTTGTTTCTTGGGAGGCTTGGACTTTTCTTTCTGTTGGGACAATAAGGCTTTCCCAGATGTATCTGCATTGTTGATTATTCCAAGATGAATGAGTTTATCTTGTTCCCTAATCAATGAATCACAAAAGGATTCAAGACTAGGCTCTTGATAGCTAGCTGCATTCAATGACGCTTTCATGGAGTAAAATGTAGATACAAAAACAGAATATGCAGGTCCAAGTTTGGAAAGAATATGATAAATGCATTGTTTGTCTTCCCTCTCAATCTTACATTCTGCACATAAGAGCTTGAGAGTTTTGTACTTAGATAAATAATATTGAATGCATGAAAAGTCACTTGGATTTAAAGAAATCAACTCATTTTCGAGTTGGTGACCTCGAATTTCATTGTGTTTACCAAACACAGTTTCCAACTTGTCCCAAGCAGCATTAGGTTCATCAATTCCAGATATGTGGAATCGCAAATCAGTAGAGATTGACATCCCAATCAATCCACGAGCTTCATCACATCTATTTGCCCATTTTATTTTCTTATCATCATCAGTGGGTTCTTTTTCTTTCCCTGTTGTAATTCTGAAAAGTCCCCTACTTCGTAGAACATCCTCCATACGAGATTTCCATGAGAAATAGTTGGAACTGTTAAGTAGAATATCACAAAGGGTGGCCATATTTGTAAATTAATGGCTGTAAAAGCAGAAACCAATAGTCTGGATGTGAAGAGCTCGAAAAAATAGGCGGTTTAAAAAAAAACGGCACTGAAAACGGACTCTGTATGATGAAGTTATGCTTGAACAAAGAAACTGTTGAAGATGTCCCCAATAGTGACGTGGCAGCTAGAGAATGTCCAGCAAAAAAAAGAACCCCCCTCTTCCCAAGATGAACCTTTTGACAATCACTTTACAAAAAAGTTGCTTTTAAGTGAATCACTTTTGTAAAATAAGTGATTTCACTTTTACAATGATATTACTTTTAAATAGTGCAACAATAAATAAAAAGCTTAAGTGACTCACTTGTATTTTTATTTTTTATTATTTAAGTGAGATGCACTTTTACAATAAAGTAACTTGAAAATAGAAATTGCATGCACTTTTCTTTTTAAAAGTAACTTCCTAAGACTTGAACTCAAGACCTATTAAGGAATAAAGCAACTTTGGACCAAGTGAGCTAGTTTAAAAGGTATGTAAAATATGGAAATGAGGAAGGGGGCTTTTTTTTATTTTTTTTATTTTTTACTCTTCTTCCTCGGTTTGCGTGCTTGCCCTTTTTCCTGCAAAACAAACCACAAAACGAAACAAAAAAAACTTTTCCACACTTGTGGATTTAGATCTTGTTAGCTTGCCCGGAAAGTCTACGTTTTCTCTCTGTTTCTGATTTGCCGAGATCGCGCAAAGTGCACGGCAAAGAGCATACGCAGCCGAGAAAAACCCTTTCCCTTTCTGTTTCTGATTTGCCGAGATCGCTCAAGGTGCACGGCAAAGAGCATACGCAGACGGGAAAGCAACAATCCGAAACCAAAAAAAAATCTAACAGTAACAAAAAATGAAATATGATATTTTTTTCTTTTCAAAAACGAAAATAAAAAAATGCGTCACTGTAACATTATACCTTCAGATCTGATGAAAAACGCGTTTCCGGAGCAACCGGGAACCGTTTTCGATCAAACGAAAACTATTTCCCAATGGAAACGACGCTCCGGACGCAATGGAACACCTCCCACAGCCCAGAAATGCACAGAAATACCAGAACTAGAAACCCTTCCGAGTTTCGGCAACAACAGTTCAAGATCTAGATCCTAACCGGAAGCGGCTCTTCATAAAAGCTCTGATACCATGTTCGGGTACACAGGGTACTACCAAAGGACTGAACACCAAGAGCAACCACTTCACACAAACAGATCACAGATCAACACACCGATGTTTTGACGTGGTTTAAACCCTCTTGAGGGAAACACTCCACGGCCCCGGCCAAATAGCTTCTACGGGACAATTTATTATGCAAAGAAAGAAAGTTACAAATGAGCTTCTCATAATCGATCAACTAAACAATGACCCTCCATGCTCTTTAAATAGAGATCATGGACCAATCGGGTGTTAAGCCACGGATCAAGGTTAGGTTTGATCTAAGAGAAGTTGAGCCGTCGGATCACTCTATGTCGGAAACATATCGTGACCGTTGGATTAAGTATTTACAAATGCATACTAATGCATACTAAAGAAACACACTATCCCTAACGGATATATTACACAAGTTGATCTTAACTAACTCCTAAGTGTCTAAATATCCTAACATACATGATTTCTTAAAAAAAAAGTGTTTTTAGAAAATGTGTTTTATTTCATTAATGGAATCAACAAAGTATGCACATTCTACGTCATAACGACTTTCTATAGTTTGCGCATTCGTCCGGAAATAAGAAAAGCTTACTTCCACCATTTTTTAAAATCATAGCTTCTAGAAGGTTTATATGATTTTGTAAAAAACACGAGTTTTTAGAAAATGTGTTTTATTTCATAAATGATATCTACAAAGTATGCACATTCTACGTCATAACGAATTTCTATAGTTTGCGCATGCGTCCGGAAATAACAAAAGCTTACTTCCCCCGTTTTTTAAAATCACATCTTCTAGAAGGTTTACATGATTTCGTAAAAAACATGAGTTTTTAGAAAATGTGTTTTATTTCATAAATGGAATAAACAAAGTATGAACATTCTACGTCATAACGACTTTCTATAGTTTGCGCATGCGTTTGGAAATAAGAAACGCTTACTTCCCCCGTTTTTTAAAATCACAGCTTCTAGAAGGTTTACATGATTTCTTAAAAAACAAGAGTTTTTAGAAAATGTGTTTTATTTCATAAATGGAATCAACAAAGTATGCACGTTCTACGTCATGATGACTTTCTATTGTTTGCGCATGCGTCCGGAAATAAGAAAAGCTTACTTCCCCCGTTTTTTAAAATCACAGCTTCTAGAAGGTTTACATGATTTCGTAAGAAACACGAGTTTTTAGAAAATGTGTTTTATTTCAAAAATGGAATCTACAAAGTATGCACATTGTACGTCATAACGACTTTCTAGAGTTTACGCATGCGTCCGGAAATAAGAAAAGGTTACTTCTCCCGTTTTTTAAAATAACAGCTTCTAGAAGGTTTACATGATTTCTTAAAAAACACGTGTTTTTAGAAAATGTGTTTTACTTCATAAATGGAATCAACAAAGTATGCACATTCTACGTCATAACGACTTTCTATAGTTTGCGCATTCGTCCGGAAATAAGAAAAGCTTACTTCCACCGTTTTTTAAAATCACAGCTTCTAGAAGGTTTACATGATTTCGTAAAAAACACGAGTTTTTAGAAAATGTGTTTTATTTCATAAATGGAATGTAAAAAGTATGCACATTCTACATCATAACGACTTTCTATAGTTTGCGCATGCGTTTGGAAATATGAAAAGCTTACTTCCACGGTTTTTTAAAATCATAGCTTCTAGAAGGTTTACATGATTTCTTAAAAAACACGAGTTTTTAGAAAATGTGTTTTATTTGATAAATGGAATCAACAAAGTATGCACATTCTACGTCATAACGACTTTCTATAGTTTGCGCATGCGTCCGGAAATAAGAAAAGATTACTTCCCCCCGTTTTTTAAAATCACAGCTTCTAGAAGGTTTACATGATTTCTTAAAAAAAAAGTGTTTTTAGAAAAAGTGTTTTATTTCATAATGGAATCAACAAAGTATGCACATTCTACGTCATAACGACTTTCTATAGTTTGCGCATTCGTCCGGAAATAAGAAAAGCTTACTTCCACCGTTTTTTAAAATCACGGCTTCTAGAAGGTTTATATGATTTCGTAAAAAACACGAGTTTTTAGAAAATGTGTTTTATTTCATAAATGGAATCTACAAAGTATGCACATTCTACGTCATAACGAATTTCTATAGTTTGCGCATCCGTCCGGAAATAACAAAGGCTTACTTCCCCCGTTTTTTAAAATCACATCTTCTAGAAGGTTTACATGATTTCTTAAAAAACAAGAGATTTTAGAAAATGTGTTTTATTTCATAAATGGAATAAACAAAGTATGAACATTCTACGTCATAACGAATTTCTATAGTTTGCGCATGCGTTTGGAAATAAGAAACGCTTACTTCCACCGTTTTTTAAAATCCCAGCTTCTAGAAGGTTTACATGATTTCGTAAAAAACACGAGTTTTTAGAAAATGTGTTTTATTTCATAAATGGAATCTACAAAGTATGCACATTCTACGTCATAACGAATTTCTATAGTTTTCACATGCGTCCGGAAATACGAAAAGCTTACTTCCCCCGTTTTTTAAAATCACAGTTTCTAGAAGGTTTACCTGATTTTTGAAAAAACACGAGTTTTTAGAAAATGTGTTTTATTTCATAAATGGAATCAACAAAGTATGCACATTCTACGTCATAATGACTTTCTATAGTTTGCGCATGCGTTTGGAAATAAGAAACGCTTACTTCCCCCGTTTTTAAAAATCACAGCTTCTAGAAGGTTTACATGATTTCGTAAAAAACAAGAGTTTTTAGAAAATGTGTTTTATTTCATAAATGGAATCAACAAAGTATGCACATTCTATGTCATAACGAATTTCTATAGTTTGCGCATTCGTCCGGAAATAAGAAAAGCTTACTTCTACCGTTTTTTAAAATCACAGCTTCTAGAAGGTTTACATGATTTCGTAAAAAACATGAGTTTTTAGAAAATGTTTTTTATTTCATAAATGGAATCTACAAAGTATGCACATTCTACGTCATAACGAATTTCTATAATTTGCGCATGCGTCCGGAAAAAAGAAAAGCTTACTTCCACCGTTTTTTAAAATCACAGCTTCTAGAAGGTTTACATGATTTCGTAAAAAACACGAGTTTTTAGAAAATGTGTTTTATCTCATAAATGGAATCAACAAAGTATGCACATTCTACGTCATAACGACTTTCTATAGTTTGCGCATGCGTCCGGAAATAAGAAAAGCTTACTTCTCCCGTTTTTTAAAATCACAGCTTCTAGAAGGTTTACATGATTTCTTAAAAAACACGTGTTTTTAAAAAATGTGTTTTACTTCATAAATGAAATCAGCAAAGTATGCACATTCTACGTCATAACGACTTTCTATAGTTTGCGCATTCGTCCGGAAATAAGAAAAGCTTACTTCCACCGTTTTTTAAAATCACGGCTTCTAGAAGGTTTACATGATTTCGTAAAAAACACGAGTTTTTAGAAAATGTGTTTTATTTCATAAATGGAATCTACAAAGTATGCACATTGTACGTCATAACGAATTTCTATAGTTTTCGCATGCGTCCGGAAATAAGAAAAGCTTACTTCCCCTGTTTTTTAAAATCACAGCTTCTAGAAGGTTTACATGATTTCTTAAAAAACACGAGTTTTTAGAAAATGTGTTTTATTTCATAAATGGAATCAACAAAGTATGCAGATTCTATGTCATAACGAATTTCTATAGTTTGCGCATTCATCCGGAAATAAGAAAAGCTTATTTCCCCCGTTTTTTAAAATCACAGCTTCTAGAAGGTTTACATGATTACTTAAAAAACATGATTTTTTGGAAAATGTGTTTTATTTCATAAATAGAATCAACAAAGTATGCACATTCTACGTAATAACGACTTTCTATAGTTTGCGCATGCGTCCGGAAATAAGAAAAGCTTACTTCCCCCGTTTTTTAAAATCACAGCTTCTAGAAGATTTACATGATTTCTTAAAAAACAAGAGTTTTTAGAAAATGTGTTTTTTTTCATAAATGGAATCAACAAAGTATGCATGTTCTACGTCATGATGAATTTCTATTGTTTGCGCATGCGTCCGGAAATAGGAAAAGCTTACTTCCCCCGTTTTTTAAAATCACAGCTTCTGGAAGGTTTACATGATTTCTTAAAAAACAAGAGTTTTTAGAAAATGTGTTTTTTTTCATAAATGGAATCAACAAAGTATGCATGTTCTACGTCATGATGAATTTCTATTGTTTGCGCATGCGTCCGGAAATAGGAAAAGCTTACTTCCACCGTTTTTTAAAATCACAGCTTCTAGAAGGTTTACATGATTTCGTAAGAAACACGAGTTTTTAAAAAATGTGTTTTATTTCAAAAATGGAATCTACAAAGTATGCACATTGTACGTCATAACGACTTTCTAGAGTTTGCGCATGCGTCCGGAAATAAGAAAAGGTTACTTCTGCCGTTTTTTAAAATAACAGCTTCTAGAAGGTTTACACGATTTCTTAAAAAACACGTGTTTTTAGAAAATGTGTTTTACTTCATAAATGGAATCAACAAAGTATGCACATTCTACGTCATAACGACTTTCTATAGTTTGCGAATTCGTCCGGAAATAAGAAAAGCTTACTTCAACCGTTTTTTAAAATCACAGCTTCTAGAAGGTTTACATGATTTCGTAAAAAACACGAGTTTTTAGAAAATGTGTTTTATTTCATAAATGGAATGTAAAAAGTATGCACATTCTACGTCATAACGACTTTCTATAGTTTGCGCATGCGTTTGGAAATATGAAAAGCTTACTTCCACGGTTTTTTAAAATCACAGCTTCTAGAAGGTTTACATGATTTCTTAAAAAACACGAGTTTTTAGAAAATGTGTTTTATTTCATAAATGGAATCAACAAAGTATGCACATTCTACGTCATAACGACTTTCTATAGTTTGCGCATGCGTCCGGAAATAAGAAAATATTACTTCCCCCGTTTTTTAAAATCACAGCTTCTAGAAGGTTTACATGATTTCTTAAAAAAAATGTGTTTTTAGAAAATGTGTTTTATTTCATTAATGGAATCAACAAAGTATGCACATTCTACGTCATAACGACTTTCTATAGTTTGCGCATTCGTCCGGAAATAAGAAAAGCTTACTTCCACCGTTTTTTAAAATCACAGCTTCTAGAAGGTTTATATGATTTCGTAAAAAACACGAGTTTTTAGAAAATGTGTTTTATTTCATAAATGGAATCTACAAAGTATGCACATTCTACGTCATAACGAATTTCTATAGTTTGCGCATGCGTCCGGAAATAACAAAAGCTTACTTCCCCCGTTTTTTAAAATCACATCTTCTAGAAGGTTTACATGATTTCTTAAAAAACATGAGTTTTTAGAAAATGTGTTTTATTTCATAAATGGAATAAACAAAGTATGAACATTCTACGTCATAACGACTTTCTATAGTTTGCGCATGCGTTTGGAAATAAGAAACGCTTACTTCCACCGTTTTTTAAAATCACAGCTTCTAGAAGGTTTACATGATTTCGTAAAAAACACGAGTTTTTAGAAAATGTGTTTTATTTCATAAATGGAATCTACAAAGTATGCACATTCTACGTCATAACGAATTTCTATAGTTTTCGCATGCGTCCGGAAATAAGAAAAGCTTACTTCCCCCGTTTTTTAAAATCACAGCTTCTAGAAGGTATACATGATTTTTTAAAAAACACGAGTTTTTAGAAAATGTGTTTTATTTCATAAATGGAATCAACAAAGTATGCACATTCTACGTCATAACGACTTTCTATAGTTTGTGCATGCGTTTGGAAATAAGAAACGCTTACTTCCCCCGTTTTTTAAAATCACAGCTTCTAGAAGGTTTACATGATTTCGAAAAAAACACGAGTTTTTAGAAAATGTGTTTTATTTCATAAATGGAATCAACAAAGTATGCAGATTCTATCTCATAACGAATTTCTATAGTTTGCACATTCGTCCGGAAATAAGAAAAGCTTACTTCCACCGTTTTTTAAAATCACAGCTTCTAGAAGGTTTACATGATTTCGTAAAAAACACGAGTTTTTAGAAAATGTTTTTTATTTCATAAATGGAATCTACAAAGTATGCACATTCTACGTCATAACGAATTTCTATAGTTTGCGCATGCGTCTGGAAAAAAGAAAAGCTTACTTCCCCCGTTTTTTAAAATCACAGCTTCTAGAAGGTTTACATGATTTCGTAAAAAACACGAGTTTTTAGAAAATGCGTTTTATCTCATAAATGGAATCAACAAAGTATGCACATTCTACGTCATAACGACTTTCTATAGTTTGCGCATGCGTTTGGAAATATGAAAAGCTTACTTCCACGGTTTTTTAAAATCACAGCTTCTAGAAGGTTTACATGATTTCTTAAAAAACACGAGTTTTTAGAAAATAAGTTTTATTTCATCAATGGAATCAACAAAGTATGCACATTCTATGTCATAACGACTTTCTATAGTTTGCGCATGCGTCCGGAAATAAGAAAAGATTACTTCCCCCGTTTTTTAAAATCATAGCTTCTAGAAGGTTTACATGATTTCTTAAAAAAAATGTGTTTTTAGAAAATGTGTTTTATTTCATAAATGGAATGAACAAAGTATGCACATTCTACGTCATAACGACTTTCTATAGTTTCCGCATTCGTCCGGAAATAAGAAAAGCTTACTTCCACCGTTTTTTAAAATCACAGCTTCTAGAAGCTTTACATGATTTCGTAAAAAACACGAGTTTTTAGAAAATGGGTTTTATTTCATAAATGGAATCTAAAAAGTATGCACATTCTACGTCATAACAAATTTCTATAGTTTGCGCATGCGTCCGGAAATAAGAAAAGCTTACTTCCACGGTTTTTTAAAATCACAGCTTCTAGAAGGTTTACATGATTTCTTAAAAAACACGACTTTTTAGAAAATGTGTTTTATTTCATAAATGGAGTCAACAAAGTATGCACATTCTACGTCACAACGACTTTCTATAGTTTGCGCATGCGTTTGGAAATAAGAAACGCTTACTTCCCCCGTTTTTTAAAATCACAGCTTCTAGAAGGTTTACATGATTTCGTAAAAAACACGAGTTTTTAGAGAATGTGTTTTATTTCATAAATGGAATCAACAAAGTATGCACATTCTATGTCATAATTAACTTCTATAGTTTGCGCATTCGTCCGGAAATAAGAAAAGCTTACTTCCACCGTTTTTTAAAATCACAGCTTCTAGAAGGTTTACTTGATTTCGTAAAAAACACGAGTTTTTAGAAAATGTGTTTTATTTCATAAATGGAATCAACAAAGTATGCACATTCTACGTCATAAGGACTTTTTATAGTTTGCAGATGCGTTTGGAAATAAGAAAAGCTTACTTCCCCCGTTTTTTAAAATCACAGCTTCTAGAAGGTTTACATGATTTCTTAAAAAACACGAGTTTTTAGAAAATGTGTTTTATTTCATAAATGGAATCTACAAAGTATGCACATTCTACGTCATAACGAATTTCTATAGTTTTCGCATGCGTCCGGAAATAAGAAAAGCTTACTTCGCCCGTTTTTTAAAATCACAGCTTCTAGAAGGTTTACATGATTTCTTAAAAAACACGTGTTTTTAGAAAATGTGTTTTACTTCATAAATGGAATCAACAAAGTATGCAAATTCTACGTCATAACGACTTTCTATAGTTTGCGCATGCGTCCGGAAATAAGAAAAGCTTACTTCCCCCGTTTTTTAAAATCACAGCTTCTAGAAGGTTTACATGATTTCTTAAAAAACTCGTGTTTTTAGAAAATGTGTTTTATTTCATAAATGGAATCAGCAAAGTATGCACATTGTACGTCATAACGAATTTCCATAGTTTGCGCATTCGTCCGGAAATAAGATAAGCTTACTTCCACCGTTTTTTAAAATCACAGCTTCTAGAAGGTTTACATGATTTCGTAAAAAACACGAGTTTTTAGAAAATGTTTTTTATTTCATAAATGGAATCTACAAAGTATGCACATTCTATGTCATAACGAATTTCTATAGTTTGTGCATGCGTCCGGAAAAAAGAAAAGCTTACTTCCCCCGTTTTTTAAAATCACATCTTCTAGAAGGTTTACATGATTTCGTAAAAAACACGAGTTTTTAGAAAATGTGCTTTATCTCATAAATGGAATCAACAAAGTATGCACATTCTACGTCATAACGACTTTCTATAGTTTGCGCATGCGTTCGGAAATAAGAAAAGCTTACTTCTCCTGTTTTTTAAAATCACAGCTTCTAGAAGGTTTACATGATTTCTTAAAAAACACGTGTTTTTTAGAAAATGTGTTTTACTTCATAAATGGAATCAACAAAGTATGCACATTCTAAGTCATAACGAAGTTCTATAGTTTGCGCATTTGTCCGGAAATAAGAAAAGCTTACTTCCACCGTTTTTTAAAATCACAGCTTCTAGAAGGTTTACATGATTTCGTAAAAAACACGAGTTTTTAGAAAATGTGTTTTATTTCATAAATGGAATCTACAAAGTATGCACATTCTACGTCATAACGAATTTCTATAGTTTTCGCATGCGTCCGGAAATAAGAAAAGCTTATCTCCCCCGTTTTTTAAAATCACAGCTTCTAGAAGGTTTACATGATTTCTTAAAAAACACGAGTTTTTAGAAAATGTGTTTTATTTCATAAATGGAAACAACAAAGTATGCACATTCTATGTCATAACGAATTTGTATAGTTTGCGCATGCGTCCGGAAATAGGAAAAGCTTACTTCCCCCGTTTTTTAAAATCACAGCTTCTGGAAGGTTTACATGATTTCTTAAAAAACAAGAGTTTTTAGAAAATGTGTTTTTTTTCATAAATGGAATCAACAAAGTATGCATGTTCTACGTCATGATGAATTTCTATTGTTTGCGCATGCGTCCGGAAATAAGAAAAGCTTACTTCCACCGTTTTTTAAAATCACAGCTTCTAGAAGGTTTACATGATTTCGTAAAAAACACGAGTTTTTAGAAAATGTGTTTTATTTCATAAATGGAATCTACAAAGTATGCACATTCTACGTCATAACGAATTTTTATAGTTTGCGCATGCGTCCGGAAATAAGAAAAGCTTACTTCCCCCGTTTTTTAAAATCACATCTTCTAGAAGGTTTACATGATTTCTTAAAAAACACGAGTTTTTAGAAAATGTGTTTTATTTCATAAATGGAATGAACAAAGTATGCACATTCTACGTCATAACGACTTTCTATAGTTTCCGCATGCGTTTGGAAATAAGAAACGCTTACTTCCCCCGTTTTTTAAAATCACAGCTTCTAGAAGGTTTACATGATTTCGTAAAAAACACGAGTTTTTAGAAAATGTGTTTTATTTCATAAATGGAATCAACAAAGTATGCACATTTTACGTCATAACGACTTTCTATAGTTTGCGCATGCGTCTGGAAATTAGAATAGCTTACTTCCCCGATTTTTTAAAATCACAGCTTCTAGAAGGTTTACATGGTTTCATAAAAAACACGAGTTTTTAGAAAATGTGTTTTATTTCATAAATGGAATCAACAAACTATGCACATTCTACGTCATAACGAATTTCTATAGTTTGCGCATTCGTCCGGAAATAAGAAAAGCTTACTTCCACCGTTTTTTAAAATCACAGCTTCTAGAAGGTTTACATGATTTACTAAAAAACACGAGTTTTTAGAAAATGTGTTTTATTTCATAAATGGAATCTACAAAGTATTCACATTCTATGTCATAACGACTTTCTATAGTTTGCGCATGCATCCGGAAATAAGAAAAGCTTACTTCCACCGTTTTTTAAAATCACAGCTTCTAGAAGGTTTACATGATTTCGTAAAAAACATGAGTTTTTAGAAAATGTGTTTTATTTCATAAATGGAATAAAAAAAGTATGCACATTCTACGTCATAATGACTTGCTATAGTTTGCGCATTCGTCTGGAAATGAGAAAATCTTACTTCCCCCATTTTTTAAAATCACAGTTTCTAGAAGGTTTACATGATTTCTTAAAAAACACGAGTTTTTAGAAAATGTGTTTTATGTCATAAATGGAATCAACAAAGTATGCACATTCTACGTCATAACGACTTTCTATAGTTTGCGCATGCGTCCGGAAATAAGAAAAGATTACTTCCACCGTTTTTTAAAATCACAACTTCTAGAAGGTTTACATGATTTCTTAAAAAACACGAGTTTTTAGAAAATGTGTTTTATTTCATAAATGGAATCTACAAAGTATGCACATTCTACCTCATAACGACTTTCTATAGTTTGCGCATGCGTCCGGAAATAAGAAAAGCTTACTTCACCGTTTTTTAAAATCACAATGAAGGTTTACATGATTTCTTAAAAAACACGAGTTTTAAGAAAATGTGTTTTATTTCATAAATGGAATCAACAAAGTATGCACATTCTACGTCATAACGACTTTCTATAGTTTGCGCATTCGTCCGGAAATAAGAAAAGCTTACTTCCACCGTTTTTTAAAATCACAGCTTCTAGAAGGTTTACATGATTTCGTAAAAAACACGAGTTTTTAGAAAATGTGTTTTATTTCATAAATGGAATCTACAAAGTATGCACATTCTACGTCATAAGGAATTTTTATAGTTTGCGCATGCGTCAGGAAATAAGAAAAGCTTACTTCCCCCGTTTTTTAAAATCACATCTTCTAGAAGGTTTATATGATTTCTTAAAAAACACGAGTTTTTAGAAAATGTGTTTTATTTCATAAATGGAATGAACAAAGTATGCACATTCTACGTCATAACGACTCTCTATAGTTTGCGCATGCGTTTGGAAATAAGAAACGCTTACTTCCCCCGTTTTTTAAAATCACAGCTTCTAGAAGGTTTACATGATTTCGTAAAAAACACGAGTTTTTAGAAAATGTGTTTTATTTCATAAATGGAATGAACAAAGTATGCACATTCTACGTCATAACGACTTTCTATAGTTTGCGCATGCGTTTGGAAATAAGAAACGCTTACTTCCCCCGTTTTTTAAAATCACAGCTTCTAGAAGGTTTACATGATTTCGTAAAAAACACGAGTTTTTAGAAAATGTGTTTTATTTCATAAATGGAATCAACAAAGTATGCACATTCTACGTCATAACGACTTTCTATAGTTTGCGCATTCGTCCGGAAATAAGAAAAGCTTACTTCCACCGTTTTTTAAAATCACAGCTTCTAGAAGGTTTACATGATTTCGTAAAAAACACGAGTTTTTAGAAAATGTGTTTTATTTCATAAATGGAATCTACAAAGTATGCACATTCTACATCATAACGACTTTCTATAGTTTGCGCATGCGTTTGGAAATATGAAAAGCTTACTTCCACGGTTTTTTAAAATCACAGCTTCGAGAAGGTTTACATGATTTCGTAAAAAGCACGAGTTTTTAGAAAATGTGTTTTATTTCATCAATGGAATCAACAAAGTATGCACATTCTATGTCATAACGACTTTCTATAGTTTGCGCATGCGTCCGGAAATGAGAAAAGCTTACTTCCCCCATTTTTTAAAATCACAGCTTCTAGAAGGTTTACATGATTTCGTAAAAAACACGAGTTTGTAGAAAATGTGTTTTATGTCATAAATGGAATCAACAAAGTATGCACATTCTACGTCATAACGACTTTCTATAGTTTGCGCATGCGTCCGGAAATAAGAAAAGCTTACTTCTCCCGTTTTTTAAAATCACTACTTCTAGAAGGTTTACATGATTTCTTAAAAACCACGAGTTTTTAGAAAATGTGTTTTATTTCATAAATGGAATCAACAAAGTATGCACATTCTACGTCATAACGACTTTCAATAGTTTGCGCATTCGTCCGGAAATAAGAAAAGCTTACTTCCACCGTTTTTTAAAATCACAACTTCTAGAAGGTTTACATGATTTCGTAAAAAACACGAGTTTTTAGAAAATGTGTTTTATTTCATAAATGGAATCTACAAAGTATGCACATTCTACGTCATAACGAATTTTTATAGTTTGCGCATGCGTCCGGAAATAAGAAAAGCTTACTTCCCCCGTTTTTTAAAATCACATCTTCTAGAAGGTTTACATGATTTCTTAAAAAACACGAGTTTTTAGAAAATGTGTTTTATTTCATAAATGGAATGAACAAAGTATGCACATTCTACGTCATAACGACTTTCTATAGTTTCCGCATGCGTTTGGAAATAAGAAACGCTTACTTCCCCCCGTTTTTTAAAATCACAGCTTCTAGAAGGTTTACATGATTTCGTAAAAAACACGAGTTTTTAGAAAATGTGTTTTATTTCATAAATGGAATCAACAAAGTATGCACATTTTACGTCATAACGACTTTCTATAGTTTGCGCATGCGTCTGGAAATTAGAATAGCTTACTTCCCCCATTTTTTAAAATCACAGCTTCTAGAAGGTTTACATGGTTTCATAAAAAACACGAGTTTTTAGAAAATGTGTTTTATTTCATAAATGGAATCAACAAACTATGCACATTCTACGTCATAACGAATTTCTATAGTTTGCGCATTCGTCCGGAAATAAGAAAAGCTTACTTCCACCGTTTTTTAAAATCACAGCTTCTAGAAGGTTTACATGATTTACTAAAAAACACGAGTTTATAGAAAATGTGTTTTATTTCGTAAATGGAATCTACAAAGTATTCACATTCAATGTCATAACGACTTTCTATAGTTTGCGCATGCATCCGGAAATAAGAAAAGCTTACTTCCACCGTTTTTTAAAATCACAGCTTCTAGAAGGTTTACATGATTTCGTAAAAAACATGAGTTTTTAGAAAATGTGTTTTATTTCATAAATGGAATAAAAAAAGTATGCACATTCTACGTCATAACGACTTGCTATAGTTTGCGCATTCGTCTGGAAATGAGAAAATCTTACTTCCCCCATTTTTTAAAATCACAGTTTCTAGAAGGTTTACATGATTTCTTAAAAAACACGAGTTTTTAGAAAATGTGTTTTATGTCATAAATGGAATCAACAAAGTATGCACATTCTACGTCATAACGACTTTCTATAGTTTGCGCATGCGTCCGGAAATAAGAAAAGATTACTTCCACCGTTTTTTAAAATCACAACTTCTAGAAGGTTTACATGATTTCTTAAAAAACACGAGTTTTTAGAAAATGTGTTTTATTTCATAAATGGAATCTACAAAGTATGCACATTCTACGTCATAACGACTTTCTATAGTTTGCGCATGCGTCCGGAAATAAGAAAAGCTTACTTCACCGTTTTTTAAAATCACAATGAAGGTTTACATGATTTCTTAAAAAACACGAGTTTTAAGAAAATGTGTTTTATTTCATAAATGGAAACAACAAAGTATGCACATTCTACGTCATAACGACTTTCTATAGTTTGCGCATTCGTCCGGAAATAAGAAAAGCTTACTTCCACCGTTTTTTAAAATCACAGCTTCTAGAAGGTTTACATGATTTCGTAAAAAACACGAGTTTTTAGAAAATGTATTTTATTTCATAAATGGAATCTACAAAGTATGCACATTCTACGTCATAACGAAATTTTATAGTTTGCGCATGCGTCCGGAAATAAGAAAAGCTTACTTCCCCCGTTTTTTAAAATCACATCTTCTAGAAGGTTTACATGATTTCTTAAAAAACACGAGTTTTTAGAAAATGTGTTTTATTTCATAAATGGAATGAACAAAGTATGCACATTCTACGTCATAACGACTTTCCATAGTTTGCGCATGCGTTTGGAAATAAGAAACGCTTACTTCCCCCGTTTTTTAAAATCACAGCTACTAGAAGGTTTACATGATTTCGTAAAAAACACGAGTTTTTAGAAAATGTGTTTTATTTCATAAATGGAATCAACAAAGTATGCACATTTTACGTCAAAACGACTTTCTATAGTTTTCGCATGCGTCTGGAAATTAGAAAAGCTTACTTCCCCCGTTTTTTAAAATCACAGCTTCTAGAAGGTTTACATGGTTTCATAAAAAACACGAGTTTTTAGAAAATGTGTTTTATTTCATAAATGGAATCAACAAACTATGCACATTCTACGTCATAACGAATTTCTATAGTTTGCGCATTCATCCGGAAATAAGAAAAGCTTACTTCCACCGTTTTTTAAAATCACAGCTTCTAGAAGGTTTACATGATTTATTAAAAAACATGAGTTTTTAGAAAATGTGTTTTATTTCGTAAATGGAATCTACAAAGTATGCACATTCTATGTCATAACGACTTTCTATAGTTTGCGCATGCGTCCGGAAATAAGAAAAGCTTACTTCCACCGTTTTTTAAAATCACAGCTTCTAGAAGGTTTACATGATTTCGTAAAAAACATGAGTTTTTAGAAAATGTGTTTTATTTCATAAATGGAATCAAAAAAGTATGCACATTCTACGTCATAACGACTTTCTATAGTTTGCGCATGCGTCCGGAAATAAGAAAAGCTTACTTCTCCCGTTTTTTAAAATCACAGCTTCTAGAAGGTTTACATGATTTCTTAAAAAAAACGTGTTTTTAGAAAATGTGTTTTACTTCATAAATGGAATCAACAAAGTATGCACATTCTACGTCATAACGACTTTCTATAGTTTGCGCATTCGTCCGGAAATAAGAAAAGCTTACTTCCACCGTTTTTTAAAATCACAGCTTCTAGAAGGTTTACATGATTTCGTAAAAAACACGAGTTTTTAGAAAATGTGTTTTATTTCATAAATGGAATCTACAAAGTATGCACATTCTACGTCATAACGACTTTCTATAGTTTGCGCATGCGTTTGGAAATATGAAAAGCTTACTTCCACGGTTTTTTAAAATCAAAACTTCGAGAAGGTTTACATGATTTCCTAAAAAACACGAGTTTTTAGAAAATGTGTTTTATTTCATCAATGGAATCAACAAAGTATGCACATTCTATGTCATAACGAATTTCTATAGTTTGCGCATGCATCCGGAAAAAAGAAAAGCTTACTTCCCCTGTTTTTTAAAATCACAGCTTCTAGAAGGTTTACATGATTTCGTAAAAAACACGAGTTTTTAGAAAATGTGTTTTATCTCATAAATGGAATCAACAAAGTATGCCCATTCTAGGTCATAACGACTTTCTATAGTTTGCGCATGCGTCCGGAAATAAGAAAAGCTTACTTCTCCCGTTTTTTAAAATCACAGCTTCTAGAAGGTTTACATGATTTCTTAAAAAAAACGTGTTTTTAGAAAATGTGTTTTACTTCATAAATGGAATCAACAAAGTATGCACATTCTACGTCATAACGACTTTCTATAGTTTGCGCATTCGTCCGGAAATAAGAAAAGCTTACTTCCACCGTTTTTTAAAATCACAGCTTCTAGAAGGTTTACATGATTTCGTAAAAAACACGAGTTTTTAGAAAATGTGTTTTATTTCATAAATGGAATCTACAAAGTATGCACATTCTACGTCATAACGAATTTCTATAGTTTTCGCATGCGTCCGGAAATAAGAAAAGCTTACTTCCCCCGTTTTTTAAAATCACAGCTTCTAGAAGGTTTACATGATTTATTAAAAAACACGAGTTTTTAGAAAATGTGTTTTATTTCATAAATGGAATCTACAAAGTATGCACATTGTATGTCATAACGACTTTCTATAGTTTGCGCATGCGTCCGGAAAGAAGAAAAGCTTACTTCCACCGTTTTTTAAAATCACAGCTTCTAGAAGGTTTACATGATTTCGTAAAAAAAACGTGTTTTTAGAAAATGTGTTTTACTTCATAAATGGAATCAACAAAGTATGCACATTCTACGTCATAACGACTTTCTATAGTTTGCGCATTCGTCCGGAAATAAGAAAAGCTTACTTCCACCGTTTTTTAAAATCACAGCTTCTAGAAGGTTTACATGATTTCGTAAAAAAACACGAGTTTTTAGAAAATGTGTTTTATGTCATAAATGGAATCAACAAAGTATGCACATTCTACGTCATAACGACTTTCTATAGTTTGCGCATGCGTCCGGAAATGACAAAAGCTTACTTTCCCCATTTTTTAAAATCACAGCTTCTAGAAGGTTTACAGGATTTCGTAAAAAACACGAGTTTTTAGAAAATGTGTTTTATTTCATAAATGGAATCTACAAAGTATGCACATTCTACGTCATAACTAATTTTTATAGTTTGCGCATGCGTCCGGAAATAAGAAAAGCTTACTTCCCCTGTTTTTTAAAATCACATCTTCTAGAAGGTTTACATGATTTCTTAAAAAACACGAGTTTTTAGAAAATGTGTTTTATTTCATAAATGGAATGAACAAAGTATGCACATTCTACGTCATAACGACTTTCTATAGTTTGCGCATGCGTTTGTAAATAAGAAACGCTTACTTCCCCCGTTTTTTAAAATCACAGCTTCTAGAAGGTTTACATGATTTCGTAAAAAACACGAGTTTTTAGAAAATGTGTTTTATTTCATAAATGGAATCAACAAAGTATGCACATCTTACGTCATAACGACTTTCTATAGTTTGTGCATGCGTCTGGAAATTAGAAAAGCTTACTTCCCCCGTTTTTTAAAATCACAGCTTCTAGAATGTTTACATGGTTTCATAAAAAACACGAGTTTTTAGAAAATGTGTTTTATTTCATAAATGGAATCAACAAACTATGCACATTCTACGTCATAACGAATTTCTATAGTTTGCGCATTCGTCCGGAAATAAGAAAAGCTTACTTCCACCGTTTTTTAAAATCACAGCTTCTAGACGGTTTACATGATTTATTAAAAAACACGAGTTTTTAGAAAATGTGTTTTATTTCATAAATGGAATCTACAAAGTATGCACATTCTATGTCATAACGACTTTCTATAGTTTGCGCATGCGTCCGGAAATAAGAAAAGCTTACTTCCACCATTTTTTAAAATCACAGCTTCTAGAAGGTTTACATGATTTCGTAAAAAACATGTGTTTTTAGAAAATGTGTTTTATTTCATAAATGGAATCAAAAAAGTATGCACATTCTACGTCATAACGACTTGCTATAGTTTGCGCATTCGTCCGGAAATGAGAAAAGCTTACTTCCCCCGTTTTTTAAAATCACAGCTTCTAGGAGGTTTACATGATTTCGTAAAAAACACCTGTTTTTAGAAAATGTGTTTTATTTCATAAATGGAATCTCCAAAGTATGCACATTCTAGGTCATAACGACTTTCTATAGTTTGCGCATGCGTCCGGAAATAAGAAAAGCTTACTTCCACCGTTTTTTAAAATCACAGCTTCTAGAAGGTTTACATGATTTCGTAAAAACACGAGTTTTTAGAAAATGTGCTTTATTTCATAAATGGAATCTACAAAGTATGCACATTCTACGTCATAACGACTTTCTATAGTTTCTGCATGCGTCCGGAAATAAGAAAAGCTTACTTCCGCTGTTTTTTAAAATCACAGCTTCTAGAAGGTTTACATGATTTCTTAAAAAACACGTGTTTTTAGAAAATGCGTTTTACTTCATAAATGGAATCAACAAAGTATGCAAATTCTACGTCATGACGACTTTCTATAGTTTGCGCATGCGTCCGGAAATAAGAAAAGCTTACTTCCCCCGTTTTTTAAAATCACAGCTTCTAGAAGGTTTACCTGATTTCTTAAAAAACACGTGTTTTTAGAAAATGTTTTTTACTTCATAAATGGAATCAACAAAGTATGCACATTCTACGTCATAACGACTTTCTATAGTTTGCGCATTCGTCCGGAAATAAGAAAAGCTTACTTCCACCGTTTTTTAAAATCACAGCTTCTAGAAGGTTTACATGATTTCGTAAAAAACACGAGTTTTTAGAAAATGTGTTTTATTTCATAAATGGAATCTACAAAGTATGCACATTCTACGTCATAAGGAATTTTTATAGTTTGTGCATGCGTCCAGAAATAAGAAAAGCTTACTTCCCCCGTTTTTTAAAATCACATCTTCTAGAAGGTTTACATGATTTCTTAAAAAACACGAGTTTTTAGAAAATGTGTTTTATTTCATAAATGGAATGAACAAAGTATGCACATTCTACATCATAACGACTCTCTATAGTTTGCGCATGCGTTTGGAAATAAGAAACGCTTACTTCCCCCGTTTTTTAAAATCACAGCTTCTAGAAGGTTTACATGATTTCGTAAAAAACACGAGTTTTTAGAAAATGTGTTTTATTTCATAAATGGAATGAACAAAGTATGCACATTCTACGTCATAACGACTTTCTATAGTTTGCGCATGCGTTTGGAAATAAGAAACGCTTACTTCCCCCGTTTTTTAAAATCACAGCTTCTAGAAGGTTTACATGATTTCGTAAAAAACACGAGTTTTTAGAAAATGTGTTTTATTTCATAAATGGAATCAACAAAGTATGCACATTCTACGTTATAACGACTTTCTATAGTTTGCGCATGCGTCCGGAAATAAGAAAAGTTTACTTCTCCCGTTTTTTAAAATCACAGCTTCTAGAAGGTTTACATGATTTCTTAAAAAAAACGTGTTTTTAGAAAATGTGTTTTACTTCATAAATGGAATCAACAAAGTATGCACATTCTACGTCATAATGACTTTCTATACTTTGCGCATTCGTCCGGAAATAAGAATAGCCTACTTCCGCCGTTTTTTAAAATCACAGCTTCTAGAAGGTTTACATGATTTCGTAAAAAACACGAGTTTTTAGAAAATGTGTTTTATTTCATAAATCGAATCTACAAAGTATGCACATTCTACGTCATAACGACTTTCTATAGTTTGCGCATGCGTTTGGAAATATGAAAAGCTTACTTCCATGGTTTTTTAAAATCAAAACTTCGAGAAGGTTTACATGATTTCCTAAAAAACACGAGTTTTTAGAAAATGTGTTTTATTTCATCAATGGAATCAACAAAGTATGCACATTCTATGTCATAAGGAATTTCTATAGTTTGCGCATGCATCCGGAAAAAAGAAAAGCTTACTTCCCCTGTTTTTTAAAATCACAGCTTCTAGAAGGTTTACATGATTTCGTAAAAAACACGAGTTTTTAGAAAATGTGTTTTATCTCATAAATGGAATCAACAAAGTATGCCCATTCTACGTCATAACGACTTTCTATAGTTTGCGCATGCGTCCGGAAATAAGAAAAGCTTACTTCTCACGTTTTTTAAAATCACAGCTTCTAGAAGGTTTACATGATTTCTTAAAAAAAACGTGTTTTTAGAAAATGTGTTTTACTTCATAAATGGAATCAACAAAGTATGCACATTCTACGTCATAACGACTTTCTATAGTTTGCGCATTCGTCCGGAAATAAGAAAAGCTTACTTCCACCGTTTTTTAAAATCACAGCTTCTAGAAGGTTTACATGATTTCGTAAAAAACACGAGTTTTTAGAAAATGTGTTTTATTTCATAAATGGAATCTACAAAGTATGCACATTCTACGTCATAACGAATTTCTATAGTTTTCGCATGCGTCCGGAAATAAGAAAAGCTTACTTCCCCCGTTTTTTAAAATCACAGCTTCTAGAAGGTTTACATGATTTATTAAAAAACACGAGTTTTTAGAAAATGTGTTTTACTTCATAAATGGAATCAACAAAGTATGCACATTCTACGTCATAACGACTTTCTATAGTTTGCGCATTCGTCCGGAAATAAGAAAAGCTTACTTCTCCCGTTTTTTAAAATCACAGCTTCTAGAAGGTTTACATGATTTCTTAAAAAAAACGTGTTTTTAGAAAATGTGTTTTACTTCATAAATGGAATCAACAAAGTATGCACATTCTACGTCATAACGAATTTCTATAGTTTGCGCATTCGTCCGGAAATAAGAAAAGCTTACTTCCACCGTTTTTTAAAATCACAGCTTCTAGAAGGTTTACATGATTTCGTAAAAAACACGAGTTTTTAGAAAATGTGTTTTATGTCATAAATGGAATCAACAAAGTATGCACATTCTACGTCATAACGACTTTCTATAGTTTGCGCATGCGTCCGGAAATGAGAAAAGCTTACTTCCCCCATTTTTTAAAATCACAGCTTCTAGAAGGTTTACAGGATTTCGTAAAAAACACGAGTTTTTAGAAAATGTGTTTTATTTCATAAATGGAATCTACAAAGTATGCACGTTCTACGTCATAACTAATTTTTATAGTTTGCGCATGCGTCCGGAAATAAGAAAAGCTTACTTCCCCTGTTTTTTAAAATCACATCTTCTAGAAGGTTTACATGATTTCTTAAAAAACACGAGTTTTTAGAAAATGTGTTTTATTTCATAAATGGAATGAACAAAGTATGCACATTCTACGTCATAACGACTTTCTATAGTTTGCGCATGCGTTTGTAAATAAGAAACGCTTACTTCCCCCGTTTTTTAAAATCACAGCTTCTAGAAGGTTTACATGATTTCGTAAAAAACACGAGTTTTTAGAAAATGTGTTTTATTTCATAAATGGAATCAACAAAGTATGCACATCTTACGTCATAACGACTTTCTATAGTTTGTGCATGCGTCTGGAAATTAGAAAAGCTTACTTCCCCCGTTTTTTAAAATCACAGCTTCTAGAAGGTTTACATGGTTTCATAAAAAACACGAGTTTTTAGAAAATGTGTTTTATTTCATAAATGGAATCAACAAACTATGCACATTCTACGTCATAACGAATTTCTATAGTTTGCGCATTCGTCCGGAAATAAGAAAAGCTTACTTCCACCGTTTTTTAAAATCACAGCTTCTAGACGGTTTACATGATTTATTAAAAAACACGAGTTTTTAGAAAATGTGTTTTATTTCATAAATGGAATCTACAAAGTATGCACATTCTATGTCATAACGACTTTCTATAGTTTGCGCATGCGTCCGGAAATAAGAAAAGCTTACTTCCACCGTTTTTTAAAATCACAGCTTCTAGAAGGTTTACATGATTTCGTAAAAAACATGCGTTTTTAGAAAATGTGTTTTATTTCATAAATGGAATCAAAAAAGTATGCACATTCTACGTCATAACGACTTGCTATAGTTTGCGCATTCGTCCGGAAATGAGAAAAGCTTACTTCCCCCGTTTTTTAAAATCACAGCTTCTAGGAGGTTTACATGATTTCGTAAAAAACACCAGTTTTTAGAAAATATGTTTTATTTCATAAATGGAATCTCCAAAGTATGCACATTCTAGGTCATAACTACATTCTATAGTTTGCGCATTCGTCCGGAAATAAGAAAAGCTTACTTCCACCGTTTTTTAAAATCACAGCTTCTAGACGGTTTACATGATTTATTAAAAAACACGAGTTTTTAGAAAATGTGTTTTATTTCATAAATGGAATCTACAAAGTATGCACATTCTATGTCATAACGACTTTCTATAGTTTGCGCATGCGTCCGGAAATAAGAAAAGCTTACTTCCACCGTTTTTTAAAATCACAGCTTCTAGAAGGTTTACATGATTTCGTAAAAAACATGCGTTTTTAGAAAATGTGTTTTATTTCATAAATGGAATCAAAAAAGTATGCACATTCTACGTCATAACGACTTGCTATAGTTTGCGCATTCGTCCGGAAATGAGAAAAGCTTACTTCCCCCGTTTTTTAAAATCACAGCTTCTAGGAGGTTTACATGATTTCGTAAAAAACACCAGTTTTTAGAAAATGTGTTTTATTTCATAAATTGAATCTCCAAAGTATGCACATTCTAGGTCATAACGACTTTCTATAGTTTGCGCATGCGTCCGGAAATAAGAAACGCTTACTTCCCCCGTTTTTTAAAATCACAGCTTCTAGAAGGTTTACATGATTTCGTAAAAAACACGAGTTTTTAGAAAATGTGTTTTATTTCATAAATGGAATGAACAAAGTATGCACATTCTACGTCATAACGACTTTCTATAGTTTGCGCATGCGTTTGGAAATAAGAAACGCTTACTTCCCCCGTTTTTTAAAATCACAGCTTCTAGAAGGTTTACATGATTTCGTAAAAAACACGAGTTTTTAGAAAATGTGTTTTATTTCATAAATGGAATCAACAAAGTATGCACATTCTACGTCATAACGACTTTCTATAGTTTGCGCATGCGTCCGGAAATAAGAAAAGCTTACTTCTCCCGTTTTTAAAAATCACAGCTTCTAGAAGGTTTACATGATTTCTTAAAAAAAACGTGTTTTTAGAAAATGTGTTTTACTTCATAAATGGAATCAACAAAGTATGCACATTCTGTGTCATAACGACTTTCTATAGTTTGCGCATTCGTCCGGAAATAAGAAAAGCTTACTTCTCCCGTTTTTTAAAATCACAGCTTCTAGAAGGTTTACATGATTTCGTAAAAAACACGAGTTTTTAGAAAATGTGTTTTATTTCATAAATGGAATCTACAAAGTATGCACATTCTACGTCATAAGGAATTTTTATAGTTTGCGCATGCGTCCGGAAATAAGAAAAGCTTACTTCCCCCGTTTTTTAAAATCACATCTTCTAGAAGGTTTACATGATTTCTTAAAAAACACGAGTTTTTAGAAAATGTGTTTTATTTCATAAATGGAATGAACAAAGTATGCACATTCTACGTCATAACGACTCTCTGTAGTTTGCGCATGCGTTTGGAAATAAGAAACGCTTACTTCCCCCGTTTTTTAAAATCACAGCTTCTAGAAGGTTTACATGATTTCGTAAAAAACACGAGTTTTTAGAAAATGTGTTTTATTTCATAAATGGAATGAACAAAGTATGCACATTCTACGTCATAACGACTTTCTATAGTTTGCGCATGCGTTTGGAAATAAGAAACGCTTACTTCCCCCGTTTTTTAAAATCACAGCTTCTAGAAGGTTTACATGATTTCTTAAAAAACAGGTGTTTTTAGAAAATGTGTTTTACTTCATAAATGGAATCAACAAAGTATGCACATTCTACGTCATAACGAATTTCTATAGTTTGCGTATGCGTCCAGAAATAAGAAAAGCTTACTTCACCCGTTTTTTAAAATCACAGCTTCTAGAAGGTTTACATGATTTATTAAAAAACACGAGTTTTTAGAAAATGTGTTTTATTTCATAAATGGAATCTACAAAGTATGCACATTCTACGTCATAACGACTTTCTATAGTTTGCGCATGCGTCCGGAAATAAGAAAAGCTTACTTCCACCGTTTTTTAAAATCACAGCTTCTAGAAGGTTTACATGATTTCGTAAAAAACACAAGTTTTTAGAAAATGTGTTTTATTTCATAAATGGAATCAACAAAGTATGCACATTCTACGTCATAACGTCTTTCTATAGTTTGCGCATTCGTCCGGAAAGAAGAAAAGATTACTTCCCCCGTTTTTTTAAATCACAGCTTCTAGAAGGTTTACATGATTTCTTAAAAAACGCGAGTTTTTAGAAAATGTGTTTTATGTCATAAATGGAATCAACAAAGTATGCACATTCTACGTCATAACGACTTTCTATAGTTTGCGCATGAGTCCGGAAATAAGAAAAGCTTACTTCCCCCGTTTTTTAAAATGACAGCTTCTGGAAGG
Source organism: Larix kaempferi (assembly GCA_027924585.1). NCBI lineage: Eukaryota > Viridiplantae > Streptophyta > Pinopsida > Pinales > Pinaceae > Larix > Larix kaempferi. Next base: position 42,637,801 of record BSBM01000217.1, read on the forward strand.
TTTACATGATTTCTTAAAAAACAAGAGTTTTTAGAAAATGTGTTTTATTTCATAAATGGAATCAACAAAGTATGCACATTCTACGTTATAACGACTTTCTATAGTTTACGCATGCATCCGGAAGTAACAGAAGATTACTTCCCCGTTTTTTAAAATCACAGCTTCTAGAAGGTTTACATGATTTCTTAAAAAACACGTGTTTTTAGAAAATGTGTTTTATTTCATAAATGGAATCAACAAAGTATGCACATTCTACGTCATAACGACTTTCTATAGTTTGCACATGCGTCCGAAAATAAGAAAAGCTTACTTCCCCCGTTTTTTAAAATTACAGCTTTTAGAAGGTTTACATGATTTTTTAAAAAACATGAGTTTTTAGAAAATGTGTTTTATTTCATAAATGGAATCAACAATGTATGCACTTTCTACGTCATAACGAATTTCTATCGTTTGCGCATGCGTCCGGAAATAAGAAAAGCTTACTTCCACCGTTTTTTAAAATCACAGCTTCTAGAAGGTTTACATGATTTTGTAAAAAACACGTGTTTTTAGAAAATGTGTTTTATTTCATAAATGGAATCAACAAAATATGCACATTCTACGTCATAATGAATTTCTATAGTTTGCGCATGCGTCTGGAAATAAGAAAAGCGTACTTCACCCGTTTTTTAAAATCACAGCTTCAAGAAGGTTATCATGATTTCTTAAAAAACATGAGTTTTTAAAAAATGTGTTTTATTTCATAAATTGAATCAACAAAGTATGCACATTCTACGTCATAACGACTTTCTATAGTTTGCGCATGAGTCCGGAAATAGGAAAAGCTTACTTCCCCCGTTTTTTAAAATCACAGCTTCTGCAAGGTTTACATGATTTCTTAAAAAACAAGAGTTTTTAGAAAATGTGTTTTATTTCATAAATGGAATCAACAAAGTATGCACATTCTACGTCATAACGACTTTCTATTGTTTGCGCATGCGTCCGGAAAGAAGAAAAGCTTACTTCCACCGTTTTTTAAAATCACAGCTTCTAGAAGGTTTAGATGATTTCGTAAGAAACACGAGTTTTTAGAAAATGTGTTTTATTTCATAAATGGAATCTACAAAGTATGCATATTCTATGCCATAACAACTTTCTATAGTTTGCGCATACGTCCGGAAATAAGAAAAGCTTACTTCTCCCGTTTTTTAAAATCACAGCTTCTAGAAGGTTTACATGATTTCTTAAAAAACACGTGTTTTTAGAAAATGTGTTTTACTTCATAAATGGAATCAACAAAGTATGCACATTCTACGTCATAACGACTTTCTATAGTTTGCGCATTCGTCCGGAAATAAAAAAGCTTACTTCCACTGTTTTTTAAAATCACAACTTCTAGAAGGTTTACATGATTTCGTAAAAAACACGAGTTTTTAGAAAATGTGTTTTATTTCATAAATGGAATCTAAAAACTATGCACATTCTACGTCATAACGAATTTCTATAGTTTTCGCATGCGTCCGGAAATAAGAAAAGCTTACTTCCCCCGTTTTTTAAAATCACAGCTTCTAGAACGTTTACATGATTTCTTAAAAAACACGAGTTTTTAGAAAATGTGTTTTATTTCATAAATGGAATCAACAAAGTATGCACATTCTACCTCATAACGACTTTCTATAGTTTGCGCATGCGTTTGGAAATAAGAAACGCTTACTTCCCCAGTTTTTTAAAATCACAGCTTCTAGAAGGTTTACATGATTTCGTAAAAAACACGAGTTTTTAGAAAATGCGTTTTATCTCATAAATGGAATCAACAAAGTATGAACATTCTACGTCATAACGACTTTCTATAGTTTGCGCATGCGTCCGGAAATAAGAAAAGCTTACTTCTCCCGTTTTTTAAAATCACAGCTTCTAGAAGGTTTACATGATTTCTTAAAAAACACGTGTTTTTAGAAAATGTGTTTTACTTCATAAATGGAATCAACAAAGTATGCACATTCTACGTCATAACGACTTCTATAGTTTGCGCATTCGTCCTGAAATAAGAAAAGCTTACTTCCACCGTTTTTTAAAATCACAGCTTCTAGAAGGTTTACATGATTTCGTAAAAAACATGAGTTTTTAGAAAATGTGTTTTATTTCATAAATGGAATCTACAAAGTATGCACATTCTACGTCATAACGAATTTCTATAGTTTTCGCATGCGTCCGGAAATAAGAAAAGCTTACTTCCCCCGTTTTTTAAAATCACAGCTTCTAGAAGGTTTACATGATTTCTTAAAAAACACGAGTTTTTAGAAAATGTGTTTTATTTCATAAATGGAATCAACAAAGTATGCACATTATATGTCATAACGAATTTCTATAGTTTGCGCTTTCGTCCGGAAATAAGAAAAGCTTACTTCCCCCGTTTTTTAAAATCACAGCTTCTAGAAGGTTTACATGATTTCTTAAAAAACACGAGTTTTTGGAAAATGTGTTTTATTTCATAAATAGAATCAACAAAGTATGCACATTCTACGCCATAACGACTTTCTATAGTTTGCGCATGCGTCCGGAAATAAGAAAAGCTTACTTCCACCGTTTTTTAAAATCACAGCTTCTAGAAGGTTTACATGATTTCGTAAAAAACACGATTTTTTAGAAAATGTGTTTTATTTCATAAATGGAATCTACAAAGTATGCACATTCTACGTCATAACGACTTTCTATAGTTTGCGCATGCGTTTGGAAATATGAAAAGCTTACTTCCACGGTTTTTTAAAATCACAGCTTCGAGATGGTTTACATGATTTCTTAAAAAACACGAGTTTTTAGAAAATGTGTTTTATTTAATCAATGGAATCAACAAAGTATGCACATTCTATGTCATAACAACTTTCTATAGTTTGCGTATGCGTCCGGAAATAAGAAAAGATTACTTCCCCCGTTTTTTAAAATCACAGCTTCTAGAAGGTTTACATGATTTCTTAAAAAAAACGTGTTTTTAGAAAATGTGTTTTATTTCATAAATGGAATGAACAAAGTATACACATTCTACGTCATAACGACTTTCTATAGTTTCCGCATTCGTCCGGAAATAAGAAAGGCTTACTTCCACCGTTTTTTAAAATCACAGCTTCTAGAAGGTTTACATGATTTCGTAAAAAACACGAGTTTTTAGAAAATGTGTTTTATTTCATAAATGGAATCTACAAAGTATGCACATTCTACGTCATAACGAATTTTTATAGTTTGCGCATGCGTCCGGAAATAAGAAAAGCTTACTTCCCCCGTTTTTTAAAATCACATCTTCTAGAAGGTTTACATGATTTCTTAAAAAACACGAGTTTTTAGAAAATGTGTTTTATTTCATAAATGGAATAAACAAAGTATGCACATTCTACGTCATAATGACTTTCTATAGTTTGCGCATGCGTTTTGGAAATAAGAAACGCTTACTTCCCCCATTCTTCAAAATCACAGCTTCTAGAAGGTTTACATGATTTCGTAAAAAACACTCGTTTTTAGAAAATGTGTTTTATTTCATAAATGGAATCAACAAACTATGCACATTCTACGTCATAACAAATTCTATAGTTTGCGCATGTGTCTGGAAATTAGAAAAGCTTACTTCCCTCGTTTTTTAAAATCACAGCTTCTAGAAGGTTTACATGGTTTCATAAAAAACACGAGTTTTTAGAAAATGTGTTTTATTTCATAAATGGAATCAACAAAGTATGCACATTCTACGTCATAACGAATTTCTATAGTTTGCGCATTCGTCCGGAAATAAGAAAAGCTTACTTCCACCGTTTTTTAAAATCACATCTTCTAGAAGGTTTACATGATTTCGTAAAAAACACGAGTTTTTAGAAAATGTGTTTTATTTCATAAAAGTAATTTACAAATTATGCACATTGTACGTCATAACGAATTTCCATAGTTTGCGCATGCATCCGGAAATAAGAAAAGCTTACTTCCCCCGTTTTTTAAAATCACAGCTTCTAGAAGGTTTACATGATTTCTTAAAAAACACGTGTTTTTAGAAAATGTGTTTTATTTCATAAATGGAATCAACAAAGTATGCACATTCTACGTCATAACGACTTTCTATAGTTTGCGCATTCGTCCGGAAATAAGAAAAGCTTACTTCCACCGTTTTTTAAAGTCATAGCTTCTAGAAGGTTTACATGATTTCGTAAAAAACACGAGTTTTTAGAAAATGTGTTTTATTTCATAAATGGAATCAACAAGGTATGCACGTTCTACGTCATAATGAATTTCTATAGTTTGCGCATGCGTCTAGAAATAAGAAAAGCTTACTTCCCCCGTTTTTTAAAATCACAGCTTCAAAAAGTTTTACATGATTTCTTAAAAAACATGAGTTTTTAGAAAATGTGTTTTATTTCATAAATTGAATCAACAAAGTATGCACATTCTACGTCATAACGACTTTCTATAGTTTGCGCATGAGTCCGGAAATAAGAAAAGCTTACTTCCCCCATTTTTTAAAATCACAGCTTCTGGAAGGTTTACATGAGTTCTTAAAAAACAAGAGTTTTTAGAAAATGTGTTTTATTTCATAAATGGAATCAACAAAGTATGCACGTTCTACATCATAACGACTTTCTATTGTTTGCGCATGCGTCCAGAAATAAGAAAAGCTTACTTCCACCATTTTTTAAAATCACAGCTTCGAGAAGGTTTACATGATTTCATAAGAAACACGAGTTTTTAGAAAATGTGTTTTATTTCAAAAATGGAATCTACAAAGTATGCACATTGTACGTCATAACGACTTTCTAGAGTTTGCGCATGCGTCCGGAAATAAGAAAAGGTTACTTCTCCCGTTTTTTAAAATCACAGCTTTTAGAAGGTTTACATGATTTCTTAAAAAACACGTGTTTTTAGAAAATGTGTTTTACTTCATAAATGGAATCAACAAAGTATGCACATTCTACGTCATAACGACTTTCTATAGTTTGCGCATTCGTCCGGAAATAAGAAAAGCTTACTTCCACCGTTTTTTAAAATCACAGCTTCTAGAAGGTTTACATGATTTCGTAAAAAACACGAGTTTTTAGAAAATGGGTTTTATTTCATAAATGGAATCTACAAAGTATGCACATTCTACGTCATAACAAATTTCTATAGTTTCCGCATGCGTCCGAAAATAAGAAAAGCTTACTTCCTGTTAAATTTTCTGAATTTACTTCAATATGATCTAGGATCTTAACTGAGAGAACAACATGTACAGCATATCTACAGCATATCAATCATGGAGACAATAATGCAAGCACACAAGAGACACAAAGATTTACTTGGGGAAAACCATAAAGGTGAAAAACCCCAATAACTTCCTCGGAGATAGATATAGCAATGATACAACCAACCAAGAGAGATAGCCATAACCTAGCAGCAATCCTCCTCCTCCATAAGTGCGCCTCTCCTCCTTGAGAGCATGTGTGAGAAGTGAGTGAGTAAATAGAGTGCCTCCCGCACTCTATTTATACTTGACTTGACTTGCCTTTTTACCTAACTCATGTAGGCTCGAACTTAACCACATAACATAATGCTGACTGGGCCGACCCCCAATAGGGTGGTCTAATAACCCTTAGACCCACATGGCCGACCCCCAATAGGGTGGTCTAATAACCCTTCGACCCACATGACTTATACAGGGCCGACCCCAACAAGGTGGTCTAATAACCCATCAAGTATAAGTTACGACACTTACAATATAAATGACGACACTTCCGTATAGAGGAATAATACCATCTCTATAGGAGTACATACAACATATATGAAATACATTCCGAAGTTACATATACATCAACACTCCCTCTTAACTAGGAAGGTATTTCTCAGCACAGTTATTCTAGCACAAGTCATCTTCTCTGGATCATCGTCACTGGATAATCGTCATCGAGTCATCATCATCATCGTCACTGCTGCTGCTATCTCAATCAATCTCTGAATCTACTCGTCATAGGAAGTTCTACAGAGCTAGTCCTTTTTCATACTGGATGTAGGCCCACCACCTGCAGGTCTTCGTCATCACTAGCCATACTGTGGAATCCTCAGGACTTTTACGTGCGTCAAAAAACCTCGCAAGAGCATCCCAGGCTGTTACGAGCACACAGCTCTACCTATAGGATCTCCCAGGGCAACGAATTACATGTGACCTCACCACAAAACCTCGCAAGAGCATCCCAGGCTGTTACGAGCACACAGCTCTACCTATAGGATCTCCCAGGGCAACGAATTACATGTGGTCATGGAAAAACCTCGCAAGAGCATCCCAGGACTGATTACGGGCACACAGCCCAACCTATCGGATCTCCCAGGGAAACGAATTACATTCCATAGGACAAAACCTCGCAAGAGAATCTGCCAGATATCCCAGGGCAACGAATTACATGCCATAGGCAAAACCTCGAAAGACTATCTGCAGATCTCCCAGGGCAACGAATTACATGTCCTCCCAGAGCAAAACCTCGAAAGAGCATTTGCCAGATGTCCCAGGGCAACGAATTACATGCCATAGGAAAAACCTCGCAAGACCATCTGCAAATATCCCAGGGCAACGAATTACATGCTCATCTGCACAACCTGATCCACGGCCACAGAGTATCAACCTGATACTCACCATACATCATCCTGATGTATCCATGATCATCCTGATCATCATTACTGCAATGTCCTGCTGCATGTCATCTGGAGCAACATCCTGAAGCTCGTCATCTATGATCATCCTGATCATCAATGCAACATCCTGCTGCATGTCATCTGGAGCAACATCCTGAAGCTCGTCATCTATGATCGCCCTGATCATCACTGCAACATCCTGCTGCATGTCATCTGGAGCAACATCCTGAAGCTCGTCATCTATGATCATCCTGATCATCAATGCAACATCCTGCTGCATGTCGTCTATGATCATCCTGATCATCAATGCAACATCCTGCTGCATACCAAGTATCTACCTGATACATATCATGATCCATGATCCTCCTGATCATCAATGTATCCACCTGATACAAATACAAAACATATGATATATATATCACCATACATGATCCACCTGATCATACAATGTATCCACCTGATACATATACAGAACATATGATATATATCACCATACATGATCCACCTGATCATACAATGTATCCACCTGATACATATACACATACATGGTCCAAGCATCCAACATGATGCATACATACATACATAAAATGATCCAACTGATCATATCCAGCATCCAACATGATGCGTACATTCATACATAAAATGATCCAACTGATCATATCCAGCAGAAACTAGAACATCATCCTGATGTTCATCATCCAGCGCTTACATCCACAGCCATGTGAAGGATCCTCCTTTCAACATGCTTGGAATGGCTTCAGCAAATGTGTCCATCACTTCTTCCTCGAAGTGTCCTCGATCTGAATAACGCCAAGCCTCTCTCTGAAGTACTCGAACTTCACCCTGTCTAGTGGCTTCGTCAGCACATCTGCAATCTGCTCGTCCGTCGCAACATACAGGAGCTTCACAGCTCCTCTCTGCACCATATCCCTGATATAGTGGTATTTGATCTCTATGTGTTTCGACCTGTCATGAAACACTGGGTTCTCGGACAGCTTCACACAACTCTGGTTATCACAGAAGATACCAGTAGCTTCCAACGGGAGATCAAATAACTCAGACAGTAGCTTCCATAGCCATACTGCCTCACAACTAGCTGAACAGGCTGCAACATACTCTGCCTCAACTGTACTCAGTGCTACGCAGGATTGCTTCCTGCTAAACCAAGAGATCACACCTGATCCCATACTGAAGCAACACCCAGATGTGCTCTTCCTATCTGCAGCACTGCCAGCCCAATCTGAATCAACATAACCCCGTAGGTTAAACTTTTGATTCACCTCATATCTGAGCCCATAATCCACTGTACCCTTCAGGTACCTCAGAACATGCTTTACAGCAACCAGGTGAACACTCCTCGGATCCGTCAGGAACTGGCTCAATGTGTTCACAGCAAAGCAAATATCTGGTCTCGTGTTCGTCAGGTACATCAAGGACCCAATAATCTGACGATACATAGAAACATCAACTGGCTCAGATGAAGCATCATAAAGAAGCTTCAGATTCGATGCCATAGGTGTGGTCATGGCCTTGCAATCCATCATCCTGAACCTCTTCAGGATCTCTACTGCATACTTCCCTTGTCCAAGGAAGATTCCTTCTGCACTCTGCCATACCTCCATGCCAAAACCAAATAGTGCATCATCCCCAAGTTCTTCATCTCGAACTCGATAGTAAGCTTCCGTTGCGTGTCGGCAATCAATCTATCTTCACCATACCAAGTTCTGCACATATATGATTTCCTATCATGTGTCTCAGAACCAAGTGGCTGCTCCACATACACTTCTTCTTCAACTACACTATTCAAGAAAGATGTCTTGAATCCATCTGGTGTATCTTCTATTTCATCACTTTTATATTTCTCAATGCTGCCATCTGCAACATGCTTGATCTGATAGTTCCATTTGGAAGTCATAGCAAACTTCCCTTCATGTCTTGGTATTACATCCCAAACATCATTCTTCATGATCGACGGATCATGGCATTCCATTTCTTCATCCCAGATCCTGGGAACTTCAATATCTTCAATATCTTCAATAGATATCTTTGTTGCTAGAACAAATGTTGTAATTCTTCTTTTGTAGGAGATGGAATACGATCTTTCCTACACAACAAGTTAAATTGCATGATTAGAAAACATCTCATAGTTTTCAGAACAAATTCTTACACATAAAGAAATATGCCATACAGTCATGCAATTATCTTAGCCAATGCTTCAATACAACATTTATCCATATTCCGTAACTTTCTAGATGCCTTCCAATCTCTACCAGAACATTGTTAAGAGTGTGCACAACTCCCAACATGTCAGCAAAGAGGTTTCATACTAGATAAGTAGCAATGGAATGTTGTACAGTGCCATAGGCCACTTACCCATGCATATTAGGAGTATACTATTCATTAATGCAATTATTCTAATATGCATAATACACAACCTAATTCTAGGAACATCAGTATATACATTATTGAACAGTATTATTTAAGAAATGAAATTCAAATACTTATCTTTGTTTGTTCGTTGGGTGGACTCCCTCTGAGTCTTCGCTTCCTTGCAGGAGCTACTGGAGTCCTAATCTGAAGTAGCTTCTTCTACATCTTTTGATGTGGAATGTAGAGAGATGGTCAACTCCCTCTGAATATTTGCATCCTTGAATAAACCACTGGAGTGTACTCCCTCTTGATCTTTGCTTCCTGGATTACCTGTTCTTGAACTCATATTCATCCTTGGTCCCTATGCATGCTTATTAGTATCATGATTAAATCATACATATACTATTAAAGCACAATAATCTCAAGCATGTATAGTCATGATCATTTCAAACAGAAATAATAAGCATTAGCATTCAAGGTTTATGTAGGATTCTTATGGTTAGTTAAAGCATAAGAAACATAACGTGTCTAAACCTATAATTACTCAAAGCTATGACTCTTCGGGTTAGTCATATCATCAATCAAGAGAAGAGATATAATATGCATAAGACCATGACTATTCAAACCTATGGTTTCATGATTCTTCTGGTTAGTCAAATCAATCAATATAAGAGACATATTATTTTACTTATATTCCTATTTGACCATAGGATTTTTCTGGTTAGTCATATCATTAAACAAAGTAAAAAACATAATATGCCTAAACCCATGATTACTAACTTCAATGAATAATCATAATCAATCATGCCAAGTATACTTATATAAAGGATCTTATCACAAGATGAGATTGTAACTTGATATAGGAAAAACATACCTGGATTAGCATGCTAGCTAGTTATGTCTTAACATACTCACATGATGTCTTCTTGTTCTTCTTCAATGACTTGTGCTAGTAACCTGTATATCTCATAGGTTAGCCATTATAAAACCAAGTTATACATACCTCGTAAATGGATCTTCTATGAGATCCATGATAATGGATGAATCTTTGTCCTCATGTTATCATGATCATATGTTCTTGGACCAGAACATGATTTGTCTTTCTTGGTGTACCTTTCATGTTAGTAGACAACATAAATCTCATACAACACCATAATGCATTAGTACAATCATAAGTGTCAACACCCTAACCAATGAATATCTTCTATCATGCATTCATAATTTTGTTAAGGTGATACGACAAATCTAAAATCAAAATTGTACTAACCATAATAACATGAAGACAAACATACCATAAAATTAATCATGGACAAATATCGAAACATACCTCGATGAGTCATACCTGTTAAGGTCGCTTGTAATCTTCTTATGTAAGGCCTTGGCCTCATCTCCCTCTGAAACAGGAACTTCTTTACTCATGCATATGATCAATCCATCTTCTTCTAGGATTAACCCAATCCACTTGATTTGCAAGAACTGGACCTGGAGCTGGATATGGGTTTGTCAGAGAAACCCCAAAAATTTAAGCTTTGAATTTCAAACTTTTGAAAGGATAGAAATATGCGCCTTGATGAGCTGATCAAACTGGTATATTCAGAATTTGAAAACTGCAAAGTTTCACTCCTCAATTTTGCCTTTGAAACTCCCGAATTCACTGGACGTGATCCTGAACTGGGGTTTGATGAAGACCACTCTTTTTCCCCATCAAAATGTTTGATCCAAAGCTCTAATCTTCTATTTTTCTGAGGAGCTTCCAGCCGTGGTCACAGATTTCAAAAAATTCCCATTTTTACACAAGCCCTAATTTTCCACTTTTCTGATCAAAGTCCCGAACTAGGGTCTAATCAAGCCCGGCCTTCTGTCCAACCAAAAATTCTGATCTTGGTCTCTAAATTTCTATTCTGATGAGTAGCATCCAGCCGTGGTCTCCGATTACAAAAATTCCAACTTTCTCCAAAGCCCTAAATTCTGGAAGCCATGAATGAAGGTACCAAAAAATAATTCTATTTTGAAAGAAATATGTACCTGATTGTTTCTGGTGTAACTCCAAAATTTTTGATCCACAGGGTCTAAAAAAAAGTTTCCTGAGATAGCCTGACCTGTTATCTTTCCATCCTGACAGGTCTGACCTCAATTGGATTCTCTGAGAGAGAGTTATGCCAAATGTCGCAACGTGACCTGTTTTGGGATAAAACAGGAGAGCGAACTTGTACGGCGTGCCACGTGTCACTGTTTTAACTTCGGCCTCTGAAAAAGTTTTCTGAGATAGATCGGCCTGTTTCCTTTCCATCCTGATAGGTCTGACCTCAATTGGATTCTCTGAGAGAGAGTTATGCCAAATGTTGCAACATGACTTGTTTATGGGATAATACAGGAGAGCGAACTTGTACGGCGTGCCACGTGTCACTGGTTCAACTTCGGCCTTTGAACAAGTTTTCTGAGATATTACAGACTGTGTGCTACCTGTCACTTTTTACGAAATTTCATTTGGAGCTTCCTAGCCCAAGATATGACCTTTTTTTCCAAGGTCACCTGATTTTGACTTAGATCTGGAAGAGGCAGAAACCCTATATTGTACAGATCATAAATCACAAAGTACAACGAATTAGAGGTTGTCCTTTGGACACAAGATACCTGGAGATCTTAGCTTCGGCCTGTAACAATTTCAGATCCTAAAACTTCGCCAAAACGGATTTATAGCGAAAGTGCTACAATGACTGGTTTTTGCTATATCAAGCCCTAGCATCGTAAGTGCAACAAGTGTCATACATGCCATATCATGCCTTCTTTCAGGCTAGCTCTGGTACCATGTTAAATTTTCTGAATTTACTTCAATATGATCTAGGATCTTAACTGAGAGAACAACATGTACAGCATATCTACAGCATATCAATCATGGAGACAATAATGCAAGCACACAAGAGACACAAAGATTTACTTGGGGAAAACCATAAAGGTGAAAAACCCCAATAAATTCCTCAGAGATAGATATAGCAATGATACAACCAACCAAGAGAGATAGCCATAACCTAGCAGCAATCCTCCTCCTCCATAAGTGCGCCTCTCCTCCTTGAGAGCATGTGTGAGAAGTGAGTGAGTAAATAGAGTGCCTCCCACACTCTATTTATACTTGACTTGACTTGCCTTTTTACCTAACTCATGTAGGCTCGAACTTAACCACATAACATAATGCTGACTGGGCCGACCCCCAATAGGGTGGTCTAATAACCCTTAGACCCACATGGCCGACCCCAAATAGGGTGGTCTAATAACCCTTCGACCCACATGACTTATACAGGGCCGACCCCAACGAGGTGGTCTAATAACCCATCAAGTATAAGTTACGACACTTACAATATAAATGACGACACTTCCGTATAGAGGAATAATACCATCTCTATAGGAGTACATACAACATATATGAAATACATTCCGAAGTTACATATACATCAACACTTCCCCCGTTTTTTAAAATCACAGCTTCTAGAGGGTTTACATGATTTCTTAAAAAACACGACTTTTTAGAAAATGTGTTTTATTTCATAAATGGAATCAACAAAGTATGCACATTCTACGTCACAACGACTTTCTATAGTTTGTGCATGCGTTTGGAAATAAGAAACGCTTACTTCCCCCGTTTTTTAAAATCACAGCTTCTAGAAGGTTTACATGATTTCGTAAAAAACATGAGTTTTTAGAGAATGTGTTTTATTTCATAAATGGAATCAACAAATTATGCACATTCTATGTCATAATGAATTTCTATAGTTTGCGCATTCGTCCGGAAATAAGAAAAGCTTACTTCCACCGTTTTTTAAAATCACAGCTTCTAGAAGGTTTACATGATTTCGTAAAAAACACGAGTTTTTAGAAAATGTTTTTTATTTCATAAATGGAATCTACAAAGTATGCACATTCTACGTCATAACGAATTTCTATAGTTTGCGCATGCGTCCGGAAATAAGAAAAGCTTACTTCCCCGTTTTTTAAAATCACAGCTTCTAGAAGGTTTACATGATTTCGTAAAAAACACGAGTTTTTAGAAAATGTTTTTTATTTCATAAATGGAATCTACAAAGTATGCACATTCTACGTCATAACGAATTTCTATAGTTTGCGCATGCGTCCGGAAATAAGAAAAGCTTACTTCCCCGTTTTTTAAAATCACAGCTTCTAGAAGGTTTACATGATTTCGTAAAAAACGCAAGTTTTTAGAAAATGTGTTTTATTTCATAAATGGAATCAACAAAGTATGCACATTCTACGTCATAACTACTTTCTATAGTTTGCAGATGCGTTTGGAAATAAGAAAAGCTTACTTCCCCCGTTTTTTAAAATCACAGCTTCTAGAAGGTTTACATGATTTCTTAAAAAACACGAGTTTTTGGAAAATGTGTTTTATTTCATAAATAGAATCAACAAAGTATGCACATTCTACGTCATAACGACTTTCTATAGTTTGCGCATGCGTCCGGAAATAAGAAAATCTTACTTCCACCGTTTTTTAAAATCACAGCTTCTAGAAGGTTTACATGATTTCGTAAAAAACACGAGTTTTTAGAAAATGTGTTTTATTTCATAAATGGAATCTACAAAGTATGCACATTCTTTGTCATAACGACTTTCTATAGTTTGCGCATGCGTTTCGAAATATGAAAAGCTTACTTCCACGGTTTTTTAAAATCACAGCTTCTAGAAGGTTTACATGATTTCTTAAAAAACATGAGTTTTTAGAAAATGTGTTTTATTTCATAAATGGAATCAACAAAGTATGCACATTCTACGTCATAACGGCTTTCTATAGTTTGCGCATGCGTCCGTAAATAAGAAAAGATTACTTCCCCCGTTTTTTAAAATCACAGCTTCTAGAAGGTTTACATGATTTCTTAAAAAAAACGTGTTTTTAGAAAATGTGTTTTATTTCATTAATGGAATCAACAAAGTATGCACATTCTACGTCATAACGACTTTCTATAGTTTGCGCATTCGTCCGAAAATAAGAAAAGCTTACTTACACCATTTTTTAAAATCACAGCTTCTAGAAGGTTTATATGATTTCGTAAAAAACACGAGTTTTTAGAAAATGTGTTTTATTTCATAAATGGAATAAACAAAGTATGAACATTCTACGTCATAACGACTTTCTATAGTTTGCGCATGCGTTTGCAAATAAGAAACGCTTACTTCCCCCGTTTTTTAAAATCACAGCTTCTAGAAGGTTTACATGATTTCGTAAAAAACACGAGTTTTTAGAAAATGAGTTTTATTTCATAAATGGAATCAACAAAGTATGCACATTCTACGTCATAACGACTTTCTATAGTTTGCAGATGCGTTTGGAAATAAGAAAAGTTTACTTGCCCCGTTTTTTAAAATCACAGCTTCTAGAAGGTTTACATGATTTCGTAAAAAACACGAGTTTTTAGAAAATGTGTTTTATTTCATAAATGGAATCAACAAAGTATGCACATTGTACGTCATAACGACTTTCTATAGTTTGCAGATGCGTTTGGAAATAAGAAAAGCTTACTTCCCCCGTTTTTTAAAATCACAGCTTCTAGAAGGTTTACATGGTTTCATAAAAAACACGAGTTTTTAGAAAATGTGTTTTATTTCATAAAAAGAATTTACCAAGTATGCACATTGTACGTCATAACGAATTTCCATAGTTTGCGCATGCATCCGGAAATAAGAAAAGCTTACTTCCCCCGTTTTTTAAAATCACAGCTTCTAGAAGGTTTACATGATTTCTTAAAAAACAAGTGTTTTTAGAAAATGTGTTTTACTTCATAAATGGAATCAACAAAGTATGCAAATTCTACGTGATAACGACTTTCTATAGTTTGCGCATGCGTCCGGAAATAAGAAAAGCTTACTTCCCCCGTTTTTTAAAATCACATCTTCTAGAAGGTTTACATGATTTCTTAAAAAACACGAGTTTTTAGAAAATGTGTTTTATTTCATAAATGGAATAAACAAAGTATGCACATTCTACGTCATAACGACTTTCTATAGTTTGCGCATGCGTTTGGAAATAAGAAACGCTTACATCCCCTGTTTTTTAAAATCACAACTTCTAGAAGGTTTACATGATTTCGTAAAAAACACGAGTTTTTAGAAAATGTGTTTTATTTCATAAATGGAATCAACAAAGTATGCACATTCTACGTCATAACGACTTTCTATAGTTTGCGCATGCGTCTGGAAATTAGAAAAGCTTACTTCCCCCGATTTTTAAAATCACAGCTTCTAGAAGGTTTACATGGTTTCATAAAAAACACGAGTTTTTAGAAAATGTGTTTTATTTCATAAATGGAATCAACAAAGTATGCACATTCTACGTCATAACAAATTTCTATAGTTTGCGCATTCGTCCGGAAATAAGAAAAGCTTACTTCCACCGTTTTTTAAAATCACAGTTTCTAGAAGGTTTACATGATTTCGTAAAAAACACGAGTTTTTAGAAAATGTGTTTTATTTCATAAAAGGAATTTACAAAGTATGCACATTGTACGTCATAACGAATTTCCATAGTTTGCGCATGCATCCGGAAATAAGAAAAGCTTACATCCCCCGTTTTTTAAAATCACAGCTTCTAGAAGGTTTACATGATTTCTTAAAAAACACGTGTTTTTAGAAAATGTGTTTTACTTCATAAATGGAATCAACAAAGTATGCAAATTCTACGTCATAACGACTTTCTATAGTTTGCGCATGCGTCCGGAAATAAGAAAAGCTTACTTCCCCCGTTTTTTAAAATCACAGCTTCTAGAAGGTTTACATGATTTCTTAAAAAACACATGTTTTTAGAAAATGTGTTTTATTTCATAAATGGAATCAACAAAGTATGCACATTCTACGTCATAACGACTTTCTATAGTTTGCGCATTCGTCCGGAAATAAGAAAAGCTTACTTCCACCGTTTTTTAAAATCACAGCTTCTAGAAGGTTTACATGATTTCCTAAAAAACACGAGTTTTTAGAAAATGTGTTTTATTTCATAAATGGAATCTACAAAGTATGCACATTCTACGTCATAATGAATTTCTCTAGTTTGCGCATGCGTCTGGAAATAAGAAAAGCTTACGTCCCCCGTTTTTTAAAATCACAGCTTCAAAAAGGTTTATATGATTTCTTAAAAACGCTTACTTCACAACGACTTTCTATAGTTTGCGCATGCGTTTGGAAATAAGAAACGCTTACTTCCCCCGTTTTTTAAAATCACAGCTTCTAGAAGGTTTACATGATTTCGTAAAAAACACGAGTTTTTAGAGAATGTGTTTTATTTCATAAATGGAATCAACAAAATATGCACATTCTATGTCATAATGAATTTCTATAGTTTGCGCATTCGTCCGAAAATAAGAAAAGCTTACTTCCACCGTTTTTTAAAATCACAGTTTCTAGAAGGTTTACATGATTTCGTAAAAAACACGAGTTTTTAGAAAATGTTTTTTATTTCATAAATGGAATCTACAAAGGATGCACATTCTACGTCATAACGAATTTCTATAGTTTGCGCATGCGTCCGGAAATAAGAAAAGCTTACTTCCCCCGTTTTTTAAAATCACAGCTTCTAGAAGGTTTACATGATTTCGTAAAAAACACGAGTTTTTAGAAAATGTGTTTTATTTCATAAATGGAATCAACAAAGTATGCACATTCTACGTCATAACGACTTTCTATAGTTTGCAGATGCGTTTGGAAATAAGAAAAGCTTACTTCCCCCGTTTTTTAAAATCACAGCTTCTAGAAGGTTTACATGATTTCTTAAAAAACACGAGTTTTTGGAAAATGTGTTTTATTTCATAAATAGAATCAACAAAGTATGCACATTCTACGTCATAACGACTTGCTATATTTTGTGCATGCGTCCGGAAATAAGAAAAGATTACTTCCCCCGTTTTTTAAAATCACAGCTTCTAGAAGGTTTACATTGTTCGGGTACACAGGGTACTACCAAAGGACCGAACACCAAGAGCAACCACTTCACACAAACAGATCACAGATCAACACACCGATGTTTTGACGTGGTTTAAACCCTCTTGAGGGAAACACTCCACGGCCCCGGCCAAATAGCTTCTACGGGACAATTTATTATGCAAAGAAAGAAAGTTACAAATGAGCTTCTCATAATCGATCAACTAAACAATGACCCTCCATGCTCTTTAAATAGAGATCATGGACCAATCGGGTGTTAAGCCACGGATCAAGGTTAGGTTTGATCTAAGAGAAGTTGAGCCGTCGGATCACTCTATGTCGGAAACATATCGTGACCGTCGGATTAAGTATTTACAAATGCATACTAATGCATACTAAAGAAACACACTATCCCTAACGGATATATTACACAAGTTGATCTTAACTAACTCCTAAGTGTCTAAATATCCTAACATCCCCCCTTAAGAACAACTTGGGATAGGATTGAAGGATTTACAAAAGTGACACTATTAGGAGAAGGAAGGAGGCATTAGAGCCTATCCCCCCTTAATGACAAGTTCCTGAACTCCTAACATAGATCGAAGTTTAGAAAACTTCGCTTCGGTAAGAGACTTGGTGAAGATGTCTGCAACTTGATCATCTGTAGGGAAAAAGAGCACTTCAAGAACACGATCATGAACAAGATTTCTGATGAAGTGCATGTGTAGCTCAATGTGTTTGCTGCGTTGATGTAGAACTGGATCTTTGGCAAGCTTGATGGCACTTTGATTGTCGCACCAAAGTGGAGTAGGCTGCTGCTGCTCGAATCCAAACTCTGAAAGGATCTGTCGAAGCCATAAAGCTTCCTGACTGGCATTAACTGCTGCTCGATATTCTGCCTTTGCTGAAGAAAGAGCAAGAGCTTGTTGTTTCTTACAAGCCCAAGTGATAGGTCCAGAGCCCAGACTGAAAACATAACCTGCAGTAGACTTTCGATCATCAGGATCGCCGGCCCAATCTGAATCAGTGAAACCAACCAACAAAGGTTTCCCCCCTGTACTGTAATGAATCCCAAACTGAACTGTACCTCGAATATATCGAAGTATTCTTTTAGCTGCTTTCCAGTGACTTTCATGAGGTGTCTGCATATAACGGGCAACTCTACCAACGGCAAAGGAAAGGTCAGGACGGGAATGAGTCAAGTATAAGAGACAACCAACAAGCTGACGATACAATGTGGCATCTACTTCAGGTGAAGTACAAGTGGCAGAAAGTTTGACTCCAGACTGGAAGGGAGAAGGGGCTGGTTTACAATCTTCCATGTGAAAGCGACGAAGAAGGTCACAAGCATACTTAGACTGAGAAAGAAAGATTCCTTCTTTGGTTTGCAGAACTTGGAGACCAAGAAAATAATGCAAATGTCCTAAGTCTGACATTTCAAAAGTTTGTTTAAGATTGGATTTCACATGGGTTATAAGCTTAGGGTCACTGCCAGTAAGAATAAAGTCATCAACATATAGAACAAGTATGATGAGATGGTTTCCTACTTTCTTGGTATAGACATTGGGGTCAGAATGGCATCTAGAAAAACCAGTGTCAAGGAGAAAGTTATCCATTTTGGCATACCAAGCTCTAGGAGCTTGCTTAAGGCCATATAAGGATTTCTTAAGGCGGCAGACAAGGCTAGAGTTATTCTGAACATAGCCAGGAGGTTGTTCCATGTAAATTTCTTCCTGTAAATCACCATGTAAGAAGGCAGACTTGACATCCATTTGATGGACTTCCCAGTTGTGTAAGGCTGCAAGGGAAATAACAAGGCGGATGGAGTTCATTTTGGCGACGGGAGCAAAGGTTTCATTGTAGTCAATCCCTTCAACTTGGGAAAAACCTTTGGCAAATAACCTTGCCTTAAGTCTTTCAACACTTCCATCTGATGCATACTTAGTTCTGTAGACCCATTTACATCTGACAAGTTTTCTTCCTTTTGGAAGAGGTACAAGATCCCAAGTATCGTTCGCCATTAAGGAACGATATTCTTCATCCATGGCTGCATCCCAATCTGGATTCCCTGAAGCTTCTGCAAAAGTTTGTGGATCATGATTCTCGGAAACTTGAGCCAAAAGAGAAGAGGCTCGTTGAAACTGAGAACGTGTTCGACGTTGATCTCTAGGATCACCGGCAAGATCACCAGCTGCTTCACATGTTGAACGGACCCATCGAGGAAGCACTTGTGCTGGTGCAACTGGAGGAACATGAGCAGGCGGAGGTGGATTTTCATCCTCACTGTCATCATCAGAAACTGGAGTTGGAAACCTGTCAAGGAAGTTGGAAGAAGAAGAAGAAGGCACAAGCGCCGAATCAGGCTCGCAGGCCAAAGATGGCACACTCGCCGAGTTAGGCTCGCAGGCCAAGATATTTTCATCAAATTTAACATCTCTTCTAATGATTATAGCATGAGAAGGTGGTTGAAGAAGTCTATAACCTTTTACATCTTCAGAATATCCAACAAATATGCACTTTTCACTTTTAGGCTGCAATGCTTTCCGTTTTTCATCCGGAATGTGAGCCCATGCTTCACTACCAAACACACGAAAGTGACTTACATCAAGTTTAATTTTACTCCATGCTTCTTCTGGTGTTATACCTTGTAATGATTTTGTGGGGGTGCGATTAACTATGTAATTTGCACAATTAATGGCTTCAGCCCAAAATTGAAGACTTAGTCCCTTAGATTGGATCATACAATTAGCCATTTCTTTTAAAGTGCGGTTCTTCCGCTCAGCTACACCATTTTGTTGTGGTGTATATGGAACAATGTGCTGTTGTTGGATGCCCTGTTCAGTGCAGAAAGTAGTGAACTGTTTGTTAACATATTCTCCTCCATTGTCAGATCTTAACTTAATAATTTGATGACCAGATTGTTTTTCAACAAGGGCCTTGTAGGCCAAGAACATGTTAAATACTTCGCTCTTAAGTTTTAGGAAATAAACCCAAGTGCGTCTGGTGTAATCATCAATGAAAGTTAAGAAATATTTGAAACCAGAAAAGGAAGCAGATGGAAGAGGACCACACAAGTCACTATGCACAAGCTCCAAGGGAACCGAGGCGTGCCAAGAGGCACGTTTGTCAAAACTGTCCCGATGATGTTTTCCGAGTACACAACCGGAGCAAACACCATCTCTGCAAGATACCATCGGAAGACCTGTCACCATATTTTCTTTACATAGTTGTTGCAATGAGCGATAATTTAAGTGACCAAATCGCTCATGCCAAAGTTTGCTCAAGTTATCACTATGAGCAACAAAAACTGAAGGGAAAGGTGATGACCCAAAGTTGTTAAACTTGTACAACCTGGTAATATCATCAACAATTCCGGTAGCTAGAACCTGTTGAGGATCTTTAAAATCCTTGATTACAACTTGGTGAGGTGTAAAGGTCACAGTTTTACCTTCACCAGAATGAGTGATCTGATAGACTGATAACAAATTGCAGGAAATTCTTGGAACACATAGTACATCACTAAAATGACCATTATCTACTGGAACTATTCCAGCTCCTACAACACTTAGAGATCTATCATCACCAACAAATATTTGTTTGGTGTTACATTCATGCATAGTAGAAAAGATGGCTTGATCCTTAGCCATATGATAAGATGCTCCAGAATCAATGAGCCATTCATTTGAAGTAGAAGAATAAGATGCATTATAAGAATAACCAGAAGCACAAAGTGCATGTCCATGAGAGGTAGATTCTGATGGCGAATCTAGGCTGATGTGGTGCTTCTTCATTGCTGCTTCCAAGGCTGCCATCTTCTTGAAACACTTTGATTCATCATGATTATCTTTCCCGCAATAGTTGCAATGACGCTCAGTCTTCTTGCCTTTTGGCTTGGATCCTTTGTCATTTTTTAAAGAAGGAGCTGACTGAGAGGGTTTGGGACCATTGTTTGACTTATTATTGCGAAAATTTTGTTTCTTGGGAGGCTTGGACTTTTCTTTCTGTTGGGACAATAAGGCTTTCCCAGATGTATCTGCATTGTTGATTATTCCAAGATGAATGAGTTTATCTTGTTCCCTAATCAATGAATCACAAAAGGATTCAAGACTAGGCTCTTGATAGCTAGCTGCATTCAATGACGCTTTCATGGAGTAAAATGTAGATACAAAAACAGAATATGCAGGTCCAAGTTTGGAAAGAATATGATAAATGCATTGTTTGTCTTCCCTCTCAATCTTACATTCTGCACATAAGAGCTTGAGAGTTTTGTACTTAGATAAATAATATTGAATGCATGAAAAGTCACTTGGATTTAAATAAATCAACTCATTTTCGAGTTGGTGACCTCGAATTTCATTGTGTTTACCAAACACAGTTTCCAACTTGTCCCAAGCAGCATTAGGTTCATCAATTCCAGATATGTGGAATCGCAAATCAGTAGAGATTGACATCCCAATCAATCCACGAGCTTCATCACATCTATTTGCCCATTTTATTTTCTTATCATCATCAGTGGGTTCTTTTTCTTTCCCTGTTGTAATTCTGAAAAGTCCCCTACTTCGTAGAACATCCTCCATACGAGATTTCCATGAGAAATAGTTGGAACTGTTAAGTAGAATATCACAAAGGGTGGCCATATTTGTAAATTAATGGCTGTAAAAGCAGAAACCAATAGTCTGGATGTGAAGAGCTCGAAAAAATAGGCGGTTTAAAAAAAAACGGCACTGAAAACGGACTCTGTATGATGAAGTTATGCTTGAACAAAGAAACTGTTGAAGATGTCCCCAATAGTGACGTGGCAGCTAGAGAATGTCCAGCAAAAAAAAGAACCCCCCTCTTCCCAAGATGAACCTTTTGACAATCACTTTACAAAAAAGTTGCTTTTAAGTGAATCACTTTTGTAAAATAAGTGATTTCACTTTTACAATGATATTACTTTTAAATAGTGCAACAATAAATAAAAAGCTTAAGTGACTCACTTGTATTTTTATTTTTTATTATTTAAGTGAGATGCACTTTTACAATAAAGTAACTTGAAAATAGAAATTGCATGCACTTTTCTTTTTAAAAGTAACTTCCTAAGACTTGAACTCAAGACCTATTAAGGAATAAAGCAACTTTGGACCAAGTGAGCTAGTTTAAAAGGTATGTAAAATATGGAAATGAGGAAGGGGGCTTTTTTTTATTTTTTTTATTTTTTACTCTTCTTCCTCGGTTTGCGTGCTTGCCCTTTTTCCTGCAAAACAAACCACAAAACGAAACAAAAAAAACTTTTCCACACTTGTGGATTTAGATCTTGTTAGCTTGCCCGGAAAGTCTACGTTTTCTCTCTGTTTCTGATTTGCCGAGATCGCGCAAAGTGCACGGCAAAGAGCATACGCAGCCGAGAAAAACCCTTTCCCTTTCTGTTTCTGATTTGCCGAGATCGCTCAAGGTGCACGGCAAAGAGCATATGCAGACGGGAAAGCAACAATCCGAAACCAAAAAAAAATCTAACAGTAACAAAAAATGAAATATGATATTTTTTTCTTTTCAAAAACGAAAATAAAAAAATGCGTCACTGTAACATTATACCTTCAGATCTGATGAAAAACGCGTTTCCGGAGCAACCGGGAACCGTTTTCGATCAAACGAAAACTATTTCCCAATGGAAACGACGCTCCGGACGCAATGGAACACCTCCCACAGCCCAGAAATGCACAGAAATACCAGAACTAGAAACCCTTCCGAGTTTCGGCAACAACAGTTCAAGATCTAGATCCTAACCGGAAGCGGCTCTTCATAAAAGCTCTGATACCATGTTCGGGTACACAGGGTACTACCAAAGGACTGAACACCAAGAGCAACCACTTCACACAAACAGATCACAGATCAACACACCGATGTTTTGACGTGGTTTAAACCCTCTTGAGGGAAACACTCCACGGCCCCGGCCAAATAGCTTCTACGGGACAATTTATTATGCAAAGAAAGAAAGTTACAAATGAGCTTCTCATAATCGATCAACTAAACAATGACCCTCCATGCTCTTTAAATAGAGATCATGGACCAATCGGGTGTTAAGCCACGGATCAAGGTTAGGTTTGATCTAAGAGAAGTTGAGCCGTCGGATCACTCTATGTCGGAAACATATCGTGACCGTTGGATTAAGTATTTACAAATGCATACTAATGCATACTAAAGAAACACACTATCCCTAACGGATATATTACACAAGTTGATCTTAACTAACTCCTAAGTGTCTAAATATCCTAACATACATGATTTCTTAAAAAAAAAGTGTTTTTAGAAAATGTGTTTTATTTCATTAATGGAATCAACAAAGTATGCACATTCTACGTCATAACGACTTTCTATAGTTTGCGCATTCGTCCGGAAATAAGAAAAGCTTACTTCCACCATTTTTTAAAATCATAGCTTCTAGAAGGTTTATATGATTTTGTAAAAAACACGAGTTTTTAGAAAATGTGTTTTATTTCATAAATGATATCTACAAAGTATGCACATTCTACGTCATAACGAATTTCTATAGTTTGCGCATGCGTCCGGAAATAACAAAAGCTTACTTCCCCCGTTTTTTAAAATCACATCTTCTAGAAGGTTTACATGATTTCGTAAAAAACATGAGTTTTTAGAAAATGTGTTTTATTTCATAAATGGAATAAACAAAGTATGAACATTCTACGTCATAACGACTTTCTATAGTTTGCGCATGCGTTTGGAAATAAGAAACGCTTACTTCCCCCGTTTTTTAAAATCACAGCTTCTAGAAGGTTTACATGATTTCTTAAAAAACAAGAGTTTTTAGAAAATGTGTTTTATTTCATAAATGGAATCAACAAAGTATGCACGTTCTACGTCATGATGACTTTCTATTGTTTGCGCATGCGTCCGGAAATAAGAAAAGCTTACTTCCCCCGTTTTTTAAAATCACAGCTTCTAGAAGGTTTACATGATTTCGTAAGAAACACGAGTTTTTAGAAAATGTGTTTTATTTCAAAAATGGAATCTACAAAGTATGCACATTGTACGTCATAACGACTTTCTAGAGTTTACGCATGCGTCCGGAAATAAGAAAAGGTTACTTCTCCCGTTTTTTAAAATAACAGCTTCTAGAAGGTTTACATGATTTCTTAAAAAACACGTGTTTTTAGAAAATGTGTTTTACTTCATAAATGGAATCAACAAAGTATGCACATTCTACGTCATAACGACTTTCTATAGTTTGCGCATTCGTCCGGAAATAAGAAAAGCTTACTTCCACCGTTTTTTAAAATCACAGCTTCTAGAAGGTTTACATGATTTCGTAAAAAACACGAGTTTTTAGAAAATGTGTTTTATTTCATAAATGGAATGTAAAAAGTATGCACATTCTACATCATAACGACTTTCTATAGTTTGCGCATGCGTTTGGAAATATGAAAAGCTTACTTCCACGGTTTTTTAAAATCATAGCTTCTAGAAGGTTTACATGATTTCTTAAAAAACACGAGTTTTTAGAAAATGTGTTTTATTTGATAAATGGAATCAACAAAGTATGCACATTCTACGTCATAACGACTTTCTATAGTTTGCGCATGCGTCCGGAAATAAGAAAAGATTACTTCCCCCGTTTTTTAAAATCACAGCTTCTAGAAGGTTTACATGATTTCTTAAAAAAAAAGTGTTTTTAGAAAAAGTGTTTTATTTCATAATGGAATCAACAAAGTATGCACATTCTACGTCATAACGACTTTCTATAGTTTGCGCATTCGTCCGGAAATAAGAAAAGCTTACTTCCACCGTTTTTTAAAATCACGGCTTCTAGAAGGTTTATATGATTTCGTAAAAAACACGAGTTTTTAGAAAATGTGTTTTATTTCATAAATGGAATCTACAAAGTATGCACATTCTACGTCATAACGAATTTCTATAGTTTGCGCATCCGTCCGGAAATAACAAAGGCTTACTTCCCCCGTTTTTTAAAATCACATCTTCTAGAAGGTTTACATGATTTCTTAAAAAACAAGAGATTTTAGAAAATGTGTTTTATTTCATAAATGGAATAAACAAAGTATGAACATTCTACGTCATAACGAATTTCTATAGTTTGCGCATGCGTTTGGAAATAAGAAACGCTTACTTCCACCGTTTTTTAAAATCCCAGCTTCTAGAAGGTTTACATGATTTCGTAAAAAACACGAGTTTTTAGAAAATGTGTTTTATTTCATAAATGGAATCTACAAAGTATGCACATTCTACGTCATAACGAATTTCTATAGTTTTCACATGCGTCCGGAAATACGAAAAGCTTACTTCCCCCGTTTTTTAAAATCACAGTTTCTAGAAGGTTTACCTGATTTTTGAAAAAACACGAGTTTTTAGAAAATGTGTTTTATTTCATAAATGGAATCAACAAAGTATGCACATTCTACGTCATAATGACTTTCTATAGTTTGCGCATGCGTTTGGAAATAAGAAACGCTTACTTCCCCCGTTTTTAAAAATCACAGCTTCTAGAAGGTTTACATGATTTCGTAAAAAACAAGAGTTTTTAGAAAATGTGTTTTATTTCATAAATGGAATCAACAAAGTATGCACATTCTATGTCATAACGAATTTCTATAGTTTGCGCATTCGTCCGGAAATAAGAAAAGCTTACTTCTACCGTTTTTTAAAATCACAGCTTCTAGAAGGTTTACATGATTTCGTAAAAAACATGAGTTTTTAGAAAATGTTTTTTATTTCATAAATGGAATCTACAAAGTATGCACATTCTACGTCATAACGAATTTCTATAATTTGCGCATGCGTCCGGAAAAAAGAAAAGCTTACTTCCACCGTTTTTTAAAATCACAGCTTCTAGAAGGTTTACATGATTTCGTAAAAAACACGAGTTTTTAGAAAATGTGTTTTATCTCATAAATGGAATCAACAAAGTATGCACATTCTACGTCATAACGACTTTCTATAGTTTGCGCATGCGTCCGGAAATAAGAAAAGCTTACTTCTCCCGTTTTTTAAAATCACAGCTTCTAGAAGGTTTACATGATTTCTTAAAAAACACGTGTTTTTAAAAAATGTGTTTTACTTCATAAATGAAATCAGCAAAGTATGCACATTCTACGTCATAACGACTTTCTATAGTTTGCGCATTCGTCCGGAAATAAGAAAAGCTTACTTCCACCGTTTTTTAAAATCACGGCTTCTAGAAGGTTTACATGATTTCGTAAAAAACACGAGTTTTTAGAAAATGTGTTTTATTTCATAAATGGAATCTACAAAGTATGCACATTGTACGTCATAACGAATTTCTATAGTTTTCGCATGCGTCCGGAAATAAGAAAAGCTTACTTCCCCTGTTTTTTAAAATCACAGCTTCTAGAAGGTTTACATGATTTCTTAAAAAACACGAGTTTTTAGAAAATGTGTTTTATTTCATAAATGGAATCAACAAAGTATGCAGATTCTATGTCATAACGAATTTCTATAGTTTGCGCATTCATCCGGAAATAAGAAAAGCTTATTTCCCCCGTTTTTTAAAATCACAGCTTCTAGAAGGTTTACATGATTACTTAAAAAACATGATTTTTTGGAAAATGTGTTTTATTTCATAAATAGAATCAACAAAGTATGCACATTCTACGTAATAACGACTTTCTATAGTTTGCGCATGCGTCCGGAAATAAGAAAAGCTTACTTCCCCCGTTTTTTAAAATCACAGCTTCTAGAAGATTTACATGATTTCTTAAAAAACAAGAGTTTTTAGAAAATGTGTTTTTTTTCATAAATGGAATCAACAAAGTATGCATGTTCTACGTCATGATGAATTTCTATTGTTTGCGCATGCGTCCGGAAATAGGAAAAGCTTACTTCCCCCGTTTTTTAAAATCACAGCTTCTGGAAGGTTTACATGATTTCTTAAAAAACAAGAGTTTTTAGAAAATGTGTTTTTTTTCATAAATGGAATCAACAAAGTATGCATGTTCTACGTCATGATGAATTTCTATTGTTTGCGCATGCGTCCGGAAATAGGAAAAGCTTACTTCCACCGTTTTTTAAAATCACAGCTTCTAGAAGGTTTACATGATTTCGTAAGAAACACGAGTTTTTAAAAAATGTGTTTTATTTCAAAAATGGAATCTACAAAGTATGCACATTGTACGTCATAACGACTTTCTAGAGTTTGCGCATGCGTCCGGAAATAAGAAAAGGTTACTTCTGCCGTTTTTTAAAATAACAGCTTCTAGAAGGTTTACACGATTTCTTAAAAAACACGTGTTTTTAGAAAATGTGTTTTACTTCATAAATGGAATCAACAAAGTATGCACATTCTACGTCATAACGACTTTCTATAGTTTGCGAATTCGTCCGGAAATAAGAAAAGCTTACTTCAACCATTTTTTAAAATCACAGCTTCTAGAAGGTTTACATGATTTCGTAAAAAACACGAGTTTTTAGAAAATGTGTTTTATTTCATAAATGGAATGTAAAAAGTATGCACATTCTACGTCATAACGACTTTCTATAGTTTGCGCATGCGTTTGGAAATATGAAAAGCTTACTTCCACGGTTTTTTAAAATCACAGCTTCTAGAAGGTTTACATGATTTCTTAAAAAACACGAGTTTTTAGAAAATGTGTTTTATTTCATAAATGGAATCAACAAAGTATGCACATTCTACGTCATAACGACTTTCTATAGTTTGCGCATGCGTCCGGAAATAAGAAAATATTACTTCCCCCGTTTTTTAAAATCACAGCTTCTAGAAGGTTTACATGATTTCTTAAAAAAAATGTGTTTTTAGAAAATGTGTTTTATTTCATTAATGGAATCAACAAAGTATGCACATTCTACGTCATAACGACTTTCTATAGTTTGCGCATTCGTCCGGAAATAAGAAAAGCTTACTTCCACCGTTTTTTAAAATCACAGCTTCTAGAAGGTTTATATGATTTCGTAAAAAACACGAGTTTTTAGAAAATGTGTTTTATTTCATAAATGGAATCTACAAAGTATGCACATTCTACGTCATAACGAATTTCTATAGTTTGCGCATGCGTCCGGAAATAACAAAAGCTTACTTCCCCCGTTTTTTAAAATCACATCTTCTAGAAGGTTTACATGATTTCTTAAAAAACATGAGTTTTTAGAAAATGTGTTTTATTTCATAAATGGAATAAACAAAGTATGAACATTCTACGTCATAACGACTTTCTATAGTTTGCGCATGCGTTTGGAAATAAGAAACGCTTACTTCCACCGTTTTTTAAAATCACAGCTTCTAGAAGGTTTACATGATTTCGTAAAAAACACGAGTTTTTAGAAAATGTGTTTTATTTCATAAATGGAATCTACAAAGTATGCACATTCTACGTCATAACGAATTTCTATAGTTTTCGCATGCGTCCGGAAATAAGAAAAGCTTACTTCCCCCGTTTTTTAAAATCACAGCTTCTAGAAGGTATACATGATTTTTTAAAAAACACGAGTTTTTAGAAAATGTGTTTTATTTCATAAATGGAATCAATAAAGTATGCACATTCTACGTCATAACGACTTTCTATAGTTTGTGCATGCGTTTGGAAATAAGAAACGCTTACTTCCCCCGTTTTTTAAAATCACAGCTTCTAGAAGGTTTACATGATTTCGAAAAAAACACGAGTTTTTAGAAAATGTGTTTTATTTCATAAATGGAATCAACAAAGTATGCAGATTCTATCTCATAACGAATTTCTATAGTTTGCACATTCGTCCGGAAATAAGAAAAGCTTACTTCCACCGTTTTTTAAAATCACAGCTTCTAGAAGGTTTACATGATTTCGTAAAAAACACGAGTTTTTAGAAAATGTTTTTTATTTCATAAATGGAATCTACAAAGTATGCACATTCTACGTCATAACGAATTTCTATAGTTTGCGCATGCGTCTGGAAAAAAGAAAAGCTTACTTCCCCCGTTTTTTAAAATCACAGCTTCTAGAAGGTTTACATGATTTCGTAAAAAACACGAGTTTTTAGAAAATGCGTTTTATCTCATAAATGGAATCAACAAAGTATGCACATTCTACGTCATAACGACTTTCTATAGTTTGCGCATGCGTTTGGAAATATGAAAAGCTTACTTCCACGGTTTTTTAAAATCACAGCTTCTAGAAGGTTTACATGATTTCTTAAAAAACACGAGTTTTTAGAAAATAAGTTTTATTTCATCAATGGAATCAACAAAGTATGCACATTCTATGTCATAACGACTTTCTATAGTTTGCGCATGCGTCCGGAAATAAGAAAAGATTACTTCCCCCGTTTTTTAAAATCATAGCTTCTAGAAGGTTTACATGATTTCTTAAAAAAAATGTGTTTTTAGAAAATGTGTTTTATTTCATAAATGGAATGAACAAAGTATGCACATTCTACGTCATAACGACTTTCTATAGTTTCCGCATTCGTCCGGAAATAAGAAAAGCTTACTTCCACCGTTTTTTAAAATCACAGCTTCTAGAAGCTTTACATGATTTCGTAAAAAACACGAGTTTTTAGAAAATGGGTTTTATTTCATAAATGGAATCTAAAAAGTATGCACATTCTACGTCATAACAAATTTCTATAGTTTGCGCATGCGTCCGGAAATAAGAAAAGCTTACTTCCACGGTTTTTTAAAATCACAGCTTCTAGAAGGTTTACATGATTTCTTAAAAAACACGACTTTTTAGAAAATGTGTTTTATTTCATAAATGGAGTCAACAAAGTATGCACATTCTACGTCACAACGACTTTCTATAGTTTGCGCATGCGTTTGGAAATAAGAAACGCTTACTTCCCCCGTTTTTTAAAATCACAGCTTCTAGAAGGTTTACATGATTTCGTAAAAAACACGAGTTTTTAGAGAATGTGTTTTATTTCATAAATGGAATCAACAAAGTATGCACATTCTATGTCATAATTAACTTCTATAGTTTGCGCATTCGTCCGGAAATAAGAAAAGCTTACTTCCACCGTTTTTTAAAATCACAGCTTCTAGAAGGTTTACTTGATTTCGTAAAAAACACGAGTTTTTAGAAAATGTGTTTTATTTCATAAATGGAATCAACAAAGTATGCACATTCTACGTCATAAGGACTTTCTATAGTTTGCAGATGCGTTTGGAAATAAGAAAAGCTTACTTCCCCCGTTTTTTAAAATCACAGCTTCTAGAAGGTTTACATGATTTCTTAAAAAACACGAGTTTTTAGAAAATGTGTTTTATTTCATAAATGGAATCTACAAAGTATGCACATTCTACGTCATAACGAATTTCTATAGTTTTCGCATGCGTCCGGAAATAAGAAAAGCTTACTTCGCCCGTTTTTTAAAATCACAGCTTCTAGAAGGTTTACATGATTTCTTAAAAAACACGTGTTTTTAGAAAATGTGTTTTACTTCATAAATGGAATCAACAAAGTATGCAAATTCTACGTCATAACGACTTTCTATAGTTTGCGCATGCGTCCGGAAATAAGAAAAGCTTACTTCCCCCGTTTTTTAAAATCACAGCTTCTAGAAGGTTTACATGATTTCTTAAAAAACTCGTGTTTTTAGAAAATGTGTTTTATTTCATAAATGGAATCAACAAAGTATGCACATTGTACGTCATAACGAATTTCCATAGTTTGCGCATTCGTCCGGAAATAAGATAAGCTTACTTCCACCGTTTTTTAAAATCACAGCTTCTAGAAGGTTTACATGATTTCGTAAAAAACACGAGTTTTTAGAAAATGTTTTTTATTTCATAAATGGAATCTACAAAGTATGCACATTCTATGTCATAACGAATTTCTATAGTTTGTGCATGCGTCCGGAAAAAAGAAAAGCTTACTTCCCCCGTTTTTTAAAATCACATCTTCTAGAAGGTTTACATGATTTCGTAAAAAACACGAGTTTTTAGAAAATGTGTTTTATCTCATAAATGGAATCAACAAAGTATGCACATTCTACGTCATAACGACTTTCTATAGTTTGCGCATGCGTTCGGAAATAAGAAAAGCTTACTTCTCCTGTTTTTTAAAATCACAGCTTCTAGAAGGTTTACATGATTTCTTAAAAAACACGTGTTTTTAGAAAATGTGTTTTACTTCATAAATGGAATCAACAAAGTATGCACATTCTAAGTCATAACGAAGTTCTATAGTTTGCGCATTTGTCCGGAAATAAGAAAAGCTTACTTCCACCGTTTTTTAAAATCACAGCTTCTAGAAGGTTTACATGATTTCGTAAAAAACACGAGTTTTTAGAAAATGTGTTTTATTTCATAAATGGAATCTACAAAGTATGCACATTCTACGTCATAACGAATTTCTATAGTTTTCGCATGCGTCCGGAAATAAGAAAAGCTTATCTCCCCCGTTTTTTAAAATCACAGCTTCTAGAAGGTTTACATGATTTCTTAAAAAACACGAGTTTTTAGAAAATGTGTTTTATTTCATAAATGGAAACAACAAAGTATGCACATTCTATGTCATAACGAATTTGTATAGTTTGCGCATGCGTCCGGAAAAAGAAAAGCTTACTTCCCCCGTTTTTTAAAATCACAGCTTCTAGAAGGTTTACATGGTTTCGTAAAAAACAAGAGTTTTTAGAAAATGGGTTTTATTTCATAAATGGAATCTACAAAGTATGCACATTCTACGTCATAACGACTTTCTATAGTTTGCGCATGCGTTTGGAAATATGAAAAGCTTACTTCCACGGTTTTTTAAAATCACAGCTTCTAGAAGGTTTACATGACTTCTTAGAAAACACGAGTTTTTAGAAAATGTGTTTTATTTCATCAATGGAATCAACAAAGTATGCACATTCTACGTCATAACGACTTTCTATAGTTTGCGCATGCGTTTGGAAATAAGAAACGCTTACTTCCACCATTTTTTAAAATCACAGTTTCTACAAGGTTTACATGATTTCGTAATTAACACGAGTTTTTAGAAAATGTGTTTTATTTCATAAATGGAATCTACAAAGTATGCACATTCTACGTCATAACGAATTGCTATAGTTTTCGCATGCGTCCGGAAATAAGAAAAGCTTACTTCCCCCGTTTTTTAAAATCACAGCTTCTAGAAGGTTTACATGATTTTTTAAAAAACACAAGTTTTTAGAAAATGTGTTTTATTTCATAAATGGAATCAACAAAGTATGCACATTCTACGTCATAACAACTTTCTATAGTTTGCGCATGCGTTTGGAAATAAGAAACGCTTACTTCCCCCGTTTTTTAAAATCACAGCTTCTAGAAGGTTTACATGATTTCGTAAAAAACACGAGTTTTTAGAAAATGTGTTTTATTTCATTAATGGAATCAACAAAGTATGCACATTCTATGCAATAATGAATTTCTATAGTTTGCGCATTCGTCCGGAAATAAGAAAAGCTTACTTCCACCGTTTTTTAAAATCACAGCTTCTAGAAGGTTTACATGATTTCGTAAAAAACACGAGTTTTTAGAAAATGTTTTTTATTTCATAAATGGAATCTACAAAGTATGCACATTCTACGTCATAACGAATTTCTATAGTTTGCGCATGCGTCCGGAAAAAGAAAAGCTTACTTCCCCCGTTTTTTAAAATCACAGCTTCTAGAAGGTTTACATGATTTCGTAAAAAACAATTGTTTTTAGAAAATGTGTTTTATCTCATAAATGGAATCAACAAAGTATGCACATTCTAATTCATAACGACTTTCTATAGTTTGCGCATGCGTCCGGAAATAAGAAAAGCTTACTTCTCCCGTTTTTTAAAATCACAGCTTCTAGAAGGTTTACATGATTTCTTAAAAAACACATGTTTTTAGAAAATGTGTTTTACTTCATAAATGGAATCAACAAAGTATGCACATTCTACGACATAACGACTTTCTATAGTTTGCGCATTCGTCCGGAAATAAGAAAAGCTTACTTCCACCGTTTTTTAAAATCACAGCTTCTAGAAGGTTTACATGATTTCGTAAAAAACACGAGTTTTTAGAAAATGTGTTTTATTTCATAAATGGAATCTACAAAGTATGCACATTCTACGTCATAACGAATTTTTATAGTTTTCGCATGCGTCTGGAAATAAGAAAAGCTTATCTCCCCCGTTTTTTAAAATCACAGCTTCTAGAAGGTTTACATGATTTCTTAAAAAACACGAGTTTTTAGAAAATGTGTTTTATTTCATAAATGGAATCAACAAAGTATGCACATTCTATGTCATAACGAATTTGTATAGTTTGCGCATTCGTCCGGAAATAAGAAAAGCTTACTTCCCCCGTTTTTTAAAATCACAGCTTTTAGAAGGTTTACATGATTTCTTAAAAAACACGAGTTTTTGGAAAATGTGTTTTATTTCATCAATAGAATCAACAAAGTATGCACATTCTACGTCATAACGACTTTCTATAGTTTGCGCATGCGTCCGGAAATAAGAAAAGCTTACTTCCACCGTTTTTTTAAATCACAGCTTCTAGAAGGTTTACATGATTTCGTAAAAAACACGAGTTTTTAGAAAATGTGTTTTATTTCACAAATGGAATCAACAAAGTATGCACATTCTATGTCATAACGACTTTCTATAGTTTGCGCATGCGTCCGGAAATAAGAAAAGATTACTTCCCCCGTTTTTTAAAATCACAGCTTCTAGAAGGTTTACATGATTTCTTAAAAAAATGTGTTTTTAGAAAATGTGTTTTATTTCATAAATGGAATGAACAAAGTATGCACATTCTACATCATAACGACTTTCTATAGTTTCCGCATTCGTCCGGAAATAAGAAAAGCTTACTTCCACCGTTTTTTAAAATCACAGCTTCTAGAAGGTTTACATGATTACGTAAAAAACACGAGTTTTTAGAAAATGTGTTTTATTTCATAAATGGAATCTACAAAGTATGCACATTCTACGTTATAACGAATTTTTATAGTTTGCGCATGCGTCCGGAAATAAGAAAATCTTACTTCCCCCGTTTTTTAAAATCACATCTTCTAGAAGGTTTACATGATTTCTTAAAAAACACGAGTTTTTAGAAAATGTGTTTTATTTCATAAATGGAATAAACAAAGTATGCACATTGTACGTCATAACGACTTTCTATAGTTTGCGCATGTGTTTGGAAATAAGAAACGCTTACTTCCCCCATTTTTTAAAATCACAGCTTCTAGAAGGTTTACATGATTTCTTAAAAAACACGAGTTTTTAGAAAATGTGTTTTATTTCATAAATGGAATCAACAAAGTATGCACATTCTTCGTCATAATGACTTTCTATAGTTTGCGCATGCGTCTGGAAATTAGAAAAGCTTACTTCCCCCGTTTTTTAAAATCACAGCTTCTAGAAGGTTTACATGGTTTCATAAAAAACACGAGTTTTTAGAAAATGTGTTTTATTTCATAAATGGAATCAACAAAGTATGCACATTCTACGTCATAACGAATTTCTATAGTTTGCGCATTCGTCCGGAAATAAGAAAAGCTTACTTCCACCGTTTTTTAAAATCACAGCTTCTAGAAGCTTTACATGATTTTGTAAAAAACACGAGTTTTTAGAAAATGTGTTTTATTTCATAAAAGTTATCTACAAAGTATGCACATTGTACGTCATAACGAATTTCCATAGTTTGCGCATGCATCCGGAAATAAGAAAAGCTTACTTCCCCCATTTTTTAAAATCACAGCTTCTAGAAGGTTTACATGATTTCTTAAAAAACACGTGTTTTTAGAAAATGTGTTTTACTTCATAAATGGAATCAACAAAGAATGCAATTCTACGTCATAACGACTTTCTATAGTTTGCGCATGCGTTCGGAAATAAGAAAAGCTTACTTCCCCCGTTTTTTAAAATCACAGCTTCTAGAAGGTTTACATGATTTCTTAAAAAACACGAGTTTTTAGAAAATGTGTTTTATTTCATAAATGGAATCAACAAAGTATGCACATTCTACGTCATAATGACTTTCTATAGTTTGCGCATGCGTCCCGAAATAAGAAAAGCTTATTTCCACCGTTTTTTAAAATCACAGGTTCTAGAAGGTTTACATGATTTCGTAAAAAACACGAGTTTTTAGAAAATGTGTTTTATTTCATAAATGGAATCTACAAAGTATGCACATTCTACATCATAACGACTTTCTATAGTTTGCGCATGAGTCCGGAAATAAGAAAAGCTTACTTCCCCCGTTTTTTAAAATCACAGCTTCACGAAGGTTTACATGATTTCTTAAAAAACAAGAGTTTTTCGAAAATGTGTTTTATTTCATAAATGGAATCAACAAAGTATGCACATTCTATGTCATAACGAATTTCTATAGTTTGCGCATTCGTCCGGAAATAAGAAAAGCTTACTTCCACCGTTTTTTAAAATCACAGCTTCTAGAAGGTTTACATGATTTCGTAAAAAACACGAGTTTTTAGAAAATGTTTTTTATTTCATAAATGGAATCTACAAAGTATGCACATTCTACGTCATAACGACTTTCTATAGTTTGCGCATGCGTCCGAAAAAAAGAAAAGCTTACTTCCCCCGTTTTTTAAAATCACAGCTTCTAGAAGGTTTACATGATTTCGTAAAAAACACGAGTTTTTAGAAAATTTGTTTTATCTCATAAATGGAATCAACAAAGTATGCACATTCTACATCATAATGACTTTCTATAGTTTGCGCATGCGTCCGGAAATAAGAAAAGCTTAGTTCTCCCGTTTTTTAAAATCACAGCTTCTAGAAGGTTTACATGATTTCTTAAAAAACACGTGTTTTTAGAAAATGTGTTTTACTTCATAAATGGAATCAACAAAGTATGCACATTCTACGTCATAACGACTTTCTATAGTTTGCGCATTCGTCCGGAAATAAGAAAAGCTTAGTTCCACCGTTTTTTAAAATCACAGCTTCTAGAAGGTTTACATGATTTCGTAAAAAACATGAGTTATTAGAAAATGTGTTTTATTTCATCAATGGAATCAACAAGGTATGCACATTCTATGTCATAACGACTTTCTATAGTTTGCGCATGCGTCCGGAAATAAGAAAGGATTACTTCCCCCGTTTTTTAAAATCACAGCTTCTAGAAGGTTTACATGATTTCTTAAAAAAAATGTGTTTTTAGAAAATGTGTTTTATTTGATAAATGGAATGAACAAAGTATGCACATTCTACGTCATAACGACTTTCTATAGTTTCCGCATTCGTCCGGAAATAAGAAAGGCTTACTTCCACCGTTTTTTAAAATCACAGCTTCTAGAAGGTTTACATGATTTCGTAAAAAACACGAGTTTTTAGAAAATGTGTTTTATTTCATAAATGGAATCTACAAAGTATGCACATTCTACGTCATAACGAATTTTTATAGTTTGCGCATGCGTCCGGAAATAAGAAAAGCTTACTTCCCCCGTTTTTTAAAATCACATCTTCTAGAAGGTTTACATGATTTCTTAAAAAACACGAGTTTTTAGAAAATGTGTTTTATTTCATAAATGGAATAAACAAAGTATGCACATTCTACGTCATAACGACTTTCTATAGTTTGCGCATACGTTTGGAAATAAGAAACGCTTACTTCCCCCGTTTTTTAAAATCACAGCTTCTAGAAGGTTTACATGATTTCTTAAAAAACACGAGTTTTTAGAAAATGTGTTTTATTTCATAAATGGAATCAACAAAGTATGCACATTCTACGTCATAACGACTTTCTATAGTTTGCGCATGCGTCTGGAAATTAGAAAAGCTTACTTCCCCCGTTTTTTAAAATCACAGCTTCTAGAAGCTTTACATGGTTTCATAAAAAACACGAGTTTTTAGAAAATGTGTTTTATTTCATAAATGGAATCAACAAAGTATGCACATTCTACGTCATAACGAATTTCTATAGTTTGCGCATGCGTCCGGAAATAAGAAAAGCTTACTTCCCCCGTTTTTTAAAATCACAGCGTCTAGAAGGTTTACATGATTTCTTAAAAAACACGACTTTTTAGAAAATGTGTTTTATTTCATAAATGGAATCAACAAAGTATGCACATTCTACGTCACAACGACTTTCTATAGTTTGCGCATGCGTTTGGAAATAAGAAACGCTTACCTCCCCCGTTTTTTAAAATCACAGCTTCTAGAAGGTTTACATGATTTCGTAAAAACACGAGTTTTTAGAGAATGTGTTTTATTTCATAAATGGAATCAACAAAGTATGCACATTCTATGTCATAATGAATTTCTATAGTTTGCACATTCGTCCGGAAATAAGAAAAGCTTACTTCCACCGTTTTTTAAAATCACAGCTTGTAGAAGGTTTACATGATTTCGTAAAAAACACGAGTTTTTAGAAAATGTTTTTTATTTCATAAATGGAATCTACAAAGTATGCACATTCTACGTCATAACGAATTTCTATAGTTTGTGCAAATTCTACGTCATAACGAATTTCTATAGTTTGCGCATGCGTCCGGAAATAAGAAAAGCTTACTTCCCCCGTTTTTTAAAATCACAGCTTCTAGAAGGTTTACATGATTTCGTAAAAAACACGAGTTTTTAGAAAATGTGTTTTATTTCATAAATGGAATCAACAAAGTATGCACATTCTACGTCATAATGAATTTCTATAGTTTGCGCATGCGTCTGGAAATAAGAAAAGCTTACTTCCCTCGTTTTTTAAAATCACTGCTTCAAAAAGGTTTACATGATTTCTTAAAAAACATGAGTTTTTAGAAAATGTGTTTTATTTCATAAATTGAATCAACAAAGTATGCACATTCTACGTCATAACGACTTTCTATAGTTTGCGCATGAGTCCGGAAATAAGAAAAGCTTACTTCCCTCGTTTTTTAAAATCACAGCTTCTGGAAGGTTTACATGATTTCTTAAAAAACAAGAGTTGTTGGAAAATGTGTTTTATTTCATAAATAGAATCAACAAAGTATGCACATTCTACGTCATAACGACTTTCTATAGTTTGCGCATGCGTCCGAAAATAAGAAAAGCTTACTTCCACCGTTTTTTAAAATCACAGCTTCTAGAAGGTTTACATGATTTCGTAAAAAACACGAGTTTTTAGAAAATGTGTTTTATTTCATAAATGGAATCTACAAAGTATGCACATTCTTTGTCATAACGACTTTCTATAGTTTGCGTATGCGTTTGAAAATATGAAAAGCTTACTTCCACGGTTTTTTAAAATCACAGCTTCTAGAACGTTTACATGATTTCTTAAAAAACAAGAGTTTTTAGAAAATGTGTTTTATCTCATAAATGGAATCAACAAAGTATGCATGTTCTACGTCATAACGACTTTCTATTGTTTGCGCATGCGTCCGGAAATAAGAAAAGCTTACTTCCACCGTTTTTTAAAATCACAGCTTCTAGAAGGTTTACATGATTTCGTAAGAAACACGAGTTTTTAGAAAATATGTTTTATTTCAAAAATGGAATCTACAAAGTGTGCACATTGTACGTCATAACGACTTTCTAGATTTTGCGCATGCATCCGGAAATAAGAAAAGGTTACTTCTCCCGTTTTTTAAAATCACAGCTTCTAGAAGGTTTACATGATTTCTTAAAAAACACGTGTTTTTAGAAAATGTGTTTTACTTCATAAATGGAATCAACAAAGTATGCACATTCTACGTCATAACGACTTTCTATAGTTTGCGCATTCGTCCGGAAATAAGAAAAGCTTACTTCCACCGTTTTTTAAAATCACAGCTTCTATAAGGTTTAGATGATTTCGTAAAAAACACGAGTTTTTAGAAAATGGGTTTTATTTCATAAATGGAATCTACAAAGTATGGACATTCTACGTCATAACAAATTTCTATAGTTTGCGCATGCGTCTGGAAATAAGAAAAGCTTACTTCCCCCGTTTTTTAAAATCACAGCTTCTAGAAGGTTTACATGAATTCTTAAAAAACACAACTTTTTAGAAAATGTGTTTTATTTCATAAATGGAATCAACAAAGTATGCACATTCTACGTCACAACGACTTTCTATAGTTTGCGCATGCGTTTGGAAATAAGAAACGCTTACCTCCCCCGTTTTTTAAAATCACAGCTTCTAGAAGGTTTACATGATTTCGTAAAAAACACGAGTTTTTAGAGAATGTGTTTTATTTCATAAATGGAATCAACAAAGTATGCACATTCTATGTCATAATGAATTTCTATAGTTTGCGCATTCGTCCGGAAATAGGAAAGGCTTACTTCCACCGTTTTTTAAAATCACAGCTTCTAGAAGGTTTACATGATTTCGTAAAAAACACGAGTTTTTAGAAAATGTTTTTTATTTCATAAATGGAATCTACAAAGTATGCACATTCTACGTCATAACGAATTTCTATAGTTTGTGCACATTCTACGTCATAACGAATATCTATAGTTTGCGCATGCGTCCGGAAATAAGAAAAGCTTACTTCCCCCGTTTTTTAAAATCACAGCTTCTAGAAGGTTTACATGATTTCGTAAAAAACACGAGTTTTTAGAAAATGTGTTTTATTTCATAAATGGAATCAACAAAGTATGCACATTCTACGTCATAATGAATTTCTATAGTTTGCGCATGCGTCTGGAAATAAGAAAAGCTTACTTCCCTCGTTTTTTAAAATCACTGCTTCAAAAAGGTTTACATGATTTCTTAATAAACATGAGTTTTTAGAAAATGTGTTTTATTTCATAAATTGAATCAAAAAAGTATGCACATTCTACGTCATAACGACTTTCTATAGTTTGCGCATGAGTCCGGAAATAAGAAAAGCTTACTTCCCCCGTTTTTTAAAATCACAGCTTCTGGAAGGTTTACATGATTTCTTAAAAAACAAGAGTTTTTGGAAAATGTGTTTTATTTCATAAATAGAATCAACAAAGTATGCACATTCTACGTCATAACGACTTTCTATAGTTTGCGCATGCGTCCGAAAATAAGAAAAGCTCACTTCCACCGTTTTTTAAAATCACAGCTTCTAGAAGGTTTACATGATTTCGTAAAAAACACGAGTTTTTAGAAAATGTGTTTTATATCATAAATGGAATCTACAAAGTATGCACATTCTTTGTCATAACGACTTTCTATAGTTTGCGCATGCGTCCGGAAATAAGAAAAGATTACTTCCCCCGTTTTTTAAAATCACAGCTTCTAGAAGGTTTACATGATTTCTTAAAAGAAACGTGTTTTTAGAAAATGTGTTTTATTTCATTAATGGAATCAACAAAGTATGCACATTCTACCTCATAACGACTTTCTATAGTTTGCGCATTCGTCCGGAAATAAGAAAAGCTTACTTCAACAATTTTTTAAAATCACAGCTTCTAGAAGGTTTATATGATTTCGTAAAAAACACGAGTTTTTAGAAAATGTGTTTTATTTCATAAATGGAATCTACAAAGTATGCACATTCTACGTCATAACGAATTTCTATAGTTTGCGCATGCGTCCGGAAATAACAAAAGCTTACTTCCCCCGTTTTTTAAAATCACATCTTCTAGAAGGTTTACATGATTTCTTAAAAAACACGAGTTTTTAGAAAATGTGTTTTATTTCATCAATGGAATAAACAAAGTATGAACATTCTACGTCATAACGACTTTCTATAGTTTGCGCATGCGTTTGGAAATAAGAAACGCTTACTTCCCCCGTTTTTTAAAATCACAGCTTCTAGAAGGTTTACATGATTTCGTAAAAAACACGAGTTTTTAGAAAATGTTTTTTGTTTCATAAATGGAATCTACAAAGTATGCACATTCTACGTCATAACGAATTTCTATATCTTGCGCATGCGTACGGAAATAAGAAAAGCTTACTTCCCCCGTTTTTTAAAATCACAGCTTCTAGAAGGTTTACATGATTTCTTGAAAAACACAAGTTTTTGGAAAATGTGTTTTATTTCATAAATAGAATCAACAAAGTATGCACATTCTACGTCATAACGACTTTCTATAGTTTGCGCATGCGTCCGGAAATAAGAAAAGCTTACTTCCACCGTTTTTTAAAATCACAGCTTCTAGAAGGTTTACATGATTTCGTAAAAAACAGGAGTTTTTAGAAAATGTGTTTTATTTCATAAATGGAATCTACAAAGTATGCACATTCTACATCATAACGACTTTCTATAGTTTGCGCATGCGTTTGGAAATATGAAAAGCTTACTTCCACGGTTTTTTAAAATCACAGCTTCTAGAAGGTTTACACGATTTCTTAAAAAACACGAGTTTTTAGAAAATGTGTTTTATTTCATAAATGGAATCAACGAAGTATGCACATTCTACGTCATAACGACTTTCTATAGTTTGCGCATGCGTCCGGAAATAAGAAAAGATTACTTCCCCCGTTTTTTAAAATCACAGCTTCTAGAAGGTTTACATGATTTCTTAAAAAAAACATGTTTTTAGAAAATGTGTTTTATTTCATTAATGGAATCAACAAAGTATGCACATTCTACATCATAATGACTTTCTATAGTTTGTGTATTCGTCCGGAAATAAGAAAAGCTTACTTCCACCGTTTTTTAAAATCACAGCTTCTAGAAGGTTTATATGATTTCGTAAAAAACATGAGTTTTTAGAAAATGTGTTTTATTTCATAAATGGAATCTACAAAGGATGCACATTCTACGTCATAACGAATTTCTATAGTTTGCGCATGCGTCCGGAAATAACAAAAGCTTACTTCCCCCGTTTTTTAAAATCACATCTTCTAGAAGGTTTACATGATTTCTTAAAAAACACGAGTTTTTAGAAAATGTGTTTTATTTCATAAATGGAATGAACAAAGTATGAACATTCTACGTCATAACGACTTTCTATAGTTTGCGCATGCGTTTGGAAATAAGAAACGCTTACTTCCACCGTTTTTTAAAATCACAGATTCTAGAAGGTTTACATGATTTCGTAAAAAACACGAGTTTTTAGAAAATGTGTTTTATTTCATAAATGGAATCTACAAAGTATGCACATTCTACGTAATAACGACTTTATATAGTTTGCGCATGCGTTTGGAAATATGAAAAGCTTACTTCCACGGTTTTTTAAAATCACAGCTTCTAAAAGGTTTACATGATTTCTTAAAAAACACGAGTTTTTAGAAAATGTGTTTTATTTCATCAATGGAATCAACAAAGTATGCACATTCTATGTCATAACGACTTTCTATAGTTCGCGCATGCGTCCGGAAATAAGAAAAGATTACTTCCCCCCGTTTTTTAAAATCACAGCTTCTAGAAGGTTTACATGATTTCTTAAAAAAAATGTGTTTTTAGAAAATGTGTTTTATTTCATAAATGGAATGAACAAAGTATGCACATTCTACGTCATAACGACTTTCTATAGTTTCCGCATTCGTCCGGAAATAAGCAAATCTTACTTCCACCATTTTTTAAAATCACAGCTTCTAGAAGGTTTACATGATTTCGTAAAAACCACGAGTTTTTAGAAAATGTGTTTTATTTCATAAATGGAATCTACAAAGTATGCACATTCTACGTCATAACGAATTTTTATAGTTTGCGCATGCGTCCGGAAATAAGAAAAGCTTACTTCCCCCGTTTTTTAAAATCACATCTTCTAGAAGGTTTACATGATTTCTTAAAAAACACGAGTTTTTAGAAAATGTTTTTTATTTCATAAATGGAATAAACAAAGTATGCACATTCTACGTCATAACGACTTTCTATAGTTTGCGCATGCGTTTGGAAATAAGAAACGCTTACTTCCCCCGTTTTTTAAAATCACAGCTTCTAGAAGGTTTACATGATTTCTTTAAAAAAACGTGTTTTTAGAAAATGTGTTTTATTTCATTAACGGAATCAACAAAGTATGCACATTCTACGTCATAACGACTTTCTATAGTTTGTGCATTCGTCCGGAAATAAGAAAAGCTTACTTCCACGGTTTTTTAAAATCACAGCTTCTAGAAGGTTTACATGATTTCGTAAAAACACGAGTTTTTAGAAAATGTGTTTTATTTCATAAATGGAATCTACAAAGTATGCACATTCTACGTCATAACGAATTTCTATAGTTTGCGCATTCGTCCGGAAATAAGAAAAGTGTACTTCCCCCGTTTTTTAAAATCACAGCTTCTAGAAGGTTTACATGATTTCTGAAAAAACACGAGTTTTTAGAAAATGTGATTTATTTCATAAATGGAATCAACAAAGTATGCACATTCTACATCATAACGACTTTCTATAGTTTCCGCATTCGTCCGGAAATAAGAAAAGCGTACTTCCCCCATTTTTTAAAATCACAGCTTCTAGAAGGTTTACATGATATCGTAAAAAACACGAGTTTTTAGAAAATGTGTTTTATTTCATAAATGGAATCTACAAAGTATGCACATTCTACATCATAACGACTTTCTATAGTTTGCGCATGCGTCCGGAAATACGAAAAGCTTGCTTCCCCCCGTTTTTTAAAATCACGACTTCTAGAAGGTTTACATGATTTCTTAAAAAACACGAGTTTTTAGAAAATGTCTTTTATTTCATAAACGGAATCAACAAAGTATGCACATTCTACATCATAACGACTTTCTATAGTTTGCGCATGCGTCCGGAAATAAGAAAAGCTTACTTCCACCGGTTTTTAAAATCACAGCTTCTAGAAGGTTTACATGATTTCTTAAAAAACACGAGTTTTTAGAAAATGTGTTTTATTTCATAAACGGAATCAACAAAGTATCCACATTCTACGTCATAACTACTTTCTATAGTTAGCGCACGCGTTTGGAAAAAAGAAAAGCTTACTTCCCACATTTTTTAAAATCACAGCTTCTAGAAGGTTTACATGATTTCTTAAAAAACACGAGTTTTTAGAAAATGTGTTTTATTTCATAAATAGAATCAACAAAGTATGCA
Organism: Larix kaempferi; assembly: GCA_027924585.1. Classification (NCBI taxonomy): domain Eukaryota; kingdom Viridiplantae; phylum Streptophyta; class Pinopsida; order Pinales; family Pinaceae; genus Larix; species Larix kaempferi. Next base: position 42,681,515 of record BSBM01000217.1, read on the forward strand.
CATTCTACGTCATAATAACTTTGTATAGTTTGCGGATGTTCGGAAATAAGAAAAGCTTACTTCCCACGTTTTTTAAAATCACAGCTTCTAGAAGGTTTACATGATTTCTTAAAAAACACGAGCTTTTAGAAAATGTGTTTTATTTCATAAACGGAATCAACAAAGTATGCACATTCTACGTCATATCGAATTTCTATAGTTTGCGCATTCGTCCGGAAATATGAAAATCTTACTTCCACCGTTTTTTTAAATCACAGCTTCTAGAAGGTTTACATGATTTCTTAAAAAACACAAGTTTTTAGAAAATGTGTTTTACTTAATGAATGGAATCTACAAAGTATGCACATTCTACGTCATAACGACTTTCTATAGTTTGCGCATGCGTCCGTAAATAAGAAAAGCTTACTTCCCCTGGTTTTTAAAATCACAGCTTCTAGAAGGTTTATATGATTTCTTAAAAAACACGAGTTTTTAGAAAATGTGTTTTATTTCATAAATGGAATCTACAAAGTATGCACATTCTACGTCATTACGGCTTTCTATAGTTTGCGCATGCGTTTGGAAATATGAAAAGATTACCTCCCCCCGTTTTTTAAAATCACAGCTTCTAGAAGGTTTACATGATTTCTTAAAAAACACGAGTTTTTAGAAAATGTGTTTTATTTCATAAATGGAATCAACAAAGTATGCACATTCTACGTCATAATGACTTTCTATAAATGGAATCAACAAAGTATGCACATTCTACGTCATAATGACTTTCTATAGTTTGCGCATGCGTCCGGAAATAAGAAAATCTTATTTCCACCGTTTTTTAAAATCACAGGTTCTAGAAGGTTTACATGATTTCGTAAAAAACACGAGTTTTTAGAAAATGTGTTTTATTTCATAAATGGAATCAACAATTTATGCGCATTCTACGTCATAACGACTTTCTATAGTTTGCGCATTCGTCCGGAAATATGAAAAGCTTACTTCCACCATTTTTTACTTCCACTGTTTTTTAAAATCACGGCTTCTAGAAGGTTTACATGATTTCTTAAAAAACATGAGTTTTTCGAAAATGTGTTTTATTTCATAAATGGAATCAACCATGTATGCAAATTCTACGTCATAACGACTTTCTATAGTTTGCGCATGCGTCGGGAAATAAGAAAAGCTTACTTCCACGGTTTTTTAAAATCACAGCTTCTAGAAGGTTTACATGATTTCGTAAAAAACACGAGTTTTTAGAAAATGTGTTTTATTTCATAAATGGAATCTACAAAGTATGCACATTCTACGTCATAACGACTTTCTATAGTTTGCGCATACGTCCGGAAATAAGAAAAGCTTACTTGCCCGGTTTTTTAAAATCACAGCTTCTAGAAGGTTTACATGATTTCTTAAAAAACACTAGTTTTTAGAAAATGTGTTTTATTTCATAAATCGAATCAACAAAGTATGCACATTCTACGTCATAAAGACTTTCTATAATTTGCGCATGCGTCTGGAAATAAGAAAAGCTTACTTGCCCCGTTTTTTAAAATCACAGCTTGTAGAAGGTTTACATGATTTCTTAAAAAACACTAGTTTGCGCATTCGTCCGGAAATATGAAAAGCTTACTTCCACCATTTTTTACTTCCACCGTTTTTTAAAATCACGGCTTCTAGAAGGTTTACATGATTTCTTAAAAAACACGAGTTTTTAGAAAATGTGTTTTATTTCATAAATGGAATCAACCATGTATGCAAATTCTATGTCATAACGACTTTCTATAGTTTGCGCATGCGTCAGGAAATAAGAAAAGCTTACTTCCACGGTTTTTTAAAATCACAGCTTCTAGAAGGTTTACATGATTTCGTAAAAACACGAGTTTTTAGAAAATGTGTTTTATTTCATAAATGGAATCTACAAAGTATGCACATTCTACGTCATAACGAATTTCTATAGTTTGCGCATTCGTCCGGAAATAAGAAAAGCTTACTTCCACCATTAATTAAAATCACAGCTTCTAGAAGGTTTACATGATTTCGTAAAAAACACGAGTTTTTAGAAACTGTGTTTTATTTCATAAATGGAATCTACAAACTATGCACATTCTACGTCATAACGACTTTCTATACTTTGCGTATGCGTTTGGAAATAAGAAAAGCTTACTTCCCCCATTTTTTAAAATCATAGCTTCTAGAAGGTTTACATGATTTCTTAAAAAACACGAGTTTTTAAAAAATGTGTTTTATTTCTTAAATGGAATCAACAGAGTATGCAAATTCTACGTCATAATGACTTTCTATAGTTTGCGCATGCGTCCGGAAATAAGAAAAGCTTACTTCCACGGTTTTTAAAATCACAGCTTCTAGAAGGTTTACATGATTTCGTAAAAAACACGAGTTTTTAGAAAATGTGTTTTATTTAATAAATGGAATCTACAAAGTATGCACATTCTACGTCATAAAGACTTTCTATAGTTTGTGCATACGTCCGGAAATAAGAAAAGCTTACTTGCCCCGTTTTTTAAAATCACAGCTTCGAGAAGGTTTACATGATTTCTTAAAAAAAACTAGTCTTTAGAAAATGTGTTTTATTTCATAAATCAAATCAACAAAGTACATTCTACGTCATAAAGACTTTCTATACCTTGCGCATGCGTCCGAAAATAAGAAAAGCTTACTTGCCCCACTTTTTAAAATCACAGATTCAAGAAGGTTTACATGATTTCATAAAAAACACTAGTTTTTAGAAAATGTGTTTTATTTCATAAATCGAATCAACAAAGTATGCACATTCTACGTCATAACGACTTTCTATAGTTTGCGCATTCGTCAGGAAATAAGAAAAGCTTACTTCCACCGTTTATTAAAATCACAGCTTCTAGAAGGTTTACATGATTTCGTAAAAAACATGAGTTTTTAGAAAATATGTTTTATTTCATAAATGGAATCTAAAAAAGTATGCACATTCTACGTCATAACGACTTTCTATAGTTTGCGCATGCGTCTGGAAATAAGAAAAAGCTTACTTCCACCGTTTTTTAAAATCACAGCTTCTAGAAGGTTTACATGATTTCTTAAAAAACACGAGTTTTTAGAAAATGTGTTTTATTTCATAAATAGAATCAACAAAGTATGCACATTCTACGTCATAATAACTTTGTATAGTTTGCGGATGCGTCCGGAAATAAGAAAAGCTTACTTCCCCCGTTTTTTAAAATCACAGCTTCTAGAAGGTTTACATGATTTCATAAAAAACACAAGTTTTTAGAAAATGTGTTTTATTTCATAAATGGAATGGACAAAGTATGCACATTCTAAGTCATAACGACTTTCTATAGTTTGCGCATGCGTCCGGAAATAAGAAAAGCTTACTTCCCACGTTTTTTAAAATCACAGCTTCTAGAAGGTTTACATGATTTCTTAAAAAACACGAGCTTTTAGAAAATGTGTTTTATTTCATAAACGGAATCAACAAAGTATGCACATTCTACGTCATAACGACTTTCTATAGTTTGCGCATTCGTCCGGAAATATGAAAATCTTACTTCCACCGTTTTTTAAAATCACAGCTTCTAGAAGGTTTACATGATTTCTTAAAAAACACGAGTTTTTAGAAAATGTGTATAACTTCATGAATGGAATCTACAAAGTATGCACATTCTACGTCATAACGACTTTCTATAGTTTGCGCATGCGTCCAGAAATAAGAAAAGCTTACTTCCCCTGTTTTTTAAAATCACAGCTTCTAGAAGGTTTATATGATTTCTTAAAAAACACGAGTTTTTAGAAAATGTGTTTTATTTCATAAATGGAATCTACAAAGTATGCACATTCTACGTCATTACGACTTTCTATATTTTGCGCATGCGTTTGGAAATATGAAAAGCTTACTTCCCCCGTTTTTTAAAATCACAGCTTCTAGAAGGTTTACATGATTTCTTAAAAAACACGAGTTTTTAGAAAATGTGTTTTATTTCATAAATGGAATCATCAAAGTATGCACATTCTATGTCATAATGACTTTCTATAGTTTGCGCATGCGTCCGGAAATAAGAAAAGCTTATTTCCACCGTTTTTTAAAATCACAGGTTCTAGAAGGTATACATGATTTCGTAAAAAACACGAGTTTTTAGAAAATGTGTTTTATTTCATAAATGGAATCTACAAAGTATCCACATTCTACGTCATAACGACTTTCTATAGTTTGCGCATGCGTCCGGAAATAAGAAAAGCTTACTTCCCACGTTTTTTAAAATCACAGCTTCTAGAAGGTTTAAATGATTTCTTAAAAAACACGAGTTTTTAGAAAATGTGTTTTATTTCATAAATGGAATCAACAAAGTATGCACATTCTACATCATAACGACTTTCTATACTTTGCGCATGCGTTTGGAAATAAGAAAAGCTTACTTCCCCCGTTTTTTAAAATCACAGCTTTTAGAAGGTATACATGATTTCTTAAAAAACACTAGTTTTTAGAAAATGTGTTTTATTTCATAAATGGAATGGACAAAGTATGCACATTCTAAGTCATAACGACTTTCTATAGTTTGCGCATGCATCCGGAAATAAGAAAAGCTTATTTCCACCGTTTTTTAAAATCACAGGTTCTAGAAGGTTTACATGATTTCGTAAAAAACACGAGTTTTTAGAAAATGTGTTTTATTTCATAAATGGAATCTACAAAGTATCCACATTCTACGTCATAACGACTTTCTATAGTTTGCGCATGCGTCCGGAAATAAGAAAAGCTTACTTCCCACGTTTTTTAAAATCACAGCTTCTAGAAGGTTTAAATGATTTCTTAAAAAACACGAATTTTTAGAAAATGTGTTTTATTTCATAAATGGAATCAACAAAGTATGCACATTCTACATCATAACGACTTTCCATACTTTGCGCATGCGTTTGGAATCACAGCTTTTAGAAGGTATACATAATTTCTTAAAAAACACTAGTTTTTAGAAAATGTGTTTTATTTCATAAATGGAAGCTACAAAGTATGTACATTCTACGTCATAACGACTTTTTATAGTTTGCGCATGCTTTTGGAAATAAGAAAAGCTTACTTCCCACGTTTTTTAAAACCACAGCTTCTAGAAGGTTTACATGATTTCTTAAAAAACACGAGTTTTTAGAAAATGTGTTTTATTTCATAAATAGAATCTACAAAGTATGCACATTCTATGTCATAACGACTTTCTATAGTTTGCGCATTCGTCCGGAAATATGAAAATCTTAATTCCACCATTTTTTAAAATCACAGCTTCTAGAAGGTTTACATCATTTCTTAAAAAACACGAGTTTTTAGAAAATGTGTTTTATTTGAAGAATGGAATCTACAAAGCATGCACATTCTACGTCATAACGACTTTCTATAGTTTGCGCATGCGTCCGGAAATAAGAAAAGCTTACTTCCCCTGTTTCTTAAAATCACAGCTTCTAGAAGGTTTACATGATTTCTTAAAAAACACGAGTTTTTAGAAAATGTGTTTTATTTCATAAATGGAATCTACAAAGTATGCACATTCTATGTCATAACAACTTTCTATAGTTTGCGCATGCGTTTGGAAATATGAAAAGCTTACTTCCCCCGTTTTTTAAAATCATAGCTTCTAGAAGGTTTACATGATTTCTTAAAAAACACGAGTTTTTAGAAAATGTGTTTTATTTCGTAAATGGAATCAACAAAGTATGCACATTCTACGTCATAATGACTTTATATAGTTTGCGCATGCGTCCGGAAATAAGAAAAGCTTATTTCCAACGTTTTTTAAAATCACAGGTTCTAGAAGGTTTACATGATTTCGTAAAAAACACGAGTTTTTAGAAAATGTGTTTTATTTCATAAATGGAATCTACAAAGTATGCACATTCTATGTCATAACGACTTTCTATAGTTTGCGCATGACTCCGGAAATAAGAAAAGCTTACTTCCCCCGTTTTTTAAAATCACAGCTTCTAGAAGGTTTACATGATTTCTTAAAAAACACGAGTTTTTAGAAAACGTGTTTTATTTCATAAATCGAATCAACAAAGTATGCACATTCTACGTCATAAAGACTTTCTATAATTTGCGCATGCGTCCGGAAAGAAGAAAAGATTACTTGCCCCGTTTTTTAAAATCACAGCTTGTAGAAGGTTTACATGATTTCTTAAAAAACACTAGTTTTTAGAAAATGTGTTTTATTTCATAAATGGAATCAACAAAGTATTCACATTCTACGTCATAACGAATTTCTATAGTCTGCGCATTCGTCCGGAAATAAGAAAAGCTTACTTCCACCATTTATTAAAATCACAGATTCTAGAAGGTTTACATGATTTCATAAAAAACACGAGTTTTTAGAAAATGTGTTTTATTTCATAAATGGAATCTACAAACTATGCACATTCTACGTCATAACGACTTTCTATACTTTGCGCATGCGTTTGGAAATAAGAAAAGCTTACTTCCCCCATTTTTTAAAATCATAGCTTCTAGAAGGTTTACATGATTTCTTAAAAAACACGAGTTTTTAAAAAATGTGTTTTATTTCTTAAATGGAATCAACAGAGTATGCAAATTCTACGTCATAATGACTTTCTATAGTTTGCGCATGCGTCCTGAAATAAGAAAAGCTTACTTCCACCGTTTTTTAAAATCACAGCTTCTAGAAGTTTTACATGATTTCTTAAAAAACACGAGTTTTTAGAAAATGTGTTTTATTTCATAAATGGAATCAACAAAGTATGCACATTCTACGTCATAATGACTTTCTATAGTTTGCGCATGCGTCCGGAAATAAGAAAAGCTTACTTGCACTGTTTTTTAAAATCACACCTTCTAGAAGGTTTACATGATTTCTTAAAAAACACGAGTTTTTAGAAAATGTGTTTTATTTCATAAATCTAATCTACAAAGTATGCACCTTCTACGTCATAACGAATTTCTATAGTTTGCGCATGCGTCCGGAAATAAGAAAAGCTTACTTCCACCGTTTTTTAAAATCACAGCTTCTAGAAGGTTTACATGATTTCGTAAAAAACACGAGTTTTTAGAAAATGTGATTTATTTCATAAATGGAATCAACAAAGTATGCACATTCTACGTCATAACGACTTTCTATAGTTTGCGCATTCGTCCGGAAATATGAAAAGCTTACTTCCACCATTTTTTAAAATCACAGCTTCTAGAAGGTTTACATGATTTCGTAAAAAACACGAGTTTTTAGAAAATGTGTTTTATTTCATAAATGGAATCTACAAAGTATGCACATTTTACATCATAACGACTTTCTATAGTTTGCGCATGCGTCCGGAAATAAGAAAAGCTTGCTTCCCCCGTTTTTTAAAATCACGTCTTCTAGAAGGTTTACATGACTTCTTAAAAAACACGAGTTTTTAGAAAATGTGTTTTATTTCATAAACGGAATCAACAAAGTATGCAGATTCTACGTCATAACGACTTTCTATAGTTTGCCCATGCGTCCGGAAATATAAGAAGCTTACTTCCACCGGTTTTTAAAATCACAGCTTCTAGAAGGTTTACATGATTTCTTAAAAAACACGAATTTTTAGAAAAAAAAATTTATTTCATAAATGGAATCAACCGTGTATGCACATTCTACGTCATAACGACTTTCTATAGTTTGCGCATGCGTCAGGAAATAAGAAAAGCTTACTTCCACCGTTTTTTAAAATCACAGCTTCTAGAAGGTTTACCTGATATCTTAAAAAACACGAGTTTTTAGAAAATGTGTTTTATTTCATAAATGGAATCTACAAAGTATGCACATTCTACGTCATAAAGACTTTCTATAGTTTCTGCGTGCGTCCGGAAACAAGAAAAGCTTACTTGCCTCGTTTTTTAAAATCACAGCTTCTAGAAGGTTTACATGATTTCTTAAAAAACACTAGTTTTTAGGAAATGTGTTTTATTTCATAAATCGAATCAACAAAGTACATTCTACGTCATAAAGACTTTCTATACCTTGCCCATGCGTCCGGAAATAAGAAAAGCTTACTTGCCCCATTTTTTAAAATCACAGTTTCTAGAAGGTTTACATGATTTCATAAAAAACACTAGTTTTTAGAAAATGTGTTTTATTTCATAAATCGAATCAACAAAGTATGCACATTCTACGTCATAACGAATTTCTATAGTTTGCGCATTCGTCAGGAAATAAGAAAAGCTTACTTCCACCGTTTTGTAAAATCACAGCTTCTAGAAGGTTTACATGATTTCGTAAAAAACACGAGTTTTTAGAAAATATGTTTTATTTCATAAATGGAATCTCGAAAGTATGCACATTCTACGTCATAACGACTTTCTATATTTTGCGCATGCATCTGGAAATAAGAAAAGCTTACGTCCACCGTTTTTTAAAATCACAGCTTCTAGAAGGTTTACATGATTTCTTAAAAAACACGAGTTTTTAGAAAATGTGTCTTATCTCATAAACGGAATCAACAAAGTATCCACATTCTACGTCATAACGACTTTCTATAGTTTGCGCACGCGTTTGGAAAAAAGAAAACCTTACTTCCCACGTTTTTTCAAATCACAGCTTCTAGAAGGTTTACATGATTTCTTAAAAAACACGAGTTTTTAGAAAATGTGTTTTATTTCATAAATAGAATCAACAAAGTATGCACATTCTACGTCATAATAACTTTGTATAGTTTGCGGATGCGTCCGGAAATAAGAAAAGCTTACTTCCCACGTTTTTTAAAATCACAGCTTCTAGAAGGTTTAAATGATTTCTTAAAAAACACGAGTTTTTAGAAAATGTGTTTTATTTCATAAATGGAATCAACAAAGAATGCACATTCTACATCATAACGACTTTCTATACTTTGCGCATGCGTTTGGAACTAAGAAAAGCTTACTTCCCCAGTTTTTTAAAATCACAGCTTTTAGAAGGTTTACATGATTTCTTAAAAAACACTAGTTTTTAGAAAATGTATTTTATTTCATAAATGGAAGCTACAAAGTATGCACATTCTACGTCATAACGACTTTTTATAGTTTGCGCATGCTTTTGGAAATAAGAAAAGCTTACTACCCACGTTTTTTAAAACCACAGCTTCTAGAAGGTTTACATGATTTGGTAAAAAACACGAGTTTTTAGAAAACGTGTTTTATTTCATAAATCGAATCAACAAAGTATGCACATTCTATGTCATAATGACTTTCTATAATTTGCGCATGCGTCCGGAAAGAAGAAAAGCTTACTTGCCCCGTTTTTTAAAATCACAGTTTGTAGAAGGTTTACATGATTTCTTAAAAAACACTAGTTTTTAGAAAATGTGTTTTATTTCATAAATGGAATCAACAAAGTATTCACATTCTACGTCATAACGAATTTCTATAGTTTGCGCATTCGTCCGGAAATAAGAAAATCTTACTTCCACCATTTATTAAAATCACAGCTTCTAGAAGGTTTACATGATTTCGTAAAAAACACGAGTTTTTAGAAAATGTGTTTTATTTCATAAATGGAATCTACAAACTATGCACATTCTACGTCATAACGACTTTCTATACTTTGCGCATGCGTTTGGAAATAAGAAAAGCTTACTTCCCCCATTTTTTAAAATCATAGCTTCTAGAAGGTTTACATGATTTCTTAAAAAACACGAGTTTTTAAAAAATGTGTTTTATTTCCTAAATGGAATCAACAGAGTATGCACATTCTACGTCATAATGACTTTCTATAGTTTGCGCATGCGTCCGGAAATAAGAAAAGCTTACTTCCACCGTTTTTTAAAATCACAGCTTCTAGAAGGTTTACATGATTTCTTAAAAAACACGAGTTTTTAGAAAATGTGTTTTATTTAATAAATGGAATCAACAAAGTATGCACATTCTATGTCATAATGACTTTCTATAGTTTGCGCATGCGTCCGGAAATAAGAAAAGCTTACTTGCACTGTTTTTTAAAATCACACCTTCTAGAAGGTTTACATGATTTCTTAAAAAACACGAGTTTTTAGAAAATGTGTTTTATTTCATAAATCTAATCTACAAAGTATGCACCTTCTACGTCATAACGAATTTCTATAGTTTGCGCATGCGTCTGGAAATAAGAAAAGCTTACTTCCACCGTTTTTTAAAATCACAGCTTCTAGAAGGTTTACATGATTTCTGAAAAAACACGAGTTTTTAGAAAATGTGATTTATTTCTTAAATGGAATCAACAAAGTATGCACATTCTACGTCATAACGACTTTCTATAGTTTGCGCATTCGTCCGGAAATATGAAAAGCTTACTTCCACCATTTTTTAAAATCACAGCTTCTAGAAGGTTTACATGATTTCGTAAAAAACACGAGTTTTTAGAAAATGTGTTTTATTTCATAAATGGAATCTACAAAGTATGCACATTCTACATCATAACGACTTTCTATAGTTTGCGCATGCATCCGGAAATAAGAAAAGCTTGCTTCCCCCGTTTTTTAAAATCACGTCTTCTAGAAGGTTTACATGATTTCTTAAAAAACACGAGTTTTTAGAAAATGTGTTTTATTTCATAAACGGAATCAACAAAGTATGCACATTCTACGTCATAACGACTTTCTATAGTTTGCGCATGCGTCCGGAAATAAGAAAAGCTTACTTCCACCGGTTTTTAAAATCACAGCTTCTAGAAGGTTTACATGATTTCTTAAAAAACACGAATTTTTAGAAAATGTGTTTTATTTCATAAATGGAATCTACAAAGTATGCACATTCTACGTCATAAAGACTTTCTATAGTTTCTGCGTGCGTCCGGAAATAAGAAAAGCTTACTTGCCCCGTTTTTTAAAATCACAGCTTCTAGAAGGTTTACATGATTTCTTAAAAAACACTAGTTTTTAGAAAATGTGTTTTATTTCATAAATCGAATCAACAAAGTACATTCTACGTTATAAAGACTTTCTATACCTTGCGCATGCGTCCGGAAATAAGAAAAGCTTACTTGCCCCATTTTTTAAAATCACAGCTTCTAGAAGGTTTACATGATTTCATAAAAAACACTAGTTTTTAGAAAATGTGTTTTATTTCATAAATCGAATCAACAAAGTATGCACATTCTACGTCATAACGACTTTCTATAGTTTGCGCATTCGTCAGGAAATAAGAAAAGCTTACTTCCACCGTTTAGTAAAATCACAGCTTCTAGAAGGTTTACATGATTTCGTAAAAAACACGAGTTTTTAGAAAATATGTTTTATTTCATAAATGGAATCTACAAAGTATGCACATTCTACGTCATAATGACTTTCTATAGTTTGCGCATGCGTCCGGAAATAAGAAAAGCTTACTTCCACTATTTTTTAAAATCACGGCTTCTATAAGGTTTACATGATTTCTTAAAAAACCCGAGTTTTTAGAAAATGTGTTTTATTTCATAAATGGAATCAACAAAGTATGCACATTCTACGTCATAATGACTTTCTATAGTTTGCGCATGTGTCCGGAAATAAGAAAAGCTTACTTCCACCGTTTTTTAAATTCACAGCTTCTAGAAGGTTTACATGATTTCTTAAAAAACACGAGTTTTTAGAAAATGTGTTTTATTTCATAAATCCAATCTACAAAGTATGCACATTCTACGTCATAACGACTTTCTATAGTTTGCGCATGCGTCCGGAAATAAGAAAAGTGTACTTCCCCCGTTTTTTAAAATCACAGCTTCTAGAAGGTTTACATGATTTCTGAAAAAACATGAGTTTTTAGAAAATGTGATTTATTTCATAAATGGAATCAACAAAGTATGCACATTCTACATCATAACGAATTTCTATAGTTTCCGCATTCGTCCGGAAATAAGAAAAGCGTACTTCCACCATTTTTTAAAATCACAGCTTCTAGAAGGTTTACATGATTTCGTAAAAAACACGAGTTTTTAGAAAATGTGTTTTATTTCATAAATGGAATCAACAAAGTATGCACATTCTACATCATAACGACTTTCTATAGTTTGCGCATGCGTCCGGAAATAAGAAAAGCTTGCTTCCCCCGTTTTTTAAAATCACGACTTCTAGAAGGTTTACATGATTTCTTAAAAAACACGAGTTTTTAGAAATGTCTTTTATTTCATAAACGGAATCAACAAAGTATGCACATTCTACGTCATAACGACTTTCTATAGTTTGCGCATGCGTCCGGAAATAAGAAAAGCTTACTTCCACCGGTTTTTAAAATCACAGCTTCTAGAAGGTTTACATGATTTCTTAAAAAACACGAGTTTTTAGAAAATGTGTTTTATTTCATAAACGGAATCAACAAAGTATCCACATTCTACGTCATAACAACTTTCTATAGTTAGCGCACGCGTTTGGAAAAAAGAAAAGCTTACTTCCCACATTTTTTAAAATCACAGCTTCTAGAAGGTTTACATGATTTCTTAAAAAACACGAGTTTTTAGAAAATGTGTTTTATTTCATAAATAGAATCAACAAAGTATGCACATTCTACGTCATAATAACTTTGTATAGTTTGCGGATGCGTCCGGAAATAAGAAAAGCTTACTTCCCACGTTTTTTAAAATCACAGCTTCTAGAAGGTTTACATGATTTCTTAAAAAACACGAGCTTTTAGAAAATGTGTTTTATTTCATAAACGGAATCAACAAAGTATGCACATTCTACGTCATAACGAATTTCTATAGTTTGCGCATTCGTCCGGAAATATGAAAATCTTACTTCCACCGTTTTTTAAAATCACAGCTTCTAGAAGGTTTACATGATTTCTTAAAAAACACGAGTTTTTAGAAAATGTGTTTTACTTAATGAATGGAATCTACAAAGTATGCACATTCTACGTCATAACGACTTCCTATAGTTTGTGCATGCGTCCGTAAATAAGAAAAGCTTACTTCCCCTGGTTTTTAAAATCACAGCTTCTAGAAGGTTTATATGATTTCTTAAAAAACACGAGTTTTTAGAAAATGTGTTTTATTTCATAAATGGAATCTACAAAGTATGCACATTCTACGTCATTACGACTTTCTATAGTTTGCGCATGCGTTTGGAAATATGAAAAGCTTACCTCCCCTGTTTTTTAAAATCACAGCTTCTAGAAGGTTTACATGATTTCTTAAAAAACACGAGTTTTTAGAAAATGTGTTTTATTTCATAAATGGAATCAACAAAGTATGCACATTCTACGTCATAATGACTTTCTATAAATGGAATCAACAAAGTATGCACATTCTACGTCATAATGACTTTCTATAGTTTGCGCATGCGTCCGAAAATAAGAAAAGCTTATTTCCACCGTTTTTTAAAATCTCAGGTTGTAGAAGGTTTACATGATTTCGTAAAAAACACGAGTTTTTAGAACATGTGTTTTATTTCATAAATGGAATCTACAAAGTATGTACATTCTATGCCATAACGACTTTCTATAGTTTGCGCATGCGTCCGGAAATAAGAAAAGCTTACTTCCCCCGTTTTTTAAAATCACAGCTTCTAGAAGGTTTACATGATTTCTTAAAAAACACGAGTTTTTAGAAAAAGTGTTTTATTTAATAAATGGAATCAACAAAGTATGTGCATTCTACGTCATAACGACTTTTTATAGTTTGCGCATTCGTCCGTAAATATGAAAAGCTTACTTCCACCATTTTTTACTTCCACCGTTTTTTAAAATCACGGCTTCTAGAAGGTTTACATGATTTCTTAAAAAACATGAGTTTTTCGAAAATGTGTTTTATTTCATAAATGGAATCAACCATGTATGCAAATTCTATGTCATAACGACTTTCTATAGTTTGCGCATGCGTCAGGAAATAAGAAAAGCTTACTTCCGCGGTTTTTTAAAATCACAGCTTCTAGAAGGTTTACATGATTTCGTAAAAACATGAGTTTTTAGAAAATGTGTTTTATTTCATAAATGGAATCTACAAAGTATGCACATTCTACGTCATAACGAATTTCTATAGTTTGCGCATTCGTCCGGAAATAAGAAAAGCTTACTTCCACCATTTATTAAAATCACAGCTTCTAGAAGGTTTACATGATTTCGTAAAAAACACGAGTTTTTAGAAACTGTGTTTTATTTCATAAATGGAATCTACAAACTATGCACATTCTACGTCATAACGACTTTCTATACTTTGCGCATGCGTTTGGAAATAAGAAAAGCTTACTTCCCCCATTTTTTAAAATCATAGCTTCTAGAAGGTTTACATGATTTCTTAAAAAACACGAGTTTTTAAAAAATGTGTTTTATTTCTTAAATGGAATCAACAGAGTATGCACATTCTACGTCATAATGACTTTCTATAGTTTTCGCATGCGTCCGGAAATAAGAAAAGCTTACTTCCACCGTTTTTTAAAATCACAGCTTCTAGAAGGTTTACATGATTTCGTAAAAAACACGAGTTTTTAGAAAATGTGTTTTATTTAATAAATGGAATCTACAAAGTATGCACATTCTACGTCATAAAGACTTTCTATAGTTTGTGCATACGTCCGGAAATAAGAAAAGCTTACTTGCCCCGTTTTTTAAAATCATAGCTTCTAGAAGGTTTACATGATTTCTTAAAAAAAACTAGTTTTTAGAAAATGTGTTTTATTTCATAAATCGAATCAACAAAGTACATTCTACGTCATAAAGACTTTCTATACCTTGCGCATGCGTCCGAAAATAAGAAAAGCTTACTTGCCCCACTTTTTAAAATCACAGCTTCAAGAAGGTTTACATCATTTCATAAAAAACACTAGTTTTTAGAAAATGTGTTTTATTTCATAAATCGAATCAACAAAGTATGCACATTCTACGTCATAACGACTTTCTATAGTTTGCGCATTCGTCAGGAAATAAGAAAAGCTTACTTCCACCGTTTATTAAAATCACAGCTTCTAGAAGGTTTACATGATTTCGTAAAAAACATGAGTTTTTAGAAAATATGTTTTATTTCATAAATGGAATCTAAAAAAGTATGCACATTCTACATCATAACGACTTTCTATAGTTTGCGCATGCGTCTGGAAATAAGAAAAAGCTTACTTCCACCGTTTTTTAAAATCACAGCTTCTAGAAGGTTTACATGATTTCTTAAAAAACACGAGTTTTTAGAAAATGTGTTTTATTTCATAAATAGAATCAACAAAGTATGCACATTCTACGTCATAATAACTTTGTATAGTTTGCGGATGCGTCCGGAAATAAGAAAAGCTTACTTCCCCCGTTTTTTAAAATCACAGCTTCTAGAAGGTTTACATGATTTCATAAAAAACACAAGTTTTTAGAAAATGTCTTTTATTTCATAAATGGAATGGACAAAGTATGCACATTCTAAGTCATAACGACTTTCTATAGTTTGCGCATGCGTCCGGAAATAAGAAAAGCTTACTTCCCACGTTTTTTAAAATCACAGCTTCTAGAAGGTTTGCATGATTTCTTAAAAAACATGAGCTTTTAGAAAATGTGTTTTATTTCATAAACGGAATCAACAAAGTATGCACATTCTACGTCATAACGACTTTCTATAGTTTGCGCATTCGTCCGGAAATATGAAAATCTTACTTCCACCGTTTTTTAAAATCACAGCTTCTAGAAGGTTTACATGATTTCTTAAAAAACACGAGTTTTTAGAAAATGTGTTTTACTTCATGAATGGAATCTACAAAGTATGCACATTCTACGTCATAACGACTTTCTATAGTTTGAGCATGCGTCCAGAAATAAGAAAAGCTTACTTCCCCTGTTTTTTAAAATCACAGCTTCTAGAAGGTTTATATGATTTCTTAAAAAACACGAGTTTTTAGAAAATGTGTTTTATTTCATAAATGGAATCTACCAAGTATGCACATTCTACGTCATTACGACTTTCTATAGTTTGCGCATGCATCCGGAAATAAGAAAAGCTTATTTCCACCGTTTTTTAAAATCACAGGTTCTAGAAGGTTTACATGATTTCGTAAAAAACACGAGTTTTTAGAAAATGTGTTTTATTTCATAAATGGAATCTACAAAGTATCCACATTCTACGTCATAACGACTTTCTATAGTTTGCGCATGCGTCCGGAAATAAGAAAAGCTTACTTCCCACGTTTTTTAAAATCACAGCTTCTAGAAGGTTTAAATGATTTCTTAAAAAACACGAGTTTTTAGAAAATGTGTTTTATTTCATAAATGGAATCAACAAAGTATGCACATTCTACATCATAACGACTTTCTATACTTTGCGCATGCGTTTGGAAATAAGAAAAGCTTACTTCCCCCGTTTTTTAAAATCACAGCTTTTAGAAGGTATACATGATTTCTTAAAAAACACTAGTTTTTAGAAAATGTGTTTTATTTCATAAATGGAAGCTACAAAGTATGCACATTCTACGTCATAACGACTTTTTATAGTTTGCGCATGCTTTTGGAAATAAGAAAAGCTTACTTCCCACGTTTTTTAAAACCACAGCTTCTAGAAGGTTTACATGATTTCTTAAAAAACACGAGTTTTTAGAAAATGTGTTTTATTTCATAAATAGAATCTACAAAGTATGCACATTCTATGTCATAACGACTTTCTATAGTTTGCGCATTCGTCCGGAAATATGAAAATCTTACTTCCACCGTTTTTTAAAATCACAGCTTCTAGAAGGTTTACATCATTTCTTAAAAAACACGAGTTTTTAGAAAATGTGTTTTATTTCAAGAATGGAATCTACAAAGCATGCACATTCTACGTCATAACGACTTTCTATAGTTTGGGCATGCGTCCGGAAATAAGAAAAGCTTACTTCCCCTGTTTCTTAAAATCACAGCTTCTAGAAGGTTTACATGATTTCTTAAAAAACACGAGTTTTTAGAAAATGTGTTTTATTTCATAAATGGAATCTACAAAGTATGCACATTCTACGTCATAACGACTTTCTATAGTTTGCGCATGCGTTTGGAAATATGAAAAGCTTACTTCCCCCGTTTTTTAAAATCACAGCTTCTAGAAGGTTTACATGATTTCTTAAAAAACACGAGTTTTTAGAAAATCTGTTTTATTTCGTAAATGGAATCAACAAAGTATGCACATTCTACGTCATAATGACTTTCTATAGTTTGCGCATGCGTCCGGAAATAAGAAAAGCTTATTTCCAACGTTTTTTAAAATCACAGGTTCTAGAAGGTTTACATGATTTCGTAAAAAACATGAGTTTTTAGAAAATGTGTTTTATTTCATAAATGGAATCTACAAAGTATGCACATTCTACGTCATAATGACTTTCTATAGTTTGCGCATGTCTCCGGAAATAAGAAAAGCTTACTTCCCCCGTTTTTTAAAATCACAGCTTCTAGAAGGTTTACATGATTTCTTAAAAAGCACGAGTTTTTAGAAAACGTGTTTTATTTCATAAATCGAATCAACAAAGTATGCACATTCTACGTCATAAAGACTTTCTATAATTTGCGCATGCATCCGGAAAGAAGAAAAGCTTACTTGCCCCGTTTTTTAAAATCACAGCTTGTAGAAGGTTTACATGATTTCTTAAAAAACACTAGTTTTTAGAAAATGTGTTTTATTTCATAAATGGAATCAACAAAGTATTCACATTCTACGTCATAACGAATTTCTATAGTCTGCGCATTCGTCCGGAAATAAGAAAAGCTTACTTCCACCATTTATTAAAATCATAGATTCTAGAAGGTTTACATGATTTCGTAAAAAACACGAGTTTTTAGAAAATGTGTTTTATTTCATAAATGGAATCTACAAACTATGCACATTCTACGTCATAACGACTTTCTATACTTTGCGCATGCATTTGGAAATAAGAAAAGCTTACTTCCCCCATTTTTTAAAATCATAGCTTCTAGAAGGTTTACATGATTTCTTAAAAAACACGAGTTTTTAAAAAATGTGTTTTATTTCTTAAATGGAATCAACAGAGTATGCACATTCTACGTCATAATGACTTTCTATAGTTTGCGCATGCGTCCTGAAATAAGAAAAGCTTACTTCCACCGTTTTTTAAAATCACAGCTTCTAGAAGGTTTACATGATCTCTTAAAAAACACGTGTTTTTAGAAAATGTGTTTTATTTCATAAATGGAATCAACAAAGTATGCACATTCTACGTCATAATGACTTTCTATAGTTTGCGCATGCGTCCGGAAATAAGAAAAGCTTACTTGCACTGTTTTTTAAAATCACACCTTCTAGAAGGTTTACATGATTTCTTAAAAAACACGAGCTTTTAGAAAATGTGTTTTATTTCATAAATCTAATCTACAAAGTATGCACCTTCTACGTCATAACGAATTTCTATAGTTTGCGCATGCGTCCGGAAATAAGAAAAGCTTACTTCCACAAGTTTTTAAAATCACAACTTCTAGAAGGTTTACATGATTTCTGAAAAAACATGAGTTTTTAGAAAATGTGATTTATTTCATAAATGGAATCAACAAAGTATGCACATTCTATGTCATAACGACTTTCTATAGTTTGCGCATTCGTCCGGAAATATGAAAAGCTTACTTCCACCATTTTTTAAAATCATAGCTTCTAGAAGGTTTACATGATTTCGTAAAAAACACGAGTTTTTAGAAAATGTGTTTTATTTCATAAATGCAATCTACAAAGTATGCACATTCTACATCATAACGACTTTCTATAGTTTGCGCATGCGTCCGGAAATAAGAAAAGCTTGCTTCCCCCGTTTTTTAAAATCACGTCTTCTAGAAGGTTTACATGACTTCTTAAAAAACACGAGTTTTTAGAAAATTTGTTTTATTTCATAAACGGAATCAACAAAGTATGCACATTCTACGTCATAACGACTTTCTATAGTTTGCCCATGCGTCCGGAAATAAGAGAAGCTTACTTCCACCGGTTTTTAAAATCACAGCTTCTAGAAGGTTTACATGATTTCTTAAAAAACACGAATTTTTAGAGAAAAAAAATTTATTTCATAAATGGAATCAACCGTGTATGCACATTCTACGTCATAACGACTTTCTATAGTTTGCGCATGCGTCAGGAAATAAGAAAAGCTTACTTCCACCGTTTTTTAAAATCACAGCTTCTAGAAGGTTTACCTGATATCTTAAAAAACACTAGTTTTTAGAAAATGTGTTTTATTTCATAAATGGAATCTACAAAGTATGCACATTCTACGTCATAAAGACTTTCTATAGTTTCTGCGTGCGTCCTGAAATAAGAAAAGCTTACTTGCCCCGTTTTTTAAAATCACAGCTTCTAGAAGGTATACATGATTTCTTAAAAAACACTAGTTTTTAGGAAATGTGTTTTATTTCATAAATCGAATCAACAAATTACATTATACGTCATAAAGACTTTCTATACCTTGCGCATGCGTCCGGAAATAAGAAAAGCTTACTTGCCCCATTTTTTAAAATCACAGTTTCTAGAAGGTTTACATGATTTCATAAAAAACACTAGTTTTTAGAAAATGTGTTTTATTTCATAAATCGAATCAACAAAGTATGCACATTCTACGTCATAACGAATTTCTATAGTTTGCGCATTCGTCAGGAAATAAGAAAAGCTTACTTCCACCGTTTAGTAAAATCACAGCTTCTAGAAGGTTTACATGATTTCGTAAAAAACACGAGTTTTTAGAAAATATGTTTTATTTCATAAATGGAATCTAGAAAGTATGCACATTCTACGTCATAACGACTTTCTATAGTTTGCGCATGCATCTAGAAATAAGAAAAGCTTACGTCCACCGTTTTTTAAAATCACAGCTTCTAGAAGGTTTACATGATTTCTTAAAAAACACGAGTTTTTAGAAAATGTGTCTTATCTCATAAACGGAATCAACAAAGTATCCACATTCTACGTCGTAACGACTTTCTATAGTTTGCGCACGCGTTTGGAAAAAAGAAAAGCTTACTTCCCACGTTTTTTAAAATCACAGCTTCTAGAAGGTTTACATGATTTCATAAAAAACACGAGTTTTTAGAAAATGTGTTTTATTTCATAAATAGAATCAACAAAGTATGCACATTCTACGTCATAATAACTTTGTATAGTTTGTGGATGCGTCCGGAAATAAGAAAAGCTTACTTCCCACGTTTTTTAAAATCACAGCTTCTAGAAGGTTTAAATGATTTCTTAAAAAACACGAGTTTTTCGAAAATGTGTTTTATTTCATAAATGGAATCAACAAAGTATGCACATTCTACATCATAACGACTTTCTATACTTTGCGCATGCGTTTGGAACTAAGAAAAGCTTACTTCCCCAGTTTTTTAAAATCACAGCTTTTAGAAGGTTTACATGATTTCTTAAAAAACACTAGTTTTTAGAAAATGTGTTTTATTTCATAAATGGAAGCTACAAAGTATGCACATTCTACGTCATAACGACTTTTTATAGTTTGCGCATGCTTTTGGAAATAAGAAAAGCTTACTTCCCATGTTTTTCAAAACCACAGCTTCTAGAAGGTTTACATGATTTGGTAAAAAACACGACTTTTTAGAAAATGTGTTTTATTTCATAAATGGAATCTACAAAGTATGCACTTTCTACGTCATAACGAATTTCTATAGTTTGCGCATGAGTCCGGAAATAAGAAAATCTTACTTCCCCCGTTTTTTAAAATCATAGCTTCTAGAAGGTTTACATGATTTCTTAAAAAACACGAGTTTTTAGAAAACGTGTTTTATTTCATAAATCGAATCAACAAAGTATGCACATTCTACGTCATAAAGACTTTCTATAATTTGCGCATGCGTCTGGAAAGAAGAAAAGCTTACTTGCCCCGTTTTTTAAAATCACAGCTTGTAGAAGGTTTACATGATTTCTTAAAAAACACTAGTTTTTAGAAAATGTGTTTTATTTCATAAATGGAATCTACAAACTATGCACATTCTACGTCATAACGACTTTCTATACTTTGCGCATGCGTTTGGAAATAAGAAAAGCTTACTTCCCCCATTTTTTAAAATCATAGCTTCTAGAAGGTTTACATGATTTCTTAAAAAACACGAGTTTTTAAAAAATGTGTTTTATTTCCTAAATGGAATCAACAGAGTATGCACATTCTACGTCATAATGAATTTCTATAGTTTGCGCATGCGTCCGGAAATAAGAAAAGCTTACTTCCACCGTTTTTTAAAATCACAGCTTCTAGAAGGTTTACATGATTTCTGAAAAAAAACGAGTTTTTAGAAAATGTGATTTATTTCATAAATGGAATCAACAAAGTATGCACATTCTACGTCATAACGACTTTCTATAGTTTGCGCATTCGTCCGGAAATATGAAAAGCTTACTTCCACCATTTTTTAAAATCACAGCTTCTAGAAGGTTTACATGATTTCGTAAAAAACACGAGTTTTTAGAAAATGTGTTTTATTTCATAAATGGAATCTACAAAGTATGCACATTCTACATCATAACGACTTTCTATAGTTTGCGCATGCGTCCGGAAATAAGAAAAGCTTACTTCCACCGGTTTTTAAAATCACAGCTTCTAGAAGGTTTACATGATTTCTTAAAAAACACGAATTTTTAGAAAATGTGTTTTATTTCATAAATGGAATCTACAAAGTATGCACATTCTACGTCATAAAGACTTTCTATAGTTTCTGCGTGCGTCCGGAAATAAGAAAAGCTTACTTGCCCCGTTTTTTAAAATCACAGCTTCTAGAAGGTTTACATGATTTCTTAAAAAACACTAGTTTTTAGAAAATGTGTTTTATTTCATAAATCGAATCAACAAAGTACATTCTACGTTATAAATACTTTCTATACCTTGCGCATGTGTCCGGAAATAAGAAAAGCTTACTTGCCCCATTTTTTAAAATCACAGCTTCTAGAAGGTTTACATGATTTCATAAAAAACACTAGTTTTTAGAAAATGTGTTTTATTTCATAAATCGAATCAACAAAGTATGCACATTCTACGTCATAATGACTTTCTATAGTTTGCGCATTCCTCAGGAAATAAGAAAAGCTTACTTCCACCGTTTAGTAAAATCACAGCTTCTAGAAGGTTTACATGATTTCGTAAAAAACACGAGTTTTTAGAAAATATGTTTTATTTCATAAATGGAATCTAGAAAGTATGCACATTCTACGTCATAACGACTTTCTATAGTTTGCGCATGCGTCTGGAAATAAGAAAAGCTTACTTCCACCGTTTTTTAAAATCACAGCTTCTAGAAGGTTTACATGATTTTTTAAGAAACACGAGTTTTTAGAAAATGTGTTTTATCTCATAAACGGAATCAACAAAGTATCCACATTCTACGTCATAACGACTTTCTATAGTTTTCGCACGCGTTTGGAAAAAAGAAAAGCTTACTTCCCACGTTTTTTAAAATCACAGCTTCTAGAAGGTTTACATGATTTCTTAAAAAACACGAGTTTTTAGAAAATGTGTTTTATTTCATAAATAGAATCAACAAAGTATGCACATTCTACGTCATAATAACTTTGTATATTTTGCGGATGCGTCCGGAAATAAGAAAAGCTTACTTCCCCCGTTTTTTAAAATCACAGCTTCTAGAAGGTTTACATGATTTCGTAAAAAACACGAGTTTTTAGAAAATGTGTTTTATTTCATAAATGGAATCTACAAAGTATGCACATTCTACGTCATAACGACTTTCTATAGTTTGCGCATGCGTCCGGAAATAAGAAAAGCTTACTTCCCACGTTTTTTAAAATCACAGCTTCTAGAAGGTTTAAATGATTTCTTAAAAAACACGAGTTTTTAGAAAATGTGTTTTATTTCATAAATGGAATCAACAAAGTATGCACATTCTACATCATAACGATTTTCTATACTTTGCGCATGCGTTTGGAAATAAGAAAAGCTTACTTCCCCAGTCTTTCAAAATCACAGCTTTTAAAAGGTTTACATGATTTCTTAAAAAACACTAGTTTTTAGAAAATGTGTTTTATTTCATAAATGGAAGCTACAAAGTATGCACATTCTACGTCATAACGACTTTTTATAGTTTGCGCATGCTTTTGGAAATAAGAAAAGCTTACTTCCCACGTTTTTTAAAACCACAGCTTCTAGAAGGTTTACATGATTTCTTAAAAAACACGAGTTTTTAGAAAATGTGTTTTATTTCATAAATAGAATCTACAAAGTATGCACATTCTACGTCATAACGACTTTCTATAGTTTGCGCATGCTTTTGGAAATAAGAAAAGCTTACTTCCCACGTTTTTTAAAACCACAGCTTCTAGAAGGTTTACATGATTTCGTAAAAAACACGAGTTTTTAGAAAATGTGTTTTATTTGATAAATGGAATCTACAAAGTATGCACATTCTACGTCATAACGACTTTCTATAGTTTGCGCATGAGTCCGGAAATAAGAAAAGCTTACTTTCCCCGTTTTTTAAAATCACAGCTTCTAGAAGGTTTACATGATTTCTTAAAAAACACGAGTTTTTAGAAAACGTGTTTTATTTCATAAATGGAATCAACAAAGTATGCGCATTCTACGTCATAACGACTTTCTATAGTTTGCGCATTCGTCCGGAAATATGAAAAGCTTACTTCCACCGTTTTTTAAAATCACAGCTTCTAGAAGGTTTACATGATTTCGTAAAAAAAATGAGTTTTTAGAAAATGTGTTTTATTTCATAAATGGAATCAACAAAGTATGCATATTCTACGTCATAACGACTTTCTATAGTTTGCGCATTCGTCCGGAAATATGAAAAGCTTACTTCAACCGTTTTTTAAAATCACAGCTTCTAGAAGGTTTACATGATTTCATAAAAAACACGAGTTTTTAGAAAATGTGTTTTATTTCATAAATGGAATCAACAAAGTATGCACATTCTACGTCATAACGACTTTCTATTGTTTGCGCATGCATTTGGAAATATGAAAAGCTTACTTCCCCCGTTTTTTAAAATCACAGCTTCTAGAAGGTTTACATGATTTCTTAAAAAACACGAGTTTTTAGAAAATGTGTTTTATTTCATAAATGGAATCTACCAAGTATGCACATTCTACGTCATAACGACTTGCTATAGTTTGCGCCTGCGTCCGGAAATAAGAAAAGGTTACTTCCTCCGTTTTTTAAAATCACAGCTTCTAGAAGGTTTACATGATTTCTTAAAAAACACGCGTTTTTAGAAAATGTGTTTTATTTCATAAACGGAATCAACAAAGTATACACATTCTACGTCATAACGACTTTCTATAGTTTGCGCATTCGTCCGGAAATATGAAAATCTTACTTCCACCGTTTTTTAAAATCACAGCTTCTAGAAGGTTTACATCATTTCTTAAAAAACACGAGTTTTTAGAAAATGTGTTTTATTTCAAGAATGTAATCTACAAAGTATGCACATTCTATGTCATAACGACTTTCTATAGTTTGCGCATGCGTCCGGAAATAAGAAAAGCTTACTTCCCCTGTTTTTTAAAATCACAGCTTCTAGAAGGTTTACATGATTTCTTAAAAAACACGAGTTTTTAGAAAATGTGTTTTGTTTCATAAATGGAATCTACAAAGTATGCACATTCTACATCATAACGACTTTCTATAGTTTGCGCATGCGTCTGGAAATAAGAAAAGCTTACTTCCACCGTTTTTTAAAATCACAGCTTCTAGAAGTTTTACATGATTTCTTAAAAAACACGAGTTTTTAGAAAATGTGTTTTATCTCATAAACGGAATCAACAAAGTATCCAAATTCTACGTCATAACGACATTCTATAGTTTGCGCACGAGTTTGGAAAAAAGAAAAAAGCTTACTTCCCACGTTTTTTAAAATCACAGCTTCTAGAAGGTTTACATGATTTCTTAAAAAACACGAGTTTTTAGAAAATGTGTTTTATCTCATAAACGGAATCAACAAAGTATCCACATTCTACGTCATAACGACTTTCTATAGTTTGCGCACGCATTTGAAAAAAAGAAAAGCTTACTTCCCACGTTTTTTAAAATCACAGCTTCTAGAAGGTTTACATGATTTCGTAAAAAACACGAGTTTTTAGAAAATGTGTTTTATTTCATAAATGGAATCTACAAAGTATGCACATTCTACGTCATAAAGACTTTCTATAATTTGCGCATGCGTCCGAAAATAAGAAAAGCTTACTTGCCCCGTTTTATAAAATCACAGCTTCTAGAAGGTTTACATGATTTCTTAAAAAACACGAGTTTTTAGAAAATGTGTTTTATTTCATAAATGGAATCAACAAAGTATGCACATTCTACGTCATAATGACTTTCTATAGTTTGCGCATGCGTCCGGAAATAAGAAAAGATTACTTCCACTGTTTTTTAAAATCACACCTTCTAGAAGGTTTACATGATTTCTTAAAAAACATGAGTTTTTAGAAAATGTGTTTTATTTCATAAATCTAATCTACAAAGTATGCACCTTCTACGTTATAACGAATTTCTATAGTTTGCGCATGCATCCGGAAATAAGAAAAGCTTACTTCCACCATTTTTTAAAATCACAGCTTCTAGAAGGTTTACATGATTTCTGAAAAAACACGAGTTTTTAGAAAATGTGATTTATTTCATAAATGGAATCAACAAAGTATGCACATTCTACGTCATAACGACTTTTTATAGTTTGCGCATTCGTCCGGAAATATGAAAAGCTTACTTCCACCATTTTTTAAAATCACAGCTTCTAGAAGGTTTACATGATTTCGTAAAAAACACGAGTTTTTAGAAAATGTGTTTTATTTCATAAATGAAATCTACAAAGTATGCACATTCTACATCATAACGACTTTCTATAGTTTGCGCATGCGTCCGGAAATAAGAAAAGCTTGCTTCCCCCGTTTTTTAAAATCACGTCTTCTAGAAGGTTTACATGATTTCTTAAAAAACACGAGTTTTTAGAAAATGTGTTTTATTTCATAAACGGAATCAACAAAGTATGCACATTCTACGTCATAACGACTTTCTATAGTTTGCGCATGCGTCCGGAAATAAGAAAAGCTTACTTCCACCGGTTTTTAAAATCACAGCTTCTAGAAGGTTTACATGATTTCTTAAAAAACACGAATTTTTAGAAAATTTGTTTTATTACATAAATGGAATCAACCGTGTATGCACATTCTACGTCATAACGACTTTCTATAGTTTGCGCATGCGTCAGGAAATAACAAAAGCTTAGTTCCACCGTTTTTTAAAATCACAGCTTCTAGAAGGTTTACCTGATTTCTTAAAAAACACGAGTTTTTAGAAAATGTGTTTTATTTCATAAATGGAATCTACAAAGTATGCACATTCTACATCATATAGACTTTCTATAGTTTCTGCATGCGTCCGGAAATAAGAAAAGCTTACTTGCCCCGTTTTTTAAAATCACAGCTTCTAAAAGGTTTACATGTTTTCTTAAAAAACACTAGTTTTTAGAAAATGTGTTTTATTTCATAAATCGAATCAACAAAGTACGTTCTACGTCATAAAGACTTTCTATACCTTGTGCATGCGTCCGGAAATAAGAAAAGCTTACTTGCCCCATTTTTTAAAATCACAGCTTCTAGAAGGTTTACATGATTTCATAAAAAACACTAGTTTTTAGAAAATGTGTTTTATTTCATAAATCGAATCAACAAAGTATGCACATTCTACGTCATAACGACTTTCTATAGTTTGCGCATTCGTCAGGAAATAAGAAAAGCTTACTTCCACCGTTTAGTAAAATCACAGCTTCTAGAAGGTTTCCATGATTTCGTAAAAAACACGAGTTTTTAGAAAATATGTTTTATTTCATAAATGGAATCTAGAAAGTATGCACATTCTACGTCATAACGACTTTCTATAGTTTGCGCATGCGTCTGGAAATAAGAAAAGCTTACTTCCACCGTTTTTTAAAATCACGGGTTCTAGAAGGTTTACATGATTTCTTAAAAAACATGAGTTTTTAGAAAATGTGTTTAATCTCATAAACGGAATCAACAAAGTATCCACATTCTACGTCATAACGACTTTCTATAGTTTGCGCACGCCTTTGGAAAAAAGAAAAGCTTACTTCCCACGTTTTTTAAAATCACAGCTTCTAGAAGGTTTACATGATTTCTTAAAAAACACGAGTTTTTAGAAAATGTGTTTTATTTCATAAATAGAATCAACAAAATATGCTCATTCTACGTCATAATAACTTTGTATAGTTTGCGGATGCGTCCGGAAATAAGAAAAGCTTACTTCCCCTGTTTTTTAAAATCACAGCTTCTAGAAGGTTTACATGATTTCGTAAAAAACACGAGTTTTTAGAAAATGTGTTTTATTTCATAAATGGAATCTACAAAGTATGCACATTCTACGTCATAACGACTTTCTATAGTTTGCGCGTGCGTCCGGAAATAAGAAAAGCTTACTTCCCACGTTTTTTAAAATCACAGCTTCTAGAAGGTTTAAATGATTTCTTAAAAAACAAGAGTTTTTAGAAAATGTGTTTTATTTCATAAATGGAATCAACAAAGTATGCACATTCTACATCATAACGACTTTCTATACTTTGCGCATGCGTTTGGAAATAAGAAAAGCTTACTTCCCCCGTTTTTTAAAATCACAGCTTTTAGAAGGTTTACATGATTTCTTAAAAAACTCTAGTTTTTAGAAAATGTGTTTTATTTCATAAATGGAAGCTACAAAGTATGCACATTCTACGTCATAACGACTTTTTATAGTTTGCGCATGCTTTTGGAAATAAGAAAAGCTTACTTCCCACGTTTTTTAAAACCACAGCTTCTAGAAGGTTTACATGATTTCTTAAAAAACACGAGTTTTTAGAAAATGTGTTTTATTTCATAAATAGAATCTACAAAGTATGCACATTCTATGTCATAACGACTTTCTATAGTTTGCGCATTCATCCGGAAATATGAAAATCTTACTTCCACCGTTTTTTAAAATCACAGCTTCTAGAAGGTTTACATCATTTCTTAAAAAACACGAGTTTTTAGAAAATGTGATTTATTTCAAGAATGGAATCTACAAAGCATGCACATTCTACGTCATAACGACTTTCTATAGTTTGCACATGCGTCTGGAAATAAGAAAAGCTTACTTCCCCTGTTTCTTAAAATCACAGCTTCTAGAAGGTTTACATGATTTCTTAAAAAACACGAGTTTTTAGAAAATGTGTTTTATTTCGTAAATGGAATCTATAAAGTATGCACATTCTACGTCATAACGACTTTCTATAGTTTGCGCATGCGTTTGGAAATATGAAAAGCTTACTTCCCCCGTTTTTTAAAATCACAGCTTCTAGAAGGTTTACATGATTTCTTAAAAAACACGAGTTTTTAGAAAATGTGTTTTATTTCGTAAATGGAATCAACAAAGTATGCACATTCTACGTCATAATGACTTTCTATAGTTTGCGCATGCGTCTGGAAATAAGAAAAGCTTATTTCCACCGTTTTTTAAAATCACAGCTTCTAGAAGGTTTACATGATTTCGAAAAAACACGAGTTTTTAGAAAATGTGTTTTATTTCATAAATGGAATCTACAAAGTATGCACATTCTACGTCATAACGACTTTCTATAGTTTGCGCATTCGTCCGGAAATATGAAAAGCTTACTTCCCCCGTTTTTTAAAATCACAGCTTCTAGAAGGTTTACATGATTTCTTAAAAAACACGAGTTTTTAGAAAACGTGTTTTATTTCATAAATCGAATCAACAAAGTATGCACATTCTACGTCATAAAGACTTTCTATAATTTGCGCATGCGTCCGGAAAGAAGAAAAGCTTACTTGCCCCGTTTTTTAAAATCACAGCTTGTAGAAGGTTTACATGATTTCTTAAAAAACATTAGTTTTTAGAAAATGTGTTTTATTTCATAAATGGAATCAACAAAGTATTCACATTCTACGTCATAACGAATTTCTATAGTTTGCGCATTCGTCCGGAAATAAGAAAAGCTTACTTCCACCATTTATTAAAATCACAGATTCTAGAAGGTTTACATGATTTCATAAAAAACACGAGTTTTTAGAAAATGTGTTTTATTTCATAAATGGAATCTACAAACTATGCACATTCTACGTCATAACGACTTTCTATACTTTGCGCATGCGTTTGGAAATAAGAAAAGCTTACTTCCCCCATTTTTTAAAATCATAGCTTCTAGAAGGTTTACATGATTTCTTAAAAAACACGAGTTTTTAAAAAATGTGTTTTATTTCTTAAATGGAATCAACAGAGTATGCACATTCTACGTGATAATGACTTTCTATAGTTTGCACATGCGTCCTGAAATAAGAAAAGCTTACTTCCACCGTTTTTTAAAATCACAGCTTCTAGAAGGTTTACATGATTTCTTAAAAAACACGAGTTTTTAGAAAATGTGTTTGATTTCATAAATGGAATCAACAAAGTATGCACATTCTACGTCATAATGACTTTCTATAGTTTGCGCATGCGTCCGGAAATAAGAAAAGCTTACTTCCACCGTTTTTTAAAATCACAGCTTCTAGTAGGTTTACATGATTTCTGAAAAAACACGAGTTTTTAGAAAATGTGATTTATTTCATAAATGGAATCAACAAAGTATGCACATTCTACGTCATAACGACTTTCTATAGTTTGCGCATTCGTCCGGAAATATGAAAAGCTTACTTCCACCATTTTTTAAAATCACAGCTTCTAGAAGGTTTACATGATTTCGTAAAAAACACAAGTTTTTAGAAAATGTGTTTTATTTCATAAATGGAATCTACAAAGTATGCACATTCTACGTCATAACGACTTTCTATAGTTTGCGCATTCGTCCGGAAATATGAAAAGCTTACTTCCACCATTTTTTAAAATCACGTCTTCTAGAAGGTTTACATGACTTCTTAAAAAACACGAGTTTTTAGAAAATGTGTTTTATTTCATAAACGGAATCAACAAAGTATGCAGATTCTACGTCATAACGACTTTCTATAGTTTGCGCATGCGTCCGGAAATAAGAAAAGCTTGCTTCCCCCGTTTTTTAAAATCACGTCTTCTAGAAGGTTTACATGACTTCTTAAAAAACACGAGTTTTTAGAAAATGTGTTTTATTTCATAAACGGAATCAACAAAGTATGCACATTCTACGTCATAACGACTTTCTATAGTTTTCCCATGCGTCCGGAAATATAAGAAGCTTACTTCCACCGGTTTTTAAAATCACAGCTTCTAGAAGGTTTACATGATTTCTTAAAAAACACGAATTTTTAGAAAAAAAAAATTATTTCATAAATGGAATCAACCGTGTATGCACATTCTAAGTCATAACGACTTTCTATAGTTTGCGCATGCGTCAGGAAATAAGAAAAGCTTACTTCCACCGTTTTTTAAAATCACAGCTTCTAGAAGGTTTACCTGATATCTTAAAAAACACGAGTTTTTAGAAAATGTGTTTTATTTCATAAATGGAATCTACCAAGTATGCACATTCTACGTCATAACGACTTGCTATAGTTTGCGCCTGCGTCCGGAAATAAGAAAAGGTTACTTCCTCCATTTTTTAAAATCACAGCTTCTAGAAGGTTTACATGATTTCTTAAAAAACACGCGTTTTTAGAAAATGTGTTTTATTTCATAAACGGAATCAACAAAGTATACACATTCTACGTCATAACGACTTTCTATAGTTTGCGCATTCGTCCGGAAATATGAAAATCTTACTTCCACCGTTTTTTAAAATCACAGCTTCTAGAAGGTTTACATCATTTCTTAAAAAACACGAGTTTTTAGAAAATGTGTTTTATTTCAAGAATGTAATCTACAAAGTATGCACATTCTATGTCATAACGACTTTCTATAGTTTGCGCATGCGTCCGGAAATAAGAAAAGCTTACTTCCCCTGTTTTTTAAAATCACAGCTTCTAGAAGGTTTACATGATTTCTTAAAAAACACGAGTTTTTAGAAAATGTGTTTTGTTTCATAAATGGAATCTACAAAGTATGCACATTCTACATCATAACGACTTTCTATAGTTTGCGCATGCGTCTGGAAATAAGAAAAGCTTACTTCCACCGTTTTTTAAAATCACAGCTTCTAGAAGTTTTACATGATTTCTTAAAAAACACGAGTTTTTAGAAAATGTGTTTTATCTCATAAACGGAATCAACAAAGTATCCAAATTCTACGTCATAACGACATTCTATAGTTTGCGCACGAGTTTGGAAAAAAGAAAAAAGCTTACTTCCCACGTTTTTTAAAATCACAGCTTCTAGAAGGTTTACATGATTTCTTAAAAAACACGAGTTTTTAGAAAATGTGTTTTATCTCATAAACGGAATCAACAAAGTATCCACATTCTACGTCATAACGACTTTCTATAGTTTGCGCACGCATTTGAAAAAAAGAAAAGCTTACTTCCCACGTTTTTTAAAATCACAGCTTCTAGAAGGTTTACATGATTTCGTAAAAAACACGAGTTTTTAGAAAATGTGTTTTATTTCATAAATGGAATCTACAAAGTATGCACATTCTACGTCATAAAGACTTTCTATAATTTGCGCATGCGTCCGAAAATAAGAAAAGCTTACTTGCCCCGTTTTATAAAATCACAGCTTCTAGAAGGTTTACATGATTTCTTAAAAAACACTAGTTTTTAGAAAATGTGTTTTATTTCATAAATCAAATCAACAAGGTATGCACATTCTACGTCATAAAGACTTTCTATGATTTGCGCATGCGTCCGGAAATAAGAAAAGCTTACTTGCCCCGTTTTTTAAAATCACAGCTTGTAGAAGGTTTACATGATTTCTTAAAAAACACGAGTTTTTAGAAAATGTGTTTTATTTCATAAATGGAATCAACAAAGTATGCACATTCTACGTCATAATGACTTTCTATAGTTTGCGCATGCGTCCGGAAATAAGAAAAGATTACTTCCACTGTTTTTTAAAATCACACCTTCTAGAAGGTTTACATGATTTCTTAAAAAACATGAGTTTTTAGAAAATGTGTTTTATTTCATAAATCTAATCTACAAAGTATGCACCTTCTACGTTATAACGAATTTCTATAGTTTGCGCATGCATCCGGAAATAAGAAAAGCTTACTTCCACCATTTTTTAAAATCACAGCTTCTAGAAGGTTTACATGATTTCTGAAAAAACACGAGTTTTTAGAAAATGTGATTTATTTCATAAATGGAATCAACAAAGTATGCACATTCTACGTCATAACGACTTTTTATAGTTTGCGCATTCGTCCGGAAATATGAAAAGCTTACTTCCACCATTTTTTAAAATCACAGCTTCTAGAAGGTTTACATGATTTCGTAAAAAACACGAGTTTTTAGAAAATGTGTTTTATTTCATAAATGAAATCTACAAAGTATGCACATTCTACATCATAACGACTTTCTATAGTTTGCGCATGCGTCCGGAAATAAGAAAAGCTTGCTTCCCCCGTTTTTTAAAATCACGTCTTCTAGAAGGTTTACATGATTTCTTAAAAAACACGAGTTTTTAGAAAATGTGTTTTATTTCATAAACGGAATCAACAAAGTATGCACATTCTACGTCATAACGACTTTCTATAGTTTGCGCATGCGTCCGGAAATAAGAAAAGCTTACTTCCACCGGTTTTTAAAATCACAGCTTCTAGAAGGTTTACATGATTTCTTAAAAAACACGAATTTTTAGAAAATTTGTTTTATTACATAAATGGAATCAACCGTGTATGCACATTCTACGTCATAACGACTTTCTATAGTTTGCGCATGCGTCAGGAAATAACAAAAGCTTAGTTCCACCGTTTTTTAAAATCACAGCTTCTAGAAGGTTTACCTGATTTCTTAAAAAACACGAGTTTTTAGAAAATGTGTTTTATTTCATAAATGGAATCTACAAAGTATGCACATTCTACATCATATAGACTTTCTATAGTTTCTGCATGCGTCCGGAAATAAGAAAAGCTTACTTGCCCCGTTTTTTAAAATCACAGCTTCTAAAAGGTTTACATGTTTTCTTAAAAAACACTAGTTTTTAGAAAATGTGTTTTATTTCATAAATCGAATCAACAAAGTACGTTCTACGTCATAAAGACTTTCTATACCTTGTGCATGCGTCCGGAAATAAGAAAAGCTTACTTGCCCCATTTTTTAAAATCACAGCTTCTAGAAGGTTTACATGATTTCATAAAAAACACTAGTTTTTAGAAAATGTGTTTTATTTCATAAATCGAATCAACAAAGTATGCACATTCTACGTCATAACGACTTTCTATAGTTTGCGCATTCGTCAGGAAATAAGAAAAGCTTACTTCCACCGTTTAGTAAAATCACAGCTTCTAGAAGGTTTCCATGATTTCGTAAAAAACACGAGTTTTTAGAAAATATGTTTTATTTCATAAATGGAATCTAGAAAGTATGCACATTCTACGTCATAACGACTTTCTATAGTTTGCGCATGCGTCTGGAAATAAGAAAAGCTTACTTCCACCGTTTTTTTAAAATCACGGGTTCTAGAAGGTTTACATGATTTCTTAAAAAACATGAGTTTTTAGAAAATGTGTTTAATCTCATAAACGGAATCAACAAAGTATCCACATTCTACGTCATAACGACTTTCTATAGTTTGCGCACGCCTTTGGAAAAAAGAAAAGCTTACTTCCCACGTTTTTTAAAATCACAGCTTCTAGAAGGTTTACATGATTTCTTAAAAAACACGAGTTTTTAGAAAATGTGTTTTATTTCATAAATAGAATCAACAAAATATGCTCATTCTACGTCATAATAACTTTGTATAGTTTGCGGATGCGTCCGGAAATAAGAAAAGCTTACTTCCCCTGTTTTTTAAAATCACAGCTTCTAGAAGGTTTACATGATTTCGTAAAAAACACGAGTTTTTAGAAAATGTGTTTTATTTCATAAATGGAATCTACAAAGTATGCACATTCTACGTCATAACGACTTTCTATAGTTTGCGCGTGCGTCCGGAAATAAGAAAAGCTTACTTCCCACGTTTTTTAAAATCACAGCTTCTAGAAGGTTTAAATGATTTCTTAAAAAACAAGAGTTTTTAGAAAATGTGTTTTTATTTCATAAATGGAATCAACAAAGTATGCACATTCTACATCATAACGACTTTCTATACTTTGCGCATGCGTTTGGAAATAAGAAAAGCTTACTTCCCCCGTTTTTTAAAATCACAGCTTTTAGAAGGTTTACATGATTTCTTAAAAAACTCTAGTTTTTAGAAAATGTGTTTTATTTCATAAATGGAAGCTACAAAGTATGCACATTCTACGTCATAACGACTTTTTATAGTTTGCGCATGCTTTTGGAAATAAGAAAAGCTTACTTCCCACGTTTTTTAAAACCACAGCTTCTAGAAGGTTTACATGATTTCTTAAAAAACACGAGTTTTTAGAAAATGTGTTTTATTTCATAAATAGAATCT
The DNA here is from genome assembly GCA_027924585.1 of Larix kaempferi. Lineage (NCBI taxonomy): Eukaryota > Viridiplantae > Streptophyta > Pinopsida > Pinales > Pinaceae > Larix > Larix kaempferi. The sequence continues at coordinate 42,715,766 of BSBM01000217.1, forward strand.
ACAAAGTATGCACATTCTATGTCATAACGACTTTCTATAGTTTGCGCATTCATCCGGAAATATGAAAATCTTACTTCCACCGTTTTTTAAAATCACAGCTTCTAGAAGGTTTACATCATTTCTTAAAAAACACGAGTTTTTAGAAAATGTGATTTATTTCAAGAATGGAATCTACAAAGCATGCACATTCTACGTCATAACGACTTTCTATAGTTTGCACATGCGTCTGGAAATAAGAAAAGCTTACTTCCCCTGTTTCTTAAAATCACAGCTTCTAGAAGGTTTACATGATTTCTTAAAAAACACGAGTTTTTAGAAAATGTGTTTTATTTCGTAAATGGAATCTATAAAGTATGCACATTCTACGTCATAACGACTTTCTATAGTTTGCGCATGCGTTTGGAAATATGAAAAGCTTACTTCCCCCGTTTTTTAAAATCACAGCTTCTAGAAGGTTTACATGATTTCTTAAAAAACACGAGTTTTTAGAAAATGTGTTTTATTTCGTAAATGGAATCAACAAAGTATGCACATTCTACGTCATAATGACTTTCTATAGTTTGCGCATGCGTCTGGAAATAAGAAAAGCTTATTTCCACCGTTTTTTAAAATCACAGCTTCTAGAAGGTTTACATGATTTCGAAAAAACACGAGTTTTTAGAAAATGTGTTTTATTTCATAAATGGAATCTACAAAGTATGCACATTCTACGTCATAACGACTTTCTATAGTTTGCGCATTCGTCCGGAAATATGAAAAGCTTACTTCCCCCGTTTTTTAAAATCACAGCTTCTAGAAGGTTTACATGATTTCTTAAAAAACACGAGTTTTTAGAAAACGTGTTTTATTTCATAAATCGAATCAACAAAGTATGCACATTCTACGTCATAAAGACTTTCTATAATTTGCGCATGCGTCCGGAAAGAAGAAAAGCTTACTTGCCCCGTTTTTTAAAATCACAGCTTGTAGAAGGTTTACATGATTTCTTAAAAAACATTAGTTTTTAGAAAATGTGTTTTATTTCATAAATGGAATCAACAAAGTATTCACATTCTACGTCATAACGAATTTCTATAGTTTGCGCATTCGTCCGGAAATAAGAAAAGCTTACTTCCACCATTTATTAAAATCACAGATTCTAGAAGGTTTACATGATTTCGTAAAAAACACGAGTTTTTAGAAAATGTGTTTTATTTCATAAATGGAATCTACAAACTATGCACATTCTACGTCATAACGACTTTCTATACTTTGCGCATGCGTTTGGAAATAAGAAAAGCTTACTTCCCCCATTTTTTAAAATCATAGCTTCTAGAAGGTTTACATGATTTCTTAAAAAACACGAGTTTTTAAAAAATGTGTTTTATTTCTTAAATGGAATCAACAGAGTATGCACATTCTACGTGATAATGACTTTCTATAGTTTGCACATGCGTCCTGAAATAAGAAAAGCTTACTTCCACCGTTTTTTAAAATCACAGCTTCTAGAAGGTTTACATGATTTCTTAAAAAACACGAGTTTTTAGAAAATGTGTTTGATTTCATAAATGGAATCAACAAAGTATGCACATTCTACGTCATAATGACTTTCTATAGTTTGCGCATGCGTCCGGAAATAAGAAAAGCTTACTTCCACCGTTTTTTAAAATCACAGCTTCTAGTAGGTTTACATGATTTCTGAAAAAACACGAGTTTTTAGAAAATGTGATTTATTTCATAAATGGAATCAACAAAGTATGCACATTCTACGTCATAACGACTTTCTATAGTTTGCGCATTCGTCCGGAAATATGAAAAGCTTACTTCCACCATTTTTTAAAATCACAGCTTCTAGAAGGTTTACATGATTTCGTAAAAAACACAAGTTTTTAGAAAATGTGTTTTATTTCATAAATGGAATCTACAAAGTATGCACATTCTACGTCATAACGACTTTCTATAGTTTGCGCATTCGTCCGGAAATATGAAAAGCTTACTTCCACCATTTTTTAAAATCACGTCTTCTAGAAGGTTTACATGACTTCTTAAAAAACACGAGTTTTTAGAAAATGTGTTTTATTTCATAAACGGAATCAACAAAGTATGCACATTCTACGTCATAACGACTTTCTATAGTTTGCGCATGCGTCCGGAAATAAGAAAAGCTTGCTTCCCCCGTTTTTTTAAAATCACGTCTTCTAGAAGGTTTACATGACTTCTTAAAAAACACGAGTTTTTAGAAAATGTGTTTTATTTCATAAACGGAATCAACAAAGTATGCACATTCTACGTCATAACGACTTTCTATAGTTTTCCCATGCGTCCGGAAATATAAGAAGCTTACTTCCACCGGTTTTTAAAATCACAGCTTCTAGAAGGTTTACATGATTTCTTAAAAAACACGAATTTTTAGAAAAAAAAAATTATTTCATAAATGGAATCAACCGTGTATGCACATTCTAAGTCATAACGACTTTCTATAGTTTGCGCATGCGTCAGGAAATAAGAAAAGCTTACTTCCACCGTTTTTTAAAATCACAGCTTCTAGAAGGTTTACCTGATATCTTAAAAAACATGAGTTTTTAGAAAATGTGTTTTATTTCATAAATGGAATCTACAAAGTATGCACATTCTACGTCATAAAGACTTTCTATAGTTTCTGCGTGCGTCCGGAAATAAGAAAAGCTTACTTGCCCCGTTTTTTAAAATCACAGCTTCTAGAAGGTTTACATGATTTCTTAAAAAACACTAGTTTTTAGAAAATGTGTTTTATTTCATAAATCGAATCAACAAAGTACATTCTACGTCATAAAGACTTTCTATACCTTGCGCATGCGTCCGGAAATAAGAAAAGCTTACTTGCCCCATTTTTTAAAATCACAGCTTCTAGAAGGTTTACATGATTTCATAAAAAACACTAGTTTTTAGAAAATGTGTTTTATTTCATAAATCAAATCAACAAAGTATGCACATTCTACGTCATAACGACTTTGTATAGTTTGCGCATTCCTCAGGAAATAAGAAAAGCTTACTTCCACCGTTTAGTAAAATCACAGCTTCTAGAAGGTTTACATGATTTCGTAAAAAACACGAGTTTTTAGAAAATATGTTTTATTTCATAAATGGAATCTAGAAAGTATGCACATTCTACGTCATAACGACTTTCTATAGTTTGCGCATGCATCTGGAAATAAGAAAAGCTTACTTCCACCGTTTTTTAAAATCACAGCTTCTAGAAGGTTTACATGATTTCTTAAAAAACACGAGTTTTTAGAAAATGTGTTTTATCTCATAAACGGAATCAACAAAGTATCCACATTCTATGTCATAACGACTTTCTATAGTTTGCGCACGCGTTTAGAAAAAAGAAAAGCTTACTTCCCACGTTTTTTAAAATCACAGCTTCTAGAAGGTTTACATGATTTCTTAAAAAACACGAGTTTTTAGAAAATGTGTTTTATTTCATAAATAGAATCAACAAAGTATGCACATTCTACGTCATAATAACTTTGTATAGTTTGCGGATGCGTCCGGAAATAAGAAAAGCTTACTTCCCACGTTTTTTAAAATCACAGCTTCTAGAAGGTTTAAATGATTTCTTAAAAAACACGAGTTTTTAGAAAATCTGTTTTATTTCATAAATGGAATCAACAAAGTATGCACATTCTACATCATAACGACTTTCTATACTTTGTGCATGCGTTTGGAAATAAGAAAAGCTTACTTCCCCAATTTTTTAAAATCACAGCTTTTAGAAGGTTTACATGATTTCTTAAAAAACACTAGTTTTTAGAAAATGTGTTTTATTTCATAAATGGAAGCTACAAAGTATGCACATTCTACGTCATAACGACTTTTTATAGTTTGCGCATGCTTTTGGAAATAAGAAAAGCTTACTTCCCATGTTTTTTAAAACCACAGCTTCTAGAAGGTTTACATGATTTGGTAAAAAACACGAGTTTTTAGAAAATGTGTTTTATTTCATAAATAGAATCTACAAAGTATGCACATTCTACGTCATAACGACTTTCCATAGTATTGCGCATGCGTCCGGAAATAAGAAAAGCTTATTTCCACCGTTTTTTAAAATCACAGCTTCTAGAAGGTTTACATGATTTCGAAAAAACACGAGTTTTTAGAAAATGTGTTTTATTTCATAAATGGAATCTACAAAGTATGCACATTCTACGTCATAACGACTTTCTATAGTTTGCGCATTCGTCCGGAAATAAGAAAAGCTTACTTCCCCCGTTTTTTAAAATCACAGCTTCTAGAAGGTTTACATGATTTCTTAAAAAACACGAGTTTTTAGAAAACGTGTTTTATTTCATAAATCGAATCAACAAAGTATGCACATTCTACGTCATAAAGACTTTCTATAATTTGCGCATGCGTCCGGAAAGAAGAAAAGCTTACTTGCCCCGTTTTTTAAAATCACAGCTTGTAGAAGGTTTACATGATTTCTTAAAAAACACTAGTTTTTAGAAAATGTGTTTTATTTCATAAATGGAATCAACAAAGTATTCACATTCTACGTCATAACGAATTTCTATAGTTTGCGCATTCGTCCGGAAATAAGAAAAGCTTACTTCCACCATTTATTAAAATCACAGCTTCTAGAAGGTTTACATGATTTCGTAAAAAACACGAGTTTTTAGAAAATGTGTTTTATTTCATAAATGGAATCTACAAACTATGCACATTCTACGTCATAACGACTTTCTATACTTTGCGCATGCGTTTGGAAATAAGAAAAGCTTACTTCCCCCAGTTTTTAAAATCATAACTTCTAGAAGGTTTACATGATTTCTTAAAAAACACGAGTTTTTAAAAAATGTGTTTTATTTCCTAAATGGAATCAACAGAGTATGCACATTCTACGTCATAATGACTTTCTATAGTTTGCGCATGCGTCCGGAAATAAGAAAAGCTTACTTCCACCGTTTTTTAAAATCACAGCTTCTAGAAGGTTTACATGATTTCTTAAAAAACACGAGTTTTTAGAAAATGTGTTTTATTTCATAAATGGAATCAACAAAGTATGCACATTCTACGTCATAATGACTTTCTATAGTTTGCGCATGCGTCCGGAAATAAGAAAAGCTTACTTGCACTGTTTTTTAAAATCACACCTTCTAGAAGGTTTACATGATTTCTTAAAAAACACGAGTTTTTAGAAAATGTGTTTTATTTCATAAATCTAATCTACAAAGTATGCACCTTCTACGTCATAACGAATTTCTATAGTTTGCGCATGCGTCCGGAAATAAGAAAAGCTTGCTTCCCCCGTTTTTTAAAATCACGTCTTCTAGAAGGTTTACATGATTTCTTAAAAAACACGAGTTTTTAGAAAATGTGTTTTATTTCATAAACGGAATCAACAAAGTATGCACATTCTACGTCATAACGACTTTCTATAGTTTGCGCATGCGTCCGGAAATAAGAAAAGCTTACTTCCACCGGTTTTTAAAATCACAGCTTCTTGAAGGTTTACATGATTTCTTAAAAAACAAGAATTTTTAGAAAATTTGTTTTATTTCATAAATGGAATCAACTGTGTATGCACATTATACGTCATAACGACTTTCTACAGTTTGCGCATGCGTCAGGAAATAAGAAAAGCTTACTTCCACTGATTTTTAAAGTCACAGCTTCCAGAAGGTTTACCTGATTTCTTAAAAAACACGAGTTTTTAGAAAATGTGTTTTATTTCATACATGGAATCTACAAAGTATGCACATTCTACGTCATAAAGACTTTCTATAGTTTCTGCGTGCGTCCGGAAATAAGAAAAGCTTACTTGCCCCGTTTTTTAAAATCACAGCTTCTAGAAGGTTTACATGATTTCTTAAAAAACACTAGTTTTTAGAAAATGTGTTTTATTTCATAAATCGAATCAACAAAGTACATTCTACGTCATAAAGACTTTCTATACCTTGCGCATGCGTCCGGAAATAAGAAAAGCTTACTTGCCCCATTTTTTAAAATCACAGCTTCTAGAAGGTTTACATGATTTCATAAAAAACACTAGTTTTTAGAAAATGTGTTTTATTTCATAAATCGAATCAACAAAGTATGCACATTCTACGTCATAACGACTTTCTATAGTTTGCGCATTCGTCAGGAAATAAGAAAAGCTTACTTCCACTGTTTAGTAAAATCACAGCTTCTAGAAGGTTTACATGATTTCGTAAAAAACACGAGTTTTTAGAAAATATGTTTTATTTCATAATGTTAGGATATTTAGACACTTAGGAGTTAGTTAAGATCAACTTGTGTAATATATCCGTTAGGGATAGTGTGTTTCTTTAGTATGCATTAGTATGCATTTGTAAATACTTAATCCGACGGTCACGATATGTTTCCGACATAGAGTGATCCGACGGCTTAACTTCTCTTAGATCAAACCTAACCTTGATCCGTGGCTTAACACCCGATTGGTCCATGATCTCTATTTAAAGAGCATGGAGGGTCATTGTTTAGTTGATCGATTATGAGAAGCTCATTTGTAACTTTCTTTCTTTGCATAATAAATTGTCCCGTAGAAGCTATTTGGCCAGGGCCGTGGAGTGTTTCCCTCAAGAGGGTTTAAACCACGTCAAAACATCGGTGTGTTGATCTGTGATCTGTTTGTGTGAAGTGGTTGCTCTTGGTGTTCGGTCCTTTGGTAGTACCCTGTGTACCCGAACACATAAATGGAATCTAGAAAGTATGCACATTCTACGTCATAACGACTTTCTATAGTTTGCGCATGCGTCTGGAAATAAGAAAAGCTTACTTCCACCGTTTTTTAAAATCACAGCTTCTAGAAGGTTTACATGATTTCTTAAAAAACACGAGTTTTTAGAAAATGTGTTTTATCTCATAAACGGAATCAACAAAGTATCCACATTATACATCATAACGACTTTCTATAGTTTGTGCACGCATTTGGAAAAAAGAAAAGCTTACTTCCCACGTTTTTTAAAATCACAGCTTCTAGAAGGTTTACATGATTTCTTAAAAAACACGAGTTTTTAGAAAATGTGTTTTATTTCATAAATAGAATCAACAAAGTATGCACATTCTACGTCATAATAACTTTGTATATTTTGCGGATGCGTCCGGAAAAAAGAAAAGCTTACTTCCCCCGTTTTTTCAAATCACAGCTTCTAGAAGGTTTACATGATTTCGTAAAAAACACGAGTTTTTAGAAAATGTGTTTTATTTCATAAATGGAATATACAAAGTATGAACATTCTACGTCATAACGACTTTCTATAGTTTGCGCATGCGTCCGGAAATAAGAAAAGCTTACTTCCCACGTTTTTTAAAATCACAGCTTCTAGAAGGTTTAAATGATTTCTTAAAAAACACGAGTTTTTAGAAAATGTGTTTTATTTCATAAATGGAATCAACAAAGTATGCACATTCTACATCATAACGACTTTCTATACTTTGCGCATGCGTTTGGAAATAAGAAAAGCTTACTTCCCCAGTTTTTTAAAATCACAGCTTTTAAAAGGTTTACATGATTTCTTAAAAAACACTAGTTTTTAGAAAATGTGTTTTATTTCATAAATGGAAGCTACAAAGTATGCACATTCTACGTCATAACGACTTTTTATAGTTTGCGCATGCTTTTGGAAATAAGAAAAGCATACTTCCCACGTTTTTTAAAACCACAGCTTCTAGAAAGTTTACATGATTTCTTAAAAAACACGAGTTTTTAGAAAATGTGTTTTATTTCATAAATAGAATCTACAAAGTATGCACATTCTACGTCATAACGACTTTCTATAGTTTGCGCATGCTTTTGGAAATAAGAAAAGCTTACTTCCCACGTTTTTTAAAACCACAGCTTCTAGAAGGTTTACATGATTTCGTAAAAAACACGAGTTTTTAGAAAATGTGTTTTATTTCATAAACGGAATCTACAAAGTATGCACATTCTACGTCATAACAACTTTCTATAGTTTGCGCATGAGTACGGAAATAAGAAAAGCTTACTTCCCCCGTTTTTTAAAATCACAGCTTCTAGAAGGTTTACATGATTTCTTAAAAAACACAAGTTTTTAGATAACGTGTTTTATTTCATAAATGGAATCAACAAAGTATGCGCATTCTACGTCATAACGACTTTCTATAGTTTGCGCATTCGTCCGGAAATATGAAAAGCTTACTTCCACCGTTTTTTAAAATCACAGCTTCTAGAAGGTTTACATGATTTCGTAAAAAAAATGAGTTTTTAGAAAATGTGTTTTATTTCATAAATGGAATCAACAAAGTATGCATATTCTACGTCATAACGACTTTCTATAGTTTGCGCATTCGTCCGGAAATATGAAAAGCTTACTTCCGCCATTTTTTAAAATCACAACTTCTAGAAGGTTTACATGATTTCATAAAAAACACGAGTTTTTAGAAAATGTGTTTTATTTCATAAATAGAATCTACAAAGTATGCACATTCTACGTCATAACGACTTTCTATAGTTTGCGCATTCGTCCGGAAATATGAAAATCTTACTTCCACCGTTTTTTAAAATCACAGCTTCTAGAAGGTTTACATCATTTCTTAAAAAACACGAGTTTTTAGAAAATGTGTTTTATTTCAAGAATGGAATCTACAAAGCATGCACATTCTACGTCATAACGACTTTCTATACTTTGCGCATGCGTCTGGAAATAAGAAAAGCTTACTTCCCCTGTTTCTTAAAATCACAGCATCTAGAAGGTTTACATGATTTCTTAAAAAACACGAGTTTTTAGAAAATGTGTTTTATTTCATAAATGGAATCTACAAAGTATGCACATTCTACGTCATAACGACTTTCTATAGTTTGCGCATGCGATTGGAAATATGAAAAGCTTACTTCCCCCGTTTTTTAAAATCACAGCTTCTAGAAGGTTTACATGATTTCTTAAAAAACACGAGTTTTTAGAAAATGTGTTTTATTTCATAAATGGAATCAACAAAGTATGCACATTCTACGTCATAATGACTTTCTATAGTTTGCGCATGCGTCCCGAAATAAGAAAAGCTTATTTCCACCGTTTTTTAAAATCACAGGTTCTAGAAGGTTTACATGATTTCGTAAAAAACACGAGTTTTTAGAAAATTTGTTTTATTTCATAAATGGAATCAACAAAGTATGCGCATTCTACATCATAACGACTTTCTATAGTTTGCGCATTCGTCCGGAAATATGAAAAGCTTACTTCCACCGTTTTTTAAAATCACAGCTTCTAGAAGGTTTACATGATTTCGTAAAAAAAACGAGGTTTTACAAAATGTGTTTTATTTCATAAATGGATTCAACAAAGTATGCATATTCTACGTCATAACGACTTTCTATAGTTTGCGCATTCGTCCGGAAATATGAAAAGCTTACTTCCACCGTTTTTTAAAATCACAGCTTCTAGAAGGTTTACATGATTTCATAAAAAACACGAGTTTTTAATAAATGTGTTTTATTTCATCAATGGAATCAACAAAGTATGCACCTTCTACGTCATAACGACTTTCTATTGTTTGCGCATGCATTTGGAAATATGAAAAGCTTACTTCCCCCGTTTTTTAAAATCACAGCTTCTAGAAGGTTTACATGATTTCTTAAAAAACACGAGTTTTTAGAAAATGTGTTTTATTTCATAAATGGAATCTACCAAGTATGCACATTCTACGTCATAACGACTTGCTATAGTTTGCGCCTGCGTCTGGAAATAAGAAAAGGTTACTTCCACCATTTTTTAAAATCACAGCTTCTAGAAGGTTTACATGATTTCTTAAAAAACACGAGTTTTTAGAAAATGTGTTTTATTTCATAAACGGAATGAACAAAGTATACACATTCTACGTCATAACGACTTTCTATAGTTTGCGCATTCGTCCGGAAATATGAAAATCTTACTTCCACCGTTTTTTAAAATCACAGCTTCTAGAAGGTTTACATGATTTCTTAAAAAATATGAGTTTTTAGAAAATGTGTTTTATTTCAAGAATGGAATCTACAAAGTATGCACATTCTACGTCATAACAACTTTCTATAGTTTGCGCATGCGTCCGGAAATAAGAAAAGCTTACTTCCCCTGTTTTTTAAAATCACAGCTTCTAGAAGGTTTACATGATTTCTTAAAAAACACGAGTTTTTAGAAAATGTGTTTTATTTCATAAATGGAATCTACAAAGTATGCACATTCTACGTCATAATGACTTTCTATAGTTTGCGCATGCGTTTGGAAATATGAAAAGCTTACTTCCCCCGTTTTTTAAAATCACAGCTTCTAGAAGGTTTACATGATTTCTTAAAAAACACGAGTTTTTAGAAAATGTGTTTTATTTCATAAATGGAATCAACAAAGTATGCACATTCTACGTCATAATGACTTTCTATAGTTTGCGCATGCGTCCGGAAATAAGAAAAGCTTATTTCCACCATTTTTTAAAATCACAGGTTCTAGAAGGTTTACATGATTTCGTAAAAAACATGAGTTTTTAGAAAATGTGTTTTATTTCATAAATGGAATCTACAAAGTATGCACATTCTACGTCATAACGACTTTCTATAGTTTGCGCATGAGTCCGGAAATAAGAAAAGCTTACTTCCCCCCGTTTTTTAAAATCACAGCTTCTAGAAGGTTTACATGATTTCTTAAAAAACACGAGTTTTTAGAAAATGTGTTTTATTTCATAAATGCAATCAACAAAGTATGTGCATTCTACGTCATAACGACTTTCTATAGTTTGCGCATTCGTCCGGAAATATGAAAAGCTTACTTCCACCGTTTTTTAAAATCACAAGTTCTAGAAGTTTTACATGATTTCCTAAAAAACACGAGTTTTTAGAAAATGTGTTTTATTTCATAAATGGAATTAACCATGTATGCACATTCTACGTCATAACGACTTTCTATAGTTTGCGCATGCGTCAGGAAATAAGAAAAGCTTACTTCCCCCGTTTTTTAAAATCACAGCTTCTAGAAGGTTTACATGATATCTTAAAAAACACGAGTTTTTAGAAAATGTGTTTTATTTCATAAATGGAATCTACAAACTATTCACATTCTACGTCATAACGACTTTCTATATTTTGCACATGCATCCGAAAATAAGAAAAGCTTACTTCCCACGTTTTTTAAAATCACAGCTTCTAGAAGGTTTAAATGATTTCTTAAAAAACACGAGTTTTTAGAAAATGTGTTTTATTTCATAAATGGAATCAACAAAGTATGCACATTCTACATCATAACGAATTTCTATACTTTGCGCATGCGTTTGGAAATAAGAAAAGCTTACTTCCCCAATTTTTTAAAATCACAGCTTTTAGAAGGTTTACATGATTTCTTAAAAAACACTAGGTTTTAGAAAATGTGTTTTATTTCATAAATGGAAGCTACAAAGTATGCACATTCTACGTCATAACGACTTTTTATAGTTTGCGCATGCTTTTGGAAATAAGAAAAGCTTACTTCCCACGTTTTTTAAAACCACAGCTTCTAGAAGGTTTACATGATTTCTTAAAAAACACGAGTTTTTAGAAAATGTGTTTTATTTCATAAATAGAATCTACAAAGTATGCACATTCTACGTCATAACGACTTTCTATAGTTTGCGCATTCGTCCGGAAATATGAAAATCTTACTTCCACCGTTTTTTAAAATCACAGCTTCTAGAAGGTTTACATCATTTCTTAAAAAACACGAGTTTTTAGAAAATGTGTTTTATTTCAAGAATGGAATCTACAAAGCATGCACATTCTACCTCATAACGACTTTCTATAGTTTGCGCATGCGTCCGGAAATAATAAAAGCTTACTTCCCCTGTTTCTTAAAATCACAGCTTCTAGAAGGTTTACATGATTTCTTAAAAAACACGAGTTTTTAGAAAATGTGTTTTATTTCATAAATGGAATCTACAAAGTATGCACATTCTACGTCATAACGACTTTCTATAGTTTGCGCATGCGTTTGGAAATATGAAAAGCTTACTTCCCCCGTTTTTTAAAATCACAGCTTCTAGAAGGTTTACATGATTTCTTAAAAAACACGACTTTTTAGAAAATGTGTTTTATTTCATAAATGGAATCAACAAAGTATGCACATTCTATGTCACAATGACTTTCTATAGTTTGCGCATGCGTCCGGAAATAAGAAAAGCTTATTTCCACCGTTTTTTAAAATCACAGGTTCTAGAAGGTTTACATGATTTCGTAAAAAACACGAGTTTTTAGAAAATGTGTTTTATTTCATAAATGGAATCTACAAAGTATGCACATTCTACGTCATAACGACTTTCTATAGTTTGCGCATGAGTCCGGAAATAAGAAAAGCTTACTTCCCCCGTTTTTTTAAATCACAGCTTCTAAAAGGTTTACATGATTTCTTAAAAAACACGAGTTTTTAGAAAACGTGTTTTATTTCATAAATGGAATCAACAAAGTATGCGCATTATACGTCATAACGACTTTCTATAGTTTGCGCATTCGTCCGGAAATATGAAAAGCTTACTTCCACCGTTTTTTAAAATCACAGCTTCTAGAAGGTTTACATGATTTCGTAAAAAAAATGAGTTTTTAGAAAATGTGTTTTATTTCATAAATGGAATCAACAAAGTATGCATATTCTACGTCATAACGACTTTCTATAGTTTGCGCATTCGTCCGGAAATATGAAAAGCTTACTTCCACCGTTTTTTTAAAATCACAGCTTCTAGAAGGTTTACATGATTTCATAAAAAACACTAGTTTTTAGAAAATGTGTTTTATTTCATAAATGGAATCAACAAAGTATGCACATTCTATGTCATAACGACTTTCTATTGTTTGCGCATGCATTCGGAAATATGAAAAGCTTACTTCCCCCGTTTTTTAAAATCACAGCTTCTAGAAGGTTTACATGATTTCTTAAAAAACACGAGTTTTTAGAAAATGTGTTTTATTTCATAAATGGAATCTACCAAGTATGCACATTCTACGTCATAAGGACTTGCTATAGTTTGCGCCTGCGTCCGGAAATAAGAAAAGGTTACTTCCACCGTTTTTTAAAATCACAGCTTCTAGAAGGTTTACATGATTTCTTAAAAAACACGAGTTTTTAGAAAATGTGTTTTCTTTCATAAAATGAATCAACAAAGTATACACATTCTACGTCATAACGACTTTCTATAGTTTGCACATTCGTCCGGAAATATGAAAATCTTACTTCCACCGTTTTTTAAAATCACAGCTTCTAGAAGGTTTACATCATTTCTTAAAAAACACGAGTTTTTAGAAAATGTGTTTTATTTCAAGAATGTAATCTACAAAGTATGCACATTCTATGTCATAACGACTTTCTATAGTTTGCGCATGCGTCTGGAAATAAGAAAAGCTTACTTCCCCTGTTTTTTAAAATCACAGCTTCTAGAAGGTTTACATGATTTCTTAAAAAACACGAGTTTTTAGAAAATGTGTTTTATTTCATAAATGGAATCTACAAAGTATGCACATTCTACATCATAACGACTTTCTATAGTTTGCGCATGCGTCTGGAAATAAGAAAAGCTTACTTCCACCGTTTTTTAAAATCACAGCTTCTAGAAGGTTTACATGATTTCTTAAAAAACACGAGTTTTTAGAAAATGTGTTTTATCTCATAAACGGAATCAACAAAGTATCCACATTCTATGTCATAACGACTTTCTATAGTTTGCGCACAGCGTTTGGAAAAAAGAAAAGCTTACTTCCCACGTTTTTTAAAATCACAGCTTCTAGAAGGTTTACATGATTTCTTAAAAAAAACGAGTTTTTAGAAAATGTGTTTTATCTCATAAACGGAATCAACAAAGTATCCACATTCTACGTCATAACGACTTTCTATAGTTTGCGCACGCGTTTGGAAAAAAGAAAAGCTTACTTCCCACGTTTTTTAAAATCACAGCTTCTAGAAGGTTTACATGATTTCGTAAAAAACACGAGTTTTTAGAAAATGTGTTTTATTTCATCAATGGAATCTACAAAGTATGCACATTCTACGTCATAACGACTTTCTATAGTTTGCGCATGCATCCGGAAATAAGAAAAGCTTACTTCCCACGTTTTTTAAAATCACAGCTTCTAGAAGGTTTAAATGATTTCTTAAAAAACACGAGTTTTTAGAAAATGTGTTTTATTTCATAAATGGAATCAACAAAGTATGCACATTCTACATCATAACGACTTTCTATACTTTGCGCATGCGTTTGGAAATAAGAAAAGCTTACTTCCCCCGTTTTTTAAAATCACAGCTTTTAGAAGGTTTACATGATTTCTTAAAAAACACTAGTTTTTAGAAAATGTGTTTTATTTCATAAATGGAATCTACAAAGTATGCACATTCTACGTCATAACGACTTGCTATAGTTTGCGCATGCGTCCGGAAATAAGAAAAGGTTACTTCCACCGTTTTTTAAAATCACAGCTTCTAGAAGGTTTACATGATTTCTTAAAAAACACGAGTTTTAAGAAAATGTGTTTTATTTCATAAACGGAATAAAAAAAGTATGCACATTCTACGTCATAACGACTTTCTATAGTTTGCGCATTCGTCCAGAAATATGAAAATCTTACTTCCACCGTTTTTTAAAATCACAGCTTCTAGAAGGTTTACATGATTTCTTAAAAAACACGAGTTTTTAGAAAATGTGTTTTATTTCATGAATGGAATCTACAAAGTATGCACATTCTACGTCATAACGACTTTCTATAGTTTGCGCATGCGTCCGAAAATAAGAAAAGCTTACTTCCCCCGTTTTTTAAAATCACAGCTTCTAGAAGGTTTACATGATTTTTTAAAAAACACGAGTTTTTAGAAAATGTGTTTTATTTCATAAATGGAATAAACAAAGTATGCACATTCTACGTCATAACGACTTTCTATAGTTTGCGCATGCATCCGGAAATAAGAAAAGCTTACTTCCACCGTTTTTTAAGATCACAGCTTCTAGAAGGTTTACATGATTTCGTAAAAAACACGAGTTTTTAGAAAATGTGTTTTATTTCATAAATGGAATCTACAAAGTATGCACATTTTACGTCATAACGACTTTCTATAGTTTGCGCATGCGTCCGGAAATAAGAAAAGCTTACTTCCCCCGTTTTTTAAAATCACAGCTTCTAGAAGGTTTACATGATTTCTTAAAAAACACGAGTTCTTAGAAAAGGTGTTTTATTTCATAAATCGAATCTACAAAGTATGCGCATTCTACGTCATAATGACTTTCTATAGTTTGTGTTAAAATTCAATATGCTAAGATAGAAAATAGCAGCATTACATTCCATTTCACAATAATAGCATATACAGGATCACTGAAGAAACAACAAGCATAGCATAAACACAAGAGACAGAGATTTATCCTGGGAAACCCTCATGGGGTAGAAAACCCAGCAAAGCTTCCTCAATATAGATGAACAACAATATACAAAGATGCAAACCCTGAGCATAAGCTCCTTCTCCTCCATAGCAGACCTCTCCTCCACAAATGCGCCTTTCTCAAGTGAGTGAGTGTGTGTAATGAGGAACACACCTCCTCTATTTATACACTACTCTGATATGTATTTTACACAAGTACACGTAGGCTCGTATTTAATCAATAGGTTAAATACCCCACTACAACTAACTGGGCCGACCCCTCTAGGGTGGTCTAATAACCCTTTGACCCACATAACACATACAGGGCCGACCCCTACTAGGGAAGTCTAATAACCCGAGTTACCACATTCCGACGGAGGAATAAACATCTCCGGATATACAATAAGATCTTCACGGAGGAATGAAACATCTGCGAAATAATAAAGTACAAATATAATATTCTTTGAAGTTACAATATCTCAACACTCCCCCTTAACGAGAAGGATATTATAACAACATCTGCACGAGCAAGGAGTCATCAACATCATACATGATACATCTATAAATCATTGGAAGCTTTCTTCAATTTGTCTTCATCAGTAACTCAAACAGTTACTGGTACATCAATGTCAACATCAACATCAATATCACGATCAGCAGTATCGTCATCACACGATCAGCAGCATCGTTATCACACGATCAGCAGCATCGTTATCACACGATCAGCAGCATCGTCATCACACGATCAACAGCATCGTCATCACACGATCAGCAGCATCGTCATCACACGATCAGCAGCATCGTCATCACACGATCAGCAGCATCGTCATCACACGATCAGCAGCATCGTCATCACACGATTAGCAACATACTTGATCCTTCCTTTCGGAATTACTGGATCAATCTCATCATAATCATATTTAAGACTATCCTTCCTTTCGGAATTACTGGATTTACTGTCTAAGGATGATTAGTCCAACTACAATCATATTTAATACTATCCCTCCTGGATTTGTTGTCTAAGGATGATTAGTCCAACTACAATCATATTTAAGACTATCCCTCCTGGATTTGCTGTCTAAGGATGATTAGTCCAACCACAATTCATTTAGGACTATCCTTCCTTTCGGAATTACTGGATTTACTGTCCAAGGATGATTTAATCCACTCAATTCATTTAGGACTATCCTTCCTTTCGGAATTACTGGATTTACTGTCCAAGGATGATTTAATCCACTCAATTCATTTAGGACTATCCTTCCTTTCGGAATTACTGGATTTACTGTCCAAGGATGATTTAATCCACTCAATTCATTTAGGACTATCCTTCCTTTCGGAATTACTGGATTTACTGTCCAAGGATGATTTAATCCACTCAATTCATTTAGGACTATCCTTCCTTTCGGAATTACTGGATTTACTGTCCAAGGATGATTTAATCCACTGATTTCATTCTCGAAGACCTCACGTCTACGGCTCTCTTTAGGACTGACAGTCCAGGGATGATCCAATCCCCTCAAGTCCATCAAGGACTTCATTCTCGGAGACCTCACGTCTACGGCTCTCTTCAGGACTGACAGTCCAGGGATGATCCAATCCCCTCAAGTCCATCAAGGACTTCATTCTCGGAGACCTTACGTCTACGGCTCTCTTTAGGACTGAAAGTCCAGGGATGATCCAATCCCCTCAACTGTCCGCTAAGGACTTCATTCTCGGAGACCTCACGTCTACGGCTCTCTTTAGGACTGACAGTCCAGGGATGATCCAATCCCCTCAAGTCCATCAAGGACTTCATTCTCGGAGACCTTACGTCTACGGCTCTCTTTAGGACTGAAAGTCCAGGGATGATCCAATCCCCTCAACTGTCCGCTAAGGACTTCAGTCTCGGAGACCTCACGTCTACGGCTCTCTTTAGGACTGAAGGTCCAGGGATGATCCAATCCCCTCAACTGTCCACTAAGGACTTCATTCTCGGAGACCTCACGTCTACGGCTCTCTTTTAGGACTGAAAGTCCAGGGATGATCCAATCCCCTCAACTGTCCACTAAGGACTTCATTCTCGGAGACCTTACGTCTACGGTTCTCTTTAGGACTGAAAGTCCAGGGATGATCCAATCCCCTCAACTGTCCACTAAGGACTTCATTCTCGGAGACCTTACGTCTACGGTTCTCTTTAGGACTGAAAGTCCAGGGATGATCCAATCCCCTTCTGTATTCTCATCTATACAAGAGCAGTTATCACATTAGCATGTATTCTCACCAATACATCAAAACATGTATACATCACACCAAAACATGTATACATCACAACTAGCATGTATTCTTACTAATACATCAACACATGTATACATCACATCTAGCATGTATTCTTACTAATACATCTAACATCAAAACATGTATACATCACATCTAGCATGTATTCTTACTAATACATCTAACATCAAAACATGTATACATCACAACTAGCATGTATTCTTACTAATACATCAAAACATGTATACATCACATCTAGCATGTATTCTTACTAATACATCTAACATCAAAACATGTATACATCACAACTAGCATGTATTCTTACTAATACATCAAAACATGTATACATCTAGCATGTATTCTCACCAATACATCTATCATCAAAAGCATGTATAAGTAAAACTAAGTATTCTAAGTAAGAGAGTCCTAAATCTAAATATTTCTAAGTAACTGGGTGTAGAGAACAGGTTACCTCATCAACGACCTTGTTGTTTGATGAGACAATCTCATCAGTAGTGACTATACTACTCCCCCTTTCGAGGAGGGTCCTTTTGAACTACACCAAGCTTGTCTCGGAAGTATTCAAACTTCATTCGAGACAGAGGTTTGGTTGGTAACTTCTTCACTTGACGTAGAGGCTTGGTTAGTACAACGGTAACCTGTTACAAATTCAAACTTTTAGAGTTCCTTTCTGTGTCATATCTTGTTAGTTCCTTATGTTCTTTGACTTATCATGGAACACTAGATTCTATGTCATCTTGATACAACTCTAAATATCACATAGGATCTCAGTTGGTTCTATCTCTAAGTCAAACAATCCTAAAGCCAAACTTCTTCACAACTAGCAGAGCAAGCAGCCATATATTCCGCTTGTGCTGAGAGCCACACTAGACTGCTTCCAGCTAAACCACGAGATCATGGCTAATACCAGACAATAACATCCTCTCGATGTGTTCTTCTTGTCTGATACACTTCCTGCCCAAACAGAATCTGAATAGCCGTCTGAAGTCATGATCTTCAAGATAGCATAGATCAAGTTCTATCATGTCCTTTATGTGCCTCATCACATGCTTTGCAACTATCAGGTAAACACATCTAGTTTCCACTAGATACTAACTCAAGGTGTTCATAACAAAGCATATATCTAACCTAGTATATGTTAGATATATCAAAGACCCAATAATTTGACTGTACAGAGTTATATCCACTAACTCTGATGAGTTATCCCCTAACAGCTTCAAGTTGGAATCCATAAGAGTGGCCATTCCAACACCTCAAGTCATATTTCTCATCATACTTTCCCTGGTTGAGAAATATTCCTTCTGAGCCTTGCCATACTTCCAGACCTAGGAAGTAAAGCATCAATTTGAGATCTTTCATTTTTCATTTCTGTATTGAATGATCTTCTGCATATCTATCTGTGCCATCTCTCGTTAGATGGGTCTACTGATATGAGCCTCAATATCATTCGAACTCTGTGGTGAGTTCCTTCTTGCATCCATGTCATATGAGTATCATAATCAACCTTGTAGCAAAGGTTGAGATCCACATCACCCATGGTGATCATTAAGCTTATCAAATTATTATCGATCCTAGGTACCTATGCAGAACCTGATTCATACTTCTTCTTTAATTACACCATACTTGGAGCAAACATCTTGTCGTGATTCTCTTCCCCTTTCTAAGAGAATCTTCTAGCCATGAGCCTTCTATATTTTGTTTGATTTGTAAATCTTCTTGTTTGAACATCCACCACTTGTACGGTGTCCATCATTCTTCATGTCCTTTCCTACAAATCAAAATTAAGTACATGATTAGTAATACTTCATAATCATCAAAAGATAACCCATTATGCATACAGATATCATTTACATAGTGATGCAACTATTTTGACCAATACTTTGGCACAACACTTTCCCATATCCTGTATGCATACAGTGGCTATCTAGATGCCTTCCATCTCTACCAGAACATACTATCGAGAGTGTGCACAATTCTCAGCATGTCAGCAAAGAGGTTTCATTCTAGACAAGCAACAATGGAATGTTTGTCCAAACATATGCACATTAGTTGTATACTGTTCAATGCTCTATGAATGTTTACACTCAGCATTATATATTCTAGGAATACAAATATGCATGCAGGAAATATCATTACTATTTCAAATAGCAACTCAAATACTTATCTTTTATGTTTGTGTGGCTGCCTCCCGCTTGATCTTCTGTATGTCTTTTGAACTTCTATTCATTCTGTACCACTGTGCATACTCAAGAGTCATCCTCATGATCTCATACACAAACATACACTCATTAGTATATTCTAAATGCTATCAAAACATTATAGTACTAAATAATCTTGAAAACGTATAGTCATGATTATAGTTAATAAACATTAGTATTCAAGATTTCAGGGAAGTCTTCTTTTACTCATGCATATCATTGATAAAAGATATAATATGCATAATCCCTTGATTACTAACTTTATGAATAAGCATAACCAATCATTCCAAGTATACTTATATAAGGGATCCTAACACAAGGTAAGATTCATGGGAAACATACCTGGATTAGTATACCTACTTGGTTATGTACAACATACCTAAACAATCTCTTCAATGATTTAGAGATCCTGAGCTAGAACCTGCATGTCTCATAGGTTAAGCATAATATAACAAAGTCATACATACCTCGTAAGTAGAACAAAGATTATGGATGAGTCTTTGTCTTCATGTTTTCATGGTCATGGAGCCTGATTTGTCTTTTGTGATGTACCTGTATCTTGTTAGCAGACAACCTCAACACCATAATGCATTAGTACAATCATAAGTGTCAACACCCTAACCAATGAATATCTTCTATCATGCATTCATAATTTTGTTAAGGTGATACAACAAATCTAGAATCAAGATTGTACTAACTGTAATAACATGAAGACAAACATACCATAAACTTAATCATGAACAAATCTCAAAACATACCTCGATGAGTCATACCTATCGAGATCGCTTGTAATCTCCTTATGTAAAGCCTTAGCCTCATCTCCCTCTGAAACATGAACTCCTTCACTTATGTAGGTGACCAATCCATCTTCTTCTAGGATTAACCCTATCCACTTGATTTGCAAGAACTGGACCTGGAGCTGGATATGGGTTTGTCAGAGAAACCCCAAAAATTCAAACTTTGAATTTCAAACTTCCGAAAGGATAGAGATATGCGCCTTGATGAGCTGATCAAACTGATATATTCAGAATTTGAAAACTGCAAAGTTTTACTCCTCAATTTTTCCTTTGAAACTTTTGGATTCACTGGACGTGACCCTGAACTGGGGTTTGATGAAGCCCACTCTTTTGCCCCATCAAAAAGTTTGATCCAAAGCTCTAAGCTTCTATTTTTCTGAGGAGCTTCCAGCCGTGGTCACAGATTTCAAAAATTCCCATTTTTACAGAAGCCCTAATTTTCCGCTTTTCTGATCAAAGTCCTGAACTAGGGTCTAATCAAGCCCGGCCTTCTGCCCAACCAAAAATTCTGATCTTGGTCTCTAAATTTCTATTTTGATGAGTAGCATCCAGCCGTGATCTCCGATTACAAAAATTCCAACTTTCTCCAAAGCCCTAAATTCCGGAAGTCATGAATGAAGGTACCAAAAAAATAATTTTGTTTTGACAGAAATATGTACCTGATTGTTTCTGGTGTAACTCTGAAATTTTTGATCCACGGGGTCTGAAAAAGTTTCCTGAGATAGCCTGACCTATTATCTTTCCATCCTGACAGGTCTGACCTCAATTGGATTTTCTGAGAGAGAGTTATGCCAAATGTCGCAACGTGACCTGTTTTGGGAAAATACAGGAGAGCGAACTTGTACGGCATGCCACGTGTCACCGTTTGACCTTCGGCCTCTGAAAAATATTTTTGAGCTAGCTCGGCCTTTTATCTTTCCATCCCGATAGGTCTGACCTCAATTGGATTTTCTGAGAGAGAGTTATGCCAAGTGTCGCAACGTGACCTGTTTATGGGATAATACAGGAGAGCGCACTTGTACGGAGTTCCACGTGTCACTGGTTCAACTTCGGCCTCTGAAAAAGTTTTCTGAGATAGTGCAGACTGTGTACTACCTGTCACTTTTTACGAAATTTCATTTGGAGCTTCCTAGCCCAAGATATGACCTTTTTCCCAAGGTCACCTGATTTTGACTCAGATCTGGAAGAGGCAGAAACCCTATATTGTACAGATCATAAATCACAAAGTACAACGAATTAGAGGTTGTCCTTTGGACACAAGGTACCTGGAGATCTTAACTTCGTCCTGTAACAATTTCAGATCCGAAAACTGCGCCAAAACGGATTTATAGCGAAAGTGCTACGATGACTGGTTTTTTCTATGTAAAACCCTAACCTTCAAATTGTCGTAAGTAAAGCAAGTGTCTTTCGTGCCATACCTTGTCTTCCTTCAGGTTAGCTCTGATACCATGTTAAAATTCAATATGCTAAGATAGAAAATAGCAGCATTACATTCCATTTCACAATAATAGCATATACAGGATCACTGAAGAAACAACAAGCATAGCATAAACACAAGAGACAGAGATTTATCCTGGGAAACCCTCATGGGGTAGAAAACCCAGCAAAGCTTCCTCAATATAGATGAACAGCAATATACAAAGATGCAAACCCTGAGCATAAGCTCCTTCTCCTCCATAGCAGACCTCTCCTCCACAAATGCGCCTTTCTCAAGTGAGTGAGTGTGTGTAATGAGGAACACACCTCCTCTATTTATACACTACTCTGATATGTATTTTACACAAGTACACGTAGGCTCGTATTTAATCAATAGGTTAAATACCCCACTACAACTAACTGGGCCGACCCCTCTAGGGTGGTCTAATAACCCTTTGACCCACATAACCCATACAGGGCCGACCCCTACTAGGGAAGTCTAATAACCCGAGTTACCACATTCCGACGGAGGAATAAACATCTCCGGATATACAATAAGATCTTCACGGAGGAATGAAACATCTCCGAAATAATAAAGTACAAATATAATATTCTTTGAAGTTACAATATCTCAACAGTTTGCGCATGCGTCCGGAAATAAGAAAAGCTTACTTCCCCCATTTTTTAAAATCACAGCTTCTAGAAGGCTTACATGATTTCTTAAAAAACACGAGTTTTTAGAAAATGTGTTTTATTTCATAAATGGAATCAACAAGGTATGCACATTCTACGTCATAACGACTTTCTATAGTTTGTGCATGCGTCCGGAAATAAGAAAAGCTTACTTCCCCCGTTTTTTAAAATCACAGCTTCTAGAAGGCTTACATGATTTCTTAAAAAACTCGAGTTTTTAGAAAATGTGTTTTATTTCATAAATGGAATCAACAAAGTATGCACATTCTACGTCATAACGACTTTCTATAGTTTGCCCATGCGTTTGGAAATACGAAAAGCTTACTTCTCCCGTTTTTTAAAATCACAGCTTCTAGAAGGTTTACGTGATTTCTTAAAAGACACGAGTTGTTAGAAAATGTGTTTTATTTCATAAATGGAATCTACAAAGTATGCACATTCTACGTCATAACGACTTTATATAGTTTGCGGATGCGTCCGGAAATAAGAAAAGCTTACTTCCCCCGTTTTTTAAAATCACAGCTTCTAGAAGGTTTACATTGTTGATGTATATGTAACTTCGGAATGTATTTCACATATATGTATATTGTATTCCTATAGAGATGGTATTATTCCTCTATAAGGAAGTGTCGTCATTTATATTGTAAGTGTCGTAACTTATACTTGATGGGTTATTAGACCACCTTATTTGGGGTCGGCCCTGTATAAGTCATGTGGGTCAAAGGGTTATTAGACCACCCTATTGGGGGTCGACCATGTGGGTCAAAGGGTTATTAGACCACTCTATTGGGGGTCGGCCCACTCAGCATTATGTTATGTGGTTAAGTTCGAGCCGACATGAGTTAGGTAAAAAGGCAAGTCAAGTCAAGTATAAATAGAGTGTGGGAGGCACTCTATTTACTCACTCACTTCTCACACATGCTCTCAAGGAGGAGAGGCGCACTTATGGAGGAGGAGGATTGCTGCTAGGTTATGGCTATCTCTTATGGTTGGTTGTATCATTGCTCTATCTATCTCTGAGGAAGTTATTGGGGTTTTTCACCTTTATGGTTTTCCCCAAGTAAATCTTTGTGTCTCTTGTGTGCTTGCATTATTGTCTCCATGATTGATATGCTGTAGATATGCTGTACATGTTGTTCTCTCAGTTAAGATCCTAGATCATATTGAAGTAAATTCTGAAAATTTAACATGGTATCAGAGCTAGCCTGAAAGAAGGCATGATATGGCATGTATGACACTTGTTGCACTTACGATGCTAGGGCTTGATATAGCAAAAACCAGTCATCGTAGCACTTTCGCTATAAATCCGTTTTGGCGAAGTTTTCGGATCTGAAATTGTTACAGGCCGAAGCTAAAATCTCCAGGTACCTTGTGTCCAAAGGACAACCTCTAATTCGTTTTACTTTGTGATTTATGATCTGTACAATATAGGGTTTCTGCCTCTTCCAGATCTGAGTCAAAATCAGGTGACCTTGGGAAAAAGGTCATAACTTGGGCTAGGAAGCTCCAAATGAAATTTCGTAAAAAGTGACAGGTATTACACAGTCTGTACTATCTCAGAAAACTTTTTCAGAGGCCGAAGTTGAACCAGTGACACGTGGCACACCATACAAGTTCGCTCTACTGTTTTATCCCATAAACAGGTCACGTTGCGACACTTGGCATAACTCTCTCTCAGAAAATCCAATTGAGGTCATACCTATCAAGATGGAAAGCTAACAGGCCGAGCTATCTCAGAAAACGTTTTCAGAGGCCGAATTTCAAACAGTGACACGTGGCACGCCGTACAAGTTCTCTCTTCTGTTTTATCCCAAAACAGGTCACGTTGCGACATTTGGCATAACTCTCTCTCAGAGAATCCAATTGAGGTCAGACCTGTCAGGATGGAAAGGTATTAGGTCAGGCTATCTCAGGAAACGTTTTTCAGACCCTGTGGATCAAAAAGTTTGGAGTTACACCAGAAACATTCAGGTACATATTTCTGTCAAAACAGAATTATTTTTTGGTACCTTCATTCATGGCTTCCGGAATTTAGGGATTTGAAGAAAGTTGGAATTTTTGTAATCGGAGACCACGGCTGAATGCTACTCATCAAAATAAAAATTTAGAGACCAAAATCAGAATTTTTGGTTGGGCAGAAGGCCGGGCTTGATCAGACCCTAGTTCGGGACTTTGATCAGGAAAGTGGAAAATTAGGGCTTCTGTAAAAATGGGAATTTTTGAAATCTGAGACCACGGCTGGAAGCTCCTCAGAAAAATAGAAGCTTAGAGCTTTAGATCAAACCCTTTGATTGGGAAAAAGAGTGGGATTCATCAAACCCCAGTTCAGGGTCACGTCCAGTGAATCCGGAAGTTTCAAAGGCAAAATTGAGGAGTGAAACTTTGCAGTTTTCAAATTATGAATATACCAATTTGATCAGCTCATCAAGGCGCATATTTCTATCCTTTCGGAAGTTTGAAATTCAAAGTTTGAATTTTTGGGTTTTCTCTGACAAACCCATATCCAGCTCCAGGTCCAGTTCTTGCACATCAAGTGGATTGGGTTAATCCTAGAAGAAGATGGATTGGTCACCTACATAGGTGAAGAAGTTCTTGTTTCAGAGGGAGATGAGGCTAAGGCCTGACATAAGAAGATTACAAGCGATCTCGACAGGTATGACTCATCGAGGTATGTTTTGATATTTGTCCATGATTAAGTTTATGGTATGTTTGTCTTCATGTTATTACAGTTAAGTACAATTTTGTTTTTAGATTTGTCGTATCACCTTAACAAAATTATGAATGCATGATAGAAGATATTCATTATTTAGGGTGTTGACACTTATGATTGTACTAATGCATTATGGTGTTGTATGAGGTTTATGTTGTCTACTAACATGAAAGGTACACCAAGAAAGACAAATCATGCTCCAGTTCAAGAACATATGATCATGGTGACATGAGGATAAAGACTCATCCATTGTCATGGATCTCATAGAAGATCCATTTACGAGGTATGTATAACTTGGTTTTATAATGGCTAACCATTGAGACATGCAGGTTACTAGCACAAGTCATTGAAGAGAACCAAAAGACATTATACGGGTATGTTAGACATAACTAGCTAGCATGCTAATCCAGGTATGTTTTTTCCTATATCAAGATAGAATCCTACCTTGTGTTAGGATCTTATACTATTGTGTTGTTGATAATGATTATTCACGAAGAGTCATAGGTTTGAATAATCATGGTTGTATGCATATTATGTTTCTTACCATAATTGATGATATGACTAACCAAAAGAATCATGAAGGTATAGCTTTGAATAATCACAGGTTTTATGCATATTATATCTCTTATCTTGATTGATGATTCAACTAACCCGAAGAGTCATAGGTTTGAGTAATTACAGGTTTAGACATGTTATGTTTCTTATGATTTGACTAACCATAAGAATCCCACATAAACCTTGAAAACTAATTATTTCTGTTTGAAATGATCATGACTATACATGCTTTAGATTATTGTGCTTTAATAGTATATGTATGATTTAATCATGATACTAATAAGCATGCATAGGGACCAAGGATGAATATGAGTTCAAGAACAGGTAATCCAGGAAGAAAAGATCAAGAGGGAGTACACTCCAGTGGTTTATTCAAGGATGCAATTATTCAGAGGGAGTTGATCATCTCTCTAGATTCCACATCAAAAGATGTAGAAGAAGCTACTTCAGATTAGGACTCCAGTAGCTCCTGCAAGGAAGCGAAGACTCAGAGGGAGTCCACCCAACGAACAAACAAAGATAAGTATTTGAATTGTCATTTCTTAAATAATACTATTCAAAAATGTATATACTGATGTTCCTAGAATTAGGTTGTGTATTATGCATATTAGAATAATTGCATTAATGAATAGTATACTCCTAATATGCATGGGTAAGTGGCCTATGGCACTGTACAACATTCCATTGCTACTTATCTAGTATGAAACCTCTTTGCTGACATGTTGGGAGTTGTGCACACTCTTAACAATGTTCTGGTAGAGATTGGAAGGCATCTAGAAAGTTACGGAATATGGATAAATGTTGTATTGAAGCATTGGCTAAGATAATTGCATGACTGTATGGCATATTTCTTTATGTGTAAGAATTTGTTCTGAAAACTATGAGATGTTTTCTAATCATGCAATTTAACTTGTTGTGTAGGAAAGATCGTATGCCATCTCCTACAAAAGAAGAATTACAACATTTGTTCTAGCAACAAAGATATCTATTGAAGATATTGAAGTTCCCAGGATCTGGGATGAAGAAATGGAATGCCATGATCCTTCGATCATGAAGAATGATGTTTGGGATGTAATCCCAAGACATGAAGGGAAGTTTGCTATGACTTCCAAATGGAACTATCAGATCAAGCATGTTGCAGATGGCAGCATTGAGAAATATAAAAGTGATGAAATAGAAGATACACCAGATGGATTTCAAGACAGCATGGTGTAGTCATATATGTGTGAAGAACTTGGTATGATAGGATAGACAGCTTTCTATCCAGTTTGGGCCTTACCAAGAATAATGTGGATTCCAACCTTTACTACAAGGTTGAGGAAGGCAATTCAGTGATACTACTTTTGTACATAGATAACATGTTTGTTACAGGTGAAAATAGATTGATTGCCGACACGCAGCGGAAGCTTACTACCAAGTTCGAGATGAAGAACTTGGGGATGATGCACTATTTATCTTTGACATGGAGGTGTGGCAGAATGCAGAAGGAATCTTCCTTGGACAAGGGAAGTATGCAGTAGAGATCCTGAAGAGATTCGGGATGATGGATTGCAAGGCCATGGCCACACCTATGGCATCGAATCTGAAGCCTCTATGTGATGCTTCATCTGAGCCAGTTTATGTCTCTATGTATCGTCAGATGATTGGGTCCTTGATGTACTTGATGAACACGAGACCAGACATTTGCTTTGCTGTGAACACATTGAGCCAGTTCCTGACGGATCCGAGGAGTGTTCACCTGGTTGCTGTAAAGCATGTTCTGAGGCACCTGAAGGGTACAGTGGATTATGGGCTCAGGTATGAGGCGAATCAAAAGTTTAACCTGCAGGGTTATCTTGATTCAGATTGGGGCTGGCAGTGCTGCAGATAGGAAGAGCACATCTGGGTGCTGCTTCAGTATGAGATCAGGTGTGATCTCTTGGTTTAGCAGGAAGCAGTCCTGCGTAGCACTGAGTACAGCTGAGGCAGAGTATGTTGCAGCCTGCTCAGCTAGTTGTGAGGCAGTATGGCTACGGAAGCTACTGTCTGAGTTATTTGATCTCCCGTTAGAGACTACTGGTATCTTCTGTGATAACCAGAGTTGTGTGAAGCTGTCCGAGAACCCAGTGTGTCATGACAGGTCGAAACACATAGAGATCAAATATCACTATATCAGGGATATGGTGCAGAGAGGAGCTGTGAAGCTCCTGTATGTTGTGACGGACGAGCAGATTGCAGATGTGTTGACAAAGCCACTAGCCAGGGTGAAGTTCGAGTACTTCAGAGAGAGGCTTGGTGTTCTTCAGATCGAGGACACTTCGAGGAAGAAGTGATGGACACATTTGCTGAAGCCATTCCAAGCATGTTGGAAGGAGGATCCTTCACATGGCTGTGGATGTAAGCGCTGGATGACGAACATCAGGATGATGTTCTAGTTTCTGCTTGATATGATCAGTTGGATCATTTTTATGTATGTACGCATCATGTTGGATGCTGGATATGATCAGTTGGATCATTTTTGTATGTACGCATCATGTTGATGCTGGATATGATCAGTTGGATCATGTGTACGTATTTTGTATATGCATCAGGTTGGGTGCTTGGACCATGTATCTGTATATGTATCAGGTGGATACATTGTATGATCAGGTGGATCATGTATGGTGATATGTATCATGTATTTGTATCAGGTGGATACATTGATGATCAGGAGGATCATGTATGATGATATGTATCAGGTAGATACTTGGTATGCATCAGGTAGATGCATTGATGATCAGGAGGATCATGTATGATGATATGTATCATGTATTTGTATCAGGTGAATACATTGTATGATCAGGAGGATCATGTATGATGATATGTATCAGGTAGATACTTGGTATGCATCAGTTAGATGCATTGATGATCAGGATGATCATGGATGACGAGCTTCAGGATGTTGCTCCAGATGACATGCAGCAGGATGTTGCAGTGATGATCAGGATGATCATAGATGACGAGCTTCAGGATGTTGCTCCAGATGACATGCAGCAGGATGTTGCAGTGATGATCAGGATGATCATAGATGACGAGCTTCAGGATGTTGCTCCAGATGACATGCAGCAGGACGTTGCAGTGATGATGATCAGGATGATCATGGATACATCAGGATGATGTATGGTGAGTATCAGGATGATACTCTGTGGCCGTGGATCAGGTTGTGCAGATGAGCATGTAATTCGTTGCCCTGGGAGATTTGCAGATGGTCTTGCGAGGTTTTGCCTATGGCATGTAATTCGTTGCCCTGGGACATCTGGCAAATGCTCTTTCGAGGTTTTGCTCTGGGAGGACATGTAATTCGTTGCCCTGGGAGATCTGCAGATAGTCTTGCGAGGTTTTGCCTATGGCATGTAATTCATTGCCCTGGGATATCTGGCAGATGCTCTTGCGAGGTTTTGTCCTATGGCATGTAATCCGTTTCCCTGGGAGATCCGATAGGTTGGGCTGTGTGCCCGTAATAAGTCCTGGGATGCTCTTGCGAGGTTTTTCCATGACCACATGTAATTCGTTGCCCTGGGAGATCCTATAGGTAGAGCAGTATGCTCGTAATAGCCTGGGATGCTCTTGTGAGGTTTTGTGGTGAGGTCACATGTAATTCGTTGCCCTGGGAGATCCTATAGGTAGAGCAGTATGCTCGTAACAGCCTGGGATGCTCTTGCGAGGTTTTGTGACGGATGTAAAAGTCCTGAGGATTCCACAGTATGGCCAGTGATGATGAAGACCTGCAGGTGGTGGGCCTACATCCAGTATGAAAAAGGACTGGCTCTGTAGAACTTCCTATGACGAGTAGATTCAGAGATTGATTGAGATAGCAGCAGCAGTGACGATGATGATGACTCGATGACGATTATCCAGTGACGATGATCCAGAGAAGATGACTTGTGCTAGAAGAACTGTGCTGAGAAATACCTTCCTAGTTAAGAGGGAGTGTTGATGTATATGTAACTTCGGAATGTATTTCACATATATGTATATTGTATTCCTATAGAGATGGTATTATTCCTCTATAAGGAAGTGTCGTCATTTATATTGTAAGTGTCGTAACTTATACTTGATGGGTTATTAGACCACCTTATTTGGGGTCGGCCCTGTATAAGTCATGTGGGTCAAAGGGTTATTAGACCACCCTATTGGGGGTCGGCCATGTGGGTCAAAGGGTTATTAGACCACTCTATTGGGGGTCGGCCCACTCAGCATTATGTTATGTGGTTAAGTTCGAGCCGACATGAGTTAGGTAAAAAGGCAAGTCAATTCAAGAATAAATAAAGTGTGGGAGGCACTCTATTTACTCACTCACTTCTCACACATGCTCTCAAGGAGGAGAGGCGCACTTATGGAGGAGGAGGATTGCTGCTAGGTTATGGCTATCTCTTATGGTTGGTTGTATCATTGCTCTATCTATCTCTGAGGAAGTTATTCGGGTTTTTCACCTTTATGGTTTTCCCCAAGTAAATCTTTGTGTCTCTTGTGTGCTTGCATTATTGTCTCCATGATTGATATGCTGTAGATATGTTGTACATGTTGTTCTCTCAGTTAAGATCCTAGATCAGATTGAAGTAAATTCTGAAAATTTAACATACATGATTTCTTAAAAAAGACAAGTTTTTAGAAAATGTTTTTTATTTCATAAATGGAATCAACAAAGTATGCACATTCTACATCATAACGACTTTCTATAGTTTACGCATGCGTTTGGAAATAAGAAAAGCTTACTTCGCCTGTTTTTTAAAATCACAGCTTCTAGAAGGTTTACATGATTTCTTAAAAAAGACAAGTTTTTAGAAAATGTTTTTTATTTCATAAATGGAATCAGCAAAGTATGCACATTCTACATCATAACGACTTTCTATAGTTTGCGCATGCGTTTGGAAATAAGAAAAGCTTACTTCCCCTGTTTTTTAAAATCACAGCTTCTAGAATGTATACATGATTTCTTAACAAGCACGAGTTTTTAGAAAATGTGTTTTATTTCATAAATAGAAACAACAAAGTATGCACATTCTACGTCATAACGAATTTCTATAGTTTACGCATGCGTTTGGAAATAAGAAAAGCTTACTTCGCCTGTTTTTTAAAATCACAGCTTCTAGAAGGTTTATATGATTTCTTAAAAAAGACAAGTTTTTAGAAAAAAAATTTTATTTCATAAATGGAATCAACAAAGTATGCACATTCTACATCATAACGACTTTCTATAGTTTGCGCATGCGTTTGGAAATAAGAAAAGCTTACTTCCCCTGTTTTTTAAAATCACAGCTTCTAGAATGTATACATGATTTCTTAACAAGCACGAGTTTTTAGAAAATGTGTTTTATTTCATAAATAGAAACAACAAAGTATGCACATTCTACGTCATAACGAATTTCTATAGTTTGCGCATGCGTGCGGAAATAAGAAAAGCATACTTCCACCGTTTTTTAAAATCACAGCTTCTAGAAGGTTTACATGATTTCTTAAAAAACACGAGTTTTTAGAAAATGTGTTTTATTTCATAAATGGAATCAACAAAGTATGCACATTCTACATCATAATGACTTTCTATAGTTTGCGCATGCGTTTGGAAATAAGAAAAGCTTACTTCCCCTGTTTTTTAAAATCACAGCTTCTAGAAGGTTTACATGATTTCTTAAAAAACACGAGTTTTTAGAAAATGTGTTTTATTTCATAAATGGAATCAACAAAGTATGCACATTCTACGTCATAACGACTTTCTATAGTTTGCGCATGCGTCCAGAAATAAGAAAAGCTTACTTCCCGTGTTTTTTAAAATCACAGCTTCTAGAATGTATACATGACTTCTTAAAAAACACGAGTTTTTAGAAAATGTGTTTTATTTCATAAATAGAAGCAACAAAGTATGCACATTCTACGTCATAACGACTTTCTATAGTTTGCGCATGCGTGCGGAAATAAGAAAAGCTTACTTCCACCGTTTTTTAAGATCACAGCTTCTAGAAGGTTTACATGATTTCTTAAAAAACACGAGTTTTTAGAAAATGTGTTTTATTTCATAAATGGAATCAACAAATTATGCACATTCTATGTCATAACGACTTTCTATAGTTTGTGCATGCGTCCGGAAAAAAGAAAACCTTACCTCCCCCGTTTTTTAAAATCACAGATTCTAGAAGTTTTGCATGATTTCTTAAAAAACACGAGTTTTTAGAAAATGTGTTTTATTTCATAAATGGAATCTACAAAGTATGCACATTCTACGTCATAACGATTTTCTATAGTTTGCGCATGCGTTTTGAAATAAGAAAAGCTTACTTCCCCCGTTTTTTAAAATCACAGCTTCTAGAAGGTTTACATGATTTCTTAAAAAACACTAGTTTTTAGAAAATGTGTTTTATTTCATAAATGGAATCAACAAAGTATGCCCATTCTATGTCATAGCGACTTTCTATAGTTTGCGCCTGCGTTTGGAAATAAGAAAAGCTTACTTCCCCCGTTTTTTAAAATCACAGCTTCTAGAAGGTTTACATGATTTCTTAAAAAACACGAGTTTTTAGAAAATGTGTTTTATTTCATAAATGGAATCTACAAAGTATGCACATTCTACGTCATAACGACTTTCTGTAGTTTGCGCATGCGTCTGGAAATAAGAAAAGCTTTCTTCCCCCGTTTTTTAAAATCACAGCTTCTAGAAGGTTTACATTTTTTCTTAAAAAACACGAGTTTTTAGAAAATGTGTTTTATTTCATAAACGGAATCAACAAATTATGCACATTCTACGTCATAACGATTTTCTATAGTTTGGGAATGCATCGGGAAATAAGAAAAGCTTACTCCCACCATTTTTGAAAATCACAGCTTCTAGAAGGTTTACATGATTTCTTAAAAAATAGGAGTTTTTAGAAAATTTGTTTTATTTCATAAATGGAATCAACAAAGTATGCACATTCTACATCATAACGACTTTCTATAGTTTGTGCATGCGTCAGGAAATAAGAAAATCTTACTTCCCCCGTTTTTTAAAATCACAGCTTCTAGAAGGTTTACATGATTTCTTAAAAAACACGAGTTGTTAGAAAATGTGTTTTATTTCATAAATGGAATATACAAAGTATGCACATTCTACGTCATAACGACTTTCTATAATTTGCGCATGCATCCGGAAATAAGAAAAGCTTACTTCCCCCGTTTTTTAAAATCACAGCTTCTAGAAGGTTTACATGATTTCTTAAAAAAGACTAGTTTTTAGAAAATATGTTTTATTTCATAAATGGAATCAACAAAGTATGCACATTCTACGTCATAACGACTTTCTATAGTTTTGCGCATGCGTCCAGAAATAAGAAAAGCTTACTTCCACAATTTTTTAAAATCAAAGCTTCTAGAGGGTTTACATGATTTCTTAAAAAACATGAGTTTTTAGAAACTGTGTTTTATTTCATAAATGGAATCTACAAAGTATGCACATTCTACGTCATAACGACTTTCTATAGTTTGCGCATGTCTCCGGAAATAAGAAAAGCTTACTTCCACCATTTTTTAAAATCAAAGCTTCTAGAAGGTTTACATGATTTTGTAAAAAACACAAGTTTTTAGAAAATGTGTTTTATTTCAAAAATGGAATCAACAAAGTATGCACATTCTACGTCATAACGACTTTCTATAGTTTTCGCATGCGTTTGGAAATAAGAAAAGCTTACTTCCCCCATTTTTTAAAATCACAGCTTCTAGAAGGTATACATGATTTCTTAAAAAACACGAGTTTTTAGAAAATGTGTTTTATTTCTTAAATGGAATCAACAAAGTATGTACATTCTACGTCATAACGACTTTCTATAGTTTGCGGATGCGTCCGGAAATAAGAAAAGCTTACTTCCACCGTTTTTTAAAATCACAGCTTCTAGAAGGTTTACATGATTTCGTAAAAAACACGAGTTTTTATAAAATGTGTTTTATTTCATAAATGGAATCTACAAAGTATGCACATTCTACGTCATAACGACTTTCTGTAGTTTGCGCATGCGTCCGGAAATAAGAAAAGCTTTCTTCCCCCGTTTTTTAAAATCACAGCTTCTAGAAGGTTTACATTTTTTCTTAAAAAACACGAGTTTTTAGAAAATGTGTTTTATTTCATAAACGGAATCAACAAATTATGCACATTCTACGTCATAACGATTTTCTATAGTTTGGGCATGCATCTGGAAATAAGAAAAGCTTACTCCCACCATTTTTGAAAATCACAGCTTCTAGAAGGTTTACATGATTTCTTAAAAAATATGAGTTTTTAGAAAATTTGTTTTATTTCATAAATGGAATCAACAAAGTATGCACATTCTACATCATAACGACTTTCTATAGTTTGCGCATGCGTCAGGAAATAAGAAAATCTTACTTCCCCCGTTTTTTAAAATCACAGCTTCTAGAAGGTTTACATGATTTCTTAAAAAAAAAGAGTTTTTAGAAAATGTGTTTTATTTCCTAAACGGAATCAACAAAGTATGCCCATTCTACGTCATAACGACTTTCGATAGTTTGCGCATGCATCCAGAAATAAGAAAAGCTTACTTCCACCGTTTTTTAAAATCACGGCTTCTAGAAGGTTTACATGATTTCGTAAAAAACACGAGTTTTTAGAAAATGTGTTTTATTTCATAAACGGAATCCACAAAGTATGCAAATTCTACATCATAACGACTTTCTATAGTTTGCACATGCGTCCGGAAATAAGAAAAGCTTACTTCCCCCGTTTTTCTAAATCAGAGCTTCTAGAAGGTTTACATGATTTCTTAAAAACCACGAGTTTTTAGAAAATGTGTTTTATTTCATAAATGGAATCAACAAAGTATGCACATTCTACGTCATAACGACTTTCTATAGTTTGCGCATGCATTTGGAAATAAGAAAAGCTGACTTCCCCCGTTTTTTAAAATCACAGCTTCTAGAAGGTTTACATGATTTCTTAAAAAATACGAGTTTTTAGAAAATGTGTTTTATTTCATAAATGGAATCTACCAAGTATGCACATTCTACGTCATAAGGACTTGCTATAGTTTGCGCCTGCGTCCGGAAATAAGAAAAGGTTACTTCCACCGTTTTTTAAAATCACAGCTTCTAGAAGGTTTACATGATTTCTTAAAAAACACGAGTTTTTAGAAAATGTGTTTTATTTCTTAAAATGAATCAACAAAGTATACACATTCTACGTCATAACGACTTTCTATAGTTTGCGCATTCGTCCGGAAATATGAAAATCTTACTTCCACCGTTTTTTAAAATCACAGCTTCTAGAAGGTTTACATCATTTCTTAAAAAACACGAGCTTTTAGAAAATGTGTTTTATTTCAAGAATGTAATCTACAAAGTATGCACATTCTACGTCATAACGACTTTCTATAGTTTGCGCATGCGTCTGGAAATAAGAAAAGCTTACTTCCCCTGTTTTTTAAAATCACAGCTTCTAGAAGGTTTACATGATTTCTTAAAAAACACGAGTTTTTAGAAAATGTGTTTTATTTCATAAATGGAATCTACAAAGTATGCACATTCTACATCATAACGACTTTCTATAGTTTGCGCATGCGTCTGGAAATAAGAAAAGCTTACTTCCACCGTTTTTTAAAATCACAGCTTCTAGAAGGTTTACATGATTTCTTAAAAAACACGAGTTTTTAGAAAATGTGTTTTATCTCATAAACGGAATCAACAAAGTATCCACATTCTACATCATAACGACTTTCTATAGTTTGCGCACGCGTTTGGAAAAAAGAAAAGCTTACTTCCCACGTTTTTTAAAATCACAGCTTCTAGAAGGTTTACATGATTTCTTAAAAAACACGAGTTTTTAGAAAATGTGTTTTATCTCATAAACGGAATCAACAAAGTATCCACATTCTACGTCATAACGACTTTCTATAGTTTGCGCACGCGTTTGGAAAAAAGAAAAGCTTACTTCCCACGTTTTTTAAAATCACAGCTTCTAGAAGGTTTACATGATTTCGTAAAAAACACGAGTTTTTAGAAAATGTGTTTTATTTCATCAATGGAATCTACAAAGTATGCACATTCTACGTCATAACGACTTTCTATAGTTTGCGCATGCGTCCGGAAATAAGAAAAGCTTACTTCCCACGTTTTTTAAAATCACAGCTTCTAGAAGGTTTAAATGATTTCTTAAAAAACACGAGTTTTTAGAAAATGTGTTTTATTTCATAAACGGAATCAACAAAGTATGCACATTCTACATCATAACGACTTTCTATACTTTGCGCATGCGTTCGGAAATAAGAAAAGCTTACTTCCCCCGTTTTTTAAAATCACAGCTTTTAGAAGGTTTACATGATTTCTTAAAAAACACTAGTTTTTAGAAAATGTGTTTTATTTCATAAATGGAATCTATAAAGTATGCACATTCTACGTCATAACGACTTGCTATAGTTTGCGCATGCGTCCGGAAATAAGAAAAGGTTACTTCCACCGTTTTTTAAAATCACAGCTTCTAGAAGGTTTACATGATTTCTTAAAAAACACGAGTTTTAAGAAAATGTGTTTTATTTCATAAACGGAATAAAAAAAGTATGCACATTCTACGTCATAACGACTTTCTATAGTTTGCGCATTCGTCCGGAAATATGAAAATCTTACTTCCACCGTTTTTTAAAATCACAGCTTCTAGAAGGTTTACATGATTTCTTAAAAAACACGAGTTTTTAGAAAATGTGTTTTATTTCATGAATGGAATCTACAAAGTATGCACATTCTACGTCATAACGACTTTCTATAGTTTGCGCATGCGTCCGAAAATAAGAAAAGCTTACTTCCCCCGTTTTTTAAAATCACAGCTTCTAGAAGGTTTACATGATTTTTTAAAAAACACGAGTTTTTAGAAAATGTGTTTTATTTCATAAATGGAATAAACAAAGTATGCACATTCTACGTCATAACGACTTTCTATAGTTTGCGCATGCGTCCGGAAATAAGAAAAGCTTACTTCCACCGTTTTTTAAGATCACAGCTTCTAGAAGGTTTACATGATTTCGTAAAAAACATGAGTTTTTAGAAAATGTGTTTTATTTCATAAATGGAATCTACAAAGTATGCACATTTTACGTCATAACGACTTTCTATAGTTTGCGCATGCATCCGGAAATAAGAAAAGCTTACTTCCCCCGTTTTTTAAAATCACAGCTTCTAGAAGGTTTACATGATTTCTTAAAAAACACGAGTTCTTAGAAAAGGTGTTTTATTTCATAAATCGAATCTACAAAGTATGCGCATTCTACGTCATAATGACTTTCTATAGTTTGCGCATGCGTCCGGAAATAAGAAAAGCTTACTTCCCCCATTTTTTAAAATCACAGCTTCTAGAAGGCTTACATGATTTCTTAAAAAACACGAGTTTTTAGAAAATGTGTTTTATTTCATAAATGGAATCAACAAGGTATGCACATTCTACGTCATAACGACTTTCTATAGTTTGTGCATGCGTCCGGAAATAAGAAAAGCTTACTTCCCCCGTTTTTTAAAATCACAGCTTCTAGAAGGCTTACATGATTTCTTAAAAAACTCGAGTTTTTAGAAAATGTGTTTTATTTCATAAATGGAATCAACAAAGTATGCACATTCTACGTCATAACGACTTTCTATAGTTTGCCCATGCGTTTGGAAATACGAAAAGCTTACCTCTCCCGTTTTTTAAAATCACAGCTTCTAGAAGGTTTACGTGATTTCTTAAAAGACACGAGTTGTTAGAAAATGTGTTTTATTTCATAAATGGAATCAACAAAGTATGCACATTCTACGTCATAACGACTTTCTATAGTTTGCGCATGCATTTGGAAATAAGAAAAGTTGACTTCCCCCCGTTTTTTAAAATCACAGCTTCTAGAAGGTTTACATGATTTCTTAAAAAATACGAGTTTTTAGAAAATGTGTTTTATTTCATAAATGGAATCAACAAATTATGCACATTCTACATCATAACGACTTTGTATAGTTTGTGCATGCGTCCGGAAATAAGAAAAGCTCACTTCCACCGTTTTTTAAAATCACAGCTTCTAGAAGGTTTACATGATTTCGTAAAAAACACGAGTTATTAGAAAATGTGTTTTATTTCATAAATGGAATCAACAAAGTATGCACATTCTACATCATAACGACATTCTATAGTTTGCGCATTCATCCGGAAATAAGAAAAGCTTATTTCCAACGTTTTTTAAAATCACTGCTTCGAGAAGGTTTACATGATTTCTTAAAAAACACGAGTTTTTAGAAAATGTGTTTTATTTCATAAATGGAATCAACAAAGTATGCACATTCTACATCATAACGACTTTCTATAGTTTACGCATTCGTCCGGAAATAAGAAAAGCTTACTTCCACCGTTTTTTACAACCACAGCTTCTAGAAGGTTTACATGATTTTGTAAAAAACACGAGTTTTTAGAAACTGTCTTTTATTTCATAAATGGAATCTACAAAGTATGCACATTCTACGTCATAACGACTTTCTATATTTTGCTTATGCGTCCGGAAATAAGAAAAGCTTACTTCCACCGTTTTTTAAAATCACAGCTTCTAGAAGGTTTACATGATTTCGTAAAAAACACAGGTTTTCAGAAAATGTGTTTTATTTCATAAATGGAATATACAAAGTATGCACATTCTACGTCATAACGACTTTCTATAGTTTGCGCATGCGTCCGGAAATAAGAAAAGCTTACTTCCACCGTTTTATAAAATCACAGCTTCTAGAAGGTTTACATGATTTCGTAAAAAACACGAGTTTTTGGAAAATTTGTTTTATTTCATAAATGGAATCTACAAAGTATGCACATTCTACGTCATAATGACTTTCTATAGTTTGCGCATGAGTCCGGAAATAAGAAAAGCTTACTTCCCCTGTTTTTTTAAATCACAGCTTCTAGAAGGTTTACATGATTTCTTAAAAAACACGAGTTTTTAGAAAATGTGTTTTATTTCATAATCGGAATCAACAAAGTATGCACATTCTACGTCATAATGACTTTCTATACTTTGCGCATGCGTCCGGAAATAAGAAAAGCTTGCTTCCCCTGTTTTTTAGAATCACAGCTTCTAGAAGGTTTACATGGTTTCTTAAAAAATACGAGTTTTTAGAAAATGTGTTTTATTTCATAAATGGAATCAAAAAGGTATGCACATTCTAGGTCATAAGGACTTTCTATAGTTTGTGCATGCTTCCGGAAATACGAAAAGCTTACTTCCACCGTTTTTTAAAATCACAGCTTCTAGAAGGTTTACATGATTTCTTAAAAAACACGAGTTTTTAGAAAATGTGTTTTATTTCATAAATGGAATCAACAAAGTATGCACATTCTATGTCATAACGACTTTCTATAGTTTGCGCATGCGTTTGGAAATAAGAAAAGCTTACTTCCCCCGTTTTTTAAAATCACAACTTCTAGAAGGTTTACATGATTTCTTAAAAAACACGAGTTTTTAGAAAATGTGGTTTATTTCATAAATGGAATCTACAAAGTATGCACATTCTGTAAAATTAGTCACAGCAGATCTAATGAACAAGTAAATCAATCACAACAGATGAACATAGAAAATATGGTGCAAAACTGTGCAAAACATGCAGCAGTGCTTTCTATCCCAGAAAGGGTGAATGAATTACAATACAATCCAATATCTGTCAATGAGCAATTCGAATTGACTAAGTAGGCCATTCGAATCACTGAATGGAGTAGCTTGACTCTGTCTAGGAGTCCTCATAAATCATCGGTGGTACTCATCAATCACAACAACCAGTCATCCAGGTGTCAATCTGAGTCTAACTGAGCATAATAAATGTAACTGAAGTGTGTAGCACTTATATAGGATCTGGAGGCTCAGTGGGGGCGCATGGGAGGCTAACTGGAGTCAGAACAAGTCACCTAATCGAACCGGAGGTCAATCGGAGGTGAAACAGTCAGTCAGGAGTGAAATTAGCCTCAAATCAGGGAGAATCGGAGCTAACTAAATGTAACTGGAGTGAATCTGCAGTGGTAGGTGAACAAGTGCGCCCTTCTCTGGCAGTAGGTGAGAAGAGGGCGCCTTTCAGCTTAGGAGGGCTAAAACTCTGTGGTAAGTGGCTCCCGGGTGCTAGAAGAAGGTGGATAAGGTGCTGGAGGCATCAAACTGGTGACTGGGATGCATGCTTGTGCATGCAAGATCCTGAAATAGATCATATCCTGAAATAGATGATCCTGAAATAGATCATATCCTGAAATAGATCATGCAAGATCCTGAAATAGATCATGCAAGATCCTGAAATAGATGATGTATCCCGAAATAGATGATGGATATCCGAACACCCCCCCTTAAGCTAGACTATGATGTGCCAACTAAAATAATGTGGGGCCCTGGTAACTAAGACCAAAGGTCACCCCAATACAATAATCCAAAAAATGCTGAAAATAAACTAAGTGAGGAAAGAGGGAAAACCCAGTGGGAAGAAAGCCCCCCCTCAAGCTAAAGCATACTAATGAATCAATCTGTCTCCACCATGATGGAACTCACCCCCAACAGTGAACGGAGGTAAGAGAACTTCTTCTCAGTGAAGCTCTTGGTGAAGATGTCTACAATTTGCTCATCAGTAGGGCAATATTGCAGAATGATGGTGCGGTCGTGCACCAACTGTCGAATGTAATGCATATGAATCTCAATGTGTTTGGTCCTCTGCCGCTGAACTGGATCTGTGGAGATCTTGATAGCACTTTGATTGTCACAAAATAGGACAGTCGAAGTAGTGCCACCAAAACCAAACTCGGAAAGAATACCCTGCAACCAAACTGCCTGAATGCAGGCATTGACTGCCCCTCGATACTCTGCCTCTGCTGAAGAAAGTGCAATGGCTGCTTGCTTTTTGCTGGACCAGCAAATAGCACCATGACCAATCATGAAAACATAACCGGAAGTGGACTTTCGATCAATGCTATCACCTGCCCAATCTGAATAAGTAAAACCAATGAAATCTAGCTCAGAATCTGCAGCATAATGTATGCCAAACTGTCTCGTACCTTGCACATACTGCAAGATCCGCTTGGATGCTCGCCAATGAAGCTCATGTGGCTGCTGCATATATCTTGACACGGCACTCACGGCATATGAGATATCAGGCCGTGAATGAGTCAAATAAAGTAGTGAACCAATCAACTGTCGATACATACTGCAATCTGCAAGCGGTGTGGAATCTCCCTCCTCAAGACTGATTACTGAGAGGAATGGGAACGGGGCTGCCTTACATTCAGCCATATTAAACTTCAATAACAGGTCGGAAGCATATTTTTGCTGAGATATAGTGATCCCATCAAAATTTTGAGCTATCTCCAAGCCCAAAAAGTGACTCAGCAAGCCCAAATCGCTCATGTCAAAAGCTAGCTTTAAGGCAGATTTTAGCTTGTTTATTGAAGTAACTGTGCTACCAGTAATAAGCAGATCATCAACATAAAGTACAATAACCAACAAATTACCTTTAACTCGCTGAAGATAGACATTCGGATCAGATTTGCATCTTTGGAAATTCTGAGAAAGAAGGAAGGAGTCCATCTTTGCGTACCAAGCTCTTGGGGCCTGTTTTAACCCGTACAAAGATTTCTTCAATCTACAAACCAATGATGGATCTGATGTATAACCCTCTGGCTGCTGCATATAGACCTCTTCAGCAAGGTCTCCATGTAAAAATGCACTCTTCACATCCATGTGATGCACCTCCCAGTGCTTGGATGCGGCAATAGCTAAAACAAGGCGGATGGAATCCATCTTTGCAACCGGTGCAAAGGTCTCTGTGTAGTCCACTCCTTGGACTTGGGAAAAACCTTTTGCCACCAACCTTGCTTTATATTTGCTGATAGTGCCATCAGCAGCAACTTTAGTATGGTAGACCCATTTACACTTCACTAATTTTCTTCCAGGTGGAAGAGAAACTAGCTCCCATGTATTGTTCTTTTGAAGAGAACTGTACTCTTCATCCATGGCATCTTTCCATCTCGGATCTCGATGGGCTGAATAGTATGATTGGGGATATGAAACAGCCATCAAATAAAAAATCTCAGGAAGAAATGGATCAGCAATAGAAAGAGCCATACCTGCCCTTTGAAAGTCTCCTCTTGTTCGTCTCGGATCAGCAGGATTTCCAAGACTAGAACCAGCAAATTGTAGAGTATTTTGGGCCCACTTTGGTAACTGAGGGGGATCTGATTGGTTGGATTCCGAACCTGATATGTCATGATCATCATATGCTGCTACAATATCAGAAATATCAGAACTCATACCTTCATTATCGCTGCTCGAATCTTCTTCTGGTGAAGGCGGTGAATCGGCAGTTTTCTCCTCAACTAGTTGCAATTCTTGAAGCGGTTCTTCAAACTGCACACTGCGCTCTATGAATATCTTTTTAGATCTGAGTCATCCAGGTGTCAATCTGAGTCTAAATGAGCATAATAAATGTAACTGAAGTGTGTAGCACTGATATATGATCTGGAGGCTCAGTGGGGGTGCATGGGAGGCTAACTGGAGTCAGAACAAGTCACCTAATCGAACTGGAGGTCAATCGGAGGTGAAACAGTCAGTCAGGAGTGAAACTAGCCGCAAATCAGGGAGAATCGGAGCTAACTAAATGTAACTGGAGTGAATCTGCAGTGGTAGGTGAACAAGTGCGCCCTTCTCTGGCAGTAGGTGAGAAGAGGGCGCCTTTTAGCTTAGGAGGGATAAAAATCTGTGGTAAGTGGCTCCCGGGTGCTAGAAGAAGGTGGACAAGGTGCTGGAGGCTTCAAACTGGTGACTGGGATGCATGCCAGTGCATGCAAGATCCTGAAATAGATCATATCCTGAAATAGATGATCCTGAAATAGATCATATCCTGAAAAAGATCATGCAAGATCCTGAAATAGATGATGTATCCCGAAATAGATGATGGATATCCGAACACATTCTACGTCATAAGGACTTTCTATAGTTTGCGCATGCGTCCGGAAATAAGAAAAGCTTACTTCCCCCGTTTTTTAAAATCACAGCTTCTAGAAGGTTTACATGATTTCTTAAAAAACATGAGTTTTTAGAAAATGTGTTTTATTTCATAAATGGAATCAACAAAGTATGCACATTCTACGTCATAATGACTTTCTATCCTTTGCGCATGCATTTGGAAATAAGAAAAGCTTACTTCCCCCGTTTTTTAAAATCACAGCTTCTAGAAGGTTTACATGATTTCTTAAAAAATATGAGTTTTTAGAAAATGTGTTTTATTTCATAAATGGAATCAACAAAGTATGCACATTCTACGTCATAAGGACTTTCTATAGTTTGCGTATGCGTCCGGAAATAAGAAAAGCTTACTTCCACCGTTTTTTAAAATCACAGCTTCTAAATGGTTTACATGATTTCGTAAAAAACACGAGTTATTAGAAAATGTGTTTTATTTCATAAATGGAATCAACAAAGTATGCACATTCTATATCATAACGACATTCTATAGTTTGCGCATTCATCCGGAAATAAGAAAAGCTTACTTC
Source organism: Larix kaempferi (assembly GCA_027924585.1). Classification (NCBI taxonomy): domain Eukaryota; kingdom Viridiplantae; phylum Streptophyta; class Pinopsida; order Pinales; family Pinaceae; genus Larix; species Larix kaempferi. Next base: position 42,759,244 of record BSBM01000217.1, read on the forward strand.
CACCGTTTTTTAAAATCACAGCTTCTAGAAGGTTTACATGATTTCTTAAAAAACACGAGTTTTTAGAAAATGTGCTTTATTTCATAAATGGAATCAACAATGTATGCACATTCTACGTCATAACGACTTTCTATAGTTTGCGCATGCATCCGGAAATAAGAAAAGCTTGCTTCCCCCGTTTTTTAAAATCACAACTTCTAGAAGGTTTACATGATTTCTTAAAAAACACGAGTTTTTAGAAAATGTGGTTTATTTCATGAATGGAATCTACAAAGTATGCACATTCTATGTCATAACGACTTTCTATAGTTTGCGCATGCGTCCGGAAATAAGAAAAGCTTACATCCCCCGTTTTTTAAAATCATAGCTTCTAGAAGGTTTACATGATTTCTTAAAAAACACGAGTTTTTAGAAAATGTGTTTTATTTCATAAATGGAATCAACAAAGTATGCACATTCTACGTCATAACGACTTTCTATAGTTTGCGCATGCATTTGGAAATAAGAAAAGCTTACTTCCCCCGTTTTTTAAAATCACAGCTTCTAGAAGGTTTACATGATTTCTTAAAAAATACGAGTTTTTAGAAAATGTGTTTTATTTCATAAATGGAATCAACAAAGTATGCACATTCTACGTCATAACGACTTTCTATAGTTTGCGCATGCGTCCGGAAATAAGAAAAACTTACTTCCACCGTTTTTTAAAATCACAGCTTCTAGAAGGTTTACATGATTTCGTAAAAAACACGAGTTATTAGAAAATGTTTTTTATTTCATAAATGGAATCAACAAAGTATGCACATTCTATGTCATAACGACATTCTATAGTTTGCGCATTCATCTGGAAATAAGAAAAGCTTACTTCCACCGTTTTTTAAAATCACAGCTTCTAGAAGGTTTACATGATTTCTTAAAAAACACGAGTTTTTAGAAAATGTGCTTTATTTCATCAATGGAATCAACAAAGTATGCACATTCTACGTCATAACGACTTTCTATAATTTGCGCATGCGTCCGGAAATAAGAAAAGCTTACTTCCCCCGTTTTTAAAATTCACAGCTTCTAGGAGGTTTACATGATTTCTTAAAAAACACGAGTTTTTAGAAAATGTGTTTTATTTCATAAATGGAATCAACAAAGTATGCACATTCTACGTCATAACGACATTCTATAGTTTGCGCATGCGTTTGGAAATAAGAAAAGCTTACTTCCCCCGTCTTTTAAAATCACAACTTCTAGAAGGTTTACATGATTTCTTAAAAAACACGAGTTTTTAGAAAATGTGGTTTATTTCATAAATGGAATCTACAAAGTATGCACATTCTACGTCATAAGGACTTTCTATAGTTTGCGCATGCATCCGGAAATAAGAAAAGCTTACTTCCCCCGTTTTTTAAAATCACAGCTTCTAGAAGGTTTACATGATTTCGTAAAAAGCATGAGTTTTGAGAAAATGTGTTTTATTTGATAAATGTAATCAACAAAGTATGCACATTCTACGTCATAAAGACTTTCTATAGTTTGCGCATGCGTTTGGAAATAAGAAAAGCTTACTTCCCCCGTTTTTTAAAATCACAGCTTCTAGAAGGTTTACATGATTTCTTAAAAAACACGAATTTTTAGAAAATGTGTTTTATTTCATAAATGGAATCAAGAAAGTATGCACATTCTAGGTCATAAGGACTTTCTATAGTTTGCGCGTGCGTCCGGAAATAAGAAAAGCTTACTTCCACCGTTTTTTAAAAACACAGCTTCTAGAAGGTTTAAATGATTTTATAAAATACACGAGTTTTTAGAAAATGTGTTTTATTTCATAAATGGAATGAACAAAGTATGCACATTCTACGTCATAACGACTTTCAATAGTTTGCGCATTCGTCCGGAAATAAGAAAAGCTTATTTCCACCGTTTTTTAAAATCACAGCTTCTAGAAGGTTTACATGATTTCGTAAAAAACACGAGTTTTTAGAAAATGTGTTTTATTTCATAAATGGAATCTACAAAGTATGCACATTCTACATCATAACGACTTTCTATAGTTTTCACATGCGTCCGAAAATAAGAAAAGCTTACTTCCCCCGTTTTTTAAAATCAAAGCTTCTAGAAGGTTTACATGATTTCTTAAAAAACACGAGTTTTTAGAAAATGTGTTTTATTTCATAAATGGAATCAAGAAAGTATGCACATTCTACTTCATAAGGACTTTCTATAGTTTGTGCATGCGTCCGGAAATAAGAAAATCTTACTTCCCCCGTTTTTTAAAATCACAGCTTCTAGAAGGTTTACATGATTTCTTAAAAAACACGAGTTTTTAGAAAATGTGTTTTATTTCATAAATGGAATCAACAAAGTATGCACATTCTACGTCATAATGACTTTCTATACTTTGCGCATGCAATTGGAAATAAGAAAAGCTTACTTCCCCCGTTTTTTAAAATCACAGCTTCTAGAAGGTTTACATGATTTCTTAAAAAATATGAGTTTTTAGAAAATGTGTTTTATTTCATAAATGGAATCAACAAAGTATGCACATTCTACGTCATAAGGACTTTCTATAGTTTGCGTATGCGTCCGGAAATAAGAAAAGCTTACTTCCACCGTTTTTTAAAATCACAGCTTCTAAATGGTTTACATGATTTCGTAAAAAACACGAGTTATTAGAAAATGTGTTTTATTTCATAAATGGAATCAACAAAGTATGCACATTCTATATCATAACGACATTCTATAGTTTGCGCATTCATCCGGAAATAAGAAAAGCTTACTTCCACCGTTTTTTAAAATCACAGCTTCTAGAAGGTTTACATGATTTCTTAAAAAACACGAGTTTTTAGAAAATGTGCTTTATTTCATAAATGGAATCAACAATGTATGCACATTCTACGTCATAACGACTTTCTATAGTTTGCGCATGCATCCGGAAATAAGAAAAGCTTGCTTCCCCCGTTTTTTAAAATCACAACTTCTAGAAGGTTTACATGATTTCTTAAAAAACACGAGTTTTTAGAAAATGTGGTTTATTTCATGAATGGAATCTACAAAGTATGCACATTCTATGTCATAAGGACTTTCTATAGTTTGCGCATGCGTCCGGAAATAAGAAAAGCTTACATCCCCCGTTTTTTAATATCATAGCTTCTAGAAGGTTTACATGATTTCTTAAAAAACACGAGTTTTTAGAAAATGTGTTTTATTTCATAAATGGAATCAACAAAGTATGCACATTCTACGTCATAACGACTTTCTATAGTTTGCGCATGCATTTGGAAATAAGAAAAGCTTACTTCCCCCGTTTTTTAAAATCACAGCTTCTAGAAGGTTTACATGATTTCTTAAAAAATACGAGTTTTTAGAAAATGTGTTTTATTTCATAAATGGAATCAACAAAGTATGCACATTCTACGTCATAACGACTTTCTATAGTTTGCGCATGCGTCCGGAAATAAGAAAAGCTTACTTCCACCGTTTTTTAAAATCACAGCTTCTAGAAGGTTTACATGATTTCGTAAAAAACACGAGTTATTAGAAAATGTTTTTTATTTCATAAATGGAATCAACAAAGTATGCACATTCTATGTCATAACGACATTCTATAGTTTGCGCATTCATCTGGAAATAAGAAAAGCTTACTTCCACCGTTTTTTAAAATCACAGCTTCTAGAAGGTTTACATGATTTCTTAAAAAACACGTGTTTTTATAAAATGTGCTTTATTTCATCAATGGAATCAACAAAGTATGCACATTCTACGTCATAACGACTTTCTATAATTTGCGCATGCTTCCGGAAATAAGAAAAGCTTACTTCCCCCGTTTTTTAAAATTCACAGCTTCTAGGAGGTTTACATGATTTCTTAAAAAACACGAGTTTTTAGAAAATGTGTTTTATTTCATAAATGGAATCAACAAAGTATGCACATTCTATGTCATAACGACATTCTATAGTTTGCGCATGCGTTTTGAAATAAGAAAAGCTTACTTCCCCCGTCTTTTAAAATCACAACTTCTAGAAGGTTTACATGATTTCTTAAAAAACACGAGTTTTTAGAAAATGTGGTTTATTTCATAAATGGAATCTACAAAGTATGCACATTCTACGTCATAAGGACTTTCTATAGTTTGCGCATGCATCCGGAAATAAGAAAAGCTTACTTCCCCCGTTTTTTAAAATCACAGCTTCTAGAAGGTTTACATGATTTCTTAAAAAACACGAGTTTTTAGAAAATGTGTTTTATTTCATAAATGGAATCAAAAAAGTATGCACATTCTACGTCATAACTACTTTCTATAGTTTGTGCATGCGTCCGGAAATAAGAAAAGCTTACTTCCACCGTTTTTTAAAATCAGAGCTTCTAGAAGGTATACATGATTTCTTAAAAAACACGAGTTTTTAGAAAATGTGTTTTATTTCATAAATGGAATCAACAAAGTATGCACATTCTACATCATAACGACTTTCTATAGTTTACGCATTCGTCCAGAAATAAGAAAAGCTTACTTCCACTGTTTTTTAAAACCACAGCTTCTAGAAGGTTTACATGATTTCGTAAAAAACACGAGTTTTTAGAAAATGTGTTTTATTTCATAAATGGAATCTACAAAGTATGCACATTCTACGTCATAACGACTTTCTATATTTTGCGCATGCGTCCGGAAATAAGAAAAGCTTACTTCCACGGTTTTTTAAAATCACAGCTTCTAGAAGGTTTACATGATTTCGTAAAAAACACAAGTTTTCAGAAAATGTGTTTTATTTCATAAATGGAATCTACAAATTATGCACATTCTACATCATAACGACTTTCTATAGTTTGCGCATGCGTCCGGAAATATGAAAAGCTTACTTCCACCGTTTTTTAAAATCACAGCTTCTAGAAGGTTTACATGATTTCGTAAAAAACACGAGTTTTTAGAAAATGTGTTTTATTTCATAAATGGAATCTACAAAGTATGCACATTCTACGTCATAATGAATTTCTATAGTTTGAGCATGCGTCCGGAAATAAGAAAAGCTTACTTCCCCTGTTTTTTTAAATCACAGCTTCTAGAAGGTTTACATGATTTCTTAAAAAACACAAGTTTTTAGAAAATGTGTTTTATTTCATAAATGGAATCAACAAAGTATGCACATTCTACGTCATAACGACTTTCTATACTTTGCGCATGTGTCCGGAAATAAGAAAAGCTTACTTTCCCTGTTTTTCAAAATCACAGCTTCTAGAAGGTTTACATGGTTTCTTAAAAAACACGAGTTTTTAGAAAATGTGTTTTATTTCATAAATGGAATCAAAAAGGTATGCACATTCTATGTCATAACAAATTTCTATAGTTTGCGCATGCGTCCGGAAATACGAAAAGCTTACTTCCACCGTTTTTTAAAATCACAGCTTCTAGAAGGTTTACATGATTTCTTAAAAAACACGAGTTTTTAGAAAATGTGTTTTATTTCATAAATGGAATCAACAAAGTATGCACATTCTATGTCATAACGACTTTCTATAGTTTGCGCATGCGTTTGGAAATAAGAAAAGCTTACTTCCCCCGTTTTTAAAAATCACAGCTCCTAGAAGGTTTACATGATTTCGTAAAAAACACGAGTTTTTAGAAAATGCGTTTTATTTCGTAAATGGAATCTACAAAGTACGCACATTCTACCTCATAACGACTTTCTATAGTTTGTGCATGCGTCCGGAAATAAGAAAAGCCTACTTCCCCGATTTTTTAAAATCATAGCTTCTAGAAGGTTTACATGATTTCTTAAAAAACATGAGTTTGTAGAAAATGTGTTTTATTTCATAAATGGAATCAACAAAGTATGCACATTCTACGTCATAACGACTTTCTATAGTTTGCGCATGCATTTGGAAATAAGAAAAGCTTACTTCCCCCTTTTTTTAAAAGCACGGCATCTAGAAGGTTTACATGATTTCTTAAAAAATACAAGTTTTTAGAAAATGTGTTTTATTTCATAAATGGAATCAACAAAGTATGCACATTCTACGTCATAACGACTTTCTATAGTTTGCGCATGCGTCCGGAAATAAGAAAAGCTTACTTCCACCATTTTTTAAAATCACAACTTCTAGAAGGTTTACATGATTTCTTAAAAAACACGAGTTTTTAGAAAATGCGTTTTATTTCGTAAATGGAATCTACAAAGTACGCACATTCTACGCCATAATGACTTTCTATAGTTTTCGCATGCGTCCGGAAATAAGAAAAGCTTACTTCCCCCATTTTTTAAAATCACAGCTTCTAGAAGGTTTATATGATTTCTTAAAAAACACGAGTTTGTAGAAAATCTGTTTTATTTCATAAATGGAATCAACAAAGTATGCACATTCTACGTCATAACGACTTTCTATAGTTTGCGCATGCATTTGGAAATAAGAAAAGCTTACTTCCATCGTTTTTTAAAATCACATCTTCTAGAAGGTTTACATGATTTCCTAAAAAACACGAGTTTTTAGAAAATGTGTTTTATTTCATAAATGGAATCAACAAAGTATGCACATTCTACGTCATAACGACTTTCTATAGTTTGCGCATGCGTCCGGAAATAAGAAAAGCTTACTTCCACCGTTTTTTAAAATCATAGCTTCTAGAAGGTTTACATGATTTCGTAAAGAAACACGAGTTTTTAAAAAATGCGTTTTATTTCGTAAATGGAATCTACAAAGTACGCCTATTATACGTCATAACGACTTTCTATAGTTTGCACATGCGTCCGGAAATAAGAAAAGCTTACTTCCACCGTTTTTTAAAATCACATCTTCTAGTAGGTTTACATGATTTCTTAAAAAACATGAGTTTTTAGAAAATGTGTTTTATTTCATAAATGGAATCAACAAAGTATGCACATTCTACATCATAATGGCTTTCTATAGTTTGCGCATGCGTCCGGAAGTAAGAAAAGCTTACTTCCACCGTTTTTTAAAACCACAGCTTCTAGAAGGTTTACATGATTTCGTAAAAAGCATGAGTTTTGAGAAAATGTGTTTTATTTTATAAATGGAATCAACAAAGTATGCACATTCTACGTCATAAAGACTTTCTATAGTTTGCGCATGCGTTTGGAAATAAGAAAAGCTTACTTCCCCCGTTTTTTAAAATCACAGCTTCTAGAAGGTTTACATGATTTCTTAAAAAACACGAATTTTTAGAAAATGTGTTTTATTTCATAAATGGAATCAAGAAAGTATGCACATTATAGGTCATAAGGACTTTCTATAGTTTGCGCGTGCGTCCGGAAATAAGAAAAGCTTACTTCCACCGTTTTTTAAAATCACAGCTTCTAGAAGGTTTACATGATTTTATAAAATACACGAGTTTTTAGAAAATGTGTTTTATTTCATAAATGGAATGAACAAAGTATGCACATTCTACGTCATAACGACTTTCAATAGTTTGCGCATTCGTCCGGAAATAAGAAAAGTTTATTTCCACCATTTTTTAAAATCACAGCTTCTAGAAGGTTTACATGATTTCGTAAAAAACACGAGTTTTTAGAAAATGTGTTTTATTTCATAAATGGAATCTACAAAGTATGCACATTCTACATCATAACGACTTTCTATAGTTTTCGCATGCGTCCGAAAATAAGAAAATCTTACTTCCCCCGTTTTTTAAAATCAAAGCTTCTAGAAGGTTTACATGATTTCTTAAAAAACACGAGTTTTTAGAAAATGTGTTTTATTTCATAAATGGAATCAAGAAAGTATGCACATTCTACTTCATAAGGACATTCTATAGTTTGCGCGTGCGTCCGGAAATAAGAAAAGCTTACTTCCACCATTTTTTAAAATCACAGCTTCTAGAAGGTTTACATGATTTCTTAAAAAACACGAGTTTTTAGAAAATGTGTTTTATTTCATAAATGGAATGAACAAAGTATGCACATTCTACCTCAATACTGACTTTCAATAGTTTGCGCATTCGTCCGGAAATAAGAAAAGCTTACTTCCACCGTTTTTTAAAATCACAGCTTCTAGAAGGTTTACATGATTTCGTAAAAAACACGAGTTTTTAGAAAATGTGTTTTATTTCATAAATGGAATCTACAAAGTATGCACATTCTACATCATAACGACTTTCTATAGTTTTCGCATGCGTCCGGAAATAAGAAAAGCTTACTTCACCCGTTTTTTAAAATCACAACTTCTAGAAGGTTTACGTGATTTCTTAAAAAATACGAGTTTTTAGAAAATTTGTTTTATTTCGTAAATGGAATCAACAAAGTATGCACATTCTACGTCATAACGAATTTCTATAGTTTGCGCATGCGTTTGGAAATAAGAAAAGCTTACTTCCCCCGTTTTTAAAAATCACAGCTTCTAGGAGGTTTACATGATTTCTTAAAAAACACGAGTTTTTAGAAAATGTGTTTTATTTCATAAATGGAATCAACAAAGTATGCACATTCTACGTCATAACGACATTCTATAGTTTGCGCATGCGTTTGGAAATAAGAAAAGCTTACTTCCACCATTTTTTAAAATCACAGCTTCTAGAAGGTTTACATGATTTCTTAAAAAACACGAGTTTTTAGAAAATGTGTTTTATTTCATAAATGGAATCAACAAAGTATGCACATTCTACGTCATAACGGCTTGCTATAGTTTGCGCATGCGTCCGGAAGTAAGAAAAGCTTAATTCCACCGTTTTTTAAAACCACAGCTTCTAGAAGGTTTACATGATTTCGTAAAAAACATGAGTTTTGAGAAAATGTGTTTTATTTTATAAATGGAATCAACAAAGTATGGACATTCTACATCATAACGACTTTCTATAGTTTGCGCATGCGTTTGGAAATAAGAAAAGCTTACTTCCCCCGTTTTTAAAATCACAGCTTCTAGAAGGTTTACATGATTTCTTAAAAAACATGAGTTTTTAGAAAATGTGTTTTATTTCATAAATGGAATCAAGAAAGTATGCACATTCTACGTCATAAGGACTTTCTATAGTTTGCGCGTGCGTCCGGAAATAAGAAAAGCTTACTTCCACCATTTTTTAAAATCACCGCTTCTAGAAGGTTTACATGATTTTTTAAAAAACACGAGTTTTTAGAAAATGTGTTTTATTTCATAAATGGAATGAACAAAGTATGCACATTCTACGTCATAACGACTTTCAATAGTTTGCGCATTCGTCCGGAAAAAAGAAAAGCTTACTTCCACCGTTTTTTAAAATCACAGCTTCTAGAAGGTTTACATGATTTCGTAAAAAACACGAGTTTTTAGAAAATGTGTTTTATTTCATAAATGGAATCTACAAAGTATGCACATTCTACATCATAACGACTTTCTATAGTTTTCGCATGCGTCCGGAAATAAGAAAAGCTTACTTCCCGCGTTTTTTAAAATCACAGCTTCTAGAAGGTTTACATGATTTCTTAAAAAACACGAGTTTTTAGAAAATGTGGTTTATTTCATAAATGGAATCAACAAAGTATGCACATTCTACGTCATAACGACTTTCTATAGTTTGCGCATGCGTTTGGAAATAAGAAAAGCTTACTTCCCCAGTTATTTAAAATTACAGCTTCTAGAAGGTTTACATGATTTGTTAAAAAACACGAATTTTTAGAAAATGTGTTTTATTTCATAAATGGAATCAACAAAGTATGCACATTCTACGTCATAAAGACTTTCTATAGTTTGCGCATGCGTCCGGAAATAAGAAAATCTTACTTCCCCCGTTTTTTAAAATCACAGCTTCTAGAAGGTTTACATGATTTCTTAAGAAACACGAGTTTTTAGAAAATGTGTTTTATTTCATAAATGGAATCACCAAAGTATGCACATTCTACATCATAACTACTTTCTATAGTTTGCGCATGCGTCCGGAAATAAGAAAAGCTTACTTCCACCGTTTTTTAAAATCGCAGCTTCTAGAAGGTTTACATGATTTCGTAAAAAACATGAGTTGTTGGAAAATGCGTTTTATTTCATAAATGGAATCTAAAAAGTATGCAGATTCTACGTCATAATGACTTTCTATAGTTTGCGCATGCGTCCGGAAATAAGAAAAGCTTACTTCCACTGTTTTTTTAAATCACAGCTTCTAGAAGGTTTACATGATTTCTTAAAAAACACGAGTTTTTAGAAAATGTGTTTTATTTCATAAATGGAATCAACAAAGTATGCACATTCTACGTCATAACGACTTTCAATACTTTGCGCATGCGTCCGGAAATAAGAAAAGCTTACTTCCCCTGTTTTTTAAAATCACAGCTTCTAGAAGGTTTACATGGTTTCTTAAAAAACACGAGTTTTTAGAAAATGTGTTTTATTTCATAAATGGAATCAAAAAGGTATGCACATTCTATGTCATAACGACTTTCTATAGTTTGCGCATGCGTCCGGAAATACGAAAAGCTTACTTCCACCGTTTTTTAAAATCACAGCTTCTAGAAGGTTTACATGTTTCTTAAAAAACACAAGTTTTTAGAAAATGTGTTTCATTTCATAAATGGAATCAACAAAGTATGCACATTCTACGTCATAACGACTTTCTATAGTTTGCGCATGCGTTTGGAAATAAGAAAAGCTTACTTCCCCCGTTTTTTAAAATCACAACTTCTAGAAGGTTTACATGATTTCTTAAAAAACACGAGTTTTTAGAAAATGTGGTTTATTTCATAAATGGAATCTACAAAGTATGCACATTCTACGTCATAAGGACTTTCTATAATTTGCGCATGCGTCCGGAAATGAGAAAAGCTTACATCCCCCGTTTTTTAAAATCACAGCTTCTGGAAGGTTTACATGATTTCTTAAAAAACACGAGTTTTTAGAAAATGTGTTTTATTTCATAAATGGAATCAACAAAGTATGCACATTCTACGTCATAACTACTTTCTATAGTTTGCGCATGCGTCCGGAAATAAGAAAAGCTTACTTCCAACATTTTTTAAAATCAGAGCTTCTAGAAGGTTTACATGATTTCTTAAAAAACACGAGTTTTTAGAAAATGTGTTTTATTTCATAAATGGAATCAACAAAGTATGCACATTCTACGTCATAACTACTTTCTATAGTTTGCGCATTCATCCGGAAATAAGAAAAGCGTACTTCCACCGTTTTTAAAAATCACAGCTTCTAGAAGGTTTACATGATTTCTTAAAAAACACGAGTTTTTATAAAATGTGCTTTATTTCATAAATGGAATCAACAAAGTATGCACATTCTACGTCATAACGACTTTCTATAGTTTGCGCATGCGTCCGGAAATAAGAAAAGCTTACTTCCCCCATTTTTAAAAATCACAGCTTCTAGGAGGTTTACATGATTTCTTAAAAAACACGAGTTTTTAGAAAATGTGTTTTATTTCATAAATGGAATCAACAAAGTATGCACATTCTACGTCATAACGACATTCTATAGTTTGCGCATGCGTTTTGAAATAAGAAAAGCTTACTTCCCCCGTCTTTTAAAATCACAACTTCTAGAAGGTTTACATGATTTCTTAAAAAACACGAGTTTCTAGAAAATGTGGTTTATTTCATAAATGGAATCTACAAAGTATGCACATTCTACGTCATAAGGACTTTCTATAGTTTGCGCATGCATCCGGAAATAAGAAAAGCTTACTTCCCCCGTTTTTTAAAATCACAGCTTCTGGAAGGTTTACATGATTTCTTAAAAAACACGAGTTTTTAGAAAATGTGTTTTATTTCATAAATGGAATCAACAAAGTATGCACATTCTACGTCATAACTACTTTCTATAGTTTGCGCATGCGTCCGGATATAAGAAAAGCTTACTTCCACAATTTTTTAAAATCAGAGCTTCTAGAAGGTTTACATGATTTCTTAAAAAACACGAGTTTTTAGAAAATGTGTTTTATTTCATAAATGGAATCAACAAAGTATGCACATTCTACATCATAACGACTTTCTATAGTTTGCGCATTCGTCCGGAAATAAGAAAAGCTTACTTCCACCGTTTTTTAAAACCACAGCTTCTAGAAGGTTTACATGATTTCGTAAGAAACACGAGTTTTTAGGAAATGTGTTTTATTTCATAAATGGAATCTACAAAGTATGCACATTCTACGTCATAACGACTTTCTATATTTTGCGCATACGTCCAGAAATAAGAAAAGCTTACTTCCACGGTTTTTTAAAATCACAGCTTCTAGAAGGTTTACATGATTTCGTAAAAAACACAAGTTTTCAGAAAATGTGTTTTATTTCATAAATGGAATCAACAAAGTATGCACATTCTATGTCATAACGACTTTCTATTTTTTGCGCATGTGTTTGGAAATAAGAAAAGCTTACTTCCCCCGTTTTTTAAAATCACAGCTCCTAGAAGGTTTACATGGTTTCTTAAAAAACACGAGTTTTTAGAAAATGTGCTTTATTTCATAAATGGAATCAACAAAGTATGCAAATTCTACGTCATAACAACTTTCTATAGTTTGCACATTCGTCCGGAAATAAGAAAAGCTTATTTCCACCGTTTTTTAAAATCACAGCTTCTAGAAGGTTTACATGATTTCGTAAAAAACACGAGTTTTTAGAAAATGCGCTTTATTTCATAATTGGAATCTACAAAGTATGCACACTCTACCTCATAATGAATTTCTATAGTTTGCGCATGCGTCTGGAAATAAGAAAATCTTACTTCCCCTGTTTTTTTAAATCACAGCTTCTAGAAGGTTTACATGATTTCTTAAAAAACACGAGTTTTTAGAAAATGTGTTTTATTTCATAAATGGAATCAACAAAGTATGCACATTCTACGTCATAACGACTTTCTATACTTTGCGAATGCGTCCGGAAATAAGAAAAGCTTACTTGCCCTGTTTTTTAAAATCACAGCTTCTAGAAGGTTTACATGGTTTCTTAAAAAACACGAGTTTTTAGAAAATGTGTTTTATTTCATAAATGGAATCAAAAAGGTATGCACATTCTATGTCATAACGAATTTCTATAGTTTGCGCATGCATCCGGAAATACGAAAAGCTTACTTCCACCGTTTTTTAAAATCACAGCTTCTAGAAGGTTTACATGATTTCTTAAAAAACACGAGTTTTTAGAAAATGTGTTTTATTTCATAAATGGAATCTACAAAGTATGCACATTCTACGTCATAATGACTTTCTATAGTTTGCGCATGCGTCCGGAAATAAGAAAAGCTTACTTTCACCGTTTTTTAAAATCACAGCTTCTAGAAGGTTTACATGATTTCATAAAAAACACGAGTTTTTAGAAAATGTGTTTTATTTCATAAATGGAATCTACAAAGTATGCACATTCTACGTCATAACGACTTTCTATAGCTTGCGCATGCGTCCGGAAATAATAAAAGCTTACTTCCACCGTTTTTTAAAATCACAACTTCTAGAAGGTTTACATGATTTCGTAAAAAACAAGAGTTTTTAGAAAATGTGTTTTATTTCATAAATGGAATCTACAAAGTATGCACATTCTACGTCATAATGACTTTCTATAGTTTGCGCATGCGTCCAGAAATAAGAAAAGCTTACTTCCCCCGTTTTTTAAAATCACAGCTTCTAGAAGGTTTACATGATTTCTTAAAATACACGAGTTTTTAGAAAATATATTTTATTTAATAAATGGAATCAACAAAGTATGCACATTCTACATCATAACGACTTTATATAGTTTGCGGATGCGTCCGGAAATAAGAAAAGCTTACTTCCACCGTTTTTTAAAATCACAGCTTTTAGAAGGTTTACATGATTTCGTAAAAAACATGAGTTTTTAGAAAATGTGTTTTATTTCATCAATGGAATCAACAAAGTATGCACATCCTACGTCATAATGACTTTCTATAGTTTGTGCATTCGTCCGGAAATAAGAAAAGCTTACTTCCACCGTTTTTTAAAATCACAGCTTCTAGAAGGTTTACATGATTTCGTAAAAAACACGAGTTTTTAGAAAATGTGTTTTATTTCATAAATGGAATCAACAAAGTATGCACATTCTACGTCATAACGACTTTCTATAGTTTGCGCATGCGTCCGGAAATAAGAAAAGCTTTCTTCCACCGTTTTTTAAAATCACAGCTTCTAGAAGGTTTACATGATTTCGTAAAAAACACAAGTTTTCAGAAAATGTGTTTTATTTCATAAATGGAATCTACAAAGTATGCACATTCTACGTCATAACGACTTTCTATAGTTTTCGCATGTGTTTGGAAATAAGAAAAGCTTACTTCCCCCGTTTTTTAAAATCACAGCTTCTAGAAGGTTTACATGATTTCTTAAAAAACACGATTTTTTAGAAAATATATTTTATTTCATAAATGGAATCAACAAACTATGCACATTCTACGTCATAACGACTTTTTATAGTTTGCGGATGCGTCCGGAAATAAGAAAAGCTTACTTCCACCGTTTTTTAAAATCACAGCTTGTAGAAGGTTTACATGATTTCGTAAAAAACATGAGTTTTTAGAAAATGTGTTTTATTTCATAAATGGAATCTACAAAGTATGCACATTCTATGTCATAACGACTTTCTATAGTTTGCGGATGCGTCAAGAAATAAGTAAAGCTTACTTCGCCCGTTTTTTAAAATCACAGCTTCTAGAAGGTTTACATTATTTCTTAAAAAACACGAGTTTTTAGAAAATATGTTTTATTTCATAAATGGAATCAACAAAGTATGCACATTCTACGTCATAACGATTTTCTATAGTTTGCGCATGCGTCCAGAAATAAGAAAAGCTTACTTCCACCGTTTTTTAAAATCACAGCTTCTAGAAGGTTTACATGATTTCTTAAAAAACACGAGTTTTTAGAAAATGTGTTTTATTTCGTAAATGGAATCAACAAAGTATGCACATTCGACGTCATAACGACTTTCTATAGTTTGCGCATGCGTTTGGAAATAAGAAAAGCTTACTTCCCCCGTTTTTTAAAATCACAGCCTCTAGAAGGTTTACATGATTTCTTAGAAAACATGAGTTTTTAGAAAATGTGTTTTATTTCATAAATTGAATCAACAAAGTATGCACATTCTACGTCATAACGACTTTCTATAGTTTGCGCATGCGTTTGGAAATAAGAAAAGCTTACTTCCTCCGTTTTTTAAAATCACAGCTTCTAGAAGGTTTACATGATTTCTTAAAAAACACGAGTTTTTATAAAATGTGTTTTATTTCATAAATGGAATCAACAAAGTATGCACATTCTACGTTATAACGACTTTCTATAGTTTGCGCATGCGTTTGGAAATAAGAAAAGCGTACTTCCCCCATTTTTTAAAATCACAGCTTCTAGAAGGTTTACATGATTTCTTAAAAAACACGAGTTTTTAGAAAATGTGTTTTATTTCATAAATGGAATCAACAAAGTATGCACATTCTAAGTCATAACGACTTTCTATAGTTTGCGCATGCGTTTGGAAATAAGAAAAGCTTACTTCCTCCGTTTTTTAAAATCACAACTTCTAGAAGGTTTACATGATTTCTTAAAAAACATGAGTTTTTAGAAAACGTGTTTTATTTCATAAATGGAATCAACAAAGTATGCACATTCTATGTCATAACGACTTTCTATAGTTTGCGGATGCGTCCGGAAATAACAAAAGCTTACTTCCACCGTTTTTTAAAATCACAGCTTCTAGAAGGTTTACACGATTTCTTAAAAAACATGACTTTTTTAGAAAATGTGTTTTATTTCATAAATGGAATCAACAAAGTATGCACATTCTACTTCATAACGCCTTTCTATAGTTTGCGCATCCGTTTGGAAATAAGAAAAGCTTACTTCCCCCATTTTTTAAAATCACAGCTTCTAGAAGGTTTAAATCATTTCTTAAAAAACACGAGTTTTTAGAAAATGTGTTTCATTTCATCAATGGAATCAGCAAAGTATGCACATTCTACGTCATAACGACTTTCTATAGTTTGCGCAGGCGTCCGGAAATAAGAAAATCTTACTTCCATCATTTTTTAAAATCACAGTATCTAGAAAATGTGTTTTATTTCATAAATGGAATCAACAAAGTATGCACATTCTAAGTCATAACGACTTTCTATAGTTTGCGCATTCGTCCGGAAATAAGAAAAGCTTGCTTCCACCGTTTTTTCAAATCAAAGCTTCTAGAAGGTTTACATATTTCGTAAAAAACACGAGTTTTTAGAAAATGTGTTTTATTTCATAAATGGAATCAACAAACTATGCACATTCTATGTCATAATGACTTTCTATAGTTTGCGCATGCGTCCGGAAATAAGAAAAGCTTACTTCCACCATTTTTTAAAATCACAGCTTCTAGAAGGTTTACATGATTTCTTAAAAAACACGAGTTTTTAGAAAATGTGTTTTATTTCATAAATGGAATCTACAAAGTATGTACATTCTACGTCATAATGACTTTATATAGTTTGCGCATGCGTCCGGAAATAAGAAAAGCTTACTTCCCCCGTTTTTTAAAATCACAGCTTCTAGAAGGTTTACAAGATTTCTCAAAAAACACGAGTTTTTAGAAAATGTGTTTTATTTCATAAATGGAATCAACAAAGTATGCACATTCTACATCATAACGAATTTCTATAGTTTGCGCATGCGTTTGGAAATAGGAAAAGCTTACTTTCCCCGTTTTATAAAATCACAGCTTCTAGAATGTTTACATGATTTGTTAAAAAACACGAGTTTTTAGAAAATGTGTTTTATTTCATAAATGGAATCAACAAAGTATGCACATTCTACGTCATAACGACTTTCTATAGTTTGCGCATGCGTCCGGAAATAAGAAAAGCTTACTTCTACCGTTTTTTAAAATCACAGCTTCTAGAAGGTTTAGATGATTTCGTAAAAAACACGAGTTTTTAGAAAATGTGTTTTATTTCATAAATGGAATCTACAAAGAATACACATTCTACATCATAACGAATTTCTATAGTTTGTGCATGCGTCCGGAAATAAGAAAAGCTTACTTCCACCATTTTTTTAAATCACAGCTTCTAGAAGGTTTACATGATTTCGTAAAAAACACGAGTTTTTAGAAAATGTGTTTTATTTCATAAATGGAATCTACAAAGTATGCACATTCTATGTCATAATGAATTTCTATAGTTTGCGCATGCGTCCGGAAAAAAAAAAAAGCTTACTTCCACCGTTTTTTAAAATCACAGCTTCTAGAAGGTTTACATGATTTCTCAAAAAACACGAGTTTTTAGAAAATGTGTTTTATTTCATAAATGGAATCAACAAAGTATGCACATTGTACATCATAACGATTTTCTATAGTTTGCGCATGCGTTTGGAAATAAGAAAAGCTTACTTTCCCCGTTTTACAAAATCACAGCTTCTAGAATGTTTACATGATTTGTTAAAAAACACGAGTTTTTAGAAAATGTGTTTTATTTCATAAATGGAATCAACAAAGTATGCACATTCTACGTCATAACGACTTTCTATAGTTTGCGCATGCGTCCGGAAATAAGAAAAGATTACTTCCCCCGATTTTTAAAATGACAGCTTCTAGAAGGTTTACATGATTTGTTAAAAAACACAAGTATTTAGAAAATGTGTTTTATTTCATAAGTGGAATCAACAAAGTATGCACATTCTACGTCATAATGAATTTCTATAGTTTGTGCATGCGTCCGGAAATAAGAAAAGCTTACCTCCACCGTTTTTTAAAATCACAGCTTCTAGAAGGTTTACATGATTTCGTAAAAAACACGAGGTTTTAGAAAATATGTTTTATTTCATAAATGGAATCTACAAAGTATGCACATTCTACGTCATAACGACTTTCTATAGTTTGCACATGCGTCCGGAAATAAGAAAAGCTTACTTCCACCGTTTTTTAAAATCACAGCTTCTAGAAGGTTTGCATGATTTCTTAAAAAACACGAGTTTTTAGAAAATGTGTTTTATTTCATAAATGGAATAAAAAAAGTATGCACATTATACGTCATAATGACTTTCTATAGTTTGCGCATGCGTCCAGAAATAAGAAAAGCTTACTTCCACCGTTTTTTAAAATCACTGCTTCTAGAAGGTTTACATGATTTGTTAAAAAACACGAGTTTTTAGAAAATGTGTTTTATTTCCTAAATGGAATCAACAAAGTATGCACATTCTACGTCATAACGACTTTCTATAGTTTGCGCATGCGTTTGGAAATAAGAGAAGCTTACTTCCACCGTTTTTTAAAATGACAGCTTCTAGAAGGTTTACATGATTTCTTAAAAAACATGAGTTTTTAGAAAATGTGTTCTATTTCATATATGGAATCAACAAAGTATGCACATTCTACGTCATAACGATTTTCTATAGTTTGCGCATGCATCCGGAAATAAGAAAAGCTTACTTCCCCCGTTTTATAAAATCACAGCTTCTAGAAGGTTTACATGATTTCGTAAAAAACACGAGTTTTTAGAAAATGTGTTTTATTTCATAAATGGAATCAACAAAGTATGCACATTCTACGTCATAACGACTTTCTATAGTTTGCGCATGTGTTTGGAAATAAGAAAAGCTTACTTCCTCCGTTTTTTAAAATCACAGCTTCTAGAAGGTTTACATGATTTCTTAAATAACACAAATATTTAGAAAATGTGTTTTATTTCATAAATGGAATCAACAAAGTATGCACATTCTACGTCATAACGACTTTCTATAGCTTGCGCATTTGTCCGGAAATAAGAAAAGCTTACTTCCATCGTTTTTTAAAATCACAGCTTCTAGAAGGTTTACATGATTTCGTAAAAAAACACGAGTTTTTAGGAAATGTGTTTTATTTCATAAATGGAATCTACAAAGTATGCAAATTCTACGTCATAACGCGTTTCTATAGTTCGCGAACGCGTCCGGAAATAAGAAAAGCTTACTTCCACCGTTTTTTAAAATCACAGCTTCTAGAAGGTTTACATGATTTCTTAAAAAACATGAGTTTTTAGAAAATGTGTTTTATTTCATTAATGGAATAAAAAAAGTATGCACATTCTACGTCATAATGACTTTCTATAGTTTGCGCATGAGTCCGGAAATAAGAGAAGCTTACTTCCCCCGTTTTTTAAAATCACTGCTTCTAGAAGGTTTACATGATTTCTTAAAAAACACGAGTTTTTAGAAAATGTGTTTTATTTCATAAATGGAATCAACAAAGTATGCACATTCTAAATCATAACAACTTTCTATAGTTTGCGCATGCGTTTGAAAATAAGAAAAGCTTACTTCCACCATTTTTTAAAATCACAGCTTCTAGAAGGTTTACATGATTTCTTAAAAAACACGAGTTTTTAGAAAATGTGTTTTATTTCGTAAATGGAATCAACAAAGTATGCACATTATACGTCATAACGACTTTCTATAGTTTGCGGATGCGTTTGGAAATAAGAAAAGCTTACTTCCCCAGTTATTTAAAATTACAGCTTCTAGAAGGTTTACATGATTTGTTAAAAAACACGAGTTTTAAGAATATGTGTTTTACTTCATAAATGGAATCAACAAAGTATGCACATTCTACGTCATAACGACTTTCTATAGTTTGCGCATGCGTCCAGAAATAAGAAAATCTTACTTCCCCCGTTTTTTAAAATCACAGCTTCTAGAAGGTTTACATGATTTCTTAAGAAACACGAGTTTTTAGAAAATGTGTTTTATTTCATAAATGGAATCAACAAAGTATGCACATTCTACGTCATAACGACTTTCTATTGTTTGCGCATGTGTTTGGAAATAAGAAAAGCTTACTTCCCCCATTTTTTAAACTCACAGCTCCTAGAAGGTTTACATGGTTTCTTAAAAAACATGAGTTTTTAGAAAATGTGCTTTATTTCATAAATGGAATCAAAAAAGTATGCAAATTATACGTCATAACAACATTCTATAGTTTGCGCATTTGTCCGGAAATAAGAAAATCTTACTTCCACCGTTTTTTAAAATCACAGCTTCTAAAAGGTTTACATGATTTCTTAAAAAACACGAGTTTTTAAAAAATGTGTTTTATTTCATAAATGGAATAAACAAAATATGCACATTCTACGTCATAACAACTTTCTATAGTTTGCGCATGCGTCCGGAAATAAGAAAAGCTTACTTCAACTGTTTTTTAAAATCACAGCTTCTTGAAGGTTTACATGATTTCGTAAAAAACATGAGTTTTTAGAAAATGTGTTTTATTTCATAAATGGAATCAACAAAGTATGCACATTCTACGTCATAACGACTTTCTATAGTTTGCACATGCGTCCGGAAATAAGATAAGCTTACTTCCACCGTTTTTTAAAATCACAGCTTGTAGAAGGTTTACATGATTTCTTAAAAAACATGAGTTTTTAGAAAATGTGTTTTATTTCATAAATGGAATCTACAAAGTATGCACATTCTATGTCATAACGACTTTCTATAGTTTGCGCATGCGTCCGGAAATAACAAAAGCTTACTTCCAACGTTTTTTAAAATCACAGCTTCTAGAAGGTTTACATGATTTGTTAAAAAACACGAGTTTTTAGAAAATGTGTTTTATTTCATAAATGGAATCAACAAAGTATGCACATTCTATGTCATAACGACTTTCTATAGTTTGCGCATGTGTTTCGAAATAAGAAAAGCTTACTTCCCTCCTTTTTTAAAATCACAGCTTCTAGAAGGTTTACATGGTTTCTTATAAAACATGAGTTTTTAGAAAATGTGTTTTATTTCATAAATGGGATCAACAAAGTATGCACATTCTATGTCATAACGACTTTCTATAGTTTGCGTATTTGTCCGGAAATAAGAAAAGCTTACTTCCACCGTTTTTTAAAATCACAACTTCTAGAAGGTTTACATGATTTCTTAAAAAACACGAGTTTTTAGAAAATGTGTTTTATTTCATAAATGGAATCAACAAAGTATGCACATTCTACGGCATAACGACTTTCTATAGTTTGCGCATGCGTTTGGATATAAGAAAAGCTTACTTCCCGTTTTTTAAAATCACAGCTTCTTGAAGGTTTACATCATTTCGTAAAAAACACGAGTTTTTAGAAAATGTGTTTTATTTCATAAATGGAATCAACAAAGTATGCACATTCTACGTCATAACGACTTTCTATAGTTTGCGCATGCGTTTGGAAATAAGAAAAGCTTACTTCCCCCGTTTTTTAAAATCACTGCTTCTAGAAGGTTTACATGATTTCTTAAAAAACACGAGTTTTTAGAAAATGTGTTTTATTTCCTAAATGGAATCAACAAAGTATGCACATTCTACGTAATAACAACTTTCTATAGTTTGCGCATGCGTTTGGAAATAAGAGAAGCTTACTTCCACCGTTTTTTAAAATCACAGCTTCTAGAAGGTTTACATGATTTCTTAAAAAGTACTAATTTTTAGAAAATGTGTTTTATTTCATAAATGGAATCAACAAAGTATGCACATTCTACTTCATAACGACTTTCGATAGTTTGCGCATGCATCCGGAAATAAGAAAAGCTTACTTCCCCCGTTTTTTAAAATCACAGCTTCTAGAAGGTTTACATGATTTCTTAAAAAATATGAGTTTTTAGAAAATGTGTTTTATTTCATAAATGGAATCAACAAAGTATGCACATTCTACGTCATAACGACTTTCTATAGTTTGCGCATTCGTCCGGAAATAAGAAAAGCTTGCTTCCTCCGTTTTTTAAAATCACAGCTTCTAGAAGGTATACATGATTTCTTAAAAAAAAAGAGTATTTAGAAAATGTGTTTTATTTCATAAATGGAATCAAGAAAGTATGCACATTCTACGTCATAACGACTTTCTATAGCTTTCTCATTTGTCCGGAAATAAGAAAAGCTTACTTCCCCCGTTTTTTAAAATCACTGCTTCTAGAAGGTTTACATGATTTCGTAAAAAAGAGGAGTTTTTAGAAAATGTGTTTTATTTCCTAAATGGAATCAACAAAGTATGCACATTCTATGTCATAACTACTTTCTATAGTTTGCGCATGCGTTTGGAAATAAGAAAAGCTTACTTCCACCGTTTTTTAAAATCACAACTTCTAGAAGGTTTACACGATTTCTTAAAAAACACGAGTTTTTAGAAAATGTGCATTATTGCATAAATGGAATCAACAAAGTATGCACATTCTACATCATAATGACTTTCTATAGTTTGCGCATGCGTCCGGAAATAAGAAAAGCTTACTTCCCCCGTTTTTTAAAATCACTGCTTCTAGAAGGTTTACATGATTTCTTGAAAAACACGAGTTTTTAGATAGTGTGTTTTATTTCATAAATGGAATCAACAAAGTAAGCACATTCTACGTCATAATGACTTTCTATAGTTTGCGCATGCGTCCGGAAAAAAGAAAAGCTTACTTCCCCCGTTTTTTAAAATCACTGCTTCTAGAAGGTTTACATGATTTCTTAAAAAACACGAGTTTTTAGAAAATGTGTTTTATTTCCTAAATGGAATCAACAAAGTATGCACATTCTACGTAATAACAACTTTCTATAGTTTGCGCATGCGTTTGGAAATAAGAGAAGCTTACTTCCACCGTTTTTTAAAATCACAGCTTCTAGAAGGTTTACATGATTTCTTAAAAAGTACTAATTTTTAGAAAATGTGTTTTATTTCATAAATGGAATCAACAAAGTATGCACATTCTACTTCATAACGACTTTCTATAGTTTGCGCATGCATCCGGAAATAAGAAAAGCTTACTTCCCCCGTTTTTTAAAATCACAGCTTCTAGAAGGTTTACATGATTTCTTAAAAAACATGAGTTTTTAGAAAATGTGTTTTATTTCATAAATGGAATCAACAAAGTATGCACATTCTACGTCATAACGACTTTCTATAGTTTGCGCATTCGTCCGGAAATAAGAAAAGCTTGCTTCCTCCGTTTTTTAAAATCACAGCTTCTAGAAGGTTTACATGATTTCTTAAAAAAAAAGAGTATTTAGAAAATGTGTTTTATTTCATAAATGGAATCAACAAAGTATGCACATTCTACGTCATAACGAATTTCTATAGCTTTCTCATTTGTCCGGAAATAAGAAAAGCTTACTTCCCCCGTTTTTTAAAATCACTGCTTCTAGAAGGTTTACATGATTTCGTAAAAAAGAGGAGTTTTTAGAAAATGTGTTTTATTTCCTAAATGGAATCAACAAAGTATGCACATTCTATGTCATAACTACTTTCTATAGTTTGCGCATGCGTTTGGAAATAAGAAAAGCTTACTTCCACCGTTTTTTAAAATCACAACTTCTAGAAGGTTTGCACGATTTCTTAAAAAACACGAGTTTTTAGAAAATGTGCATTATTGCATAAATGGAATCAACAAAGTATGCACATTCTACATCATAATGACTTTCTATAGTTTGCGCATGCGTCCGGAAATAAGAAAAGCTTACTTCCCTCGTTTTTTAAAATAACAGCTTCTTTAAGATTTACATGATTTCGTAAAAAACACGAGTTTTTAGAAAATGTGTTTTATTTCATAAATGGAATCAACAAAGTATGCACATTCTACGTCATAACGACTTTCTATAGTTTGCGCATGCGTTTGGAAATAAGAAAAGCTTACTTCGACCGTTTTTTAAAATCACAGCTTCTAGAAGGTTTACATGATTTCTTAAAACACACAAGTTTTTAGAAAATGTGATTTATTTCATAAATGGAATAAAAAAAGTATGCACATTCTACGTTATAATGACTTTCTATAGTTTGCGCATGCGTCCGGAAATAAGAAAAGCTTACTTCCCCCATTTTTTAAAATCACTGCTTCTAGAAGGTTTACATGATTTCTTAAAAACACGAGTTTTTAGAGAATGTGTTTTATTTCATAAATGGAATCAACAAAGTATGCACATTCTACGGCATAACGACTTTCTATAGTTTGCGCATGCGTTTGGAAATAAGAAAAGCTTACTTCCCCCGTTTTTAAAAATCACTGCTTCTAGAAGGTTTACATGATTTCTTAAAAAACACGAGTTTTTAGAAAATGTGTTTTATTTCCTAAATGGAATCAACAAAGTATGCATATTCTACGTCCTAACGACTCTCTATAGTTTGCACATGCGTTTGGAAATAAGAAAAGCTTACTTCCACCGTTTTTTAAAATGACAGCTTCTAGAAGGTTTACATGATTTCTTAAAAAACACGAGTTTTTAGAAAATGTGTTTTATTTCATTAATGGAATCAACAAAGTATGCACATTCTACGTCATAATGACTTTCTATAGTTTTCACATGCGTTTGGAAATAAGAAAAGCTTACTTCAACCGTTTTTTAAAATGACAGCTTCTAGAAGGTTTACATGATTTCTTAAAAAACACGAGTATTTAGAAAATGTGTTTTATTTCATAAATGGAATCAACAAAGTATGCACATTCTACGTCATAACGAATTTCTATAATTTGCGCATGCGTCCGGAAATAAGAAAAGCTTACTTCCAACGTTTTTTAAAATCACAGCTTCTAGAAGGTTTACCTGATTTCGTATAAAACACGAGTTTTTAGAAAATGTGTTTTATTTCATAAATGGAATCTACAAAGTATGCACATTCTACGTCATAACGACTTTCTATAGTTTGCGCATGTGTCCGGAAATAAGAAAAGCTTACTTCCACCATTTTTTAAAATCACAGCTTCTAGAAGGTTTACATGATTTCTTAAAAAACACGAGTTTTCAGAAAATGTGTTTTATTTGATAAATGGAATAAAAAAAGTATGCACATTCTACGTCATAATGACTTTCTATAGTTTCCGCATGCGTCCGGAAATAAGAAAAGCTTACTTCCCCCATTTTTTAAAATCACTGCTTCTAGAAGGTTTACATGATTTCTCAAAAGACACGAGTTTTTAGAAAATGTGTTTTATTTCATCAATGGAATCAACAAAGTATGCACATTCTACGTCATAACGACTTTCAATAGTTTGCGCATGCGTTTGGAAATAAGAAAAGCTTACTTCGACCGTTTTTTAAAATCACAGCTTCTAGAAGGTTTACATGGTTTCTTAAAAAACAAGAGTTTTTAGAAAATGTGTTTTATTTCATAAATGGAATCAACAAAGTATGCACATTCTACGTCATAACGACTTTCTATAGCTTGTGCATTTGTCTGGAAATAAGAAAAGCTTACTTCCACCGTTTTTTAAAATCACAGCTTCTAGAAGGTTTACATGATTTCGTAAAAAACACGAGTTTTTAGGAAATTTGTTTTATTTCAAAAATGGAATCTACAAAGTATGCACATTCTAATTCATAACGCGTTTCTATAGTTTGCAAACGCGTCCGGAAATAAGAAAAGCTTACTTCCACTATTTTTTAAAATCACAGCTTCTAGAAGGTTTACATGATTTCTTAAAAAACACGAGTTTTTAGAAAATGTGTTTTATTTCATAAATGGAATAAAAAAAGTATACACATTCTACGTCATAATGACTTTCTATAGTTTGTGCATGTGTCCGGAAATAAGAAAAGCTTACTTCCCCCGTTTTTTAAAATCACTGCTTCTAGAAGGTTTACATGATTTGTAAAAAAACACGAGTTTTTAGAAAATGTGTTTTATTTCATAAATGGAATCAACAAAGTATGCACATTCTACGTCATAACGACTTTCTATAGTTTGCGCATGCGTTTGGAGGTAAGAGAAGCTTACTTCCACCGTTTTTTAAAATGACAGCTTCTACAAAGTTTACATGATTTCTTAAAAAAGACGAGTTTTTAGAAAATGTGTTTTATTTCATAAATGGAATCAACAAAGTATGCACATTCTACATCATAAAGACTTTCTATAGTTTGCGCAAGCATCCGGAAATAAGAAAAGCTTACTTCCCTCGTTTTTTAAAATCACAGTTTCTAGAAGGTTTACATGATTTCGTAAAAAACACGAGTTTTTAGAAAATGTGTTCTATTTCATAAATGGAATCAACAAAGTATGCACATTCTACGTCATAACGACTTTCTATAGTTTGCGCATGTGTTTGGAAATAAGAAAAGCTTACTTCCTCCGTTTTTTAAAATCACAGCTTCTAGAAGCTTTACATGATTTCTTAAAAAACACGAGTATTTAGAAAATGTGTTTTATTTCATAAATGGAATCAACAAAGTATGCACATTCTACGTCATAACAACTTTCTATAGCTTGCGCATTTGTCCGGAAATAAGAAAAGCTTACTTCCACCGTTTTTTAAAATCACAGCTTCTAGAAAGTTTACATGATTTCATAAAAAACACGAGTTTTTACGAACTGTGTTTTATTTCATAAATGGAATCTACAAAGTATGCACATTCTACGTCATAACGCGTTTCTATAGTTTGCGAACACGTCCGGAAATAAGAAAAGCTTACTTCCACCGTTTTTTAAAATGACAGCTTCTAGAAGGTTTACATGATTTCTTAAAAAACACGAGTTTTTAGAAAATGTGTTTTTTTTCATTAATGGAATAAAAAAAGTATGCACATTCTACGTCATAATGACTTTCTATAGTTTGCGCATGCGTCCGGAAATAAGAGAAGCTTACTTCCCCCAGTTTTTAAAATCACAGCTTCTAGAAGGTTTACATGATTTCGTAAAAAACACGAGTTTTTAGAAAATATGTTGAATTTCATAAATGGAATCAACAAAGTATGCACATTCTACGTCATAACGACTTTCTATAGTTTGCGCATGCGTTTGGAAATAAGAAAAGCTTACTTCCCCCGTTTTTTAAAATCACAGCTTCTAGAAGGTTTACATGATTTCTTAAAAAACACGAGTTTTTAGAAAATGTGTTTTATTTTATAAATGGAATCAACAAAGTATGCACATTCTACGTCATAACGACTTTCTATAGTTTGCACATGCGTCCAAAAATAAGAAAAGCTTACTTCAACCGTTTTTGAAAATCACAGCTTCTTGAAGGTTTACATGATTTCGTAAAAAACACGAGTTTTTAGAAAATGTGTTTTATTTCATAAATGGAATCAACAAAGTATGCACATTCTACGTCATAATGACTTTCTATAGTTTGCGCATGCGTCCGGAAATAAGAAAAGCTTACTTCAACCGTTTTTTAAAATCACAGCTTCTTGAAGGTTTACATGATTTTGTAAAAAACACGAGTTTTTAGAAAATGTGTTTTATTTCATAAAAGGAATCAACAAAGTATGCACATTCTACGTCATAACGACTTTCTATAGTTTGCGCATGCGTTTGGAAATAAGAAAAGCTTACTTCCCCCGTTTTTTAAAATCACAGCTTGTAGAAGGTTTACATGATTTCTTAAAAAACACGAGTTTTTAGAAAATGTGTTTTGTTTCATAAATGGAATCAACGAAGTATGCACATTCTACGTCATAACAACTTTCTATAGTTTCCGCATGCATCCGGAAAAAAGAAAAGCTTACTTCCACCGTTTTTTAAAATCACAGCTTCTAGAAGGTTTACATGATTTCTTAAAAAACACTAGTTTTTAAAAAATGTGTTTTATTTCATAAATGGAATCAACAAAGTATGCACATTCTACGTCATAATGACTTTCTATAGTTTGCGCATGTGTTTGGAAATAAGAAAAGCTTACTTCCCCCATTTTTTAAACTCACAGCTCCTAGAAGGTTTACATGGTTTCTTAAAAAACATGAGTTTTTAGAAAATGTGCTTTATTTCATAAATGGAATAAAAAAAGTATGCAAATTATACGTCATAACAACATTCTATAGTTTGCGCATTTGTCCGGAAATAAGAAAAGCTTACTTCCACCGTTTTTTAAAATCACAGCTTCTAAAAGGTTTACATGATTTCTTAAAAAACACGAGTTTTTAAAAAATGTGTTTTATTTCATAAATGGAATAAACAAAATATGCACATTCTACGTCATAACAACTTTCTATAGTTTGCGCATGCGTCCGGAAATAAGAAAAGCTTACTTCAACTGTTTTTTAAAATCACAGCTTCTTGAAGGTTTACATGATTTCATAAAAAAAATGAGTTTTTAGAAAATGTGTTTTATTTCATAAATGGAATCAACAAAGTATGCACATTCTACGTCATAACGACTTTCTATAGTTTGCGCATGCGTTTGGATATAAGAAAAGCTTACTTCCCGTTTTTTAAAATCACAGCTTCTTGAAGGTTTACATCATTTCGTAAAAAACACGAGTTTTTAGAAAATGTGTTTTATTTCATAAATGGAATCAACAAAGTATGCACATTCTACGTCATAACGACTTTCTATAGTTTGCGCATGCGTTTGGAAATAAGAAAAGCTTACTTCCCCCGTTTTTTAAAATCACTGCTTCTAGAAGGTTTACATGATTTCTTAAAAAACACGAGTTTTTAGAAAATGTATTTTATTTCCTAAATGGAATCAACAAAGTATGCACATTCTACGTCATAACGACTTTCTATAGTGTGCGCATGCGTTTGGAAATAAGAAAAGCTTACTTCCACCGTTTTTTAAAATCAGAGCTTCTAGAAGGTTTACATGATTTCTTAAAAAACAAGAGTTTTTAGAAAATGTATTTTATTTCATAAATGGAATCAACAAAGTATGCACATTCTACGTCATAACGACTTTCTATAGTTTGCGCATGCGTCCGGAAATAAGAAAAGCTTACTTCCACCGTTTTTTAAAATCACAGCTTCTAGAAGGTTTACATGATTTCTTGAAAAACACGAGTTTTTAGATAGTGTGTTTTATTTCATAAATGGAATCAACAAAGTAAGCACATTCTACGTCATAATGACTTTCTATAGTTTGCGCATGCGTCCGGAAAAAAGAAAAGCTTACTTCCCCCGTTTTTTAAAATCACTGCTTCTAGAAGGTTTACATGATTTCTTAAAAAACACGAGTTTTTAGAAAATGTGTTTTATTTCCTAAATGGAATCAACAAAGTATGCACATTCTATGTCATAACTACTTTCTATAGTTTGCGCATGCGTTTGGAAATAAGAAAAGCTTACTTCCACCGTTTTTTAAAATCACAACTTCTAGAAGGTTTACACGATTTCTTAAAAAGCACGAGTTTTTAGAAAATGTGCATTATTGCATAAATGGAATCAACAAAGTATGCACATTCTACATCATAATGACTTTCTATAGTTTGCGCATGCGTCCGGAAATAAGAAAAGCTTACTTCCCTCGTTTTTTAAAATAACAGCTTCTTTAAGATTTACATGATTTCGTAAAAAACACGAGTTTTTATAAAATGTGTTTTATTTCATAAATGGAATCAACAAAGTATGCACATTCTACGTCATAACGACTTTCTATAGTTTGCGCATGCGTTTGGAAATAAGAAAAGCTTACTTCCACCGTTTTTTAAAATCACAGCTTCTAGAAGGTTTACATGATTTCTTAAAACACACAAGTTTTTAGAAAATGTGATTTATTTCATAAATGGAATAAAAAAAGTATGCACATTCTACGTTATAATGACTTTCTATAGTTTGCGCATGCGTCCGGAAATAAGAAAAGCTTACTTCCCCCATTTTTTAAAATCACTGCTTCTAGAAGGTTTACATGATTTCTTAAAAACACGAGTTTTTAGAGAATGTGTTTTATTTCATAAATGGAATCAACAAAGTATGCACATTCTACGGCATAACGACTTTCTATAGTTTGCGCATGCGTTTGGAAATAAGAAAAGCTTACTTCCCCCGTTTTTAAAAATCACTGCTTCTAGAAGGTTTACATGATTTCTTAAAAAACACGAGTTTTTAGAAAATGTGTTTTATTTCCTAAATGGAATCAACAAAGTATGCATATTCTACGTCCTAACGACTCTCTATAGTTTGCACATGCGTTTGGAAATAAGAAAAGCTTACTTCCACCGTTTTTTAAAATGACAGCTTCTAGAAGGTTTACATGATTTCTTAAAAAACACGAGTTTTTAGAAAATGTGTTTTATTTCATTAATGGAATCAACAAAGTATGCACATTCTACGTCATAATGACTTTCTATAGTTTTCACATGCGTTTGGAAATAAGAAAAGCTTACTTCAACCGTTTTTTAAAATGACAGCTTCTAGAAGGTTTACATGATTTCTTAAAAAACACGAGTATTTAGAAAATGTGTTTTATTTCATAAATGGAATCAACAAAGTATGCACATTCTACGTCATAACGAATTTCTATAATTTGCGCATGCGTCCGGAAATAAGAAAAGCTTACTTCCAACGTTTTTTAAAATCACAGCTTCTAGAAGGTTTACCTGATTTCGTATAAAACACGAGTTTTTAGAAAATGTGTTTTATTTCATAAATGGAATCTACAAAGTATGCACATTCTACGTCATAACGACTTTCTATAGTTTGTGCATGTGTCCGGAAATAAGAAAAGCTTACTTCCGCCATTTTTTAAAATCACAGCTTCTAGAAGGTTTACATGATTTCTTAAAAAACACGAGTTTTCAGAAAATGTGTTTTATTTGATAAATGGAATAAAAAAAGTATGCACATTCTACGTCATAATGACTTTCTATAGTTTCCGCATGCGTCCGGAAATAAGAAAAGCTTACTTCCCCCATTTTTTAAAATCACTGCTTCTAGAAGGTTTACATGATTTCTCAAAAGACACGAGTTTTTAGAAAATGTGTTTTATTTCATCAATGGAATCAACAAAGTATGCACATTCTACGTCATAACGACTTTCAATAGTTTGCGCATGCGTTTGGAAATAAGAAAAGCTTACTTCGACCGTTTTTTAAAATCACAGCTTCTAGAAGGTTTACATGGTTTCTTAAAAAACACGAGTTTTTAGAAAATGTGTTTTATTTCATAAATGGAATCAACAAAGTATGCACATTCTACGTCATAACGACTTTCTATAGCTTGCGCATTTGTCTGGAAATAAGAAAAGCTTACTTCCACCGTTTTTTAAAATCACAGCTTCTAGAAGGTTTACATGATTTCGTAAAAAACACGAGTTTTTAGGAAATTTGTTTTATTTCAAAAATGGAATCTACAAAGTATGCACATTCTACGTCATAACGCGTTTCTATAGTTTGCAAACGCGTCCGGAAATAAGAAAAGCTTACTTCCACTATTTTTTAAAATCACAGCTTCTAGAAGGTTTACATGATTTCTTAAAAAACACGAGTTTTTAGAAAATGTGTTTTAATTCATAAATGGAATAAAAAAAGTATACACATTCTACGTCATAATGACTTTCTATAGTTTGCGCATGCGTCCGGAAATAAGAAAAGCTTACTTCCCCCGTTTTTTAAAATCACTGCTTCTAGAAGGTTTACATGATTTGTAAAAAAACACGAGTTTTTAGAAAATGTGTTTTATTTCATAAATGGAATCAACAAAGTATGCACATTCTACGTCATAACGACTTTCTATAGTTTGCGCATGCGTTTGGAGGTAAGAGAAGCTTACTTCCACCGTTTTTTAAAATGACAGCTTCTAGAAAGTTTACATGATTTCTTAAAAAAGATGAGTTTTTAGAAAATGTGTTTTATTTCATAAATGGAATCAACAAAGTATGCACATTCTACATCATAAAGACTTTCTATAGTTTGCGCAAGCATCCGGAAATAAGAAAAGCTTACTTCCCTCGTTTTTTAAAATCACAGTTTCTAGAAGGTTTACATGATTTCGTAAAAAACACGAGTTTTTAGAAAATGTGTTCTATTTCATAAATGGAATCAACAAAGTATGCACATTCTACGTCATAACGACTTTCTATAGTTTGCGCATGTGTTTGGAAATAAGAAAAGCTTACTTCCTCCGTTTTTTAAAATCACAGCTTCTAGAAGCTTTACATGATTTCTTAAAAAACACGAGTATTTAGAAAATGTGTTTTATTTCATAAATGGAATCAACAAAGTATGCACATTCTACGTCATAACAACTTTCTATAGCTTGCGCATTTGTCCGGAAATAAGAAAAGCTTACTTCCACCGTTTTTTAAAATCACAGCTTCTAGAAAGTTTACATGATTTCATAAAAAACACGAGTTTTTACGAACTGTGTTTTATTTCATAAATGGAATCTACAAAGTATGCACATTCTACGTCATAACGCGTTTCTATAGTTTGCGAACACGTCCGGAAATAAGAAAAGCTTACTTCCACCGTTTTTTAAAATGACAGCTTCTAGAAGGTTTACATGATTTCTTAAAAAACACGAGTTTTTAGAAAATGTGTTTTTTTTCATTAATGGAATAAAAAAAGTATGCACATTCTACGTCATAATGACTTTCTATAGTTTGCGCATGCGTCCGGAAATAAGAGAAGCTTACTTCCCCCAGTTTTTAAAATCACAGCTTCTAGAAGGTTTACATGATTTCGTAAAAAACACGAGTTTTTAGAAAATATGTTGAATTTCATAAATGGAATCAACAAAGTATGCACATTCTACGTCATAACGACTTTCTATAGTTTGCGCATGCGTTTGGAAATAAGAAAAGCTTACTTCCCCCGTTTTTTAAAATCACAGCTTCTAGAAGGTTTACATGATTTCTTAAAAAACACGAGTTTTTAGAAAATGTGTTTTATTTTATAAATGGAATCAACAAAGTATGCACATTCTACGTCATAACGACTTTCTATAGTTTGCACATGCGTCCAAAAATAAGAAAAGCTTACTTCAACCGTTTTTGAAAATCACAGCTTCTTGAAGGTTTACATGATTTCGTAAAAAACACGAGTTTTTAGAAAATGTGTTTTATTTCATAAATGGAATCAACAAAGTATGCACATTCTACGTCATAATGACTTTCTATAGTTTGCGCATGCGTCCGGAAATAAGAAAAGCTTACTTCAACCGTTTTTTAAAATCACAGCTTCTTGAAGGTTTACATGATTTTGTAAAAAACACGAGTTTTTAGAAAATGTGTTTTATTTCATAAAAGGAATCAACAAAGTATGCACATTCTACGTCATAACGACTTTCTATAGTTTGCGCATGCGTTTGGAAATAAGAAAAGCTTACTTCCCCCGTTTTTTAAAATCACAGCTTCTAGAAGGTTTACATGATTTCTTAAAAAACACGAGTTTTTAGAAAATGTGTTTTGTTTCATAAATGGAATCAACGAAGTATGCACATTCTACGTCATAACAACTTTCTATAGTTTCCGCATGCATCCGGAAAAAAGAAAAGCTTACTTCCACCGTTTTTTAAAATCACAGGTTCTAGAAGGTTTACATGATTTCTTAAAAAACACTAGTTTTTAAAAAATGTGTTTTATTTCATAAATGGAATCAACAAAGTATGCACATTCTACGTCATAATGACTTTCTATAGTTTGCGCATGTGTTTGGAAATAAGAAAAGCTTACTTCCCTCGTTTTTTAAAACCACAGCTTCTAGAAGGTTTACATGGTTTCTTAAAAAACATGAGTTTTTAGAAAATGTGTTTTATTTCATAAATGGAATCAACAAAGTATGCACATTCTACGTCATAACGACTTTCTATAGTTTGCGCATTCGTCCGGAAATAAGAAAAGCTTACTTCCACCGTTTTTTAAAATCACAGCTTCTAGAAGGTTTACATGATTTCTTAAAAAACACGAGTTTTTAGAAAATGTGTTTTATTTCATAAACGGAATAAAAAAAGTATGCACATTCTACGTCATAATGACTTTCTATAGTTTGCGCATGCGTCCGGAAATAAGAAAAGCTTACTTCCCCCGTTTTTTAAAATCACTGCTTCTAGAAGGTTTACATTATTTCTTAAAAACACGAGTTTTTAGAAAATGTGTTTTATTTCATAAATGGAATCAACAAAGTATGCACAATCTACGGCATAACGACTTTGTATAGTTTGCGCATGCGTTTGGAAATAAGAAAAGCTTACTTCCACCGATTTTTAAAATCACAGCTTCTAGAAGGTTTACATGATTTCGTAAAAAACACGAGTTTTTAGAAAATGTGTTTTATTTCATAAATGGAATCAACAAAGTATGCACATTCTACGTCATAACGACTTTCTATAGTTTGCGCATGCGTTTGGAAATAAGAAAAGCTTACTTCCACCGTTTTTTAAAATGACAGCTTCTAGAAGGTTTACATGATTTCTTAAAAAACACGAGTTTTTAGAAAATGTGTTTTAGTTCATAAATGGAATCAACAAAGTATGCACATTCTACGTCATAACGACTTTCTATAGTTTGCGCATGTGTCCGGAAATAAGAAAAGCTTACTTCACCCGTTTTTTAAAATCACAGCTTCTTGAAGGTTTACATGATTTCGTAAAAAACACGAGTTTTTAGAAAATGTGTTTTATTTCATAAATGGAATCAGCAAAGTATGCACATTTTACGTCATAACGAGTTTCTATAGTTTGTGCATGCGTCCGGAAATAAGATAAGTTTACTTCCATCGTTTTTTAAAATCACAGCTTCTAGAAGGTTTACAAGATTTCTTAAAAAACATGAGTTTTTAGAAAATGTGTTTTATTTCATAAATGGAATCAAAAAAGTATGCACATTCTACATCATAACGACTTTCTATAGTTTGCGCATTCGTTTGGACATAAGAAAAGCTTAATTCCCCCTGTTTTTTAAAATCACAGCTTGTAGAAGGTTTACATGATTTCTTAAAAAACATGAGTTTTTAGAAAATGTGTTTTATTTCATAAATGGAATCAACAAAGTATTCACATCCTACGTCATAACGACTTTTTATAGTTTGCGCATGCGTCCGGAAATGAGAAAAGCTTACTTCCACTTTTTTTTAAAATCACAGCTTCTAGAAGGTTTACATGATTTCGTAAAAAACACGAGTTTTTAGAAAATGTGTTTTATTTCATAAATGGAATCAAAAAAGTATGCACATTCTACGTCAGAACGACTTTCTATAGTTTGCGCATTCATTCGGAAATAAGAAAAGCTTACTTCCAGCGTTTTTTAAAATCACAGCTTCTGGAAGGTTTACATGATTTCGTAAAAAACACGATTTTTTAGAAAAGGTATTTTATTTCATAAATGGAATCTACAAAGTATGCACATTCTACGTCATAGTGACTGTCTATAGTTTGCGCATGCGTCCGAAAATAAGAAAAGCTTACTTCCACCGTTTTTTAAAATCACAGCTTCTAGAAGGTTTACATGATTTCGTAAAAAACACGAGTTTTTAGAAAATGTGTTTTATTTCATAAATGGAAACAACAAAGTATGCAAATTCTACGTCATAATGACTTTCTATAGTTTCCGCATTTGTTTGGAAGTAAGAAAAGCTTACTTCCCTCATTTTTTAAAATCACAGCCTCTAGAAGGTTAACATGGTTTCTTAAAAAACACGAGTTTTTAGAAAATGTGTTTTATTTCATAAATGGAATCAACAAAGTATGCACATCCTACGTCATAACGACTTTCTATAGTTTGAGTACGCGTCCGGAAATAAGAAAAGCTTACTTCCACCGCTTTTTAAAATCACAGCTACTAGAAGGTTTACATGATTTCTTAAAAAACACGAGTTTTTAGAAAATGTGTTTTATTTCATAAATGGAATCAACAAAGTATGCACATTGTACGTCATATCAAATTTCTATAGTTTGCGCAAGCGTCCGGAAAAAAGAAAAGCTTACTTCCACCGTTTTTTAAAATCACAGCAGCTAGAAGGTTAACATGGTTTCTTAAAAACACGAGTTTTTAGAAAATGTGTTTTATTTCATAAATGGAATCAACAAAGTATGCACATTCTACATCATAACGACTTTCTATAGTTTGCGCATGCGTTTTGAAATAAGAAAAGCTTACTTCCCCCGTTTTTTAAAATCACTGCTTCTAGAAGGTTTACATGATTTCTTAAAAAACACGAGTTTTTAGAAAGTGTGTTTTATTTCCTAAATGGAATCAACAAAGTATGCACATTCTACGTCATAATGACTTTCAATAGTTTGCGCATGCGTTTGGAAATAAGAAAAGCTTACTTCAACCGTTTTTTAAAATCTCAGCTTCTAGAAGGTTTACATGGTTTCTTAAAAAACACGAGTTTTTAGAAAATGTGTTTTATTTAATAAATGGAATCAACAAAGTATGCACATTCTACGTCATAACGACTTTCTGTAGCTTGCGCATTTGTCCGGAAATAAGAAAAGCTTACTTCCTCCGTTTTTTAAAATCACAGCTTCTAGAAGGTTTACATGATTTCGTAAAAAACACGAGTTTTTAGGAAATGTGTTTTATTTCATAAATGGAATCTACAAAGTATGCACATTCTACGTCATAACGCATTTCTATAGTTTGCAAACGCGTCCGTAAATAAGAAAAGCTTACTTCCACCCTTTTTTAAAATCATAGCTTCCAGAAGGTTTACATGATTTCTTAAAAAACACGAGTTTTTAGAAAATGTGTTTTATTTCATAAATGGAATAAAAAAAGTATACACATTCTACGTCATAATGACTTTCTATAGTTTGCGCATGCGTCCGGAAATAAGAAAAGCTTACTTCTCCCATTTTTTAAAATCACTGCTTCTAGAAGGTTTACATGATTTCTTAAAAAACACGAGTTTTTAGAAAATGTGTTTTATTTCCTAAATGGAATCAACAAAGTATGCACATTCTACGTCATAACGACTTTCTATAGTTTGCGCATGCGTTTGGAAATAAGAGAAGCTTACTTCCACCGTTTTTTAAAATGACAGCTTCTAGAAGGTTTACATGATTTCTTAAAAAACACGAGTTTTTAGAAAATGTGTTTTATTTCATAAATGGAACCAACAAAGTATGCACATTCTACATCATAACGACTTTCTATAGTTTGCGCATGCATCCGGAAATAAGAAAAGCTTACTTCCCCCGTTTTTTAAAATCACAGTTTCTAGAAGGTTTACATGATTTCGTAAAAAACACGAGTTTTTAGAAAATGTGTTTTATTTCATAAATGGAATCAACAAAGTATGCACATTCTACGTCATAACGACTTTCTATAGTTTGCGCATGTGTTTGGAAATAAGAAAAGCTTACTTCCTCCGTTTTTTAAAATCACAGCTTCTAGAAGCTTTACATGATTTCTTAAAAAACACGAGTATTTAGAAAATGTGTTTTATTTCCTAAATGGAATCAACAAAGTATGCACATTCTACGTCATAACGACTTTCTATAGCTTGCGCATTTGTCCGGAAATAAGAAAAGCTTACTTCCACCGTTTTTTAAAATCACAGTGTCTAGAAGGTTTACATGATTTCTTAAAAAACACGAGTTTTTAGAAAATGTGTTTTATTTCATTAATGGAATAAAAAAAGTATGCACATTCTACGTCATAATGACTTTCTATAGTTTGCGCATGCGTCCGGAAATAAGAGAAGCTTACTTCCCCCAGTTTTTAAAATCACAGCTTCTAGAAAATGTGTTTTATTTCATAAAAGGAATCAACAAAGTATGCACATTCTACGTCATAACGACTTTCTATAGTTTGCGCATTCGTCCGGAAATAAGAAAAGCTTACTTCCACCGTTTTTTAAAATCACAGCTTCTAGAAGGTTTACATGATTTCTTAAAAAACACGAGTTTTTAGAAAATGTGTTTTATTTCATAAATGGAATAAAAAAAGTATGCACATTCTACGTCATAATGACTTTCTATAGTTTGCGCATGCGTCCGGAAATAAGAAAAGCTTACTTCCCCCATTTTTTAAAATCACTGCTTCTAGAAGGTTTACATGATTTCTTAAAAAACACGAGTTTTTAGAAAATGTGTTTTATTTCATAAATGGAATCAACAAAGTATGCACATTCTACGGCATAACGACTTTCTATAGTTTGCGCATACGTTTGGATATAAGAAAAGCTTACTTCCACCGTTTTTTAAAATCACAGCTTCTAGAAGGTTTACATGATTTCGTAAAAAACACGAGTTTTTAGAAAATGTGTTTTATTTCATAAATGGAATCAACAAAGTATGCACATTCTACGTCATAACGACTTTCTATAGTTTGCGCATGCGTTTGGAAATAAGAAAAGCTTACTTCCCCCGTTTTTTAAAATCACTGCTTCTAGAAGGTTTACATGATTTCTTAAAAAACACGAGTTTTTAGAAAATGTGTTTTATTTCCTAAATGGAATCAACAAAGTATGCACATTCTACGTCATAACGACTTTCTATAGTTTGCGCATGCGTTTGGAAATAAGAAAAGCTTACTTCCACTGTTTTTTAAAATCACAGCTTCTAGAAGGTTTACATGATTTCTTAAAAAACACGAGTTTTTAGAAAATGTGTTTTATTTCATAAATGGAATCAACAAAGTATGCACATTCTACGTCGTAACGACTTTCTATAGTTTGCGCATGCGTCCGGAAATAAGAAAAGCGTACTTGCACCGTTTTTTAAAATCACAGCTTCTAGAAGGTTTACATGATTTCTTAAAAAACACGAGTTTTTAGAAAATGTGTTTTATTTCATAAATGGAATAAAAAAAGCGTGCACATTCTACGCCATAGAGGCTTTCTATAGTTTGCGCATTCGTCCGGAAAAAAGAAAAGCTTACTTCCCCCATTTTTTAAAATCACTGCTTCTAGAAGGTTTACATGATTTCTTAAAAAACACGAGTTTTTAGAAAATGTGTTTTATTTCCTAAATGGAATAACCAAAGTATGCACATTCTACGTCATAACGACTTTCTATAGTTTGCGCATGCGTTTGGAAATAAGAGAAGCTTACTTCCACCGTTTTTTAAAATGATAGATTCTGGAAGGTTTACATGATTTCTTAAAAAACACGAGTTCTTAGAAAATGTGTTTTATTTCATAAATGGAATCAACAAAGTATGCACATTCTACGGCATAACGACTTTCTATAGTTTGCGCATGCGTTTGGATATAAGAAAAGCTTACTTCCCGTTTTTTAAAATCACAGCTTCTTGAAGGTTTACATCATTTCGTAAAAAACACGAGTTTTTAGAAAATGTGTTTTATTTCATAAATGGAATCAACAAAGTATGCACATTCTACGTCATAACGACTTTCTATAGTTTGCGCATGCGTTTGGAAATAAGAAAAGCTTACTTCCCCCGTTTTTTAAAATCACTGCTTCTAGAAGGTTTACATGATTTCTTAAAAAACACGAGTTTTTAGAAAATGTGTTTTATTTCCTAAATGGAATCAACAAAGTATGCACATTCTACGTCATAACGACTTTCTATAGTGTGCGCATGCATTTGGAAATAAGAAAAGCTTACTTCCACCGTTTTTTAAAATCAGAGCTTCTAGAAGGTTTACATGATTTCTTAAAAAACAAGAGTTTTTAGAAAATGTGTTTTATTTCATAAATGGAATCAACAAAGTATGCACATTCTACGTCATAACGACTTTCTATAGTTTGCGCATGCGTCCAGAAATAAGAAAAGCTTACTTCCACCGTTTTTTAAAATCACAGCTTCTAGAAGGTTTACCTGATTTCTTGAAAAACACGAGTTTTTAGATAGTGTGTTTTATTTCATAAATGGAATCAACAAAGTAAGCACATTCTACGTCATAATGACTTTCTATAGTTTGTGCATGCGTCCGGAAAAAAGAAAAGCTTACTTCCCCCGTTTTTTAAAATCACTGCTTCTAGAAGGTTTACATGATTTCTTAAAAAACACGAGTTTTTAGAAAATGTGTTTTATTTCCTAAATGGAATCAACAAAGTATGCACATTCTACGTAATAACAACTTTCTATAGTTTGCGCATGCGTTTGGAAATAAGAGAAGCTTACTTCCACCGTTTTTTAAAATCACAGCTTCTAGAAGGTTTACATGATTTCTTAAAAAGTACTAATTTTTAGAAAATGTGTTTTATTTCATAAATGGAATCAACAAAGTATGCACATTCTACGTCATAACGACTTTCTATAGTTTGCGCATGCATCCAGAAATAAGAAAAGCTTACTTCCCCCGTTTTTTAAAATCACAGCTTCTAGAAGGTTTACATGATTTCTTAAAAAACATGAGTTTTTAGAAAATGTGTTTTATTTCATAAATGGAATCAACAAAGTATGCACATTCTACGTCATAACGACTTTCTATAGTTTGCGCATTCGTCCGGAAATAAGAAAAGCTTGCTTCCTCCGTTTTTTAAAATCACAGCTTCTAGAAGGTTTACATGATTTCTTAAAAAAAAAGAGTATTTAGAAAATGTGTTTTATTTCATAAATGGAATCAACAAAGTATGCACATTCTACGTCATAACGACTTTCTATAGCTTTCTCATTTGTCCGGAAATAAGAAAAGCTTACTTCCCCCGTTTTTTAAAATCACTGCTTCTAGAAGGTTTACATGATTTCGTAAAAAAGAGGAGTTTTTAGAAAATGTGTTTTATTTCCTAAATGGAATCAACAAAGTATGCACATTCTATGTCATAACTACTTTCTATAGTTTGCGCATGCGTTTGGAAATAAGAAAAGCTTACTTCCACCGTTTTTTAAAATCACAACTTCTAGAAGGTTTACACGATTTCTTAAAAAACACGAGTTTTTAGAAAATGTGCATTATTGCATAAATGGAATCAACAAAGTATGCACATTCTACGTCATAATGACTTTCTATAGTTTGCGCATGCGTCCGGAAATAAGAAAAGCTTACTTCCCTCGTTTTTTAAAATAACAGCTTCTTTAAGATTTACATGATTTCGTAAAAAACACGAGTTTTTAGAAAATGTGTTTTATTTCATAAATGGAATCAACAAAGTATGCACATTCTACGTCATAACGACTTTCTATAGTTTGCGCATGCGTTTGGAAATAAGAAAAGCTTACTTCCACCGTTTTTTAAAATCACAGCTTCTAGAAGGTTTACATGATTTCTTAAAACACACGAGTTTTTAGAAAATGTGATTTATTTCATAAATGGAATAAAAAAAGTATGCACATTCTACGTTATAATGACTTTCTATAGTTTGCGCATGCGTCCGGAAATAAGAAAAGCTTACTTCCCCCATTTTTTAAAATCACTGCTTCTAGAAGGTTTACAAGATTTCTTAAAAACACGAGTTTTTAGAGAATGTGTTTTATTTCATAAATGGAATCAACAAAGTATGCACATTCTACGGCATAACGACTTTCTATAGTTTGCGCATGCGTTTGGAAATAAGAAAAGCTTACTTCCCCCGTTTTTAAAAATCACTGCTTCTAGAAGGTTTACATGATTTCTTAAAAAACACGAGTTTTTAGAAAATGTGTTTTATTTCCTAAATGGAATCAACAAAGTATGCATATTCTACGTCCTAACGAATTTCTATAGTTTGCACATGCGTTTGGAAATAAGAAAAGCTTACTTCCACCGTTTTTTAAAATGACAGCTTCTAGAAGGTTTACATGATTTCTTAAAAAACACGAGTTTTTAGAAAATGTGTTTTATTTCATTAATGGAATCAACAAAGTATGCACATTCTACGTCATAATGACTTTCTATAGTTTTCACATGCGTTTGGAAATAAGAAAAGCTTACTTCAACCATTTTTTAAAATGACAGCTTCTAGAAGGTTTACATGATTTCTTAAAAAACACGAGTATTTAGAAAATGTGTTTTATTTCATAAATGGAATCAACAAAGTATGCACATTCTACGTCATAACGAATTTCTATAATTTGCGCATGCGTCCG
Source organism: Larix kaempferi (assembly GCA_027924585.1). Lineage (NCBI taxonomy): Eukaryota > Viridiplantae > Streptophyta > Pinopsida > Pinales > Pinaceae > Larix > Larix kaempferi. The sequence continues at coordinate 42,800,660 of BSBM01000217.1, forward strand.
GAAATAAGAAAAGCTTACTTCCAACGTTTTTTAAAATCACAGCTTCTAGAAGGTTTACCTGATTTCGTAAAAAACACGAGTTTTTAGAAAATGTGTTTTATTTCATAAATGGAATCTACAAAGTATGCACATTCTACGTCATAACGACTTTCTATAGTTTGCGCATGTGTCCGGAAATAAGAAAAGTTTACTTCCACCATTTTTTAAAATCACAGCTTCTAGAAGGTTTACATGATTTCTTAAAAAACATGAGTTTTCAGAAAATGTGTTTTATTTGATAAATGGAATAAAAAAATTATGCACATTCTACGTCATAATGACTTTCTATAGTTTCCGCATGCGTCCGGAAATAAGAAAAGCTTACTTCCCCCATTTTTTAAAATCACTGCTTCTAGAAGGTTTACATGATTTCTCAAAAGACACGAGTTTTTAGAAAATGTGTTTTATTTCATCAATGGAATCAACAAAGTATGCACATTCTACGTCATAACGACTTTCAATAGTTTGCGCATGCGTTTGGAAATAAGAGAAGCTTACTTCCACCGTTTTTTAAAATGACAGCTTCTAGAAGGTTTACATGATTTCTTAAAAAACACGAGTTTTTAGAAAATGTGTTTTATTTCATAAATGGAACCAACAAAGTATGCACATTCTACATCATAACGACTTTCTATAGTTTGCGCATGCATCCGGAAATAAGAAAAGCTTACTTCCCCCGTTTTTTAAAATCACAGTTTCTAGAAGGTTTACATGATTTCGTAAAAAACACGAGTTTTTAGAAAATGTGTTTTATTTCATAAATGGAATCAACAAAGTATGCACATTCTACGTCATAACGACTTTCTATAGTTTGCGCATGTGTTTGGAAATAAGAAAAGCTTACTTCCTCCGTTTTTTAAAATCACAGCTTCTAGAAGCTTTACATGATTTCTTAAAAAACACGAGTATTTAGAAAATGTGTTTTATTTCCTAAATGGAATCAACAAAGTATGCACATTCTACGTCATAACGACTTTCTATAGCTTGCGCATTTGTCCGGAAATAAGAAAAGCTTACTTCCACCGTTTTTTAAAATCACAGTGTCTAGAAGGTTTACATGATTTCTTAAAAAACACGAGTTTTTAGAAAATGTGTTTTATTTCATTAATGGAATAAAAAAAGTATGCACATTCTACGTCATAATGACTTTCTATAGTTTGCGCATGCGTCCGGAAATAAGAGAAGCTTACTTCCCCCAGTTTTTAAAATCACAGCTTCTAGAAAATGTGTTTTATTTCATAAAAGGAATCAACAAAGTATGCACATTCTACGTCATAACGACTTTCTATAGTTTGCGCATTCGTCCGGAAATAAGAAAAGCTTACTTCCACCGTTTTTTAAAATCACAGCTTCTAGAAGGTTTACATGATTTCTTAAAAAACACGAGTTTTTAGAAAATGTGTTTTATTTCATAAATGGAATAAAAAAAGTATGCACATTCTACGTCATAATGACTTTCTATAGTTTGCGCATGCGTCCGGAAATAAGAAAAGCTTACTTCCCCCGTTTTTTAAAATCACTGCTTCTAGAAGGTTTACATGATTTCTTAAAAAACACGAGTTTTTAGAAAATGTGTTTTATTTCATAAATGGAATCAACAAAGTATGCACATTCTACGGCATAACGACTTTCTATAGTTTGCGCATACGTTTGGATATAAGAAAAGCTTACTTCCACCGTTTTTTAAAATCACAGCTTCTAGAAGGTTTACATGATTTCGTAAAAAACACGAGTTTTTAGAAAATGTGTTTTATTTCATAAATGGAATCAACAAAGTATGCACATTCTACGTCATAACGACTTTCTATAGTTTGCGCATGCGTTTGGAAATAAGAAAAGCTTACTTCCCCCGTTTTTTAAAATCACTGCTTCTAGAAGGTTTACATGATTTCTTAAAAAACACGAGTTTTTAGAAAATGTGTTTTATTTCATAAATGGAATCAACAAAGTATGCACATTCTACGTCGTAACGACTTTCTATAGTTTGCGCATGCGTCCGGAAATAAGAAAAGCGTACTTGCACCGTTTTTTAAAATCACAGCTTCTAGAAGGTTTACATGATTTCTTAAAAAACACGAGTTTTTAGAAAATGTGTTTTATTTCATAAATGGAATAAAAAAAGCGTGCACATTCTACGCCATAGAGGCTTTCTATAGTTTGCGCATTCGTCCGGAAAAAAGAAAAGCTTACTTCCCCCATTTTTTAAAATCACTGCTTCTAAAAGGTTTACATGATTTCTTAAAAAACACGAGTTTTTAGAAAATGTGTTTTATTTCCTAAATGGAATAACCAAAGTATGCACATTCTACGTCATAACGACTTTCTATAGTTTGCGCATGCGTTTGGAAATAAGAGAAGCTTACTCCCACCGTTTTTTAAAATGATAGATTCTGGAAGGTTTACATGATTTCTTAAAAAACACGAGTTTTTAGAAAATGTGTTTTATTTCATAAATGGAATCAACAAAGTATGCACATTCTACGGCATAACGACTTTCTATAGTTTGCGCATGCGTTTGGATATAAGAAAAGCTTACTTCCCGTTTTTTAAAATCACAGCTTCTTGAAGGTTTACATCATTTCGTAAAAAACACGAGTTTTTAGAAAATGTGTTTTATTTCATAAATGGAATCAACAAAGTATGCACATTCTACGTCATAACGACTTTCTATAGTTTGCGCATGCGTTTGGAAATAAGAAAAGCTTACTTCCCCCGTTTTTTAAAATCACTGCTTCTAGAAGGTTTACATGATTTCTTAAAAAACACGAGTTTTTAGAAAATGTGTTTTATTTCCTAAATGGAATCAACAAAGTATGCACATTCTACGTCATAACGACTTTCTATAGTGTGCGCATGCATTTGGAAATAAGAAAAGCTTACTTCCACCGTTTTTTAAAATCAGAGCTTCTAGAAGGTTTACATGATTTCTTAAAAAACAAGAGTTTTTAGAAAATGTGTTTTATTTCATAAATGGAATCAACAAAGTATGCACATTCTACGTCATAACGACTTTCTATAGTTTGCGCATGCGTCCAGAAATAAGAAAAGCTTACTTCCACCGTTTTTTAAAATCACAGCTTCTAGAAGGTTTACATGATTTCTTGAAAAACACGAGTTTTTAGATAGTGTGTTTTATTTCATAAATGGAATCAACAAAGTAAGCACATTCTACGTCATAATGACTTTCTATAGTTTGCGCATGCGTCCGGAAAAAAGAAAAGCTTACTTCCCCCGTTTTTTAAAATCACTGCTTCTAGAAGGTTTACATGATTTCTTAAAAAACACGAGTTTTTAGAAAATGTGTTTTATTTCCTAAATGGAATCAACAAAGTATGCACATTCTACGTAATAACAACTTTCTATAGTTTGCGCATGCGTTTGGAAATAAGAGAAGCTTACTTCCACCGTTTTTTAAAATCACAGCTTCTAGAAGGTTTACATGATTTCTTAAAAAGTACTAATTTTTAGAAAATGTGTTTTATTTCATAAATGGAATCAACAAAGTATGCACATTCTACGTCATAACGACTTTCTATAGTTTGCGCATGCATCCGGAAATAAGAAAAGCTTACTTCCCCCGTTTTTTAAAATCACAGCTTCTAGAAGGTTTACATGATTTCTTAAAAAACATGAGTTTTTAGAAAATGTGTTTTATTTCATAAATGGAATCAACAAAGTATGCACATTCTACGTCATAACGACTTTCTATAGTTTGCGCATTCGTCCGGAAATAAGAAAAGCTTGCTTCCTCCGTTTTTTAAAATCACAGCTTCTAGAAGGTTTACATGATTTCTTAAAAAAAAAGAGTATTTAGAAAATGTGTTTTATTTCATAAATGGAATCAACAAAGTATGCACATTCTACGTCATAACGACTTTCTATAGCTTTCTCATTTGTCCGGAAATAAGAAAAGCTTACTTCCCCCGTTTTTTAAAATCACTGCTTCTAGAAGGTTTACATGATTTCGTAAAAAAGAGGAGTTTTTAGAAAATGTGTTTTATTTCCTAAATGGAATCAACAAAGTATGCACATTCTATGTCATAACTACTTTCTATAGTTTGCGCATGCGTTTGGAAATAAGAAAAGCTTACTTCCACCGTTTTTTAAAATCACAACTTCTAGAAGGTTTACACGATTTCTTAAAAAACACGAGTTTTTAGAAAATGTGCATTATTGCATAAATGGAATCAACAAAGTATGCACATTCTACGTCATAATGACTTTCTATAGTTTGCGCATGCGTCCGGAAATAAGAAAAGCTTACTTCCCTCGTTTTTTAAAATAACAGCTTCTTTAAGATTTACATGATTTCGTAAAAAACACGAGTTTTTAGAAAATGTGTTTTATTTCATAAATGGAATCAACAAAGTATGCACATTCTACGTCATAACGACTTTCTATAGTTTGCGCATGCGTTTGGAAATAAGAAAAGCTTACTTCCACCGTTTTTTAAAATCACAACTTCTAGAAGGTTTACATGATTTCTTAAAACACACGAGTTTTTAGAAAATGTGATTTATTTCATAAATGGAATAAAAAAAGTATGCACATTCTACGTTATAATGACTTTCTATAGTTTGCGCATGCGTCCGGAAATAAGAAAAGCTTACTTCCCCCATTTTTTAAAATCACTGCTTCTAGAAGGTTTACAAGATTTCTTAAAAACACGAGTTTTTAGAGAATGTGTTTTATTTCATAAATGGAATCAACAAAGTATGCACATTCTACGGCATAACGACTTTCTATAGTTTGCGCATGCGTTTGGAAATAAGAAAAGCTTACTTCCCCCGTTTTTAAAAATCACTGCTTCTAGAAGGTTTACATGATTTCTTAAAAAACACGAGTATTTAGAAAATGTGTTTTATTTCATAAATGGAATCAACAAAGTATGCACATTCTACGTCATAACGAATTTCTATAATTTGCGCATGCGTCCGGAAATAAGAAAAGCTTACTTCCAACGTTTTTTAAAATCACAGCTTCTAGAAGGTTTACCTGATTTCGTAAAAAACACGAGTTTTTAGAAAATGTGTTTTATTTCATAAATGGAATCTACAAAGTATGCACATTCTACGTCATAACGACTTTCTATAGTTTGCGCATGTGTCCGGAAATAAGAAAAGTTTACTTCCACCATTTTTTAAAATCACAGCTTCTAGAAGGTTTACATGATTTCTTAAAAAACACGAGTTTTCAGAAAATGTGTTTTATTTGATAAATGGAATAAAAAAATTATGCACATTCTACGTCATAATGACTTTCTATAGTTTCCGCATGCGTCCGGAAATAAGAAAAGCTTACTTCCCCCATTTTTTAAAATCACTGCTTCTAGAAGGTTTACATGATTTCTCAAAAGACACGAGTTTTTAGAAAATGTGTTTTATTTCATCAATGGAATCAACAAAGTATGCACATTCTACGTCATAACGACTTTCAATAGTTTGCGCATGCGTTTGGAAATAAGAAAAGCTTACTTCGACCGTTTTTTAAAATCACAGCTTCTAGAAGGTTTACATGGTTTCTTAAAAAACACGAGTTTTTAGAAAATGTGTTTTATTTCATAAATGGAATCAACAAAGTATGCACATTCTACGTCATAACGACTTTCTATAGCTTGCGCATTTGTCTGGAAATAAGAAAAGCTTACTTCCACCGTTTTTTAAAATCACAGCTTCTAGAAGGTTTACATGATTTCGTAAAAAACATGAGTTTTTAGGAAATTTGTTTTATTTCAAAAATGGAATCTACAAAGTATGCACATTCTACGTCATAACGCCTTTCTATAGTTTGCAAACGCGTCCGGAAATAAGAAAAGCTTACTTCCACTATTTTTTAAAATCACAGCTTCTAGAAGGTTTACATGATTTCTTAAAAAACACGAGTTTTTAGAAAATGTGTTTTATTTCATAAATGGAATAAAAAAAGTATACACATTCTACGTCATAATGACTTTCTATAGTTTGCGCATGCGTCCGGAAATAAGAAAAGCTTACTTCCCCCGTTTTTTAAAATCACTGCTTCTAGAAGGTTTACATGATTTGTAAAAAAACACGAGTTTTTAGAAAATGTGTTTTATTTCATAAATGGAATCAACAAAGTATGCACATTCTACGTCATAACAACTTTCTATAGTTTGCGCATGCGTTTGGAGGTAAGAGAAGCTTACTTCCACCGTTTTTTAAAATGACAGCTTCTAGAAAGTTTACATGATTTCTTAAAAAAGATGAGTTTTTAGAAAATGTGTTTTATTTCATAAATGGAATCAACAAAGTATGCACATTCTACATCATAAAGACTTTCTATAGTTTGCGCAAGCATCCGGAAATAAGAAAAGCTTACTTCCCTCGTTTTTTAAAATCACAGTTTCTAGAAGGTTTACATGATTTCGTAAAAAACACGAGTTTTTAGAAAATGTGTTCTATTTCATAAATGGAATCAACAAAGTATGCACATTCTACGTCATAACGACTTTCTATAGTTTGCGCATGTGTTTGGAAATAAGAAAAGCTTACTTCCTCCGTTTTTTAAAATCACAGCTTCTAGAAGCTTTACATGATTTCTTAAAAAACACGAGTATTTAGAAAATGTGTTTTATTTCATAAATGGAATCAACAAAGTATGCACATTCTACGTCATAACAACTTTCTATAGCTTGCGCATTTGTCCGGAAATAAGAAAAGCTTACTTCCACCGTTTTTTAAAATCACAGCTTCTAGAAAGTTTACATGATTTCATAAAAAACACGAGTTTTTACGAAATGTGTTTTATTTCATAAATGGAATCTACAAAGTATGCACATTCTACGTCATAACGCGTTTCTATAGTTTGCGAACACGTCCGGAAATAAGAAAAGCTTACTTCCACCGTTTTTTAAAATGACAGCTTCTAGAAGGTTTACATGATTTCTTAAAAAACATGAGTTTTTAGAAAATGTGTTTTTTTTCATTAATGGAATAAAAAAAGTATGCACATTCTACGTCATAATGACTTTCTATAGTTTGCGCATGCGTCCGGAAATAAGAGAAGCTTACTTCCCCCAGTTTTTAAAATCACAGCTTCTAGAAGGTTTACATGATTTCGTAAAAAACACGAGTTTTTAGAAAATATGTTGAATTTCATAAATGGAATCAACAAAGTATGCACATTCTACGTCATAACGACTTTCTATAGTTTGCGCATGCGTTTGGAAATAAGAAAAGCTTACTTCCCCCGTTTTTTAAAATCACAGCTTCTAGAAGGTTTACATGATTTCTTAAAAAACACGAGTTTTTAGAAAATGTGTTTTATTTTATAAATGGAATCAACAAAGTATGCACATTCTACGTCATAACGACTTTCTATAGTTTGCACATGCGTCCAAAAATAAGAAAAGCTTAATTCAACCGTTTTTGAAAATCACAGCTTCTTGAAGGTTTACATGATTTCGTAAAAAACACGAGTTTTTAGAAAATGTGTTTTATTTCATAAATGGAATCAACAAAGTATGCACATTCTACGTCATAATGACTTTCTATAGTTTGCGCATGCGTCCGGAAATAAGAAAAGCTTACTTCAACCGTTTTTTAAAATCACAGCTTCTTGAAGGTTTACATGATTTTGTAAAAAACACGAGTTTTTAGAAAATGTGTTTTATTTCATAAAAGGAATCAACAAAGTATGCACATTCTACGTCATAACGACTTTCTATAGTTTGGGCATGCGTTTGGAAATAAGAAAAGCTTACTTCCCCCGTTTTTTTAAATCACAGCTTCTAGAAGGTTTACATGATTTCTTAAAAAACACGAGTTTTTAGAAAATGTGTTTTGTTTCATAAATGGAATCAACGAAGTATGCACATTCTACGTCATAATGACTTTCTATAGTTTGCGCATGTGTTTGGAAATAAGAAAAGCTTACTTCCCTCGTTTTTTAAAACCACAGCTTCTAGAAGGTTTACATGGTTTCTTAAAAAACATGAGTTTTTAGAAAATGTGTTTTATTTCATAAATGGAATCAACAAAGTATGCACATTCTACGTCATAACGACTTTCTATAGTTTGCGCATTCGTCCGGAAATAAGAAAAGCTTACTTCCACCGTTTTTTAAAATCACAGCTTCTAGAAGGTTTACATGATTTCTTAAAAAACACGAGTTTTTAGAAAATGTGTTTTATTTCATAAACGGAATAAAAAAAGTATGCACATTCTACGTCATAATGACTTTCTATAGTTTGCGCATGCGTCCGGAAATAAGAAAAGCTTACTTCCCCCGTTTTTTAAAATCACTGCTTCTAGAAGGTTTACATTATTTCTTAAAAACACGAGTTTTTAGAAAATGTGTTTTATTTCATAAATGGAATCAACAAAGTATGCACAATCTACGGCATAACGACTTTGTATAGTTTGCGCATGCGTTTGGAAATAAGAAAAGCTTACTTCCACCGTTTTTTAAAATCACAGCTTCTAGAAGGTTTACATGATTTCGTAAAAAACACGAGTTTTTAGAAAATGTGTTTTATTTCATAAATGGAATCAACAAAGTATGCACATTCTACGTCATAACGACTTTCTATAGTTTGTGCATGCGTTTGGAAATAAGAAAAGCTTACTTCCCCCGTTTTTTAAAATCACTGCTTCTAGAAGGTTTACATGATTTCTTAAAAAACACGAGTTTTTAGAAAATATGTTTTATTTCCTAAATGGAATCAACAAAGTATGCACATTCTACGTCATAACGACTTTCTATAGTTTGCGCATGCGTTTGGAAATAAGAAAAGCATACTTCCACCGTTTTTTAAAATGACAGCTTCTAGAAGGTTTACATGATTTCTTAAAAAACACGAGTTTTTAGAAAATGTGTTTTAGTTCATAAATGGAATCAACAAAGTATGCACATTCTACGTCATAACGACTTTCTATAGTTTTTTGCATGTGTCCGGAAATAAGAAAAGCTTACTTCACCCGTTTTTTAAAATCACAGCTTCTTGAAGGTTTACATGATTTCGTAAAAAACACGAGTTTTTAGAAAATGTGTTTTATTTCATAAATGGAATCAGCAAAGTATGCACATTTTACGTCATAACGAGTTTCTATAGTTTGTGCATGCGTCCGGAAATAAGATAAGTTTACTTCCATCATTTTTTAAAATCACAGCTTCTAGAAGGTTTACATGATTTCTTAAAAAACATGAGTTTTTAGAAAATGTGTTTTGTTTCATAAATGGAATCAAAAAAGTATGCACATTCTACATCATAACGACTTTCTATAGTTTGCGCATTCGTTTGGACATAAGAAAAGCTTAATTCCCCCTGTTTTTTAAAATCACAGCTTGTAGAAGGTTTACATGATTTCTTAAAAAACATGAGTTTTTAGAAAATGTGTTTTATTTCATAAATGGAATCAACAAAGTATTCACATCCTACGTCATAACGACTTTTTATAGTTTGCGCATGCGTCCGGAAATGAGAAAAGCTTACTTCCACTTTTTTTTAAAATCACAGCTTCTAGAAGGTTTACATGATTTCGTAAAAAACACGAGTTTTTAGAAAATGTGTTTTATTTCATAAATGGAATCTACAAAGTATGCACATTCTACGTCAGAACGACTTTCTATAGTTTGCGCATTCATTCGGAAATAAGAAAAGCTTACTTCCAGCGTTTTTTAAAATCACAGCTTCTGGAAGGTTTACATGATTTCGTAAAAAACACGATTTTTTAGAAAAGGTATTTTATTTCATAAATGGAATCTACAAAGTATGCACATTCTACGTCATAGTGACTGTCTATAGTTTGCGCATGCGTCCGAAAATAAGAAAAGCTTACTTCCACCGTTTTTTAAAATCACAGCTTCTAGAAGGTTTACATGATTTCGTAAAAAACACGAGTTTTTAGAAAATGTGTTTTATTTCATAAATGGAATCAACAAAGTATGCAAATTATACGTCATAATGACTTTCTATAGTTTCCGCATTTGTTTGGAAGTAAGAAAAGCTTACTTCCCTCATTTTTTAAAATCACAGCCTCTAGAAGGTTAACATGGTTTCTTAAAAAACACGAGTTTTTAGAAAATGTGTTTTATTTCATAAATGGAATCAACAAAGTATGCACATCCTACGTCATAACGACTTTCTATAGTTTGAGTACGCATCCAGAAATAAGAAAAGCTTACTTCCACCGCTTTTTAAAATCACAGCTACTAGAAGGTTTACATGATTTCTTAAAAAACACGAGTTTTTAGAAAATGTGTTTTATTTCATAAATGGAATCAACAAAGTATGCACATTGTACGTCATAACAACTTTCTATAGTTTGCGCAAGCGTCCGGAAAAAAGAAAAGCTTACTTCCACCGTTTTTTAAAATCACAACAGCTAGAAGGTTAACATGGTTTCTTAAAAACACGAGTTTTTAGAAAATGTGTTTTATTTCATAAATGGAATCAACAAAGTATGCACATTCTACATCATAACGACTTTCTATAGTTTGCGCATGCGTTTTGAAATAAGAAAAGCTTACTTCCCCCGTTTTTTAAAATCACTGCTTCTAGAAGGTTTACATGATTTCTTAAAAAACACGAGTTTTTAGAAAATGTGTTTTATTTCCTAAATGGAATCAACAAAGTATGCACATTCTACGTCATAATGACTTTCAATAGTTTGCGCATGCGTTTGGAAATAAGAAAAGCTTACTTCAACCGTTTTTTAAAATCTCAGCTTCTAGAAGGTTTACATGGTTTCTTAAAAAACACGAGTTTTTAGAAAATGTGTTTTATTTCATAAATGGAATCAACAAAGTATGCACATTCTACGTCATAACGACTTTCTGTAGCTTGCGCATTTGTCCGGAAATAAGAAAAGCTTACTTCCTCCGTTTTTTATAATCACAGCTTCTAGAAGGTTTACATGATTTCGTAAAAAACACGAGTTTTTAGGAAATGTGTTTTATTTCATAAATGGAATCTACAAAGTATGCACATTCTACGTCATAACGCGTTTCTATAGTTTGCAAACGCGTCCGGAAATAAGAAAAGCTTACTTCCACCCTTTTTTAAAATCACAGCTTCCAGAAGGTTTACATGATTTCTTAAAAAACACGAGTTTTTAGAAAATGTGTTTTATTTCATAAATGGAATAAAAAAAGTATACACATTCTACATCATAATGACTTTCTATAGTTTGCGCATGCGTCCGGAAATAAGAAAAGCTTACTTCTCCCATTTTTTAAAATCACTGCTTCTAGAAGGTTTACATGATTTCTTAAAAAACACGAGTTTTTAGAAAATGTGTTTTATTTCCTAAATGGAATCAACAAAGTATGCACATTCTACGTCATAACGACTTTCTATAGTTTGCGCATGCGTTTGGAAATAAGAGAAGCTTACTTCCACCGTTTTTTAAAATGACAGCTTCTAGAAGGTTTACATGATTTCTTAAAAAACACGAGTTTTTAGAAAATGTGTTTTATTTCATAAATGGAACCAACAAAGTATGCACATTCTACATCATAACGACTTTCTATAGTTTGCGCATGCATCCGGAAATAAGAAAAGCTTACTTCCCCCGTTTTTTAAAATCACAGTTTCTAGAAGGTTTACATGATTTCGTAAAAAACACGAGTTTTTAGAAAATGTGTTTTATTTCATAAATGGAATCAACAAAGTATGCACATTCTACGTCATAACGACTTTCTATAGTTTGCGCATGTGTTTGGAAATAAGAAAAGCTTACTTCCTCCGTTTTTTAAAATCACAGCTTCTAGAAGCTTTACATGATTTCTTAAAAAACACGAGTATTTAGAAAATGTGTTTTATTTCCTAAATGAAATCAACAAAGTATGCACATTCTACGTCATAACGACTTTCTATAGCTTGCGCATTTGTCCGGAAATAAGAAAAGCTTACTTCCACCGTTTTTTAAAATCACAGTGTCTAGAAGGTTTACATGATTTCTTAAAAAACACGAGTTTTTAGAAAATGTGTTTTATTTCATTAATGGAATAAAAAAAGTATGCACATTCTACGTCATAATGACTTTCTATAGTTTGCGCATGCGTCCGGAAATAAGAGAAGCTTACTTCCCCCAGTTTTTAAAATCACAGCTTCTAGAAAATGTGTTTTATTTCATAAAAGGAATCAACAAAGTATGCACATTCTACGTCATAACGACTTTCTATAGTTTGCGCATTCGTCCGGAAATAAGAAAAGCTTACTTCCACCGTTTTTTAAAATCACAGCTTCTAGAAGGTTTACATGATTTCTTAAAAAACACGAGTTTTTAGAAAATGTGTTTTATTTCATAAATGGAATAAAAAAGGTATGCACATTCTACGTCATAATGACTTTCTATAGTTTGCGCATGCGTCCGGAAATAAGAAAAGCTTACTTCCCCCGTTTTTTAAAATCACTGCTTCTAGAAGGTTTACATGATTTCTTAAAAACACGAGTTTTTAGAAAATGTGTTTTATTTCATAAATGGAATCAACAAAGTATGCACATTCTACGGCATAACGACTTTCTATAGTTTGCGCATGCGTTTGGAAATAAGAAAAGCTTACTTCCACCGTTTTTTAAAATCACAGCTTCTAGAAGGTTTACATGATTTCGTAAAAAACGCGAGTTTTTAGAAAATGTGTTTTATTTCATAAATGGAATCAACAAAGTATGCACATTCTACGTCATAACGACTTTCTATAGTTTGCGCATGCGTTTGGAAATAAGAAAAGCTTACTTCCCCCGTTTTTTAAAATCACTGCTTCTAGAAGGTTTACATGATTTCTTAAAAAACACGAGTTTTTAGAAAATGTGTTTTATTTCCGAAATGGAATAAACAAAGTATGCACATTCTACGTCATAACGACTTTCTATGTTTTGCGCATGCGTTTGGAAATAAGAAAAGCTTACTTCCACTGTTTTTTAAAATCACAGCTTCTAGAAGGTTTACATGATTTCTTAAAAAACACGAGTTTTTAGAAAATGTGTTTTATTTCATAAATGGAATCAACAAAGTATGCACATTCTACGTCGTAACGACTTTCTATAGTTTGCGCATGCGTCCGGAAATAAGAAAAGCGTACTTGCACCGTTTTTTAAAATCACAGCTTCTAGAAGGTTTACATGATTTCTTAAAAAACACGAGTTTTTAGAAAATGTGTTTTATTTCATAAATGGAATAAAAAAAGTATGCACATTCTACGCCATAGAGGCTTTCTATAGTTTGCGCATGCGTCCGGAAAAAAGAAAAGCTTACTTCCCCCATTTTTTAAAATCACTGCTTCTAGAAGGTTTACATGATTTCTTAAAAAACACGAGTTTTTAGAAAATGTGTTTTATTTCCTAAATGGAATAACCAAAGTATGCACATTCTACGTCATAACGACTTTCTATAGTTTGCGCATGCGTTTGGAAATAAGAGAAGCTTACTTCCACCGTTTTTTAAAATGATAGCTTCTGGAAGGTTTACATGATTTCTTAAAAAACACGAGTTTTTAGAAAATGTGTTTTATTTCATAAATGGAATCAACAAAGTATGCACATTCTACGTCATAACGACTTTCTATAGTTTGCGCATGCATCCGGAAATAAGAAAAGCTTACTTCCCCCGTTTTTTAAAATCACAGCTTCTAGAAGGTTTACATGATTTCGTAAAAAACACGAGTTTTTAGAAAATGTGTTTTATTTCATAAATGGAATCGACAAAGTATGCACATTCTACGTCATAACGAATTTCTATAGTTTGCGCATGTGTTTGGAAATATGAAAAGCTTGCTTCCTCCGTTTTTTAAAATCACGGCTTCTAGAAGCTTTACATGATTTCTTAAAAAACACGAGTATTTAGAAAATGTGTTTTATTTCATAAATGGAATCAACAAAGTATGCACATTCTACGTCATAACGACTTTCTGTAGCTTGCGCATTTGTCCGGAAATAAGAAAAGCTTACTTCCTCCGTTTTTTAAAATCACAGCTTCTAGAAGGTTTACATGATTTCGTAAAAAAACACGAGTTTTTAGGAAATGTGTTTTATTTCATAAATGGAATCTACAAAGTATGCATATTCTACGTCATAACGCGTTTATATAGTTTGCGAACGCGTCCGGAAATAAGAAAAGCTTACTTCCACCGTTTTTTAAAATCACAGCTTCTAGAAGGTTTAATGATTTCTTAAAAAACACGAGTTTTTAGAAAATGTGTTTTATTTCATTAATGGAATAAAAAAAGTATGCACATTCTACATCATAATGACCTTCTATAGTTTGCGCATGCGTCCGGAAATAAGAAAAGCTTACTTCAACCGTTTTTTAAAATCTCAGCTTCTAGAAGGTTTACATGGTTTCTTAAAAAACACGAGTTTTTAGAAAATGTGTTTTATTTCATAAATGGAATCAACAAAGTATGCACATTCTACGTCATAACGACTTTCTGTAGCTTGCGCATTTGTCCGGAAATAAGAAAAGCTTACTTCCCCCGTTTTTTAAAATCACTGCTTCTAGAAGGTTTACATGATTTCTTAAAAAACAAGAATTTTTAGAAAATGTGTTTTATTTCATAAATGGAATCAACAAAGTATGCACATTCTACGTCATAACGACTTTCTATAGTTTGCGCATGCGTTTGGAAATAATAAAAGCTTACTTCCACTGTTTTTTAAAATCACAGCTTCTAGAAGGTTTACATGATTTCTTAAAACACACGATTTTTTTGAAAATGTGATTTATTTCATAAATAGAATAAAAAAAGTATGCACATTCTACGTCATAATGACTTTCTATAGTTTGCGCATGCGTCCGGAAATAAGAAAAGCTTACTTCCCCCATTTTTTAAAATCACTGCTTCTAGAAGGTTTACACGATTTCTTAAAAACACGAGTTTTTAGAAAATGTGTTTTATTTCATAAATGGAATCAACAAAGTATGCACATTCTACGTCATAATGACCTTCTATAGTTTGCGCACGCGTCCGGAAATAAGAAAAGCTTACTTCCCCCGTTTTTTAAAATCACTGTTTCTAGAAGGTTTACATGATTTCTTAAAAAACATGAACTTTTAGAAAATGTGTTTTATTTCATGAATGGAATCAACAAAGTATGCACATTCTACGTCATAACGACTTTCTATAGTTTGTGCATGTGTCCAGAAATAAGATAAGCTTATTTCCACCATTTTTTAAAATCACAACTTCTAGAAGGTTTACATGATTTCTTAAAAAACATGAGTTTTTAGAAAATGTGTTTTATTTCATAAATGGAATCAACAAAGTATGCACATTCTACGTCGTAACGACTTTCTATAGTTTGCGCATTTGTCCGGAAATAAGAAAAGCTTACTTCCACCATTTTTTAAAATCACAGCTTCTAGAAGGTTTACATGATTTCTTAAAAAACATGAGTTTTTAAAAAATGTGTTTTATTTCATAAATGGAATCAACAAATTATGCACATTCTACGTCATAATGACTTTCTATAGTTTCCGCATGTGTTTGGAAATAAGAAAAGCATACTTCCCTCGTTTTTTAAAATCACAACTTCTAGAAGGTTTACATAGTTTCTTAAAAAACACGAGTTTTTAGAAAATGTGTTTTATTTCATAAATGGAATCTACAAAGTATGCACATTCTACGTCATAACGACTTTCTATAGTTTGCGCATGCTTCCGGAAGTAAGAAAAGCTTACATCCACTGTTTTTTAAAATCACAGCTTCTAGAAGGTTTCATGATTTCGTAAAAAACACGAGTTTTTAGAAAATGTGTTTTATTTCATAAATGGAATCTAGAAAGTATGCACATTATACATCATAACGACTTTCTATAGTTTACGGATGCGTCCGGAAATAAGTAAAGCTTACTTTCCCCGTTTTTTAAAATCACAGCTTCTAGAAGGTTTACATGATTTCTTAAAAAACACGAGCCTTTAGAAAATGTGTTTTATTTCATAAATGGAATCAAAAAAGTATGCACATTCTACGAAATAACGACTTTCTATAGTTTGCGCATGCGTTTGGACATAAGAAAAGCTTACTTCCCCCGTTTTTTAAAATCACAGCTTGTAGAAGGTTTACATGATTTCTTAAAAAACATGAGTTTTTAGAAAATGTGTTTTATTTCATAAATGGAATCAACAAAGTATTCACATCCTACGTCATAACGACTTTTTATAGTTTGCGCATGCGTCCGGAAATGAGAAAAGCCTACTTCCACCATTTTTTAAAATCACAGCTTCTAGAAGGTTTACATGATTTCGTAAAAAACACGAGTTTTTAGAAAATGTGTTTTATTTCATAAATGGAATCTACAAAGTATGCACATTCTACGTCAGAACGAATTTCTATAGTTTGCGCATTCATTCGGAAATAAGAAAAGCTTACTTCCAGCGTTTTTTAAAATCACAGCTTCTGGAAGGATTACATGATTTCGTAAAAAACATGATTTTTTAGAAAAGGTGTTTTATTTCATAAATAGAATCTACAAAGTATGCACATTCTACGTCATAATGACTTTCTATAGTTTGCGCATGTGTTTGGAAATAAGAAAAGCTTACTTCCCTCGTTTTTTAAAATCACAGCTTCTAGAAGGTTTACATGGTTTCTTAAAAAACACGAGTTTTTAGAAAATGTGTTTTATTTCATAAATGGAATAAAAAAAGTATGCACATTCTACGTCATAACGACTTTCTATAGTTTGCGCATGCGTTTGGAAATAAGAAAAGCTTACCTCCCCCGTTTTTTAAAATCACTGCTTCTAGAAGGTTTACATGATTTCTTAAAAAACACGAGTTTTTAGAAAATGTGTTTTATTTCCTAAATGGAATCAACAAAGTATGCACATTCTACGTCATAACGACTTTCTATAGTTTGCGCATGCGTTTTGAAATAAGAAAAGCTTACTTCCACCGTTTTTTAAAATGACATCTTCTAGAAGGTTTACATGATTTCTTAAAAAACACGAGTTTTTAGAAAATGTGTTTTATTTCATAAATGGAATCAACAAAGTATGCACATTCTACGTCATAACGACTTTCTATAGTTTGCGCATGCGTCCGGAAATAAGAAATGCTTACTTCAACCATTTTTTAAAATCACAGCTTCTTGAAGGTTTACATGATTTCGTAAAAAACACGAGTTTTTAGAAAATGTGTTTTATTTCATAAATGGAATCAACAAAGTATGCACATTCTACGTCATAATGACTTTCTATAGTTTGCGCATCCGTCCGGAAATAAGATAAGCTTAGTTCCACCGTTTTTTAAAATCACAGCTTCTAGAAGGTTTACATGATTTCTTAAAAAACATGAGTTTTTAGAAAATCTGTTTTATTTCATAAATGAAATCAACAAAGTATGCACATTCTACGTCATAACGACTTTCTATAGTTTGCGCATTTGTCCGGAAATAAGAAAAGCTTACTTCCACCGTTTTTTAAAATCACAGCTTCTAGAAGGTTTACATGATTTCTTAAAAACCATGAGTTTTTAGAAAATGTGTTTTATTTCATAAATGGAATCAACAAATTATGCACATTCTACGTCATTATGACTTTCTATAGTTTCCGCATGTGTTTGGAAATAAGAAAAGCATACTTCCCTTGTTTTTTAAAATCACAACTTCTAGAAGGTTTACATGGTTTCTTAAAAAACACGAGTTTTTAGAAAATGTGTTTTATTTCATAAATGGAATCTACAAAGTATGCACATTCTACGTCATAACGACTTTGTATAGTTTGCGCATGCGTCCGGAAGTAAGAAAAGCTTACGTCCACCGTTTTTTAAAATCACAGCTTCTAGAAGGTTTCATGATTTCGTAAAAAACACGAATTTTTAGAAAATGTGTTTTATTTCATAAATGGAATCAACAAAGTATTCACATCCTACGTCATAACGACTTTTTATAGTTTGCGCATGCGTCCGGAAATGAGAAAAGCTTACTTCCACCATTTTTTAAAATCACAGCTTCTAGAAGGTTTACATGATTTCGTAAAAAACACGAGTTTTTCGAAAATGTGTTTTATTTCATAAATGGAATCTACAAAGTATTCACATTCTACGTCAGAACGAATTTCTATAGTTTGCGCATTCATTCGGAAATAAGAAAAGCTTACTTCCAGCGTTTTTTAAAATCACAGCTTCTGGAAGGTTTACATGATTTCGTAAAAAACATGATTTTTTAGAAAAGGTGTTTTATTTCATAAATGGAATCTACAATGTATGCACATTCTACGTCATAATGACTGTCTATAGTTTGCGCATGTGTCTGGAAATAAGAAAACCTTACTTCCCCCGTTTTTTAAAATCACAGCTTCTAGAAGGTTTACATGATTTCTTAAAAAGCACGAGTTTTTAGAAAATGTGTTTTATTTCATAAATGGAATCAACAAAGTATGCACATTCTACGTCATAATGACTTTCTATAGTTTGCGGATGTGTTTGGAAATAAGAAAAGCTTACTTCCCTCGTTTTTTAAAATCACGGCTTCTAGAAGGTTTACATGCTTTCTTAAAAAACACGAGTTTTTAGAAAATGTGTTTTATTTCATAAATGGAATCAACAATGTATGCACATTCTACGTCATAACGAGTTTCTATAGTTTGCGCATGCGTCCGGAAAAAAGAAAAGCTTACTTCCACCGTTTTTTAAAATCACAGCTTCTAGAAGGTTTACACGATTTCTTAAAAAACACTAGTTTTCAGAAAATGTGTTTTATTTCATAAATGGAATCAACAAAGTATGCACATTCTACGTCATAAAGACTTTCTATAGTTTGCGCATGTGTTTTGAAATAAGAAAAGCTTACTTCCCTCGTTTTTTAAAATCACAGCTTCTAGAAGGTTTACATGGTTTCTTAAAAAACACGAGTTTTTAGAAAATGTGTTTTATTTCATAAATGGAATCTACAAAGTATGCACATTCTACGTCATAACGACTTTCTATAGTTTGCGCATGCTTCCGGAAGTAAGAAAAGCTTACATCCACTGTTTTTTAAAATCACAGCTTCTAGAAGGTTTCATGATTTCGTAAAAAACACGAGTTTTTAGAAAATGTGTTTTATTTCATAAATGGAATCTACAAAGTATGCACATTCTACATCATAACGACTTTCTATAGTTTGCGGATGCGTCCGGAAATAAGAAAAGCTTACTTTCCCCGTTTTTTAAAATCACAGCTTCTAGAAGGTTTAAATGATTTCTTAAAAAACACGAGCCTTTAGAAAATGTGTTTTATTTCATAAATGGAATCAAAAAAGTATGCACATTCTACGTCATAACGACTTTCTATAGTTTGCGCATGCGTTTGGACATAAGAAAAGCTTACTTCCCCCATTTTTTAAAATCACAGCTTGTAGAAGGTTTACATGATTTCTTAAAAAACCTGAGTTTTTAGAAAATGTGTTTTATTTCATAAATGGAATCAACAAAGTATTCACACCCTACGTCATAACGACTTTTTATAGTTTGCGCATGCGTCCGGAAATGAGAAAAGCTTACTTCCACCATTTTTTAAAATCACAGCTTCTAGAAGGTTTACATGATTTCGTAAAAAACACGAGTTTTTAGAAAATGTGTTTTATTTCATAAATGGAATCTACAAAGTATGCACATTCTACGTCAGAACGAATTTCTATAGTTTGCGCATTCATTCGGAAAAAAGAAAAGCTTACTTCCACCGTTTTTTAAAATCACAGCTTCTGGAAGGATTATATGATTTCGTAAAAAACACGATTTTTTAGAAAATGTGTTTTATTTCATAAATGGAATCAACAAAGTATGCACATTGTATGTCATAACGACTTTCTATAGTTTGCGCATGCGTCCAGAAAAAATAAAAGCTTACTTCCACCATTTTTTAAAATCACAACTTCTAGAAGGTTTACACGATTTCTTAAAAAACACTAGTTTTCAGAAAATGTGTTTTACTTCATAAATGGAATCAACAAAGTATGCACATTCTACGTCATAATGACTTTCTATAGTTTGCGCATCTGTTTGGAAATAAGAAAAGCTTACTTCCCTCGTTTTTTAAAATCACAACTTCTAGAAGGTTTACATGGTTTCTTAAAAAACATGAGTTTTTAGAAAATGTGTTTTATTTCATAAATGGAATCAACAAAGTATGCACATTCTACATCATAACAACTTTCTATAGTTTGCGCATGCATCCGGAAATAAGAAAAGCTTACTTCCTCCGTTTTTTAAAATCACAGCTTCTAGAAGCTTTACATGATTTCTTAAAAAACACGAGTATTTAGAAAATGTGTTTTATTTCATAAATGGAATCAACAAAGTATGC
Organism: Larix kaempferi; assembly: GCA_027924585.1. Taxonomy (NCBI): domain Eukaryota; kingdom Viridiplantae; phylum Streptophyta; class Pinopsida; order Pinales; family Pinaceae; genus Larix; species Larix kaempferi. The sequence goes on from BSBM01000217.1 coordinate 42,820,945, forward strand.
ACATTCTACGTCATAATGACTTTCTATAGCTTGCGCATTTGTCCGGAAATAAGAAAAGCTTACTTCCACCGTTTTTTAAAATCATAGCTTCTAGAAGGTTTACATGATTTCTTAAAAAACACGAGTTTTTAGAAAATGTGTTTTATTTCATTAATGGAATAAAAAAAGTATTCACATTCTACGTCATAATGACTTTCTATAGTTTGCGCATGCGTCCGGAAATAAGAGAAGCTTACTTCCCCCAGTTTTTAAAATCACAGCTTCTAGAAGGTTTACATGATTTCGTAAAAAACACGAGTTTTTAGAAAATATGTTGAATTTCATAAATGGAATCAACAAAGTATGCACATTCTACGTCATAACGACTTTCTATAGTTTGCGCATGCGTTTGGAAATAAGAAAAGCTTACTTCCCCCGTTTTCTAAAATCACAGCTTCTAGAAGGTTTACATGATTTCTTAAAAAACACGAGTTTTTAGAAAATTTGTTTTATTTCATAAATGGAATCAACAAAGTATGCACATTCTACGTCATAACGACTTTCTATAGTTTGTGCATGCGTGCAGAAATAAGAAAAGCTTACTTCAACCGTTTTTTAAAATCACAGCTTCTTGAAGGTTTACATGATTTCGTAAAAAACACGAGTTTTTAGAAAATGTGTTTTATTTCATTAATGGAATCAACAAAGTATGCACATTCTACGTCATAATGACTTTCTATAGTTTGCGCATGCGTCCGGAAATAAGAAAAGCTTACTTCAACCGTTTTTTAAAATCACAGCTTCTTGAAGGTTTACATGATTTTGTAAAAAACACAAGTTTTTAGAAAATGTGTTTTATTTCATAAATGGAATCAACAAAGTATGCACATTCTACGTCATAACGACTTTCTACAGTTTGCGCATGCGTCCGGAAATAAGAAAAGCTTACTTCCACCGTTTTTTAAAATCAGAGCTTCTAGAAGGTTTTCATGATTTCTTAAAAAACACGAGTTTTTAGAAAATGTGTTTTATTTCATAAATGGAATAAAAAAAGTATGCACATTCTACGTCATAATGGCTTTTTATAGTTTGCGCATGCGTCCGGAAATAAGAAAAGCTTGCTTCCCTCATTTTTTAAAATCACTGCTTCTAGAAGGTTTACATGATTTCTTAAAAAACACGAGGTTTTAGAAAATGTGTTTTATTTCATAAATAGAATCAACAAAGTATGCACATTCTACGTCATAACGACTTTCTATAGTTTTCGCATGCGTTTGGAAATAAGAAAAGCTTACTTCCCCCGTTTTTTAAAATCACAGCTTCTAGAAGGTTTACATGATTTCTTAAAAAACACGAGTTTTTAGAAAATGTGTTTTGTTTCATAAATGGAATCAACAAAGTATGCACATTTTACGTCATAACGACTTTCTATAGTTTCCGCATGCGTCCGGAAAAAAGAAAAGCTTACTTCCACCGTTTTTTAAAATCACAGCTTCTAGAAGGTTTACATGATTTCTTAAAAAACACTAGTTTTTAAAAAATGTGTTTTATTTCATAAATGGAATCAACAAAGTATGCACATTCTACGTCATAATGAATTTCTATAGTTTGCGCATGTGTTTGGTAATAAGAAAAGCTTACTTCCCTCGTTTTTTAAAATGACAGCTTCTAGAAGGTTTACATGATTTCTTAAAAAACACGAGTTTTTAGAAAATGTGTTTTATTTCATAAATGGAATCAACAAAGTATGCACATTCTACGTCATAACGACTTTCTATAGTTTGCGCATTCGTCCAGAAATAAGAAAAGCTTACTTCCACCGTTTTTTAAAATCACAGCTTCTAGAAGGTTTACATGATTTCTTAAAAAACATGAGTTTTTAGAAAATGTGTTTTGTTTCATAAATGGAATAAAAAAAGTATGCACATTCTACGTCATAATGACTTTCTATAGTTTGCGCATGCGTCCGGAAATAAGAAAAGCTTACTTCCCCCGTTTTTTAAAATCACTGCTTCTAGAAGGTTTACATGATTTCTTAAAAACACGAGTTTTTAGAAAATGTGTTTTATTTCATAAATGGAATCAACAAAGTATGCACATTCTACGTCATAACGACTTTCTATAGTTTGCGCATGCGTTTGGAAATAAGAAAAGCTTACTTCCACCGTTTTTTAAAATGACAGCTTCTAGAAGGTTTACATGATTTCTTAAAAAACACGAGTTTTTAGAAAATGTGTTTTATTTCATAAATGGAATCAACAAAGTATGCACATTCTACGTCATAATGACTTTCTATAGTTTGCGCATGCGACCGGAAATAAGAAAAGCTTACTTCAACCATTTTTTAAAATCACAGCTTCTTGAAGGTTTACATGATTTCGTAAAAAACACGAGTTTTTAGAAAATGTGTTTTATTTCATAAATGGAATCAACAAAGTATGCACATTCTACGTCATAACGACTTTCTATTGTTTGCGCATCCGTCCGGAAATAAGATAAGCTTACTTCCACCGTTTTTTAAAATCACAGCTTCTAGAAGGTTTACATGATTTCTTAAAAAACATGAATTTGTAGAAAATCTGTTTTATTTCATAAATGGAATCAACAAAGTATGCACATTCTACGTCATAACTACTTTCTATAGTTTGCGCATTTGTCCGGAAATAAGAAAAGCTTACTTCCACCGTTTTTTAAAATCACAGCTTCTAGAAGGTTTACATGATTTCTTAAAAAACATGAGTTTTTAGAAAATGTGTTTTATTTCATAAATGGAATCAACAAATTATGCACATTCTACGTCATAATGACTTTCTATAGTTTCCGCATGTGTTTGGAAATAAGAAAAGCATACTTCCCTCGTTTTTTAAAATCACAACTTCTAGAAGGTTTACATGGTTTCTTAAAAAACACGAGTTTTTAGAAAATGTGTTTTATTTCATAAATGGAATCTACAAAGTATGCACATTATATGTCATAACGACTTTCTATAGTTTTCGCATGCGTCCGGAAGTAAGAAAAGCTTACGTCCACCGTTTTTTAAAATCACAGCTTCTAGAAGGTTTCATGATTTCGTAAAAAACACGAGTTTTTAGAAAATGTGTTTTATTTCATAAATGGAATCTACAAAGTATGCACATTCTACATCATAACGACTTTCTATAGTTTGCACATGCGTCCGGAAATAAGAAAAGCTTACTTTCCCCGTTTTTTAAAATCACAGCTTCTAGAAGGTTTACATGATTTCTTAAAAAACACGATCCTTTAGAAAATGTGTTTTATTTCATAAATGGAATCAACAAAGTATGCACATTCTACGTCATAACGACTTTCTATAGTTTGCGCATGCGTTTGGACATAAGAAAAGCTTACTTCCCCCGTTTTTTAAAATCACAGCTTCTAGAAGGTTTACATGATTTCTTAAAAAACATGAGTTTTTAGAAAATGTGTTTTATTTCATAAATGCAATCAACAAAGTATTCACATCCTACGTCATAACGACTTTTTATAGTTTGCGCATGCATCCGGAAATGAGAAAAGCTTACTTCCACCATTTTTTAAAATCACAGCTTCTAGAAGGTTTACATGATTTCGTAAAAAACACGAGTTTTTAGAAAATGTGTTTTATTTCATAAATGGAATCTACAAAGTATGCACATTCTTCGTCAGAACGACTTTCTATAGTTTGCGCATTCATTCGGAAATAAGAAAAGCTTACTTCTAGCGTTTTTTAAAATCACAGCTTCTGGAAGGTTTACATGATTTCGTAAAAAACATGATTTTTTAGAAAAGGTGTTTTATTTCATAAATAGAATCTACAAAGTATGCACATTCTATGTCATAATGACTGTCTATAGTTTGCGCATGCGTCCAGAAATAAGAAAAGCTTACTTCCCCCGTTTTTTAAAATCACAGCTTCTAGAAAGTTTACATGATTTCTTAAAAAACACGAGTTTTTAGAAAATGTGTTTTATTTCATAAATGGAATCAACAAAGTATGCAAATTCTACGTCATAATGACTTTCTATAGTTTGTGCATGTGTTTGGAAATAAGAAAAGCTTACTTCCCTCATTTTTTAAAATCACAGCTTCTAGAAGGTTTACATGGTTTCTTAAAAAACACGAGTTTTTAGAAAATGTGTTTTATTTCATAAATGGAATCAACAAAGTATGCACATTCTACGTCATAACGACTTTCTATAGTTTGCGCATTCGTCCGGAAATAAGAAAATCTTACTTCCATCGTTTTTTTAAATCACAGCTTCTAGAAGGTTTACATGATTTCGTAAAAAAAACGAGTTTTTAGAAAATGTGTTTTATTTCATAAATGGAATCAACAAAGTATGCACATTCTACGTCATAACGACTTTCTATAGTTTGCGCATGCGTTTGGAAATAAGAAAAGCTTACCTCCCCCGTTTTTTAAAATCACTGCTTCTAGAAGGTTTACATGATTTCTTAAAAAACACGAGTTTTTAGAAAATGTGTTTTATTTCCTAAATGGAATCAACAAAGTATGCACATTCTACGTCATAACGACTTTCTATAGTTTGCGCATGCGTTTGGAAATAAGAAAAGCTTACTTCCACCGTTTTCTAAAATGACAGCTTCTAGAAGGTTTACATGATTTCTTAAAAAACACGAGTTTTTAGAAAATGTGTTTTATTTCATAAATGGAATCAACAAAGTATGCACATTCTACGTCATAACGACTTTCTATAGTTTGCGCATGCGTCCGGAAATAGGAAAAGCTTACTTCAACCGTTTTTTAAAATCACAGCTTCTTGAAGGTTTACATGATTTCGTAAAAAACACGAGTTTTTAGAAAATGTGTTTTATTTCATAAATGGAATCAACAAAGTATGCACATTCTACGTCATAACGACTTTCTATAGTTTGCGCATCCGTCCAGAAATAAGATAAGCTTAGTTCCACCGTTTTTTAAAATCACAGCTTCTAGAAGGTTTACATGATTTCTTCAAAAACATGAGTTTTTAGAAAATCTGTTTTATTTCATAAATGGAATCAACAAAGTATGCACATACTACGTCATAACGACTTTCTATAGTTTGCGCATTTGTCCAGAAATAAGAAAAGCTTACTTCCACCGTTTTTTAAAATCACAGCTTCTAGAAGGTTTACATGATTTCTTAAAAAACATTAGTTTTTAGAAAACGTGTTTTATTTCATAAATGGAATCAACAAATTATGCACATTCGACGTCATAATGACTTTCTGTAGTTTCCGCATGTGTTTGGAAATAAGAAAAGCATACTTCCCTCGTTTTTTAAAATCACAACTTCTAGAAGGTTTACATGGTTTCTTAAAAAACACGAGTTTTTAGAAAATGTGTTTTATTTCATAAATGGAATCTACAAGGTATGCACATTCTACGTCATAACGACTTTCTATAGTTTGCGCATGCGTCCGGAAGAAAGAAAAGCTTACGTCCACCGTTTTTTAAAATCACAGCTTCTAGAAGGTTTCATGATTTCGTAAAAAACACGAGTTTTTAGAAAATGTGTTTTATTTCATAAATGGAATCAACAAAGTATTCACATCCTACGTCATAATGACTTTTTATAGTTTGCGCATGCGTCCGGAAATGAGAAAAGCTTACTTCCACCATTTTTTAAAATCACAGCTTCTAGAAGGTTTACATGATTTCGTAAAAAACACGAGTTTTTAGAAAATGTGTTTTATTCCATAAATGGAATCGACAAAGTATGCACATTCTACGTCAGAACGACTTTCTATAGTTTGCGCATTCATTCGGAAATAAGAAAAGCTTACTTCCAGCGTTTTTTAAAATCACAGCTTCTGGAAGGTTTACATGATTTCGTAAAAAACATGATTTTTTAGAAAAGGTGTTTTATTTCATAAATGGAATCTACAAAGTATGCACATTCTACGTCATAATGACTGTCTATAGTTTGCGCATGTGTCTGGAAATAAGAAAAGATTACTTCCCCCGTTTTTTAAAATCACAGCTTCTAGAAGGTTTACATGATTTCTTAAAAAACACGAGTTTTTAGAAAATGTGTTTTATTTAATAAATGGAATCAACAAAGTATGCACATTCTACGTCATAATGACTTTCTATAGTTTGCGCATGTGTTTGGAAATAAGAAAAGCTTACTTCCCTCGTTTTTTAAAATCACAGCTTCTAGAAGGTTTACATGGTTTCTTAAAAAACACGAGTTTTTAGAAAATGTGTTTTATTTCATAAATGGAATCAACAAAGTATGCACATTCTACATCATAACGACTTTCTATAGTTTGCGCATGCGTCCGGAAATAAGAAAAGCTTACTTCAACCATTTTTTAAAATCATAGCTTCTTGAAGGTTTACATGATTTCGTAAAAAACACGAGTTTTTAGAAAATGTGTTTTATTTCATAAATGGAATCAACAAAGTATGCACATTCTACGTCATAACGACTTTCTATAGTTTGCGCATTTGTCCGGAAATAAGAAAAGCTTACTTCCACCGTTTTTTAAAATCACAGCTTCTAGAAGGTTTACATGATTTCTTAAAAAACATGAGTTTTTAGAAAATGTGTTTTATTTCATAAATGGAATCAACAAATTATGCACATTCTACGTCATAATGACTTTCTGTAGTTTCCGCATGTGTTTGGAAATAAGAAAAGCATACTTCCCTCGTTTTTTAAAACCACAACTTCTAGAAGGTTTACATGGTTTCTTAAAAAACACGAGTTTTTAGAAAATGTGTTTTATTTCATAAATGGAATCTACAAGGTATGCACATTCTACGTCATAACGACTTTCTATAGTTTGCGCATGCGTCCGGAAGAAAGAAAAGCTTACGTCCACCGTTTTTTAAAATCACAGCTTCTAGAAGGTTTCATGATTTCGTAAAAAACACGAGTTTTTAGAAAATGTGTTTTATTTCATAAATGGAATCAACAAAGTATTCACATCCTACGTCATAACGACTTTTTATAGTTTGCGCATGCGTCCGGAAATGAGAAAAGCTTACTTCCACCATTTTTTAAAATCACAGCTTCTAGAAGGTTTACATGATTTCGTAAAAAACACGAGTCTTTAGAAAATGTGTTTTATTCCATAAATGGAATCAACAAAGTATGCACATTCTACGTCAGAACGACTTTCTATAGTTTGCGCATTCATTCGGAAATAAGAAAAGCTTACTTCCAGCGTTTTTTAAAATCACAGCTTCTGGAAGGTTTACATGATTTCGTAAAAAACATGATTTTCTAGAAAAGGTGTTTTATTTCATAAATGGAATCTACAAAGTATGCACATTCTACGTCATAATGACTTTCTATAGTTTGCGCATGTGTTTGGAAATAAGAAAAGCTTACTTCCCTCGTTTTTTAAAATCACATCTTCTAGAAGGTTTACATGGTTTCTTAAAAAACACGAGTTTTTAGAAAATGTGTTTTATTTAATAAATGGAATCAACAAAGTATGCACATTCTACGTCATAACGACTTTCTATAGTTTGCGCATGCGTCCGGAAATAAGAAGAGCTTACTTCCACTGTTTTTTAAAATCACAGCTTCTAGAAGGTTTACATGAGATCGTTAAAAACACGAGTTTTTAGAAAATGTGTTTTATTTCATAAATCGAATCAACAAAGTATGCACATTCTACGTCATAACGACTTTCTATAGTTTGCGCATTTGTCAGGAAATAAGAAAAGCTTACTTCCACCGTTTTTTAAAATCACAGCTTCTAGAAGGTTTACATGATTTCTTAAAAAACATGAGTTTTTAGAAAATGTGTTTTATTTCATAAATGGAATCAACAAAGTATGCACATTCTACGTCATAATGACTTTCTATAGTTTCCGCATTTGTTTGGAAGTAAGAAAAGCTTACTTCCCTCATTTTTTAAAATCACAGCCTCTAGAAGGTTTACATGATTTCTTAAAAAACACGAGTTTTTAGAAAATGTGTTTTATTTCATAAATGGAATCAACAAAGTATGCACACTCTACGTCATAACGACTTTCTATAGTTTCCGCATGCGTCCGGAAATAAGAAAAGCTTACTTCCACCGTTTTTTTAAATCATAGCTTCTAGAAGGTTTACATGATTTCTTAAAAAACACGAGTTTTTAGAAAATGTCTTTTATTTGATAAATGGAATCAACAAAGTATGCACATTCTACGTCATAATGACTTTCTATAGTTTGCGCATTCGTGCGGAAATAAGAAAAGCTTACCTCCACCGGTTTTTGAAATCACAGCTTCTAGAAGGTTTACATGATGTTGTAAAAAAACGAGTTTTTAGAAAAAGTGTTTTATTTCATTAATGGAATCTACAAAGTATGCACATTCTACGTCATAACGACTTTCTATAGTTTGCGCATGCGTCCGGAAATAAGAAAAGCTTACTTCCCCCATTTTTTAAAATCACAGCTTCTAGAAGGTTTACATGATTTCGTAAAAAACACGAGTTTCTAGAAAATGTGTTTTATTTCATAAATGGAATCTACAAAGTATGCACATTCTACGTCAGAACAACTTTCTATAGTTTGCGCATTCATTCGGAAATAAGAAAAGCTTACTTCCAGCGTTTTTTAAAATCACAGCTTCTGGAAGGTTTACATGATTTCGTAAAAAACATGATTTTTTAGAAAAGGTGTTTTATTTCATAAATGGAATCTACAAAGTATGCACATTCTACGTCATAATGACTGTCTATAGTTTGCGCATGTGTCTGGAAATAAGAAAAGCTTACTTCCCCCGTTTTTTAAAATCACAGCTTCTAGAAGGTTTACATGATTTCTTAAAAAACACGAGTTTTTAGAAAATGTGTTTTATTTCATAAATGGAATCAACAAAGTATGCACATTCTACGTCATAATGACTTTCTATAGTTTGCGCATGTGTTTGGAAATAAGAAAAGCTTACTTCCCTCGTTTTTTAAAATCACAGCTTCTAGAAGGTTTACATGGTTTCTTAAAAAACACGAGTTTTTAGAAAATGTGTTTTATTTCATAAATGGAATCAACAAAGTATGCACATTCTACGTCATAACGAGTTTCTATAGTTTGCGCATGCGTCCGGAAAAAAGAAAAGCTTACTTCCACCGTTTTTTAAAATCACAGCTTCTAGAAGGTTTACACGATTTCTTAAAAAACACTAGTTTTCAGAAAATGTGTTTTATTTCATAAATGGAATCACCAAAGTATGCACATTCTACGTCATAATGACTTTCTATAGTTTGCGCATGTGTTTGGAAATAAGAAAAGCTTACTTCCATCGTTTTTTAAAATCACAGCTTCTAGAAGGTTTACATGGTTTCTCAAAAAACATGAGTTTTTAGAAAATGTGTTTTACTTCATAAATGGAATCTACAAAGTATGCACATTCTACGTCATAATGACTTTCTATAGTTTCCGCATGCGTCCGTGAATAAGAAAAGCTTACTTCTCCCGTTTTTTAAAATGACAGCTTCTAGAAGGTTTACATGATTTCTTAAACAACACGAGTTTTTAGAAAATGTGTTTTATTTCATAAATGGAATCAACAAAGTATGCACATTCTATGTCATAACGACTTTCTATAGTTTGAACATAAGTTTGGAAATAAGAAAAGCTTACTTCCCCTGTTTTTTAAAATCACAGCTTCTAGAAGGTTTACATGTTTTCGTAAAAAACACGAGTTTTCAGAAAATGTGTTTTATTTCATAAATGGAATCAACAAAGTATGCACATTCTACGTCATAACGACTTTCTATAGTTTTCGCATTCTTCCGGAAATAAGAAAAGCTTACTTCCACCATTTTTTAAAATCACATCTTTTAGAAGGATTACATGATTTCGTAAAAAACACGAGTTTTTAGAAAAAAATTTATTTCATAAATGGAATATACAAAGTATGCACGTTCTACGTCATAACGACTTTCTATAGTTTGCACATTTGTCCGGAAATAAGAAAAGCTTACTTCCCCCGTTTTTTAAAATCACAGCTTCTAGAAGGTTTACATGATTTCTTAAAAAACACGGACTTTTAGAAAATGTGTTTTATTTCATAAATGGAATCAACAAAGTATGCACATTCTACGTCCTAACGGCTTTCTATAGTTTGCGCATGCGTTTGGAAATAAGAAAAGCTTACTTCCCCCATTTTTTAAAATCACAGCTTCTAGAAGGTTTACATGATTTCTTAAAAAACACGAGTTTTTAGAAAATGTGTTTTATTTCATAAATGGAATCAACAAAGTATGCACATTCTCCGTCATAACGACATTCTATAGTTTGCGCATGCGTCCGGAAATAAGAAAAGCTTACTTCAACCATTTTTTAAAATCACAGCTTCTTGAAGATTTACATGATTTTGTAAAAAACAAGAGTTTTTAGAAAATGTGTTTTATTTCATAAATAGGATCAACAAAGTATGCACATTCTATGTCATAACGACTTTCTATAGTTTGCGCATGCGTCCGGAAGAAAGAAAAGCTTACTTCCACCGTTTTTTAAAATCACAACTTCTAGAAGGTTTACACGATTTCTTAAAAAACACTAGTTTTTAGAAAATGTGTTTTATTTCATAAATGGAATCAACAAAGTATGCACATTCGACGTCATAATGCCTTTCTATAGTTTGCGCATGTGTTTGGAAATAAGAAAAGCTTACTTCCCTCGTTTTTTAAAATAACAACTTCTAGAAGGTTTACATGGTTTCTTAAAAAACACGAGTTTTTAGAAAATGTGTTTTATTTCATAAATGGAATCAACAAAGTATGCACATTCTACGTCATAACGACTTTCTATAGTTTGCGCATTCATCCAGAAATAAGAAAAGCTTACTTCCACCATTTTTTAAAATCACAGCTTCTAGAAGGTTTACATGATCTCTTAAAAAACACGAGTTTTTAGAAAATGTGTTTTATTTCATAAATGGAATCAACAAAGTATGCACATTCTACGTCATAATGACTTTCTATAGTTTGCGCATGTGTTTGGAAATAAGAAAAGCTTACTTCCCTCGTTTTTTAAAATCACAGCTTCTAGAAGGTTTACATGGTTTTTTAAAAAACACGAGTTTTTAGAAAATGTGTTTTATTTCATAAATGGAATCAAAAAAGTATGCACATTCTACGTCATAACGACTTTCTATAGTTTGCGCATTTGTCTGGAAATTAGAAAAGCTTACTTCCACCGTTTTTTAAAATCACAGCTTCTAGAAGGTTTACATGATTTCTTAAAAAACACGAGTTTTTAGAAAATGTATTTTATTTCATAAATGGAATAAAAAAAGTATGCACATTCTACTTTATAATGACTTTCTATAGTTTGCGCATGCGTCCGGAAATAAGAAAAGCTCACTTCCCCTGTTTTTTAAAATCACAGCTTCTAGAAGGTTTACATGATTTCGTAAAAAAAACGAGTTTTTAGAAAATGTGTTTTATTTCATAAATGGAATCAACAAAGTATGCACATTCTACGTCATAATGACTTTCTATAGTTTGTGCATTCGTCCGGAAAAAGAAAAGCTTACTTCAACCGTTTTTTAAAATCACAGCTTCTAGAAGGTATACATGATTTCGTAAAAAACACGAGTTTTTAGAAAATGTGTTTTATTTCATAAATGGAATCTACAAAGTATGCACATTCTATGTCATAACGACTTTCTATAGTTTGCGCATGCGTCCGGAAATAAGAAAAGCTTACTTCCCCCGTTTTTTAAAATCACAGCTTCTAGAAGATTTACATGATTTCTTAAAAAACACGAAGTTTTAGAAAATGTGTTTTATTTGATAAATGGAATCAACAAAGTATGCCCATTCTACGTCCTAACGACTTTCTATAGTTTGCTCATGCATTTGGAAATAAGAAAAGCTTACTTCCCCCGTTTTTTAAAATCACTGCTTCTAGAAGGTTTACATGATTTCTTAAAAAACACGAATTTTTAGAAAATGTGTTTTATTTCATAAATCGAATCAACAAAGTATGCACATTCTACGTCCTAACGACTTTCTATAGTTTGCGCATGCGTCCGGAAAAAAGAAAAGCTTACTTCCACCATTTTTTAAAATCACAGCTTCTAGAAGGTTTACATGATTTCTTAAAAAACACGAGTTTTTAGAAAATGTGTTTTATTTCATAAATGGAATCAACAAAGTATGCACATTCTACGTCATAATGACTTTCTATAGTTTGCGCATGTGTTTGGAAATAAGAAAAGCTTACTTCCCTCGTTTTCTAAAATCACAGCTTCTAGAAGGTTTACATGGTTTTTTAAAAAACACGAGTTTTTAGAAAATGTGTTTTATTTCATAAATGGAATCAAAAAAGTATGCACATTCTACGTCATAATGACTTTCTATAGTTTGCGCATTTGTCTGGAAATTAGAAAAGCTTACTTCCACCGTTTTTTAAAATCACAGCTTCTAGAAGGTTTACATGATTTCTTAAAAAACACGAGTTTTTAGAAAATGTGTTTTATTTCATAAATGGAATAAAAAAAGTATGCACATTCTACTTTATAATGACTTTCTATAGTTTGCGCATGCGTCCGGAAATAAGAAAAGCTCACTTCCCCTGTTTTTTAAAATCACAGCTTCTAGAAGGTTTACATGCTTTCGTAAAAAACATGAGTTTTTAGAAAATGTGTTTTATTTCATAAATGGAATCAACAAAGTATGCACATTCTACGTCATAATGACTTTCTATAGTTTGTGCATTCGTCCGGAAAAAGAAAAGCTTACTTCAACCGTTTTTTAAAATCACAGCTTCTAGAAGGTATACATGATTTCGTAAAAAACACGAGTTTTTAGAAAATGTGTTTTATTTCATAAATGGAATCTACAAAGTATGCACATTCTATGTCATAACGACTTTCTATAGTTTGCGCATGCGTCCGGAAATAAGAAAAGCTTACTTCCCCCGTTTTTTAAAATCACAGCTTCTAGAAGATTTACATGATTTCTTAAAAAACACGAAGTTTTAGAAAATGTGTTTTATTTGATAAATGGAATCAACAAAGTATGCCCATTCTACGTCCTAACGACTTTCTATAGTTTGCTCATGCATTTGGAAATAAGAAAAGCTTACTTCCCCCGTTTTTTAAAATCACTGCTTCTAGAAGGTTTACATGATTTCCTAAAAAACATGAATTTTTAGAAAATGTGTTTTATTTCATAAATCGAATCAACAAAGTATGCACATTCTACGTCCTAACGACTTTCTATAGTTTGCGCATGCGTCCGGAAAAAAGAAAAGCTTACTTCCACCGTTTTTTAAAATCACAGCTTCTAGAAGGTTTACACGATTTCTTAAAAAACACTAGTTTTCAGAAAATGTGTTTTATTTCATAAATGGAATCAACAAAGTATGCACATTCTACGTCATAATGACTTTCTATAGTTTGCGCATGTGTTTGGAAATAAGAAAACCTTACTTCCCTCGTTTTTTAAAATCACAGCTTCTAGAAGGTTTACATGGTTTCTTAAAAACATGAGTTTTTAGAAAATGTGTTTTACTTCATAAATGGAATCTACAAAGTATGCACATTCTACGTCATACTGACTTTCTATAGTTTCCGCATGCGTCCGGGAATAAGAAAAGCTTACTTCCCCCGTTTTTTAAAATGACAGCTTCTAGAAGGTTTACATGATTTCTTAAACAACACGAGTTTTTAGAAAATGTGTTTTATTTCATAAATGGAATCAACAAAGTATGCACATTCTATGTCATAACGACTTTCTATAGTTTGCACATAAGTTTGGAAATAAGAAAAGCTTACTTCCCCTGTTTTTTAAAATCACAGCTTCTAGAAGGTTTACATGTTTTCGTAAAAAACATGAGTTTTCAGAAAATGTGTTTTATTTCATAAATGGAATCAACAAAGTATGCACATTCTACGTCATAACGACTTTCTATAGTTTTCGCATTCTTCCGGAAATAAGAAAAGCTTACTTCCACCATTTTTTAAAATCACACCTTCTAGAAGGATTACATGATTTCGTAAAAAACACGAGTTTTTAGAAAAAAAATTTATTTCATAAATGGAATATACAAAGTATGCACGTTCTACGTCATAACGACTTTCTATAGTTTGCGCATTTGTCCGGAAATAAGAAAAGCTTACTTCCCCCGTTTTTTAAAATCACAGCTTCTAGAAGGTTTACATGATTTCTTAAAAAACACGAACTTTTAGAAAATGTGTTTTATTTCATAAATGGAATCAACAAAGTATGCACATTCTACGTCCTAACGGCTTTCTGTAGTTTGCGCATGCGTTTATAAATAAGAAAAGCTTACTTCCCCCATTTTTTAAAATCACAGCTTCTAGAAGGTTTACATGATTTCTTAAAAAACACGAGTTTTTAGAAAATGTGTTTTATTTCATAAATGGAATCAACAAAGTATGCACATTCTCCGTCATAACGACATTCTATAGTTTGCGCATGCGTCCGGAAATAAGAAAAGCTTACTTCAACCATTTTTTAAAATCACAGCTTCTTGAAGGTTTACATGATTTTGTAAAAAACAAGAGTTTTTAGAAAATGTGTTTTATTTCATAAATAGGATCAACAAAGTATGCACATTCTATGTCATAACGACTTTCTATAGTTTGCGCATGCGTCCGGAAAAAAGAAAAGCTTACTTCCACCGTTTTTTAAAATCACAGCTTCTAGAAGGTTTACACGATTTCTTAAAAAACACTAGTTTTTAGAAAATGTGTTTTATTTCATAAATGGAATCAACAAAGTATGCACATTCGACGTCATAATGCCTTTCTATAGTTTGCGCATGTGTTTGGACATAAGAAAAGCTTACTTCCCTCGTTTTTTAAAATAACAGCTTCTAGAAGGTTTACATGGTTTCTTAAAAAACACGAGTTTTTAGAAAATGTGTTTTATTTCATAAATGGAATCAACAAAGTATGCACATTCTACGTCATAACGACTTTCTATAGTTTGCGCATTCATCCAGAAATAAGAAAAGCTTACTTCCACCGTTTTTTAAAATCACAGCTTCTAGAAGGTTTACATGATTTCTTTAAAAACACGAGTTTTTAGAAAATGTGTTTTATTTCATAAATGGAATCAAGAAAGTATGCACATTCTACGTCATAATGACTTTCTAAAGT
The DNA here is from genome assembly GCA_027924585.1 of Larix kaempferi. NCBI lineage: Eukaryota > Viridiplantae > Streptophyta > Pinopsida > Pinales > Pinaceae > Larix > Larix kaempferi. The sequence goes on from BSBM01000217.1 coordinate 42,836,015, forward strand.
TTGCGCATGTGTTCGGAAATAAGAAAAGCTTATTTCCCTCGTTTTTTTAAATAACAGCTTCTAGAAGGTTTACATGGTTTCTTAAAAAACACGAGTTTTTAGAAAATGTGTTTTATTTCATAAATGGAATCAACAAAGTATGCACATTCTACGTCATAATGACTTTCTATAGTTTGCGCATTCGTCTGGAAATAAGAAAAGCTTACTTCCACCGTTTTTTAAAATCAGAGCTTCTAGAAGGTTTACATGATTTCTTAAAAAACATGAGTTTTTAGAAAATGTATTTTATTTCATAAATGGATTCAACAAAGTATGCACATTCTACGTCATAATGACTTTCTATAGTTTGCGCATGCGTTTGGAAATAAGAAAAGCCTACTTCCCCCGTTTTTTAAAATGACAGCTTCTAGAAGGTTTACATGAGTTCTTAAAAAACACGAGTATTTAGAAAATGTGTTTTATTTCATAAATGGAATCAACAAAGTATGCACATTCTACGTCATAACGAATTTCTATAATTTGCGCATGCGTCCGGAAATAAGAAAAGCTTACTTCCAACGTTTTTTAAAATCACAGCTTCTAGAAGGTTTACCTGATTTCGTAAAAAACACGAGTTTTTAGAAAATGTGTTTTATTTCATAAATGGAATCTACAAAGTATGCACATTCTACGTCATAACGACTTTCTATAGTTTGCGCATGCGTCCGGAAATAAGAAAAGCTTACTTCCCCCATTTTTTAAAATCACAGCTTCTAGAAGGTTTACATGATTTCTTAAAAAACACGAGTTTTCAGAAAATGTGTTTTATTTGATAAATGGAATAAAAAAAGTATGCACATTCTACGTCATAATGACTTTCTATAGTTTGCGCATGCGTCCGGAAATAAGAAAAGCTTACTTCCCCCATTTTTTAAAATCACTGCTTCTAGAAGGTTTACATGATTTCTTAAAAGACACGAGTTTTTAGAAAATGTTTTTTATTTCATCAATCGAATCAACAAAGTATGCACATTCTACGTCATAACGACTTTCAATAGTTTGCGCATGCGTTTGGAAATAAGAAAAGCTTACTTCAACTGTTTTTTAAAATCACAGATTCTAGAAGGTTTACATGGTTTCTTAAAAAACACGAGTTTTTAGAAAATGTGTTTTATTTCATAAATGGAATCAACAAAGTATGCACATTCTACGTCATAACGACTTTCTATAGTTTGCGCATAAGTTTGGAAATAAGAAAAGCTTACTTCCCCTGTTTTTTAAAATCACATCTTCTAGAAGGTTTACATGATTTCGTAAAAAACACGAGTTTTTAGAAAATGTGTTTAATTTCATAAATGGAATCAACAAAGTATGCACATTCTACGTCATAATGACTTTCTATAGTTTGCGCATGTGTTTGGAAATAAGAAAAGCTTACTTCCCTCGTTTTTTAAAATCACAGCTTCTAGAAGGTTTACATGATCTCATAAAAAACACGAGTTTTTAGAAAATGTGTTTTATTTCATAAATGGAATCAACAAAGTATGCACATTCTACGTCATAATGACTTTCTATAGTTTCCGCATGTGTTTTTATGTAAGAAAAGCTTACTTCCCTCGTTTTTTAAAATCACAACTTCTAGAAGGTTTACATGGTTTCTTAAAAAACACGAGTTTTTAGAAAATGTGTTTTATTTCATAAATGGAATCAACAAAGTATGCACATTCTACGTCATAACGACTTTCTATAGTTTGCGCATGCGTCCGGAAATAATAAAAGCCTACTTCCCCCGTTTTTTCAAATCACAGCTTCTAGAAGGTTTACATGATTTCTTAAAAAACATGAACTTTTAGAAAGTGTGTTTTATTTCATAAATGGAATCAATAAAGTATGCACATTCTACGTCCTAACGACTTTCTATAGTTTGCGCATGCGTTTGGAAATAAGAAAAGCTTACTTCCCCCGTTTTTTAAAATCACAGCTTCTAGAATGTTTACATGATTTCTTAAAAAACACGAGTTTTTAGAAAATGTGTTTTAGTTCATAAATGGAATCAACAAAGTATGCACATTCTACGTCATAACGACTTTCTATAGTTTGCGCATGCGTCCGGAAATAAGAAAAGCTTACTTCAACCGTTTTTTGAAATCACAGCTTCTTGAAGGTTTACATGATTTTGTAAAAAACATGAGTTTTTAGAAAATGTGTTTTATTTCATAAATGGAATCAACAAAGTATGCACATTCTACGTCATAACGACTTTCTATAGTTTGCGCATGCGTCCGGAAAAAAGAAAAGCTTACTTCCACCGTTTTTTAAAATCACAGCTTCTAGAAGGTTTACACGATTTCTTAAAAAACACTAGTTTTTAGAAAACGTGTTTTAGTTCATAAATGGAATCAACAAAGTATGCACATTCTACGTCATAATGAATTTCAATAGTTTGCGCATGTGTTTGGAAATAAGAAAAGCTTACTTCCCTCGTTTTTTAAAATAACAGCTTCTAGAAGGTTTACATGGTTTCTTAAAAAACACGAGTTTTTAGAAAATGTGTTTTATTTCATAAATGGAATCAACAAAGTATGCACATTCTACGTCATAACGACTTTCTATAGTTTGCGCATGCGTCCGGAAAAAAGAAAAGCTTACTTCCACCGTTTTTTAAAATCACAGCTTCTAGAAGGTTTACACGATTTCTTAAAAAACACTAGTTTTTAGAAAACGTGTTTTAGTTCATAAATGGAATCAACAAAGTATGCACATTCTACGTCATAATGAATTTCTATAGTTTGCGCATGTGTTTGGAAATAAGAAAATCTTACTTCCCTCGTTTTTTAAAATAACAGCTTCTAGAAGGTTTACATGGTTTCTTAAAAAACACGAGTTTTTAGAAAATGTGTTTTATTTCATAAATGGAATCAACAAAGTATGCACATTCTACGTCATAATGACTTTCTATAGTTTGCGCATTCGTCCGGAAATAAGAAAAGCTTACTTCCACCGTTTTTTAAAATCACAGCTTCTAGAAGGTTTACATGATTTCGTAAAAAACACGAGTTTTTAGAAAATGTGTTTTATTTCATAAATGGAACCAACAAAGTATGCACATTCTACGCCATAACGACTTTCTATAGTTTGCGCATGCGTTTGGAAATAAGAAAAGCTTACTTCCCCCATTTTTTAAAATCACTGCTTCTAGAAGGTTTACATGATTTCTTAAAAAACACGAGTTTTTAGAAAATGTGTTTTATTTCATAAATGGAATCAACAAAGTATGCACATTCTACGTCATAATATCTTTCTATAGTTTGCGTGTGCGTTTGGAAATAAGAAAAGCTTACTTCCACCGTTTTTTAAAATCACAGCTTCTAGAAGGTTTACATGATTTCGTAAAAAACACGAGTTTTTAGAAAATGTGTTTTATTTCATAAATGGAATCTACAAAGTATGCACATTCTAAGTCATAATGACTTTCTATAGTTTGCGCATGCATCTGGAAATAAGAAAAGCTAACTTCCCCCGTTTTTTAAAATCATAGCTTCTAGAAGGTTTACATGATTTCGTAAAAAACACGAGTTTTTAGAAAATGTGTTTTATTTCATAAATGGAATCAACAAAGTATGCACATTCTACGTCATAACGACTTTCTATAGTTTGCGCATGCGTTTGGAAATAAGAAAAGCTTACTTTCCCCATTTTTTAAAATCACAGCTTCCAGAAGGTTTACATGATTTCTTAAAAAACACGAGCTTTTAGAAAATGTATTTTATTTCATAAATGGAAACGACAAAGTATGCACATTCTAAGTCATAACGACTTTCTATAGATTGCGCATGCGTGCGGAAATAAGAAAAGATTAATTCCACCATTTTTTAAAAACACAACTTCTAGAAGGTTTACATGATTTCTTAAAAAACACGAGTTTTTAGAAAATGTGTTTTATTTCATAAATTGAATCAACAAAGTATGCACATTCTACATCATAACGACTTTCTATAGTTTGCGCATGCATCCGGAAATAAGAAAAGCTTACTTCCCCCATTTTTTAAAATCACAGCTTCTAGAAGGTTTACATGATTTCTTAAAAAACACGAGTTTTTAGAAAATGTGTTTTATTTCATAAATAGAATCTACAAAGTATGCACATTCTACGTCATAACGACTTTCTATAGTTTGCGCATGCGTCCGGAAATAGGAAAAGCTTACTTCCACCGTTTTCTAAAATCACAGCTTCTAGAAGGTTTGCATGTTTTCGTAAAAAACACGAGTTTTTAGAAAATGTGTTTCATTTCATAAATCGAATCTACAAAGTATGCACATTCTACGTCATAATGACTTTCTATAGTTTGCGCATGCGTCCGGAAAAAAGAAAAGCTTACTTCCCCCGTTTTTTAAAATCATTGCTTCTAGAAGGTTTACATGATTTCTTAAAAAACACGAGTTTTTAGAAAATGTGTTTTATTTCATAAATGGAATCAAAAAAATGTGCACATTCTACGCCATAATGACTTTCTATAGTTTGCGCATGCGTTTGGAAATAAGAAAAGCTTACTTCCACCGTTTTTTAAAATCACATCTTCTAGAAGGTTTAGATGATTTCTTAAAAAACACGAGTTTTTAGAAAATGTGTTTTATTTCATATATGGAATCTACAAACTATGCACATTCTACGTCATAACGACTTTCTATAGTTTGCGCATGCGTCCGGAAATAGGAAAAGCTTACTTCCACTATTTTCTAAAATCACAGCTTCTAGAAGATTTACATGTTTTCGTAAAAAACACGAGTTTTTAGAAAATGTGTTTTATTTCATAAATCGAATCTACAAAGTATGCATTTTCTACGTCATAATGACTTTCTATAGTTTGCGCATGCATCCGGAAATAAGAAAAGCTTACTTCCCCCGTTTTTTAAAATCACAGCTTCTAGAAGGTTTACATGATTTCTTAAAAAACACGAGTTTTTAGAAAATATGCTTTATTTCATAAATGGAATCAACAAAGTAAGCACATTCTACGTCATAACGACTTTCTATAGTTTGCGCATAAGTTTGGAAATAAGAAAAGCTTACTTCCCCTGCTTTTTAAAATCACAACTTCTATAAGGTTTACATGGTTTCTTAAAAAACATGAGTTTTTAGAAAATGTGTTTTATTTCATAAATGGAATCAACAAAGTATGCACATTCTACGTCATAATGAATTTCTATAGTTTGCGCATGTGTTTGGAAATAAGAAAAGCTTACTTCCCTCGTTTTTTAAAAAACAGCTTCTAGAAGGTTTACATGGTTTCTTAAAAAACACAAGTTTTTAGAAAATGTGTTTTATTTCATAAATGGAATCAACAAAGTGTGCACATTCTACGTCATAACTACTTTCTATAGTTTGCACATTCGTCCGGAAATAGGAAAAGCTTACTTCCACCGTTTTTTAAAATCACAGCTTCTAGAAGGTTTACATGATGTCTTAAAAAACACTAGTTTTTAGAAAATGTGTTTTATTTCATAAATGGAATAAACAAACTATGCACATTCTACGTCATAATGACTTTCTATAGTTTCCGCATGTGTTTGGAAGTAAGAAAAGCTTACTTCCCTCGTTTTTTAAAATCACAACTTCTAGAAGGTTTACATGATTTCTTAAAAAACACGAGTTTTTAGAAAATGTGTTTTTTTTCATAAATGGAATCAACAAAGTATGCACATTCTACGTCATAACGACTTTCTATAGTTTGCGCATTTGTCCGGAAATAAGAAAAGCTTACTTCCACCGTTTTTTAAAATCACAGCTTCTAGAAGGTTTACATGATTTCTTAAAAAACACGAGTTTTTAGAAAATGTGTTTTATTTCATAAATGGAATCAACAAAGTATGCACATTCTACGTCATAACGACTTTCTATAGTTTGCGTATGCGTCCAGAAATAAGAAAAGCTTACTTCCACCGTTTTTTAAAATCACAGCTTCTAGAAGGTTTACATGATTTCTTAAAAAACACGAGTTTTTAGAAAATGTGTTTTCTTTCATAAATGGAATCAACAAAGTATGCACATTCTACGTCATAACGACTTTCTATAGTTTGCGCATTCGTCCCGAAATAAGAAAAGCTTACTTCCACCGTTTTTTAAAATCACAGCTTCTAGAAGGTTTACATGATTTCGTAAAAAAAATGAGTTTTTGGAAAATGTGTTTTATTTCATTAATGGAATCTACAAAGTATGCACATTCTACGTCATAACGACTTTCTATAGTTTCCGCATGAGTCCGGGAATAAGAAAAGCTTACTTCTCCCGTTTTTTAAAATCACAGCTTCTAGAAGGTTTACACGATTTCTTAAAAAACATGAGTTTTTAGAAAATGTGTTTTATTTCATAAATGGATTCAGCAAAGTATGCACATTCTACGTCATAACGTCTTTCTATAGTTTGCGCATAAGTTTGGAAACAAGAAAAGCTTCCTTCCCCTGTTTTTTAAAATCACAGCTTCTAGAAGGTTTACATGATTTCGTAAAAAACACGAGTTTTTTGAAAATTTGTTTTATTTCATAAATGGAATCAACAAAGTATGCACATTCTACGTCATAACGACTTTCTATAGTTTGTGAATTCGTCTGGAAATAAGAAAAGCTTACTTCCACTGTTTTTTAAAATCACAGCTTCTAAAAGGTTTACATGATTTCGTAAAAAACACGAGTTTTTAAAAAATGTGTTTTATTTCATAAATGGAATCTACAAAGTATTCACATTCTACGTCATAACGACTTTCTATAGTTTGCGCATGCGTCCGGAAATAAGAAAAGCTTACTTCCCCCGTTTTTTATAATCACAGCTTCTAGAAGGTTTACATGATTTCTTAAAAAACACGAGTTTTTAGAAAATGTGTTTTTTTTCATAAATGGAATCAACAAAGTATGCACATTCTACGTCATAACGACTTTCTATAGTTTGCGCATTTGTCCGGAAATAAGAAAAGCTTACTTCCACCGTTTTTTAAAATCACAGCTTATAGAAGGTTTACATGATTTCTTAAAAAACACGAGTTTTTAGAAAATGTGTTTTATTTCATAAATGGAATCAACAAAGTATGCACATTCTACGTCATAACGACTTTCTATAGTTTGCGTATGCGTCCAGAGATAATAAAAGCTTACTTCCACCGTTTTTTAAAATCACAGCTTCTAGAAGGTTTACATGATTTCGTAAAAAAAATGAGTTTTTGGAAAATGTGTTTTATTTTATTAATGGAATCTACAAAGTATGCACATTCTACGTCATAACGACTTTCTATAGTTTCCGCATTCGTCCGGGAATAAAAAAAGCTTACTTCTCCCGTTTTTTAAAATCACAGCTTCTAGAAGGTTTACACGATTTCTTAAAAAACATGAGTTTTTAGAAAATGTGTTTTATTTCATAAATGGAATCAGCAAAGTATGCACATTCTACGTCATAACGTCTTTCTATAGTTTGCGCATAAGTTTGGAAACAAGAAAAGCTTACTTCCCCTGTTTTTTAAAATCACAGCTTCTAGAAGGTTTACATGATTTCGTAAAAAACACGAGTTTTTAGAAAATTTGTTTTATTTCATAAATGGAATCAACAAAGTATGCACATTCTACGTCATAACGACTTTCTATAGTTTGCGCATGCGTCCGGAAATAAGAAAAGCTTACTTCCCCCGTTTTTTATAATCACAGCTTCTAGAAGGTTTACATAATTTCTTAAAAAACACGAGTTTTTAGAAAATGTGTTTTATTTCATAAATGGAATCAATAAAGTATTCACTTTCTACGTCATAACGACTTTCTATAGTTTGCGCATGCGTCCGGAAGTAAGAAAAGCTTACTTCAACCATTTTTTAAAATCACAGCTTCTTGAAGGTTTACATGATTTTGTAAAAAACACGAGTTTTTAGAAAATGTGTTTTATTTCATAAATGGAATCAACAAAGTATGCACATTCTACGTCATAACAACTTTCTATAGTTTGCGCATGCGTCCGGAAAAAAGAAAAGCTTACTTCCACCGTTTTTGAAAATCACAGCTTCTAGAAGGTTTACACGATTTCTCAAAAAACACTAGTTTTTAGAAAATGTGTTTTATTTCATGAAAGAAAACAACAAAGTATGCACATTCTACGTCATAATGACTTTCTATAGTTTGCGCATGTGTTTGGAAATAATAAAAGCTTACTTCCCTCGTTTTTTAAAATAACAGCTTCTAGAAGGTTTACATGGTTTCTTAAAAAACACGAGTTTTTAGAAAATGTGTTTTATTTCATAAATGGAATCAACAAAGTATGCACATTCTACGTCATAACGAATTTCTATAGTTTGCGCATTCGTCCGGAAATAAGAAAAGCTTACTTCCACCGTTTTTTAAAATCACAGCTTCTAGAAGGTTTACACGATTTCTCAAAAAACACTAGTTTTTAGAAAATGTGTTTTATTTCATAAATGGAATCAACTAAGGAAGCACATTCTACGTCATAATGACTTTCTATAGTTTGCCCATGTGTTTGGAAATAAGAAAAGCTTACTTCCCTCGTTTTTTAAAATCACAGCTTCCAGAGGGTTTACATGGTTTCTTAAAAAACACGAGTTTTTAGAAAATGTGTTTTATTTCATGAATGGAATCAACAAAGTATGCACATTCTACGTCATAACGACTTTCTATAGTTTGCGTATTTGTCCGGAAATAAGAAAACCTTACTTCCACCGTTTTTTAAAATCACAGCTTCTAGAAGGTTTACATGATTTCTTAAAAATCACGAGTTTTTAGAAAATGTGTTTTATTTCATAAATGGAATCAACAAAGTATGCACATTCTATGTCATAATGACTTTCTATAGTTTCCGCATGTGTTTGGAAGTAAGAAAAGCTTACTTCCCTCGTTTTTTAAAATCACAACTTCTAGAAGGTTTACATGGTATCTTAAAAGACACGAGTTTTTAGAAAATGTGTTTTATTTCAGAAATGGAATCAACAAAGTATGCACATTCTACGTCATAACGACTTTATATAGTTTACGCATTCGTCCCGAAATAAGAAAAGCTTACTTCCACCGTTTTTTAAAATCACAGCTTCTAGAAGGTTTACATGATTTCTTAAAAAACATGAGTTTTTAGAAAATGTGTTTTATTTCATAAATGGAATCAACAAAGTATACACATTCTACGTCAAAACGACTTTCTATAGTTTGCGCATTTGTCCCGAAATAAGAAAAGCTTACTTCCACCGTTTTTTAAAATCACAGCTTCTAGAAGGTTTACATGATTTTGTAAAAAAAATGAGTTTTTGGTAAATGTGTTTTATTTCATAAATGGAATCAGCAAAGTATGCACATTCTACGTCATAACGTCTTTCTATAGTTTGCGCATAAGTTTGGAAATAAGAAAAGCTTACTTCCCCTGTTTTTTAAAATCACAGCTTCTAGAAGGTTTACATGATTTCGTAAAAAACACGAGTTTTTAGAAAATCTGTTTTATTTTATAAATGGAATCAACAAAGTATGCACATTCTACGTCATAACGACTTTCTATAGTTTGTGCATTCGTCTGGAAATAAGAAAAGCTTACTTCCACCGTTTTTTAAAATCACAGCTTCTAGAAGGTTTACATGATTTCGTAAAAAACACGAGTTTTTAAAAAATGTGTTTTATTTCATAAATGGAATCTACAAAGTATGCACATTCTACGTCATAACGACTTTCTATAGTTTGCGCATGCGTCCGGAAATAAGAAAAGCTTACTTCCCCCGTTTTTTATAATCACAGCTTCTAGAAGGTTTACATGATTTCTTAAAAAACACGAGTTTTTGAAAATGTGTTTTATTTCATAAATGGAATCAATAAAGTATTCACATTCTACGTCATAACGACTTTCTATAGTTTGCGCATGCGTCCGAAAATAAGAAAAGCTTACTTCAACCATTTTTTAAAATCACAGCTTCTTGAAGGTTTACATGATTTTGTAAAAAACACGAGTTTTTAGAAAATGTGTTTTATTTCATAAATGGAATCAACAAAGTATGCACATTCTACGTCATAACGACTTTCTATAGTTTGCGCATGCGTCCAGAAAAAAGAAAAGCTTACTTCCACCGTTTTTTAAAATCACAGCTTCTAGAAGTTTTACACGATTTCTTAAAAAACACTAGTTTTTAGGAAATGTGTTTTATTTCATAAATGGAAACAACAAAGTATGCACATTCTACGTCATAATGACTTTCTATAGTTTGCGCATGTGTTTGGAAATAAGAAAAGCTTACTTCCCTCGTTTTTTAAAATAACAGCTTCTAGAAGGTTTACATGCTTTCTTAAAAAACACGAGTTTTTAGAAAATGTGTTTTATTTCATAAATGGAATCAACAAAGTATGCACATTCTACGTCATAACGAATTTCTATAGTTTGCGCATTCGTCCGGAAATAAGAAAAGCTTACTTCCACCGTTTTTTAAAATCACAGCTTCTAGAAGGTTTACATGATTTGTTAAAAAACACGAGTTTTTAGAAAATGTGTTTTATTTCATAAATGGAATCAACAAAGTATGCACATTCTACGTCATAATGACTTTCTATAGTTTGCTCATGTGTTTGGAAATAAGAAAAGCTTACTCCCCTCGTTTTATAAAATCACAGCTTCTAGAAGGTTTACATGGTTTCTTAAAAAACACGAGTTTTTAGAAAATGTGTTTTATCTCATAAATGGAATCAACAAAGTATGCACATTCTACGTCATAACGACTTTCTATAGTTTGCGCATTTGTCCGGAAATAAGAAAAGCTTACTTCCACCGTTTTTTAAAATCACAGCTTCTAGAAGGTTTACATGATGTCTTAAAAAACACTAGTTTTTAGAAAATGTGTTTTATTTCATAAATGGAATATAAAAAGTATGCACATTCTACGTCATAATGAATTTCTATAGTTTGCGCATGTGTTTGGAAATAAGAAAAGCTTACTTCGCCCGTTTTTTAAAATCACAGCTTCTAGAAGGTTTACATGATTTCTTAAAAAACACGAGTTTTTAGAAAATGTGTTTTATTTCATAAATGGAATCAACAAATTATGCACATTCTACGTCATAACGACTTTCTATAGTTTGCGCATACATCCGGAAATAAGAAAAGCTTATTCGACCGTTTTTTAAAATCACAGCTTCTTGAAGGTTTACATGATTTTGTAAAAAACACGAGTTTTTAGAATGTGTTTTATTTCATAAATGGAATCGACAAAGTATGCACATTCTACGTCATAACGACTTTCTATAGTTTGCGCATGCGTCCGGAAATAAGAAAAGCTTACTTCCACCGTTTTTTAAAATCACAGCTTCTAGAAGGTTTACATGATTTCTTAAAAAACACTAGTTTTTAGAAAATGTGTTTTATTTCATAAATGGAATCAACAAAGTATGCACATTCTACGTCATAATGAATTTCTATAGTTTGCGCATGTGTTTGAAAATAAGAAAAGCTTACTTCCCTCGTTTTTTAAAATAACAGCTTCTAGAAGGTTTACATGGTTTCTTAAAAAACACGAGTTTTTAGAAAATGTGTTTTATTTCATAAATGGAATCAACAAAGTATGCACATTCTACGTCATAACGACTTTCTATAGTTTGCGCATTCGTCCGGAAATAAGAAAAGCTTACTTCCACCGTTTTTTAAAATTACAGCTTCTAGAAGGTTTACATGATTTCTTAAAAAACACTAGTTTTTAGAAAATGTGTTTTATTTCATAAATGGAATCAACAAAGTATGCACATTCTACGTCATAATGACTTTCTATAGTTTGCCCATGTGTTTGGAAATAAGAAAAGCTTACTTCCCTCTTTTTTTGAAATCACAGCTTCTAGAAGGTTTACATGGTTTCTTAAAAAACACGAGTTTGTAGAAAATGTGTTTTATTTCATAAATGGAATCAACAAAGTATGCACATTCTACGTCATAACGAATTTCTATATTTAACGCATGCGTCCGGAAATAAGAAAAGCTTACATGGTTTCTTAAAAAACACTTGTTTTTAGAAAATGTGTTTTATTTCATAAATGGAATCAACAAAGTATGCACATTCTACGTCATAACGACTTTCTATAGTTTGCGCATTTGTCCGGAAATAAGAAAAGCTTACTTCCATCGTTTTTTAAAGTCACAGCTTCTAGAAGGTTTACATGATTTCTTAAAAAACACGAGTTTTTAGAAAATGTGTTTTATTTCATAAATGGAATCAAAAAAGTATGCACATACTACGTCATAATGACTTTCTATAGTTTGCTCATGTGTTTGGAAATAAGAAAAGCTTACGTCCCTCGTTTTTTAAAATCACAGCTTCTAGAAGGTTTACATGGTTTCTTAAAAAACACTTGTTTTTAGAAAATGTGTTTTATTTCATAAACGGAATCAACAAAGTATGCACATTCTACGTCATAACGACTTTCTATAGTTTGCGCATTTGTCCGGAAATAAGAAAAGCTTACTTCCATCGTTTTTTAAAGTCACAGCTTCTAGAAGGTTTACATGATTTCTTAAAAAACACGAGTTTTTAGAAAATGTGTTTTATTTCATAAATGGAATCAAAAAAGTATGCACATACTACGTCATAATGACTTTCTATAGTTTGCTCATGTGTTTGGAAATAAGAAAAGCTTACGTCCCTCGTTTTTTAAAATCACAGCTTCTAGAAGGTTTACATGGTTTCTTAAAAAACACTTGTTTTTAGAAAATGTGTTTTATTTCATATATGGAATCAACAAAGTATGCACATTCTACGTCATAACGACTTTCTATAGTTTGCGCATTTGTCCGGAAATAAGAAAAGCTTACTTCCATCGTTTTTTAAAGTCACAGCTTCTAGAAGGTTTACATGATTTCTTAAAAAACACGAGTTTTTAGAAAATGTGTTTTATTTCATAAATGGAATCAAAAAAGTATGCACATACTACGTCATAATGACTTTCTATAGTTTGCTCATGTGTTTGGAAATAAGAAAAGCTTACTTCCCTCGTTTTTTAAAATCACGGCTTCTAGAAGGTTTACATGGTTTCTTAAAAAACACGAGTTTTTAGAAAATGTGTTTTATCTCATAAATGGAATCAACAAAGTATGCACATTCTACGTCATAACGACTTTCTATAGTTTGCGCATTTGTCCGGAAATAAGAAAAGCTTACTTCCACCGTTTTTTAAAATCACAGCTTCTAGAAGGTTTACATGATGTCTTAAAAAACACTAGTTTTTAGAAAATGTGTTTTATTTCATAAATGGAATATACAAAGTATGCACATTCTACGTCATAATGAATTTCTATAGTTTGCGCATCTGTTTGGAAATAAGAAAAGCTTACTTCGCCCGTTTTTTAAAATCACATCTTCTAGAAGGTTTACATGATTTCTTAAAAAACACGAGTTTTTAGAAAATGTGTTTTATTTCATAAATGGAATCAACAAATTATGCACATTCTACGTCATAACGACTTTCTATAGTTTGCGCATACATCCGGAAATAAGAAAAGCTTATTCGACCGTTTTTTAAAATCACAGCTTCTTGAAGGTTTACATGATTTTGTAAAAAACACGAGTTTTTAGAATGTGTTTTATTTCATAAATGGAATCGACAAAGTATGCACATTCTACGTCATAACGACTTTCTATAGTTTGCGCATGCGTCCGGAAATAAGAAAAGCTTACTTCCACCGTTTTTTAAAATCACAGCTTCTAGAAGGTTTACATGATTTCTTAAAAAACACTAGTTTTTAGAAAATGTGTTTTATTTCATAAATGGAATCAACAAAGTATGCACATTCTACGTCATAATGAATTTCTATAGTTTGCGCATGTGTTTGAAAATAAGAAAAGCTTACTTCCCTCGTTTTTTAAAATAACAGCTTCTAGAAGGTTTACATGGTTTCTTAAAAAACACGAGTTTTTAGAAAATGTGTTTTATTTCATAAATGGAATCAACAAAGTATGCACATTCTACGTCATAACGACTTTCTATAGTTTGCGCATTCGTCCGGAAATAAGAAAAGCTTACTTCCACCGTTTTTTAAAATTACAGCTTCTAGAAGGTTTACATGATTTCTTAAAAAACACTAGTTTTTAGAAAATGTGTTTTATTTCATAAATGGAATCAACAAAGTATGCACATTCTACGTCATAATGACTTTCTATAGTTTGCCCATGTGTTTGGAAATAAGAAAAGCTTACTTCCCTCGTTTTTTGAAATCACAGCTTCTAGAAGGTTTACATGGTTTCTTAAAAAACACGAGTTTGTAGAAAATGTGTTTTATTTCATAAATGGAATCAACAAAGTATGCACATTCTACGTCATAACGAATTTCTATATTTAACGCATGCGTCCGGAAATAAGAAAAGCTTACTTCAACCGTTATTTAAAATCACAGCTTCTTGAAGGTTTACATGATTTTTTAAAAAACACGAGTTTTTAGAAAATGTGTTTTATTTCATAAATGGAATCAACAATGTATGCACATTCTACGTCGTAACGACTTTCTATAGTTTGCGCATGCGTCCGGAAAAAATAAAATCTTACTTCCACCGTTTTTTAAAATCACAGCTTCTAGAAGGTTTACACGATTTCTTAAAAAACACTAGTTTTTAGAAAATGTGTTTTATTTCATAAATGGAATCAACAAAGTATGCACATTCTACGTCATAATGACTTTCTATAGTTTGCGCATGTGTTTGGAAATAAGAAAAGCTTACTTCCCTCATTTTTTAAAATAACAGCTTCTAGAAGGTTTACATGGTTTCTTAAAAAACACGAGTTTTTAGAAAATGTGTTTTATTTCATAAATGGAATCAACAAAGTATGCACATTCTACGTCATAACTACTTTCTATAGTTTGCGCATTCGTCCGGAAATAAGAAAAGCTTACTTCCACCGTTTTTTGAAATCACAGCTTCTAGAAGGTTTACATGATTTCGTAAAAAACACGAGTTTTTAGAAAATTTGTTTTATTTCATAAATGGAATCAACAAAGTATGCACATTCTACGTCATAATGACTTTCTATAGTTTGCGCATGTGTTTGGAAATAAGAAAAGCTTACGTCCCTCGTTTTTTAAAATCACAGCTTCTAGAAGGTTTACATGGTTTCTTAAAAAACATGAGTTTTTAGAAAATGTGTTTTATTTCATAAATGGAATCAACAAAGTATGCACATTCTACGTCATAACGACTTTCTATAGTTTGCGCATTTGTCCTGAAATAAGAAAAGCTTACTTCCACCGTTTTTTAAAGTCACAGCTTCTAGAAGGTTTACATGATTTGTTAAAAAACACGAGTTTTTAGAAAATGTGTTTTATTTCATAAATGGAATCAACAAAGTATGCACTTTCTACGTCATAATGACTTTCTATAGTTTCCGCATGCGTTATGAAGTAAGAAAAGCTTACTTCCCTCGTTTTTTAAAATCACAGCTTCTAGAAGGTTTACATGATTTCTTAAAAAACACGAGTTTTTAGAAAATGTGTTTTATTTCATAAATGGAATCAACAAAGTATGCACATTCTACGTCATAACGACTTTCTATAGTTTGCGCATGCGTCCGGAAATAGGAAAAGCTTACTTCCACCGTTTTCTAAAATCACAGCTTCTAGAAGGTTTACATGATTTCGTAAAAAACACGAGTTTTTAGAAAATGTGTTTTATTTCATAAATGGAATCAACAAAGTATGCACATTCTATGTCATAATGACTTTCTATAGTTTGCTCATGTGTTTGGAAATAAGAAAAGCTTACTTCCCTCGTTTTTTAAAATCATAGCTTCTAGAAGGTTTACATGCTTTCTTAAAAAACACGAGTTTTTAGAAAATGTGTTTTATTTCATAAATGGAATCAACAAAGTATGCACATTCTACGTCATAACCACTTTCTATAGTTTGCGCATTCGTCCGGAAATAAGAAAAGCTTACTTCCACCATTTTTTAAAATCACAGCTTCTAGAAGGTTTACATGATTTCTTAAAAAACACGAGTTTTTAGAAAATGTGTTTTATTTCATAAATGGAATCAACAAAGTATGCACATTCTACGTCATAATGACTTTCTATAGTTTGCTCATGTGTTTGGAAATAAGAAAAGCTTACTTCCCTCGTTTTTTAAAATCATGGCTTCTAGAAGGTTTACATGGTTTCTAAAAAAACACGAGTTTTTAGAAAATGTGTTTTATCTCATAAATGGAATCAACAAAGTATGCACATTCTACGTCATAACGACTTTCTATAGTTTGCGCACTTGTCCGGAAATAAGAAAAGCTTACTTCCACCGTTTTTTAAAATCACAGCTTCTAGAAGGTTTACATGATGTCTTAAAAAACACTAGTTTTTAGAAAATGTGTTTTATTTCATAAATGGAATCAACAAAGTATGCACATTCTACGTCATAATGAATTTCTATAGTTTGCGCATGTATTTGGAAATAAGAAAAGCTTACTTCCCTCGTTTTTTAAAATAACAGCTTCTAGAAGGTTTACATGGTTTCTTAAAAAACACGAGTTTTTAGAAAATGTGTTTTATTTCCTAAATGGAATCAACAAAGTATGCACATTCTACGTCATAACGACTTACTATAGTTTGCGCATGCGTCCGGAAATAAGAAAAGCTTATTTCCACCGTTTTTTAAAATCACAGCTTTTAGAAGGTTTACATAATTTCTTAAAAAACACGAGTTTTTAGAAAATGTGTTTTATTTCATAAATGGAATCAACAAAGTATGCACATTCTATGTCATAACGAATTTCTATAGTTTGCGCATTCGTCCGAAAATAAGAAAAGCTTACTTCCACCGTTTTTTAAAATCACAGCTTCTAGAAGGTTTACATGATTTCGTAAAAAACACGAGTTTTTAGAAAATGTGTTTTATTTCATAAATGGATTATACAAAGTATGCACTTTTTAAGTCATAACGACTTTCTATAGTTTGCGCATACGTCCGGAAATAAGAAAAGCTTACTTCCCCCGTTTTTTAAAATCACAGCTTCTAGACGGTTTACATGATTTCTTAAAAAACATGAGTTTTTAGAAAATGTGTTTTGTTTCATAAATGGAATCAACAAAGTATGCACATTCTACGTCATAACGACTTTCTATAGTTTTCGCATGCGCTTGGAAATAAGAAAAGCTTACTTCCTCCGTTTTTTTAAATCACAGCTTCTAGAAGGTTTACATGATTTCTTAAAAAACACGAGTTTTTAGAAAATGTGTTTTATTTCATAAATGGAATCAACAAAGTATGCACATTCTACGTCAAAACGACTTTCTATAGTTTGCGCATGCGTCCGGAAATAAGAAAAGCTTACTTCCACCGTTTTTTAAAATCACAGCTTCTAGAAGGTTTACATGATTTTGTAAAAAACACGAGTTTTTAGAAAATGTGTTTTATTTCATAAATGGAATCAACAAAGTATGCACATTCTACGTCATAACGACTTTCTATAGTTTGCGCATGCGTCTGGAAATAAGAAAAGCTTACTTCCCTCGTTTTTTAAAATAACAGCTTCTAGAAGGTTTACATAGTTTCTTAAAAAACACGAGTTTTTAGAAAATATGTTTTATTTCATAAATGGAATCAACAAAGTAAGCACATTCTACGTCATAATGACTTTGTATAGTTTGCGCATAAGTTTGGAAATAAGAAAAGCTTACTTCCCCTATTTTTTAAAATCACAGCTTCTAGAAGGTTTACATGATTTCGTAAAAAACACGAGTTTTTAGAAAATGTGTTTTATTTCATAAATGGAATCAACAAAGTATGCACATTCTATGTCATAACGACTTTCTATAGTTTGCGCATTCGTCCGGAAATAAGAAAAGCTTACTTCCACCGTTTTTTAAAGTCACAGCTTCTAGAAGGTTTACATGATTTCGTAAAAAACACTAGTTTTTAGAAAATGTGTTTTATTTCATAAATGGAAACTACAAAGTATGCACATTCTACGTCATAATGACTTTCTATAGTTTGCGCATGTGTTCGGAAATAAGAAAAGCTTACTTCCCCCGTTTTTTAAAATCACAGCTTCTAGAAGATTTACATGATTTCTTAAAAAACACGAATTTTTAGAAAATGTGTTTTATTTCATAAATGGAATCAACAAAGTATGCACATTCTATGTCATAACGACTTTCTATAGTTTGCACATTCGTCCGGAAATAAGAAAAGCTTACTTCGCCCGTTTTTTAAAATCACAGCTTCTAGAAGGTTTACATGATTTCTTAAAAAACACGAGTTTTTAGAAAATGTGTTTTATTTCATAAATGGAATCAACAAAGTATGCACATTCTACGTCATAACGACTTTCTATAGTTTGCGCATGCATCCGGAAATAAGAAAAGCTTATTCGACCGTTTTTTAAAATCACAGCTTCTTGAAGGTTTACATGATTTTGTAAAAAACACGAGTTTTTAGAAAATGTGTTTTATTTCATAAATGGAATCAACAAAGTATGCACATTCTAGGTCATAACGACTTTCTATAGTTTGCGCATGCGTCCGGAAATAAGAAAAGCTTACTTCCACCGTTTTTTAAAATCACAGCTTCTAGAAGGTTTACATGATTTCTTAAAAAACGCTAGTTTTTAGAAAATGTGTTTTATTTCATAAATGGAATCAACAAAGTATGCACATTCTACGTCATAATGAATTTCTATAGTTTGCCCATGTGTTTGGAAATAAGAAAAGCTTACTTCCCTCGTTTTTTGAAATAACAGCTTCTAGAAGGTTTACATGGTTTCTTAAAAAACACGAGTTTTTAGAAAATGTGTTTTATTTCATAAATGGAATCAACAAAGTATGCACATTCTACGTCATAACGACTTTCTATAGTTTGCGCATTCGTCCGGAAATAAGAAAAGCTTACTTCCACCGTTTTTTAAAATTACAGCTTCTAGAAGGTTTACATGATTTCTTAAAAAACACTAGTTTTTAGAAAATGTGTTTTATTTCATAAATGGACTCAACAAAGTATGCACATTCTACGTCATAATGACTTTCTATAGTTTGCCCATGTGTTTGGAAATAAGAAAAGCTTACTTCCCTCGTTTTTTGAAATCACAGCTTCTAGAAGGTTTACATGGTTTCTTAAAAAACACGAGTTTTTAGAAAATGTGTTTTATTTCATAAATGGAATCAACAAAGTATGCACATTCTACGTCATAACGACTTTCTATATTTAACGCATGCGTCCGGAAATAAGAAAAGCTTACTTCAACCGTTATTTAAAATCACAGCTTCTTGAAGGTTTACATGATTTTGTAAAAAACACGAGTTTTTAGAAAATGTGTCTTATTTCATAAATGGAATCAACAATGTATGCACATTCTACGTCGTAACGACTTTCTATAGTTTGCGCATGCGTCCGGAAAAAAGAAAATCTTACTTCCACCGTTTTTTAAAATCACAGCTTCTAGAAGGTTTACACGATTTCTAAAAAACACTAGTTTTTCGAAAATGTGTTTTATTTCATAAATGGAATCAACAAACTATCCACATTCTACGTCATAATGACTTTCTATAGTTTGCGCATGTGTTTGGAAATAAGAAAAGCTTACTTCCCTCGTTTTTTAAAATAACAGTTCTAGAAGGTTTACATGGTTTCTTAAAAAACACGAGTTTTTAGAAAATGTGTTTTATTTCATAAATGGAATCAACAAAGTATGCACATTCTACGTCATAACTACTTTCTATAGTTTGCGCATTCGTCCGTAAATAAGAAAAGCTTACTTACACCGTTTTTTGAAATCACAGCTTCTAGAAGGTTTACATGATTTCGTAAAAAACACGAGTTTTTAGAAAATTTGTTTTATTTCATAAATGGAATCAACAAAGTATGCACATTCTACGTCATAATGACTTTCTGTAGATTGCGCATGTGTTTGGAAATAAGAAAAGCTTACGTCCCTCGTTTTTTAAAATCACAGCTTCTAGAAGGTTTACATGGTTTCTTAAAAAACACTTGTTTTTAGAAAATGTGTTTTATTTCATAAATGGAATCAACAAAGTATGCACATTCTACGTCATAACGACTTTCTATAGTTTGCGCATTTGTCCGGAAATAAGAAAAGCTTACTTCCATCGTTTTTTAAAGTCACAGCTTCTAGAAGGTTTACATGATTTCTTAAAAAACACGAGTTTTTAGAAAATGTGTTTTATTTCATAAATGGAATCAAAAAAGTATGCACATACTACGTCATAATGACTTTCTATAGTTTGCTCATGTGTTTGGAAATAAGAAAAGCTTACTTCCCTCGTTTTTTAAAATCACGGCTTCTAGAAGGTTTACATGCTTTCTTAAAAAACACGAGTTTTTAGAAAATGTGTTTTATTTCATAAATGGAATCAACAAAGTATGCACATTCTACGTCATAATGAATTTCTATAGTTTGCGCATTCGTCCGGAAATAAGAAAAGCTTACTTCCACCATTTTTTAAAATCATAGCTTCTAGAAGGTTTACATGATTTCTTAAAAAACACGAGTTTTTAGAAAATGTGTTTTATTTCATAAATGGAATCAACAAAGTATGCACATTCTACGTCATAATGACTTTCTATAGTTTGCTCATGTGTTTGGAAATAAGAAAAGCTTACTTCCCTCGTTTTTTAAAATCACGGCTTCTAGAAGGTTTACATGGTTTCTTAAAAAACACGAGTTTTTAGAAAATGTGTTTTATCTCATAAATGGAATCAACAAAGTATGCACATTCTATGTCATAACGACTTTCTATAGTTTGTGCACTTGTCTGGAAATAAGAAAAGCTTACTTCCACCGTTTTTTAAAATCGCAGCTTCTAGATGGTTTACATGATGTCTTAAAAAACACTAGTTTTTAGAAAATGTGTTTTATTTCATAAATGGAATCAACAAAGTATGCACATTCTACGTCATAATGAATTTCTATAGTTTGCGCATGTATTTGGAAATAAGAAAAGCTTACTTCCCTCGTTTTTTAAAATAACAGCTTCTAGAAGGTTTACATGGTTTCTTAAAAAACACGAGTTTTTAGAAAATGTGTTTTATTTCCTAAATGGAATCAACAAAGTATGCACATTCTACGTCATAACGACTTTCTATAGTTTGCGCATGCGTCCGGAAATAAGAAAATCTTACTTCCACCGTTTTTTAAAATCACAGCTTTTAGAAGGTTTACATAATTTCTTAAAAAACACGAGTTTTTAGAAAATGTGTTTTATTTCCTAAATGGAATCAACAAAGTATGCACATTCTATGTCATAACGACTTTCTATAGTTTGCGCATTCGTCCGGAAATAAGAAAAGCTTACTTCCACCGTTTTTTAAAATCACAGCTTCTAGAAGGTTTACATGATTTCGTAAAAAACACGAGTTTTTAGAAAATGTGTTTTATTTCATAAATGGATTATACAAAGTATGCACTTTTTAAGTCATAACGACTTTCTATAGTTTGCGCATACGTCCGGAAATAAGAAAAGCTTACTTCCCCCGTTTTTTAAAATCACAGCTTCTAGAAGGTTTACATGATTTCTTAAAAAACACGAGTTTTAAGAAAATGTGTTTTATTTCATAAATGGAATCAACAAAGTATGCACATTCTACGTCATAACAACTTTCTATAGTTTGCGCATGCGTCCGGAAATAAGAAAAGCTTACTTCCACCGTTTTTTAAAATCACAGCTTCTAGAAGGTTTACATGATTTTTTAAAAAACACGAGTTTTTAGAAAATGTGTTTTATTTCATAAATGGAATCAACAAAGTATGCACATTCTACGTCATAACGACTTTCTATAGTTTGCGCATGCGTCTGGAAATAAGAAAAGCTTACTTCCCTCGTTTTTTAAAATAACAGCTTCTAGAAGGTTTACATAGTTTCTTGAAAAACACGAGTTTTTAGAAAATGTGTTTTATTTCATAAATGGAATCAACAAAGTATGCACACTCTACATCATAACGACTTTCTATAGTTTGCGCATTTGCAGAAATAAGAAAGGCTTACTTCCACCGTTTTTTAAAATCACAGCTTCTAGAAGGTTTACATGATTTCGTAAAAAACACGAGTTTTTAGAAAATGTGTTTTATTTCATAAATGGAATCAACAAAGTATGCACATTCTACGTCATAATGACTTTCTATAGTTTGCGCATGTGTTTGGAAATAAGAAAAGCTTACTTCCCTCGTTTTTTAAAATCACAGCTTCTAGAAGGTTTACATGGTTTCTTAAAAAACACGAGTTTTTAGAAAATGTGTTTTATTTCATAAATGAAATCAACAAAGTATGCACATTCTACGTCATAACAACTTTATATAGTTTGCGCATTTGTCCGGAAATAAGAAAAGCTTACTTCCACCGTTTTTTAAAATCACAGCTTCTAGAAGGTTTACATGATTTCTTAAAAAACACGAGTTTTTAGAAAATGTGTTTTATTTCATAAATGGAATCAACAAAGTATACACATTCTACGTCATAACGACTTTCTATAGTTTGCTCATGCGTCCGGAAATAAGAAAAGCTTACTTCCCCCGTTTTTTAAAATCACAGCTTCTGGAAGATTTACATGATTTCTTAAAAAACATGAATGTTTAGAAAATGTGTTTTATTTCATAAATGGAATCAACAAAGTATGCACATTCTACATCATAATGAATTTCTATAGTTTGTGCATGCGTCCGGAAATAGGAAAAGCTTACTTCCACCGTTTTTTAAAATCACAGCTTCTAGAAGGTTTACATGATTTCGTAAAAAACACGAGTTTTTAGAAAATGTGTTTTATTTCATAAATCGAATCTACAAAGTATGCACATTCTACGTCATAATGACTTTCTATAGTTTGCGCATGCGTCCGGAAATAAGAAAAGCTTACTTCCCCTGTTTTTTAAAATCACAGCTTCTAGAAGGTTTACATGATTTCGTAAAAAACACGAGTTTTTAGAAAATGTGTTTTATTTCATAAATGGAATCAACAAAGTATGCACATTCTACGTCATAACGACTTTGTATAGTTTGCGCATTCGTCCGGAAATAAGAAAAGCTTACTTCCACCGTTTTTTAAAGTCACAGCTTGTAGAAGGTTTACATGATTTCGTAAAAAACACTAGTTTTTAGAAAATGTGTTTTATTTCATAAATGGAATCTACAAAGTATGCACATTCTACGTCATAATGACTTTCTATAGTTTGCGCATGCGTTCGGAAATAAGAAAAGCTTACTTCCCCCGTTTTTTAAAATCACAGCTTCTAGAAGATTTACATGATTTCTTAAAAAACACGAATTTTTAGAAAATGTGTTTTATTTCATAAATGGAATCAACAAAGTATGCACATTCTACGTCCTAACGACTTTCTATAGTTTGCGCATGCGTTTGGAAATAAGAAAAGCTTACTTCGCCCGTTTTTTAAAATCACAGCTTCTAGAAGGTTTACATGATTTCTTAAAAAACACGAGTTTTTAGAAAATGTGTTTTATTTCATAAATGGAATCAACAAAGTATGCACATTCTACGTCATAACGACTTTCTATAGTTTGCGCATGCATCCGGAAATAAGAAAAGCTTATTCGACCGTTTTTTAAAATCACAGCTTCTTGAACGTTTACATGATTTTGTAAAAAACACGAGTTTTTAGAATGTGTTTTATTTCATAAATGGAATCGACAAAGTATGCACATTCTACGTCATAACGACTTTCTATAGTTTGCGCATGCGTCCGGAAAAAAGAAAAGCTTACTTCCACCGTTTTTTAAAATCACAGCTTCTAGAAGGTTTACATGATTTCTTAAAAAACACTAGTTTTTAGAAAATGTGTTTTATTTCATAAATGGAATCAATAAAGTATGAACATTCTACGTCATAATGAATTTCTATAGTTTCCGCATGTGTTTGAAAATAAGAAAAGCTTACTTCCCTCGTTTTTTAAAATAACAGCTTCTAGAAGGTTTACATGGTTTCTTAAAAAACATGAGTTTTTAGAAAATGTGTTTTATTTCATAAATGGAATCAACAAAGTATGCACATTCTACGTCATAACGACTTTCTATAGTTTGCGCATTCGTCCGGAAATAAGAAAAGCTTACTTCCACCGTTTTTTAAAATTACAGCTTCTAGAAGGTTTACATGATTTCTTAAAAAACACTAGTTTTTAGAAAATGTGTTTTATTTCATAAATGGAATCAACAAAGTATGCACATTCTACGTCATAATGACTTTCTATAGTTTGCCCATGTGTTTGGAAATAAGAAAAGCTTACTTCCCTCGTTTTTTGAAATCACAGCTTCTAGAAGGTTTACATGGTTTCTTAAAAAACACGAGTTTTTAGAAAATGTGTTTTATTTCATAAATGGAATCAACAAAGTATGCACATTCTACGTCATAACGAATTTCTATATTTAACGCATGCGTCCGGAAATAAGAAAAGCTTACTTCAACCGTTATTTAAAATCACAGCTTCTTGAAGGTTTACATGATTTTTTAAAAAACACGAGTTTTTAGAAAATGTGTTTTATTTCATAAATGGAATCAACAATGTATGCACATTCTACGTCGTAACGACTTTCTATAGTTTGCGCATGCGTCCGGAAAAAAGAAAATCTTACTTCCACCGTTTTTTAAAATCACAGCTTCTAGAAGGTTTACACAATTTCTTAAAAAACACTAGTTTTTAGAAAATGTGTTTTATTTCATAAATGGAATCAACAAAGTATGCACATTCTACGTCATAATGACTTTCTATAGTTTGCGCATGTGTTTGGAAATAAGAAAAGCTTACTTCCCTCATTTTTTAAAATAACAGCTTCTAGAAGGTTTACATGGTTTCTTAAAAAACACGAGTTTTTAGAAAATGTGTTTTATTTCATAAATGGAATCAACAAAGTATGCACATTCTACGTCATAACTACTTTCTATAGTTTGCGCATTCGTCCGGAAATAAGAAAAGCTTACTTACACCGTTTTTTGAAATCACAGCTTCTAGAAGGTTTACATGATTTCGTAAAAAACATGAGTTTTTAGAAAATTTGTTTTATTTCATAAATGGAATCAACAAAGTATGCACATTCTACGTCATAATGACTTTCTATAGTTTGCGCATGTGTTTGGAAATAAGAAAAGCTTACGTCCCTCGTTTTTTAAAATCACAGCTTCTAGAAGGTTTACATGGTTTCTTAAAAAACATGAGTTTTTAGAAAATGTGTTTTATTTCATAAATGGAATCAACAAAGTATGCACATTCTACGTCATAACGACTTTCTATAATTTGCGCATTTGTCCGGAAATAAGAAAAGCTTACTTCCACCGTTTTTTAAAGTCACAGCTTCTAGAAGGTTTACATGATTTCTTAAAAAACATGAGTTTTTAGAAAATGTGTTTTATTTCATAAATGGAATCAACAAAGTATGCACTTTCTACGTCATAATGACTTTCTATAGTTTCCGCATGTGTTATGAAGTAAGAAAAGCTTACTTCCCTCGTTTTTTAAAATCACAACTTCTAGAAGGTTTACATGGTTTCTTAAAAAACACGAGTTTTTAGAAAATGTGTTTTATTTCATAAATGGAATCAACAAAGTATGCACATTCTACCTCATAACGACTTTCTATAGTTTGCGCATGCGTCCGGAAATAAGAAAAGCTTACTTCCACAGTTTTTTAAAATCACAGCTTCTAGAAGGTTTACATGATTTCTTAAAAAACACGAGTTTTTAGAAAATGTGTTTTATTTCATAAATGAAATCAACAAAGTATGCACATTCTACGTCATAACGTCTTTCTATAGTTTGCGCATTTGTCCCGAAATAAGAAAAGCTTACTTCCACCGTTTTTTAAAATCACAGCTTCTAGAAGGTTTACTTGATTTCGTAAAAAAAATGAGTTTTTAGAAAATGTGTTTTATTTCATAAATGGAATCTACAAAGTATGCACATTCTACGTCATAACGACTTTCTATAGTTTGCGCAAGCGTCCGGGAATAAGAAAAGCTTACTTCCCCCGTTTTTTAAAATCACAGCTTCTAGAAGGTTTACATGATTTCTTAAAAAACACGAGTTTTTAGAAAATGTGTTTTATTTCATAAATGGAATCAACAAAGTATGCACATTCTACGTCATAACGTCTTTCTATAGTTTGCGCATAAGTTTGGAAATAAGAAAAGCTTACTTCCCCTGTTTTTTAAAATCACAGCTTCTAGAAGGTTTACATGATTTCTTAAAAAACACGAGTTTTTAGAAAATATGTTTTATTTCATAAATGGAATCAACAAAGTATGCACATTCTAAGTCATAACGACTTTCTATAGTTTGTGTTAAAATTCAATATGCTAAGACAGAAAATAGCAGCATTACATTCCATTTCACAATAATAGCATATACAGGATCACTGAAGAAACAACAAGCACAGCATAAACACAAGAGACAGAGATTTATCCTGGGAAACCCTCATGGGGTAGAAAACCCAGCAAAGCTTCCTCAATATAGATGACCAGCAATATACAAAGATGAAACCCTGAGACATGATCTCCTCCCCCACAATAGCAGACCTCTCCTCCACAAGTGTGCTATCCTCAAGTGAGTGAATGTGTATAATGAGGAACACACCTCCTCTATTTATACACTACTCTGATATGTATTTTACACAAGTACATGTAGGCTCGTATTTAACCATTAGGTTAAATACCCCATTATAACTGACTGGGCCGACCCCTCTAGGGTGGTCTAATAACCCTTTGACCCACATAACACATACAGGGCCGACCCCCACTAGGGAAGTCTAATAACCCAAGTTACCACATTCCGACGGAGGAATAAACATCTCCGGATATACAATAAGATCTTCACGGAGGAATGAATCATCTCCGGAATAATAAAGTACAAATATAATATTCTTTGAAGTTACAATATCTCAACACTCCCCCTTAACGAGAAGGATATTATAACAGCATCTGCACGAGCAAGGAGTCATCAACATCATACATGATACATCTATAAATCATTGGAAGCTTTCTCAACATCATCAGTAACTCAACCAGTTACTGGAATATCTTCAATACTGGAACATCAACATCTTCAGTACTGAGTCTTTATCTTCTGCAGCACTCAAACAGCTACAGCAACATCAATATCTGAATCCTCACGATTGTCAGCATCGCCATCACACGATCATCAGCATCGTCATCACATGATCAACAGCATCGTCATCTCACGATCATCAGCATCGTCATCATACGATCATCAACATCGTCATCTCATGATCATCAGCATCGTCATATCATCTCGATCTACAGCATCTGGATCATCTCGATCTACAGCATCTGGATCATCACGATCTACAACATCTGGATCATCTCGATCTACAGCATATGGATCATCTCGATCTATAACATCTGGATCATCTCGATCTACAGCATCTGGATCATCTCATCTACAGCATCTGGATCATCTCGATCTACAGCATCTGGATCATCTCGATCTACAGCATCTGGATCATCTCGATCTACACCATCTGGATCATCTCGATCTACAGCATCTGGATCATCACGATCTACAGCATCTGGATCATCTCGATCTACAACATCTGGATCATCTCGATCTACAGCATCTGGATCATCTCGATCTACAACATAAGTATCCTCAACCATACAAGTACATTAATCAATACATGTATCATCAAAAGTATGTATTCTCACCAATACATCTATCATCAAAACATGTATTCTTACTAATACATATATCATCAAAAGCATGTATTCTCACTAATACATCTATCATCAAAAGCATGTATTCTCACTAATACATCTATCATCAAAAGCATGTATTCTCACTAATACATCTATCAATACAAGTATCCACACTGATACAAGTATACACAACAGCAGCATATCCTGCAACACACATGATCCAATTACGGGATGGTCAATCCCTCTCACTTTAGGACATAAGTCCAAGGATGATACAATCCTGATCCACTTATGGGATGATCAATCCCTCTCAATTTAAGACATCTCTCATGTCTATGGATGATGCAATCCAGATCAACTTACAGGATGATCAATCCTTATCCTTTTAAGACACCTCACCATGTCTAAGGATGATGCAATCTCGAATCAACTTACAGGATGATTAGTCCTTATCACTTTAAGACACCTTACCATGTCTAGGGACGATGCAATCCCAATCTACTTACAATATGATTAGTCCTTATCACTTTAAGACACCTCACCATGTCTAGGGATGATGCAATCCCAATCTACTTACAGGATGATTAGTCCTTATCAGTTTAAGACACCTCACCATGTCTAGGGACGATGCAATCCCAATCTACTTACAGGATGATTAGTCCTTATCACTTTAAGACACCTCACCATGTCTAGGGACGATGCAATCCCAATCTACTTACAGGAGGATTAGTCCTTATCACTTTAAGACACTTCACCATGTCTAGGGACGATGCAATCCCAATCTACTTACAGGAGGATTAGTCCTTATCACTTTAAGACACCTCACCATGTCTAGGGACGATGCAATCCCAATCTACTTACAGGATGATTAGTCCTTATCACTTTAAGACACTTCACCATGTCTAGGGATGATTCAATCCCAATCTACTTACAGGATGATTAGTCCTTATCACTTTAAGACACCTCACCATGTCTAGGGACGATGCAATCCCAATCTACTTATAGGATGATTAGTCCTTATCACTTTAAGACACCTCACCATGTCTAGGGATGATGCAATCCCAATCTACTTACAGGATGATTAGTCCTTATCACTTTAAGACACCTCACCATGTCTAGGGACGATGCAATCCCATCACGTACATTTTGAACCCAGTTCATGGACGATGCAGTCCTCACGTACATTTTGAACCCAGTTCATGGACGATGCAGTCCTCACGTACATTTTGAACCCAGTTCATGGACGATGCAGTCCTCACGTACATTTTGAACCCAGTTCATGGACGATGCAGTCCTCACGTACATTTTGAACCCAGTTCATGGACGATGCAGTCCTCACGTACATTTTGAACCCAGTTCATGGACGATGCAGTCCTCACGTACATTTTGAACCCAGTTCATGGACGATGCAGTCCTCACGTACATTTTGAACCCAGTTCATGGACGATGCAGTCCTCACGTACATTTTGAACCCAGTTCATGGACGATGCAGTCCTCACGTACATTTTGAACCCAGTTCATGGACGATGCAGTCCTCACGTACATTTTGAACCTAGTTCATGGACGATGCAGTCCTCACGTACATTTTGAACCCAGTTCATGGACGATGCAGTCCTCACGTACATTTTGAACCCAGTTCATGGACGATGCAGTCCTCACGTACATTTTGAACCCAGTTCATGGACGATGCAATCCTCACGTACATTTTGAACCCAGTTCATGGACGATGCAGTCCTCACGTACATTTTGAACTAGTGGTTCCGGGATGATGCAATCCCCATCACTTTATTCTCGAAGACCATACGTCTACGGATCAATTCAGGGACCAAGGTCCGGGGATGATACAATCCCCACTTCTCGGAGACCTTACGTCTACGGCTCTCTTTAGGACTGAAAGTCCAGGGATGATCCAATCCCCTCAACTGTCCACTAAGGACTTCATTCTCGGAGACCTCACGTCTACGGCTCTCTTTAGGACTGAAAGTCCAGGGATGATCCAATCCCCTCAACTGTCCACTAAGGACTTCATTCTCGGAGACCTCACGTCTACGGCTCTCTTTAGGACTGAAAGTCCAGGGATGATCCAATCCCCTCAACTGTCCACTAAGGACTTCATTCTCGGAGACCTCACGTCTACGGCTCTCTTTAGGACTGAAAGTCCAGGGATGATCCAATCCCCTCAACTGTCCACTAAGGACTTCATTCTCGGAGACCATACGTCTACGGATCTATTCAGGGACCGAAGTCCAGGGATGATACAATCCCTACCTGTCCACTAAGGACTTCATTTTCGGAGACCATACGTCTACGGCTCACTTTAGAACATGTGTTCAAGGATGATACAATCCCCACATGTATTCTCATCAATATACTATCGATCTTGGGAACCCATACAGAACCTGATTCACACTTCTTCTTTAATTGCACCATTAAGAGAATGGTCTTGTCTAGCCACTTGGAGCAAACATCTCATCATGATTCTCTTCCTCTTTCTAAGAGAATCTTCTAGCCACAAGCCTTCTATATTTTGTTTGATTTGTAAATCTTCTTGTTGAACATCCATCACTTGTTCGGTGTTCATTATTCTTCATGATCTTTCCTACAAAACAAAATTAAGTACATGATTAGTAATCCTTCATAATCATGAAATCATGATAACCTATTATGCATACAGATATCATTTACATAGTTATGCAACTATCTTGACCAATACTTTGGCACAACACTTTCCCATATCCTGTATGCATACAGTGGCTATCTAGATGCCTTCCATCTCTACCAGAACATACTATCGAGAGTGTGCACAGCTCTCAGCATGTCAGCAAAGAGGTTTCATTCTAGACAAGCAACAATGGAATGTTTGTCCAACTTACCAATCATATGCATATTAGTAGTATAATGTTCAATGCTCTATGAATGTTTGCACTCAGCATGATATGTTCTAGGAATACAAATATGCATACAAGAAATATCATTTACTATTTCAAATAACAACTCAAATACTTATCTTTTATGTTTGTGTGGTTGCCTCCCGCTTGATCTTCTATATGTCCTTTGAACTTCTATTCATTCTGTACCACTGTGCATGCTCAAGTGTGCACTAGTGTCATCCTCATGATCTCATACACAAACATTCATTCATTAGTATATTCTCAAAACATTCTAATTCTAAATAATCTTGAATATGTATAGTCATGATCATTAGTATTCAAGATTTCAGGGAAGTCTTCTTTTACTCATGCATATCATCAATCAAGATAAAATATATAATATGCATAATCCCTTGATTACTAACTTTATGAATAAGCATAACCAATCATTCCAAGTATACTTATATAAGGGATCCTAACACAAGGTAAGATTCATGGGAAACATACCTGGATTAGTATACCTACTTGGTTATGTACAACATACCTAAACAATCTCTTCAATGATTTAGAGATCCTGAGCTAGAACCTGCATGTCTCATAGGTTAAGCATAATATAACAAAGTCATACATACCTCGTAAGTAGAAGAAAGATTATGGATGAGTCTTTGTCTTCATGTTTTCATGGTCATGGAGTCTGATTTGTCTTTTGAGATGTACCTGTGTCTTGTTAGCAGACAACATCAACCTCACACAACATCATAATGCATTAGTACAATCATAAGTGTCAACACCCTAACCAATGAATATCTTCTATGATGCATTCATAATTTTGTCAAGGTGATACAACAAATCTAAAATCAAGATTGTACTAACCGTAATAACATGAAGACAAACATACCATAAACTTAATCATGAACAAATCTCAAAACATACCTCGATGAGTCATACCTGTCGAGATCGCTTGTAATCTCCTTATGTAAAGCCTTAGCCTCATCTCCTTTTGAAACAGGAACTCCTTCACTTATGCAGGTGACCAATCCATCTTCTTCTAGGATTAGCCCTATCAACTTGATTTGCAAGAACTGGACCTGGAGCTGGATATGGGTTTGTCAGAGAAACCCAAAAATTCAAACTTTGAATTTCAAACTTCCGAAAGGATAGAAATATGCGCCTTGATGAGCTGATCAAACTGATATATTCAGAATTTGAAAACTGCAAAGTTTCACTCCTCAATTTTGCCTTTGAAACTTTCGGATTCACTGGACGTGACCCTGAACTGGGGTTTGATGAAGCCCACTCTTTTTCCCCATCAAAAGGTTTGATCCAAATCTCTAAGCTTCTATTTTTCTGAGGAGCTTCCAGCCGTGGTCACAGATTTCAAAAATTCCCATTTTTACAGAAGCCCTAATTTTCCACTTTTCTGATCAAAGTCCCGAACTAGGGTCTAATCAAGCCCGGCCTTCTGCCCAACCAAAAATTCTGATCTTGGTCTCTAAATTTCTATTTTGATGAGTAGCATCCATCCGTGGTCTCCGATTACAAAAATTCCAACTTTCTTCAAAGCCCTAAATTCCGGAAGCCATGAATGAAGGTACCAAAAAATAATTCTGTTTTGACAGAAATATGTACCTGATTGTTTCTGGTGTAACTCCGAAATTTTTGATCCACAGGGTCTGAAAAAGTTTTCTGTGATAGCCTGACCTGTTAGCTTTCCATCCAGACAGGTCTAACCTCAATTGGATGTTCTGAGAGAGAGTTATGCCAAATGTCGCAACGTGACCTGTTTTGGGAAAATACAGGAGAGCGAACTTGTACGGCGTGCCACGTGTCACTGTTTGACCTTCGGCCTCTGAAAACGTTTTCTGAGATAGCTCGGCCTGTTATCTTTCCATCCTGACAGGTCTGACCTCAATTGGATTCTCTGAGAGAGAGTTATGCCAAGTGTCGCAACATGACCTGTTTATGGGATAATACAGGAGAGCGAACTTGTACGGCGTGCCACGTGTCACTGATTCAACTTCGGCCCCTGAAAACGTTTTCTGAGATAGTACCGTCTGTGTACTACCTGTCACTTTTTACGAAATTTCATTTGGAGCTTCCTAGCCCAAGATATGACCTTTTTCCCAAGGTCACCTGATTTTGACTCAGATCTGGAAGAGGCAGAAACCCTATATTGTACAGATCATAAATCACAAATTACATTGAATTAGAGGTTGTCCTTTGGACACAAGGTACCTGGAGATTTAATCTTCGTCCTGTAACAATTTCAGATCCGAAAACTTCGCCAAAATGGATTTATAGCGAAAGTGCTACGATGACTGGTTTTTGCTATGTAAAACCCTAACCTTCAAATTGTCGTAAGTAAAGCAAGTGTCTTTAGTGCCATACCTTGTCTTCCTTCAGGTTAGCTCTGATACCATGTTAAAATTCAATATGCTAAGACAGAAAATAGCAGCATTACATTCCATTTCACAATAATAGCATATACAGGATCACTGAAGAAACAACAAGCACAGCATAAACACAAGAGACAGAGATTTATCCTGGGAAACCCTCATGGGGTAGAAAACCCAGCAAAGCTTCCTCAATATAGATGACCAGCAATATACAAAGATGAAACCCTGAGACATGATCTCCTCCCCCACAATAGCAGACCTCTCCTCCACAAGTGTGCTATCCTCAAGTGAGTGAATGTGTATAATGAGGAACACACCTCCTCTATTTATACACTACTCTGATATGTATTTTACACAAGTACATGTAGGCTCGTATTTAACCATTAGGTTAAATACCCCATTATAACTGACTGGGCCGACCCCTCTAGGGTGGTCTAATAACCCTTTGACCCACATAACACATACAGGGCCGACCCCCACTAGGGAAGTCTAATAACCCAAGTTACCACATTCCGACGGAGGAATAAACATCTCCGGATATACAATAAGATCTTCACGGAGGAATGAATCATCTCCGGAATAATAAAGTACAAATATAATATTCTTTGAAGTTACAATATCTCAACAGTTTGCGCATTCGTTCGGAAATAAGAAAAGCTTACTTCCACCATTTTTTAAAATCACAGCTTCTAGAAGGTTTACATGATTTCGTAAAAAAACACGAGTTTTTAAAAAATGTGTTTTATTTCATAAATGGAATCCACAAAGTATGCACATTCTACGTCATAACGACTTTCTATAGTTTGCGCATGCGTCCGGAAATAAGAAAAGCTTGCTTCCCCCGTTTTTTAAAATCACAGCTTCTAGAAGGTTTACATGTTTTCTTAAAAAAGACGAGTTTTTAGAAAATGTGTTTTATTTCATAAATGGAATGAACAAAGTATTCACATTCTACGTCATAACGACTTTCTATAGTTTGCGCATGCGTCCGGAAATAAGAAAAGCTTACTTCAACCATTTTTTAAAATCACAGCTTCTTGAAGGTTTACATGATTTTGTAAAAAACACGAGTTTTTAGAAAATGTGTTTTATTTCATAAATGGAATCAACAAAGTATGCACATTCTACGTCATAACGACTTTCTATAGTTTGCGCATGCGTCCGGAAAAAAGAAAAGCTTACTTCCACCGTTTTTTAAAATCACAGCTTCTAGAAGGTTTACACGATTTCTTAAAAAACACTAGTTTTAAGAAAATGTGTTTTATTTCATAAATGGAAACAACAAAGTATGCACATTCTACGTCATAATGACTTTCTATAGTTTGCGCATGTGTTTGGAAATAAGAAAAGCTTACTTCTCTCGTTTTTTAAAATAACAGCTTCTAGAAGGTTTACATGGTTTCTTAAAAAACACGAGTTTTTAGAAAATGTGTTTTATTTCATAAATGGAATCAAAAAAGTATGCACATTCTACGTCATAACGAATTTCTATAGTTTGCGCATTCTTCCGGAAATAAGAAAAGCTTACTTCCACCGTTTTTTAAAATCACAGCTTCTAGAAGGTTTACATGATTTCTTAAAAAACATGAGTTTTTAGAAAATGTGTTTTATTTCATAAATGGAATCAACAAAGTATGCACATTCTACGTCATAATGACTTTCTATAGTTTGCGCATGTGTTTGGAAATAAGAAAAGCTTACTTCCCTCGTTTTTTAAAATCACAGCTTCTAGAAGGTTTACATGGTTTCTTAAAGAACATGAGTTTTTAGAAAATGTGTTTTATTTCATAAATGGAATCAACAAAGTATGCACATTCTACGTCATAACGACTTTCTATAGTTTGCGCATTTGTCCGGAAATAAGAAAAGCTTGCTTCCACCGTTTTTTAAAATCACAGCTTCTAGAAGGTTTACATGATTTCTTAAAAAACACGAGTTTTTAGAAAATGTGTTTTATTTCATAAATGGAATCAACAAAGTATGCACATTCTACGTCATAATGACTTTCTATAGTTTCTGCATGTGTTTGGAAGTAAGAAAAGCTTACTTCCCTCGTTTTTTAAAATAACATCTTCTAGAAGGTTTACATGGTTTCTTAAAAAACACGAGTTTTTAGAAAATGTGTTTTATTTCATCAATGGAATCAACAAAGTATGCACATTCTACGTCATAACGATTTTCTATAGTTTGCGCATGCGTCCGGAAATAAGAAAAGCTTACTTCCACCGTTTTTTAAAATCACAACTTCTAGAAGGTTTACATGATTTCTTAAAAAACACGAGTTTTTAGAAAATGTGTTTTATTTCATAAATGGAATCAACAAAGTATGCACATTCAACGTCATAACGACTTTCTATAGTTTGCGCATTCGTCCGGAAATAAGAAAAGCTTACTTCCACCGTTTTTTAAAATCACAGCTTCTACAAGGTTTACATGATTTCGTAAAAAATACGAGTTTTTAGAAAATGTGTTTTATTTCATAAATGGAATCTACAAAGTATGCACTTTCTACGTCATAACGACTTTCTATAGTTTGCGCATGCGTCCGGAAATAAGAAAATCTTCCTTCCCCCGTTTTTTAAAATCACAGCTTCTACAAGGTTTACAAGATTTCTTAAAAAACACGAGTTTTTAGAAAATGTGCTTTATTTCATAAATGGAATCAACAAAGTATGCACATTCTACGTCATAACGACTTTCTATAGTTTTCGCATGCTTTTGGAAATAAGAAAAGCTTACTTCCTCCGTTTTTTTAAATCACAGCTTCTAGAAGGTTGACATGATTTCTTAAAAAACACGAGTTTTTAGAAAATGTGTTTTATTTCATAAATGGAATCAACAAAGTATGCACATTCTATGTCATAACGACTTTCTATAGTTTGCGCATGCGTCCGGAAATAAGAAAAGCTTACTTCCACCGTTTTTTAAAATCACAGCTTCTAGAAGGTTTACATGATTTTATAAAAAACACGAGTTTTTAGAAAATGTGTTTTATTTCATAAATGGAATCAACAAAGTATGCACATTCTACGTCATAACGACTCTCTATAGTTTTCACATGCGTCCGGAAAAAAGAAAAGCTTACTTCCACCGTTTTTTAAAATCACAGCTTCTAGAAGGTTTACATGATTTCTTAAAAAACACGAGGTTTTAGAAAATGTGTTTTATTTCATAAATGGAATCAACAAAGTATGCACATTCTACGTCATAACGACTTTCTATAGTTTTCGCATGCTTTTGAAAATAAGAAAAGCTTACTTCCTCCGTTTTTTTAAATCACAGCTTCTAGAAGGTTTACATGATTTCTTAAAAAACACGAGTTTTTAGAAAATGTGTTTTATTTCATAAATGGAATCAACAAAGTATGCACATTCTATGTCATAACGACTTTCTATAGTTTGCGCATTTGTCCGGAAATAAGAAAAGCTTACTTCCACCGTTTTTTAAAGTCACAGCTTCTAGAAGGTTTACATGATTTGTTAAAAAACACGAGTTTTTAGAAAATGTGTTTTATTTCATAAATGGAATCAACAAAGTATGCACTTTCTACGTCATAATGACTTTCTATAGTTTCTGCATGCGTTATGAAGTAAGAAAAGCTTACTTCCCTCGTTTTTTAAAATCACAGCTTCTAGAAGGTTTACATGATTTCTTAAAAAACACGAGTTTTTAGAAAATGTGTTTTATTTCATAAATGGAATCAACAAAGTATGCACATTCTACGTCATAACGACTTTCTATAGTTTGCGCATGTGTCCGGAAATAGGAAAAGCTTACTTCCACCGTTTTCTAAAATCACAGCTTCTAGAAGGTTTACATGATTTCGTAAAAAACACGAGTTTTTAGAAAATGTGTTTTATTTCATAAATGGAATCAACAAAGTATGCACATTCTACGTCATAATGACTTTCTATAGTTTGCTCATGTGTTTGGAAATAAGAAAAGCTTACTTCCCTCGTTTTTTAAAATCATAGCTTCTAGAAGGTTTACATGCTTTCTTAAAAAACATGAGTTTTTAGAAAATGTGTTTTATTTCATAAATGGAATCAACAAAGTATGCACATTCTACGTCATAACGACTTTCTATAGTTTGCGCATTCGTCCAGAAATAAGAAAAGCTTACTTCCACCATTTTTTAAAATCACAGCTTCTAGAAGGTTTACATGATTTCTTAAAAAACACGAGTTTTTAGAAAATGTGTTTTATTTCATAAATGGAATCAACAAAGTATGCACATTCTACGTCATAATGAATTTCTATAGTTTGCGCATGTATTTGGAAATAAGAAAAGCTTACTTCCCTCGTTTTTTAAAATAACAGCTTCTAGAAGGTTTACATGGTTTCTTAAAAAACACGAGTTTTTAGAAAATGTGTTTTATTTCCTAAATGGAATCAACAAAGTATGCACATTCTACGTCATAACGACTTTCTATAGTTTGCGCATGCGTCCGGAAATAAGAAAAGCTTATTTCCACCGTTTTTTAAAATCACAGCTTTTAGAAGGTTTACATAATTTCTTAAAAAACACGAGTTTTTAGAAAATGTGTTTTATTTCATAAATGGAATCAACAAAGTATGCACATTCTATGTCATAACGACTTTCTATAGTTTGCGCATTCGTCCGAAAATAAGAAAAGCTTACTTCCACCGTTTTTTAAAATCACAGCTTCTAGAAGGTTTACATGATTTCGTAAAAAACACGAGTTTTTAGAAAATGTGTTTTTGTTCATAAATGGATTATACAAAGTATGCACTTTTTAAGTCATAACGACTTTCTATAGATTGCGCATACGTCCGGAAATAAGAAAAGCTTACTTCCCCCGTTTTTTAAAATCACAGCTTCTAGATGGTTTACATGATTTCTTAAAAAACATGAGTTTTTAGAAAATGTGTTTTATTTCATAAATGGAATCAACAAAGTATGCACATTCTACGTCATAACGACTTTCTATAGTTTTCGCATGCGCTTGGAAATAAGAAAAGCTTACTTCCTCCGTTTTTTTAAATCACAGCTTCTAGAAGGTTTACATGATTTTGTAAAAAACACGAGTTTTTAGAAAATGTGTTTTATTTCATAAATGGAATCAACAAAGTATGCACATTCTACGTCATAACGACTTTCTATAGTTTGCGCATGCGTCTGGAAATAAGAAAAGCTTACTTCCCTCGTTTTTTAAAATAACAGCTTCTAGAAGGTTTACATAGTTTCTTAAAAAACACGAGTTTTTAGAAAATATGTTTTATTTCATAAATGGAATCAACAAAGTAAGCACATTCTACGTCATAATGACTTTGTATAGTTTGCGCATAAGTTTGGAAATAAGAAAAGCTTACTTCCCCTGTTTTTTAAAATCACAGCTTCTAGAAGGTTTACATGATTTCGTAAAAAACACGAGTGTTTAGAAAATGTGTTTTATTTCATAAATGGAATCAACAAAGTATGCACATTCTATGTCATAACGACTTTCTATAGTTTGCGCATTCGTCCGGAAATAAGAAAAGCTTACTTCCACCGTTTTTTAAAGTCACAGCTTCTAGAAGGTTTACATGATTTCGTAAAAAACACTAGTTTTTAGAAAATGTGTTTTATTTCATAAATGGAAACTGCAAAGTATGCACATTCTACGTCATAATGACTTTCTATAGTTTGCGCATGCGTTCGGAAATAAGAAAAGCTTACTTCCCCCGTTTTTTAAAATCACAGCTTCTAGAAGATTTACATGATTTCTTAAAAAACACGAATTTTTAGAAAATGTTTTTTATTTCATAAATGGAATCAACAAAGTATGCACATTCTATGTCATAACGACTTTCTATAGTTTGCACATTCGTCCGGAAATAAGAAAAGCTTACTTCGCCCGTTTTTTAAAATCACAGCTTCTAGAAGGTTTACATGATTTCTTAAAAAACATGAGTTTTTAGAAAATGTGTTTTATTTCATTAATGGAATCAACAAAGTATGCACATTCTACGTCATAACGACTTTCTATAGTTTGCGCATGCATCCGGAAATAATAAAAGCTTATTCGACTGTTTTTTAAAATCACAGCTTCTTGAAGGTTTACATGATTTTGTAAAAAACACGAGTTTTTAGAAAATGTGTTTTATTTCATAAATGGAATCAACAAAGTATGCACATTCTAGGTCATAACGACTTTCTATAGTTTGCGCATGCGTCCGGAAATAAGAAAAGCTTACTTCCACCGTTTTTTAAAATCACAGCTTCTAGAAGGTTTACATGATTTCTTAAAAAACACTAGTTTTTAGAAAATGTGTTTTATTTCATAAATGGAATCAACAAAGTATGCACATTCTACGTCATAATGAATTTCTATAGTTTGCCCATGTGTTTGGAAATAAGAAAAGCTTACTTCCCTCGTTTTTTGAAATAACAGCTTCTAGAAGGTTTACATGGTTTCTTAAAAAACATGAGTTTTTAGAAAATGTGTTTTATTTCATAAATGGAATCAACAAAGTATGCACATTCTACATCATAACGACTTTCTATAGTTTGCGCATTCGTCCGGAAATAAGAAAAGCTTACTTCCACCGTTTTTTAAAATTACAGCTTCTAGAAGGTTTACATGATTTCTTAAAAAACACTAGTTTTTAGAAAATGTGTTTTATTTCATAAATGGAATCAACAAAGTATGCACATTCTACGTCATAATGACTTTCTATAGTTTGCCCATGTGTTTGGAAATAAGAAAAGCTTACTTCCCTCGTTTTTTGAAATCACAGCTTCTAGAAGGTTTACATGGTTTCTTAAAAAACACGAGTTTTTAGAAAATGTGTTTTATTTCATAAATGGAATCAACAAAGTATGCACATTCTACGTCATAACGACTTTCTATATTTAACGCATGCGTCCGGAAATAAGAAAAGCTTACTTCAACCGTTATTTAAAATCACAGCTTCTTGAAGGTTTACATGATTTTGTAAAAAACACGAGTTTTTAGAAAATGTGTTTTATTTCATAAATGGAATCAACAATGTATGCACATTCTACGTCGTAACGACTTTCTATAGTTTGCGCATGCGTCCGGAAAAAAGAAAATCTTACTTCCACCGTTTTTTAAAATCACAGCTTCTAGAAGGTTTACACGATTTCTAAAAAACACTAGTTTTTCGAAAATGTGTTTTATTTCATAAATGGAATCAACAAAGTATCCACATTCTACGTCATAATGACTTTCTATAGTTTGCGCATGTGTTTGGAAATAAGAAAAGCTTACTTCCCTCGTTTTTTAAAATAACAGCTTCTAGAAGGTTTACATGGTTTCTTAAAAAACACGAGTTTTTAGAAAATGTGTTTTATTTCATAAATGGAATCAACAAAGTATGCACATTCTACGTCATAACTACTTTCTATAGTTTGCGCATTCGTCCGTAAATAAGAAAAGCTTACTTACACCGTTTTTTGAAATCACAGCTTCTAGAAGGTTTACATGATTTCGTAAAAAACACGAGTTTTTAGAAAATTTGTTTTATTTCATAAATGGAATCAACAAAGTATGCACAGTCTACGTCATAATGACTTTCTATAGTTTGCGCATGTGTTTGGAAATAAGAAAAGCTTACGTCCCTCGTTTTTTAAAATCACAGCTTCTGGAAGGTTTACATGGTTTCTTAAAAAACACGAGTTTTTAGAAAATGTGTTTTATTTCATAAATGGAATCAACAAAGTATGCACATTCTACGTCATAACGACTTTCTATAGTTTGCGCATTTGTCCGGAAATAAGAAAAGCTTACTTCCATCGTTTTTTAAAGTCACAGCTTCTAGAAGGTTTACATGATTTCTTAAAAAACATGAGTTTTTAGAAAATGTGTTTTATTTCATAAATGGAATCAAAAAATTATGCACATACTACGTCATAATGACTTTCTATAGTTTGCTCATGTGTTTGGAAATAAGAAAAGCTTACTTCCCTCGTTTTTTAAAATCACGGCTTCTAGAAGGTTTACATGCTTTCTTAAAAAACACGAGTTTTTAGAAAATGTGTTTTATTTCATAAATGGAATCAACAAAGTATGCACATTCTACGTCATAATGAATTTCTATAGTTTGCGCATTCGTCCGGAAATAAGAAAAGCTTACTTCCACCATTTTTTAAAATCATAGCTTCTAGAAGGTTTACATGATTTCTTAAAAAACACGAGTTTTTAGAAAATGTGTTTTATTTCATAAATGGAATCAACAAAGTATGCACATTCTACGTCATAATGACTTTCTATAGTTTGCTCATGTGTTTGGAAATAAGAAAAGCTTACTTCCCTCGTTTTTTAAAATCACGGCTTCTAGAAGGTTTACATGGTTTCTTAAAAAACACGAGTTTGTAGAAAATGTGTTTTATCTCATAAATGGAATCAACAAAGTATGCACATTCTACGTCATAACGACTTTCTATAGTTTGCGCACTTGTCTGGAAATAAGAAAAGCTTACTTCCACCGTTTTTTAAAATCACAGCTTCTAGAAGGTTTACATGATGTCTTAAAAAACACTAGTTTTTAGAAAATGTGTTTTATTTCATAAATGGAATCAACAAAGTATGCACATTCTACGTCATAATGAATTTCTATAGTTTGCGCATGTATTTGGAAATAAGAAAAGCTTACTTCCCTCGTTTTTTAAAATAACAGCTTCTAGAAGGTTTACATGGTTTCTTAAAAAACACGAGTTTTTAGAAAATGTGTTTTATTTCCTAAATGGAATCAACAAAGTATGCACATTCTACGTCATAACGACTTTCTATAGTTTGCGCATGCGTCCGGAAATAAGAAAATCTTACTTCCACCGTTTTTTAAAATCACAGCTTTTAGAAGGTTTACATAATTTCTTAAAAAACACGAGTTTTTAGAAAATGTGTTTTATTTCATAAATGGAATCAACAAAGTATGCACATTCTATGTCATAACGACTTTCTATAGTTTGCGCATTCGTCCGGAAATAAGAAAAGCTTACTTCCACCGTTTTTTAAAATCACAGCTTCTAGAAGGTTTACATGATTTCGTAAAAAACACGAGTTTTTAGAAAATGTGTTTTATTTCATAAATGGATTATACAAAGTATGCACTTTTTAAGTCATAACGACTTTCTATAGTTTGCGCATACGTCCGGAAATAAGAAAAGCTTACTTCCCTCGTTTTTTAAAATCACAGCTTCTAGAAGGTTTACATGATTTCTTAAAAAACACGAGTTTTTAGAAAATGTGTTTTATTTCATAAATGGAATCAACAAAGTATGCACATTCTACGTCATAACAACTTTCTATAGTTTGCGCATGCGTCCGGAAATAAGAAAAGCTTACTTCCACCGTTTTTTAAAATCACAGCTTCTAGAAGGTTTACATGATTTTGTAAAAAACACGAGTTTTTAGAAAATGTGTTTTATTTCATAAATGGAATCAACAAAGTATGCACATTCTACTTCATAACGACTTTCTATAGTTTGCGCATGCGTCTGGAAATAAGAAAAGCTTACTTCCCTCGTTTTTTAAAATAACAGCTTCTAGAAGGTTTACATAGTTTCTTGAAAAACACGAGTTTTTAGAAAATGTGTTTTATTTCATAAATGGAATCAACAAAGTATGCACACTCTACATCATAACGACTTTCTATAGTTTGCGCATTTGTCCAGAAATAAGAAAGGCTTACTTCCACCGTTTTTTAAAATCACAGCTTCTAGAAGGTTTACATGATTTCGTAAAAAACACGAGTTTTTAGAAAATGTGTTTTATTTCATAAATGGAATCAACAAAGTATGCACATTCTACGTCATAATGACTTTCTATAGTTTGCGCATGTGTTTGGAAATAAGAAAAGCTTACTTCCCTCGTTTTTTAAAATCACAGCTTCTAGAAGGTTTACATGGTTTCTTAAAAAACACGAGTTTTTAGAAAATGTGTTTTATTTCATAAATGAAATCAACAAAGTATGCACATTCTACTTCATAACAACTTTATATAGTTTGCGCATTTGTCCGGAAATAAGAAAAGCTTACTTCCACCGTTTTTTAAAATCACAGCTTCTAGAAGGTTTACATGATTTCTTAAAAAACACGAGTTTTTAGAAAATGTGTTTTATTTCATAAATGGAATCAACAAAGTATACACATTCTACGTCATAACGACTTTCTATAGTTTGCTCATGCGTCCGGAAATAAGAAAAGCTTACTTCCCCCGTTTTTTAAAATCACAGCTTCTGGAAGATTTACATGATTTCTTAAAAAACATGAATGTTTAGAAAATGTGTTTTATTTCATAAATGGAATCAACAAAGTATGCACATTCTACATCATAATGAATTTCTATAGTTTGTGCATGCGTCCGGAAATAGGAAAAGCTTACTTCCACCGTTTTTTAAAATCACAGCTTCTAGAAGGTTTACATGATTTCGTAAAAAACACGAGTTTTTAGAAAATGTGTTTTATTTCATAAATCGAATCTACAAAGTATGCACATTCTACGTCATAATGACATTCTATAGTTTGCGCATGCGTCCGGAAATAAGAAAAGCTTACTTCCCCCGTTTTTTAAAATCACAGCTTCTAGAAGGTTTACATGATTTCTTAAAAAACACGAGTTTTTAGAAAATATGTTTTATTTCATAAATGGAATCAACAAAGTAAGCACATTCTACGTCATAATGACTTTGTATAGTTTGCGCATAAGTTTGGAAATAAGAAAAGCTTACTTCCCCTGTTTTTTAAAATCACAGCTTCTAGAAGGTTTACATGATTTCGTAAAAAACACGAGTTTTTAGAAAATGTGTTTTATTTCATAAATGGAATCAACAAAGTATGCACATTCTACGTCATAACGACTTTCTATAGTTTGCGCATTCGTCCGGAAATAAGAAAAGCTTACTTCCACCGTTTTTTAAAGTCACAGCTTGTAGAAGGTTTACATGATTTCGTAAAAAACACTAGTTTTTAGAAAATGTGTTTTATTTCATAAATGGAATCTACAAAGTATGCACATTCTACGTCATAATGACTTTCTATAGTTTGCGCATGCGTTCGGAAATAAGAAAAGCTTACTTCCCCCGTTTTTTAAAATCACAGCTTCTAGAAGATTTACATGATTTCTTAAAAAACACGAATTTTTAGAAAATGTGTTTTATTTCATAAATGGAATCAACAAACTATGCACATTCTACGTCCTAACGACTTTCTATAGTTTGCGCATGCGTTTGGAAATAAGAAAAGCTTACTTCGCCCGTTTTTTAAAATCACAGCTTCTAGAAGGTTTACATGATTTCTTAAAAAACACGAGTTTTTAG
This sequence comes from Larix kaempferi, assembly GCA_027924585.1. NCBI lineage: Eukaryota > Viridiplantae > Streptophyta > Pinopsida > Pinales > Pinaceae > Larix > Larix kaempferi. The sequence continues at coordinate 42,880,180 of BSBM01000217.1, forward strand.
AAAATGTGTTTTATTTCATAAATGGAATCAACAAAGTATGCACATTCTACGTCATAACGACTTTCTATAGTTTGCGCATGCATCCGGAAATAATAAAAGCTTATTCGACCGTTTTTTAAAATCACAGCTTCTTGAACGTTTACATGATTTTGTAAAAAACACGAGTTTTTAGAATGTGTTTTATTTCATAAATGGAATCGACAAAGTATGCACATTCTACGTCATAACGACTTTCTATAGTTTGCGCATGCGTCCGGAAAAAAGAAAAGCTTACTTCCACCGTTTTTTAAAATCACAGCTTCTAGAAGGTTTACATGATTTATTAAAAAACACTAGTTTTTAGAAAATGTGTTTTATTTCATAAATGGAATCAACAAAGTATGCACATTCTACGTCATAATGAATTTCTATAGTTTGCGCATGTGTTTGAAAATAAGAAAAGCTTACTTCCCTCGTTTTTTAAAATAACAGCTTCTAGAAGGTTTACATGGTTTCTTAAAAAACACGAGTTTTTAGAAAATGTGTTTTATTTCATAAATGGAATCAACAAAGTATGCACATTCTACGTCATAACGACTTTCTATAGTTTGCGCATTCGTCCGGAAATAAGAAAAGCTTACTTCCACCGTTTTTTAAAATTACAGCTTCTAGAAGGTTTACATGATTTCTTAAAAAACACTAGTTTTTAGAAAATGTGTTTTATTTCATAAATGGAATCAACAAAGTATGCACATTCTACGTCATAATGACTTTCTATAGTTTGCCCATGTGTTTGGAAATAAGAAAAGCTTACTTCCCTCGTTTTTTGAAATCACAGCTTCTAGAAGGTTTACATGGTTTCTTAAAAAACACGAGTTTTTAGAAAATGTGTTTTATTTCATAAATGGAATCAACAAAGTATGCACATTCTACGTCATAACGAATTTCTATATTTAACGCATGCGTCCGGAAATAAGAAAAGCTTACTTCAACCGTTATTTAAAATCACAGCTTCTTGAAGGTTTACATGATTTTTTAAAAAACACGAGTTTTTAGAAAATGTGTTTTATTTCATAAATGGAATCAACAATGTATGCACATTCTACGTCGTAACGACTTTCTATAGTTTGCGCATGCGTCCGGAAAAAAGAAAATCTTACTTCCACCGTTTTTTAAAATCACAGCTTCTAGAAGGTTTACACGATTTCTTAAAAAACACTAGTTTTTAGAAAATGTGTTTTATTTCATAAATGGAATCAACAAAGTATGCACATTCTACGTCATAATGACTTTCTATAGTTTGCGCATGTGTTTGGAAATAAGAAAAGCTTACTTCCCTCATTTTTTAAAATAACAGCTTCTAGAAGGTTTACATGGTTTCTTAAAAAACACGAGTTTTTAGAAAATGTGTTTTATTTCATAAATGGAATCAACAAAGTATGCACATTCTACGTCATAACTACTTTCTATAGTTTGCGCATTCGTCCGGAAATAAGAAAAGCTTACTTACACCGTTTTTTGAAATCACAGCTTCTAGAAGGTTTACATGATTTCGTAAAAAACACGAGTTTTTAGAAAATTTGTTTTATTTCATAAATGGAATCAACAAAGTATGCACATTCTACGTCATAATGACTTTCTATAGTTTGCGCATGTGTTTGGAAATAAGAAAAGCTTACGTCCCTCGTTTTTTAAAATCACAGCTTCTAGAAGGTTTACATGGTTTCTTAAAAAACATGAGTTTTTAGAAAATGTGTTTTATTTCATAAATGGAATCAACAAAGTATGCACATTCTACGTCATAACGACTTTCTATAATTTGTGCATTTGTCCGGAAATAAGAAAAGCTTACTTCCACCGTTTTTTAAAGTCACAGCTTCTAGAAGGTTTACATGATTTCTTAAAAAACACGAGTTTTTAGAAAATGTGTTTTATTTCATAAATGGAATCAACAAAGTATGCACTTTCTACGTCATAATGACTTTCTATAGTTTCCGCATGTGTTATGAAGTAAGAAAAGCTTACTTCCCTCGTTTTTTAAAATCACAACTTCTAGAAGGTTTACATGGTTTCTTAAAAAACACGAGTTTTTAGAAAATGTGTTTTATTTCATAAATGGAATCAACAAAGTATGCACATTCTACCTCATAACGACTTTCTATAGTTTGCGCATGCGTCCGGAAATAAGAAAAGCTTACTTCCACGGTTTTTTAAAATCACAGCTTCTAGAAGGTTTACATGATTTCTTAAAAAACACGAGTTTTTAGAAAATGTGTTTTATTTCATAAATGAAATCAACAAAGTATGCACATTCTACGTCATAACGTCTTTCTATAGTTTGCGCATTTGTCCCGAAATAAGAAAAGCTTACTTCCACCGTTTTTTAAAATCACAGCTTCTAGAAGGTTTACTTGATTTCGTAAAAAAAATGAGTTTTTAGAAAATGTGTTTTATTTCATAAATGGAATCTACAAAGTATGCACATTCTACGTCATAACGACTTTCTATAGTTTGCGCAAGCGTCCGGGAATAAGAAAAGCTTACTTCCCCCGTTTTTTAAAATCACAGCTTCTAGAAGGTTTACATGATTTCTTAAAAAACACGAGTTTTTAGAAAATGTGTTTTATTTCATAAATGGAATCAACAAAGTATGCACATTCTACGTCATAACGTCTTTCTATAGTTTGCGCATAAGTTTGGAAATAAGAAAAGCTTACTTCCCCTGTTTTTTAAAATCACAGCTTCTAGAAGGTTTACATGATTTCTTAAAAAACACGAGTTTTTAGAAAATATGTTTTATTTCATAAATGGAATCAACAAAGTATGCACATTCTAAGTCATAACGACTTTCAATAGTTTGCGCATTCGTTCGGAAATAAGAAAAGCTTACTTCCACCATTTTTTAAAATCACAGCTTCTAGAAGGTTTACATGATTTCGTAAAAAAACACGAGTTTTTAAAAAATGTGTTTTATTTCATAAATGGAATCCACAAAGTATGCACATTCTACGTCATAACGACTTTCTATAGTTTGCGCATGCGTCCGGAAATAAGAAAAGCTTGCTTCCCCCATTTTTTAAAATCACAGCTTCTAGAAGGTTTAAATGATTTCTTAAAAAACACGAGTTTTTAGAAAATGTGTTTTATTTCATAAATGGAATGAACAAAGTATTCACATTCTACGTCATAACGACTTTCTATAGTTTGCGCATGCGTCCGGAAATAAGAAAAGCTTACTTCAACCATTTTTTAAAATCACAGCTTCTTGAAGGTTTACATGATTTTGTAAAAAACACGAGTTTTTAGAAAATGTGTTTTATTTCATAAATGGAATCAACAAAGTATGCACATTCTACGTCATAACGACTTTCTATAGTTTGCGCATGCGTCCGGAAAAAAGAAAAGCTTACTTCCACCGTTTTTTAAAATCACAGCTTCTAGAAGGTTTACACGATTTCTTAAAAAACACTAGTTTTAAGAAAATGTGTTTTATTTCATAAATGGAAACAACAAAGTATGCACATTCTACGTCATAATGACTTTCTATAGTTTGCGCATGTGTTTGGAAATAAGAAAAGCTTACTTCTCTCGTTTTTTAAAATAACAGCTTCTAGAAGGTTTACATGGTTTCTTAAAAAACACGAGTTTTTAGAAAATGTGTTTTATTTCATAAATGGAATCAAAAAAGTATGCACATTCTACGTCATAACGAATTTCTATAGTTTGCGCATTCGTCCGGAAATAAGAAAAGCTTACTTCCACCGTTTTTTAAAATCACAGCTTCTAGAAAGTTTACATGATTTCTTAAAAAACATGAGTTTTTAGAAAATGTGTTTTATTTCATAAATGGAATCAACAAAGTATGCACATTCTACGTCATAATGACTTTCTATAGTTTGCGCATGTGTTTGGAAATAAGAAAAGCTTACTTCCCTCGTTTTTTAAAATCACAGCTTCTAGAAGGTTTACATGGTTTCTTAAAGAACATGAGTTTTTAGAAAATGTGTTTTATTTCATAAATGGAATCAACAAAGTATGCACATTCTACGTCATAACGACTTTCTATAGTTTGCGCATTTGTCCGGAAATAAGAAAAGCTTGCTTCCACCGTTTTTTAAAATCACAGCTTCTAGAAGGTTTACATGATTTCTTAAAAAACACGAGTTTTTAGAAAATGTGTTTTATTTCATAAATGGAATCAACAAAGTATGCACATTCTACGTCATAATGACTTTCTATAGTTTCTGCATGTGTTTGGAAGTAAGAAAAGCTTACTTCCCTCGTTTTTTAAAATAACATCTTCTAGAAGGTTTACATGGTTTCTTAAAAAACACGATTTTTTAGAAAATGTGTTTTATTTCATCAATGGAATCAACAAAGTATGCACATTCTACGTCATAACGATTTTCTATAGTTTGCGCATGCGTCCGGAAATAAGAAAAGCTTACTTCCACCGTTTTTTAAAATCACAACTTCTAGAAGGTTTACATGATTTCTTAAAAAACACGAGTTTTTAGAAAATGTGTTTTATTTCATAAACGGAATCAACAAAGTATGCACATTCAACGTCATAACGACTTTCTATAGTTTGCGCATTCGTCCGGAAATAAGAAAAGCTTACTTCCACCGTTTTTTAAAATCACAGCTTCTACAAGGTTTACATGATTTCGTAAAAAATACGAGTTTTTAGAAAATGTGTTTTATTTCATAAATGGAATCTACAAAGTATGCACTTTCTACGTCATAACGAATTTCTATAGTTTGCGCATGCGTCCGGAAATAAGAAAATCTTCCTTCCCCCGTTTTTTAAAATCACAGCTTCTACAAGGTTTACAAGATTTCTTAAAAAACACGAGTTTTTAGAAAATGTGTTTTATTTCATAAATGGAATCAACAAAGTATGCACATTCTACGTCATAACGACTTTCTATAGTTTTCGCATGCTTTTGGAAATAAGAAAAGCTTACTTCCTCCGTTTTTTTAAATCACAGCTTCTAGAAGGTTTACATGATTTCTTAAAAAACACGAGTTTTTAGAAAATGTGTTTTATTTCATAAATGGAATCAACAAAGTATGCACATTCTATGTCATAACGACTTTCTATAGTTTGCGCATGCGTCCGGAAATAAGAAAAGCTTACTTCCACCGTTTTTTAAAATCACAGCTTCTAGAAGGTTTACATGATTTTGTAAAAAACACGAGTTTTTAGAAAATGTGTTTTATTTCATAAATGGAATCAACAAAGTATGCACATTCTACGTCATAACGACTCTCTATAGTTTTCCCATGCGTCCGGAAAAAAGAAAAGCTTACTTCCACCGTTTTTTAAAATCACAGCTTCTAGAAGGTTTACATGATTTCTTAAAAAACACGAGGTTTTAGAAAATGTGTTTTATTTCATAAATGGAATCAACAAAGTATGCACATTCTACGTCATAACGACTTTCTATAGTTTTCGCATGCTTTTGAAAATAAGAAAAGCTTACTTCCTCCGTTTTTTTAAATCACAGCTTCTAGAAGGTTTACATGATTTCTTAAAAAACACGAGTTTTTAGAAAATGTGTTTTATTTCATAAATGGAATCAACAAAGTATGCACATTCTATGTCATAACGACTTTCTATAGTTTGCGCATGCGTCCGGAAATAAGAAAACCTTACTTCCACCGTTTTTTAAAATCACAGCTTCTAGAAGGTTTACATGATTTTGTAAAAAACACGAGTTTTTAGAAAATGTGTTTTATTTCATAAATGGAATCAACAAAGTATGCACATTCTATGTCATAACGACTCTCTATAGTTTTCACATGCGTCCGGAAAAAAGAAAAGCTTACTTCCACCGTTTTTTAAAATCACAGCTTCTAGAAGGTTTACATGATTTCTTAAAAAACACGAATTTTTAGAAAATGTGTTTCATTTCATAAATGGAGTCAACAAAGTATGCACATTCTACGTCATAACGACTTTCTATAGTTTGCGCATGCATCCGGAAATAAGAAAAGCTTACTTCAACCGTTTTTTAAAATCACAGCTTCTAAAAGGTTTACATGATTTCTTAAAAAACACGAGTTTTTAGAAAATGTGTTTTATTTCATAAATGGAATCAACAAAGTATGCACATTCTACGTCATAATGACTTTCTATAGTTTCCGCATGTGTTTGGAAGTAAGAAAAGCTTACTTCCCTCATTTTTTAAAATCACAACTTCTAGAAAGTTTACATGGTTTCTTAAAAAACACGAGTTTTTAGAAAATGTGTTTTATTTCATAAATGGGATCAACAAAGTATGCACATTCTACGTCATAACGACTTTCTATAGTTTGCGCATGCGTCCGGAAATAAGAAAAGCTTACTTCCACCGTTTTTTAAAATCACAGCTTCTAGAAGGTTTACATGATTTCGTAAAAAACATGAGTTTTTAGAAAATGTGTTTTATTTCATAAATGGAATCTACAAAGTATGCACATTCTACGTCATAATGAAGTTCTATAGTTTGCGCATGCGTCTGGGAATAAGAAAAACTTATTTCCCCCGTTTTTTAAAATCACAGCTTCTAGAAGGTTTACATGATTTCTTAAAAAACACGAGTTTTTAGAAAATGTGTTTTATTTCATAAATGGAATCAACAAAGTATGCACATTCTACGTCATAACGACTTTCTATAGTTTTTGCATGCGTTTGGAAATAAGAAAAGCTTACTTCCCCCGTTTTTTTAAATCACAGCTTCTAGAAGGTTTACATGATTTGTGAAAAAACATGAGTTTTTACAAAATGTGTTTTATTTCATAAATGGAATCAACAAAGTATGCACATTCTACGTCATAACGACTTTCTATAGTTTGCGCATGCGTCCGGAAATAAGAAAAGCTTACTTCCACCGTTTTTTAAAATCACAGCTTCTAGAAGGTTTACATGATTTCTTAAAAAAAACGAGTTTTTAGAAAATGTGTTTTATTTCATAAATGGAATCAACAAAGTATGGACATTCTACGTCATAATGACTTTCTATAGTTTGCGCATTTGTCCGGAAATAAGAAAAGCTTACTTCCACCGTTTTTTAAAATCACAGCCTCTAGAAGGTTTACATGATTTCTTAAAAAACCCGAGTTTTTAGAAAATGTGTTTTATTTCATAAATGGAATCAACAAAGTATGCACATTCTACGTCATAATGACTTTCTATAGTTTCCGCATGTGTTGGAAATAAGAAAAGCTTACTTCCCTCGTTTTTTAAAATCACAACTTCTAGAAGGTTTACATGGTTTCTTAAAAAACACGAGTTTTTAGAAAATGTGTTTTATTTCATCAATGGAATCAACAAAGTATGCACATTCTACGTCATAACGATTTTCTATAGTTTGCGCATGCGTCCGGAAATATGAAAAGCTTACTTCCACCGTTTTTTAAAATCACAACTTCTAGAAGGTTTACATGATTTCTTAAAAACCACGAGTTTTTAGAAAATGTGTTTTATTTCATAAATGGAATCAACAAAGTATGCACATTCTACGTCATAACGACTTTCTGTAGTTTGCGCATTCGTTCGAAAATAAGAAAAGCTTACTTCCATTGTTTTTTAAAATCACAGCTTCTGGAAAGTTAACATGATTTCTTAAAAAACACGAGTTTTTAGAAAATCTATTTTATTTCATAAATGGAATCAACAAAGTATGCACATTCTACGTCATAACGACTTTCTATAGTTTGCGCATTCGTCCGGAAATAAGAAAAGTTTACTTCCACCGTTTTTTAAAATCACAGCTTCTAGAAGGTTTAAATGATTTCTTAAAAAACACGAGTTTTTAGAAAATGTGTTTTATTTCAAAAATGGAATCAACAAAGTATGCACATTCTACGTCATAATGACTTTCTATAGTTTGCGCATGCATTTGGAAATAAGAAAAGCTTACTTCCCTCGTTTTTTAAAATGACAGCTTCTAGAAGGTTTACATGATTTGTTAAAAAACACGAGTATTTAGAAAATGTGTTTTATTTCATAAATGGAATCAACAAAGTATGCACATTCTACGTCATAATGACTTTCTATAGTTTGCGCATGCGTCCGGAAATAAGAAAACCTTACTTCCCCCGTTTTTTAAAATCACTGCTTCTAGAAGGTTTACATGATTTCTTAAAAAACAAGAGTTTTTAGAAAATGTTTTTTATTTCATAAATGGAATCAACAAAGTATGCACATTCTACGTCATAACGATTTTCTATAGTTTGCGCATCCATTTGGAAATAAGAAAAGCTTACTTCCACCGTTTTTTAAAATCACAGCTTCTAGAAGGTTTACATGATTTCTTAAAAAACACGAGTTTTTAGAAAATGTGTTTTATTTCATACATGGAATCAACAAAGTATGCACATTCTACGTCATAATGACTTTCTATAGTTTGCGCATGCGTTTGGAAATAAGAAAAGCTTACTTCCCACGTTTTTTAAAATGACAGCTTCTAGAAGGTTTACATGGTTTGTTAAAAAACACGAGTATTTAGAAAATGTGTTTTATTTCATAAATGGAATCAACAAAGTATGCACATTCTACGTCATAACGACTTTCTATACTTTGCGAATGCGTTCGGAAATAAGAAAAGCTTACTTCCACCGTTTTTTAAAATCACAGCTTCCAGAAGGTTTACATGATTTCATAAAAAACACGAGTTTTTAGAAAATGTGTTTTATTTCATAAATGGAATCTACAAAGTATGCACATTCTACGTCATAACGACTTTCTATACTTTGCGCATGCATCCTGAAAAAAGAAAAGCTTACTTCCACCGTTTTTTAAAATCACAGCTTCTAGAAGGTTTACATGATTTTCTTAAAAAACACGAGTTTTTAGAAAATGTGTTTTATTTCATAAACGGAATAAAAAAAGTGTGCACATTCTACGTCATAATGACTTTCTATAGTTTGTGCATGCGTCCGGAAATAAGAAAAGCTTACTTCCCCCGGTTTTTAAAATCACTGCTTCTAGAAGGTTTACATGATTTCTTAAAAAACACGAGTTTTTAGAAAATGTGTTTTATTTCATAAATGGAATCAACAAAGTACGCATATTCTACGTCATAACGACTTTGTATAGTTTGCGCATGCGTTTGGAAATAAGAAAAGCGTGCTTGCCCCATTTTTTAAAATCACAGCTTCTAGAAGGTTTACATGATTTCTTAAAATACACGAGTTTTTAGAAAATGTGTTTTAATTAATAAATGTAATCAACAAAGTATTCACATTCTACGTCATAACGAATTTCTATAGTTTTCGCATGCGTCCGGAAATAAGAAAATCTTACTTCAACCGTTTTTTAAAATCACAGCTTCTTGAAGGTTTACATGATTTTGTAAAAAACACGAGTTTTTAGAAAATGTGTTTTATTTCATAAATGGAATCAACAAAGTATGCACATTCTACGTCATAACGACTTTCTATAGTTTGCGCATGTGTCCGGAAAAAAGAAAAGCTTACTTCCACCGTTTTTTAAAATCACAGCTTCTAGAAGGTTTACACGATTTCTTAAAAAACACTAGTTTTTAGAAAATGTGTTTTATTTCATAAATGGAAACAACAAAGTTTGCACATTCTACGTCATAATGACTTTCTATAGTTTGCGCATGTGTTTGGAAATAAGAAAAGCTTACTTCCCTCGTTTTTTAAAATAACAGCTTCTAGAAGGTTTACATGGTTGTTTAAAAAACATGAGCTTTTAGAAAATGTGTTTTATTTCATAAATGGAATCAACAAATTATGCACATTCTACGTCATAACGACTTTCTATAGTTTGCGCATTCGTCCGGAAATAAGAAAAGCTGACTTCCACCGTTTTTTAAAATCACAGCTTCTAGAAGGTTTACATGATTTCTTAAAAAACACGAGTTTTTAGAAAATGTGTTTTATTTCATAAATGGAATCAACAAAGTATACACATTCTACGTCATAATGACTTTCTATAGTTTGCGCATGTGTTTGGAAATAAGAAAAGCTTACTTACCTCGTTTTTTAAAATCACAGCTTCTAGAAGGTTCACATGGTTTCTTAAAAAACATGAGTTTTTAGAAAATGTGTTTTATTTCATAAATGGAATCAACAAAGTATGCATATTCTACGTCATAACGACTTTCTATAATTTGCGCATTCGTCCGGAAATAAGAAAAGCTTACTTCCACCGTTTTTTAAAATCAAAGCTTCTAGAAGGTTTACATGATTTCGTAAAAAACACGAGTTTTTAGAAAATGTGTTTTATTTCATAAAAGGAATCTAGAAAGTATGCACATTCTATGTCATAACGACTTTCCATAGTTTGCGCATGCGTCCGGAAATAAGAAAAGCTTACTTTCCCCGTTTTTTAAAATCACAGCTTCTAGAAGGTTTACATGATTTCTTAAAAAACACGAGTTTTTAGAAAATGTGTTTTATTTAATAAATGGAGTCAACAAAGTATGCACATTCTATGTCATAACGACTTTCTATAGTTTTCGCATGCGTTTGGAAATAAGAAAAGCTTACTTCCCCCATTTTTTTAAATCACAGCTTCTAGAAGGTTTACATGATTTGTGAAAAAACACGAGTTTTTAGAAAATGTGTTTTATTTTATCAATAGAATCAACAAAGTATGCACATTCTACGTCATAACGACTTTCTATAGTTTGCGCATGCGTCCGGAAACAAGAAAAGCTTACTTCCACCATTTTTTAAAACCACAGCTTCTAGAAGGTTTACATGATTTTGTAAAAAACACGAGTTTTTAGAAAATGTTTTTTATTTCATAAATGGAATCAACAAAGTATGCACATTCTACGTGATAACGACTTTCTATAGTTTGCGCATGCATCCGGAAAAAAGAAAAGCTTACTTCCACCGTTTATTAAAATCACAGCTTCTAGAAGGTTTACACGATTTCTTAAAAAACACTAGTTTTTAGAAAATGTGTTTTATTTCATAAATGGAATCAACAAAGTATGCACATTCTACGTCATAATGACATTCTATAGTTTGCGCATGTGTTTGGAAATAAAAAAAGCTTACTTCCCTCGTTTTTTAAAATAACAGCTTCTAGAAGGTTTACATGGTTTCTTAAAAAACACGAGTTTTTAGAAAATGTGTTTTATTTCATCAATGGAATCAACAAAGTATGCACGTTCTACGTCATAACGACTTTCTATAGTTTGCGCATTCGTCCGGAAATAAGAAAAGCTTACTTCCACCGTTTTTTAAAATCACAGCTTCTAGAAGGTTTACATGATTTCGTAAAAAACATGAGTTTTTAGAAAATGTGTTTTATTTCATAAATGGAATCAACAAAGTATGCACATTCTACGTCATAATGACTTTCTATAGTTTGCGCATGTGTTTGGAAATAAGAAAAGCTTACTTCCCTCGTTTTTTAAAATCACAGCTTCTAGAAGGTTTACATGGTTTCTTAAAAAAGACGAGTTTTTAGAAAATGTGTTTTATTTCATAAATGGATTCAACAAAGTATGCACATTCTACATCATAACGACTTTCTATAGTTTGCGCATGCGTCCGGAAATAAGAAAAGCTTACTTCCCTCGTTTTTTAAAATCACAACTTCTAGAAGGTTTACATGGTTTCTTAAAAAACACGAGTTTTTAGAAAATGAGTTTTATTTCATAAATGGAATCAACAAAGTATGCACATTCTACGTCATAACGACTTTCTATAGTTTGCGCATGCGTCCGGAAATAAGAAAAGCTTACTTCCACCATTTTTTAAAATCACAGCTTCTAGAAGGTTTACATGATTTCTTAAAAAAAACGAGTTTTTAGAAAATGTGTTTTATTTCATAAATGGAATCAACAAAGTATGCACATTCTACGTCATAACGACTTTCTATACTTTGCGCATGCGTCCGGAAATAAGAAAAGCTTACTTCCACCGTTTTTTAAAACCACAGCTTCTAGAATGTTTACATGATTTCGTAAAAAACACGAGTTTTTAGAAAATGTGTTTTATTTCATAAATGGAATCTACAAAGTATTCACATTCTACATCATAACGAGTTTCTATAGTTTGCCCATGCGTCCGGAAATAAGAAAAGCTTACCTCCACCGTTTTTTAAAATCACAGCTTCTAGAAGGTTTACATGATTTCTTAAAAAACACGAGTTTTTAGAAAATGTGTTTTATTTCATAAATGGAATCAATAAAGTATGCACATTCTACGTCATAACGACTTTCTATAGTTTGCGCATTTGTCCCGAAATAAGAAAAGCTTACTTCCACCGTTTTTTAAAATCACAGCTTCTAGAAGGTTTACATGATTTCTTAAAAAACACAAGTTTTTAGAAAATGTGTTTTATTTCATAAATGGAATCAATAAAGTATGCACATTCTATGTCATAATGACTTTCTATAGCTTCCGCATGTGTTTGGAAGTAAGAAAAGCTTACTTCCCTCGTTTTTTAAAATCACAACTTCTATAATGTTTACATGGTTTCTTAAAAAACACGAGTTTTTAGAAAATGTGTTTTAGTTCATAAATGGAATCAACAAAGTATGCACATTCTACGTCATAACGACTTTCTATAGTTTGCGCATGCGTCCGGAAATAAGAAAAGCTTACTTCCACTGTTTTTTAAAATCACAGCTTCTAGAAGGTTTACATGATTTCTTAAAAAACACGAGTTTTTAGAAAATGTGTTTTATTTCATAAATGGAATCAACAAAGTATGCACATTCTACATCATAACGACTTTCTATAGTTTGCGCATTCGTCCGGAAATAAGAAAAGCTTACTTCCACCGTTTTTTAAAATCAAAGCTTCTAGAAGGTTTACATGATTTCGTAAAAAACACGAGTTTTTAGAAAATGTGTTTTATTTCATAAATGGAATCTAGAAAGTATGCACATTCTATGTCATAACGACTTTCTATAGTTTGCGCATGCGTCCGGAAATAAGAAAAGCTTACTTCCCCCGTTTTTTAAAATCACAGCTTCTAGAAGGTTTACATGATTTCTTAAAAAACACGAGTTTTTAGAAAATGTGTTTTATTTCATAAATGGAGTCAACAAAGTATGCACATTCTATCTCATAACGACTTTCTATAGTTTTCGAATGCGTTTGGAAATAACAAAAGCTTACTTCCCCCATTTTTTTAAATCACAGCTTCTAGAAGGTTTACATGATTTGTGAAAAAACACGAGTTTTTAGAAAATGTGTTTTATTTTATAAATAGAATCAACAAAGTATGCACATTCTACGTCATAACGACTTTCTATAGTTTGCGCATGCGTCCGGAAACAAGAAAAGCTTACTTCCACCGTGTTTTAAAATCACAGCTTCTAGAAGGTTTACATGATTTTGTAAAAAACACGAGTTTTTAGAAAATGTGTTTTATTTCATAAATGGAATCAACAAAGTATGCACATTCTACGTGATAACGACCTTCTATAGTTTGCACATGCATCCGGAAAAAAGAAAAGCTTACTTCCACCGTTTATTAAAATCACAGCTTCTAGAAGGTTTACACGATTTCTTAAAAAACACTAGTTTTTAGAAAATGTGTTTTATTTCATAAATGGAATCAACAAAGTATGCACATTCTACGTCATAATGACATTCTATAGTTTGTGCATGTGTTTGGAAATAAGAAAAGCTTACTTCCCTCGTTTTTTAAAATAACAGCTTCTAGAAGGTTTACATGGTTTCTTAAAAAACACGAGTTTTTAGAAAATGTGTTTTATTTCATCAATGGAATCAACAAAGTATGCACATTCTACGTCATAACGACTTTCTATAGTTTGCGCATTCGTTCGGAAATAAGAAAAGCTTACTTCCACCGTTTTTTAAAATCACAGCTTCTAGAAGGTTTACATGATTTCGTAAAAAACACGAGTTTTTAGAAAATGTGTTTTATTTCATAAATGGAATCAACAAAGTATGCACATTCTACGTCATAATGACTTTCTATAGTTTGCGCATGTGTTTGGAAGTAAGAAAAGCTTACTTCCCTCATTTTTTAAAATCACACCTTCTAGAAGGTTCACATGGTTTCTTAAAAAACACGAGTTTTTAGAAAATGAGTTTTATTTCATAAATGGAATCAACAAAGTATGCACATTCTACGTCATAACGACTTTCTATAGTTTGTGCATGCGTCCGGAAATAAGAAAAGCTTACTTCCACCGTTTTTTAAAGTCACAGCTTCTAGAAGGTTTACATGATTTTTTAAAAAACACGAGTTTTTAGAAAATGTGTTTTATTTCATAAATGGAATCAACAAAGTATGCACATTCTACGTCATAATGACTTTCTATAGTTTCCGCATGTGTTTGGAAGTAAGAAAAGCTTACTTCCCTCGTTTTTTAAAATCACAACTTCTAGAAGGTTTACATGGTTTCTTAAAAAACACGAGTTTTTAGAAAATGAGTTTTATTTCAGAAATGGAATCAACAAAGTATGCATATTCTACGTCATAACGACTTTCTATAGTTTGCGCATGCGTTCGGAAATAAGAAAAGCTTACTTCCACCGTTTTTTAAAATCACAGCTTCTAGAAGGTTTACATGATTCGTTAAAAAAGACGAGTATTTAGAAAATGTGTTTTATTTCATAAATGGAATCAACATAGTATGCACATTCTACGTCATAACGACTTTCTATAGTTTGTGCATAAGTTTGGAAATAAGGAAAGCTTACTTCCCCTGTTTTTTAAAATCACAGCTTCTAGAAGGTTTACAAGATTTCGTAAAAAACACGAGTTTTTAGAAAATTTGTTTTATTTCATAAATGGAATCAACAAAGTATGCACATTCTACGTCATAACGACTTTCTATAGTTTAAGCATTCGTCCGGAAATAAGAAAAGCTTACTTCCACCGTTTTTTAAAATCACAGCTTCTAGAAGGTTTACATGATTTAGTAAAAAACACGAGTTTTTAGAAAATTTGTTTTATTTCATAAATGGAATCTACAAAGTATGCACATTCTATGTCATAACGACTTTCTATAGTTTGCGCATGCGTCCGGAAATAAGAAAAGCTTACTTCCGCCGTTTTTTAAAATCACAGCTTCTAGAAGGTTTGCATGATTTCTTAAAAAACACGAGTTTTTAGAAAATGTATTTTATTTCATAAATGGAATCAACAAAGTATGCACATTCTACGTCATAACGACTTTCTATAGTTTGCGCATTCATCCGGAAATAAGAAAAGCTTACTTCCACCGTTTTTTAAAATCACAGCTTCTAGAAGGTTTACATGATTTCGTAAAAAACACGAGTTTTTAGAAAATGTGTTTTATTTCATAAATGGAATCTACAAAGTATGCACATTCTACGTCATAACGACTTTCTATAGTTTGCGCATGCGTCCGGGAATAAGAAAAGCTTACTTCCCCCATTTTTTAAAATCACAGCTTCTAGAAGGTTTACATGATTTCTTAAAAAACACGAGTTTTTAGAAAATGTGTTCTATTTCATCAATGGAATCAACAAATTATGCACATTGTATGTCATAATGACTTTCTATAGTTTGCGCATGCGCAAACTATGCACATTCTACGTAATAACGACTTTCTATAGTTTGCGCATGCGTCCGGAAATAAGAAAAGCTTAATTCCCCCCGTTTTTTAAAATCACAGCTTCTAGAAGGTTTACATGATTTCTTAAAAAACACGAGTTTTTAGAAAATGTGATTTATTTCATCAATGGAATCCGCAAACTATGCACATTCTACGTGATAAAGACTTTCTAAAATTTGCGCATGCGTCCAGAAATATGAAAAGCTTACTTCCCCCCTTTTTCTAAATTCACAGCTTCTAGAAGGTTTGCATGATTTCTTAAAAAACATGAGTTTTTAGAAAATGAGATTTATTTCATAAATGTAATCAAAAAATTTTGCCCATTCTACGTAGTAACGACTTTCTATAGTTTGTGCATGCATCCAGAAATATGAAAACCTTACTTCCACCAGTTTTTTAAATTCACAGCTTCTAGAAGGTTTACATGATTTCTTAAAAAACATGAGTTTTTAGAAAATGTGATTTATTTCATAAATGGAATCAACAAATTATGCACATTCTACGTCATAACGACTTTCTATAGTTTGCGCCTGCGCAAACTATGGACATTCTACGTAATAACGAATTTTGATAGTTTGCGCATGCGTCCAGAAATAAGGAAAGCTTACTTGCCCCCTTTTTTTAAATTCAGAGCTTCTAGAAGGTTTAGGTGACTTATTAAAAAACATGAGTTTTTAGAAAATGTGATTTATTTCATAAATGGAATCAACAAGGTATGCACATTCTACGTAGTAACGACTTTCTATAGCTTGCGCATGCGTCCGGAAATAAGAAAAGCTTACTTCCGCCAGTTTTTTAAAACCACAACTTCTAGAAGGTTTACATGATTTCTTAAAAAACACGAGTTTTTAGAAAATGTGTTTTATTTCATAAATGGAATCAACAAAGTATGCACATTCTACGTCATAACGACTTTCTATAGTTTGCGCATGTGTCCGGAAATAAGAAAATCTTTCTTCCACCGTTTTTTAAAATCACAGCTTCTAGAAGGTTTACATGATTTCGTAAAAAACATGAGTTTTTAGAAAATGTGTTTTATTTCATAAATGGAATCAACAAAGTATGCACATTCTACGTCATAACGACTTTCTATAGTTTGCGCATAAGTTTTGAAATAAGAAAAGCTTACTTCCCCTGTTTTTTAAAATCACAGCTTCTAGAAGGTTTACATGATTTCGTAAAAAACACGAGTTTTTAGAAAATATATTTTATTTCATAAATGGAATCAACAAAGTATGCACATTCTACGTCATAACGACTTTCTATAGTTTGCGCATTCTTCCGGAAATAAGAAAAGCTTACTTCCACCGTTTTTTAAAATCATAGCTTCTAGAAGGTTTACATGATTTCGTAAAAAACACGAGTTTTTAGAAAATGTGTTTTATTTCATAAATGGAAACTACAAAGTATGCACATTCTACGTCATAACGACTTTCTATAGTTTGCGCATGCGTCCGGAAATAAGAAAAGCTTACTTCCCCCATTTTTTAAAATCATAGCTTCTAGAAGGTTTACATGATTTCTTAAAAAACACGAGTTTTTAGAAAATGTGTTTTATTTCATAAATGGAATCAACAAAGTATGCACATTCTATGTCATAACGACTTTCTATAGTTTGCGCATTCGTCCGGAAATAAGAAAAGCTTACTTCCACCGTTTTTTAAAATCACAGCTTCTAGAAGGTTTACATGATTTCGTAAAAAACACGAGTTTTTAGAAAATGTGTTTTATTTCATAAATGGAATCTACAAAGTATGCACATTCTACGTCATAACGACTTTCTATAGTTTGCGCATGCGTCCGGAAATAAGAAAAGCTTACTTCCCCCGTTTTTTAAAATCACAGCTTCTAGAAGGTTTACATGATTTCTTAAAAAACACGAGTTTTTAGAAAATGTGTTTTTATTTCATAAATGGAATCAACAAAGTATGCACATTCTACGTCATAATGACTTTCTATAGTTTTTGCCTGCGTTTGGAAATAAGAAAAGCTTACTTCCACCGTTTTTTAAAATCACAGCTTCTAGAAGGTTTACATGATTTTGTAAAAAACACAAGTTTTTAGAAAATGTGTTTTATTTCATAAATGGAATCAACAAAGTATGCACATTCTACGTCATAACGACTTTCTATAGTTTGCGCATGCGTCCGGAAAAAAGAAAAGCTTACTTCCACCGTTTATTAAAATCACAGCTTCTAGAAGGTTTACACGATTTCTTAAAAAACACTAGTTTTTAGAAAATGTGTTTTATTTCATAAATGGAATCAACAAAGTATGCACAGTCTACGTCATAATGACTTTCTATAGTTTGCGCATGTGTTTGGAAATAAGAAAAGCTTACTTCCCTCGTTTTTTAAAATAACAGCTTCTAGAAGGTTTACATGGTTTCTTAAAAAACACGAGTTTTTAGAAAATGTGTTTTATTTGATCAATGGAATCAACAAAGTATGCACATTCTACGTCATAACGACTTTCTATAGTTTCCGCATGTGTTTGGAAGTAAGAAAAGATTACTTCCCTCATTTTTTAAAATCACAACTTCTAGAAGGTTTACATGGTTTCTTAAAAAACACGAGTTTTTAGAAAATGTGTTTTATTTCATAAATGGAATCAACAAAGTATGCACATTCTACGTCATAAGGACTTTCTATAGTTTTCGCCTGCGTTTGGAAATAAGAAAAGCTTACTTCCCCCGTTTTTTTAAATCACAGCTTCTAGAAGGTTTACATGATTTGTGAAAAAACACGAGTTTTTAGAAAATGTGTTTTATTTCATAAATGGAATCAACAAAGTATGCACATTCTACGTCATAACGACTTTCTATAGTTTGTGCATGCGTCCGGAAATAAGAAAATCTTACTTCCATCGTTTTTTAAAATCACAGCTTCTAGAAGGTTTACATGAGTTTGTAAAAAACACGAGCTTTTAGAAAATGTGTTTTATTTCATAAATGGAATCAACAAAGTATGCACATTCTACGTCATAACGACTTTCTATAGTTTGCGCATGCATCCGGAAAAAAGAAAAGCTTACTTCCACCGTTTATTAAAATCACAGCTTCTAGAAGGTTTACACGATTTCTTAAAAAACACTAGTTTTTAGAAAATGTGTTTTATTTCATAAATGGAATCGACAAAGTATGCACATTCTATGTCATAATGACTTTCTATAGTTTGCGCATGTGTTTGGAAATAAGAAAAGCTTTCTTCCCTCGTTTTTTAAAATAACAGCTTCTAGAAGGTTTACATGGTTTCTTAAAAAACACGAGTTTTTAGAAAATGTGTTTTATTTCATCAATGGAATCAACAAAGTATGCACATTCTACGTCATAACGACTTTCTATAGTTTGCGCATTCGTCCGGAAATAAGAAAAGCTTACTTCCACCGTTTTTTAAAATCACAGCTTCTAGAAGGTTTACATTATTTCGTAAAAAACACGAGTTTTTAGAAAATGTGTTTTATTTCATAAATGGAATCAACAAAGTATGCACATTCTACGTCATAATGACTTTCTATAGTTTGCGCATGTGTTTGGAAATAAGAAAAGCTTAGTTCCCTCGTTTTTTAAAATCACAGCTTCTAGAAGGTTTACATGGTTTCTTAAAAAACACGAGTTTTTAGAAAATGTGTTTTATTTCATAAATGGAATGAACAAAGTATGCACATTCTACGTCATAACGACTTTCTATAGTTTGCGCATGCGTCCAGAAATAAAAAAAGCTTACTTCCACCGTTTTTTAAAAGCACAGCTTCTAGAAGGTTTACATGATTTCTTAAAAAACACGAGTTTTTAGAAAATGTGTTTTATTTCATAAATGGAATCAACAAAGTATGCAAATTCTACGTCATAACGACTTTCTATAGTTTGCGCATTTGTCCGGAAATAAGAAAAGGTTACTTCCACCGTTTTTTAAAATCACAGCTTCTAGAAGGTTTACATGATTTCGTAAAAAACACGAGTTTTTAGAAAATGTGTTTTATTTCATAAATGGAATCTACAAAGTATGCACATTCTACGTCATAACGACTTTCTGTAGTTTGCGCATGCGTCCGGGAATAAGAAAAGCTTACTTCCCCCTTTTTTTAAAATCACAGCTTCTAGAAGGTTTACATGATTTCTTAAAAAACACGAGTTTTTAGAAAATGTGTTTTATTTCATCAATGGAATCAACAAAGTATGCACATTCTATGTCATAACAAATTTCTATAGTTTTCGCATCCGTTTGGAAATAAGAAAGCTTACTTCCCCGGTTTTTTAAAATCACAGCTTCTAGAAGGTTTACATGATTTCGTAAAAAACACGAGTTTTTAGAAAATGTGTTTTATTTCATAAATGGAATCAACAAAGTATGCACATTCTACGTCATAAT
Source organism: Larix kaempferi (assembly GCA_027924585.1). NCBI lineage: Eukaryota > Viridiplantae > Streptophyta > Pinopsida > Pinales > Pinaceae > Larix > Larix kaempferi. Next base: position 42,900,065 of record BSBM01000217.1, read on the forward strand.
GACTTTCTATAGTTTCCGCATGTGTTTGGAAGTAAGAAAAGCTTACTTCCCTCGTTTTTTAAAATCACAACTTCTAGAAGGTTTACATGGTTTCTTAGAAAACACGAGTTTTTAGAAAATGTGTTTTATTTCATAAATGGAATCAACAAAGTATGCACATTCTACGTCATAACGACTTTCTATAGTTTGCGCATGCGTCCGGAAATAAGAAAAGCTTACTTCCACCGTTTTTTAAAATCACAGCTTCTAGAAGGTTTACATGATTTCGTAAAAAACACGAGTTTTTAGAAAATGTATTTTATTTCATAAATGGAATCTACAAAGTATGCACATTCTACGTCATAAGGACTTTCTATAGTTTGCTCATGCGTCTGGGAATAAGAAAAGCTTACTTCCCCCGTTTTTTAAAATCACAGCTTCTAGAAGGTTTAAATGATTTCGTAAATAACACGAGTATTTAGAAAATGTGTTTTATTTCATAAATGGAATCAACAAAGTATGCACATTCTACGTCATAACGACTTTCTATAGTTTTCGCATGCGTTTGGAAATAAGAAAAGCTTACTTCCCCCATTTTTTTAAATCACAGCTTCTAGAAGGTTTACATGATTTGTGAAAAAAACACGAGTTTTTAGAAAATGTGTTTTATTTCATAAATGGAATCAACAAAGTATGCACATTCTACGTCATAACGACTTTCTATAGTTTGCGCATGCGTTCGGAAATAAGAAAAGCTTACTTCCACCGTTTTTTAAAATCACAGCTTCTAGAAGGTTTACATGATTTCGTAAAAAACATGACTTTTTAGAAAATGTGTTTTATTTCATAAATGGAATCTACAAAGTATTCACATTCTACGTCATAACGACTTTCTATAGTTTGCGCATGCGTCCGGAAATAAGAAAAGCTTACTTCCACCGTTTTTTAAAATCACAGCTTCTAGAAGGTTTAAATGATTTCGTAAAAAACACGAGTATTTAGAAAATGTGTTTTATTTCATAAATGGAATCAACATAGTATGCACATTCTACGTCAAAACGAATTTCTATAGTTTGCGCATAAGTTTGGAAATAAGAAAAGCTTACTTCCCCTGTTTTTTAAAATCGCAGCCTCTAGAAGGTTTACATGATTTCGTAAAAAACACGAGTTTTTAGAAAATGTGTTTTATTTCATAAATGGAATCAACAAAGTATGCACATTCTACGTCATAACGAATTTCTATAGTTTGCGCATTCGTCCGGAAATAAGAAAAGCTTACTTCCACCGTTTTTTAAAATCACAGCTTCTAGAAGGTTTACATGATTTCATAAAAAACACAAGTTTTTAGAAAATATGTTTTATTTCATAAATGGAATCTACAAAGTATGCACATTCTAAGTCATAACGACTTTCTATAGTTTGCGCATGCGTCCGGAAATAAGAAAAGCTTACTTCCCCCGTTTTTTAAAATCACAACTTCTAGAAGGCTTACATGATTTCTTAAAAAACACGAGTTTTTAGAAAATGTGTTTTATTTCATAAATTGAATCAACAAAGTATGCACATTCTACGTCATAACGACTTTCTATAGTTTGCACATGCGTCCGGAAATAAGAAAAGTTTACTTCCCCCATTTTTTAAAATCACAGCTTCTAGAAGGTTTACATGATTTCATAAAAAGCACGAATTTTTAGAAAATGTGTTTTATTTCATAAATCGAATCAACAAAGTATGCACATTCTACGTCATAACGACTTTCTATAGTTTGCGCATTCGTCCGGAAAAAAGAAAAGCTTACTTCCAACGTTTTTTAAAATCACAGCTTCTAGAAGGTTTACATGATTTCGTAAAAAACACGAGTTTTTAGAAAATGTGCTTTATTTCATAAATGGAATCTACAATTATGCATGTTCCACGTCCTAACGACTTTCTATAGTTTGCGCATGCGTCCGGAAATAAGAAAAGCTTACTTCCCCGTTTTTTAAAATCACAGCTTCTAGAAGGTTTACATGATTTCTTAAAAAACATGAGTTTTTAGAAAATGTGTTTTATTTCATAAATGGAATCAACAAAGTATACACATTCTACGTCATAATGACTTTCTATAGTTTGCGCATTCGTCCGGAAATAAGAAAAGCTTACTTCCAACGTTTTTTAAAATCACAGCTTCTAGAAGGTTTACATGATTTCGTAAAAAACACGAGTTTTTAGAAAATGTGCTTTATTTCATAAATGGAATCTACAAAGTATGCACGTTCTACGTCCTAACGACTTTCTATAGTTTGCGCATGCGTCCGGAAATAAGAAAAGCTTACTTCCCCGTTTTTTAAAATCACAGCTTCTAGAAGGTTTACATGATTTCTTAAAAAACATGAGTTTTTTGAAAATGTGTTTTATTTCATAAATGGAATCAACAAAGTATGCACATTCTACGTCATAAAACCTTTCTATAGTTTGTGCATTTGTCCGGAAATAAGAAAAGCTTACTTCCACCATTTTTTAAAATCACAGCTTCTAGAAGGTTTACATGATTTCTTAAAAAACACGAGTTTTTAGAAAATGTGTTTTATTTCATAAATGGAATCAACAAAGTATGCACATTCTACGTCATAATGACTTTCTATAGTTTCCGCATGTGTTTGGAAGTAAGAAAAGATTACTTCCCTCGTTTTTTAAAATCACAACTTCTAGAAGGTTTACATGGTTTCTTAAAAAACACGAGTTTTTAGAAAATGTGTTTTATTTCATAAATGGAATCAACAAAGTATGCACATTCTACGTCATAACGACTTTCTATAGTTTGCGCATGCGTCCAGAAATAAAAAAGGCTTACTTCCACCGTTTTTTAAAATCACAGCTTCTAGAAGGTTTACATGATTTCTTAAAAAACATGAGTTTTTAGAAAATGTGTTTTATTTCATAAATGGAATCAACAAAGTATGCACATTCTACGTCATAACGACTTTCTATAGTTTGCACATTCATCCGGAAATAAGAAAAGCTTACTTCCACCGTTTTTTAAAATCACAGCTTCTAGAAGGTTTACATGATTTCGTAAAAAACACGAGTTTTTAGAAAATGTGTTTTATTTCATAAATGGAATCTACAAAGTATGCACATTCTACGTCATAACGACTTTCTATAGTTTGCGCATGCGTCCGGGAATAAGAAAATCTTACTTCCCCCATTTTTTAAAATCACAGCTTCTAGAAGGTTTACATGATTTCTTAAAAAACACGAGTTTTTAGAAAATGTGTTTTATTTCATCAATGGAATCAACAAATTATGCACATTCTATGTCATAACGACTTTCTATAGTTTGTGCATGCGCAAACTATGCACATTCTACGTAATAACGACTTTCTATAGTTTGCGCATGCGTCCGGAAATAAGAAAAGCTTAATTCCCCCCGTTTTTAAAATCACAGCTTCTAGAAGGTTTGCATGATTTCTTAAAAAACATGAGTTTTTAGAAAATGAGATTTATTTCATAAATGTAATCAACAAATTTTGCCCATTCTACGTAGTAACGACTTTCTATAGTTTACGCATGCATCCAGAAATATGAAAACCTTACTTCCACCAGTTTTTTAAATTCACAGCTTCTAGAAGGTTTACATGATTTCTTAAAAAACATGAGTTTTTAGAAAATGTGATTTATTTCATAAATGGAATCAACAAATTATGCACATTCTATGTCATAACGACTTTCTATAGTTTGCGCATGCGCAAACTATGGACATTCTAAGTAATAACGAATTTTGATAGTTTGCGCATGCGTCTAGAAATAAGGAAAGCTTACTTGCCCCCTTTTTTTAAATTCAGAGCTTCTAGAAGGTTTAGGTGACTTATTAAAAGACATGAGTTTTTAGAAAATGTGATTTATTCCATAAATTGAATCAACAAGGTATGGACATTCTACGTAGTAACGACTTTCTATAGCTTGCGCATGCATCCGGAAATAAGAAAAGCTTACTTCCTCCAGTTTTTTAAAACCACAACTTCTAGAAGGTTTACATGATTTCTTAAAAAACATGAGTTTTTAAAAATGTGTTTTATTTCATAAATGGAATCAACAAAGTATGCACATTCTACGTCATAACGACTTTCTATAGTTTGCGCATGCGTCCGGAAATAAGAAAAGCTTACTTCCACCGTTTTTTAAAATCACAGCTTCTAGAAGGTTTACATGATTTCGTAAAAAACACGAGTTTTTAGAAAATATATTTTATTTCATAAATGGAATCTATAAAGTATGCACATTCTATGTCATAACGACTTTCTATAGTTTGCGCATTCGTCCGGAAATAAGAAAAACTTACTTCCACCGTTTTTTAAAATCACAGCTTCTAGAAGGTTTACATGATTTCTTAAAAAACACGAGTTTTTAGAAAATGTGTTTTATTTCATAAATGGAATCAACAAAGTATGCACATTCTACGTCATAACGACTTTCTATAGTTTGCGCATAAGTTTGGAAATAAGAAAAGCTTACTTCCCCTGTTTTTTAAAATCACAGCTTCTAGAAGGTTTACATGATTTCGTAAAAAACACGAGTTTTTAGAAAATATGTTTTATTTCATAAATGGAATCAACAAAGTATGCACATTCTACGTCATAACGACTTTCTATAGTTTGCGCATTCTTCCGGAAATAAGAAAAGCTTACTTCCACCGTTTTTTAAAATCACAGCTTCTAGAAGGTTTACATGATTTCGTAAAAAACACGAGTGTTTAGAAAATGTGTTTTATTTCATAAATGGAATCTACAAAGTATGCACATTCTACGTCATAACGACTTTCTATAGTTTGCGCATGCGTCCGGAAATAAGAAAAGCTTACTTCCCCCATTTTTTAAAATCATAGCTTCTAGAAGGTTTACATGATTTCTTAAAAAACACGAGTTTTTAGAAAATGTGTTTTATTTCATAAATGGAATCAACAAAGTATGCACATTCTACGTCATAACAACTTTCTATAGTTTGCGCATTCGTCCGGAAATAAGAAAATCTTACTTCCACCGTTTTTTAAAATCACAGCTTCTAGAAGGTTTACATGATTTCGTAACAAACACGAGTTTTTAGAAAATGTGTTTTATTTCATAAATGGAATCTACAAAGTATGCACATTCTACGTCATAACGACTTTCTATAGTTTGTGCATGCGTCCGGAAATAAGAAAAGCTTACTTCCCCCGTTTTTTAAAATCACAGCTTCTAGAAGGTTTACATGATTTCTTAAAAAACACAAGTTTTTAGAAAATGTGTTTTTATTTCATAAATGGAATCAACAAAGTATGCACATTCTACGTCATAACGAATTTCTATAGTTTTCGCCTGCGTTTGGAAATAGGAAAAGCTTACTTCTACCGTTTTTTAAAATCACAGCTTCTAGAAGGTTTACATGATTTTGTAAAAAACACGAGTTTTTAGAAAATGTGTTTTATTTCATAAATGGAATCAACAAAGTATGCACATTCTACGTCATAACGACTTTCTATAGTTTGCGCATGCGTCCGGAAAAAAGAAAAGCTTACTTCCACCGTTTATTAAAATCACAGCTTCTAGAAGGTTTACACGATTTCTTAAAAAACACTAGTTTTTCGAAAATGTGTTTTATTTCACAAATGGAATCAACAAAGTATGCACATTCTACGTCATAATGACTTTCTATAGTTTGCGCATGTGTTTGGAAATAAGAAAAGCTTACTTCCCTCATTTTTTAAAATAACAGCTTCTAGAAGGTTTACATGGTTTCTTAAAAACACGAGTTTTTAGAAAATGTGTTTTATTTCATCAATGGAATCAACAAAGTATGCACATCCTACGTCATAACGACTTTCTATAGTTTGCGCATTCGTCCGGAAATAAGAAAAGCTTACTTCCACCATTTTTTAAAATCACAGCTTCTAGAAGGTTTACATGATTTCTTAAAAAACATGAGTTTTTAGAAAATGTGTTTTATTTCATAAATGGAATCAACAAAGTATGCACATTCTACGTCATAAGGACTTTCTATAGTTTGCGCATGTGTTTGGAAATAAGAAAATCTTACTTCCACCGTTTTTTAAAATCACAGCTTCTAGAAGGTTTACATGATTTTGTAAAAAAACGAGCTTTTAGAAAATGTGTTTTATTTCATAAATGGAATCTACAAAGTATGCACATTCTACGTCATAACGAATTTCTATAGTTTGCGCATGCATCCGGAAAAAAGAAAAGCTTACTTCCACCGTTTTTTAAAATCACAACTTGTAGAAGGTTTACACGATTTCTTAAAAAACACTAGTTTTTAGAAAATGTGTTTTATTTCATAAATGGAATCGACAAAGTATGCACATTCTACGTCATAATGACTTTCTATAGTTTGCGCATGTGTTTGGAAATAAGAAAAGCTTACTTCCCTCGTTTTTTAAAATAACAGCTTATAGAAGGTTTACATGGTTTCTTAAAAAACACGAGTTTTTAGAAAATGTGTTTTATTTCATCAATGGAATCAACAAAGTATGCACATTCTACGTCATAACGACTTTCTATAGTTTGCGCATTCGTCCGGAAATAAGAAAAGCTTACTTCCACCGTTTTTTAAAATCACAGCTTCTAGAAGGTTTACATGATTTCGTAAAAAACACGAGTTTTTAGAAAATGTGTTTTATTTCATAAATGGAATCAACAAAGTATGCACATTCTACGTCATAATGACTTTCTATAGTTTGCGCATGTGTTTGGAAATAAGAAAAGCTTACTTCCCTCGTTTTTTAAAATCACAGCTTCTAGAAGGTTTACATGGTTTCTTAAAAAACACGAGTTTTTAGAAAATGTGTTTTATTTCTTAAATGGAATCAACAAAGTATGCACATTGTACATCATAACAACTTTCTATAGTTTGCGCAGGCGTCCGGAAATAAGAAAATCTTACTTCCACCGTTTTTGAAAATCACAGCTTCTAGAAGGTTTACTTGATTTCTTAAAAAACACGAGTTTTTAGAAAATTTGTTTTATTTCATAAATGGAATCAACAAAGTATGCACATTCTACGTAATAATGACTTTCTATAGTTTCCGCATGTGTTTGGAAGTAAGAAAAGCTTACTTCCACCGTTTTTTAAAATCACAGCTTCTAGAAGGTTTACATGATTTGTTAAAAAACACGAGTATTTAGAAAATGTGTTTTATTTCATAAATGGAATCAACATAGTATGCACATTCTACGTCATAACGACTTTCTATAGTTTGCGCATAAGTTTGGAAATAAGGAAAGCTTACTTCCCCTGTTTTTTAAAATCACAGCTTCTAGAAGGTTTACATGATTTCGTAAAAAACACGAGTTTTTAGAAAATGTGTTTTATTTCATAAATGGAATCTACAAAGTATTCAAATTCTACGTCATAACGAATTTCTATAGTTTGCGCATGCGTCCGGAAATAAGAAAAGCTTACTTCCACGGTTTTTTAAAATCACAGCTTCTAGAAGGTTTACCTGATTTCTTAAAAAACATGAGTTTTTAGAAAATGTGTTTTATTTCATAAATGGAATCAACAAAGTATGCACATTCTACGTCATAACGACTTTCTATAGTTTGCGCATAAGTTTGGAAATAAGAAAAGCTTTCTACCCCTGTTTTTTAAAATCACGGCTTCTAGAAGGTTTACATGATTTCGTAAAAAACATGAGTTTTTAGAAAATATGTTTTATTTCATAAATGGAATCAACAAAGTATGCACATTCTACGTCATAACGACTTTCTATAGTTTGCGCATTCGTCCGGAAATAAGAAAAGCTTACTTCCAACGTTTTTTAAAATCACACCTTCTAGAAGGTTTACATGATTTCGTAAAAAACACGAGTTTTTAGAAAATGTGTTTTATTTCATAAATGGAATCTACAAAGTATGCACATTCTACGTCATAACGACTTTCTATAGTTTGCGCATGCGTCCGGAAAAAAGAAAAGCTTACTTCGAGAGTTTATTAAAATCACAGCTTCTAGAAGGTTTACACGATTTCTTAAAAAACACTAGTTTTTAGAAAATGTGTTTTATTTCATAAATGGAATCAACAAAGTATGCACATTCTATGTCATAATGACTTTCTATAGTTTGCGCATGTGTTTGGAAATAAGAAAAGCTTACTTCCCTCGTTTTTTAAAATATCAGCTTCTAGAAGGTTTACATGGTTTCTTAAAAAACACGAGTTTTTAGAAAATGTGTTTTATTTCATAAATGGAATCAACAAAGTATGCACATTCTACGTCATAATGACTTTCTATAGTTTCCGCATGTGTTTGGAAGTAAGAAAAGCTTACTTCCCTCATTTTTTAAAATCACAACTTCTAGAAAGTTTACATGGTTTCTTAAAAAACACGAGTTTTTAGAAAATGTGTTTTATTTCATAAATGGAATCAACAAAGTATGGACATTCTACGTCATAACGACTTTCTATAGTTTGCGCATGCGTCCGGAAATAAGAAAAGCTTACTTCCACCGTTTTTTAAAATCACAGCTTCTAGAAGGTTTACATGATTTCGTAAAAAACATGAGTTTTTAGAAAATGTGTTTTATTTCATAAATGGAATCTACAAAGTATGCACATTCTACGTCATAATGAATTTCTATAGTTTGCGCATGCGTCTGGGAATAAGAAAAGCTTATTTCCCCCATTTTTTAAAATCACAGCTTCTAGAAGGTTTACATGATTTCTTAAAAAACACGACTCTTTAGAAAATGTGTTTTATTTCATAAATGGAATCAACAAAGTATGCACATTCTACGTCATAACGACTTTCTATAGTTTGCGCATTCGTCCGGAAATAAGAAAAGCTTACTTCCACCGTTTTTTAAAATCACAGCTTCTAGAAGGTTTACATGATTTTGTAAAAAACACGAGTTTTTAGAAAATGTGTTTTATTTCATAAATGGAATCAACAAAGTATGCACATTCTATGTCATAATGACTCTCTATAGTTTTCAGATGCGTCCGGAAAAAAGAAAAGCTTACTTCCACCGTTTTTTAAAATCACAGCTTCTAGAAGGTTTACATGATTTCTTAAAAAACACGAATTTTTAGAAAATGTGTTTTATTTCATAAATGGAGTCAACAAAGTATGCACATTCTACGTCATAACGACTTTCTATAGTTTGCGCATGCATCCGGAAATAAGAAAAGCTTACTTCCACCGTTTTTTAAAATCACAGCTTCTAGAAGGTTTACATGATTTCTTAAAAAACACGAGTTTTTAGAAAATGTGTTTTATTTCATAAATGGAATCAACAAAGTATGCACATTCTACGTCATAATGACTTTCTATAGTTTCCGCATGTGTTTGGAAGTAAGAAAAGCTTACTTCCCACATTTTTTAAAATCACAACTTCTAGAAAGTTTACATGGTTTCTTAAAAAACACGAGTTTTTAGAAAATGTGTTTTATTTCATAAATGGAATCAACAAAGTATGCACATTCTACGTCATAACGACTTTCTATAGTTTGCGCATGCGTCCGGAAATAAGAAAAGCTTACTTCCACCGTTTTTTAAAATCACAGCTTCTAGAAGGTTTACATGATTTCGTAAAAAACATGAGTTTTTAGAAAATGTGTTTTATTTCATAAATGGAATCTACAAAGTATGCACATTCTACGTCATAATGAATTTCTATAGTTTGCGCATGCGTCTGGGAATAAGAAAAGCTTATTTCCACCGTTTTTTAAAATCACAGCTTCTAGAAGGTTTACATGATTTCGTAAAAAACATGAGTTTTTAGAAAATGTGTTTTATTTCATAAATGGAATCAACAAAGTATGCACATTCTACGTCATAACGACTTTCTATAGTTTTCGCATGCGTTTGGAAATAAGAAAAGCTTACTTCCCCCGTTTTTTTAAATCACAGCTTCTAGAAGGTTTACATGATTTGTGAAAAAACACGAGTTTTTACAAAATGTGTTTTATTTCATAAATGGAATCAACAAAGTATGCACATTCTACGTCATAACGACTTTCTATAGTTTGCGCATGCGTCCGGAAATAAGAAAAGCTTACTTCCACCGTTTTTTAAAATCACAGCTTCTAGAAGGTTTACATGATTTCTTAAAAAAAACGAGTTTTTAGAAAATGTGTTTTATTTCATAAATGGAATCAACAAAGTATGGACATTCTACGTCATAATGACTTTCTATAGTTTGCGCATTTGTCCGGAAATAAGAAAAGCTTACTTCCACCGTTTTTTAAAATCACAGCCTCTAGAAGGTTTACATGATTTCTTAAAAAACCCGAGTTTTTAGAAAATGTGTTTTATTTCATAAATGGAATCAACAAAGTATGCACATTCTACGTCATAATGACTTTCTATAGTTTCCGCATGTGTTGGAAATAAGAAAAGCTTACTTCCCTCATTTTTTAAAATCACAACTTCTAGAAGGTTTACATGGTTTCTTAAAAAACACGAGTTTTTAGAAAATGTGTTTTATTTCATCAATGGAATCAACAAAGTATGCACATTCTACGTCATAACGATTTTCTATAGTTTGCGCATGCGTCCGGAAATATGAAAAGCTTACTTCCACCGTTTTTTAAAATCACAACTTCTAGAAGGTTTACATGATTTCTTAAAAACCATGAGTTTTTAGAAAATGTGTTTTATTTCATAAATGGAATCAACAAAGTATGCACATTCTACGTCATAACGACTTTCTATAGTTTGCGCATTCGTTCGAAAATAAGAAAAGCTTACTTCCATTGTTTCTTAAAATCACAGCTTCTGGAAGGTTAACATGATTTCTTAAAAAACACGAGTTTTTAAAAAATCTATTTTATTTCATAAATGGAATCAACAAAGTATGCACATTCTACGTCATAACGACTTTCTATAGTTTGCGCATTCGTCCGGAAATAAGAAAAGTTTACTTCCACCGTTTTTTAAAATCACAGCTTCTAGAAGGTTTACATGATTTCTTAAAAAACACGAGTTTTTAGAAAATGTGTTTTATTTCAAAAATGGAATCAACAAAGTATGCACATTCTACGTCATAATGACTTTCTATAGTTTGCGCATGCATTTGGAAATAAGAAAAGCTTACTTCCCTCGTTTTTTAAAATGACAGCTTCTAGAAGGTTTACATGATTTGTTAAAAAACACGAGTATTTAGAAAATGTGTTTTATTTCATAAATGGAATCAACAAAGTATGCACATTCTACGTCATAATGACTTTCTATAGTTTGCGCATGCGTCCGGAAATAAGAAAACCTTACTTCCCCCGTTTTTTAAAATCACTGCTTCTAGAAGGTTTACATGATTTCTTAAAAAACACGAGTTTTTAGAAAATGTGTTTTATTTCATAAATGGAATCAACAAAGTATGCACATTCTACGTCATAACGATTTTCTATAGTTTGCGCATCCATTTGGAAATAAGAAAAGCTTACTTCCCTCGTTTTTTAAAATGACAGCTTCTAGAAGGTTTACATGATTTGTTAAAAAACACGAGTATTTAGAAAATGTGTTTTATTTCATAAATGGAATCAACAAAGTATGCACATTCTACGTCATAATGACTTTCTATAGTTTGCGCATGCGTCCGGAAATAAGAAAACCTTACTTCCCCCGTTTTTTAAAATCACAGCTTCTAGAAGGTTTACATGATTTCTTAAAAAACACGAGTTTTTAGAAAATGTGTTTTATTTCATAAATGGAATCAACAAAGTATGCACATTCTACGTCATAACGACTTTCTATTGTTTGCGCATTCGTCCGGAAATAAGAAAAGCTTACTTCCACCGTTTTTTAAAATCACAGCTTCTAGAAGGTTTACATGATTTTGTAAAAAACACGAGTTTTTAGAAAATCTGTTTTATTTCATAAATGGAATCAACAAAGTATGCACATTCTATGTCATAACGACTCTCTATAGTTTTCACATGCGTCCGGAAAAAAGAAAAGCTTACTTCCACCGTTTTTTAAAATCACAGCTTCTAGAAGGTTTACATGATTTCTTAAAAAACACGAATTTTTAGAAAATGTGTTTTATTTCATAAATGGAGTCAACAAAGTATGCACATTCTACGTCATAACGACTTTCTATAGTTTGCGCATGCATCATTAAATAAGAAAAGCTTACTTCCACCGTTTTTTAAAATCACAGCTTCTAGAAGGTTTACATGATTTCTTAAAAAACACGAGTTTTTAGAAAATGTGTTTTATTTCATAAATGGAATCAACAAAGTATGCACATTCTACGTCATAATGACTTTCTATAGTTTCCGCATGTGTTTGGAAGTAAGAAAAGCTTACTTCCCTCATTTTTTAAAATCACAACTTCTAGAAAGTTTACATGGTTTCTTAAAAAACACGAGTTTTTAGAAAATGTGTTTTATTTCATAAATGGAATCAACAAAGTATGCACATTCTACGTCATAACGACTTTCTATAGTTTGCGCATGCGTCCGGAAATAAGAAAAGCTTACTTCCACCGTTTTTTAAAATCACAGCTTCTAGAAGGTTTACACGATTTCTTAAAAAACACTAGTTTTTAGAAAATGTGTTTTATTTCATAAATGGAAACAACAAAGTTTGCACATTCTACGTCATAATGACTTTCTATAGTTTGCGCATGTGTTTGGAAATAAGAAAAGCTTACTTCCCTCGTTTTTTAAAATAACAGCTTCTAGAAGGTTTGCATGGTTGTTTAAAAAACATGAGCTTTTAGAAAATGTGTTTTATTTCACAAATGGAATCAACAAATTATGCACATTCTACGTCATAACGACTTTCTATAGTTTGCGCATTCGTCCGGAAATAAGAAAAGCTGACTTCCACCGTTTTTTAAAATCACAGCTTCTAGAAGGTTTACATGATTTCTTAAAAAACACGAGTTTTTAGAAAATGTGTTTTATTTCATAAATGGAATCAACAAAGTATACACATTCTACGTCATAATGACTTTCTATAGTTTGCGCATGTGTTTGGAAATAAGAAAAGCTTACTTACCTCGTTTTTTAAAATCACAGCTTCTAGAAGGTTCACATGGTTTCTTAAAAAACACGAGTTTTTAGAAAATGTGTTTTATTTCATAAATGGAATCAACAAAGTATGCATATTCTACGTCATAACGACTTTCTATAATTTGCGCATTCGTCCGGAAATAAGAAAAGCTTACTTCCACCGTTTTTTAAAATCAAAGCTTCTAGAAGGTTTACATGATTTCGTAAAAAACACGAGTTTTTAGAAAATGTGTTTTATTTCATAAAAGGAATCTAGAAAGTATGCACATTCTATGTCATAACGACTTTCCATAGTTTGCGCATGCGTCCGGAAATAAGAAAAGCTTACTTCCCCCGTTTTTTAAAATCACAGCTTCTAGAAGGTTTACATGATTTCTTAAAAAACACGAGTTTTTAGAAAATGTGTTTTATTTAATAAATGGAGTCAACAAAGTATGCACATTCTATGTCATAACGACTTTCTATAGTTTTCGCATGCGTTTGGAAATAAGAAAAGCTTACTTCCCCCATTTTTTTAAATCACAGCTTCTAGAAGGTTTACATGATTTGTGAAAAAACACGAGTTTTTAGAAAATGTGTTTTATTTTATAAATAAAATCAACAAAGTATGCACATTCTACGTCATAACGACTTTCTATAGTTTGCGCATGCGTCCGGAAACAAGAAAAGCTTACTTCCACCGTTTTTTAAAACCACAGCTTCTAGAAGGTTTACATGATTTTGTAAAAAACAGGAGTTTTTAGAAAATGTGTTTTATTTCATAAATGGAATCAACAAAGTATGCACATTCTACGTGATAACGACTTTCTATAGTTTGCGCATGCATCCGGAAAAAAGAAAAGCTTACTTCCACCGTTTATTAAAATCACAGCTTCTAGAAGGTTTACACGATTTCTTAAAAAACACTAGTTTTTAGAAAATGTGTTTTATTTCATAAATGGAATCAACAAAGTATGCACATTCTACGTCATAATGACATTCTATAGTTTGCGCATGTGTTTGGAAATAAAAAAAGCTTACTTCCCTCGTTTTTTAAAATAACAGCTTCTAGAAGGTTTACATGGTTTCTTAAAAAACACGAGTTTTTAGAAAATGTGTTTTATTTCATCAATGGAATCAACAAAGTATGCACATTCTACGTCATAACGACTTTCTATAGTTTGCGCATTCGTCCGGAAATAAGAAAAGCTTACTTCCACCGTTTTTTAAAATCACAGCTTCTAGAAGGTTTACATGATTTCGTAAAAAACACGAGTTTTTAGAAAATGTGTTTTATTTCATAAATGGAATCAACAAAGTATGCACATTCTACGTCATAATGACTTTCTATAGTTTGCGCATGTGTTTGGAAATAAGAAAAGCTTACTTCCCTCGTTTTTTAAAATCACAGCTTCTAGAAGGTTTACATGGTTTCTTAAAAAACACGAGTTTTTAGAAAATGTGTTTTATTTCATAAATGGATTCAACAAAGTATGCACATTCTACATCATAACGACTTTCTATAGTTTGCGCATGCGTCCGGAAATAAGAAAAGCTTACTTCCCTCGTTTTTTAAAATCACAACTTCTAGAAGGTTTACATGGTTTCTTAAAAAACACGAGTTTTTAGAAAATGAGTTTTATTTCATAAATGGAATCAACAAAGTATGCACATTCTACGTCATAACGACTTTCTATAGTTTGCGCATGCGTCCGGAAATAAGAAAAGCTTACTTCCACCGTTTTTTAAAGTCACAGCTTCTAGAAGGTTTACATGATTTCTTAAAAAAAATGAGTTTTTAGAAAATGTGTTTTATTTCATAAATGGAATCAACAAAGTATGCACATTCTACGTCATAACGACTTTCTATAGTTTGCGCATGCGTCCGGAAATGAGAAAAGCTTACTTCCTCCATTTTTTAAAATCACAGCTTCTAGAATGTTTACATGATTTCGTAAAAAACACGAGTTTTTAGAAAATGTGTTTTATTTCATAAATGGAATCAACAAAGTATGCACATTCTACGTCATAACGACTTTCTATAGTTTGCGCATGCGTCCGGAAATAAGAAAAGCTTACTTCCACCGTTTTTTAAAATCACAGCTTCTAGAATGTTTACATGATTTCGTAAAAAACACGAGTTTTTAGAAAATGTGTTTTATTTCATAAATGGAATCTACAAAGTATTCACATTCTACATCATAACGAGTTTCTATAGTTTGCGCATGCGTCCGGAAATAAGAAAAGCTTACCTCCACCGTTTTTTAAAATCACAGCTTCTAGAAGGTTTACATGATTTCTTAAAAAACACGAGTTTTTAGAAAATGTGTTTTATTTCATAAATGGAATCAATAAAGTATGCACATTCTACGTCATAACGACTTTCTATAGTTTGCGCATTTGTCCCGAAATAAGAAAAGCTTACTTCCACCGTTTTTTAAAATCACAGCTTCTAGAAGGTTTACATGATTTCTTAAAAAACACAAGTTTTTAGAAAATGTGTTTTATTTCATAAATGGAATCAATAAAGTATGCACATTCTATGTCATAATGACTTTCTATAGCTTCCGCATGTGTTTGGAAGTAAGAAAAGCTTACTTCCCTCGTTTTTTAAAATCACAACTTCTATAATGTTTACATGGTTTCTTAAAAAACACGAGTTTTTAGAAAATGTGTTTTAGTTCATAAATGGAATCAACAAAGTATGCACATTCTACGTCATAACGACTTTCTATAGTTTGCGCATGCGTCCGGAAATAAGAAAAGCTTACTTCCACTGTTTTTTAAAATCACAGCTTCTAGAAGGTTTACATGATTTCTTAAAAAACACGAGTTTTTAGAAAATGTGTTTTATTTCATAAATGGAATCAACAAAGTATGCACATTCTACATCATAACGACTTTCTATAGTTTGCGCATTCGTCCGGAAATAAGAAAAGCTTACTTCCACCGTTTTTTAAAATCAAAGCTTCTAGAAGGTTTACATGATTTCGTAAAAAACACGAGTTTTTAGAAAATGTGTTTTATTTCATAAATGGAATCTAGAAAGTATGCACATTCTATGTCATAACGACTTTCTATAGTTTGCGCATGCGTCCGGAAATAAGAAAAGCTTACTTCCCCCGTTTTTTAAAATCACAGCTTCTAGAAGGTTTACATGATTTCTTAAAAAACACGAGTTTTTAGAAAATGTGTTTTATTTCATAAATGGAGTCAACAAAGTATGCACATTCTATCTCATAACGACTTTGTATAGTTTTCGCATGCGTTTGGAAATAAGAAAACCTTACTTCCCCCATTTTTTTAAATAACAGCTTCTAGAAGGTTTACATGATTTGTGAAAAAACACGAGTTTTTAGAAAATGTGTTTTATTTTATAAATAGAATCAACAAAGTATGCACATTCTACGTCAGAACGACTTTCTATAGTTTGTGCATGCGTCCGGAAACAAGAAAAGCTTACTTCCACCGTGTTTTAAAATCACAGCTTCTAGAAGGTTTACATGATTTTGTAAAAAACACGAGTTTTTAGAAAATGTGTTTTATTTCATAAATGGAATCAACAAAGTATGCACATTCTACGTGATAACGACTTTCTATAGTTTGCACATGCATCCGGAAAAAAGAAAAGCTTACTTCCACCGTTTATTAAAATCACAGCTTCTAGAAGGTTTACACGATTTCTTAAAAAACACTAGTTTTTAGAAAATGTGTTTTATTTCATAAACGGAATCAACAAAGTATGCACATTCTACGTCATAATGACATTCTATAGTTTGTGCATGTGTTTGGAAATAAGAAAAGCTTACTTCCCTCGTGTTTTAAAATAACAGCTTCTAGAAGGTTTACATGGTTTCTTAAAAAACACGAGTTTTTAGAAAATGTGTTTTATTTCATCAATGGAATCAACAAAGTATGCACATTCTACGTCATAACGACTTTCTATAGTTTGCGCATTCGTTCGGAAATAAGAAAAGCTTACTTCCACCGTTTTTTAAAATCACAGCTTCTAGAAGGTTTACATGATTTCGTAAAAAACACGAGTTTTTAGAAAATGTGTTTTATTTCATAAATGGAATCAACAAAGTATGCACATTCTACGTCATAATGACTTTCTATAGTTTGCGCATGTGTTTGGAAATAAGAAAAGCTTACTTCCCTCGTTTTTTAAAATCACAGCTTCTAGAACGTTTTCATGGTTTCTTAAAAAACACGAGTTTTTAGAAAATGTGTTTTATTTCATAAATGGATTCAACAAAGTATGCACATTCTACATCATAACGACTTTCTATAGTTTGCGCATTCGTCCGGAAATAAGAAAAGCTTACTTCCACCGTTTTTTAAAATCACAGCTTCTTGAAGGTTTACACGATTTCTTAAAAAACACGAGTTTTTAGAAAATGTGTTTTATTTCATAAATGGAATCAACAAAGTATGCACATTATACGTCATAATGACTTTCTATAGTTTCCGCATGTGTTTTGAAGTAAGAAAAGCTTACTTCCCTCGTTTTTTAAAATCACACCTTCTAGAAGGTTCACATGGTTTCTTAAAAAACACGAGTTTTTAGAAAATGAGTTTTATTTCATAAATGGAATCAACAAAGTATGCACATTCTACGTCATAACGACTTTCTATAGTTTGTGCATGCGTCTGGAAATAAGAAAAGCTTACTTCCACCGTTTTTTAAAGTCACAGCCTCTAGAAGGTTTACATGATTTTTTAAAAAACACGAGTTTTTAGAAAATGTGTTTTATTTCATAAATGGAATCAACAAAGTATGCACATTCTACGTCATAATGACTTTCTATAGTTTCCGCATGTGTTTGGAAGTAAGAAAAGCTTACTTCCCTCGTTTTTTAAAATCACAACTTCTAGAAGGTTTACATGGTTTCTTAAAAAACACGAGTTTTTAGAAAATGAGTTTTATTTCAGAAATGGAATCAACAAAGTATGCATATTCTACGTCATAACGACTTTATATAGTTTGCGCATGCGTTCGGAAATAAGAAAAGCTTACTTCCACCGTTTTTTAAAATCACAGCTTCTAGAAGGTTTACATGATTCGTTAAAAAACACGAGTATTTAGAAAATGTGTTTTATTTCATAAATGGAATCAACACAGTATGCACATTCTACGTCATAACGACTTTCTATAGTTTGTGCATAAGTTTGGAAATAAGGAAAGCTTACTTCCCCTGTTTTTTAAAATCACAACTTCTAGAAGGTTTACAAGATTTCGTAAAAAACACGAGTTTTTAGAAAATTTGTTTTATTTCATAAATGGAATCAACAAAGTATGCACATTCTACGTCATAACGACTTTCTATAGTTTAAGCATTCGTCCGGAAATAAGAAAAGCTTACTTCCACCGTTTTTTAAAATCACAGCTTCTAGAAGGTTTACATGATTTAGTAAAAAACACGAGTTTTTAGAAAATTTGTTTTATTTCATAAATGGAATCTACAAAGTATGCACATTCTATGTCATAACGACTTTCTATAGTTTGCGCATGCGTCCGGAAATAAGAAAAGCTTACTTCCGCCGTTTTTTAAAATCACAGCTTCTAGAAGGTTTGCATGATTTCTTAAAAAACACGAGTTTTTAGAAAATGTGTTTTATTTCATAAATGGAATCAACAAAGTATGCACATTCTACGTCATAACGACTTTCTATAGTTTGCGCATTCATCCGGAAATAAGAAAAGCTTACTTCCACCGTTTTTTAAAATCACAGCTTCTAGAAGGTTTACATGATTTCGTAAAAAACACGAGTTTTTAGAAAATGTGTTTTATTTCATAAATGGAATCTACAAAGTATGCACATTCTACGTCATAACGACTTTCTATAGTTTGCGCATGCGTCCGGGAATAAGAAAAGCTTACTTCCCCCATTTTTTAAAATCACAGCTTCTAGAAGGTTTACATGATTTCTTAAAAAACACGAGTTTTTAGAAAATGTGTTCTATTTCATCAATGGAATCAACAAATTATGCACATTGTATGTCATAATGACTTTCTATAGTTTGCGCATGCGCAAACTATGCACATTCTACGTAATAACGACTTTCTATAGTTTGCGCATGCGTCCGGAAATAAGAAAAGCTTAATTCCCCCCGTTTTTTAAAATCACAGCTTCTAGAAGGTTTACATGATTTCTTAAAAAACACGAGTTTTTAGAAAATGTGATTTATTTCATCAATGGAATCCGCAAACTATGCACATTCTACGTGATAAAGACTTTCAAAAATTTGCGCATGCGTCCAGAAATATGAAAAGCTTACTTCCCCCCTTTTTCTAAATTCACAGCTTCTAGAAGGTTTGCATGATTTCTTAAAAAACATGAGTTTTTAGAAAATGAGATTTATTTCATAAATGTAATCAAAAAATTTTGCCCATTCTACGTAGTAACGACTTTCTATAGTTTGTGCATGCATCCAGAAATATGAAAACCTTACTTCCACCAGTTTTTTAAATTCACAGCTTCTAGAAGGTTTACATGATTTCTTAAAAAACATGAGTTTTTAGAAAATGTGATTTATTTCATAAATGGAATCAACAAATTATGCACATTCTACGTCATAACGACTTTCTATAGTTTGCGCCTGCGCAAACTATGGACATTCTACGTAATAACGAATTTTGATAGTTTGCGCATGCGTCCAGAAATAAGGAAAGCTTACTTGCCCCCTTTTTTTAAATTCAGAGCTTCTAGAAGGTTTTGGTGACTTATTAAAAAACATGAGTTTTTAGAAAATGTGATTTATTTCATAAATGGAATCAACAAGGTATGCACATTCTATGTAGTAACGACTTTCTATAGCTTGCGCATGCGTCCGGAAATAAGAAAAGCTTACTTCCGCCAGTTTTTTAAAACCACAACTTCTAGAAGGTTTACATGATTTCTTAAAAAACACGAGTTTTTAGAAAATGTATTTTATTTCATAAATGGAATCAACAAAGTATGCACATTCTACGTCATAACGACTTTCTATAGTTTGCGCATGTGTCCGGAAATAAGAAAATCTTTCTTCCACCGTTTTTTAAAATCACAGCTTCTAGAAGGTTTACATGATTTCGTAAAAAACATGAGTTTTTAGAAAATGTGTTTTATTTCATAAATGGAATCAACAAAGTATGCACATTCTACGTCATAACGACTTTCTATAGTTTGCGCATAAGTTTGGAAATAAGAAAAGCTTACTTCCCCTGTTTTTTAAAATCACAGCTTCTAGAAGGTTTACATGATTTCGTAAAAAACACGAGTTTTTAGAAAATATATTTTATTTCATAAATGGAATCAACAAAGTATGCACATTCTACGTCATAACGACTTTCTATAGTTTGCGCATTCTTCCGGAAATAAGAAAAGCTTACTTCCACCGTTTTTTAAAATCATAGCTTCTAGAAGGTTTACATGATTTCGTAAAAAACACGAGTTTTTAGAAAATGTGTTTTATTTCATAAATGGAAACTACAAAGTATGCACATTCTACGTCATAACGACTTTCTATAGTTTGCGCATGCGTCCGGAAATAAGAAAAGCTTACTTCCCCCATTTTTTAAAATCATAGCTTCTAGAAGGTTTACACGATTTCTTAAAAAACACGAGTTTTTAGAAAATGTGTTTTATTTCATAAATGGAATCAACAAAGTATGCACATTCTACGTCATAACGACTTTCTATAGTTTGCGCATTCGTCCGGAAATAAGAAAAGCTTACTTCCACCGTTTTTTAAAATCACAGCTTCTAGAAGGTTGACATGATTTCGTAAAAAACACGAGTTTTTAGAAAATGTGTTTTATTTCATAAATGGAATCTACAAAGTATGCACATTCTACGTCATAACGACTTTCTATAGTTTGCGCATGCGTCCGGAAATAAGAAAAGCTTACTTCCCCCGTTTTTTAAAATCACAGCTTCTAGAAGGTTTACATGATTTCTTAAAAAACACGAGTTTTTAGAAAATGTGTTTTTATTTCATAAATGGAATCAACAAAGTATGCACATTCTACGTCATAATGACTTTCTATAGTTTTCGCCTGCGTTTGGAAATAAGAAAAGCTTACTTCCACCGTTTTTTAAAATCACAGCTTCTAGAAGGTTTACATGATTTTGTAAAAAACACAAGTTTTTAGAAAATGTGTTTTATTTCATAAATGGAATCAACAAAGTATGCACATTTTACGTCATAACGACTTTCTATAGTTTGCGCATGCGTCCGGAAAAAAGAAAAGCTTACTTCCACCGTTTATTAAAATCACAGCTTCTAGAAGGTTTACACGATTTCTTAAAAAACACTAGTTTTTAGAAAATGTGTTTTATTTCATAAATGGAATCAACAAAGTATGCACATTCTAAGTCATAATGACTTTCTATAGTTTGCGCATGTGTTTGGAAATAAGAAAAGCTTACTTCCCTCGTTTTTTAAAATAACAGCTTCTAGAAGGTTTACATGGTTTCTTAAAAAACACGAGTTTTTAGAAAATGTGTTTTATTTGATCAATGGAATCAACAAAGTATGCACATTCTACGTCATAACGACTTTCTATAGTTTCCGCATGTGTTTGGAAGTAAGAAAAGATTACTTCCCTCATTTTTTAAAATCACAACTTCTAGAAGGTTTACATGGTTTCTTAAAAAACACGAGTTTTTAGAAAATGTGTTTTATTTCATAAATGGAATCAACA
Source organism: Larix kaempferi (assembly GCA_027924585.1). Classification (NCBI taxonomy): domain Eukaryota; kingdom Viridiplantae; phylum Streptophyta; class Pinopsida; order Pinales; family Pinaceae; genus Larix; species Larix kaempferi. Next base: position 42,921,700 of record BSBM01000217.1, read on the forward strand.
AAGTATGCACATTCTACGTCATAAGGACTTTCTATAGTTTTTGCCTGCGTTTGGAAATAAGAAAAGCTTACTTCCCCCGTTTTTTTAAATCACAGCTTCTAGAAGGTTTACATGATTTGTGAAAAAACACGAGTTTTTAGAAAATGTGTTTTATTTCATAAATGGAATCAACAAAGTATGCACATTCTACGTCATAACGACTTTCTATAGTTTGTGCATGCGTCCGGAAATAAGAAAATCTTACTTCCATCGTTTTTTAAAATCACAGCTTCTAGAAGGTTTACATGAGTTTGTAAAAAACACGAGCTTTTAGAAAATGTGTTTTATTTCATAAATGGAATCAACAAAGTATGCACATTCTACGTCATAACGACTTTCTATAGTTTGCGCATGCATCCGGAAAAAAGAAAAGCTTACTTCCACCGTTTATTAAAATCACAGCTTCTAGAAGGTTTACACGATTTCTTAAAAAACACTAGTTTTTAGAAAATGTGTTTTATTTCATAAATGGAATCGACAAAGTATGCACATTCTATGTCATAATGACTTTCTATAGTTTGCGCATGTGTTTGGAAATAAGAAAAGCTTTCTTCCCTCGTTTTTTAAAATAACAGCTTCTAGAAGGTTTACATGGTTTCTTAAAAAACACGAGTTTTTAGAAAATGTGTTTTATTTCATCAATGGAATCAACAAAGTATGCACATTCTACGTCATAACGACTTTCTATAGTTTGCGCATTCGTCCGGAAATAAGAAAAGCTTACTTCCACCGTTTTTTAAAATCACAGCTTCTAGAAGGTTTACATTATTTCGTAAAAAACACGAGTTTTTAGAAAATGTGTTTTATTTCATAAATGGAATCAACAAAGTATGCACATTCTACGTCATAATGACTTTCTATAGTTTGCGCATGTGTTTGGAAATAAGAAAAGCTTAGTTCCCTCGTTTTTTAAAATCACAGCTTCTAGAAGGTTTACATGGTTTCTTAAAAAACACGAGTTTTTAGAAAATGTGTTTTATTTCATAAATGGAATGAACAAAGTATGCACATTCTACGTCATAACGACTTTCTATAGTTTGCGCATGCGTCCAGAAATAAAAAAAGCTTACTTCCACCGTTTTTTAAAAGCACAGCTTCTAGAAGGTTTACATGATTTCTTAAAAAACACGAGTTTTTAGAAAATGTGTTTTATTTCATAAATGGAATCAACAAAGTATGCACATTCTACGTCATAACGACTTTCTATAGTTTGCGCATTTGTCCGGAAATAAGAAAAGGTTACTTCCACCGTTTTTTAAAATCACAGCTTCTAGAAGGTTTACATGATTTCGTAAAAAACACGAGTTTTTAGAAAATGTGTTTTATTTCATAAATGGAATCTACAAAGTATGCACATTCTACGTCATAACGACTTTCTGTAGTTTGCGCATGCGTCCGGGAATAAGAAAAGCTTACTTCCCCCTTTTTTTAAAATCACAGCTTCTAGAAGGTTTACATGATTTCTTAAAAAACACGAGTTTTTAGAAAATGTGTTTTATTTCATCAATGGAATCAACAAAGTATGCACATTCTATGTCATAACAAATTTCTATAGTTTTCGCATCCGTTTGGAAATAAGAAAGCTTGCTTCCCCGGTTTTTTAAAATCACAGCTTCTAGAAGGTTTACATGATTTCGTAAAAAACACGAGTTTTTAGAAAATGTGTTTTATTTCATAAATGGAATCAACAAAGTATGCACATTCTACGTCATAATGACTTTCTATAGTTTCCGCATGTGTTTGGAAGTAAGAAAAGCTTACTTCCCTCGTTTTTTAAAATCACAACTTCTAGAAGGTTTACATGGTTTCTTAGAAAACATGAGTTTTTAGAAAATGTGTTTTATTTCATAAATGGAATCAACAAAGTATGCACATTCTACGTCATAACGACTTTCTATAGTTTGCGCATGCGTCCAGAAATAAAAAAGGCTTACTTCCACCGTTTTTTAAAATCACAGCTTCTAGAAGGTTTACATGATTTCTTAAAAAACATGAGTTTTTAGAAAATGTGTTTTATTTCATAAATGGAATCAACAAAGTATGCACATTCTACGTCATAACGACTTTCTATAGTTTGCGCATAAGTTTGGAAATAAGAAAAGCTTACTTCCCCTGTTTTTTAAAATCACAGCTTCTAGAAGGTTTACATGATTTCGTAAAAAACACGAGTTTTTAGAAAATATATTTTATTTCATAAATGGAATCAACAAAGTATGCACATTCTACGTCATAACGACTTTCTATAGTTTGCGCATTCTTCCGGAAATAAGAAAAGCTTACTTCCACCGTTTTTTAAAATCATAGCTTCTAGAAGGTTTACATGATTTCGTAAAAAACACGAGTTTTTAGAAAATGTGTTTTATTTCATAAATGGAAACTACAAAGTATGCACATTCTACGTCATAACGACTTTCTATAGTTTGCGCATGCGTCCGGAAATAAGAAAAGCTTACTTCCCCCATTTTTTAAAATCATAGCTTCTAGAAGGTTTACACGATTTCTTAAAAAACACGAGTTTTTAGAAAATGTGTTTTATTTCATAAATGGAATCAACAAAGTATGCACATTCTACGTCATAACGACTTTCTATAGTTTGCGCATTCGTCCGGAAATAAGAAAAGCTTACTTCCACCGTTTTTTAAAATCACAGCTTCTATAAGGTTGACATGATTTCGTAAAAAACACGAGTTTTTAGAAAATGTGTTTTATTTCATAAATGGAATCTACAAAGTATGCACATTCTACGTCATAACGACTTTCTATAGTTTGCGCATGCGTCCGGAAATAAGAAAAGCTTACTTCCCCCGTTTTTTAAAATCACAGCTTCTAGAAGGTTTACATGATTTCTTAAAAAACACGAGTTTTTAGAAAATGTGTTTTTATTTCATAAATGGAATCAACAAAGTATGCACATTCTACGTCATAATGACTTTCTATAGTTTTCGCCTGCGTTTGGAAATAAGAAAAGCTTACTTCCACCGTTTTTTAAAATCACAGCTTCTAGAAGGTTTACATGATTTTGTAAAAAACACAAGTTTTTAGAAAATGTGTTTTATTTCATAAATGGAATCAACAAAGTATGCACATTTTACGTCATAACGACTTTCTATAGTTTGCGCATGCGTCCGGAAAAAAGAAAAGCTTACTTCCACCGTTTATTAAAATCACAGCTTCTAGAAGGTTTACACGATTTCTTAAAAAACACTAGTTTTTAGAAAATGTGTTTTATTTCATAAATGGAATCAACAAAGTATGCACATTCTAAGTCATAATGACTTTCTATAGTTTGCGCATGTGTTTGGAAATAAGAAAAGCTTACTTCCCTCGTTTTTTAAAATAACAGCTTCTAGAAGGTTTACATGGTTTCTTAAAAAACACGAGTTTTTAGAAAATGTGTTTTATTTGATCAATGGAATCAACAAAGTATGCACATTCTACGTCATAACGACTTTCTATAGTTTCCGCATGTGTTTGGAAGTAAGAAAAGATTACTTCCCTCATTTTTTAAAATCACAACTTCTAGAAGGTTTACATGGTTTCTTAAAAAACACGAGTTTTTAGAAAATGTGTTTTATTTCATAAATGGAATCAACAAAGTATGCACATTCTACGTCATAAGGACTTTCTATAGTTTTTGCCTGCGTTTGGAAATAAGAAAAGCTTACTTCCCCCCGTTTTTTTAAATCACAGCTTCTAGAAGGTTTACATGATTTGTGAAAAAACACGAGTTTTTAGAAAATGTGTTTTATTTCATAAATGGAATCAACAAAGTATGCACATTCTACGTCATAACGACTTTCTATAGTTTGTGCATGCGTCCGGAAATAAGAAAATCTTACTTCCATCGTTTTTTAAAATCACAGCTTCTAGAAGGTTTACATGAGTTTGTAAAAAACACGAGCTTTTAGAAAATGTGTTTTATTTCATAAATGGAATCAACAAAGTATGCACATTCTACGTCATAACGACTTTCTATAGTTTGCGCATGCATCCGGAAAAAAGAAAAGCTTACTTCCACCGTTTATTAAAATCACAGCTTCTAGAAGGTTTACACGATTTCTTAAAAAACACTAGTTTTTAGAAAATGTGTTTTATTTCATAAATGGAATCGACAAAGTATGCACATTCTATGTCATAATGACTTTCTATAGTTTGCGCATGTGTTTGGAAATAAGAAAAGCTTTCTTCCCTCGTTTTTTAAAATAACAGCTTCTAGAAGGTTTACATGGTTTCTTAAAAAACACGAGTTTTTAGAAAATGTGTTTTATTTCATCAATGGAATCAACAAAGTATGCACATTCTACGTCATAACGACTTTCTATAGTTTGCGCATTCGTCCGGAAATAAGAAAAGCTTACTTCCACCGTTTTTTAAAATCACAGCTTCTAGAAGGTTTACATTATTTCGTAAAAAACACGAGTTTTTAGAAAATGTGTTTTATTTCATAAATGGAATCAACAAAGTATGCACATTCTACGTCATAATGACTTTCTATAGTTTGCGCATGTGTTTGGAAATAAGAAAAGCTTAGTTCCCTCGTTTTTAAAATCACAGCTTCTAGAAGGTTTACATGGTTTCTTAAAAAACACGAGTTTTTAGAAAATGTGTTTTATTTCATAAATGGAATGAACAAAGTATGCACATTCTACGTCATAACGACTTTCTATAGTTTGCGCATGCGTCCAGAAATAAAAAAAGCTTACTTCCACCGTTTTTTAAAAGCACAGCTTCTAGAAGGTTTACATGATTTCTTAAAAAACACGAGTTTTTAGAAAATGTGTTTTATTTCATAAATGGAATCAACAAAGTATGCACATTCTACGTCATAACGACTTTCTATAGTTTGCGCATTTGTCCGGAAATAAGAAAAGGTTACTTCCACCGTTTTTTAAAATCACAGCTTCTAGAAGGTTTACATGATTTCGTAAAAAACACGAGTTTTTAGAAAATGTGTTTTATTTCATAAATGGAATCTACAAAGTATGCACATTCTACGTCATAACGACTTTCTGTAGTTTGCGCATGCGTCCGGGAATAAGAAAAGCTTACTTCCCCCCTTTTTTTAAAATCACAGCTTCTAGAAGGTTTACATGATTTCTTAAAAAACACGAGTTTTTAGAAAATGTGTTTTATTTCATCAATGGAATCAACAAAGTATGCACATTCTATGTCATAACAAATTTCTATAGTTTTCGCATCCGTTTGGAAATAAGAAAGCTTGCTTCCCCGGTTTTTTAAAATCACAGCTTCTAGAAGGTTTACATGATTTCGTAAAAAACACGAGTTTTTAGAAAATGTGTTTTATTTCATAAATGGAATCAACAAAGTATGCACATTCTACGTCATAATGACTTTCTATAGTTTCCGCATGTGTTTGGAAGTAAGAAAAGCTTACTTCCCTCGTTTTTTAAAATCACAACTTCTAGAAGGTTTACATGGTTTCTTAGAAAACATGAGTTTTTAGAAAATGTGTTTTATTTCATAAATGGAATCAACAAAGTATGCACATTCTACGTCATAACGACTTTCTATAGTTTGCGCATGCGTCCAGAAATAAAAAAGGCTTACTTCCACCGTTTTTTAAAATCACAGCTTCTAGAAGGTTTACATGATTTCTTAAAAAACATGAGTTTTTAGAAAATGTGTTTTATTTCATAAATGGAATCAACAAAGTATGCACATTCTACGTCATAACGACTTTCTATAGTTTGCACATTCATCCGGAAATAAGAAAAGCTTACTTCCACCGTTTTTTAAAATCACAGCTTCTAGAAGGTTTACATGATTTCGTAAAAAACACGAGTTTTTAGAAAATGTGTTTTATTTCATAAATGGAATCTACAAAGTATGCACATTCTACGTCATAACGACTTTCTATAGTTTGCGCATGCGTCCGGGAATAAGAAAAGCTTACTTCCCCCATTTTTTAAAATCACAGCTTCTAGAAGGTTTACATGATTTCTTAAAAAACACGAGTTTTTAGAAAATGTGTTTTATTTCATCAATGGAATCAACAAATTATGCACATTCTATGTCATAACGACTTTCTATAGTTTGCGCATGCGCAAACTATGCACATTCTACGTAATAACGACTTTCTATAGTTTGCGCATGCGTCCGGAAATAAGAAAAGCTTAATTCCCCCCGTTTTTAAAATCACAGCTTCTAGAAGGTTTGCATGATTTCTTAAAAAACATGAGATTTTAGAAAATGAGATTTATTTCATAAATGTAATCAACAAATTTTGCCCATTCTACGTAGTAACGACTTTCTATAGTTTACGCATGCATCCAGAAATATGAAAACCTTACTTCCACCAGTTTTTTAAATTCACAGCTTCTAGAAGGTTTACATGATTTCTTAAAAAACATGAGTTTTTAGAAAATGTGATTTATTTCATAAATGGAATCAACAAATTATGCACATTCTATGTCATAACGACTTTCTATAGTTTGCGCATGCGCAAACTATGGACATTCTAAGTAATAACGAATTTTGATAGTTTGCGCATGCGTCTAGAAATAAGGAAAGCTTACTTGCCCCCTTTTTTTAAATTCAGAGCTTCTAGAAGGTTTAGGTGACTTATTAAAAGACATGAGTTTTTAGAAAATGTGATTTAATCCATAAATGGAATCAACAAGGTATGCACATTCTACGTAGTAACGACTTTCTATAGCTTGCGCATGCATCCGGAAATAAGAAAAGCTTACTTCCTCCAGTTTTTTAAAACCACAACTTCTAGAAGGTTTACATGATTTCTTAAAAAACATGAGTTTTTAAAAATGTGTTTTATTTCATAAATGGAATCAACAAAGTATGCACATTCTACGTCATAACGACTTTCTATAGTTTGCGCATGCGTCCGGAAATAAGAAAAGCTTACTTCCACCGTTTTTTAAAATCACAGCTTCTAGAAGGTTTACATGATTTCGTAAAAAACACGAGTTTTTAGAAAATATGTTTTATTTCATAAATGGAATCTATAAAGTATGCACATTCTATGTCATAACGACTTTCTATAGTTTGCGCATTCGTCCGGAAATAAGAAAAACTTACTTCCACCGTTTTTTAAAATCACAGCTTCTAGAAGGTTTACATGATTTCTTAAAAAACACGAGTTTTTAGAAAATGTGTTTTATTTCATAAATGGAATCAACAAAGTATGCACATTCTACGTCATAACGACTTTCTATAGTTTGCGCATAAGTTTGGAAATAAGAAAAGCTTACTTCCCCTGTTTTTTAAAATCACAGCTTCTAGAAGGTTTACATGATTTCGTAAAAAACACGAGTTTTTAGAAAATATGTTTTATTTCATAAATGGAATCAACAAAGTATGCACATTCTACGTCATAACGACTTTCTATAGTTTGCGCATTCTTCCGGAAATAAGAAAAGCTTACTTCCACCGTTTTTTAAAATCACAGCTTCTAGAAGGTTTACATGATTTCGTAAAAAACACGAGTTTTTAGAAAATGTGTTTTATTTCATAAATGGAATCTACAAAGTATGCACATTCTACGTCATAACGACTTTCTATAGTTTGCGCATGCGTCCGGAAATAAGAAAAGCTTACTTCCCCCATTTTTTAAAATCATAGCTTCTAGAAGGTTTACATGATTTCTTAAAAAACACGAGTTTTTAGAAAATGTGTTTTATTTCATAAATGGAATCAACAAAGTATGCACATTCTACGTCATAACAACTTTCTATAGTTTGCGCATTCGTCCGGAAATAAGAAAATCTTACTTCCACCGTTTTTTAAAATCACAGCTTCTAGAAGGTTTACATGATTTCGTAACAAACACGAGTTTTTAGAAAATGTGTTTTATTTCATAAATGGAATCTACAAAGTATGCACATTCTACGTCATAACGACTTTCTATAGTTTGTGCATGCGTCCGGAAATAAGAAAAGCTTACTTCCCCCGTTTTTTAAAATCACAGCTTCTAGAAGGTTTACATGATTTCTTAAAAAACACAAGTTTTCAGAAAATGTGTTTTTATTTCATAAATGGAATCAACAAAGTATGCACATTCTACGTCATAACGAATTTCTATAGTTTTCGCCTGCATTTGGAAATAAGAAAAGCTTACTTCCACCGTTTTTTAAAATCACAGCTTCTAGAAGGTTTACATGATTTTGTAAAAAACACGAGTTTTTAGAAAATGTGTTTTATTTCATAAATGGAACCAACAAAGTATGCACATTCTACGTCATAACGACTTTCTATAGTTTGCGCATGGGTCCGGAAAAAAGAAAAGCTTACTTCCACCGTTTATTAAAATCACAGCTTCTAGAAGGTTTACACGATTTCTTAAAAAACACTAGTTTTTCGAAAATATGTTTTATTTCATAAATGGAATCAACAAAGTATGCACATTCTACGTCATAATGACTTTCTATAGTTTGCGCATGTGTTTGGAAATAAGAAAAGCTTACTTCGCTCATTTTTTAAAATAACAGCTTCTAGAAGGTTTACATGGTTTCTTAAAAAACACGAGTTTTTAGAAAATGTGTTTTATTTCATCAATGGAGTCAACAAAGTATGCACATTCTACGTCATAACGACTTTCTATAGTTTGCGCATTCGTCCGGAAATAAGAAAAGCTTACTTCCACCATTTTTTAAAATCACAGCTTCTAGAAGGTTTACATGATTTCTTAAAAAACATGAGTTTTTAGAAAATGTGTTTTATTTCATAAATGGAATCAACAAAGTATGCACATTCTACGTCATAATGTCTTTCTATAGTTTCCGCATGTGTTTGGAAGTAAGAAAAGATTACTTTCCTCATTTTTTAAAATCACAACTTCTAGAAGGTTTACATGGTTTCTTAAAAAACACGAGTTTTTAGAAAATGTGTTTTATTTCATAAATGGAATCGACAAAGTATGCACATTCTACGTCATAAGGACTTTCTATAGTTTTCGCCTGCGTTTGGAAATAAGAAAAGCTTACTTCCCCCGTTTTTTTAAATCACAGCTTCTAGAAGGTTTACATGATTTGTGAAAAAACACGAGTTTTTAGAAAATGTGTTTTATTTCATAAATGGAATCAACAAAGTATGCACATTCTACGTCATAACGACTTTCTATAGTTTGCGCATGCGTCCGGAAATAAGAAAATCTTACTTCCACCGTTTTTTAAAATCACAGCTTCTAGAAGGTTTACATGATTTTGTAAAAAAACGAGCTTTTAGAAAATGTGTTTTATTTCATAAATGGAATCAACAAAGTATGCACATTCTACGTCATAACGAATTTCTATAGTTTGCGCATGCATCCGGAAAAAAGAAAAGCTTACTTCCACCGTTTTTTAAAATCACAACTTGTAGAAGGTTTACACGATTTCTTAAAAAACACTAGTTTTTAGAAAATGTGTTTTATTTCATAAATGGAATCGACAAAGTATGCACATTCTACGTCATAATGACTTTCTATAGTTTGCGCATGTGTTTGGAAATAAGAAAAGCTTACTTCCCTCGTTTTTTAAAATAACAGCTTATAGAAGGTTTACATGGTTTCTTAAAAAACACGAGTTTTTAGAAAATGTGTTTTATTTCATCATTGGAATCAACAAAGTATGCACATTCTACGTCATAACGACTTTCTATAGTTTGCGCATTCGTCCGGAAATAAGAAGAGCTTACTTCCACCGTTTTTTAAAATCACAGCTTCTAGAAGGTTTACATGATTTCGTAAAAAACACGAGTTTTTAGAAAATGTGTTTTGTTTCATAAATGGAATCAACAAAGTATGCACATTCTACGTCATAATGACTTTCTATAGTTTGCACATGTGTTTGGAAATAAGAAAAGCTTACTTCCCTCGTTTTTTAAAATCACAGCTTCTAGAAGGTTTACATGGTTTCTTAAAAAACACGAGTTTTTAGAAAATGTGTTTTATTTCTTAAATGGAATCAACAAAGTATGCACATTGTACATCATAACAACTTTCTATAGTTTGCGCATGCGTCCGGAAATAAGAAAATCTTACTTCCACCATTTTTGAAAATCACAGCTTCTAGAAGGTTTACTTGATTTCTTAAAAAACACGAGTTTTTAGAAAATGTGTTTTATTTCATAAATGGAATCAACAAAGTATGCACATTCTACGTAATAATGACTTTCTATAGTTTCCGCTTGTGTTTGGAAGTAAGAAAAGCTTACTTCCACCGTTTTTTAAAATCACAGCTTCTAGAAGGTTTACATGATTTGTTAAAAAACACGAGTATTTAGAAAATGTGTTTTATTTCATAAATGGAATCAACATAGTATGCACATTCTACGTCATAACGACTTTCTATAGTTTGCGCATAAGTTTGGAAATAAGGAAAGCTTACTTCCCCTGTTTTTTAAAATCACAGCTTCTAGAAGGTTTACATGATTTCGTAAAAAACACGAGTTTTTAGAAAATGTGTTTTTTTCATAAATGGAATCTACAAAGTATTCAAATTCTACGTCATAACGAATTTCTATAGTTTGCGCATGCGTCCGGAAATAAGAAAAGCTTACTTCCACGGTTTTTTAAAATCACAGCTTCTAGAAGGTTTACCTGATTTCTTAAAAAACATGAGTTTTTAGAAAATGTGTTTTATTTCATAAATGGAATGAACAAAGTATGCACATTCTACGTCATAACGACTTTCTATAGTTTGCGCATAAGTTTGGAAATAAGAAAAGCTTTCTACCCCTGTTTTTTAAAATCACAGCTTCTAGAAGGTTTACATGATTTCGTAAAAAACACGAGTTTTTAGAAAATATGTTTTATTTCATAAATGGAATCAACAAAGTATGCACATTCTACGTCATAACGACTTTCTATAGTTTGCGCATTCGTCCGGAAATAAGAAAAGCTTACTTCCAACGTTTTTTAAAATCACACCTTCTAGAAGGTTTACATGATTTCGTAAAAAACACGAGTTTTTAGAAAATGTGTTTTATTTCATAAATGGAATCTACAAAGTATGCACATTCTACGTCATAACGACTTTCTATAGTTTGCGCATGCTTCCGGAAATAAGAAAAGCTTACTTCCCCCATTTTTTAAAATCACAGCTTCTAGAAGGTTTACATGATTTCTTAAAAAACACGAGTTTTTAGAAAATGTGTTTTATTTCATAAATGGAATCAACAAAGTATGCACATTCTATGTCATAACGACTTTCTATAGTTTGCGCATGCGTCCGGAAAAAAGAAAAGCTTACTTCCAGAGTTTATTAAAATCACAGCTTCTAGAAGGTTTACACGATTTCTTAAAAAACACTAGTTTTTAGAAAATGTGTTTTATTTCATAAATGGAATCAACAAAGTATGCACATTCTATGTCATAATGACTTTCTATAGTTTGCGCATGTGTTTGGAAATAAGAAAAGCTTACTTCCCTCGTTTTTTAAAATAACAGCTTCTAGAAGGTTTACATGGTTTCTTAAAAAACACGAGTTTTTAGAAAATTCTTTTTATTTCATCAATGGAATCAACAAAGTATGCACATTCTACGTCATAACGACTTTCTATAGTTTGCTCATTCGTCCCGAAATAAGAAAAGCTTACGTCCAGCGTTTTTTAAAATCACAGCTTCTAGAAGGTTTACATGATTTCGTAAAAAACACTAGTTTTTAGAAAATGTGTTTTATTTCATAAATGGAATCAACAAAGTATGCACATTCTACGTCATAATGACTTTCTATAGTTTGCGCATGTGTTTGGAAATAAGAAAAGCATACTTCCCTCGTTTTTTAAAATCACAGCTTCTAGAAGGTTTACATGGTTTCTTAAAAAACACGAGTTTTTAGAAAATGTGTTTTATTTCATAAATGGAATCAACAAAGTATGCACATTCTACATCATAATGACTTTCTATAGATTGCGCATGCGTTTGGAAATAAGAAAAGCTTACTTCCACCGTTTTTTAAAATCACAGCTTCTAGAAGGTTTACATGATTTCTTAAAAAAACACGAGTTTTTAGAAAATGTGTTTTTTTTCATAAATGGAATCAACAAAGTATGCACATTCTACGTCATAATGACTTTCTATAGTTTCCGCATGTGTTTGGAAGTAAGAAAAGCTTACTTCCCTCGTTTTTTAAAATCACAACTTCTAGAAGGTTTACATGGTTTCTTAAAAAACACGAGTTTTTAGAAAATGAGTTTTATTTCATAAATGGAATCGACAAAGTATGCACATTCTACGTCATAACGACTTTCTATAGTTTGCGCATGCGTCCGGAAATAAGAAAAGCTTACTTCCACCGTTTTTTAAAATCACAGCTTCTAGAAGGTTTACATGATTTGTTAAAAAACACGAGTATTTAGAAAATGTGTTTTATTTCATAAATGGAATCAACATAGTATGCACATTCTACATCATAACGACTTTCTATAGTTTGTGCATAAGTTTGGAAATAAGGAAAGCTTACTTCCCCTGTTTTTTAAAATCACAGCTTCTAGAAGGTTTACATGATTTCGTAAAAAACACGAGTTTTTAGAACATGTGTTTTATTTCATAAATGGAATCAACAAAGTATGCACATTCTACGTCATAACGACTTTCTATAGTTTGCGCATTCGTCCGGAAATAAGAAAAGCTTACTTCCACCGTTTTTTAAAATCACAGCTTCTAGAAGGTTTACATGATTTCGTAAAAAACACGAGTTTTTAGAAAATGTGTTTTATTTCATAAATGGAATCTACAAAGTATGCACATTCTATGTCATAACGACTTTCTATAGTTTGCGCATGCGTCCGGAAATAAGAAAAGCTTACTTCCGTCGTTTTTTAAAATCACAGCTTCTAGAAGGTTTACATGATTTCTTAAAAAACACGAGTTTTTAGAAAATGTGTTTTATTTCATAAATTGAATCAACAAAGTATGCACATTCTACGTCATAACGACTTTCTATAGTTTGCGCATCCGTCCGGAAATAAGAAACGTTTACTTCCCCCATTTTTTAAAATCACAGCTTCTATAAGGTTTACATGATTTTGTAAAAAACACGAGGTTTTAGAACATGTGTTTTATTTAATAAATGGAATCAACAAAGTATGCACATTCTACGTCATAACGACTTTCTATAGTTTGCGCATTCGTCCGGAAATAAGAAAAGCTTACTTCCACCGTTTTTTAAAATCACAGCTTCTAGAAGGTTTACATGACTTCGTAAAAAACACGAGTTTTTAGAAAATGTGTTTTATTTCATAAATGGAATCTACGAAGTATGCACATTCTACGTCATAATGACTTTCTATAGTTTGTGCATGCGTCCGGAAATAAGAAAGGCTTACTTCCCCCGTTTCTTAAAATCACAGCTTCTAGAAGGTTTACATGATTTCTTAAAAAACATGAGTTTTTAGAAAATGTGTTTTATTTCATAAATGGAATCAACAAAGTATGCACATTCTACGTCATAACAACTTTCTATAGTTTGCGCATTCGTCCGGAAATAAGAAAATCTTACTTCCACCGTTTTTTAAAATCACAGCTTCTAGAAGGTTTACATGATTTCGTAACAAACACGAGTTTTTAGAAAATGTGTTTTATTTCATAAATGGAATCTACAAAGTATGCACATTCTACGTCATAACGACTTTCTATAGTTTGTGCATGCGTCCGGAAATAAGAAAAGCTTACTTCCCCCGTTTTTTAAAATCACGGCTTCTAGAAGGTTTACATGATTTCTTAAAAAACACAAGTTTTTAGAAAATGTGTTTTTATTTCATAAATGGAATCAACAAAGTATGCACATTCTACGTCATAACGAATTTCTATAGTTTTCGCCTGCGTTTGGAAATAAGAAAAGCTTACTTCCACCGTTTTTTAAAATCACAGCTTCTAGAAGGTTTACATGATTTTGTAAAAAACACGAGTTTTTAGAAAATGTGTTTTATTTCATAAATGGAATCAACAAAGTATGCACATTCTACGTCATAACGACTTTCTATAGTTTGCGCATGCGTCCGGAAAAAAGAAAAGCTTACTTCCACCGTTTATTAAAATCACAGCTTCTAGAAGGTTTACACGATTTCTTAAAAAACACTAGTTTTTCGAAAATGTGTTTTATTTCATAAATGGAATCAACAAAGTATGCACATTCTACGTCATAATGACTTTCTATAGTTTGCGCATGTGTTTGGAAATAAGAAAAGCTTACTTCCCTCATTTTTTAAAATAACAGCTTCTAGAAGGTTTACATGGTTTCTTAAAAAACACGAGTTTTTAGAAAATGTGTTTTATTTCATCAATGGAATCAACAAAGTATGCACATTCTACGTCATAACGACTTTCTATAGTTTGCGCATTCGTCCGGAAATAAGAAAAGCTTACTTCCACCATTTTTTAAAATCACAGCTTCTAGAAGGTTTACATGATTTCTTAAAAAACATGAGTTTTTAGAAAATGTGTTTTATTTCATAAATGGAATCAACAAAGTATGCACATTCTACGTCATAATGTCTTTCTATAGTTTCCGCATGTGTTTGGAAGTAAGAAAAGATTACTTCCCTCATTTTTTAAAATCACAACTTCTAGAAGGTTTACATGGTTTCTTAAAAAACATGAGTTTTTAGAAAATGTGTTTTATTTCATAAATGGAATCGACAAAGTATGCACATTCTACGTCATAAGGACTTTCTATAGTTTTCGCCTGCGTTTGGAAATAAGAAAAGCTTACTTCCCCCGTTTTTTTAAATCACAGCTTCTAGAAGGTTTACATGATTTGTGAAAAAACACGAGTTTTTAGAAAATGTGTTTTATTTCATAAATGGAATCAACAAAGTATGCACATTCTACGTCATAACGACTTTCTATAGTTTGCGCATGCGTCCGGAAATAAGAAAATCTTACTTCCACCGTTTTTTAAAATCACAGCTTCTAGAAGGTTTACATGATTTTGTAAAAAAACGAGCTTTTAGAAAATGTGTTTTATTTCATAAATGGAATCAACAAAGTATGCACATTCTACGTCATAACGAATTTCTATAGTTTGCGCATGCATCCGGAAAAAAGAAAAGCTTACTTCCACCGTTTTTTAAAATCACAACTTGTAGAAGGTTTACACGATTTCTTAAAAAACACTAGTTTTTAGAAAATGTGTTTTATTTCATAAATGGAATCGACAAAGTATGCCCATTCTACGTCATAATGACTTTCTATAGTTTGCGCATGCGTCCGGAAATAAGAAAAGCTTACTGCCACCGTTTTTTAAAATCACAGCTTCTAGAAGGTTTACATGATTTGTTAAAAAACACGAGTATTTAGAAAATGTGTTTTATTTCATAAATGGAATCAACATAGTATGCACATTCTACATCATAACGACTTTCTATAGTTTGCGCATAAGTTTGGAAATAAGGAAAGCTTACTTCCCCTGTTTTTTAAAATCACAGCTTCTAGAAGGTTTACATGATTTCGTAAAAAACACGAGTTTTTAGAAAATGTGTTTTATTTCATAAATGGAATCAACAAAGTAAGCACATTCTACGTCATAACGACTTTCTATAGTTTGCGCATTCGTCCGGAAATAAGAAAAGCTTACTTCCACCATTTTTTAAAATCACAGCTTCTAGAAGGTTTAAATGATTTCGTAAAAAACACGAGTTTTTAGAAAATGTGTTTTATTTCATAAATGGAATCTACAAAGTATGCACATTCTATGTCATAACGACTTTCTATAGTTTGCGCATGCGTCCGGAAATAAGAAAAGCTTACTTCCGCCGTTTTTTAAAATCACAGCTTCTAGAAGGTTTACATGATTTCTTAAAAAACACGAGTTTTTAGAAAATGTGTTTTATTTCATAAATTGAAACAACAAAGTATGCACATTCTACGTCATAACGACTTTCTATAGTTTGCGCATGCGTCCAGAAATAAAAAAAGCTTACTTCCACCGTTTTTTAAAAGCACAGCTTCTAGAAGGTTTACATGATTTCTTAAAAAACACGAGTTTTTAGAAAATGTGTTTTATTTCATAAATGGAATCAACAAAGTATGCACGTTCTACGTCATAATGACTTTCTATAGTTTGCGCATGCGTCCGTAAATAAGAAAAGCTTACTTCCCCCGTTTTTTAAAATCACAGCTTCTAGAAGGTTTACATGATTTCTTAAAAAACACGAGTTTTTAGAAAATGTGTTTTATTTCATAAATGGAATCAACAAAGTATGCACATTCTACGTCACAACGACTTTCTATAGTTTTCGCATGCGTTTGGAAATAAGAAAAGCTTACTTCCCCCATTTTTTAAAATCACAGCTTCTAGAAGGTTTACATGATTTGTGAAAAAACACGAGTTTTTAGAAAATGTGTTTTATTTCATAAATGGAATCAACAAAGTATGCACATTCTACGTCATAATGACTTTCTATAGTTTGCGCATGCGTCCGGAAATAAGAAAAGCTTACTTCGACCGTTTTTTAAAATCACAGCTTCTAGAAGGTTTACATGATTTCGTAAAAAACATGAGTTTTTAGAAAATGTGTTTTATTTCATAAATGGAATCTACAAAGTATTCACATTCTACGTCATAACAACTTTCTATAGTTTGTGCATGCGTCCGGAAATAAGAAAAGCTTACTTCCACCGTTTTTTAAAATCACAGCTTCTAGAAGGTTGACATGATTTCTTAAAAAACACGAGTTTTTAGAAAATGTGTTTTATTTCATAAATGGAATCTACAAAGTATGCACATTCTACGTCATAACGACTTTCTATAGTTTGCGCTTGCGTCCGGAAATAAGAAAAGCTTACTACACCGTTTTCTAAAATCACAGCTTCTAGAAGGTTTAAATGATTTCGTAAAAAACACGAGTTTTTAGAAAATGTGTTTTATTTCATAAATGGATTCAACAAAGTATGCACATTTTACGTCATAATGACTTTCTATAGTTTGCGCATAAGTTTGGAAATAAAAAAAGCTTACTTCCCCTGTTTTTTAAAATCGCAGCTTCTAGAAGATTTACATGATTTCGTAAAAAACACGAGTTTTTAGAAAATGTGTTTTATTTCATAAATGGAATCAACAAAGTATGCACATTCTACATCATAAGGACTTTCTATAGTTTGCGCATTCGTCCGGAAATAAGAAAAGCTTACTTCCACCGTTTTTTAAAATCACAGCTTCTAGAAGGTTTACATGATTTCGTAAAAAACACGAGTTTTTAGAAAATGTGTTTTATTTCATAAATGGAATCTACAAAGTATGCACATTCTACGTCCTAACGACTTTCTATAGTTTGTGCATTCGTCCGGAAATAAGAAAAGCTTACTTCCCCCGTTTTTTAAAATCACAACTTCTAGAAGGTTTACATGATTTCTTAAAAAACATGAGTTTTTAGAAAATGTGTTTTATTTCATAAATTGAATCAACAAAGTATGCACATTCTACGTCATAACGACTTTCTATAGTTTGCGCATGCGTCCGGAAATAAGAAAAGTTTACTTCCCCCATTTTTTAAAATCACAGCTTCTAGAAGGTTTACATGATTTCGTAAAAAACACGAGTTTTTAGAAAATGTGTTTTATTTCATAAATGGAATCAACAAAGTATGCACATTCTACATCATAATGACTTTCTATAGTTTGCGCATGCGTCCGGAAATAAGAAAAGCTTACTTCCACCGTTTTTTAAAATCACAGCTTCTAGAAGGTTTACATGATTTCTTAAAAAACACGACTTTTTAGAAAATGTGTTTTTTTTCATAAATGGAATCAACAAAGTATGCACATTCTACGTCATAATGACTTTCTATAGTTTCCGCATGTGTTTGGAAGTAAGAAAAGCTTACTTCCCTCGTTTTTTAAAATCACAACTTCTAGAAGGTTTACATGGTTTCTTAAAAAACACGAGTTTTTAGAAAATGAGTTTTATTTCATAAATGGAATCAACAAAGTATGCACATTCTACGTCATAACGACTTTCTATAGTTTGCGCATGCGTCTGGAAATAAGAAAAGCTTACTTCCACCGTTTTTTAAAATCACAGCTTCTAGAAGGTTTACATGATTTGTTAAAAAACACGAGTATTTAGAAAATGTGTTTTATTTCATAAATGGAATCAACATAGTATGCACATTCTACATCATAACGACTTTCTATAGTTTGCACATAAATTTGGAAATAAGGAAAGCTTACTTCCCCTGTTTTTTAAAATCACAGCTTCTAGAAGGTTTACATGATTTCGTAAAAAACACGAGTTTTTAGAACATGTGTTTTATTTCATAAATGGAATCAACAAAGTATGCACATTCTACGTCATAACGACTTTCTATAGTTTGCGCATTCGTCCGGAAATAAGAAAAGCTTACTTCCACCGTTTTTTAAAATCACAGCTTCTAGAAGGTTTACATGATTTCGTAAAAAACACGAGTTTTTAGAAAATGTGTTTTATTTCATAAATGGAATCTACAAAGTATGCACATTCTATGTCATAACGACTTTCTATAGTTTGCGCATGCGTCCGGAAATAAGAAAAGCTTACTTCCGTCGTTTTTTAAAATCACAGCTTCTAGAAGGTTTACATGATTTCTTAAAAAACACGAGTTTTTAGAAAATGTGTTTGATTTCATAAATTGAATCAACAAAGTATGCACATTCTACGTCATAACGACTTTCTATAGTTTGCGCATCCGTCCGGAAATAAGAAAAGTTTACTTCCCCCATTTTTTAAAATCACAGCTTCTAGAAGGTTTACATGATTTTGTAAAAAACACGAGGTTTTAGAACATGTGTTTTATTTCATAAATGGAATCAACAAAGTATGCACATTCTACGTCATAACGACTTTCTATAGTTTGCGCATTCGTCCGGAAATAAGAAAAGCTTACTTCCACCGTTTTTTAAAATCACAGCTTCTAGAAGGTTTACATGAATTCGTAAAAAACAGGAGTTTTTAGAAAATGTGTTTTATTTCATAAATGGAATCTACAAAGTATGCACATTCTACGTCATAATGACTTTCTATAGTTTGTGCATGCGTCCGGAAATAAGAAAGGCTTACTTCCCCCGTTTCTTAAAATCACAGCTTCTAGAAGGTTTACATGATTTCTTAAAAAACATGAGTTTTTAGAAAATGTGTTTTATTTCATAAATGGAATCAACAAAGTATGCACATTCTACGTCATAATGACTTTCTATAGTTTGCGCATGTGTTCGGAAATAAGAAAAGATTACTTCCCTCGTTTTTTAAAATCACAGCTTCTAGAAGGTTTACATGGTTTCTTAAAAAACATGAGTTTTTAGAAAATGTGTTTTATTTCATAAATGCAATCAATAAAGTATGCACATTCTACGTCATAACGACTTTCTATATATTGTGCATTTGTCCAGAAATAAGAAAAGCTTACTTCCACCGTTTTTTAAAATCACAGCTTCTAGAAGGTTTACATGATTTCTTAAAAAACACGACTTTTTAGAAAATGTGTTTTATTTCGTAAATGGAATCAACAAAGTATGCACATTCTACATCATAATGACTTTCTATAGTTTCTGCATGTGTTTGGAAGTAAGAAAAGATTACTTCCCTCGTTTTTTAAAATCACAACTTCTAGAAGGTTTACATGGTTTCTTAAAAAACACGAGTTTTTAGAAAATGTGTTTTATTTCATAAATGGAATGAACAAAGTATGCACATTCTACGTCATAACGACTTTCTATAGTTTGCGCATGCATCCAGAAATAAAAAAAGCTTACTTCCACCGTTTTTTAAAAGCACAGCTTCTAGAAGGTTTATATGATTTCTTAAAAAACACGAGTTTTTAGAAAATGTGTTTTATTTCATAAATGGAATCAACAAAGTATGCACATTCTACGTCATAACGACTTTCTATAGTTTGCGCATTCGTCTGGAAATAAGAAAAGCTTACTTCCACCGTTTTTTAAAATCACAGCTTCTAGAAGGTTTACATGATTTCGTAAAAAACACGAGTTTTTAGAAAATGTGTTTTATTTCATAAATGGAATCTACAAAGTATGCACATTCTACGTCATAACGACTTTCTGTAGTTTGCGCATGCGTCCGGGAATAAGAAAAGCTTACTTCCCCCTTTTTTTAAAATCACAGCTTCTAGAAGGTTTACACGATTTCTTAAAATACACGATTTTTTAGAAAATGTGTTTTATTTCATCAATGGAATCAACAAAGTATGCACATTCTACGCATAACAACTTTCTATAGTTTTCGCATCCGTTTGGAAATAAGAAAAGCTTACTTCCCCCGTTTTTTAAAATCACAGCTTCTAGAAGGTTTACATAATTTCGTAAAAAACACGAGTTTTTAGAAAATGTGTTTTATTTCATAAATGGAATCAACAAAGTATGCACATTCTACGTCATAATGACTTTCTATAGTTTCCGCATGTGTTTGGAAGTAAGAAAAGCTTACTTCCCTCGTTTTTTAAAATGACAACTTCTAGAAGGTTTACATGCTTTCTTAGAAAACACGAGTTTTTAGAAAATGTGTTTTATTTCATAAATGGAATCAACAAAGTATGCACATTCTACGTCATAATGACTTTATATAGTTTGCGCATGCGTCCGGAAATAAGAAAAGCTTACTTCCCCCGTTTTTTAAAATCACAGCTTCTAGAAGGTTTACATGATTTCTTAAAAAACACGAGTTTTTAGAAAATGTGTTTTATTTCATAAATGGAATCAACAAAGTATGCACATTCTACGTCACAACGACTTTCTATAGTTTTCGCATGCGTTTGGAAATAAGAAAAGCTTACTTCCCCCATTTTTTAAAATCACAGCTTCTAGAAGGTTTACATGATTTGTGAAAAAACACGAGTTTTTAGAAAATGTGTTTTATTTCATAAATGGAATCTACAAAGTATGCACATTCTACGTCATAACGACTTTCTATAGTTTGCGCATGCGTCCGGAAATAAGAAAAGCTTACTTCGACCGTTTTTTAAAATCACAGCTTCTAGAAGGTTTACATGATTTCGTAAAAAACATGAGTTTTTAGAAAATGTGTTTTATTTCATAAATGGAATCTACAAAGTATTCACATTCTACGTCATAACGACTTTCTATAGTTTGTGCATGCGTCCGGAAATAAGAAAAGCTTACTTCCACCGTTTTTTAAAATCACAGCTTCTAGAAGGTTGACATGATTTCTTAAAAAACACGAGTTTTTAGAAAATGTGTTTTATTTCATAAATGGAATCTACAAAGTATGCACATTCTACGTCATAACGACTTTCTATAGTTTGCGCTTGCGTCCGGAAATAAGAAAATCTTACTACACCGTTTTCTAAAATCACAGCTTCTAGAAGGTTTAAATGATTTCGTAAAAAACACGAGTTTTTAGAAAATGTGTTTTATTTCATAAATGGATTCAACAAAGTATGCACATTTTACGTCATAACGACTTTCTATAGTTTGCGCATAAGTTTGGAAATAAAAAAAGCTTACTTCCCCTGTTTTTTAAAATCGCAGCTTCTAGAAGATTTACATGATTTCGTAAAAAACACGAGTTTTTAGAACATGTGTTTTATTTCATAAATGGAATCAACAAAGTATGCACATTCTACGTCATAAGGACTTTCTATAGTTTGCGCATTCGTCCGGAAATAAGAAAAGCTTACTTCCACCGTTTTTTAAAATCACAGCTTCTAGAAGATTTACATGATTTCGTAAAAAACACGAGTTTTTAGAAAATGTGTTTTATTTCATAAATGGAATCTACAAAGTATGCACATTCTACGTCCTAACGACTTTCTATAGTTTGTGCATTCGTCCGGAAATAAGAAAAGCTTACTTCCCCCGTTTTTTAAAATCACAACTTCTAGAAGGTTTACATGATTTCTTAAAAAACATGAGTTTTTAGAAAATGTGTTTTATTTCATAAATTGAATCAACAAAGTATGCACATTCTACGTCATACCGACTTTCTATAGTTTGCGCATGCGTCCGGAAATAAGAAAAGTTTACTTCCCCCATTTTTTAAAATCACAGCTTCTAGAAGGTTTACATGATTTCGTAAAAAACATGAGTTTTTAGAAAATGTGTTTTATTTCATAAATGGAATCAACAAAGCATGCACATTATACGTCATAACGACTTTCTATAGATTGCGCATTCGTCCGAAAATAAGAAAAGCTTACTTCCAAAGTTTTTTAAAATCACAGCTTCTAGAAGGTTTACATGATTTCGTAAAAAACACGAGTTTTTAGAAAATGTGTTTTATTTCATAAATGGAATCTACAAAGTATGCACATTCTACGTCATAACGACTTTCTATAGTTTGCGCATGCGTCCGGAAATAAGAAAAGCTTACTTCCCCCGTTTTTTAAAATCACTGCTTCTAGAAGGTTTACATGATTTCTTAAAAAACATGAGTTTTTAGAAAATGAGTTTTATTTCATAAATGGAATCAACAAAGTATGCACATTCTACGTCATAATGACTTTCTATAGTTTGCACATGCGTCCGGAAATAAGAAAAGCTTACTGCCACCGTTTTTTAAAATCACAGCTTCTAGAAGGTTTACATGATTTGTTAAAAAACACGAGTATTTAGAAAATGTGTTTTATTTCATAAATGGAATCAACATAGTATGCACATTCTACATCATAACGACTTTCTATAGTTTGCGCATAAGTTTGGAAATAAGGAAAGCTTACTTCCCCTGTTTTTTAAAATCACAGCTTCTAGAAGGTTTACATGATTTCGTAAAAAACACGAGTTTTTAGAAAATGTGTTTTATTTCATAAATGGAATCAACAAAGTAAGCACATTCTACGTCATAACGACTTTCTATAGTTTGCGCATTCGTCCGGAAATAAGAAAAGCTTACTTCCACCATTTTTTAAAATCACAGCTTCTAGAAGGTTTAAATGATTTCGTAAAAAACACGAGTTTTTAGAAAATGTGTTTTATTTCATAAATGGAATCTACAAAGTATGCACATTCTATGTCATAACGACTTTCTATAGTTTGCGCATGCGTCCGGAAATAAGAAAAGCTTACTTCCGCCGTTTTTTAAAATCACAGCTTCTAGAAGGTTTACATGATTTCTTAAAAAACACGAGTTTTTAGAAAATGTGTTTTATTTCATAAATTGAAACAACAAAGTATGCACATTCTACGTCATAACGACTTTCTATAGTTTGCGCATGCGTCCAGAAATAAAAAAAGCTTACTTCCACCGTTTTTTAAAAGCACAGCTTCTAGAAGGTTTACATGATTTCTTAAAAAACACGAGTTTTTAGAAAATGTGTTTTATTTCATAAATGGAATCAACAAAGTATGCACATTCTACGTCATAACGACTTTCTATAGTTTGCGCATGTGTTTGGAAATAAGAAAAGCTTACTTCCACCGTTTTTAAAATCACAGCTTCTAGAAGGTTTACATGGTTTCTTAAAAAACACGAGTTTTTAGAAAATGTGTTTTATTTCATAAATGGAATCAACAAAGTATGCACATTCTACGTCATAATGACTTTCTATAGTTTGCGCATGCGTCCGGAAATAAGAAAAGCTTACTTCCACCGTTTTTTAAAATCACAGCTTCTAGAAGGTTTACATGATTTCTTAAAAAACACGAGTTTTTAGAAAATGTGTTTTATTTCATAAATGGAATCAACAAAGTATGCACATTCTACGTCATAATGACTTTCTATAGTTTCCGCATGTGTTTGGAAGTAAGAAAAGCTTACTTCCCTCGTTTTTTAAAATCACAACTTCTAGAAGGTTTACATGGTTTCTTAAAAAACACGAGTTTTTAGAAAATGAGTTTTATTTCATAAATGGAATCAACAAAGTATGCACATTCTACGTCATAACGACTTTCTATAGTTTGCGCATGCGTCTGGAAATAAGAAAAGCTTACTTCCACCGTTTTTTAAAATCACAGCTTCTAGAAGGTTTACATGATTTCTTAAAAAACATGAGTTTTTAGAAAATGTGTTTTATTTCATAAATGGAATCAACAAAGTATGCACATTCTACGTCATGACGACTTTCTATAGCTTCCGCATGCGTCCGGAAATAAGAAAAGCTTACTTCCACCGTTTTTTAAAATCACAGCTTCTAGAAGGTTTACATGATTTCTTAAAGAACACGAGTTTTTAGAAAATGTGTTTTATTTCATAAATGGAATCAACAAAGTATGCACATTCTACGTCATAATGACTTTCTATAGTTTAAGCATGTGTTTGGAAATAAGAAAAGCTTACTTCCCTTGTTTTTTAAAATCACAACTTCTAGAAGGTTTACATGGTTTCTTAAAAAACACGAGTTTTTAGAAAATGAGTTTTATTTCATAAATGGAATCAACAAAGTATGCACATTCTACGTCATAACGGCTTTCTATAGTTTGCGCATAAGTTTGGAAATAAGAAAAGCTTACTTCCACTGTTTTTTAAAATCACAGCTTCTAGAAGGTTTACATGATTTCGTAAAAAACATGAGTTTTTAGAAAATGTGTTTTATTTCATAAATGGAATCAACAAAGTATGCACATTCTACATCATAACGACTTTCTATAGTTTGCGCATTCGTCCGGAAATAAGAAAAGCTTACTTCCACCGTTTTTTAAAATCACAGCTTCTAGAAGGTTTACATGATTTCGTAAAAAACACGAGTTTTTAGAAAATGTGTTTTATTTCATAAATGGAATCTACAAAGTATGCACATTCTACGTCATAATGACTTTATATAGTTTGCGCATTCGTCCGGAAATAAGAAAATCTTACTTCCCCCGTTTTTTAAAATCACAGCTTCTAGAAGGTTTACAAGATTTCTTAAAACACACGAGTTTTTAGAAAATGTGTTTTATTTCATAAATTGAATCAACAAAGTATGCACATTCTACGTCATAACGACTTTCTATAGTTTGCACATGCGTCCGGAAATAAGAAAAGTTTACTTCCCCCATTTTTTAAAATCACAGCTTCTAGAAGGTTTACATGATTTCTTAAAAAACACGAATTTTTAGAAAATGTGTTTTATTTCATAAATGGAATCTACAAAGTATGTACATTCTACGTCATAACGACTTTCTATAGTTTGCGCATGCGTCCGGAAATAAGAAAAGCTTACTTCCACCGTTTTCTAAAATCACAGCTTCTAGAAGGTTTACATGATTTCGTAAAAAACACAAGTTTTTAGAAAATGTGTTTTATTTCATAAATCGAATCTACAAAGTATGCACATTCTACGTCATAATGACTTTCTATAGTTTGCGCATGGGTCCGGAAATAAGAAAAGCTTACTTCCCCCGTTTTTTAAAATCACGGGTTCTAGAAGGTTTACATGATTTCTTAAAAAACGCGAGTTTTTAGAAAATATGTTTTATTTCATCAATGGAATCAACAAAGTATGCACATTCTACGTCATAACGACTTTCTATAGTTTGCGCATAAGTTTGGAAATAAGAAAAGCTTACTTCCACCGTTTTTTAAAATCACAGCATCTAGAAGGTTTACATGATTTTGTAAAAAACACGAGTTTTTAGAAAATGTGTTTTATTTCATAAATGGAATCTACAAAGTATGCACATTCTACGTCATAACGACTTTCTATAGTTTGCGCATGCGTCCGGAAATAAGAAAAGCTTACTTCCCCGGTTTTTTAAAATCACAGCTTCTAGAAGGTTTACATGATTTCTTAAAAAACATGAGTTTTTAGAAAATGTGTTTTATTTCATAAATGGAATCAACAAAGTATGCACATTCTACATCATAATGACTTTCTATAGTTTGCACATGTGTTTGGAAATAAGAAAAGCTTACTTCCCTAGTTTTTTAAAATCACAGCTATTAGAAGGTTACTTCGTAAAAAACACGAGTTTTTAGAAAATGTGTTTTATTTCATAAATGGAATCTACAAAGTATGCACATTCTACGTCATAACGACTTTCTATAGTTTGCGCATGCATCCGGGAATAAGAAAAGCTTACTTCCCCCGTTTTTTAAAATCACAGCTTCTAGAAGGTTTACATGATTTCTTAAAAAACACGAGTTTTTAGAAAATGTGTTTTATTTCATCAATGGAATAAACAAATTATGCACATTCTATGTCATAACGACTTTCTATAGTTTGCGCATGCGCAAACTATGCACATTCTACGTAATAACGACTTTCTATAGTTTGCGCATGCGTCCGGAAATAAGAAAAGCTTAATTCCCCCCGTTTTTTAAAATTACAGCTTCTAGAAGGTTTACATGATTTCTTAAAAAACACGAGTTTTTAGAAAATGTGATTTATTTCATCAATGGAATCCGCAAACTATGCACATTCTACGTGATAACGACTTTCTAAAATTTGCGCATGCGTCCAGAAATATGAAAAGCTTACTTCCCCCCTTTTTTTAAATTCACAGCTTCTAGAAGGTTTGCATGATTTCTTAAAAAACACGAGTTTTTAGAAAATGAGATTTATTTCATAAATGGAATCAACAAATTTTGCCCATTCTACGTAGTAACGACTTTCTATAGTTTGCGCATGCGTCCAGAAATATGAAAACCTTACTTCCACCAGTTTTTTAAATTCACAGCTTCTAGAAGGTTTACATGATTTCTTAAAAAACATGAGTTTTTAGAAAATGTGATTTATTTCATAAACGGAATCAACAAATTATGCACATTCTATGTCATAACGACTTTCTATAGTTTGCGCATGCGCAAACTATGGACATTCTACGTAATAACGAATTTTTATAGTTTGCGCATGCGTCCAGAAATAAGGAAAGCTTACTTGCCCCCTTTTTTTAAATTCAGAGCTTCTAGAAGGTTTAGGTGACTTATTAAAAAACATGAGTTTTTAGAAAATTTGATTTATTTCATAAATGGTATCAACAAGGTATGCACATTCTACGTAGTAACGACTTTCTATAGCTTGCGCATGCGTCCGGAAATAAGAAAAGCTTACTTCCGCCAGTTTTTTAAAACCACAGCTTCTAGAAGGTTTACATGATTTCTTAAAAAACAAGAGTTTTTAGAAAATGTGTTTTATTTCATAAATGGAATCAACAAAGTATGCACATTCTACGTCATAACGAATTTCTATAGTTTGCGCATGCGTCCGGAAATAAGAAAAGCTTACTTCAACCGTTTTTTAAAATCACAGCTTCTAGAAGGTTTACATGATTTCGTAAAAAACACGAGTTTTTAGAAAATGTGTTTTATTTCATAAATGGAATCTACAAAGTATGCACATTCTACGTCATAACGACTTTCTATAGTTTGTGCATGCGTCCGGAAATAAGAAAAGCTTACTTCCACCGTTTTTTAAAATCACAGCTTCTAGAAGGTTTACATGATTTCTTAAAAAACACGAGTTTTTAGAAAATGTGTTTTATTTCATAAATGGAATCAACAAAGTATGCACATTCTACGTCATAATGACTTTTATAGTTTAAGCATGTGTTTGGAAATAAGAAAAGCTTACTTCCCTCGTTTTTTAAAATGACAGCTTCTAGAAGGTTTACATGGTTTCTTAAAAAACACGAGTTTTTAGAAAATGTGTTTTATTTCATAAATGGAATCAACAAAGTATGCACATTCTACGTCATAATGACTTTCTATAGTTTAAGCATGTGTTTGGAAATAAGAAAAGCTTACTTCCCTCTTTTTTTAAAATGACAGCTTCTAGAAGGTTTACATGATTTCTTAAAAAACACGAGTTTTTAGAAAATGTGTTTTATTTCATAAATGGAATCAACAAAGTATGCACATTCTACGTCATAATGACTTTCTATAGTTTAAGCATGTGTTTGGAAATAAGAAAAGCTTACTTCCCTCGTTTTTTAAAATGACAGCTTCTAGAAGGTTTACATGGTTTCTTAAAAAACACGAGTTTTTAGAAAATGTGTTTTATTTCATAAATGGAATCAACAAAGTATGCACATTCTACGTCATAACGACTTTCTATAGTTTGCGCATAAGTTTGGAAATAAGAAAAGCTTACTTCCCTTGTTTTTTAAAATCACAGCTTCTAGAAGGTTTACATGATTTCGTAAAAAACACGAGTTTTTAGAAAATGTGTTTTATTTCATAAATGGAATCAACAAAGTATGCACATTCTACGTCATAACGACTTTCTATAGTTTGTGCAATCGTCCGGAAATAAGAAAAGCTTACTTCCACCATTTTTTAAAATCACAGCTTCTAGAAGGTTTACATGATTTCGTAAAAAACACGAGTTTTTACAAAATGTGTTTTATTTCATAAATGGAATCTACAAAGTATGCACATTCTACATCATAACGACTTTCTATAGTTTGCGCATGCGTCCGGAAATAAGAAAAGCTTACTTCCCCCGTTTTTTAAAATCACAGCTTCTAGAAGGTTTACATGATTTCTTAAAAAACACGAGTTTTTAGAAAATGTGTTTTTTTTCATAAATGGAATCAACAAAGTATGCACATTCTACGTCATAATGAATTTCTATAGTTTTCGCATGCGTTTGGAAATAAGAAAAGCTTACTTCCCCTGTTTTTTTAAATCACAGCTTCTAGAAGGTTTACATGATTTGTGAAAAAACACGAGTTTTTAGAAAATGTGTTTTATTTCATAAATGGAATCTACAAAGTATGCACATTCTACGTCATAACGACTTTCTATAGTTTGCGCATGCATCTGGGAATAAGAAAAGATTACTTCCCCCGTTTTTTAAAATCACAGCTTCTAGAAGGTTTACATGATTTCTTAAAAAACACGAGTTTTTAGAAAATGTGTTTTATTTCATCAATGGAATCAACAAATTATGCACATTCTATGTCATAACGACTTTCTATAGTTTGCGCATGCGCAAACTATGCACATTCTACGTAATAACGACTTTCTATAGTTTGCGCATGCGTCCGGAAATAAGAAAAGCTTAATTCCCTCCGTTTTTTAAAATTACAGCTTCTAGAAGGTTTACGTGATTTCTTAAAAAACACGAGTTTTTAGAAAATGTGATTTATTTCATCAATGGAATCCGCAAACTATGCACATTCTACGTGATAACGACTTTCTAAAATTTGCGCATGCGTCCAGAAATATGAAAAGCTTACTTCCCCCCTTTTTTTAAATTCACAGCTTCTAGAAGGTTTGCATGATTTCTTAAAAAACACGAGTTTTTAGAAAATGAGATTTATTTCATAAATGGAATCAACAAATTTTGTCCATTCTACGTAGTAACGACTTTCTATAGTTTGCGCATGCGTCCAGAAATATGAAAACCTTACTTCCACCAGTTTTTTAAATTCACAGCTTCTAGAAGGTTTACATGATTTCTTAAAAAACATGAGTTTTTAGAAAATGTGATTTATTTCATAAACGGAATCAACAAATTATGCACATTCTATGTCATGACGACTTTCTATAGTTTGCGCATGCGCAAACTATGGACATTCTACGTAATAACGAATTTTTATAGTTTGCGCATGCGTCCAGAAATAAGGAAAGCTTACTTGCCCCCTTTTTTTAAATTCAGAGCTTCTAGAAGGTTTAGGTGACTTATTAAAAAACATGAGTTTTTAGAAAATTTGATTTATTTCATAAATGGAATCAACAAGGTATGCACATTCTACGTAGTAACGACTTTCTATAGCTTGCGCATGCGTCCGGAAATAAGAAAAGCTTACTTCCGCCAGTTTTTTAAAACCACAGCTTCTAGAAGGTTTACATGATTTCTTAAAAAACAAGAGTTTTTAGAAAATGTGTTTTATTTCATAAATGGAATCAACAAAGTATGCACATTCTACGTCATAACGACTTTCTATAGTTTGCGCATGCGTCCGGAAATAAGAAAAGCTTACTTCAACCGTTTTTTAAAATCACAGCTTCTAGAAGGTTTACATGATTTCGTAAAAAACACGAGTTTTTAGAAAATGTGTTTTATTTCATAAATGGAATCTACAAAGTATGCACATTCTACGTCATAACGACTTTCTATAGTTTGTGCATGCGTCCGGAAATAAGAAAAGCTTACTTCCACAACTATTAAAATCACAGCATGCGTCCGGAAAAGTATCACAGCTATTAAAATGACAGCTTACTTCGTAAAAAACACGAGTTTTTAGAAAATGTGTTTTATTTCATAAATGGAATCTACAAAGTATGCACATTCTACGTCATAACGACTTTCTATAGTTTGCGCATGCATCCGGGAATAAGAAAAGCTTACTTCCCCCGTTTTTTAAAATCACAGCTTCTAGAAGGTTTACATGATTTCTTAAAAAACACGAGTTTTTAGAAAATGTGTTTTATTTCATCAATGGAATCAACAAATTATGCACATTCTATGTCATAACGACTTTCTATAGTTTGCGCATGCGCAAACTATGCACATTCTATGTCATAACGACTTTCTATAGTTTGTGCATGCGTCCGGAAATAAGAAAAGCTTACTTCCACAGCTATTAAAATCACAGCATGCGTCCGGAAAAGTATCACAGCTATTAAAATCACAGCTTACTTCGTAAAAAACACGAGTTTTTAGAAAATGTGTTTTATTTCATAAATGGAATCTACAAAGTATGCACATTCTACGTCATAACGACTTTCTATAGTTTGTGCATGCGTCCGGAAATAAGAAAAGCTTACTTCCACAGCTATTAAAATCACAGCATGCGTCCGGAAAAGTATCACAGCTATTAAAATCACAGCTTACTTCGTAAAAAACACGAGTTTTTAGAAAATGTGTTTTATTTCATAAATGGAATCTACAAAGTATGCACATTCTACGTCATAACGACTTTCTATAGTTTGCGCATGCATCCGGGAATAAGAAAAGCTTACTTCCCCCGTTTTTTAAAATCACAGCTTCTAGAAGGTTTACATGATTTCTTAAAAAACACGAGTTTTTAGAAAATGTGTTTTATTTCATCAATGGAATCAACAAATTATGCACATTCTATGTCATAACGACTTTCTATAGTTTGCGCATGCGCAAACTATGCACATTCTATGTCATAACGACTTTCTATAGTTTGTGCATGCGTCCGGAAAAGTATCACAGCTATTAAAATCACAGCTTACTTCGTAAAAGACACGAGTTTTTAGAAAATGTGTTTTATTTCATAAATGGAATCTACAAAGTATGCACATTCTACGTCATAACGACTTTCTATAGTTTGCGCATGCATCCGGGAATAAGAAAAGCTTACTTCCCCCGTTTTTTAAAATCACAGCTTCTAGAAGGTTTACATGATTTCTTAAAAAACACGAGTTTTTAGAAAATATGTTTTATTTCATAAATGGAATCAACAAAGTAAGCACATTCTACGTCATAACGACTTTCTATAGTTTGCGCATAAGTTTGGAAATAAGAAAAGCTTACTTCCCCTGTTTTTTAAAATCATAGCTTCTAGAAGGTTTACATGATTTCGTAAAAAACACGAGTTTTTAGAAAATGTGTTTTATTTCATAAATGGAATCAACAAAGTATGCACATTCTACGTCATAACGACTTTCTATAGTTCGCGCATTCGTCCGGAAATAAGAAAAGCTTACTTCCATCGTTTTTTAAAATCACAGCTTCTAGAAGGTTTACATGATTTCGTAAAAAAATGAGTTTTTAGAAAATGTGTTTTATTTAATAAATGGAATCTACAAAGTATGCACATTCTACGTCATAATGACTTTCTATAGTTTGCGCATGCGTCCGGAAATAAGAAAAGCTTACTTCCCCCGTTTTTTAAAATCACAACTTCTAGAATATTTACATGATCTCTTAAAAAACACGAATTTTTAGAAAATGTGTTTTATTTCATAAATGGAATCAACAAATTATGCACATTCTACGTCCTAACTAATTTCTATAGTTTGCGCATGCGTTTGGAAATAAGAAAAGCTTACTTCCCCCGTTTTTTAAAATCACAGCTTCTAGGAGGTTTACATGATTTCTTAAAAAACACAAGTTTTTAGAAAATATGTTTTATTTCATAAATGGAATCAACAAAGTATGCACATTCTACGTCATAACGACTTTCTATAGTTTGCGCATGCGTCCGGAAATAAGAAAAGCTTACTTCAACCGTTTTTTAAAATCACAGCTTCTTGAAGGTTTACATGATTTTGTAAAAAACACGATTTTTTAGAAAATGTGTTTTATTTCATAAATGGAATCAACAAAGTATGCAAATTCTATGTCATAACGACTTTCTATAGTTTGCGCATGCGTCCGGAAAAAAGAAAAGCTTACTTCCACCATTTTTTAAAATCACAGCTTCTAGAAGGTTTACATGATTTCTTAAAAAACACGAGTTTTTAGAAAATGTGTTTTATTTCATAAATGGAATCAACAAAGTATGCGCATTCTACGTCATAATGACTTTCTATAGTTTGCGTATGCGTTTGGAAATAAGAAAAGCTTACTTCCCCCATTTTTTAAAATCACTGCTTCTAGAAGGCTTACATGATTTCTTAAAAAACACGAGTTTTTAGAAAATGTATTTTATTTCATAAATGTTAACAACAAAGTAGGCACATTATAAGTCATAACGACTTTCTATAGTTTGCGCATGCGTCCGGAAATAGGAAAAGCTTACTTCCACCGTTTTTTGAAATCACAGCTTCTAGAAGGTTTACATGATTTCTTAAAAAACACGAGTTTTTAGAAAATGTGTTTTATTTCATAAATGGAATCTACAAAGTATGCACATTCTACGTCATAACGACTTTCTATAGTTTGCGCATGCGTCCAGAAATAAGAAAAGCTTACTTTCCCCGTTTTTTAAAATCACTGCTTCTAGATGGTTTACATGATTTCTTAGAAAACACGAGTTTTAAGAAAATGTGTTTTATTTCATAAATGGAATCAACAAAGTATGCACATTCTACATCATAATGACTTTCTATAGTTTGCGCATGCGTTTGGAAATAAGAAAAGCTTACTTCCACCGTTTTTTAAAATCACTGCTTCTAAAAGGTTTACATGATTTCTTAAAAAACACGAGTTTTTAGAAAATGTGTTTTATTTCATAAATGGAATCAAAAAAGTATGCACATTCTACGTCATAATGACTTTCTATAGTTTGCGCATGCGTTTGGAAATAAGAAAATCTTACTTCCACCGTTTTTTAAAATCACAGCTTCTAGAAGGTTTCCATGATTTCTTAAAAAACACGAGTTTTTAGAAAATGTGTTTTATTTCATAAATGGAATCAACAAAGTATGCACATTCTACGTCATAACGACTTTCTATAGTTTGCGCATGCGTCCAGAAATAAGAAAAGCTTACTTCCCCCGTTTTTTGAAATCACAGCTTCTAGAAGGTTTACATGATTTCGTAAAAACCACGAGTTTTATGAAAATGTGTTTTATTTCATAAATGGAATCAACAAAGTATGCACATTCTACGTCATAATGACTTTCTATAGTTTGCGCATGCGTTTGGAAATAAGAAAAGCTTACTACCCCCATTTTTTAAAATCACAGCCTCTAGAAGGTTTACATGATTTCTTAAAAAACATGAGTTTTTAGAAAATATATTTTATTTCATAAATGGAAACAACAAAGTATGCACATTCTAAGTCATAAGGACTTTCTATATATTGCGCATGCATCCGGAAATAAGAAAAGCTTACTTCCACCGTTTTTTAAAATCACTGCTTCTAGAGGGTTTACATGATTTCTTAAAAAACACGAGATTTTAGAAAATGTGTTTTATTCCATAAATTAAATCAAGAAAGTATGCACATTCTACGTCATAACGAATTTCTATAGTTTGCGCATGCGTCCGGAAATAAGAAAAGCTTACTTCCCCCATTTTTTAAAATCACAGCTTCTAGAAGGTTTACATGATTTCTTAAAAAACACGACTTTTTAGAAAATGTGTTTTATTTCATAAATGGAATCTACAAACTATGCACATTCTACGTCATAACGACTTTCTATAGTTTGCGCATGCGTCCGGAAATAAGAAAAGCTTACTTCCATCGTTTTCTAAAATCACAGCTTCTAGAAGGTTTACATGATTTCGTAAAAAACACGAGTTTTTAGAAAATGTGTTCTATTTCATAAATCGAATCTACAAAGTATGCACATTCTACGTCATAATGACTTTCTATAGTTTGCGCATGCGTCCGGAAATAAGAAAAGCTTACTTCCCCCATTTTTTAAAATCACAGCTTCTAGAAGGTTTACATGATTTCTTAAAAAACACGAGTTTTTAGAAAATATGTTTTATTTCATAAATGGAATCAACAAAGTAAGCACATTCTACATCATAACGACTTTCTATAGTTTGCGCATAAGTTTGAAAATAAGAAAAGCTTACTTCCCCTGTTTTTTAAAATCATAGCTTCTAGAAGGTTTACATGATTTCGTAAAAATCAAGAGTTTTTAGAAAATGTGTTTTATTTCATAAATGGAATCAAGAAAGTATGCGCATTCTACGTCATAACGACTTTCTATAGTTTGCACATTCGTCCGGAAATAAGAAAAGCTTACTTCCATCGTTTTTTAAAATCACAGCTTCTAGAAGGTTTACATGATTTCGTAAAAAACATGAGTTTTTAGAAAATGTGTTTTATTTCATAAATCGAATCTACAAAGTATGCACATTCTACGTCATAATGACTTTCTATAGTTTGCGCATGCGTCCGGAAATAAGAAAAGCTTACTTCCCCCGTTTTTTAAAATCACAGCTTCTAGAATATTTACATGATTTCTTAAAAAACATGAATTTTTAGAAAATGTGTTTTATTTCATAAATGGAATCAACAAATTATGCACATTCTACGTCCTAACGAATTTCTATAGTTTGCGCATGCGTTTGGAAATAAGAAAAGCTTACTTCCCCCGTTTTTTAAAATCACAGCTTCTAGAAGGTTTACATGATTTCTTAAAAAACACGAGTTTTTAGAAAATGTGTTTTATTTCATAAATGGAATCAACAAAGTATGCACATTCTACGTCATAACGACTTTCTATAGTTTGCGCATGCGTCCAGAAATAAGAAAAGCTTACGTCAACCTTTTTTTAAAATCACAGCTTCTTGAAGGTTTACATGATTTTGTAAAAAACACCAATTTTTAGAAAATGTGTTTTATTTCATAAATGGAATCAACAAAGTATGCACATTCTACGTGATAACGACTTTCTATAGTTTGCGCATGCGTCCGGAAAAAAGAAAAGCTTACTTCCACCATTTTTTAAAATCACAGCTTCTAGAAGGTTTACATGATTTCTTAAAAAACACGAGTTTTTAGAAAATGTGTTTTATTTCATAAATGGAATCAACAAAGTATGCACATTCTACGTCATAACGACTTTCTATAGTTTGCGCATGCGTTTGGAAATAAGAAAAGCTTACTTCCCCCATTTTTTAAAATCACTGCTTCTACAAGGCTTACATGATTTCTTAAAAAACACGAGTTTTTAGAAAATGTATTTTATTTCATAAATGGAAACAACAAAGTAGCCACATTATAAGTCATAACGACTTTCTATAGTTTGCTCATGCGTCCGGAAATAAGAAAAGCTTACTTCCACCGTTTTTTAAAATCACAGCTTCTAGAAGGTTTACATGATTTCTTAAAAAACACGAGTTTTTAGAAAATGTGTTTTATTTCATAAATGGAATCTACAAAGTATGCACATTCTACGTCATAACGATTTTCTATAGTTTGCGCATGCGTCCGGAAATAAGAAAAGCTTACTTCCACCGTTTTCTAAAATCACAGCTTCTAGAAGGTTTACATGATTTCGTAAAAAACACGAGTTTTTAGAAAATGTGTTTTATTTCATAAATCGAATCTACAAAGTATGCACATTCTACGTCATAATGACTTTCTATAGTTTGCGCATGCGTCCGGAAATAAGAAAAGCTTACTTCCCCCGTTTTTTAAAATCACAGGTTCTAGAAGGTTTACATGATTTCTTAAAAAACGCGAGTTTTGAGAAAATATGTTTTATTTCATAAATGGAATCAACAAAGTATGCACATTCTACGTCATAACGACTTTCTATAGTTTGCGCATAAGTTTGGAAATAAGAAAAGCTTACTTCCCCTTTTTTTTAAAATCACAGCTTCTAGAATGTTTACATGATTTCGTAAAAAACACGAGTTTTTAGAAAATGTGTTTTATTTCATAAATGGAATCAACAAAGTATGCACATTCTACGTCATAACGACTTTCTATAGTTTGCACATTCGTCCAGAAATAAGAAAAGCTTACTTCCACCGTTTTTTAAAATCACAGCTTCTAGAAGGTTTACATGATTTCGTAAAAAACACGAGTTTTTAGAAAATGTGTTTTATTTCATAAATGGAATCTACAAAGTATGCACATTCTACGTCATAACGACTTTCTATAGTTTGCGCATGCTTCCGGAAATAAGAAAATCTTACCTCCCCCGTTTTTTAAAATCACAGCTTCTAGAAGGTTTACATGATTTCTTAAAAAACACGAGTTTTTAGAAAATGTGTTTTATTTCATAAATGGAATCAACAAAGTATGCACATTCTACGTCATAATGACTTTCTATACTTTGCGCATGTGTTTGGAAATAAGAAAAGCTTACTTCCCTCGTTTTTTAATTTCACAGCTTCTAGAAGGTTTACATGGTTTCTTAAAAAACACGAGTTTTTAGAAAATGTGTTTTATTTCATAAATGGAATCAACAAAGTATGCACATTCTACGTCATAACGACTTTCTATAGTTTGTTTTAAAATTTAATATGCTAAGACATAAAATAGCAGCATTACATTCGATTTCACAATAATAGCATATACAGGATCACTGAAGATACAACAAGCACAGCATAAACACAAGAGACAGAGATTTATCCTGGGAAACCCTCATGGGGTAGAAAACCCAACAAAGCTTCCTCAATATAGATGACTAGCAATATACAAAGATGCAAACCCTGAGCATAAGATCCTCCTTCTCCATAGCAGACCTCTCCTCCACAAGTGCGCTATCCTCAAGTGAGTGAGTGTATCAAATGAGGAACACACCTCCTCTATTTATACACTACTCTGACATATCTTTTACACAAGTACATGTAGGCTCGTATTTAACCAATGGGTTAAATACCCCACTACAACTGACTGGGCTGACCCCTCTAGGGTGGTCTAATAACCCTTTGACCCACATGACACATATAGGGCCGACCCCCACGAGGGAAGTCTAATAACCTGAGTTACCACATTCCGAAGGAGGAATAAACATCTCCAGATATACAATAAGATCTTCACGGAGGAGTGAAACATCTCCGGAATAATAAAGTACAAATATAATATTCTTTGAAGTTACAATATCTCAACACTCCCCCTTAACGAGAAGGATATTATAATAGGATCTGCACGAGCAAGGAGTCATCAACATCATACATGATACATCTATAAATCATTGGAAGCTTTCTCAACATCATCAGTAACTCAAGCAGTTACTTGAACATCAACATCTTCAGTACTGAGTCTTTATCTTCTGCAGCACTCGAACAATTACAGCAACATCAACATCTGGATCCTCACGATCATCATCATCATCATCTCACGATCATCAGCATCGTCATCACACGATCATCAGCATCGTCATCAACATCACGATCATCAGCATCGTCATCACACGATCATCAACATCGTCATCACACGATCATCAGCATCGTCATCACACGATCAGCAGCATCATCATCTATATCATCACGATCAGCAAAATCGTCATCTAGATCATCACGATCAACAACATCGTCATCTAGATCATCACGATCAACAACATCGTCATCTAGATCATCACGATCAACAACATCATCAATACAAGTATACACATCATTAATACAAATATCCTCATCAATACAAGTATACACATCATCAATACAAGTATCCTCATCAATACAAGTATACACATCATCAATACAAGTATCCTCATCAATACAAGTATACACATCATCAATACAAGTATCCTCATCAATACAAGTATACATATCATCAATACAAGTATCCTCATCAATACAAGTATACACAATAGCAGCATACCCTGCAACACACAAGATCCAATTACGGGATGATCAATCCCTCTCACTTTGGGACATAGGTCCAAGGATGATACAATCCTGATCTGCTTACAGGATGTTCAGTCCCTCTCGGTTTAAGACAACTCTCATGTCTATGGATGATGCAATCCAGATCAACTTACAAGATGATCAATCCTTATCACTTTAAGACACCTCACCATGTCTAGGGACGAGGCATCCCAATCTATTTACAGGATGATTAGTCCTTATCACTTTAACATATCTCACCATGTCTAGGGACGAGGCAATCCCAATCTATTTACAGCATGATTAGTCCTTATCACTTTAAGACATCTCACCATGTCTAGGGACGAGGCAATCCCAATCTATTTACAGGATGATTAGTCCTTATTAAGACATCTCACCATGTCTAGGGACGAGGCAATCCCAATCTATTTACAAGATGATTAGTCCTTATCACTTTAAGACATCTCACCATGTCTAGGGACGAGGCAATCCCAATCTATTTACAGGATGATTAGTCCACTCAATCTCATTTAGGACTATCCTTCCTTTTGAATTACTGGATTTACTGTCCAAGGATAATTTAATCCATTCAATTCATTTAGGACTATCCTTCCTTTCGGAATTACTGGATTTACTATCCAAGGATGATTTAATCCACTCAATTCATTTAGGACTATCCTTCCTTTCGGAATTACTAGATTTACTTTCCAAGGATGATTTAATCCACTCAATTCATTTAGGACTATCCTTCCTTTGGGAATGACTGGATTTACTGTCCAAGGATGATTTAGTCCACTCAATTCATTTAGGACTATCCTTCCTTTCGGAATTACTGGATTTACTGTCCAAGGATGATTTAATCCACTCAATTCATTTAGGACTATCCTTCCTTTCGAAATTATTGGATTTACTGTCCAAGGATGATTTAATCCACTCAATTCATTTAAGACTATCCTTCCTTTCGGAATTACTGGATTTACTGTCCAAGGATGATTTAATCCACTCAATTCATTTAGGACTATCCTTCCTTTCGGAATTACTGGATTTACTGTCCAAGGATGATTTAATCCACTCAATTCATTTAGGACTATCCTTCCTTTCGGAATTACTGGATTTACTGTCCAAGGATGATTTAATCCACAACCGTACATTTAGGACCATGTCCAAGGATGACTTAATCCTCCACCGTACATTTAGCACCACGTCCAAGGATGACTTAATCCTCAACCATACATTTAGGACCACGTCCAAGGATGACTTAATCCTCCACCATACATTTAGGACCACGTCCAAGGATGGCTTAATCCTCAACCGTACATTTAGGACCATGTCCAAGGATGACTTAATCCTCCATCGTACATTTAGGACCATGTCCAAGGATGACTTAATCCTCAACCGTCCACCAAGGACTTCATTCTCGAAGACATACATCTACGGCTCTTCTTTCAGACTGAAGTCCAGGGATGATCCAATCCCCTCACATGTTCACCAAGAACTTCATTCACGAAGACATACGTCTACGGCTCTTCTTTCGGACTGAAGTCCAGGGATGATCCAATCCCCTCACATGTTCACCAAGAACTTCATTCATTAATACATACGTCTACGGCTCTTCTTTCGGACTGAAGTCCAGGGATGATCCAATCCCCTCACATGTTCACCAAGAACTTCCTTCTCGAAGACATACGTCTACGGCTCTTCTTTCGAACTGAAGTCCAGGGATGATCCAATCCCCTCACATGTTCACCAAGAACTTCATTCTCGAAGACATACGTCTACGGATCTTCTTTCGGACTGAAGTCCAGGGATGATCCAATCCCCTCACATGTTCACCAAGAACTTCATTCTCGAAGACATACGTCTACGGATCTTCTTTCGGACTGAAGTCCAGGGATGATCCAATCCCCTCACATGTTCACCAAGAACTTCATTCTTGAAGACATACATCTACGGCTCTCTTTAGAACAAGTGTTAA
Organism: Larix kaempferi; assembly: GCA_027924585.1. Taxonomy (NCBI): domain Eukaryota; kingdom Viridiplantae; phylum Streptophyta; class Pinopsida; order Pinales; family Pinaceae; genus Larix; species Larix kaempferi. Next base: position 42,961,637 of record BSBM01000217.1, read on the forward strand.
AGGATGATACAATCCCTCTTCTTTCTCGGAGACACTTGTCTATGGCTCACTTTAGAACTTGTGTTCAAAGATGATGCAATCCTCACATGTATTCTCATCAATTACTATCGATCCTGGGAACCCATACAAAACCTGATTCACACTTCTTCTTTAATTACACCATTAAGAGAATGGTCTTATCTAGCCACTTGGAGCAAACATCTCATCATGATTCTCTTCTTCTTTCTAAGAGAATCTTCTAGCCACAAGCCTTCTATAGTGTGTTTGATTTGAAAATCTTTTTTTTTGTTTAACATCCATCGCTTGTTCAGTGTTCATCATTCATCATGATCTTTCCTACAAATCAAAATTAAGTACATGATTAGTAATACTTCATAATCATCAAATCATATTGACATGATAACCTATTATGCATACAGATATCATTTACATAGTTATGCAACTATTTTGACCAATACTTTGGCACAACACTTTCCCATATCCTGTATGCATATAGTGGCTATCTAGATGCCTTCCCTCTCTACCAGAACATACTATCGAGAGTGTGCACAGCTCTCAGCATGTCAGCAAAGAGGTTTCATTCTAGACAAGCAACAACGGAATGTTTGTCCAACTTACCAATCATATGCATATTAGTAGTATACTGTTCAATGCTCTATGAATGTTTACGCTCAGCATGATATATTCTAGGAATACAAATATGCATACAAGCAATATCATTTACTATTTCAAATAACAACTCAAATACTTATCTTTTATGTTTGTGTGGTTGCCTCCCGCTTGATCTTCTGTATGTCTTTTGAACTTCTATTCATTCTGTACCACTGTGCATGCTCAAGAGTCATCCTCATTATCTCATACACAACCATACACTCATTAGTATATTCTAAATGCTATCAAAACATTATAGTTCTAAATAATCTTGAAAATGTATAGTCATGATTATAGATAATAAACATTAGTATTCAAGATTTCAGGGAAGCCTTCTTTTACTCATGCATATCATCAATCATAATATGGATAATCGCTTGATTACTAACTTTATGAATAAGCATATCTAATCATACCAAGTATACTTATATAAGGGATACTAACATAAGGTAAGATTCATAGGAAACATACCTGGGTTAGTATATCTGTTTAACATACCTAATCAATATCTTATTTGTCTTCTTCAATGATTTAGAGATCCTGTGCTGGAACCTACATATCTCATAGGTTAAGCATAATAAAACAAACTCATAAATATCTCGTAAGTAGAACCTCTATGTGATCAAAGATTATGTAGGAGTCTTTGTCTTCATGTTGTCATGGTCATGGAACTTGATTTGTCTTTCGTGATGTACCTGAATCTTGTTAGTAGACAAAATCAACCTCATACAATACCACAGTGTATTAGTGCAATCATATAGCCCTAAATAATGAATGTCTTCGATCATTCACATGCATTCATACTGTTATTAGGGTGATAAGATAGTTTAATCAAGATTTTACTAATAAATAATATGAAGACAAACACATTATGAACTTAATCAAGAATCAGATTTCAAGACATACCTGAACCTCCTTAAGTCATACCTGTCGAGACTTCTTGTAGTCTTCTTATGTAAGGCCTTAGCCTCAACTCCCCCTGAAACTTGATCTGGAGCTTGATTAGGGTTTTCTAGAGAAACCCTAAAAATTCAATCTTTAACTTTCACACTTCTGAATGGATGAAAGAATATGTCTTGCTGAGCTAATCAAACTAGCATACTTCAATTTTGAAATCTCCAAAATTTGACCCCTCAAAATTGCCTTTGAAACTTCTGGATCTTCTCGACAGGAACCCGAACTAGGGTTTGATGAAGCCCACCTTTTTGTTCAATCAAAAGGTTCGATCCAAGGCTCTAAACTCTTATTTTTCTGAGGAGCTTCCAGCCATGGTTACAGACTTCAAAAATTCCAACTTTTGTTGAATCCCTAATTTTCCATCTTTCTGATCAAAATCCTGAGCTAGGGTTTAATCAAGCCCGGTCTTCTACCCAACCAAAAAATTCGATCTTGGTCTCTAAATTTAGATTTTCCTGAGTAGCATTCAGCCATGGACTCTAATTCCAAAAATTCTAACTTTCTCCGAAACCCTAAATTCCGGAAGCCATGAATAAAGGTGCTCCAAAAATAATTATGTTTTGACAGAAATATGCACCTGATTGTTTCTGCTATAACTATGAAATTTTTGCTCCAAAAGGTCTGAAAACCTTTTCTGCAGTAGCCTAACCTGTCATCTTTCCATCCTGATAGGTCTGACCTCAATTGGATTTTCTGAGAGAGAGTTATGCCAAGTGTCGCAACGTGACCTGTTTATGGGATAAAACAGGAGATCGAACTTGTACGGCATGCCACATATCACTGTTTGAACTTCGGCCTCTGAAAACTTTTCTTGAGATAGCTAGACCTGTTATCTTTCCATCCTGACAGGTCTGAACTCAATTGGACTCTCTCAGAGAGAGTTATACCAAGTGTCGCAACGTGACCTGTTTATGGGATAAAACATGAGAGAGAACTTGTAAGGTGTGCCACGTGTCACTGGTTCACCTTCGGCCTCTGAAAACGTTTTCTGAGATAGTACAGTCTGTGTAATACCTGTCACTGTTTACGAAATTTCATTTGGAGCTTCGTAGCCCAAGTTATGATCTTTTTTCCAAGGTCACCTGATTTTGACTGAGATCTGGAAAAGGCAGAAACCCTAACTTGTACTAATCATAACTTACAAAGTACAACGAATCTGAGGATGCCCTTTGTACACAAGGTACCTCGGGATGTTATCTTCGACCTGTAAACTTTTCAGACCCTGAACCTTCGCTAAAATGGATTTATAGCGAAAGTTCCACGATGACTGGTTTTTTTGCTATGTAAAACCCTAACCTTCAAATTGTCGTAAGTAAAGCAAGTGTCGTAAGTGCCATACCTTGCCTTCCTTCACGTTAGCTCTGATACCATGTTAAAATTTAATATGCTAAGACATAAAATAGCATCATTACATTCGATTTCACAATAATAGCATATACAGGATCATTGAAGAAACAACAAGCACAGCATAAACACAAGAGACAAAGATTTATCCTGGGAAACCCTCATGGGGTAGAAAACCCAGCAAAGCTTCCTCAATATAGATGACTAGCAATATACAAAGATGGAAACCCTGAGCATAAGCTCCTCCTTCTCCATAGCAAACCTCTCCTCCACAAGTGCGCTATCCTCAAGTGAGTGAGTGTATCAAATGAGGAACACACCTCCTCTATTTATACACTACTCTGACATATCTTTTACACAAGTACATGTAGGCTCGTATTTAACCAATGGGTTAAATACCCCACTACAACTGACTGGGCCAACCCCTCTAGGGTGTTCTAATAACCCTTTGACCCACATGAAACATATAGGGCCGACCCCCACTAGGGAAGTCTAATAACCCGAGTTACCACATTCCGAAGGAGGAATAAACATCTCCGGATATACAATAAGATCTTCACGGACGAATGAAACATCTCCGGAATAATAAAGTACAAATATAATATTCTTTGAAGTTACAATATCTCAACAGTTTGTGCATTTGTCTGGAAATAAGAAAAGCTTACTTCCACTGTTTTTTAAAATCACAGCTTCTAGAAGGTTTACATGATTTCTTAAAAAACATGAGTTTTTAAAAAATGTGTTTTATTTCATAAATGGAATCAACAAAGTATGCACATTCTACGTCATAATGATTTTCTATAGTTTCCGCATGTGTTTGGAAGTAAGAAAAGCTTACTTCCCTCGTTTTTTAAAATCACAACTTCTAGAAGGTTTACATGGTTTCTTAAAAAACACGAGTTTTTAGAAAATGTGTTTTATTTCATAAATGGAATCAACAAAGTATGCACATTCTACGTCATAACGACTTTCTATAGTTTTGCGCATGCATCAGGAAATAAAAAAAGCCTACTTCCCCTGTTTTTTAAAATCACAGCTTCTAGAAGGTTTACATGATTTTTTAAAAAACACGAGTTTTTAGAAAATTTGTTTTATTTCATAAATGGAATCAACAAAGTATGCACATTCTACGACATAACGACTTTCTATAGTTTGCGCATTCGTCCGGAAATAAGAAAAGCTTACTTCCACCGTTTTTTAAAATCACAGCTTCTAGAAGGTTTACATGATTTCGTAAAAAACACGAGTTTTTAGAAAATGTGTTTTATTTCATAAATGGAATCTACAAAGTATGCACATTCTACGTCATAATGACTTTCTATAGTTTGCGCATGCGTCCGGGAATAAGAAAAGCTTACTTCCCCCATTTTTTAAAATCACAGCTTCTAGAAGGTTTACATGATTTCTTAAAAAACACGAGTTTTTAGAAAATGTGTTTTATTTTATCAATGGAATCAACAAAGTATGCACATTCTACGTCATAACGACTTTCTATATTTTTCGCATACGTTTGGAAATAAAAAAAGCTTACTTCCCCCGTTTTTTAAAATCACAGCTTTCAGAAGGTTTACATGATTTCGTAAAAAACATGAGTTTTTAGAAAATGTGTTTTATTTCATAAATGGAATCTACAAAGTATGCACATTCTACGTCATAACGAATTTCTATAGTTTGCGCATGCGTCCGGAAATAAGAAAAGCTTACTTCCACCATTTTTTAAAATCACAGCTTCTAGAAGGTTTACATGATTTCTTAAAAAACACAAGTTTTTAGAAAATGTGTTTTATTTCATAAATGGAATCAACAAAGTATGCACATTCTACGTCATAATGACTTTCTATAGTTTAAGCATGTGTTTGGAAATAAGAAAAGCTTACTTCCCTTGTTTTTTAAAATCACATCTTTTAGAAGGTTTACATGGTTTCTTAAAAAACACGAGTTTTTAGAAAATGTGTTTTATTTCATAAATGGAATCAACAAAGTATGCACATTCTACGTCATAACGAGTTTCTATAGTTTGCGCATTTCTCCGGAAATAAGAAAAGCTTACTTCCACCGTTTTTTAAAATCACAGCTTCCAGAAGGTTTACATGATTTCTTAAAAAACACGAGTTTTTAGAAAATGTGTTTTATTTCATCAATGGAATCTACAAAGTATGCACATTCTACGTCATAACGACTTTCTATAGTTTGCGCATGCGTCCAGAAATAAAAAAAGCTTACTTCCACCGTTTTTTAAAATCACAGCTTCTAGAAGGTTTACATGATTTCTTAAAAAACACGAGTTTTTAGAAAATGTGTTTTATTTCATAAATGGAATCAACAAAGTATGCACATTCTACGTCATAACGACTTTCTATAGTTTGTGCACGCGTCCGGAACTAAGAAAAGCTTACTTCCACCGTTTTTTAAAATCACAGCTTCTAGAAGGTTTACATGATTTCCTAAAAAACACGAGTTTTTAGAAAATGTGTTTTATTTCATAAATGGAATAAAAAAAGTATGCACATTCTACGTCATAATGACTTTCTATAGTTTGCGCATTCGTCCGGAAATAAGAAAAGCTTACTTCCCTCGTTTTTTAAAATCACTGCTTCTAGAACGTTTACATGATTTCTTAAAAAACAGGAGTTTTTAGAAAATGTGTTTTATTTCATAAATGGAATCAACAAAGTATGCACATTCTACGTCATAACGACTTTCTATAGTTTGCGCATGCGTTTGGAAATAAGAAAAGCTTACTTCCACTGTTTTTTAAATTCACAGTTTCTAGAAGGTTTACATGATTTCGTAAAAAACACGAGTTTTTAGAAAATGTGTTTTATTTCATAAATGGAATCTACAAAGTATGCACATTCTCTGTCATAACAACTTTCTATAGTTTCCGCATGCGTCCGGAAATAAGAAAAGCTTACTTCCCCCGTTTTTTAAAATCACAGCTTCTAGAAGGTTTACATGATTTCGTAAAAAACACGAGTTTTTAGAAAATGTGTTTTATTTCATAAATGGAATCAAGAAAGTATGCACATTATACGTCATAAGGACTTTCTTTAGTTTCGCATTCGTCCAGAAATAAGAAAAGCTTACTTCCAACGTTTTTTAAAATCACAGCTTCTAGAAGGTTTACATGATTTCTTAAAAAACACGAGTTTTTAGAAAATGTGCTTTATTTCATAAACGGAATCGACAAATTATGCACATTCTACGTCATAACGACTTTCTATAGTTTGTGCATGCGTCCGGAAATAAGAAAAGCTTACTTCCACTATTTTTTAAAATCACAGCTTCTAGAAGGTTTACATGATTTTGTAAAAAACACGAATTTTTAGAAAATGTGTTTTATTTCATAAATGGAATCAACAAAGTATGCACATTCTATGTCATAATGACTTTCTATAGTTTTCACATGCGTCCGGAAATAAGAAAAGCTTACTTCCCCCATTTTTTAAAATCACAGCTTCTAGAAGGTTTACATGATTTCTTAAAAAACATGAGTTTTTAGAAAATGTGTTTTATTTCATAAATGGAATCAACAAAGTATGCACATTCTACGTCATAACGACTTTCTATAGTTTGCGCATGCGTTTGGAAATAAGAAAAGCTTACTTCCCCCATTTTTTAAAATCACAGCTTCTAGAAGGTTTACATGATTTTTTAAAAAACACGAGTATTTAGAAAATGTGTTTTATTTCATAAATGGAATCAACAAAGTATGCACATTCTACGTCATAACGACTTTCTATAGTTTGTGCATGCGTCCGGAAATAAGAAAAGCTTACTTCCACCGTTTTTTAAAATTACAGTTTCTAGAAGGTTTACATGATTTCGTAAAAAACACGAGTTTTAAAAAAATGTGTTTTATTTCATAAATGGAATCTACAAAGTATGCACATTCTATGTCATAACGACTTTCTATAGTTTGCGCATGCGTCCGGAAATAAGAAAAGCTTACTTCCCCCGTTTTTTAAAATCACAGCTTCTAGAAGGTTTACATGATTTTTTTAAAAACACGTGTTTTTAGAAAATGTGTTTTATTTGATAAATGGAATCAATCAAGTATGCACATTCTACGTCATAACGAATTTCTATAGTTTCCGCATTCGTCCGGAAATAAGAAAAGCTTACTTCCACAGTTTTTTAAAATCACAGCTTCTAGAAGGTTTACATGATTTCGTAAAAAACACGAGTTTTTAGAAAATGTGTTTTATTTCATAAATGGAATCTATAAAGTATGCACATTCTACGTCATAACGACTTTCTATAGTTTGCGCATGCGTCCGGAAATAAGAAAAGCTTACTTCCACCGTTTTTTGAAATCACAGCATCTAGAAGGTTTACATGATTTCGTAAAAAACACGAGTTTTTAGAAAATGTGTTTTATTTCTTAAATGGATTCAACAAAGTATGCACATTCTCCGTCATAACGACTTTCTATCCGGAAATAAGAAAAGCTTAATTCCCCCGTTTTTAAAAATCACAGCTTCTAGGAGGTTTACATGATTTCTTAAAAAACACGAGTTTTTAGAAAATGTGTTTTATTTCATAAATGGAATCAACAAAGTATGCACATTCTACGTCATAACGACTTTCTATAGTTTGCGCATGCGTTTGGAAATAAGAAAAGCTTACTTCCCTCGTTTTTTAAAATCACAGCTTTTAGAAGGTTTACATGGTTTCTTAAAAAACACGAGTTTTTAGAAAATGTGTTTTATTTCATAAATGGAATCAACAAAGTATGCACATTCTACGTCATAACGAGTTTCTATAGTTTGCGCATCTGTCTGGAAATAAGAAAAGCTTACTACCACCGTTTTTTAAAATCACAGCTTCTAGAAGGTTTACATGATTTCTTAAAAAACACGAGTTTTTAGAAAATGTGTTTTATTTCATAAATGGAATCTACAAAGTAATGACATTCTACGTCATAATGATTTTCTATAGTTTCCGCATGTGTTTGGAAGTAAGAAAAGCTTACTTCCCTCGTTTTTTAAAATCACAACTTCTAGAAGGTTTACATGGTTTCTTAAAAAACATGAGATTTTAGAAAATGTGTTTTATTTCATAAATGGAATCAACAAAGTAGGCACATTCTACGTCATAATGACTTTCTATAGTTTGCGCATGCATCCAGAAATAAAAAAAGCTTACTTCCACCGTTTTTTAAAATCACAGCTTCCAGTAGGTTTACATGATTTTTTAAAAAACATGAGTTTTTAGAAAATGTGTTTTATTTCATAAATGGAATAAAGAAAGTATGCACATTCTACGACATAACGACTTTCTATAGTTTGCGCATTCGTCCGGAAATAAGAAATGCTTACTTCCACCGTTTTTTAAAATCACAGCTTCTAGAAGGTTTACATGATTTCGTAAAAAACACGAGTTTTTAGAAAATGTGTTTTGTTTCATAAATGGAATCTACAAACTATGCAAATTCTACGTCATAACGACTTTCTATAGTTTGCGCATGCGTCCGGGAATAAGAAAAGCTTACTTCCCCCGTTTTTTAAAATCACAGCTTCTAGAAGGTTTACATGATTTCTTAAAAAACACGAGTTTTTAGAAAATGTGTTTTATTTCATCAATGGGATCAACAAAGTATGCACATTCTACGTCATAACGACTTTCTATAGTTTTCGCATGCGTTTGGAAATAAGAAAAGCTTACTTGCCCCGTTTTTTAAAATCACAGCTTCTAGAAGGTTTACATGATTTGTTAAAAAACACGAGTTTTTAGAAAATGTGTTTTATTTCATAAACGGAATCAACAAAGTATGCACATTCTACGTCATAACGACTTTCTATAGTTTGCGCATGCGTCCAGAAATAAGAAAAGCTTACTTCCACCGTTTTTTAAAATCACAGCTTTCAGAAGGTTTACATGATTTCGTAAAAAACATGAGTTTTTAGAAAATGTGTTTTATTTCATAAATGCAATCTACAAAGTATGCACATTCTATGTCATAACGACTTTCTATAGTTTGTGCATGCGTCCGGAAATAAGAAAAGCTTACTTCCACCGTTTTTTAAAATCACAGCTTCTAGAAGGTTTACATGATTTCTTAAAAAACACAAGTTTTTAGAATATGTGTTTTATTTCATAAATGGAATCAACAAAGTATGCACATTCTACGTCATAATGACTTTCGATAGTTTAAGCATGTGTTTGGAAAGAAGAAAAGCTTACTTCCCTCGTTTTTTAAAATCACAGCTTTTAGAAGGTTTACATGGTTTCTTAAAAAACACGAGTTTTTAGAAAATGTGTTTTATTTCATAAATGGAATCAACAAAGTATGCACATTCTACGTCATAACGAGTTTCTATAGTTTGCGCATTTGTCCGGAAATAAGAAAAGCTTACTTCCACCGTTTTTTAAAATCACAGCTTCTAGAAGGTTTACATGATTTCTTAAAAAACACGAGTTTTTAGAAAATGTGTTTTATTTCATAAATGGAATCAACAAAGTATGCACATTCTACGTCATAATTTCTATAGTTTGCGCATGTGCAAACTATGCACATTCTACGTAATAACGACTTTTTATAGTTTGCGCATGCGTCCGGAAATAAGAAAAGCTGACTTCCCCCCTTTTTTTAAATTCGCAGCTTCTAGAAGGTTTAGATGAATTCTTAAAAAACATGAGTTTTTAGAAATGTGATTTATTTCATAAACGGAATCAAAAAACTATGCACATTCTACGTAATAATGACTTTCTATAGTTTGCGCATGCTTCCGGAAATAAGAAAAGCTTACTTCCCCCCTTTTTTTAAATTCACAGCTTCTAGAAGGTTTAGATGAATTCTGAAAAAACATGAGTTTTTAGAAAATGTGATTTATTTCATAAATGGAATCAACAAACTATGCAAATTCTACGTAATAACGGCTTTCTATAGTTTGCGCATGCGTCCGGAAATAAGAAAAGCTTCCTTCCGCCAGTTTTTTAAAATCACAGCTTCTAGAAGGTTTACATGATTTCTTAAAAAGCTTGAGTTTTTAGAAAATGTGATTTATTTCATAAATGGAATCAACAAAGTATGCACATTCTACGTCATACTTTCTATAGTTTGCGCATGTGCAAACTATGCACATTCTACGTAATAACGAGTTTTTATAGTTTGCGCATGCGCCCCGAAATAAGAAAAGCTTACTTCCCCCCTTTTTTTAAAATCACAGCTTCTAGAAAGTTTAGATGAATTCTGAAAAAACATGAGTTTTTAGAAAATGTGATTTATTTCATAAATGGAATCAACAAACTATGCACATTCTACGTAATAACGACTTTCTATAGTTTGCACATGCGTCTGAAAATAAGAAAAGCTTCCTTCCACCAGTTTTGTAAAACCACAGCTTCTAGAAGGTTTACAGGATTTCTTAAAAAACAAGAGTTTTTAGAAAATGTGATTTATTTCATAAATAGAATGAACAAAGTATGCACATTCTATGTAATAATGACTTCCGAAAGTTTGCGCATGCATCTGGAAATATGAAAAGCTTACTTCCGCCAGTTTTTTAAAATCACAGCTTCTAGAAGGTTTACATGATTTCTTAAAAAACACGAGTTTTTAGAAAATGTGATTTATTTCATAAATGGAATCAAGAAAGTATGCACATTCTACGTCATCGCAACTTTCTATAGTTTGCGCATGCGTCCGGAAATAAGAAAAGCTTAATTCGACCCTTTTTTTAAAATCACAGCTTATAGAAGGTTTACATGATTTCTTAAGAAACACGAGTTTTTAGAAAATGTGATTTATTTCATAAATGGAATCAACAAAGTATGCACATTCTATGTCATAAGGACTTTCTATATTTTGTGCATGCGCAAAATATGCGCATTCTACATGATAACGACTTATTATAGTTTGCGCATGCGTCCGGAAATAAGAAAAGGTTACTTCCCCCCTTTTTTTAAATTCACATCTTCTAGAAGGTTTAGATGTATTTTTAAAAAACACGAGTTTTTAGAAAATGTGATTTATTTCATAAATGGAATCAACAAACTATGCACATTCTACGTAATAATGACTTTCTATAGTTTGCGCATGCGTCCGAAAATAAGAAAAGCTTCCTTCCACCAGTTTTTTAAAACCACACCTTCTAGAAGGTTTACATGATTTCTTAAAAAACACGAGTTTTTAGAAATGTGATTTATTTCATAAATGGAATCAACAAAGTATGCACATTCTATGTAATAACGACTTTCTAAAGTTTGCGCATGCGTCCGGAAATAAGAAAAGCTTACTTCTGCCAGTTTTTTAAAATCACAGCTTCTAGAAGGTTTACATGATTTCTTAAAAAACACGAGTTTTTAGAAAATGTGTTTTATTTCATAAATGGAATCAACAAAGTATGCACATTCTACGTCATAACGACTTTCTATAGTTTGCGCATGCGTCCGGGAATAAGAAAAGCTCACTTCCCCCGTTTCTTAAAATCACAGCTTCTAGAAGGTTTACATGATTTCTTAAAAAACACGAGTTTTTAGAAAATGTGTTTTATTTCATCAATGGAATCAACAAAGTATGCACATTCTACGTCATAACGACTTTCTATAGTTTGTGCATGCGTCCAGAAATAAAAAAAGCTTACTTCCACCGTTTTTTAAAATCACAGCTTCTAGAAGGTTTACATGATTTCTTAAAAAACACGAGTTTTTAGAAAATGTGTTTTATTTCATAAATGGAATCAACAAAGTATGCACATTCTACGTCATAACGACTTTCTATAGTTTGCGCATTCGTACGGAAATAAGAAAAGCTTACTTCCACCGTTTTTTAAAATCACAGCTTCTAGAAGGTTTACATGATTTCGTAAAACACACGAGTTTTTAGAAAATGTGTTTTATTTCATAAATGGAATCTACAAAGTATGCACATTCTACGTCATAACGACTTTCTATAGTTTGCGCATGCGTCCGGGAATAAGAAAAGCTTACTTCCCCCGTTTTTTAAAATCACAGCTTCTAGAAGGTTTACATGGTTTCTTAAAAAACACGAGTTTTTAGAAAATGTGTTTTATTTCATAAATGGAATCAACAAAGTATGCACATTCTACGTCATAACGAGTTTCTATAGTTTGCGCATTTGTCCGGAAATAAGAAAAGCTTACTTCCACCGTTTTTTAAAATCACAGCTTCTAGAAGGTTTACATGATTTCTTAAAAAACACGAGTTTTTAGAAAATGTGTTTTATTTCATAAATGGAATCTACAAAGTATGCACATTCTACGTCATAACTACTTTCTATAGTTTGCGCATGCGTCCAGAAATAAAAAAAGCTTACTTCCACCATTTTTTAAAATCACAGCTTCTAGAAGGTTTACATGATTTCTTAAAAAACACGAGTTTTTAGAAAATGTGTTTTATTTCATAAATGGAATCAACAAAGTATGCACATTCTACGTCATAACGACTTTCTATAGTTTGCGCATGCGTCCAGAAATAAAAAAAGCTTACTTCCACCATTTTTTAAAATCACAGCTTCTAGAAGGTTTACATGATTTCTTAAAAAACACGAGTTTTTAGAAAATGTGTTTTATTTCATAAATGGAATCAACAAAGTATGCACATTCTAAGTCATAACGAATTTCTATAGTTTGCGCATGCGTCCGGAAATAAGAAAAGCTTACTTCCCCCAGTTTTTAAAATCACAGCTTCTAGAAGGTTTACAAGATTTCTTAAGAAACACGAGTTTTTAAAAAATATGTTTTATTTCATAAATGGAATCAACAAAGTATGCACATTCTACATCATAACAACTTTCTATAGTTTACGCATGTGTTTGGAAATAAGAAAAGCACACTTCCCCCGTTTTTTAAAATCACAGCTTCTAGAAGGTTTACATGGTTTCTTCAAAAACACGAGTTTTTAGAAAATGTGTTTTATTTCATAAATGGAATCAACAAAGTATGCACATTCTACATCATAATGACTTTCTATAGTTTGCGCATTCGTCCGGAAATAAGAAAAACTTACTTCCACCGTTTTTTAAAATCACAGCTTCTAGAAGGTTTACACGATTTCGTAAAAAACACGAGTTTTTAGAAAATGTGTTTTATTTCATAACTGGAATCTAGAAAGTATGCACATTCTACATGATAACGACTTTCTATAGTTTGCACATGCGTCCGGAAATAAGAAAAGCTTACTTCCCTCGTTTTTTAAAATCACAGCTTCTAGAAGGTTTACATGATTTCGTAAAAAACACGAGTTTTTAGAAAATGTGTTTTATTTCATAAATGGAATCTGCAAAGTATGCACATTCTACGTCATAACGACTTTCTATAGTTTGCGCATGCGGCCGGAAATAAGAAAAGCTTACTTCCCCCGTTTTTTAAAATCACAGCTTCTAGAAGGTTTACATGATTTCTTAAAAAACACGAGTTTTTAGAAAATGTGTTTTATTTCATAAATGGAATCTACAAAGTATGCACATTCTACGTCATAACGAGTTTCTATAGTTTGCGCATTTGTCCGGAAATAAGAAAAGCTTACTTCCACCGTTTTTTAAAATCACAGCTTCTAGAAGGTTTACATGATTTCTTAAAAAACACGAGTTTTTAGAAAATGTGTTTTATTTCATAAATGGAATCTACAAAGTATGCACATTCTACGTCATAACGAATTTCTATAGTTTGCGCATGCGTCCAGAAATAAAAAAAGCTTACTTCCACCATTTTTTAAAATCACAGCTTCTAGAAGGTTTACATGATTTCTTAAAAAACACGAGTTTTTAGAAAATGTGTTTTATTTCATAAATGGAATCAACAAAGTATGCACATTCTAAGTCATAACGAATTTCTATAGTTTGCGCATGCGTCCGGAAATAAGAAAAGCTTACTTCCCCCATTTTTTAAAATCACAGCTTCTAGAAGGTTTACAAGATTTCTTAAGAAACACGAGTTTTTAAAAAATATGTTTTATTTCATAAATGGAATCAACAAAGTATGCACATTCTACATCATAACGACTTTCTATAGTTTGCGCATGTGTTTGGAAATAAGAAAAGCATACTTCCCCCGTTTTGTAAAATCACAGCTTCTAGAAGGTATACATGGTTTCTTCAAAAATACGAGTTTTTAGAAAATGTGTTTTATTTCATAAATGGAATCAACAAAGTATGCACATTCTACATCATAATGACTTTCTATAGTTTGCGCATTCGTCCGGAAATAAGAAAAACTTACTTCCACCGTTTTTTAAAATCACAGCTTCTAGAAGGTTTACACGATTTCGTAAAAAACACGAGTTTTTAGAAAATGTGTTTTATTTAATAACTGGAATCTAGAAAGTATGCACATTCTACATGATAATGACTTTCTATAGTTTGCACATGCGTCCGGAAATAAGAAAAGCTTACTTCCCTCGTTTTTTAAAATCACAGCTTCTAGAAGGTTTACATGATTTCGTAAAAAACACGAGTTTTTAGAAAATGTGTTTTATTTCATAAATGGAATCTGCAAAGTATGCACATTCTACGTCATAACGACTTTCTATAGTTTGCGCATGCGGCCGGAAATAAGAAAAGCTTACTTCCCCCGTTTTTTAAAATCACAGCTTCTAGAAGGTTTACATGATTTCTTAAAAAACATGAGTTTTTAGAAAATGTCTTTTATTTCATAAATGGAATCAACAAAGTATGCAGATTCTACGTCACAACGACTTTCTATAGTTTGCTCATGCGTTTGGAAATAAGAAAAGCTTACTTCCCCCGTTTTTTAAAATCACAGCTTCTAGAAGGTTTATATGATTTCTTAAAAAACACGAGTTTTTAGAAAATGTGTTTTATTTCATAAATGGAATCAACAAAGTATGCACATTCTACGGCATAACGACTTTCTATAGTTTGCGCATGCGTCCGGAAATAAGAAAAGCTTACTTCCAACGTTTTTTAAAATCACAGCTTCTAGAAGGTTTACATGATTTCGTAAAAAACACGAGTTTTTAGAAAATGTGTTTTATTTCATAAATGGAATCTACAAAGTATGCACATTCTACGTCATAACGACTTTCTATAGTTTTCGCATGCGTCCGGAAATAAGAAAAGCTTACTTCCACCGTTTTTTTAAATCACAGCTTCTAGAAGGTTTACATGATTTCGTAAAAAACACGAGTTTTTAGAAAATGTGTTTTATTTCATAAATGGATTCAACAAAGTATGCACATTCTACGTCATAACGACGTTCTATAGTTTGCGCATGCATCCGGAAATAAGAAAAGCTTACTTCCCCCGTTTTTAAAAATCACAGCTTCTAGGAGGTTTACATGATTTCTTAAAAAACACGAGTTTTTAGAAAATGTGTTTTATTTCATAAATGGAATCAAAAAAGTATGCACATTCTACGTCATAACGACTTTCTATAGTTTGCGCATGCGTTTGGAAATAAGAAAAGCTTGCTTCCCCCATTTTTTAAAATCACAACTTCTAAAAGGTTTACAAGATTTCTTAAAAAACACGAGTTTTCAGAAAATGTGTTTTATTTCATAAATGGATTCAACAAAGTATGCACATTCTACGTCATAACGACTTTCTATAGTTTGCGCATTTGTCCGGAAATAAGAAAAGCTTACTTCGACCATTTTTTAAAATCACAGCTTCTAGAAGGTTTACATGATTTCGTAAAAAACATGAGTTTTTAGAAAATGTGTTTTATTTCAAAAATGGAATCAACAAAGTAAGCACATTCTACATCATAACGACTTTCTATAGTTTGTGCATGCGTCCGGAAATAAGAAAAGCTTACTTCCACCGTTTTTTAAAATCATAGCTTCTAGAAGGTTTACATGATTTCGTAAAAAACATGAGTTTTTAGAAAATGTGTTTTATTTCATAAATGGAATCTACAAAGTATTCAGATTTTATGTCACAATGACTTTCTATAGTTTGCGCATGCGCTTGGAAATAAGAAAAGCTTACTTCCCCCGTTTTTTAAAATCACAGCTTCTAGAAGGTTTATATGATTTCATAAAAAACACGAGTTTTTAGAAAATGTGTTTTATTTCATAAATGGAATCTACAAAGTATTCAGATTTTATGTCACAATGACTTTCTATAGTTTGCGCATGCGCTTGGAAATAAGAAAAGCTTACTTCCCCCGTTTTTTAAAATCACAGCTTCTAGAAGGTTTATATGATTTCATAAAAAACACGAGTTTTTAGAAAATGTGTTTTATTTCATAAATGGAATCAACAAAGTATCCACATCCTACGTCATAACGACTTTCTATAGATTGCGCATGCGTCCGGAAATAAGAAAAGCTTACTTCCAACGTTTTTTAAAATCACAGCTTCTAGAAGGTTTACATGATTTCGTAAAAAACACGAGTTTTTAGAAAATGTGTTTTATTTCATAAATGGAATCTACAAAGTATGCACATTCTACGTCATAAGGACTTTCTATAGTTTGTGGATGCGTCCGGATATAAGAAAAGCTTACTAAGACCGTTTTTTAAAATCACAGCTTCTAGAAGGTTTACATGATTTCGTAAAAAACACGAGTTTTTAGAAAATGTGTTTTATTTCATAAATGGAATCTACAAAGTATGCACATTCTACGTCATAATGAATTTCTATAGTTTGCACATGTGTTGGGAAATAAGAAAAGCTTAGTTCCCTCGTTTTTGAAAATCACAGCTTCTAGAAGGTTTACATGGTTTCTTAAAAAACACGAGTTTTTAGAAAATGAGTTTTATTTCATCAATGGAATCAACAAAGTATGCACATTCTACGTCATAACGACTTTCTATAGTTTGCGCATTTGTCCGGAAATAAGAAAAGCTTACTTCCACCGTTTTTTAAAAACACAGCTTCTAGAAGGTTTACATGATTTCTTAAAAAACATGAGTTTTTAGAAAATGTGTTTTATTTCATAAATGGAATCAACAAAGTATGCACATTCTACATCATAATGACTTTCTATAGTTTCCGCATGTGTTTGGAATTAAGAAAAGCTTACTTCCCTCGTTTTTTAAAATCACAACTTCTAGAAGGTATAAATGATTTCGTAAAAAACACGAGTTTTTAGAAAATGTGTTTTATTTCATAAATGGAATCAAAACAGTATGCACATTCTATGTCATAACGACTTTCTATAGTTTGCGCATGCGTTTGGAAATGAGAAAAGCTTACTTCCCCCGTTTTTTAAAATCACAGCTTCTAGAAGGTTTATATGATTTCTTAAAAAACACGAGTTTTTAGAAAATGTGTTTTATTTCATAAATGGAATCAACAAAGTATGCACATTCTACGTCATAACGACTTTCTATAGTTTGTGCATGAGTCAGGAAATAAGAAAAGCTTACTTCCACTGTTTTTTAAAATCACAGCTTCTAGAAGGTTTACATGATTTCGTAAAAAACACGAGTTTTTACAAAATGTGTTTTATTTCATAAATGGAATCTACAAAGTATGCACATTCTACGTCATAACGCATTTCTATAGTTTGCGCATGCGTCCGGAAATAAGAAAAGCTTACTTCCACAGTTTTTTAAAATCACAGCTTCTAGAAGGTTTACATGATTTCGTAAAAAACACGAGTTTTTAGAAAATGTGTTTTATTTCATAAATGGAATCTACAAACTATGCACATTCTACGTCATAACGACTTTCTATAGTTTGCACATGCATCCGGAAATAAGAAAAGCTTACTTCCCCCGTTTTTTAAAATCACAGCTTCTAGAAGGTTTACATGATTTCTTAAAAAACACAAGCTTTTAGAAAATGTGTTTTATTTCATAAATAGAATCAACAAAGTATGCACATTCTATGTCATAACGACTTTCTATAGTTTGCGCATGCATTTGGAAATAAGAAAAGCTTACTTCCCCCGTTTTTTAAAATCACAGCTTCTAGAAGGTTTACATGATTTCTTAAAAAACACGAGTTTTTAGAAAATGTGTTTTATTTCATAAATGGAATAAAAAAAGTATGCACATTCTACGTCATAATGACTTTCTATAGTTTGCGCATGCGTCCGGAAATAAGAAAAGCTTACTTCCCCTGTTTTTTAAAATCACGGCTTCTAGAAGGTTTACATGATTTCTTAAAAAACACAAGTTTTTAGAAAATGTGTTTTATTTCATAAATGGAATCAAGAAAGTTTGCACATTCTACGTCATAATGAGTTTCTATAATTTGCGCATGCGTTTGGAAGTAAGGAAGGCTTACTTTCCCCGTTTTTTAAAATCACAGCTTCTAGAAGGTTTACATGATTTCTTAAAAAACACGAGTTTTTAGAAAATGTGTTTTATTTCATAAATGGAATCAACAAAGTATGCACATTCTACGTGATAACGACTTTCTATAGTTTGCGCATGCGTCCGGAAAAAAGAAAAGCTTACTTCAACCTTTTTTTAAAATCACAACTTCTAGAAGGTTTACATGATTTCTTAAAAAACACCAGATTTTAGAAAATGTGTTTTATTTCATAAATGGAATCAACAAAGTATGCATATTCTATGTCATAATGATTTTCTATAGTTTGCGCATGTGTTTGGAAATAAGAAAAGCTTACTTCCCTCGTTTTTTAAAATCACAGCTTCTAGAAGGTTTACATGGTTTCTTAAACAACATGAGTTTTTAGAAAATGTGTTTTATTTCATAAATGGAATCAGCAAAGTATGCACATTCCACGTCATAACGACTTTCAGTAGTTTGCGCTTTCGTCTGGAAATAAGAAAAGCTTACTTCCACTTTTTTTTAAAATGACAGCTTCTAGAAGGTTTACATGATTTCTTAAAAAACACGAGTTTTTAGAAAATGTGTTTTATTTCATCAATGGAATCAACAAAGTATGCACATTCTACGTCTTAATGACTTTCTATAGTTTGCACATGTGTTGGGAAATAAGAAAAGCTTAGTTCCCTCGTTTTTGAAAATCACAGCTTCTAGAAGGTTTACATGGTTTCTTAAAAAACACGAGTTTTTAGAAAATGAGTTTTATTTCATCAATGGAATCAACAAAGTATGCACATTCTACGTCATAACGACTTTCTATAGTTTGCGCATTTGTCCGGAAATAAGAAAAGCTTACTTCCACCGTTTTTTAAAAACACAGCTTCTAGAAGGTTTACATGATTTCTTAAAAAACATGAGTTTTTAGAAAATGTGTTTTATTTCATAAATGGAATCAACAAAGTATGCACATTCTACATCATAATGACTTTCTATAGTTTCCGCATGTGTTTGGAATTAAGAAAAGCTTACTTCCCTCGTTTTTTAAAATCACAACTTCTAGAAGGTATAAATGATTTCGTAAAAAACACGAGTTTTTAGAAAATGTGTTTTATTTCATAAATGGAATCAAAAAAGTATGCACATTCTATGTCATAACGACTTTCTATAGTTTGCGCATGCGTTTGGAAATGAGAAAAGCTTACTTCCCCCGTTTTTTAAAATCACAGCTTCTAGAAGGTTTATATGATTTCTTAAAAAACACGAGTTTTTAGAAAATGTGTTTTATTTCATAAATGGAATCAACAAAGTATGCACATTCTACGTCATAACGACTTTCTATAGTTTGTGCATGAGTCCGGAAATAAGAAAAGCTTACTTCCACCGTTTTTTAAAATCACAGCTTCTAGAAGGTTTACATGATTTCGTAAAAAACACGAGTTTTTAGAAAATGTGTTTTATTTCATAAATGGAATCTACAAAGTATGCACATTCTACGTCATAACGCATTTCTATAGTTTGCGCATGCGTCCGGAAATAAGAAAAGCTTACTTCCACAGTTTTTTAAAATCACAGCTTCTAGAAGGTTTACATGATTTCGTAAAAAACACGAGTTTTTAGAAAATGTGTTTTATTTCATCGATGGAATCTACAAACTATGCACATTCTACGTCATAACGACTTTCTATAGTTTGCGCATGCATCCGGAAAGAAGAAAAGCTTACTTCCCCTGTTTTTTAAAATCACAGCTTCTAGAAGGTTTACATGAGTTCTTAAAAAACACGAGCTTTTAGAAAATGTGTTTTATTTCATAAATGGAATCAACAAAGTATGCACATTCTACGTCATAATGACTTTCTATAGTTTGCGCATGCGTTTGGAAATAAGAAAAGCTTTCTTCCCCCATTTTTTAAAATCACAGCTTCTAGAAGGTTTACATGATTTCTTAAAAAACACGAGTTTTTAGAAAATGTGTTTTATTTCATAAATGGAATAAAAAAAGTATGCACATTCTACGTCATAATGACTTTCTATAGTTTGCGCATGCGTCCGGAAATAAGAAAAGCTTACTTCCCCTGTTTTTTAAAATCACTGCTTCTAGAAGGTTTACATGATTTCTTAAAAAACACGAGTTTTTAGAAAATGTGTTTTATTTCATAAACGGAATCAACAAAGTATGCACATTCTACGTCATAACGACTTTCTATAATTTGCCCATGCGTTTGGAAATAAGAAAAGCTTACTTCCCCCGTTTTTTAAAATCACAGCTTCTAGAAGGTTTACATGATTTCTTAAAAAACACGAGTTTTTAGAAAATATGTTTTATTTCATAAATGGAATCAACAAAGTATGCACATTCTACGTCATAATGACTTTCTCTAGTTTGCGCATGTGTTTGGAAATAAGAAAAGCTTACTTCCCTCGTTTTTTAAAATCACAGCTTCTAGAAGGTTTACATGGTTTCTTAAACAACATGAGTTTTTAGAAAAAGTGTTTTATTTCATAAATGGAATCAACAAAGTATGCACATTCTACGTCATAACGAATTTCTATAGTTTGCGCATTCGTCCGGAAATAAGAAAAGCTTACTTCCACCGTTTTTTAAAATCACAGCTTCTAGAAGGTTTACATGATTTCTTAAAAAACACGAGTTTTTAGAAAATGTGTTTTATTTAATAAATGGAATCTACAAAGTATGCACATTCTACGTCATATCGAATTTCTATAGTTTGCGCGTGCGTCCGGAAATAAGAAAAGCTTACTTCCACCGTTTTTTAAAATCACAGCTTCTAGAAGGTTTACATGATTTCGTAAAAAACATGAGTTTTTAGAAAATGTGTTTTATTTCATAAATGGAATCTACAAAGTATGCACATTCTACGTCATATCGAATTTCTATAGTTTGCGCGTGCGTCCGGAAATAAGAAAAGCGTACTTCCACCGTTTTGTAAAATCACAGCTTCTAGAAGGTTTACATGATTTCTTAAAAAACACGAGTTTTTAGAAAATGTGTTTTATTTCATAAATGGAATCTACAAAGTATGCACATTCTATGTCATAAGGACTTTCTATAGTTCGCGCATGCGTCCGGAAATAAGAAAAGCTTACTTCCACCGTTTTTTAAAATCACAGCTTCTAGAAGGTTTACATGATTTCGTAAAAAACATGAGTTTTTAGAAAATGTGTTTTATTTCATAAATGGAATCTACAAAGTATGCACATTCTACGTCATATCGAATTTCTATAGTTTGCGCGTGCGTCCGGAAATAAGAAAAGCTTACTTCCACCGTTTTTTAAAATCACAGCTTCTAGAAGGTTTACATGATTTCTTAAAAAACACGAGTTTTTAGAAAATGTGTTTTATTTCATAAATGGAATCAACAAAGTATGCACATTCTACAACATAACGACTTTCTATAGTTTGCGCATGCGTCCGGAAATAAGAGAAGCTTACTTCCACCGTTTTTTAAAATCACAGCTTCTAGAAGGTTTACATGATTTCGTAAAAAACATGAGTTTTTAGAAAATGTGTTTTATTTCATAAATGGAATCCACAAAGTATGCACATTCTACGTCATAACGCATTTCTATAGTTTGCGCACGCGTCCGAAAATAAGAAAAGCTTACTTCCACCGTTTTTTAAAATCACAGCTTCTAGAAGGTTTACATGATTTCGTAAAAAACACGAGTTTTTAGAAAATGTGTTTTATTTCATAAATGGAATCTACAAACTATGCACATTCTACGTCATAACGACTTTCTATAGTTTGCGCATGCGTCCGGAAATAAGAAAAGCTTACTTCCCCCGTTTTTTAAAATCACAGCTTCTAGAAGGTTTACATGATTTCTTAAAAAACACGAGCTTTTAGAAAATGTGTTTTATTTCATAAATGGAATCAACAAAGTTTGCACATTCTACGTCATAACGACTTTCTATAGTTTGCGCATGCATTTGTAAATAAGAAAAGCTTACTTCCCCCGTTTTTTAAAATCACAGCTTCTAGAAGGTTTACATGATTTATTAAAAAACACGAGTTTTTAGAAAATGTGTTTTATTTCATAAATGGAATAAAAAAAGTATGCACATTCTACGTTATAATGACTTTCTATAGTTTGCGCATGCGTCCGGAAATAAGAAAAGCTTACTTCCCCTGTTTTTGAAAATCACAGCTTCTAGAAGGTTTACATGGTTTCTTAAAAAACACGAGTTTTTAGAAAATGTGTTTTATTTCATAAATGGAATCAACAAAGTTTGCACATTCTACGTCATAACGACTTTCTATAATTTGCGCATGCGTTTGGAAATAAGAAAAGCTTTCTTCCCCCGTTTTTTAAAATCACAGCTTCTAGAAGGTTTACATTATTTCTTAAAAAACACGAGTTTTTAAAAAATGTGTTTTATTTCATAAATGGAATCAACAAAGTATGCACATTCTACGTCATAACGACTTTCTATAATTTGCGCATGCGTCCGGAAAAACGAAAAGCTTACTTCCCCGTTTTTTAAAATCACAGCTTCTAGAAGGTTTACATGATTTCTTAAAAAAAACGAGTTTTTAGAAAATGTGTTTTATTTCATAAATGGAATCAACAAAGTATGCACATTCTACATCATAATGACTTTCTATAGTTTCCGCATGTGTTTGGAAGTAAGAAAATCTTACTGCCCTCGTTTTTTAAAATCACAACTTCTAGAAGGTATACATGATTTCGTAAAAAACACGAGTTTTTAGAAAATGTTTTTTATTTCATAAATGGAATCTACAAAGTATGCACATTCTATGTCATAACGACTTTCTATATTTTGCGCATGCGTTTGGAAATGAGAAAAGCTTACTTCCCCCGTTTTTTAAAATCACAGCTTCTAGAAGGTTTACATGATTTTTTAAAAAACACGAGTTTTTAGAAAATGTGTTTTATTTCATAAATGGAATCAACAAACTATGCACATTCTACGTCATAACGACTTTCTATAGTTTGCGCATGAGTCCGAAAATAAGAAAAGCTTACTTCCACCGTTTTTTAAAATCACAGCTTCTAGAAGGTTTACATGATTTCGTAAAAAACACGAGTTTTTAGAAAATGTGTCTTATTTCATAAATGGAGTCTACAAAGTATGCACATTCTACGTCATAACGCATTTCTATAGTTTGCGCATGCGTCCGGAAATAAGAAAAGCTTACTTCCACCGTTTTTTAAAATCACAGCTTCTAGAAGGTTTACATGATTTCGTAAAAAACATGAGTTTTTAGAAAATGTGTTTTATTTCGTAAATGGAATCTAAAAACTATGCACATTCTACATCATAACGACTTTCTATAGTTTGCGCATGGGTCCGGAAATAAGAAAAGCTTACTTCCACCATTTTTTAAAATCACAGCTTGTAGAAGGTTTACATGATCTCGTAAAAAACATGAGTTTTTAGAAAATGTGTTTTATTTCAAAAATGGAATCTACAAAGTATCCACATTCTACGTCATAACGACTTTCTATTGTTTGTGCATGCGTCCGGAAATAAGAAAAGCTTACTTCCCTTGTTTTTTAAAATCACTGCTTCTAGAAGGTTTACATGATTTCTTAAAAAACACGAGTTTTTAGAAAATGTGTTTTATTTCATAAATGGAATCAACAAAGTATGCACATTCTACGTCATAATGACTTTCTATAATTTGCGCATGCGTTTGGAAATAAGAAAAGCTTACTTCCACCGTTTTTTAAAATCACAGCTTCTAGAAGGTTTACATGATTTCTTAAAAAACACGATTTTTTAGAAAATGTGTTTTATTTCATAAATGGAATCAACAAAGTATGCACATTCTACGTCATAACGACTTTCTATAATTTGCGCATGCGTTTGGAAATAAGAAAAGCTTACTTCCACCATTTTTTAAAATCACAGCTTCTAGAAGGTTTACATGATTTCTTAAAAAACACGAGTTTTTAGAAAATGTGTTTTATTTCATCAATGGAATCAAGAAAGTATGCACATTCTACATCATAATGACTTTCTATAGTTTGCGCATGTGTTTGGAAATAAGAAAAGCTTACTTCCCTCGTTTTTTAAAATCACAGCTTCTCCAAGGTTTACATGGTTTCTTAAAAAACACGAGTGTTTAGAAAAAGTGTTTTATTTCATAGATGGAATCAACAATGTATGCACATTCTACCTCATAACGACTTTCTATAGTTTGCGCATTTGTCCGGAAATAAGAAAAGCTTACTTCCACCGTTTTTTAAAATCACAGCTTCTAGTAGGTTTACATGATTTCTTAAAACACACGAGTTGTTAGAAAATGTGTTTTATTTCATAAATCAAATCAACAAAGTATGCACATTTTACGTCATAACGACTTTCTATAGTTTGCGCATGAGTCCTGAAATAAGAAAAGCTTACTTCCACCGTTTTTTAAAATCACAGCTTCTAGAAGGTTTACATGATTTCGTAAAAAAAACGAGTTTTTAGAAAATGTGTTTTATTTCATAAATGAAACTACAATGTATGCACATTCTACGTCATAACGACTTTCTATAGTTTGCGCATGCGTCCAGAAATAAGAAAAGCTTACTTCCCCTGTTTTTAAAAATAACAGCTTCTAGGAGGTTTACATGATTTCTTAAAAAACACGAGTTTTTATTAAATGTGTTTTATTTCATAAATGGAATCAACAAAGTATGCACATTCTACATCATAACGACTTTCTATAGTTTGCGCACGCGTTTGGAAATAAGAAAAGCTTACTTCCCCCGTTTTTTAAAATCACAACTTCTAAAAGGTTTACATGATTACTTAAAAAACACTAGTTTTTCGAAAATGTGTTTTATTTCATAAATGGAATCAACAAAGTATGCACATTCTACGTCATAATGACTTTCTATAGTTTGCGCATGCGTCCGGAAATAAGAAAAGCATACTTCCACCGTTTTTTAAAATCACAACTTCTAGAAGGTTTACATGATTTCTTTAAAAACACGAGTTTTTAGAAAATGTGTTTTATTTCATAAACGGAATCAACAAAGTATGCACATTCTATGTCATAACGACTTTCTATAGTTTGCGCATTCGTCCAGAAATAAGAAAACTTTACTTCCACCGTTTTTTAAAATCACAGCTTCTAGAAGGTTTACATGATTTTTTAAAAAACACGAGTTTTTAGAAAATGTGTTTTATTTCATAAATGGAATCAAAAAATTATGCACATTCTACATCATAATGACTTTCTATAGTTTGTGCATGCGTCCGGAAATAAGAAAAGCTTACTTCCCCCGTTTTTTAAAATCATAGCTTCTAGAAGGTTTACATGATTTCTTAAAAAACACGAGTTTTTAGAAAATGTGTTTTATCTTATAAATGGAATCAACAAAGTATGCACATTCTATGTCATAACGACTTTCTATAGTTTGCGCATGCGTCCAGAAATAAGAAAAGCTTACTTCCACCGTTTGTTAAAATCACAGCTTCTAGAAGGTTTACATGATTTCTTAAAAAACACTAGTTTTTAGAAAATGTGTTTTATTTCATAAATGGAATCAACAAAGTATGCACATTCTACATCATAACGACTTTCTATAGTTTGCGCATTCTTCCGGAAATAAGAAAAGCTTACTCCAACGTTTTTTAAAATCACAGCTTCTAGAAGGTTTACATGATTTCGTAAAAAACACGAGTTTTTAGAAAATGTGTTTTATTTCAAAAATGGAATCTACAAAGTATGCACATTCTACGTCATAACGACTTTCTATAGTTTGCGCATGCGTCCGGAAATAAGAAAAGCTTACTTCCACCGTTTTCTAAAATCACAGCTTCTAGAAGGTTTACATGATTTCTTAAGAAACACGAGTTTTTAGAAAATGTGTTTTATTACATAAATGGAATCAACAAAGTATGCACATTCTACATCATAACGACTTTCTATAGTTTGCGCATGGGTCCGGAAATTAGAAAAGCTTACTTCCACCATTTTTTAAAATCACAGCTTGTAGAAGGTTTACATGATTTCGTAAAAAACACGAGTTTTTAGAAAATGTGTTTTATTTCAAAAATGGAATCTACAAAGTATCCACATTCTACGTCATAACGACTTTCTATAGTTTGTGCATGCGTCCGGAAATAAGAAAAGCTTACTTCCCCCTTTTTTCAAAATCACAGCTTCTAGAAGGTTTACATGATTTCTTAAAAAACACGAGTTTTTAGAAAATGTGTTTTATTTCATAAATGGAATCAACAAAGTATGCACATTCTACGTCAAAACGACTTTCTATAGTTTGCGCATGCGTTCGGAAATGAGAAAAGGTTACTTCCCCCGTTTTTTAAAATCACAGCTTCTAGAAGGTTTACATGATTTCTTAAAAAACACGAGTTTTTAGAAAATGTGTTTTATTTCATAAATGGAATCAACAAAGTATGCACGTTCTACGTCATAACGACTTTCTATAGTTTGCGCATGCGTTCGGAAATAAGAAAAGCTTACCTCCACCATTTTTTAAAATCACAGCTTCTAGAAGGTTTACATGATTTCGTAAGAAACACGAGTTTTTAGAAAATGTGTTTTATTTCATAAATGGAATCTACAAAGTATGCACATTCTACGTCATAACGAATTTCTATAGTTTGCGCATGCGTCCGGAAATAAGAAAAGCTTACTTCCACCGTTTTTCAAAATCACAGCTTCTACAAGGTTTACATGATTTCGTAAAAAACACGAGTTTTTAGAAAATGTGTTTTATTTCATAAATGGAATGTACAAAGTATGCACATTCTACATCATAACGAATTTCTATAGTTTCCGCATGCGTCCAGAAATAAGAAAAGCTTACTTCCCCCGTTTTTTAAAATCACAGCTTCTAGAAGGTTTACATGATTTCTTAAAAAACACGAGCTTTTAGAAAATGTGTTTTATTTCATAAATGTAATCAACAAAGTATGCACATTCTACGTCATAACGACTTTCTATAGTTTGCACATGCGTTTGGAAATAAGAAAAGCTTACTTCCCCCGTTTTTTAAAATCACAGCTTCTAAAAGGTTTACATGATTTCTTAAAAAACATGAGTTTTTAGAAAATGTATTTTATTGCATAAATGGAATCTACAAAGTATGCACATTCTATGTCATAAGGACTTTCTATAGTTTGCGCATGCGTCCGGAAATAAGAAAAGCTTACTTCCACCATTTTTTAAAATCACAGCTTCTAGAAGGTTTACCTGATTTCGTAAAAAACATGAGTTTTTAGAAAATGTGTTTTATTTCATAAATGGAATCTACAAAGTATGCACATTCTACGTCATAACGAATTTCTATAGTTTGCGCATGCGTCCGGAAATAAGAAAAGCTTACTTCCACCGTTTTTTAAAATCACAGCTTCTAGAAGGTTTACATGATTTCGTAAAAAACACGAGTTTTTAGAAAATGTGTTTTATTTCATAAATGGAATCTACAAAGTATGCACATTCTACGTCATAACAACTTTCTATAGTTTGCGCATGCGTCCAGAAATAAGAAAAGCTTACTTCCCCTGTTTTTTAAAATCACAGCTTCTAGAAGGTTTACATGATTTCTTAAAAAACATGAGTTTTTAGAAAATGTGTTTTATTTCATAAATGGAATCAACAAAGTATGCACATTCTACGTCATAACGACTTTCTATAGTTTGCGCATGCATTTGGAAATAAGAAAAGCTTACTTCCCCCGTTTTTTAAAATCACAGCCTCTAGAAGGTTTACATGATTTCGTAAAAAACACGAGTTTTTAGAAAATGTGTTTTATTTCATAAATGGAATCAACAAAGTATGCACATTCTACGTCATAACGACTTTCTAATGTTTGCGCATGCTTTTGGAAATAAGAAAAGCTTACTTCCCCCGTTTTTTAAAATCACAGCTTCTAGAAGGTTTACATGATTTCGTAAAAAACATGAGTTTTTAGAAAATGTATTTTATTTCATAAATGGAATCAACAAAGTATGCAAATTCTACGTCATAACGACTTTCTATAGTTTGCGCATGCGTCCGGAAATAAGAAAAGCTTACTTCCACCTGTTTTAAAATCACAGCTTCTAGAAGGTTTACATGATTTTTTTAAAAACACGAGTTTTTATAAAATGTGTTTTATTTCATAAATGGAATCAAAAAAGTATGCACATTCTACGTCATAATGACTTTCTATAGTTTGTGCATGCGTCCGGAAATAAGAAAAGCTTACTTCCCCCGTTTTTTAAAATCATAGCTTCTAGAAGGTTTACATGATTTCT
This sequence comes from Larix kaempferi, assembly GCA_027924585.1. Lineage (NCBI taxonomy): Eukaryota > Viridiplantae > Streptophyta > Pinopsida > Pinales > Pinaceae > Larix > Larix kaempferi. Next base: position 42,990,003 of record BSBM01000217.1, read on the forward strand.
TAAAAAACACGAGTTTTTAGAAAATGTGTTTTATCTCATAAATGGAATCAACAAAGTATGCACATTCTACGTCATAACGACTTTCTATAGTTTGCGCATGCGTCCAGAAATAAGAAAAGCTTACTTCCACCGTTTTTTAAAATCACAGCTTCTAGAAGGTTTACATGATTTCTTAAAAAACACTAGTTTTTAGAAAATGTGTTTTATTTCATAAATGGAATCAACAAAGTATGCACATTCTACATCATAACGACTTTCTATAGTTTGCGCATTCGTCCGGAAATAAGAAAAGCTTACTCCAACATTTTTTAAAATCACAGCTTATAGAAGGTTTACATGATTTCGTAAAAAACAGGAGTTTTTAGAAAATGTGTTTTATTTCATAAATGGAATCTACAAAGTATGCACATTCTACATCATAACGACTTTCTATAGTTTGCGCATGCGTCCGGAAATAAGAAAAGCTTACTTCCACCGTTTTTTAAAATCACAGCTTCTAGAAGGTTTACATGATTTCTTAAGAAACACGAGTTTTTAGAAAATGTGTTTTATTTCATAAATGGAATCAACAAAGTATGCACATTCTACATCATAACGACTTTCTATAGTTTGCGCATGGGTCCGGAAATAAGAAAAGCTTACTTCCACCATTTTTTAAAATCACAGCTTGTAGAAGGTTTACATGATTTCGTAAAAAACACGAGTTTTTAGAAAATGTGTTTTATTTCAAAAATGGAATCTACAAAGTATCCACATTCTACGTCATAACGACTTTCTATAGTTTGTGCATGCGTCCGGAAATAAGAAAAGCTTACTTCCCCCTTTTTTCAAAATCACAGCTTCTAGAAGGTTTACATGATTTCTTAAAAAACACGAGTTTTTAGAAAATGTGTTTTATTTCATAAATGGAATCAACAAAGTATGCACATTCTACGTCATAACGACTTTCTATAGTTTGCGCATGCGTTCGGAAATGAGAAAAGGTTACTTCCCCCGTTTTTTAAAATCACAGCTTCTGGAAGGTTTACATGATTTCTTAAAAAACACGAGTTTTTAGAAAATGTGTTTTATTTCATAAATGGAATCAACAAAGTATGCACATTCTACGTCATAACGACTTTCTATAGTTTGCGCATGCGTCCGGAAATAAGAAAAGCTTACTTCCACCATTTTTTAAAATCACAGCTTCTAGAAGGTTTTCATGATTTCGTAAAAAACACGAGTTTTTAGAAAATGTGTTTTATTTCATAAATGGAATCTACAAAGTATGCACATTCTACGTCATAACGGCTTTCTATAATTTGCGCATGCGTCCGAAAATAAGAAAAGCTTACTTCCACCGTTTTTTAAAATCACAGCTTCTACAAGGTTTACATGATTTCGTAAAAAACACGAGTTTTTAGAAAATGTGTTTTATTTCATAAATGGAATGTACAAAGTATGCACATTCTACATCATAACGAATTTCTATAGTTTGCGCATGCGTCCAGAAATAAGAAAAGCTTACTTCCCCCATTTTTTAAAATCACAGCTTCTAGAAGGTTTACATGATTTCTTAAAAAACACGAGCTTTTAGAAAATGTCTTTTATTTCATAAATGCAATCAACAAAGTATGCACATTCTACGTCATAACGACTTTCTATAGTTTGCGCATGCGTTTGGAAATAAGAAATGCTTACTTCCCCCGTTTTTTAAAATCACAGCTTCTAGAAGGTTTACATGATTTCTTAAAAAACATGAGTTTTTAGAAAATGTGTTTTATTTCATAAATGGAATCAACAAAGTATGCACATCCTATTAAATTTTGAGCATTAATTCATTATACTCTAGGATCTTTGCTGAGAGAATAACATCTACAGTATATTAATGCATGACAATCATAATATGACAAGCATCACAAGCATCACAAGAATCAAAAGCATAGGGACAAGAGACATAGAGTTTCCGTGGGGAAAACCCTAAGGTGAAAAACCCCACAACTTCCTCAGAGATAGAGAGAGCAATGGCTCAACCAAAATACAACCAAATAACACTGAGATAGTCTCCTAGCAGATGATCCTCCTCCTCCTCACTAGTGCGCCACTTTCCAGAGAGAGAGTGAGTTACTTTTCCGAGTGAATAAAATAGAGATCTCCTATCTCTATTTATACTCACCTTTTTGCCGAGTGACCTACTGGGGCCGACTTGTCTACTTAGATACATCCACATTATATTATACATAATTAGGCCCGACCCCATATGGTGGTCTAATAACCCATCGGCAAGTACACACACTTGCGACACTTGTCAATCCACTTGACGACACTTCCTTATAGAGGAATAACACATCTCTTATAAGGGTACAATAAATATATATAAAATACACAGATGAAATACATTCCGAAGTTACATATACATCAACACTCCGTCTTAACTAGGAAGGTATTTCTCGACACAGATCTAATAGACAAGTCTTCTTCTCTGGATCATCGTCATCATCATCGTCACTGGTGCTGCTATCTCAACCAATCTCTGACTCTACTCGTCATAGGAAGTTCTACAGAGCCAGTCCTTTTTCATACTAGATGTAGGCCCGCCATCTGCAGGTCTTCATCATCACTGGCCATACTGTGGAATCCTCAGGACTTATTACGTGCATCACAAAACCTCGAAAGAGCATCCTAGGATGTTACGGGTACACAACTCCGACCTATAGGATCTCCCAGGGCGCTATTACATGTGACCCCACCACAAAACCTCGAAAGAGCATCCCAGGATGTTACGGGTACACAACTCCGACCTGTAGGATCTCCCAGGGCGCTATTATATGTGGTCATGGAAAAACCTCGCAAGAGAATCCTAGGATTGATTACGGGCACACAACCCAACCTATCGGATCTCCCAGGGCGCTATTACATGCCATAGGACAAAACCTCGAAAGAGCATCTGCCAGATATCCCAGGGCGCTATTACATGCCATAAGCAAAACCTCAAAAGACTATCTGCAGATCTCCCAGGGCACCGAATTACATGTCCTCCCAGAGCAAAACCTCGAAAGAGCATTTGCCAGATGTCTCAGTGTTAAATTTTCAGTATTAAATCACAATACTATAGGATCTTTGCTGAGAGAATAACATCTACAGTATATCAATGCATGACAATCATAATATGACAAGCATCACAAGCATCACAAGAATCAAAAGCATAGAGACAAGAGACACAGAGTTTCCATGGGGAAAACCCTAAGGTGAAAAACCCCACAACTTCCTCAGAGATAGAGAGAGCAATGGCTCAACCAAAATACAACCAAATAACACTGAGATAGTCTCCTAGCAGATGATCCTCCTCCTCCTCACTAGTGCGCTACTTTTCAGAGAGAGAGATAGATACTTTTCCGAGTGAGTAAAATAGAGATCTCCTATCTCTATTTATACTCACCTTTTTGCCCAGTGACCTACTGGGGCCGACTTGTCTATTTGAGTACATCCACATTATATTATATATTTAATTAGGGCCGACCCCATAAGGTGGTCTAATAACCCATCGGCAAGTACACACACTTGCGACACTTTTCAATCCACATGACGACACTTCCTTATAGAGGAATAACACATCTCTTATAAGGGTACAATAAATATATATATAATATACTGATGAAATACATTCCGAAGTTACATATACATCAACACTCCCTCTTAACTAGGAAGGTATTTCTCGACACAGATTTGCTAGACAAGTCTTCTTCTCTGGATCATCGTCATCGATGCATCGTCATCGTCATCATCACTGCTGCTGCTATCTCGTCCAATCTCTGTCTCTACTCGTCATAGGAAGTTCTATAGAGCCAGTCCTTTTTCATACTGGATGTAGTCCCACCACCTGCAGGTCTTCGTCATCACTGGCCATACTATGGAATCCTCAGGACTTATTACGTGCGTCACAAAACCTCGAAAGAGCATCCCAGGATATTACGGGTACACAACTCCAACCTGTAGGATCTCCCAGGGCGCTATTACATGTGACCCCACCAAAAAACCTCGAAAGAGCATCTCAGGATGTTACGGGTACACAACTCCGACCTGAAATCTCCCAGGGCACAAATTACATGTGGTCCACCACAAAACCTAGCAAGAGCATCTCAGGATGTTACGGGTACACAACTCCGACCTGAAATCTCCCAGGGCACAAATTACATGTGGTCCACCACAAAACCTAGCAAGAGCATCTCAGGATGTTACGGGTACACAACTCCGACCTGAAATCTCCCAGGGCACAAATTACATGTGGTCATGGAAAAAACCTCGCAAGAGCATCTCAGGATGTTACGGGTACACAACTCCGACCTGAAATCTCCCAGGGCCCAAATTACATGCCATAGGACAAAACCTCGCAAGAGCATCTCAGGATGTTACGGGTACACAACTCCGACCTGAAATCTCCCAGGGCACAAATTACATGTCCTCCCAGAGCAATGTCTCGAAAGAGCATCCCAGGCTGTTACGGGTACACAACTCCGACCTATAGGATCTCCCAGACATGCTCATCTGCACAACCTGATCCACGGCCATAGAGTATCAACCTGGCACTCACCATACATCATCCTGATGTACTCATGATCATCCTGATCATCATCACTGCAACGTCCTACTGCATGTCATCTGGATCAACATCCTGAAGCTCGTCATCCATGATCATCCTGATCATCACTGCAACATCCTGCTGCATGTCATCATACATGATCCACCTAATCATCAATGCATCTACCTGATGCACACCAAGTATCTACCTGATACATATCATCATACATGATCCTCCTGATCATACAATGTATCTACCTGATACAAATACAAATACATGATACATATCACCATACATGATCTACCTGATCATACAATGTATCCACCTGATACATATACAGATACATGATCCAAGCATCCAACATGATGCATATACAAAAATACATACACATGATCCAACTGATCATATCCAGCATCCAACATGATGCGTACATACATACATAAAATGATCCAACTGATCATATCCAGCATCCAACATGATGCGTACATACATACATAAAATGATCCAACTGATCATATCAAGCAGAAACTAGAACATCATCCTGATGCTCATCATCCAGCGCTTTCATCCACAGCCATGTGAAGGATCCTCCTTCCAACATGCTTGGAATGGCTTCAGCAAATGTGTCCATCACTTCTTCCTCGAAGTGTCCTCGATCTGAAGAATGCCAAGCCTCTCTCTGAAGTACTCGAACTTCACCCTGGCTAGTGTCTTTGTCAGCACATCTGCAATCTGCTCGTCCGTCGCAACATACAGGAGCTTCACAGCTCCTCTCTGCACCATATCCCTGATATAGTGGTATTTGATCTCTATGTGTTTCGACCTGTCATGAAACACTGGGTTTTTGGACAGCTTCACACAACTCTGGTTATCACAGAAGATACCAGTAGCCTCCAACGGGAGATCAAATAACTCAGACAGTAGCTTCCGTAGCCATACTGCCTCACAACTAGCTGAGCAGGATGCAACGTACTCTGCCTCAGCTGTACTCAGTGCTACGCAGGACTGCTTCCTGCTAAACCAAGAGATCACACCTGATCCTATACTGAAGCAACACCCAGATGTGCTCTTCCTATCTGCAGCACTGCCAGCCCAATCTGAATCAACATAACCCTACAGGTTAAACTTTTGATTCGCCTCATACCTGAGCCCATAATCCACTGTACCCTTCAGGTACCTCAGAACATTCTTTACAGCAACCAGGTGAACACTCCTCGGATCTGTCAGGAACTGGCTCAATGTGTTCACAGCAAAGCAAATGACTGGTCTAGTGTTCGTCAGGTACATCAAGGACCCAATCATCTGATGATACATAGAGACATCAATCGGCTCAGATGAAGCATCACATAGAAGCTTCAGATTTGATGCCATAGGTGTGGCCATGGCCTTGCAATCCATCATCCCGAATCTCTTCAGGATATCTACTGTGTACTTCCCTTGACCAAGGAAGATTCCACCTGCATTTTGCCACACCTCCATACCTAGGAAATAGTGCATCATTCCCAAATCTTTCATGTTGAATTCAGCTGCAAGCTTCCTCTTAGTGTCTGCAATCAGTCTGTCATCTCCTATCACAAATAGGTCATCCACATACAGGAGTAGAATCACTGGATTCCCTTCCTCAACCTTGTAGTAAAGATTGGAACCTGCTTTACTCTTGGTAAATTCCAAGCTAGATAGGAAATTGTCCATCCTACCATACCAGGTTCTGGGAGCTTGTTTCAAGCCATACAAGGCTTTCTTCAATATGCATACATATGACTCCCTGTCAGGTCTTGGGACTGCATCCCAAACATCTTCTTCATGATCTACGGATCATGGCATTCCATTTCTTCATCCCAGATCCTGGGAACTTCAATATCTTCAATAGATATCTTTCTTGCTGGAACAAATGTTGTAGTCCTTTTGTAGGTGAAGATATACGGTCTTTTCTACAAAACAAGTTAAATTGCATGATTATAAACATCTCATAATTTTCAGAACAAATTCTTTACACATAAAGAAATATGTCATGCAGTCATGCAGTTATCTTAGCCAATGCTTCAATACAACATTTATCCATGTTCCACAAATTTCTAGATGCCTTCCAGTCTCTACCAGAACATTGTTAAGAGTTTGCACTACTCCCAACATGTCAGCAAAGAGGTTTCATTCTAGATAAGTATCACTGGAATGTTGTACAGTGCCATAAGCCACTTACCCATCACATGCATATTAGTAGTATACTGTTCATTAATGCAATCATTCAAATATGCATAATACATCTCCTAAGTCTAGGAACATAAGCATAATATTATTAAACAAACAAAATAGGCAAGAAATGATAATTGAAATACTTATCTTTGTTTGTTTGTTTGGGTGGACTCCCTCTGAGTCTTTGCTTCCTGGTAGGAGCTGCTGAAGTAGCTTCTTCTACACCTTTCTGTTGTGGAATGTAGGAAGATGGTCAACTCCCTCTGAAGATCTGCATCCTTGTAGGAGCTGCTAGAGTGTGCTCCCTTTTGATCTTTGCTTCCTGGATTACCTGTCCTTATATTCATCTTTGCTGACATCAATATTCTTGAACCCAGAAAAGACCTCTTCTGGTGTCTTGTTGTCCAATATCTTGTGGGGAGTTCTGTTCTACACAAATACAACTGTTCTAACTGCTTCTGCCCATAGATGCATAGGTAGATCCTGGTCATGCAGCATTGCCCTTGTTGCTTTGATGACTGTTCTGTTCTTCCTTTCTGCAACTCCATTCTGTTGAGGATTATAAGGAGCAGTCAACTCCCTCTTAATCCCTGAATCACTGCAAAGCTTCTTGAAGTCATTTGAGGTGAATTCTCCACCATTGTCAGATCTGAATGTATTGATTTTCTTGTCAGTTTGATTCTCCATCAAGGTTTTGAATTCCTTGAATTTATCAAGCACCTCATCTTTTCCCTTCAAGAAGTATACCCAAGTCTTCCTGGAGAAGTCATCGATAAATGATACATAGTAAACATACCCACTCAGGGAGCTGGATGACATAGGGCCACATACATCTGAGTGGATGATTTCCAAGATGTCTTTTTCCTTGCTTTCACTGCTTGGGAAAGCCTTCTTAATGTTCTTACCTTTTGTACATCCTTTGCAAACACCTTCATGTTTGGTCTTGATTTTAGGAAGACCCTCTACTTCCTTGCTTGCATTTGGAAGTGCCCTATAGTGCATATGAGCAAGTCTTCTATGCTAAAGTTCACTTGGATCCATGGATTCATGTACCATGGCATGTTCAGGTTGTCCCTTCAATTTATACAAGCCTCCCTCTTGCTCTCCAATCACTACTACATCATCTATGGTCTTTCCCTTTGGCCACATTAGGACTTGGCCATCCACAAATGCAACCCTCATACCTTTTGCATCCAATGCAGAGATGGAGAGTAAGTTCTTCTTGAGCCCAGGTACATAAAGTACTTCTTTAATCTTCAATGATTTTCCAGAATCTAGGTTGTAGGAGGCTTCACCACTTCCTTTGATTGGGTATTGATAATCATCCCCAAGTTTCACCTTATGGGGTGATTCATGTTCAGATAAGTTCACAAAGGATTCTTTAAACCCAGTCATGTGTTTGGAAGCCCCACTATCAATCAACCAATCATTACATCCATGGGAGATGGTACCTGTAAGAGCAGAAATTAGAACATATTCTTCTTCACTTGATGAGTCATCATCACTACTACTTTCTTCCCTAGCCTTCTTCTTTGGAGGTTCATCATCTTCGGCAGCATGAGCATGAAACCTTCTTTTGCTACCCTTCTTCTTCTTACTGGAGTTGTTGTTATTATCCCTTTTGTTCTTGGGACAATCTGAAGCAAAGTGACCCTTCTCATTGCATGTGAAGCATCTTAGGTCCTTCTTACTCTTTTGATGGAATCTTTTGTGGTGAGAGTGATCCTTCTTGGTTTTGCTTCTCTTGGTGTGAGCTGCAAGAGCTTGATCTTCTCCTCCCATCTTTTCCTCACGAGCTATAAGTCTAGCTTCTTCTTGAGAGCATTCTTCCCTCAATCTGTTGAACGAGATCAATTTCTTCCTTGCACAAATTCCTTGAATAAAGGAATCTCATGACCTAGGTAGGCCATTTAGAGTAGTCATCACCACCTCACCATTCTCCACCATTTCATCTACTGCTTCTAATTGTTCCTTGATCTGAGAGACCCTTGAAAAGTAAGATTGAATGGTTTCTCCATTCTGAAACTTTACTGCTTTCAATTGGTTCCGCAGGGTCATCTTTCGATTTATGTTCTTTCCTTCAAATAGCTTGGTCAAAGATTCAAACATCTCTTTGGGTGTCTTGAGAGAAGACACATGGGGTATGAGATGATCTTTGATAGAATCAGCAATGATTCTCTTTGCCTTGACCAAGTTCTTCTTGTGCAATACCTTGGCCTCTTCATCCTCTGGGATAGGGATGTCTTCTTTCACATATGAGTCCAACTCATTCTCTTTCAGGATTAGCCCAATCCTATACTTCCAGGCTCGGAAGTTATCAGCCCCTTCAAGCTTATCCTCAAGCTTGGTGTGAAGAGACATTTTTAAGAGTAATTCAAATGGAAATAGAAAAGATTTAGAACTTACCACTTGAAGTGCTGAAAACTGGATCTAGTCCCGGATTAGGGTTTGTCAGAGAAACCCTAAAAATTCAAAATGTGAATTTCAAAATTTCGAAAGGATAGAAAGATGCGCCTTGGAGAGCTGATCATCCTAGTACATTCAGAATTTGAGATCAGCAAAGTCTTGCCCTTCAGAATTGCCTTTTTGTCCTCCCGGGTTCACTGGGAGAGCCCTGAATTAGGGTTTGAGTTTCCCGGAGATCTACCCAGCCAAAAATCTCGATCCAAAGATCAAACCTTCGATTTTTGCAAGGAGCTTCCAGCTGTACCTTCAGTTTCCAGAAATTCCTATTTTTGTGGAAACCCTAACTTTTAGGGCCAAAACTGAAAATGCTCGGAACTGAAATCTGATTGGACAGAAAGATGCGCCTTGATGAGTAGATCCAATCTACTATACTGAATTTAAAAAATCTATGGAGAGAAACCCAATAAACAAGGAATACAAGCTTCCGTCACTGCAAAATGTCTTCTTCTCAGTTAGGCTCTGATACCATGTTAAATTTTCAGTATTAAATCACAATACTATAGGATCTTTGCTGAGAGAATAACATCTACAGTATATCAATGCATGACAATCATAATATGACAAGCATCACAAGCATCACAAGAATCAAAAGCATAGAGACAAGAGACAGAGAGTTTCCGTGGGGAAAACCCTAAGGTGAAAAACCCCACAACTTCCTCAGAGATAGAGAGAGCAATGGCTCAACCAAAATACAACCAAATAACACTGAGATAGTCTCCTAGCAAATGATCCTCCTCCTCCTCACTAGTGCGCTACTTTTCAGAGAGAGAGATAGATATTTTTCCGAGTGAGTAAAATAGAGATCTCCTATCTCTATTTATACTCACCTTTTTGCCCAGTGACCTACTGGGGCCGACTTGTCTATTTGAGTACATCCACATTATATTATATATTAATTAGGGCCGACCCCATAAGGTGGTCTAATAACCCATCGGCAAGTACACACACTTGCGACACTTGTCAATCCACATGACGACACTTCCTTATAGAGGAATAACACATCTCTTATAAGGGTACAATAAATATATATATAATAATGATGAAATACATTCCGAAGTTACATATACATCAACACTCAGGGCACCGATATTACATGCCATAGGCAAAACCTCGAAAGACCATCTGCAAATCTCCCAGGGCACCGGATTACATGCTCATCTGCACAACCTAATCCACGGCCATAGAGTATCAACCTGATACTCACCATACATCATCCTGATGTATCCATGATCATCCTGATCATCACTGCAACATCCTGCTGCATGTCATCTGGAGCAACATCCTGAAGCTCGTCATCTATGATCATCCTGATCATCACTGCAACATCCTGCTGCATGTCATCATACCTGATCCACCTAATCATCAATGCATCTACCTGATGCATACCAAGTATCTACCTGATACATATCATCATACATGATCCTCCTGATACAAATACAAATACATGATACATATCATCATACATGATCCACCTGATTATACAATGTACCCACCTGATACATATACAGATACATGGTCCAAGCATCCAACATGATGCATATACAAAATACATACACATGATCCAACTGATCATATCCAGCATCAACATGATGCATACATACATACATAAAAATGATCCAACTGATCATATCCAGCATCCAACATGATGCGTACATACATACATAAAAATGATCCAACTGATCATATCCAACATCCAACATGATGCGTACATACATACATAAAAATGATCCAACTGATCATATCTAGCATCCAACATGATGCGTACATACATACATAAAATGATCCAACTGATCATATCCAAGCAGAAACCAGAACATCAACCTGATGCTCATCATCCAACGCTTACATCCACAGCCATGTGAAGGACCCTCCTTCCAACATGCTTGGAATGGCTTCAGCAAATGTGTCCATCACTTCTTCCTCGAAGTATCCTCGATCTGAAGCATGCCAAGCCTCTCTCTGAAGTACTCGAACTTCACCCTGGCTAGTGGCTTCGTCAGCACATCTGCAATCTGCTCGTCCGTCGCAACATATAGGAGCTTCACAGCTCCTCTCTGCACCCTATCCCTGATATAGTGATATTTGATCTCTATGTGTTTCGACCTATCATGAAACACTGGGTTCTCAGACAGCTTCACACAACTCTGGTTATCACAGAAGATACCAGTAGCCTCCAATGGGAGATCAAATAACTCAGACAGTAGCTTCCGTAGCCATACTACCTCACAACTAGCTGAGCAGGCTGCAACATACTCTGCCTCAGCTGTACTCAGTGCTACGCAGGACTGCTTCCTACTAAACCAAGAGATCACACCTGATCTCATACTGAAGCAACACCCAGATGTGCTCTTCCTATCTGCAGCACTTCCATCCCAATCGGAATCAACATAACCCTGCAGGTTAAACTTTTGATTCACCTCATACCTGAGCCCATAATCCACTGTACCCTTCAGGTACCTCAGAACATGCTTTACAGCAACCAGGTGAACACTCCTCGGATCTGTCAGGAACTGGCTCAATGTGTTCACAGCAAAGCAAATGTCTGGTCTCGTGTTCGTCAGGTACATCAAGGACCCAATCATCTGACGATACATAGAGACATCAATCGGCTCAGATGAAGCATCAAATAGAATCTTCAGATTCGATGCCATAGGTGTGGCCATGGCCTTGCAATCCATCATCCCGAATCTCTTCAGGATATCTACTGTGTACTTCCCTTGACCAAGGAAGATCCCACCTGCATTCTGCCACACCTCCATACTTAGGAAATAGTGCATCATTCCCAAATCTTTAATATCGAATTCAGCTGCAAGCTTCCTCTTAGTATCTGCAAGCAGTCTGTCATCTCCTATCACAAATAGGTCATCCACATATAGGAGTAGAATCACTGGATTCCCTTCTTCAACCTTGTAGTAAAGGTTGGAATCTGCTTTACTCTTGGTAAAGCCCAGGCTAGATAGAAAACTGTCCATCCTACCATACCAAGTTCTGGGAGCCTGCTTCAAGCCATACAAGGCTTTCTTCAATCTGCACACATATGACTCCCTGTCATGTATTTCAAAACCGAGTGGCTGTTCCACATATACTTCCTCTTCTACTACACCATTCAGGAAAGCAGTCTTGACATCCATCTGGTGTATTTTCCATTTCATTGCTGCAGCCAGGGAAAGTACTGTTCTTATGGAAATATACCTGGCTACAGGTGCAAAGGTTTCTTCATAATCTATTCCTTTTTTCTGAGAGAAACAACGAGCTACAAATCTTGCTTTGTATTTTTCTACACTGCCATCTACAGCGTGCTTGATTTTGTAGATCCACTTGGAAGTCACAACAGACTTCTCTTTAGGTCTTGGGACAACATCCCAAACATCATTCTTCATTATTGATTGGTATTCCTCAACCATAGCATCCTTCCATTCTTTCTTTTCTACTGCCTCTTCATAACTGGAAGGCTCTTTGTTCATAATGTCACAGAGTAAAGAAACATAACTGGTGTGTGATCTGGTTCTCTTCTTTGCTCTGTGTTCTTCTTCTGGAATTCCAAATCTTTCTGCATCATGAATGAGATCTCTAGCCCATACAAGTTTTCTCTTGTGAGAGTTATCCTCACGGGGTGGATCTACAGGTTCTTGTGGATCTTCAAACTCACGAACAGTTTCTGGAACTGCTTCAGTCATGGTAGTTTCCTGAAATCTTGTTTCCTTAGGTTCTTCATAAACTTCGGTAGGTGCCTTTCTTGATATGATGAATGCTGAGTTTTCATCAAATGTTACATCCCTACTGACATCAATTTTCTTGAACCCTGGAAAGTATATTCTGTAAGCCTTCGAGCTTTCACTATAACCCACAAAGATGCCCTTCTTTCCTGAAGGATCTAGTTTAGTCCTCTTCTCTTTTGGGACATGAGTATATACTGGACAACCAAATATTCTGAGATGGCTGACTTCAGGTTTCTTACCAGAAAAGACCTCTTCTGGTGTCTTGTTGTCCAATATCTTGTGGGGTGTTCTATTCTGCACATATACAGCTGTTCTAGCTGCTTCTCCCCATAGATGCATAGGAAGATCCTGGTCATGCAACATTGCCCTTGCTGCTTCCATGATAATTCTGTTCTTCCTTTCTGCAACTCCATTCTGTTGAGGATTATAAGGAGCAGTCAACTCCCTCTTAATCCCTGATTCACTGCAAAGCTTCTTGAAGTCACTTGAGGTGAATTCTCCACCATTGTCAGATCTGAATGTCTTGATTTTCTTGTCAGTTTGATTTTCCATCAAGGTTTTGAATTCCTTGAATTTATCAAGCACCTCATCTTTTTCCTTCAAGAAGTATACCCAAGTCTTCCTGGAGAAGTCATCGATAAATGATACATAGTAAACATACCCACTCAGGGAACTAGATGACATAGGGCCACATACATCTGACTGGATGATTTCCAGAATGTCTTTTGCCTTGCTTTCACTGCTTGGGAAAGCCTTCTTAATGTTCTTACCTTTTGCACATCCTTTGCAAACACCTTCATGTTTGGTCTTGATTTCAGGAAGACCCTCTACTGCCTTGATTGCAATTGGAAGTGCCCTATAGTGCATATGATCAAGTCTTCTATGCCAAAGTTCACTTGGCTCCATGGATTCATGCACCATGGCATGTTCAGGTTGTCCCTTTAATTTATACAGTCCTCCCTCTTGCTCTCCAATCACTACTGCATCATCTATTGTCTTTCCCTTTGGCCACATTAGGACTTGGCCATCCACAAATGAAACCCTCATACCTTTTGCATCCAATGTAGAGATGGAGAGTAAGTTCTTCTTGAGCCCAGGTACATAGAGGACTTCCTTCATCTTCAGAGATTTTCCAGAATCTAGGTTGTAGGAGGCTTCACCACTTCCTTTGATTGGGTATTGACAATCATCCCCAAGTTTCACCTTATGGGGTGATTCATGTTCAGATAGGTTCACAAAAGATTCTTTGAATCCAGTCATGTGTTTGGATGCCCCACTATCAATTAACCAATCATTACAACCATGGGAGATTGTACCTGTGAGAGCAGAGATCAGAACATACTCTTCTTCACTTGATGAGTCATCATCACTATCACTTTCTGCCCTAGCCTTCTTCTTTGGGGGTTCATCATCTTCGGCAACATGAGCATGAAATCTTCTTTTGCTGCCCTTCTTCTTCTTACTGAAGTTGTTGTTATTATCCCTTTTGTTCTTGGGACAATCTGAAGCATAGTGACCCTTCTCATTGCATGTAAAGCATCTTAGGTCCTTCTTACTCCTTTGATGGGATCTTTTGTGGTGAGAGTGATCCTTCTTGGTTTTGCTTCTTTTGGTGTGAGCTGCAAGAGCTTGATCTTCTCCTCCCATCTTTTCCTCACGAGCTATAAGCCTAGCTTCTTCTTGAGAGCATTATTCCCTCAATCTGTTGAAGGAGATCAACTTCTTCCTTGCACAAATTCCTTGAATAAAAGAATCCCATGACCTGGGTAGGCCATTTAGAGTGGTCATCACCACTTCACCATTCTCTACCATTTCATTCACTGCTTCTAGTTGTTCCTTGATCTGGGAGACCCTTGAAAAATAAGATTGAATGGTTTCTCCATTCTGAAACTTTACTGCTTTCAATTGGTTCCGCAAGGTCATCTTCCGATTTATGTTCTTTTCTTCAAATAGCTTGGTCAAGGATTCAAACATCTCCTTGGGTGTCTTGAGAGAAGACACATGGGGTATGAGATGGTCTTTGATAGAATCAACAATGATTGTCTTTGCCTTGACCAAGTTCTTCTTGTGCAATGCCTTGGCCTCTTCATCCTCTGGGATAGGGATGTCTTCTTTCACATATGAGTCCAACTCATTCTCTTCCAGGATTAGCCCAATCCTATACTTCCAGGCTCGGAAGTTATCAGCCCCTTCAAGCTTATCCTCAAGCTTGGTGTGAAGAGACATCTTTAGGAGTACTTCAAATGGAAATAGAAAAAAAAGGTTTAGGACTTACCACTTGAAGTGCTGAAAACTCGATCTGGTCCCAGATTAGGGTTTGTCAGAGAAACCCTAAAAATTCAAAATGTGAATTTCAAAATTTTGAAAGGATAGAAAGACGCGACTTGGAGAGATGATCAGCCTAGTACATTCAGAATTTGAGATCAGCAAGGTCTTGCCCTTCAAAATTTCCTTTTTGTCCTCCTGGGTTCACTGGGGAGAGCCCTGAATTAGGGTTTGAGTTTCCCGGAGATCTATCCTGCCAAAAATCTCGATCCAAGGTTCTAACCTTCGATTTTTGCAAGGAGCCTCTAGCTGTGCCTTCAGTTTCCATAAATTCCTATTTTTGTGGAAACCCTAATTTTTAGGGCCAAATCTGAAAATGCTCGGAACTGAATTCTGATTGGACAGATAGATGCGCCTTGATGAGTAGATCCAATCTACTATAATGAATTTCAAAAATCTGTGGAGAGAAACCTAATAAACAAGGAATACAAGCTTCCGTCACTGCAAAATGTCTTCTTCTCAGTTAAGCTCTGATACCATGTTAAATTTTGAGCATTAATTCATTATACTCTAGGATCTTTGCTGAGAGAATAACATCTACAGTATATCAATGCATGACAATCATAATATGACAAGCATCACAAGCATCACAAGAATCAAAAGCATAGAGACAACAGACACAGAGTTTCTGTGGGGAAAACCCTAAGGTGAAAAACCCCACAACTTCATCAGAGATAGAGAGAGCAATGGCTCAACCAAAATACAACCAAATAACACTGAGATAGTCTCCTACCAGATGATCCTCCTCCTCCTCAGTAGTGCGCCACTTTCCAGAGAGAGAGTGAGTTACGTTTCCGAGTGAGTAAAATAGAGATCTATCACTATTTATACTCACCTTTTTGCCGAGTGACCTACTGGGGCCGACTTGTCTACTTAGATACATCCACGTTATATTATATATTAATTAGGGCCGACCCCATATGGTGGTCTAATAACCCATCGGCAAGTACACACACTTGCGACACTTGTCAATCCACATGACGACACTTCCTTATAGAGGAATAACACATCTGTTATAAGGGTACAATAAATATATATAAAATACACAGATGAAATACATTCCGAAGTTACATATACATCAACACATCCTACGTCATAACGACTTTCTATAGTTTGCGCATGCATCCGAAAATAAGAAAAGCTTACTTCCACCGTTTTTTAAAATCACAGCTTCTAGAAGGTTTACATGATTTCGTAAAAAACACGAGTTTTTAGAAAATGTGTTTTATTTCATAAATGGAATCTACAAAGTATGCACATTCTACGTCATAACGACTTTCTATAGTTTGCGCATTCGTCAGGAAATAAGAAAAGCTTACTTCCATCGTTTTTTAAAATCACAGCTTCTGGAAGGTTTACATGATTTCGTAAAAAACACGAGTTTTTAGAAAATGTGTTCTATTTCATAAATGGAATCTACAAAGTATGCACATTCTACGTCATAACGACTGTCTACAGTTTGCGCATGCGTCCGAAAATAAGAAAAGCTTACTTCCCCCGTTTTTTAAAATCACAGCTTCTAGAAGGTTTACATGATTTCTTAAAAAAAATGACTTTTCAAAAAATGTGTTTTATTTCATAAATGGAATCAACAAAGTATGCACATTCTATGTCATAACGACTTTCTATTGTTTGCGCATGCGTTTGGAAATAAGAAAATCTTACTTCCCCCATTTTTTAAAATCAAAGCTTCTAGAAGGTTTACATGATTTCTTAAAAAACACGAGTTTTTAGAAAATGTATTTTATTTCATAAATGGAAACAACAAAGTATGCACATTCTAAGTCATAACGACTTTCTATAGTTTGCGCATGCGTCCGGAAATAAGAAAAGCTTACTTCCACCGTTTTTTAAAATCACAGCTTCTAGAAGGTTTACATGATTTCTTAAAAAACACGAGTTTTTAGAAAATGTGTTTTATTTCATAAATTGAATCAACAAAGTATGCACATTCTACATCATAACGACTTTCTATAGTTTGTGCAGGCGTCCGGAAATAAGAAAAGCTTACTTCCCCCATTTTTTAAAATCACAGCTTCTAGAAGGTTTACATGATTTCTTAAAAAACACGAGTTTTTAGAAAATGTGATTTATTTCATAAATGGAATCTACAAAGTATGCACATTCTACGTCATAACGACTTTCTATAGTTTGCGCATGCGTCCGGAAATAAGAAAAGCTTACTTCCATCGTTTTTTAAAATCACAGCTTCTAGAAGGTTTACATGATTTCGTAAAAAACATGAGTTTTTAGAAAGTGTGTTTTATTTCATAAATTGAAACTACAAAGTATGCACATTCTACATCATAACGAATTTCTATAGTTTGCGCATGCGTCTGGAAATAAGAACAGCTTACTTCCCCCATTTTTTAAAATCACAGCTTCTAGAAGGTTTACATGATTTCTTAAAAAACATGAGTTTTTAGAAAATATGTTTTATTTCATAAATGGAATCAACAAAGTATGCACATTCTACGTCATAACGACTTTCTATAGTTTGCGCATAAGTTTGGAAATAATAAAAGCTTACTTCCCCTGTTTTTTAAAATCACAGCTTCTAGAAGGTTTACATGATTTCGTAAAAAACACGAGTTTTTAGAAAATGTGTTTTATTTCATAAATGGAATCAACAAAGTATGCACATTCTACGTCATAATGACTTTCTATAGTTTGCGGATTCGTCCGGAAATAAGAAAACCTTACTTCCACCGTTTTTTAAAATCACAGCTTCTAGAAGGTTTAGATGATTTCGTAAAAAACACGAGTTTTTAGAAAATGTGTTTTATTTCATAAATGGAAACTACAAAGTATGCACATTCTACATCATAACGACTTTCTATAGTTTGCACATGCATCCGGAAATAAGAAAAGCTTACTTCCCCCGTTTTTTAAAATCACAACTTCAAGAAGGTTTACATGATTTCTTAAAAAACACGAATTTTTAGAAAATGTGTTTTATTTCATAAATGGAATCAACAAAGTATGCACATTCTACGTCATAACGACTTTCTATAGTTTGCGCATGCATTTGGAAATAAGAAAAGATTACTTCCCCCGTTTTTTAAAATCACAACTTCTAGAAGGTTTACATGATTTCTTAAAAAACATGAGTTTTTAGAAAATTTGTTTTATTTCATAAATGGAATCAACAAAGTATGCATATTCTACGTCATAACCACTTTCTATAGTTTGCACATTCGTCCGGAAATAAGAAAAGCTTACTTCCACCGTTTTTTAAAATCACAGCTTCTAGAAGGTTTACATGATTTCGTAAAAAACATGAGTTTTTAGAAAATGTGTTTTATTTCATAAATGGAATCAACAAAGTATGCACATTCTACATCATAACGACTTTCTATAGTTTGCGCATGCGTTTGGAAATAAGAAAAGCTTACTTCCCCCATTTTTTAAAATCAGAGCTTCTAGAAGGTTTACATGATTTCTTAAAAAACATGAGTTTTTAGAAAATGTGTTTTATTTCATAAATGGAATCAACAAAGTATGCACATTCTACGTCATAACGACTTTCTATAGTTTGCGCATGCATCCGGAAATAAGAAAAGCTTACTTCCACCGTTTTTTAAAATCACAGCTTCTAGAAGGTTTACATCATTTCCTAAAAAACACGAGTTTTTAGAAAATGTGTTTTATTTCATAAATGGAATCAACAAAGTATGCACATTCTACGTCATAACGACTTTCTATAGCTTGCGCATTCGTCCGGAAATATGAAAATCTTACTTTCACCGTTTTTTAAAAATCACAGCTTCTAGAAGGTTTACATGATTTGTTAAAAAACACGAGTTTTTAGAAAATGTGTTTTATTTCAAAATGGAATCTACAAAGTATGCACATTCTACGTCATAACAACTTTCTATAGTTTGCGCATGCGTCCGGAAATAACAAAAGCTTACTTCCCCCGTTTTTTAAAATCACAGCTTCTGGAAGGTTTACATGATTTCCTAAAAAACACGAGTTTTTAGAAAATGTGTTTTATTTCATAAATGGAATCTACAAAGTATGCACATTCTACGTCATAACGACTTTCTATAGTTTGCTCATGCGTCCGGAAATAAGAAAAGCTTACTTCCCCCGTTTTTTAAAATCACAGCTTCTAAAAGGTTTACATGATTTCTTAAAAAACACGAATTTTTAGAAAAAGTGTTTTATTTCATAAATGGAATCAACAAAGTATGCACATTCTACGTCATAACGAGTTTCTATAGTTTGCGCATGCGTTTGGAAATAAGAAAAGTTTACTTCCCCCGTTTTTTAAAATCACAGCTTCTAGAAGGTTTACATGATTTGTTAAAAAACATGAGTTTTTAGAAAATGTGTTTTATTTCATAAATGGAATCTACAAAGTATGCACATTCTACGTCATAACGACTTTCTATAGTTTGCGCATGCCTCCGGAAATAAGAAAAGCTTATTTCCACCATTTTTTAAAATCACAGCTTCTAGAAGGTTTACATGATTTCCTAAAAAACACAAGTTTTTAGAAAATGTGTTTTATTTCATAAATGGAATCAACAAATTATGCACATTCTACGTCATAACGACTTTCTATAGTTTGCGCATGCATCCGGAAATAAGAAAAGCTTACTTCCCCCGTTTTTTAAAATCACAGCTTCTACAAGGTTTACATGATTTCTTAAAAAACATGAGTTTTTAGAAAATGTGTTTTATTTCATAAATGAAATCAACAAAGTATGCACATTCTACGTCATAACGACTTTCTATAGTTTGCGCATGCGTCCGGAAATAAGAAAAGCTTACTTCCACCATTTTTTAAAATCACAGCTTCTAGAAGGTTTACATGATTTCGTAAAAAACACGAGTTTTTAGAAAATGTGTTTTATTTCATAAATGGAATCTACAAAGTATACACAGTCTACGTTATAACGACTTTCTATAGTTTGCGTATTCGTCCGGAAATAAAAAAAGCTTACTTCAACCGTTTTTTAAAATCACAGCTTCTAGAAGGTTTACATGATTTCCTAAAAAACACGAGTTTTTAGAAAATGTGTCTTATTTCATAAATGGAATCAACAAAGTATGCACATTCTACGTCATAACGACTTTCTATAGTTTGCGCATCCGTTTGGAAATATGAAAAGCTTACTTCCCCCATTTTTTAAAATCACAGCTTCTAGAAGGTTTACATGATTTTTTAAAAAACATGAGTTTTTAGAAAATGTATTTTATTTCATCAATGGAAACAACAAAGTATGCACATTCTACGTCATAACGACTTTCTATAGTTTGCGCATGCGTCCGGAAATAAGAAAAGCTTAGTTCCACCGTTTTTTAAAATCACAGCTGCTAGAAGGTTTACATGATTTCCTAAAAAACACGAGTTTTTAGAAAATGTGTTTTATTTCATAAATGGAATCAACAAAGTATGCACATTCTACGTCATAACGACTTTCTATAGTTTGCGCATGCGTTTGGAAATAAGAAAAGCTTACTTCCCCCATTTTTTAAAATCACAGCTTCTAGAAGGTTTACGTGATTTCTTAAAAAACATGAGTTTTTAGAAAATGTATTTTATTTCATCAATGGAAACAACAAAGTATGCACATTCTACATCATAACGACTTTCTATAGTTTGCGCATGCATCCGGAAATAAGAAAAGCTTACTTCCACCGTTTTTTAAAATCACAGCTTCTAGAAGGTTTACATGATTTCTTAAAAAACACGAGTTTTTAGAAAATGTGTTTTATTTCATAAATTGAATCAACAAAGTATGCACATTCTACGTCATAACGACTTTCTATAGTTTCCACATTCGTCCTGAAATAAGAAAAGCTTACTTCCACCGTTTTTTTAAATCATAGATTCTAGAAGGTTTACATGATTTCGTAAAAACATGAGTTTTTAGAAATGTGCTTTATTTCATAAATGGAATCTACAAAGTATGCACATTCTACGTCATAACGACTTTCTATAGTTTGCACATGCGTCCGGAAATAAGAAAAGCTTACTTCCCCCGTTTTTTAAAATCAAAGCTTCTAAAAGGTTTACATGATTTCTTAAAAAACACGAGTTTTTAGAAAATGTGTTTTATTTCATAAATGGAATCAACAAAGTATGCACATTCTATGTCATAACGACTTTCTATAATTTGCGCATGCGTTTCGAAATAAGAAAAGCTTACTTCCCCCGTTTTTTAAAATCACAGCTTCTAGAAGGTTTGCATGATTTCTTAAAAAACAGGAGTGTTTAGAAAATGTTTTTTATTTCATAAATGGAATCAACAAAGTATGCACATTCTACGTCATAATGACTTTCTATAGTTTGCGCATGCGTTCGGAAATAAGAAAAGCTTACTTCCACCGTTTTTTAAAATCACAGCTTCTAGAAGGTTTACATGATTTCTTAAAAAACACGAGTTTTTAGAAAATGTGTTTTATTTCATAAATGGAATCAATAAAGTATGCACATTCTACGTCATAACGACTTTCTATAGTTTGCGCATAAGTTTGGAAATAATAAAAGCTTACTTCCCCTGTTTTTTAAAATCACAGCTTCTAGAAGGTTTACATGATTTCGTAAAAAACACAATATTTTAGAAAATGTGTTTTATTTAATAAATGGAATCAACAAAGTATGCACATTCTACGTCATAACGACTTTCTATAGTTTGCGCATTCGTCCGAAAATAAGAAAAGCTTACTTCCACCGTTTTTTAAAATCACAGCTTCTAGAAGGTTTAGATGATTTCGTAAAAAACACGAGTTTTTAGAAAATGTGTTTTATTTCATAAATGGAAACTACAAAGTATGCACATTCTACGTCATAACGACTTTCTATAGTTTGCGCATGCATCTGGAAATAAGAAAAGCTTACTTCCCCCGTTTTTAAAAATCACGGCTTCTAGAAGGTTTACATGATTTCTTAAAAAACACGAATTTTTAGAAAATGTGTTTTATCCCTTAAATGGAATCAACAAAGTATGCACATTCTACGTCATAACGACTTTCTATAGTTTGCGCATGCGTTTGGAAATAAGAAAAGCTTACTTCCCCCGTTTTTTAAAATCACAGCTTCTAGAAGGTTTACATGATTTCTTAAAAAACATGAGTTTTTAGAAAATTTGTTTTATTTCATAAATGGAATCAACAAAGTATGCACATTCTACGTCATAACCACTTTCTATAGTTTGCACATTCGTCTGGAAATAAGAAAAGCTTACTTCCACCGTTTTTTAAAATCACAGCTTCTAGAAGGTTTACATGATTTCGTAAAAAACACGAGTTTTTAGAAAATGTGTTTTATTTCATAAATGGAATAAACAAAGTATGCACATTCTACATCATAACGACTTTCTATAGTTTGCGCATGCATTTGGAAATAAGAAAAGTTTACTTCTCCCGTTTTTTAAAATCACAGCTTCTAGAAGGTTTACATGATTTCTTAAAAAACATGAGTTTTTAGAAAATGTGTTTTATTTCATAAATGGAATTAACAAAGTATGCACATTCTACGTCATAACAACTTTCTATAGTTTGCGCATGCGTCTGGAAATAAGAAAAGCTTATTTCCACCATTTTTTAAAATCACAGCTTCTAGAAGGTTTACATGATTTCGTAACAAACATGAGTTTTTAGAAAATGTGTTTTATTTCATAAATGAAATCTACAAAGTATGCACGTTCTACGTCATAACGACTTTCTATAGTTTGCGCATGCGTCCGGAAATAAGAAAAGCTTACTTCCCTCGTTTTTAAACTCACAGCTTCTTGAAGGTTTACATGATTTCTTGAAAAACACGAGTTTTTAGAAAATATGTTTTATTTCATAAATGGAATCAACAAAGTATGCACATTCTACGTCATAACGACTTTCTATAGCTTGCGCATTCGTCCGGAAATAAGAAAAGCTTACTTCCACTATTGTTTAAAATCACAGCTTCTAGAAGGTTTACATGATTTCTTAAAAAACACGAGTTTTTAGAAAATGTGCTTTATTTCATAAATCGAATCAAAAAAGTATGCACATTCTACGTCATAACGACTTTCTATAGTTTCCGCATGCGTTTGGAAATAAGAAAAGCTTACTTCCCCCGTTTTTTAAAATCACAGCTTCTAGAAGGTTTACATGATTTCTTAAAAAACACGAGTTTTTACAAAATGTGTTTTATTTCATAAATGGAATCAACAAAGTATGCCTATTCTATGTCATAACGACTTTCTATAGTTTGCACATGCGTTTGGAAATAAGAAAAGCTTACTTCCACCATTTTTTAAAATCACAGGTTCTAGAAGGTTTACATGATTTCTTAAAAATCACGAGTTTTTGAAAAATGTATTTTATTTCATAAATGGAATCAACAAAGTATGCACATTCTACATCATAACAACTTTCTATAGTTTGCACATTCGTCCGGAAATAAGAAAAGCTTACTTCCACAGTTTTTTAAAATCACAGCTTCTTGAAGGTGTACATGATTTCGTAAAAAACACGAGTTTTTAGAAAATGTGTTTTATTTCATAAATGGAATCTACAAAGTATGCACATTCAATGTCATAACGACTTTCTATAGTTTACGCATGTGTCCAGAAATAAGAAAAGCTTACTTCCCCCGTTTTTTAAAATCACAGCTTCTAGAAGGTTTACATGATTTCTTAAAAAAGATGAGTTTTTAGAAAATGTGTTTTATTTCATAAAGGGAATCTACAAAGTATGCACATTCTATGTCATAACGACTTTCTATAATTTGCGCATGCGTTTGGAAATAAGAAAAGCTTACTTCCCCCGTTTTTTATAATCAAAGGTTCTAGAAGGTTTACATGATTTGTTAAAAAACATGAGTTTTTAGAAAATGTGCTTTATTTCATAAATGGAATCTACAAAGTATGCACATTCTACGTCATAACGACTTTCTATAGTTTGCGCATTCGTCCGGAAATAAGAAAAGCTTACTTCCACCATTTTTTAAAATCACAGCTTCTAGAAAGTTTACATGATCTCCTAAAAAACACGAGTTTTTAGAAAATGTGTTTTATTTCATAAATGGAATCAACAAAGTATGCACATTCTACGTCATAACGACTTTCTATAATTTGCGCATGCGTTTGGAAATAGGAAAAGCTTACTTCCCTCGTTTTTTAAAATCACAGCTTCTAGAAGGTTTACATGATTTCTTAAAAAACACGAGTTTTTAGAAAATGTGTTTTATTTCATAAATGGAATCAACAAAGTATGCACATTCTACGTCATAAAAACTTTCAATAGTTTGCGCATGCGTCCGGAAATAAGAAAAGCTTACTTCCACCGTTTTTTAAAATCACAGCTTCTAGAAGGTTTACATGATTTCTTAAAAAACACGAGTTTTTAGAAAATGTGTTTTATTTCATAAATGAAATCGACAAAGTATGCACATTCTACGTCATAACGACTTTCTATAGTTTGCACATTCGTCCGGAAATAAGAAAAGCTTACTTCCCCCGTTTTTTAAAATCACATCTTCTAGAAGGTTTACATGATTTCGTAAAAAACACGAGTTTTTAGAAAATGTGTTTTATTTCATAAATTGAATCTACAAAGTATGCACACTCTACGTCATAACGACTTTCTATAGTTTGCGCATGCGTCCGATAATAAGAAAAGCTTACTTCCCCCGTTTTTTAAAATCACAGCTTCTAGAAGGTTTACATGATTTTTTAAAAAACACGAGTTTTTAGAAAATGTGTTTTATTTCATAAATGGAATCAACAAAGTATGCACATTCTACGTCATAACGACTTGCTATAGTTTGCGCATGCGTTTGGAAATAAGAAAAGCTTACTTCCCCGGTTTTTTAAAATCACAGCTTCTAGAAGGTTTACATGATTTCTTAAAAAAAACGAGTTTTTAAAAAATGTGTTTTATTTCATAAATGGAAACAACAAAGTATGCACATTCTACGTCATAACGACTTTCTATAGTTTGCGCATGCGTACCGAAATAAGAAAAGCTTACTTCCCCCGTTTTTTAAAATCACAGCTTCTAGAAGGATTACATGATTTCATAAAAAACATGAGTTTTTAGAAAATGTGTTTTATTTCATAAATGGAATCAACAAAGTATGCACATTCTACGTCATAACGACTTTCTATAGTTTGCGCATGCGTTTGGAAATAAGAAAAGCTTATTTCCCCCATTTTTTAAAATCACAGCTTCTAGAAGGTTTACATGATTTCTTAAAAAACACGAGTTTTTAGAAAATCTGTTTTATTTCATAAATGGAATCAACAAAGTATGCACACTCTACGTCATAACGACTTTCTATAGTTTGCGCATTCGTTCGGAAATAAGAAAAGCTTACTTCCACCGTTTTTTAAAATCACAGCTTCTAGAAGCTTTACATGATTTCGTAAAAAACACGAGTTTTTAGAAAATGTGCTTTATTTCATAAATGGAATCTACAAAGTATGCACATTCTACGTCATAACGACTTTCTATAGTTTGCGCATGCGTCCGGAAATAAGAAAAGCTTACTTCCACCATTTTTTAAAAGCATAGCTTCTAGAAGGTTTACATGATTTCCTAAAAAACATGAGTTTTTAGAAAATGTGTTTTATTTCATAAATGAAATCAACAAAGTATGCACATTCTACATCATAACGACTTTCTATAGTTTGCGCATGCGTCCGGAAATAAGAAAAGCTTACTTCCACCGTTTTTTAAAATAATAGCTTCTAGAAGGTTTACATGATTTCGTAAAAAACACGAGTTTTTAGAAAATGTGTTTTATTTCATAAAGGAAATCTACAAAGTATGCACATTCTACGTCATAACGACTTTCTATAGTTTGCGCATGCGTCCGGAAATAAGAAAAGCTTACTTCCACCGTTTTTTAAAATAATAGCTTCTAGAAGGTTTACATGATTTCGGAAAAAACACGAGTTTTTAGAAAATGTGTTTTATTTCATAAATGGAATCTACAAAGTATGCACATTCTATGTAATAAGGACTTCCTCTAGTTTGCGCATGCGTCCGGAAATAAGAAAACCTTACTTCCACCGTTTTTTAAATCACAGCTTCTAGAAGGTTTACATGATTTCGTAAAAAACACGAGTTTTTAGAAAATGTGTTTTATTTCATAAATGGAATCAACAAAGTATGCACATTCTAGGTCATAACGTCTTTCTATAGTTTGCGCATTCGTCCGGATATATGAAAAGCTTACTTCCACCGTTTTTTAAAATCACAGCTTCTAGAAGGTTTACATAATTTCTTAAAAAACACGAGTTTTTAGAAAATGTGTTATATTTCATAAATGGAATCAACAAAGTATGCACATTCTACGTCATAAAGACTTTCTATAGTTTGCGCATGCGTCCGGATATATGAAAAGCTTACTTCCACCGTTTTTTAAAATCACAGCTTCTAGAAGGTTTACATGATTTCGTAAAAAACACGAGTTTTTTAGAAAATGTGCTTTATTTCATAAATGTAATCTACAAAGTATGCACATTCTACGTCATAACGACTTTGTATAGTTTGCGCATGTGTCCGGAAATAAGAAAAGCTTACTTACCCCGTTTTTTAAAATCACAGCTTCTAGAAGGTTTACATAATTTCTTAAAAAACACGAGTTTTTAGAAAATGTGTTATATTTCATAAATGGAATCAAAAAAGTATGCACATTCTACGTCATAACGACTTTCTATAGTTTGCGCATGCGTTGGGAAATAAGAAAAGCTTACTTCCCTCTTTTTTTAAAATCACAGCTTCTAGGAGGTTTACATGATTTCTTAAAAAACACGAGTTTCTAGAAAATGTGTTTTATTTCATAAATGGAAACAACAAAGTATGCACATTCTACGTCATAACGACATTCTATAGTTTGCGCATGCGTCCGGAAATAAGAAAAGCTTACTTCCCCCGTTTTTTAAAATCACCGCTTCTAGAAGGTTTACATGATTTCTTAGAAAACACGAGTTTTTAGAAAATATGTTTTATTTCGTAAATGGTATAAACAAAGTATGCACATTCTACGTCATAACGACTTTCTATAGTTTGCGCATGCGTTTGGAAATAAGAAAAGCTTACTTCCCCCGTTTTTTAAAATCACAGCTTCTAGAAGGTTTACATGATTTCGTAAAAAGCACGTGTTTTTAGAAAATCTGTTTTATTTCATAAATGGAATCACCAAAGTATGCACATTCTACGTCATAACAACTTTCTATTGTTCGCGCATGCGTCCGGAAATAAGAAAAGCTTAATTCCCCACGGTTTTTAAAATCACAGCTTCTAGAAGGTTTACATGATTTCTTAAAAAACACGAGTTTTTAGAAAATGTGATTTATTTCATAAATGGAATCAACAAAGTATGCACATTCTATGTCATAACGACTTTCTATAGTTTGCGCATGCGCAAACTATGCACATTCTACATAATAACGACTTTCTATAGTTTGCGCATGCGTCCGAAAATAAGAAAAGCTTACTTCTCCCATTTTTTTAAATTCACAACTTCTAGAAGGTTGAGATGAATTCTTAAAAAACAAGATCTTTTAGAAAATGTGATTTATTTCATAAATGGAATCAACAAAGTATGCACATTCTACGTCATGACAACTTTCTGTATTTTGCGCATGCGTCCAGAAATAAGAAAAGCTTAATTCCCCCCATTTTTTAAAATCACAGCTTCTAGAAGGTTTACATGATTTCTTAAAAAACACGAGTTTCTAGAAAATGTGATTTATTTCATAAATGGAATCAACAAAGTATGCACATTCTACGTCATAACAACTTTCTATAGTTTGCGCATGCGTCTGGAAATAAGAAAAGCTTAATTCCCCTGGTTTTTTAAAATCACAGCTTCTAGAAAGTTTACATGATTTCTTAAAAAACACGATTTTTTAGGAAATGTGATTTATTTCATAAATCGAATCAAAAAAGTATGCACATTCTATGTCATAACAAATTTCTATATTTTGCGCATGCGCAAACTATGCACATTCTACGTAATAACAACTTTCTATAGTTTGCGCATGCATCCGGAAATAAGAAAACCTTACATTCCCCCTCTTTTTAAATTCACAGCTTCTAGAAGTTTTAGATGAATTCTTAAAAAACACGAGTTTTTAGAAAATGTGTTTTATTTCAAAAATGGAATCAACAAAGTATGCACATTCTACGTCATAACGACTTTCTGTAGTTTGCGCATGCGTCCGGAAATAAGAAAAGCTTAATTCCCCCCGTTTTTTAAAATCACAGCTTCTGGAAGGTTTACATGATTTCTTAAAAAACACGAGTTTTTAGAAAATGTGCGTTATTTCATAAATGGAATCAACAAAGTATGCACATTCTATGTCATAACGACTTTCTATAGTTTGCGCATGCGCAAACTATGCACATTCTACGTGATAACGACTTTGTATAGTTTGCGCATGCGTCGAGAAATCAGAAAAGCTTACTTCCCCCCTTTTTTTAAATTCACAGCTTCTAGAAGGTTTAGATGAATTCTTAAAAAACACGAGTATCTAGAAAATGTGATTTATTTCATAAATGGAATCAACAAACTATGCACATTCTACGTCATAACGACTTTCTATAGTTTGCGCATTCGTCCGGGAATAAGAAAAGCTTACTTCCACCGTTTTTTAAAATCACAGCTTCTAGAACGTTTACATGATTTCTTAAAAGACACGAGTTTTTAGAAAATGTGTTTTATTTCATAAATGGAATGAACAAAGTATGCACATTCTATGTAATAACAACTTTCTAGAGTTTCCGCATTCGACCGGAAACAAGAAAAGCTTACTTCCACCATTTTTTAAAATCATAGCTTCTAGAAGGTTTACATGATTTCGTAAAAAACACGACTTTTTAGAAAATGAGTTTTATTTCATAAATGGAATCTACAAAGTATGCACATTCTACGTCATAATGACTTTCTGTAGTTTGCACATGCGTCCGGAAATAAGAAAAGCTTACTTCCCCCGTTTTTTAAAATCACAGCTTCTAGAAGGTTTACATGATATCTTAAAAACCACGAGTTTTTAGAAAATGTGATTTATTTCATAATTGGAATCAGCAAAGTATGCACATTCTATGTCATAACGACTTTCTATACTTTGCGCATGCGCATACTATGCACATTCTACATGATAACGACTTTTTATAGTTTGCGCATGCGTCCGGAAATAAGAAAAGCTTACTTCCCCCCTTTTTTTAAATTCACAGCTTCTAGAAGGTTTAGATGAATTCTTAAAAAACATGAGGATTTAGAAAATGTTATTTATTTCAGTAATGGAATCAACAAAGTATGCACATTCTACGTAGTAACGACTTTCTATAGTTTGCGCATGCGTCCGGAAATAAGAAAAGCTTACTTCCTCCAGTTTTTTAAAATCACAGCTTCTAGAATGTTTAGATGATTTCTAAAAAAACACGAGTTTTTAGAAAATGTGATTTATTTCATAAATCGAATCAACAAAGTATGCACATTCTATGTTATAACGACTTTCTAAAGTTTAAGCATGCGTCCGGAAATAAGAAAAGCTTACTTACACCAGTTTTTTATAATCACAACTTCTAGAAGGTTTACATGATTTCTTAAAAAACATGAGTTTTTAGAAAATGTGATTTATTTCATAAATGGAAAAACTAAAGTATGCACATTCTACGTCATAACAACTTTCTATTGTTCGCGCATGCGTCCGGAAATAAGAAAAACTTAATTCCCCACGGTTTTTAAAATCACAGCTTCTAGAAGGTTTACATGATTTCTTAAAAAACACGAGTTTTTAGAAAATGTGATTTATTTAATAAATGGAATCAACAAAGTATGCACATTCTATGTCATAACGACTTTCTATAGTTTGCGCATGCGCAAACTATGCACATTCTACGTAATAACGACTTTCTATAGTTTGCGCATGCGTCCGAAAATAAGAAAAGCTTACTTCTCCCATTTTTTTAAATTCACAACTTCTAGAAGGTTGAGATGAATTCTTAAAAAACATGAGTTTTTAGAAAATGTGATTTATTTCATAAATGGAATCAACAAAGTATGCACATTCTATGTCATGACAACTTTTTGTATTTTGCGCATTCGTCCATAAATAAGAAAAGCTTAATTTCCCCCATTTTTTAAAATCACAGCTTCTAGAAGGTTTACATGATTTCTTAAAAAACACGAGTTTCTAGAAAATGTGATTTATTTCATAAATGGAATCAACAAAGTATGCACATTCTACGTCATAACAACTTTCTATAGTTTGCGCATGCGTCTGGATATAAGAAAAGCTTAATTCCCCCGGTTTTTTAAAATCACAGCTTCTAGAAAGTTTACATGATTTCTTAAAAAACATGATTTTTTAGGAAATGTGATTTATTTCATAAATGGAATCAACAAAGTATGCACATTCTATGTCATAACAAATTTCTATAGTTTGCGCATGCGCAAACTATGCACATTCTACGTAATAACAACTTTCTATAGTTTGCGCATGCATCCGGAAATAAGAAAAGCTTACTTTCTCCCTCTTTTTATATTCACAGCTTCTAGAAGGTTTAGATGAATTCTTAAAAAACACGAGTTTTTAGAAAATGTGATTTATTTCATAAATGGAATCAACAAAGTATGCACATTCTACCTCATAACAGCCTTCTGTAGTTTGCGCATGCGTTCGGAAATAAGAAAAGCTTAATTCCCCCCGTTTTTTAAAATCATAGCTTCTGGAAGGTTTACATGATTTCTTAAAAAACACGAGTTTTTAGAAAATGTGCGTTATTTCATAAATGGAATCAAAAAAGTATGCACATTCTATGTCATAACGACTTTCTATAGTTTGCGCATGCGCAAACTATGCACATTCTACGTGATAACGACTTTGTATAGTTTGCGCATGCGTCGAGAAATCATAAAAGCTTACTTCCCCCCTTTTTTTAAATTCACAGCTTCTAGAAGGTTTAGATGAATTCTTAAAAAACACGAGTATCTAGAAAATGTGATTTATTTCATAAATGGAATCAACAAGGTATGCACATTCTATGTAATAACGACTTTCTAGAGTTTGCGCATGCGTCCTAAATTATGAAAAGCTTACTTCTGCCAGTTTTTTAAAATCACAGCTTATAGAAGGTTTACATGATTTCTTAAAAAACACGAGTTTCTAGAAAATGTGATTTATTTCATAAATGCAATCGACAAGGTATGCACATTCTACGTAGCAACGCCTTTCTAAAGTTTGCGCATGCGTCCGGAAATAAGAAAAGCTTACTTCTGCCAGTTTTTTAAAACCACAGCTTCTAGAAGGCTTACATGATTTCTTAAAAAACAGGAGTTTTTAGAAAATGTGATTTATTTCAAAAATGGAATCAACAAAGTATGCACATTCTATGTCATAACGACTTTCTATAGTTTGCGCATGCGCAAACTATGCACATTCTACGTGATAACGACTTTCTATAGTTTGCGCATGCGTCCAGAAATCAGAAAAGCTTGCTTCCCCCCTTTTTTTAAATTCACAGCTTCTAGAAGGTTTAGATGAATTTTTAAAAAACACGAGTATTTAGAAAATGTGATTTATTTCATAAATAGAATCAACAAAGTACGCACATTCTATGTAATAACGACTTTCTAGAGTTTGCGCATGCGTCCGAAATTATGAAAAGCTTACTTCCGCCAGTTTTTTAAAATAACAGTTTCTAGAAGGTTTACATGGTTTCTTAAAAAACACGAGTTTTTAGGAAATGTGATTTATTTCATAAATGGAATCAACAAAGTATGCACATTCTATGTCATAACAACTTTCTATAGTTTGCGCATGCGTCTGGAAATAAGAAAAGCTTAATTCCCCCCGTTTTTTAAAATCACAGCTTCTAGAAGGTTTACATGATTTCTTAAAAAACACGAGTTTTTAGAAAATATGATTTATTTCATAAATGGAATCAAAAAAGTATGCACATTCTACGTCATAACAACTTTCTATAGTTTGCGCATGCGTCCAGAAATAATAAAAGCTTAATTCCCCCCGTTTTTTAAAATCAAAGCTTCTAGAAGGTTTACATGATTTCTTAAAAAACACTAGTTTTTAGGAAATGTGATTTATTTCGTCAATGTAATCAACAAAGTATGCACATTCTATGTCATAATGACTTTTTATAGTTTGCGCATGCGCAAAATATGCACATTCTACGTGATAACGACTTTCTATAGTTTGAGCATGCGTCCGAAAATAAGAAAAGCTTACTTCCCCCCTTTTTTTAAATTCACTGCTTCTAGAAGGTTTAGGTCATTTCTTAAAAAACACGAGTTTTTAGAAAATGTGATTTATTTCATAAATGGAATCAACAAAGTATGCACATTCTACGTAATAACGACTTTCTATAGTTTCCGCATGCGTCCGAAAATAAGAAAAGCTTACTTCCGCCAGTTTTTTAAAATCGCAGCTTCTAGAAGGTTTACATGATTTCTTAAAAAACACGAGTTTTTAGAAAATGTGATTTATTTCATAAATGGAATCAACAAAGTATGGACATTCTATGTCATAACGACTTTCTATAGTTTGCGCATGCGTCCGGAAATAAGAAATGCTTAATTCCCCCCGTTTTTTAAAATCACAGCTTCTAGAAGGTTTACATGATTTCTTAAAAAACACGAGTTTTTAGGAAATGTGATTTATTTCATAAATGGAATCAACAAAGTATGCACATTCTATGTCATAACAACTTTCTATAGTTTGTGCATGCGTCTGGAAATAAGAAAAGCTTAATTCCCCCCGTTTTTTAAAATCACAGCTTCTAGAAGGTTCACATGATTTCTTAAAAACCACAAGTTTTTAGGAAATGTGATTTATTTCAGAAATGGAATCAACAAAGTATGCACATTCTACGTCATAACAACTTTTTCTAGTTTGCGCATGCGTCCGGAAATAAGAAAAGCTTAATTCCCCCCGTTTTTTAATATCACAGCTTCTAGAAGGTTTACATGATTTCTTAAAGAACACGAGTTTTTAGAAAATGTGATTTATTTCATAAATGGAATCAACAAGGTATGCACATTCTACCTCATAACAGCTTTCTGTAGTTTGCGCATGCGTCCAGAAATAAGAAAAGCTTAATTCCCCCCGTTTTTTAAAATCATAGCTTTTGGAAGGTTTACATGATTTCTTAGAAAACACGAGTTTTTAGAAAATGTGATTTATTTCATAAATGGAATCAACAAAGTATGCACATTCTACGTCATAACGACTTTCTATTGTTTGCGCATGCGCAAACTATGCACATTCTACGTGATAAGGACTTTCTATAGTTTGTGCATGCGTCCGGAAATAAGAAAAGCTTACTTCCCCCCTTTATTTAAATTCACAGCTTCAAAAGGTTTACATGAATTCTAAAAAAACATGAGTTTTTAGAAAATGTGATTTATTTCATAAATGGAATCAACAAAGTATGCACATTCTACGTCATAACGACTTTCTATAGTTTGCGGATGCGTCTGGAAATAAGAAAAGCTTAATTCCCCCCTATTTTTTAAAATCACAGCTTCTAGAAGGTTTACATGATTTCTTTAAAAACCTGAGTTTTTGGAAAATGTGATTTATTTCATAAATGGAATCAACAAAGTATGCACATTCTACGTCCTAACAACTTTCTATAGTTTGCGCATGCGTCCAGAAATAATAAAAGCTTAATTCCCCCCGTTTTTTAAAATCAAAGCTTCTAGAAGGTTTACATGATTTCTTAAAAAACACGAATTTTTAGGAAATGTGATTTATTTCGTTAATGGAATCAACAAAGTATGAACATTTTATGTCATAAGGACTTTTTATAGTTTGCGCATGCGCAAAATATGCACATTCTACGTGATAACGACTTTCTATAATTTGAGCATGCGTCTGAAAATAAGAAAAGCTTACTTCCCCCCTTTTTTTAAATTCACTGCTTCTAGAAGGTTTACATGATTTCTTAAAAAACACTAGCATGCGTCTGAACACAAGTTTTTAGAAAATGTGATTTATTTCATAAATGGAATCAACAAAGTATGCACATTCTATGTCATAACGACTTTCTATTGTTTGCGCATGCGTTTGGAAATAAGAAAATCTTACTTCCCCCATTTTTTAAAATCAAAGCTTCTAGAAGGTTTACATGATTTCTTAAAAAACACGAGTTTTTAGAAAATGTATTTTATTTCATAAATGGAAACAACAAAGTATGCACATTCTAAGTCATAACGACTTTCTATAGTTTGCGCATGCGTCCGGAAATAAGAAAAGCTTACTTCCACCGTTTTTTAAAATCACAGCTTCTAGAAGGTTTACATGATTTCTTAAAAAACACGAGTTTTTAGAAAATGTGTTTTATTTCATAAATTGAATCAACAAAGTATGCACATTCTACATCATAACGACTTTCTATAGTTTGTGCAGGCGTCCGGAAATAAGAAAAGCTTACTTCCCCCATTTTTTAAAATCACAGCTTCTAGAAGGTTTACATGATTTCTTAAAAAACACGAGTTTTTAGAAAATGTGATTTATTTCATAAATGGAATCTACAAAGTATGCACATTCTACGTCATAACGACTTTCTATAGTTTGCGAATGCGTCCGGAAATAAGAAAAGCTTACTTCCATCGTTTTTTAAAATCACAGCTTCTAGAAGGTTTACATGATTCCGTAAAAAACATGAGTTTTTAGAAAATGTGTTTTATTTCATAAATTGAAACTACAAAGTATGCACATTCTACATCATAACGAATTTCTATAGTTTGCGCATGCGTCTGGAAATAAGAACAGCTTACTTCCCCCATTTTTTAAAATCACAGCTTCTAGAAGGTTTACATGATTTCTTAAAAAACATGAGTTTTTAGAAAATATGTTTTATTTCATAAATGGAATCAACAAAGTATGCACATTCTACGTCATAACGACTTTCTATAGTTTGCGCATAAGTTTGGAAATAATAAAAGCTTACTTCCCCTGTTTTTTAAAATCACAGCTTCTAGAAGGTTTACATGATTTCGTAAAAAACACGAGTTTTTAGAAAATGTGTTTTATTTCATAAATGGAATCAACAAAGTATGCACATTCTACGTCATAATGACTTTCTATAGTTTGCGCATTCGTCCGGAAATAAGAAAAGCTTACTTCCACCGTTTTTTAAAATCACAGCTTCTAGAAGGTTTAGATGATTTCGTAAAAAACACGAGTTTTTAGAAAATGTGTTTTATTTCATAAATGGAAACTACAAAGTATGCACATTCTACATCATAACGACTTTCTATAGTTTGCGCATGCATCCGGAAATAAGAAAAGCTTACTTCCCCCGTTTTTTAAAATCACAACTTCAAGAAGGTTTACATGATTTCTTAAAAAACACGAATTTTTAGAAAATGTGTTTTATTTCATAAATGGAATCAACAAAGTATGCACATTCTACGTCATAACGACTTTCTATAGTTTGCGCATGCATTTGGAAATAAGAAAAGATTACTTCCCCCGTTTTTTAAAATCACAACTTCTAGAAGGTTTACATGATTTCTGAAAAAACATGAGTTTTTAGAAAATTTGTTTTATTTCATAAATGGAATCAACAAAGTATGCATATTCTACGTCATAACCACTTTCTATAGTTTGCACATTCGTCCGGAAATAAGAAAAGCTTACTTCCACCGTTTTTTAAAATCACAGCTTCTAGAAGGTTTACATGATTTCGTAAAAAACATGAGTTTTTAGAAAATGTGTTTTATTTCATAAATAGAATCAACAAAGTATGCACATTCTACATCATAACGACTTTCTATAGTTTGCGCATGCGTTTGGAAATAAGAAAAGCTTACTTCCCCCATTTTTTAAAATCAGAGCTTCTAGAAGGTTTACATGATTTCTTAAAAAACATGAGTTTTTAGAAAATGTGTTTTATTTCATAAATGGAATCAACAAAGTATGCACATTCTACGTCATAACGACTTTCTATAGTTTGCGCATGCGTCCGGAAATAAGAAAAGCTTACTTCCACCGTTTTTTAAAATCACAGCTTCTAGAAGGTTTACATCATTTCCTAAAAAACACGAGTTTTTAGAAAATGTGTTTTATTTCATAAATGGAATCAACAAAGTATGCACATTCTACGTCATAACGACTTTCTATAGCTTGCGCATTCGTCCGGAAATATGAAAATCTTACTTTCACCGTTTTTTAAAAATCACAGCTTCTAGAAGGTTTACATGATTTATTAAAAAACACGAGTTTTTAGAAAATGTGTTTTATTTCAAAATGGAATCTACAAAGTATGCACATTCTACGTCATAACAACTTTCTATAGTTTGCGCATGCGTCCGGAAATAACAAAAGCTTACTTCCCCCGTTTTTTAAAATCACAGCTTCTAGAAGGTTTACATGATTTCCTAAAAAACACGAGTTTTTAGAAAATGTGTTTTATTTCATAAATGGAATCTACAAAGTATGCACATTCTACGTCATAACGACTTTCTATAGTTTGCTCATGCGTCCGGAAATAAGAAAAGCTTACTTCCCCCGTTTTTTAAAATCACAGCTTCTAAAAGGTTTACATCATTTCTTAAAAAACACGAATTTTTAGAAAAAGTGTTTTATTTCATAAATGGAATCAACAAAGTATGCACATTCTACGTCATAACGAGTTTCTATAGTTTGCGCATGCGTTTGGAAATAAGAAAAGTTTACTTCCCCCGTTTTTTAAAATCACAGCTTCTAGAAGGTTTACATGATTTGTTAAAAAACATGAGTTTTTAGAAAATGTGTTTTATTTCATAAATGGAATCTACAAAGTATGCACATTCTACGTCATAACGACTTTCTATAGTTTGCGCATGCGTCCGGAAATAAGAAAAGCTTACTTCCACCATTTTTTAAAATCACAGCTTCTAGAAGGTTTACATGATTTCCTAAAAAACACAAGTTTTTAGAAAATGTGTTTTATTTCATAAATGGAATCAACAAAGTATGCACATTCTACGTCATAACGACTTTCTATAGTTTGCGCATGCATCCGGAAATAAGAAAAGCTTACTTCCCCCGTTTTTCAAAATCACAGCTTCTACAAGGTTTACATGATTTCTTAAAAAACATGAGTTTTTAGAAAATGTGTTTTATTTCATAAATGAAATCAACAAAGTATGCACATTCTACGTCATAACGACTTTCTATAGTTTGCGCATGCGTCAGGAAATAAGAAAAGCTTACTTCCACCATTTTTTAAAATCACAGCTTCTAGAAGGTTTACATGATTTCGTAAAAAACACGAGTTTTTAGAAAATGTGTTTTATTTCATAAATGGACTCTACAAAGTATACACATTCTACGTTATAACGACTTTCTATAGTTTGCGTATTCGTCCGGAAATAAAAAAAGCTTACTTCAACCGTTTTTTAAAATCACAGCTTCTAGAAGGTTTACATGATTTCCTAAAAAACACGAGTTTTTAGAAAATGTGTCTTATTTCATAAATGGAATCAACAAAGTATGCACATTCTACGTCATAACGACTTTCTATAGTTTGCGCATCCGTTTGGAAATATGAAAAGCTTACTTCCCCCATTTTTTAAAATCACAGCTTCTAGAAGGTTTACATGATTTTTTAAAAAACATGAGTTTTTAGAAAATGTATTTTATTTCATCAATGGAAACAACAAAGTATGCACATTCTACGTCATAACGACTTTCTATAGTTTGCGCATGCGTCCGGAAATAAGAAAAGCTTAGTTCCACCGTTTTTTAAAATCACAGCTGCTAGATGGTTTACATGATTTCTTAAAAAACACGAGTTTTTAGAAAATGTGTTTTATTTCATAAATTGAATCAACAAAGTATGCACATTCTACGTCATAACGACTTTCTATAGTTTGCGCATTCGTCCGGAAATAAGAAAAGCTTACTTCCACCGTTTTTCAAAATCACAGCTTCTAGAAGGTTTACATGATTTCGTAAAAAACGAGAGTTTTTAGAAAATGTGCTTTATTTCATAAATGGAATCTACAATGTATGCACATTCTACGTCATAACGACTTTCTATAGTTTGCACATGCGTCCGGAAATAAGAAAAGATTACTTCCACCATTTTTTAAAATCAAAGCTTCTAGAAGGTTTACATGATTTCTTAAAAAACACGAGTTTTTAGAAAATGTGTTTTATTTCATAAACGGAATCAAAAAGTATGCACATTATATGTCATAACGACTTTCTATAGTTTGCGCATGCGTTTGGAAATAAGAAAAGCTTACTTCCCCCGTTTTTTAAAATCACGGCTTCTAGAAGGTTTACATGATTTCTTAAAAAACACTAGCTTTTAGAAAATGTATTTTATTTCATAAATGGAATCAACAAAGTATGCACATTCTACGTCACAATGACTTTCTATAGTTTGCGCATGGGTCCGGAAATAAGAAAAGCTTACTTCCACCGTTTTTTAAAATCACAGCTTCTAGAAGGTTTACATGATTTCTTAAAAAACACGAGTTTTTAGAAAATGTGTTTTATTTCATATATAGAATCGACAAAGTATGCACATTCTACGTCATAATGACTTTCTATTGTTTGCACATTCGTCCGGAAATAAGAAAAGCTTACTTCCCCCGTTTTTTAAAATCACAGCTTCTAGAAGGTTTACATGATTTCGTAAAAAACACGAGTTTTTAGAAAATGTGTTTTATTTCATAAATGGAATCTACAAAGTATGCACATTCTACGTCATAACGACTTTCTATACTTTGCGCATGCGTCCGGAAATAAGAAAATCTTACTTCCCCCATTTTTTAAAATCACAGCTTCTAGAAGGTTTACATGATTTCTTAAAAAAAACTAGTTTTTAGAAAATGTGTTGTGTTTCATAAATGGAATCAACAAAGTATGTACATTCTACGTCATAACGACTTTCTATAGTTTGCGCATGCGTTTGGAAATAAGAAAAGCTTACTTCCCCCGTTTTTTAAAATCACAGCTTCTAGAAGGTTTACATGATTTTTTAAAAAACACGAGTTTTTACAAAATGTGTTTTATTTCATAAATGGAATGAACA
Source organism: Larix kaempferi (assembly GCA_027924585.1). NCBI lineage: Eukaryota > Viridiplantae > Streptophyta > Pinopsida > Pinales > Pinaceae > Larix > Larix kaempferi. The sequence continues at coordinate 43,029,264 of BSBM01000217.1, forward strand.
AAGTATGCACATTCTACGTCATAACGACATTCAATAGTTTGCGCATTCGTCCGGAAATAAGAAAAGCTTACTTCCCCCCGTTTTTTAAAATCACAGCTTCTAGAAGGTTTACATGATTTCGTAAAAAACACAAGTTTTTAGAAAATGTGTTTTATTTCATAAATGGAATCTACAAAGTATGCACATTCTACGTCATAATGACTTTCTATAGTTTGCGCATGCGTCCGGAAATAAGAAAATCTTACTTCCCCCATTTTTTAAAATCACAGCTTATAGAAGGTTTACATGATTTCTTAAAAAAAACGAGTTTTTAGAAAATGTGTTTTGTTTCATAAATGGAATCAACAAAGTATGCACATTCTACGTCATAATGACTTTCTATAGTTTGCGCATGCGTTTGGAAATAAGAAAAGCTTACTTCCCCCGTTTTTTAAAATCACAGCTTCTAGAAGGTTTACATGATTTCTTAAAAAACACGAGATTTTAGAAAATGTGTTTTATTTCATAAATCGAATCAACAAAGTATGCACATTCTACGTCATAACGACTTTCTATAGTTGCGCATTCGTCCGGAAATAAGAAAAGCTTACTTCCAACGTTTTTTAAAATCACAGCTTCTAGAAGGTTTACATGATTTTGTAAAAAACACGAGTTTTTAGAAAATTTTCTTTATTTCATAAATGGAATCTACAAAGTATGCACATTCTACATCATAACGAATTTCTATAGTTTGCACATGCGTCCGGAAATAAGAAAAGCTTACTTCACCCGTTTTTTAAAATCAAAGCTTCTAGAAGGTTTACACGATTTCTTAAAAAACACGAGTTTTTAGAAAATGTGTTTTATTTCATAAATGGAATCAACAAAGTATGCACATTCTATGTCATAACGACTTTCTATAGTTTTCGCATGCGTTTGGAAATAAGAAAAGCTTACTTCCCCCGTTTTTTAAAATCACAGCTTCTAGAAGGTTTACATGATTTCTTAAAAAACATGAATTTTTAAAAAAGTGTTTTATTTCATAAATGGAATCAACAAAGTATGCACATTCTACGTCATAACGACTTTCTATAGTTTGCTCATGCGTCCGGAAATAAGAAAAGCTTACTTCCCCCGTTTTTTAAAATCACAGCTTCTAGAAGGTTTACATGATTTCTTAAAAAACATGAATTTTTAGAAAAAGTGTTTTATTTCATAAATGGAATCAACAAAGTATGCACATTCTACGTCATAACGACTTTCTATAGTTAGCGCATGCGTTTGGAAATAAGAAAAGTTTACTTCCCTCGTTTTTTAAAATCACAACTTCTAGAAGGTTTACATGATTTCTTAAAAAACACGAGTTTTTAGAAAATGTGTTTTCTTTCATAAATGGAATCAACAAAGTATGCACATTCTACGTCATAACGACTTTCTATAGTTTGCGCATGCGTTCGGAAATAAGAAAAGCTTACTTCCACTGTTTTTTAAAATCACAGCTTCTAGAAGGTTTACATGATTTCTTAAATAACACGAGTTTTTAGAAAATGTGTTTTATTTCATAAATGGAATCAACAAAGTATGCACATTCTACGTCATAACGACTTTCTATAGTTTGCACGTTCGTCCGGAAATAAGAAAAGCTTACTTCCACCATTTTTTAAAATGACAGCTTCTATAAGGTTTACATGATTTCGTAAAAAACACGAGTTTTTAGAAAATGTGTTTTATTTCATAAATGGAATCTACAAAGTATGCACATTATACATCATAACGACTTTCTATAGTTTGCGCATGCGTCCGGAAATAGGAAGAGCTTACTTCCCCCGTTTTTTAAAATCACAGCTTCTAGAAGGTTTACATGATTTCTTAAAAAACACGAGTTTTTAGAAAATGTGTTTTATTTCATAAATGGAATCAACAAAGTATGCACATTCTACATTATAACGACTTTCTATAGTTTGCGCATTCGTCTGGAAATATGAAAATATTACTTTCACCGTTTTTTAAAATCACAGCTTCTAGAAGGTTTACATGATTTATTAAAAAACACGAGCTTTTAGAAAATGTGTTTTATTTCATAAATGGAATCTACAAAGTATGCACATTCTACGTCATAACGACTTTCTATAGTTTGCGCATGCGTCCGGAAATAACAAAAGCTTACTTCCCCCGTTTTTTAAAATCACAGCTTCTTGAAGGTTTACATGATTTCCTAAAAAACACGAGTTTTTAGAAAATGTGTTTTATTTCATAAATGGAATCAACAACGTATGCACATTCTACGTCATAACGACTTTCTATAGTTTGCGCAAGCGTCCGGAAATAAGAAAAGCTTACTTCCCCCATTTTTTTAAATCACAGCTTCTAGAAGGTTTACATGATTTCTTAAAAAGCATGAGTTTTTAGAAAATGTGTTTCATTTCATAAATGGAATGAACAAAGTATGCACATTCTATGTCATAATGACTTTCTATAGTTTGCGCATGCGTTCAGAAATAAGAAAAGCTTACTTCCACCGTTTTTTAAAATCACAGCTTCTAGAAGGTTTACATGATTTCTTAAAAAACATGAGTTTTTAGAAAATTTGTTTTATTTCATAAATTCTATCAACAAAGTATGCACATTCTACGTCATAACCACTTTCTATAGTTTGCACATTCATCCGGAAATAAGAAAAGCTTACTTCCACCGTTTTTTAAAATCACAGCTTCTAAAAGGTTTACATGATTTCGTAAAAAACATGAGTTTTTAGAAAATGTGTTTTATTTCATAAATGGAATCAAGAAAGTATGCACATTCTACATCATAACGACTTTCTATAGTTTGCGTATGCGTTTGGAAATAAGAAAAGCTTACTTCCCCCGTTTTTTAAAATCACAGCTTCTAGAAGGTTTACATGATTTGTTGAAAAACACGAGCTTTTATAAAAGGTGTTTTATTTCATAAATGGAATCTACAAAGTATGCAAATTCTATGTCATAACGACTTTCTATAGTTTTCGCATTCATCCGGAAATAAGAAAAGCTTACTTCCACCATTTTTTAAATCACAGCTTCTAGAAGGTTTACATGATTTCCTAAAAAACACGAGTTTTTAGAAAATGTGTTTTATTTCATAAATGGAATCAACAAAGTATGCACATTCTACGTCATAACGACTTTCTATAGTTTGCGCATGCGTTTGGAAATAAGAAAAGCTTACTTCCCCCATTTTTTAAAATCACAGCTTCTAGAAGGTTTACGTGATTTCTTAAAAAACATGAGTTTTTAGAAAATGTATTTTATTTCATCAATGGAAACAATAAAGTATGCACATTCTACATCATAACGACTTTCTATAGTTTGCGCATGCATCCGGAAATAAGAAAAGCTTACTTCCACCGTTTTTTAAAATCACAGCTTCTAGAAGGTTTACATGATTTCTTAAAAAACACGAGTTTTTAGAAAATGTGTTTTATTTCATAAATTGAATCAACAAAGTATGCACATTCTACGTCATAACGACTTTCTATAGTTTCCACATTCGTCCTGAAATAAGAAAAGCTTACTTCCACCGTTTTTTAAAATCATAGATTCTAGAAGGTTTACATGATTTCGTAAAAACATGAGTTTTTAGAAAATGTGCTTTATTTCATAAATGGAATCTACAAAGTATGCACATTCTACGTCATAACGACTTTCTATAGTTTGCACATGCGTCCGGAAATAAGAAAAGCTTACTTCCCCCGTTTTTTAAAATCAAAGCTTCTAAAAGGTTTACATGATTTCTTAAAAAACATGAGTTTTTAGAAAATGTGTTTTATTTCATAAATGGAATCAACAAAGTATGCACATTCTATGTCATAACGACTTTCTATAATTTGCGCATGCGTTTCGAAATAAGAAAAGCTTACTTCCCCCGTTTTTTAAAATCACAGCTTCTAGAAGGTTTGCATGATTTCTTAAAAAACAGGAGTGTTTAGAAAATGTTTTTTATTTCATAAATGGAATCAACAAAGTATGCACATTCTACGTCATAATGACTTTCTATAGTTTGCGCATGCGTTCGGAAATAAGAAAAGCTTACTTCCACCGTTTTTTAAAATCACAGCTTCTAGAAGGTTTACATGATTTCTTAAAAAACATGAGTTTTTAGAAAATGTGTTTTATTTCATAAATGGAATCAATAAAGTATGCACATTCTACGTCATAACGACTTTCTATAGTTTGCGCATAAGTTTGGAAATAATAAAAGCTTACTTCCCCTGTTTTTTAAAATCACAGCTTCTAGAAGGTTTACATGATTTCGTAAAAAACACAATATTTTAGAAAATGTGTTTTATTTAATAAATGGAATCAACAAAGTATGCACATTCTACGTCATAACGACTTTCTATAGTTTGCGCATTCGTCCGAAAATAAGAAAAGCTTACTTCCACCGTTTTTTAAAATCACAGCTTCTAGAAGGTTTAGATGATTTCGTAAAAAACACGAGTTTTTAGAAAATGTGTTTTATTTCATAAATGGAAACTACAAAGTATGCACATTCTACGTCATAACGACTTTCTATAGTTTGCGCATGCATCTGGAAATAAGAAAAGCTTACTTCCCCCGTTTTTAAAAATCACGGCTTCTAGAAGGTTTACATGATTTCTTAAAAAACACGAATTTTTAGAAAATGTGTTTTATCCCTTAAATGGAATCAACAAAGTATGCACATTCTACGTCATAACGACTTTCTATAGTTTGCGCATGCGTTTGGAAATAAGAAAAGCTTACTTCCCCCGTTTTTTAAAATCACAGCTTCTAGAAGGTTTACATGATTTCTTAAAAAACATGAGTTTTTAGAAAATTTGTTTTATTTCATAAATGGAATCAACAAAGTATGCACATTCTACGTCATAACCACTTTCTATAGTTTGCACATTCGTCTGGAAATAAGAAAAGCTTACTTCCACCGTTTTTTAAAATCACAGCTTCTAGAAGGTTTACATGATTTCGTAAAAAACACGAGTTTTTAGAAAATGTGTTTTATTTCATAAATGGAATAAACAAAGTATGCACATTCTACATCATAACGACTTTCTATAGTTTGCGCATGCATTTGGAAATAAGAAAAGTTTACTTCTCCTGTTTTTTAAAATCACAGCTTCTAGAAGGTTTACATGATTTCTTAAAAAACATGAGTTTTTAGAAAATGTGTTTTATTTCATAAATGGAATCAACAAAGTATGCACATTCTACGTCATAACGACTTTCTATAGTTTGCGCATGCGTCTGGAAATAAGAAAAGCTTATTTCCACCATTTTTTAAAATCACAGCTTCTAGAAGGTTTACATGATTTCGTAACAAACATGAGTTTTTAGAAAATGTGTTTTATTTCATAAATGAAATCTACAAAGTATGCACGTTCTACGTCATAACGACTTTCTATAGTTTGCGCATGCGTCCAGAAATAAGAAAAGCTTACTTCCCTCGTTTTTAAACTCACAGCTTCTTGAAGGTTTACATGATTTCTTGAAAAACACGAGTTTTTAGAAAATATGTTTTATTTCATAAATGGAATCAACAAAGTATGCACATTCTACGTCATAACGACTTTCTATAGCTTGCGCATTCGTCCGGAAATAAGAAAAGCTTACTTCCACTATTGTTTAAAATCACAGCTTCTAGAAGGTTTACATGATTTCTTAAAAAACACGAGTTTTTAGAAAATGTGCTTTATTTCATAAATCGAATCAAAAAAGTATGCACATTCTACGTCATAACGACTTTCTATAGTTTCCGCATGCGTTTGGAAATAAGAAAAGCTTACTTCCCCCGTTTTTTAAAATCACAGCTTCTAGAAGGTTTACATGATTTCTTAAAAAACACGAGTTTTTACAAAATGTGTTTTATTTCATAAATGGAATCAACAAAGTATGCCTATTCTATGTCATAACGACTTTCTATAGTTTGCACATGCGTTTGGAAATAAGAAAAGCTTACTTCCACCATTTTTTAAAATCACAGGTTCTAGAAGGTTTACATGATTTCTTAAAAATCACGAGTTTTTGAAAAATGTGTTTTATTTCATAAATGGAATCAACAAAGTATGCACATTCTACGTCATAACAACTTTCTATAGTTTGCACATTCGTCCGGAAATAAGAAAAGCTTACTTCCACCGTTTTTTAAAATCACAGCTTCTTGAAGGTGTACATGATTTCGTAAAAAACACGAGTTTTTAGAAAATGTGTTTTATTTCATCAATGGAATCTACAAAGTATGCACATTCAATGTCATAACGACTTTCTATAGTTTGCGCATGTGTCCAGAAATAAGAAAAGCTTACTTCCCCCGTTTTTTAAAATCACAGCTTCTTGAAGGTTTACATGATTTCTTAAAAAAGATGAGTTTTTAGAAAATGTGTTTTATTTCATAAAGGGAATCTACAAAGTATGCACATTCTATGTCATAACGACTTTCTATAATTTGCGCATGCGTTTGGAAATAAGAAAAGCTTACTTCCCCCGTTTTTTATAATCAAAGGTTCTAGAAGGTTTACATGATTTGTTAAAAAACATGAGTTTTTAGAAAATGTGCTGTTTTTCATAAATGGAATCTACAAAGTATGCACATTCTACTTCATAACGACTTTCTATAGTTTGCGCATTCGTCCGGAAATAAGAAAAGCTTACTTCCACCATTTTTTAAAATCACAGCTTCTAGAAAGTTTACATGATCTCCTAAAAAACACGAGTTTTTAGAAAATGTGTTTTATTTCATAAATGGAATCAACAAAGTATGCACATTCTACGTCATAACGACTTTCTATAATTTGCGCATGCGTTTGGAAAAAGGAAAAGCTTACTTCCCTCGTTTTTTAAAATCACAGCTTCTAGAAGGTTTACATGATTTCTTAAAAAACACGAGTTTTTAGAAAATGTGTTTTATTTCATAAATGGAATCAACAAAGTATGCACATTCTACGTCATAAAAACTTTCAATAGTTTGCGCATGCGTCCGGAAATAAGAAAAGCTTACTTCCACCGTTTTTTAAAATCACAGCTTCTAGAAGGTTTACATGATTTCTTAAAAAACACGAGTTTTTAGAATATGTGTTTTATTTCATAAATGAAATCGACAAAGTATGCACATTCTACGTCATAACGACTTTCTATAGTTTGCACATTCGTCCGGAAATAAGAAAAGCTTACTTCCCCCGTTTTTTAAAATCACAGCTTCTAGAAGGTTTACATGATTTCGTAAAAAACACGAGTTTTTAGAAAATGTGTTTTATTTCATAAATGGAATCTACAAAGTATGCACACTCTACGTCATAACGACTTTCTATAGTTTGCGCATGCGTCCGATAATAAGAAAAGCTTACTTCCCCCGTTTTTTAAAATCACAGCTTCTAGAAGGTTTACATGATTTTTTAAAAAACACGAGTTTTTAGAAAATGTGTTTTATTTCATAAATGGAATCAACAAAGTATGCACATTCTACGTCATAACGACTTTCTATAGTTTGCGCATGCGTTTGGAAATAAGAAAAGCTTACTTCCCCGGTTTTTTAAAATCACAGCTTCTAGAAGGTTTACATGATTTCTTAAAAAACACGAGTTTTTAAAAAATGTGTTTTATTTCATAAATGGAAACAACAAAGTATGCACATTCTACGTCATAACGACTTTCTATAGTTTGCGCATGCGTACGGAAATAAGAAAAGCTTACTTCCCCCGTTTTTTAAAATCACAGCTTCTAGAAGGATTACATGATTTCGTAAAAAAATGAGTTTTTAGAAAATGTGTTTTATTTCATAAATGGAATCAACAAAGTATGCACATTCTACGTCATAACGACTTTCTATAGTTTGCGCATGCGTTTGGAAACAAGAAAAGCTTACTTCCCCCATTTTTTAAAATCACAGCTTCTAGAAGGTTTACATGATTTCTTAAAAAACACGAGTTTTTAGAAAATGTGTTTTATTTCATAAATGGAATCAACAAAGTATGCACACTCTACGTCATAACGACTTTCTATAGTTTGCGCATTCGTTTGGAAATAAGAAAAGCTTACTTCCACCGTTTTTTAAAATCACAGCTTCTAGAAGCTTTACATGATTTCGTAAAAAACACGAGTTTTTAGAAAATGTGCTTTATTTCATAAATGGAATCTACAAAGTATGCACATTCTACGTCATAACGACTTTCTATAGTTTGCGCATGCGTCCGGAAATAAGAAAAGCTTACTTCCACCATTTTTTAAAATCACAGCTTCTAGAAGGTTTACATGATTTCCTAAAAAACACGAGTTTTTAGAAAATGTGTTTTATTTCATAAATGAAATCAACAAAGTATGCACATTATACATAATAACGACTTTCTATAGTTTGCGCATGCGTCCGGAAATAAGAAAAGCTTACTTCCACCGTTTTTTAAAATAATAGCTTCTAGAAGGTTTACATGATTTCGTAAAAAACACGAGTTTTTAGAAAATGTGTTTTATTTCATAAAGGAAATCTACAAAGTATGCACATTCTATGTCATAACGACTTTCTATAGTTTGCGCATGCATCCGGAAATAAGAAAAGCTTACTTCCACCGTTTTTTAAAATAATAGCTTCTAGAAGGTTTACATGATTTCGTAAAAAACACGAGTTTTTAGAAAATGTGTTTTATTTCATAAATGGAATCTACAAAGTATGCACATTCTATGTAATAAGGACTTCCTCTAGTTTGCGCATGCGTCCGGAAATAAGAAAACCTTACTTCCACCGTTTTTTAAATCACAGCTTCTAGAAGGTTTACATGATTTCGTAAAAAACACGAGTTTTTAGAAAATGTGTTTTATTTCATAAATGGAATCAACAAAGTATGCACATTCTAGGTCATAACGTCTTTCTATAGTTTGCGCATTCGTCCGGATATATGAAAAGCTTACTTCCACCGTTTTTTAAAATCACAGCTTCTAGAAGGTTTACATAATTTCTTAAAAAACACGAGTTTTTAGAAAATGTGTTATATTTCATAAATGGAATCAACAAAGTATGCACATTCTACGTCATAAAGACTTTCTATAGTTTGCGCATGCGTCCGGAAATAAGAAAAGCTTACCTACCCCGTTTTTTAAAATCACAACTTCTAGAAGGTTACATGATTTCTTAAAAAACACGAGTTTTTAGAAAATGTGTTTTATTTCATAAATGGAATCAACAAAGTATGCACATTCTACGTCATAACGTCTTTCTATAGTTTGCGCATTCGTCCGGATATATGAAAAGCTTACTTCCACCGTTTTTTAAAATCACAGCTTCTAGAAGGTTTACATGATTTCGTAAAAAACACGAGTTTTTTAGAAAATGTGCTTTATTTCATAAATGGAATCTACAAAGTATGCACACTCTACGTCATAACGACTTTGTATAGTTTGCGCATGTGTCCGGAAATAACAAAAGCTTACTTCCCCCGTTTTTTAAAATCACAGCTTCTAGAAGGTTTACATAATTTCTTAAAAAACACGAGTTTATAGAAAATGTGTTATATTTCATAAATGGAATCAACAAAGTATGCACATTCTACGTCATAACGACTTTCTATAGTTTGCGCATGCGTTGGGAAATGAGAAAAGCTTACTTCCCTCGTTTTTTAAAATCACAACTTCTAGGAGGTTTACATGATTTCTTTAAAAACACGAGTTTCTAGAAAATGTGTTTTATTTCATAAATGGAAACAACAAAGTATGCACATTCTACATCATAACGAATTTCTATAGTTTGCACATGCGTCCGGAAATAAGAAAAGCTTACTTCACCCGTTTTTTAAAATCAAAGCTTCTAGAAGGTTTACACGATTTCTTAAAAAACACGAGTTTTTAGAAAATGTGTTTTATTTCATAAATGGAATCTACAAAGTATGCACATTCTATGTCATAACGACTTTCTATAATTTGCGCATGCGTTTGAAAATAAGAAAAGCTTACTTCCCCCGTTTTTTATAATCAAAGGTTCTAGAAGGTTTACATGATTTGTTAAAAAACATGAGTTTTTAGAAAATGTGCTGTTTTTCATAAATGGAATCTACAAAGTATGCACATTCTACTTCATAACGACTTTCTATAGTTTGCGCATTCGTCCGGAAATAAGAAAAGCTTACTTCCACCATTTTTTAAAATCACAGCTTCTAGAAAGTTTACATGATCTCCTAAAAAACACGAGTTTTTAGAAAATGTGTTTTATTTCATAAATGGAATCAACAAAGTATGCACATTCTACGTCATAACGACTTTCTATAATTTGCGCATGCGTTTGGAAAAAGGAAAAGCTTACTTCCCTCGTTTTTTAAAATCACAGCTTCTAGAAGGTTTACATGATTTCTTAAAAAACACGAGTTTTTAGAAAATGTGTTTTATTTCATAAATGGAATCAACAAAGTATGCACATTCTACGTCATAAAAACTTTCAATAGTTTGCGCATGCGTCCGGAAATAAGAAAAGCTTACTTCCACCGTTTTTTAAAATCACAGCTTCTAGAAGGTTTACATGATTTCTTAAAAAACACGAGTTTTTAGAATATGTGTTTTATTTCATAAATGAAATCGACAAAGTATGCACATTCTACGTCATAACGACTTTCTATAGTTTGCACATTCGTCCGGAAATAAGAAAAGCTTACTTCCCCCGTTTTTTAAAATCACAGCTTCTAGAAGGTTTACATGATTTCGTAAAAAGCACGTGTTTTTAGAAAATGTGTTTTATTTCATAAATGGAATCAACAAAGTATTGACATTCTACGTCATAACGACTTTCTATAGTTTGCGCATTCGTTTGGAAATACGAAAAGCTTACTTCAACAGTTTTTTAAAATCACAGCTTCTAGAAGGTTTACATGATTTCATAAAAAACACGAGTTTTTAGAAAATGTGTTTTATTATATAAATGGAATCTACAAAGTATGCACATTCTATGTCATAACGACTTTCTATAGTTTGTGCATGCGTCCGGAAATAAGAAAAGCTTACTTGCCCCGTTTTTTAAAATCACAGCTTCTAGAAGGTTTACATGATTTCTTAAAAAACACGAGTTTTTAGAAAATGTGTTTTATTTCATAAATGGAATCTACAAAGTATGCATATTCTACGTCATAACGACTTTCTATAGTTTGCGCATGCGTCCGGAAATAAGAAAAGCTTACTTCCCCCGTTTTTTAAAATCACATCTTCTAGAAGGTTTACATGATTTCTTAAAAAACACGAGTTTTTAGAAAATGTGTTTTATTTAATAAATGGAATCAACAAAGTATGCACATTCTACGTCATAAAGACTTGCTATAGTTTGCGCATTCGTCTGGAAATAAGAAATGCTTACTTCAACCATTTTTTAAAATCACAGCTTCTAGAAGGTTTACATGATTTCTTAAAAAACACGAGTTTTTAGAAAATGATTTTTATTTCATAAATGGAATCAAAAAAGTATGCGCATTCTACATCATAACGACTTTCTATAGTTTGCGCATGCGTTTGGAAATAAGAAAAGCTTACTTCCCCCGTTTTTTAAAATCACAGCTTCTAGAAGGTTTACATGATTTCTTAAAAAACACGAGTTTTTAGAAAATGTGTTTTATTTCATAAATGGAATCAACAAAGTATGCACATTCTACGTCATAACGACTTTCTATAGTTTGCGTATTCGTCCGGAAATAAGAAAAGCTTACTTCCACCGTTTTTTTTACATCACAACTTCTAGAAGGTTTACATGATTTCGTAGCAAAACACGAGTTTTTAGAAAATGTTTTTTATTTCATAAATGGAATCTACAAAGTATGCACATTCTACGTCATAACGACATTCTATAGTTTGCGCATGCGTTCGGAAATAAGAAAAGCTTACTTCCCCCATTTTTAAAAATCACAGCTTCTAGAAGGTTTACATGATTTCTTAAAAAACATGAGTTTTTAGAAAATGTGTTTTATTTCATAAATGGAGTCAACAAAGTATGCACATTCTACGTCATAACGACTTTCTATAGTTTGTGCATGCATTTGGAAATAAGAAAAGCTTACTTCCCCCGTTTTTTAAAATCACAGCTTCTAGAAGGTTTACATGATTTCGTAAAAAACACGATTTTTTAGAAAATGTGTTTTCTTTCATAAATGAAATGTTCAAAGTATGCACATTCTACGTCATAACGACTTTCTATAGTTTGCGCATGCGTCCGGAAATAAGAAAAGCTTACTTCCCCCGTTTTTTAAAATCACAGCTTCTAGAAGGTTTACATGATTTCTTAAAAAACATGACTTTTTAGAAAATATGTTTTATTTGATAAATGGAATAAACAAAGTATGCACATTCTACGTCATAACGAATTTCTATAGTTTTCACACAAGTTTGGAAATAAGAAAAGCTTACTTCCCCCGTTTTTTAAAATCACAGCTTCTAGAAGGTTTACATGATTTCGTAAAAAGCACGAGTTTCTAGAAAATGTGTTTTATTTCATAAATGCAATCAACAAAGTATGCACATTCCACGTCATAACGACTTTCTATAGTTTGCGCATTCATTTGGAAATAAGAAAAGCTTACTTCCACAGTTTTTTAAAATCACAGCTTCTAGAAGGTTTACATGATTTCCTAAAAAACACGAGTTTTTAGAAAATGTGTTTTATTTCAAAAATGGAATCAACAAAGTATGCACATTCTACGTCATAACGACTTTCTATAGTTTGCGCATTCGTCCGGAAATAAGAAAAGCTTACTTCCATCGTTTTTTAAAATCACAGCTTCTAGAAGGTTTACATGATTACGTAAAAAACATGAGTTTTTAGAAAATGTGTTTTATTTCATAAATTGAATCAACAAAGTATGCACATTCTACCTCATAACGACTTTCTATAGTTTGCGCATGCGTTTGGAAATAAGAAAAGCTTACTTCCCCCGTTTTTTAAAATCACAGCTTCTAGAAGGTTTACATGATTTCTTAAAAAACACGAGCTTTTAGAAAATGTGTTTTATTTCATAAATGGAATCAACAAAGTCTGCACATTCTACGTCATAACGACTTTCTATAGTTTGTGCATGCGTCCGGAAATAAGAAACGCTTACTTCCACCGTTTTTTAAAATCACAGCTTCTAGAAGGTTTACATGATTTCGTAAAAAACACGAGTTTTTAAAAAATGTGTTTTATTTCATAAATGGAATCTACAAAGTATGCACATTCTACATCATAACGACTTTCTATAGTTTGCGCATTCGTCCGGGAATAAGAAAAGCTTACTTCCACCGTTTTTTAAAATCACAGCTTCTAGAACGTTTACATGATTTCTTAAAAGACACGAGTTTTTAGAAAATGTGTTTTATTTCATAAATGGAATCAAGAAAGTATCCACATTCTACGTAATAACAACTTTCTAGAGTTTCCGCATTCGACCGGAAACAAGAAAAGCTTACTTCCACCATTTTTTAAAATCACAGCTTCTAGAAGGTTTACATGATTTCGTAAAAAACACGAGTTTTTAGAAAATGTGTTTTATTTCATAAATGGAATCTACAAAGTATGCACATTCTACGTCATAACGACTTTCTATAGTTTACGCATGCGTCCGGAAATAAGCAAAGCTTACTTCCCCCGTTTTTTAAAATCACAGCTTCTAGAAGGTTTACATGATATCTTAAAAACCATGAGTTTTTAGAAAATGTGATTTATTTCATAATTGGAATCAACAAAGTATGCACATTCTATGTCATAACGACTTTCTATAGTTTGCGCATGCGCATACTATGCACATTCTACATGATAACGACTTTTTATAGTTTGCGCATGCGTCCGGAAATAAGAAAAGCTTACTTCCCCCCTTTTTTTAAATTCACAGCTTCTAGAAGGTTTAGAGGAATTCTTAAAAAACATGAGGATTTAGAAAATGTTTTTTATTTCAGTAATGGAATCAACAAAGTATGCACATTCTACGTAGTAACGACTTTCTATAGTTTGCGTATGCGTCCGGAAATAAGAAAAGCTTACTTCCTCCAGTTTTTTAAAATCACAGTTTCTAGAAGGTTTAAATGATTTCTAAAAAAACACGAGTTTTTAGAAAATGTGATTTATTTCATAAATCGAATCAACAAAGTATGCACATTCTATGTTATAACGACTTTCTAAAGTTTGCGCATGCGTCCGGAAATAAGAAAAGCTTACTTACACCAGTTTTTTATAATCACAACTTCTAGAAGGTTTACATGATTTCTTAAAAAACATGAGTTTTTAGAAAATGTGATTTATTTCATAAATGGAATAACCAAAGTATGCACATTCTACGTCATAACAACTTTCTATTGTTCGCGCATGCGTCCGGAAATAAGAAAAGCTTAATTCCCCACGGTTTTTAAAATCACAGCTTCTAGAAGGTTTACATGATTTCTTAAAAAACACGAGTTTTTAGAAAATGTGATTTATTTCATAAATGGAATCAACAAAGTATGCACATTCTATGTCATAACGACTTTCTATAGTTTGCGCATGCGCAAACTATGCACATTCTACATAATAACGACTTTCTATAGTTTGCGCATGCGTCCGAAAATAAGAAAAGCTTACTTCTCCCATTTTTTTAAATTCACAACTTCTAGAAGGTTGAGATGAATTCTTAAAAAACACGAGTTTTTAGAAAATGTGATTTATTTCATAAATGGAATCAACAAAGTATGCACATTCTATGTCATGACAACTTTTTGTATTTTGCGCATGCGTCCATAAATAAGAAAAGCTTAATTTCCCCCATTTTTTAAAATCACAGCTTCTAGAAGGTTTACATGATTTCTTAAAAAACACGAGTTTCTAGAAAATGTGATTTATTTCATAAATGGAATCAACAAAGTATGCACATTCTACGTCATAACAACTTTCTATAGTTTGCGCATGCGTCTGGATATAAGAAAAGCTTAATTCCCCCGGTTTTTTAAAATCACAGCTTCTAGAAAGTTTACATGATTTCTTAAAAAACATGATTTTTTAGGAAATGTGATTTATTTCATAAATGGAATCAACAAAGTATGCACATTCTATGTCATAACAAATTTCTATAGTTTGCGCATGCGCAAACTATGCACATTCTACGTAATAACAACTTTCTATAGTTTGCGCATGCATCCGGAAATAAGAAAAGCTTACTTTCCCCCTCTTTTTAAATTCACAGCTTCTAGAAGTTTTAGATGAATTCTTAAAAAACACGAGTTTTTAGAAAATGTGATTTATTTCATAAATGGAATCAACAAAGTATGCACATTCTACCTTATAACAGCTTTCTGTAGTTTGCGCATGCGTCCGGAAATAAGAAAAGCTTAATTCCCCCCGTTTTTTAAAATCACAGCTTCTGGAAGGTTTACATGATTTCTTAAAAAACACCAGTTTTTAGAAAATGTGCGTTATTTCATAAATGGAATCAACAAAGTATGCACATTCTATGTCATAACGACTTTCTATAGTTTGCGCATGCGCAAACTATGCACATTCTACGTGATAACGACTTTGTATAGTTTGCGCATGCGTCGAGAAATCAGAAAAGCTTACTTCCCCCCTTTTTTTAAATTCACAGCTTCTAGAAGGTTTAGATGAATTCTTAAAAAACACGAGTATCTAGAAAATGTGATTTATTTCATAAATGGAATCAACAAACTATGCACATTCTACGTCGTAACGACTTTCTATAGTTTGCGCATTCGTCCGGGAATAAGAAAAGCTTACTTCCACCGTTTTTTAAAATCACAGCTTCTAGAACGTTTACATGATTTCTTAAAAGACACGAGTTTTTAGAAAATGTGTTTTATTTCATAAATGGAATGAACAAAGTATGCACATTCTACGTAATAACAACTTTCTAGAGTTTCCGCATTCGACCGGAAAAAAGAAAAGCTTACTTCCACCATTTTTTAAAATCATAGCTTCTAGAAGGTTTACATGATTTCGTAAAAAACACGAGTTTTTAGAAAATGTGATTTATTTCATAAATGGAATCTACAAAGTATGCACATTCTACGTCATAATGACTTTCTGTAGTTTGCACATGCGTCCGGAAATAAGAAAAGCTTACTTCCCCCGTTTTTTAAAATCACAGCTTCTAGAAGGTTTACATGATATCTTAAAAACCACGAGTTTTTAGAAAATGTGATTTATTTCATAATTGGAATCAGCAAAGTATGCACATTCTATGTCATAACGACTTTCTATACTTTGCGCATGCGCATACTATGCACATTCTACATGATAACGACTTTTTATAGTTTGCGCATGCGTCCGGAAATAAGAAAAGCTTACTTCCCCCCTTTTTTTAAATTCACAGCTTCTAGAAGGTTTAGATGAATTCTTAAAAAACATGAGGATTTAGAAAATGTTATTTATTTCAGTAATGGAATCAACAAAGTATGCACATTCTACGTAGTAACGACTTTCTATATTTTGCGCATGCGTCCGGAAATAAGAAAAGCTTACTTCCTCCAGTTTTTTAAAATCACAGCTTCTAGAAGGTTTAGATGATTTCTAAAAAAACACGAGTTTTTAGAAAATGTGATTTATTTCATAAATCGAATCAACAAAGTATGCACATTCTATGTTATAACGACTTTCTAAAGTTTGCGCATGCGTCCGGAAATAAGAAAAGCTTACTTACACCAGTTTTTTATAATCACAACTTCTAGAAGGTTTACATGATTTCTTAAAAAACATGAGTTTTTAGAAAATGTGATTTATTTCATAAATGGAATAACCAAAGTATGCACATTCTACGTCATAACAACTTTCTATTGTTCGCGCATGCGTCCGGAAATAAGAAAAACTTAATTCCCCACGGTTTTTAAAATCACAGCTTCTAGAAGGTTTACATGATTTCTTAAAAAACACGAGTTTTTAGAAAATGTGATTTATTTAATAAATGGAATCAACAAAGTATGCACATTCTATGTCATAACGACTTTCTATAGTTTGCGCATGCGCAAACTATGCACATTCTACGTAATAACGACTTTCTATAGTTTGCGCATGCGTTCGAAAATAAGAAAAGCTTACTTCTCCCATTTTTTTAAATTCACAACTTCTAGAAGGTTGAGATGAATTCTTAAAAAACACGAGTTTTTAGAAAATGTGATTTATTTCATAAATGGAATCAACAAAGTATGCACATTCTATGTCATGACAACTTTTTGTATTTTGCGCATGCGTCCATAAATAAGAAAAGCTTAATTTCCCCCATTTTTTAAAATCACAGCTTCTAGAAGGTTTACATGATTTCTTAAAAAACACGAGTTTCTAGAAAATGTGATTTATTTCATAAATGGAATCAACAAAGTATGCACATTCTACGTCATAACAACTTTCTATAGTTTGCGCATGCGTCTGGATATAAGAAAAGCTTAATTCCCCCGGTTTTTTAAAATCACAGCTTCTATAAAGTTTACATGATTTCTTAAAAAACATGATTTTTTAGGAAATGTGATTTATTTCATAAATGGAATCAACAAAGTATGCACATTCTATGTCATAACAAATTTCTATAGTTTGCGCATGCGCAAACTATGCACATTCTACGTAATAACAACTTTCTATAGTTTGCGCATGCATCCGGAAATAAGAAAAGCTTACTTTCTCCCTCTTTTTATATTCACAGCTTCTAGAAGGTTTAGATGAATTCTTAAAAAACACGAGTTTTTAGAAAATGTGATTTATTTCATAAATGGAATCAACAAAGTATGCACATTCTACCTCATAACAGCTTTCTGTAGTTTGCGCATGCGTCCGGAAATAAGAAAAGCTTAATTCCCCCCGTTTTTTAAAATCATAGCTTCTGGAAGGTTTACATGATTTCTTAAAAAACACGAGTTTTTAGAAAATGTGCGTTATTTCATAAATGGAATCAACAAAGTATGCACATTCTATGTCATAACGACTTTCTATAGTTTGCGCATGCGCAAACTATGCACATTCTACGTGATAACGACTTTGTATAGTTTGCGCATGCGTCGAGAAATCATAAAAGCTTACTTCCCCCCTTTTTTTAAATTCACAGCTTCTAGAAGGTTTAGATGAATTCTTAAAAAACACGAGTATCTAGAAAATGTGATTTATTTCATAAATGGAATCAACAAGGTATGCACATTCTATGTAATAACGACTTTCTAGAGTTTGCGCATGCGTCCTAAATTATGAAAAGCTTACTTCTGCCAGTTTTTTAAAATCACAGCTTATAGAGGGTTTACATGATTTCTTAAAAAACACGAGTTTCTAGAAAATGTGATTTATTTCAAAAATGGAATCAACAAAGTATGCACATTCTATGTCATAACGACTTTCTATAGTTTGCGCATGCGCAAACTATGCACATTCTACGTGATAACGACTTTCTATAGTTTGCGCATGCGTCCAGAAATCAGAAAAGCTTGCTTCCCCCCCTTTTTTTAAATTCACAGCTTCTAGAAGGTTTAGATGAATTCTTAAAAAACACGAGTATTCAGAAAATGTGATTTATTTCATAAATAGAATCAACAAAGTACGCACATTCTATGTAATAACGACTTTCTAGAGTTTGCGCATGCGTCCGAAATTATGAAAAGCTTACTTCCGCCAGTTTTTTAAAATAACAGTTTCTAGAAGGTTTACATGATTTCTTAAAAAACACGAGTTTTTAGGAAATGTGATTTATTTCATAAATGGAATCAACAAAGTATGCACATTCTATGTCATAACAACTTTCTATAGTTTGCGCATGCGTCTGGAAATAAGAAAAGCTTAATTCCCCCCGTTTTTTAAAATCACAGCTTCTAGAAGGTTTACATGATTTCTTAAAAAACACGAGTTTTTAGAAAATATGATTTATTTCATAAATGGAATCAACAAAGTATGCACATTCTACGTCATAACAACTTTCTATAGTTTGCGCATGCGTCCAGAAATAATAAAAGCTTAATTCCCCCCGTTTTTTAAAATCAAAGCTTCTAGAAGGTTTACATGATTTCTTAAAAAACACGAGTTTTTAGGAAATGTGATTTATTTCGTCAATGTAATCAACAAAGTATGCACATTCTATGTCATAATGACTTTTTATAGTTTGCGCATGCGCAAAATATGCACATTCTACGTGATAACGACTTTCTATAGTTTGAGCATGCGTCCGAAAATAAGAAAAGCTTACTTCCCCCCTTTTTTTAAATTCACTGCTTCTAGAAGGTTTAGGTCATTTGTTAAAAAACACGAGTTTTTAGAAAATGTGATTTATTTCATAAATGGAATCAACAAAGTATGCACATTCTACGTAATAACGACTTTCTATAGTTTCTGCATGCATCCGAAAATAAGAAAAGCTTACTTCCGCCAGTTTTTGAAAATCACAGCTTCTAGAAGGTTTACATGATTTCTTAAAAAACACGAGTTTTTAGAAAATGTGATTTATTTCATAAATGGAATCAACAAAGTATGGACATTCTATGTCATAACGACTTTCTATAGTTTGCGCATGCGTCCGGAAATAAGAAATGCTTAATTCCCCCCGTTTTTTAAAATCACAGCTTCTAGAAGGTTTACATGATTTCTTAAAAAACACGAGTTTTTAGGAAATGTGATTTATTTCATAAATGGAATCAACAAAGTATGCACATTCTACGTCATAACAACTTTCTATAGTTTGTGCATGCGTCTGGAAATAAGAAAAGCTTAATTCCCCCCGTTTTTTAAAATCACAGCTTCTAGAAGGTTCACATGATTTCTTAAAAACCACAAGTTTTTAGGAAATGTGATTTATTTCAGAAATGGAATCAACAAAGTATGCACATTCTACGTCATAACAGCTTTTTCTAGTTTGCGCATGCGTCCGGAAATAAGAAAAGCTTAATTCCCCCCGTTTTTTAATATCACAGCTTCTAGAAGGTTTACATGATTTCTTAAAAAACACGAGTTTTTAGAAAATGTGATTTATTTCATAAATGGAATCAACAAAGTATGCACATTCTACCTCATAAGAGTTTTCTGTAGTTTGCGCATGCGTCCGGAAATAAGAAAAGCTTAATTCCCCCCGTTTTTTAAAATCATAGCTTCTTGAAGGTTTACATGATTTCTTAAAAAACACGAGTTTTTAGAAAATGTGATTTATTTCATAAATGGAATCAACAAAGTATGCACATTCTACGTCATAACGACTTTCTATTGTTTGCGCATGCGCAAACTATGCACATTCTACGTGATAAGGACTTTCTATAGTTTGTGCATGCGTCCGGAAATAAGAAAAGCTTACTTCCCCCCTTTATTTAAATTCACAGCTTCAAAAGGTTTACATGAATTCTAAAAAAACATGAGTTTTTAGAAAATGTGATTTATTTCATAAATGGAATCAACAAAGTATGCACATTCTACGTCATAACGACTTTCTATAGTTTGTGGATGCGTCTGGAAATAAGAAAAGCTTAATTCCCCCCTATTTTTTAAAATCACAGCTTCTAGAAGGTTTACATGATTTCTTTAAAAACCTGAGTTTTTGGAAAATGTGATTTATTTCATAAATGGAATCAACAAAGTATGCACATTCTACGTCATAACAACTTTCTATAGTTTGCGCATGCGTCCAGAAATAATAAAAGCTTAATTCCCCCCGTTTTTTAAAATCAAAGCTTCTAGAAGGTTTACATGATTTCTTAAAAAACACGAGTTTTTAGGAAATGTGATTTATTTCGTTAATGGAATCAACAAAGTATGCACATTTTATGTCATAAGGACTTTTTATAGTTTGCGCATGCGCAAAATATGCACATTCTACGTGATAACGACTTTCTATAATTTGAGCATGCGTCTGAAAATAAGAAAAGCTTACTTCCCCCCTTTTTTTAAATTCACTACTTCTAGAAGGTTTAGGTCATTTCTTAAAAAACACGAGTTTTTAGAAAATGTGATTTATTTCATAAATGGAATCAACAAAGTATGCACATTCTACGTAATAATGACTTTCTATTGTTTCCGCATGTGTCTGAAAATAAGAAAAGCTTACTTCCGCCAGTTTTTTAAAATCACACCTTCTAGAAGGTTTACATGATTTCTTAAAAAACACGAGTTTTTAGAAAATGTGATTTATTTCATAAATGGAATCAACAAAGTATGGACATTCTATGTCATAACGACTTTCTATAGTTTGTGCATGCGTCCGGAAATAAGAAATGCTTAATTCCCCCCGTTTTTTAAAATCACAGCTTCTAGAAGGTTTACATGATTTCTTAAAAAACACGAGTTTTTAGAAAATGTGATTTATTTCATAAATGGAATCAAAAAAGTATGCACATTCTATGTCATAATGACTTTCTATAGTTTGCGCATGCGCAAACTATGCACATTCTACGTAATAACAACTTTCTATAGTTTGCGCATGCATCCGGAAATAATAAAAACTTACTTTCCCCCTCTTTTTAAATTCACAGCTTCTAGAAGGTTTAGATGAATTCTTAAAAAACACGAGTTTTTAGAAAATGTGATTTATTTCATAAATGGAATCAACAAAGTATGCACATTCTACGTCATAACAGCTTTCTGTAGTTTGCGCATGCGTCCGGAAATAAGAAAAGCTTAATTCCCCCCGTTTTTTAAAATCACAACTTCTAGAAGGTTTACATGATTTCTTAAAAAACAGGAGTTTTTAGAAAATGTGATTTATTTCATAAATGGAATCAACAAAGTATGCACATTGTACATCATAACGACTTTCTATAGTTTGCGCATGCGTCCGGAAATAAGAAAAGCTTAATTCCCCCTGTTTTTTAAAATCACAGCTTCTGGAAGGTTTACATGATTTCTTAAAAAACAAGAGTTTTTAGAAAATGTGATTTATTTCATAAATGGAATCAACAAAGTATGCACATTCTACGTCATAACGACTTTCTATATTTTGCGCATGCGCAAACTATGCACATTCTACGTGATAAGGACTTTCTATAGTTTGTGCATGCGTCCGGAAATAAGAAAAGCTTACTTCCCCCCTTTATTTAAATTCACAGCTTCAAAAGGTTTACATGAATTCTTAAAAAACACAAGTTTTTAGAAAATGTGATTTATTTCATAAATGGAATCAACAAAGTATGCACATTCTACGTCATAACGACTTTCTATAGTTTGCGCATGCGTCTGGAAATAAGAAAAGCTTAATTCCCCCCTATTTTTTAAAATCACAGCTTCTAGAAGGTTTACATGATTTCTTGAAAAACATGAGTTTTTAGAAAATGTGATTTATTTCATAAATGGAATCAACAAAGTATGCACATTCTACGTCATAACAACTTTCTATAGTTTGTGCATGCGTCCAGAAATAATAAAAGCTTAATTCCCCCCTTTTTTTAAAATCAAAGCTTCTAGAAGGTTTACATGATTTCTTAAAAAACACGAGTTTTTAGGAAATGTGATTTATTTCGTTAATGGAATCAACAAAGTATGCACATTCTATGTCATAACGACTTTTTATAGTTTGCGCATGCTCAAAATATGCACATTCTACGTGATAACGACTTTCTATAGTTTGAGCATGCGTCCAAAAATAAGAAAAGCTTACTTCCCCCCTTTTTTTAAATTCACTGCTTCTAGAAGGTTTAGGTCATTTCTTAAAAAACACGAGTTTTTAGAAAATGTGATTTATTTCATAAATGGAATAACAAAGTATGCACATTCTACGTAATAATGACTTTCTAAAGTTTCTGCATGCGTCCGAAAATAAGAAAAGCTTGCTTCCGCCAGTTTTTTAAAATCACAGCTTCTAGAAGGTTTACATGATTTCTTAAAAAACACGAGTTTTTAGAAAATGTGATTTATTTCATAAATGGAATCAAAAAAGTATGGACATTCTATGTCATAACGACTTTCTATAGTTTGGGCATGCGTCCGGAAATAAGAAATGCTTAATTCCCCCCGTTTTTTAAAATCATAGCTTCTAGAAGGTTTACATGATTTCTTAAAAAACACGAGTTTTTAGAAAATGTGATTTATTTCATAAATGGAATCAACAAAGTATGCACATTCTATGTCATAATAACTTTCTATAGTTTGCGCATGCACAAACAATCTACAATCTATGTAATAACAACTTTGTATAGTTTGTGCATGCGTCCAGAAATAAGAAAAGCTTACTTCCCCCCTTTTTTTAAATTCACAGCTTCTAGAAGGTTTAGATGAATTCTTAAAAAACAAGAATTTTTAGAAAATGTTATTTATTTCATGAATGGAATCAACAAAGTATGCACATTCTACGTAGTAACGACTTTCTACAGTTTGCGCATGCGTCCGGAAATAAGCAAAGCTTAGTTCCGCCAGTTTTTTAAAATCACAGCTTCTAGTAGGTTTACATGATTTCTTAAAAAACACGAGTTTTTAGAAAATATGATTTGTTTCATAAATGGAATCAACAAAGTATGCACATTCTATGTCATAACGCCTTTCTATAGTTTGCGCATGCGCAAACTATGCACATTCTACGTGATAACGAATTTCTATAGTTTGCGGATGCATCCGGAAATAAGAAAAGCTTACTTCCCCCCTTTCTTTAAATTCACAGCTTCTAGAAGGTTTAGATGAATTCTTTAAAAAAACGAGTTTTTAGAAAATGTGATTTATTTCATAAATGGAATCAACAAGGTATGCACATTCTACGTAGTAACGACTTTCTATAGTTTGCGCATGCGTCCAGAAATAAGAAAAGCTTACTTCCGCCAGTTTTTTAAAACCACAGCTTCTAGAAGGTTTACATGATTTCTTAAAAAACTCGAGTTTTTAGAAAAGGTGATTTATTTCAGAAGTGGAATCAACAAAGTATGCACATTCTATGTAATAACGAATTTCTAAAGTTTGCACATGCATCCAGAAATAACAAAAGCTTACTTCCGCCAAATTTTTAAAATCGCAGCTTCTACATGGTTTACATGATTTATTAAAAAACAAGAGTTTTTAGAAAATGTGATTTATTTCATAAATGGAATCAACAAAGTATCCACATTCTACATCATAACGGCTTTCTATAGTTTGCGCATGCGTCCGGAAATAAGAAAAGCTTAATTCCCCCTGTTTTTTAAAATCACAGCTTCTGGAAGGTTTACATGATTTCTTAAAAAACAAGAGTTTTTAGAAAATGTGATTTATTTCATAAATGGAATCAACAAAGTATGCACATTCTACGTCATAATTACTTTCTATAGTTTGTGCATGCGCAAACTATGCACATTCTACGTGATAAGGACTTTCTATAGTTTGTGCATGCGCCCGGAAATAAGAAAAGCTTACTTCCCCCCATTATTTAAATTCACAGCTTCAAAAGGTTTACATGAATTCTTAAAAAACACGAGTTTTTAGAAAATGTTATTTATTTCATTAATGGAATCAACAAAGTATGCACATTCTATGTCATAATGACTTTCGAAAGTTTATGCATGCATCCGGAAATATGAAAAGCTTACTTCCGCCAGTTTTTTAAAATCACAGCTTCTAGAAGGTTTACATGATTTCTTAAAAAACACGAGTTTTTAGAAAATAATTTATTTCATAAATGGAATCAACAAAGTATGTACATTCTACGTCATAACAACTTTCTATAGTTTGCGCATGCGTCTGGAAATAAAAAAAGCTTAATTCCCCCCGTTTTTAAAAATCACAGCTTCTAGAAGGTTTACATGATTTCTTAAAAAACACGAGTTTTTAGGAAATGTGATTTATTTCATGAATGGAATCAAAAAAGTATGCACATTCTATGTCATAATGACTTTCTATAGTTTGCGCATTCGCAAACTATGCACATTCTACGTGATAACGACTTTCTATAGTTTGAGCATGCGTCCGGAAATAAGAAAATCTTACTTCCCGCCTTTTTTTAAATTCACTGCTTCTAGAAGGTTTAGGTGATTTCTTAAAAACACGAGTGTTTAGAAAATGTGATTTATTTCATAAATGGAATCAACAAAGTATGCACTTTCTACGTAATAACGACTTTCTATAGTTTCTGCATGCGTCCGAAAATAAGAAAAGCTTACTTCCGCTAGTTTTTTAAAATCACAGCTTCTAGAATGTTTATATGATTTCTTAAAAAACATGAGCTTTTAGAAAATGTGATTTATTTCATAAATGGAATGAACAAAGTATGCACATTCTACATCATAACGACTTTCTATAGTTTGCGCATGCGTCCGGAAATAAGAAAAGCTTAATTCCCCCCGTTTTTTAAAATCACAGCTTCTACAAGGTTTACATGATATCTTAAAAAACACGAGTTTTTAGAAAATGTGATTTATTTCATAAATGGAATCAACAAAGTAAGCACATTCTATGTCATAACGACTTTCTATAGTTTGTGCATGCGTCCAGAAATAAGAAAAGCTTACTTCCCCCCTTTTTTTAAATTCACAGCTTCTAGAAGGTTGAGATGAATTTTTAAAAAACACGAGTTTTTAGAAAATGTGATTTATTTCATAAATGGAATCAACAAAGTATGCACATTCTACGTCATAACGACTTTCTATAGTTTGCGAATGCGTCCAGAAAGATGAAAAGCTTAATTCCCCCCCGTTTTTTAAAATCACAGCTTCTAGAAGGTTTACATAATGTCTTAAAAAACACGAGTTTTAAGAAAATGTGATTTATTTCATAAATGGAATCAACAAAGTATGCACATTCTATGTCATAATGACTTTCGAAATTTTATGCATGCGTGCGGAAATATGAAAAGCTTACTTCCGCCAATTTTTTAAAATCACAGCTTCTAGATGGTTTACATGATTTCTTAAAAAACATGAGTTTTTGGAAAATTTGATTTATTTCATAAATGGAATCAACAAAGTATGCACATTCTACGTGATAACAACTTTCTATAGTTTGCGCATGCGTCCGGAAATAAGAAAAGCTTAATTACCCCCGTTTTTTAAAATCACAGCTTCTAGAAGGTTTACATGATTTCTTAAAAAACACGAGTTTTTAGGAAATGTGATTTATTTCATAAATGGAATCAACAAAGTATGCACATTCTATGTCATAACGACTTTCTATAGTTTGCGGATGCGCAAACTATGCACATTCTACGTAATAACGACTTTCTATAGTTTGCGCATGCGTCCGGAAATAAGAAAAGCTTAATTCCCCCCTTTTTTTAAATTCACAGCTTATAGAAGGTTTAGATGAATTCTTAAAAAACACGAGTTTTTTTAAAATGTGATTTATTTCATGAATGGAATCAACAAACTATGCACATTCTACGTAATAACGAATTTCTATAGTTTGCGCATGCGTCCGGAAATAAGAAAAGCTTACTTCCGCCAGTTTTTTAAAAACACAGCTTCTAGAAGCTTTACATGATTTCTTAAAAAACACGAGTATTTAGAAAATGTGATTTATTTCATAATTGGAATCAACAAAGTATGCCCATTCTATGTAATAATGACTTTCTAAATTTTGCGCATGCGTTCGGAAATATGAAAAGCTTACTTCCGCCAATTTTTTCAAATCACAGCTTCTAGAAGGTTTACATGATTTCTTGAAAAACACGAGTTTTTAGAAAATGTGATTTATTTCATAAATGGAATCAACAAAGTATGCACATTCTATGTCATTACGACTTTCTATAGTTTGCGCATGTGCAAGCTATGCACATTCTACGTAATAACAACTTTCTATAGTTTGCGCATGTGTCCGGAAATAAGAAAAGCTTACTTCCCCCCTTTTTTTAAATTCACAGCTTCTAGAAGGTTTAGATGAATTCTTAAAAAACATGAGTTTTTAGAAAATGTGATTTATTTCATAAATGGAATCAACAAGGTATGCACATTCTACATAGTAACGACTTTCTATAGTTTGCGCATGCATTCGGAAATATGAAAAGCTTACTTCCGCTAGT
This sequence comes from Larix kaempferi, assembly GCA_027924585.1. Classification (NCBI taxonomy): domain Eukaryota; kingdom Viridiplantae; phylum Streptophyta; class Pinopsida; order Pinales; family Pinaceae; genus Larix; species Larix kaempferi. The sequence continues at coordinate 43,056,079 of BSBM01000217.1, forward strand.
TTTTTCAAATCACAGCTTCTAGAAGGTTTACATGATTTCTTAAAAAACACGAGTTTTTAGAAAATGTGATTTATTTCATAAATGGAATCAACAAAGTATGCACATTCTATGTCATAACAACTTTCTATAGCTTGTGCATGCGCAAACTATGCACATTCTACGTAATAACAACTTTCTATAGTTTGGCATCTGTCCGGAAATAAGAAAAGCTTAATTCCCCCATTTTTTTAAATTCACAGCTTCTAGAAGGTTGAGATGAATTCTTAAAAAACAGAAGTTTTTAGAAAATGTGATTTATTTCATAAATGGAATCAACAAAGTATGCACATTCTACGTCATGAAAACTTTCTGTAGTTTGCGCATGCGTCCGGAAATAAGAAAAGCTTAATTCCGCCCATTTTTTAAAATCACAGCTTCTAGAAGGTTTACATGATTTCTTAAAAAACACGAGTTTCTAGAAAATGTGATTTATTTCACAAATGGAATCAACAAAGTATGCACATTCTACGTCATAACAACTTTCTATAGTTTGCGCATGCGTCTGGAAATAAGAAAAGCTTAATTCCCCCCATTTTTTAAAATCATAGCTTCTAGAAGGTTTACATGATTTCTAAAAAAACACGTGTTTTTAGGAAATGTGATTTATTTCATAAATGGAATAAACAAAGTATGCACATTCTATGTCATAACGAATTTCTATAGTTTACGCATGCGCAAACTATGCACATTCTACGTAATAACAACTTTCTATAGTTTGCGCATGCGTCTAGAAATAAGAAAAGCTTACTTCCCCCCTTTTTTTAAATTCACAGCTTCTAGGAGGTTTAGATGAATTCTTAAAAAACACGAGTTTTTAGAAAATGTGATTTATTTCATAAATGGAATCAACAAAGTATGCACATTCTACGTCATAACAACTTTCTGTAGTTTGCGCATGCGTCCGGAAATAAGAAAAGGTTAATTCCCCCTGTTTTTTAAAATCACAGCTTCTAGAATGCTTACATGATTTCTTAAAAAACACGAGTTTTTCGAAAATGTGATTTATTTCATAAATGGAATCAACAAAGTATGCACATTCTATGTCATAACGACTTTCTATAGTTTGCGCATGCGCAAACTATGCACATTCTACGTGATAACGACTTTCTATAGTTTGCGCATGCATCCAGAAATCAGAAAAGCTTACTTCCCCCCTTTTTTTAAATTCACAGCTTCTAGAAGGTTTAGGTGAATTCTTAAAAAACATGAGTATTTAGAAAATGTGATTTATTTCATAAATGGAGTCAACAAACTATGCACATTCTACGTAATAACGACTTTCTATAGTTTGCGCATGCGTCCGAAATTATGAAAAGCTTACTTATGCTAGTTTTTTAAAATCACAGCTTCTAGAAGGTTTACATGATTTCTTAAAAAACAAGAGTTAGTAGAAAATGTGATTTATTTCATAAATGCAATCAACAAAATATGCACATTCTACGTCATAACGACTTTCTATAGTTTGCGCATGCCTCTGGAAATAAGAAAAGCTTAATTCCCCCCTGTTTTTTAAAATCACAGCTTCTAGCAGGTTTACATGATTTCTTAAAAAACACGAGTTTTTCGAAAATGTCATTTATTTCATAAATGGAATCAACAAGGTATGCACATTCTATGTCATAACGACTTTCTATAGTTTGCGCATGCGCAAACTATGCACATTTTACGTGATAACGACTTTCTATAGTTTGTGCATGCGTCCAGAAATCAGAAAAGCTTACTTCCCCCCTTTTTTTAAATTCACAGCTTGTAGAAGGTTTAGATGAATTCTTAAAAAACACGAGTATTTAGAAAATGTGATTTATTTCATAAATGGAATCAACAAAGTACGCACATTGTATGTAATAACGACTTTCTAGAGTTTGCGCATGCGTCCGAAATTATGAAAAGCTTACTTCCGCCAGTTTTTTAAAATCACAGCTTCAAGAAGGTTTACATGATTTCTTAAAAAACATGAGTTTTTAGAAAATGTTATTTATTTCATAAATGCAATCAACAAGGTATGCACATTCTACGTAGCAACGACTTTCTAAAGTTTGCGCATGCGTCCGAAAATAAGAAAAGCTTAATTCCGCCAGTTTTTTAAAACCACGGCTTTTAGAAGGCTTACATGATTTCTTAAAAAACACGAGTTTTTAGAAAATGTGATTTATTTCATAAATGGAATCAACAAAGTATGCAAATTCTACGTCATAAAGACTTTCTATAGTTTGCGCATGCATTTGGAAATAAGAAAAGCTTAATTCCCCCATGTTTGTTAAAATCACAGCTTCTAGAAGGTTTACATGATTTCTTTAAAAACATGACTTTTTAGAAAATGTGATTTATTTCATAAATGGAATCAACAAAGTATGCACATTCTATTTCATAACGACTTTTTATAGTTCGCGCATGCGCAAACTATGCACATTCTACGTAATAACGGCTTTCTATAGTTTGCGCATGCGTCCGGAAATAAGAAAAGCTTACTTCCCTCCTTTTCTTAAATTCACAGCTTCTAGAAGGTTTAGATGAATTCTTAAAAAACACGAGTTTTTAGAAAATGTGATTTATTTCATAAATGGAATCAGCAAAGTTTGCACATTCTAGGTCATAACGACATTCTATAGTTTGCGCATGCGTCCAGAAATAAGCAAAGCTTAATTCCCGCCGTTTTTTAAAATCACAGCTTCTAGAAGGTTTACATGATTTCTTAAAAAAAATGAGTTTTAAAAAAATGTGATTTATTTCATAAATGGAATCAACAAAGTATGCACATTCTATGTCATAATGACTTTCAATAGTTTGCGCATGCGTCCGGAAATAAGAAAAGCTTCATTCCCCCCATTTTTTAAAATCACAGCTTCTAGAAGGTTCACATGATTTCTTAAAAAACACGAGTTTTTAGAAAATGTGATTTAATTCATTAATGGAATCAACAAAGTATGCACATTCTACGTCATTACGACCTTCTATAGTTTGCGCATACGCAAACTATGCACATTCTACGTGATAACGACTTTCTCTAGTTTGCGCATGCGTCCGGAAATAAGAAAAGCTTACTTCCCTACATTTTTTAAATTCACAGCTTCCAGAAGGTTTAGATGAATTCTTAAAAAACACGAGTTTTTAGAAAATGTGATTTATTTCATAAATGGAATCAACAAACTATCCACATTCTATGTAATAACGACTTTCTATAGTTTGCGCATGTGTCCGGAAATAAGAAAATCTTACTTCCGCTAGTTTCTTAAAACCGCAGCTTCTAGAAGGCTTACATGATTTCATAAAAAACACGAGTTTTTGGAAAATGTGATTTATTTCATAAATGGAATCAACAAAGAATGCACATTCTATGTAATAACAATTTTCTAAAGTTTGCGCATTCATCCAGAAATGTGAAAAGCTTACTTCCGCCAGTTTTTTCAAATCACAGCTTCTACAAGGTTTACATGATTTCTTAAAAAACATGAGTTTTTAGAAAATGTGATTTATTTCATAAATGGAATCAACAAAGTATGCACATTTTACGTCATAATGACTTTCGAAAGTTTGCGCATGCTTCCGGAAATATGAAAAGCTTACTTCCGCCAGTTTTTTAAAATCACAGCTTCTAGAAGGTTTACATGATTTCTTAAAAAACACGAGTTTTTAGAAAATGTGATTTATTTTATAAATGGAATCAACAAAGTATGCACATTCTACGTTAGAACAAGTTTCTATAGTTTGCGCATGCGTCCAGAAATAATAAAAGCTTAATTCCCCCCATTTTTTAAAATCACAGCTTCTAGAAGGTTTACATGATTTCTTAAAAAACACGAGTTTTTAGGAAATGTGATTTAGTTCATAAATGGAATCAACAAAGTATGCACATTCTATGTCATAACGACTTTCTATAGTTTGCGCATGCGCAAACTATGCACATTCTACGTGATAACGACCTTCTATAGTTTGAGCATGCGTCCGGAAATAAGAAAAGCTTACTTCCCCCCTTTTTTTAAATTCACTGCTTCTAGAAGGTTTAGGTGATTTCTTAAAAAACACGAGTTTTTAGAAAATATTATTTATTTCATAAATGGAATCAACAAAGTATGCACATTCTATGTCATAACGCCTTTCTATAGTTTGCGCATGCACAGACTATGCACATTCTACGTGATAACAACATTCTATAGTTTGCGGATGCATCCAGAAATAAGAAAAGCTTACTTCCCCCCTTTCTTTAAATTCACAGCTTCTAGAAGGTTTAGATGAATTCTTAAAAAACACGAGTTTTTAGAAAATGTGATTTATTTCATAAATGGAATCAACAAGGTATGCACATTCTATGTAGTAACGACTTTCTATAGTTTGCGCATGCGTCCGGAAATAAGAAAAGCTTACTTCCGCCAGTTTTTTAAAACCACAGCTTCTACAAGGTTTACATGATTTCTTAAAAAACTCGAGTTTTTAGAAAAGGTGATTTATTTTAGAAATGGAATCAACAAAGTATGCAGATTCTACGTCATAACGACTTTCTATAGTTTGCGCATGCGTCCGGAAATAAGAAAAGCTTAATTTCCCCTGTTTTTTAAAATCACAGCTTCTAGAAGGTTTACATGAATTCTTAAAAAACAAGAGTTTTTAGAAAATGTGATATATTTCATAAATGGAATCAACAAAGTATGCACATTCTATGTCATAACGAATTTCTATAGTTTGCGCCTGCGTCCGGAAATAATAAAAGCTTAATTCCCCCCGTTTTTTAAAATAACAGCTTTTAGAAGGTTTACATGATATCTTAAAAAACAAGAGTTTTTAGAAAATGTGATTTATTTCATTAATGGAATCAACAAAGTATGCACATTCTATGTCATAACGAATTTCTATAGTTTGCGCATGCGCAAACTATGCACATTCTACGTGATAAGGACTTTCTATAGTTTGTGCATGCGTCCGGAAATAAGAAAAGCTTACTTCTCCCCTTTATTTAAATTCACAGCTTCAAATGGTTTAGATGAATTTTTAAAAAACACGAGTTTTTAGAAAATGTTATTTATTTCATTAATGGAATCAACAAAGTATGCACATTCTACGTCATAATGACTTTCGAAAGTTTGCGCATGCGTCCGGAAATATGAAAAGCTTAGTTCCGCAAGATTTTTAAAATCACAGCTTCTAGAAGGTTTACATGATTTCTTAAAAAACACGAGTTTTTAGAAAATAATTTATTTCATAAATGGAATCAACAAAGTATGTACATTCTACGTCATAACAACTTTCTATAGTTTGCGCATGCGTCCGGAAATAAGAAAAGCTTAATTCCCCCCGTTTTTTAAAATCACAGCTTCTAGAAGGTTTACATGATTTCTTAAAAAACACGAATTTTTAGAAAATGTGATTTATTTCATAAATGGAATCAACAAAGTATGCACATTCTATGTCATAACGATTTTCTATAGTTTGCGTTAACAACTTTCTATAGTTTGCGCATGCGTACGGAAATAAGAAAAGCTTACTTACCCCCTTTTTTTAAATTCACAGCTTCTAGAAGGTTTAGATGAATTCTTAAAAAACATGAGTTTTTAGGAAATGTGATTTATTTAATAAATGGAATAAACAAACTATGTACATTCAACGTAATAATGATTTTCTATAGTTTGTGCATGCGTCGGAAATAAGAAAAGCTTACTTACGCCAATTTTTTAAAACCACAGCTTCTAGAAGGTTTACGTGATTTCTTAAAAAACATGAGTTTTTAGAAAATGTGATTTATTTCATAAATGGAATCAACAAAGTATGCACATTCTACATAGTAACGACTTTCTATAGTTTGCGCATGCATCCGGAAATAAGAAAAGCTTACTTCCGCCAGTTTTTTAAAATCATAGCTTCTAAAGGGTTTACATGATTTCTTAAAAAGCACGAGTTTTTAGAAAATGTGATTTACTTCATAAATGGAATCAACAAAGTATGAACATTCTACGTAATAACGATTTATTTACGCATCCGTCCGGAAATAATAAAAGCTTAATTCCCCCCGTTTTTTAAAATCACAGCTTCTAGAAGGTTTACATGATTTCTTAAAAAACACGAATTTTTAGTAAATGTGATTTATTTCATATGATGGAATCAACAAAGTATGCACATTCTACATAGTAACGACTTTCTATAGTTTGCGCATGCATCCGGAAATAAGAAAAGCTTACTTCCGCCAGTTTTTTAAAATCATAGCTTCTAAAAGGTTTACATGATTTCTTAAAAAGCACGAGTTTTTAGAAAATGTGATTTACTTCATAAATGGAATCAAAAAAGTATGAACATTCTATGTAATAATGACTTTCTAAAGTTTGTGCATGCATCTGGAAATAAGAAAAGCTTGCTTCCGCCAGTTTTTTAAAATCACAGCTTCTAGAAGGTTTACAAGATTTCTTAAAACAGACGAGTGTTTAGAAAACGAGATTTATTTCATAAATGGAATCAACAAAGTATGCACATTCTATGTCATAACAACTTTCTATAGTTTGCGCATGCGCAAACTATGCACATTCTACGTAATAACGACTTTCTATAGTTTGCGCATGCATCCAGAAATAAGAAAAGCTTAATTCCTCCCGTTTTTTAAAATCACAGCTTCTAGAAGGTTTACATGATTTCTTAGAAAACACGAGTTTTTAGAAAATGTGATTCATTTCATAAATGGAATCAATAAAGTATGCACATTCTATGTCATAACGACTTTTTATAGTTTGCGCATGCGCAAACTATGCACATTCTACGTGATAATGACTTTCTATAGTTTGCGCATGTGTCCGGAAATAAGAAAAGCTTACTTCGCCCCTTTTTTTAAATTCACAGCTTCTAGAAGGTTTAGATGAATTCTTAAAAAACATGAGTTTTTAGAAAATGTGATTTATTTCATAAATGGAATCAACAAATTATGCACATTCTACATAATAATGACTCTCTATAGTTTGCGCATGCGTCCGTAAATAAGAAAAGCTTACTTCCGCAACTTTTTTAAAACCACAGCTTCTAGAAGGTTTACATGATTTCTTAAAAAACATGAGTTTTTAGAAAATGTGATTTATTTCATAAATGGAATCAACAAAGTATGCACATTCTATGTAATAACGACTTTCTAATGTTTGCGCATGCGTCCGGAAATAAGAAAAGCTTACTTACCCGCTTTTTTTAAATTCACAGCTTCTAGAAGGTTTAGATGAATTCTTAAAAAACACGAGTTTTTAGAGAATGTGATTTATTTCATAAATGGAATAAACAAATTATGCACATTCTACGTCATAACAACTTTCTATAGTTTGCGCATGCATCCAGAAATAAGAAAAGCCTAATTACCCCCGTTTTATAAACTCACAGCTTCTAGAAGGTTTACATGATTTCTTAAAAAACATGAGTTTTTAGAAAATGTGATTTATTTCATAAATGGAATCAACAAACTATGCACATTCTATGTAAAAACGACTTTCTATAGTTTGCGCATGCGTCCGGAAATAAGAAAAGCTTCCTTCCGCCAGTTTTTTAAAACCACAGCTTCTAGAAGTTTTACATGATTTCTTAAAAAACACAAGTTTTTAGAAAATGTGATTTATTTCATAAATGGAATCAACAAAGTATGCACATTCTACGTAGTAACGACTTTCTATCGTTTGCGCATGCGTCCGGAAATAAGAAAAGCTTAATACCCCCCGTTTTTTAAAATCACAACTTCTAGAAGGTTTACATGATTTCTTAAAAAACATGAGTTTTTAGAAAATGTGATTTATTTCATAAATGGAATCAACAAACTATGCACATTCTACGTAATAACGACGTTCTATAGTTTGCGCATGCGTCCGGAAATAAGAAAAGCTTCTTTCCGCCAGTTTTTTAAAACCACAGCTTCTAGAAGGTTTACATGATTTCTTAAAAAACATGAGTTTTTAGAAAATGTGATTTATTTCATAAATCGAATCAACAAAGTATGCACATTCTACGTAGTAACAATTTTCTATAGTTTGCGCATGCGTCTGGAAATAAGAAAAGCTTACTTCCGCCAGTTTTTTAAAATCACAGCTTCTAGAAGGTTTACATGATTTCTTAAAAAACACAAGTTTTTAGAAAATGTGATTTATTTCATAAATGGAATCAACAAAGTATGCACATTCTATGTAATAACGACTTTCTAAAGTTTGCGCATTCGTCCGGAAATAAGAAAAGCTTGCTTCCGCAAGTATTTTAAAATCACAGCTTCTAGAAGGTTTACATGATTTCTTAAAAAACATGAGTTTTTAGAAAATGTGATTTATTTTATAAATGGAATCAACAAGGTATGTGAATTCTACGTAGTAATGGCTTTCTATAGTTTGCGCATGTGTCCGGAAATAAGAAAAGCTTACTTCTGCCAGTTTTTTAAAACCACATCTTCTAGAAGGTTTACATGATTTCTTAAAAAACATGAGTTTTTGGAAAATGTGATTTATTTCATGAATGGAATCAACAAAGTATGCACATTCTATGTAGGAACGACTTTCTATAGATTGCGCATGCGTCCGGAAATAAGAAAAGCTTCCTTCCGCCAGTTTTTTAAAACCCAGCTTCTAGAGGGGTTCACATGATTTCTTAAAAAACACGAGTTTTTAGAAAATGTGATTTATTTCATAAATGGTATCAACAAAGTATGCACATTCTACGTAGTAATGACTTTCTATAGTTTGCGTATGCGTCCGGAAATAAGAAAACCTTAATTCCCCCCGTTTTTTAAAATCACAGCTTCTAGAAGGTCTACATGATTTCTTAAAAAACACGTGTTTTAAGAAAATGTGATTTATTTCATAAATGGAATCAACAAAGTATGCACATTCTACGTCATAACAAATTTCTATAGTTTGCGCATCCGTCTGGAAATAAGAAAAGCTTAATTCCCCCCGTTTTTTAAAATCACAGCTTCTAGAAGGTTTACATGATTTCTTAAAAAACTTGAGTTTTTAGAAAAATGTGATTTATTTCATAAATGGAATCAACAAAGTATGCACATTCTATGTCATAACGACATTGTATAGTTTGGGCATGCGCAAACTATGCACACTCTACGTAATAACAACTTTCTATAGTTTGCGCATGCGTCCGGAAATAAGAAAAGCTTACTTCCCCCCTTTTTTAAAATTCACAGCTTCTAGAAGGTTTAGATGAATTCTTAAAAAACACTAGTTTTTAGAAAATGTGATTTATTTCATAAATGGAATCGACAAAGTATGCACATTCTACGTCATAACAACTTTCTATTGTTTTCACATGCGTCCGGAAATAAGAAAAGCTTAATTCCCCCCATTTTTTAAAATCACAGCTTCTAGAAGGTTTACATGATTTCTTAAAAAACAATTGTTTTTAGAAAATGTGTTTTATTTCATCAATGGAATCAACAAACTATGCACATTCTACATAATAACGACTTTCTATAGTTTGCGCATGCGTCCGGAAATAAGAAAAGCTTCCTTCCGCCAGTTTTTTAAAACGACAGCTTCTAGAAGGTTTACATGATTTCTTAAAAAACACGAGTTTTTAGAAAATGCGATTTATTTCATAAATGGAATCAACAAAGTATGCACATTCTACTTCATAACAACTTTCTATAGTTTGTGCATCCGTTCGGGAATAAGAAAAGCTTAATTCCCCCCGTTTTTTAAAATCACAGCTTCTAGAAGGTTTACATGATGTCTTAAAAACATTGTATAGTTTGGGCATGCCGAAACTATGCACATTCTACATAATAACACCTTTCTATAGTTTGCGCATGCGTACGGAAATACGAAAAGCTTACTTCCCCCCTTTTTTTAAATTCACAGCATCTAGAAGGTTTAGATGAATTCTTAAAAAACATGAGTTTTTAGGAAATGTGATTTATTTAATAAATGGAATAAACAAACTATGTACATTCAACGTAATAATGATTTTCTATAGTTTGTGCATGCGTCGGAAATAAGAAAAGCTTACTTACGCCAATTTTTTAAAACCACAGCTTCTAGAAGGTTTACGTGATTTCTTAAAAAACATGAGTTTTTAGAAAATGTGATTTATTTCATAAATGGAATCAAGAAAGTATGCAAATTCTATGTAATAACGACTTTCTAAAGCTTGCGCATGCGTCCAGAAATAAGAAAAGCTTACTTCCCCCCTTTTTTTAAATTCAAAGCTTCTAGAAGATTTAGATGAATTCTTAAAAAACACAAGTTTTTAGAAAATGTGATTTATTTCATAAATGGAATCAACAAAGTATGCACATTGTACGTCATAACAACTTTCTATATTTTGCGCATGCGTCCGGAAATAAGAAAAGCTTAGTTCCACCAGTTTTCTAAAATCACAGCTTCTAGAAGGTTTACATGATTTCTTAAAAAACACGAGTTTTTAGAAAATGTGATTTATTTCATAAATGGAATCAACAAACTAGTCACATTCTACGTAATAACGACTTTCTATAGTTTGCGCATGCGTCCGGAAATAAGAAAAGCTTCCTTCTGCTAGTTTTTTAAAACCACAGCTTCTAGAAGGTTTACATGATTTCTTAAAAAACAAGTTTTTAGAAAATGTGATTTATTTCATAAATGGAATCAACAAAGTATGCACATTCTACGTAGTAACGACTTTCTATAGTTTGCGCATGCGTCCCGAAATAATAAAAGCTTACTTCCGCCAGTTTTTTAAATTCACAGCTTCTAGAAGGTTTACATGATTTCTTAAAAAACACGAGTTTCTAGAAAATGTGATTTATTTCATAAATGGAATCAACAAAGTATGCACATTCTATGTAATAACGACTTTCGAAAGTTTGCGCATGCGTCCGGAAATAAGAATAGCTTGCTTCCGCCAGTTTTTTTAAATCACAGCTTCTAAAAGGTTTACAAGATTTCTTAAAACAGACGAGTTTTTAGAAAATGTGATCTATTTCATAAATGGAATCAACAAAGTATGCACATTCTATGTCATAACGACTTTCTATAGTTTGCGCGTGCGCAAACTATGCACATTCTACGTAATAACGAATTTCTATAGTTTGCGCATGCGTCCGGAAATAAGAAAAGCTTACTTCTCCCATTTTTTTAAATTCATAGCTTCTAGAAGGTTTAGATGAATTCTTAAAAAACACGAGTTTTTAGAAAATGTGATTTATTTCATAAATGGAATCAACAAAGTATGCACATTCTACATCATAACAACTTTCTATAGTTTGTGCATGCGTCCGGAAATAAGAAAAGCTTAATTCCCCCCGTATTTTAAAATCACAGCTTCTAGAAGGTTTACATGATTTCTTAAAAAACATGAGTTTTTAGAAAATGTGATTTATTTCATAAATGGAATCAACAAATTATGCACATTCTATGTCATAACGACTTTCTTTAGTTTGTGCATGCGCAAACTATGCAGATTCTACGTGAAAACGACTTTCTATAGTTTGCGCATGCGTCCGTAAATAAGAAAAGCTTACTTCCACAAGTTTTTTAAAACCACAGCTTCTAGAAGGTTTACAGGATTTCTTAAAAAATACGAGTTTTTAGAAAATGTTATCTATTTCATAAATGGAATCAACAAAGTATGCACATTCTATGTAATAACGACATTCTAAAGTTTGCACATGCGTCCGGAAATAAGAAAAGCTTACTTCCCACCTTTTTTTAAATTCACAGCTTCTAGAAGGTTTAGATGAATTATTAAAAAACATGAGTTATTAGAAAGTGTGATTTATTTCATAAATGGAATAAACAAAGTATGCACATTCTACGTCATAACAACTTTATATAGTTTGCGCATGCGTCCGGAAATAAGAAAAGCTTAATTCCCCCCATTTTTTAAACTCACAGCTTCTAGAAGGTTTACATGATTTCTTAAAAAACACGAGTTTTTAGAAAATATGATTTATTTCATAAATGGAATCAACAAACTAAGCAAATTCTACGTAATAACGACTTTCTATATTATGCGCATGCGTCCGGAAATAAGAAAAGCTTCCTTCCACCAGTTTTTTAAAACCAAAGCTTCCAGAAGGTTTACATGATTTCTTAAAAGACACGAGTTTTTAGAAAATGTGATTTATTTCATAATTGGAATCAAAAAAGTATGCACATTCTATGTAGTAACGATTTTCTATAGTTTGCGCATGCGTCCGGAAATAAGAAAAGCTTAATTCCCCCCGTTTTTTAAAATCACAGCTTCTAGAACGTTTACATGATTTCTTAAAAAACACGAGTTTTTAGAAAATGTGATTTATTTCATAAATGGAATCAACAAAGTATGCACATTCTACGTCATAACAACTTTCTATAGTTTGCGCATCCGTCCGGAAATAAGAAAAGCTTAATTCCCCCCGTTTTTTAAAATCACAGCTTCTAGAAGTTTTACATGATGTCTTAAAAAACACGAGTTTTTAGGAAATGTGATTTATTTCATAAATGGAATCAACAAATTATGCACATTCTATGTCATAACGACTTTCTTTAGTTTGCGCATGCGCAAACTCTACACATTCTATGTAATAACAACTTTCTATAGTTTGCGCATGCGTCCAGAAATAAGAAAAGCTTACTTCCCCCCTTTTTTTAAATTCACAGCTTCTAGAAGGTTTAGATGAATTCTTAAAAACTACGATTTTTTAGAAAATGTGATTTATTTCATAAATGGAATCAACAAAGTATGCACATTCTACGTCATAACAACTTTCTATAGTTTGCGCATGCGTCCGGAAATATGAAAAGCTTAATTCCTCCCGTTTTTTAAAATCACAGCTTCTAGAAGGTTTACATGATTTCTTAGAAAACACGTGTTTTTAGAAAATGTGTTTTATTTCATCAATGGAATCAACAAACTATGCACATTCTACATAATAACAACTTTCTATAGTTTGCGCATGCGTCCGGAAATACGAAAAGCTTCCTTCCGCCAGTTTTTTAAAACCACAGCTTCTAGAAGGTTTACATGGTTTCTTAAAAAACATGAGTTTTTAGAAAGTGTGATTTATTTCATAAATGGAATCAACAAAGTATGCACATTCTATGTCATAAGGACTTTCTTTAGTTTGCGCATGCGCAAACTATGCACATTCTACGTGATAACGACTTTCTATAGTTTGCGCATGCGTCCGTAAATAAGAAAAGCTTACTTCCGCAAGTTTTTTAAAATCACAGCTTCTAGAAGGTTTACATGATTTCTTAAAAAACACGAGTTTTTAGAAAATGTGATTTATTTCATCAATGGAATCAACAAAGTATGCACATTTTACGTCATAACAACTTTCTATAGTTTGCGCATCCTTTCGGAAATAAGAAAAGCTTAATTCCCCCCATTTTTTAAAATCACAGCTTTTAGAAGGTTTACATGATGTCTTAAAAAACACGAGTTTTTAGGAAATGTGATTTATTTCATAAATGGAATTAAAAAAGTATGCACATTCTATGTCATAACGACTTTCTATAGTTTACGCATGCGCAAACTATGCACAGTCTACGTAATAACAACTTTCTATAGTTTGCGCATGCGTACGGAAATAAGAAAAGCTTACTTACCCCCTTTTTTTAAATTCACAGCTTGTAGAAGGTTTAGATGAATTCTTAAAAAACATGAGGTTTTAGAAAATGTGATTTATTTCATACATGGATTCAACAAAGTATGCACATTCTACGTCATAACAACTTTCTATAGTTTGCGCATGCGTCCGGAAATAAGCAAAGCTTAATTCCCCCCGTTTTTTAAAATCACAGCTTCTAGTAGGTTTACATGATTTCTTAAAAAACACGAGTTTTTAGAAAATGTGATTTATTTCATAAATGGAATCAACAAACTATGCACATTCTATGTAATAACGACTTTCGAAAGTTTGCGCATGCGTCCGGAAATAAGAAAAGCTTTTTCTGCCAATTTTTTAAAACCACAGCTTCTAGAAGGTTTACTTGATTTCTTAAAAAACACGAGTTTTTAGAAAATGTGATTTATTTCATAAATGGAATCAACAAAGTATGCACATTATACGTAGTAACTACTTTCTATAGTTTGCTCATGCGTCCGGAAATAAGAAAATCTTACTTCCCCCAGTTTTTTAAAATCATAGCTTCTAGAAGGATTACATGATTTCTTAAAAAACACGAGTTTTTAGAAAATGTGATTTACTTCATAAATGGAATCAACAAAGTATGCACATTCTATGTAATAATGACTTTCTAAAGTTTGCGCATGCGTCCGGAAATAAGAAAAGCTTGCTTCCGCCAGTTTTTTAAAATTACAACTTCTAGAAGGTTTACAAGATTTCTTAAAACAGACGAGTTTTTAGAAAACGTGATTTATTTCATAAATGAAATCAACAAAGTATGCACATTCTATGTCATAACGACTTTCTATAGTTTGCGCATGCGCAAACTATGCACATTCTACGTAATAACGACTTTCTAAAGTTTGCGCATGCCTCCGGAAATAAGAAAAGCTTAGTTCCCCCATTTTTTTAAATTCACAGCTTCTAGAAGGTTTACATGATTTCTTAAAAAACACGAGTTTTTAGAAAATGTCATCTATTTCATAAATGGAATCAACAAAGTTTGCACGTTCTACGTCAGAACGACTTTCTATAGTTTGCGCATGTGTCCGGAAATAAGAAAAGCTTAATTCCCCCCGTTTTTTAAAATCACAGCTTCTAGAAGGTTTACATGATTTCTTAAAAAACATGAGTTTTTATAAAATGTGATTCATTTCATAAATGGAATCAACAAAGTATGCATATTCTATGTCATAACGACTTTTTATAGTTTGCGCATGCGCAAACTATGCACATTCTACGTGATAATGACTTTGTATAGTTTGTGCATGTGTCCGGAAATAAGAAAAGCTTACTTCGCCCCTTTTTTTAAATTCACAGCTTCTAGAAGGTTTAGATGAATTATTAAAAAACATGAGTTTTTAGAAAATGTGTTTTATTTCATAAATGGAGACAACAAATTATGCACATTCTACGTAATAATGACTTTCTATAGTTTGCGCATGCGTCCGGAAATAAGAAAAGCTTACTTCCCACCTTTTTTTAAATTCACAGCATCTATAAGGTTTAGATGAATTCCTAAAAAACACGAGTTTTTAGAGAATGTGATTTATTTCATAAATGGAATCAACAAAGTATGCACATTCATTGTAATAACGACTTTCTAAAGTTTGCGCATGCGTCCGGAAATAAGAAACGCTTACTTCCCCCATTTTTTTAAATTCACAGCTTCTAGAAGGTTTAGATGAATTCTTAAAAAACATGAGTTTTTAGAGAATGTGATTTATTTCATAAATGGAATCAACAAAGTATGCACATTCTACGTCATAACAACTTTCTTTAGTTTGCGCATGCGTCCAGAAATAAGAAAATCTTAATTCCCACCGTTTTTTAAACTAACAGCTTCTAGAAGGTTTACATGATTTCTTAAAAAACACGAGTTTTTAGAAAATGTGATTTATTTCATAAATGGAATCAACAAAGTATGCACATTCTACGTAGTAACGACTTTCTATAGTTTGCACATGCGTCCGGAAATAAGAAAAGCTTAATTCCCCCCGTTTTTTAAAATCACAACTTCTAGAAGGTTTACATGATTTCTTAAAAAACATGAATTTTTAGAAAATGTGATTTATTTCATAAATGGAATCAAAAAAGTATGCACATTCTACGTCATAAACAACTTTCTATAGTTTGCGCATCCGTCCGAAAAGAAGAAAAGCTTAATTCCCCCCGTTTTTTAAAATCACAGCTTCTAGAAGGTTTACATGATGTCTTAAAAAACACGAGTTTTTAGGAAATGTGATTTATTTCATAAATGGAATCAACAAAGTATGCACATTCTATGTCATAGCGACTTTCTATAGTTTGCGCATGCGCAAACTATGCACATTCTACGTAATAACAACTTTATATAGTTTGCGCATGCGTCCGGAAATAAGAAAAGCTTACTTCCCCCCTTTTTTTAAATTCACAGCTTCTAGAAGGTTTAGATGAATTCTTAAAAAACATGAGTTTTTAGAAAATGTGATTTATTTCATAAATGGAATCAACAAATTATGCACATTCTACGTGATAACAACTTTCTATAGTTTGCGCATGCGTCCGGAAATAAGAAAAGCTTAATTCCCCCCATTTTTTAAAATCTGGGCTTCTAGAAGGTTTACATGATTTCTTAAAAAATACGTGTTTTTAGAAAATGTGTTTTATTTCATCAATGGAATCAACAAACTATGCACATTCTACATATTAATGACTTTCTATAGTTTGCGCATGCGTTCGGAAATAAGAAAAGCTTCCTTCAGCCAGTTTTTTAAAACCACAGCTTCTAGAAGGTTTATATGATTTCTTAAAAAACACGAGTTTTTAGAAAATGTGATTTATTTAATAAATGGAATCAACAAAGTATGCAAATTCTACGTCATAACAACTTTCTATAGTTTGCGCATCCGTTCCGAAATAAGAAAAGCTTAATTCCCCCCGTTTTTTAAAATCACAGCTTCTAGAAGGTTTACATGATGTTTTAAAAAACACGAGTTTTTAGGAAATGTGATTTATTTCATAAATGGAATCAACAAAGTATGCACATTCTATGTCATAACGACTTTCTATAGTTTGCGCATGCGCAAACTATGCACATTCTACGTAATAACAACTTTCTATAGATTGCGCATGCGTACGCAAATAAGAAAAGCTTACTTCCCCACTTTTTTTAAATTCACAGCTTCTAGAAGGTTTAGATGAATTCTTAAAAAACATGAGTTTTTAGAAAATGTGATTTGTTTAATAAATGGAATCAACAAAGTATGCACATTCTACGTCATAACAACTTTCTATAGTTTGCGCATGCGTCCGGAAATAAGAAAAGCGTAATTCCCCCCGTTTTTTAAAATCACAGCTTCTAGAAGGTTTACATGATTTCTTAAAAAACATGAGTTTTTAGAAAATGTGATTTATTTCATAAATGGAATCAACAAACTATGCACATTCTACGTAATAACGACATTCTATAGTTTGCGCATGCGTCCGGAAATAAGAAAAGCTTCTTTCGGCAAGTTTTTTAAAACCAGAACTTCTAGAAGGTTTACATGATTTCTTAAAAAACACGAGTTTTTAGAAAATGTGATTTATTTCATAAATCGAATCAACAAAGTATGCACATTCTACGTAGTAACGATTTTCTAAAGTTTGCACATGCGTCCGGAAATAAGAAAAGCTTACTTCCGCCAGTTTTTTAAAATCAAAGCTTCTAGAAGGTTTACATGATTTCTTAAACAACACAAGTTTTTAGAAAATGTGATTTATTTCATAAATGGAATCAACAAAGTATGCACATTCTAAGTAATAACGACTTTCTAAAGTTTGCACATGCATCCGGAAATAAGAAAAGCTTGCTTCCGTAAGTATTTTAAAATCACAGCTTCTAGAAGGTTTACATGATTTCTTAAAAAACAGGAGTTTTTAGAAAATGTGATTTATTTCATAAATGGAATCAACAAAGTATGCACATTCCATGTAATAACGACTTTCTAATGTTTGCGCATGCGTCCGTAAATAAGAAAAGCTTGCTTCCCCCCTTTTTTTAAATTCACAGCCTCTAGAAGGTTTAGATGAATTATTAAAAAACACGAGTTTTTAGAAAATGTGATTTATTTCATATATGGAACCAACAAAGTTTGCACATTCTATGTCATAACAACTTTCTATAGTTTTTGGATGCCTCCGTAAATAAGAAAAGCTTACTTCCGCCAGTTTTTTAGAATCACAGCTTCTAGAAGGTTTACATGATTTTTTAAAAAACACGAGTTTTTAGAAAATGTGATTTATTTCATAAATGGAATCAACAAAGTATGCACATTCTATGTAATAACGACTTTCTAAAGTTTGCGAATGCGTCCGGAAATAAGAAAAGCTTACTTCTACCCTTTTTTTAAATTCACAGCTTCTAGAAGGTTTAGATGAATTCTTAAAAAACACGTTTTTTTAGAAAATGTGACTTATTGCATAAATGAAATCAACAAAGTATGCACATTCTACGTCATAACAACTTTCTATAGTTTGCGCATGCGATCCGAAATAAGAAAAGCTTGCTTCCGCAAGTATTTTAAAATCACAGCTTCTAGAAGGTTTACATGATTTCTTAAAAAACACGAGTTTTTAGAAAATGTGATTTATTTCATAAATGGAATCAACAAGGTATGCACATTCTGCATAGTAACGACTTTCTATAGTTTGCGCATGCGTCCGCAAATAAGAAAAGCTTACTTCTGCTAGTTATTTAAAACCACAGCTTCTAGAAGGTTTACATGATTTCTTAAAAAACACGAGTTTTTAGAAAATGTGATTTATTTCATAAATGGAATCAACAAAGTATGCATATTCTACGTAGTAATGATTTTCTATAGTTTGCGCATGCGTCCGGAAATAAGAACAGCTTAATTCCCCCCGTTTTTTAAAATCACAGCTTCTAGAAGGTTTACATGATTTCTTAAAAAACACGAGTTTTCAGAAAATGTGATTTATTTCATAAATGAAATCAACAAAGTATGCACATTCTACATCATAACAACTTTCTATAGTTTGCTCATCCGTCCGGAAATAAGAAAAGCTTAATTCACCCCGTTTTTTAAAATCACAGCTTCTAGAAGGTTTACATGATGTCTGAAAAAACACCAGTTTTTTAGGAAATGTGATTTATTTTATAAATGGAATCAACAAAGTATGCACATTCTATGTCATAACGAATTTCTATAGTTTGCGCATGCGCAAACTATGCACATTCTACGTAATAACAACTTTCTATAGTTTGCGCATGCGTCCGGAAATAAGAAAAGCTTACTTCCCCCCTTTTTTTAAATTCACAGCTTCTACAAGGTTTAGATGAATTCTTAAAAAACACCAGTTTTTAGAAAATGTGATTTATTTCATCAATGGAATCAACAAAGTATGCACATTCTACGTCATAACAACTTTCTATAGTTTGTGCATGCGTCCGGAAATAAGAAAAGCTTAATTCCCCCTGTTTTTTAAAATCACAGCTTCTAGAAGGTTTACATGATTTCTTAAAAAACAAGTTTTTTTAGAAAATGTGTTTTATTTCATAAATGGAATCAACAAACTATGCACATTCTACATAATAACGATTTTCTATACTTTGCACATGCGTCTAAAAATAAGAAAAGCTTCCTTCCGCCAGTTTTTTAAAACCACAGCTTCTAGAAGGTTTACATGATTTCTTAAAAAACACAAGTTTTTAGAAAATATGATTTATTTCATAAATGGACTCAACGAAGTATGCACATTCTACGTCATAACAACTTTCTATAGTTTGCGCATCCGTTCGGAAATAAGAAAAGCTTAATTCCCCCCATTTTTTAAAATCACAACTTCTAGAAGGTTTACATGATGTCTTAAAAAACACGAGTTTTTATGAAATGTGATTTATTTCATAAATGTAATCAACAAAGTATGCACTTTCTATGTCATAATGACTTTTTATAGTTTGTGCATGCCGAAACTATGCACATTCTACGTAATAACAACTTTCTATAGTTTGCGCATGCGTACGGAAATAAGAAAAGCTTACTTCCCCCCCTTTTTTAAATTCACAGCTTCTAGAAGGTTTAGATGAATTCTTAAAAAACATGAGTTTTTAGAAAATGTGATTTATTTCATAAATGGAATCAACAAAGTATGCAAATTCTATGTAATAACGACTTTGTAAAGCTTGCGCATGCGTCCGGAAATAAGAAAAGCTTAGTTCCGCCAGTTTTTTAAAATCACAGCTTCTAGAAGGTTTACATGATTTCTTAAAAAACACAAGTTTTTAGAAAATGTGATTTATTTCATAAATGGAATCAACAAACTAAGCACATTCTACGTAATAACGACTTTCTATAGTTTGCGCATGCGTCCGGAAATAAGAAAAGCTTTCTTCTGCCAGTTTTTTAAAACCACAGCTTCTAGAAGGTTTACATGATTTCTTAAAAAACAAGTTTTTAGAAAATGTGATTTATTTCATAAATGGAATCAACAAAGTATGCACATTCTACGTAGTAACGACTTTCTATAGTTTGCGCATGCGTCCTGAAATAATAAAAGCTTACTTCCGCAAGTTTTTTAAATTCACAGCTTCTAGAAGGTTTACATGATTTCTTAAAAAACACGAGTTTTTAGAAAATGTGCTTTATTTCATAAATGGTATCAACAAAGTATGCAAATTCTATGCAGTAACGACTTTCGAAAGTTTGCGCATGCGTCCGAAAATAAGAAAAGCTTACTTCCGCCAGTTTTTTAAAATCACAACTTCTAGAAGGTTTACATGATTTCTTAAAAAACATGAGTTTTTAGAAAAAGTAATTCATTTCATAAATGGAATCAACAAAGTATGCACATTCTATGTCATAACGACTTTCTATAGTTTGCGCATGCATCCGGAAACAAGAAAAGCTTAATTCCCCCCGTTTTTTAAAATCACAGCTTCTAGAAGGTTTACATGATTTCTTAAAAAACACGTGTTTTTAGAAAAAGTGTTTTATTTCATCAATGGAATCAACAAACTATGCACATTTTAGATAATAACGACTTTCTATAGTTTGCGCATGCGTCCGTAAATAAGAAAAGCTTCGTTCCGCGAGTTTTTTAAAACCACGGCTTCTAGAAGGTTTACATGATTTCTTAAAAAACATGACTTTTTAGAAAATGTGATTTATTTCATAAATGGAATCAACAAGGTATGAACATTCTACATAATAACGACTTTCTATTGTTTGTGAATGCGTCCGGAAATAAGAAAAGCTTAATTCCCCCCGTTTTTTAAAATCACAGCTTCTAGTAGGTTTACATGATTTCTTAAAAAACATGAGTTTTTAGAACATGTGATTTATTTCAGAAATGGAATCATCAAACTATGCACATTCTATGTAATAACAACTTTCTATAGTTTGCGCATGCGTCCGGAAATAAGAAAAGCTTCTTTCCGCCAGTTTTTTAAAACCACAGCTTCTAGAAGGTTTACATGATTTCTTAAAAAACACGAGTTTTTAGAAAATGTGATATATTTCTAAATGGAATCAACAAAGTATGCACATTCTACGTAGTAACGACTTTCTATAGTTTGCGCATGCGTCCGTAAATAAGAAAAGCTTACTTCCGGCAGTTTTTTAAAATCATAACTTCTAGAAGGTTTACATGATTTCTTAAAAAACATGAGTTTTTAGAAAATGTGATTTATTTCATAAATGGAATCAACAAAGTATGCACATTTTATATAATAACGACTTTATAAAGTTTGCGCATGCGTCCGGAAATAAGAAAAGCTTGCTTCCGCCAGTTTTTTAAAATCACAGCTTCTAGAAGGTTTACATGATTTCTTAAAACAGCCGAGTTTTTAGAAAATGTGATTTATTTCATAAATGGCATCAACAAATTATGCACATTCTATGTCATAACGACTTTCTATAGTTTGCGCATGCGCAAACTATGCACATTCTACGTAATAACGACTTTCTATAGTTTGCGCATGCGTCCGGAAATAAGAAAAGCTTACTTCCCCCATTTTTTTAAATTCACAACTTCTAGAAGGTTTAGATGAATTCTTAAAAAACATGAGTTTTTAGAAAATGTGATTTATTTCATAAATGGAATCAACAAATATTGCACATTCTACATCATAACGAATTTCTATAGTTTGCGCATGCGTCCGGAAATAAGAAAAGCTTAATTCCCCCCGTTTTTTAAAATCACAGCTTCTAGAAGGTTTACATGATTTCTTAAAAAAAACGAGTTTTTAGGAAATGTGATTAATTTCATAAATGGAATCAACAAAGTATGCACCTTCTACATAATAATGACTTTCTATAGTTTGCGCATGCGTCCGTAAATAAGAAAAGCTTACTTCCCCCCATTTTTTAAATTCACAGCTTCTAGAAGGTTTAGATGAATTCTTAAAAAACACGAGTTTTTAGAGAATGTGATTTATTTCATAAATGGAATCAACAAAGTATGCACATTCTATGTCATAACAACTTTCTATAGTTTGCGCATGCGTCCAGAAATGGGAAAAGCTTAATTCCCCCCGTTTTTTGAACTCACAGCTTCTAGAAGTTCTACATGATTTCTTAAAAAACACGAGTTTTTAGAAAATGTGATTTATTTCATAAATGGAATCAACAAACTATGCACATTCTACGTAATAACGGCGTTCTAAAGTTTGCGCATGCGTCCGGAAATAAGAAAAGCTTACTTCCCCCCTTTTTTTAAATTCAGAGCTTCTAGAAGATTTAGATGAATTCTTAAAAAACACGAGTTTTTAGAAAATGTGATTTATTTCATAAATGGAATCAACAAACTATGCACATTCTATGTAAAAACGACTTTCTATAGTTTGCGCATGCGTCCGGAAATAAGAAAAGCTTCCTTCCGCCAGTTTTTTAAAACCACAGCTTCTAGAAGGTTTACATGATTTCTTAAAAAACACAAGTTCTTAGAAAATGTGATTTATTTCATAAATGGAATCAACAAAGTATGCACATTCTACGTAGTAATGAATTTCTATCGTTTGCGCTTGCGTCCGGAAATAAGAAAAGCTTAATTCCCCCCATTTTTTAAAATCACAACTTCTAGAAGGTTTACATGATTTCTTAAAAAACATGAGTTTTTAGAAAATGTGATTTATTTCATAAATGGAATCAACAAACTATGCACATTCTACGTAATAATGACGTTCTATAGTTTGCGCATGCATCCGGAAATAAGAAAAGCTTCTTTCCACCAGTTTTTTAAAACCACAGCTTCTAGAAGGTTTACATGATTTCTTAAAAAACACGAGTTTCTAGAAAATGTGATTTATTTCATAAATCGAATCAAAAAAGTATGCACATTCTACGTAGTAGTGATTTTCTATAGTTTGCGCATGTGTCCGGAAATAAGAAAAGCTTACTTCCGCCAATTTTTTAAAATCACAGCTTCTAGAAGGTTTACATGATTTCTTAAAAAACACGAGTTTTTAGAAAATGTGATTTATTTCATAAATGGAATCAACAAAGTATGCACATTCTATGTAATAACAACTTTCTAAAGTTTGCGCATGCATTTGGAAATAAGAAAAGCTTCCTTTCGCAAGTATTTTAAAATCACAGCTTCTAGAAGGTTTACATGATTTCTTAAAAAACACGAGTTTTTAGAAAATGTGATTTATTTCATAAATGGAATCAATAAACTATGCACATTCTACGTAATAACGACTTTCTATAGTTTGCGCATGCGTCTGGAAATATGAAAAGCTTACTTCCCCCCTTTTTTTAAATTCACAGCTTCTAGAAGGTTTAGATGAATTATTAAAAAACATGAGTTTTTAGAAAAGGGGATTTATTTCATAAATGGAATCAACAAAGTTTGCATATTCTATGTCATAACGACTTTCTATAGTTTGCGCATGCCTCCATAAATAAGAAAAGCTTAATTCCCCCCGTTTTCTAAAATCACAGCTTCTAGAAGGTTCACTTGATTTCTTAAAAAACATGAGTTTTTAGAAAATGTGATTTAATTCATTAATGGAATCAACAAATTATGCCCATTCTATGTCATTACGACCTTCTATAGTTTGCGCATACGCAAACTATGCACATTCTACGTGATAACGAATTTCTCTAGTTTGCGCATGCGTCCGGAAATAAGAAAAGCTTACTTCCCCGCATTTTTTAAATTCACAGCTTCCAGAAGGTTTAGATGAATTCTTAAAAAACACGAGTTTTTAGAAAATGTGATTTATTTCATAAATGGAATCAACAAACTATCCACATTCTACGTAATAACGACTTTCTATAGTTTGCGCATGTGTCCGGAAATAATAAAATCTTACTTCCGCTAGTTTTTTAAAACCGCAGCTTCTAGAAGGCTTACATGATTTCATAAAAAACACGAGTTTTTAGAAAATGTGATTTATTTCATAAATGGAATCAACAAAGTATTCACATTTTATGTAATAACAACTTTCTAAAGTTTGCGCATGCATCCGGAAATGTGAAAAGCTTACTTCCGCCAGTTTTTTCAAATCACAGCTTCTTGAAGGTTTACATGATTTCTTAAAAAACATGAGTTTTTAGAAAATGTGATTTATTTCATAAATGGAATCAACAAAGTATGCACATTTTACGTCATAATGACTTTCGAAAGTTTGCGCATGCTTCCGGAAATATGAAAAGCTTACTTCCGCCAGTTTTTTAAAATCACAGCTTCTAGAAGGTTTACATGATTTATTAAAAAACACGAGTTTTTAGAAAATGTGATTTATTTTATAAATGGAATCAACAAAGTATGCACATTCTACGTTATAACAACTTTCTATAGTTTGCGCATGCGTCCAGAAATAATAAAAGCTTAATTCCCCCCATTTTTTAAAATCACAGCTTCTAGAAGGTTTACATGATTTCTTAAAAAACACAAGTTTTTAGGAAATGTGATTTAGTTCATAAATGGAATCAACAAAGTATGCACATTCTATGTCATAACGACTTTCTATAGTTTGCGCATGCGCAAACTATGCACATTCTACGTGATAACGACTTTCTATAGTTTGAGCATGCGTCCGGAAATAAGAAAAGCTTACTTCCCCCCTTTTTTTAAATTCACTGCTTCTAGAAGGTTTAGGTGATTTCTTAAAAAACATGAGTTTTTAGAAAATGTGATTTATTTCATAAATGGAATCAACAAGGTATGCACATTCTACGTAGTAACGACTTTCTATAGTTTGCGCATGCGTCCAGAAATAAGAAAAGCTTACTTCCGCCAGTTTTTTAAAACCACAGCTTCTAGAAGGTTTACATGATTTCTTAAAAAACTCGAGTTTTTAGAAAAGGTGATTTATTTCAGAAATGGAATCAACAAAGTATGCACATTCTATGTCATAATGACTTTCTATAGTTTGTGCATGCGCAACCTATGCACATTCTATGTGATAAGGACTTTCTATAGTTTGCGCATGCGTCCAGAAATAATAAAAGCTTACTTCCCCCCTTTTTTTAAATTCACGGCTTCTAGAAGGTTTAGATAAATTCTTAAGAAACACGCGTTTTTAGAAAATGTGATTTGTTTCATAAATGGAATCAACAAGGTATGCACATTCTACGTAGTAATGACTTTCTATAGTTTGCACATGCGTTCCGAAATAAGAAAAGCTTAATTCCCCCCATTTTTTAAAATGACAGCTTCTAGAAGGTTTACATGATTTCTTGAAAAACACGAGTTTTTAGAAAATGTGATTTAATTCATTAATGGAATCAACAGATTATGCATATTCTATGTCATAACGAATTTCTATAGTTTGCGCATGCGCAAACTATGCACATTCTACGTGATAACGACTTTCTATAGTTTGCGCATGAGTCCGGAAATAAGAAAAGCTTCCTTCCCCCCTTTTTTTAAATTCAAAGCTTCTAGAAGGTTTAGATGAATTCTTAAAAAACACGAGTTTTTAGAAAACGTGATTTATTTCATAAATGGAATCAACAAACTATGCACATTCTACGTAATAACGACTTTCTATAGTTTGCGCATGCATCCGGAAATAAGAAAAGCTTACTTCCGCCAGTTTTTTAAAACCACAGCTTCTAGAAGGTTTACATGATTTCTTAAAAGACATGAGTTTTTAGAAAATATGATTTATTTCATAAATGGAATCAACAAAGTAGGCACATTCTATGTAATAACGACTTTCTAAAGTTTGCGCATGTGCCCGGAAATATGAAAAGCTTACTTCCACCAATTTTTTAAAATCACAGCTTCTAGAAGGTTTACATGATTTCTTAAAAAACACAAGTTTCTAGAAAATGTGATTTATTTCATAAATGGAATCAACAAAGTTTGCACATTCTACGTCATAACGACTTTCTATAGTTTGTGCATGCGTCCGGAAATAAGAAAAGCTTAGTTCCGCCAGTTTTTTAAAATCACAGCTTCTAGAAGGTTCACATGATTTCTTAAAAAACACGAGTTTTTAGAAAATGTGATTTAATTCATTAATGGAATCAACAAAGTATGCACATTCTATGTCATTACGACCTTCTATAGTTTGCTCATACGCAAACTATGCACATTCTACGTGATAATGACTTTCTCTAGTTTGCGCATGCGTCCGGAAATAAGAAAAGCTTACTTCCCCGCATTTTTTAAATTCACAGCTTCCAGAAGGTTTAGATGAATTCTTAAAAAACACGAGTTTTTAGAAAATGTGATTTATTTCATAAATGGAATCAACAAACTATCCACATTCTACGTAATAACGACTTTCTATAGTTTGCGCATGTGTCCATAAATAAGAAAATCTTACTTCCGCTAGTTTTTTAAAACCGCAGCTTCTAGAAGTCTTACATGATTTCATAAAAAACACGAGTTTTTAGAAAATGTGATTTATTTCATAAATGGAATCAACAAAGTATGCACATTCTATGTAATAACAACTTTCTAAAGTTTGCGCATGCATCCGGAAATGTGAAAAGCTTACTTCCGCCAGTTTTTTCAAATCACAGCTTCTAGAAGGTTTACATGATTTCTTAAAAAACATGAGTTTTTAGAAAATGTGATTTATTTCATAAATGGAATCAACAAAGTATGCACATTTTACGTCATAATGACTTTCGAAAGTTTGCGCATGCTTCCGGAAATATGAAAAGCTCACTTCCGCCAGTTTTTTAAAATCACAACTTCTAGAAGGTTTACATGATTTCTTAAAAAACACGAGTTTTTAGAAAATGTGATTTATTTTATAAATGGAATCAACAAAGTATGCACATTCTACGTTATAACAACTTTCTATAGTTTGCACATGCGTCCAGAAATAATAAAAGCTTAATTCCCCCCATTTTTTAAAATCACAGCTTCTAGAAGGTTTACATGATTTCTTAAAAAACACGAGTTTTTAGGAAATGTGATTTAGTTCATAAATGGAATCAACAAAGTATGCACATTCTATGTCATAACGACTTTCTATAGTTTGCGCATGCGCAAACTATGCACATTCTACATGATAACTGTTGATGTATATGTAACTTCGGAATATATTTCACATATATGTATATTATATTCCTATAGAGATGGTATTATTCCTCTATAAGGAAGTGTCGTCATTTATATTGTAAGTGTCGTAAGTTATACTTGATGGGTTATTAGACCACCTTGTTTGGGGTCGGCCCTGTATAAGTCATGTGGGTCAAAGGGTTATTAGACCACCCTATTGGGGGTCAGCCATGTGGGTCAAAGGGTTATTAGACCACCCTATTGGGGGTCGGCCCACTCAGCATTATGTTATGTGGTTAAGTTCGAGCCTACATGAGTTAGGTAAAAAGGCAAGTCAAGTCAAGTATAAATAGAGTGCGGGAGGCACTCTATTTACTCACTCACTTCTCACACATGCACTCAAGGAGGAGTAGCGCACTTATGGAGGAGGAGGATCTGCTGCTAGGTTATGGCTATCTCTCTTGGTTGGTTGTATTATTGCTCTATCTATCTCTGAGGAAGTTATTGGGGTTTTTCACCTTTATGGTTTTCCCCAAGTAAATCTTTGTGTCTCTTGTGTGCTTGCATTATTGTCTCCATGATTGATATGCTGTAGATATGCTGTACATGTTGTTCTCTCAGTTAAGATCCTAGATCAGATTGAAGTAAATTCTTAAAATTTAACATGGTATCAGAGCTAGCATGAAAGAAGGCATGATATGGCATGTATGACACTTGTTGCACTTACGATGCTAGGGCTTGATATAGCAAAAACCAGTCATCGTAGCACTTTCGCTATAAATCCGTTTTGGCGAAGTTTTCGGATCTGAAATTGTTACAGGCCGAAGCTAAGATCTCCAGGTATCTTGTGTCCAAAGGACAACCTCTAATTCGTTGTACTTTGTGATTTATGATCTGTACAATATAGGGTTTCTGCCTCTTCCAGATCGGAGTCAAAATCAGGTGACCTTGGGAAAAACGTCATATCTTGGGCTAAGAAGCTCCAAAGAAAATTTCGTAAAAAGTGACAGGTAGTACACAGTCTGCACTATCTCAGAAAACTTTTTCAGAGGCCGAAGTTGAACCAGTGACACATGGAACGCCGTACAAGTTCGCTCTCCTGTATTATCCCATAAACAGGTCATGTTGCGACATTTGGCATAACTCTCTCTCAGAGAGTCCAATTGAGGTCAGACCTGTCAGGATGGAAAGGTAACAAGCCGAGCTATCTCAGAAAACTTTTTTAGAGGCCGAAGTTAAAACAGTGACACCTGGCATGCCGTACAATTTCGCTCTCCTGTTTTATCCCAAAACAGGTCACGTTGCGACATTTGGCATAACGCTCTCTCAGAGAATCCAATTGAGGTCAGACCTGTCAAGATGGAAAGATAACAGGTCAGGCTATCTCAGGAAACTTTTTCAGACCCTGTGGATCAAAAATTTTGGAGTTACACTAGAAACAATCAGGTACATATTTCTGTCAAAACAGAATTATTTTTTGGTACCTTCATTCATGGCTTCCGGAATTTAGGGCTTTGGAGAAAGTTGGAATTTTTGTAATCGGATACCACGGCTGGATGCTACTCATCAAAATAGAAATTTAGAGACCAAGATCAGAATTTTTGGTTGGGCAGAAGGCCGGGCTTGATTAGACCCTAGTTCGGGACTTTGATCAGAAAAGTGGAAAATTAGGGCTTCTGTAAAAATGGGAATTTTTGAAATCTGTGACCACGGCTGGAAGCTCCTCAGAAAAATAGAAGCTTAGAGCTTTGGATCAAACATTTTGATGGGGAAAAAGAGTGGGCTTCATCAAACCCCAGTTCAGGGTCACGTCCAGTGAATCCGGAAGTTTCAAAGGCAAAATTGAGGAGTGAAACTTTGCAGTTTTCAAATTCTGAATATACCAGTTTGATCAGCTCATCAAGACGCATATTTCTATCCTCTCGGAAGTTTGAAATTCAAAGTTTGAATTTTTGGGGTTTCTCTGACAAACCCATATCCAGCTCCAGGTCTAGTTCTTGCAAATCAAGTGGATTGGGTTAATCCTAGAAGAAGATGGATTGATCATCTGCATGAGTGAAGAAGTTTTTGTTTCAGAGGGAGATGAGGCTAAGGCCTTACATAAGAAGATTACAAGCGATCTCGACAGGTATGACTCATCGAGGTATGTTTCGATATTTGTCCATGATTAAGTTTATGGTATGTTTTTCTTCATGTTATTACGGTTAGTACAATCTTGATTTTAGATTTGTCGTATCACCTTAACAAAATTATGAATGCATGATAGAAGATATTCATTGGTTAGGGTGTTGACACTTATGATTGTACTAATGCATTATGGTGTTGTATGAGGTTTATGTTGTCTACTAACATGAAAGGTACGCCAAGAAAGACAAATCATGTTCTGGTCCAAGAACATATGATCATGATAACATGAGGACAAAGATTCATCCATTGTCCATTTACGAGGTATGTATAACTTGGTTTTGTAATAGTTAATCTATGAGATATACAGGTTACTAGCACAAGTCATTGAAGAAGAACAAGAAGACATCATGTGAGTATGTTAGACATAAATAGCTAGCATGCTAATCCAGGTATGTTTTTCCTATATCAAGATAGAATCCTACCTTGTGTTAGGATCTTATACTGTTGTTGATAATGATTATTCATGAAGTCATAGGTTTGAATAATCATGATTGTATGCATATTATGTTTCTTACCATAATTGATGATATGACTAACCAGAAGAATCGTGATGGTATAGGTTTGAATAATCACAGGTTTTATGCATTTTATATCTCTTATCTTGATTGATGATTCAACTAACCTGAAGAGTCATAGGTTTGAGTAATTACAGGTTTAAACATGTTATGATTTGACTAACAATAAGAATCCTACATAAACCTTGAATGCTAATGCTTATTATTTCTGTTTGAAATGATCATGACTATACATGCTTGAGATTATTGTGTTTTAATAGTATACTAATGAATGTATGATTTTATATGAGATCACAAGGATAACACATTCATGATACTAATAAGCATGCATAGGGACCAAGGATGAATATGAGTTCAAGAACAGGTAATCCAGGAAGCAAAGATCAAGAGGGAGTACACTCTAGTGGTTTATGCAAGGATGCAGATATTCAGAGGGAGTTGTCCATCTCTCTACATTCCACAACAGAAAGGTGTAGAAGAAGCTACTTCAGATTAGGACTCCAGCAGCTCCTGCAAGGAAGCGAAGACTCAGAGGGAGTCCACCCAACGAACAAACAAAGATAAGTATTTTAATTATCATTTCTTACATATTTGTTTGTTTAAATAAAATTGTTCAATGATGTATATTCTCATGGTCTTAGACTTAGGATATGTATTGTGCATATTAGAATAATTACATTAATGAACAGTATACTACTAATATGCATGGGTAAGTGGCCTATGGCACTGTACAACATTCCATTGCTACTTATCTAGAATGAAACCTCTTTGCTGACATGTTGGGAGTTGTGCACACTCTTAACAATGTTCTGGTAGAGATTGGAAGGCATCTAGAAAGTTACGGAATATGGATAAATGTTGTATTGAAGCATTGGCTAAGATAATTGCATGACTGTATGGCATATTTCTTTATGTGTAATAATTTGTTCTGAAAAACTATGAGATGTTTTCTAATCATGCAATTTAACTTGTTGTGTAGGAAAGATTGTATGCCATCACCTACAAAAGAAGAACTACAACATTTGTTCTAGCAACAAAGATATCTATTGAAGATATTGAAGATATTGAAGTTCCCAGGACCTGGGATGAAGAAATGAAATGCGATGATCCGTCAATCATGAAGAATGATGTTTGGGATGTAATCCCAAGACATGAAGGGAAGTTTGCTATGACTTCCAAATGGAACTATCAGATCAAGCATGTTGCAGATGGCAGCATTGAGAAATATAAAAGTGATGAAATAGAAGATACACCAGATGGATTCAAGACAGCTTCCTTGAATGGTGTAGTTGAAGAAGAAGTGTATGTGGAGCAGCCACTTGGTTCTGAGACACATGATAGGAAATCATATATGTGCAAAACTTGGTATGGTGAAGATAGATTGATTGCCGACACGCAGCGGAAGCTTACTACCGAGTTCGAGATGAAGAACTTGGGGATGATGCACTATTTTTTTTTGGCATGGAGGTGTGGCAGAGTGCAGATGGAATCTTCCTTGGACAAGGGAAGTATGCAGCAGAGATCTCGAAGAGGTTTGGGATGATGGATTGCAAGGCCATGGCCACACCTATGGCATCAAATCTGAAGCTTCTATGTGATGCTTCATCTGAGCCGATTGATGTCTCTTTGTATCGTCAGATGATTGGGTCCTTGATGTACCTGACGAACACAAGACCAGACATTTGCTTTGCTGTGAACACATTGATCCAGTTCCTGACAGATCCGAGGAGTGTTCACCTGGTTGCTGTAAAGCATATTCTGAGGTACCTAAAGGGTACAGTGGATTATGGGCTCAGGTATGAGGCGAATCAAAAGTTTAACCTACAGGGTTATGTTGATTCAGATTGGGCTGGCAGTGCTGCAGATAGGAAGAGCACATCTGGGTGTTGCTTCAGTGTGGGATCAGGTGTGATCTCTTGGTTTAGTAGGAAGTAGTCTTGCGTAGCACTGAGTACAGCTAAGGCAGAGTATGTTGCATCCTGTTCAGCTAGCTGTGAGGCAGTATGGCTACGGAAACTATTGTCTGAGTTATTTGATCTCCCGTTGGAGGCTACTGGTATCTTCTGTGATAACCAGAGTTGTGTGAAGCTGTCCGAGAACCCAGTGTTTCATGATAGGTCAAAAAACATAGAGATCAAATATCACTATATCAGGGATATGGTGCAAAGAGGAGCTATGAAGCTCCTGTATGTTGCGATGGACGAGCAGATTGCAGATGTGCTGACGAAGCCACTATCCAGAGTGAAGTTCGAGTACTTCAGAGAGAGGCTCAACGTTCTTCAAATCGAGGACACTTCGAGAAAGAAGTGATGTACACATTTGCTAAAGCCATTCCAAGATTTTGGAAGGAGGATCCTTCACATGGCTGTGGATGTAAGCGCTGGATGATGGGCATCAGGATGATGTTCTGGTTTCTGCTGGATATGATCAGTTGGATCATTTTTATGTATGTACGCACCATGTTGGATGCTGGATATGATCAGTTGGATCATTTTTATGTATGTATGTACGCATCATGTTGGATGCTAGATATGATCAGGTGGATCATTTATGTATGGATGCATCATGTTGGATGCTGGATATGATCAGTTGGATCATGTGTATGTATTTTTGTATATGCATCATGTTGGATGCTTGGACCATGTATCTGTATATGTATCAAGTGGATACATTGTATGATCAGGTGGATCATGTATGGTGATATGTATCATGTATCAGGTGGATACATTGTATGATCAGGAGGATCATGTATGATGATATGTATTAGGTAGATACTTGGTATGCATCAAGTGCATGCATTGATGATCAGGTGGATCATGCAGCAGGATGTTGTAGTGATGATCAGGATGATCATGGATGATGAGCTTCAGGATGTTTCTCCAGATGACATGCAGCAGGACGTTGCAGTGATGATGATCAAGATGATCATGGATGATGAGCTTCAGGATGTTGCTCCAGATGACATGCAGCAGGACGTTGCAGTGATGATGATCAGGATGATCATGGATGGTGAGCTTCAGGATGTTGCTCCAGATGACATGCAGCAGGACGTTGCAGTGATGATGATCAGGACGATCATGAGTACATCAGGATGATGTATGGTGAGTATCAAGTTGATACTCTGTGGCCGTGGATCAGGTTGTGCAGATGAGCATGTCTGGGAGATCCTATAGGTCGGAGTTGTGTACCCGTAACATCCTGGGATGCTCTTTCGAGACATTGCTCTGGGAGGACATGTAATTTGTGCCCTGGGAGATCTCAGGTCGGAGTTGTGTACCCGTAACATCCTGAGATGCTCTTGCGAGGTTTTGTCCTATGGCATGTAATTTGGGCCCTGGGAGATTTCAGGTCGGAGTTGTGTACCCGTAACATCCTGAGATGCTCTTTCGAGGTTTTTCCATGACCACATGTAATAGCGCCCTGGGAGATTTCAGGTCGGAGTTGTGTACCCGTAACATCCTGAGATGCTCTTGGGAGGTTTTGTGGTGGACCACATGTAATTTGTGCCCTGGGAGATTTCAGGTCGGAGTTGTGTACCCGTAACATCCTGAGATGCTCTTTCGAGGTTTTGTGGTGGGGTCACATGTAATAGCGCCTTGGGAGATCCTACAGGTCGGAGTTGTGTACCCGTAACATCCTGGGATGCTCTTTCAAGGTTTTGTGACGCACGTAATAAGTCCTGAGGATTCCACAGTATGGCAAGTGATGACGAAGACCTGCAGGTGGTGGGCCTACATCCAGTATGAAAAAGGACTGGCTCTGTAGAACTTCCTATGACGAGTAGATTCAGAGATTGATTGAGATAGCAGCAGCAGTGGCGATGATGATGATGACTCGATGACGATTATCCAGTGATGATGATCCAGAGAAGATGACTTGTGCTAGAAGAACTGTGTTGAGAAATACCTTCCTAGTTAAGAGGGAGTGTTGATGTATATGTAACTTCATTTATATTGTAAGTGTCGTAAGTTATACTTGATGGGTTATTAGACCACCTTGTTTGGGGTCGGCCCTGTATAAGTCATGTGGGTCAAAGGGTTATTAGACCACCCTATTGGGGGTCGGCCATGTGGGTCAAAGGGTTATTAGACCACCCTATTGGGGGTCGGCCCACTCAGCATTATGTTATGTGGTTAAGTTCAAGCCTACATGAGTTAGGTAAAAAGGAAAGTCAATTCAAGTATAAATAGAGTGCGGGAGGCACTCTATTTACTCACTCACTTCTCACACATGCACTCAAGGAGGAGTAGCACACTTATGGAGGAGGAGGATCTGCTGCTAGGTTATGGCTATCTCTCTTGGTTGGTTGTATTATTGCTCTATCTATCTCTGAGGAAGTTATTGGGGTTTTTCACCTTTATGGTTTTCCCCAAGTAAATCTTTGTGTCTCTTGTGTGCTTGCATTATTGTCTCCATGATTGATATGCTGTAGATATGCTGTACATGTTGTTCTCTCAGTTAAGATCCTAGATCAGATTGAAGTAAATTCTGAAAATTTAACAATAACGACTTTCTATAGTTTGAGCATGCGTCCGGAAATAAGAAAAGCTTACTTCCCCCCTTTTTTTAAATTCACTGCTTCTAGAAGGTTTAGGTGATTTCTTAAAAAACACGAGTTTTTAGAAAATATTATTTATTTCATAAATGGAATCAACAAAGTATGCACATTCTATGTCATAACGCCTTTCTATAGTTTGCGCATGCACAAACTATGCACATTCTACGTGATAACGACTTTCTATAGTTTGCGGATGCATTCGGAAATAAGAAAAGCTTACTTCCCCCCTTTCTTTAAATTCACAGCTTCTAGAAGGTTTAGATGAATTCTTAAAAAACACGAGATTTTAGAAAATGTGATTTATTTCATAAATGGAATCAAGAAGGTATGCACATTCTACGTAGTAACGACTTTCTATAGTTTGCGCATGCGTCCGGAAATAAGAAAAGCTCACTTCCGCTAGTTTTTTAAAACCACAGCTTCTAGAAGGTTTACATGATTTCTTAAAAAACTTGAGTTTTTAGAAAAGGTGATTTATTTCAGAAATGGAATCAACAAAGTATGCAAATTCTATGTAATAACGAATTTCTAAAGTTTGCACATGCGTCCAGAAATAAGAAAAGCTTACTTCCCCCAGATTTTTAAAATCGCAGCTTCTACATGGTTTACATGATTTCTTAAAAAACATGAGTTTTTAGAAAATGTGATCTATTTTATAAATGGAATCAACAAAGTATGCAGATTCTACGTCATAACGACTTTCTATAGTTTGCGCATGCGTACGGAAATAAGAAAAGCTTAATTCCCCCTGTTTTTTAAAATCACAGCTTCTAGAAGGTTTACATGAATTCTTAAAAAACAAGAGTTTTTAGAAAATGTGATATATTTCATAAATGGAATCAACAAAG
The DNA here is from genome assembly GCA_027924585.1 of Larix kaempferi. Lineage (NCBI taxonomy): Eukaryota > Viridiplantae > Streptophyta > Pinopsida > Pinales > Pinaceae > Larix > Larix kaempferi. The sequence goes on from BSBM01000217.1 coordinate 43,091,212, forward strand.
TATGCACATTCTACGTCATAACGACTTTCTATAGTTTGCGCCTGCGTCCGGAAATAATAAAAGCTTAATTCCCCCCGTTTTTTAAAATCACAGCTTTTAGAAGGTTTACATGATATCTTAAAAAACAAGAGTTTTTAGAAAATGTGATTTATTTCATTAATGGAATCAACAAAGTATGCACATTCTATGTCATAACGAATTTCTATAGTTTGCGCATGCGCAAACTATGCACATTCTACGTGATAAGGACTTTCTATAGTTTGTGCATGCGTCCGGAAATAAGAAAAGCTTACTTCTCCCCTTTATTTAAATTCACAGCTTCAAATGGTTTAGATGAATTCTTAAAAAACATGAGTTTTTAGAAAATGTTATTTATTTCATTAATGGAATCAACAAAGTATGCACATTCTACGTCATAATGACTTTCGAAAGTTTGCGCATGCGTCCGGAAATATTAAAAGCTTAGTTCCGCAAGATTTTTAAATCACAGCTTCTAGAAGGTTTACATGATTTCTTAAAAAACACGAGTTTTTAGAAAATAATTTATTTCATAAATGGAATCAACAAAGTATGTGCATTCTACGTCATAACAACTTTCTATAGTTTGCGCATGCGTCCGGAAATAAGAAAAGCTCAATTCCCCCCGTTTTTTAAAATCACAGCTTCTAGAAGGTTTACATGATTTCTTAAAAAACATGAAGTTTTAAAAAATGTGATTTATTTCATAAATGGAATCAACAAAGTATGCACATTCTATGTCATAACGATTTTCTATAGTTTGCGTTAACAAATTTCTATAGTTTGCGCATGTGTACGGAAATAAGAAAAGCTTACTTACCCCCTTTTTTTAAATTCACAGCTTCTAGAAGGTTTAGATGAATTCTTAAAAAACATGAGTTTTTAGAAAAGGTGATTTATTTCAGAAATGGAATCAACAAAGTATGCACATTCTATGTCATAATGACTTTCTATAGTTTGTGCATGCGCAACCTATGAACATTCTATGTGATAAGGACTTTCTATAGTTTGCGCATGCGTCCGGAAATAAGAAAAGCTTACTTCCCCCCTTTTTTTAAATTCACGGCTTCTAGAAGGTTTAGATAAATTCTTAGGAAACACGAGTTTTTAGAAAATGTGATTTGTTTCATAAATGGAATCAACAAGGTATGCACATTCTACGTAGTAACGACTTTCTATAGTTTGCACATGCGTCCGGAAATAAGAAAAGCTTAATTCCCCCCATTTTTTAAAATGACAGCTTCTAGAAGGTTTACATGATTTCTTAAAAAACACGAGTTTTTAGAAAATGTGATTTAATTCATTAATGGAATCAACAAATTATGCATATTCTATGTCATAACGAATTTCTATAGTTTGTGCATGCGCAAACTATGCACATTCTACGTGATAACGACTTTCTATAGTTTGCGCATGAGTCCGGAAATAAGAAAAGCTTCCTTCCCCCCTTTTTTTAAATTCAAAGCTTCTAGAAGGTTTAGATGAATTCTTAAAAAACACGAGTTTTTAGAAAACGTGATTTATTTCATAAATGGAATCAACAAACTATGCACATTCTACGTAATAACGACTTTCTATAGTTTGCGCATGCGTCCGGAAATAAGAAAATCTTACTTCCGCCAGTTTTTTAAAACCACAGCCTCTAGAAGGTTTACATGATTTCTTAAAAAACATGAGTTTTTAGAAAATATGATTTATTTCATAAATGGAATCAACAAAGTATGCACATTCTATGTAATAACGACTTTCTAAAGTTTGCGCATGTGCCCGGAAATATGAAAAGCTTACTTCCGCGAGTTTTTTAAAATCACAGCTTCTAGAAGGTTTACATGATTTCTTAAAAAACACAAGTTTCTAGAAAATGTGATTTATTTCATAAATGGAATCAACAAAGTTTGCACATTCTACGTCATAACGACTTTCTATAGTTTGTGCATGCGTCCGGAAATAAGAAAAGCTTCATTCCCCCCATTTTTTAAAATCACGGCTTCTAGAAGGTTCACATGATTTCTTAAAAAACACGAGTTTTTAGAAAATGTGATTTAATTCATTAAGGGAATCAAACGAAGTATGCACATTCTATGTCATTACGACCTTCTATAGTTTGCGCATACGCAAACTATGCACATTCTACGTGATAACGACTTTCTCTAGTTTGCGCATGCGTCCGGAAATAAGAAAAGCTTACTTCCCCGCATTTTTTTAATTTCACAGCTTCCAGAAGGTTTAGATGAATTCTTAAAAAACACAAGTTTTTAGAAAATGTGATTTATTTCATAAATGGAATCAACAAACTATCCACATTCTACGTAATAACGACTTTCTATAGTTTGCGCATGTGTCCGGAAATAAGAAAATCTTACTTCCGCTAGTTTTTTAAAACCGCAGCTTCTAGAAGGCTTACATGATTTCATAAAAAACACGGGTTTTTAGAAAATGTGATTTATTTCATAAATGGAATCAACAAAGTATGCACATTCTATGTAATAACAACTTCCTAAAGTTTGCGCATGCATCCGGAAATGTGAAAAGCTTACTTCCGCCAGTTTTTTCAAATCACAGCTTCTAGAAGGTTTACATGATTTCTTAAAAAACATGAGTTTTTAGAAAATGTGATTTATTTCATAAATGGAATCAACAAAGTATGCACATTTTACGTCATAATGAATTTCGAAAGTTTGCGCATGCTTCCGGAAATATGAAAAGCTTACTTCCGCCAGTTTTTTAAAATCACAGCTTCTAGAAGGTTTACATGATTTCTTAAAAAACACGAGTTTTTAGAAAATGTGATTTATTTTATAAATGGAATCAACAAAGTATGCACATTCTACGTTATAACAACTTTCTATAGTTTGCGCATGCGTCCAGAAATAATAAAATCTTAATTCCCCCCATTTTTTAAAATCACAGCTTCTAGAAGGTTTACATGATTTCTTAAAAAACACGAGTTTTTAGGAAATGTGATTTAGTTCATAAATGGAATCAACAAAGTATGCACATTCTATGTCATAACGAATTTCTATAGTTTGCGCATGCGCAAACTATGCACATTCTACGTGATAACGACTTTCTATAGTTTGAGCATGCGTCCGGAAATAAGAAAAGCTTACTTCCCCCCTTTTTTTAAATTCACTGCTTCTAGAAGGTTTAGGTGATTTCTTAAAAAACACGAGTTTTTAGAAAATATTATTTATTTCATAAATGGAATCAACAAAGTATGCACATTCTATGTCATAACGCCTTTCTATAGTTTGCGCATGCACAAACTATGCACATTCTACGTGATAACGACTTTCTATAGTTTGCGGATGCATTCGGAAATAAGAAAAGCTTACTTCCCCCCTTTCTTTAAATTCACAGCTTCTAGAAGGTTTAGATGAATTCTTAAAAAACACAAGTTTTTAGAAAATGTGATTTATTTCATAAATGGAATCAACAAGGTATGCACATTCTACGTAGTAACGACTTTCTATAGTTTGCGCATGCGTCCGGAAATAAGAAAAGCTTACTTCCGCCAGTTTTTTAAAACCACAGCTTCTAGAAGGTTTACATGATTTCTTAAAAAACTCGAGTTTTTAGAAAAGGTGATTTATTTCAGAAAAGGAATCAACAAAGTATGCAAATTCTATGTAATAACGAATTTCTAAAGTTTGCACATGCGTCCAGAAATAAGAAAAGCGTACTTCTGCCAGATTTTTAAAATCGCAGCTTCTACATGGTTTACATGATTTCTTAAAAAACATGAGTTTTTAGAAAATGTGATTTATTTTATAAATGGAATCAACAAAGTATGCAGATTCTACGTCATAACAACTAGCTATAGTTTGCGCATGCGTCCGGAAATAAGAAAAGCTTAATTCCCCCTGTTTTTTAAAATCATAGCTTCTAGAAGGTTTACATGAATTCTTAAAAAACAAGAGTTTTTAGAAAATGTGATATATTTCATAAATGGAATCAACAAAGTATGAACATTCTATGTCATAACGACTTTCTATAGTTTGCGCCTGCGTCCGGAAATAATAAAATCTTAATTCCCCCCGTTTTTTAAAATCACAGCTTTTAGAAGGTTTACATGATATCTTAAAAAACAAGAGTTTTTAGAAAATGTGATTTATTTCATTAATGGAATCAACAAAGTATGCACATTCTATGTCATAACGAATTTCTATAGTTTGCGCATGCGCAAACTATGCACATTCTACGTGATAAGGACTTTCTATAGTTTGTGCATGCGTCCGGAAATAAGAAAAGCTTACTTCTCCCCTTTATTTAAATTCGCAGCTTCAAATGGTTTAGATGAATTCTTAAAAAACACGAGTTTTTAGAAAATGATATTTATTTCATTAATGGAATCAACAAAGTATGCACATTCTACGTCATAATGACTTTCGAAAGTTTGCGCATGCGTCCGGAAATATGAAAAGCTTAGTTCCGCAAGATTTTTAAAATCAAACCTTCTAGAAGGTTTACATGATTTCTTAAAAAACACGAGTTTTTAGAAAATAATTTATTTCATAAATGGAATCAACAAAGTATGTACATTCTACGTCATAACAAGTTTCTATAGTTTGCGCATGCGTCCGGAAATAAGAAAAGCTTAATTCCCCCCGTTTTTTAAAATCACAATTTCTAGAAGGTTTACATGATTTCTTAAAAAACACGAATTTTTAGAAAATGTGATTTATTTCATAAATGGAATCAACAAAGTATGCACATTCTATCTCATATAGATTTTCTATAGTTTGCGTTAACAACTTTCTATAGTTTGCGCATGCGTACGGAAATAAGAAAAGCTTACTTACCCCCTTTTTTTAAATTCACAGCTTCTAGAAGGTTTAGATGAATTCTTAAAAAACATGAGTTTTTAGAAAATGTGATTTATTTCATAAATGGAATCAACAAAGTATGCACATTCTACGTCATAACAAATTTCTATAGTTTGCGCATCCGTCCGGAAATAAGAAAAGCTTAATTCCCCCCGTTTTTTAAAATCACAGCTTCTAGTAGGTTTACATGATTTCTTAAAAAACACGAGTTTTTAGAGAATGTGATTTATTTCATAAATGGAATCAACAAACTATGCACATTCTATGTAATAACAACTTTCTATAGTTTGCGCATGCGTCCGGAAAGAAGAAAAGCTTCTTTCAGCCAGTTTTTTAAAACCACGGCTTCTAGAAGGATTACATGATTTCTTAAAAAACACGAGTTTTTAGAAAATGTGATTTATTTCATAACTTGGAATCAACAAAGTATGCACATTCTACGTAGTAACGACTTTCTATAGTTTGCGCATGCGTCTGGAAATAAGAAAAGCTTACTTCCGCCAATTTTTTAAAATCATAGCTTCTAAAAGGTTTACATGATTTCTTAAAAAGCACGAGTTTTTAGAAAATGTGATTTACTTCATAAATGGAATCAACAAAGTATGAACATTCTATGTAATAATGACTTTCTAAAGTTTGCGCATGCATCCGGAAATAAGAAAAACTTGCTTCCGCCAGTTTTTTAAAATCACAGCTTCTAGAAGGTTTACAAGATTTCTTAAAACAGACGAGTGTTTAGAAAATGTGATTTATTTCATAAATGGAATCAACAAAGTATGCACATTCTATGTTATAAGGACTTTCTATAGTTTGTGCATGCGCAAACTATGCACATTCTACGTAATAACGACTTTCTATAGTTTGCGCATGCGTCCGGAAATAAGAAAAGCTTAATTCCCCCCGTTTTTTAAAATCACAGCTTCTAGAAGGTTTACATGATTTCTTAAAAAACACGAGTTTTTAGAAAATGTGATTTATTTCATAAATGGAATCAACAAAGTATGCACATTGTACGTCATAATAACTTTCTATAGTTTGCGCATCCGTCCGGAAATAAGAAAAGCTTAATTCCCCCCGTTTTTTAAAATCACAGCTTCTAGAAGGTTTACATGATGTCTGAAAAAACACGAGTTTTTAGGAAATGTGATTTATTTCATAAATGGAATCAAGAAAGTATGCACATTCTATGTCATAACGACTTTCTATAGTTTGCGCATGCGTCCGGAAATAAGAAAAGCTTAATTCCCCCCGTTTTTTAAAATCATAGCTTCTAGAAGGTTTACATGATTTCTTAAAAAACATGAGTTTTTATAAAATGTGATTCATTTCATAAATGCAATCAACAAAGTATGCACATTCTACGTAGTAACGACTTGCTATAGTTTGCGCAAGCGTCCGGAAATAAGAGAAGCTTCCATCCGCCAATTTTTTAAAACCACAGCTTGTAGAAGGTTTACATGATTTCTTAAAAAACACGAGTTTTTAGAAAATTTGATTTATTTCATAAATGGAATCAACAAAGTATGCACATTCTACATAGTAACGACTTTCTATAGTTTGCATATGTGTCCGGAAATAAGAAAAGCTTAATTCCCCCCGTTTTTTAAAATCACAGCTTCTAGAAGGTTTACATGATTTCTTAAAAAACACAAGTTTTTAGAAAATGTGATTTATTTCATAAATGGAATCAACAAAGTATGCACATTGTACGTCATAACAACTTTCTATAGTTTGCGCATCCGTCCGGAAATAAGAAAAGCTTAATTCCCCCCGTTTTTTAAAATCACAGCTTCTAGAAGGTTTACATGATGTCTGAAAAAACACGAGTTTTTAGGAAATGTGATTTATTTCATAAATGGAATCAAGAAAGTATGCACATTCTATGTCATAACGACTTTCTATAGTTTGCGCATGCGCAAACTATGCACATTCTACGTAATAACAATTTTCTATAGTTTGCGCATGCGTCCGGAAAAAAGAAAAGCTTACTTCCCCCCTTTTTTTAAATTCACAACTTCTAGAAGGTTTACATGATTTCTTAAAAAACACGTTTTTTTAGAAAATGTGTTTTATTTCATCAATGGAATCAACAAACTATGCACATTCTACATAATAACGACTTTCTATAGTTTGCGCATGTGTCCGGAAATAAGAAAAGCTTCCTTCCGCCAGTTTTTTAAAACCACAGCTTCTAGAAGGTTTACATGATTTCTTAAAAAACACGAGTTTTTAGAAAATGTGATTTATTTCATAAATGGAATCAACAAAGTATGCACATTCTACGTCATAACAACTTTCTATAGTTTGTGCAACCGTTCGGAAACAAGAAAAGCTTAGTTCCCCCCTTTTTTTAAATCACAGCTTCTAGAAGGTTTACATGATTTCTTAAAAAACACGTGTTTTTAGAAAATGTGTTTTATTTCATCAATGGAATCAAAAAACTATGCACATTTTACATAATAACGACTTTCTATAGTTTGCGCATGCGTCCGGAAATAAGAAAAGCTTCCTTCCGCCTGTTTTTTAAAACCACAGCTTCTAGAAGGTTTACATGGTTTCTTAAAAAACACGAGTTTTTAGAAAATGTGATTTATTTCATAAATGGAATCAACAAAGTATGCACATTTTACGTCATAACAACTTTCTATAGTTTGCACATCCGTTCAGAAATAAGAAAAGCTTAATTCCCCCCGTTTTTTAAAATCATAGCTTCTAGAAGGTTTACATGATGTCTTAAAAAACACGAGTTTTTAGGAAATGTGATTTATTTCATAAATGGAATCAAAAAGCATGCACATTCTATGTCATAACGACTTTCTATAGTTTACGCATGCGCAAACTATGCACGTTAAACGTAATAACAACTTTCTATAGTTTGCGCATGCGTACGGAAATAAGAAAAGCTTACTTACCCCTTTTTTTAAATTCACAGCTTCTAGAAGGTTTAGATGAATTCTTAAAAAACATGAGTTTTTAGAAAATGTGATTTATTTCATAAATGGAATCAACAAAGTATGCACATTCTACATCATAACAACTTTCTATAGTTTGTGCATGCGTCCGGAAATAAGAAAAGCTTAATTCCCCCCGTTTTTTAAAATCACAGCTTCTAGTAGTTTTACATGATTTCTTTAAAAAAATGAGTTTTTAGAAAATGTGATTTATTTCATAAATGGAATCAACAAACTATGCACATTCTATGTAATAACAACTTTCTATAGTTTGCGCATGCGTTCGGAAATAAGAAAAGCTTCTTTCCGCCAGTATTTTAAAACCACAGCTTCTAGAAGGTTTACATGATTTCTTAAAAAACACGAGTTTTTAGAAAATGTGATTTATTTCATAAATGGAATCAACAAAGTATGCACATTCTACGTAGTAATGGCTTTCTATAGTTTGCGCATGCGTCCAGAAATAAGAAAACCTTACTTCCGCCAGTTTTTTAAAATCATAGCTTCTAGAAGGTTTACATGATTTCTTAAAAAACACGAGTTTTTAGAAAATGTGATTTATTTCATAAATGGAATCAACAAAGTATGCAGATTCTATGTAATAACGACTTTCTAAAGTTTGTGCATGCGTCCGGAAATAAGAAAAGCTTGCTTCCGCCAGTTTTTTAAAATCACAGCTTCTAGAAGGTTTACATGATTTCTTCAAATAGACGAGTTTTTAGAAAATGTGATTTATTTCATAAATGGAATCAACAAAGTATGCACATTCTATGTCATAAAGACTTTCTATAGTTTGCGCATGCGCAAACTATGCACATTCTACGTCATAACGATTTTCTATAGTTTGCGCATGTGTCTGGAAATAAGAAAAGCTTAATTCCCCCCGTTTTTTAAAATCATAGCTTCTAGAAGGTTTACATGATTTCTTAAAAAACACGAGTTTTCAGAAAATGTGATTCATTTCATAAATGGAATCAACAAAGTATGCACATTCTATGTCATAACAAATTTTTATAGTTTGCGCATGCGCAAACTATGCACATTCTACGTGATAATGACTTTCTATAGTTTGCGCATGTGCCCGGAAATAAGAAAAGCTTACTTCGCCCCTTTTTTTAAATTCACAGTTTCTAGAAGGTTTAGATGAATTCTTAAAAAACATGAGTTTTTAGAAAATGTGATTTATTTCATAAATGGAATCAACAAATTATGCACATTCTATGTAATAACGACTTTCTAATCTTTGCGGATGCGTCCGGAAATAAGAAAAGCTTACTTCCCCCCTTTTTTTAAATTCACAGCTTCTAGAAGGTTTAGATGAATTCTTAAAAAACACAAGTTTTTAGAGAATGTGATTTATTTCATAAATGGAATCAACAAAGTATGCACATTCTACGTCATAAAAACTTTCTATAGTTTGCGCATTCGTCGAGAAATAAGAAAAGCTTAATTCCCCCCGTTTTTTAAACTCACAGCTTCTAGAAGGTTTACATGATTTCTTAAAAAACACGAGTTTTTAGAAAATGTGATTTATTTCATAAATGGAATCAACAAACTATGCACATTCTATGTAAAAACGACTTTCTATAGTTTGCGCATGCGTCCGGAAATAGGAAAAGCTTCCTTCCGCCAGTTTTTTAAAGCCACAGCTTCTATAAGGTTTACATGATTTCTTAAAAAACACAAGTTTTTAGAAAATGTGATTTATTTCATAAATGGAATCAACAGAGTATGCACATTCTACGTAGTAACGACTTTCTATCGTTTGCGCATGCGTCCGGAAATAAGAAAAGCTTCATTCCCCCCGTTTTTTAAAATCACAACTTCTAGAAGGTTTACATGATTTCTTAAAAAACACGAGTTCTTAGAAAATGTGATTTATTTCAGAAATGGAATCAACAAAGTATGCACATTCTATGTAATAACGAATTTCTAAAGTTTGCGCATGTGTCCGGAAATAAGAAAAGCTTGCTTCCGCAAGTATTTTAAAATCACAGCTTCTAGAAGGTTTACATGATTTCTTAAAAGCCACGAGTTTTTAGAAAATGTGATTTATTTCATAAATGGAAGCAACAAACTATGCACATTCTACGTAATAATGACTTTCTATAGTTTGCGCATGCGTCCGGAAATAAGAAAAGCTTCCTTCCGCCAGTTTTTTAAAACCACAGCTTCTAGAAGGTTTACATGGTCTATTAAAAAACACGAGTTTTTAGAAAATGTGATTTATTTCATAAATGGAATCAACAAAGTATGCACATTTTACGTCATAACAACTTTCTATAGTTTGCGCATCCGTTCGGAAATAAGAAAAGCTTAATTCCCTCCGTTTTTTAAAATCACAGCTTCTAGAAGGTTTACATGATGTCTTAAAAAACACGAGTTTTTAGGAAATGTGATTTATTTCATAAATGGAATCAAAAAAGTATGCACATTGTATGTCATAACGACTTTCTATAGGTACGCATGCGCAAACTATGCACATTCTACGTAATAACAACTTTCTATAGTTTGCACATTCGTACGGAAATAAGAAAAGCTTACTTACACCCTTTTTTTAAATTCACAGCTTCGAGAAGGTTTAGATGAATTCTTAAAAAACATGAGTTTTTAGAAAATGTGATTTATTTCATAAATGGAATCAACAAAGTATGCACATTCTACGTCATAACAACTTTCTATAGTTTGCGCATGCGTCCGGAAATAAGAAAAGCTTAATTCCCCCCGTTTTTTAAAATCACAGCTTCTAGTAGGTATACATATTTTCTTAAAAAACACGAGTTTTTAGAAAATGTGATTTATTTCATAAATGGAATCAACAAACTATGCACATTCTATGTCAAAACGACTTTCTATAGTTTGCGCATGTGTCCGGAAATAAGAAAAGCTTAATTCCCCCCGTTTTATAAAATCACAGCTTCTAGAAGGTTTACATGATTTCTTAAAAAACATGAGTTTTTATAAAATGTGATTCATTTCATAAATGCAATCAACAAAGTATGCACATTCTACGTAGTAACGACTTGCTATAGTTTGCGCAAGCGTCCGGAAATAAGAAAAACTCCCATCCACCAGTTTTTTAAAACCACAGCTTCTAGAAGGTTTACATGATTTCTTAAAAAACACGAGTTTTTAGAAAATTTGATTTATTTCATAAATGGAATCAACAAAGTATGCACATTCTACATAGTAACGACTTTCTATAGTTTGCGTATGCGTCTGGAAATAAGAAAAGCTTAATTCCCGTCGTTTTTTAAAATCACAGCTTCTAGAAGGTTTACATGATGTCTTAAAAAACACGAGTTTTTAGGAAATGTGATTTATTTCATAAATGGAATAAAAAAAGTATGCACATTCTATGTCATAACGACTTTCTATAGTTTACGCATGCGCAAACTATGCACATTCTACGTAATAACAACTTTCTATAGTTTGCGCATGCGTACGGAAATAAGAAAAGCTTACTTACCCCCTTTTTTTAAATTCACAGCTTCTAGAAGGTTTAGATGAATTCTTAAAAAAAATGAGTTTTTTGAAAATGTGATTTATTTCATACATGGAATCAACAAAGTATGCACATTCTACGTCATAACAACTTTCTATAGTTTGCGCATGCGTCCGGAAATAAGCAAAGCTTAATTCCCCCCGTTTTTTAAAATCACAGCTTCTAGTAGGTTTACATGATTTCTTAAAAAAGACGAGTTTTTAGAAAATGTGATTTATTTCATAAATGGAATCAACAAACTATGCACATTCTATGTAATAACGACTTTCGAAAGTTTGCGCATGCGTCCGGAAATAAGAAAAGCTTTTTCTGCCAGTTTTTAAAAACCACAGCTTCTAGAAGGTTTACATGATTTCTTAAAAAACACGAGTTTTTAGAAAATGTGATTTATTTCATAAATGGAATCAACAAAGTATGCACATTCTACGTAGTAACTACTTTCTATAGTTTGCTCATGCGTCCGGAAATAAGAAAAGCTTACTTCCCCTAGTTTTTTAAAATCATAGCTTCTAGAAGGTTTACATGATTTCTTAAAAAACACGAGTTTTTAGAAAATGTGATTTACTTCATAAATGGAATCAACAAAGTATGCACATTCTATGTAATAATGACTTTCTAAAGTTTGCGCATGCGTCCGGAAATAAGAAAAGCTTGCTTCCGCCAGTTTTTTAAAATCACAGCTTCTAGAAGGTTTACAAGATTTCTTAAAACAGACGAGTTTTTAGAAAATGTGATTTATTTCATAAATGGAATCAACAAAGTATGCACATTCTATGTCATAACGACTTTCTATAGTTTGCGCATGCGCAAACTATGCACATTCTACGTAATAACGACTTTCTAAAGTTTGCGCATGCGTCCGGAAATAAGAAAAGCTTACATCCCCCATTTTTTTAACTTCACAGCTTCTAGAAGGTTTACATGATTTCTTAAAAAACACGAGTTTTTAGAAAATGTTATCTATTTCATAAATGGAATCAACAAAGTTTGCACATTCTACGTCATAACGACTTTCTATAGTTTGCGAATGCGTCCGGAAATAAGAAAAGCTTAATTCCCCCCGTTTTTTAAAATCACAGCTTCTAGAAGGTTTACATGATTTCTTAAAAAACATGAGTTTTTATAAAATGTGATTCATTTCATAAATGGAATCAACAAAGTATGCATATTCTATGTCATAACGACTATTTATAGTTTGCGCATGCGCAAACTATGCACATTCTACGTGATAATGACTTTCTATAGTTTGTGCATGTGTCTGGAAATAAGAAAAGCTTACTTCGCCCCTTTTTTTAAATTCACGGCTTCTAGAAAGTTTAGATGAATTTTTAAAAAACATGAGTTTTTAGAAAATGTGTTTTATTTCATAAATGGAGACAACAAATTATGCACATTCTACGTAATAATGACTTTCTATAGTTTGCGCATGCGTCCGGAAATAAGAAAAAAAAGCTTACTTCCCCCCTTTTTTTAAATTCACAACTTTTAGAAGGTTTAGATGAATTCTTAAAAAACATGAGTTTTTAGAGAATGTGATTTATTTCATAAATGGAATCAACAAAGTATGCACATTCTATGTAATAACGACTTTCTAAAGTTTGCGCATGCGTCCGGAAATAAGAAAAGCTTACTTCCCCCCTTTTTTTAAATTCACAGATTCTAGAAGGTTTAGATGAATTCTTAAAAAACACGAGTTTTTAGAGAATGTGATTTATTTCATAAATGGAATCAACAAAGTATGCACATTCTACGTCATAACAACTTTCTATAGTTTGCGCATGCGTCCAAAAATAAGAAAAGCTTAATTCCCACCGTTTTTTAAACTAACAGCTTCTAGAAGGTTTACATGATTTCTTAAAAAACACGAGTTTTCAGAAAATGTGATTTATTTCATAAATGGAATCAACAAAGTATGCACATTCTACGTAGTAACGACTTTCTATAGTTTGCGCATGCGTCCGAAAATAAGAAAAGCTTAATTCCCCCCGTTTTTTAAAATCACAACTTCTAGAAGGTTTACATGATTTCTTAAAAAACACGAGTTTTTAGGAAATGTGATTTATTTCATAAATGGAATCAACAAAGTATGCACATTCTATGTCATAGCGACTTTCTATAATTTGGGCATGCGCAAACTATGCACATTCTACGTAATAACAACTTTCTATAGTTTGCGCATGCGTCCGGAAATAAGAAAAGCTTACTTCCCCCCTTTTTTTAAATTCACAGCTTCTAGAAGGTTTACATGATTTCTTAAAAAACACGAGTTTTTAGAAAATGTGATTTATTTCATAAATGGAATCAACAAATTATGCACATTCTACGTCCTAACAACTTTCTATAGTTTGCGCATGCGTCCGGAAATAAGAAAAGCTTAATTCCCCCCATTTTTTAAAATCACAGCTTCTAGAAGGTTTACATGATTTCTTAAAAAAAACGTGTTTTTAGAAAATGTGTTTTATTTCATCAATGGAATCAACAAACTATGCACATTCTACATATTAACGACTTTCTATAGTTTGCGCATGCGTCCGGAAATAAGAAAAGCTTCCTTCAGCTAGTTTTTTAAAACCACAGCTTCTAGAAGGTTTACAAGATTTCTTAAAAAACACGAGTTTTTAGAAAATGTGATTTATTTCCTAAATGGAATCAAAAAAGTATGCACATTCTACGTCATAAACAACTTTCTATAGTTTGCGCATCCGTCCGAAAAGAAGAAAAGCTTAATTCCCCCCGTTTTTTAAAACCACAGCTTCTAGAAGGTTTACATGATTTCTTAAAAAACACGAGTTTTTAGAAAATGTGATTTATTTCATAAATGGAATCAACAAAGTATGCAGATTCTATGTAGTAATGATTTTCTATAGTTTGCGCATGCGTCCGGAAATAAGAACAGCTTAATTCCCCCCGTTTTTTAAAATCACAGCTTCTAGAAGGTTTACATGATTTCTTAAAAAACACGAGTTTTTAGAAAATGTGATTTATTTCATAAATGAAATCAACAAAGTATGCACATTCTACATCATAACAACTTTCTATAGTTTGCTCATCCGTCCGGAAATAAGAAAAGCTTAATTCACCCCGTTTTTTAAAATCACAGCTTTTAAAATGTGATTTATTTTATAAATGGAATCAACAAAGTATGCACATTCTATGTCATAACGACTTTCTATAGTTTGCGCATGCACAAACTATGCACATTCTACGTAATAACAACTTTCTATAGTTTGCGCATGCGTCTGGAAATAAGAAAAGCTTACTTCCCCCCTTTTTTTAAATTCACAGCTTCTAGAAGGTTTACATGATTTCTTAAAAAACACAAGTTTTTAGAAAATATGATTTATTTCATAAATGGACTCGACGAAGTATGCACATTCTACGTCATAACAACTTTCTATAGTTTGCGCATCCGTTCGGAAATAAGAAAAGCTTAATTCCCCCCATTTTTTAAAATCACAACTTCTAGAAGGTTTAGATGAATTCTTAAAAAAATGAGTTTTTAGAAAATGTGATTTATTTCATATATGGAATCAACAAAGTATGCACATTCTACGTCATAATGACTTTATATAGTTTGCACATGCGTCCGAAAATAAGAAAAGCTTAATTCCCCCCTGTTTTTTAAAATCACAGCTTCTAGAAGGTTTACATGATTTCTTAAAAAACACGAGTTTTTAGAAAATGTGATTTATTTCATAAATGGAATCAACAAAGTATGCAGATTCTATGTAATAACGACTTTCTAAAGTTTGTGCATGCGTCCGGAAATAAGAAAAGCTTGCTTCCGCCAGTTTTTTAAAATCACAGCTTCTAGAAGGTTTACATGATTTCTTAAAACATACGAGCTTTTAGAAAATATGATTTATTTCATAAATGGAATCAACAAAGTATGCACATTCTATGTCATAACGACTTTCTATAGTTTGCGCATGCGCAAACTATGCACATTCTACGTAATAACGACTTTCTATAGTTTGCGCATGCGTCCGGAAATAAGAAAAGCTTACTTCCCCCATTTTTTTAAATTCACAGCTTCTAGAAGGTTTAGATGAATTCTTAAAAAACATGAGTTTTTAGAAAATGTGATTTATTTCATAAACGGAATCAACAAAGATTGCACATTCTACGTCATAACGAATTTCTATAGTTTGCGCATGCGTCCGGAAATAAGAAAAGCTTAATTCCCCCCATTTTTTAAAATCACAGCTTCTAGAAGGTTTACATGATTTCTTAAAAAACACGAGTTTTTAGGAAATGTGATTCATTTCATAAATGGAATCAACAAAGTATGCACCTTCTACATAATAATGACTTTCTATAGTTTGCGCATGCGTCCGTAAATAAGAAAAGATTCCTTCCGCAAGTTTTTTAAAACCACAGCTTCTAGAAGGTTTAGATGAATTCTTTAAAAACACGAGTTTTTAGAGAATGTGATTTATTTCATAAATGGAATCAACAAAGTATGCACATTCTACGTCATAACAACTTTCTATAGTTTGCGCATGCGTCCAGAAATGGGAAAAGCTTAATTCCCCCCGTTTTTTAAACTCACAGCTTCTAGAAGTTCTACATGATTTCTTAAAAAACACGAGTTTTTAGAAAATGTGATTTATTTCATAAATGGAATCAACAAACTATGCACATTCTACGTAATAACGACTTTCTAAAGTTTCTGCATGCGTCCGGAAATAAGAAAAGCTTACTTCCCCCTTTTTTTAAATTCACAGCTTCTAGAAGATTTAGATGAATTCTTAAAAAACACGAGTTTTTAGAGAATGTGATTTATTTCATAAATGGAATCAACAAAGTATGCACATTCTACGTCAAAACAACTTTCTATAGTTTGCGCATGTGTCCAGAAATAAGAAAAGCTTAATTCCCCCTGTTTTTTAAACTCGCAGCTTCTAGAAGTTCTACACGATTTCTTAAAAAACACGAGTTTTTAGAAAATGTGATTTATTTCATAAATGGAATCAACAAACTATGCACATTCTATGTAAAAACGACTTTCTATAGTTTGCGCATGCGTCCGGAAATAAGAAAAGCTTCCTTCTGCCAATTTTTTAAAACCACAGCTTCTAGAAGGTTTACATGATTTCTTAAAAAACACAAGTTCTTAGAAAATGTGATTTATTTCATAAATGGAATAAACAAAGTATGCACATTCTACGTAGTAATGACTTTCTATCGTTTGCGCTTGCATCCGGAAATAAGAAGAGCTTAATTCCCGCCGTTTTTTAAAATCACAACTTCTAGAAGGTTTACATGATTTCTTAAAAAACATGAGTTTTTAGAGAATGTGATTTATTTCATAAATGGAATCAACAAACTATGCACATTCTACTTAATAACGACGTTCTATAGTTTGCGCATGCAACCGGAAATAAGAAAAGCTTCTTTCCACCAGTTTTTTAAAACCACAGCTTCTAGAAGGTTTACATGATTTCTTAAAAAACACGAGTTTCTAGAAAATGTGATTTATTTCATAAATCGAATCAAAAAAGTATGCACATTCTACGTAGTAGCGATTTTCTATAGTTTGCGCATGCGTCCGGAAATAAGAAAAACTTACTTCCGCCAGTTTTTTAAAATCACAGCTTCTAGAAGGTTTACATGATTTCTTAAAAAACACGAGTTTTTAGAAAATGTGATTTATTTGATAAATGGAATCAACAAAGTATGCACATTCTATGTAATAACAACTTTCTAAAGTTTGCGCATGCGTTTGACAATAAGAAAAGCTTGCTTTCGCAAGTATTTTAAAATCATAGCTTCTAGAAGGTTTACATGATTTCTTAAAAAACACGAGTTTTTAGAAAATATAATTTATTTCATAAATGGAATCAACAAACTATGCACATTCTACGTAATAACGACTTTCTATAGTTTGCGCATGCGTCTGGAAATATGAAAAGCTTACTTCCCCCCTTTTTTTAAATTCACAGCTTCTAGAAGGTTTAGATGAATTATTAAAAAACACGAGTTTTTAGAAAATGGGATTTATTTCATAAATGGAATCAACAAAGTTTGCACATTCTATGTCATAAGGACTTTCTATAGTTTCCGCATGCCTCCGTAAATAAGAAAAGCTTAATTCCCCTCGTTTTCTAAAATCACAGCTTCTAGAAGGTTTACATGATTTCTTAAAATTCATGAGTTTTTAGAAAATGTGATTTATTTCATAAATGGAATCAACAAAGTATGCACATTCTATGTCATAACGACTTTCTATAGTTTGCGCATGCGCAAACTATGCACATTCTACGTGATAACGACTTTCTATAGTTTGTGCATGCGTCTGGAAATAAGAAAAGCTTACTTCCCCACTTTTTTAAATTCACAGCTTCTAGAAGGTTTAGATGAATTCTTAAAAAACATTAGTTTTTAGAAAAAGTGATTTATTTCATAAATGGAATCAACAAACTATGCACATTCTATGTAAGAACGACTTTCTAAAGTTTGCGCATGCGTCCGGAAATAAGAAAAGCTTACTTCCCCCCTTTTTTTAAATTCACAGCTTCTAGAAGGTTTAGATGAATTCTTAAAAAACACGCTTTTTTAGAAAATGTGGTTTATTGCATAAATGGAATTAACAAAGTATGCACATTCTACGTCATAACAACTTTTTATAGTTTGTGCATGCGTCCGGAAATAAGAAAAGCTTCCTTCCGCCAGTTTTTTAAAATCACAGCTTCTAGAAGGTTTACATGATTTCTTAAAATACATGAGTTTTTAGAGAATGTGATTTATTTCATAAATGGAATCAACAAAGTATGCACATTCTACGTAGTAATGACTTTCTATAGTTTGCGAATTTGTCTGGAAATAAGAAAAGCTTACTTCCGCCAGTTTTTTAAAATCACAGCTTCTAGAAGGTTTACATGATTTTTTAAAAAACATGAGTTTTTAGAAAATGTGATTTATTTCATAAATGGAATCAACAAAGTATGCACATTCTATGTAATAACGACTTTCTAAAGTTTGCGCATGCGTCCATAAATAAGAAAAGCTTGCTTCCACAAGTATTTTAAAATCACAGCTTCTAGAAGGTTTACATGATTTCTTAAAAAACACGAGTTTTTAGAAAATGTGATTTATTTCATAAATGGAATCAACAAAGTATGCACATTCTACGTAATAACATCTTTCTATAGTTTACGCATGCGTCCGGAAATTGTTCGGGTACACAGGGTACTACTAAAGGACCGAACACCAAGAGCAACCACTTCACACAAACAGATCACAGATCAACACACCGATGTTTTGACGTGGTTTAAACCCTCTTGAAGGAAACACTCCATGGCCCCGGCAAAATAGCCTCTACGGGACAATTTATTATGCAAAGAAAGAATGTTACAAATGAGCTTCTCATAATCGATCAATTAAACAATGACCCTCCATGCTCTTTAAATAGAGATCATGGACCAATTGGGTGTTAAGCCACGGATCAAGGTTAGGTTTGATCTAAGAGAAGTTGAGCCGTCGGATCACTCTATGTCGGAAACATATCGTGACCGTCGGATTAAGTATTTACAAATGCATACTAATGCATACTAAAGAAACACACTATCCCTAACGGATATATTACACAAGTTGATCTTAACTAACTCCTAAGTGTCTAAATATCCTAACAGAAATATGAAAAGCTTACTTCCCACCTTTTTTTAAATTCACAGCTTCTAGAAGGTTTAGATGAATTATTAAAAAACACGAGTTTTTTAGAAAATGAGATTTATTTCATATATGGAATCAACAAAGTTTGCACATTCTACGTCATAACGACTTTCTATAGTTTGCACATGCTTCCGTAAATAAGAAAAGCTTAATTCCCCCCTTTTTTTAAATTCAGAGCTTCTAGAAGGTTTAGATGAATTCTTAAAAAACATTAGTTTTTAGAAAATTTGATTTATATCATAAATGGAATCAACAAACTATGCACATTCTACGTAATAACGACTTTCTATAGTTTGCGCATGCGTCTAGAAATAAGAAAAGCTTACTTCCGCAAGTTTTTTAAAACCACAACTTCTAGAAGGTTTACATGATTTCTTAAAAAACACGAGTTTTTAGAAAATGTGATTTATTTCATAAATGGAATCAACAAAGTATGCACATTCTATGTAATAACGACTTTCTAAAGTTTGCGCATGCCTCCGTAAATAAGAAAAGCTTAATTCCCCGTTTTTTTTAAATTCACAGCTTCTGGAAGGTTTAGATGAATTCTTAAAAAACATTAGTTTTTAGAAAATGTGATTTATTTCATAAATGGAATCAACAAACTATGCACATTCTATGTAATAACGACTTTCTATAGTTTGCGCATGCGTTTGGAAATAAGAAAAGCTTACTTCCGCAAGTTTTTTAAAACCACAGCATCTAGAAGGTTTACATGATTTCTTAAAAAACACGAGTTTTTAGAAAATGTGATTTATTTCATAAATGGAATGAACAAAGTATGCACATTCTATGTAATAATGACTTTCTAAAGTTTGCGCATGCGTCCGGAAATAAGAAAAGCTTACTTCCCCCCTTTTTTAAAATTCACAGCTTCTAGAAGGTTTAGATGAATTCTTAAAAAACACGCTTTTTTAGAAAATGTGATTTATTGCATAAATGGAATCAACAAAGTATGAACATTCTACGTCATAACAACTTTCTATAGTTTGGGCATGCATCCAGAAATAAGAAAAGCTTGCTTCCGCAAGTATTTTAAAATCATAGCTTATAGAAGGTTTACATGATTTCTTAAAAAACACAAGTTTTTAGAAAATGTGATTTATTTCATAAATGGAATCAACAAGGTATGGACATTCTATGTAGTAACGACTTTCTATATTTTTCGCATTTGTCCGGAAATAAGAAAAGCTTAATTCCCCCCGTTTTTTAAAATCACAGCTTCTAGAACGTTTACATGATTTATTAAAAAACACGCGTTTTTAGAAAATGTGATTTATTTGATAAATGGAATCAACAAACTACGCACATTCTACGTAATAACGATTTTCTATAGTTTGCACATGCGTCCGGAAATAAGAAAAGCTTACTTACGCCGGTTTTTTAAAACCATAGCTTCTAGAAGGTTTACATGATTTCTTAAAAAACACGAGTATTTAGAAAATGTGATTTATTTCATAAATGGAATCAACAAAGTATGCAAATTCTATGTAATAACGACTTTCTAAAGCTTGCGCATGCGTCCGGAAATAAGAAAAGCTTACTTCCCCCCTTTTTTTAAATTCAGAGCTTCTAGAAGATTTAGATGAATTCTTAAAAAACACAAGTTTTTAGAAAATGTGATTTATTTCATAAATGGAATCAAAAAAAGTATGCACATTCTACGTCATAACAACTTTCTATAGTTTGCGCATGCGTCCGGAAATAAGAAAAGCTTAGTTACGCCAGTTTTTTAAAATCACAGCTTCTTGAAGGTTTACATGATTTCTTAAAAAACACGAGTTTTTAGAAAATGTGATTTATTTCATAAATGGAATCAACAAACTAAGAACATTCTACGTAATAACGACTTTCTGTAGTTTGCGCATGCGTCCGGAAATAAGAAAAGCTTCCTTCTGCCAGTTTTTTAAAACCACACCTTCTAGAAGGTTTACATCATTTCTTAAAAAACAAGTTTTTAGAAAATGTGATTTATTTCATAAATGGTATCAACAAAGTATGCACATTCTACGTAGTAACGACTTTCTATAGTTTGCGCATGCGTCCCGAAATAATAAATGCTTACTTTCGCCAGTTTTTTAAATTCACAGCTTCTAGAAGGTTTACATGATTTCTTAAAAAACACGAGTTTTTAGAAAATGTGATTTATTTCATAAATGGTATCAACAAAGTATGCAAATTCTATGTAATAATGACTTTCGAAAGTTTTCGCATGCGTCCGGAAATAAGAAAAGCTTACTTCCTCCAGTTTCTTAAAATCACAGCTTCTAGAAGGTTTACATGATTTCTTAAAAAACACGAGTTTTTAGAAAAAGTGATTTATTTTATAAATGGAATCAACAAAGTATGCACATTCTATGTCATAACGACTTTCTATAGTTTCCGCATGCGCAAACTATGCACATTCTACGTAATAACGACTTTCTATAGTTTGCACATGCGTTCGGAAATAAGAAAAGCTTACTTCCCCCCATTTTTTTAAATTCACAGCTTCTAGAAGGTTTAGATGAATTCTTAAAAAACATGAGTTTTTAGGAAATGTGATTTATTTCATAAAAGGAATCAACAAAGTATGCACATTCTATGTCATAACAACTTTCTATAGTTTGCGCATGCGTCCGGAAATAAGAAAAGCTTAACTCCCCCCGTTTTTTATAATCACAGCTACTAGAAGGTTTACATGATTTCTTAAAAAACACGAGTTTTTAGAAAATGTGCTTTATTTCATAAATGGTATCAACAAAGTATGCAAATTCTATGCAATAACGACTTTCGAAAGTTTGCGCATGCGTCCAGATATAAGAAAAGCTTAGTTCCGCCAGTTTTTTAAAATCACAGCTTCTAGAAGGTTTACATGATTTCTTAAAACACACGAGTTTTTAGAAAATGTGATTTATTTCATAAATGGAATCAACAAAGTATGCGCATTCTATGTCATAACGAATTTCTATGGTTTGCGCATGCGCAAACTATGCACATTCTACATAATAACGACTTTCTATACTTTGCGCATGCTTCCAGAAATAAGAAAAGCTTACTTCCCACCTTTTTTTAAATTAATAGCTTCTAGAAGGTTTAGATGAATTCTTAAAAAACTCGAGTTTTTAGAAAATGTCATTTATTTCATAAATGGAATCAACAAAGTTTGCACATTCTACGTCATAACGACTTTCTATAGTTTGCGCATGGGTCGAAATAAGAAAAGCTTAATTCCCCCGGCTTTTTTAAAATCACAGCTTCCAGAAGGTTTACATGATTTCTTAAAAAACATGACCTTTTGGAAAATGTGATTTATTTCATAAATGGAATCAACAAAGTATGCACATTCTATGTCATAACGACTTTCTATAGTTTGCGCATGCGCAAACTATGCACATTCTACGTGATAACGACTTTCAATTGTTTGTGCATGCGTCCGGAAAAAAGAAAAGCTTACTTCCTCCTTTTTTTAAATTGGCAGCTTCTAGAAGGTTTAGATGAATTCTTAAAAATCATGAGTTTTTAGAAAATGTGATTTATTTAATAAATGTAATCAACAAACTATGCATATTCTATGTAATAATGACTTTCTATAGTTTGCGCATGCGTCCGGAAATAAGAAAAGCTTACTTCCGCCAGTTTTTTAAAACCACAGCTTCTAGAAGGTTTACATGATTTCTAAAAAACATGAGTTTTTAGTAAATGTGATTTATTTTCATAAATGGAATCAACAAACTATGCAAATTCTATGTAATAACGACTTTCTAAAGTTTGCGCATACGTCCGGAAATAAGAAAAGCTTACTTCCCCCCTTTTTTTAAATTCACAGCTTCTAGAAGGTTTAGATGAATTCTTAAAAAAACATGAGTTTTTAGAAAATGTGATTTATTTCATAAATGGAATCACAAAGTATGCACATTCTACGTCATAACAACTTTCTATAGTTTTCGCATGCGTCCGGAAATAAGAAAAGCTTAATTCCGCCAGTTTTTTAAAATCACAGCTTCTAGAAGGCTTACATGATTTCTTAAAAAACATGAGTTTTTAGAAAATGTGATTTATTTCATAAATGGAATAAAAAAACTAAGCACATTCTACGTAATAACGACTTTCTATACTTTGCACATGCGTCCGGAAATTAGAAAAAGCTTCCTTCCACCAGTTTTTTAAAACCACAGCTTCTAGAAGGTTTACATGATTTCTTAAAAAAAAGTTTTTAGAAAATGTGATTTATTTCATAAATGGAATCAAAAAAGTATGGACATTCTACGTCATAACAAATTTCTATAGCTTGCGCATCCGTTCGGAAATAAGAAAAGCTTAATTCCCCCCGTTTTTTAAAATCACAGCTTCTAGAAGGTTTACATGATTTCTTAAAAAAAACGAGTTTTTCGAAAATGTGATTTATTTCATAAATGGAATCAACAAATTATGCAAATTCTATGTAATAACGACTTTCGAAGTTTGCGCATCCGTCCGGCAAATAAGAAAAGCTTACTTCCACCAGTTTTTTAAAATCACAGCTTCTAGAAGGTTTACATGATTTCTTAAAACACACAAGTTTTAAGAAAATGTGATTTATTTCATCAATGGAATCAACAAAGTAAGCACATTCTATGTCATAACGACTTTCTATAGTTTGCGCATGCGCAAACTATGCACATTCTACGTAATAATGACTTTCTATAGTTTGCGCATGCGTTCGGAAATAAGAAAAGCTTACTTCCCCCCTTTTTTTAAAATTCGTAGCTTCTATAAGGTTTAGATGAAATAAGAAAAGCTTACTTGCCCCCTAGTAACGACTTTCTATAGTTTGCGCATGCGTCCCGAAATAATAAATGCTTACTTTCGCCAGTTTTTTAAATTCACAGCTTCTAGAAGGTTTACATGATTTCTTAAAAAACACGAGTTTTTAGAAAATGTGATTTATTTCATAAATGGTATCAACAAAGTATGCAAATTCTATGTAATAACGACTTTCGAAAGTTTTCGCATGCGTCGGAAATAAGAAAAGCTTACTTCCTCCAGTTTCTTAAAATCACAGCTTCTAGAAGGTTTACATGATTTCTTAAAAAACACGAGTTTTTAGAAAATGTGATTTATTTCATAAATGGAATCAACAAAGTTTGCACATTCTATGTCATAATGAATTTCTATGGTTTGTGCATTCACAAACTATGCACATTCTACATAATAACGACTTTCTATACCTTGTGCATGTGTCCAGAAATAAGAAAATTTGACTTCCCCCCTTTTTTTAAATTCACAACTTCTAGAAGGTTTAGATGAATTCTTAAAAAACACGAGATTTTAGAAAATGTGATTTATTTCATCAATGATATCAACAAAGTTTGCACATTCTACGTCATAACGACTTTCTATAGTTTGCGCATGCGTCCGGAAATAAGAAAAACTTAATTCCCCCCGTTTTTTAAAATCACAGCTTCTAGAAGCTTTACATGATTTCTTAAAAAACACGAGTTTTTAGAAAATGTGATTTATTTCATAAATGGAATCAACAAAGTATGCACATTCTATGTCATAACGACTTTCTATAGTTTGCGCATGCGCAAACTATGCACATTCTACGTGATAACAACTTTCTATAGTTTCCGCATTCGTCCGGAAATAAGAAAAGCTTACTTCCCCCCTTTTTTTTAAATTCACAGCTTCTAGAAGGTTTAGATGAATTCTAAAAAAGCAAGAGTTTTGAGAAAATGTGATTTATTTCATAAATGGAATGAACAAACTATGCACATTCTACGTAATAACGACTTTTTATAGTTTGCGCATGCATCCGGAAATAAGAAAAGCTTCCTTCCGCAAGTTTTTTAAGACCATGGCTTCTAGAAGGTTTATATGATTTCTTAAAAAACATGAGTTTTTAGAAAATGTGATTTATTTCATCAATGGAATAAACAAAGTATGCACATTCTACGTAGTAACGACTTTCTATAGTTTGCGCATGCGTCCGAAAATAAGAAAAGCTTACTTCAGCCAAGTTTTTAAAATCATAGCTTCTAGAAGGTTTACATGATTTCTTAAAAAACACGAGTTTTTAGAAAATGTAATTTATTTCATAAATGGAATGAACAAAGTATGCACATTCTATGTAATAACGACTTTCTAAAGTTTGTGCATGCGTCCGGAAATAAGAAAAGCTTACTTCCGCCAGTTTTTTAAAATCACAGCTTCTAGAAGGTTTACATGATTTCTTAAAACAGACGAGTTTTTAGAAAATGTGATTTATTTCATAAATGGTATGAACAAAGTATGCACATTCTATGTCATAACGACTTTCTATAGTTTGCGCATGCGCAAACTATGCACATTCTTAGTAATAACGACTTTCTATAGTTTGCACATGCGTCCGAAAATAAGAAAAGCTTACTTCCCCCATTTTTTTAAATTCACAGCTTCTAGAAGGTTTAGATGATTTCTTAAAAAACACGAGTTTTTGGAAAATGTGATTTATTTCATAAATGGAATCAACAAAGTTTGCACATTCTACGTCATAACGACTTTCTATAGTTTGCGCATGCGTCCGGAAATAAGAAAAGGTTAATTCCCCCCGTTTTTTAAAATCACGGCTTCTAGAAGGTTTACATGATTTCTTAAAAAACATGAGTTTTTAGAAAATCTGATTTATTTCATAAATAGAATCAACAAAGTATGCACATTCTATGTCATAACGACTTTCTATAGTTTGCGCATGCGCAAACTATGCACGATCTACGTGATAAGTACTTTCTATAGTTTGCGCATCTGTCCGGAAATAAGAAAAGCTTACTTCCCGCCTTTTTTTAAATTCACAGCTTCTAGAAGGTTTAGATGAATTCTTAAAAACACGAGATTTTAGAAAATGTGATTTAATTCATAAATGGAATCAACAAAGTATGCACATTCTACGTCATAAAAACATTCTATAGTTTGCGCATGCGTCCAAAAATAATAAAAGCTTACTTCCCCCCTTTTTTTAAATTCACAGCTTCTAGAAGGTTTAGATGAATTCTTAAAAAACATGAGTTTTTAGAAAATGTGATTTATTTCACAAATGGAATCAACAAAGTATGCAAATTCTATGTAATAAAGACTTTCAAAAGTTTGCGCATGCGTCCGGAAATAAGAAAAGCTTACTTCCGCCAGTTTTTTAAAATCACAGCTTCTAGAAGGTTTACATGATTTCTTAAAAACCACGAGTTTTTAGAAAATGTGATTTATTTTCTAAATCGAATCAATAATGTATGCACATTCTATGTCATAACGACTTTCTATAGTTTGTGCATGCGCAAACTATGCACATTCTATGTACTAACGACTTTCTATAGTTTGTGCATGCGTCCGGAATTAAGAAAAGCTTACTTCCCCCCTTTTTTTAAATTCACAGCTTCTAGAAGGTTTAGATGAATTCTTAAAAAACACGAGTTTTTAGAAAATGTGATTTATTTCATAAATGGAATCAACAAAGTTTGCACATTCTATGTCATAACAAATTTCTATAGTTTGCGCATGCGTCCGGAAATAAGAAAAGCTTATTTCCCCCCGTTTTTTAAAATCACAGCTTCTAGAAGGTTTACATGATTTCTTAAAAAACATGAGTTTTTAGAAAATGTGATTTATTTCATAAATGGAATCAGCAAAGTATGCACATTCTATGTCATAACGAATTTCTATAGTTTGCGCATGCCCAAACTATGCACATTCTACGTGATAACGACTTTCTATAGTTTGCGCATGTGTCCGGAAATAAGAAAAGCTTACTTCCCCCCTATTTTTAAATTCACAGCTTCTAGAATGTTTAGATGAATTCTTAAAAGACACGAGTTTTTAGAACATGTGATTTATTTCATAAATGGAATCAACAAACTATGCACTTTCTATGTAATAACGACTTTTTATATTTTGCGCATGCGTTCGGAAATAAGAAAAGCTTCCTTCCGCAAGTTTTTTAAGACCACGGCTTCTAGAAGGTTTACATGATTTCTTAAAAAATATGAGTTTTTAGAAAATGTGATTTATTTCATAAATGGAATCAACAAAGTATGCACATTCTATGTAGTAACGACTTTCTATAGTTTGCGCATGCGTCCGGAAATAAGAAAAGCTTACTTTAGCCAATTTTTTAAAATCATAGCTTCTAGAAGGTTTACATGATTTCTTAAAAAACACGAGTTTTTAGAAAATGTAATTTATTTCATAAATGGAATCAACAAAGTATGCACATTCTATGTAATAACGACTTTCTAAAGTTTGTGCATGCGTCCGGAAATAAGAAAAGCTTACTTCCGCCAGTTTTTTAAAATCACAGCTTCTAGAAGGTTTACATGATTTCTTAAAACAGACGAGTTTTTAGAAAATGTGATTTATTTTATAAATGGTATCAACAAAGTATGCACATTCTATGTCATAAGGACTTTCTATAGTTTGCGCGTGCGCAAACTATGCACATTCAACGTAATAACGACTTTCTATAGTTTGCGCATGCGTTCGGAAATAAAAAAAGCTTACTTCCCCCATTTTTTTAAATTCACAGCTTCTAGAAGGTTTAAATGAATTCTTAAAAAACATGAGTTTTTGGAAAATGTGATTTATTTCATAAATGGAATCAACAAAGTTTGCACATTCTACGTCATAACGACTTTCTATAGTTTGCGCATGCGTCCGGAAATAAGAAAAGCTTAATTCACCCCGTTTTTTAAAGTCACAGCTTCTAGAAGGTTTACATGATTTCTTAAAAAACATGGGTTTTTAGA
Organism: Larix kaempferi; assembly: GCA_027924585.1. Lineage (NCBI taxonomy): Eukaryota > Viridiplantae > Streptophyta > Pinopsida > Pinales > Pinaceae > Larix > Larix kaempferi. The sequence goes on from BSBM01000217.1 coordinate 43,118,918, forward strand.
AAATGTGATTTATTTCATAAATAGAATCAACAAAGTATGCAAATTCTATGTCATAACGACTTTCTATAGTTTGCGCATGCGCAAAGTATGCACGTTCTACGTGATAACGACTTTCTATAGTTTGCACATGTGTCCGGAAATAAGAAAAGCTTACTTCCCCCCTTTTTTTAAATTCACAGCTTCTAGAAGGTTTAGATGAATTCTTAAAAACACGAGTTTTTAGAAAATGTGATTTAATTCATAACTGGAATCAACAAAGTATGCACATTCTATGTCATAAAAACTTTCTATAGTTTGCGCATGCGTCCAAAAATAAGAAAAGCTTACTTCCCCCCTTTATTTAAATTCACAGCTTCTAGAAGGTTTACATGATTTCTTTAAAAACACGAGTTTTTAGAAAATGTGATTTATTTCATAAATGGAATCAACAAACTAAGCACATTCTACGTAATAACGACTTTCTATATTTTGCGCGTGCGTCCGGAAATATGAAAAGCTTCCTTCCGCCAGTTTTTTAAAACCACAGCTTCTAGAAGGTTTACATGATTTCTTAAAAAACACGAGTTTTTAGAAAATGTTATTTATTTCATAAATGGAATCAACAAATTATGCACATTCTATGTAGTAACGACTTTCTATAGTTTGCGCATGCGTCTGGAAATAAGAAAAGCTTAATTCCCCCCATTTTTTAAAATCACAGCTTCTAGAAGGTTTACATGATTTCTTAAAAAACACGATTTTTTAGAAAATGTGATTTATTTCATAAATGGAATCAACAAAGTATGCACATTCTACGTAATAACAACTTTATATAGTTTGCGCATCCGTCCGGAAATAAGAAAAGCTTAATTCCCCCCGTAAAATCACAGCTTCTAGAAGGTTTACATGATTTCTTAAAAAACACGAGTTTTTAGAAAATGTGGTTTATTTCATAAATGGAATCAACAAACTAAGCACATTCTACGTAATAATGACTTTCTATAGTTTGCGCATGTGGCCGGAAATAAGAAAAGCTTCCTTCCGCCAGTTTTTTAAAGCCACAGCTTCTATTTTGATGAGTAGCATTCAGCCGTGGTCTCCGTTTACAAAAATTCCAACTTTCTACAAAGCCCTAAATTCCGGAAGCCATGAATGAAGGTACTCAAAAATAATTCTGTTTTGACAGAAATATGTACCTGATTGTTTCTGGTGTAACTCCAACCTTTTCAATCCACAGGGTCTGAAAACGTTTTCTGAGATAGCCTGACCTGTTAGGTTTCCACCCCGACAAGTCTGACCTCAATTGGATTCTCTGAGAGAGAGTTATGTCAAATGTCGCAACGTGACCTGTTTTGGGATAAAACAGAAGATCGAACTTGTACGGCGTGCCACGTGTCATTGTTTGAACTTCGGCCTCTGAAAAACTTTCCTGAGGTAGCTCGGCCTGTTATCTTTCCATCCTGATAGGTCTGACCTCAATTGGACTCTCTGAGAGAGAGTTATGCCAAGTGTCGCAACATGACCTGTTTATGGGATAATACAGGAGGGCGAACTTGTACGGAGTGCCACGTGTCACTGGTTCAACTTCGGCCTCTGAAAACGTTTTCTGAGATATTACAGACTGTGTAATACCTGTCACTTTTTATGAAATTTCATTTGGAGCTTCCTAGCCCAAGATATGACCTTTTTCCCAAGGTCACTTGATTTTGACTCAGATCTGGAAGAGGCAGAAACCCTATATTGTACAGATCATAAATCACAAAGTACAACGAATTAGAGGTTTTCCTTTGGACACAAGGTACCTGGAGATTTAATATTCGTCCTGTAACAATTTCAGATCCGAAAACCTCACCAAAACGGATTTATAGCGAAAGTTCTACGATGACTGGTTTTTGCTATGTAAAACCCTAACCTTCAAATTGTCGTAAGTAATGCAAGTGTCATTAGTGCCATACCTTGTCTTCCTTCAGGTTAGATCTGATACCATTTTAAGATTTAATATGCTAAGACAGAAAATAGCAGCATTACGTTCCATTTCACAATAATAGCATATATAGGATCACTGAAGAAACAACAAGCACAGCATAAACACAAGAGACAGAGATTTATCCTGGGAAACCCTCATGGGGTAGAAAACCCAGCAAAGCTTCCTCAATATAGATGACCAGCAATATACAAAGATGAAACCCTGAGACATGATCTCCTCCTCCACAATAGCAGACCTCTCCTCCACAAGTGCGCTATCCTCAAGTGAGTGAGTGTATCAAATGAGGAACACACCTCCTCTATTTATACACTACTCTGATATGTATTTTACACAAGTACATGTAGGCTCGTATTTAACCATTAGGTTAAATACCCCATTATAAATGACTGGGCCGACCCCCACATGGTGGGTCTAATAACCCTAGTTACCACACCCAACTCGGAGGAATAAACATCTCCGGATTTATAGTATAATCACATCGGAGGTATGGAACATCTCCGGAATAAATAATATACAAATATAATATTCTTTGAAGTTACAATATTTCAACACTCCCCCTTAACGAGAAGGATATTATAACAGTATCTGCATGAGCAAGGAGTAATCAACATCATACATGATACATCTATAAATCATTGGAAGCTTTCTCAACATCATCAGTAACTCAAGCAGTTACTGGAACATCTTCAATACTGGAACATCAACATCTTCAGTACTGAGTCTTTATCTTCTGCAGCACTCGAACAGCTACAACAACATCAACATCTGGATCCTCACGATCATCAGTATCGTCATCTCACGATCATTAGCATCGTCATCACACGATCATCAGCATCGTCATCATACGATCATCAGCATCGTCATCACACGATCATCAGCATCGTCATCACACGATCATCTGCATCGTCATCTCACGATCATCAGCATCGTCATCACACAATCATCAGCATCGTCATCTCACGATCATCAGCATCGTCATCACACGATCATCAGCATCGTCATCAACACAGGTATCCATAACAATACAAGTATCCACATCATTAGTACAAGTATTCATGCCAATACAAGTATACATATCATCAATACAAGTATCCATACTGATACAAGTAATCATGTCATCAATACATGTATCCTACCGATAGAAGTAACCACATCATCAATACAAGTATCCATACCGATACAACTAACCACGTCATCAATACTAGTATCCTACCGATACAAGTAACCACATCATCAATACAAGTATCCTACCGATACAAGTAACCACATCATAAATACAAGTATCCTACCGATACAAGTAACCACAAAAAAAATCACTTTCTCGGAGACCATTCGTCTACGGATCAATTCAGGGACCAAAGTCCGAGGATGATACAATCCCCACTTCTCGGAGACCACACGTCTACGGATCAATTCAGGGACCGAAGTCCAGGGATGATACAATCCCCACTTCTCGGAGACCACACGTCTACGGATCAATTCAGGGACCGAAGTCCGGGGATGATACAATCCCCACTTCTCGGAGACCACACATCTACGGATCAATTCAGGGACCGAAGTCCGGGGATGATACAATCCCCACTTCTCGGAGACCACACGTCTACGGATCAATTCAGGGACCGAAGTCTGGGGATGATACAATCCCCACTTCTCAGAGACCACACGTCTACGGATCAATTCAGGGACCGAAGTCCGAGGATGATACAATCCCTACTTCTCGGAGACCACACGTCTACGGATCAATTCAGGGACCGAAGTCTGGGGATGATACAATCCCCACTTCTCGGAGACCACACTTCTACAGATCAATTCAGGGACCGAAGTCCGGGGATGATACAATCCCCACTTCTCGGAGACCACACGTCTACGGATCAATTCAGGGACCGAAGTCCGGGGATGATACAATCCCCACTTCTCGGAGACCATACGTCTACGGCTCTCTTTAGGACTAAAAGTCCAGGGATGATCCAATCCCCTCAACTGTCCACTAAGGACTTCATTCTCGGATACCTCACGTCTACGACTCTCTTTAGGACTGAAATTCCAGGGATGATCCAATCCCCTCAACTATCCGCTAAGGACTTCATTCTCGGAGACCTCACGTCTACGGCTCTCTTTAGGACTGAAAGTCCAGGGATGATCCAATCCCCTCAACTGTCCACTAAGGACTTCATTCTCAGAGACCTCACGTATACGGCTCTCTTTAGGACTGAAAGTCCAGGGATGATCCAATCCCCTCAACTGTACACTAAGGACTTCATTCTCGGAGACCTCACGTCTACGGCTCTCTTTAGGACTGAAAGTCCAGGGATGATCCAATCCCCTCAACTGTCCACTAAGGACTTCATTCTCGGAGACCTCACGTCTGCGGCTCTCTTTAGGACTGAAAGTCCAGGGATGATCCAATCCCCTCAACTGTCCACTAAGGACTTCATTCTCGGAGACCTCACGTCTATGGTTCTCTTTAGGACTGAAAGTCTAGGGATGATCCAATCCCCTCAACTGTCCACTAAGGACTTCATTCTCAGAGACCTTATTGTTCGATGAGACAATATCATCATCAGTGACTATACTACTCCCCCTTTCGAGGAGGGTCCTTTTGAGCTACACCAAGCTTGTCTCGAAAGTATTCAAATTTCACTCGAGACAGAGGTTTGGTTAGTATGTTGGTAACTTCTTCACTTGAGGTAGATATTTGGTTAGTACATCGGTAACCTGTTACAAATTCAAACTTTAGTTCCTTCTGCATCATATCTTATTAGATCCCTATGTTCTTTGACTTATCATGGAACACTAGATTCTTTGTCATCTTCATACAACTCTATTTGTCACATAGGATCACAGTTGGTTCTATCTCTAATTCAAACCAATCCTGAAGCCAAGCTTCTTCACAACTAGCAGAGAAAGCAGCCATATATTCTGCTTGTGCTGAGAGCCACACTAGACTTCTTCCAGCTAAACCACGAGATCATGGTTAATCCCAGACAATAACATCCTCTTGATGTGTTCTTCATGTCTGATACACTTTCTTCCCAACCAGCATCTGATTAGCCATCTAAAGTCATGATCTCCAAGATAGCATAGATCAAAGTCTATCGTATCCTTTATGTACCTTATCACATGCTTTGCAACTATCGGGTGAACACATCTAGTTTCCACTAGATACTGACTCAAGGTGTTCACAACAAAGCATATATCTAACCTAGTATATGTTAGATACATCAATGACCCAATAATTTGACTGTACAGAGTTATATCCACTAACTCTGATGAGTCATCTCCTAACAGCTTCAAGTTGGAATCCATAAGAGTGGCCATTCCAACATATCAAGTCTTCTCAAGATTTCTCAGCATACTTTCTCTGGTTGAGAGAGATTCCTTCTGAGACTTTCCATACTTTTAGACCTAGAAAGTAATGCATCAATCTGAGATCTTTCAATTTCATTTCTACAGTCATCTATCTGTGCCATCTCTCATCAGATGGGTCTATTGATATGAGCCTCAACATCATTCGAACTCTGTGGTGAGTTCCTTCTTGCATCCATGTCATATGTGTATAGAAGCCATATTCAACCTTGTAGCAAAGCTTGAGATCCATATCACCCATGGTGATCATTAAGCTCATCAATTGATTATCGATCCTGGGAACCATATAGAACCTGATTCACACTTCTTCTTTAATTACACCATTAAGAGAATGGTCTTATTTTAGCCACTTGGAGCAAACATCTCATCATGATTCTCTTCCTCTTTCTAAGAGAATCTTCTAGCCATGAGCCTTCTATATTTTGTTTGATTTGTAAATCTTCTTGTTGAACATCCATTGCTTGTTCAGTGTTCATTATTCATCATGATCTTTCCTACAAATCAAAATTAAGTACAAGATTAGTAATACTTCATAATCATCAAATCATATTGACATGGTAACCTATTATGCATATAGATATCATTTATATAGTTATGCAACTAATTTGACCAATACTTTGGCACAACACTTTCCCATATCCTGTATGCATACAGTGGCTATCTAGATGCCTTCCATATCTACCAGAACATACTATCGAGAGTGTGCACAGCTCTCGGCATGTCAGCAAAGAGGTTTCATTCTAGACAAGCAACAATGGAATGTTTGTCCAACTTACCAAACATATGCACATTAGTTGTATATTGTTCAATGCTCTATGAATGTTTACACTCAGCATTATATATTCTAGGAATACAAATATGCATACAACCTATTATAGGCAATATCATTACTATTTCAAATAACAACTCAAATACTTATCTTTTATGTTTGTGTGGCTGCCTCACGCTTGATCTTCTGTATGTCTTTTGAACTTCTATTCATTCTGTACCACTGTGCATGCTCAAGATTCATCCTCATGATCTCATACACAAACATACACTCATTAGTATATTCTAAATGCTATCAAAACATTATAGTACTAAATAATCTTGAAAATGTATATTCATGATTATAGTTAATAAACATTAGTATTCAAGATTTCAGGGAAGTCTTCTTTTACTCATGCATATCATCAATCAAGATAAAAGATATAATATGCATAATCCCTTGATTACTAACTTTATGAATAAGCATAACCAATCACTCCAAGTATACTTATATAAGGGATCCTAACACAAGGTAAGATTCATGGGAAACATACCTGGATTAGTATACCTACTTGGTTATGTACAACATACCTAAACAATCTCTTCAATGATTTAGAGATCCTGAGCTAGAACCTGCATGTCTCATAGGTTAATCATAATATAACAAAGTCATACATACCTCGTAAGTAGAACAAAGATTATGGATGAGTCTTTGTCTTCATTTTTTCATGGTCATGGAGCCTGATTTGTCTTTTGTGATGTACCTGTATCTTGTTAGTAGACAACATCAACCTCACACAACATCATAACGCATTAGTACAATCATAAGTGTCAACACCCTAACCAATGAATATCTTCTATCATGCATTCATAATTTTGTTAAGGTGATACAACAAATCTAAAATCAAGATTGTACTAACCGTAATAACATGAAGACAAACATACCATAAACTTAATCATGAACAAATCTCAAAACATACCTTGATGAGTCATACCTGTCGAGATCGCTTGTAATCTCCTTATGTAAAGCCTTAGCCTCATCTCCCTCTGAAACAGGAACTCCTTCACTTATGCAGGTGACCAATCCATCTTCTTCTAGGATTAACCCTATCCACTTGATTTGCAAGAACTGGACCTGGACCTGGATATGGGTTTGTTAGAGAAACCACAAAAATTCAAACTTTGAATTTCAAACTTCCGAAAGGATAGAAATATGCACCTTGATGAGCTGATCAAACTGATATATTCAGAATTTGAAAATTGCAAAGTTTCACTCCTCAATTTTGCCTTTGAAACTTCCGGATTCACTGGACGTGACCCTGAACTGGGGTTTGATGAATCCCACTCTTCTTTCCAATCAAAATGTTTGATCCAAAGCTCTAAGCTTCTATTTTTCTGAGGAGCTTCCAGCCATGGTCACAAATTTCAAAAAATTCCCATTTTTACAGAAGCCTTAATTTTCCACTTTTCTGATCAAAGTCCCGAACTAGGGTTTGATCAAGCCCGGCCTTTTGCCCAACCTAAAAATCTGATCTTTGTCTCTAAATTTCTATTTTGATGAGTATCATTCAGCCGTGGTCTCCGTTTACAAAAATTCCAACTTTCTACAAAGCCCTAAATTCCGGAAGCCATGAATGAAGGTACTCAAAAATAATTTTGTTTTGACAGAAATATGTACCTGATTGCTTCTGGTGTAACTCCAAAATTTTCAATCCACAGGGTCTGAAAAAGTTTTCTGAGATAGCCTGACCTGTTATCTTTCCATCCTGACAAGTCTGACCTCAATTGGATTCTCTGAGAGAGAGTTATGTCAAATGTCGCAACGTGACCTGTTTTGGGATAAAACAGAAGAGAGAAATTGTACGGCGTGCCACGTGTCACTGTTTGAACTTCTGCCTTTGAAAAACTTTTCGGAGGTATCTCGGCCTGTTATCTTTCCATCCTGACAGGTCTGACCTCAATTGGACGCTCTGAGAGAGAGTTATGCCAAGTGTCGCAACATGACCTGTTTATGGGATAATACAGGAGGGAGAATTGTACGGAGTGCCACGTGTCACTGGTTCAACTTCGGCCTATGAAAAAGTTTTTTGAGATAGTAAAGACTGTGTACTACCTGTCACTTTTTACGAAATTTCATTTGGAGCTTCCTAGCCCAAGATATGACCTTTTTCCCAAGGTCACCGGATTTTGACTCAGATTTGGAAGAGGCAGAAACCCTATATTGTACAGATCATAAATCACAAAGTACAACGAATTAGAGGTTGTAATTTGGCCACAAGGTACCTGGAGATTTAATCTTCGTCCTGTAACAATTTCAGATCCGAAACATTTGCCAAAACGGATTTATAGCGAAATTTCTATGATGACTGGTTTTTGCTATGTAAAACCCTAACCTTCAAATTGTCGTAAGTAAAGCAAGTGTCGTTAGTGCCATACCTTGTCTTCCTTCAGGTTAGCTCTGATACCATGTTAAGATTTAATATGCTAAGACAGAAAATAGTAGCATTACATTCCATTTCACAATAATAGCATATATAGGATCACTGAAGAAACAACAAGCACAGCATAAACACAAGAGACAGAGATTTAACCTGGGAAACCCTCATGGGGTAGAAAACCCAGCAAAGCTTCCTCAATATAGATGACCAGCAATATAAAAATATGAAACCCTGAGACATGATCTCCTCCTCCACAATAGCAGACCTCTCCTCCACAAGTGCGCTATCCTCAAGTGAGTGAGTGTATCAAATGAGGAACACACCTCCTCTATTTATACACTACTCTGATATGTATTTTACACAAGTACATGTAGGCTCGTATTTAACCATTAGGTTAAATACCCCATTATAACTGACTGGGCCGACCCCCACATGGTGAGTCTAATAACCCTAGTTACCACACCCAACTCGGAGGAATAAACATCTCCGGATTTATAGTATAATCACATTGGAGGTATGGAACATCTCCGGAATAAATAATATACAAATATAATATTCTTTGAAGTTACAATATTTCAACACAAAGTATGCACATTCTATGTAATAACGACTTTCGAAAGTTTGCGCATGCGTCCGGAAATAAGAAAAACTTACTTCTGCCAGTTTTTTAAAATCACAGCTTCTAGAAGGTTTACATGATTTCTTAAAACAGACGAGTTTTTAGAAAATGTGATTTATTTCATAAATGGTATCAACAAAGTATGCACATTCTATGTCATAACAACTTTCTATAGTTTGCGCATGCGCAAACTATGCACATTCTACGTAATAACGACTTTATATAGTTTGCACATGCGTCCGGAAATAAGAAAAGCTTACTTCCCCCATTTTTTTAAATTCACAGCTTCTAGAAGGTTTAGATGAATTCTTAAAAAACACGAGTTTTTGGAAAATGTGATTTATTTCATAAATGGAATCAACAAAGTTTGCACATTCTACGTCATAACGACTTTCTATAGTTTGCGCATGCGTCCGGAAATAAGAAAAGCTTAATTCCCCCCGTTTTTTAAAATCACAGCTTCTAGAAGGTTTACCTGATTTCTTAAAAAACACGAGTTTTTAGAAAATGTGATTTATTTCATAAATGGAATCAACAAAGTATGCACATTCTATGTCATAAGGACTTTCTATAGTTTGCGCATGCGCAAACTATGCACATTCTACGTGATAACGACTTTCTATAGTTTGCGCATGCGTCTGGAAATAAGAAAAGCTTACTTCCCCCCTTTTTTTAAATTCACAGCTTCTAGAAGGTTTAGATGAATTCTTAAAAAACACGAGTTTTTAGAAAATGTGATTTATTTAATAAATGGAATCAAAAAACTATGCACATTCTACGTAATAGCGACTTTCTATAGTTTGCGCATGCGTCCGGAAATAAGAAAAGCTTAGTTAAGCCAGTTTTTTAAAACCACAGCTTCTAGAAGGTTTACATGATTTCTTAAAAAACACGAGTTTTTAGAAAATGTGATTTATTACATGAATGGAATCAACAAAGTAAGCAAATTCTATGTAATAACGACTTTCTAAAGCTTGCGCATGCGTCCGGAAATAAGAAAAGCTTACTTCCCCCCTTTTTTTAAATTCACAGCTTCTAGAAGATTTAGATGAATTCTTAAAAAACACAAGTTTTTAGAAAATGTGACTTATTTCATAAATGGAATCAACAAAGTATGCACATTCTACGTCATAACAACTTTCTATAGTTTGCGCATGCGTCCGGAAATAAGAAAAGCTTAATTCCGCCAATTTTTTAAAATCACAGCTTCTAGAATGTTTACATGATTTCTTAAAAAACACGAGTTTTTAGAAAATGTGATTTATTTCATAAATGGAATCAACAAACTAAGCACATTCTACGTAATAACGACTTTTTCGGCATGCGTCCGGAAATAAGAAAAGCTTCCTTCCACCAGTTTTTTAAAACCACAGCTTCTAGAAGCTTTACATGATTTCTGAAAAAACAAGTTTTTAGAAAATGTGATTTATTTCATAAATGGAATCGACAAAGTATGCACATTCTACGTAGTAACGACTTTCTATAGTTTGCTCATGCGTCCCGAAATAAGAAAAGCTTACTTCCGCCAGTTTTTTAAATTCACAGCTTCTAGAAGGTTTACATGATTTCTTAAAAAACACGAGTTTTTAGAAAATGTGATTTATTTCATAAATGGAATCAACAAACTATGCAAATTCTCCGTAAAAATGACTTTCTATAGTTTGCGCATGCGTCCGGAAATAAGAAGAGCTTACTTCCGCCAGTTTTTTAAAATCATAGCTTCTAGAAGGTTTACAGGATTTCTTAAAAAACACGAGTTTTTAGAAAATGTGATTTATTTCATAAATGGAATCAACAAAGTATGTACATTCTACGTAATAACGACTTTCTAAAGTTTGCGCATGCGTCCAGAAATAAGAAAAGTTTACTTCCGTTAGTTTTTTAAAATAATAGCTTCTAGAAGGTTTACATGATTTCTTAAAACAGACGAGTTTTTAGAAAATGTGATTTATTTCATAAATGGAATCAACAAACTATGCACATTCTAGGTAATAACGAATTTCTATAGTTTGCGCATGCATCCGGAAATAAGAAAAGCTTCCTTCTGCAAGTTTTTTAAAACCACAGCTTCTAGAAGGTTTACATGATTTCTTAAAAAACACGAGTTTTTAGAAAATTTGATTTATTTCATAAATGGAATCAACAAAGTATGCACATTCTATGTAATAACGACTTTCTAAAGTTTGCGCATGCGTCCGGAAATAATAAAATCTTACTTCCGCCAGTTTTTTAAAATCACAGCTTCTAGAAGGTTTACATGATTTCTTAAAACACACGAGTTTTTAGAAAATGTGATTTATTTCATAAATGGAATCAACAAACTATGCACATTCTACGTAGTAACGACTTTCTATAGTTTGCACGTGCGTCCGGAAATAAGAAAAGCTTACTTCCCCCCTTTTTTTAAATTCACAGCTTCTAGAAGGTTTACATGATTTCTTAAAAAACACGAGTTTTTAGAAAATGTGATTTATTTGATAAATGGAATCAAAAAAGTATGCACATTCTACGTAATAATGAATTTCTATAGTTTGCGCATGTGTCCGGAAATAAGAAATGCTTACTTCTGCCTGTTTTTTAAAACCACAGCTTATAGAAGGTTTACATGATTTCCTAAATTACACGAGTTTTAAGAAAATGTAATTTATTTCATAAATGGAATCAACAAAGTATGCAAATTCTATGTAATAATGAATTTCAAAAGTTTGCGCATGCGTCCGGAAATAAGAAAAGCTTACTTCTGCCAGTTTTTTAAAATCACAGCTTCTAGAAGGTTTACATGATTTCTTAAAACACACGAGTTTTTAGAAAATGTGATTTATTTCATAAATGAAATCAACAAAGTATGCACATTCTATGTCATAACGAATTTCTATAGTTTGCGCATGCGCAAATTATGCACATTCTACGTAATAACGACTTTCTATAGTTTGTGCATGCGTCCAGAAATAAGAAAAGCTTACTTGCCCCCTTTTTTAAAATTCACAGCTTCTAGAAGGTCTAGATGAATTCTTAAAAAACACGAGTTTTTAGAAAATCTGATTTATTTGATAAATGGAATCATCAAAGTTTGAACATTCTACGTCATAACGACTTTCTATAGTTTGCGCATGCGTCCGGAAATAAGAAAAGCTTAATTCCCCCCGTTTTTTAAAATCACAGCTTCTAGAAGGTTTACATGATTTCTTAAAAAACACGAGTTTTTAGAAAATGTGATTTATTTCATAAATGGAATCAACAAAGTATGCACATTCTATGTCATAACGACTTTCTATGGTTTGCGCATGCGCAAACTATGCACATTCTACCTGATAACGACTTTCTATAGTTTGCGCATCCGTCCGGAAATAAGAAAAACTTACTTCCCCCCTTTTTTTAAATTCACAGCTTCTAGAAGGTTTAGATGAATTCTTAAAAAACACTAGTTTTTAGAAATTTTGATTTATTTCATAAATGGAATCAACAAACTATGCACATTCTACGTAATAACGACTTTCCATAGTTTGCGCATGCGTCCGGAAATAAGAAAAGCTTACTTCCGCAAGTTTTTTAAAACCACAGCTTCTAGAAGGTTTACATGATTTCTTAAAAAACACGAGTTTTTAGAAAATGTGATTTATTTCATAAATGGAATCAACAAACTAAGCACATTCTACGTAATAATGACTTTCTATAGTTTGCACATGCGTCCGGAAATAAGAAAAGCTTCCTTCCACCAGTTTTTTAAAACCACATCTTCTAGAAGGTTTACATTGTTTCTTAAAAAACACGAGTTTTTAGAAAATGTGATTTATTTCATAAATGGAATCAACAAAGTATGGACATTCTACGTCATAACAACTTTCTATATTTTGCGCATCTGTTCGGAAATAAGAAAAGCTTAATTCCGCCAGTTTTTTAAAATCACAGCTTCTAGAAGGTTTACATGATTTCTTAAAAACCACGAGTTTTTAGAAAATGTGATTTATTTTTTAAATGGAATCAACAAAGTATTCACATTCTATGTCATAACGACTTTCTATAGTTTGTGCATGGGAAAACTATGCACATTCTATGTAATAACGACTTTCTATAGTTTGTGCATGCGTCCGGAATTAAGAAAAGCTTACTTCCCCCCTTTTTTTAAATTCACAGCTTCGAGAATGTTTAGATGAATTCTTAATAAACACGAGTTTTTAGAAAATGTGATTTATTTCATAAATGGAATCAACAAAGTTTTCATATTCTACGTCATAACGGATTTCTATAGTTTGCGCATGCATCCGGAAATAAGAAAAGCTTAATTCCCCCGTTTTTTAAAATCACAGCTTCTAGAAGGTTTACATGATTTCTTAAAAAACACGAGTTTTTAGAAAATGTGATTTATTTCATCAATGGAATCAACAAAGTATGCACATTCTATGTCATAACGACTTTCTATAGTTTGCGCATGCGCAAACTATGCACATTCTACGTGATAACGACTTTCTATAGTTTGCGCATGCGTCCGGAAATAAGAAAAGCTTACTTCCCCCCTTTTTTTAAATTCACAGCTTCTAGAAGGTTTAGATGGATTCTTAAAAAACACCAGTTTTTAGAAAATGTGATTTATTTCATGAATGGAATCAACAAAGTATGCACATTCTTCGTCATAACAACTTTCTATAGTTTGCGCATGCGTCCGGAAATAAGAAAAGCTTAATTCCCCCCGTTTTTTAAAATCACAGCTTCTAGAAGGTTTACATGATTTCTTAAAAAACATGAGTTTTTAGAAAATGTGATTTATTTAATAAATGGAATCAACAAACTAAGCACATTCTACGTAATAACGACTTTCTATAGTTTACGCATGCGTCCGGAAATAAAAAAAGCTTCCTTCCGCCAGTTTTTTAAAACCACAGCTTCTAGAAGGTTTATATGATTTCTTAAAAAACACGAGTTTTTAGAAAATGTGATTTATTTCATAAATGGAATCAACAAAGTATGCACATTCTACGTAGTAACGACTTTCTATAGTTTGCGCATGCGTGCGGAAATAAGAAAAGCTTAATTCCCCCCGTTTTTTAAAATCACAACTTCTAGAAGGTTTACATGATGTCTTAAAAAACACGAGTTTTTAGGAAATGTGATTTATTTCATAAATGGAATCAACAAAGTATGAACATTCTATGTCATAACGACTTTCTATAGTTTGTGCATGCGCAAAATATGGACATTCTACGTAATAACAACTTTCTATAGTTTGCGCATGCGTCCGGAAATAAGAAAAGCTTACTTCCCCCCTTTTTTTAAATTCACAGCTTCTAGAAGGTTTAGATGAATTCTTAAAAAACACGAGATTTTAGAAAATGTGATTTATTTCATAAATAGAATCAACAAACTATGCACATTCTACGTAATAACGACTTTCTATAGTTTCCGCATGCGTCCGGAAATAAGAAAAGCTTACTTCCGCCAGTTTTTTAAAATCACAGCTTCTAGAAGGTTTACATGATTTCTTAAAACACACGATTTTTTAGAAAATGTGATTTATTTCATAAATGGAATCAAAAAAGTATGCACATTCTATGTCATAACGACTTTCTATAGTTTGCGCATGCGCAAACTATGCACATTCTACGTAATAACGACTTTCTATAGTTTGCGCATGCGTCCGAAAATAAGAAAAGCTTACTTCCCCCCTTTTTTTAAATTCACAGCTTCTAGAAGGTTTAGATGAATTCTTAAAAAACACGAGTTTTTAGAAAATGTGACTTATTTCATAAATGGAATCAACAAGGTTTGCACATTCTACGTCGTAACGAATTTCTATATTTTCCGCATGCGTCCGGAAATAAGAAAAGCTTAATTCCCCCCGTTTTTTAAAATCACAGCTTCTAGAAGGTTTACATGATTTCTTAAAAAAATGAGTTTTTAGAAAATGTGATTTATTTCATAAATGGAATCAACAAAGTATGCACATTCTACGTAGTAACGACTTTCTACAGTTTGCGCATGCGTCCGGAAATAAGAAAAGCTTACTTCCGCCAGTTTTTTAAAATCATAGCTTCCGGAAGGTTTACATGATTTCTTAAAAAACACGAGTTTTTAGAAAATGTGATTTATTTGATAAATGGAATCAACAAAGTTTGCACATTCTACGTAATAACGACTTTCTAAAGTTTGCGCATGCGTCCAGAAATACGAAAAGCTTAATTCCCCCCGGTTTTTAAAATCACAACTTCTAGAAGGTTTACATGATTTCTTAAAAAACACGAGTTTTTATAAAATGTGATTTATTTCATAAATTGAATCAACAAAGTATGCACATTCTATGTCATAACGACTTTCTTTAGGTTGCGCATGCACAAACTATGCACATTCTACGTGATAACGACTTTCTTTAGTTTGCGCATGCGTCCGGAAATAAGAAAAGCTTACTTCCCCCCTTTTTTTAAATGCACAGCTTCTAGAAGGTTTAGATGAATTCTTAAAAATAACGAGTTTTTAGAAAATGTGATTTATTTCATAAATGGAATCAAAAAACTATGCACATTCTACGTAATAACGACTTTCTGTAGTTTGCGCATGTCTCTGGAAATAAGAAAAGCTTACTTCCCCCATTTTTTTAAATTCACATCTTCTAGAAGGTTTAGAAAAATTCTTTAAAAACATGAGTTTTTAGAAAATGTGATTTATTTCATAAATGGAATCAACAAACTATACACATTTTACGTAATAATGACATTCTATAGTTTGCGCATGCGTCCGGAAATAAGAAAAGCTTCCTTCTGCCAGTTTTTAAAAACCGCAGCTTCTAGAAGGTTTACGTGATTTCTTAAAAAACACAAGTTTTTAGAAAATGTGATTTATTTCATAAATGGAATCAACAAAGTATGCACATTCTATGTAATAACGACTTTCTATAGTTTGCACATACGTCCGAAAATAAGAAAAGCTTACTTCTCCCCTTTTTATAAATTCACGGCTTCTTGAAGGTTTAGATGACTTCTTAAAAAACATGAGTTTTTAGAAAATGTGATTTATTTCATAAATGGAATCAACAAAGTATGCACATTCTATGTGATAACGACTTTCTATAGTTTGTGCATGCGTCCGGAAATAAGAAAAGCTTACTTCCCCCCTTTTTTTAAATTCACAGCTTCTAGAAGGTTTAGATAAATTCTTAAAAAACACGAATTTTTAGAAAATGTGATTTATTTCATAAATGGAATCAACAAAGTATGCACATTCTACGCAGTAACTACTTTCTATAGTTTGCGCATGCGTCCGGAAATAGGAAAAGCTTAATTCCTCCCGTTTTTTAAAATCACAGCTTCTAGAAGGTTTACATGATTTCTTAAAAAACACGAGTTTTTAGAAAATGTGATTTATTTCATCAATGGAATCAACAAAGTAAGCACATTCTATCTCATAACGACTTTGTATAGTTTGCGCATGCGCAAACTATGCACATTCTACGTGATAATGACTTTCTATAGTTTGCGCATGCATCCGAAAATAAGAAAAGCTTACTTCCCCCCTTTTTTTAAATTCACAGCTTCTAGAAGGTTTAGATGAATTCTTAAAAAACACAAGTTTTTAGAAAATGTGATTTATTTCATAAATGGAATCAACAAACTATGCACATTCTATGTAATAACCAATTTCTATAGCTTGCGCATGCGTCCGGAACTAAGAAAAGCTTCCTTCCGCAAGTTTTTTAAAACCACAGCTTCTAGAAGGTTTACATGATTTCTTAAAAAACATGAGTTTTTAGAAAATGTGATTTATTTCATAAATGGAATCAACAAAGTATGCACATTCTATGTAATAACGACTTTCAAAAGTTTGCGCATGCGTCCGGAAATATGAAAATCTTATTTCCGCCAGTTTTCTAAAATCACATTTTCTACAAGGTTTACATGATTTCTTAAAAAACACGAGTTTTTAGAAAATGTGATTTATTTCATAAATGGAATCAACAAAGTATGCACATTCTATGTAATAACGACTTTCTAAAGTTTGCGCATGCGTCCGAAAATAAGAAAAGCTTACTTCCGCCAGTTTTTTAAAATCACAGCTTCTAGAAGGTTTACATGATTTCTTAAAAAACACGAGATTTTAGAAAATGTGATTTATTTCATAAATGGAATCAACAAAGTATGCACATTCTATGTAATAACGACTTTCTAAAGTTTGCGCATGCGTCCAGAAATAAGAAAAGCTTACTTCCGCCAGTTTTTTAAAATCACAGCTTCTAGAAGGTTTACATGATTTCTTAAAACACACGAGTTTTTAGAAAATGTGATTTATTTCATAAATGGAATCAACAAAATATGCACATTCTATGTCATAACGAATTTCTATGGTTTGTGCATGCGAAAACTATGCACATTCTACATAATAACGATTTTCTATAGTTTGCGCATGCGTCCGGAAATAAGAAAAGCTTACTTCCCCCCTTTTCTTAAATTCACAGCTTCTAGAAGGTTTAGATGAATTCTTAAAAAACACGAGTTTTTACAAAATGTGATTTATTTCATAAATGGAATCAACCAAGTTTGCACATTCTACGTCATAACGACTTTCTATAGTTTGCGCATGCGTCCGGAAATAAGAAAAGCTTAATTCCCCCCGTTTTTTAAAATCATAGCTCCTAGAAGGTTTACATGATTTCTTCAAAAACACGAGTTTTTAGAAAATGTGATTTATTTCATAAATGGAGTCAACAAAGTATGCACATTCTATGTCATAACAACTTTCTATAGTTTGCGCATGCGCAAAATATGCACATTCTATGTGATAACGACTTTCTATAGTTTGCGCATGCATCCGGAAAAAAGAAAAGCTTACTTCCCCCCTTTTTTTAAATTCACAGCTTCTAGAAGATTTAGATGAATTCTTAAAAAAAACAAGTTTTTAGAAAATGTGACTTATTTCATAAATGGAATCAACAAAGTATGCACATTCTACGTCATAACAACTTTCTATAGTTTGCGCATGCGTCCGGAAATAAGAAAAGCTTAATTCCTCCAGTTTTTTAAAATCACAGCTTCTAGAACGTTTACATGATTTCTTAAAAAACACAAGTTTTTAGAAAATGTGATTTATTTCATAAATGGAATCAACAAACTAAGCACATTCTACGTAATAACGACTTTCTATAGTTTGCGCATGCGTCCGGAAATAAGAAAAGCTTGCTTCCACCAGTTTTTTAAAACCACAGCTTCTAGAAGGTTTACATGATTTCTGAAAAAACAAGTTTTTAGAAAATGTGATTTATTTCATAAATGGAATCAACAAAGTATGCACATTCTACGTAGTAACGACTTTCTATAGTTTGCGCATGCGTCCCGAAATAACAAAAGCTTACTTCCGCCAGTTTTTTAAATTCACAGCTTCGAGAAGGTTTACATGATTTATTAAAAAACATGAGTTTTTAGAAAATGTGATTTATTTCATAAATGTAATGAACAAACTATGCAAATTCTGCGTAATAATGACTTTCTATAGTTTGCGCATGCGTCCGGAAATAAGAAAACCTTACTTCTACCAGTTTTTTAAAATCATAGCTTCTAGAAGGTTTACATGATTTCTTAAAAAACACGAGTTTGTAGAAAATGTGATTTATTTCATAAATGGAATCAACAATGTATGTACATTCTACGTAATAACGACTTTCGAGAGTTTGCGCATGCGTCCAAAAATAAGAAAAGTTTACTTCCGTCAGTTTTTTAAAATCACAGCTTCTAGAAGGTTTACATGATTTCTTAAAACAGACGAGTTTTTAGAAAATGTGATTTATTTCATAAATGGAATCAACAAACTATGCACATTCTTGGTAGTAACGAATTTCTATAGTTTGCGCATGCGTCCGGAAATAAGAAAAGCTTCCTTCCGCAAGTTTTTTAAAACCACATCTTTTAGAAGGTTTACATGATTTCTTAAAAAACACGTGTTTTTAGGAAATGTGATTTATTTCATAAATGGAATCAACAAAGTATGCACACTCTATGTAATAACGACTTTCAAAAGTTTCCGCATGCGTCGGAAAATATGAAAAGCTTACTTCCTCCAGTTTTTTAAAATCACAGCTTCTAGAAGGTTTACATCATTTCTTAAAAAACACGAGTTTTTAGAAAATGTGATTTATTTCATAAATGGAATCAACAAAGTATGCACATTCTATGTTATAACGACTTTCTAAAGTTTGCGCATGCGTCCGGAAATAAGAAAAGCTTACTTCCTCCAGTTTTTTAAAATCACAGCTTCTAGAAGGTTTACATGATTTCTTAAAACACACGAGTTTTTAGAAAATGTGATTTATTTCATAAATGGAATTAACAAAGTATGCACATTCTATGTCATAACGAATTTCTATAGTTTGCGCATGCGCAAACTACGCACATTCTACGTAATAACGACTTTCTATAGTTTGTGCATGCATCCGGAAATAAGAAAAGCTTACTTCCCCCCTTTTTTTAAATTCACAGCTTCTAGAAGGTTTAGATGAATACTTAAAAAACACGAGTTTTTAGAAAATGTGATTTATTTCATAAATGGAATCAGCAAACTATGCACATTCTACGTAGTAACGACTTTCTATAGTTTGCGCGTGCGTCCGGAAATAAGAAAAGCTTACTTCCCCCATTTTTTTAAATTCACAGCTTCTAGAAGGTTTACATGATTTCTTAAAAAACACAAGTTTTTAGAAAATGTGATTTATTTAATAAATGGAATCAAAAAAGTATGCACATTCTACGTAATAACGACTTTCTATAGTTTGCGCATGTGTCCGGAAATAAGAAATGCTTACTTCCGCCTGTTTTTTAAAACCACAGCTTATAGAAGGTTTACATGATTTCTTAAATAACACGAGTTTTTAGAAAATGTGATTTATTTCATAAATGGAATCAACGAAGTATGCAAATTCTACGTAATAACGAATTTCAAAAGTTTGCGCATGCCTCCGGAAATAAGAAAAGCTTACTTCCGTCAGTTTTTTAAAATCACAGCTTCTAGAAGGTTTACATGATTTCTTAAAACACACGAGTTTTTAGAAAATGTGATTTATTTCATAAATGGAATCAACAAAGTATGCACATTCTATGTCATAACGAATATCTATAGTTTGCGCATGCGAAAACTATGCACATTCTACGTAATAACGACTTTCTATAGTTTGCGCATGCGTTCGGAAATAAGAAAAGCTTACTTCCCCCCTTTTTTAAAATTCGTAGCTTCTATAAGGTTTAGATGAATTCTTAAAAAACACGAGTTTTTAGAAAATGTTATTTATTTGATAAATGGAATCAACAAAGTTTGACCATTCTAGATCATAACGACTTTCTATAGTTTGCGCATGCGTCCGGAAATAAGAAAAGCTTAATTCCCCCTGTTTTTTAAAATCACAGCTTCTAGAAGGTTTACATGATTTCTTAAAAAACACGAGTTTTTAGAAAATGTGATTTATTTCATAAATGGAATCAACAAAGTATGCACATTCTATGTCATAACGACTTTCTATAGTTTGCGCATGCGCAAACTATGCACATTCTACGTGATAACGACTTTCTATAGTTTGCGCATCCGTCCGGAAATAAGAAAAACTTACTTCCCCCCTTTTTTTAAATTCACAGCTTCTAGAAGGTTTAGATGAATTCTTAAAAAACACTAGTTTTTAGAAAATGTAATTTATTTCATAAATGGAATCAACAAACTATACACATTCTACGTAATAACGACTTTCTATAGATTGCGCATGCGTCCGAAAATAAGAAAAGCTTACTTCCGCAAGTTTTTTAAAACCACAGCTTCTAGAAGGTTTACATGATTTCTTAAAAAACACGAGTTTTTAGAAAATGTGATTTATTTCATAAATGAAATCAAGAAACTAAGCACATTCTACGTAATAACGACTTTCTATAGTTTGCGCATGCGTCCGGAAATAAGAAAAGCTTGCTTCCACCAGTTTGTTAAAACCACAGCTTCTAGAAGGTTTACATGATTTCTGAAAAAACAAGTTTTTAGAAAATGTGATTTATTTCATAAATGGAATCAACAAAGTATGGACATTCTACGTCATAACGACTTTCTATAGTTTACGCATGTGTCCGGAAATAAGAAAAGCTTAATTCCCCCCGTTTTTTAAAATCACAGCTTCTAGAAGGTTTACATGATGTCTTAAAAAACACGAGTTTTTAGGAAATGTGATTTATTTCATAAATGGAATCAACAAAGTATGAACATTCTATGTCATAACGACTTTCTATAGTTTGCGCATGCGCAAACTATGCACATTCTACGTAATAACAACTTTCTATAGTTTGCGCATGCGTCCGGAAATAAGAAAAGCTTACTTCCCCCCTTTTTTTAAATTCACAGCTTCTAGAAGGTTTAGATGAATTCTTAAAAAACACGAGTTTTTAGAAAATGTGATTTATTTCATAAATAGAATCAACAAACTATGCACATTCTACGTAATAACGACTTTCTATAGTTTCCACATGCGTCCGGAAATAAGAAAAGCTTACTTACGCCAGTTTTTTAAAATCACAGCTTCTGGAAGGTTTACATGATTTCTTAAAACACATGAGTTTTTAGAAAATGTGATTTATTTCATAAATGGAATCAACAAAGTACGCACATTCTATGTCATAACGACTTTCTATAGTTTGCGCATGCGCAAACTATGCACATTCTACGTAATAACGACTTTCTATAGTTTGCGCATGAGTCTGGAAATAAGAAAAGCTTACTTCCCCCCTTTTTTTAAATTCACAGCTTCTAGAAGGTTTAGATGAATTCTTAAAAAACATGAGTTTTTAGAAAATGTGATTTATTTCATAAATGGAATCAAAAAACTATGCACATTCTACGTAATAACGACTTTCTATAGTTTGCGCATGCGTCCGGAAATAAGAAAAGCTTCCTTCTGCCAGTTTTTAAAAACCACAGCTCTTAGAAGGTTTACATGATTTCTTAAAAAACATGAGTTTTTAGAAAATGTGATTTATTTCATAAATGGAATCAACAAAGTATGCACATTCTATGTCATAACAACTTTCTAAAGTTTGCGGATGCGCAAACTATGCACATACTATGTGATAACGACTTTCTATAGTTTGCACATGCATCCGGAAATAAGAAAAGCTTACTTCCCCCCTTTTTTTAAATGCACAGCTTCTAGAAGGTTTAGATGAATTCTTAAAAATAACGAGTTTTTAGAAAATGTGATTTATTTCATAAATGGAATCAAAAAACTATGCACATTCTACGTAATAACGACTTTCTGTAGTTTGCGCATGTGTCTGGAAATAAGAAAAGCTTACTTCCCCCATTTTTTTAAATTCACATCTTCTAGAAGGTTTAGAAAAATTCTTTAAAAACATGAGTTTTTAGAAAATGTGATTTATTTCATAAATGGAATCAACAAACTATACACATTTTACGTAATAATGACATTCTATAGTTTGCGCATGCGTCCGGAAATAAGAAAAGCTTCCTTCTGCCAGTTTTTAAAAACCACAGCTTCTAGAAGGTTTACGTGATTTCTTAAAAAACACAAGTTTTTAGAAAATGTGATTTATTTCATAAATGGAATCAAAAAACTATGCACATTCTACGTAATAACGACTTTCTGTAGTTTGCGCATGTGTCTGGAAATAAGAAAAGCTTACTTCCCCCATTTTTTTAAATTCACATCTTCTAGAAGGTTTAGAAAAATTCTTTAAAAACATGAGTTTTTAGAAAATGTGATTTATTTCATAAATGGAATCAACAAACTATACACATTTTACGTAATAATGACATTCTATAGTTTGCGCATGCGTCCGGAAATAAGAAAAGCTTCCTTCTGCCAGTTTTTAAAAACCACAGCTTCTAGAAGGTTTACGTGATTTCTTAAAAAACACAAGTTTTTAGAAAATGTGATTTATTTCATAAATGGAATCAACAAAGTATGCACATTCTATGTAATAACGACTTTCTATAGTTTGCACATACGTCCGAAAATAAGAAAAGCTTACTTCTCCCCTTTTTATAAATTCACGGCTTCTTGAAGGTTTAGATGACTTCTTAAAAAACATGAGTTTTTAGAAAATGTGATTTATTTCATAAATGGAATCAACAAAGTATGTACATTCTATGTGATAACGACTTTCTATAGTTTGTGCATGCGTCCGGAAATAAGAAAAGCTTACTTCCCCCCTTTTTTTAAATTCACAGCTTCTAGAAGGTTTAGATAAATTCTTAAAAAACACGAATTTTTAGAAAATGTGATTTATTTCATAAATGGAATCAACAAAGTATGCACATTCTACGCAGTAACTACTTTCTATAGTTTGCGCATGCGTCCGGAAATAGGAAAAGCTTAATTCCTCCCGTTTTTTAAAATCACAGCTTCTAGAAGGTTTACATGATTTCTTAAAAAACACGAGTTTTTAGAAAATGTGATTTATTTCATCAATGGAATCAACAAAGTAAGCACATTCTATCTCATAACGACTTTGTATAGTTTGCGCATGCGCAAACTATGCACATTCTACGTGATAATGACTTTCTATAGTTTGCGCATGCATCCGAAAATAAGAAAAGCTTACTTCCCCCCTTTTTTTAAATTCACAGCTTCTAGAAGGTTTAGATGAATTCTTAAAAAACACAAGTTTTTAGAAAATGTGATTTATTTCATAAATGGAATCAACAAACTATGCACATTCTATGTAATAACCAATTTCTATAGCTTGCGCATGCGTCCGGAACTAAGAAAAGCTTCCTTCCGCAAGTTTTTTAAAACCACAGCTTCTAGAAGGTTTACATGATTTCTTAAAAAACATGAGTTTTTAGAAAATGTGATTTATTTCATAAATGGAATCAACAAAGTATGCACATTCTATGTAATAACGACTTTCAAAAGTTTGCGCATGCGTCCGGAAATATGAAAATCTTATTTCCGCCAGTTTTCTAAAATCACATTTTCTACAAGGTTTACATGATTTCTTAAAAAACACGAGTTTTTAGAAAATGTGATTTATTTCATAAATGGAATCAACAAAGTATGCACATTCTATGTAATAACGACTTTCTAAAGTTTGCGCATGCGTCCGAAAATAAGAAAAGCTTACTTCCGCCAGTTTTTTAAAATCACAGCTTCTAGAAGGTTTACATGATTTCTTAAAAAACACGAGATTTTAGAAAATGTGATTTATTTCATAAATGGAATCAACAAAGTATGCACATTCTATGTAATAACGACTTTCTAAAGTTTGCGCATGTGTCCAGAAATAAGAAAAGCTTACTTCCGCCAGTTTTTTAAAATCACAGCTTCTAGAAGGTTTACATGATTTCTTAAAACACACGAGTTTTTAGAAAATGTGATTTATTTCATAAATGGAATCAACAAAATATGCACATTCTATGTCATAACGAATTTCTATGGTTTGCGCATGCGAAAACTATGCACATTCTACATAATAACGATTTTCTATAGTTTGCGCATGCGTCCGGAAATAAGAAAAGCTTACTTCCCCCCTTTTCTTAAATTCACAGCTTCTAGAAGGTTTAGATGAATTCTTAAAAAACACGAGTTTTTACAAAATGTGATTTATTTCATAAATGGAATCAACCAAGTTTGCACATTCTACGTCATAACGACTTTCTAAAGTTTGCGCATGCGTCCGGAAATAAGAAAAGCTTAATTCCCCCCGTTTTTTAAAATCATAGCTCCTAGAAGGTTTACATGATTTCTTCAAAAACATGAGTTTTTAGAAAATGTGATTTATTTCATAAATGGAATCAACAAAGTATGCACATTCTATGTCATAACAACTTTCTATAGTTTGCGCATGCGCAAAATATGCACATTCTATGTGATAACGACTTTCTATAGTTTGCGCCTGCATCCGGAAAAAAGAAAAGCTTACTTCCCCCCTTTTTTTAAATTCACAGCTTCTAGAAGATTTAGATGAATTCTTAAAAAAAACAAGTTTTTAGAAAATGTGACTTATTTCATAAATGGAATCAACAAAGTATGCACATTCTACGTCATAACAACTTTCTATAGTTTGCGCATGCGTCCGGAAATAAGAAAAGCTTAATTCCTCCAATTTTTTAAAATCACAGCTTCTAGAATGTTTACATGATTTCTTAAAAAACACAAGTTTTTAGAAAATGTGATTTATTTCATAAATGGAATCAACAAACTAAGCACATTCTACGTAATAACGACTTTCTATAGTTTGCGCATGCGTCCGGAAATAAGAAAAGCTTGCTTCCACCAGTTTTTTAAAACCACAGCTTCTAGAAGGTTTACATGATTTCTGAAAAAACAAGTTTTTAGAAAATGTGATTTATTTCATAAATGGAATCAACAAAGTATGCACATTCTACGTAGTAACGACTTTCTATAGTTTGCGCATGCGTCCCGAAATAACAAAAGCTTACTTCCGCCAGTTTTTTAAATTCACAGCTTCGAGAAGGTTTACATGATTTATTAAAAAACATGAGTTTTTAGAAAATGTGATTTATTTCATAAATGGAATCAACAAAGTATGCACATTCTATGTCATAACGACTTTCTATAGTTTGCGCATGCGCAAACTATGCACATTCTACGTGATAACGACTTTCTATAGGTTGCGCATCCGTCCGGAAATAAGAAAAACTTACTTCCCCCCTTTTTTTAAATTCACAGCTTCTAGAAGGTTTAGATGAATTCTTAAAAAACACGAGTTTTTAGAAAATGTGATTTATTTCATAAATAGAATCAACAAACTATGCACATTCTACGTAATAACGACTTTCTATAGTTTCCACATGCGTCCGGAAATAAAAAAAGCTTCCTTCCGCCAGTTTTTTAAAACCACAGCTTCTAGAAGGTTTATATGATTTCTTAAAAAACACGAGTTTTTAGAAAATGTGATTTATTTCATAAATGGAATCAACAAAGTATGCACATTCTACGTAGTAACGACTTTCTATAGTTTGCGCATGCGTGCGGAAATAAGAAAAGCTTAATTCCCCCCGTTTTTTAAAATCACAACTTCTAGAAGGTTTACATGATGTCTTAAAAAACACGAGTTTTTAGGAAATGTGATTTATTTCATAAATGGAATCAACAAAGTATGAACATTCTATGTCATAACGACTTTCTATAGTTTGTGCATGCGCAAACTATGGACATTCTACGTAATAACAACTTTCTATAGTTTGCGCATGCGTCCGGAAATAAGAAAAGCTTACTTCCCCCCTTTTTTTAAATTCACAGCTTCTAGAAGGTTTAGATGAATTCTTAAAAAACACGAGATTTTAGAAAATGTGATTTATTTCATAAATAGAATCAACAAACTATGCACATTCTACGTAATAACGACTTTCTATAGTTTCCGCATGCGTCCGGAAATAAGAAAAGCTTACTTCCGCCAGTTTTTTAAAATCACAGCTTCTAGAAGGTTTACATGATTTCTTAAAACACACGATTTTTTAGAAAATGTGATTTATTTCATAAATGGAATCAAAAAAGTATGCACATTCTATGTCATAACGACTTTCTATAGTTTGCGCATGCGCAAACTATGCACATTCTACGTAATAACGACTTTCTATAGTTTGCGCATGCGTCCGAAAATAAGAAAAGCTTACTTCCCCCCTTTTTTTAAATTCACAGCTTCTAGAAGGTTTAGATGAATTCTTAAAAAACACGAGTTTTTAGAAAATGTGACTTATTTCATAAATGGAATCAACAAGGTTTGCACATTCTACGTCGTAACGAATTTCTATATTTTCCGCATGCGTCCGGAAATAAGAAAAGCTTAATTCCCCCCGTTTTTTAAAATCACAGCTTCTAGAAGGTTTACATGATTTCTTAAAAAACACGAGTTTTTAGAAAATGTGATTTATTTCATCAATGGAATCAACAAAGTAAGCACATTCTATGTCATAACGACTTTCTATAGTTTGCGCATGCGCAAACTATGCACATTCTACGTAATAACGACTTTCTATAGTTTGTGCATGCGTCAGGAAATAAGAAAAGCTTCCTTCCGGAAGTTTTTTAAAACCACAGCTTCTAGAAGGTTTACATGATTTCTTAAAAAAATGAGTTTTTAGAAAATGTGATTTATTTCATAAATGGAATCAACAAAGTATGCACATTCTACGTAGTAACGACTTTCTACAGTTTGCGCATGCGTCCGGAAATAAGAAAAGCTTACTTCCGCCAGTTTTTTAAAATCATAGCTTCCGGAAGGTTTACATGATTTCTTAAAAAACACGAGGTTTTAGAAAATGTGATTTATTTGATAAATGGAATCAACAAAGTTTGCACATTCTACGTAATAACGACTTTCTAAAGTTTGCGCATGCGTCCAGAAATACGAAAAGCTTAATTCCCCCCGGTTTTTAAAATCACAACTTCTAGAAGGTTTACATGATTTCTTAAAAAACACGAGTTTTTATAAAATGTGATTTATTTCATAAATTGAATCAACAAAGTATGCACATTCTATGTCATAACGACTTTCTTTAGTTTGCGCATGCACAAACTATGCACATTCTACGTGATAACGACTTTCTTTAGTTTGCGCATGCGTCCGGAAATAAGAAAAGCTTACTTCCACCCTTTTTTTAAATTCACAGCTTCTAGAAGGTTTAGATGAATTCTTAAAAAACATTAGTTTTTAGAAAATGTGATTTATTTAATAAATGGAATCAACAAACTATGCACATTCTACGTAATAATGACCTTCTATAGTTTGCACATGACTTTCTGTAGTTTGCGCATGTGTCTGGAAATAAGAAAAGCTTACTTCCCCCATTTTTTTAAATTCACATCTTCTAGAAGGTTTAGAAAAATTCTTTAAAAACATGAGTTTTTAGAAAATGTGATTTATTTCATAAATGGAATCAACAAACTATACACATTTTACGTAATAATGACATTCTATAGTTTGCGCATGCGTCCGGAAATAAGAAAAGCTTCCTTCTGCCAGTTTTTAAAAACCACAGCTTCTAGAAGGTTTACGTGATTTCTTAAAAAACACAAGTTTTTAGAAAATGTGATTTATTTCATAAATGGAATCAACAAAGTATGCACATTCTATGTAATAACGACTTTCTATAGTTTGCACATACGTCCGAAAATAAGAAAAGCTTACTTCTCCCCTTTTTATAAATTCACGGCTTCTTGAAGGTTTAGATGACTTCTTAAAAAACATGAGTTTTTAGAAAATGTGATTTATTTCATAAATGGAATCAACAAAGTATGCACATTCTATGTGATAACGACTTTCTATAGTTTGTGCATGCGTCCGGAAATAAGAAAAGCTTACTTCCCCCCTTTTTTTAAATTCACAGCTTCTAGAAGGTTTAGATAAATTCTTAAAAAACACGAATTTTTAGAAAATGTGATTTATTTCATAAATGGAATCAACAAAGTATGCACATTCTACGCAGTAACTACTTTCTATAGTTTGCGCATGCGTCCGGAAATAGGAAAAGCTTAATTCCTCCCGTTTTTTAAAATCACAGCTTCTAGAAGGTTTACATGATTTCTTAAAAAACACGAGTTTTTAGAAAATGTGATTTATTTCATCAATGGAATCAACAAAGTAAGCACATTCTATCTCATAACGACTTTGTATAGTTTGCGCATGCGCAAACTATGCACATTCTACGTGATAATGACTTTCTATAGTTTGCGCATGCATCCGAAAATAAGAAAAGCTTACTTCCCCCCTTTTTTTAAATTCACAGCTTCTAGAAGGTTTAGATGAATTCTTAAAAAACACAAGTTTTTAGAAAATGTGATTTATTTCATAAATGGAATCAACAAACTATGCACATTCTATGTAATAACCAATTTCTATAGCTTGCGCATGCGTCCGGAACTAAGAAAAGCTTCCTTCCGCAAGTTTTTTAAAACCACAGCTTCTAGAAGGTTTACATGATTTCTTAAAAAACATGAGTTTTTAGAAAATGTGATTTATTTCATAAATGGAATCAACAAAGTATGCACATTCTATGTAATAACGACTTTCAAAAGTTTGCGCATGCGTCCGGAAATATGAAAATCTTATTTCCGCCAGTTTTCTAAAATCACATTTTCTACAAGGTTTACATGATTTCTTAAAAAACACGAGTTTTTAGAAAATGTGATTTATTTCATAAATGGAATCAACAAAGTATGCACATTCTATGTAATAACGACTTTCTAAAGTTTGCGCATGCGTCCGAAAATAAGAAAAGCTTACTTCCGCCAGTTTTTTAAAATCACAGCTTCTAGAAGGTTTACATGATTTCTTAAAAAACACGAGATTTTAGAAAATGTGATTTATTTCATAAATGGAATCAACAAAGTATGCACATTCTATGTAATAACGACTTTCTAAAGTTTGCGCATGCGTCCAGAAATAAGAAAAGCTTACTTCCGCCAGTTTTTTAAAATCACAGCTTCTAGAAGGTTTACATGATTTCTTAAAACACACGAGTTTTTAGAAAATGTGATTTATTTCATAAATGGAATCAACAAAATATGCACATTCTATGTCATAACGAATTTCTATGGTTTGCGCATGCGAAAACTATGCACATTCTACATAATAACGATTTTCTATAGTTTGCGCATGCGTCCGGAAATAAGAAAAGCTTACTTCCCCCCTTTTCTTAAATTCACAGCTTCTAGAAGGTTTAGATGAATTCTTAAAAAACACGAGTTTTTACAAAATGTGATTTATTTCATAAATGGAATCAACCAAGTTTTCACATTCTACGTCATAACGACTTTCTATAGTTTGCGCATGCGTCCGGAAATAAGAAAAGCTTAATTCCCCCCGTTTTTTAAAATCATAGCTCCTAGAAGGTTTACATGATTTCTTCAAAAACATGAGTTTTTAGAAAATGTGATTTATTTCATAAATGGAATCAACAAAGTATGCACATTCTATGTCATAACAACTTTCTATAGTTTGCGCATGCGCAAAATATGCACATTCTATGTGATAACGACTTTCTATAGTTTGCGCCTGCATCCGGAAAAAAGAAAAGCTTACTTCCCCCCTTTTTTTAAATTCACGGCTTCTAGAAGATTTAGATGAATTCTTAAAAAAAACAAGTTTTTAGAAAATGTGACTTATTTCATAAATGGAATCAACAAAGTATGCACAGTCTACGTCATAACAACTTTCTATAGTTTGCGCATGCGTCCGGAAATAAGAAAAGCTTAATTCCTCCAGTTTTTTAAAATCACAGCTTCTAGAATGTTTACATGATTTCTTAAAAAACACAAGTTTTTAGAAAATGTGATTTATTTCATAAATGGAATCAACAAACTAAGCACATTCTACGTAATAACGACTTTCTATAGTTTGCGCATGCGTCCGGAAATAAGAAAAGCTTGCTTCCACCAGTTTTTTAAAACCACAGCTTCTAGAAGGTTTACATGATTTCTGAAAAAACAAGTTTTTAGAAAATGTGATTTATTTCATAAATGGAATCAACAAAGTATGCACATTCTACGTAGTAACGACTTTCTATAGTTTGCGCATGCGTCCCGAAATAACAAAAGCTTACTTCCGCCAGTTTTTTAAATTCACAGCTTCGAGAAGGTTTACATGATTTATTAAAAAACATGAGTTTTTAGAAAATGTGATTTATTTCATAAATGGAATCAACAAAGTATGCACATTCTATGTCATAACGACTTTCTATAGTTTGCGCATGCGCAAACTATGCACATTCTACGTGATAACGACTTTCTATAGTTTGCGCATCCGTCCGGAAATAAGAAAAACTTACTTCCCCCCTTTTTTTAAATTCACAGCTTCTAGAAGGTTTAGATGAATTCTTAAAAAACACGAGTTTTTAGAAAATGTGATTTATTTCATAAATAGAATCAACAAACTATGCACATTCTACGTAATAACGACTTTCTATAGTTTCCACATGCGTCCGGAAATAAAAAAAGCTTCCTTCCGCCAGTTTTTTAAAACCACAGCTTCTAGAAGGTTTATATGATTTCTTAAAAAACATGAGTTTTTAGAAAATGTGATTTATTTCATAAATGGAATCAACAAAGTATGCACATTCTACGTAGTAACGACTTTCTATAGTTTGCGCATGCGTGCGGAAATAAGAAAAGCTTAATTCCCCCCGTTTTTTAAAATCACAACTTCTAGAAGGTTTACATGATGTCTTAAAAAACACGAGTTTTTAGGAAATGTGATTTATTTCATAAATGGAATCAACAAAGTATGAACATTCTATGTCATAACGACTTTCTATAGTTTGTGCATGCGCAAACTATGGACATTCTACGTAATAACAACTTTCTATAGTTTGCGCATGCGTCCGGAAATAAGAAAAGCTTACTTCCCCCCTTTTTTTAAATTCACAGCTTCTAGAAGGTTTAGATGAATACTTAAAAAACACGAGATTTTAGAAAATGTGATTTATTTCATAAATAGAATCAACAAACTATGCACATTCTACGTAATAACGACTTTCTATAGTTTCCGCATGCGTCCGGAAATAAGAAAAGCTTACTTCCGCCAGTTTTTTAAAATCACAGCTTCTAGAAGGTTTACATGATTTCTTAAAACACACGATTTTTTAGAAAATGTGATTTATTTCATAAATGGAATCAAAAAAGTATGCACATTCTATGTCATAACGACTTTCTATAGTTTGCGCATGCGCAAACTATGCACATTCTACGTAATAACGACTTTCTATAGTTTGCGCATGCGTCCGAAAATAAGAAAAGCTTACTTCCCCCCTTTTTTTAAATTCACAGCTTCTAGAAGGTTTAGATGAATTCTTAAAAAACACGAGTTTTTAGAAAATGTGACTTATTTCATAAATGGAATCAACAAGGTTTGCACATTCTACGTCGTAACGAATTTCTATATTTTCCGCATGCGTCCGGAAATAAGAAAAGCTTAATTCCCCCCGTTTTTTAAAATCACAGCTTCTAGAAGGTTTACATGATTTCTTAAAAAACACGAGTTTTTAGAAAATGTGATTTATTTCATCAATGGAATCAACAAAGTAAGCACATTCTATGTCATAACAACTTTCTATAGTTTGCGCATGCGCAAACTATGCACATTCTACGTAATAACGACTTTCTATAGTTTGTGCATGCGTCAGGAAATAAGAAAAGCTTCCTTCCGGAAGTTTTTTAAAACCACAGCTTCTAGAAGGTTTACATGATTTCTTAAAAAAATGAGTTTTTAGAAAATGTGATTTATTTCATAAATGGAATCAACAAAGTATGCACATTCTACGTAGTAACGACTTTCTACAGTTTGCCCATGCGTCCGGAAATAAGAAAAGCTTACTTCCGCCAGTTTTTTAAAATCATAGCTTCCGGAAGGTTTACATGATTTCTTAAAAAACACGAGTTTTTAGAAAATGTGATTTATTTGATAAATGGAATCAACAAAGTTTGCACATTCTACGTAATAACGACTTTCTAAAGTTTGCGCATGCGTCCAGAAATACGAAAAGCTTAATTCCCCCCGGTTTTTAAAATCACAACTTCTAGAAGGTTTACATGATTTCTTAAAAAACACGAGTTTTTATAAAATGTGATTTATTTCATAAATTGAATCAACAAAGTATGCACATTCTATGTCATAACGACTTTCTTTAGTTTGCGCATGCACAAACTATGCACATTCTACGTGATAACGACTTTCTTTAGTTTGCGCATGCGTCCGGAAATAAGAAAAGCTTACTTCCACCCTTTTTTTAAATTCACAGCTTCTAGAAGGTTTAGATGAATTCTTAAAAAAAATTAGTTTTTAGAAAATGTGATTTATTTAATAAATGGAATCAACAAACTATGCACATTCTACGTAATAATGACCTTCTATAGTTTGCACATGACTTTCTGTAGTTTGCGCATGTGTCTGGAAATAAGAAAAGCTTACTTCCCCCATTTTTTTAAATTCACATCTTCTAGAAGGTTTAGAAAAATTCTTTAAAAACATGAGTTTTTAGAAAATGTGATTTATTTCATAAATGGAATCAACAAACTATACACATTTTACGTAATAATGACATTCTATAGTTTGCGCATGCGTCCGGAAATAAGAAAAGCTTCCTTCTGCCAGTTTTTAAAAACCACAGCTTCTAGAAGGTTTACGTGATTTCTTAA
This sequence comes from Larix kaempferi, assembly GCA_027924585.1. NCBI lineage: Eukaryota > Viridiplantae > Streptophyta > Pinopsida > Pinales > Pinaceae > Larix > Larix kaempferi. The sequence continues at coordinate 43,152,169 of BSBM01000217.1, forward strand.
AAAACACAAGTTTTTAGAAAATGTGATTTATTTCATAAATGGAATCAACAAAGTATGCACATTCTATGTAATAACGACTTTCTATAGTTTGCACATACGTCCGAAAATAAGAAAAGCTTACTTCTCCCCTTTTTATAAATTCACGGCTTCTTGAAGGTTTAGATGACTTCTTAAAAAACATGAGTTTTTAGAAAATGTGATTTATTTCATAAATGGAATCAACAAAGTATGCACATTCTATGTGATAACGACTTTCTATAGTTTGTGCATGCGTCCGGAAATAAGAAAAGCTTACTTCCCCCCTTTTTTTAAATTCACAGCTTCTAGAAGGTTTAGATAAATTCTTAAAAAACACGAATTTTTAGAAAATGTGATTTATTTCATAAATGGAATCAACAAAGTATGCACATTCTACGCAGTAACTACTTTCTATAGTTTGCGCATGCGTCCGGAAATAGGAACAGCTTAATTCCTCCCGTTTTTTAAAATCACAGCTTCTAGAAGGTTTACATGATTTCTTAAAAAACACGAGTTTTTAGAAAATGTGATTTATTTCATCAATGGAATCAACAAAGTAAGCACATTCTATCTCATAACGACTTTGTATAGTTTGCGCATGCGCAAACTATGCACATTCTACGTGATAATGACTTTCTATAGTTTGCGCATGCATCCGAAAATAAGAAAAGCTTACTTCCCCCCTTTTTTTAAATTCACAGCTTCTAGAAGGTTTAGATGAATTCTTAAAAAACACAAGTTTTTAGAAAATGTGATTTATTTCATAAATGGAATCAACAAACTATGCACATTCTATGTAATAACCAATTTCTATAGCTTGCGCATGCGTCCGGAACTAAGAAAAGCTTCCTTCCGCAAGTTTTTTAAAACCACAGCTTCTAGAAGGTTTACATGATTTCTTAAAAAACATGAGTTTTTAGAAAATGTGATTTATTTCATAAATGGAATCAACAAAGTATGCACATTCTATGTAATAACGACTTTCTAAAGTTTGCGCATGCGTCCGAAAATAAGAAAAGCTTACTTCCGCCAGTTTTTTAAAATCACAGCTTCTAGAAGGTTTACATGATTTCTTAAAAAACACGAGATTTTAGAAAATGTGATTTATTTCATAAATGGAATCAACAAAGTATGCACATTCTATGTAATAACGACTTTCTAAAGTTTGCGCATGCGTCCAGAAATAAGAAAAGCTTACTTCCGCCAGTTTTTTAAAATCACAGCTTCTAGAAGGTTTACATGATTTCTTAAAACACACGAGTTTTTAGAAAATGTGATTTATTTCATAAATGGAATCAACAAAATATGCACATTCTATGTCATAACGAATTTCTATGGTTTGTGCATGCGAAAACTATGCACATTCTACATAATAACGATTTTCTATAGTTTGCGCATGCGTCCGGAAATAAGAAAAGCTTACTTCCCCCCTTTTCTTAAATTCACAGCTTCTAGAAGGTTTAGATGAATTCTTAAAAAACACGAGTTTTTACAAAATGTGATTTATTTCATAAATGGAATCAACCAAGTTTGCACATTCTACGTCATAACGACTTTCTATAGTTTGCGCATGCGTCCGGAAATAAGAAAAGCTTAATTCCCCCCGTTTTTTAAAATCATAGCTCCTAGAAGGTTTACATGATTTCTTCAAAAACACGAGTTTTTAGAAAATGTGATTTATTTCATAAATGGAGTCAACAAAGTATGCACATTCTATGTCATAACAACTTTCTATAGTTTGCGCATGCGCAAAATATGCACATTCTATGTGATAACGACTTTCTATAGTTTGCGCATGCATCCGGAAAAAAGAAAAGCTTACTTCCCCCCTTTTTTTAAATTCACAGCTTCTAGAAGATTTAGATGAATTCTTAAAAAAAACAAGTTTTTAGAAAATGTGACTTATTTCATAAATGGAATCAACAAAGTATGCACATTCTACGTCATAACAACTTTCTATAGTTTGCGCATGCGTCCGGAAATAAGAAAAGCTTAATTCCTCCAGTTTTTTAAAATCACAGCTTCTAGAATGTTTACATGATTTCTTAAAAAACACAAGTTTTTAGAAAATGTGATTTATTTCATAAATGGAATCAACAAACTAAGCACATTCTACGTAATAACGACTTTCTATAGTTTGCGCATGCGTCCGGAAATAAGAAAAGCTTGCTTCCACCAGTTTTTTAAAACCACAGCTTCTAGAAGGTTTACATGATTTCTGAAAAAACAAGTTTTTAGAAAATGTGATTTATTTCATAAATGGAATCAACAAAGTATGCACATTCTACGTAGTAACGACTTTCTATAGTTTGCGCATGCGTCCCGAAATAACAAAAGCTTACTTCCGCCAGTTTTTTAAATTCACAGCTTCGAGAAGGTTTACATGATTTATTAAAAAACATGAGTTTTTAGAAAATGTGATTTATTTCATAAATGTAATGAACAAACTATGCAATTTCTGCGTAATAATGACTTTCTATAGTTTGCGCATGCGTCCGGAAATAAGAAAACCTTACTTCTACCAGTTTTTTAAAATCATAGCTTCTAGAAGGTTTACATGATTTCTTAAAAAACACGAGTTTGTAGAAAATGTGATTTATTTCATAAATGGAATCAACAATGTATGTACATTCTACGTAATAACGACTTTCGAGAGTTTGCGCATGCGTCCAAAAATAAGAAAAGTTTACTTCCGTCAGTTTTTTAAAATCACAGCTTCTAGAAGGTTTACATGATTTCTTAAAACAGACGAGTTTTTAGAAAATGTGATTTATTTCATAAATGGAATCAACAAACTATGCACATTCTTGGTAGTAACGAATTTCTATAGTTTGCGCATGCGTCCGGAAATAAGAAAAGCTTCCTTCCGCAAGTTTTTTAAAACCACATCTTTTAGAAGGTTTACATGATTTCTTAAAAAACACGTGTTTTTAGGAAATGTGATTTATTTCATAAATGGAATCAACAAAGTATGCACACTCTATGTAATAACGACTTTCAAAAGTTTCCGCATGCGTCGGAAAATATGAAAAGCTTACTTCCTCCAGTTTTTTAAAATCACAGCTTCTAGAAGGTTTACATCATTTCTTAAAAAACACGAGTTTTTAGAAAATGTGATTTATTTCATAAATGGAATCAACAAAGTATGCACATTCTATGTTATAACGACTTTCTAAAGTTTGCGCATGCGTCCGGAAATAAGAAAAGCTTACTTCCTCCAGTTTTTTAAAATCACAGCTTCTAGAAGGTTTACATGATTTCTTAAAACACACGAGTTTTTAGAAAATGTGATTTATTTCATAAATGGAATTAACAAAGTATGCACATTCTATGTCATAACGAATTTCTATAGTTTGCGCATGCGCAAACTACGCACATTCTACGTAATAACGACTTTCTATAGTTTGTGCATGCATCCGGAAATAAGAAAAGCTTACTTCCCCCCTTTTTTTAAATTCACAGCTTCTAGAAGGTTTAGATGAATACTTAAAAAACACGAGTTTTTAGAAAATGTGATTTATTTCATAAATGGAATCAGTAAACTATGCACATTCTACGTAGTAACGACTTTCTATAGTTTGCGCGTGCGTCCGGAAATAAGAAAAGCTTACTTCCCCCATTTTTTTAAATTCACAGCTTCTAGAAGGTTTACATGATTTCTTAAAAAACACAAGTTTTTAGAAAATGTGATTTATTTAATAAATGGAATCAAAAAAGTATGCACATTCTACGTAATAACGACTTTCTATAGTTTGCGCATGTGTCCGGAAATAAGAAATGCTTACTTCCGCCTGTTTTTTAAAACCACAGCTTATAGAAGGTTTACATGATTTCTTAAATAACACGAGTTTTTAGAAAATGTGATTTATTTCATAAATGGAATCAACGAAGTATGCAAATTCTACGTAATAACGAATTTCAAAAGTTTGCGCATGCGTCCGGAAATAAGAAAAGCTTACTTCCGTCAGTTTTTTAAAATCACAGCTTCTAGAAGGTTTACATGATTTCTTAAAACACACGAGTTTTTAGAAAATGTGATTTATTTCATAAATGGAATCAACAAAGTATGCACATTCTATGTCATAACGAATATCTATAATTTGCGCATGCGAAAACTATGCACATTCTACGTAATAACGACTTTCTATAGTTTGCGCATGCGTTCGGAAATAAGAAAAGCTTACTTCCCCCCTTTTTTAGAATTCGTAGCTTCTATAAGGTTTAGATGAATTCTTAAAAAACACGAGTTTTTAGAAAATGTTATTTATTTGATAAATGGAATCAACAAAGTTTGACCATTCTAGATCATAACGACTTTCTATAGTTTGCGCATGCGTCCGGAAATAAGAAAAGCTTAATTCCCCCTGTTTTTTAAAATCACAGCTTCTAGAAGGTTTACATGATTTCTTAAAAAACACGAGTTTTTAGAAAATGTGATTTATTTCATAAATGGAATCAACAAAGTATGCACATTCTATGTCATAACGACTTTCTATAGTTTGCGCATGCGCAAACTATGCACATTCTACGTGATAACGACTTTCTATAGTTTGCGCATCCGTCCGGAAATAAGAAAAACTTACTTCCCCCCTTTTTTTAAATTCACAGCTTCTAGAAGGTTTAGATGAATTCTTAAAAAACACTAGTTTTTAGAAAATGTAATTTATTTCATAAATGGAATCAACAAACTATGCACATTCTACGTAATAACGACTTTCTATAGATTGCGCATGCGTCCGAAAATAAGAAAAGCTTACTTCCGCAAGTTTTTTAAAACCACAGCTTCTAGAAGGTTTACATGATTTCTTAAAAAACACGAGTTTTTAGAAAATGTGATTTATTTCATAAATGAAATCAAGAAACTAAGCACATTCTACGTAATAACGACTTTCTATAGTTTGCGCATGCGTCCGGAAATAAGAAAAGCTTGCTTCCACCAGTTTGTTAAAACCACAGCTTCTAGAAGGTTTACATGATTTCTGAAAAAACAAGTTTTTAGAAAATGTGATTTATTTCATAAATGGAATCAACAAAGTATGGACATTCTACGTCATAACGACTTTCTATAGTTTACGCATGTGTCCGGAAATAAGAAAAGCTTAATTCCCCCCGTTTTTTAAAATCACAGCTTCTAGAAGGTTTACATGATGTCTTAAAAAACACGAGTTTTTAGGAAATGTGATTTATTTCATAAATGGAATCAACAAAGTATGAACATTCTATGTCATAACGAATTTCTATAGTTTGCGCATGCGCAAACTATGCACATTCTACGTAATAACAACTTTCTATAGTTTGCGCATGCGTCCGGAAATAAGAAAAGCTTACTTCCCCCCTTTTTTTAAATTCACAGCTTCTAGAAGGTTTAGATGAATTCTTAAAAAACACGAGTTTTTAGAAAATGTGATTTATTTCATAAATAGAATCAACAAACTATGCACATTCTACGTAATAACGACTTTCTATAGTTTCCACATGCGTCCGGAAATAAGAAAAGCTTACTTACGCCAGTTTTTTAAAATCACAGCTTCTGGAAGGTTTACATGATTTCTTAAAACACATGAGTTTTTAGAAAATGTGATTTATTTCATAAATGGAATCAACAAAGTACGCACATTCTATGTCATAACGACTTTCTATAGTTTGCGCATGCGCAAACTATGCACATTCTACGTAATAACGACTTTCTATAGTTTGCGCATGAGTCTGGAAATAAGAAAAGCTTACTTCCCCCCTTTTTTTAAATTCACAGTTTCTAGAAGGTTTAGATGAATTCTTAAAAAACATGAGTTTTTAGAAAATGTGATTTATTTCATAAATGGAATCAAAAAACTATGCACATTCTACGTAATAACGACTTTCTATAGTTTGCGCATGCGTCCGGAAATAAGAAAAGCTTCCTTCTGCCAGTTTTTAAAAACCAAAGCTCTTAGAAGGTTTACATGATTTCTTAAAAAACATGAGTTTTTAGAAAATGTGATTTATTTCATAAATGGAATCAACAAAGTATGCACATTCTATGTCATAACAACTTTCTAAAGTTTGCGGATGCGCAAACTATGCACATACTATGTGATAACGACTTTCTATAGTTTGCACATGCATCCGGAAATAAGAAAAGCTTACTTCCCCCCTTTTTTTAAATGCACAGCTTCTAGAAGGTTTAGATGAATTCTTAAAAATAACGAGTTTTTAGAAAATGTGATTTATTTCATAAATGGAATCAAAAAACTATGCACATTCTACGTAATAACGACTTTCTGTAGTTTGCGCATGTCTCTGGAAATAAGAAAAGCTTACTTCCCCCATTTTTTTAAATTCACATCTTCTAGAAGGTTTAGAAAAATTCTTTAAAAACATGAGTTTTTAGAAAATGTGATTTATTTCATAAATGGAATCAACAAACTATACACATTTTACGTAATAATGACATTCTATAGTTTGCGCATGCGTCCGGAAATAAGAAAAGCTTCCTTCTGCCAGTTTTTAAAAACCACAGCTTCTAGAAGGTTTACGTGATTTCTTAAAAAACACAAGTTTTTAGAAAATGTGATTTATTTCATAAATGGAATCAACAAAGTATGCACATTCTATGTAATAACGACTTTCTATAGTTTGCACATACGTCCGAAAATAAGAAAAGCTTACTTCTCCCCTTTTTATAAATTCACGGCTTCTTGAAGGTTTAGATGACTTCTTAAAAAACATGAGTTTTTAGAAAATGTGATTTATTTCATAAATGGAATCAACAAAGTATGCACATTCTATGTGATAACGACTTTCTATAGTTTGTGCATGCGTCCGGAAATAAGAAAAGCTTACTTCCCCCCTTTTTTTAAATTCACAGCTTCTAGAAGGTTTAGATAAATTCTTAAAAAACACGAATTTTTAGAAAATGTGATTTATTTCATAAATGGAATCAACAAAGTATGCACATTCTACGCAGTAACTACTTTCTATAGTTTGCGCATGCGTCCGGAAATAGGAAAAGCTTAATTCCTCCCGTTTTTTAAAATCACAGCTTCTAGAAGGTTTACATGATTTCTTAAAAAACACGAGTTTTTAGAAAATGTGATTTATTTCATCAATGGAATCAACAAAGTAAGCACATTCTATCTCATAACGACTTTGTATAGTTTGCGCATGCGCAAACTATGCACATTCTACGTGATAATGACTTTCTATAGTTTGCGCATGCATCCGAAAATAAGAAAAGCTTACTTCCCCCCTTTTTTTAAATTCACAGCTTCTAGAAGGTTTAGATGAATTCTTAAAAAACACAAGTTTTTAGAAAATGTGATTTATTTCATAAATGGAATCAACAAACTATGCACATTCTATGTAATAACCAATTTCTATAGCTTGCGCATGCGTCCGGAACTAAGAAAAGCTTCCTTCCGCAAGTTTTTTAAAACCACAGCTTCTAGAAGGTTTACATGATTTCTTAAAAAACATGAGTTTTTAGAAAATGTGATTTATTTCATAAATGGAATCAACAAAGTATGCACATTCTATGTAATAACGACTTTCAAAAGTTTGCGCATGCGTCCGGAAATATGAAAATCTTATTTCCGCCAGTTTTCTAAAATCACATTTTCTACAAGGTTTACATGATTTCTTAAAAAACACGAGTTTTTAGAAAATGTGATTTATTTCATAAATGGAATCAACAAAGTATGCACATTCTATGTAATAACGACTTTCTAAAGTTTGCGCATGCGTCCGAAAATAAGAAAAGCTTACTTCCGCCAGTTTTTTAAAATCACAGCTTCTAGAAGGTTTACATGATTTCTTAAAAAACACGAGATTTTAGAAAATGTGATTTATTTCATAAATGGAATCAACAAAGTATGCACATTCTATGTAATAACGACTTTCTAAAGTTTGCGCATGCGTCCAGAAATAAGAAAAGCTTACTTCCGCCAGTTTTTTAAAATCACAGCTTCTAGAAGGTTTACATGATTTCTTAAAACACACGAGTTTTTAGAAAATGTGATTTATTTCATAAATGGAATCAACAAAATATGCACATTCTATGTCATAACGAATTTCTATGGTTTGCGCATGCGAAAACTATGCACATTCTACATAATAACGATTTTCTTTAGTTTGCGCATGCGTCCGGAAATAAGAAAAGCTTACTTCCCCCCTTTTCTTAAATTCACAGCTTCTAGAAGGTTTAGATGAATTCTTAAAAAACACGAGTTTTTACAAAATGTGATTTATTTCATAAATGGAATCAACCAAGTTTGCACATTCTACGTCATAACGACTTTCTATAGTTTTCGCATGCGTCCGGAAATAAGAAAAGCTTAATTCCCCCCGTTTTTTAAAATCATAGCTCCTAGAAGGTTTACATGATTTCTTCAAAAACATGAGTTTTTAGAAAATGTGATTTATTTCATAAATGGAATCAACAAAGTATGCACATTCTATGTCATAACAACTTTCTATAGTTTGCGCATGCGCAAAATATGCACATTCTATGTGATAACGACTTTCTATAGTTTGCGCCTGCATCCGGAAAAAAGAAAAGCTTACTTCCCCCCTTTTTTTAAATTCACAGCTTCTAGAAGATTTAGATGAATTCTTAAAAAAAACAAGTTTTTAGAAAATGTGACTTATTTCATAAATGGAATCAACAAAGTATGCACATTCTACGTCATAACAACTTTCTATAGTTTGCGCATGCGTCCGGAAATAAGAAAAGCTTAATTCCTCCAGTTTTTTAAAATCACAGCTTCTAGAATGTTTACATGATTTCTTAAAAAACACAAGTTTTTAGAAAAGGTGATTTATTTCATAAATGGAATCAACAAACTAAGCACATTCTACGTAATAACGACTTTCTATAGTTTGCGCATGCGTCCGGAAATAAGAAAAGCTTGCTTCCACCAGTTTTTTAAAACCACAGCTTCTAGAAGGTTTACATGATTTCTGAAAAAACAAGTTTTTAGAAAATTTGATTTATTTCATAAATGGAATCAACAAAGTATGCACATTCTACGTAGTAACGACTTTCTATAGTTTGCGCATGCGTCCCGAAATAACAAAAGCTTACTTCCGCCAGTTTTTTAAATTCACAGCTTCGAGAAGGTTTACATGATTTATTAAAAAACATGAGTTTTTAGAAAATGTGATTTATTTCATAAATGGAATCAACAATGTATGTACATTCTACGTAATAACGACTTTCTAGAGTTTGCGCATGCGTCCAAAAATAAGAAAAGTTTACTTCCGTCAGTTTTTTAAAATCACAGCTTCTAGAAGGTTTACATGATTTCTTAAAACAGACGAGTTTTTAGAAAATGTGATTTATTTCATAAATGGAATCAACAAACTATGCACATTCTTGGTAGTAACGAATTTCTATAGTTTGCGCATGCGTCCGGAAATAAGAAAAGCTTCCTTCCGCAAGTTTTTTAAAACCACAGCTTTTAGAAGGTTTACATGATTTCTTAAAAAACACGTGTTTTTAGGAAATGTGATTTATTTCATAAATGGAATCAACAAAGTATGCACACTCTATGTAATAACGACTTTCAAAAGTTTCCGCATGCGTCGGAAAATATGAAAAGCTTACTTCCTCCAGTTTTTTAAAATCACAGCTTCTAGAAGGTTTACATCATTTCTTAAAAAACACGAGTTTTTAGAAAATGTGATTTATTTCATAAATGGAATCAACAAAGTATGCACATTCTATGTTATAACGACTTTCTAAAGTTTGCGCATGCGTCCGGAAATAAGAAAAGCTTACTTCCTCCAGTTTTTTAAAATCACAGCTTCTAGAAGGTTTACATGATTTCTTAAAACACACGAGTTTTTAGAAAATGTGATTTATTTCATAAATGGAATTAACAAAGTATGCACATTCTATGTCATAACGAATTTCTATAGTTTGCGCATGCGCAAACTACGCACATTCTACGTAATAACGACTTTCTATAGTTTGTGGATGCATCCGGAAATAAGAAAAGCTTACTTCCCCCCTTTTTTTAAATTCACAGCTTCTAGAAGGTTTAGATGAATACTTAAAAAACACGAGTTTTTAGAAAATGTGATTTATTTCATAAATGGAATCAACAAACTATGCACATTCTACGTAGTAACGACTTTCTATAGTTTGCGCGTGCGTCCGGAAATAAGAAAAGCTTACTTCCCCCCTTTTTTTAAATTCACAGCTTCTAGAAGGTTTACATGATTTCTTAAAAAACACAAGTTTTTAGAAAATGTGATTTATTTAATAAATGGAATCAAAAAAGTATGCACATTCTACGTAATAACGACTTTCTATAGTTTGCGCATGTGTCCGGAAATAAGAAATGCTTACTTCCGCCTGTTTTTTAAAACCACAGCTTATAGAAGGTTTACATGATTTCTTAAATAACACGAGTTTTTAGAAAATGTGATTTATTTCATAAATGGAATCAACGAAGTATGCAAATTCTACGTAATAACGAATTTCAAAAGTTTGCGCATGCGTCCGGAAATAAGAAAAGCTTACTTCCGTCAGTTTTTTAAAGTCACAGCTTCTAGAAGGTTTACATGATTTCTTAAAACACACGAGTCTTTAGAAAATGTGATTTATTTCATAAATGGAATCAACAAAGTATGCACATTCTATGTCATAACGAATATCTATAGTTTGCGCATGCGAAAACTATGCACATTCTACGTAATAACGACTTTCTATAGTTTGCGCATGCGTTCGGAAATAAGAAAAGCTTACTTCCCCCCTTTTTTAAAATTCGTAGCTTCTATAAGGTTTAGATGAATTCTTAAAAAACACGAGTTTTTAGAAAATGTTATTTATTTGATAAATGGAATCAACAAAGTTTGACCATTCTAGATCATAACGACTTTCTATAGTTTGCGCATGCGTCCGGAAATAAGAAAAGCTTAATTCCCCCTGTTTTTTAAAATCACAGCTTCTAGAAGGTTTACATGATTTCTTAAAAAACACGAGTTTTTAGAAAATGTGATTTATTTCATAAATGGAATCAACAAAGTATGCACATTCTATGTCATAACGACTTTCTATAGTTTGCGCATGCGCAAACTATGCACATTCTACGTGATAACGACTTTCTATAGTTTGCGCATCCGTCCGGAAATAAGAAAAACTTACTTCCCCCCTTTTTTTAAATTCACAGCTTCTAGAAGGTTTAGATGAATTCTTAAAAAACACTAGTTTTTAGAAAATGTAATTTATTTCATAAATGGAATCAACAAACTATGCACATTCTACGTAATAACGACTTTCTATAGATTGCGCATGCGTCCGAAAATAAGAAAAGCTTACTTCCGCAAGTTTTTTAAAACCACAGCTTCTAGAAGGTTTACATGATTTCTTAAAAAACACGAGTTTTTAGAAAATGTGATTTATTTCATAAATGAAATCAAGAAACTAAGCACATTCTACGTAATAACGACTTTGTATAGTTTGCGCATGCGTCCGGAAATAAGAAAAGCTTGCTTCCACCAGTTTGTTAAAACCACAGCTTCTAGAAGGTTTACATGATTTCTGAAAAAACAAGTTTTTAGAAAATGTGATTTATTTCATAAATGGAATCAACAAAGTATGGACATTCTACGTCATAACGACTTTCTATAGTTTACGCATGTGTCCGGAAATAAGAAAAGCTTAATTCCCCCCGTTTTTTAAAATCACAGCTTCTAGAAGGTTTACATGATGTCTTAAAAAACACGAGTTTTTAGGAAATGTGATTTATTTCATAAATGGAATCAACAAAGTATGAACATTCTATGTCATAACGACTTTCTATAGTTTGCGCATGCGCAAACTATGCACATTCTACGTACTAACAACTTTCTATAGTTTGCGCATGCGTCCGGAAATAAGAAAAGCTTACTTCCCCCCTTTTTTTAAATTCACAGCTTCTAGAAGGTTTAGATGAATTCCTAAAAAACACGAGTTTTTAGAAAATGTGATTTATTTCATAAATAGAATCAACAAACTATGCACATTCTACGTAATAACGACTTTCTATAGTTTCCACATGCGTCCGGAAATAAGAAAAGCTTACTTACGCCAGTTTTTTAAAATCACAGCTTCTGGAAGGTTTACATGATTTCTTAAAACACATGAGTTTTTAGAAAATGTGATTTATTTCATAAATGGAATCAACAAAGTACGCACATTCTATGTCATAACGACTTTCTATAGTTTGCGCATGCGCAAACTATGCACATTCTACGTAATAACGACTTTCTATAGTTTGCGCATGAGTCTGGAAATAAGAAAAGCTTACTTCCCCCCTTTTTTTAAATTCACAGCTTCTAGAAGGTTTAGATGAATTCTTAAAAAACATAAGTTTTTAGAAAATGTGATTTATTTCATAAATGGAATCAAAAAACTATGCACATTCTACGTAATAACGACTTTCTATAGTTTGCGCATGCGTCCGGAAATAAGAAAAGCTTCCTTCTGCCAGTTTTTAAAAACCACAGCTCTTAGAAGGTTTACATGATTTCTTAAAAAACATGAGTTTTTAGAAAATGTGATTTATTTCATAAATGGAATCAACAAAGTATGCACATTCTATGTCATAACAACTTTCTAAAGTTTGCGGATGCGCAAACTATGCACATACTATGTGATAACGACTTTCTATAGTTTGCACATGCATCCGGAAATAAGAAAAGCTTACTTCCCCCCTTTTTTTAAATGCACAGCTTCTAGAAGGTTTAGATGAATTCTTAAAAATAACGAGTTTTTAGAAAATGTGATTTATTTCATAAATGGAATCAAAAAACTATGCACATTCTACGTAATAACGACTTTCTGTAGTTTGCGCATGTCTCTGGAAATAAGAAAAGCTTACTTCCCCCATTTTTTTAAATTCACATCTTCTAGAAGGTTTAGAAAAATTCTTAAAAAACATGAGTTTTTAGAAAATGTGATTTATTTCATAAATGGAATCAACAAACTATACACATTTTACGTAATAATGACTTTCTATAGTTTGCGCATGCGTCCGGAAATAAGAAAAGCTTCCTTCTGCCAGTTTTTAAAAACCACAGCTTCTAGAAGGTTTACGTGATTTCTTAAAAAACACAAGTTTTTAGAAAATGTGATTTATTTCATAAATGGAATCAACAAAGTATGCACATTCTATGTAATAACGACTTTCTATAGTTTGCACATACGTCCGAAAATAAGAAAAGCTTACTTCTCCACTTTTTATAAATTCACGGCTTCTTGAAGGTTTAGATGACTTCTTAAAAAACATGAGTTTTTAGAAAATGTGATTTATTTCATAAATGGAATCAACAAAGTATGCACATTCTATGTGATAACGACTTTCTATAGTTTGCGCATGCGTCCGGAAATAAGAAAAGCTTACTTCCCCCCTTTTTTTAAATTCACAGCTTCTAGAAGGTTTAGATAAATTCTTAAAAAACACGAGTTTTTAGAAAATGTGATTTATTTCATAAATGGAATCAACAAAGTATGCACATTCTACGCAGTAACTACTTTCTACAGTTTGCGGATGCGTCCGGAAATAAGAAAAGCTTACTTCCGCCAGTTTTTTAAAATCACAGCTTCTAGAAGGTTTACATGATTTCTTAAAAAACACGACTTTTTAGAAAATGTGATTTATGTCATAAATGGAATCAACAAAGTATGCACATTCTATGTCATAACAACTTTCTAAAGTTTGCGCATGCGCAAACTATGCACATTCTACGTGATAACGACTTTCTATAGTTTGCGCATGCGTCCGGAAATAAGAAAAGCTTACTTCCCCCCTTTTTTTAAATTCACGGCTTCATGAAGGTTTAGATGAATTCTTAAAAGACACGAGTTTTTAGAAAATGTGATTTATTTCATATATGGAATCAACAAATTATGAACATTTTACGTAATAACGAATTTCTATAGTTTGCGCATGCGTCCGGAAATAAGAAAAGCTTCCTTCCGCCAGTTTTTAAAAACCACAGCTTCTAGAAGGTTTACATGATTTCTTAAAAAACAAGAGTTTTTAGAAAATCTGATTTATTTCATAAATGGAATCAACAAATTATGCACATTCTACGTAACAACTACTTTCTAAAGTTTGCGCATGCGTCCGAAAATATGAAAAGCTTACTTCCGCCAGTTTTTTAAAATCGCAGCTTCTAGAAGGTTTACATGATTTCTTAAAAAACATGAGTTTTTAGAAAATGTGATTTATTTCATTAATGGAATCAACAAAGTATACACATTCTACTTCATAACAACTTTCTATAGTTTGCGCTAGCGTCCGGAAATAAGAAAAGCTTCCTCCACCAGTTTTTTAAAACCACAGCTTCGAGAAGGTTTACATGATTTCTTAAAAAACACGACTTTTTAGAAAATGTGATTTATTTCATAAATGGAATAAACAAAGTATGCACATTCTACGTAGTAATGACTTTCTATAGTTTGCGCATGCATCTGGAAATAAGAAAAACTTACTTCCGCCAGTTTTTTAAAATCACAGCTTTTAGAAGGTTTACATGATTTCTTAAAAAACACTAGTTTTTAGAAAATGTGATTTATTTTATAAATCGAATCAACAAACTATGCAGATTCTATGTCATAACGACTTTATATAGTTTGCGCATGCGCAAACTATGCACATTGTACGTAATAACGACTTTCTATAGTTTGTGCGCATGCGTCCGGAAATAAGAAAAGCCTACTTCCCCCCTTTTTTTAAATTCATAGCTTCTAGAAGGTTTAGATGAATTCTTAAAAAACACGAGTTTTTAGAAAATGTGATTTATTTCATAAACGGAATCAACAAAGTATGCACATTCTATGTCATAACAACTTTCTATAGTTTGCGCATGTGTCCGGAAATAAGAAAAGCTTAATTCCCCCCATTTTTTAAAATCACAGCTTCTAGAAGGTTTACATGATTTCTTAAAAAACACGAGTTTTTAGAAAATGTGATTTATTTCATAAATGGAATCAACAAACTATGCACATTCTACATAATAAGGACTTTCCATAGTTTGCCAATGCGTCCCGAAATAAGAAAAGCTTCCTTCCACCAGTTTTTTATAACCACAGCTTCTAGAAGGTTTACATGATTTCTTAAAAAACATGAGTTTTTAGGAAATTTGATTTATTTAATAAATGGAATTAACAAAGTATGCAAATTCTATGTAATAACGAATTTTGAAAGTTTGCGCATGCGTCCGGAAATATGAAAAGCTTACTTCCGCCAGTTTTTTAAAATCGCAGCTTCTAGAAGGTTTACATGATTTCTTAAAAAACACGAGTTTTTAGAAAATGTGATTTATTTCATAAATGGAATCAACAAAGTATGCACATTCTACGTCATAACAACTTTCTATAGTTTGCGCATGCGTCCGGAAATAAGAAAAGCTTACTTCTGCCAGTTTTTTAAAATCGCAGCTTCTAGAAGGTTTAAATGATCTCTTAAAAAACACGAGTTTTTAGAAAATGTGATTTATTTCATAAATGGAATCAACAAAGTATGCACATTCTATGTCATAACAACTTTCTAAAGTTTGCGCATGCGCAAACTATGCACATTATACGTGATAACGACTTTCTATAGTTTGCGCATGCGTCCGGAAATAAGAAAAGTTTACTTCCCCCCTTTTTTTAAATTCACGGCTTCTCTAAGGTTTAGATGAATTCTTAAAAAACACGAGTTTTGAGAAAATGTGATGTATTTCATATATGGAATCAACAAACTATGCACATTTTACGTAATAACGAATTTCTATAGTTTGCGCATGCGTCCGGAAATAAGAAAAGCTTCCTTCCGCTAGTTTTTAAAAACGACAGCTTCAAGAAGGTTTACATGATTTCTTAAAAAACAAGAGTTTTTAGAAAATGTGATTTATTTCATAACTGGAATCAACAAAGTATGCACATTGTATGTAACAACTACTTTCTAAAGTTTGCGCATGCGTCCGGAAATATGAAAAGCTTACTTCCGCCAGTTTTTTAAAATCGCAGCTTCTAGAAGGTTTACATGATTTCTTAAAAACCACGAGTTTCTAGAAAATGTGATTTATTTCATAAATGGAATCAACAAAGTATACACATTCTACGCCATAACAACTTTCTATAGATTGCGCTTTCGTCCGGAAATAAAAAAATGTGAGGCACCTGCAACAATTACTTAATGAAAATATGCGAAATAGCAGAAATGACAGAACTCAGAATCACTTTGTATTGATCACGGGCCACTTCGAGGGGGAAACCTCCTTTGAGCAAGCTCAATACAAATAACTTCACGGTACCTTCATAGGTCTCAACACGCACTTATATACTAATTCTAGGCGCCAATACTATGGGTCAAAACCATGGGCCGTTACAAACTATGGATCAAGAATACTACGGGCGACTTACAAAGCATATGCGCCAACAACAATAACACAACTATTGATCAACAAATACTACGGGACGACTTACAAAGCATATGTGTCCAATAACAATATACTAACAAAGTAAAGACATGGGTTCCTAACATCCCCTCCCCCTTGAAAAAAAAGCTTTGTCCTCAAAGCTTTAGATGTGGAAATTGTTGTTGAATCTGAAGGAGTGGTTCCCATGTAGCATCCTCTGGTTGCATGCCGTGCCACTGAATCAAGACCTCTGTGATAGAGCGGGAGCGAAGCTGACGTGTGCGCCGATTGAGGATGGCCTCTGGCTCCAAAAGGATGGATCCTTCATTATCCAATTCGGGTAAAATCATTTGGCCGCTGATGTTGGTGCCAAGAACTTTCTTCAGACAAGAGACATGAAAGACTGGATGAATGCGGGAAGAAGGAGGAAGTTCCAATTTATAAGCGACGGACCCAATCTTCTGAAGAATCCGATATGGCCCATAGAACTTTGGAGCAAGCTTATGACGTCCTTTGAGTTTCAAGGAGGATTGTTTGTACGGATGGAGACGAAGAAAAACCATATCGCCGACTTGAAAGGTGCGCTCTGAACGGTGCTGATCAGCTTGTTGCTTCATGCGATTCCTTGCCATGTGAAGATTGTCCCACAAAATGCGAAGAATCTGATCTCGGTTGCGAAGGACCCTGTCAACTTCCTGAACTGGTGAACTGGTGGGGGTGTATGGAAGAAGAGCTGGAGGCGCCTGACCATAGACTGCTTCATATGGGGTCATTTTGGAGGCAGTGTGGTAAGAGGTATTGTACCACCATTCAGCGAGAGGAAGCCACTTTTCCCACTGATGTTGTTGTTCCGAGGTGAAGCAACGAAGATAAGTTTCCAAGCATTTATTAACAACTTCAGTCTGACCATCTGTTTGTGGGTGATACCCTGAACTCATCTTCAGTTTGGTGCCAGTGTGACGAAATAGTTCTGTCCAAAAATGACTAGTGAAAGTCGCATCACGATCCGAGACAATGGAAGAAGGGATGCCATGAAGACGAAAGATCTGGTCCATAAAAATTTGAGCGACGGAGGAGGCTGTATAGGGATGGCTAAGAGCACAAAAATGACTATATTTGGAGAGACGATCAACCACAACGAGAATCACTGTCTTTCCGCCAGATTTAGGGAGCCCTTCGATGAAATCCATAGAAATAGCTGTCCAAATCCGTGTAGGTATGGGCAAGGGTTCAAGCAATCCTGGAAGGAGTGTTGTTTCACCCTTATTGCGCTGGCAGGTATCACATTCGGCCACCATCTGTTGAATTGTCCTTTTCATGCCCTGCCAAAAGAAGTTACGCCGTGCTCGTTCATATGTTTTGAGGAACCCAGAGTGCCCGGCTGATGGAGAAGCATGGAGTTCATAGAAGACAGCCTGTTGGAGATCTGTACTCTGGGGAAGCACCAGACGACCCTTGTATCGCAGAGAAGCACCATCCCAAGAGTAATGTGGGACCGCAGAAGGATTGTTGGTCAAGCGCTGGATGATCTGAGATAAGGAAGAGTCATTGACATAACCCTGTTGAACAGATTGCAACCAATTTGGAACAGGCATAGAAATAGCTGAAAGAGATCCTTGGGCATCAAATGTACGAGAAAGAGCATCTGCCACAATATTGTCTTTACCCTTCTTGTAAGTGATCTCATAGTCATAACCCATGAGTTTGCTAACCCATTTCTGTTGTGCCGGGGAGGAGACACGCTGGTCCAAGAAATATTTCAAACTCTGGTGATCAGTCTTGATGCAGAAATGATTCCCTAATAGGTATGGACGCCACTTCTGTACTGCATGCAAAATAGCCATCATTTCCTTCTCATAGGTAGAGGCAGCTAAATTCTTACCGAAAAGGGCTTTGCTGGTGAATGCAATGGGGTGTTAATCTTGAAGGAGAACAGCACCAAGTCCATTGCCGCAAGCATCACTCTCAATCGTGAAGGGCTTGGAAAAATCGGGCATAGCTAGCACAGGTGTAGTACACATAGCTTGTTTTAGTTTGTCAAATGCACACTGAGCAGCAGGTGTCCATGTAAAAGCATCTTTTTTCAATAGGGCAGTTAATGGAGCTGCAATCTTCCCATAATCCTTGACAAACTTGCGGTAGTAGCCAGTTAATCCCAAAAAACCACGAAGGCTCTTGAGTGTCTGAGGACGTGGCCAATTGTTCATGGCATCGATTTTGGCAGGATCCACGTGAACCCCTTGTGCTGAGATAATGTGCCCGAGATACTCAACTTCCTTTTGTCCAAAAACACATTTAGACTGCTTGGCATGGAGATGATGGTCAGAGAAAAGTTGCATGACAAGATCCAGATGCTGGAGATGTTCATCCCATGTTTTACTGTAGATGAGGATATCATCAAAGAATACCAGAATGAATTTCCGCAAGTAGGGTCGAAATATTTTATTCATTAAGGCCTGGAATGTGGAAGGAGCATTAGTGAGGCCAAAGGGCATGACCAAAAACTCATAATGGCCATCATGTGTGCGGAAAGCTGTTTTAGGAATATCCTCCTCATGAACCCGAATTTGATGATACCCAGAACGAAGATCCAACTTGGAGAAAAAGTGAGCCCCATGAAGCTCATCAAGAAGCTCATCAACAACAGGAATTGGAAACTTATCCTTGATGGTGAGGTGATTAAGTGCTCGGAAGTCAATGCAGAGGCGCCATGACCCATCTTTTTTGCGGACAAGAATAACTGGAGAAGAAAAAGAACTAGTGCTTGGGCGAATAATACCTTGCTTCAATAAGTCCCGCACGAGCATTTCAATCTCTGTTTTTTGGTGAAATGGGTAGCGATAGGGCCTGATGTTGGGAGGAACGCTGCCAGGAAGGAGCTGAATACGATGGTCTTCTGGCCTGGAAGGTGGTAATCCCACTGGTTCAGCAAAGACACCTGTATATCGATTCAGAATTTGTTGTAGATCCAAAGGAGTAGTGGAGACCGCGGATGGTTGCATCTGGATGGAACTGATCTGAGCGATGACACCATGTGAACTCTTCTTGAGGAGTTTCTCCATGCGATGTGAACTGATGATGCTGAGAGAACCTGGTTGTAATCCTGTCAATGTGTGTTTGTGTCCATTGAGAGAAAACTGCATCCAAAGTTCGGCAAAATCCCATAAGATAGGGCCGAGTGTGCGTAGCCATTGAGCGCCCAAAACCACATCACATCCGCCTAAGGGCAAGGCAAACATGTCAGAGCGCAGGATATAATCTCCCAAAGAGATACGCACATTTCGACACTTCCCTTTGCAAGGTAAGGTGCCCCCATTGGCAATCATGACTTCAAAGTTGGAGCAAGGATGGATAAAACAATCAGCTTGTTTGGCGATCCGAGGGTCGATGAAATTATGAGTGCTACCATAATCAATGAGGATTGTAAGAGGAAGCTTCTTGAAGTAACCCCTGACCCGCATTGTTTGGGGGGTGGTGATTCCAGCTAAAGCATGGAGAGATATCTCTGGCTGGTCATCCTGAGACGGAGGGTCAATAGGCGGTTCCTGAATGTCGCCCGGAGCATCCAGTGTTTCTGGATCGTCGTCACCCATTCCAGAGGCCGGCGGAGACTCGACATCCAGGAGATAGAGCTTTTGCTGAACACATCGATGTCCCCGAGTGAATTTCTCATCACAATTATAGCAAAGCCCCTTTTCTTTGCGTGCTTGCATCTCTGCTTCAGATAAACGCTTGATAGGAGTCGGTCGAGGAGCCTGCGGTATAGGTGGTCGCTGAGAACCCATATTTCTGAAGGGAACAAAAGTGGGCTTGGAGCGTTGCTGGGCTGCAATCTTGTCTTCTGCCAACTTAGCCAACCCGAGTGCTTCCATCATTATGTTGGGACAGAACATTTTGACCTCAGAGCGAATGGCATCCTTTAGACCACTGATAAAACAACTCCGGTAAAATTCATCAGTTAATCCTTCGGTGTGGTTGGCTAGATTCTCAAATTTGGTTTGATACTCTCTCACAGTGCCAGTTTGACGAAGTTTAGTGAGGGCTCCTGTGAAGTCATCAAAAGCACTAGGACCAAATCGTTGCAAAAGGAGCTGACAAAAGTCTGGCCAGTTGGGCTCTGGATGAGCCTTGATGTACCAACGGTACCATTGAAGAGCTTCCTGTTCCAAATGAAAGGATGCCAACGGAACTTTGTTGACATCAAAAGTATTATGCAGACTGAAATACTGTTCTGCACGATAGATCCATCCAGTTGGATCGGTACCATTGAAGCGAGGAAAATCAAGCTTCGGACCATGGAAATTGCTGGAAGAAGAGAACCCATTGTCTACTGAAGACTCGGACTGCCGTTTGTTGTTCATGGCTGAATGTTCAAGATGGAGACCGAGAAATTTTTCATCCAGATCCTGGAGTTTGGCTTGGATGGCTGCAAGTGCTTCCTCCATGGTTTTTGCTCCTGCACGGGTGACAACCATAACCGGTATTTTTTTATTTTTTTATTTTTATTTATTTTTATTTTTTTATTTTTATTTATTTATTTATTTATTTTTTATTTTTTTCTTTTTTTTTCTTTTTATGATTGGGTGGAAAAACAAAAACAGGAACTACTTCAGTAAGGGAAAATTTGGATTTGGGAAAAAATCAGAATGGTAATTGGGGTTTGACTAGGTTTTGGACACTGTTGGATAGACAGGGAGGCAAAATTGAGGATTTCAGAAGCGGGGTGAAAGGATGGGAAAATTGGGCAGAGGGAAACAAAGAAGCAGAATTCAGAAAGGAACTCTGTGGTAAAATTTGAGGGTGATTGGGTGAAATCTAAGGAAGTTATGGCAAACCCTAAAAATAGACAAATGTGGGATTTCGGGCTGTAGCAAGGGGAACTGAGGATAGGGTCCTCAAGGATGAAATATGCAGAATGGAATGACAGGGGTTCCCTGAAAATTTCAAGGGAAACCGAGGTAAAACAAGGGAGATATGGAGAAAAAACTGAAATAACCAGTTTTTTTTTTTCTTATTTTTTTTCTCTGATATGGAGAAAAAACCAGGTTTTTTTTTTTTTTTTTTGATTGGGTAGGAAAACAAAAACAGGAACTACTTCAGTAAGGGAAAATTTGGATTTGGGAAAAAATCAGAATGGTAATTGGGGTTTGACTAGGTTTTGGACACTGTTGGATAGACAGGGAGGCAAAATTGAGGATTTCAGAAGCGGGGTGAAAGGATGGGAAAATTGGGCAGAGGGAAACAAAGAAGCAGAATTCAGAAAGGAACTCTGTGGTAAAATTTGAGGGTGATTGGGTGAAATCTAAGGAAGTTATGGCAAACCCTAAAAATAGACAAATGTGGGATTTCGGGCTGTAGCAAGGGGAACTGAGGATAGGGTCCTCAAGGATGAAATATGCAGAACGGAATGACAGGGGTTCCCTGAAAATTTCAAGGGAAACCGAGGTAAAACAAGGGAGATATGGAGAAAAAACTGAAATAACCAGTTTTTTTTTTCTTATTTTTTTTCTCTAATATGGAGAAAAAACCTTTTTTTTTTTTTTTTTTTTTTTTTTTTTTTTTTGGAGCGGCTACGGCTCTGTTTTTTTTTTTTTTTTTTTACAGACTGGAGCGGCTACGGCTCAGAAGGACTCTGGAACAACGCCGACCTGCTGGATCTGGAACGGCTTGCAAAATGGATCTGAAACGACGCAGCAGTAATAGTTCAACTGAAAGTAGATATGGACCCCAGGTATGTGCGGCTTCCTAACAGTTCAGGCTTTTCACTCGGCCACCAATGCTGTCTGACGGCTTGCGTATTGGGGCAATACCCCTCACTCCACGGCTCAGGTAAAACTGATAACCGCTTTGCCACAAACGACAGCTCTTGGTTTACCTCACGGGTGGGAACTAGTCAATCGGGTAGGGGTCGTTGCCCTTTTCGCTGGCAGGTCCTCTCAATGGGCCAGCTACTTCGGGGTTCCTGTGGTACTCCTCACAATGAGTTTTAGGGCTTATGCCCAAGTACTTCCCACAGTTAAGCGGATAGGGATTATTCCCAAATCCGAACCTGCAACAGATGTGAAAAAAAAATTTGGCAGAAATTTCACCCAGCGAGCCCAAGAAAGTGCTCTGATACCAGATGTGAGGCACCTGCAACAATTACTTAATGAAAATATGCGAAATAGCAGAAATGACAGAACTCAGAATCACTTTGTATTGATCACGGGCCACTTCGAGGGGGCAACCTCCTTTGAGCAAGCTCAATACAAATAACTTCACGGTACCTTCATAGGTCTCAACACACACTTATATACTAATTCTAGGCGCCAATACTATGGGTCAAAACCATGGGCCGTTACAAACTATGGATCAACAATACTACGGGCGACTTACAAAGCATATGCGCCAACAACAATAACACAACTATTGATCAACAAATACTACGGGACGACTTACAAAGCATATGCGTCCAATAACAATATACTAACAAAGTAAAGACATGGGTTCCTAACAAAAAAGCTTCCTTCCGCCAGTTTTTTAAAACCACAGCTTCTAGAAGGTTTACATGATTTCTTAAAAAACACGAGTTTTTAGAAAATGTGATTTATTTCATAAATGGAATCAACAAAGTATGAACATTCTACGTAGTAACGACTTTCTATAGTTTGCGCATGCTTCCGGAAATAAGAAAAGCTTACTTCTGCCAGTTTTTTAAAATCACAGCTTCTAGAAGGTTTACATGATTTCTTAAAAAACATGAGTTTTTAGAAAATGTGATTTATTTCACAAATGGAATCAACAAAGTATGCACATTCTATGTCATAACGACTTTCTATAGTTTGCGCATGCGCAAACTATGCACATTCTATGTGATAACCACTTTCTATAGTTTGCGCATGAGTCCGAAAATAAGAAAAGCTTACTTCCCCCCTTTTTTTAAATTCACAGCTTCTAGAAGGTTTAGATGAATTCTTAAAAAACATGAGTTTTTAGAAAATGTGATTTATTTCATAAATGGAATCAAAAAAATTTGCACATTCTACGTCATAAGGACTTTCTATAGTTTGCGCATGCGTCCGGAAATAAGAAAAGCTTAATTCCCCCCGTTTTTTAAAATCACAGCTTCTAGAAGGTTTACATGATTTCTTAAAAAACATGAGTTTTTAGAAAATGTGATTTATTTCATAAATGGAATCAACAAAGTATGCACATTCTATGTCATAATGACTTTCTATAGTTTGCGCATCTGCAAACTATGCACATTCTACGTGATAACGACTTTCTATAGTTTGCGCATGCATCCGGAAATAAGAAAAGCCTTCTTCCCCCCTTTTTTCTAAATACACAGCTTCTAGGAGGTTTAGAAGAATTCTTAAAAAACACGACTTTTAAGAAAATGTGATTTATTTCATAAATGGAATCAACAAACTATGCACATTTTACATAATAACGAATTTATATAGTTTGCGCATGCGTCCGGAAATAAGAAAAGCTTCGTTCCGCCAGTTTTTAAAAACCACAGCTTCTAGAATATTTACATGATTTCTTAAAAAACAAGAGTTTTTAGAAAAATTGATGCGTCCAGAAATATGAAAAGCTTGCGGATGCGTCCGGAAATATGAAAAGTTTGCAGATCCGTCCGGAAATATGAAAAGCTTACTTCCGCTAGTTTTTTAAAATCGCAGCTTCTAGAAGGTTTAAATGATTTCTTAAAAAACACGAGTTTTTAGAAAATGTGATTTATTTCATAAA
Organism: Larix kaempferi; assembly: GCA_027924585.1. NCBI lineage: Eukaryota > Viridiplantae > Streptophyta > Pinopsida > Pinales > Pinaceae > Larix > Larix kaempferi. The sequence continues at coordinate 43,176,295 of BSBM01000217.1, forward strand.
ATGAATCAACAAAGTATGCACATTCTACGTAGTAACGACTTTCTATAGTTTGCGCATGCGTACGGATATAAGAAAAGCTTACTTACGCCAGTTTTTTAAAATCACAGCTTCTAGAAGGTTTACATGATTTCATAAAAAACACGAGTTTTTAAAAAATGTGATTTATTTCATAAATGGAATCAACAAAGTATGAACATTCTACGTAGTAATGAATATCTATAGTTTGTGCATGCATCCGGAAATAAGAAAAGCTTACTTCCGCCAGTTTTTTAAAATCACAGCTTCTAGAAGGTTTACATGATTTCTTAAAAAACACGAGTTTTTAGAAAATGTGATTTATTTCATAAATGGAATCAACAAACTATGCACATTCTATGTCATAACGACTTTCTATAGTTTGTGCATGCACAAACTATGCGCATTCTACGTAATAACGACTTTCTATAGTTTGCGGTTGCGTCCGGAAATAAGAAAAGCTTACTTCCCCCCTTTTTTTATATTCACAGCTTCTAGAAGGTTTAGATGAATTCTTAAAAAACATGAGTTTTTAGAGAATGTGATTTATTTCATAAATTGAATCAACAAAGTTTGCACATTCTACGTCATAACGACTTTCTATAGTTTGCGCATGCGTCCGGAAATAAGAAAAGCTTAATTCCCCCCGTTTTTTAAAATCACAGCTTCTAGAAGGTTTACATGATTTCTTAAAAAACACGAGTTTTTAGAAAATGTGATTTATTTCATAAATGGAATCAACAAAGTATGCAAATTCTATGTCATAACGACTTTCTATAGTTTGCGCATGCGCAAACTATGCACATTCTACGTGACAACGACTTTCTATAGTTTGTGCATGTGTCCGGAAATAAGAAAAGCTTACTTTCCCCCTTTTTTTAAATTCACAGCTTCTAGAACGATTAGATGCTTTCTTAAAAAACACTAGATTTTAGAAAATGTGATTTATTTCATAAATGGAATCAACAAACTATGCACATTCTACGTAATAACGAATTTCTATAGTTTGCACATGCGTCCGGAAATAAGAAAAGCTTCCTTCCGCAAGTTTTTTAAAACCAAAACTTCTAGAAGGTTTACATGATTTCTTAAAAAACATGAGTTTTTAGAAAATGTGATTTATTTCATAAATGGAATCAACAAAGTATGCACATTCTATGCAATAACGACTTTCGAAAGTTTGCGCATGCGTCCGGAAATATGAAAAGCTTACTTCTGCCAGTTTTTTAAAATCAAAGCTTCTAGAAGGTTTACATGATTTCTTAAAAAACATGAGTTTTTAGAAAATATGATTTATTTCATAAATGGAATCAACAACGTATGGAAATTCTACGTAATAATGACTTTCTATAGTTTGCGCATGCGTCCGGAAATAAGAAAAGCTTACTTCCGCCATTTTTTTAAACCCACAGCTTCTAGAATGTTTACATGATTTCTTAAAAAACACGAGTTTTTAGAAAATGTGATTTATTTCATAAATGGAATCAACAAAGTATGCACATTCTATGTCATAACGACTTTCTATAGTTTGCGCATGCGCAAACTATGCACATTCTACATGATAACGACTTTCTATAGTTTGCGCATGCGTTCGTAAATAAGAAAACCTTACTTCCCCCCTTTTTTTAAATTCGCAGCTTCTAGAAGGTTTAGATGAATTCTTAAAAAACACGAGTTTTTATAAAATGTGATTTATTTCATAAATGGAATCAACAAAGTTTGCACATTCTACGTCATAACGACTTTCTATAGTTTGCGCATGCGTCCGGAAATAAGAAAAGCTTACTTCTGCCAGTTTTTTATAACCAAAGCTTCTAGAAGGTTTACTTGATTTCTTAAAAAACACGAGTTTTTAGAAAATGTGATTTATTTCATAAATGGAATCAACAAAGTATGCACATTCTACGTCATAAAAACTTTCTATAGTTTGCACATGCGTCCGGAAATAAGAAAAGCTTAATTCCCCCCGTTTTTTAAAATCACAGCTTCTAGAAGGTTTACATGATTTCTTAAAAAACACGAGTTTTTAGAAAATGTGATTTATTTCATAAATGGAATCAACAAAGTATGCAAATTCTATGTCATAACGACTTTCTATAGTTTGCGCATGCGCAAACTATGCACATTCTACGTGATAACGACTTTCTATAGTTTGCGCATGTGTCCGGAAATAAGAAAAGCCTACTTCACCCCTTTTTTTAAATTCACAGCTTCTAGAACGATTAGATGAATTCTTAAAAAACACGAGTTTTTCGAAAATGTGATTTATTTCATAAATGGAATCAACAAACTATGCACATTCTACATAATAACGAATTTCTATAGTTTGCGCATGCGTCCGGAAATAAGAAAAGCTTCGTTCCGCCAGTTTTTTAAAACCACAACTTCTAGAAGGTTTACATGATTTCTTAAAAAACAAGAGTTTTTAGAAAATGTGATTTATTTCATAAATGGAATCAACAAAGTATGCACATTCTATGTAACAACTACTTTCTATAGTTTGCGCATGCGTACGGAAATAAGAAAAGCTTACTTCCGCCAGTTTTTTAAAATCACAGCTTCTAGAAGGTTTACATGATTTCTTAAAAAACACGAGTTTTTAGAAAATGTGATTTATTTCATAAATGGAATCAACAAAGTATGAACATTCTACGTAGTAACGACTTTCTATAGTTTGCGCATGCGTACGGAAATAAGAAAAGCTTACTTCCGCCAGTTTTTTAAAATCACAGCTTCTAGAAGGTTTACATGATTTCTTAAAAAACACGAGTTTTTAGAAAATGTGATTTATTTCATAAATGGAATCAACAAGGTATGAACATTCTACGTAGTAACAACTTTCTAAAGTTTGCGCATGCGTTCGGAAATAACAAAAGCTTACTTCCGCCAGTTTTTTTAAATCACAGCTTCTAGAAGGTTTACATGATTCCTTAAAAAAGACGAGTTTTTAGAAAATGTGATTTATTTCATAAATGGAATCAACAAAGTATGCACATTCTATGTCATAACGACTTTATATAGTTTGCGCATGCTCAAACTATGCACATTCTACGTAATAACGACTTTCTATAGTTTGCGCATGCGTCCGGAAATAAGAAAAGCTTACTTCCCCCCTTTTTTTAAAACCACAACTTCTAGAAGGTTTACATGGTTTCTTAAAAAACATGAGTTTTTAGAAAATGTGATTTATTTCATAAATGGAATCAACAAACTATGCACATTCTACGTAGTAATGGCTTTCTATAGTTTGCCCATGCGTCCGGAAATAACAAAAGCTTACTTCCGCCAGTTTTGTAAAATTACAGCTTCTAAAACGTTTACATGATTTCTTAAAAAACACGAGTTTTTAGAAAATGTGATTTATTTCATAAATGGAATCAAGAAAGTATGCACATTCTATGTAATAACGACTTTCTAAAGTTTGCGCATGCGTCCGGAAATAAGAAAAGCTTACTTCCGCTACTTTTTTAAAATCACAGCTTCTAGAAGGTTTACATGATTTCTTAAAACACACGAGTTTTTATAAAATGTGATTTATTTCAGAAATGGAATCAACAAAGTATGCACATTCTATGTCATAACGACCTTCTATAGTTTGCGCATGCCCAAACGATGTACATTCTACGTAATAACGACTTTCTATAGTTTGCGCATGTGTTCGGAAAGAAAAAAAGCTTACTTCCCCCCTTTTTTTAAATTAACAGCTTCTAGAAGGTTTAGATGAATTCTTAAAAAACATGAGTTTTTAGAAAATGTGATTTATTTCATAAATGAAATCAAAAAAGTTTGTACATTCTATGTCATAACGACTTTCTATAGTTTGCGCATGCGTCTAGAAATAAAAAAAGCTTAATTCCCCCCGTTTTTTAAAATCACAGCTTCTAGAAGGTTTACATGATTTCTTAAAAAACATGAGTTTTTAGAAAATGTGATTTATTTCATAAATGGAATCAACAAAGTATGCACATTCTATGTCATAATGACTTTCTATAGTTTGCGCATCCGCAAACTATGCACATTCTACGTGATAACGACTTTCTATAGTTTGCGAATGCATCCGGAAATAAGAAAAGCTTACTTCCCCCTTTTTTTTAAATTCACAGCTTCTAGAAGGTTTAGAAGAATTCTTAAACAACACAACTTTTTAGAAAATGTGATTTATTTCATAAATGGAATCAACAAACTATGCACATTTTACGTAATAACGAATTTCTATAGTTTGCGCATGCGTCCGGAAATAAGAGAAGCTTCCTTCCGCCAGTTTTTAAAAACCACAGCTTCTAGAACGTTTACATGATTTCTTAAAAAACAAGAGTTTTTAGAAAAATTGATTTATTTCATAAATGGAATCAAGTATGCATATTCTATGTAATAACTACTTTCTAAAGTTTGTGCATGCGTCCGGAAATATGAAAAGCTTACTTCCGCCAGTTTTTTAAAATCGCAGCTTCTAGAAGGTTTAGATGATTTCCTAAAAAACACGAGTTTTTAGAAAATGTGATTTATTTCATAAATGGAATCAACAAAGTATGCACATTCTACGTAGTAACGACTTTCTATAGTTTGCGCATGCGTCCGGAAATAAGACAAGCTTACTTCCGCCAGTTTTTTAAAATCACAGATTCTAGAAGGTTTACATGATTTCTTAAAAAACATGACTTTTTAGAAAATGTGATTTATTTCATAAATGGAATCAACAAAGTATGACCATTCTACGTAGTAATGAATTTCTATAGTTTGCGCATGCATCCGGAAATAAGAAAAGCTTACTTTTGCCAGTTTTTTAAAATCACAGCTTCTAGAAGTTTTACATGATTTCTTAAAAAACACGAGTTTTTTGAAAATGTGATTTATTTCATAAATGGAATCAGCAAAGTATGCACATTCTATGTCATAACGACTTTCTATAGTTTGCGCATGCGCAAACTATGCGCATTCTACGTAATAACGACTTTGTATAGTTTGTGGATGCGTCCGGAACTAGGAAAAGCTTACTTCACCCCTTTTTTTTAAATTCACAGCTTCTAGAAGGTTTAGATGAATTCTTAAAAAACACGAGTTTTTAGAAAATGTGATTTATTTCATAAACGGAATCAACAAAGTATGCACATTCTATGTCATAACAACTTTCTATAGTTTGCGCATGTGTCCGGAAATAAGAAAAGCTTAATTCCCCCCATTTTTTAAAATCACAGCTTCTAGAAGGTTTACATGATTTCTTAAAAAACATGAGTTTTTAGAAAATGTGATTTATTTCATAAATGGAATCAACAAACTATGCACATTCTACGTAGTAATGGCTTTCTATAGTTTGTGCATGCGTCCGGAAATAACAAAAGCTTATTTCCGCCAGTTTTGTAAAATCACAGCTTCTAAAAGGTTTACATGATTTCTTAAAAAACACGAGTTTTTAGAAAATGTGATTTATTTCATAAATGGAATCAACAAAGTATGCACATTCTATGTAATAACGACTTTCTAAAGTTTGTGCATGCATCCGGAAATAAGAAAAGCTTACTTCCTCCCTTTTTTTAAATTCACAGCTTTTAGAAGGTTTAGATGAAATCTTAAAAAACACGAGTTTTTAGAAAATGTGATTTATTTCATAAATGGAATCAACAAGGTATGCACATTCTACGTAGTAACGACTTTCTATAGTTTGCGCATGCGTTCGGAAATAAGAAAAGCTTACTTCCGCCAGTTTTTCAAAACCACAGCTTCTAGAAGGTTTACATGATTTTTTAAAAAACACGAGTTTTTAGAAAAGGTTATTTATTTCATAAATGGAATCAACAAAGTATGCACATTCTACGTAGTAATGACTTTCTATAGTTTGCGCATGCGTCCGGAAATAACAAAAGCTTACTTCCGCCCGTTTTTTAAAATCACAGCTTCTAGAAGGTTTATATGATTTCTTAAAAAACATGAGTTTTTAGAAAATGTGATTTATTTCATAAATGGAATCAACAAATTATTCACATTCTATGTAATAACGACTTTGTAAAGTTTGCACATGCGTCCGGAAACATGAAACGCTTACTTCCGCCAGTTTTTTAAAATCACAGCTTCTAGAAGGTTTACATGATTTCTTAAAAAACAAGAGTTTTTAGAAACTGTGATTTATTTCATAAATGGAATCAACAAAGTATGCACATTCTATGTCATAACGACTTTCTCTAGTTTGAGCAAGCTTCAGGAAATAAGAAAAGCTTAATTCCCCCCATTTTTTAAAATCACAGCTTCTAGAAGGTTTACATGATTTCTTAAAAAACACGAGTTTTTAGAAAATGTTATTTATTTCATAAATGGAATCAACAAAGTATGCATATTGTACGTCATAAAAAATTTCTGTAGTTTGCGCATACGCAAACTATGCACATTCTACGTAATAACGACTTTCTATAGTTTGCGCATGCGTCCGGAAATAAGAAAAACTTCCTTCCGCCAGTTTTTTAAAACTACAGCTTCTAGAAGGTTTACATGATTTCTTAAAAAACTCGAGTTTTTAGAAAATGTGATTTATTTCAGAAATGGAATCAACAAAGTATGCACATTCTATATAGTAACGACTTTCTATAGTTTGCGCATGCGTCCGGAAATAAGAAAAGCTTACTTCCGCCAGTTTTCAAAAATGACGTCTTCTAGAAGGTTTACATGATTTCTTAAAAAACACGAGTTTTTAGAAAATGTGATTTATTTCATAAATGGAATCAACAAAGTATGCACATTCTACGTCATAACAACTTTCTATAGTTTGCGCATGCGTCCGGAAGTAAGAAAAGCTTACTTCCGCCAGTTTTTTAAAATCACAGCTTTTAGAAGGTTTACATGATTTCCTAAAAAACACGATTTTTTAGAAAATGTGATTTATTTCATAAATGGAATCAGCAACGTATGCACATTCTATGTAATAACAACTTTCTAAAGTTTGCACATGCGTCCGGAAATAAGAAAAGCTTACTTCCATGAGTTTTTTAAAATCACAGCTTCTAGAAGCATTACATGATTTCTTAAAAAACACGAGTTTTTAGAAAATGTGATTTATTTCATAAATGGAATCAACAAAGTGTGCACATTCTATGTCATAACGATTTTCTATAGTTTGCGCATGCGCAAACTACGCACATTCTATGTGATAACGACTTTCTATAGTTTATGGATGCCTCCGGAAATAAGAAAAGCTTACTTCCCCCCTTTTTTTTAAATTCACAGCTTCAAGAAGGTTTAGATGAATTCTTAAAAAACACGAGTTTTTAGAAAATGTGATTTATTTCATAAATGGAATCAACAAAGTATGCACATTCTATGTCATAATGACTCTCTATAGTTTGCGCATGCGTCTGCAAATAACAAAAGCTTAATTCCCCCCTTTTTTAAAATCACAGCTTCTAGAAGGTTTACATGATTTCTTAAAAAATTGAGTTTTTAGAAAATGTGATTTATTTCATAAATGGAATCAACAAAGTATGCACATTCTATGTCATAACGACTTTCTATAGTTTGCGCATGCGCAAAAAATGGACATTCTACGTGATGACGACTTTCTATAGTTTGCGCATGCATCCGTAAATAAGAAAAGCTTACTTCCCCCCTTTTTTTAAATGCACAGCTCCTAGAAGGTTTAGATGAATTCTTAAAAAACACGACTTTTTAGAAAATGTGATTTATTTCATAAATGGAATCAACAAACTATGCATATTCCACGTCATAACGACTTTCTATAGTTTGCGCATGAGTCCGGAGATAAGAAAAGCTTAATTCCCCCCCGTTTTTTAAAATCACAGCTTCTAGAAGGTTTACATAATTTCTTAAAAAACATGAGTTTTTAGAAAATGTGATTTATTTAATAAATGGAATCAACAAAGTATGCACATTCTATGTCATAACAACTTTCTATAGTTTTCCCATGTGGAAACTATCCACATTATACGTGATAACGACTTTCTATAGTTTGCGCATGCATCCGGAAATAAGAAAAGCTTACTTCCCTGCTTTTTTTAAAACCACAGCTTCTAGAAGGTTTACATGATTTCTTAAAAAACACGAGTTTTTAGAAAATGTGATTTATTTCATAAATGGAATCAACAAAGTATGCACATTCTATATCATAACGACTTTCTATAGTTTGCGCATGCGTCTGGAAATAAGAAAAGCTTAATTCCCCCCATTTTTTAAAATCACAGCTTCTAGAAGGTTTAGATGAATTCTTAAAAAACACGAGTTTTTAGAAAATGTGATTTATTTCATAAATGGAATCAACAAAGTATGCACATTCTATCTCATAACGACTTTCTATAGTTTGTGCATGTGCAAACTATGCACATTGTACGTAATAACGACTTTCTATAGTTTGCGAATGCGTTCGGAAATAAGAAAAGCTTACTTCCCCCCTTTTTTTAAATTCACAGCTTCTAGAAGGTTTAGATAAATTCTTAAAAACCACAAGTTCTTAGAAAATGTGATTTATTTCATAAATGCAATCAACAAAGTTTGCACATTCTACGTAATAATGTCTTTCTATAGTTTGCGCATGCGTCCGGAAATAACAAAAGCTTACATCCACCCTTTTTTTAAATTCACAGCTTCTAGAAGGTTTAGATGAATTCTTAAAAAACACGAGTTTTTAAAAAATGTGATTTATTTCATAAATGGAATCAACAAAGTATGCACATTCTATGTCATAATGACTTTCTATAGTTTGCGCATCCGCAAACTATGCACATTCTACGTGATAACGACTTTCTATAGTTTGCGAATGCATCCAGAAATAAGAAAAGCTTACTTCCCCCTTTTTTTTAAATTCACAGCTTCTAGAAGGTTTAGAAGAATTCTTAAAAAACACAACTTTTTAGAAAATGTGATTTATTTCATAAATGGAATCAACAAACTATGCACATTTTACGTAATAACGAATTTCTATAGTTTGCGCATGCGTCCGGAAATAAGAGGAGCTTCCTTCCGCCAGTTTTTAAAAACCACAGCTTCTAGAAGGTTTACATGATTTCTTAAAAAACAAGAGTTTTTAGAAAAATTGATTTATTTCATAAATGGAATCAAGTATGCATATTCTATGTAATAACTACTTTCTAAAGTTTGCGCATGCGTCCGGAAATATGAAAAGCTTACTTCCGCCAGTTTTTTAAAATCGCAGCTTCTAGAAGGTTTAGATGATTTCCTAAAAAACACGAGTTTTTAGAAAATGTGATTTATTTCATAAATGGATTCAACAAAGTATGCACATTCTACGTAGTAACGACTTTCTATAGTTTGCGTATGCGTCCGGAAATAAGACAAGCTTACTTCTGCCAGTTTTTTAAAATCATTCTAGAAGGTTTACATGATTTCTTAAAAAACACGACTTTTTAGAAAATGTGATTTATTTCATAAATGGAATCAACAAAGTATGACCATTCTGCGTGATAACGACTTTCTATAGTTTGTGCATGCGTCCAGAAATAAGAAAAGCTTACTTCCCCCCTTTTTTTAAATTCACAGCTTCTAGAAGGTTTAGATGAATTCATAAAAAACACGAGTTTTTAGAAAATGTGATTTATTTTATAAATTGAATCAACAAATTATGCGTATTCTACGTAATAACGACTTTCTATAGTTTGCGCATGCGTCGGGAAATAAGAAAAGCTTACTTCCCCCCTTTTTTTAAATTCACAGCTTCTAGAAGGTTTAGATGAATTCTTAAAAAACACGAGTTTTTAGAAAATTTGGTTTATTTCATTAATGGAATCAACAAAGTATGAACTTTCTATGTAATAACGACTTTCTAAAGTTTGCGCATGCGTCCGGAAATAAGAAAAGCTTACTTCCACCAGTTTTTTAAAACCACAGCTTTGAGAAGGTTTACATGATTTCTTAAAAATCACAAGTTTTTAGAAAATGTGATTTATTTTATAAATGGAATCAACAAAGTATGCACATTCTTCGTCATAACGACTCTCTATAGTTTGCGCATGCGTCTGGAAATAAGAAAAGCTTAATTCCCCCCATTTTTTAAAATCACAGCTTATTTCATAAATGGAATCAACAAAGTATGCACATTCTATGTCATAAATACTTTCTATAGTTTGCACATGCGCAAACTATGCACATTCTACGTAATAACAACTTTCTATAGTTTGTGCATGCGTCTGGAAATAAGAAAAGCTTAATTCCCCCCCGTTTTTTAAAATCACAGCTTCTAGAAGGTTTACATAATTTCTTAAAAAACACTAGTTTTTAGAAAATGTGATTTATTTAATAAATGGAATCAACAAAGTATTCACATTCTATGTCATAACAAATTTCTATAGTTTTCCCATGCGCAAACTATGCACATTCTACGTAACAAAAACTTTCTATAGTTTGCGCATGCGTCCGGAAATAAGAAAAGCTTACTTCCCCCCTTTTTTTAAATTCACAGCTTCTAGAAGGTTTAGATGAATTCTTAAAAAACATGAGTTTTTTGAAAATGTGATTTATTTCATAAATGGAATCAACAAACTATGCACATTCTACGTAATAACGACTTTCTATAGTTTGCGCATGCGTCCGAAAAAAAGAAAAGCTTCCTTCCGCCTGTTTTCTAAAACCATAGCTTCTAGAAGGTTTACATGATTTCTTAAAAAACATGTGTTTTTAGAAAATGTGATTTATTTCATAAATGGAATCAACAAAGTATGCACATTCTATGTAATAACGACTTTTTAAAGTTTGCGCATGCGTCCGGAAATATGAAAAGGTTACTTCCGACTGTTTTTTAAAACCACAGCTTCTAGAAGGTTTACATGATTTCTTAAAAAACATGAGTTTTTAGGAAATGTGATTTATTTCATAAATGGAAGCAACAAATTATGCACATTCTATGTCATAACGACTTTCTATAGTTTGCGCATGCGCAAACTATGCACATTCTACGTAATAAAAACTTTCTATAGTTTGCGCATGCGTCCGGAAATACGAAAAGCTAATTTCCCCCCTTTTTTCAAATTCACAGCTCTTAGAAGGTTTAGATGAATTCTTAAAAAACACGAGTTTTTAGAAAATGTGATTTATTTCATAAATGGAATCAACAATGTATGCACATTCTACGTCATAAAAAATTTCTATAGTTTGCGCATGCGTCCCGAAAAAAGAAAAGCTTAATTCCCCCCGTTTTTTAAAATCACATCTTCTAGAAGGTTTACATGATTTCTTAAAAAATTTGAGTTTTTAGAAAATGTGATTTATTTCATAAAAGGAATAGACAAAGTATGCACATTCTATATAATAATGACTTTCTATAGTTTGCGCATGCGTCCGGAAATAAGAAAAGCTTACTTCTGCCCTTCTTTTAAATTCACAGCTTCTAGAAGGTTTAGATGAATTCTTAAAAAACACGAGTTTTTAGAAAATGTGATTTTTTTCATAAATGGAATCAACAAACTAATCACATTCTACGTAATAACGAGTTTCTATAGTTTGCGCATGCGTCCGAAAATAAGAAAAGCTTGCTTCTGCCAGTTTTTTAAAACCACGGCTTCTAGAAGGTTTACATGATTTCTTAAAAAACATGAGTTTTTATAAAATGTGATTTATTTCATAAATGGAATCAACAAAGTATCCACATTCTATGTAATAACGACTTTCTAAAGTTTGCGCATGTGTCCGGAAATATGAAAAGCTTACTTCCGCCAGTTTTTTAAAATCGCAGCTTCTAGAAGGTTTACATGATTTCTTAAAAAACACGAATTTTTAGAAAATGTGATTTATTTAATAAATGGAATCAAAAAAGTATGCACATTCTTCGTCATAACGAATTTCGATAGTCTGCGCATACGTCCGGAAATAAGAAAAGATTACTTCCCCCCTTTTTTTAGATTCACAGCTTCTATAAGGTTTAGATGAATTATTAAAAAACATGAGTTTTTAGAAAATGTGATTTATTTCATAAATGGAATCAACAAGGTATCCACATTCTACGTAGTAAATACTTTCTATAGTTTGCGCATGCGTCCGGATATAAGAAAAGCTTACTTCCACAAGTTTTTTAAAACCACAGCTTCTAGAAGGTTTACATGATTTCTTAAAAAACACGAGTTTTTAGAAAATGTGATTTATTTCATAAATAGAATCAACAAAGTATGCACATTCCATGTAATAACGACTTTCTAAAGTTTGCACATGCGTCCAAAAATATGAAAAGCTTACTTCCGCTAGTTTTCTAAAATCACAGCTTCTAGAAGGTTTACATGATTTCTTTAAAAACACGAGTTTTTAGAAAATGTGATTTATTTCATAAATGGAATCAACAAAGTATGCACATTCTACATCATAACGACTTTCTATAGTTTGAGCATGCGTCCGGAAATAAGAAAAGCTTAATTCCCCCCCTTTTTTAAAATCACAGCTTCTAGAAGGTTTACATGATTTCTTAAAAAACACGAGTTTTTAGGACATGTGAATTATTTCATAAATGGAATCAACAAAGTATGCACATTCTATTTCATAACGACTTTCTATAGTTTGCGCATTTGCAAACTATGCACATTCTACGTGATAACGACTTTCTCTAGTTTGCGCATGCGTTCGGAAATAAAAAAAGCTTACTTCCCCCCTTTTTTTAAATTCACAGCTTCTAGAAGGTTTAGATGAATTATTAAAAAACAAGAGTTTTTAGAAAATGTGATTTATTTCATAAATGGAATCAAAAAAGTATGCCCATTCTATGTAATAACGACTTTCTAAAGTTTGCGCATGCGTCCGGAAATATTAAAAGCTTACTTCCGCCAGTTTTTTAAAATCAGACCTTCTAGGAGGTTTACATGATTTCTTAAAAAACACGAGTTTTTAGAAAATGTGATTTATTTCATAAATGGAATCAATAAACTATGCACATTCTACGTCATAACGACTTTCTATAGTTTGCACATGCGTCCGGAAATAAGAAAAGCTTAATTCCCCCCCGTTTTTTAAAATCACAGCTTCTAGAAGGTTTAGATGAATTCTTAAAAAACATGAGTTTTTTGAAAATGTGATTTATTTCATAAATGGAATCAACAAACTATGCACATTCTACATAATAACGACTTTGTATAGTTTGCGCATGCGTCCGGAAATAAGAAAAGCTTCCTTCCGCCTGTTTTTTAAAACCACAGCTTCTAGAAGGTTTACATTATTTCTTAAAAAACACGTGTTCTTAGAAAATGTGATTTATTTCATAAATGGAATCAACAAAGTATGCACATTCTATGTAATAACGACTTTCTAAAGTTTGCGCATGCGTCCGAAAATATGAAAAGGTTAATTCCGAATGTTTTTTAAAACCACAGCTTCTAGAAGGTTTACATGATTTCTTAAAAAACATGAGTTTTTAGGAAATGTGATTTATTTCATAAATGGAATCAACAAAGTATGCACATTCTATGTCATAACGACTTTCTATAGTTTGCGCATGCGCAAACTATGCACATTCTACGTAAGAAAAACTTTATATAGTTTGCGCATGCGTCCAAAAATAAGAAAAGCTTACTTCCCCCCTTTTTTAAAATTCACAGCTTCTAGAAGGTTTAGATGAATTCTTAAAAAACACGAGTTTTTAGAAAATGTGATTTATTTCATAAATGGAATCAACAAAGTATGCACATTCTACGTCATAAAAACTTTCTATAGTTTGTGCATGCGTACGGAAAAAAGAAAAGCTTAATTCCCCCCGTTTTTTAAAATCACGGCTTCTAGAAGGTTTACATGATTTCTTAAAAAATTTGAGTTTTTAGAAAATGTGATTTATTTCATAAAAGGAATTGACAAAGTATGCACATTCTATGTAACAACGACTTTCTATAGTTTGCGCATGCGTCCGGAAATAAGGAAAGCTTACTTCTGCCCTTCTTTTAAATTCACAGCTTCTAGAAGGTTTAGATGAATTCTTAAAAAACACGAGTTTTTAGAAAATGTGATTTATTTCATAAACGGAATCAACAAACTATGCACATTCTACGTAATAACAAGTTTCTATAGTTTGCGCATGCGTCTGGAAATATGAAAAGCTTGCTTCTGCCAGTTTTTTAAAACCACAGCTTCTAGAAGGTTTACATGATTTCTTAAAAAAAACGAGTTTTTATAAAATGTGATTTATTTCATAAATGGAATCAGCAAAGTATGCACATTCTATGTAATAACGACTTTCTATAGTCTGCGCATGCGTCCGGAAATAAGAAAAGCTTTCTTCCCCCCTTTTTTTAAATTCACAGCTTCTAGAAGGTTTAGATGAATTCTTAAAAAACATGAGTTTTTAGAAAATGTGATTTATTTCATAAATGGAATCAACAAGGTATGCACATTCTACGTAGTAACGACTTTCTGTAGTTTGCACATGCGTCTGGAAATAAAAAAAGCTTACTTCCACCAGTTTTTTAAAATCACAGCTTCTAGAAGGTTTACATGATTTCCTAAAAAACATAAGTTTTTAGAAAATGTGATTTATTTCATAAATGGAATCAACAAAGTATGCACATTCTATGTCATAATGACTTTCTATAGTTTGGGCATGCGTCTGGAAATAAGAAAAGCTTATTTCCCCCTATTTTTTAAAATCATAGCTTCTAGAAGGTTTACATGATTTCTTAAAAAAATTGAGTTTTTAGAAAATGTGATTTATTTCATAAATGGAATCAACAAAGTACGCACATTCTATGTCATAACGACTTTCTATAGTTTGTGCATGCGCAAACTATGCACGAGTTTTTAGAAAATGTGATTTATTTTATAAATGGAATCAACAAAGTATGCACACTCTACGTCATAACAACTTTCTATAGATTGCGCATGCGTCCGGAAATAAGAAAAGCTTAATTCCCCCCGTTTTTTAAAATCACAGCTTCTGGAAGGTTTACATGATTTCTTAAAAAACACGATTTTTTAGAAAATGTGATTTATTTCATAAATGGAATCAACAAACTATGCACATTCTACGTGATAACGACTTTCTATAGTTTGCGCATGCGTCCGGAAATAAGAAAAGCTTACTTCCGCCAGTTTTTTAAAATCACAGCTTCTAGAAGGGTTACATGATTTCTTAAAAAAGACGAGTTTTTAGAAAATGTGATTTATTTCATAAATGCAATCAACAAAGTATGCACATTCTATGTCAAAACGACTTTCTAAAGTTTGCGCTTGCACAAACTATGCACATTCTACGTGATAACGAGTTTCTATAGTTTGCGCATGCATCCGGAAATAAGAAAAGCTTACTTCCCCACTTTTTTTAAATTCACAGCTTCTAGAAGGTTTAGATGAATTCTTAAAAAACACGAGTTTTTAGAAAATGTGAGTTATTTCATAAATGGAATCAACAAGGTATGCACATTCTACGTAGTAAAGACTTTCTATAGTTTGCGCATGCGTCCGGAAATAATAAAAGCTTACTTTCGCCAGTTTTTTAAAACCACAGCTTCTAGAAGGTTTAGATGAATTCTTAAAAAACACGAGTTTTTAGAAAATGTGATTTATTTCATAAATGGAATCAACAAAGTATGCACATTCTATGTAATAACGACTTTCGAAACTTTGCGCATGCGTCCGGAAAAATGAAAAGCTTACTTTCGCCAGTTTTTGAAAATCACAGCTTCTAGAAGGTTTACATGTTTTCTTAAAAAACACGAGTTTTTAGAAAATGTGGCTTATTTCATAAATTCAATAAACAAAGTATGCACATTCTACATCATAACGACTTTCTATAGTTTGAGCATGCATCCGGAAATAAGAAAAGCTTAATTCCCCCCGTTTCTTAAAATCAGAGCTTCTAGAAGGTTTAGATGATTTCTTAAAAAACACGAGTTTTTAGAAAATGTGATTTATTTAATAAATGGAATCAACAAAGAATGCACCTTCTATGTCATAACAACTTTCTATAGTTTTCCCATGCGCAAACTATCCACATTCAACGTGATAACGACTTTCTATAGTTTGCGCATGCATCCGGAAATAAGAAAAGCTTACTTCCCCCCTTTTCTTAAATTCACAGCTTCTAGAAGGTTTAGATGAATTCTTAAAAAACACGAGTTTTTTTAAAATGTGATTTATTTCATAAACGGAATCAACAAACTATGCACATTCTACGTAATAACGACTTTCTATAGTATCCGCATGCGTCCGGAAATAAGAAAAGCTTACTTCCGCTAGTTTTTTAAAACCACAACTTCTAGAAGGTTTACATGATTTATTAAAAAACACGAGTTTTTAGAAAATGTGATTTATTTCATAAATGGAATCAACAAAGTATGAACATTCTACGTGATAATGACTTTCTATAGTTTGCGCATGCGTCTGGAAATAAGAAAAGCTTAATTCCCCCCGTTTTTTAAAATCACAGCTTCTAGAAGGTTTAGATGAATTCTTAAAAAACACGTGTTTTTAGAAAATGTGATTTATTTCATAAATGGAATCAACAAAGTATGCACATTCTATGTCATAACGACTTTCTATAGTTTGTGCATGCGCAAACTATGCACATTCTACGTAATAACGACTTTCTATAGTTTGCGCATGCGTCTGGAAATAAGAAAAGCTTACATCCCCCTTTTTTTTAAATTCACAGCTTCTAGAAGGTTTAGATGAATTCTTAAAAAAAACGAGTTTTTAGAAAATGTGATTTATTTCATAAATGGAATCAACAAATTATGCACATTCTACGTAATAACGACTTTCTATTGTTTGTGCATGCGTCCGGAAATAAGAAAAGCTTACTTCCCCCCTTTTTTTAAATTCACAGCTTCTAGAAGGTTTAGATGAATTCTCAAAAAACACGGGGTTTTAGTAATGTGATTTATTTCATTAATGGAATCAACAAAGTATTCACATTCTATGTAATAACGACTTTCTAAAGTTTGCGCATGCGTCCAGAAATAAGAAAAGCTTACTTCCGCCAGTTTTTTAAAACCACAGCTTCGAGAAGGTTTACATGATTTCTTAAAAAACACGAGTTTTTCGAAAATTTTATTTATTTCATAAATAGAATCAACAAAGTACGCACATTCTATGTAATAACGACTTTCTAAAGTTTAGGCATGTGTCTGGAAATATGAAAAGCTTACTTCCGCTAGTTTTTTAAAATCACAGCTTCTAGAAGGTTTATATGATTTCTTAAAAAACACGAGTTTTTAGAAAATGTGATTTATTTCATAAATAGAATCAACAAAGTATGCACATTCTGTGTAATAACGACTTGCCAAAGTTTGCGCATGCGTCCGGAAATATGAAAAGCTTACTTCCGCTAGTTTTCTAAAATCACAGCTTCTAGAAGGTTTACATGATTTCTTAAAAAACACGAGTTTTGAGAAAATGTGATTTATTTCATAAATGGAATCAACAAAGTATGCACATTCTACGTAATAACCACTTTCTATAGTTTGCGCATGCGTCCCGAAATAAGAAAAGCTTCCTTCCGCCAGTTTTTTAAAACCATAGCTTCTAGAAGGTTTACATGATTTCTTAAAAAACACGAGTTTTTAGAAAATGTGATTTATTTCATAAATGGAATGAACAAAGTATTCACATTCTATGTAATAACGAATTTCTAAAGTTTGCGCATGCGTCCGGAAATATGAAAAGGTTACATCCGCCAATTTTTTAAAACCACCGCCTCTAGAAGGTTTACATGATTTCTTAAAAAACACGAGTTTTTAGGAAATGTGATTTATTTCTTAAATGGGATCAACAAAGTATGCACATTCTACGTAATAAAAACTTTCTATAGTTTGCGCATGCGTCCGGAAATAAGAAAAGCTTACTTCCCCTCTTTTTTCAAATTCACAGCTTCTAGAAGGTTTAGATGAATTCTTAAAAAACACAAGTTTTTTGAAAATGTGATTTATTTCATAAATGGAATCAACAAAGTATGCACATTCTATGTCATAAAAACTTTCTATAGTTTGCGCATGCATCCGGAAATAAGAAAAGCTTAATTTCCCCTGTTTTTTAAAATCACAGCTTTTAGAAGGTTTACATGATTTCTTAAAAAACACGAGTTTTTAGAAAATGTGATTTATTTCATAAATGAAATCAACAAAGTATGCACATTCTATGTCATAACGATGTTCTATAGTTTGCGCATGCGCAAACTATGCACATTCTACGTGATAACGACTTTCTATAGTTTGCGCATGCGTCCGGAAATAAGAAAAGCATACTTCCCCCCTTTTTTTAAATTCACAGCTTCAAGAAGGGTTAGATGAATTCTTAAAAAACACGAGTTTTTAGAAAATGTGATTTATTTCATAAATGGAATCAACAAAGTATGCACATTCTATGTCATAATGACTTTCTATAGTTTGCGTATGCGTCTGGAAATAAGAAAAGCTTAATTCCCCCCTTTTTTAAAATCACAGCTTCTAGAAGGTTTACATGATTTCTTAAAAAAATTGAGTTTTTAGAAAATTTGATTTATTTCATAAATGGAATCAACAAAGTATGCACATTCTATGTCATAACGAATTTCTATAATTTGCGCATGCGCAAACCTTGCACATTCTACGTAATAACGACTTTCTATAGTTTGCGCATGCGTCCGGAAATAACAAAAGCTTACATCCACCCTTTTTTTAAATTTACAGCTTCTAGAAGGTTTAGATGAATTCTTAAAAAACACGAGTTTTTAAAAAATGTGATTTATTTCATAAATGGAATCAACAAAGTTTGCTAATTCTACGTCATAACGACTTTCTATAGTTTGCGCATGCATCCGGAAATAAGAAAATGTTAATTCCCCTCGTTTTTTAAAATCAAAGCCTCTAGAAGGTTTACATGATTTCTTAAAAAACATGAGTTTTTAGAAAATGTGATTTATTGCGTAAATGGAATCAACAAACTATGCACATTCTATGTCATAACGACTTTCTAAAGTTTGCGCATGCGCAAACTATGCACATTCTATGTGATAACGACTTTCTATAGTTTGCGTATGCGTCCGGAAATTAGAAAAGCTTACTTCCCCACTTTTTTTAAATTCACGGCTTCTAGAAGATTTAGATGAATTCTTAAAAAACACGAGTTTTTAGAAAATGTGATTTATTTCATAAATGGAATCAAGAAACTATGCACATTCTACGTAATAACGATTTTCTATAATTTGCACATGCGTCCGGAAATAAGAAAAGCTTACTTCTGCCAGTTTTTTAAAACCACAGCTTCTAGAAGGTTTACATGATTTCTTAAAAAACACAAGTTTTTAGAAAATGTGATTTATTTCATAAATGGAATCAACAAAGTATGCACATTCTATGTAATAACGGCTTTCTAAAGTTTGCGCATGCGTCCGGAAAAATGAAAAGCTTACTTCCACGAGTTTTTTAAAATCACAGCTTCTAGAATGTTTACATGATTTCTTAAAAAACACGAGTTTTTAGAAAATTTGATTTATTTCATAAATGGAATCAACAAAGTATGCACATTCTATGTAATAACGAATTTCTATAGTATGCGCATGCGTCCGGAAATAAGAAAGCTTACTTCCGCCAGTTTTTTAAAATCACAGCTTCTAGAAGGTTTACATGATTTCCTAAAAAACACGAGTTTTTAGAAAATGTGATTTATTTCATAAATGGAATCAACAAAGTATGCACATTCGATCTAATAACGACTTTCTAAAGTTTGCGCACGCGTCCGGAAATAAGAAAAGCCTACTTCCGTGAGTTTTTTAAAATCATAGATTCTAGAAGGTTTACATGATTTGTTAAAAAACACCAGTTTTTAGAAAATGTGATTTATTTCATAAATGGAATCAACAAAGTGTGCACATTCTATGTAAAAACGACTTTCTATAGTTTGCGCATGCGCAAACTATGCACATTCTACGTGATAACGACTTTCTATAGTTTGCGCATGCGTCTGGAAATAAGAAAAGCTTACTTCCCCCTTTTTTTAAATTCACAGCATCAAAAAGGTTTAGATGAATTCTTAAAAAACAGGAGTTTTTAGAAAATGTGATTTATTTCATAAATGGAATCGACAAAGTATGCACATTCTATGTCATAATGACTTTCTATAGTTTGCGCATGCATCTGGAAATAACAAAAGCTTAATTCCCCCCTTTTATAAAATCACAACTTCTAGAAGGTTTACATGATTTCTTAACAAATTTGAGTTTTTAGAAAATGTGATTTATTTCATAAATGGAATCAACAAAGTATGCACATTCTATGTCATAACGACTTTCTATAGTTTGCGCATGCGCAAACCTTGCACATTCTACGTAATAACGACTTTCTATAGTTTGCCCATGCGTCCGGAAATAACAAAAGCTTACATCCACCCTTTTTTTAAATTCACAGCTTCTAGAAGGTTTAGATGAATTCTTAAAAAACACGAGTTTTTAAAAAATGTGATTTATTTCATAAATGGAATCAACAAAGTTTGCTAATTCTACGTCATAACGACTTTCTAGAGTTTGTGCATGCATCCGGAAATAAGAAAAGCTTAATTCCCGTCGTTTTTTAAAATCAAAGCTTCTAGAAGGTTTACATGATTTCTTAAAAAACTCGAGATTTTAGAAAATGTGATTTATTTCGTAAATGGGATCAACAAAGTATCCACATTCTATGTCATAACGACTTTCTAAAGTTTGCGCAGGCGCAAACTATGCACATTCTATGTGATAACGACTTTCTATAGTTTGTGCATGCGTACGGAAATCAGAAAAGCTTACTTCCCCACTTTTTTTAAATTCACAGCTTCTAGAAGGTTAAGATGAATTCTTAAAAAACACGAGTTTTTAGAAAATGTGATTTATTTCATAAATGGAATGAACAAACTATGCACATTCTACGAAATAACGATTTTCTATAATTTGCACATGCATCCGGAAATAAGAAAAGCTTTCTTCCGCCAGTTTTTTAAAACCACAGCTTCTAGAAGGTTTACATTATTTCTTAAAAAACACGAGTTTTTAGAAAATGTGATTTATTTCATAAATGGAATCAACAAAGTATGCACATTCTATGTAATAACGACTTTCTAAACTTTGCGCATGCGTCCGGAAAAATGAAAAGTTTACTTCCGCGAGTTGTTAAAAATCACAGCTTCTAGAAGGTTTACATGATTTCTTAAAAAACATGAGTTTTTAGAAAATGTGATTTATTTCATAAATGGAATCAACAAGGTATGCACATTCTATGTAATAACGAATTTCTATAGTTTGCGCATGCGTCCGGAAAGAAGAAAAGCTTACTTCCACCAGTTTTTTAAAATCACAGCTTGTAGAAGGTTTACATGATTTCCTAAAAAACATGAGTATTTAGAAAATGTGATTTATTTCATAAACGGAATCAACAAAGTATGCACATTCTATGTCATAATGACTTTCTATAGTTTGGGCATGCGTCTGGAAATAAGAAAAGCTTAATTCCCCAAGTTTTTTAAAATCATAGCTTCTAGAAGGTTTACATGATTTCTTAAAAAAATTGAGTTTTTAGAAAATGTGATTTATTTCATAAATGGAATCAACAAAGTATGCACATTCTATGTCATAACAATTTTCTATAGTTTGCGCATGCGCAAACTATGCACATTCTACGCAATAACAACTTTCTATAGTTTGCGCATGCGTCCGGAAATAAGAAAAGCTTACTTCCCCCCTTTTTTTAAATTCACAGCTTCTAGAAGGTTTAGATGAATTCTTAAAAAACACGAGTTTTTAGAAAATGTGGTTTTTTTCATAAATGGAATCAACAAAGTATGCACATTCTACGTCATAACAACTTTCTATAGATTGCGCATGCGTCCGGAAATAAGAAAAGCTTAATTCCCCCCGTTTTTTAAAATCACAGCTTCTAGAAGGTTTACATGATTTCTTAATAAACATGATTTTTTAGAAAATGTGATTTATTTGATCAATGGAATCAACAAAGTATGCACATTCTATGTCATAACGACGTTCAATAGTTTGCACGTGCGCAAACTATGCATATTCTACGTGATAACGGCTTTCTATAGTTTGCCCATGCGTCCGGAAATAAGAAAAGCTTAATTCCGCCCTTTTTTTAAATTCAAAGCTTCTAGAAGGATTAGATGAATTCCTAAAAAACACGAGTTTTTAGAAAATGTGATTTATTTCATAAATGGAATCAACAAAGTATGCACATTCTACGTCATAATGACTTTCTATAGTTTGCGCATGCGTCCGGAATTAAGAAAAGCTTAATTTCCCCCCGTTTTTTAAAATCACAGCTTCTAGAAGGTTTACATGAGTTCTTAAAAAACATGAGTTTTTAGAAAATGTGATTTATTTCATAAATGGAATCAACAAAGTATGCACATTCTATGTCATAACGACGTTCAATAGTTTGCACGTGCGCAAACTATGCATATTCTACGTGATAACGACTTTCTATACTTTGCGCATGCGTCCGGAAATAAGAAAAGCTTAATTCTGCCCTTTTTTTAAATTCAAAGCTTCTAGAAGGTTTAGATGAATTCTTAAAAAACACGAGTTTTTAGAAAATGTGATTTATTTCATAAATGGAATCAACAAAGTATGCACATTCTACGTAATAACAACTTTCTATAGTTTGCGCATGCGTCCGGAAATAAGAAAAGCTTACTTCCCCCCTTTTTTTAAATTCACAGCTTCTAGAAGGTTTAGATGAATTCTTAAAAAACACGAGTTTTTAGAAAATGTGATTTATTTCCTAAATGGAATCAACAAAGTATGCAGATTCTACATAATAACGACTTTCTATAGTTTGCGCATGCGACCGGAAATAAGAAAAGCTTACTTCCCCCCTTTTTAAATTCACAGCTTCTAGAAGGTTTAGATGAATTCTTAAAAAACACGAGTTTTTAGAAAATGTGATTTATTTCATAAATGGAATCAACAAAGTATGCACATTCTACGTCATAAAAAATTTCTATAGTTTGCGCATGCGTCCGGAAAAAAGAAAAGCTTAATTCCCCCCGTTTTTTAAAATCACATCTTCTAGAAGGTTTACATGATTTCTTAAAAAATTTGAGTTTTTAGAAAATGTGATTTATTTCATAAAAGGAATAGACAAAGTATGCACATTCTATATAATAACGACTTTCTATAGTTTGCGCATCCGTCCGGAAATAAGAAAAGCTTACTTCTTCCCTTCTTTTAAATTCACAGCTTCTAGAAGGTTTAGATGAATTCTTAAAAAACACGAGTTTTTAGAAAATGTGATTTATTTCATAAATGGAATCAACAAACTATGCACATTCTACGTAATAACGAGTTTCTATAGTTTGCGCATGCGTCCGAAAATAAGAAAAGCTTGCTTCTGCCAGTTTTTTAAAACCACAGCTTCTAGAAGGTTTACATGATTTCTTAAAAAACATGAGTTTTTATAAAATGTGATTTATTTCATAAATGGAATCAACAAAGTATCCACATTCTATGTAATAACGACTTTCTAAAGTTTGCGCATGTGTCCGGAAATATGAAAAGCTTACTTCCGCCAGTTTTTTAAAATCGCAGCTTCTAGAAGGTTTACATGATTTCTTAAAAAACACGAATTTTTAGAAAATGTGATTTATTTAATAAATGGAATCAAAAAAGTATGCACATTCTTCGTCATAACGACTTTCGATAGTCTGCGCATACGTCCGGAAATAAGAAAAGATTACTTCCCCCCTTTTTTTAAATTCACAGCTTCTATAAGGTTTAGATGAATTCTTAAAAAACATGAGTTTTTAGAAAATGTGATTTATTTCATAAATGGAATCAACAAGGTATGCACATTCTATGTAGTAAATACTTTCTATAGTTTGCGCATGCGTCCGGAAATAAGAAAAGCTTACTTCCACAAGTTTTTTAAAACCACAGCTTCTAGAAGGTTTACATGATTTCTTAAAAAACACGAGTTTTTAGAAAATGTGATTTATTTCATAAATAGAATCAACAAAGTATGCACATTCCATGTAATAACGACTTTCTAAAGTTTGCACATGCGTCCAGAAATATGAAAAGCTTACTTCCCCTAGTTTTCTAAAATCACAGCTTCTAGAAGGTTTACATGATTTCTTAAAAAACACGAGTTTTTAGAAAATGTGATTTATTTCATAAATGGAATCAAGAAAGTATGCACATTCTTCGTCACAACGAATTTCTATATTTTGCGCATGCGTCCGGAAATAAGAAAAGCTTAATTCCCCCCATTTTTTAAAATCACAGCTTCTAGAAGGTTTACATGATTTCTTAAAAAACACGAGTTTTTAGGAAATGTGATTTATTTCATAAATAGAACCAACACAGTATGCACATTCTATGTCATCACGACTTTGTATAGTTTGCGCATGCGCAAACTATGCACATTCTACGTAATAACAAATTTCTATAGTTTGCGCATGCGTCTGGAAATAAGAAAAGCTTACTTCCCCCCTTTTTTAAATTCACAGCTTCTAGAAGGTTTAGATGAATTGTTAAAAAACACGAGTTTTTAGAAAATGTGATTTATTTCATAAATGGAATCAACAAAGTATTCACATTCTATGTCATAACGACTTTCTAAAGTTTGCGCATGCGTCCGGAAATAAGAAAAGCTTACTTCCGCTAGTTTTTTAAAATCACAGCTTCTAAAAGCATTACATGATTTCTTAAAAAACACGAGTTTTTAGAAAATGTGATTTAGTTCATAAATGGAATGAACAAAGTGTGCACATTCTATGTCATAACGAATTTCTCTAGTTTGCGCATGCGCAAACTATGCACATTCTACGTGATAACGAATTTCTATAGTTTGCGCATTCGTCCGGAAATAAGAAAAGCTTACTTCCCCCCTTTTTTTAAATTCACGGCTTCAAGAAGGTTTAGATGAATTCTTAAAAAACACGAGTTTTTATAAAATGTGATTTATTTCATAAATGGAATCAACAAAGTATGCACATTCTATGTCATAATGACTTTCTATAGTTTGCGCATGCGTCTAGAAATACGAAAAGCTTAATTTCCCCCTTTTTTAAAATCACAGCTTCTAGAAGGTTTACATGATTTCTTAAAAAATTTGAGTTTTTAGAAAATGTGATTTATTTCATAAATGGAATCAACAAAGTATGCACATCCTATTTCATAACGACTTTCTATAGTCTGCGCATGCGCAAACCTTGCACATTCTACGTAATAACGACTTTCTATAGTTTGCACATGCGTCCGGATATAACAAAAGCTTACATCGCCCCTTTTTTTAAATTCACAGCTTCTAGAAGTTTTAGATGAATTCTTAAAAAACACGAGTTTTTAAAAAATGTGATTTATTTCATAAATGGAATCAACAAAGTTTGCACATTCTACGTCATAATGACTTTCTATAGTTTGCGCATGCATCCGGAAATAAGAAAAGCTTAATTCCTCCCATTTTTTAAAATCACAGCTTCTAGAAGGTTTAGATAAATTCTTAAAAAACATGAGTTTTTAGAAAATGTGATTTATTTCATAAATGGAATCAACAAAGTATGCGCATTGTATGTCATAACGACTTTCTAAAGTTTGTGCATGCGCAAACTATGCACATTCTACGTGATAACGACTTTCTATAGTTTGCGCAAGCGTCCAGAAATAAGAAAAGCTTACTTCCCCACTTTCTTTAAATTCACAGCTTCTAGAGGGTTTAGATAAATTATTAAAAACCATGAGTTTTTAGAAAATGTGATTTATTTCATAAATGGAATCAACAAACTATGCACATTCTACGTAATAACGATTTTCTATAGTTTGCGCATGCGTCCGGAAATAAGAAAAGCTTGCTTCTGCGAGTTTTTTAAAATCGCAGCTTCTAGAAGGTTTACATGATTTGTTAAAAAACACGAGTTTTTATAAAATGTGATTTATTTCATAAATGGAATCAACAAAGTATGCACATTCTTTGTAATAACGACTTTCTAAAGTTTGTGCATGCGTCCGGAAATATGAAAAGCTTACTTCCGCCAGTTTTTTAAAATCACAGCTTCTAGAAGGTTTACATGGTTTTTCTTAAAAAACACGAATTTTTAGGAAATGTGATTTATTTCATAAATGTAATCAACAAAGTATGCACATTCTATGTCATAAATACTTTCTATAGTTTGCGCATGCGCAAACTATGCACATTCTACGTAATAACAACTTTCTATAGTTTGTGCATGTGTCCGGAAATAAGAAAAGCTTACTTACCCCCTTTTTTTAAATTCACAGCTTCTAGAAGGTTTAGATGAATTCTTAAAAAACATGACTTTTTATAAAATGTGATTTATTTCATAAATGGAATCAATAAACTATGCACATTCTACGTCATAACGACTTTCTATAGTTTGTGCATGCGTCCGGAAATAAGAAAAGCTTAATTGCCCCCCGTTTTTTAAAATCACAGCTTCTAGAAGGTTTACATAATTTCATAAAAAACACTAGTTTTTAGAAAATGTGATTTATTTAATAAATGGAATCAACAAAGTATTCACATTCTATGTCATAACAAATTTCTATAGTTTTACCATGCGCAAACTATGCACATTCTACGTAATAAAAACTTTCTATAGTTTGCGCATGCATCCGGAAATAAGAAAAGCTTACTTCACCCCTTTTTTTAAATTCACAGCTTCTAGAAGGTTTAGATGAATTCTTAAAAAACATGAGTTTTTTGGAAATGTGATTTATTTCATAAATGGAATCAACAAACTATGCACATTCTACGTAATAACGACTTTCTATAGTTTGCGCATGTGTCCGGAAATAAGAAAAGCTTCCTTCCGCCTGTTTTCTAAAACCACAGCTTCTAGAAGGTTTACATCATTTCTTAAAAAACATGTGTTTTTAGAAAATGTGATTTATTTCATAAATGGAATCAACAAAGTATGCACATTCTATGTAATAACTACTTTCTAAAGTTTGCGCATGCGTCCGGAAATATGAAAAGGTTACTTCCGACTGTTTTTTAAAACCACAGCTTCTAGAAGGTTTACATGATTTCTTAAAAAACACGAGTTTTTAGGAAATGTGATTTATTTCATAAATGGAATCAACAATGTATGCACATTCTATGTCATAACGACTTTCTATAGTTTGCGCATTTGCAAACTATGCACATTCTACATGATAACGACTTTCTCTAGTTTGCGCATGCGTTCGGAAATAAAAAAAGCTTAGTTCCCCCCTTTTTTCAAATTCACAGCTTCTAGAAGGTTTAGATGAATTCTTAAAAAACACGAGTTTTTAGAAAATGTGACTTATTTCATTAATGGAATCAACAAAGTATGCACATTCTACGTCATAAAAAATTTCTATAGTTTGCGCATGCGTCCGGAAAAAAGAAAAGCTTAATTCCCCCCGTTTTTTAAAATCACATCTTCTAGAAGGTTTACATGATTTCTTAAAAAATTTGAGTTTTTAGAAAATGTGATTTATTTCATAAAAGGAATAGACAAAGTATGCACATTCTATGTAATAACGACTTTCTATAGTTTGCGCATGCGTCCGGAAATAAGAAAAGCTTACTTCCGCCCTTCTTTTAAATTCACAGCTTCTAGAAGGTTTAGATGAATTCTTAAAAAACACGAGTTTTTAGAAAATGTGATTTATTTCATAAATGGAATCAACAAACTATGCACATTCTACGTAATAACGAGTTTCTATAGTTTGCGCATGCGTCCGGAAATAAGAAAAGCTTGCTTCCGCGAGTTTTTTAAAACCACAGCTTCTAGAAGGTTTACATGATTTCTTAAAAAACACGAGTTTTTATAAAATGTGATTTATTTCATAAATAGAATCAACAAAGTATGCACATTCTATGTAATAACGACTTTCTAAAGTTTGCGCATGTGTCCGGAAATATGAAAAGCTTACTTCCGCCAGTTTTTTAAAATCGCAGCTTCTAGAAGGTTTACATGATTTCTTAAAAAACACGAGTTTTTAGAAAATCTGATTTATTTAATAAATGGAATCAAAAAAGTATGCACATTCTTCGTCATAACGACTTTCGATAGTCTGCGCATACGTCCAGAAATAAGAAAAGCTTACTTCCCCCCTTTTTTTAAATTCACAGCTTCTATAAGGTTTAGATGAATTCTTAAAACACATTAGTTTTTAGAAAATGTGATTTATTTCATAAATGGAATCAACAAGGTATGCACATTCTACGTAGTAAATACTTTCTATAGTTTGCGCATGCGTCCGGAAATAAGAAAAGCTTACTTCCACAAGTTTTTTAAAACCACAGCTTCTAGAAGGTTTACATGATTTCTTAAAAAACACGAGTTTTTAGAAAATGTGATTTATTTCATAAATAGAATCAACAAAGTATGCACATTCCATGTAATAACGACTTTCTAAAGTTTGCACATGCGTCTAGAAATATGAAAAGCTTACTTCCGCTAGTTTTCTAAAATCACAGCTTCTAGAAGGTTTACATGATTTCTTAAAAAACACGAGTTTTTAGGAAATGTGAATTATTTCATAAATGGAATCAACAAAGTATGCACATTCTATTTCATAACGACTTTCTATAGTTTGCGCATTTGCAAACTATGCACATTCTACGTGATAACAACTTTCTCTAGTTTGCGCATGCGTTCGGAAATAAAAAAAGCTTACTTCCCCCCTTTTTTTAAATTCACAGCTTCTAGAAGGTTTAGATGAATTCTTAAAAAACAAGAGTTTTTAGAAAATGTGATTTATTTCATGAATGGAATCAACAAAGTATGCCCATTCTATGTAATAACGACTTTCTAAAGTTTGCGCATGCGTCCGGAAATATGAAAAGCTTACTTCCGCCAGTTTTTTAAAATCAGACCTTCTAGAAGGTTTACATGATTTCTTAAAAAACACGAGTTTTTAGAAAATGTGATTTATTTCATAAATGGAATAAAAAAAGTATGCACATTCTTCGTCACAACGAATTTCTATATTTTGCGCATGCGTCCGGAAATAAGAAAAGCTTAATTCCCCCCATTTTTTAAAATCACAGCTTCTAGAAGGTTTACATGATTTCTTAAAAAACACGAGTTTTTAGGAAATGTGATTTATTTCATAAATAGAACCTACAAAGTATGCACATTCTATGTCATCACGACTTTGTATAGTTTGTGCATGCAAACTATGCACATTCTACGTAATAACAAATTTCTATAGCTTGCGCATGCGTCTGGAAATAAGAAAAGCTTACTTCCCCCCTTTTTTAAATTCACAGCTTCTAGAAGGTTTAGATGAATTCTTAAAAAACACGAGTTTTTAGAAAATGTGATTTATTTCATAAATGGAATCAACAAAGTATGCACATTCTATGTCATAACGACTTTCTAAAGTTTGCGCATGCGTCCGGAAATAAGAAAAGCTTACTTCCGCTAGTTTTTTAAAATCACAGCTTCCAGAAGCATTACATGATTTCTTAAAAAACACGAGTTTTTAGAAAATGTGATTTATTTCATAAATGGAATGAAAAAAGTGTGCACATTCTATGTCATAACGAATTTCTATAGTTTGCGCATGCGCAAACTATGCACATTCTACGTGATAACGAATTTCTATAGTTTGCGCATGCGTCCGGAAATAAGAAAAGCTCACTTCCCCCCTTTTTTTAAATTCACGGCTTCAAGAAGGTTTAGATGAATTCTTAAAAAACACGAGTTTTGATAAAATGTGATTTATTTCATAAATGGAATCAACAAAGTATGCACATTCTATGTCATAATGACTTTCTATAGTTTGCGCATGCGTCTGGAAATACGAAAAGCTTAATTTCCCCCTTTTTTAAAATCACAGCTTCTAGAAGCTTTACATGATTTCTTCAAAAATTTGAGTTTTTAGAAAATGTGATTTATTTCATAAACGGAATCAACAAAGTATGCACATTCTATTTCATAACGACTTTCTATAGTTTGTGCATGCGCAAACCTTTCACATTCTACGTAATAACGACTTTCTATAGTTTGCACATGCGTCCGGAAATAACAAAAGCTTACGTCCCTCCTTTTTTTAAATTCACAGCTTCTAGAAGGTTTAGATGAATTCTTAAAAAACACGAGTTTTTAAAAAATGTGATTTATTTCATAAATGGAATCAACAAATTTTGCACATTCTACGTCATAATGACGTTCTATAGTTTGCGCATGCATCCGGAAATAAGAAAAGCTTAATTCCCCCCATTTTTTAAAATCACAGCTTCTAGAAGGTTTAGATAAATTCTTAAAAAACACGAGTTTTTAGAAAATGTGATTTATTTCATAAATGGAATCAACAAAGTATGCACATTCTATGTCATAACGACTTTCTATAGTTTGTGCATGCGCAAACTATGCACATTCTACGTAATAACGACTTTCTATAGTTTGCGCATGCGTTTGGAAATAAGAAAAGCTTACATCCCCCTTTTTTTTAAATTCACAGCTTCTAGAAGGTTTAGATGAATTCTTAAAAAACACGAGTTTTTAGAAAATGTGATTTATTTCATAAATGGAATCAACAAAGTATGCACATTCTATGTCATAACGACTTTCTATAGTTTGTGCATGCGCAAACTATGCACATTCTACGTAATAACGACTTTCTATAGTTTGCGCATGCGTCTGGAAATAAGAAAAGCTCACTTCCCCCCTTTTTTTAAATTCACAGCTTCAAGAAGGTTTAGATGAATTCTTAAAAAACACGAGTTTTTATAAAATGTGATTTATTTCATAAATGGAATCAACAAAGTATGCACATTCTATGTCATAATGACTTTCTATAGTTTGCGCATGCGTCTGGAAATACGAAAAGCTTAATTTCCCCCTTTTTTAAAATCACAGCTTCTAGAAGGTTTACATGATTTCTTCAAAAATTTGAGTTTTTAGAAAATGTGATTTATTTCATAAACGGAATCAACAGAGTATGCACATTCTATTTCATAACGACTTTCTATAGTTTGTGCATGCGCAAACCTTTCACATTCTACGTAATAACGACTTTCTATAGTTTGCACATGCGTCCGGAAATAACAAAAGCTTACGTCCCTCCTTTTTTTAAATTCACAGCTTCTAGAAGGTTTAGATGAATTCTTAAAAAACACGAGTTTTTAAAAAATGTGATTTATTTCATAAATGGAATCAACAAAGTTTGCACATTCTACGTCATAATGACGTTCTATAGTTTGCGCATGCATCCGGAAATAAGAAAAGCTTAATTCCCCCCATTTTTTAAAATCACAGCTTCTAGAAGGTTTAGATAAATTCTTAAAAAACACGAGTTTTTAGAAAATGTGATTTATTTCATAAATGGAATCAACAAAGTATGCGCATTGTATGTCATAACGACTTTCTAAAGTTTGCGCATGCGCAAACTATGCACATTCTACGTGATAACGACTTTCTATAGTTTGCGCATGCGTCCGGAAATAAGAAAAGCTTACTTCCCCACTTTTTTTAAATTCACAACTTCTAGAAGGTTTAGATGAATTCTTTAAAAACACGAGTTTTTAGAAAATGTGATTTATTTCATAAATGGAATCAACAAACTATGCACATTCTACGTAATAACACTTTTCTATAATTTGCACATGCGTCCGGAAAAAAGAAAAGCTTACTTCCACTAGTTTTTTAAAACCACAGCTTCTAGAAGGTTTACATGATTTCTTAAAAAAAATGAGTTTTTATAAAATATGATTTATTTCATAAATCGAATCAACAAAGTATGCACATTCTATATAATAACGACTTTCTAAAGTTTACGCATGCGTCCGGAAATATGAAAAGATTACTTCCACCAGTTTTTTAAAATCACAGCTTCTAGAAGGTTTACATGATTTCTTAAAAAACACGAGTTTTTAGAAAATGTGATTTATTTCATAAATGGAATCAACAAAGTATGCACATTCTACGTCATAACGACTTTCTATATTTTGCGCATGCGTCCAGAAATAAGAAAAGATTAATTCCCCCACGTTTTTTAAAACACAGCTTCTAGAAGGTTTACATAATTTCTTAAAAACACGAGTTTTTAGAAAATGTGATTTATTTCATGAATGGAATCAACAAAGTATGCACATTCTATGTCATAACGACTTTCTATAGTTTGCGCATACGCAAAGTATGCACATTTTACGTGATAACGACTTTCTATAGTTTACGCATGCGTGCGGAAATAAGAAAAGCTTACTTCCCCACTTTTTTTAAATTCACAGCTTCTAGAAGGTTTAGATGAATTCTTAAAAAACACGAGTTTTTAGAAAATGTGATTTATTTCATAAATGGAATCAACAAACTATGCACATTCTACGTAATAACGATTTTCTATAATTTGCACATGCATCCGGAAATAAGAAAAGCTTACTTCCGCCAGTTTTTTAAAACCACAGCTTCTAGAAGGTTTACATGACTTCTTAAAAAACATGAGTTTTTAGAAAATGTGATTTATTTCATAAATAGAATCAACAAAGTATGCACATTCTATGTCATAACGACTTTCTAAAGTTTGCGCATGCGTATGGAAAAATGAAAAGCTTACTTCCGCCAGTTTTTTAAAATCACAGCTTCTAGAAGGTTTACATGATTTCTTAAAAAACACGAGTTTTTAGAAAATGTAATTTATTTCATAAATGGAATCAACAAAGTATGCACATTCTATGTAATAACGAATTTCTATAGTTTTCGCATGCGTCCGGAAATAAGAAAAGCTTACTTCTGCCAGTTTTTTAAAATCACAGCTTCTAGAAGGTTTACATGATTTCCTAAAAAACACGAGTTTTTAGAAAATGTGATTTATTTCATAAATGGAATCAACAAAGTATGCACATTCTATGTAATAACGACTTCCTAAAGTTTTCCCATGCGTCCGGAAATAAGAAAATCCTACTTCCGCGAGTTTTTCAAAATCATAGCTTCTAGAAGGTTTACATGATTTGTTAAAAAACACGAGTTTTTAGAAAATGTGATTTATTTCATAAATGGAATCAACAAGGTGTGCACATTCTATGTAATAACGACTTTCTATAGTTTGCGCATGCCCAAACTATGCACATTCTACGTGATAACGACTTTCTATAGTTTGCGCATGCGTCTGGAAATAAGAAAAACTTACTTCGCCCCTTTTTTTAAATTCACAGCTTCAAGAAGGTTTAGACGAATTCTTAAAAAACATGAGTTTTTAGAAAATGTGATTTATTTCATAAATTGAATCAACAAAGTATGCACATTCTATGTCATAATGACTTTCTATAGTTTGCGCATGCGTCTGGAAATAAGAAAAGCTTAATTCCCCCCTTTTTTAAAATCACAGCTTCAAGAAGGTTTACATGATTTCTTAAAAAATTTGAGTTTTTAGAAAATGTGATTTATTTCATAAATGGAATCAACAAAGTATGCACATTCTATGTCATAACGACTTTCTATAGTTTGCGCATGCGCAAACCTTGCACATTCTACGTAATAACGAATTTCTATAGTTTGCGCATGCGTCCGGAAATAACAAAAGCTTACTTCCCCCTTTTTTTTTAAATTTACAGCTTCTAGAAGGTTTTAGATGAATTCTTAAAAACCATGAGTTTTTAGAAAATGTGATTTATTTCATAAATGGAATCAACAAACTATGCACATTCTACGTAATAATGATTTTCTATAGTTTGCGCATGCGTCCGGAAGTAAGAAAAGCTTACTTCCGCCAGTTTTTTAAAATCACAGCTTCTAGAAGGTTTACATGATTTCTTAAAAAACACGAGTTTTTAGAAAATGTGATTTATTTCATAAATGGAATCAACAAAGTATGCACATTCTACGTCATAATGACTTTCTATAGTTTGTGCATGCGTCCGGAAATAAGAAAAGTTTAATTCCCCCCCGTTTTATAAAATCACAGCTTCTAGAAGGTTTACATAATTTCTTAAAAAACACAAGTTTTTAGAAAATGTGATTTATTTCATAAATGGAATCAACAAAGTATGCAATTCTATGTCATAACGACTTTCTATAGTTTGTGCATGCGCAAATTATGCACATTCTACGTGATAACGACTTTCTATAGTTTGCGCATGCGTCCGGAAATAAGAAAAGCTTACTTCGCCCCTTTTTTTAAATTCACAGCTTCTAGAAGGTTTAGATGAATTCTCCAAAAACACGAGTTTTTAGAAAATGTGATTTATTTCATAAATGGAATGAACAAAGTATGCACATTCTATGTAATAACGACTTTCTAAAGTTTGCGCATGCGTCCGGAAATAAGAAAAGCTTACTTCCGCGAGTTTTTTAAAATCACAGCTTCTAGAAGCATTACATGATTTATTAAAAAACACGAGTTTTTAGAAAATGTGATTTATTTCATAAATGGAATCAACAAAGTGTGCACATTCTATGTCATAACTAATTTTTATAGTTTGCGGATGCGCAAACTATGCACATTCTACGTGATAATGACTTTCTATAGTTTGCGCATGCGTTCGGAAATAAGAAAAGCTTACTTCCCCCCTTTTTTTAAATTCACAGCTTCAATAAGGTTTAGATGAATTCTTAAAAAGCACGAGTTTTTAGAAAATGTGATTTATTTAATAAATGGAATCAACAAAGTATGCACATTCTATGTCATAATGACTTTCTATAGTTTGCGCATGCGTCTGGAAATAAGAAAACCTTAATTCCCCCCTTTTTTAAAATCGCAGCTTCTAGAAGGTTTACATGATTTCTTAAAAAAATTGAGTTTTTAGAAAATGTGATTTATTTCATAAATGGAATCAACAAAGTATGCACATTCTATGTCATAACGACTTTCTATAGTTTGCGCATGCGCAAATCTTGCACATTCTACGTAATAACGACTTTCTATAGTTTGTGCATGCGTCCGGAAATAACAAAAGCTTACATCCACCCTTTTTTTCAATTCACAGCTTCTAGAAGGTTTAGATGAATTCTTAAAAAACACGAGTTTTTAAAAAATGTGATTTATTTCATAAATGGAATCAACAAAGTATGCACATTCTATGTCATAACGACTTTCTAAAGTTTGCGCATGCGTAGACTATGCACATTCTACGTGATAACAACTTTCTATAGTTTGCGCATGCGTCCGGAAATAAGAAAAGCTTACTTCCCCCCTTTTTTTAAATTCATAGCTTCTAGAAGGTTTAGATGAATTCTTAAAAAACACGAGTTTTTAGAAAATGTGATTTATTTCATAAATGGAATCAACAAAGTTTGCACATTCTACGTCATAATGACTTTCTATAGTTTGCGCATGCATCTGGAAATACGAAAAGCTTAATTCCCCTCGTTTTTTAAAATCAAAGCTTCTAGAAGGTTTACATGATTTCTTAAAAAACATGAGTTTTTGAAAATGTGATTTATTTCATAAATGGAATCAACAAAGTATGCACATTCTATGTCATAACGACTTTCTATAGTTTGCGCATGCCCAAACTATGCACATTCTATGCGATAACGACTTTCTATAGTTTGCGCATGCGTCCGGAAATAAGAAAAACTTACTTCGCCCCTTTTTTTAAATTCACAGCTTCAAGAAGGTTTAGACGAATTCTTAAAAAACATGAGTTTTTAGAAAATGTGATTTATTTCATAAATGGAATCAACAAAGTATGCACATTCTATGTCATAATGACTTTCTATAGTTTGCGCATGCGTCTGGAAATAAGAAAAGCTTAATTCCCCCCTTTTTTAAAATCACAGCTTCAAGAAGGTTTACATGATTTCTTAAAAAATTTGAGTTTTTAGAAAATGTGATTTATTTCATAAATGGAATCAACAAAGTATGCACATTCTATGTCATAACGACTTTCTATAGTTTGCGCATGCGCAAACCTTGCACATTCTACGTAATAACGACTTTCTATAGTTTGCGCATGCGTCTGGAAATAACAAAAGCTTACATCCCCCTTTTTTTTAAATTCACAGCTTCTAGAAGGTTTTAGATGAATTCTTAAAAACCATGAGCTTTTAGAAAATGTGATTTATTTCATAAATGGAATCAACAAACTATGCACATTCTACGTAATAATGATTTTCTATAGTTTGCGCATGCGTCCGGAAGTAAGAAAAGCTTACTTCCGCCAGTTTTTTAAAATCACAGCTTCTAGAAGGTTTACATGATTTCTTAAAAAACACGAGTTTTTAGAAAATGTGATTTATTTCATAAATGGAATCAACAAAGTATGCACATTCTACGTCATAACGACTTTCTATAGTTTGCGCATGCATCCGGAAATAAGAAAAGCTTAATTCCCCCCCGTTTTATAAAATCACAGCTTCTAGAAGGTTTACATAATTTTTTAAAAAACACGAGTTTTTAGAAAATGTGATTTATTTCATAAATGGAATCAACAAAGTATGCACATTCTATGTCATAACGACTTTCTATAGTTTGCGCATGCGCAAATTATGCACATTCTACGTGATAACGACTTTCTATAGTTTGCGCATGCGTCCGGAAATAAGAAAAGCTTACTTCCCCCGTTTTTTTAAATTCACAGCTTCTAGAAGGTTTAGATGAATTCTCCAAAAACACGAGTTTTTAGAAAATGTGATTTATTTCATAAATGGAATGAACAAAGTATGCACATTCTATGTAATAATGACTTTCTAAAGTTTGCGCATGCGTCCGGAAATAAGAAAAGCTTACTTTCGCGAGTTTTTTAAAATCACGGCTTCTAGAAGCATTACATGATTTATTAAAAAACACGAGTTTTTAGAAAATGTGATTTATTTCATAAATGGAATCAACAAAGTGTGCACATTCTATGTCATAACTAATTTCTATAGTTTGCGGATGCGCAAACTATGCACATTCTACGTGATACCGACTTTCTATAGTTTGCGCATGCGTTCGGAAATAAGAAAAGCTTACTTCCCCCCTTTTTTTAAATTCACAGCTTCAAGAAGGTTTAGATGAATTCTTAGAAAGCACGAGTTTTTAGAAAATGTGATTTATTTCATAAATGGAATCAACAAAGTATGCAAATTCTATGTCATAATGACTTTCTATAGTTTGCGCATGCGTCTGGAAATAAGAAAACCTTAATTCCCCCCTTTTTTAAAATCGCAACTTCTAGAAGGTTTACATGATTTCTTAAAAAATTTGAGTTTTTAGAAAATGTGATTTATTTCATAAATGGAATCAACAAAGTATGCACATTCTATGTCATAACGACTTTCTATAGTTTCCGCATGCGCAAATCTTGCACATTCTACGTAATAACGACTTTCTATAGTTTGTGCATGCGTCCGGAAATAACAAAAGCTTACATCCACCCTTTTTTTAAATTCACAGCTTCTAGAAGGTTTAGATGAATTCTTAAAAACCACGAGTTTTTAAAAAATGTGATTTATTTCATAAATGGAATCAACAAAGTTTGCACATTCTACGTCATAACGACTTTCTATAGTTTGCGCATGCATCTGGAAATAAGAAAAGCTTAATTCCCCTCCTTTTTTAAAATCAAAGCTTCTAGAAGGTTTACATGATTTCTTAAAAAACATGAGTTTTTGAAAATGTGATTTATTTCATAAATGGAATCAACAAAGTATGCACATTCTATGTCATAACGACTTTCTAAAATTTGCGCATGCGTAAACTATGCACATTCTACGTGATAACGACTTTCTATAGTTTGCGCATGCGTCCGGAAATAAGAAAAGCTTACTTCCCCCCTTTTTTTAAATTCACAGCTTCTAGAAGGTTTAGATGAATTCTTAAAAAACACGAGTTTTTAGAAAATGTGATTTATTTCATAAATGGAATCAACAAAGTTTGCACATTCTACGTCATAACGACTTTCTATAGTTTGCGCATGCATCTGGAAATAAGAAAATCTTAATTCCCCTCGTTTTTTAAAATCAAAGCTTCTAGAAGGTTTACATGATTTCTTAAAAAACACGAGTTTTAGAAAATGTGATTTATTTCATAAATGGAATCAACAAAGTATGCACATTCTACATCATAACGACTTTCTAAAGTTTGCGCATGCCCAAACTATGGACATTCTACGTGATAACGACTTTTTATAGTTTGCGCATGCGTCCGGAAATAAGAAAAACTTACTTCGCCCCTTTTTTTAAATTCACAGCTTCAAGAAGGTTTAGACGAATTCTTAAAAAACATGAGTTTTTAGAAAATGTGATTTATTTCATAAATGGAATCAACAAAGTATGCACATTCTATGTCATAATGACTTTCTATAGTTTGCGCATGCGTCTGGAAATAAGAAAAGCTTAACTCCCCCCTTTTTTAAAATCACAGCTTCAAGAAGGTTTACATGATTTCTTAAAAAATTTGAGTTTTTAGAAAATGTGATTTATTTCATAAATGGAATCAACAAAGTATGCACATTCTATGTCATAACGACTTTCTATAGTTTGCGCATGCGCAAACCTTGCACATTCTACGTAATAACGACTTTCTATAGTTTGCACATGCATCCGGAAATAACAAAAGCTTATATCCCCCTTTTTTTTAAATTCACAGCTTCTAGAAGGTTTTAGATGAATTCTTAAAAACCATGAGTTTTTAGAAAATGTGATTTATTTCATAAATGGAATCAACAAACTATGCACATTCTACGTAATAATGATTTTCTATAGTTTGCGCATGCGTCCGGAAGTAAGAAAAGCTTACTTCCGCCAGTTTTTTAAAATCACAGCTTCTAGAAGGTTTACATGATTTCTTAAAAAACACGAGTTTTTAGAAAATGTGATTTATTTCATAAATGGAATCAACAAAGTATGCACATTCTACGTCATAACGACTTTCTATAGTTTGCGCATGCATCCGGAAATAAG